>CM060182.1:67786432-70378932 GCA_030549775.1 Tamarix chinensis
ATTTCAGTAGTAGCCTTTATGCCTACATGTGTTTCAATAGTAGCCTTTTTGCTTGCCCGTGATGCCATGTGTGTTATTGGTTTGTGCTAATAAGTCTACCTATACTATGAGAGTTGTTGGTTTTGATAATGAGAATTGTAACCATGGTTATGGATTGAGAATGATGTTGTTCACCAATTATACTACAAAGATCATCTCTTGGATGCTCCATTGGTAAGTTTTAGTTTATTCCGGATGAATACGCATTGGTAGTATATAGCCTTGACGTTATGTGATCATATGAACGATTATCATGTTTCAATTAATGCATGTATAATTTAATATTCATGTATTGTTGTGATGCTATTTATGTGTTCCATGCGGACCTTGCATATTAGTCTTGTATAATGGGTTACTTGATACCAATGTACTAAAGGGTTCCTTTTTTTGGGTCCCTACTTATTCAATAGGCAGTGACCTTTGCAGGTTAGCTTATAACATTTGTTAAAGGTTATCCTTTAGGCTGAGAGTCTAAGATTATCTGGTATTTTATCCAATGTCTTTTGATATAGAAGAATATGTAATTCTTACTGTTTTTATATATTTTCTTTCACTCACATTCTGTAACCATTGATAGTTGGTTCCATATGAAATGTTATTAATTTGTTTTAATTCTCTCGCTACTCTGATTTATAATTGAGTGAGTAATTTAAGTGAAATAACATTTTAGCCTTAGCATTAGGTGACATAACGGTAGAGAAAACCAGGTTGGTACCAAGTGTGGCAGTAACATCCAACGATTTACTATTTTAGCTTCCACAATTAACTTTTAAAAATGAAAATTTTTCAATTCATAAATTTAGGGGTGTTACAATAGGTCAATGGTTTGTCGACCCTAATCCAAATACAAATCTACATTGATTTATTCAATCTTATTGCCATCTCTTTATCACAGTTAATGTATTATATTATTTGATTTCTAATAAAATATTTATACTTCCATAATATTTTGTTAAAGTTAATATCATAAATGTGTATCTAAAAAGGATCATTATCCAAATTTAGTGTTATCAGCTGCATGTCCTTATCCATAGGCACCAACATTGGAATTGGTTGTTGAAATTCTTGAGCCCATTGTCTAACACTAACCTCATATCCCTCTTATTTGAGAAATCAAAAACAAAAAGGTTCAACCTTAGTTGATTCATAATATGTTACCCATAAACCTTCCAAACCATTGCCACAGTGGTGTGAAGGACTTTAGGATGAATGTTTGATTGATTTGAAGCTTTCCCACTAACAATTGCTTCAAATGATCATTGTTAGTATCATTAATGAGTGCATTATATACCTTTTTGTATGATGTTAATCCTCTTTCTATGCATACTTTTCCTTTAAAATGTTAATTCAACCTCTTTTTAACCATAGGAATTATTTGGGGATAATTTATGAAGAAAAAAAAAGCCAAAATGAGGTTTTGGAGAGAAATCCAAACAAAAGGTCAACCAAGAAGATCACATGAAATAACAAAATTATTATGTAGTGTATCAAACATAACCTTTCTTATATAAAATATGATATAAGGTGATTCAAGTTTTCTTAGAAAATATAAGAGAGGGATACACAACTTTCATGTTTAGCGCTTTTCCTGATTCTTATAAGATTATAGTCCAAATGGTACCCAAATTTGAAGTTGTAATAATGAAAAATAAATACACATCACCGATTGATTGGCCACCCTAATCAATCAAATAACTCTTGAATTGTCAATGCATCGTTGAACAACAGCATAGATATTTCACAAATATTTTCCAAATTATATCATTTCTATTCTGCAACCCCAATACATAATTCTAAGCCTACATTAAAGCTTATTCATCATTTATATATACATATTAAACCCAAAGTTCCTATAAGCATGAATTTTAGCCTCCATCATAGGAATGATAAATTTGGGTTTCACGTTTATATGCTCCATTAATCTTCATTAATTCTATCAATATGTGGTTCAATTCACTCATGATTTCACCATTTCAACCTTCATGCACTCCCAACTGATGCATTCTATCATAATGAAGAAGCATCTAATTTTAAGAATTTCAACCTTTCATCAAATGAGTCATTATGTGAGAAAGAAGATGAAAATTAGGCTAGGCACTCAACTAACCTAACTTATAGGGATGGCAACGGGGTGGGTGGGGACGGGATCCCATCCCCATCCCTGAACCCGATAAGAAAAATAATCCCCGAACCCGACCCGATCCTCGATCTATTTTTCATCCCTGATTTATTCCCTGTTCTTAAAACCCGACTTTATACCCGATCCCCGATCCCATCCCCGATCCTCAAACTATTTTTTATATTATATTTTTAATTTATATTCTATAAAAAATTATATATTATATATATATATATAATTATATAAAATATATATATAAGAAAATTTCGGGGCGGGTTCGGGGATGGGGACCCCAAATCCGTCCCCGCCCCGTCCCTGAAAAAATACCTGTAAGAATCCCCGAACCCGATCCCTGAATTCTCTCCCCGAACCCGAACGGGGCCTCGAACCCGTGAGAAAAATTGTCATCCCTACTAACTTATCGGTTAACTATTTTGTGTTGATTTTTTCTACCCAATTTACTTGTTGGTATTTTCTCTCCTACTTTATATAGATTTGTTGTGTAATTAATGTATACATGATAATTGGTTGAAAGGGTTCAGGGCAAGATTGAAACCCTAAATGGTGATCAAATATTATCATAACAATTTCTTTAATTTTCTATACATCATGAGAATTTTTCTTTGACTCTAAATTAATTGTTTTTATTTATACATATGCTTTTATCAAGTTTGATTGTTACATGCCTTAGTATGAATTATTTATAGCAACAATATATGGACTATATATGTGCTAGGTGGCACACACATATATATCACCACTTGGTTAAAGAGAAGGAAAATAAGGTGGAAATGGATGCCATAACAATAGGGGAAGAATATAACAAAGCTAAGAGGCAATGAGTGACAATCGGTAGGTGATCAATTGCCCTACTTGATTTGTCTAACATTAGTTCCTAAGCGGATTGCTAAAAAAATTATATGGGAGAGGAGTTAACCCTCTAATCTTGATATAAATTTTGAGTGGAGTTAGGTCAATTTCCATGTGAGCACTCCTTGGCCTTTGTATGCAAGTACACCTTTGGGTCCATACCAAATGATTATAAGAGAGTATGCATTAGCGAAATGCCCCAAAAATCTTTATTTTAAGAATTACAGCTAATTAAGGATATATTATGAAAATTAATTAAATAAAGTATTTTTATTAAAATAAAAGGGAATTAATTAGGACAAATAAAGAAGAAAATAATAAATATTTTTATTAGAAAAATTTGGGTATTTTGCTAATTAAAATGAAATTTAGGAAAAACCTTTTAAAAATCCTAAATTAGCCTAAAAAGAAAATTAAATATTATTTTATTTAAATATTATTATTTTTAATATCCAAAATATCTGAAATTTATTTAAATACCCAACCCACCTATTTTTCTCTTTCTCTTTTCCCTTTTTCCTTTTATTTCTTCCTTTTTCTTTCTTTTTCTTTCTTTTCTTCCTTTTTCCGTTTCTTTCTCTCTTCTTTCCCCAAAACGGGCCTGGCGTCTATGGCCCAGACTTCCCTTTCTTTCTTCCTTCGGCAGCCCAGGATGACACGTCGTCCATTCCTTCTTTTTTCCCCTAAAACACTACGTTTGGTTATCTTTTTAATTATTGTCGCTCGGGCCGGTTTTCTTCCTTTCTTTTCCTTTTTTTCCCGGCTGCTCGATCCACACACACCGCCCTTCTTTCTTCTTCTTCTTCCTTCTTCCCTCTTCCGTTCGACCTGCAACTGTCTGAAGCTCCTGTCGACGGCACACCCGATTTAACCGACCATTTCCCCCTCTCTTCCTCGCTGATTCAATGACCATATTGACCCAACCAACCTTTCCTCTCTTTTCGTGCACAATCCTCTCTTCCTACACCACTTCCTCGCCACGACCTAGATTTTTGCCGGCCAAATGACGCCGCCGACAAACCCTAACCCTACTTGCCCTATTACTAGTCGTCCTACAGACCTTACCCTCTCATTTAAGCCCTATAAATATCCCCTCCCCAGCTTGGGATCGAACTTTTCTTCAAAACCCAGACTTTCTCCTCTTGTGCACCGCCGCCATTTCAAATGCCATTTTCGCCACCGTCGGCCAACTTCGCCGCCCACTCTTCCCACCTAAGTACTCCCTACATCACCCTCTAACTAACTAAACCACCCATATCCCTCGATTTGCCTTGCACAAGCCATCCCGGTTGTACGAAGTCACCTCCCCGATCAGTGTTCCTTTCACCTCCGCCACCCTTCGCACCCCCTTAGCCACCACTTCCTCCACTACCGCTACTCCTTTCATCTCCCAAACTATACTGCATACTCTCCTCTATCTCCCATACTCTTATTTTCCTCTTCCTCCCTCTTCTCCTCTCTTTCTCTTCTTCTTCCTCTTTCAGCCACCGCCGTCCGCCGCCACCTCCATTCTACTCCTCTCCACCTAGGCAACCCTAAAAACCTCAACGTCCACCTTCATTCTACCTCTCCTTTTCCCAGCATTCAACTTTTCCTCTTTTCTTCTCTTTTTCCGGCCACCGCCGCCACTGCCGTGCACCACCGTCGGTGCCGCCTATCACCACCAACCCAAGGTGGAACCCTAAACCCTCTCAACCCTTTTTCACTATTTTTATAAGCTTTATTTTTTTTATTTTTTTTATTTCACTTTGTTTTTGAATTATGTCTTTTTTATTATTATTATTATTATTATTATTATTATTATTATTATTATTAATGTGTTTTATTATTATTGTTATTAAGGGTCGAAGCCCTGCTCCATTTTTGTTTCAGTTATAGTATTATTAATATTTTTGCTATTATTATTATTATTATCATCATTATTATTATTAGATTATTATTATTATTACTACTATTATTTTTTTTATCATTAGTATTTATTATTACTATTAGTGTTATTATTATTATTATTATTTATTAAGTTTATTATTATTCAATTTAGGGTCGAAACCCTACTTCATTTTATCTTCGATTATTATCATTATTATTATTACCGTTATGATTCTTATTATTTTGCAATATTATTATGGTTTTTATTATTATTATTATTATTATTATTATTATTATTATTATTTTTCATTATTATTATTACTTCGTAATTACTATTATTATTTCATTATTATTATTATTATTACTATTTTTATTATTAATGTTACTGATATTATTATTAGTATTATTTTGGTGAAGGGTCAAAACCCTTATCCCATCATTTATTTTGAATCATATTATTATTATTATTATTATTATTATTAGTAGTAGTAGTAGTAGTAGTAGTAGTAGTAGTAGTAGTAGTAGTAGTAGTAGTAGTAGTATTTTTAGTATTATTATTTTTTTTACTATTATCATTATTTTTTTTAGTATCATTATTATTATTATTAGGATAAAGTCTTCAAACTTTATATTATCAACTTTTACAATATTACTATTATTTCTTATATCTTTAGCAAAGTTAGCAATTAGTTAATGTCATTATTATTAATATGTTATTATTTTATCAAAAACATCGTCTTAGAATAAGATAGTAAATAATAAGTATTTTAGTAGGAGGGAATCTAATCTTTAGTTTTTTTTTCTCATATATAAGTGAGACCAGTCAAAGCCCTAAGGAGGCGTAGGAGCATGCTCCAAGACTAGTGTTATTTTAGGTAAGGGTGTAACTAAGGCCTTATGTGTGTTATGTGTATTATATGCTTGGATGCCTTGTATAATGTCATGTTGTGTATCATGTGCTATTAGTGGACTATTTTATGTATAGAGCAGCTTGGACTTAAGGTATGCTTACGTGCCTTCCTATTATATATGTTGATATGTATATGTGGTGAAAAGTTTTGGAATGTGATGTAATGTGTTGTGACCCTTGAGAAATGCATGTGAGGATATTAATGTGGTATTGTATGGGGGAAAGGACGAAAAAGGAGAATGGGGAAGGAATTTGACCAAGGGGAGTAAGTTAACCAAAGGGGAATAAGTTGACTAAGGGATGTAAGTTGACCTAAGTATTTTAATGACCCATGAGTGGAAGAATAAACGGGGATTTTAAATAAAATAAAAGAGTGGCAGAATCTATGGTTTTGTATGGGAGAATCTATGGTTGTGCATGGGAGAGTCTATGGTTTGCATGGAAGAATCTAGGGTTTTGTATGGATGGACTTAGGGTTTTGAATGGTGGATTCTATGGTGTTGCATGGGAGGATCTAATCTAGGGTTTTGCATGGAGAAATCTAGGGTTTGCATGGAGGAATCTAAGGTTTTGGATGGAGGAATCTAGGATTTTGTATGGATGGATATAGGGTTTGCATGGTTAAATCTAGGGTTTCACGTGGGAGTTTTAGGGTTTTGCATGAAAATTTCGAAAGGTTGTATGGAATGTGTAAAGTCTACATGGGAGTGAAATTTATGTAAGGAAAGTTGATTTGGGGTGTGAGGAAGGTAATGTATGGGTGCTTGAAAACTTTGGATGAAAAATAGTACATGGAGCAATATAAGGATACGTAGGAGACCGAGCTAGGGTTTGGTGTGGACAATTAGGGTTTGGTGTGGCTACTCAGGGTTTTTGTGGTAGCACGTGTACTTGGTGATTAAAGTGTAATGATGAGGGTGGAATCTATGAGTTTTGATGTATGGATTGTTAAAAATGATTTGGGTTGTATGAGGTGGAGTAGGATGGGCCACTTAAGCCTAAATTAAGGTTTCTGGAGAAAAACCCTAGAGAGTTAGTGTAATACCTCCTTTTTCAAAACCATAATTATAAATTAATAACCGTATGATTAGTTATAAGTATTACTTTAGAGGGTTAATTTTAAAATTGCTATTATTATTCGTATTATTACGGCGGTTTAGATATAAAAAATAATCAAGCTAAAAAGTTGATAGAAACTAACTATTTATTTTAATCCTAGTTTTTATCCATAAATCTTATCCGAAATATTTTATTAATAACTGTGACTCATAACCTGAAATAAATTCCTAAAATTTATTCCCGATTATTTTTATCTTTTTCGTTTTATTTAAAACTTATCTCTGATCAGATTATTTTTTTTCTCCAAATTATTTTTCTACCCGATATTCTAATTTACCTAAATTAAATAAATAAATAAATATATATATATATATATAATATTTTTTTCTTCTTCTCTCTCTTCCTCTACCATTTGTTATCCCTTCTCTCCCTATCTCCCTCATTTCTTGCTTTACTCAACCATCCCCTCATCTCTACATCTATACACACTTGTACACGCCACACACTCTCACACACCCAAATAGTTTTTAGCACACCCTTCCCTGTCAACCAACCAAACAATCCCTGCCTAATACATATACACGACACTCCCTCACTCTAAACAAACATACCCCCAACCCACTATTCCTTACAGCCCCCTACTACGCACAATAGCTTCCCCAAGCCCCCAACCAAACAAGCCTCTACACTCTGTATACATACACACGACGCACACTCTACCACAAACAAACAACCCCATCTCTTCTCCTCTCTTTCCCCACCATTTTCCTGCACTTCCTAACCACCCCGCACGCATACAGCCCTTCCCATCCTCCTTCCCTCTCTCCTTTTTTTGGTTTTTCTTTCCCACCCAGCAGCCCCAGACCTCCCCTGCAAAACCCGTCGTCCAGCTCCCCGACCACCCCAGCCTTTTCCCTTCTCCCTGCCACTTGCACCACATCGCACCCCATCACCCAACTCCCTAGCCTGGTTGTCCAACAGCAGCCACCGCAGCCCCGTCACCAAAACAACATCCAACCTCCCTGGCACCTCATCCCTTCATCCCACAGCTACAACTCCCTGCCTTTCCCATCCACCGAGCAGCCCACCTCCCTACAGCACCAACCACCACCGTCGCCTAGCAAAATCGTCACCCCCGTCACAGCCCTACCTTCCCACAACCAACCAGCCACCCAACAACCTCCACCACCGTTGGCCAGCCACCGGTCTCCACCCCATCGGTTGCCACCCTTTTCTTTCCCTGCCTTGCCCGGCCAACCTTAGCCCAGCCTGCAGCCTGCAGTCATGCCCCCTTTCCTTCGTGTGTGACTCACACTGCATGCAGCATGAGTTGTGTGCATTTTTAAAAAAATTTTGGTACCTATTTTAAGTGAAGGGTATTTTGGTAATATTTAAAAAAGAAATACTTTTATATTATAATTATTATTTTACCTGATAGATATTAATTCGGTAATTTTGGTATTATTTTTAGGTACGAAAGGTTAATTAGCAGAATCCAATAACTTTAGTAGGATACCGCTATTTTTGTATTTTTGCTGGAATTCAGGTAATCGTTATACCTTACTAAAATTATAAATATTACGTGATAGCACATTAGGGTTTTTGGTGGATGAAATATGTTAAGTATGATTTATTTCGATATGATTATGTGTTAATTATTATTATCATGAAAAATGGTAAAACGAGCATATTATTTGATGTAAATTATGTCGGGTACAAAAGTATGATTAAAATTATTCTAATAACGGAAAAATAATTTGTATGATAATTATGAATAAATTAATAGGTTGAGCATGCTTAGATATAATTATGGATTAATTATTATGGACATGTACCCTAGGGGCAATTTAGTCATTTTTGTGTATTATGATATTTGTCTTGAAAATCATGTATAATATGTATTAGCTATTATTGAGTATATGAGTATGTGTTTTGGATGGATTAAATGTGCGAAAAAGAATTTTATGTGCAAAATTATGTATATGGGCAAAATGACCATTTGACATATATGATAATTTAAATTGTGTAATGAATAATTTAATTATGGTGTTTTAGCCTTTTCATGGCAAATCAATAAATAAAATGGAATTAGTATTTAAATAGATGATAATTTGGAAAATTTTAGTCTTAGGGGTATTTTGGTCTTTTTTGACCTAAAGTGTCCATATGTAAATAATTGAACCTAGGATGGCCTTAATATATATTAATGTTGGCCTCGATGTTGACCTTGATTATTTTTTTCTCAAATGATTCAAAATAATCAAAAACGGTTTAGTATGGAAATTGGATGTATCTGTATTGTATGCGATTTCGTGGTCACCTTAATAAAATACTAATATTTAAAGTGAAAGACCTCGAGATCGGGAATGGTGGCTCCTAGGAGTCACTACCCTAAGGACGTGGTTTAGCCTACGGTTGATATGGATTTTTGCTAGTGTGCCATAGTGCCCCAGTCAGGCCCTACATCTTACTCTATTTTGTTCTGCGGACTAATAGAGGGTATGCATACTTATGGATTAGGTGTCCTTGTCGGTAGGGTACTGTGTTACCTTCGTGTACCAGTGCGACCAGGGTACCTTTGCATCCTTGGGTTGATAGTCGGTAGGATATTGTGTTGCCTTGTTGCGCCGGTATGACTGAAGTACCTTTGTGTCTCCAGGTTGATTGATCTCCCCTCGAGGAAGTAAATAAAAATGGAAATAATATGATTTGATGGAAATAATGATTATTGGATTATTGGATGGTTTCGGTAGCAGCCTTCGTGCCTACCTGTAGTTTCAGTAGCAGCCTTCATGCCTACCTGTGGTTTCGGTAGCAACCTTTGTGCCTGCTTGAAATTTTCTGTATTTTCGGTAGCAGCCTTCGTGCCTACTTGTGGTTTTAGTAGCAGCCTTTGTGCCTACCTGATGTTTTCTATATTTTCGGTTGCAGCCTTCGTGCCTACCTGTGTTTTTGGTAGCGGCCTTTGTGCCTATCTGCGGTTTTCTGTAGTTTTGATAACAGCATCCATGCCTACTTGTGGTAGTTTTATGTCTGTGAGCATACTTGTGATATTATGGATCTTATTATGATGTACCTATAAGTTTACCTGCAATGTTATGGATTTATTATGTTGTACCTGTAAGTATACCTGGAATGATATGGATCTTAGTAAATTATACCTGTGATATATGTAATTGGTTGGGATTTATGCTGAGACATGAATTATGCTGAAGTTGGGTTTTAATTATTACATCAGAGAGTATCTCTGATATGTTTATTAATAAGTTTAGTTATTTCAGATGAATGAATATGAGTAGTACGTGACCTTGATGGAATTTGATTATCTAAGTGATTATTGTATCTCAATCATCGTATGCGTATGTATATGCCTTATACCATGTTAATTGTATGCCTTGCATGTGTTCCATGCTGATTTATCATATTAGTTTGGTATAAAGGGTTGCTCAGTACCGTAGTACAGAAGGGTTTATTTTCGTGGGCCCCTGCCTATTCAATGGGCAGTAGACTTTGCAGGTCAGCCTTTGAGCTCAGTCAAATGTTGATAGTTCAGATTTGGGAGCGTAGGACTATCCGGTGTTTATTTTGTTATCTTATTTCCGGTTGTATTTAGACCCTCGTGTCTTCCTGTAATTTCTCTCTCAAGTTTCGTAAACTACTAATGTTGTTTTTAATTAGCAGTATTTATCTAGCGTTCTCTCTATCCTGATTTCTGTAATCATGATATTAATTTAAGCGGAATAATAATTTTAGCCTTAGTACTTGGTATGAGAATGGTAGAGGAAACTGGACTTGTACCAAGTGTGGCGGTAACACCCTTTGTTTTTATTACTTTATCTTCCGTGCTTAACTCTGCAAACGAAATTTTTCAGTAGTAAATTTTGGGGTGTTACAGTTAGAGTGTAGAGGAAAGGTTGTTGGGCAAGTTAGGAGGTGCAGCGTTATCATGATATAGTACATGTCATTTGGAGGATAAGCGCAGAGGGAGTGAGTCATACATGTCTAGGGTAAAACTTCTGAACAAGACACTGTAATACATTAATTATTTAAAGTGGAAGATTGTTGAGCTGGGCCAAGACCAGTCCACCGGTGAATAATAGTGGTTAGGGTATGTTACCCTATATGTGACCGGTCTACCAGCGAATAATAGTCGTCAGGCATTGTACCTGTGCGTTTTCGGTCCACCGGCTATAATTAGGGCTGTAAACGAGCTGAGCCAGTTCGAGCTCGGCTCGCGTTCGGCTCGTTAAAAGCTCGTTCGAGCTCGATCGTTTAGTTAAATGAGCTTAATTTAAGGCTCGTATTCGGCTCGTTTATTAAACGAGCCGAGCTTGAGCATACGTATACTCGGCTCGGCTCGGCTCGAAATCGGCTCGTTAAAAGCTCGCTAGAATCTCGTTAAAAGCTCGTTTAAGTTGGAAACCAAAACGCAGCGTTTTACATCAAAACACCGCGTTTTGGTTAGAGGTTGAAATGGGTTAAAATTTTTGTTGGTAAGTTACCGCCCGTTGAAATGGTAACTGGTACCGCGGCTCCCGCCCGCCCGTCTCGACTCTCGACTTACAGACTTACAGTCACTACTACTCACTATTCTGCAAGATTGTAAATTTGTAACTTACAGGCACAGGCGCACAGAGCGGTCCGAGCGGAGGAACCCTAGTTACACCAGTCCGGCAGTCCCCGAGCGACGGAACGAGTCCCAAACACAGCCCCAAACTCCCAGTCCCCGACGCTCCCAAGTCGCACCCTCTGTGCTCGAGTCTCGACTCTCGAATGTCGACACCGGACAGTCGACATAGTGGAACTAAATCTTAGCCTGCCCGAGCATCTTTCGCAGCCCTACACTCAACAATCGCCACCAATCGCACACTTGTTCGGTTTTTCCCCCAGGTATGTGTTCTTCCTTCTTTATTATAGCAAGAATCGGAAAGTTCTTCCTTTGAAACCCTTTGACGAGTTAGATGATGAATTTGATTTTGATGTTGTAGGTCTCAAGTCTGTTCGATTTGAAGTCACAGAATCGTAAGACCTTGCAGATTCTGTGTGGACTAAATTTTGTAGTGAGGTAATATTTCTCGTCAATTATTCTTGTATTCCAGTTGTTTATGCTTGATTCTGTGACTGAATAATTTTTGAGGCTTGCCTGAATAATTCCATATACATGATTCAATTCCAAATTTCCAATGTCTGCACTTAAATTAGATGAGATAATTTTTGTAAGAAAATTGATAGTTTAGGGTTTGTGTAAGCATCTGATAAATTCGAACCTAAGAGGACAAAGGATCTTTGTTTTCTATCAAATAATGGTTAAGGTTCACTAATTTGATCTTAAAGAGCCCTGCTTTATGTGATTTTGTGTGGTTTGGTGGCTTAGCTTAGCTCACTTCATACGTAGGGATCATTGTCAAATGAAGTAAAAGTCAAATGAAGCAGGTTTGAAGTTTGGTGGCTTTAGCTTAGCTCACTTCATACCTAGGGATCATTGTCAATAATCTGCAGATTTAATTAAAATTGATATGAACTCACACATAACTCAATAAGTAATACTTGCAATTTTCATTCAAATTCAATTCAATCCTTTTTTTTAATGTGTATTTTATGCCTTATATAGCCAAGGTCACTAATTAATTTATACAAGATATTGCCATCTACTAGCTAAATGACATTAGAAGATAGAATATTCTTCAAAAAATAGATTTATGCCACTTTATTCTCTAGCTAATATCTAACTCAACTAATTAATTAAACCAATTACTATGCATGCACCATATATGCTGAGTAACTTATGTGGTATGTTTCATCTATGATTAGCAATGTAAATATCCGCTTGTCTTCAATTTTGTGAGAGATCCTTTTCTAAATGAAGAATAATTTGTTCCATTATGATTAATACCAAGTCTTGAGTGTTTGCTCTTGCATGAATATTGTAAGTGCCTTATCCTTTCAAATTTATAGCATACTTACAAGAATGTCTTAAAGTATGACCATTAGTCATGGTAGAAGTAAAAAACAAATATCTAAAATTACTAATTTCTATGCATGCACCATATATGCTGAGCATGCTATTTTATTCTATTATTTAGAGAGAGAGAGAGATGCACTCTTTTCTTCATAAAAATAGTAATTTATTGTCTTTGTTTATGTCCTAAGTAAGTATCTCTTGTTGCAGGTTCTTCTGTCGCACCTTCCCCAGAAATACACGAGTTTGAGAAGGTAAATGGCTGTTCATGTTTCCAGTGCTTGCAGTTTGATTGGCATTATCATTTGCATCTTTTTCTTTTACTGCCATCAATAATATAAACCTTCTTTCATTCATTACTATTTTTGGTTACATTGCGTAAAGATATCTTGGTTTGGACATGTTAATAATGTGATTAATTGATTGGGTTCTGCAACTTTCCATCGTGAAAGAGTTGTTTACTAGTCTGAAACAGACACAATATTTCCTTTCTTTTACTTTTTGGTTCAAGGAGGGGTTATGTGGAGATGATATGTGCAGCAGTACATATCATGTATACATCTCCATGTGTAATTTTTTAAGAGGAAATATGAACTGTGACTAAATAGTAGAAGGTCTTGGTCTGGTATATTTTATGATTGCTATTATTATGAATAAAACTTCTTGTCCTCTTATAAGTTTCTATGTCTCTTGACTCTCTAGTGTGTCTTAGGCTTATTTTTGCAAGGCTTTTTGGCCCTATTACATAGTTTTTTTATGACATTTTGCCAATTTTTATGTGTAGTTTGGTAAGTTCACTTTCCTAATATACACAAATAGCCAATTACAATCAATAACCATCTGCAAAAGCTTTTCTATTTTTATGTGTTTTTCTGTAAATAGACTCTAGTTTTCTGGAAAATCTAAAAACATGTTCATTTTATATATTCTGATATATTTATATTAGAAATCAAAAACAATGTGCCAACTTAACAAAGGAAAGTATAGACAATTTCTAATTTTTTTTCCTGAATGTTGAAAACAAATAATCTCCTTGTATTCTTGTGTTTACCCATTTGGAAACATCAAAGGAGTGTTCCATTGCTGGTTAATGTAACTCTACTTTACGTCTATCTTTGCCTATTAAAATTGATGATGTTCATAACATACACAAGCTTAGATAAAGTTAACTAAAAGACTGCCATTGAAGAAAAATTAACTAATAATATCAACTAAAAGATGGATGAATCACATAGTGGAGCATAGGGCATCCATCTTGTTGTCTTTGTGTGGGGTGGTTAGGAGAGGAGGTAAACACTTAACCTCTTTGTATCATGGTTGTTTTGTCCTCTATCTTTTTGGGTAGCTTATCAAATAAAGATTTAACTTAAAAATGTTAAGCTCATTTGACCTACAAAATTTTCTAGTTATAATCTGTCTTTATATTTTAAGCTTATGTTGAAAAAGTGCATATTTATTTTATTAATTGAATCTTAGATATTGTATTTAGGTTGGGTGCATTTTTCCTTAGCTGCTGGATTTTAATCTTAGTATGCCTATACTTCAAAATGTATAATCACTCAACATTGTTTAGTTATTATCATATGATTGCTACCCTATGGCTTTAATGCCTAGCTATAATTTCTTAGCTTTAAAATGATTGCTACCCTCTGTGAAGACTCAATCTTCCAATTCACTTACTATATTAAGTTTGGACAAGAAAATATTAAGAAGAAAGAAAGTAACTGAAAAAAAAAACTAAGCAACAAACATGGAAACCTGTATATATAGACAGTATAAGATATTAAGTTACACCCCATTTAAGAAAATTACCTGGGACAATATGGTTTTGGTGACTGAACTCTTCATATAGCAGTTGTTTATCACTTCGATGGCCTTTAATTTCCTTTAAAAGTGACTGAAATTGTTTCAAAAACATGAGCTTCAGTTTCATTTCAATCCATGCTGGTATTCTTCTTCTTTACCTATTTTTCCTCTTTGAAGGCTTTCTTTGAATGCCCTTTCTGGAGAAATTAGAAGGGTTGAAATAGATACAGGGAAGGTAAAGGGATAATTTTTTTGCTTTCCTTCATGTTTGAGATTGAGGGGATGCTTAATTGGGGTAAGTTATCCATTAATAACCAACTTAAATGAGTCTTTTTTTTATTTATATTTTATAAACATTGATTACTTCTTGATTAATTATATTATGTAATCAGTTGAAATAATTTATATTAAATGATGTAGGTGATGTAATCATTGTTTTCTCAGGTCTACTGTTTGAATTTGCTCATATTTTTCTTTTGAAGTGGTCAAGCTTTTCGTTTTGCTTGGATATATCTTTGGTGCATTAAACCTGTCAATATTACCTGAAAATATGAGAAACAAAAACAATTATCTACTGGTTTGACATTCCACGCTCATATGATGCTGAAACATAGGTTGGCTGTGATCAAATACAGTTGTTTTGTTCCTGCTGATAATTTCATCCACCAGTAGTTTATGTATGCTAGATATCCAATTTGAGAGAAATCTTAGAGCATTGGATGATTGGTGTTCAATTCCTTGTCCTGTGTGCAGACTGTTAGCATTGACGGTTGTCCAATTCTTTCTTTTTTTCTTTATGTATGATTTCAGACACCCAATAGAAGGCCTCTCTCTGATCATTTTGATTCTGGTCGCTGGCTGCAGGTTCGGACTAGGCCCTTCTCTGCTTCTTCTACACTGCATGTTGCATCATTATTTTCTAGTTTTGACCTCATAGTCTTGTACCTTAATTTTCCAATCCATGTGTACCATTAATCTGCTTGCACTTTACGAATGTGAAAATATTTTTAGAATTTTGTTGTGTTTTATTTGCCTTCTTACACCCTCCTTTACTGTGTGCACGGATCAAATGCATGATCAGGTAAGTTCAGATGGGGGGTATGTAGTGAAATTTGATCTTGATTGTTGCTCCAGTAAGCAATTTTCTATGACTGATTTTGTCTAGGAGGGTATTCGGGTGTAAGAAATATAAAATAATATGGCTACAGTTTGCAATTGTTTGCACCAAAATGAAGGCCATGATAACATTTGCATCCGCTGGCTATTATTGTATCACCTACATCAGAAGCATGCTCTTACTGGAATAAGTGAACATGAAATTAAGTATAATTAATTTTGCTCTCAGGTGCTGTGTACACAAGAGGGAGGGGGAAAATATAGATTTGTTATGTTAAAAAGCGTTATTTGAGGTAGTTTGTCATCAATCCATTTTTTGTATTCCGTTTATGCCTCTAGGATTGTGCACTATCAGATGATTACATTATATGAAGTTGTTAGAAGATCTTGTTTTCCTATTCTCGCTTACCCTCTGAATCTATGGTTTTCATATTGCAGTTGGCTTGAAATTGAGCCAATATGAGCATGTTAACTGCACTAGAATGTAACAAGTGCGTTATTTTGATATAATAGCTACTGGGTTTACAAATATTGTTTAGTTTGTGCTCCGCGGATTCTGTTGCCAGTGATCTTTCACCTTGAAGAAATGGGTTTAAAAAGTTCAGCCGAATTGGTCACTATGAAATGATGACCAAAATACCCTTTATATTAAAAATATATATTTTCATCATGAAACCTTAATATATGTATATGTAACATGCTATAAATAATATGCTTATTATATGTAAAATATTTTGACACTTAGAATAAATTTTCTAAAATAAAATAATCACTATTTAGCTCTTATTTTCTTAACTAAAAACACTAAATTTTGAAGGAAGTTCTTCCCTTTCCTTGTTCTCTTCTATCCACCAAGATTCACCCCTTTCCTTTCATTTTATTTATAACCTTCATGATCTTGTGATTCAATTTAATATGAACAATAAATAAATTTTGTGATTTATTATTATTGTTATATTTATTATAGTAATTTTTATTATATCATAACTTCTAAGCTATGCTAATATAATTTTTATACTTTTAATTTGGTGCAGGTTATTTTTATCATATTACTACTCAATGGTCAATGGCAATGGATGTGGCTGTGATGATTATTATGGATATGGAGCTTTGAAGCCATTTTGTTTGTGTATTGAATTTATTGATGTATGATGTATCTACATCTGTAGTTGTATTATTTAGTTTTTATGGATTTATTGTAATATTAAACAGGTTTTGGGGAGAAATTCTGCACCTAAATTTGTATGCAATAGGTGCATGGTAAACATTTTTTGAAACAGGGAGAAACTTTGTAGTTTGCACCTAAATTTGAGTGCAATAGGTGCATTGCAAAGTTTTTTTGAAACAGGTTAATATTTGTTTAGGCTATAATCAAGATAAATTATGCCTGAATTTTGTCAAATATTGATTTATTAAGTGTATAGGGCTGTAGCCTGTAAATAAGGCATAAACGAGCTATTAACGAGCTCGAACGAGCTATTAACGAGCTCGATCGAGCTATTAACGAGCCCGAACGAGCTTTAAACGAGCCCGAACGAGCTTTTACCGAACTATTAACGGACTACGAACTCGAGCCCCAAACGAACCTCAAACGAGCATTTAAACGAGCAGTAAACGAGCCCAAAAGGCTCGATTAAGATATACGAACCGAGCCGAATAGTTCGCGAATACTAAACGAGCCGAATCCGAACACACATAATCGAACTCTAAACGAACTCGAGCCGAACTCGAGCTTCATACAATATAAACGAGCCGAACCCGAGCTTAGCAGTGTTCGGCTCATTTACAGCCCTAGCTATAATAGTAGGGGATTCCGTGCTCAACAAAACCAAGCATAATTGTGCTAAGACATGGGAAAGACACTAAGTACTTACAGTGAAATACCATGAGAGTCGTGGCTAGACCAGTCCACCGGTGAATAATAGTGGTTAGGAACTTTATGCCCTGTGCGAGACCGATCCACCAGCAAATAATAGTGGTCAGGTGCATTGTGCCCTATGCATTTCCGGTCTACCGACTATAATAATGGGGTTCCTGTACTCGCATGGATTTGATAAATCGCATGGATTAAATAAAAAGTATGGTGTGAAATAATTTTTGATAAGAGATTAATTAATTAATTCGGACTATAAATGGGCATTTATGTATCTACCCGAATGATTGTTCGATATTATGTTATCATGATGGACTATATGCTCTTTTTATTTTTCGGCATGGTTTATGTGATTTTATGTGTTGACATTAGTGCACCGGTTACCTTGCTCAGTACGTAGCATACTGATCATCCTTTTTATAGGTGCTTCTCATTCCCACAAGTAGTAGGCCCTTCTGATTTTGTGTAGGTGGTCGATACATATTTTGATGACTTCGATGTCCATGAGGCATCAGGTGGGGCTGAGTGTTGATTATGGGCCTGGTTCGATGCTTGGAGTGACGTGGCCAAATTCTCTCTTATGTCATTCTATTTCTTTATGATATTTCTTTTCTCTATTGGATTTTTCGGAATTAAATATTAATGTTTGTAGACATTATTCCCTCCGAGGAATTTTGATTTCACACTCTGATTTCTATCTTATGATTGATTATAAACTTTTATGCGTACTCTGATTTCTATGTTATGATCTTTCTAGTTCTTTTTATGAACCATCGGTTTAAGTTTGAAAATAATCATTTTTAGCCTTAGCACTTGGTACTGGAACGGTTGAAGTGAACCGATCTAGTACTAAGTGTGGTGGTAACATCCCCAGAATTCACGGGTTTTGATTTAAGCGTTTTTGTTTTAAAAAAAAAAGAAAAAATAGTAAATTTTGGAGTGTTACAATTAGAGTTTCTAGTCACATAGAGAATGAGTACATTATTGTACCCGTTTGGCGTAATGAGTTTAAACCACTAGATGGGATTCGTATTAATGCTCTTCTAGTCGATCAAGCCTCAACCAATCCTCTATTCTATATAAATATAAGAGATTCTTGGGATATAAGTCTTTGAGCTACTTTGAGTTTTGTTTCACTTATCTCCCTACCTATTTTTCCTTTTTAAAAAAGATATATAGGTCGAAGAATGATGAGAGAGATCAAATAATATTAGATAAATAAAAAAAATAAGTGGGATACTTCAAAGGAGATATTGTGTTTGAAAGATATGTGAAAAAATATTTAAACATGACACCATTACCCTTCCAAAGAAAAACTACAAGATTTTGATGCTCAAATGTTTTGTATAAAACATGACATAGGGAAAACAATATTCTCTTTTCATACATACCCTAACCTCATGCTAGGTAAGTTGTGTTCTTGTTGAGTTAAGTTTTAGTTGAAACTAATATTGTGCCTTTTGATACATTACAAGATACATATGATCAACATGAGGAGGTATTTGGCAAAGTAGTTCCTAAGTGAATCAATCCACTTTGAAAATAGTAAATCAAGATCATGCTAGGCTGAAGACGTAAAACCAAGCACTACTTGGGAGGTAACCTAAGGTGATAGGGTATATCTCTACCATTTATTAGATTATTTTCCTTATTTATTTCTCTATACTTGAGTCTTACATACTTTTCTACACATTGAGGATAATGTGTGATTTAAGTGTGTGTGGAGGAGGTGAGTAAGTCTGTAGTGTGATTTAACACCTTTCACATATTTTTTTTATATAAAAAATGTATATGTTTGATGTGTTTTGAGCCATAATATCCCTTAACTAGTCTACAATAATGTGAAATCACTTGAAATCATGACTACTAAAGGACCACATGACATGATGACAATATTTCAGTTTTAGAGATTTCAAATTTGACATAGGAAATACATATTTATGTTTTGAGATGTGAAAAAAATTGTTATGAAATTTGAATTTATTGAAATTTGTTGAGATTCATGAATAACCCTATATGAACTTTCAAGTTGAATTGTACTTTCTTTTTACGAGTACTTCACATAAATATTCAAATGTTTAGCTCTAATCAATTATTTGTCATAGATATGTTTATGGACTATATAAATCATTGAAACTTGTTCATAGTGGCCCTAATTGAGAAAATGATAAAAGACATATTAGGATCTACCATTATAGCCAAATAGTCTATTACCCCATTTTGTGTACATAAGATGTACACTAACTAGTAAACTCTTTTGAGCCATTTACATAAATCTTTATCTCCTTTTATCACCTACATTTTTTTCCCAGACTTCTAACATAAAACACATCCCTACCTTGTTCTAGATTCTAGTGGAAATATTTATGAAACATGCATATGTAATTTAAGGTTACATATGAATAAGTGTTGATGATAAATAAAAAAAAGGTGTGGGGATGCAAGCTAGCAAATCGGAGAATGAAAAAATAGTAATGAAAAAAAGGTAAAGAAAAAGAAAAAAATTTACTCGAGGTACTAACATAGAAAGTAGAGGTGGAAAGTATGACCACTAAATCTTTATGCAAGATAGAATGAAACATAAAATGCACATATTTTGATGAAGCATGAATCAAGTACAAAATAAATGAAAAAGGAAAATTTCTATCTTACTTTTTTATTTTTATATTGTTGAAGTTTTCCCTCTTTCACATTTGTTAAAAAAAAATGGTGAAAATGATGTAAAGCCCATCGTGATGATATTTGACCTAAGGTGATGCTATGTGCTTTATTATGAAGATGTCTTGATAAATTTAAAATTGTAAAAGAGAGTAATACCCTATATTTTAAAACTTTAATTTGTATATTTATTATCTCTTATTTTTACAAATAGATTTTAAAACTATTATTTTCCTGGATGATGTAATATTGTGTGAGATCATGACTTATATTTATGTGTATAGTCTAGCATGGATTCTTACATACATGTACTTAGAGAAGTTTGCGGCCAAAAGTAGATCAAGTAAGAAACATCAGGGGCATATTTATCAACACGAGCCATGTTTTCTTAGCATACTTAATACTGCATTATTTTAGTAAAAGTCGAGAGTTATGAAAAAAGGTGTAGTGTGTTTGTAAACATGGATCATATTTTTTCCATTTTTCTACCATTCACTTATGTTGGTTACGTACTTCTATAAATATATGTGTATGAAACCTTAACATGATGTAGTGCACCATCAAACTCCTTCCAAACCTTCTCCTCTTGTATTCTCTTAAATTTTGAGAGAATTTTGTATTGAGTGATATTATGAGGATTGTATGATTATCCTTATAACCATTAGTTTTGTATAAAGTAAAGATCATTATCATTTTTTAAATTTTATTATGTTCTGATTGTTATCTCAATTAGATCTTACAATTTTTCAATTTATTCTTCTTCTGCTCCTTCTTCTTCTTCTTCTTCTTCTTCTTCTTCTTCTTCTTCTTCTTCTACTCCTTCTTCTTCCTCTGCTCCTCCTCCTCATCCTCCTTCTCCTCCTCCTCCTTCTTCTTCTTCTTCTTCTTCTTCTTCTTCTTCTTATTCTTATTATTCTTCTTCTCCTCCTCCTCCTCCTCCTCCTCCTCCTCCTCCTCCTCCTCCTCCTCCTCCTCCTCCTCCTTCTCCTTCTTCTCCTTCTTCTCCTTCTTCTTCTTCTTCTCCTTCTTCTCCTCCTTCTGCTTCTTCTGCTCCTTCTTTTCCTTCTTCTTCTGCTTATCCTCCTCCTCCTTCTCCTTCTTCTTCATTCATGTTTGGTGAATTACTTTCCCTACAAGTTAGTATCAAAGCTTGGGTATATGATCGATCTGTATTGGGATGGCATATATAAGATTTGAAATTGAGATATTTGATCGTTCTACCAATCTTGAGTTATAATAATCGAAGATAAAGGCAATTATTATTCAGAACAAATTGGAGAAGGTATTATCTGGCAAAGCAAAGAAGTTGAAAATGATGTATGATGAGGAGTTCAGGTATAATAATTTGAAGGCTTTATCCACCATATAATTGTGTTTCTCAAACAATATTTCGTAAGAAGTGGCAAAAGAGAAAACTATTGTCGCCTTGTGGTTGAAGGTGGAATATTTATACATGGCAAGATCTGTGGCAAATCGTTTATTGTTGAAGAGTTGGCTTCATAATTTGAAATAAGGTGAGGGTTAGTCCTTGAAATCTCATTTAGATGAATTTGACTCTATAGTAATGGATTTGCATAACATAGATGTTAAATTAGATTATAAAGATCTGAATATTATGTTGTTGTGTTCTTTGCCTGTTGCTTATAAATATTTTTATGAGACTGTATTGCATGGAGATGATGAATTAGTTATTGTAGATGTCAAGAATTTCTTGCTACAACATGAATTGATTGAGAATCAATTGACCGAAGGATGTCCAAGTGACTCATGTGGTGAAAGCCTTGTAGTAAGG
Source organism: Tamarix chinensis (assembly GCA_030549775.1). Classification (NCBI taxonomy): domain Eukaryota; kingdom Viridiplantae; phylum Streptophyta; class Magnoliopsida; order Caryophyllales; family Tamaricaceae; genus Tamarix; species Tamarix chinensis. The sequence goes on from CM060182.1 coordinate 67,808,503, forward strand.
GGTCTGGTGACAAGAATAAGTTCAAATATAGGATGGATAGGTTCAAGGTTGTGGTCTGCCATGGTTGTCACATGAAAGACCATATTAGGAAACATTATCCTAATAAGAGATCTGCATATACAGTTGATGGTGTATTTGATAAGGGTGATGCTGCCATAGTTGAGAGTGGTGGTGATGGTGATGTACCGATTACTACGGGTGGACATACCAGATTGGACGATAGGTGGATTCTGAATTCTGGGTGCTCCTACCATGTATGTCCCAACAGAAGCTGGTTCCAAACATATGGCATTCTTTGAGATGGAGTTGTTGCATTGGGAAATATTGCTTCTTACAGAGTTGTTGGGATCAGGACTATGAGGGTGAGGATACATAATGGTGTCATTAAGACATTGTTTGATTTTCTTCATGCTCTTGAAATGACCAAGAGTTTGATTTCACTATGTTCCTTAGATAGTAAATATTATAGGTGCGTCGTTGAGAATAGTACGTTGAAGGTTGTTAAAGCGGTTGTAGTGTCTATTGTTGGTAAGCGAGTTAAGACATTATATGAGCTTATTGGCACAACTATTGAGTGTGCAATTAGGACAACATTGAGAGCGTGTGACTCAGATGTTACTAGTATTAGGTTGATGTGATTGGGAAATGGGAGTGTCATTGGCATAACTACTAGTCCTTATTTTATGAACCAATTACATCTAGATCTATTATCTTCTATGAGTCTAAATTATTTATTATCAAGAAGGTAGAGTAGGAGAGTTTATCGGACCCTTCAGATGGGGTGGAGGTTGTTATTGATCTATATGGTACAAATTTGTCTAGTGAGGAGGAATGTGGGTAACAAATGGAGTAAATGAGTATTGTTTTAAGTAGAGCTAGTCATGCTTTGTATACTACGAGCAGTAGTATTGGTGTTCAGGAACTAGTTTTAGACTTAAAGGTTAATTTGGGTGTTGATTCTACCTTGTAGTATTTTTTTGTTGTTGTTACTAAAGAGACGTATTTTCTTTGGTGGACTCATACATTAATATGTGATGGTTCACTAGTTATTCTTTTGTTATTTTTCTATGTTATACTTGTTGCAGTAAAGGAAATGTATTAGGAGAACAAGATGAAGACTATGGATATGCCCAAATCCAAAGCGCTTATGGTGACTCACTCAGTCACCGGTTCATATTTTATAGTTGTGAAATGCTTGATGTATGACCGTTGTATTGCTCATCTAGTGAGTATGTGTGTAGTGAGTTCCTTAAAGACACCTTGGTTAGGTGTGGTGTGGATTATGAGGTATTTAGTGAAATGCCTCAAAAAATTCTAATCTTAAATATTATATTTAACTGAGGTTTTATTATAAAAAAAATTAATTAAATAAATTATTTAATTAAAATAAAGGGAAATTAATTAGGGAAAATCAAGAATAAATTTATAAGTGTTTTAATTAGGTGCAATTTTGGTATTTTAACTAATTAAGGATTTTATTTTGAAAATTAATTAAATAAATTATTTTATTTAAAATAAGAAGGAGAAAATAGTTCCAAATTAATATTAATTTTATAAATAATTTAATGGAAGAAAATTAGGGTGTTTTGCTAATTAAAATGGAATTTATGGAAAATCTTTTAAAAATCCTAATTTAGCTTAAAAAGGGATTTAAATATTATTTTATTTAAATATTATTATTTTTAAATAACCCAAATATCCTAATTAATTTAATTAAGCCAAACCACTATTTTTTTTCTTTTTCCTTTTCTTTCTCCTTTTTCTCTTTTTTTTCTTTCTTTTTCTTCCTTCTTCCGCCGGTTGGGCCTGGACGCGGCCCAACCCACCTTCTCTTCCTCTCCCCGCGGCCCAGCGTCGCTGGCTTCTTCCTGCGTGCGCCCATACGCGGCGTTTTGGTCTGTTTTATGTCGAGACGTCGTGTCTCGTTAAATGAAGGAATAACCCACGCGCGAACCGCCCGGTTCTCCCCTTTTCTTTTCTTTCCCGGCCGACCGGCCCACCTCCCTTTCTTCTTCCTTCTTCCTCCGTCCTCCTCCATCACTGCGCTGCAACCTTTCGACCCGTCAATGGCATCTCCGGCTACGGTGATTAACAACAGTCGTTTCTTGCCTCATTGTCTTCCTCTTAACTCTAGGAATAAATTAACATAATTATTGGACGTTAAATCTCGCCCGTTTTCTCTCTCCTGGTGTGTGAAATTCGAACCACCCCAAAACGGACATCGAGCCATTACTGCCACCGGCCACCCAAATTCTTGCACTTAATACCTCCCTATCGAGCTTCAACACCCTATTATCTCATCTACCATCTATAAATAGCCTAATGGTAGGAGTTTTTGGAGCTTCTCCTTCCTCGAGACCTTAAGCCCGAGTTGTCGGCCACCGCAACTTCAGATGCATATTCCACCGCCGTTAGCCAACCTCAACGCCACCGCCACATCCCAAATTCTTCCCTGCAACTCCTTCTAGTTAACCAAACCATTTTCAACCTTCGATTCTTCTTGAACGGGCCTCCATAACCGTACAAAGTTTGCTGCTCATCTCGCCAGAATTTTACCCCGAAACCTTAAACCTCCGTCCGCCGCCGTGAGCCGCCACCTTTGGCTGCACCACCACCATCATTTTGTCCCTCTCCTCCTAGAAAACCATAAACACCTCTTATCTCACCTCAATTCTCCCTATCTTTTTCCCAACATCCATCTTTCCCTCTTTTCTTCCCTTTTTCCGGCCACCGCCGCCTCCTCCGTGCACCACTGCCTGTGCCGCCTATCCCCACCAGCTTAAGGTTGAACCCTAGATCCTCTCAACCATTTTCCATATTATTATAAGCCTTGATTTAATTTATTTCAATTATTTGCATATAAATACCATTATTATTATTCTTAATATTTATATTCTTAATATGTATTATTATTATTATTAGTAGTATTATTGTTTTATTATTATTTATGTTGAGGGATGAAGCCCTATTGTATTTTAATTCAATTTTATTATTATTCCCCTTATTATTTCTATTATTACTATTATTAATATTAATATGTTATAAGTATAATTATTATTATTAGTTTATATTTCTAATTTCTATTATTCTTATTCCATTATTATTAATGCAAATATTTTACCATTAGTATTTTTAATAATGTTATTATTGTTATTACTATTGTTATTATTATGATGATGATGATGATTATTATTATTATTATTTATATTCTCATTGATATTATTATTATTATTATTGATGTTATTATATTAGTATCATCATTATTATTAGGGTAAAGTCTCTAACCCTATATTATCAAGGTTTATAATATCTCTACTATTTTTATGTCTTTAGCAAAGTTAGAATTTTGTTAAGGTTATTTTATTAGTATGTTATTATTTGATCAAAGCCCTAAGGAGGCGTAGGAGCGTGCTCCAAGACCGGTGACATTTTAGGTAATGGTTCACTAAGGCCTTTTATGTGCTAATGTGCATTGTGTGCCTCGTATGTTATGCATCCTATGTTATTATTGTAATTATTGCATATTTGGTATGGCATGGAGCTCAAGCATGCTTTTGTGTTGTTATATGGCATGTGTACTACATGTATCATGTATGTGACGATATGTGTTGTGACCCTGTAAGACATGCATGTGAGGATGTTGATATGATTTGTGCGGGGGAAAAGGATGAAAACTGAGGATGGAGAAAGAAGTTGACCTAAGTATCTTAATGATTTATGGGTGGAAAAATAAAATGGGAAATGTAGGGTTTCGTGGGAGAGAATCTAATTTATGATTTGTTTGGAAGAATCTAATGTATGATGTTATTTGGGAGAATGTAATTTATGATATCATATGGAAGAATCTAATTTATGATTTAATTGGGAGAATCTAATTTATGATTTGTTTGGGGGAATCCAATTTATGGTTTTGCTTGGGAGATTCTAAATTATGATTTTATGTGGGAGAATCTCACTTATGGTCTTGTATGGGAAAATCTAATTTGTGGTTATGAATGGGAGAATCTAATCAATTGTAAGGTAAGGACAAATCTTTGGGTTTTATATGGTTTGAATTTGGGTTTGGTATGGGTGAATCCTTGGTTTTGTGTGGATTGAATTTAGGGTTTTGTATGACGGAATTATGGTTTGTATGGTGGTAATTATGGTTGTGTGGTGGTATTAGGGTTTGTATGATGTTATTAAGGTTGTATGGTGGTATTTATAGTTTGTATGGTGGTATTTATGGTTGTATGGTGGTATTAGGGTTTCCATGGTGGTATTGATGGTTGAATGGCGGTATTAGGATTTGCATGGTTGAATTTAAGGTTTCACGTGGAATTTTAGGGTTTGCATGAAAAAGGTTTGAAGGTTTTCATGGGTATGAAATTTATGTGTGGAAAGTTAATTTGGGATGTAAGGAAGGTAATGTAAGTATTATTCGGGTGTTGAACTATTTTGGATGAAAAATAGTAAGTGGAGCATTATGAGGGTATGGAAGAGATTGAATTAGGGTTTGGAGTAATGAACTCTGGGTTGTTGTGATTAATTAGGGTTGGAGTGGATAATTGTGGTTTGTTATAATTAACTAAGGCGTGGAGTGGCTAATTATGATTGGTATGGTTAAATAGAGTTTGGAGTGGTTAACTATGGTTTGTTGTGGTTAATTGAGGTATGTGGTGGCTGATTAGGGTTTTTGTGTTATCATGTGTATGTGGTGATTTAAGTGTAATTATGATGGTGGAATTTTATGATTTGTGATGTATGATGACTTATGCATGTCCAGGGTAAAAGTTTTGAATAAGATACTTAAAACACTAATTATTTAAAGTGGAAGATCGTTGAGACGGGACCAACCGATCCACCGGTTCGGAATAGTGGTTAGGATTTTTACCCTATGTGTGACCGATCCACCGGTTATAATAATGGGGATTCCCAAGCTCAACAACCGCAAACCAGAGTTTTGCTAAAATGCCTAAAAGATACTAATTACTTACAGTGGAATACCATGCGTGCCGGAGCCAACCGATCCACCGGTTAGGAATAGTGGTTAGGACGCGTAGTCCTATGTGCCTCCGATCCACCGGCTATAATAGTGGTTAGGGTATGATACCCTATGTGTAATACCCCAAAAAATTTCGAAAACCTACATTTTAATAAATTACTTTTATTTGGAATAAAATTGCTTTAAGATTATTTATTTCAATTATTTTATGAATTTTGGAGTATGTAAAATTGGATAAGAGTATTTAATAAATTAAAAATAAATATTTTGCTATTTATCATACTGTTTTATTTAAATAATTTTCCAAACTAATATTTTACCCACTTTATCCTTTCTAAATTAATATTTTAGATTATAATGAATTAAATTATTAAATTAAATAATTTATCAAGAATATTACGTTTTTATGATTTTATAAATTGATTTAATTTATTTCCCCCCTATTTTCCCATTTTACCTTTTTCTTTTCCTTCCCCTTTTCTCCTTTTCTTCTTTCTTCTCTTTTCCTTTTCTCCCCCTTAGGCTGCCCGCCCGGCCTGCTCTCCCTTCTCCCTGCGCGTTGAGACTTCGGCCCGTCTCTCCCGCCCCCTTCTTCTTCGCGCACGCCTGACCTCCAGCCCAAACGCCCCTTTATTTTTCTTCTCCCCTGAACCGGTCCGGCTGCTTGTTTTTTTTTCTTATGCGTCGGTCGGGTCTCCTTCCCTCTCCCTATTTTCTTTCTTCTTCGATCACCCCGACCAGTCCTCATCACCATACCTGCCGCCATGCCCGACCACCGAGCTGCCCTGCAACTGCCGCCACCTACCTCCCTCTCCCTCTCTCTCTTCCCCCATCATTTTCTTTCCTTTTCGAGCCAAACCGGCTCTTGGACCACACCCCGCGTGCCCCTGTTTCTTTCCTTCTTCTTCCCCGTCTTCCCCTGCCACCCGACCACCACCTGCCACCTGCAGCGCCGATCGCCGGCCAGCCCTACCCCCTCTCTTCTCCCTCTTATTTTTCTTCATCTCCCCAGCCCTTCATTCCCCATATTTTTCGAGTCCTACTCTTTCCCCCGAGCTCTCCCTTCTCTCCTTCCTTCTTCCCCATTTTCTTCTGTTTTCTCTCTACACCGCCGCCCGCCGCCGCTCGAACCACCAAGCCCAGCCCTGCGCCGCCTTCTGCCACAGCCTACTACCACCCTGCACCACCACACAGCCCCTTCGAGCCCTGCACTTCCTCCCTTCTCCTCCCCTTCCTTTTTCTTCCCAGTTTTTCCCCTTACCGCCGAGCCACCTGCAACCACCTCTACCGCCGCCGTCCGGCCACCTCTGCCGCCACCCAACCCACCGTTCGACACCCTGCAACCCCCTCTACAACCGCCATCCATTAGTTGGCCGAAAACAGCCCTTGAACCCCTCCATTTTTCCCTCTCCTTTTCCTTCCTTCACAACCCCTTTCCCTCGACCCATCTTGGCAGCCAACTTCCCCGCCTCGCCGCCGCCGTCTCCGCCGCCTTGAGCCGCCGTGAAACCACCCTTAGCCTCCACCTACACCCCCTCTACACTTCTGCACCATTCCCCTACCTTAGAACCTCCCCTAACCACCTTCTTTTCTAGCCTAAAGACCCTAACCCGAAAATGATAAATCTTGCTTCCTTCACCCCTCTTTGAGCCTTTTCCCTTCTCTTTTCTGCATGAAACTCACGCTGCTCATGCAGGGTGAGCTCCCCTTCATTTTAAAAAATTATTTAGCTAATTTTTAAGGTATAATGGTATTTTATATTAAGTGTTCTATTAATTGAATTTTTATAAAGTTTTATCCTTTTTAACTTCTTATTTCTAACAATAATGATGGATATTATTTTTAGGTGTTGAGTTGCTAATTATGCTTGGTAAGATTTGATATTTTGCGGGATTAAGGTAACCGTTAATCCTCCCTTAAATATATGGAAAAACGCATGCTAGCACATTTAGGGTTTAGTATGATTTTATGCATGTTTTGTATGCTTAGCATGATACGTTTATGGTTTCTTATATTGTTTGTTAAAAAGAAAAAAACATGATAACTTTTGTGCCATATGTAGGTATGTTAAATAAAGAAGGAGTTGGAATATGGATAGAAATGTTAAATACTTGTTTATGATGTACCATGTTGTTAATGCATGAATGATGTTATTGTTTAAGGGTATTTTAGTAATTATGCTTATGAGGTATATAAATCAATGTGTGTAGTTGCTAATGAGTATTATGTTGAAAAATGACAAGTTGGTGGACTTAGATGATAAAAATGAAGTATTAATATCATTATTTTATGTAGTGTTAGTAAATTCATAAAAATGGTGAATAAAGGGGTTGAGTGGAAATTTTATAAGTGAAACGGGTGTTTCGGTAATTTTTGAGATAAAAGAATAATATGGAAATTTTATGATTAAATGGTTAAATGATAATTTACAAGTAAAGGATAAAATTGTAAGTTGTGAGAAAGAAGGGTAAAATGGTAATTTTGGAAGTAGGGGTAAAATAGTAATTTTGGATGAAGGAGGGCACTATGGCAATTTTGGAGGTAGAGGGGCAAAATCGTAATTTCATAAGTAAAAGGGTAATATGGTAAATTTTATAAGTGAATGGTGAAGTGGTAATTTATAAGTAAAGGGGTAATATGGTAAATTGGAAAAGAAGGGCAAAATGGTAATTATGTAAGGAAAGATAAAGATGGTAATCTTGGATGTAAAAGGGTAAAATAGTAATTTGTAAAGTAAAAGATGTATGGTGGTAATTTTCATAAATAAAAGGATATTATGGTAAAATTGGATGTAAGGGGTAAAATGGTAATTTTGTAAATAAAAGGATATTATGGTAAACTTGGGAGTAAAGGGTAACGTGGTAATTATGATAACGACAAAAGATAATTTAGAAATTAAATTATGATTGTAGAAGGGCAATTGGATAAGTATGATGCTATAGAAGGGTAATTTGGTAAATTAACCAATTAAAGGGCATTATGGTAATTTTAAATATGGAGAAGGGTAAAATTGGTAATTGTAATTATGAAGAGGGGTAAATTAATTATGAGGAAGGTTAATTTGGAATTTATGATAATTGAAAAGGGTAAATGGCAATTAAAATAATTGAGAGAGGTAAAGTGGTAATTATGATAAGGAGAAGGGCAATTTGGTAATTTATCCAACTCAAGGGCAATTTAGTAATTATAACAAAGGAGAAGGGCGATTTGGTAATATAACCAACCAAAAGGGAAATATGATAAGTGTAGTAATTATGAGGGGTGAATGGTGGTCTAAAAAGTGTAGGAGACAATTTGGTAATCTAAAGTGGACAAGGGGTAATTTGGTAATTATGCAACCTTAAGGGTAATGTGGTAATTTATCAAGTAAGGAATGGATACTTAACAATTATATAAGTAAAGGGCAAATGAGTAATTTGTACCTAACATGTCTTTGAGATTGTGGAACATTATAATATGAATCAAATAATGCTGATTAGCCAAGTAAGAGTAGTTGATAATTAGTCTGGCCTTAATGATCTCTCTGTGATATCCTGGATAATCATCTGAAAAAGAAACAATTAATGATATTAGAACGATTGAAAGTGAATAAGTATCTGATTACCGTGCTTTTCGTGATCACCTTAATTAAGACACTATTACTTAAAGTGAAAGACCTCGAGATCGGGAATGGTGACTCCTTAGGGGTCGCTACCCTAAGGACGTGGTTTAGTCCACGATTATTCTGGTATTTGCTGGTGTGCCTTTGTGCCCCAGCCAGACCCTATATCTTACTCTTCCTAGCTCTACGGACCTAGTTAGGGGTATGCATACTTATGGATTAGGAGTCCTTGTCGGTAGGGTACTGAGTTAGCTTTATGCACTAGTACGACCAAGGTACCTTTGCGTCCTTGGGTTCGTGGTTGAAGGGTATTGAGTAGCTGATATGCACCGGTACGACCGGTGTACCTTTGTGTCCCGGGTTATTGATCTCCCGTTTCGAGGCAAATAAATATGATTGATGTGCTGATTAAAGAAAAGGAAAGATACTATTATTGAAAGTGGAATATTAATGAGCCGGGCCCAGATGATTATGATATTGAGTACCGGTCCACCGGTTATAATAGTGGTCAGGAGTGTTGTGCCCTGGATGATGATTCTTTATATATCCCGGTCCACCGGTTATAATAGTGGCCAGGAGCGTTGTGCCCTGGATGATGATTTTATGTATATTCCGGTCCACCGGCAATAATAGTGGGGGTTCCGAGCTCAATAAAACCAGTATTGTATGTGAATAAGATTATGAAAAAATACTAATCACTTATAGTGGAACACCATGTGAGTCGGGGCCAGACCGGTTAGGGATGGCAACGGGGCGGGTCGGGGACGGGGACCCCATCCCCATCCCCGAACCCGATAAGGAAATTTATCCCCGAACCCGACCTGATCCCCGTTTATTTCTTAACGGGGAATCCCCGACCCGATCCCCGCGGGGATGCAATTCCCATACCCGTCCCCGATCCCCGATCCCACATCCCCGATCCTCGATCCCCGATCCACTATAAACTCCCAAATCCCCGATCCCCGATACCCGATCCAATGTGTGAGTGCAGAGTGCTGGAAGTCTGCTGCTCGCTGCTGTTTCTGCCATAGAGAATTTCAAAGAAACAATCAAACAAAACAAAACAACTTTCAAATGGTATATATTATGATTAAAGAATGAGCAAATAATGACTAATGAGGTATATCAAATTCAAACGGTTTCAGGGGCTGGGAGTCAGGGCGAGACCGCGAGTGGGCGACGGCCGATGGCCGACGGGGAAAAATTAGGTTAAGGACTTACAGGTGCTGAGCTGAGGTGAGGTCGTGACTCGCAGCGTCACAATCTCACAGACTCAGTGGAGAGGTGACTCAGGCGAGACTCGAGAGCGGCGGCCGGCGACCTGCGTGCAGCGTGCGGCGGGACTGCGGGTGCGGGGTGCCAACTGCCAAAGCAAAACAGGGTCAGGGAGTCGGGGACGACGGGGAAGAAGATCGAAGACGGGGAATTGAGATCGAAGATGAAGACGGGGAAGAAGATCGAAGATCGAAGACGGGGACGACGGGGAACTAGGGTCCGAGGAAGAAGATCGAAGACTCACACAGACTCACAGTCTCACACTCACAAGTTGCAAGAAAATTTTGGACGGAGATGGCAGACGGGAGACCACTCAGACCAGACTTGTCAGTGTCACTTGTGTTGGCGTGTTGCGAAATTGAGATTCGGCCGGCCCGCCCAAATCTCAATTTGGCAAAATATAAAAATTAAAAAAATTTAATTCGGGGCGGGTTCGGGGACGGGGACCCCAAACCCATACCCGACCCGTCCCCGAATTAATCCCCGAAAAAAATCCCCGACCCCGAACCCGATCCCCGAAATACATCCCCGAACCCGAACCCGAACGGGGAATTCCCGACGGGGCCCCGAACCCGTGGGGAAAATTGCCATCCCTAAGACCGGTCCACCGGCAATAATAGTGGTCAGAGGCGTTCTGCCCTGAGTGTATACTTTCTGATCCACCGGCTATAATAGTGGGGTTCTCGTACTCACATGGATATAAAATATGAGCCTGATGGAATGATGTTGGAATAATGGCTTAAGGCCCGAATGTATTGATCCTACACTATAACATGGCTTAAGGCCCAAAGTATAGATCATAATTTATGAATTATTATGCATGTTGTTGTTATGTGTGCACCTCTCATTATTTATGTGTGTAGCTTGCATTATGTGTCGTATGCGGGCCTGTCTTTAAGTGTGGTATTAAAGGGTTACTCAGTACCGTAGTACTGAAGGGATTCCCTTTATGGGGCCCCTGCCTATTCAATGGGCAGTGCCTTTGCAGGTATTTCAGGTGCTATTCAAGTGGGCTACGGGAAAGAGAGTAAGGAGTTATCCGGTACCGTTAGGCCTTTTTCTTTCTCATTTAAATTCTTGGTTTCAAATATACATGTTATTACTGTAACCACCATTAGTGGATTTTATTCTGGTAAACGATTTGATGCGCTACTCTGATTTGTGTGTGTTGAATTTCTTTCAAGCTGTATTTCATTTTCTTAGCCTTAGCACTTGGTACTGGAACGGTATGAGTGAACCGGTCTGGTACTAAGTGTGGCGGTAATACTCCCAAAGTTCACGTTTTATTTATCTGCTTCCGCAATTATCTTTTAATAAAACGAAATTTTTCAGTAGTGAATTTTGGGGGTGTTACACTATGTGCCTCCGATCCACCGGCTATAATAGTGGGGGCTTCTGTACTCGCATGGATTTGATAAAAATCATGGTGTGAAACTATTCCTTATCAGAGTTAAATTAAATAATTAATCCGGATTATAATTGGGCCTTTACGTATGTACCCGAATGATTATTCGTTGTTATGATACCATGATCATCTTTATGATCTTTTATTCTGCATGGATTATGTGCTTATGTGTTGGCCTTAGCGTTCGGTTACCTTACTCAGTACGTAGCGTACTGATCACCCTTTTCATGGGTGCTGCTCATTCCCACGAGTAGTATACCCTTCTGGTTTGTGCAGGTGGGCGAGACATCAGTTGAGGCTGCATGTTGAGCATGTTTTGCTCGAGTTTCGAGAGTGGTGGTCATATTTCCTCTTCATGTGATTTTATTTCATTATGTTATTTCTGGTGTATCAAAATTACCCTCTTATGATTCATTACTTGTATTAAGTGTTTCCAATAAATCTTTTATTGATTGTAAGATTATTCCCTTCGAGGAATTTTGATTTCGCACTCTGATTTTTATTTGATTCATGATTCTTGATGCGTACTCTAATTTTGTTTTACAACTGGTTAATGCTTATTTGAAATTTGGATTGTATTAATTTATAATTGATTATTTCTTTTCTTAGCCTTAGTACTTGGTACTGGAACGGTTGGAGAGAACCGGTCTGGTACTAAGTGTGGCGGTAACATTTCCAGAATTCACAGGTTTTCAGTGTTTCTAATTTAATTGCTTCTGCTTTTTTTAAAAAAAAAAATTAGTGAATTTTAGGGTGTTACACTTAGTGAGTACAATATTTGTTTGTATTGAGTATATGTTGACAGCTATTTTGTTGACTGATTAATCTAATCGTGATCATGGTCTTAGTGATCAGAAATACACTAGTTTGCTAGTGTTCGACTTTTCAAGCTATAAGGTTCTGTAGTTGACTATGATTGGAACTGAGAATGTTGTTTGACTTGGAGTGATAGCTTGTGAGAATATGATGATGCGAAGAGTTGCTTTTGATGTTGATCCAGAATGTGTGCTAACGGAAGCATTGCTTACTCATGTTCATTTGCCATGAGGGATTCTTTGGTCCCACAAATTTATGATGATCTTTTGTTATTCTGTTTTTTGCTGTTACAAATACTATGTCAAGGTGGAGATTGTAAGATCATGAATTGTATTCGCTTGTGTAGTCTAGCATAGATTGATGTATATAGGTGTTTAGAGAAGTTTGGAACAAAAATGAGATCAAGTAAGAAAAAAATGGCCCCCCTATGCTTGTTAACACGACACACATTTTCTTGGCATACTTAATTCTGCATTATTTTGATAAAAATCGAGAGTTATGAAAAAACACGAAGGGGGCATGTTTGTAAACATGGACAATATTTTTTCTATTTTCTACGGTTCGTTTATATCAGTTATGTATTTCTATATCTAGATGTGTATGAAACCCTATTATGATGTAATACACTGTTAAACTCTATCTAAATCCCCTCCTATTAAAATTTATTCATATTTTATGTCTTTTATATAAAATATTTAATAAATATAATAATATTTTTGAAAAAATAATTATTTTAAATTAAATTAAGTTCTAAAATAAATATTTGTTTAATTTTTATTATTTTAACTATATTATATGGAGATATAGTATACTTTTTTTACCAAAAGAGCAATAAATGTTGGAGATTTCCATCTCCATTATGATAACCAAAAGGTTTCGACTCAACCAGTACAATATAAATTAAGGACGATAGATAAGTACAATGGTTTAATAATATATATATTTTTTAGAAAGAAATTTGTGTCCCATAAATACTAAGCAAATAGCGTATAGATTAATTTATTCCACGAAGGGCCCGACGGCGGGAGATTTCTAAAGAGCCTGTGACTCTTCACTTCCACTTGTCGCGTTGATTATTGGACTTCATCATTATCATCTAATCAAGCAATAATGATAATCCGCCTACCAACCTCGATCGCAGTCGCGACTTCGCGTGCATTTATCACGGGACATAACATGACAAACAGTTACTATTAAGCGTAATAAGCTCTCGTAAGAGTGAATGACAGCACGTCGACAGTGCGGTCGCCATTATCATCACCTTACTCGGTTTACTCCTGCGCTACTAGTACCACTAGTAGCCGCGGCATTGACCGTCGAGTCCGTTTTTTTCTTTTTTCCTCTCTTCTCATAAGTCATAGCACAGGACCAAGTGGGCTTCACACCTACACCAATGGACCCACAACAATATCTTTCGACTAATAATGCCTGACTATTGGACCCTGTCGGTCAATAGGCTATATTTTGTAGGGATCCAATACGACATGATCTAGTAATCTATTTCAAATATATATATATATATATATATATATTATTAGCATTATAAATAACTTTTTTATTACTGTTATAATCACTAATTTATTATAACTAAAATTTTATTGATCCAATATGATAAATCTTAAAAGTGAATCAAAGAAAACATAGCTTTGTCTACTGTTCTTTTATTTAGAAGAGTGTTATGAGATAACTATAATAGATAATTAAATATAATAATTAGCATAAATTAATAAATACCTTATTGCTCATCTGATGCGGAAATAACAAGACTAAAAAAAAAAATTCTACTTCATATCTTTTACATAATATATTTAGAAATAATAATAATATCTTCTCATTTTAATCCACATAAATATCTAAAATAGATGTTTATTTTTTTTAAAAAACTTTTATTTTTAATACATTGTATAAAGTTATAGAATAAAAATATATTTTTCCACAATGACTGCCTTTGTACCAAATGAAGGCTTAATAAAGAATTTAAATATAATAAAATCTTTAATATTTCACACTTAATAAAAAATATAAAAAAATATAATGATACTTTAATTATTTTATTTATAAATTATAACTATATTTTTATTTTTAGAAGTTATTATAATAACAATTATTATAAATATTGTTATTATAATAAGTATACTAATAAAATATTAATAAAAACTAAAATCAAGATCAATCCAGAGAAAAAAAATATTAAGTAAAATTTAAATAAATATCAGACTAATATATATATAGTAACCAAAGCTTAAAAAAATACTGACGTAAAAATGAGATATATATAAATAATATTATAAAATTTAATTTTTATTTAAATATTTCTAATTTACATCATAGTTTGTATCACATAGTTTGTCGCATGCCGAGCACGAACTCAACCTCAAACTTTAGCTCAAATACTCAATGCTTGCTTGATCAAAACTTCGTCGGTCACTTTATCCACATTTACGAAAAAAGAAAAGAAAAAGTAGCAGCGTACTTTATCTAATTATTGCTGGTAGTGCACCAGCATTAACTACGTGGCTAGGTTTAGCTTATTTAATCCCCAATGCGTGACCCGGCTTATATGATAAAATATCCGGAACGGACAGCAAATAGGCGTATAATAATAGCATTAATGCCGCGGGGTGGGGTCGGCACTGCGCCAGTCGGCATTAACAGCCAAATAATTCTACGTTAAGGACAAATAACGGTCTTTTCGGAATAATCGAGTTGAAATTAGAAATATTATATTAGATTAGACCTTCTCCTTCTTGTGTACTTTATCTCTCCTCCATTCCTTTGCTCCTACGCGTTCATTTCAATCATCTTGGCCTCTCCTCTCTTCTCCGGCTTTCCCTTCCTCCGGCGACTCATTCGGATCTCTTTACCTCTCTCTGCTAACATTGAAATCCAATTCTCACCCAATCTGTATCTTTTTCTCCTTCTCTCTCATTGTCACGTGCAATCCGAATTGCGCTTTCGCTCATCCTGTATTTGTGTTGTATTCTTCCACGACACATCTGGCCGTAGCTCGATTCCGGGAGCTCTGACGAGAGCTCTTGATCGAGCTCTAATATCTTAGATTATTCACCTGTCCCTCAAATTTCACCAGCTGTATTCAAGGTCGCTTGTTGTCAAGTCTCGGTAATGGCGAACACCCATTTGATTTCGGTTAAACTGGGCTGCTGCTTGTTTCGTGGGAGGTAGTATCACCGGACGAGGAAAGCAAGAAAAGTAATAATAACAATAATAATATTAAAGATGAATGTGGCTGCGCAATTAAAACGCGGGATTTCCCGGCAATTCTCAACTGGTTCGATGAGAAAATCCGGGAAATATAGCTTCAAACGACAATCGTCATTAGATCCTCAATGTAATAATCTAAGATTCAGTTTTGGACGACAATCGTCACTTGATCCGATTCGTCGGAATCCGAGAAGGGAAGAACCGCTTACTGTTCCGGAAAACCTTGACGCTACGATGCAATTGTTGTTTATGGCTTGTAGAGGGGATGTCGATGGTGTTCAGGATTTGCTTCATGAAGGTATTGATGTCAATAGTATTGATTTGGACGGTCGTACTGCGCTCCATCTCGCTGCTTGTGAAGGTCACGTTGAAGTTGTCAAGCTTTTATTGTCTCGGAAAGCTAATATCGATGCTCGTGATCGATGGGGGAGTACGGTATGTGTTTTTGGCTTCCATTGCATTTGCATTTGTCCCTTTCTTCCCCTCCCAATAATTTCTGTTGCATAATTCATTCCTCGTTAGTTGTCATTAGGGTCGGAGATTATGGAAGTTTCTTCTACGTATATGGCTTCTTTTTTGGGCATCGTGGCATTGTTTTATAGCTACGGACATACATATGAGCTTTGCGTGTTAATTTATGTGCTGTAGCCATTTATTGCACGGCTTGATTAGCTATTCGTTGAGGCTTCTCAAATTTGTGTACCTGGTACACTCGACGTGCTTATTGAATACCCTCTCCCGCCGTGTGCGTTGCAATAACAAGTCTATAATTCATTTATTTTTAATTTCATTTCATATTATAAGACATATTTTAAATTTTAACAAATATTTATTATTATAGTTTCTAATTTAACCTCGTTCACCTCATTAATATATCCTATAACAATTAAATATTTATTTTGAGTTATTTATCAAAAGTAATTATATATGATAATTATTTATATTAGAAATTTTTTAGCTTAAAAAGTTTATAAAATAGATAGTTATCATATATAACTATATTTTATAAGTAGCTTCAAACATATGTTAAATTGTCCATATTTAAATATGACTATATTAGTCAATTTATGTACCATAACTTTTAAACTTTAACACGCTGTATGTATAAAAAAAAATCATTTTAATGATTTATATATTTTTTTAATAAGTAATAAAAGTGATTTTAAAATTATACTCACACTATTTATTAAAAAATAATAAATTATTTAATGTATATATAGTTAAAAAAAATATAAGAGTAAATTCTAAAAGTAATTTTGTTATACAAAAATTTTAAAATAAAATTACTTTCTTTTTAATAATGAGAAATTATTTTTTATACGTGTGTTAAAAAAATTATAAATCTTCTATTTAAAAGTAGAATAAGTGTTTATTTATTCATTGTCACACGTGGATGCTTCAAAGTGCTTATAGGGAAATTTATTTTGATACAGGCAGCTGCAGATGCAAAGTACTATGGTAATTTGGAGGTTTACAATATTTTGAAGGCTCGTGGGGCTAAGGTTCGGGTATGATAGAAACTTTTCCATTTACGTTCTTTATTGAGGATGATCAAATCAGAAAACTAATATAGGAAAGTCGGATGTGATGTTAGAAAACTAGGAGAACTCCGATGATGGTTGCAAATCCTAAAGAAGTCCCAGAATATGAGCTTAATCCACTCGAACTTCAAGTTCGCAAGGCTGATGGTATTGCAAGGGTAAAGGTCTTTTTTCATTTTGGGATGCAGCTTCGTATGTCAGTATATCTGGAACAACTGCTTTCCTTTCTTTTGAAGTTGTGCTTTCTATGTAGAATGGTTAGTTTTGGTTCTTGCTTGTGTCCTGACAGGGATGTTATCAAGTCGCTAAGTGGAATGGAACCAAGGTGGCTGTAAAGATACTTGATAAAGACAGCAGTTCTGACCCAGAATGCATGTATGCCGAATTCACGCCTATTCTTGGATGCACATGATTTCTGTTTGAATTTACTGAACTGGTCGAATGTCATTGAAATCTGAATCTTTTGTTTATTTATAAGTTGCCTCTCTAAATTGATTATTTCGGCTCCTGTACTGACTTCCTGGCTGTTATTCACCTGCAGAAATGCTTTTAAATATGAGCTAGAACTGCTAGAAAAGGTGAGGCATCCTAATGTGATTCAGTTTGTTGGAGCTGTCACCCAAAACGTACCTTTGATGATTGTTGTAGAATATCACCCCAAGGTGAGTCATGTGCCTTCCTCGAACTTTTGGATGTATGCAGAACATGCTCTGCATTAATTAGCTTATGCTAATTGAAAATTTTCAGGGTGATCTAGGATTCTACATACAGAAGAAAGGGCGTCTACCACCATCAAAATCTCTAAGATTTGCTCTTGATATTGCAAGGCATGTATTTTATTTTATTTTTTGAAAATTCAGCAGTCAATCAGACAATAAAAAAATTAATAAAAATCTTGTATTGTATATAATTTACTGTGGTTCTTGGAAGGCATTGTTCTGTATTGATTCTTAGATGACAATAATGAATTCTAGCTGCTGCAGTTTCTGAGATGTCTTGATACGCTTCACTTGCTGTCATTATCAGGGGCATGAACTATCTGCATGAATGCAAACCAGATCCAATAATCCACTGCAATCTAAAGCCCAAGTAAAGTCCATGTGAAAAAGCTTTAGAATTCTTATTTATTTGTCATGACAATACATTGCTCTTTAATAGTTGAAATTTTGGTAAGGTGCCAGAAATATTTTGCTCGATAGTGGTGGGCACTTGAAAGTGGCTGGATTTGGCTTGGCAAGGTTGTCAAAAGTGTCTGCGGACAAGTTTAAATTAGCACAAGCAGCGGCTAATAGTGATTTCTCAAGTAAGCTCTTATTCATAGGGAAACTGTTTACTGTTAATATTCCATGAAATAACTGAGACACCATCTTGCATTGCATACATTCTGCTTCTTCTGTTCATCAATTGTGAAACTGTTATAATGATTAGTTTTATTTGACTCATCTTCTGCAATTGATCAGTAGGCAAGCCTCATATGAGCTGTTGGATATCATGATGCTCTCGGCATGCAGCAGAGCCAAGAGAGGACTCTTAGCCACCTTTGAATAGATCAATTATAATATTCATATATTTAATATGTAACCACAAATTTTAATAGCAAAAGAATATATAAATCAAAGACTGCTGTAATAATATCCAAATTGAAAAATTATACCATCGCTTCTCAAATTGTTTGGCAGAAAAGGAAAGAGAAGAACAGAAAGAGTACTCCAATAATTTTTTGTTACTCTAAAATTCAAAATCCTTGGACAAAATATAAAAAAAAAATTAAAAAGGTTAACTACTGCTAAATGATATATGCTAATACATCAAAACACAGGGAGCTATCGCCCACTTTGCCCCCTATATGGCCTCTAGCCTCTCTCCCTTGCTGTGGACCTTGATGCTCCAAGTGGTATTATAGTATTTTCCTATTGCTATCTTCTAGTTGAGTCTGAGGTATTTATAACAGAAGTTATTAGCACTGTTTAGATCCCTCGTTCTGCTTTGGTGACGTCAAAATAGTATTTGCATACTACTAGACTGGTATCTCAACTATGTTGCTTCACATGGAGAACAGATTGGTATCTTAATTCCCCAGTTATTTGTAAAGAAGTGGTGTTTATGTTTGTGTGGTGCACATTAGAATCCTTATCCTGTTCATAGAATGCCAACTAACAACTGTCTCAGCTTTGCTGCTTTCTGCTCTCACCGACAAGTTAGCAGCTTTTCTGCTTCTCCTGTTCAGTCACATATTTGATAGGCTTTATTTTGGAGTCAGGTTTGTCGAGAAGCTTTCGCTTCAAAATATCATGACGCTAGATATCATAGTGTGTGGCTGGGTAGCATCTTATATATCATGACATCTTACTTTTTATGATTTTTCAAAAGGGAAAATTTCTTTGTAGTATATTTAGGTGAAACTAATTAGTTAAAAATCAAAATGGTCCAAAAGTATTTAGTTACAAGTACAAAATATCATGTACATATAATTACACTAATATGTACACCTAATTATATATAAATGTACAGGTAATATTCTCTATATGTACATGTATATTAGACTACCAAAAAAACTGGACTAAATACTAAATAGATTGTACAACTTTAATTATTTTTATCTAAGTGGACCACCAACTATTTTTCCCTTTTCAAAACTATCCCTACTTTTTATCACAAATTACTATAAAATAACTTTATATAAATTAATAAATATTAATATGCATACCAAATAATGTCAATATACGTTACTATTAATATACCAAACGGTAGCAGAGTCACCTTTATGCATTCCCTTATCTGATGGAAGGTTTATATCTTGTACCGGCAAAATGCATCCATATTGAACTAAGATGTGATCATTCTTTTCATGCTTCAATGGCATGTCATTTATTGTCAGTCAACTAATGTGCAATACAACAGAAACCGTGGCTCTTAGCCATTAGTTCATCCATCCAACTACCAAAAACTCCTTTTTTTCTCTCCTCCATCCTCTAGAGTTTGGACGGTTCGTCAGTGATTTGGTCCCGATGAATTCCTCACCATGGTTGTGCCAATGACAAAGGAGGGTCAATCTCAAGTGGAAAATTCCTAGCTTTTCCCTTTCCTTTTTCTCTGTGTACTTAAAACAATCAGCTCCTGTCTAGGTATAATTTATGGATTTGGTCCACTGTTACCTTTGTCTTGCATCGTGAGAGTGAAAAAAATTGCTAGTGTAGTACTAAATAATATGACAGTCAACACTTGTCTAACCGACTAAGTAGAGTCCACAAATAGGAACTGAATTAGCCAGATTAACATGTCTCTGGCTGTGTAGATGTAACTGATGTGTTTCTGTCAGTCAATCACTTAGGATTATTTCCTTATCGGTGGTTACTTATTGTTTCTAGGCTTATACGTAGCTCCTGAGGTGCAAAGAGATGAAATATTTGACAAGAGTGTGGATGCGTTCTCCTTTGGTCTCATTGTCTATGAGGTAAGTTTTCTGAATGTAGCAGTATTTATGGTATGATAATTTTCTACCCCACTGTCACCGGGAATATGTGTATGCTATCATCCTTGCACTTTGGGACTGCCACTAGTAACCTTTTCCAGCTATTGCAAACAGCAACAAATATTGGGGGGATTTATTCATCCACATAGGCTCCTAAAATATGACAGCCCCGTGACTCCTTGCTTCCTGTTTATTAAGTGACAGGACAATTCCTGATGAAAGGGATATTAACTGTATGTAGTTCGTTATAATTGATCGGAAAAAAATAACATTTACCCCAAAGGTTGGTCTAGAAACTAGAGGAATGACACTGTTTTTGGAGGCATAACTCATATTTGTCGGACCTGTTGACATTGGGTCATGACATACATGCTCCTGTCATCCTTTCACTAAATTACCAAAAATAAGTGAGAGGGCAACAGGGCAATGTGGTATTATTCCAATGCACGATATATGATCCATTCCTCTATATTTGCCAAAAGTTTCTTCTAAATCGAGTGGCATTTGTTGGCTCTTGCTTAATGTATGGGGGAATGAGTTTTGTGCTTTGATAGCCTCATTACTTGGACCAATTACTCTAGTAGACAATGGGATAAAATGATAAGGGGGAAACAAATTAATGGAATATTCTTGCTGACTGTTTTCCCTCAGATGCTTAAGAAACGGTGTATATGTGTGATATCTTTATATGATATTCAGATGATTGAGGGAATTCAGCCTTTTCACCCTAAGACTCCAGAGGAAGCCTCCAAGATGATATGTGCAGAAGGGAAGAGACCGCCCTGTAAGAAGTTTAAGAACTATCCTCCGGACCTGAAGGAGTAAGTTCCTGTCCTAAGTGGCAACTCTGAGATGTTCTATTTTCTTTCTTTCTGTTAGCTATAATTACTATGGTGAACACATAGTCCCAGGAACTCCTGCCCCCATGCAAGCATCAGAAAAAACACTATTCAAACAGTAATCTGAACATAGCTTAGCCGGCAAATCAAATAACAAGGAGTCAGCGAAAAAGAAAGACAAGAAACATTCATGCCAGTTTTTCATACTAATCGTCTATTATAATGCTGCTATCCTAGACAAATGGTGACCTTGGAGTAATTAAACATATTAAGTAATGGCATTTTCTTTGTGTAAAAATAACATAAAATTTTCTTTAAATGATTCAAAAATCTTTCATGAAATGCTGTTCAATAAGCTCAAGTAATGATATTTGTTCTATTAAGAGTTGAAAGTCATGAATAAATCTCATTCGCTGATGTTGTGGACTTTAAGGATTTACAAATTGTTTTTCCTGCGTCTTTTAATGGAAATCATAAAAGATATCATTGCTTGTTTCCTTCAACTCTCAGTTAATGCAACTACTTGAGGAAACATGCTTGGTGGGCAGGCTTGTTGCTTCACCCCTATTCTCACTTTTTCTGCATAGGCTGATAGGAAGGTCCAGAATATAACATTATAATAGATGAAATAATAGAAACTTGGCCAGATGACAATAGTCATTCTGCATAGGTGTAGATCTGCCCAACGGCCTCTTATCTTTTTCTCTGTAATCTATTATTGAAGATATTCAGTATGTTCCAAGTGTGCTTACCTCAGATTTGTAATTCGGAAGTTAACATACAGGGAAATAGGGGAGTTGAGTGGGATTTATGCTAGTTTTACTTTTGAGTAACTTCTTGAAGTTATTGTTGATTTTATCAATTAAATTTCAGGATCTTTTCTTCACCATACTTGAACTCTTTAAGAGTATTGTCCCTACTAGATTTCTAGTTTCTTCTATAAGAATAATTAAGCTATGTACCCCTTCTTCATTCTACTCATTGCTAATATCGTATTTCTTTCAAATGTCTAAATGATGTTGCCCATTTTCACCATTCTGCTATATGGAGACAGAATTTATGTCATTGTTTTTCACAAAACATATCGCCTTTTATATTTGTCTGTATTATTTCAGCTGATACCTTCTTTTCTTTCTGCTTCTTATTGGTCGTTATCGGCCTTTGCAATGCTACAGTCGCATTCCACAGATCTACATTGTATATCACCAAAACTCCAAATCATCTAAATGACTCCCTGAGCTTATTTCTATGGAGGGCAGTTAACTGCATGAATGATTCTAGCATTTCTAGTACTGCAGCTTAGCCACTGTATTACTGTCTTTTTACACTCCTGCATTATACATGCTCATTTTCTTCAGCATTACTGCCTTTTTTCTGGATTGAATCTCTTTTGACTGACAATGACTGCAGCAAACTATATGTTGTACTGCTGCAAATTACATATCATAGCATAACTAGGCATACATACAATCTTATTATTCTTCAAGCTTAAACTGTTATCTGTGACATGTTATATTACATGTTCAGTATCATCACTGTTTGTTAATGACACAATCCTCTGTTCTTAAGCAGGTTGGTTGAGGGATGCTGGTGCGCTGATCCTTTACTCAGGCCAACTTTTGCTGAAATAATCATACGACTTGATAAAGTGATTGCTTGTTGCTCAAAACAGGGGCGGTGGAAAGACACCTTTAAGCTACCTTGGCTGTGAGTATGGTTGTGGACACAAACAATTAGTTCCCGGTATGATTCTTTCACCATGCCTAATGTCAACATGATGATCATACTTATCGATCATACTACCGTTTTTGAGTTTGCTGTTAGAGACCATGGAGTTGTCTTCGGTACATGCATGGAATGGAACTATCCTGTCCATTTGTCCTGTATTGAAAGGTGAAGTGAAGTTGTGCCTTACTTAATAGCATGTGTTGCTCCATCGCCCTATGAGATTAAGCTTTTTGGTCAAGATGGTATGCATCGCTTTCAAGCAAGATTACTTGGGTACTCTGGGTCTAATGTTGAGCACTTTCATGTTGGTGAAATATTTAGGCTTAGGAAATAATGTCGTTTATCAGTTTTCTTCTTCATGAGGTTAGTGTAACATCAAACTGTCGGTGTTTTCGCTAAGCAAGTAAAGACACATGCTAGCGGGAGAGGAGACAACATTCTGTAGACAGGGCGTTGCTAGTTAGGCAATGTGGTTTTAAACTTTTAATCTGGTAAAGCTGAAGCTTCAATCTTATCACTCTGGGATTTGTGAAGTGGTATATCGAGATGGTATGTTGAAAATGTAGCGACACAGTGCTATGTCAAGTATTGAACCGATAGATGAAGGGAGAACATGAAGCAAAGTTAAATTTTCAGGTTAATGTTGGAGTATGGTATAGAAACTATAATTGGACCAAACTTAACATTTTTAAGTTTTTGGCTTAACCAGTTTTCTGCCTTGGCGTGACCGGAATCTGAGTGATTACTATGTGACATATTTTGGTCCACAACTGTCTTGACATGATCTCGGTTGTACTATAATTAAGGGGCTAGTCTAGTCTAGTATATTATAAGCTCACGCATCAAGCCAAAGAAGGAATTTGTCAGAGGGTGATGTGCCGAACCTATCATTTTGAGTACACTAATTTATCTACTATTATTTTATTGTCACATGCGGATCAGAGGCAGGTATTGAGATTGTTGTATCTAATCATGCATTGTGTGTATCTAAGAAGTTCTTTTTGGCTTTTTTGCAGAAAATGCGACGAGGAGGCATGTAATTAAAATGAGAATAATACTTTTAAGAGACCAGAATACCCAGCAATAAATTTTGGAGCTTCATGTCATACTGAAGAACTTCAGATAACACAGAATGTAACGCCAAGAGGAGGATTGTGGTATCTGTTGAGGAAGAGCCATGTATCATCCTGGATCTTTCTCCTTGCCTTCTCACAGGTGGTGGTTTTTTGTTGTGTATTAAAGGGACTGGAACAGTCCCTTTCATCGTATACCTTGTGAAATTATCCGCCAATAAGAGGTCAAAAAGTATTATTATTCGACCACAATAGTAGTAAATGCCCACAAGAACACGAATATAGTAAGAATCTTTTGGATTTGTTTTGATAAATATATAAACGTTTATTAAGATTTTGTAAAGATGCTAGGTATATATTAAAATATTAAATCTAAGATAATTTTGGACATTTACTGATATTATGTACCTAAATTTATACGGAAACAAACAATAAAATACAAATAAATATATGATTTAACTCAGCCAAGTAGAAAAATGAATCCGATGAGCGAGTGAAGACACGGTTGATCCAATCCCTGTTCCGATTTGAATTCTTCAACTCGTCATATATACAGTTCTTCTCTCTTTGAATCCGTGGCCTAATAAAATATCTCCCAAATCTATTATTGCCATTGTAGGAAACTCCCAAATCCCAAGCAAATCCCTAATAAAGCAGCCCACAAAGTACAAACAAGCCAAGACTTCCAATAAAGCAGAAAATTCTCACAGTTTTCTTTATATTCAATAGACATATACCCCTCGTCAATAGGAATTGAGGGAGAGAAACTGGAGGAAAATAAATGGGGGACGAACAATATAGATCCTTTTTCAGTCCCTAATCCACTGCCAGTTTTATCTGAATTTTTAGAATTTTCAGCAAATCGCTAAAACCAAATCTTAGTTTCATTCCACACGAAACAAGTGTTGCAAGGATGGACTTCTCTCGATGACATGCCTGTGTTAGTCACCAAAGTTGATGGATTGTCTATTTTTTTATTATAAATTAAGTAAATATTTTAGATAATCACTTTTCATAAATAGCTTCAAATAATCCCTTATTTATTTATCTTTAATGGTTCTCTTAATTAAAATATATACATAGATAATATAAGGGTAGTTTAGGCATGAAGATTAATAAATTATATAAAAAAATACTAAAATAATGGCTTTTCGGTGTCTTAAATTTATAAATTTTTAAAACATTCATCGCTTTCTGCAACTATTTATTCTTTTATGCAGTATTAAAAAATATTTATACTTTTATAAGAATGAATTTGTGTCTTTAAATATATTTTTGTCATGCTCACAAATATATGTAGTATCTATCACTTTAATAATCTACCAACAAAGGGGAGGTAGGGAGAGTTGGGAGGCTTATTCAAACCCTAAGTTTAATTATATATTTCAAAATTGAAACAATTGATCACCTTATATTCAACCAATTAAATGCATTATTTTCCTTTTAGGAAAAAAATTAATTACAATATTTACAATAAATTTTATACACTAATTATAATGTTCTCTAACAACATTTCCTTCATTATTTGCTCGAAGAAGTTAACAAATATTTAATACCCAAAAAAATTGTTAAATGTCAAAAAGTCTTTTATTGTAAAAAAATGCAAAATCTATTACTCGTATGTCTATTATACCAACCAAACTACCACAATTTAAGAGATTTTGTTGAAAGATGAATTATAGAATTGAAATATGTTAATGAACAAATTACACCTTAGTTAACTATATTTTTTTATGCATAACAAACAATAATTATATTAGAACATTCCTAAGAAGCCTATGCTCCCTTACATCGTTTAGAATTACACTTGTTACAAAAGACGGACATACAATAAAAAAATGAAATCTTGATGAAGAGAGAAACTAGAAGATGCTAGGGTGTCAACCATATCATTTACTTCCCTGAATATACATTACAGACGTGCTTCGACGAAGCCCCTTAAAAGTACCCTATGATCTAGTACGATCCCATAACATGGATGATTAGGACTCCCAATTGCAATAAGATTAACAACTTATAAAATATTACATTCCACACAAAGTTGCCTAATCCCTAAAGAGGATGTAAATTGTAACATATCTTGTATGCCCCATAATTCAAAAAGAAGACAACTTGTAACATATATCCTCCTAGAAAATACCACCACCTGATTCTTAGGTGGTCCATCAATCTTCCAAGTCAAATTCCACTCATTGTCCATACCTCTCAAATCATCACAAAATAACTATTTATAAGTTGATCATGCCAAGAACATTCTATACTAGAGTATTTGCATGAAGGATTATCATCATATGGGTGATGCATAAAAGATCTCAACGTACTCTTTATATTGTCAACAAGGTTAATAGGTAGTTCCATTATAATCTCCTCAAGAAACCCTATTTTGTTATTCCATACAGTAAGGATTATTAGTGCAAGATCCTTCATCATCAAAGGCCCATAAAACTTGCTTCTGATACTTGAGCCACACTAAATGTCTTTCCAAAAATTCATCATTTTTCCATTGAAAATTTTCCACTTTGTTATCGTCTTCAAACCAGCATTAGCTTTACAAGCTGCCTTCCAAGTGGAGGACAACTTAGATTTGCAAGCTCTTCTACCTACATCCATATATTTGACTTTGATTGCCTTACTTCACAAAGCTTTCTTTTCAACCTCCAATCACCAACCCAACCCCATGATATGATCCTTATTATTTCTTTCTACTAATCGTGAACCCATGCCTCCTCTATCTTTTGATAGAAGATGAATTAATTTTTTTATCATTATTGCTCCCTAGAAGAAAGATTTAGTGATTGTATCTATCTCTCTATTGGAGTTATTTGATAAGAAATCATAGTGCATAACATTATATTGGGGTGGACTCTAGCGCTGATATAGCCAATACCAATATCCTTACTAGAGACATGGACCGTCCTTTCCAAATTAGTCTCACAGTCATTTTATCTATCAAGTCATGGAATTTTAATGAAGAGGCATGAGGATGTCTAGTTGAATAACCTTAATATTGTTCCAAATCATATTTCAACTCGAAGTTGAGGAGGTTTCCAAGTTGGATTTGAAAGTCCCTTGCAACATTTAGTGACAACACAACCTCAAACTTATCCAAGATAATTATTTGCCCTAATTCTTCAAAAAATCTTTTCAGAAGCATAATCATAACTTATGTCCACTCCACTTTAGAGAACAAGGTAATATCATCAACAAATAGAAGGTGTAGCATCCCAAATTTTTCTAACCTTAATCTTCAAGGGATCGGCTTCTTAATACTCCATTAACCTTTTATGATTCATTAATAATATTATCTTAATATCTTAACCCTTTATTTTACTAGTAAACCCTAACCCTAGTTTTCCTAGACCGACCTACAAACAAAATGACCCATCACCTAGGGGGTTCGATGGTCAACCAACCAAGCTTTTCGATCGACTGGAAGTTGTGCAATTTTACATAGCTTGTTTATTTTACTTCCTTTTGAATCCAAATAAATTTATTGACCAAATATTTTTATATATTTGGGTTTCTTGTATTACTCCACACATCTCCATGATTTTTCATACTTTTTGAGATTTATTTGCTATTTTTCCTAATAAATTTCTAACTAATTAGTTTTCTACCCAAATAAATTATCTAAATATTATTTTTGGTCAACCATTGACTTTATTGACTATAAAGTAACCTCTCATACCTCTCATATCATATTTTAACTTTTTCTTTATCACTCAACCATAAGTTCATTATCTAATCACCTTACTATTCTACCCACTCTTCCTTATTCTGACATCCCCATATTTCTTTTTTTTTACACTTCAACCTTTTCCATTTATTTCAAGCAACCTTGAAATTGTATACCCCCTCTATCTCCTTTTGTTTTTATTATATAATGTGGTAAAACCTTTAGCTTTCATTCCACACCTAGCACTTTTCCTACAACCTCAACCTTGTTTCATCCTCTCTCCTCTTGCACTTTCTCTTATTCTTGAGTTGTGTGTTGTTCATGCCCTTTTTCCTAGTTACCAAGACTCTCTAATTTCCTTTCTCCTCCTTGTTTTTGCCTCTTTCACTCCTAATTTTCCTGTAGCTGAACTCCTAAACACTTAATATAAATGTAGGGAGTTAAGGTTTAGAAAAAGTTGGAGCCTTAACCTTACATCCCTTGGTGAAATAAGTGGTAAAGTTTGGAGTAGTTTTTCCAAAATAATAGTGTTTGTAGGTAAGAATACATATTTATAGTTTATGGCTTTTGATGCTATATGTTATTTTAATTTAAATACAATGTTAGCATGCTTATTTTTAAAAATCATGAGTATATTATTGAAGCTTATATTCATGTAATTATCTTGTTATTTCATATGTAGCATGTGTTTTTATAATTATATGTGAAATTACCATGTTAGGCCATTCCAGGAATTATATTAAAAAAATTAGCATGATGATATATTTTGGTGCTCTTAATATGCATGTTGTTAAGTATTTTCTCCTACAATTTAATATTATTGAAGAATACCTTATGATATTGGACTTTGGGGATTATTGGACCTTAAGGATGTCTCAACCTATGGCTATTATAGGTGTTTTGGGGCTGATTTAACTCTAGATAATTATACAATTTAGTATTTAATACTATTTGGAAGTTGGTGTAAAATTTTGTTCAAGTTTGGTAAAAGCTAAATTTTGGGATAAATTATGCTAGAATCGGTTATGGTTATTATGGTCAAATTAGTTGTTTTTTTGTATAATTTAAGTGTATCATTATATTATTTGAGGCTCTTATATAAAATTTTATACATAATATGATAGGGTTTGGTGGAGTATAAATCAAGTATATGTTCATAAGAAAATTTGAGGTAATTAGATGACGTAGGGGGTATTATGGTTATTTTGGGTTAATTCTGAAAAACAAAGGTTGTGCAAGTGTTATTTGGGGAAAATTTTGATAATTGTGAGATGTGATTAGTTTGGGTCAATATGATTTATGCATTTATTTATATTATGCAAAAATGGTTTAAAATATACTTAAAACCCCTACATATATAATTGGTAGTTTATGTGTGAAACATTAGAGTTAACTCCTAAATTTTAGATATGTTTTTAAGCATGAAATATTGGCATATTGTGTTAATTTGGATGAGTTAGTGAGTTTAATTGATGAAGTTTTGAGCAGGTTATGAATTAGGATTTTGTAAGAGTGTTATAGTCTTTTCACTTGAGTAATGTCTCCCTATCATGTTTGTTGTCTAGATTTATATATTATCAGTTCTTTATATGATTATAAAATGTTTGATTTGATTAACCATGTAACACTTCTTAGTGGTTTGATAATAATAATTTTTGGAATGAATTCAGTTATACTCAATATTTCATGTAACAAATGATAAATGGCAACCCATGTGTTAAGTTGGTAGAAATATAAATGGAAGTGTTATAATGATAAATAAATCAAAAATTATTTTTTAAGCATTGAGTATGATTTGTTTTGGTCATAATGGATAATAAGATATTAATAATTAAAGCTCAATACCACATGAGTTAGGACTAAGGTGCTTCATCTTTTTTTTTTTTATTGAATTGTTGCATTACCCGTGTATTTCCTAGTTATTGCGATAACCAGAGTGACCCTATATCTACTATATATTGTATGTACTACTAGATTATAAGAGGTATACCTACTTAAGGACTAGGAATCTAGTTTATGGTTTTCAAGAGCATTCTACCCTAGAAGGAGTTTTATGCAGCAACCAATTCCACCGGATGATAGCATCTTATTCCTTTTACAGGGTTGTTGAGGTACCTGTGTATTTTCTAGTTGTTGTAATAACTAAAGTGGCCTTAGATCTACTTTATATTTTATATTCCATCGGGTTATAGGGTACATACATATTCAAGGATTAGAAGTATAGTTTTGTGGTTCCAAGGTGTGTTTTACTGTGGAAGGTGTTATATGTTGTAATATCATTCCACTGATTATGAATAATGGGGTTCCTAAACTCAAGTGACTAAATAATTGAAAATGAATTATCACCTAATGTGGAACTCTTGTCATGATTTTTTTGAGTCATCTCGTATCATGAGCATATATGCATGTATAATATTTATTTTGTCATATGATTCCTATGTGATATGGATACCTTATTATATAGATGTGTATTTTTAGATTACTTAGTACATAGCATATTTATCATTTTTTTTATGGGTATTACTCATATCAATGAGTAGATACTTCCCTAGTTCGTAAGTATCCATTAATTTGATGCTCTTAATGTGATCGCTTGTGGTGAGTGTTAGTTAAGTTGATATAGCTTATGGTTATTCAGATATTTCTCTCTAGAATTTTAATTGTTTATTTTATATTGTATCTATTCTCTTATATTTATTTTTTTAATCTTATATTGTTGTAGGATTAAGTAATTCCTATGCCTAATCTCTAGATATAAGTTACTTTTACCCTGTTCATCCAATATAAATTGGCTATAGGAACTACCTTTTCTATGTAGGATATAGTGTAACACCCTACATTTTTATTTTTTGCTTCTAAAAACTTATTTTTGTTGCATGTTTCTTAGAGATAGCAAGCAACAAATATTTGTAAGTATCGGTAAGATTTTAAGTCCCGCACCTAAGAGTTACAATAGGTTTCAAGAGTATAAAAAATACATATGTCCCCATCTTTTGATATCAAGTGTTAAGTTTAATATATTGTTATGAATAAAGGTAAAAATATTTATTTATTCTCATTTCAAATGAGCTAAAAAATTGACTTTCCTTTTTAGGCTAGACGCTTAGTTATTATACTATATTGATGTTTCTCTTTAACATTATGTGGTATCATAGCATGATCTTGAGCTCAGTATTAGAGGAAGGTCTTGAGCTAGGCATCATAGCAAGGTCTTGAGTTCTTTCTATACATTTAAGGTTGTAAATAAGTTAATATGGCTCATGAGCTATTTGACTCAACTCAATTCATTAAAAGCTCAGTTGGACTTGTTTACTTAGTTAAATGAGCCAAGCCCGATCCCAAGGGTATTTATCTTGGCTAGACTTATTTATAACCCTAATAAAATCTTTGGATGTGGGAACTTGACCATTTGAGCACAAGCACAAGAAATCAATGCAACATTAACAAGGTGGAAGTTTAAGTCTGAGTAAGATGGTGACCAACATAGTTGATAGAAGAGATATTTACTAAAAAAATGATGATCATCCTAATTATATTGATTGTATGATGCATGCTCTATGGGATATACTCCAATATTAAGGAAAATAGTATATCTAGACTAAGTAGATGTTTCCCAACTTAAATTTAAATGGCTATAAGGTGCAAGAAAATAGTGTGAATAACCATGCTAAGGAGATCGCTCGTCATGAACCTACCCACCTTATTGAAGTATTTGAATGTTATAAAGTCATAGAGGACAATGATGGTGATTTTCAAAATTTATTCACTATTCAAGATGGTGATCGATCATAATTTTATTGTAAGATAATTACCAATTGAACCAAAACAAGAAGAGGCATCACACCAACACCAAATAATTCATTCCAAGGGATTTATCAATCAAAATATCTATGATGTGATCTTAGATAGTGGTAACTTTCAGAATATATTGTAAACATTATTAATCAAAAAATGACACCACTAAGAAAACCAAATCCATCACCATACAAAGTTGATTTGATTAAGAATACTTGATATCAAGGTGACAAAAAATTTTCATCTTCCCCTCTCAATTGGATCATCTTATACAAATGAGACAGTTCGTGATGTCAAAAGCATATTTTGGTAGGGAAAATATTGATGTTACTCATCATGGAAGAAGAATTTGTATTTTCTAATGGGGAAAGATAAGGATAGAAATTTTATTGATGGGAAAGAATGAACAACCCTTAAAAGTTAAATTTTGTAGGCGAAATCATCTTTTCTTATCAATAATATAAAAAGGGATTTTTTTTATGGATGAGATAAGGTGGTTGGCCTACCAAAAATTGGGGAATCTCAAAGACCTTTAATATCACAAACTTACATTAGTATCATGCAAAATATTTTCATTTGTTTCCAAATATGAACTCGAGGGTGAGTTCTTCACAAGTGGAGAGGAATGGTGCAACACAAGTAGGGGAGATCTTAATGAAGTTAGTATTGGTTATCAATAGTTTGAATGTTTATTGGTTTTTCCTAGTTTTAATTTGTCTCATATTACTTAAAGATATAAAGTAAAAGGTTTTTTTAGTATAAATAAGATCACTTTTTTTTAATTTCATATTAAATACTAAGAATTATAAAGGGTTCTAAGAGCTTTATTCTCACCTTTTGATATCAAATTTTGAGTTGAATATATTATCACTACTAAAGATTATTTTTCTAGTATAATGAAAATTTCAATTTTCTTATTTAAAAGTGATTTTAATATTTTCCCATTTTTTATTTTGGGTCATCCAATCTCATCATATTCTGCACATGATCGTACATTGACAGAAAAAATGGCTTTTGGATAATGATTATCAAATTAGTTTATTTTCTCTAGTTATTTTCCTATGCTACTTTATGATTTATAGGGAATTTATTTTCTATATGGAAATAGAGAATGTAAAGGTAATATATGTTTCTCCTTTATGCTAGTGATACTAGAACATAATTGATTTTATTTAGTTGTGGAATTATAGGGATAAGGCATGTGCTAGACATACGACACGGTGACACACTAAGATTTTTCCCATGTGAAGGTTATAGAGATCAAAGCTAGCTATATACTTTGATAAGATTTTATGTAAAATAAGCCAATGAAACAAGTGCTTGTGAAGCCATAGTTGCCTTGCTTTATAATACTTTTAAGGATTACACATTAACATGTAATTAACAACTTTATTACAAGATATCTATGTCAAAAGATATTTGAAATTTTGTGCTGATGATGTTGCATTAAGAAATGAAGCACCAAAATGAAAATATTATGATGAATGATAATAATTGAAGATTATAAAAGTTGATAGATTCATACATAACCAACTAAAATTTGATGACTGTATCATACATCAATCCAAAGATCAAAGACAAGATTGATTAGGTGATGAAGACAAATATTATTGTTCATTCAATTGGTGTGTGTAGCAAATTACAAGAAAGTAATATGTGATGAGATCTATATCAAACGTTAAAAATGTTCATCAAATATCTCATGGGGTACATACCTTGATAGAATGATATATACATATACATATACATATACATATATATATATATTGTATAGATTATACTACATTAGTAAGTAATGACTAAATGTATGGATCAATTGGCTAATTAACTTTTACAAAGTGATTTATTTCTCTTCTTTAAAATTATAAAATTCATTTTCTCTGGATGTGTGTTTATTGACTAGGGATTGTGTGATATATATTCACTTTTTTATTATAGAGATAAAATCTATATTTTTTCTAATAATAATTCAAGTAAAAAATTATCCCCATGAAAAAGCTAGCCCTTCACCCGGAAACCACATTTGCATCTCAAGTTGTGTAACTTGCTCTATGGAATTTCATTTTCGAATACTAGTTCATTATTGAGTTTCCAAATTTTATTAATGTTCAAAAAATATATATAATCCATGTATTAACATAGTATTAGAGTGATTGAAAATCTAAAACCAATTATATTTATTCAAGTAATCAGATAAGGCTTTAAAGATTTGTTCGAAACATGAAGACCCACTAGTTTGTTTGCAAACCTATTAAAGATTTTGGCATGCATCATCACGAGGTGCACCAAGACCAAGCAGTCTAAGTCACTTCATGTGTATCGAAGAAGTTCTTTTTATCTTGTCTATAGAAAATGTGAGGAGTATTGTACATTAATTGAGAATAATACTTTTAAGATACTAGAATTCCCATCAATAAGTTTTGGGAGCTTCATAGCATATTTAGGAACTTCAAATAACATAGGATAAAATACACACAAAAAGAAGGTATATGTGCATTATCACCCCAGATCTTTTTGTAGCACCATGTTTATAAAAATTATTTTTGTATAAATTTTACAAGAAAATGAATTATGAAAATGAGTTTCAACTCGGGGAACTAGTTGACTCGTACAACACATCAGTCAACTGATAAATTGTGGATTTATTTTGCTGGTTCTAATGAATTGATTAACTGGCATACCAAAACTAATTAATTGGAACTCGTAATCCTCATTTTGGTTGTGGATTTAAATATCCTTTGATCCTTCACCTAGCTTTGAAAATATGTTATATGTTGATTATAAATGATTGTTTAGAGGCTTTTAAACCCTCATTACAAACTAAATTTTGGATTTAGCTAATAAGATTTCCTTCTCTTCCACTTTTTCCATTAATTTCCTCCTCATTGTCTCTCCACGCTCTTGGATGTGTTGCAAATCAATAGCAACCTAAAATCCCCCTTTTTAGCTTATCTATGACCCCTTAGTCCTTGGTCATATCCTTCACCATAGCCACCAATTTCATCCTTTTTCTCCTCATCACTCACATAAATAGCTATCCTTGCTGCCTTGCCCTTTTTTTAATCTTGACTAGACCCTTCTTTTCTCTCATTTTTGCCCAACTAAAACCCTAGCAAACCCACATTGAATCATTTTACTCTCTTTTGCACAAAAAAGAAATCCATGCAATCTTCCTTTCCTTTCTTCCTTAGATTATTCTCTGCTTCCTTTCTTCTCACCTTATTTTTATACTAATTCAAGCTTAATTCATTTTTCTAAATGATTTTCTTTTATTCTTGATGAGGTGAGAAAGAATCCTAGGGTTAGAGTAGCATTGAGGAGTGGTTTTCTTTACTTGAAGACTTACTATATAGGTAAATTTGCTTAGACCTTATAGTTGTAGAATGATGTATCATGTGTTAATTATTTTCCATCATAATTTTCATGATTCGCATTTTGTTACAAGTATGTTTTAAGTGGCCAAAAGCATGAAAATAGCTTAAGAGCGTGATGGGTTTGGTTATTTTGAATGAGAAACCATGAAGTTAAGTGTAGCATCATTATTGCTTAATTTGGTGGTTTGAGTGTTAATTTATGAAATATTGACATAAGATGTGATTTTTGGAATTCATAAGTATCAAATGTGTTTAGATTTCGGTTAAAAATATGTATATCTTTGAATTTATTTTTTTCCCAATAGAACCAGCCAACTTGTTTTGGGTAAAACCAGACAATTGGTTTACCAGCCAACTAGTTTTAACCTGCCGATCAACTGGTTCAATGGAAGTTGGTAAGTGGTTAGCACAACACTAGTTAGTTGGTTAGGCTTTTAGTTAGTTTACTAGTGGCACCAGTTGATTGATTTGCCTATTTACATTTATTTCTCCTAGTTTGTTTTCCAGACTAGTCCCCTAGTTTATGGAACCAGCCAACTGATTTGCTTAAGATTTTTTTGTATATTTTCTTATGGTTGACCTTGATGGTTCCTTACTTTGCCCTTGATCTTCTTAAATCGTGATTAAAATAGGAATATTTAACTTACGTGTGAATGTATGATATGAATTTAAGTGTTAGCCTTAAATAAAATATGCTTGATTAAAGTGGAGGATAATGAAAAAGTTGTGCTAGCTATCTATATTAGGTCGACTGGTGATTTTAGTCTACCTTATTTTATAAGTTGTGTTGGCTATGTATATAAGACAGACTGGTGGTTTTCATATACCTTATTTTGTGAGTTATGTTGGCTATCTATATTAGGTCAGGTAGTGGTGTTAATCTACCTTATTTTATGAGTTGTGTTGGTTATCTATTTTAGGTTAGTTGGCAATTTTAATCTAGCTTATCTTGAGTTGTATTGATTATAAATATTGGGATGCCTATTTTAATCCACCTTACATGTGAAGTGTGCTAACTATCTATATTGGGCTAGATAGTGGTTGTAGTCCACCTTATTGTGTAAGTTGTGTGGACTCTCTATATTAGATCAGCTAGTAGCTTTAGTTCACCTTATTTTGCGAGTTGTGTTAGTTAATTATATTAGGTCAGATGGTAGTTTTAGTTTACCTTATTTTGTGAGTTGTGTGGGATATTTATATTGAGTCAGCTAGTCGTTTTAGTCCACCTTATCTTGAGTTGTGTTGGTTATCTATATTAGATCATTTGGTGATTTCAGTCCACCTTACCTATGAGTTGTGCTAAATATCTATATTGGGTTAGTTGGTGGTTTCAATCTACCTTTACTTAAATTGTGATAATTATCTATCTTAAAATACCTTGTGGTAGATAGTTCACTATTTTGAACATGGAATATGGCTATAATACTTTATATGATTTGAGCATGAGATTATGAGGTGTTTGAGTATTTGTAAATTGTAATAGTATGTGGTATGTGTGCATGATTTACCACTTTTATTGTGGATTTCTTGTTTACTCAGTACATCGATGTACAGATATTATACTTGCAGGTGACTTGTTGCTGTCTTGCGGATACCTAGTGAGGATGATATTAATTAGTATGTTGATGTGTTTGGGATAGAATGATGCTATTTGGATTGTGATTTAAAATAAGAGTTATACGGCGATGCATTCTGGAGATTTTACATTCCTAATATTTTGGATTCTTATGTCTCATTTCCCTTTTTGGTTGTATCTTTTTAAAATTTGATCTCCCCAACTTATTCCGTTATATTATTATTGCTTCTGTTGATATTTATTCCATGATTTGTTTATGAACTATTTTTATTTTGCCCTTATCATAAAAAAGGAATGGATACCAGACTCATGTTATGAGTGAAGGTAACATCCATGTTTTGGATTTTGTTTCTGTAAATCTATAATTTTAAATTAAAACAAAAAAAATTATGCAAGATTTTTGAGTGTTACACTTTTTTCTCAACTCCTCACATATAGTGTTTTTTGTTGTTTATAAAGGGGCAAAAATAATTCCTTTTATTGTATACATTGTGTGAGTATCCATCGATAAGAAATTAAAACGTTACCATTGGACCCCAATAGCAAATGCTCACAAATGTCAAGATACATGGTTTGTTGGACGCTCAGCTGTTTAGGTT
This sequence comes from Tamarix chinensis, assembly GCA_030549775.1. Lineage (NCBI taxonomy): Eukaryota > Viridiplantae > Streptophyta > Magnoliopsida > Caryophyllales > Tamaricaceae > Tamarix > Tamarix chinensis. Next base: position 67,845,479 of record CM060182.1, read on the forward strand.
ATCCTATATTTGTTGATTTACTTTTTTTTCTTAGTTAGTAACTATCGTTTAAATTTATACTACATGAAGTTATGTTTTCGTCGTATAATTTTATATATATATATATATATATATATATATATATATATATATGTTATTTTTTATGTTTATCTTATCTAATCTTTTAAATTTTGAATATAAGTCGAGAAAAACATAACCTTAGTGACTAAGCAATGTTTTATGCCATTTGACAACCTAAAAAGGTACGAAAACTAAACTGTGTAAGAATTAAACTTTAGTGACTAGTTTAGGGGGTAAAGAATAAAATGAGTCAATGACTAACCATCGCCGATGACAATCTAAAAATTAGACTGTCGGAATAATATTTATATCTACAAGATGTATGATATATATTTTTTTATAATGAGTATTCTTCTATTTTATAGGTGGACACGGTGTTATTGCTTTAGACTTCCTTTGGTAGCTAGATTATGTGTATTATTTCAAATAATATGAATTATTTAATTATGAAAAATCAAAGATTATTTTAATTATAATTTAAAATAATATTTTTAAAAGTAAATTGATCATCAAACTATTCTCATAATTAGTCTAAAGTTTTATAATCCAATGATTTGTTCAATAGAATTAATAAAACAACAAAAAAATTCTTAAATTTTTTGGATAGCATTGATAAATTTAATCTAATTTTGTAAATACTATTGTTTAAAAAAGTCAATTAACATATAAAGTTTGCATTGTGAGCTGCTTGACATAGACTGACATTATGAGAAAAAAAGTTATAATAATATTAGCTAAAGGGTCTTAATTGATTTAAGAGTATATTAGTAAATTTATATGTCAATGATTCTAAAATGTATGTGCTAAAATACCAGAAAGATTATATTATGAAACAAAATAAATATTTAATGTAAGTTGATTACTCTCTCTAATTCGCCATAGAAGAATATAGTTCAATAACACATAAGTAATAAATTTTAGAACATTAAATGTACAAATATACCATTACATTAATTATATTTCTTTAATTAGTACTGTAACTTAATTAGAAATTACCAATATGAGTAAAGGAAAAAATAGGTAATCAAACATTTAATGTTTCATGATCTTTTGTAATTAGACCTATATTATATATATATATATATATATAACCCATCTTTTGTAAAACAAGGGATAATAATATTGATGCATATAAATAAACAAGAACACAAAACTAGATTATTCCAAATTAAAGATTGCACAAGCTGCAAATTCAATTGAAAGTTGTCTGAATTCTACATAAAATATATATATATATACTCTATTTATTCTATAAAAAAGTCCTTGTATATTTTAAAAACATATTTTTGACAATATAGATTATAACATAACAATATAATTTATACATTCACATTGAAAAATATTTTTACATTTTTATTCAATATATAATAATAATAAATATTTGTAATCAAACCTTATCTTCAAAATGTACAAGGATAATTCTACTGATACCAAAACAGTACTTAATCCGTATAAAAATAATAATTCTTTCATTAAATTTTTGCATTAAAATTTTTATTTTAAAAAATTTAAACCTATTTTTTATATTTACCTTCACCTTTTTTTTAATAATATACATATATTAAATACTTTATTATTTTTAAATGGAGAGTGTAAGAATAATTTTAAATTATTTTTATTACTTTTTAAATATATATATAAATTAACAGAATGACTTTTTTTTATTCATATAAGAAGAGTATTTAACTTTCTAAAAATATCATGTTGCTGAGAAGCCCTTCTTATGATATCATCCGCCATCAAATGAACCCATATATCAAGCTATCATATGAAGAGCATCAGTCAGAGAGTCATACACTAATAGACAAGAGATGGATGGGGAAGTCAACATATTGCGTAAAACTTGACAACAGCAACTTTGTATCAGCGAACTATCACGATATCATACGTCAACAATTTAACCATATCTCAAACTATCATATAAAGAACAGCAGTCAGATAGTCATATACCGATATACTAATAATTGATAAGAGATGGGTGGAGACACCGGGTTGGAATAAATGGAATCGTGATACATGCTAACATTAAGTGTAGAAAGTTCACATATTTCGTAAAATTGGAACATTAAGAACAAAAACTTCGTAACTGCTAACAAGAACTCTCAGGATCCAATGCTTCAGATGACTGGTGCTGCTGATTGACAAACCTGAACTAACTCTATCAAACAAAAGCGCAGGCACCGGATTTGAAGATGGCCACAGGTTCGACAAGCTTAGGTACCCATCCTTACTCGCATTTGATTGAACGATAAATGTGACGGACAAAAAGCAAACCTGCTCGGAAACCAACCATTCCAAGCATGAGGAAGAAACCATAGCAGATGCATGCCATGTAGCCGAAGAAAAACGAAGTCTGCATGAAGCCTGACATATCCGATCGTGCATAGTAGTAATACAAGCAGTAGCCGTAAATGAAAAGTCCAGTTGAGCCACCACAAAGGAAAGATCTGTATCAACATCAGGTAAAAAGTGAACACAAGCTCGGAGATACATAAATATTTTCCTGATAAGATCAACAAACCTCAAACTAGAATGACATTAGGTTGATTGGTATATGCCTTCGACAATACATGCTCATGGAATTCTTATAGCATCTCTAATTCTACCAGAAACAGCGACACATGTTTAGCAATCCTAGAGGACTATGGTCAAAGAGACACTACAGGTCAAATAGCAATCTCTTAATTTGCTAAATTTTAACAGAAGACAGTGGATCAGCTTAACGCAAGTTTAAAAACACATTTTTGAAAACACGTAGCTGAGGTATGAGTTCAGACTCATCGTATCATATAATTTAAATTTCCTGCAATTACAAAGAAATCCTTCAATATGTCTGCCACCTTGCCACTGATTTCCAAGGCGACCAGAAATGAGACGTGAAGAAATTGAAAGCAAATAAGAGTTTCTGGCTTACCTCCACCACCACTCATGATCTTCAGCAGCAAGCTGGAAGTATGTCAAAGCGACGGTGATAAATGCAGTGACAATGATGAGAATAATGAACACAATAAACAAGATACTGTATATGGTGTAGATCCTGTGACCCCACACGCTGGCAAAGATATAATAGAGTTCGATGTATATAGCACTGAAGGGCAAGAATCCAGCCATTGCCATCTGTGGAAGGGTTCCGCGGTACCAAGGCAGTGGGGGAATTTCTCTAGGATACTTGGTTGTGCGGCAAGGGGCTTGAAATTCAGCCTTGCTGTTCTTGCCAGCAATTCCACCAAGTACAAGCAAAGGTGATGTAACCAGTGACCATATAAGAACTATCACCACAATTGTTCCAAAGGGAAGAGCAGCAGTTGCATTATATGCAATAGCAACAGTGTTAAGGAAGCAAAAAGTGAGAAATAATGGTCCGCAGAAGAGGCATCCTGTCAACAAAAGATTCCTGACCTGCAAAACACAAAGATTATAAGAACCAATAAACTGAAATTTTACCACCAGCTGACCGTAAATACATACCCAGTTTGTTCCTTCCAGTTGGCAATAGAAGGAAGTTGCAGTGTAGCCAGCAACGCCTGATGTAAGAGCATAAATGACAACCAGAGCTGTGAACAGTGCTCCCCTGTTGTATGGGTAAAATACTCCAACTAGTGCAAGCAAAAAGATAAACAAAGTCCTGAAGAAGAAAGCATTGGCATGTAACTATTAAATTCTCTGCAGTTGGTATAAAGTAGATCCAGAGTTTGATAATTATTAACTTTTGAGGATCCCCCAGAAAGGCATTAAATACTCACAGAGTAAACAGCTGAGTACCAGAGCCAAGAGCAGCTGCAAGCAAAGACTTGTGCTTCGGATACCTGAAAACATCTCCATGTATATATTTCCATCCAGTTTCTTCCTGATCTTCTGCTGTTTCCTCATCATGTGCATACCTTTTGAAAACATACATCCAAAATAATCAAAACGGTAATGATGAAGAAATAAGATGATTAGTGGGGAAACTGATAAAATTACTCAATACAAAGCTGTGCAATTGCAGTAAAATAGAAAGACGAACTCACAGAAAGCATCCAAAGACAAATGAAAAAAAAAAAAGATCTTCAAACTTACTTGACAAAATCATTTTTGAGCACCCGCATAAGAATGGTGGCAAGAAATCCGGTCAAAAGCAATACTGTCACACATGAGTTTATGATAGAGAACCAATGAATCTCCAGGTGATGCGGTAGTGAAGATGATTGAGAGTACTTTTCCATCCTCTTCTCAAAGGGGGTGTCGGTTTCCTTCCACTTCACGGTATACATGAAATCCACGTCGATCTCTTTGTCCTCGGTAATGTCCACCAGATTGTTAGGATCGGTTCGGACATTGATTTCAATAACACGGTCCTTGTTATAATATACATCAAAATGAATGTGCTTGTACAGGTAGTATTTAAATTCGCTAGGGTCAGTTTTCCCATCCTTGTCAACCTTCCCCAAGAAACCCCAGATGGGCAGATCATCATAATACATCTGGAAGTAATAATCCGCGGAGACTGCATCTCTGAATTTGGATACCTCTTGCTTGGATAATTTTTTGGAGCAAGTGGATTCAGAGCTCTTGTCCACTAGGAAATCAAGCTTGTAAGGAGCACTAACAAGACGATCTCCGTTCAAAACCTCACCGAGAGCTTCCTTCTTTTCCTTTACATCACCTGTGGTCAAAGGCGTATGTATACATTACATAAACACATCACTGTACTAAATAACAAAACCCCAAGGAAAGAACCATAAAATACCTGGTGAACAGAAGGGCAGATCAAAATATCGGTAGGTTTCACTGAAAGAGAACGAAAAACAAACAGATGTGTTACAATCGGACGCCAAAGCTACCGATAACTAATCAATTAGATTTATTTTTTTTCTAATTCGGACTAAGATCCTACACACAAGCAGAAAAGAAATTTACAATGATATGACTTCATAGTTCATAGTAGAGAGGATGACATTTCACTCTCTCAACTGCGTGACCATTCGCAACAATCGTACAAGACAAGATCTTCCTGTATGCTACTACAATTCTATTTGGACCATTTGCCCAACCTTCCTGGAGCTCTAAATCGAAGATCATTGCAAGCTGGATTCAGTCAGTTACGCATCGGTTCAGTATTCAAGATCGGGAGCAGTCACATATGAATAACATTTACAGTAAAGCAGATGAAAGACAGATTCAACTAACTTAGGGGGGGAGCCAAACAAGCTTGATGTCGCAGCATATGTCAACAAATGCACGAGTTCTTAATGCAGAGATACACTTCGCTGAGTTGATTTATTAAATAATGGTATTTTTTTCCCCATTAGATAGAGAGACAGAATCAGCACTACATCCATACAATAATAGTACATACAGTATGGTCTTGCAGACAAACAAATTCGCGTCAATCATAACCCGGACAACAGCATAATTTTTATTTTTATTTTTAAATTCCGAGAATACTGGATATCAGCATACTAAAGGCCTGCTAATTCGTCATTTATAGAAGGGCAAAAAAACAAAGGTGTGATCCTACGCAATCCATCGACTGAAATGCTGACACCGACTCGATCAGAAATCTACGAATCAGTTTCCTAACTCACACAAAGAGAAACCCGTGCTTCTTGCCGAAGCTAGTCGTCAAGACAACACGAGACTTCTCGGATCTTGAACCCAACCACTCCAACATAAGATCGGCAGTAAGAATAAAGATAGGGCGGGCGCTAAATTTCAAAGACCGAATCAGAAATCCCCACCCTCCATCAGCTCCAAATCCACAATCAAAACCCCAATCGTGCATTTTTCGCAGCTCGGCTAATCGCAAACCGAAATCAAATCTACACGAACTAAGAAGCAAAACAGAAAAAGCAGCTGGATCGGAGTCGGAGAATGAGCGTGAGAAAGGAAAAAAAAAAATAGAGAGCGGGAGAGAGACGGGAGAAATGAGCGAATTCTTACCTAGGGTTATGAAAAGGTCCGACTTTGTTAGCGTAAAGAGGTACTGCGTCTCCGGCTTTGTAACGATGATCGGACCCATCAGATCTCACTTCGACTACAAAACAAGAAGATATTAAAAGAACAACGGCCACCGTTAAAGTGGCCATCCTCTTCGCCATCGCGAATTATCCCCTAAAGACGAAGCCTATCCGCTGGATACAAAATTGCAAGAATCAGAGCCACGGGGGAAAGGATCAGTCGGAGGAGGGGATAAATGGAGGGAAGGAGCACAGCAGAGCGAAGGAACAAGAGGAGGGGGGTGAGATACACAGATCGGGAGGAAGATGAGAGTAAAAGGAGGCTTGGGTAACGTAAGAGAGAAATTAGAAAACTAATACCTCTAGTTCTAATAAGAAGTAAATTCGATTTCTCCTTTAGCCTTTTAGGTGAGCCGTGATTGAGCGAGTGAGTGAGTGCAACTACTGATTATATAATATTTTATATATATAATATGCTCCCTAGAAGGGAAAAGGACGGAATGCCTGCCTTGATTTTTGAGGCCGGTTATTCATTTATATATCAATATATGCATATGCTGCACGTCGTGGTCTCTCTAACAAATTGGGCCTATTTTGGCTTTCTATCAGAAAAAAAAAAAAAAAAATAGGGATTTTAGCCAATTTGAAGCAAGTCAATCCCCACCGACGCGACGCCCCCACTCTGTCACTATTTATTTTCCTCGAGGCTCACAAAACCGAACCTAAAAGGCCTATCAAACGGGAGATCCATCCGTCTGTAATTAGATTAATTGTCAACGCATCAAACCAAAACCATGATCTTCTCACACCTTTGCTTTGGATCTTATATTTCTGTTGGGTCTTGTGACAGTAAAAGGAAAGATGGAGTTTCGTTGTCCATCGCTTGAGTAGTACCTGCCTGCCGGTGCTACATGCATGCATTACGTAGGATGCCTCGCTTTATACAAAAATTCTTTGTAAGGCGGAATGATGGGAAATAGGTAATTCTCGGGAGGAAAGATATAATTCCCGACATGTAAAGTTCAATGCAGGAGAGGAAAAGAATAAGAGAACCAACATGTTTGCAATTGAAGATTACTTCCCGATACCCATGAGCCTAGGGAAGGCTTATTTAAAGCCTTGTCGATCCTCCCCTTGGTTAGGTTATAGATTCACTGCTATAAAAAATAAAATAAACGGTTGCACATAGATGACACTTATACAAAATACATCTGTATATAACTTTTTTAATAAGTATAAAAAATAAAAAAGATTCGAAACGCTCTATTTTTAGCAACATAGAAAATACAACTAATGTCTAAAACTAAACGATATTTTTTTTTTTTTGCCTTAGACGATGGTTATAAATTAAAATCGTCGTCTAGAATACAACTTTATTTTTAATATAAGATATAATGGATTGATCGTGGGTATACTTTAGTAGGTTGTCTGGAGAGTACATAAATGGTGTATATGGCTCACTAAAATTTACGATTGAACATGTTGTGGATCCCTTACGGGTATGTCCAGAGAGTACATAGATTATGGCAGTGGTTAGAAGAAAAGAATCATAGAAATACCGTATCGTCTTATTATGCATGGATTTGATGGGTGTTGCACTAATTAAATACTGTATGGAGAGTCTATCGATGTCCAAACTAGTTGTGTTGAAAGCAATGATTTTGAATATGTTAACTTTGCTAACATAGAATACCTAACAAGCAATGTGTAAGAACATTTCATATACTCTTTTAAAAAGTTTAAAATTTTGGTTAGTGGCTAGAAACGCCCTTGTACGAAGGTTCTACTGAATTTATAAAATTATCGATTGTGTTATAACTGTACAACCTCAGTGCAACAAATAAATGGAGCAAAAAAAAAAACCTTCGCTTCTCTTCTTGAATTGTTCAAAGACATGCTTCTAGAGGTCATTGTACTTCCGCCAATGGCATGTGAAGCAAAGATGATTATTTGTTGTATTGGCTTGAATTATAAGCAGGGAGTAATGTTTGTCCTAATTATTACATTTTATATCGCAATGAATATGCATCATTGAATACATATCATGAATGCCAAATGTCACAGTTCTAGAAAGGTAAGGTTCCTGACAAGGTGTTGTGGTACTTTCCAATCATATCAACATTCCAACGTATGTTTGGTGATAAAAGAAATGCCAAAAATTATTACGTGGCATGCAAAAGAGATAACTCATGATGAAAAATTTAAACATCTGCTTGATTCTCCTATATGGAAGATGATTATTTGTAAGCTCCCTGAATTTGGTTGTAATACCAGAAATTTGTGTCTTGCATTTTACTTTGATAGAATGAACATTTTCAATGGGATTATAGACTATAGTTTATGGCTAGTTTTTTTTTTTGCAACATATAATCTCCCTCCATCATTTTGCATGGAGTAGAAATGGATGATGTTATATTTTTTTATATTATGTTCAAATCAATCTGGTAATGATATTGACGTTTATCTAACTCTCCTTATTGATGGATTGAAATACATGTGGGATCATGAATCTGAAGTGGTTGATGCACATGTCCAATATTCATTTAACTCGAGAACCATTTTATTTTGCATAATAAATGACGTTTCAGCATATGATAACATTTTTTATTATAGTGTGCACGGACAATATGCATTCCTTATTTATGAAGATAACATGTAATTTTCTAGTTACCTAAGTGTAGAAAGATTGCCTATTTTGGGCATCATAAATTGTTATCAACAAATCATCATTATTGTAGGTAAAGAAAGTGTTTTAATGGAAAAATTAAAGAAATAAGAGATATTAATCAACTCATAAGACTCCATGTATTTGAAAATGTGAGATTATTAAATGTACGTTATAGAAAAAAGAACAAGAAGTTAGTTCAAATAGATGGGCAGAAAAAGTGGTTAATAATTTTTTTACCTTTCGTATTGAAAAAACTTATATGCATAACAATATCTTAATGTGGTGCACATCAAGAAGAATGTATATGATAATATATCCTTACACTTCCAAATGTGCCAAAAAAAAGACCAATGATGGCATTTATATTAGGTTAGACCTTATTAGGATGTTATAAGAACATAATTACATTCGTAGAAAGTGAATAAAAGAACTTTTTGTCTCACATGTGTTATATTATTTGTGTGAATGTGTGAATGGAGTGAAGGTTCTTAAATGATATTTATCAAACATAAAGAGCATTGTTCTAACAAAATATTTGAAGTTAGTGCGTATGAAACCACATTATCATCATGTTCTTATTCGAATTTTTTTACTGGTGGCTATATGATCTATGTTGCCCAATCATATTCATAGTGTCATCACTTGATTTTGTTTATTTTTTAAGTAAATACGTGCTAATCTTATTAAGCTTCAGATGTTAGAAACAAATTGCAATTATATTATGCCACCTAGATATATACTTTCCTACATCTTCTTTGTGATCATAATGCATTTAACTATTCACTTGGTCAAGAGGTTAGATTATATGGGTCAGTTTTATTTGCATTGATGTATCCATTTGAGAAGCCCATGAAGTTCTTAAAAATCTATGTGAGGAACCCAAAAAGGCTAGAATGATGCATTATTAAGGCTTATCTAGCGGAGGAAATGACTGAACTTTGTTGTGAGTTCTCATCGGATATTAATATTATAGGTCATCCTAAACCGCGACATTCAAATACATTAGAGGGAGGGAAATAAAGAAAAGGATTTCAAGTGTTCTATACTAATGTTCATAAAATATTGAGACAAGCTCATGTGTGTGCGCTTCATAATACAAATGGTGTAAAACATTTGTGTAGCAACACATGGATATGATCAAGGATTCAGATCCATCTAGAAGTGAGAAATGGTTATTAAAGAAACACAATAATTCATTTTTGAATTGGTTGGCATCACAGGTGTCTAAACCCAATACTAATTTGTTTTGGTTATCACAACCCCCTATCAAGAAGTATTGTGTTATAACTTGTACAGGTGTGATGGTAGTACTTTTTACACAAAAGAACAAGATGACAAAATAGTGGTGTGAATATAGCTGTAATGCCCTAAAAATTTAAAACCTATGATTTAATAAATAACCCTCGTTTGGGATATTTTAAAATTTAAAATTTTTTAAATTAAGTGTTTTGTGGATTTTTCATTATATAAAAATAAATATGAATATTTAATAAATTAAAATAAATACTTTACTATTTTATCATACTCGTTTTATTTAAATAATTTTCCAAACCAATATTTTACTAAAATTACCCTTTTTTAAACCATGACATTAAATTATAATAAATTAAATTATTAAATTAATTTATCTATCAAAACTATTAGATGCCATTATTTCAAAAATTATTCTATTTTATTTTCCCCTTTTTCCTTTTTATTTTCTTTTCCTTTTCTTTTCCCTTCGAGCCGCTAGCCTGTGGCCCTCCTTCCTCCCTTAAGTGAGGCCATCAACCCACTCCCTTTCTCCTCCCTCTCCCTCGCGACCATCCCCATCCTGTTTCCCCTCTTCTTTTTCTTTTTCTTTCTCCCCGCGATTGGGCCAACCTAACTTTTTTCTTCTCTCTTTATTCTTCCCTCCTCTTTACTTCTTCTTTGATGTTGCATGCCATGGCTAGCCAGAAAATCACCTTACCACCAACTTCCCTGCCACCTATCATTGCAACCTACAACCCCGCTCCTTCTCCCCACCCCTTTCCTTCCATTTTTGCCCACACCAACCCTACAACCTTCCCTCGCATGCCTTCCCTTTCTTCCTTCCTTCTTCCTACAACCTGCCACCCTACCCTACAACTGTAGCCACCTAGTTGGCCATGCCTACCTCCTCTCCCCTCCCTCTTCCTTTTCTTCTTCTCTCTTTCTCATTTTCCTCATGCCTCAAGCTCCCTCATCTCCCTGCAGAGCCTTCTCTCTTTTCTTTCTTCCCTTATGTTCTCCCCCCTTATTTTGTGTTGCCACCTAACAACTATTGCTACTACCGCCCAACCAACAACCGCAACCACCTCCCTGACACCCCTTCAACCTCCTTGCACCACCCCATCACCCTCACTTGCCCCTACAGCCTCCTTACATTCCTCTCTTTTCTTTCCCCTCCTTCTCGGCCTCCACCCTGTATCACCACCTTTCGCCACCCTCCTTCCTATTTTGCCGTCTCTAAAGCCACCAATCCACTCCCTAACACCTCCTCTATCACCCTGCTTCTTCCCCTTGGCCGAAATCCCCCTAAAACCCCTCCCTTCTCTTCTTATTTTCCATTCCTTCTTCTCCTCCGCCCATCCTTCGCCCTATTTTTCCAGCCCTACAACCACCGTCTCTACAACCCTAAGCTGTCGATCATTGATCCTCGACCCCACCTACACCTCTACTCCATTCCTGCACCCAGCCACCACCATATCTCCCCTCCACAAGCCCTCTAACCCACTCCCAAAACCCCAACCCGAGCCACCCTTTCGCTTCTCCCCACTTCCCCTCTTCAACCCCCTTCTTCCTTACCATCTTGCATGCGTGAGCAGCGTGAGTTTGCTGCCTCCCTTTTAGTAATTTTGGCTAATCTCTTGAGGTGTAACAATGATTAGCATTAGTAGCTATTTAATTAAGCTTTTGATAAAATTTATTCTCTTGATTTTCTACTTCTAATATGATAAATGTTGATATTATTTTTAGGTATTAATTTTTACTAATCAAAGCTCGGATCTTTAACTGGGATGCTGGTAAGGTTTGATTATTACTGGAAATAAGGTAACCATTATACCTTATTAAAATGTGTGGATATACATATGCTACCACGTTAGGGTTTTTAATATGTTTATATGCATGATGTATGTTGTTAAGTATAATTTATTTAGTGGCATATGTTGGCTGATGAAAAGAAAATGGTGTTAATTTATGTGTCATGGGTAGAAATAGTGCTTAAGGAATGAGCCTTGTTGTTAATGATAAGGTTAAATACATATGTTTGATATGATAGGCTAACATGGTCATTTGTTGCATAAATAATGTTAATATGAGTCCTAGGGACATTTTGGTAAATTTTCTTGTGTAAAAGGTGTGGCCTAAATAAGTGTGTGGTAGGTGCTAATGAGTATTAATGATAAATAATAATAGTTGGTGGCGTTAGATGATGTATATGGACCATGTATATTAATATTTATGTGGTGAGGGTATTCTAGTAAAATTGACATAATAAGGGGGAAGGGTAATTTATAAGAGTAAAGGGGGTAAAATGGTAAATGGATAAGTAAGGAGGGCATTTTAGTAATTTTACATGGAAAAGGTGATAACTTGGTAATTTTTGTGAGTAATGAGGTATTTTGGTAAATTAATCAAAGGAGAATGATATTTTGGTAATTTGACATAAAGGAAATATATTTTGGTAATTTGGCATAAAGGAAGCATATTTTGGTAATTTGATATAAATGAAGGGTATTTTGGTAATTAGACATAAAGGAAGGGTATTTTGGTATTATGGCATAAGGGATTGGTATTTTGGTAATTTTATGAGTAAAAGGGGTAAAGTAGTAATTTGATAAAGAAAAAGGGTATTTTAGTAAAGTGACCAACCGAAAGGGTAACTTGGTAATTTTAACAGGTAAGATGGGTAATTTGGTAATTTAACCAACTAAAAGGGTAATTTGGTAATTTGACCAACCAAAAGGGGGCAACTTGGTAAATTCAATAAGTGTGGAGGACAAATTGGTAATTTAATTTATCAAAAGGGCAAATTAGTAATTTTAATAAGTAAGAAGGGCAATTTGGTAATTAGACCAACCAAAAGGGCAACTTGGTAAATTTAATAAGTATGAAGGGTAATTTGATAATTTAATTAAACAAATGGGCAATCTAGTAAATATAATAAGTATGAAGGGTGATTTGGTAATTTAGTAAGCTCGGGGCAATTTGGTAATTTAAACAATTATAAGGGTATAAAGGGCAGTACGGTAATCTAACCAACTAGAATGGTAAATTGATAACTTAACAAGTATGAGGGTAATTTGGTAATCTAACAAGTGCAAGGGGTACATTGGTAATTATGCAATTATACAAACATGAAAGGTAATATGGTAATTTAGCAAATAAAAAGGGATGACTTGGTAATTTTACAAACAAGAGGTATTTCAGTAGTTTTGTAAGGATGATGCGGATAAATTGGTAACTTGCATATAACATATCAATGGATTAAATGAGTCTTCATAATAAGAAATAAGTAATATTGGATTATAAAATAAGGGTATATGATGAGTCAGTGAGTACCACAAGAACATGGTATAACCTAAGGTTGGATGGATAATTAAGGGTGTGATATGGTGTTTAACTCATAATCATACAAGAGGTGCATAGTTGATAAGTTTGCATGGAAATGTATGTTAGTTATATTTGAACTACGTGTTAGGGTTTTATATATGCCATGATCCTTGATATAGGATACTTTATCCTATGGTCGGAGTATCCTTATGTCTCTGAATTCACGGCTTCTTTTGAATTAAATAAATGGACCTGTTGAATAAGACATGAATAAAGTACCAATTACGTAAAGTGAAAGATTATTGAGTCGGGCCTAGACTAGTCCACCGGTGATAATAGTGGTCAGATGCATTATAGCCTAGAGTGTTTTTCAATCCACCGAATATAATAGTGGGGGATCCCGATCTCAATAAACCAAACATTAGATGTTAATAAATTACAAGAAGATACTAATCATTTACAATGGAACACCGTATGAGTTGGAGCCAGACCGATCCACCGGCGAGAATAGTGGCCAGGCGCGTTTTGCCCTGGTTGTTGCTGATACACCAGCTACAATAATGGGGTTCCCACACTCATATGGATATAGTTTGAGAGATTATGATTGAATAATGATTAATTTATGGCTTAAGACCAAAAGTATTGATTTCACCTTCATGAACCATTGATATATTATAAGTTTGGCTTCAGTGCCTATCCTTACTTGGGTATATGATGGAATTGCTAAGTACATGGATTTTGTGTTATGCTTTTCTTATTGTATATGGTGTTGCCTTGTGTATTAGTCCTAATGTCGATTATGATTTTCCTAAGCTCGCGTATGTTATCATTTTATATCGTTTACGTATGATGTGTTGCATGCGGGTCCTGCCTTTTAGTCTGGTATAAAGGGTTACTCAATACTATAGTACTAAAGGGTTTCATTGGTGGACCCCTACCTATTCAATGGGTAGTGTCCCTTACATGTTTGCTACATGTGATATTCAAGCGGGCATTGGGTAAGAGAGTAAGGATTGTCTGCAAATAACTTCAAGGTTTATCTTTTACCTTTTGATTTCCTTGTTTAAAATAATATTTATTCTTATAACCACCATTAGTGGGTTTTACTCTTGTAATGAATTTATTACACTACTCTAATTTATATAAAGTTTGAATTTGAGTAAATTATTTTTTGTTCCTTTTAACATTAGCACTAGGTATTGGAATGGTAGGATAAAACTATTATGGTACTAAGTATGGCGGTAACATCCCTAAAATTTATGGTTTTTGCTTCCTCTAATTTTTAAATAAAACAAAATTTTTCGGTCGTAAATTTTGGGAGTGTTACGATAGTATTCAAAGCTTTAATTGTAACAAGTGCTAGAGGGGAAAAAAAACTATTTATGCATCCATGATGTACTATGAGGTGATTTGGTGTATATAGTTATTGAATTACACCTATTTTAAGATTCCTTTAATCAACTACAAATAGGATGACAATCATAATTGTATTTCTACTAAGGAAGCAAAGAATACAGTGGTAGATATTTCTAGACTTAGGAATAAAAAGGACCGATTTATATTGGTCTCACAGGCAAAATATATGTTCTATTTTATTTGTACAAGCAATAAATGATGGTCAACAGTCTTGTCACCCAAGAAATAGCATGATAACATGGAATGGATAATGTGTTGGGTATGAACCTACATTTCTTATATAATATTGATGATGTTTTGATGAAATTTATGCGTGGGATAATCATAAAAAAGGGTTTTATGTAATTGAATAAGACTTTGTACATAATGAAGGAATAAGTCACAACGTAAAGCAGCATAGACGAATAATGTATGTAAATATAATACAAAGCATTTCAATGTTTTAAATTTTGGGAAGCATGACTTAATTGTGGAAATTGTTTATTAAATTTGTGAATGACATATATTTGTGATAAATTACTTGTTAAAATATACGTCTAGTTATAGTTTTGATGGTTTAATGTAGGCATGACATATATTTAGGATCAATGTCTTATTAAAATGTATACCTAATCATTACTTTGATAGTCTAATGTAAGTATGGCAGTTGATGGTCATGAATCATATCAAGATGTTAAACTCATGATTCCATAAGAAGATTACTTTTTATCTAGATTTGTATATTCATTTCACAGGGTAGAGCTCTTACTAAGTCCCTAATAAATGGAAAGACCAAGTCGATAATAATGACATTCATTTGTGATCAATACCTTGTTATAAAATATATGTTTATTTCCTATCTCATTTTAAAATTATAACGTTTTCTCTATTTTATTATTCATATAAGTTATTTAAGTAAGTAATTTTAATGTAAATTGAATGATGTTATATGAATGGTTAAATGATGTATATATATGTTATAATAAACCGTATAAGGTGGTCAGTTGATGCACATATATTTTTCCCATTGCATTGATAAAGTTGTATTTGAATATGACGATGACTTGTGGTTTGGTTTGTTAAGTAATATATTGTACCTCTTGTTAGGGATAGCCTTTAATAATGAAACAAATATTCCTCTTCTTCTATAATAATAATAGTAATGACGACGACTATGATGATTAGATTTTAAGCTTGATTCATTTTGAAATTTATTTATTTTTAAAAAAATAAGAAAAAATTAAACCACTTGTTTGACCAATTGGACCCCTGATCTAGTCTATAAACTGGCGAATTAATAAAAATGTTAGTTTGATGATATTCTTAATTATCATACCTAAAAGCACTTATGGATACTTTAAAGTGGGCTTGAATATAGAAATTTGAAGGACAAGTGCCAACTTAAAACCCTAAAGGAAAATGAGGATTTTTTTTCATAAAACCATGGAAAAAGGATTTATCGCAGATATTACTTTAATTTCACTCTACACCCATTGACTCTATTCCCTAATTTTGAAATTGAAGTTGCGTACACAATGTGATCTAAACTATTTCAAATTTAAGAACTTGATGTCTCATATAGCTTCTTTGGATTACATTGCATTATCAAATATGGTAATGGTTAAGATCATATGGTCAATGATAAAAGTATATAGATTAATCATAATAGTTGGCCCTTAGTGATTGGCCACAAATACAATCGAGCACAGTTTGAATTAGTTCAATTTGGACCTTGATCTAAACAAAACCATATTTTTATGGTTTGGAAAAATATTAAACCAAATCAAAATAATTTTCAGATGATCCAAATCAACCATATTGGTGGTTTATGCTTTGATGAAGTTTGAATAACAATTTATGCATATTAAATATCAAAAAATAATTACTCAAATTAAAAACTCTAAAAATCTTATGAAAATTAGAATTAACAAACAACAAATACTAAATCCTAATTGAAAATTTTCATTTGTATAGTAACACTTAATGCACCATGCACTTATGTAGATATACCTTGTATACAATAAAAATGAAAGAGAAACATAATTCCAGTAATGTCCAAAATCATGCAATAGTTTTGAAGCAACTATTACTAGTGTAATTACATAAATGTTGACAAAGAATGGACACATGAATATTTTAAGAGATATAATAGTAAAATCTTATTATATAAAAATATTTAGTACGAATCAGTATACTTACAATATAGTTGTACTACCTTGAATTTTTCTAACCATAAAATTTAGATGATTAATTTATTAATCATTCTATAACCTCTCATCAATGTCTAATCATCTTACCTTTACCCATAATGACTGGCTAACTTATAGACAGAATCATTTATCTTCTACGGGGCTTATGTTAATTCCTTTTTACTCTACATCAATTTATATACCCTTTTTTTGTATGTATGTGTATACATTTCCAAATTCATCCTACATATTTCCTTAATCTTTCATGTATTTTTTGATATTATTTCTTCTTTTTATACCTATTTATTAGACTTTATATCTTCCCTAAATTATTTTAATTAGTGTTAACCATTTATAGTCAGAATTGACTACGGAATTTGCCTCCTTATACCCCTCTTATAATATTTTATCATTTTCCTTTACAATCAACCAAAATCCTGGCCATAATCTCATCCTTACACATCTCACCTACTCTTTTAAAGTCTATTACCTTCTAATCACATTCCACCACTGCCTTACAAGTAACCCCATGATCGTGTCTCCCCTCCCGCCATCATCATTAATATGCTTTAGGGGTCATAAGCTTATTCAACACTCATCCTTAACTTTGTTCCCCCATCTCTCCTCTTGTATTTTCTAGTTGTTCTTAATTGTTCACCATGCTTTTGCTTTTCTTGCAATAAATGAACCTTCTTCTTTTCTTGTCTCATCCGCTTCATATTTTCTTCTTCTTCTCAAATATTGAATATTAGTACATTACTGCTTAAATATAAGTAAAATTAGGTTAAGGTTTATATATTGGTGAAGCTATTCAACATTGCTCAATCCTTTCAATTTCAACGCAAGGGTTTACTCTCAACCTTTATATAATTTATTTCATTCTTTTATTATGCCTTGTTATTTTTCTTTAATTTGAATATCATGAGTTTGTTTAGTTCATCGAAGTGTGTAAGAGGCGGGTGAAGTTGCTTAGGACTATTTTGCTTAAAGATCGGTGTTAGCTTTTGATAACACCTACTTCTCTGTATTATGATTTTGTACTACGTGTTGTATTTTATTTTAAGTACAATAATAACACCTTTTAAAAGTTTGTATTCATGTGGTATGTTTTATTTTATACATTAATTTTTTAAAATGTAAAACGTCGTGTTTAGGCCATACGAAGTATTTTATGCATTTTTTAAGATGGTGATCATGCCTTAATATTTTCAACAGGTATGCTTTTAGGTGTTTTATCATGTCTTAAGTATAATTGTGAGTATTAGATTGTGGATTAGATTTTTCGGGACCTTTTACCTTGTGGGGATTTGACCCTTTAGCTTTTGATAGAATTTAATTTTGTTAATTATATCATGAGATGCCTAATAGTGTGTTGATGGTTGTGTGTGAAGTGGTAATACTTTTGAGTAAGTTATTTTTGGAAAATATTAAGGTGCAACAAGTGATAAGTGTAAATTTGTCATTTTAGTGAGTTTTTATGAAATCTAAGCGTACCTTGTGTCTTTATTGGTTATTTCACATAAATATGTTAAGGTTTGGTAATTCTTGGGTTAAATTAAGAAATTTGCAAGAGTTATAGCATTTTGGCTGATTAGGGGTAAATCGATCAAACTGCATGAATTCTGAAAATATACTTGGCATGAGTGTTAAATTGGGTACAGTTATGACGGGTGTAATAAATGAGTTGTTTGAGTTAATCATGGTTAGAATAAGATAAATTACTATGTAAAAATGCCTTAAAATTAGTTTAGAAACCTTAGGGGCATAATTGTCACTTTACGTGTAAAATTATGAGTTTAAATTCTATTTTAGGGTAAATGATGTTTAACTTGATGAGTTTGTGTGTGACAATAGGTTTGGTGAGTTGTTAAGCCTTAATGGTGACTTTATGAGTTATGGGTAAATTAGGGTTTCCTAAGGGTGTTATAGTATTTTATATTAATAGGATTTATTTAATTATTCTTGATTAGATTCCAAATGCCTTGTTTATTATCATGTGCTTATAATATGATTTATACCTTTTCAACCATAACGTGATTCTAATTTCATGGTTAATAAACATTTTTTGATATGAATTCATCAATAAGTGACAAGCGGTAACACAAGTGGTAGCTCAACATCAATGGTTGTGAACTAGGTGGAAACATGCCAAGTGTTATGCACAAACCTTGTTGTCATGTGTTTGTTAAGCTTAATAAATAAGACATTACTATTTAAAAGGGAAGGTCACATGAGTTAGGAACAAAAAGTGAGAGGTTGTGTTTCCATGATAGTGGTCTAGTTATGTTATAATTAGAAAAATAAAATCTACTCTATGTAAGTCCGAACCAATGGCTAATAGGGGTATGTGTATTCGATGATTAATAATTTACTAGTGAGCACCACAAGTGTTCCACCCTCATTTGACTCTTATATCCCATATGTGGGAGAAAGATTAGCGGAACTAATCAAGTGAGGTCCCAATTCTCAAGTGATTAAGTGAATGGAACACGTGATCACCTAGATATGCATTTTAATGTAGCCTTTCGTTTAAGTATTATGCATCATGAGCATTACCCACATGTGTAGTTTGCTTATAATCTCATGTTTTATTATATTACATGCATGATCATATGTATTATGCATGCCTTGTTTATTGAAGTGTTTGTGTTTTTCGGTACTTTTCGTACTATCATTGTTATGTTCACTACTCATTACATCAAATAGATGACCCTGTTGATGCCTTAAAGGTTTTTAGTGAATGCCTTGATAATTTTGATGTTTTGGTTATAGAGTAGTGATTTGTTTTTGTTTTTATGGATTATGGGCGTAGAGTCTTGAATATTCAATAGTAGTGTTTGTTTGGAAATTCTTATGGACTCTTAGTTTCATTTGAATTATTTTTATTGCATTACATTATTACTGTACTCGGTTATCTCTTCACTACTGTTACCCTAACTTTGCTAGAATTTGCCATAAACTACAACGAATGGGATACTAGGGTAGACAAACTATTTATTTCCTTGATTTGATGACCGTTGCTTCTAGAAATAGGAGATTAAGTTTGTAATGTAATATATCTAGGAGTTTTGTGGGAACTACTATATCTCTCATTTGAGGGGTTAGAAATTTTAAATTTTTTCAGTCATCGCACATCATCTAGTTAGCGTCGGATAGAAATATTATTGTTACTGTGCTTATGATTCTTATTTTGAATCAATAATATTACGGTGAGTGAGAAGGGGAGAGTTTTAACTTAAAAATAGTGAATCCTAAGAATTAAGACATCAACATATTTTTTTGAGATCAATTAAGATAACAACAATAAATTAAGATGATGTACTGAGTTTTAATATATAGTAACATGAAAAACAATACTAATTCTATAAATTGATTCGAAGCTGTTACATAACGCAACTCATATCGACATTATGGTTTTATGCGGGTGACGATGAAGGTTTTATCCGGAAATTTTTATTCACTGTTCGTGGTTTATATATATATATGAAAGATTTTAATCGAAATTTTTTATTTTTTATCCGTCGTTTATACGTGTGTGTGTCTGTATATATACCCGTGTGTATTGTAATAATAATATAATATAATTATCTCGCCATGTACCTGCCTAACGGCTTTAAGGGTGCCTTTTTAATTCGTAGCCGACTTCAATTTTTTCCACTCGACCTCGACCTAAAAGGGAAAAGAAAAATCTTAATTTGCGATTTGTATTAGACCTCGCTTTTATCCCTGCGTCTCACTCTCGCCTACGCTCGCTCGCTCGCTCCAGCTTCGATCGTTTCTGTTCGCGTCTTCGGCGTTGGTTGCAGTCACGCCAGAGCCGTCTGGTGCAATCTCCGGTCAGCAAGATTCTCGGCGTTCGCTACAATCCCCGTCTTTTTATCGAAAATATATCGATTAGGGTTAGGTTTTATCTATTAATTTGCATAAAATATATATGATTGAGTTGTATAAGGGTTCGATTGTTTATTTTTCGGGTTTCCCTATGTCTTGATCTGTGAATAGGTTGTAGCAGCATCAGCTTTGTTCATCCGTTGTATTTTGTATTCCGATACTGTAACATTAACAGATTTTGGCTCGTTTTCCTTTCATCTTCTTCATTACCTAGTTTTGATTGGTATTCCGTTTATCAATTTTTAGTTTTTTTTTTCAAATCATGCTTCATAGACTCTGATTCCGAAGGGAAAAAAAAAGAGGCAAAAAAAGTAAAAAAAAACCCTGAAAATTTAAGTGAAAAATGATGAAAAAAGAACAATAATTTGTGAGAAACGATAAGAAAATTTGTACTGTGAGAGGGAAAGAAACTATTGGAAGAGAGAATATTGTTCCTTTGGTAGGAAAAAATGGCTACCAGCGGAGCAGGCAATTGGAATAATGGCAAACGGCTAGGCATAACGGATCCTATCTCATTGGGAGGCCCAAGTGAGATGGATATGATCAGTACTGCCGAGCTAGAGAAGGTTCTGTTCGTTGATCCTTTTGCATGGTTCTGCTTCTTGTTCATTACTGCTGTTGGTGTTTGAGGTTTAAAAAAATGCAATATTTGGATGTTTCAGTACCTAGCAGATGCTGGACTGTATGAAAGTCAGGAAGATGCTGTTAGAAGGGAAGAAGTGCTTGGTAGACTGGATCAGGTTGACTTGCTCTTTGCGTGTATTTTTGTTTATATCATCCTCTTTTCTACTAATGGAATTTTTGGTCTTTATTGTTTTAACTTGTTTTTTTATGGCTTTTTTCATTAATGATAGACGGTGAAGACTTGGGTGAAAGTTGTTAGCCGTAATAGGGGTTTGAATGACCAAATGGTGCAAGAAGCAAATGCTAAGATTTTTACATTTGGTTCATATAGGCTTGGGGTGAGTTAATCTCAATCATCTTTACATCTTTTTTTAAGCGATAATAATATTGGAAATTCGTTTAGGGGTGCCTGGCAGCCATTTTTTTTTAATTTCAGAGGATGTGAAGCCTTAATTTTTACAAAATTTTAAAATTATGCGTATTTTTATTTATTTATTTAGTTATGACAAATTACACTATAAATTAACTTCAGAATAGATATTGATTCACCAAACACGCCCTTAGCTGAAGATCCCACCTCCACCATGTGCTTGTGAATGTTGAAACATATTTGAGAGTACAATACAAAAGGCAGTTCGCTGAATTATACAGATTGAGGGTCAGGGGCAGTGAGTGTATCTTTTGCTTCGATTTTTTGCAGGTACATGGTCCTGGTGCTGATATAGATACACTATGTGTGGGTCCAAGACATGCAGAAAGAGACGTGAGATAAAAATTCCTTCACCTTTTGTATAACATTTCTTTATCTCACTTCAGAAACACGCTTAGTAAGTCTTTTCTCCTATACAGCTAGATTTCTTTGGTGAACTTGGAAAGATGCTGTGTGGCATGCCAGAAGTGTCAGATATGCATCCTGTTCCTGATGCTCATGTTCCAGTTATGAAATTCAAGTTCAGTGGTGTTTCCATTGATCTTCTTTATGCGCAACTGTCACTTTGGGTGATTCCAGATGTGAGTGTGACTTTGCATATGCTGCTTCCTCCTCTCTGGGGCATACGTTTGTTTTTTGATGTGAATTACGTGGAGTAGGCTCCATTTTCCCCTTTTTATTTAATTTGTGATTTTTCTTGTCGAAGTTGTATCTTGGGCTTCTATGTAGCCTCACCAAAGATCCCATGCTTCATTTTGCTTGTACATTTGTTTATGGTGTGAATCAGGTGGAGTACGATAATCTTTTTTCTGGCCTAAGTAGTATATGTCAAGATGTTTCTTTCAGGAATATTTTTGGATGTAAAATTTGATTTAATGTTTTTAAGGTATAAGCCATTTATTTTAATTCTGTATCATGTTTTCTTTGATATTCCAAATGACAGCTGTCTACCATATTGCATGTAATCCTTGCATGTGTATCTAAAAGGGTAGGTGACATGGCATTAAGAAGTACATAGGTTGTTCATGAAGTAGGAAGCAATGGTCTGTTGGCGTGTCATTGAATTGTGCTTTGGTGAGGTTTTAAAACTGCTTTGCACCATCTGGGTAAGAAAAGAACAACTCTATACCCTTGTGGTGGTTTTTTCTTTTGGCTCAGGGAAGGTTTAGGGCTCCATTATTGGCCCTGGTATTGCGTTGGTTCACTCTGAAATGGAGAGAATAAATTCATGGGCTTGCAGACCCCTGTCTGGGTGGATACTGATTGCAACGTCTCTTCAGAAAGCAGATGAACCATCTTTTGCTGCTGTCCTCTATGTTATATTTCATACACAGGCTGTTATTTCTTCTTGCTGATCTTCCTCTTCCTGTGGGCCTTGTTTGGGTTTAGTGGGGAATAATTTAACCATAGATTTGTTGGAATTCTTTTGTATGGCTTTGATAAGTGATTGATCAAATACACCTACGTGTGTAGAAAGGCTGCTGAGGATGGTTTCCCTGGTGCTGCAAATACAGGATGATTTTCCCTTGTGAGTTGTTAGACAATGAGGGCTGTTGAAGAGGGCATTTAGTACTTTGTCATTTCATTCCCTGGGTTGCTAGAAGATTTGGTTGGGCATAGATGAGTCGGAGTAGAGATAGTCAGTAGTATAATCTGGCATGATTTTGTAATAAATAGCTAGGGAGTTAGCGGTTGTAGGGAAGTTAGTTTTTGGCTAAGTGTGGGAGGCTCCCAATCAGGCAATTAAATTGCGGTCGCGGTATTGGAGTGTTGCGAACGATAAATTATGTGTCGCGGTCGTCGCAGCGTGAATTTTTATTTTTATTTCACCATGTACACTAATTATCATTTATTGATCATTTGAATATAAATATTCAATAAACTAATATTTTATATCATATAAGAAGTATTAGAGTGAGTCATTATATGCTAAATTTTTCTAATAACCCTAAATTTACCTTAGAATGAAAAAAGACATGTTATTTAATAGTAAATGTGAAGATAATAAATAGTAATACTTTATTATAATTCAATAGTAACTTGATCTAAGATATA
This sequence comes from Tamarix chinensis, assembly GCA_030549775.1. NCBI lineage: Eukaryota > Viridiplantae > Streptophyta > Magnoliopsida > Caryophyllales > Tamaricaceae > Tamarix > Tamarix chinensis. Next base: position 67,869,287 of record CM060182.1, read on the forward strand.
TATAGTAAATAAATAAAAATTATCATGCATGCTTTTTTCAGTAGATTAAGAATTCTCAATAAATCGCTGATTTATCGGTGATATTTTCCAATTTATCGGCCGATTTACCGGCGATTTATCAGTCGATAAATGTGAAATTTTAAAACCGTAGCGTATCGGTAATTTTGCGTCACGGCTGACCCAAAAACCGCTAAATAGCGGCCGCTACGCTATAGCGGGACCGCTATTTAATTGTATGCTCCCAGTACCTTGAATCCCTGGTTTATCCTCGTTTGATCTATCAATACAATCGCCACCTTTTTTCTCTCTCATTTGTTTGGTTCCTTGCGATTGTAATTTTTCTATTATTCCTAACATTGGTATCAGAGCTCTCTACGTCTAAACTAGAGATGGCGCCAAACAGGAATGAGGGGTTAGAGGAAAGGCTAGGGGAGATTTAAGAGGTATGGACAAGTGAGATGGGTTAGGGAAGGATGGTACTAGAGGGAAGGATAGGGACGATTGAACATACCTTAGGTGAGATGAGAGAGATGGTGGAGCTCCTCCTTATTCATGAGAGCCCTGAAGCTGCAGCCGTGGGGGTTGAGAAACGGAAGTCCATGGAGGTCCTTGCATCACCACTACAAGGCTCTAAGCAGAGGTGCTTGAAAGCACATTTCTCAATAGGCTGAAGCCATTAGTTCAGGCAGAGATGGGGATGTTGTGGTCCAAGGACCTCATTGAGGTGATAGAGGCGGACCAACTAGCTGTAGAAAAAATCGGGTTCTCTAGCATGTTCGAGCTGGTTTTTCATTAGCAAAATCGGGTAATTATAATCCTTCAATGTTGAACTTTCGGACAACTTTTTCTCTCCGGCCCTCCCAGCTGGGATAAAACCACGTGCGATGGTGACGACATCAAAAGGCAACATCGTTTCCTCTGATGGTTCGAATGTGTTGTGTCGTTGGCTAGGGTAAAGGAGGCTGTCGGATGCTAAGTTATTGAGAAGAAGAGAGAAGGGTTTATGTTTTAAGTGTAACGAAAAATTCTTAGCAGGGCACATTTGCAAAAATCAGTTACTCCAAGTCATATCGGTGGAGGAATTCGAAATTATGGAGGAAACCAAGAGGGTAGAGGAAGCTCAAGTGATGGGCTAAACTAATACAGGGGGCCTAGTAGAAGTTGATTGTGTCGAAGGTACAATAGAGCTTTCCATGAATTCAGTTGTGGGGTTTGCAACACCCCAGAGGCCCAGACCATGAAGCTTTGGGGGAATTGGGCATCACCCGATGGCGATTCTTATTGATTGCGGGGCTACCCACAATTTCATTGCCTCCAATGTAGTAGATCAATTGTATCTTCCCTTATCTCCCACCACGACTTATAGTGTTATGATGGGCACTAGGTGGTGTGTTTAGGGCATTGCAAAGGAGTTCGGGTGGTGTTGCAAGAAATAGAAGTGGTTGAGGACTTCTTGCCTTTGGACTTGGGTAGCTCATACCTGATTTAGGGTATGTAATGGTGGTTTAAGTTTGTAGGTTAATTGGAAAACACTAGTCATGAAATTTCCGTTGGGAAATACTGTGGAACCCAACCTCTGCAAGATGCAAATATCACTCCAAGCCATGATGAAGGCTATGGAACGGGAGGGTTAGAGAGTGCTGGTGGAGTGGACAACTTTGGAATTGGTGGAGGAGGGAGACATGATACGGGGAGAAATCCTAGGGGTGCTTAGGGCAGTCCTAGTGTAGTATAAGGATGTAATGGGTGAACCCATGGGGTTGCCACCATCGCGAGCCATGGACCAACAAATTGAACACAAACAAGGGTCTCCACCGGGTGGTGTGAAACTCTACTTGTATCCCCAAATCTTAAAAAATGAGATTGAAAAATTAGTAACAGAAATGTTGGTGGTTGTGATTATTCAACCAAGTTGAAGCCCATTCTCTAGTCCAGTATTCTCGTGAAAAAGAAGGATGGAAGCCGGTGTTTTTTGTGTGGATTAATGCGCCTTCAACTGTGTGACTATGGTTAAAAATTTGCCAATTTCGGTCATTGATGAGCTGTTGGATGAGCTTCACGGAGCTGTGGTCTTCTCTAAGTCAGACTTGAAATCCGGATGCTAGATCCGAGTTCGATCCGAAGATGTGCCAATGATAGCGTTTCAGACATATGAGGGCCATTAGGAGTTCCTCGTAATGCCCTTAAGATTGACCAATGCACTGCTATTTTTCAGGCACTAATGAATGAGGTGTTCAAACCCTTCTTGAGGATATTTGTACTAGTGTTCTTTGATGATATTCTGATTTTCAGCTCAAGTATGGAGGAGCATGTGCAACACCTAGAAAGGGTGATGGAGACATTAACTCTTTGTGAATGCTAAGAAGTGTTTGTGCGGGCAGTAGGCACTTGACTACTTGGGGCACATTATTTCAGTCAAGGGGGTAGCCGTGGACCCTTGTAAAATAAGTGCTATGATGGACTAGCCTGTCCCTAGCAATTTGAAGGAGTTACGGAGATTCTTGGGTATTATAGGACAGGTTGCAGCACCCTTAACGACTCAACTTAAGAAGGATTGTTTCCGGTGGAATCAAAAAGCTCAAGCTGCCTTTGAGGCATTGAAGTGCACCATGACTAGTATACCACTACTGGCATTGCCAAACTTTCGACAACCTTTTGTGATTGAGATAGACGCATGAGGAATAGGTATAGGCACTGCGCTAATGCAAAGGCAGCGGCCCATTACGTATTTTAGTCAGATCTTGGGGGCAGAAGCCACAACTGAAGTCAGTTTATGAACGTGAGCTTATGGTTGTTGTGTTGGCTATGCAATGATGGAGACCATATCTAATGGGGCAAAAATTTTTGGTTCGCACTCATCAAAAAAGTCTAAAGTTCTTGTTAGATCAACGGTTGGTAGGGAACACTAGAAGTGGGTTTCAAAGCTTTGGAGCTATAATTTTGATATAGAGTATCATCCCAGGTGTGAAAACAAAGAAGCTAATTGTTCACTTTCATTCCTCGATTGTGGGAAGAATATTAGGGAGGGACCGTAGGGGGCGTTTGGGGGTGTTGAGGACATTCTACCAATTGTTTTGAAATGTGTTTTTGGCCGAGAAAGAGGAAGTAGGTGTACCACTATGTGGCAGCCTGTGATATTTATTAGAAGAATAAATCGTTAGCATCGTCTCTTGAAGGTCTGCTGCATCCCTTGCTCTTGCTGGAGCAAGTATGGGATGAAATTTCAATGGACTTCATTGAGGGGCTACCTTGATTGTGGGGTACACTTGTGTGTTTGTGTGGTGGATCGATTATCCACGTATGCACATTTTATCCTGTTGAAACACCCATTCACAGCCCAGATGGTTGCTGCCATTTTTGTGAAAGAGTTTGTAAGACTGCATGGGCTTCCTATAGCTATGATTTCTGATCAGGACAAGGTTTTCCTCAGCCATTTTTGGTGTGAGTTGTTCTAGCTACAAGGCACTTTTCTAAGGTATAGCTCAGCCTATCACCTATAGACGGATGGACAGACCGAGGTAGTCAATTGTAGCCTGGAAACATACCTTAGGTACTTCAGCTATTCCATTCAATTCCTCCTTGGGATAAATTTTGGTACAATTCCTCCTTCCATTCAGCCATCCACACCACACCATTCCGGGCTCTTTACAATAGGCCTTCACCCAAGCAATAAAATCGCGGTCGTGGTCGCGATTGCGGTTGCGGTCGCGGTATCGCGGTATCGGAGCATTGCGAACGATATTTTATATACTGCGGTTGTCACGGCGTGATTTTTTTATTTTTTTCACAATAAATATTAGCAAGTACCAATAAATATCGGCAAATATCGGTAAATATCGGTAGAATATCGGCAAATATCGGTCGATAACCGATATATCGCCGATAAATATGTGAAATTCTAAATCCGTTGCATATCGCCAATTTCGCGTATCGGCTGACCCAAAATCCGATAAATATCGGCCGATATTGCGTATCGGGACTGATATTTAATTGTATGCCTTCACCGCCTCTGGTTAGATATGTGGACGGGCACACACCATTGGCTATTGTCGATCACGAGTTGAGGGATGAGGATCTAATGTTGGCAATATTAAAATACCGTTTGGAGCGCTCCCAAAGAATCATGAAGGCTTCGGCTGATAAGAAGGGGTGCCATTTAGAGTTCGAAATAGGAGACTGGGTGTATGTCAAACTCAAACCTTATTGCCACAAATCCTTGGCCAAACGCCTCAACAAGAAGCTGCCACCAAGATACCTTGGGCCATACCACGTGGTAGCTAGGGTGGGGAGGGTAGCCTATCGGCTGGAGTTACTGGACGATGTCTGAATTCACCTGGTCTTTCACATTTCTATTCTGAAGTTGGCGGTGGGAGATCACACTCGAATTCAACCTTTTCCAAGGAGTGGTGGGTTGTGTCAAGTGAAGTACTGGCTGCTTGTTACAACTCTAAAGGGGCGTTAGAGGAATTGATCCAGTGGCAGGGTCTTCCGGAGTTTGAGGCAACTTGGGAGGAGTTTGAGGTGCTGAATGCTCAATTCCCTGTTCTCCTTCTTGAGGATAAGGTGAAACTCTTAGGTCAAGGTATTGATAAGCCATTGATTAAATACACCTACATGCGTAGAAGGGCTGCGAAGGATGGTTTCCCTGAGGCTGCAAATACAAGATGATTTTACCCAGTGAGTTTTCAGGCAGTGAGGGCTGTTGAAGAATGCCGTTAGTACTTTGTCATTTATTCCCTGGCTTGTTAGAAGATTTGGTTAGGCACCGATGAGTCAAAGGAGAGAGTCGGTAGTATAATCTGGGCCATCTGGCATGATTTTGTGATAAATAGAGAAGGAGATAGTGGGTATAGGGAAGTTAGTTTTTGGCTAACTGTGAGAGGCTCCCAGGACCTCAAATCCCAGGTTTATCCTCGTTTGATCTATCAATCACCACCTTTTTTCTCTCTCCATTGTTTGATTCCATGCGAATATAATTGTTCTGTTATTCCTAACAGACTTACTTTATAGAAGCATCTTCTTATATACTTGGATATTTTCAAAGGCACTAGTGTTCTAATCTTTGGTGCTAGTGGATGGAATGAGAGGAATATATAAGTGGACAAAATGACAGTTTTCACAACAGTGCGCATTTTGTTCTGTTTTTTCTTTTTGTTTAAGTTGTTTGTTGATAGAGCTCAGTCTAAGTTGCATTGATGCACTGAGATGAACTCAACCCTCAAGCATGTAAAACTTTGTTTTCTGCTAATTTACTTGCAAATTCATTTGGTAGTGGAGCAGAGAGAGTAAGCTATTTACTATGATGAGTTGGACATTTTGCCCAGGAAGTTTCACCTGTTGGTTATTTCTCATCTTTGACTGTGCATGTGGATTGGTTTGCTTGATACAACTCAATTCTTAATGGCTACTGGTGAGGGTGGTGGTGCAAAAGATGTATGCAGACCTCGAATTATGGAGGCTGGAGATGGCCATTTAATTTTTTCTGCTTTGTCTTTTTTTTTGGGGGGTGGTTTTGAAGGCTCTGGTTAAACTTTGATACCGGTGAGTGTGATCCAATTTGAAGTTTCATACACATGATGCTCCCTTGTATTGATTCAACAAAAAGGATGTTGGTTCAAGAGATTTTTAGTTGTCTCATTCATCTTTTATCTCCAGTTGTTGACTGGTAAAGGATAGAATAATGGAGCGTTCTGTGGCTCCCCCAGGATTTCAGATGATAATTTTATGAATTGAAACTTTTACTTTTGAGTGTATGTAGCTCACTTTGTAGTGTATTTAGTTGCTAGTTTGTTTAGGCTGCATATGTTGGGAATGCTTGTTTAACTACTTTTTTCATTTTGGTCAAGGTTCTTGGGTTGATAATTGTTGGGAAGATGGATATTTTCTGATTCCTCTTTGCATGAAATCCAAGTTGTGCTTTCAGATAAACTTTTGAGTTTATTTGAAATATGAAGTGGTCTTGCCTGAGTGTGTTTCTCTGATGCCTTTTTTATTTTCATATTTTATTTTCAGTTGTTAAGTCTTCTTCTGTCTCCCTGTATTAATTAGCATTCGCAGTGTTATGATCTTCTAAGGAACGTTGGCTATTTGCCTTTTTTTGTTTTCATCAAAACATTCTCTTCCATTTCATATGCAGGCTGTGAATTTCATTGTATTGAATAATGGTGTTAATTAGCAAAACATTGCAGTTTATTGTTTTATGGGCATTGGTTATATTTGTTCTTAACAAATTATTTCTTCTAGGACTTGGATATCTCTCAGGATTCTGTATTGCAGAATACAGATGAGCAGACCGTTCGTAGTCTTAATGGTTGTCGGGTTACTGATCAAATTTTGCGCTTGGTTCCCAACATACAGGTTATATACAATACTTAGTGACCTTTTTGAGATACAGTTGTATTATTAATGTTGTAAGATGCAGAACATGGTTGAAAAATGCTGTATTCTTTCATAGCATCAGCTTTTACTTGATTTTATTTGGTTGTTTGGAGCAGAATTTTCGGACAACCTTAAGATGCATGAGATTCTGGGCAAAACGTCGTGGTGTCTATTCAAATGTATGCTAAGTCTTATATTCTACATTACTTGGTATCATTTGGATTATGAATTAAGATCTTTCCATTCATTGCATGGTCAGGTGGCAGGATTTCTTGGTGGTATAAATTGGGCATTGCTTGTTGCTCGGATATGCCAACTGTACCCCAATGCTTCGCCTAGTATGTTAGTATCCCGTTTTTTCAAGGTGTATACTCAATGGCGGTGGCCTAATCCCGTTTTGCTTTGTGAAATAGAAGAAGGATCTCTTGGTTTTCAAGTTTGGGATCCTAGAAGGAACCCCAAGGATAGATTTCATTTGATGCCTATTATAACTCCTGCATATCCATGCATGAACTCTAGTTATAATGTCTCAGCAAGTACCTTACGGGTTATGACAGAAGAATTTCAGAGGGGAAAGGAAATTTGCGAGGTATCATTTCTAACTGGAGTATCATGTTTCATCTATTGCTAGATTGTTAGATATTTTTGTAAAGATGCCCATATCTGTAGCCTGGTTTATGCCCATGTATTGGGGGCATCCTACCAGTGTAAATTGGTTTTGTGTATTTGTGAATGACAGTTTCATGTTTCAAGTGCGTTACATATAAATACCCATGTTTGATTCTTTGTTTTGTCTTGCTCATCTTTGTCCATGGTTGCTGCTGCAATTTGTTTGACGTGGTTTCTGGCACTTCCAGGTTATGGACGGTAATCAGGCTATCTGGGATACTCTATTTGAGCCGTATCCCTTTTTTGAATCCTACAGAAACTATTTGAGGATTGATATCTATGCTGAGAATGCTGATGACATGAGAAAGTGGAAAGGTTGGGTGGAATCTCGTATACGTCAGCTTACATTAAAGGTAAGCATGTCGCTTCTACCATAGTGTCTGAGTTTGCTTTTCAAAGAAGTAGTTATAACTCTTTTGCTGCTCATATATAAATCCAGATAGAGAGGCACACTTACAATATGCTTCAATGTCATCCACATCCTGTTGAGTTTTCAGACAAGACCATGCCTTTCCATTGCTGTTATTTCATGGGATTGCAACGGAAACAAGGGGTTCCAGCTGGTGAAGGTGAACAGTTTGATATAAGAATGACGGTTCATGAGTTCAAGGCAGCTGTTCATGGGTATACATCAATGAAGCCTGGAATGAGGATTGATGTAAGTCACGTGAAACGCAGGAATATTCCTTTGTTTGTGTTTCCTGGTGGAGTTAGACCCTCTCGTTCCAGTAAATCAGCAGAGAGTTGGCGATCTTTAGAGTTGAAAGGCTCCAACTTCACGCAGTCAGACATGTCATCTGATGTGAAAGGAAACTTGGACGGTTCTGATGAAGGAAGGAAGAGAAAGAGAGAGAACGATGCTGTTGGGACTAACCTCAGAAATATTAAGTGCTCAACTTCTCTGGTGTTGTCAGGTGGAGGGGGCAGTCCAGGCAGCTGTGCAACATCTTTGATGAAAGTTGATGCTGCAGATTTAAATGCAGCGTTGAAGAACCACGGAGAGGTAGTTGACCATGGTACAACACATGACGTGACGATGGGTGAACTTACTGAAATCCCACAGCAGACCCCTCCTATCAGGCCATCAACAACTCCTGCTGTTTCATCAAACTCCAAGGAGGCAGAGAAACTTGCAATAGATAATATCATTTCTGGGCCATATGATGGTCACCAAGCATTGCCTGAACTTGATGAACTTGAAGATGACACAGGATATGGAAATCAGCAGAAAAGTACCGGAGATAGCACAGAAGGTGGCATGAAGGACTCGTCCTCAGTAAAAGAATCAATAGTTGAGACACTGACTGGCAACAAACCTGCTTCTTGTTCCAGTTCATTCAGAAATGGGGTTCAGGAGGAGCTTGAGGTTCGATTCTATCCTCTTGCTTTGCACATTAACGTTTCTGTGATATTAGTTACTGGGATTAAGCTAATAAATTAAACAAACGTAAGAACAAGAAGCATATTTGTATGGTTCCGAGGCGTACCTTGACTGAGATTGACAAGATTTTACTGTGTTAGATGGTAGTACGGAGTTGGATGGGGCTAGGGTTCCAGACTTCCAGTCAGTTTTTTTAATACTTCTCAGACAACCTATCCGATGCCAAGAAACCTGTATTGACACCCAATTGAAAATACAGATCTTTTGGAGACACTGCCCTCAAATCTCTATAGGGGTGGGGGGTCACACTCTCTACTTAGTTATTCCATATATTTTTTTTTTTGGAAAGGATGAATTTATTCCATATACATTTTTGTTTCTTCATTGCATGCTACGTTGTTCAATTAAGTCTACTGGAGGGGGCACACATCTGACGTTAGTGTTCAACACTCACAAAATGGAGGTGATGGGTGGGAAAGGGTTTGATTAGAAAGAAAATGGATAGCTGTATAGTGTATACAACCACGAGATAATGCATGAAATCAGGTGGATCAATTTTGAAGTCTTCATTGGTCTAACAGTCTAACAGCTTGCTGAAGATTCTACTTCTTGCATTGTTATTATATTCCTTACCTCTTCCCCTAAAGTTCAATATTGCTGCCTATGAGAAATTTTGGAAAACCTCCACTGATCTAATTTTTACTCTTACAGCCTGCTGAGCTTGCTATGCCATCTTCCATCCCGATTAACCCCGTGCAAAAGAAACCATTAATCAGGTAAGTTTGTATCTTCTCTGATTCTCTGAGCTCAGAACCAGTACTTCCCGAACACGAGTATGATCATCTTGTCATTTACAGCTACAGAGGAAATGCTGGTTCTTGCTGGCCGTTTTTTAATATTTAGTTGCCTTCTGCAGGCTGAATTTTACTTCCTTGGGTAAAGCTGCAAGTAACGGGACGTGAAGCAACAGCCAATGTCTGCCGTATAGGAGCAGAAGCTGCCATTAAGGGCAAATCTATCTTTGATGGAGGTCTGTCCTTCCCTGTGTCCATGTGTCTCCTAATCGCTCTCTCCTCACAAGGAAGGGGGAAATGTATACAGAACTACATTTTGTAATTTTGTAACCGTCTATCCTTCATATGTTTAATGAATGGTATCGGAAAATAAATTGTTAAAGAATATGAGTTATAATAATTGCCATCTTTTTCTGGAAGGATTGTGCCTCTTTGCCCCTTGATGCAATTAAAGATGGCTGCTTGAATGTGAACAAGCTGTAGTGACAGTCATCCGTTCTTCCTTTTAAGGGTAATATTTAAAACAATTAGGTTGTATCTTATCTTGGAAATAGTTGGGTTATAATAAATCATGTCATTATTTGAGCAAACATACTCGGAAGTATTAATCTTGTATCCGTTCTGTCTTCACTGACGTCATTTGGCGACAACCTTAGGATCTCAGTAGTGCCATGCAGAGACTGTCCACAGCCCAGATGGTATTGGTGGTGGTTGTGGTGACGGCAGGACGGTGTGGTGCCTTATTGCCTGGACTTGTTCGTGAATCTAGTAGCCCAGATGGGTTTGGCATATAAACATTAGGAGATGTTAAACATTTTTAGAATGTTAAATATTAAGTTTAGAGTCGAGTTATTTACTGCTTTTTACAACATTTTAGTGATGTGTGGGACTCGCATGTGTATGGATTCCACGATGATTATAACAATGTCGTAAGCGGTTTGATTTTAAACATAACATTGCTTTTGCAGATTGACGACGGCAAGATTTCATTATCCCTTCTGAGTTTTGACATTGAAATCTCATGAAAACCGTTATATAGATCCCTTAATTTTCATCACAATTTGTTATATGATATTTTTAAGCAAATAAATTAATTAAAAAAATTTATAAAAGTGTTAACACATATTATTTTGTATGGATTCAATTCAGATATTAATTTATCAAACAAAACTTTGACATCGCTTTATAAACTCAATAAAAGCCAAGTCTAAGGCACAAGCTGAACTCCAAGCAGAAGGCTTAATTTCAAGTAAAGATATTTGGGGGGGTTCTGTGGTACAACTTAGCATTCAGTAGCCCACAAACCCATGTACCTATACACGTAGTACGAAGATCAATTAAATAGGTGGCGTAAGTTACACGTGTTATAAGAGCATGAACCATAATTGTTACTTCAAAAATAATTTAACCAACTTTTTTTTTATTAAAAAGAAAATAAAAATTATCTAAGGCTATCCAAATACTACCAGAAAAAAATTATCTTCTAATGATGATACAAATTTCAACAACTTCACATACCTTATCATTTTTTTCTCTGCCAATTTAATATCTTATTTATATTAATAAATAGTTTTATTTATGTAATTTGAATTTTGTATTTTAATAATAAACCATGACAACTTTATCCACAAAAACTCCTTCCCTCTTTACGATTCCCTTTGCTCCGGTTCTTCTCTAAGCTACTGCCCTCACTTTTTCTAATTTTTATTGCAGAACTGATTAGCCATTAAATGTGGCACTGCGTACTCTTTTGCTATCAAAAGAAACTGCCATTGTTTATGCTCTAAGGGCGAGTAAATACATGTCATAAGTTAGTGAGCGTGACCTTCAACGAACTTTTTTGCAATTGGACCAATAATCAGGGCCTTGATTTTGTATGGGTTCATTGCAAGTACGAATATTTCAGATCGAGTTGTTGTCTATTCTTATGAAGGGAAAAATATAAATAAACATAGGAACAAAAAGAAGACAAAGGATAATCAAGCGAGCAATTATTAAGTATGGGTAGTTTGTTTAAGAATAAGAGCAAAATTTTATTTTATTATGTTTTAATGAAAGAAATCATGACATTTTTCACTAAGAGCATCCACAACGAAGGAGCAAAAAAAAAAATCAATACATCTTTTAAAATTAAAAAGTAATCTTTTTGCCTCTTTTAAACTTTAACTCCACAACAAAAGCTCAATAATATAATATTAAAATATACTATCTTATCAATCTATATCCTAATATAAACAACTAAAATATTTATTTAATTAATAATATTATTAATTAAATGCTAATTTCTATTATTAAAAAAATAATTTTTTAAATTTAATAAAATGATATAATTTTTTTACATATATTAATATATTTTTATCATTTTAATTAATTACAAAATTAATTATATTTTTTATAATATTTGTATAATACTAATATTAAATATTAAAATAAAAATTAATATTTTAATATTTTTAACTTATGTTGTTTTGGCGTAATTAAATTTTATTTTACATTTTAAATGTTTAAACAATTCCTTAAATACCGTCAACGACTAAAATATATATAAGTTTTTATTTTAATAAAAATTCATATTTTTAATTAAAAGAGTACAACATAAAATATTTTACTGATACAACAACAATGAGTACACCAAAATATGAAATTACATAATCAAAGTAGAGCAATGATTCTCTAAAAATTGAAATTACATAATTGAAAAACATCAATAATTTAAAGATGGTGCAAGAATACAACTAAAAATACAATAACAAAAAACATTTTAGTTTCTACCGGGACCAAAACGTTGCCAGATATGCTCGATCAAATCCAGTAATAATCGATGATGAGAATCTCTATCTCGAACTTGGATAATATTTCGAATATATTGTCCATGCTCTACTGTGCGCTCACAAAAATATGGCTCATCTATGTCATTTTGATCAAACTGAGACATATCTGTCGCAAGTAAATACGTGTCACGTTCATCTTCAACAATCATGTTATGTAATATGATGCAGGCATTCATAATGTTGCTCAATGTTTGTACTTCCCAAAATCGTGCTGGATCGCGTATAACGGCAAATCGTGCTTGCAAAACTCCAAATGCACGCTCAACATCCTTCCTAACCGACTCTTGTACTTGAGCAAATAGTTTATTTTTCTCACCTTGTGGATGACGTATAGATTGGATGAATGTAGCCCATGGTGGATAGATACCATCTCTGAGATAGTAGCCTAAGTTATATTGGTTACCATTAACTGTAAATGCTACATGTGGAGCATTACCATTGTAGATATCATCAAATACAGGAGATCGATCGAGGACATTAATATCATTACACGAACCAGGAGTACCAAAATATGCATGCCAAATCCATATATCATATGAAGTGATAGCTTCAAGAACGACCGTTGGCTTCCTATGTCCTCGAGCATACTGACCTTGCCAACCAACTGGACAATTCTTCCACTTCCAATGCATGCAATCAATGCTACCAATCATACCTGGAAACCCACGCTGCTCATTCACATAAAGTAACCGTTGGAGGTCTGATTGGTTCGGCCTCCTCAAGTACTCTCCTCCGAAAACATTTATCACACCTTCAGCGAACTTTACAATGCATTCTCTTGTTGTGGTTTCTCCAAGACGCACATATTCATCACAACTATCGGCTGACATTCCATATGCCAACATACGCAAAGCGGCTGTGCATTTTTGCAATGGTGATAAACCACGCCTCCCTGATGCTTCAAATCTTTGAGTAAAGTATGGAGTGTGGTTACCTAAAGCTTCCACTATACGAAGGAAAACATGTCTCCTCATTCGAAATCTACGACGAAATTGTGCATCCGTATAAGTTGGATTATCAGAAAAGTAGTCAGCATACAAGCGATTATGGCCACCTTGACGATCCCTATTTATGTAATTACGTCTCTTGACTCTTCTTCGTGGTTGTGCATATGATGAAAGCTCTTGTATTAACTTATGCTGATGGCGCAGTTGATTTTGAAGGTTGAATATGCAATCATCGACCTTTTGCACTATTTCATTTTCTATATCGTTGGATGTATTGTACTCTTCATCATCTGATGAAGACTTCGATGAAGAATGTGTGGATGAGCTAGAAGACATGTTTTGCTTAATTCTTTGTGAAACTTGATGGTTGGTAAGAATATATAGTGGTAGATGGTTTAGGTTGTTGGGCTAACTTCATGTCAAATATATAGAGCTTGTGGATTTTGTAATAATGTAGATCACAAATAATGTGTTGGGTGAAGACAAAGGCAACCCATGTGCATATAATAATGGAATTCTGATGCATTGGATAAAAACAAAGGCATCCAATGTACCTACAATAATGTATATTCTTACCTAAAAAGCATAACACAAATAATGAGCTACGTAAAAACAAAGGCAACCCATGTGTATATAATAATGGTATTCTAATGCATTGGATAAAAACAAAGGCATCCAATGTGCCTACAATAATGTATATTCTTACCTAAAAAGCATAACACAAATAATGAGCTACGTAAAGACAAATGCAACCCATGTGCATATAATAATGGTATTCTGATGCATTGGATAAAAACAAAAGGCATCCAATGTGCCTATAATAATGTATATTCTTACCTAAAAAGCATAACACAAATAATGAGCTACGTAAAGACAAAGATACCCATGTGCATGCATTATTGGTGTTCTGACAACTAAAATTGTCTAGATTCTTTGGAATACAACACATTAATTTGGAACACAACCATCAAGTTGAAAATTACTTTGGAATACATCACCAGCATAAAAATTAAACAAAAGCTAGTACAAAAAGTTAAAATGCGGATAACTATAACATTACATTGGAATACAACATAAATGCATAAAACATACAACAACATAATAAAAATAGATAGGAGCATTAATCAGAAGTCTTCCTCATTCATCATCTTCAGGGCACAAGTCAGCTTTCAATTGTGCAAACCACCTATCTTGTTGAGGTGTTCTATTTTGTAGTAATGATAATTTCTCATATCGTCTCCACTTCTTCATCTTCATCTTATCCTCATCAATTTTTGCCCTACAAGCTTCCAACTTCATCTTTTCTTCTACAATTTTGGCATAATTTTGAATTGTGTGAGACGCCTCATTTATTGATTGATTGGCTGCATTTACTGAATTAATTGCCTCATTAACAATAGCACGTTTTCCTGTTTGTTGCTTGCCTAGAGGACAAGGCAGAAATTCTTCTATTAGGGGGGCAGCACTAGTTGGAGTACTGGGATTTGAGGATGTATTCGAGTATGCACCACTTTCATTCACCCTACTCCTCTTAGCTCCACTGCTTGTAGTTTCAGATGGTGAGTCATGATATTTGGCTTTCCACTTTGGTTCATGCCTCAATATTTCCCAAACATGCATTCGGTTAAATTTCCTACCATTAGTAGTTATATAGAATTGGTGTGCTTTATCAAGAACATCAATTTCTGATTCTTCGCTTTTTTGCTTTCTAAGCGCTTGATTGTATGCAGCACTAAACTTTGCGCTTTCTTTCGAACTCGTCCTATAGTGATTCTTGCATTGATTAGGGGTTCGTTCACGACTAGAACCTCTAAATTTATTATAGCCTTCAGCGATTTTACCCCAAAAAGTATCAGACGATTGATTAGTTCCTACAAAGATATTATTCATCACATTAATGTACGTATGGACTAATGTCTTGCTATCTTCTCTAGACCAAGTAAACTTTGGATGCTTTTTTTTCCTCGAGTGTATATCAGCAACAGGGCTTTCCTCTTCCCCCTCCGGCTCCTCCTCCTCCTCCTCCTCCTCATCATCATCATCATCATTGCCACCACCGTCAACATTTCCACTAATTTCTTCATTGACATCGTTCATACCAAGTTGTGTCGAGAAAGTAGAAAAAAGCATTTGTGACATTTGTGAACCTCTACTAGAACCAGGGGTCATAGGGTGTTGATCTATCGAAGGTTCCGGTGAATAACCTCCTTGATTAAAATTCCATCTTTCAGATTGAGTGGGTAGAAAAGTTTGAGCTTGTGGATAAGAGTGGTTTGGTGAGTACGAATCAAATTGTCTAGATGATGGATGTTGAGGTTGATGTTGAGAAAATGGTGGTGAGTTCTGACTGTATTGAGTGGGTGGAAAAATTCGAGCTTGTGATTGATCTAGAGTTGGTGTGTAACAATCAAATTGTTGGAATTGTTGTGAAAGGTTTGGGGTATTGGAATTTATTTGAGAATTTTCCCAATATTCCATATTAGGTACTTGGACTCCATAATTTTGCATATTTTGAATATGTTGTGTACCTTGACGAAGTTGGCTACTTTGTGGTTGTTGACGGGGTGGATGAGCTTGTGGAATTAGTTGCTTTCTAACTCTACTTTTGCCTTTGTTGATGGTACGATTTGAATCCATTTTGAAGGTAACTATTACAATAATTACAATATTAGTGGTAAATAAAAAATTAATAGAGTTTATAGTAGTAGTAGTAAAAATAAAGAAGATCAACAATTTCTAATAGTAATTAATAATAACATTAACAACCATAATAAAAACAATGACAATAGAAATTAAATATACTAACATAAATATTAATTAATAAGACTAATAATAACAATAAAAATAACTAGATAAAAGTAACTAAATAAATTTTTAACTAGATAGTTATTATTATTAATAAATATTAATTAATAAGACTAATAATAATAATAATAATAATAACTAGATAAGAGTAACTAAATAAATTTTTAGTAGATAACAACAACAACAATAATAACAATAACCAAATAAGAGTAACATAAATAAAATTATAACTAATAACATTAATAATAACAGTAATAGTAACTAAATAAGAGTAATTTAGTCTCTCTTTTTTTTTTAAAAAAAAGAGGCATTAAAATAGATTAATAGCTAATTAATAATAATAACAATAACAATAATGACAACAATAATAATGAGAGATGGAAGATGATGTGAAAAATATAATATGAAGACAATCTATTTATAGATTCTAAAATCCATTATTTAAAAAAAATGAAGATAATAATGAGGATAATAAATTATCCAAAAAAATCTAACTAACAAACAAAATATTGACACTTGGCAGAAAATATTGATAATTTTTATTTTTATTTTTATTGATCAAATAATGAAAAAAATATTGTAAAGTTATTATTATTTATAGTTAAAATATTAAGAATATACTGTATAATTTTTTTTTGCGTCGGCGCAGAAAGTTGCGACCGACGTAAAATATTGCACCTGTTGCGCTGCTGTTGCAATTCGTTGCGTCGACGCAACGGGGCGCGACAAATTTTTTGCTGTCCCGTTGTGTATAGTCTTAACAATATATATATATATATATATAATGAAAAAATTCAAGGATGAAAAATCTGTTTTGTTTCCTTCGGATCGAAATTAGATCGGGTCATACTAAATAATTTTTTTTTATCAAAATATATTTGGATTGTTTCCTGGACGGTCCATTGGGCCAATTTTCAGTTCTATTTTTAAAACACCGCCTTCTACCATGCCACTTATCTTACTAAATGCTTTCATACGAAGAATTTGTGTATTTTGAAATATTTCCTTGGTTTGGAGTGGCTAGAATCTCAATAGTATTTTTTCTATGCCAAAGGAAATATGCATCGGATATTGTTTCTGAGGCAGGCATGTCGGGGGCCAAGCCTGTGGCTTTACCTATCAAACTAAACCATCACCTTGCATTAACAGAGTGACACGAGCTTAAGAATTCTGAGCACTATCGGTTGCCTTGTGGGGTGGTTATTTATTTATTTTTTTGTGACACGACTTGAGTTGTCGTACTATGTGCACGTTCTATCACAGTTCATGTAGAGACCTCGTCAAGAGCATTGGGATGGTGCTTTACGAGTGGTGCACTATCTGAAAAGGCATTTAGGTCAAGTATCCTTCTCTGGGTTGATTCTAATTTTATGCTGTATGGATGGTGCGATTCCGACACGTCCCACTGTCCTCTTACACGTCGGTCTTTGACCGGGTGGTTTGTTCTTTTGGGTAATTCTCACGTCTCTTGGAAGACGAAGAAGCAACATACTGTTTCTTGATCGTCTAAGGAAGCAGAATATCGCTTCATGGCTGCTACTACATGTAGGATGAAATGGTTGAAAGGGCTGTTCTCTAGCTTGGGTGTGGTGCATCCGTAGTGTATGTGGCTTTACTGTGAGAGCCAATCTGCATAACATATAACTAGGAATCTTGCTTTTCATGAGTGAACTAAGCACATTGATGTTGATTGTTATTTTGTTGGCGATGTTATTATTGCTGAATTGATCCGTCCCAGTTAGGTTTCCACTTGAATATAACTCCTCGGTATCTTCACTAAAGCGTTGGGGATGCATCGATCTGATTTTTTTTTGGGAAATTGGACATTTGTGACCCTCATGCTCCAACTTGGGGGGGTATTGAGATATTGTTGACCGAATAGTCTGGTCAAAATATTATGTAAGCATTAATCACTCCAAGTAATTTCTTTGGTCAAAATATTCGGTTAGCATTAATCACTCTGTAATTCCTTTATTAAGAATTAGGATAGTCTAGTCAGATATATACTATTAGTCAAATATTCCGTTGGCATCAATCATTTCATGCAACCCTCTTATTTATAACCTAAGCATTTAGCCGCATAGGCTTGTATTTATCCGTGACTAAGAAATAAATTCATAGAATTTTCTCGTTTATATTTTTATCCCAGATCCTATCACAATTCCCTGTCTCCTTCCTGGGTATTATTGCAACTGGACCTATAGCAACCACTGGCCAATCCTATCTGCACTGTTACTGATATTAGAAAGGAAGCCGGCGATTGAGGCCCCAAGTTGATATTCAATGTCCCTGATCTCTGGGATAATTGAAGTGACGGATCTTAATTTGCAGCTGTGATTCGAGGACCACACAGCGGCGCACATATCACGTCGAAGTCGAAAGTAGTTCCTTTCGATGAGTTGGTTAATGGGGCGTCACTCGTCAGCAATAGTGTGATGCACCAAAACTAGCAACCAGCAAGGGTGTGATGGATAACTCGTGCGAATATGATTGCTGCTTCCCTTATGGTTACATCCATGTGATCAGGATTTTGATGGTGAGATGCACAATGCCTTCTTGGTCGTGAGTTCCATTGTTACCTGAAGCTGTAGTTAGTAATAAATAATAACAAACTAAAGATGGCTCATTTTTTTCCCGATGAAAGAACAAAGGAGAAAAGAAAGAAGAGGAAAAAGAGAGAAGGCGAGTTAGGCTCCTTGGCTGACGTTCATGAGATGAATTGCTCGAGAGATGTTCCCTACTACGAACTGGTTCAGCTTGACCCTTTACTTGGCTTATTGGCTGCAGAAAGGACTTTTCTGTCCTGGATTTCTTGTGTTGTTGTACATGAACCGAGCCGAATATCTCTAGACTTGGACTCGACTCGTTTAACTAAACGAGTCTAAAATGATGTTTGGGTTCGGCTCGTTTAACTAAACGAACGAGTCGAACTAAACTTTTAACGAACCGAACTGGACTTTTTCAAACTCGGACTCGACTCATTTAACTAAACAAATGAGCCGAACCGAGCTGAGCCGAATCGGCTCCGCTCATTTACAAGTTACAACCCTGAGTATGTGACGACTCATACATACACGTACTTTAAAATGATGTCGGACACAAGGAATAGCAAAGCTGGCCTACGTATATATTTTCTGGGTTTACAATTGATTCGGTTGTGCATGATGCCTTAACACAGCTTGATTCTGCCTTGTGATCCCCACTTCACTGTGACCAAGGACGGACTGAGTATCCGTGTGGTGTTGCGGGTAACTTTGGAGTGCAACTTTGTTATGCTTTGGAGCCAAGTCAGCATATTCGTGTTATTTTTTTTTTCCTTTTCCTTTTCTCACGAGAACCGGAGCTACATTTGGCTCTTATTTTTGGCGAATGAGGAAAGGGGTATATCATAGATGCTATTGCAACCGGAGAAATTCTACCCGGTGATATTCAACTTAAAAGCCGTGACTTGGTACCAGTGAAGTATCATGCTCCTATTTACATTAGGTGAGTATTTGATGCAACGGGATTAGCCGGTGTAGGTCGCATAAGAAATATACTTTGACATGCATATTATGTGACAAACACAGAAGCTTGTATTTACTAACATGGATCTTGTGTGTTCACATAATATTTTGGGTTGAATTTTTAACAAATATTGAGTGTAGAAAAATTAATACGGGGACTCCATTTTTTTAGATCTATTAAATATGTTATTTTACTCTATAATAGTTTATCTGATATAAAAAAGATGTAATAAAATCTTAGCCGTCAAGTCAAACTGACAGACCTTCTTCTCCTCTATTGTTATATTTCTGTTTTAGAAAATTACTGATTGTGTAATTTGTTAAATGATTTGTTCAGTTCTCTTATAACTATACTATTATAGGAATAAATATCTCTGATTTTTTCTTTATTATTTTTCCTGTTATATATTGAGTTCTTAATTAGTTCAATTATCTTATTAGTCTCGATAATTGTTCACATCAGATCTTTATTAGATTAAAATTAGCGTTATTCCGAAACACTCTGGGACTTTTAGGCTATCTCAACAATCTAGTACTGTAGATGATCAACGAGGCTGGTTACGTATAGGAGATGTTGGGTATTTGATTTGATGAAGATGGGGAGCTCTCTGTGACTGATCGGCTTAAGGAGCTCATTAAATTTGAGGGTTTTCAGGTACGTACGCGCGGAACGAGCCGTTCCTTCTCAGCTGTCATTCATTCTATATACACTGCTTATTTTCTGCTTCCTAGTTGACGGACGTGATTTGGAACAACGTATCTCTTATCTTTGTGATCAAACCATGGACTGTGTATCTCTTATATATGATTCCCTCTCTTTTTTGTTTTTTTGCAAACTAGTAGTGGTATTACATATAGCTAGCTGCTCTGCCGTTAATCTAACAAGGTGGTGTCGTCCTTGGCATATATATAGCACATTTCAGCCGTGATAGGAATCAATCTTAAAAAAGGGCTTACGAAAATACTAATTTATCAGTAACTATTCATAGATATTTGGTTTGAGGAATTCATGGTGTATTATGTGTTTACTCTCTCTCGCTCTCTTTCTGTGATCCCGTCTCTCTCTTATTTTCTATAGCTTGCAGTTGCAGGTGGCACCATTCAAAAGATTTATCCACAGCCATCCCAAAATCAGATTCTTAGACGGGAACTTGTAGAGAAATCAAGATCCAAGCTGTAAAATAATCATTATCATCATCCACATGCTTCATTTGCATGATGAAATATCCATGTGACTTATGTATGCATGTATGTGGTGCCGCTGCTGCTTATTCTCACTGAATTAAGAAAGATGCAGAGCCTACATATTATTATCTTGTTGATTTAAAGAGTTGGTAGAAGCTGCTGTAACGCATGCAGACACAAATCTATCAATATTCTTATACGTCGGTCCACCTTGACGAATAGATTGCTTAGCCAAATCACTCCATTTCCTAGCATTCTTCCTCAGTTCATCACTCCTCTCCCCTTCCATAACCTCTTTCAAACAAGCTTCAACCTCTTCTCTCCTCACCCATCCCTCCTCATCAACAACCTTAACCCTCAAACCCACCTTCCAAACATCCTCAACAAACTTAGCATCCGTCGGTTGATCGGTCCACTGAGGCATTGCAACCATAGGCACTCCCAAACTCAATGCCTCAACACACGAGTTCCAACCGCAGTGACTCAAGAAACAACCGATCGACTCGTGTGCTAGTACTTCAACCTGTGAGATCCACGGAACGATCAAGCACCTGCGCTCCTCCTCCCCCTCTTCTTTTTCCATGGCCGTTATTTCTTCCAGAAGCATTCCAGGGAGCTTGGACATCTCGGAAGATCTAACGACCCATAGAAAGGGATAGTTGGCACTCTTGAGTCCGTATGCGAGTTCCATCATTTGGTTTTGTGTGAGACTTGACATGCTGCCGAATGAGGCGTAGATTACCGACCTTGGTGGTTTGGTGTTTAGCCACTGGATGATTGGTGCTGGGGTTTCTGGGCGGAAGAGATCGAGTCCGTATGCTCTGTCTTCGTGCTGCTGATCGGGTTGGCTCTTCAGGTATGCAGATGGGACTGTTGGGCCGATTGTAAGCACGGGATTTGGGAGTAATGCGGACATGGAATTCACCACCTGCGAAAATAAATTAAATTCCGCCAATATTTATATTGAATTGTTGTGTGCATGAGCATGAGGGAGCTCCAAATCAGCAAAATATATTCACAACTAAGTCAAAATTGCTTAATACGTATCCCGTTGTTTCACGATAGAAGATGATGTATAGTATTTATTTATTTTTACCCTTATATTTTTCTAAAGAGCTAGGGAAACACTATTAAATAATATAAGAGTCTACTAGGGAAACGCATTATTGACTACGGAAACAGGTTTGGGTTCTTGAACCCATGTTGAATATATATATATAGGTGGATAGATAATTTTTTTATACAAATATAAATTAAAAATATATTATAAAAAATAGGATCAGATATTATAGATTGTATCGAGTATGAAAATTTAATTTTTACAGAAAACAGATTAAAAATTTCCAATAAAAAAAATTAGGAAACAAAACAGATTGGAATGAGAATATGTATTTCTATTTCTCATATGTTTTATTATTAGCGTTTTTGAATATAAATAAAAATAATTATGTCAAACCGCCCGGCTTGATAAATGAAAGCATTCATGTCAAATCAATTTAACTTAAAGACGGGATGGAACAATGAATATATATATATTAACTCTTTGTATATATAAGGAAATAAATTATTATATTACTAAATTTTTGTATAAAAATAAAATTACTTTAGAACAAATAAAATTTATTTTTTATTTTTATACTCATTATCAATGTATTAAATATTTTAATTTTTTTAATCTAAAATATAAATAAAATTTTAACATTAAATTTATTCGTGTCTAAAAAAAGAAACTATTAATATATGTATATATAGAAAGGGAATATTGCTGCACGTAGGACGACACGCAAGGCGCTTTTGATGGGTACTAGAAAATATATCAGACCGCCGTTCAGGATTTTATGTGGACGAAAATTATCTAGGTATGGATGGGTCACTCACAAGTCACATCACATGGGGAGTATATATATAATTTTTTTTGATATTTTTTAACGTCATCGTTTTCTAAAATTAAAAAAAATAATATATTTTCGAATTTCTTTATCGTATAAACTGCTCACTCGACTTTTTGATCGGTCACATCCCAAATATTTATGTAGCATATGACTGGGTCCAAGTGCTCTTCACCCTCATCCCAAATATTTATTGCAATCGGACAGATAAATTTGTTTGATATTTACGTAAGAAATATATTTACTCTTTTTTTTAGTTCCTTATTAAGATAATTATTTATTTTAAAAACATTTTAATAAATATATTAGAGAATTATTTTGAATAAGCAAGTTATTATATCCGGTACTTCGACTCCAATCGGTAAATTAACGATGTGCACACATGCGTGCACTACCAGCTACATACTCACCTCAGGCTCCAGCTCGTAATAGGTATTGATAAGCAAAAAATCCGCCGCATTCAAATTGGACCACTGCCGCAGGACCAGCTCGAAGTACGCCGGATAAGCCTCGGGCGCACCAACAAATCCCGGCATATCTCTTATCTCAAGCGGCGGCAAGCCAGGAATACACACCCGGGGCTCCGACGACGAACTACTAATTACAGGCGGCAACCTCACGCTTCCATGATACAAATGATAATATATATAATCTACCGCACACGACTGAGTGAAGAAAGCGGCTCCTACTAACCCATAGTTCCTGGCCACCTCTAATGCCCAAGGCAGGAACGAGTCATATACCACACACGTTATGGGAGGGTGCTCGTGCGTGGAGGAGTTCTTTTCTATGAGCTCAGCTAGGGAGGCTGAACCGGCGGTTTTGAGGGCTGAGATATAGCTGGAGATGCTGTTAGCTTGGCTAAATCCACCGTCGTCGTAGCCGTCTGATATGGTGTCGATGTTGATCGAGGGATGGCATTGGCCGGGCTTCAAGGATTTTGATATGAAGTTGGTGATTGCGAAGGTTGTTTTTACGCCTCCTTGCGAGGTTAACTGCTTGCAGAACTGGAGCATTGGGTTTATGTGGCCTTGGCTTGGGTAAGGTACGGCCAAGACATGAGTTGTTCGTTGTGTTTTCTTCTCCATCGCTTCACTAGATCTGCAACTCTTTTTGATTTACGTATGATATCGTGAAATGAATGAATGAATGAAGAGTCTTAGAGTCGTAAGGAACTGGAAGATCTGATATATGCCGTTCTCACGCATTTAACTATTTCTGAAGTAAATATCATATTTTTATTTGACTAAATTATAAGATGTCATTTTCTACAATTGTGATGTTTGACCGTACTATAGCAACGTTGATTTCAGAAAATTACCAAATTTTCCTACCGGAATTTCAAACCGCGGGAGTTTTTTTTTTTTTTTTTTTCGTGGTAACGTAACGTAATATAACATCAATTAATCGATACTGATATCGGTCGGCCAATTCTAGTTATGTTGGCTTTCAGAAATTTTTTTTTAAAAAAAAAAAAAAACCTCTTCACCGCTAATCGGCAACATAATAGACCTGCGTGTGTGTGTGTGTATATATATATATATAATAACTAATTAAAATGAAATTTCATAAGAATATATCATTTTCTTGAAACAAAGTATCTAAATTCTCTCAAATTTATCTTTTTCTTAATTAATCCTTATTCGCCTTCCTAATTATTTATTAGGGAAAATTTTTTTATAGTCCATTTAGATAAAACTAATCGGTTAAAAATCAAAATGGTCCTAAAGTATTTAATTATAAGTATAAAATATTATGTACATATAATTATACTAATATGTACACCTAATTATACATAAATGTACATGTAATATTCTCTATATGTACATGTATATTGGGATACAAAAAAAAAAGAATAAATACCAATTAGATTGACCAACTTTAATTATTTTGGTCTAAATGGACCACCAACTATTTTTTCCTATTTATTATCCTCGTTAATTATATACTCCCTCCATATTTAAATACCGCCGCAACGTATTTTGATGGTAGACTCTAACCATTATTTTTTTAAAATTATAATATATTGTGATATACAAATATTACTAAAATATTTTTTTATTAATATATATTAAATAACATTAATGATCAAATTCATTCACTAAATAATTACTATATCTCACTCTAACCAACATTTAAGTTTTAAATGAGTGAAGGGTCAAGACCGATCATGAATATAAAGTGTGTTTGACAACATATTTTAGCTAATTGAAAGTTTGTTTAACTCAAAAAAAAAAAAACTCTTTAAATCAAGTTTAAGGGTGTTTGAATAAAAATCTTATATAAGTTATTAAAAGAAAACTCTTGTTAGGAATACCTTATGAAATAAGCTACAACTTTATACTTCTAACTTTTAGCTTTCAACTATCTTTTAACCTAGTTTGTCAAACATATACCTAATATATATAGCCAGGAAGATAAATTGATGCCATTCGGAGATGCCATACATTTGATTATTTTAAATAAGGGTCCTCCATTCTCAACTTACTTTTCGGTAAAGTTTTGATAATAACAAAATAAATATAAATTAATAATAATTATTATAATAATGATAATTGTAAACTACTTTGATAGTCCATTGCACCTACTCTGAATTTTTTTGATGATCGAAACGCAACCTGCTTCCAGGATCAAGTTGTTTAGTTGGTTTGCTTAAACAACACGAGGAGCACAAAGAAGCGGTCCTCCGCCTCCTCTGGTGTCCAGTACCCTGCTACTTCCCCACTTCTTGCTTTCTTGACTACGCCACCGTTGTTGCACATTACGTACCCCCATACCCCAAATGTGCGATCCCACCGTGCCTAGGGCTTTAATATAGGTCAATTATGATAAAAGATAATGGTATCGCGCCGTTGTTGTCTTTGTCATCGTCTTATATTTGATATCTTTTTTCCAAAAATTATCATTTAAAATTCAGTAAACACAATTATGTATAACTTTTAGAGGATCTTTCCCCAAGTATCAAAGTTTCTATAAATATATTACTAAAGATCTCAGTATTCATAAAAGTTGTTACCAAATGTTACTTTAGATATTGGTTCTTGAATTCTGATGTCTAATATTGATCATAAAATAAGATTCGGAACACTTTATGTAATATCTCTAAATTTTATTTAATAACTTTGAACTTTTGTTAGACTTAATTTTTGAAAAGAACATTTCTTATAATGAGTCCTATTTTAATCCATAATCTTTGGGCTTTTAATTATACACCAACCCATTTAATTATCGATTGGACTTATAAGTATGTGGATCATGAAAATAAATGAATAAATAAATTAGCTTTTATCCTTTTATAATTTTCCCATATCTTTCGTAATAATTTCAATCTTCTGGGATGTGCATATATAATGCACTTAGTGTCAATTCTCCTCATACATGTACCTAATGGCAGAGCTATGGCTTTTTAATGGTGTCACGGGACACCATGCAATTTCAGATTAAGTATATTTTAATATGGTCATAGGTCACAAAGATCAACTTGGTGTAGTGGAGGATACCATGGGAATTGTGCCATAATAGGTGGGATGGAGGTCAGGGGATCAAATCTCTATGACATCCTAATTTTTACTTCAGCTGAGACCTATAAAATTAAAACAATCATCAGCATAAGGATTCGAACCCACAACCACTAAAGCATACCTTACCCACCTCAACCATTCATCAAAATGTTGATTATTGATATTTTTCACTTATAGGTATTATATATCCTATATTGTAATCCTTCTTTTTTTAATCATAATCAATGTAATTGTTTATTTAGCTCTAATTATGTTACTTGCAATTATAACTAACTGATTTTTTATTTATAATGTTATTAATAATACATTTTAAAAGTATATAATTAATTAATGAATAAATAATATTTTAGTGATATTTTTTAAATAATAATAATTCAATATCTTTAATCATGAAAAGCTATAAATTAAAAACAAAGTTTGGTTGATGAAAAAGGGATGTTATATTATTCTGAATAGTAAACTCATTATAAATAAAAAAAACTTTATAATAATAATAATAATAATAATAGAGGGACATCATGAAGTAAAATATCTGGCTCCGCCACTACATGTACCGTGTATGTGCATATATACTTATTGTCTCGAATTTCAGGTTTCCAAAGGAAACTAATTTCCTCAGCCACGTTGAAGCCTAATTTGATTAGCCACCATCATGCATCTTATGTATACATATGCACATATTTAGGATATATATATATATATATATATATATAGGGCTAAGGTCCCATATAAACCCTTTCTAAGATACATATATAGAAATTAATTTTAACTATTAGATTAGTATTTGATCAATACTCAAGATTTAGTAAATACCTAACCTAAATTTATTTTAATCCTGACCCTTAAATCTTCTACATCTAATGGTAATTAAATGTTCCTATATTTGTATCAATATATATATATTTAAGGTCATATACAAACACTATTTTACATACAAACGTAGGAATAAATACTGACCATTGGATCTAAATTAGATCCTACGGTCGAACAGATAAAAACAGGTCTTATTTTGCCTTTGTTGAGCCTCCAAACCCCTTTGTGCCACCCCTTCTGTTTCAACTTTCTAATTCTTATTGTGTTCTGCGTTCGCAGTTTGCATCCGACCCCCAAACCCCATCGCACCTCTCTCCCTCTCCATCGCACCCGTTTCTCCATCTCTCCCTTGCCATTTCTGCTTCTGCTCCTCCCATCTGCTGACAGATCGAGCGAAGTACCCGACCTTCGTCAATTTCCACTCGTCCTCTACTCTGAGGAGCTTCGTATACCAGCAGACGAGCTCAGCCGCTGTTCTCTTCGACTATACCTCATCTCCTCCACTCTTCAACCGCCACTACACTGCCACTGCCACATAGGAGACAAGGAGAAGCGGCGACATCATGACCTGAGCAGGTGCACAGAGGTATTCAATTTTCTGTTCTGTGTTTATGGTCGGAGGGTCAATTGGCATTTTTGTAATTATAACGAAATTGAGCATTGTGTTATTCCTTGAGTTTGATTTGGTTGTTCCTCTCATTGATGTAGATGCTGCCTTAGGATTAAATTCTTTTTTCTTTTTTTTTCCCGCTTTCTTATGCTAATTGTCATTGATTAATAGCGTTAATTTTTGTATTTCTATCAACGTTTTCTCATTGAAATTGTTTTTCCTTATCTTCCTCTGTTTGTAATGTAGACTATTGCACTAACTATTGGAGATTGGTATTTCGACCGCGCAGGTGTGAGGCTCATTGATTGTCCATACCTTGTGACAATTCATGCCACAATCTGGTTTTCAAAGGATAAATAATAGTTGCTGCTTTTTCTATAGTTGCCCGTAGTGCTACAACAACTATTGATGCTGAGCATCGTGATTCGTAGTAGGCAAAAGTTGCAAGTCGATTATAATGATTTAAATAATAATAGGATGATTTATGAATGATGAGATAAATAATAGTTTCCGCTTTTTCAAAGTTATTATAATGAAATTGAGTATTGTGTTATTCCTTGAGTTTGGTTCCTCTCATTCAATCACATCGGTCCTCAGCCTCACCATCTCAAATTTTAAGTCATACCAAACAAGCACTACGCTACGAGTAGTCCGTATTATTCTTATTGTATGCATTTTTCTTATAGAGTTATTAGCTCAGAATAATAACTTTGAAATATCCTTTCTACCTCGATCATGTGTGAATAAGAATATTGTCTATACTCTTACTAGATTTGGTATTCCCTTGCTATTGAATGGGTCATCATGTAATTCATACCTTGTAGTTTAGGGTTTAGGGTTTATGGTTTAGAGGGTTTGGGGTTTGGGGTTTATGGTTTAGGGTTTAGGGGGTTTAGGGTTTGGGGTTTGGGGTGTAGGGTTTAGTGTTTAGAGGGATTGGGGTTTAGGGTTTAGATGGTTTGGGGTTTGGGGTTTAGGGTTTAGGGTTTATGGTTTGGGGTTTAGGGTTTAGAGTGTTTGGGGTTTTGGGTTTAGGTTTTAGTGTTTAGAGGGTTTTGGGTTTAGAGGATTTTGGGTTTAGGGTTTGTATAATTTATGGTTTTAGAGGTTTGGATTAGTTTTTTAGTTTGATATTAATAAAATCTTGAATGTTGATTAAATTTTGATCTAATGAATGAGATTGATTCTTATGTTTTTATATTAGTAAAAGTGTGTATGTGACCCTTCTCCTATATATATATATATATATATATATATATATATATATATATTGATCTTAGCTAAAAGCTCGGCCGCTTTCCTAATTTTTAAGTCACGAAACCAACCCTCCAATACATATATATAAATGGACCTTAGGCTTAGGTGCACATACGCATCACACTATCCACGCTAAAGTCGCCGCTTTCTTTTTCGTGAGGCTTGACCTTTTGTCTTCCCTTCATTTTTTCTTTGCCTCCGCCGATAGGCTAGCCGGCGACTTATATACCTTCTACATTATAATCTATCAATTGTGATTGAATTTTTGTCGCAACTCACACATGTCACACCTCTTACTTCTAATACTATCCAGCCCCTATCCCAAGCTTCCAAATTCTCATTTCCTTATCCAAAGTCCGAGCCCAATCTCATGTTTTCCTCCTCAAGCAAATCAATCAATTTTCCGTACCCCCAATCCTATAAGATTCTATTGATTTCTACCATAGAACCCCATCAAGCTAGTTTAGAGTCCGCACATAAATATTTCTTAATCGTCATAGCTAATTACTCAAGTCCTCTTTTATCCCTCAAGCCTATTTGGAGCAATTCAATACCATATCTTGTTCTAGTTTTGGTACTTATAAAGATCAATACCGAAGAGGGTGTAGACGGTTTTCGAACAAGCAAGCGAAGGATGTTTTTTTTTATCTTAAACTTTCTCCTAATTTTGGAGGCAATCCATAATTTAATTAATCATATAATATAGTTTGGGAATAGATTATTGTATACTAGGTAAAACTTATACTTGTATAACAAGATGAATTTTACTAGTATTGGTTTCTACTCATACGAAATCCTTTTATTAACTTACTTTATTTTATCTTACATTTTAAATAGCTTTTATATGTTAGATGGGAGTTTAATAATTATTGAAATTGGTGTGACCAAAATTGGATAAGTATGTATGTTTATAGAGGTCATGAAGTATTATAATTTAAGCCTTCAAAGTTATGTGTATTGATTGTGTGGCATGTGATCTTCTATAGACTCTTTTATATATATATATACATCATTTTAACTTAAAATAATTCATAATATAAAATTTTCCTTTTAGATTTTTATTTTCTATTGTGAGGATACCTAATAACTAAATAAATTATAGAAATTATAAACCAAGATTGTTCACATACTTGCTCTTTTCCATTTATGTGAATTGCTGCTAATATGTTTTGTCCTAAGATTTATTTATTTTTATTTTAATATATGTGACATGATCAAATACTATTATCTTTTGGCAGAAATTGTGTTTCGAGGAATATTTTTTTTATTCCTCTTTGTGCTATATGTAATTGAAATTTGGAACATTAAAAATGGACATGAATAATGGTTATGTGTGTAGGTTTATTTTCTATGCTATGTGAACACTGTTAAGTAAAGTATTAATTACTTAAAGTGAAAGATAAGATAATTGATAGTAACATAACCTTTGGGATGGTACCCCTCAAGGTAAAGAACATAAAAACAATAAGTCAACTAGAGGGCTTTCCCGAGCATTCTTTTTTTTTTCCCCATTTGTTATTATATTTTATATCATCATGTTTTGTCGTCTCCATCTTTAGTCACAACTGACTAGAGGGATTCCCCGGGTTGCATTTATAGCTCTAGATTATGGGTGTGCATACTAGTAACTTTGTTATCTATATGTTGACCAAGTTTTATATTTATAAGCGACTAAAGGGCTTTCGAGGGTCACCTTTGTATAATGATTAGAGGGTTTTCCCATTCTTCAATGTTCTCTTCTCTCATGATTCTCATGAATTAAGTTATATTTGATGATTAGATTAATTTAAGACTACTTGAATTCATTTGTCAGACTTATATTTTTAAATGGGCATTAAAGGTAAGGGAAAACAATTATATTATTTAATCCCATATTTTGTTAAGATACTTGATAAATGTCTAATCATTGTTAATTGACCTAATATTACCATTTCATGTTATCATCATCATTATTTTTAATGTTATACCTTTATTTTTCATATTTTATTAAATGTTTGTTTGGGGTTATGAGTTACTCCCAACTGAGTGTGGGCCACTTTTCCAAGTGATGCCATTGGATGTATAAAACATTGTGCTTGTTTGGGGATTGAGTGGGGAGGTGTCTATTTTTGATTATCTAGTTATATTTACTAATAACAATTTATAATTTTCATTTAAGGTTATATTCTTTTAAGACCAAGATTGGATCCTAATTTCATTAGAATTTATAATATAAATTTATATTGATTGGTTTTATTCTACTTTAATCTAACCTTAGCATCTAACTTGTTTAGATGTAATATGTATAACTTGGTTGGATGTGATATGTCTAACTTAGTTAGATTGCAGTAATGCCCTCAATTTTGTTTAATTTGAGTTTCTGCATAATTATTTTCTTGGTATTTTTTATTTTAAAAATTGAAGGATTTACACTTTAAGATAACAATTATTCTCTATAATTGTTATGTATAGTTGAATCATTTTCTTTGATGCACTTTAGATAATCATTATGAGAATAACCGTTATCATATCCTCATTATTTATTTTGTTTTGTTTGTTTTGTTCCAAATCACATATATGGTTGTACGTTCTCATACATTAACCCAAATATGCAATATAAAAAGGTAACATATATCCACTATCAACAGACGCCCAAATTCTTCACCAATACCTCAACCAAAATGCTAATCAACCACATAACCAACACCACCAAAACCCATCTACAATAAATTATCAAAATTAGACAAAACATATTCACTATTCTCACACAAATAAAAGTATTCAAAACCTAATTATCCTATAAGAACAAAGTATCATCATACTTTAAAAACATCAATTTCCAAACCCTTAAAATCACAAGCCTACATTTTGGGTATTACAAGAGTTGCTCATTAGTTACAAAGTATGTATGACATCCACTATCAACAATTATTACCTGCACATTCATTACAAAACATAAAGTATATAAATATAATACAAAAATATTAAATGAGTGTTACTTACCTCGACCAAAACCTACTAAGCTAGACACGTATTCATGTATATAAAAATTTAGCTCAATAATATCTTATTTCATTAATCTTTTATGTTGTATATTCCCTTAGATAATATCCACTAGGATGGAACTTCAAAGCACACATTTAATGATTTAAGTATTCAATTAGTAAGCAAATTATCAAATGACATTACTTATTATTTGAAACTAATTAAATACAAGGCATAAACTTTTCTAGATCTATATCTAAAAAATTACTTGACATGATTTCATACATGAATATGCATATGTAGTATCCACAATCAATGTCAAGACAAATAAAGCATTAAAGTATAAGCTTAGGATATATAAAACTAAATAGATATAGTAATTACAATTGAGACAAAATAAATTATGAAGAAATTTTGACCTCGACAAGCTTGTATTGAAAGCCACTTTTTGGAACACTTCCACCCTTCATTATAATTTTCATTCATAGTGCTCTAATAGAAATGATAAACAACCTAAATATAGTAAAATGGAATGCATAAATGTAAGAAAATAAATAAATAAAAATGTATACTAACATGTCAATCAAATGTTTCCCTTCAGACCAAGCTTGATCAAAATGGAGTAAATGGTTGGCCAAGGAATCAAACATATAGACTTTACTTCTAAAAGGATGAATAACATAAAAAACCTAATGTTGGAAAATGAGGCATGGTATTAAAAATAGTCCTCCTAACCACATATCTATGATTCTTTATACTAGATATTGCATGCTTTTTCCTTCCTTCTTAGCATGTGTATCATTTAACTAGAATGAGCACGCAAATCCATATAAGGGGTAGCTAAATGTTTGGTCCATGACCCTCAATGCTCTATATGTGAAAATAATAGTGTATATGAATTAATAATATTTAATACTGATATTATGGCACTAAAAATTCCAAAACATTAATATGTTAAGATGATATTAAATAATACTCACTAAACATGGACAAACATAGATGTAGTTAACTCCGGGTCAATTACTTCACCTATTTCATCTTTCCTGATAGGAACACTATTGGATGTGGTTTGACTAGCTAAATCAATAGGCATGTCAACAAAAATCTGATCCTCACTAAGGAAATGTTGGGTATAGAAGCTCAGCATGACTAAACTTGGTCTATTTGGGATCTATCGTTAGGTGGAAATTTTAGATTTTTATTGCGTAGGTGTGGTCTCTAAAAGAGAAGGTAAAGCATCTAGGCTTTCCCCCTATTGATTCCTTTCTCTGTGTTTTTTCCAACTTTTATTTTTCCCCTTTTCCTTATAATTGTTAAACCAATGATAGTAATCATAATACTAGCTAATATCTTTAACTTAATGAAAAAATAGGTTATGCTATTGATGGAAAGTGTAATTACATTTACCTTAAGAGCTTTCCTTGGCTTTCATTTCTTAATTCATGGTAGTAAACAAATCATAATAATCAAATAAAAACCTAATTAGTTTAATATAATGAATAAATAGGATATTAATAATAATGGAGATTATTGTTACCATTTTCTTTGTTAAATGTATCTAGTTTCCAAGCTAAGACACAAAACTTCCTTTAGCTTGTTCCACAGTTGGAAGCTCATTACCTTCTTTATATAAGGGTAGCAATACATCCTTAATTTTTGGAGTGTAAATGCAAAAACTCTCTTAACTAGTTGTTAAAGGAGTCCCATGGACTATTAATGTGGTTGTACTGTGAGGGATTTCCATGTCTTCTAAATTTACAACCACACTTTTTTAACCTAGTCGATTGAGGACTATTCAAATTTAATGTGGGTTGTCTTGTATATTTACCATTTCTCTCAAAATATAACTAGACTCTACCATCTTTAACAGCTAGATAGAGAAAAATATATTGTGTGGCTTCACCATTTCTCTAATATATTGAATCAATGACTCGTGATAATTGAAAATATAGTTCGTAGTCCACTCCAATTAGTATTGATTATATCATGATTATGTGATTAACAAAACAAACCTAAAAATAATCAAAAATATATCTAGGATAAAAAAATTATTTACCTAGTGATATTTTAGGTGGATGACTCGTAAACCTAGCCTATTGATAGTGGATGATCCATTATTGTGCCATGGTCATTGGTGGATGACTTGTAACTCATGGCCTTTGAGGTATGGGTGGCCCATGTATAAGTTAGAGGTACGAATAATTGGCCTTTAAGTCGTCATAAACTACATCTTTGAAGGGTAAAATTATATGTAAAAGAAGTTATGCATTAAAATTTCTTTAAATTCATCTTCGCTGATATATAAATTATCCGTATCTTCTTTAATTGATTGGTGTTGAAATTATAAAAATTGTGGATGAAGATTAATTGCTTGTTTGTTTTGTGGTGAAATTGAGTGAATCAATTGATTCACCATGTTTGGGAATTAATTTTATTAACTTCAACTAGGTAAATTTGGATTAAAGTTTAACCTTCGTTCACTTCGATTAACTTTATTTTTATTAACTTTTAATTTTTGTGATAATAGAGATAAAGGTTGATCGGACAAAATTGTTCCTAAATCCAAACACAAATTTTAAAATATTTACCATATTTTATTCAGGTTATGTTAATATCAATAAAATAATATTTTAAGATATTTACTCAAATTTTTCTTTATTTCTTTCACATAGTTAATTTTTAATATTTATTCTCAACTCAATTTACTTCAATTTAAATGAAAAATAAAGGAAAAGGTAGAGCAAACGAGGAATAGAGTGAAGGTCAGGAAGAAAGATGAGAGCGACATGTAAATCCACCTCAATCTTTTTCTTTTTTAAAGCTGTGGACTCAACAAATTTGGATGAACCCTGCCACTAGGGATGGCAATGGGTCTCGGACCCGACCCAGACCCGCTAGACCCGCCTCATTTTTAGCGGGTCTGGATCCATGATTTTTAGACCCGACGGATCTGGATCGGGTCTGGGTCCACATATATCTTAAAGGGTCTGGGTCTGGGTCCAGTTCTAGATCCAGACCCGACCCGCCAGACCCGTTTAATATACATATGTGTGTGTGTGTATATATATATATATGTATGTATGTATGTATGTATACATATATAAATGCATACTAATATTATGTTTGTCATTATTGTTTTAATCTTATATAAGCTCCTTATTCATTTTTTTTTAATTTTATTTTTGTATGCTTACTTTATAAACAATATGTATAACATTGTATTCTAAAAGCTAGGGATATAAACGGGGCGGATGTTACCCGAAACCCGACGGATTTTGTCCAACGGATATAAATAAACGAATATGGATGTTGGAAAAAAAATACCCGTCGGGTTCGAGTACGGATATGGGTATGGGATATCCATACCCGTACCCGTAACCATATCCATATCCATATTTGTACCCGTTTACTCAATATATAATTATCTTTTTACCCTTAATTTTAAAATAATTATAGTATAAATTAAAGTTAGAATTATCATTTAGCTTAACTCTAAATGGATTTATCTGTTGGGTGATAGATTTATCCATCGGATAACATCCATTAACGGGTAAACAAATAATCCATTGAGTAACAGATATCCAACGGATACGGATATGGATATGTTAGCGGATATGAATTCGGATACGGATACAGATTTTATTATCGGATACGGATATGGGTATATCCGCTCCATTTACATCCCTACTAAAATCATTAAAACACCATTTTAAAAGTTAATATAACTATTTTAATATATTTATTTTTTCACTTAGAGGATTTTTTTTAACCAAAAAATTACATATTAAGTTATATAAAACATAAATGTGTTTGTATTAGCATAGATTATTAATTATTTTTTAAAAAAAATAAGCGGACCCATTTAGGATCCGTTTAGGACCTATTTACCCGCTAGACCCGATGGATCTGAATCTGGATATAAACTTTTAAGATCCGATGGGTCTGAATCGGGTCTAAATCTAGGTAATATAAACAAGTCAGGATCTGGATATGACTGGACTCGGTCCAGACCCGACCATTGTCATCCCTGCCTGCCACTACCAACTGAAAAAGACTAGGAGAAAAGAGGGACATTCCCTCCCCGGCTAATCCAGTCTGACCCACGTTAGGCATCCATCGTTGTCTCTGTATGCTGAATCGCTTCAATTTCTGCCATGAGACTCCGCAGATTTCCAGTTACCTACTATTATCACTTCCGAATCCGATCCATCTCCTCCCGTTCCATCTCTGCACAATCCCATAATGAATCCGCAATTCAAGCTCTTCTTTCTCAATTCCACAATTTCCATTCACATTCATCAGACCCTCTAAGTCCCGTCGATGCTCCGTTCCCGAAATTTTCAAAGCAGTCGAAAGTCAATCCATTTAGGTCATTGTCAACTTCTAATTCAAACCTTAATTCATCCTCCAACGATGATCCCTCAATGCCTATTGATGCAGGGTCATCGATTCGGAAGCCGATCAGTTTGTGGCCAGGCATGTATCATTCTCCTGTGACTAATGCGTTGTGGGAAGCAAGATCGACTATGTTTGAGAAGGATAATGGTAGTTTAGATGGAGAGGAGAAGGAATTGGCATTGAAAGTTCCGGCGGAGAGTAGGACGAGCGTTGATTATAAGTTTTCGTCTGATTTTGTGTTGAGAGAACAGTACAGGAATCCTTGGAATGAGATTAGGATGGGTAAATTAGTGGAAGATCTTGATGCTCTTGCTGGTACCATCTCCTTTAAGGTATTACTTACGAGTTTATTTTATTTTTTTCTACGTGTATTTTTTCTTTTGTATGGGCGTGCTTTGATTTTACATAAGTTTATAACTATATCTTTACGATTAATCAGTTAGGAAAATAATGCAGTAATTTGTTTGATTATTAAACTAAACCAAATAAAAAAATTGCTACTTTAGTTTAGTGCCGAGTCTTCATACTCTTGCTGGATAGCCTGAATGAAGCTGCTGGATTTCAAATAGTTGGAATGGCATATATTGGTGTCTTTCACCACTAGCTAGCAATCAAAGCTTCAGATATTGACCGGATGTAGGAATGAAATAATTTGGTGTGATGTTCTTGAGGCTTCTTGGTCATTCATGATGGCGAAGTTTTGAGGAACCAATGACCTATTTCCCCTTAAAAAGCTAAAATTTGAAGATATTGGTTTGACCTTCTCTATGCCATAGCTTCACCTGTTTTTTTGCTGTTTTAGCTGCCATTCCGACTCGGAGAGAGCCAGAGGCTATAATCAGCAGTAAAACCATCACTTGCATTCTTTTAGTATATAGTACTCCTATGTGGCACAGACTGTCCGTTTTCCTTCAATGCAATTTCTTGTGGGGCTTCTTAGTTCTCGCAACACCGTGCTAGTAGGGTGAAGTGTCCCTTAGTTTGAGAATACTGATTTCTTAAGGCACTTTTGGTGCTGAAGTTCACAAATTACAACCTCTGTATTACTTGCCAAGTGAAACTAAAAAGTAACATTCCTTGCTTTTGACAGACCAGCGAGTGGTATACTTGATGTTATACATGGAATGCGTCAATGGCATCCAGCTTACCTTTTGCTACCATGCCAATCTTCATAGGACTTTTACTGACTTGCAAAAGAGGTAGAAAAGCACCTGAATATCACATCAAGCTTTCCATTGGCTTCTCTTTTCCTTTTTGAATCTGGTGTCCTGTTGAGTGATATTCATCCCATATAACCATTGTCAACTGATTGGCCTTTATCGATCAGTTCTTGAAAAGTTGATTCTTTGGCTCAAACCCTAATTCATTTGCATCAACATATTTATTTTTTATCCGTTGATTCTGGGTTCAAATCCTAATTACTTTATGTGCTGTGAAATAACCAGCATTGCACTGTCAAAAGTCATGCATCAAGACCTCTGATATTGGTCACTGCATCTGTTGATCGGATGGTTCTCAACAGGCCAATCCATGTGGATGTTGATCTGAGAATAGTTGGTGCTGTGACGTGGGTTGGACGCTCATCTATGGAGATTCAGCTAGAAGTACTGCAATCCCCAGAAGGTTGGTTTGAAAATGTTCCTAGCATTGTGGGGTGTCACTGCATGTGTAATAGTATCGATTTCATTAAATTCATGAGTAGGCAACATGTTTGCTAGCTGTGTAAGTAGGATGCCGTTAAGGCAGATTCTCACTGCAGTTCTGTAAAAGGTTATGCTGAAATGCTTTCTTCCCACTATGACAATAGCTGAATACCTGAGACACTTTCTAATGTTGTTATTTATATATTATAGAATTTTTTGTCTTTGGCAGATTGCTTGGATAAGTCCGATGAGATAGCCCTTGTGGCAAACTTTACATTTGTCGCTCGTGATCCTAAGACCGGTAAATCAGCCCCAATCAATCAGATTTCACCTGAAACTGGGCAAGAAAAGAAGCTTTGGGAAGAAGCAGAAGCTAGGAACAAGATGAGGAAATTGAAGAGAACAGAACAGAGGAAAGAAATGGATAGCAGAGAAGCAGAAAAAATCAACAAGTTGTTGGCTGAAGGGCGGATCTTCTCTGACATGCCTGCCCTGGCAGACCGAGATAGCATACTTATGACAGATACTTGCCTTCAGAATGCTATTATTTGCCAGCCACAGCAAAGGAACATCCATGGTCGTATCTTTGGTGGGTTCTTGATGCGAAAAGCTTTTGAGCTCGCATTCTCAACAGCATACACGTTTGCCGGAAGAGCTCCTCGCTTTTTGGAAGTTGATCATGTTGACTTTGTCAGACCTGTAAGTAAATTGATCGTGGTGGATTCTTGATGAACAATATTATTGTTGTAGATCATCATCACTAAATAATCCGTTAAAAATTTCAGGTAGAAACTGCCATAGGAAATTGCATTGTGTAATACACAAGTCCATAATTCTCTTGCTTATAAGTTTGCCCACGATGAGCGCTTCAGAGGGCCCTCAAATTAGTTTGCTGGCCATCATGATGTTTTACTGTGGTATTACTGTTCAATATATGTATGGGATGAATTGGCTTTGCAATTGACGGACTACTTATTTGTCTCACAAGTTTCAACAGTTAGATGGCTAACTAGTTTCATATCTGGTCAGTGTTTTGCTTTGCTTGAGCAGAGATTGGACCTCGTTGCTGCCTGCCCATTTTTGGCGCAGTATCTGTTAATATTTTCATGTCTGATGTCCCCCTTCCACTTCCACCGTATTTGAGCAGTATGAATGCAGGCTAAAGTTAAAAGGATCTTTTGCTTGCAGGTGGATGTTGGGAATTTTCTTCGCTACAAGTCTCGCGTATTGTATACGGAACTTGAGAACCCAAGCGAGCCTATGATTAATATAGAAGTTGTAGCTCATGTTACCCGTCCAGAGCTCAGATCCAGTGAGGTAAGGTTATACTTGTACCAGAAAGGTGTGAATGACAATTTGATGTTACAGCAATGAATGAGAACGCATTTTTTTATCCGACCATGGTGATTATGAGTTTAGGAATCTGCATTCCAATAATTTGTTATGGATAGATCTTGGTGTTACTTATCGTTTGATTTGAGTTCATCGATGCATTGTATTGTATCAATATGAGTTGATTTTAACGCTAGTATCATATCAATGTTCTTCTGACAGGTGTCCAACAAATTCTACTTTACATTCACCATCCGTCCAGAAGCTATGATAGATGGATTGAAGTTAAGGAACGTTGTACCTGCTACGGAGGAGGAAGCAAGGGTAGTGATTGAACGCATGGATGCTGAGCACTCACAATGTGATACATCTAGCATCCATTATTAACATCAACGTTTCAGGCTGCAACGAAATCACTGTGGTAACATCCAGCGGAAAGCATTAACAAAAATATTTAATAATAAAAAGTGCGAGATGCATTTATTCTGTTCATACAAAATATTAAATTATGAAAATGTGGAATGCGTTCATTCTTTTCGTATGTTCTTGTTTTACATGCATGTCTTCTTCTGTCCATCTCTCGAGTTATGTCATTATCAAGCCTCGTCGAGGTCCACGCAGCATGGCGCTATATATCTGCTATTTTCTAATTAATCGTGCGGATATATATTGATTTAATTTAAATATTCCTGTTTTAGTTATGGAGAAGTTGCTCCACAATTTATTTCCGCCGTTTTCAAGGAATAAAATGCAATATAAATGGTCTTTCATATCGACTTGTATCTAGGGTTGTTCTAAACTGAATGTTCGTTCTATCGAATATTTTTTTTGAATATTAGATACCCTATATTTGTATCTGCATCTATTAGTACCAGATATAGATATTGAATATATTAAAAAACACATATTTTTGTTAAAAAAAAGTTGGGTATTTAAAAATCTGATATCCAATATCTGATTTTGGCTATTCTTTACAAAATAATCCAAATATCCAAAATAAATGGTCATTTGGATATTTTAACCTGTTTAAATTAAATAAGCATAAATTCTAAAGGAACTAATTATAGTATATTAGTGCAAAGTCTATAAAATAAATACAAAAAAAAAATCCAAAGTTCATAAAATAAATAGAACAAAATCCCATGTTCATACATAAAATAAAACTAAAATAAATTTAGCTACTACATAATTTTTCATCCAAAAAGATTAAGTTATCAAGTCTTTAAAGTCTGCAATATTTGACTCATCAATATGTGCAATATGTGGTAGGCTTATAATATTTGGAGGGAGGGGAAATAGATAAAAGTTAGATAAATAAAATGCAAAAATAATAGAATATCATATTCAATGTGTTATATCTCTTCAACCAACTCTTCAAATGAGTCAGAGATGATCATATCCAATTTCATGTGTAAACCAATGTTTCTACTATTTTCGGCATTGGAGAACTAAGAAATGAATCAATAACTAAACTTTTAGGGCATAATGCAAACTTATATGCAACCATAGACACGGGCATAACTAAAAGATTATTAGCCATCAAAGCAACAACTTCATAATTTATATCACTATCTCTCCACCAACTAAGGATGTCAAAAGGTGTCTCAACCACAAATAAGTTATCCTCTAAATACTTGTCTAGATTATTTTTATCAACAATGGAAGTAGTCTCTTTTGCCGTCATTCCTTCAAATAGTTTACGAATTGGATTAGCATGTTATTAAGTGACCTAATTCACATCCATAGAAGAAGAAGACCACTTAGGGGTTGAAGAAGATGTATGCTTGGAGGCATAAAAGGCATACCATTCTTTCAAAAAGAAAAGCTCAACAACCTTAGCAGGCATGCCAAGTGCAACATTATAGTTAAAATACTTATTTATTGTTGAACAAACAAAACTCATTTTCCTCCTAAGATCAAGAATCGCGGCTATAAATAGTAATACATTGCTATTTCAAGCACTTCTCCAATATTTTTCATATTTGTATTTCATACCCAAAGTCATTACACTTGTAAAAAAAATTATCCCCGTCTCTTGCAATTCAAATCATGTTCAAATTACCACAAATCTCTTGCAAATACATGGTACCCGTGACATACCAAGAATAAGATATCTCTCAATATGTCTCATAACAATATTTCAAAAAAAGAAGAAGGAAGCAACACATGCGCATGCTCTTGGTAATCATCTGCATGTACACCCTCTAGCTTGTCCATTTGAACAAGATATTTCTTATCTCTTTTCAACAAAGAAAATGCTTTTATAAATTTGAAAGTAGCATCCAACATAATATAGGTAGAATTCCATCTAGTTTCAATATCCAAACACAAAATTATCTTGGACTCCAATTTATCTTGGTCAACTAGTCTTGAATTTACTCAATCTATCAAGAGAAAGTCTCACATATCTTATAGTATAACGAACTCTAATAACGTGATTCCTAGACTCTTTCAACCTCTCTTTCATAACAAGACTTAGTATATGAGCAACACATTGAATATGCAAATGGGAACCATTCAAAACTTACTTACCCTATCCATTAAGTATTTCTCTTAACTAATCAATGCACTTATCATTTGAACTTGGAATATTGATGGTTAAAGCAAGCACCTTATCAATGTTTCAATCAATCAAAGAACAACCAATAGTCTCACCAGAATGACAAATAGTAGGACAATAAGTGATAATCTTCTTATGTAATATCCAATTCTTATAAATGAAATGGGTTATGAGGACTATGTAGGTCAAGTTTTGAAAAGAAGTCCATGAGTTGGTGGTGAGACAAATTTTATTTGAGTAACTCTTTAAAAAAAAAAGGTCTTCAATTTTGTTTTATCTTCTATGTATAGCTTTAGGTCATCATAGCACTAGTAGTTCGAGAAGGAATTATTGCTCTAGGTTATGTCTTTTGCATATGCCTCCTAAATTCCTCCCCTTCCACAAATCAAAAAGGTAATTAATCCAATACTATCATTTCAACTAATATTTGTATACACTCTTCTTAATTAAACTTCCAAGCGAAACCCCTCATTATCATTGATGATGGAAAACCCCCATCATGAACACAAGCCTTCATGGTTAATAGCATCTGATTTTGGTCTATATTTGTAGAGTATTTCTTATAAAATTTTTAATGATTTCTCAAGTTCAAAGTGTCTTTAGAAAGAATGGGCAATCACATATTGATTATTACAATAAACACACATTGCCTTTTCATTTTTCTTATTATCATATGGCAATTATCGAAATGTTCCCAAACCCATGACCTAAATCATTTTGTAGATGACCCACTCCCAATGATATTTTCCTTAAAAGCTTGAGCATCCTCACTTGAAGAAGTGGCTAATGGGTTAGTGGAGGATGAGGGAAATGATGAGACATTTCTAGTGAAATACCTAGATTCCCACTTTCATCAACTTCAATCTCAGCCATAGACTCATCCATATTGGTTGTTGCATTTATATTTTATGAACAAAATAAAATGTAGTCAAGACTTGTAAAAAAAATCGTATAAATAAATCAAGCATAACAAGTTGTGGTGGTAATCAGCCTAATGAAAGCAACCAATAGGAAAACAATACATCAAGTATGATTTGGCAATACTTAGAATTTATAAGTCTAATATAAGATAAAGAGGATAACGCCAAGAAATAAATCATTTTCAGTCATCAACAATGGTCGCATCAATAAGTAAGGGCCAGAGGTAATTGATTGAAATAGAAAACACTTACATCAACTGAGGATTATATAAATCGGGATCTAAACTTCTAGTACACTGAAATTGTAATACCCCAAATTGAGGGGAGTGTTGTAAGGATTGATTTGGCTACTTATATCAACATGGTATACCATCCTTTTGGTGATTCTGTCCTAATAACTTCACAGTTAAGCGTGCTGGCCGTGGAGTAATTTTAGGATGGGTGACCTCTTGGGAAGTTTCGGAAATTTCCTGAAAATTTCTTGGGAAGTGCGTGAGTGAGGACAAAGCGTGCTAAAAGGACTCGTGTTGATCTGTGCGGCCAGCCGATCAATCCGAAAGCGCTCCAAGGTAGCCCCCGTGTGGTCGTGTCGACTCGGGGTGTTACAAGGGGTGTTTATGGTTTTCTAGAAGTAGAGGGACGGAATGAGGGTGGCGGCGTACGGCGGTGGCGGTGGTGGCCGAATGACGAAGAAGAAGAGAAAGAGAGGATGAGAGGGAGGAAGGGGAAAAGAAAGGTAGAGGAAGGTAGGGGTGGTCTGCAGAATAGATTGGGAGGTGAATGAAGTAGTGGCAGTGGCGACGGTGGTGGTGAACGGTGGCGCAAAGGGTGGCAGAGGTGGGAGAAAAGGCTAATCGGGGAGGAAACTTTACACAGCCGGGGTGACTCGTGCAGGAAGAATCGAGGGAAAAGGGAATCATAGTTAGTTAGAGGATGGTACGGGGAGTACTTGGGTGGCTAGAATGGGTGGCGTCGTTGGCCGAAGGCGGAGGCAACGACATCTAAAGTGGCGGCAGTGCACAAGGAAGGTTTTCTGGGTAAGCAACCAAAAGCTTGATATAGGGATCAATCTTGGGGTATTTTTAGAGTAAAAGGAGAGGATAGGGTCAGGGGACGATGAGGGAATAGGGAAGGTAGGGTTAGGGTCACTAGCGGCGTCATTTGGCCTGCGAAAATCTAGGTCGTGGTAGGGAAGGTGATTGGCTGGGATGAGGGAAGAAAGTGCAAAGAGAGGGGAGAGTTGTTTGGGAAAAATGGTCGATGAGTCAGCAGAGAAAAGGGAGAAGCGAAATTACTAGTCAAGGGACGGGATCAGCAGCAAAAAACCAGGGACATTGGGCGGTGGTGTAGGTCAACGTTGTGGGGGAAAAGAAAGAAGAAGCAGGAAGAAGAAGAAGGGCGTGGACCGGCGGTTCGAGGAAGAAAAGAAGAAAAGAAAAAAAGGGAGCCATTCGGTCGGGTGGGAGTTAAGTGGAACGTAGCGTATAGGCTACACCAAAGGAGGAGGAAAGGAAAAGAAGGGTTGGGTCGCGGGAAGGAGAAACGGTCATGCGGGCTAGGCCACGCCAAAGAAGAAAAGAAGGAAGGAAAACGAGCCAGTGGGCTGGCCTAGTTTAGGGGAGGGGAGGAAGAAAAAGAAAAGAAGAAGAAAGAAAAATGAAGGAAAAAGAAAGAAATAAAAGGAAAAAGGGAAAAGGGAAAATGAAAAATGGTGGGTTGTGTTAATTAAATTAATTAGGATATTTGGGATATTTAAAAATAATAATATTTAAATCCCTTTTAAAGCTAATTTAAGATTTTTGAAAGATTTTTCATAAATTCTATTTTAATTAGCAAATTACCCCAATTTTCTCTAATTAAATTATTTATAAAATTCCAATTAATTTGGACCTACCTTCTCATTCTTATTTTAAATAAAATAATTTATTAATTAATTTCCAAAATAAAATCATTAATTAGCTAAAATACCTAAATTTCTTCCTAATTAAAATATTCCTAAATTTCTTCTTGATTTTCCCTAATTAATTCCCTTTTTATTTTAATAAAAATAATTAATTTAATTAATTTTTCTAATAAAACGTTATTTAACTATAATTCTTAAAATTTAGAATTTTCGGGGCATTTCATATACAACTAAGAGGAATGCATTGATTTCGAGGAAAC
The DNA here is from genome assembly GCA_030549775.1 of Tamarix chinensis. NCBI lineage: Eukaryota > Viridiplantae > Streptophyta > Magnoliopsida > Caryophyllales > Tamaricaceae > Tamarix > Tamarix chinensis. Next base: position 67,913,853 of record CM060182.1, read on the forward strand.
ATTTACCCCGTAACTCGACTCAAGGCTATATGTATGTACCTTGCATTTGCATCATCCATGTGCTTTACATTATATCAAATTGATGTTAAAAGTGCTTTTCTTAATGGTTTTATTGAATAAGAGGTATACGTTAATCAACCACCTTGTTTTGAAAATAACTCAAAACCTAACCATGTTTACAAACTCGATAAGGATATTTATCATTTAAAACAAGATTCTAGAACTTGATATGAAGTGTTATTAAAAAAAGATTTCGAAAAAGGTAAAATTGATAGTACTCTTTTTCTAAAGAAAACCAATGACTTATTTCTTGCACAAATATATGTTGATGATATAATATTCAGTGCTACTAATGAGTCAATGTGCAAGGAATTCTCTACCCTAATGTGTAGTGAGTGTGAAATGATCATGATGGGTGAGTTGACCTATTTTCTTGGACTCCAAATCAAGCTATAAAAGGAAGGAATATTTGTTAACCAAGAAAAGTAAATTGAAAAACACCATAGAGGGGGTGAATAGGGTTTATGGAATGAAAATGACTAAATAAAAATTAGCACATGATGTAGAGTGGTTTAAGAGTAAATTAATATTTACATCCAATACTGAAAGGTTCTCCCTTTTGGATTTTGAAATAATGACGTGTTTTTATTAATGATCACTCTTCTCTCAGTTAATGAGTCTTACTATCTTAATGACCCTCTAAGAGATGATTTACAACTTCGCCTATTTATCTTCTTTAGACTTACCACATAAATCTCTCAAGAATGATAGACAAACACTCACTAACCCCTTTAAAATATTTTTCAAGAGGAGGCTGTAATTACAGATATTTCTCATATGAAAGTGTGGAAATTTAGATGAGGTGTAATCTAAATATATGTAATGAGAGATGTTACAATTGGAGAGTAGTTCTAGCTAAGAGAAATGAGTAAAGAACACTTTTCAGTAAAAAACTCTGAATTATGAAAGTTTGGAAATTTTGAGTGAGAAATTGAATGATTTAAGAGTAAGACATTAATTAGCCAATCAATGTTCTAAAAATTAGTTGTAATAAATTCATAGGGACCTTATTTATAAGGGTTTCTCCCATTGTATAGCTGTGAAATACAAAATCACAAAATGTCATTTCACCCAACGGATAGAAAATCAACATTTAATGCTGACTAGATTATCGGTTTGGTAAAACTAGTTGTTTGGTTGTACTAGCCAGTCAATCGGTATGTTGAAACCAGAAAACTTTTCATATTTTGACCAAAAATAAAAGTTACCATTGTTCAAACTAGTTGACTGATATATTCAAACTAGCCAATCAGTTATGCATAGTACACAGTTGGTCTTAAGAACATATATGAACGGTGCCATAGTATGGTAAGACTAGTCGATGTGTTCATTATGTTGGCTGATTGGTTTGTCCAAATCATTAGATCGGTTATGAGTTGGTTGATAGATTTGGAAAAATCGGTCGATGTGTTTAAGTAGACAAGAATGAATTTCTACAAGAGTGAAATCCATGGAATAGTAGGTCAAACCATTCAATCGGTTGAGCAAACCAGTCGATCGGTTTGGCTAAACCAGTTGATTTTTTTAAACAGAGAAGAATGGGTTTCTACAAGAGTGAAACCCATGGACTGATTGGTAAAACCATTCGATCGATTTCAGCAAACCAGTTGATTGGTTTGGCAAAACCAGTCTATGTGTTTAAACAAAGATAAAATGGATTTCTGCATGAGTGAAACCCATGGATTGGTTGGTCAAACGAGTCGATCAATTTGTGAAACCCATCAATTTTTTAAATAGAGACGAAATAGATTTTTGTAAGAGTGAAACCCATGGCTTGGTTGGTCAAACTAGTCGATCGATTTTCTCCACCAATTGATCTATCTGAGTTTAACTCAACCTATGCCTTTTATCAAATTGAACTAGTTGATCAGTCTAAGGACCAGTCAACTAGTTTTGAATGGAACCAATCATTTTGTTTTAAAAAATTATTGTAAATAGTTTGTGAAATAAAATCAAGTCAAGTATTTTTCAATAATGTGTTTTAAAGAGTTTTATTTGAAATATAAAATTTTTTCAACTTAACTCTTTACAAGAAACCTAAGACTCATAAAATATTGTCCTTACTCTTCAAGTCTTGGTTAGTTTCCATGTGTTGTTTTCATGTACTTGGAACCTTAATTGCTCTTTTATACCTTTGGTGTATGCTTAAAGTGAAATAGGTTAATTGTTGTACATGCACACTTAAGCAAACGCATTAGTTATCAAAATCCATTTTTATCATTAAAAAAAGTATAATGGCATTACTTAATTTTTAGGATAACACCTAAGATTATACTATCCAAGCCCTTTGTACTCATACATGTTTGAATTCTTCTAGCTGGTATGCAAATTCAGGTACTGTAAATCATATCATAAATGATTTTAAAAAACTTGAGTTTTGGTGCTCAATATATTTGTAAAAATCAGGTTTATATGAGAAATTTTCATGGTCTAGATATTTCCCATATGGGGCATTCTCAAATTCCCCATCCCTACAATTATTTGTCAAGTTAAAGAAGGGGCTGAAAATAGAAATCTTGGTAGAGGAGGAGAGTTCAATTTCAAGTGAAAAAATAAGGCATAGTCAAAGTTAATATATTATGTTTAATTATATCTAGTTGACTTAGTTGATTAGCTTTATGTATATTTTATGTTTAAGATTGTTAGAGTTGGTTTGGAGGAAAGATTTTATCCATTAGTTTCTCCCTAAAGATTTCTCTTCCTGGTTATACATATGTACCCAAGTATTCTTCATATGTATGTTTTTGATGTAATAAAATATAAATATCAGAGGAGAGTATTGCATAATCACTGGAGAGTATTGTTTTTCCACTAACCTAATTATCAGTTCTTGAAAGTATTTGGTTGTTTATTTTTTCCTTATCTCATAAAATATAATTGACATAAGATGGATTATAGGTCATCTCCATGTACCTTTCTTGGATACAATACTTCCCATAAAGGTTATAACTTCTTAAATAAGAATGGAAAGGTATTTATTTCAAGACATGTTGTATTTGATGAGTCCAAGTTTCCTTTTCACGCTCAACACCAATCCTGTGATAGAGGAGATTCTATTAATTATACTCAGGTAGCTGATATTCGTATTGTTAAGAAAGTTATGGATAATGTCTCCCTTGTTGGTTATTCACATGTTCACTCTAAAGCTTCTCCAAAGTTTAGCTTTCCACCTAATTATAATGGATCCTTTAGTATTCTTGCTTCTAAATTATACTTGGTCTTTGCACATTCTCCAAGATCTAACTCAATCTTCTTCTCCAAAAATTTATCCTAGTAAAGAAATGGATGAACATTCAAGTCCTCTTTTGATGGTGAATTATCACCCTATGCTTACTCGAGGAAAAAGAAGGATGTTTAAACATAAAGTCTATATAATGTGTTTAGAAACTCATGAACCTGAGACAGTTGAGCAAGCTTGGGGTCATCCCAAATGGAGACAATCTATGGAAGAAGAGTATTGTACATTTATAAGGAACAAGAATTGGACACTTGTTCCTTTACCTCATAATAGGAAGGTGGTTTGTTGTAAGTGGGGTTTTTAACTCAATAGAAATCTATATGGAAATGTTGCTTAATACAATGCTAGATTGGTAGCTAAGGGTTTTTCCCAAAGTCATGGTACTGACTTTAGTGAGTTTTTAGTCCTATAGTCAAGACATGAACTATAAGGATTGGTCTTATGCTTGATTTGGTTAAATAATGCTTGGTAAGGCAATTAGATGTCAATAATTCCTTTATTAATGGTAACTTAGAGGAAGAGGTTTACATGGACCAACCAATGGGTTTCAAAACCAAAAATGCTTTCCTGTGCAAGCTTTAAAAGGTTTTGTATGGCTTGAAACAAGATCCTGGAGCTTGGTTCTATAAACTTAAGATGTGCCTTGAGAGACTAGGTTGTGAACCCTCAAAGGCATATCACAGCTTGTTCATTCGGCACACAAAAACCTCCACAACTTTGGTATTGGTGTGCATTGATGACATTATAATTATTGAGAGTAATGAGACCCAGGTGCAGAGGTTGATTGATCTTCTGCATCATTCCTTTTCTTTAAAAGAGTTGGGAAATCTAAGTTATTTTATTGGTATAAAGGTGATCCAAACAACAATAGGTTTTCATTATCTTAGAAAAGATACATTCAAGATCTCTTAGCAAGGGTCATGATGGATGACTCAAATCCTTGTTCCATAACCATGTTTAGTAGTCTGAAGATGTCCAAACAAGAGAGATCTTATTAATAATATAGCTAAACACAGGTCAGTAGTTAGAGCTTTGTAATACATCACTACTACTAAACATAACAATTATTTTTATGTTAAGAAGGCTTTCTAGTTCATGCAATGTCCCTTGTATACACATTGGAAGGTTGTAAAACGTATATTGAGATATCTAAAAGGTACTCTTGAAGATGGTATGATGATGAAATCCAATAATTGGCTTTAGCTAGTTGGATATAGTGACGCGGATTGAGAAAATGATACAAATGATTGAAGATTAATAAGTGGTTTTATGTATATTTAGGTGCAAATCTAAACATTTTGTGTTCAAAGAAACATAATGTAGTCTCTCGCTCTAGTACTAAAGCTGAATTTTGAAGTTCGGTAAATGTAGTAGTTGAGTTGCTTTGGATACAATGGCTCCTTCAAGAGATTCAAGTACTTACTTCTATGCCTCCCATTTTATGGTGTGACAATCAAATCTCAATTGCTTTGTCAGCAAATCCAATGCTTCATTCTAGGACAAGGTACTTGGAGCTTGATTTGTATTTATTGAGGGAGAAAATTTCGGCAAGGCAACTCATCGTTAATTATGTTCTAGTGATTCATCAAGTGGCAAATTTTCTTACTAGATCCTTAGCCCTACAGTTATTTGTCAAGTTAAAGAAAAGGTTGACAATAGAAAGCTTGGTAGAGGAGCAGAGTTTAGGGAAAAAAATAAGGCATAGTTAAAATTAATGTTTTATGTTTAGATATACCCGATTAACTTAGTTGATTAGCTATTTGTGTGTTTTATGTTTAAGATTGTTTGAGTTGGTTAGGAGGAAATATTTTCTTTATTAGTTTCTCCTTAAAGATCTTTCCATATTTTCTTTATTAGCTTCTCCTTAAAGATCTTTCTTCTTGGTTATATATATGTACCCAAGTTTTCTTTGTATGTATTCTTTTGATATGATAAAATATAATTTTAAGAGGAAAGTATTGCTCAATTAATCTTGATCTCATCATTCTTCTCAATACATTAAATTTTCTAGCTCTCCCCATTGTTGCTTGATGCTGTTGTTTAGCCATTATTACAGTCCACCAACAAAGAAGGTCAAGTGATTTTCTACCAGAAATAAAGTCAACCAAAAGCTTCAATTATAATGGCAATCATAGAGAACATGATGGAGATCTGTCATAGCCCCAAACTCCACATCTAGGGTCGTGTCCAATATGTCGCTTCATACAGTTGACATTAGTAAGTGGGAAATTGTGGGAATCAAGCCATTAGAAGTATCTAACCCTTTATCAAATCGTTAGTTTACAAATAGCTCTCCAGTTGGAGTCGAGGAAAGAGTCAGTATTATATGTTCAAAGCATCTGGTAAGGCGATGAGATTGAGAATTTTCATCACTAGAAAAAATCCAAGAGGGCAAGTCGGCACCATCATCGGTTTTACCTGTCCACACATTAGCAATATTTGTACTGGTAATCTAAGGAAGGAGGTGAGAAAATTTATTCCAATTCCAACCTTCTGTAGGGAGTTTGTCGGTTATGACTGGATTGAAGATATCTTGAGGAAGAATGTCTGCAGTAGCTAGATCAATGAGCAGGCAATCCTCCACCCACCTATGAACCCAAAAACATACAGCGATATCATTGTGGGCAATCCAACAAATACCCTTTCAAAGCAAATTCACATAATTCCAAAGTGGCAAGTGACAACTCGGTCTAGGAGCATCAAGCAAGGACAAAGACCATATGTATCTTTCTATCAAAATATTGACTTAGAGTTTCAACTTATTTTTAAAAAGATCCCCTGCTAGTTTCATGAAGATTGCCTCATTTATTCCTTATGAATATTGTAAACCAATGTCACCTTTTTCCTTTGGAAGGAAAATGGTCTCCCACTAGATAAGGTTGACTTTACGCTTATGAATGGTTGAACTCTAAAGGAAGGATTGATTTAATCGGTCAATTAGTGAAGTGATGCTCATAAAAAGAAAGATTTACATAGAATATAATAGGATAGCAAAAGAGACCGATTATCTTAACATAGCTCTTCCTACCGAAGAGAAGCCGCAGGATTTCCATGCAGAGAGGCATTCTTGGGCTCTCTTATAACAAAATTGTTACTTAATTTCAAGAGACCCATAAAATAAAAATTTGGCTAGAGAAATAAAAAAGATTGTTGAGTGAGTATCTATTTTATGTACTCTATTTAATGAGTGTGCACTTAAGTGAGAGTTTAGTATTAACTTTTCTTAAATAATTTTAAAAAAAAGTTTAATCCTAAAATAACATGTCTTTTAAAAAAAACGGATGGAGTGTGTGGGAGGATAAAAGTGAGTTCAGTATTAACTTTTCTTAAAAGATTTTTTCTTAAAAGAAAAGTTTAATCTTAAAACAACTTGTTTTTGTTTAAAAAAAATAACGGAAGGAACACCGTCAACTTAGATCTCATTGTTTTTTGAAAGAAAAAAAAGTAATAGTTGCCTCAGTTCAAAAATCAAATTGTAAAGGAAATTATCTTCAATGACATGATGAAAGGCGATTGTAAAGAGCAAGATGGTGCTATCATAGTCAAAAGACAAACGTCCCTACAAATTGCTTCCTTTTTTTGCATGGTTGGCCACAGTAGGTTCAATTTTCTGAGCTGTAATCCTGAAAAGATATTTTATGCTATTACTCTCACCAATCATTCTGTTATCTATTCAAAAGATTATTTTATTATTTTTTTGTCACCTTGATGCATGATAGAAAAAGACTCACCAGTCCCCAATGCAAAGACAAGGTAAAAGAAAAAGAAAAAAGATCCGTGATGCTAGGAGTTTATAAGATAAAAGCCGATGGCTATCATAAAAGAAGTCTTTAAAGCCGCTCGATAGAGCGGAGGAAAGAAAGTCTCATTTCCCCACTGCACGTAGTATGACTAGAGAATATTTGGATCCAAATCCTAGGAAGGATAGGTTTGCCTATGAAACCTCGAGTAAGATACCCTCGTCTTCGACTGCTAAACCATGACGTTATCGATGCTTTTTTATGAGGCTCTGTTAAAAACCATCTATGGTGTTGGATGCATTAACGCTTTTTAGCCTAACCTGAAACGACTAAATTCAAACGAGGGCAAGCCAAAGATACCGTACAACATAGTTTTGTGGGTGTCATCAACTCAAGGTTTCAGGTACTAAATTGACTGACCATTCTTGTAGTCGTATCATCCACTAATATTCATACAGAAAGGTAATTCCAAGAACGTGTTATTCATTCATCTTCATACATAAACATATTTACCATAGATCCATCATACAAAAACACTAAAGTGAAAACGAATCATCCCCAAAATCTTCCGAAAGCCATTTATTATGACGGGGATGCGCTTTCATCATTATCACAACCATGACTCTGCTTCTCTTTTAATGTAGGAAATAGTGGAGGGGATGGATTTACAGGATGTGAAAACTGATACGCTGATCTCTCATTAATTTTCCCAACTTCCTTGCATACTTTATCAAGTGCACAAAGGAAATCTCTAACCACCATGAAAATTCTCAACGGATGAGCTTCTTCCTTGGCCAAATTCCCATGAAAATACTCAGTTAATTCTTTAACCTTTGAGAATGCGCTATTCTCCTGACCTTGAACTTTCATTATCTCCACTTCTGCCTTCTTCAAGAAACCATTCATTGTCTCCGAAAACTTATTCTCATTGCTGTTCAATTCTTTCTTCAACCCATCCTCTTCATCTAACTTCACAGCTTCGCCTACTTTACTAATTCCTTGAGCTAATTTCCTGACATCATTACTCAAAACATCCGAGTCCATGGCTGCTGCTTTCTTCACGTTACCAAGCTCAGCACCGAGGCCAGCAACAATTTCAAGGCCGCGCTTTCTCGAGTCGATGTCATCTAATGTACTAGGAGTAGTTACTGTTTTGTTGTGAGTCATTTGGTGGAGGCGGGAGCCTTCGGATCTTATGATCTCTTGCACAACAAAATGCAAAAGCGTGGTCTTGCTATCAGCTCCTTTAACGTCTGCAAGCTTGAGTAGAGTGTCAAGCTTGAAGGCTTGGGCATCACCACGGTTCGTCCCCACATTCATTCTGTTTCCCGTCTTCAATACAGCTTCTAGCAGCTTCAAGAACATTCTGCTGTTTCTGAGTTCCGCACATGCTGCCTGCAATACAAGAAAAACGTGAGCCAAATATAGCATCAAAGAAGATGGCCAGGGAAACAATGCGTAAACGATCATGTACCTCTAAAGCATCAAAAGACTTTTTTAGGTGCTCGACTTCTGAGTCGAAATTTGCAATGTACAGCATCGCATCAACCCTTTTGAATGCGAAAGGGATGTCCAGAACTGCCTGGAGAAACTTCTCAGCCGAACCTAGTTTCAGTGGTGATTCATCTTTGTACTCCCTGAGCTTCCTTTCCTCCTCTTTGGTTGGGGCCATTTTCAACAAACTCTCTAATAGCTCTGTCCCTAATGTATCTACATTTCCTGTTTTACCAAAATTTTGAAGATGAAAAAAAATCACATCTCAGCAAAATCACTGATATATGTTTACAAAAATTGTAACGTACCCAAACTGGCTTAGAACAAACAGTTGTTAACACCTTTTTATTTATGCAAAATATAAAATGCTAGGAGCATTGTCTATAGCATTTTGCACATAGCAAAATAAATATATTAAATAAAATAAAATGCCACGTTAACAACATTTTCAACCTAATCAAATAAACTAGCTAACATTTTTCAACATTATTAAGAAGTCTAATCCAATCAGCCTTAACAGTTAACACTAACATATATCATCAATATTAATGGAAGGACCAAACATATAGTTTACTAGTACTATATTTAACAAAGTACCTTCTAAAAGGGCATCACAAACTTCCTCCACAGTCACATTAAGTGCTCTCAACAAAATTGCAATATTCTGAGATTTTTTTGGATCAAGCACTCGTGTTTCTGGGTTCAACAATGGCATCATTGATCTCGCAGCACCTGCATCTTTCGATCCCGAATTCGACCCATTTACCACAAACAAGGTCTCTATCATCTCCTCATTTAATCTGCACCCAGAAATTCAAATGTCCCAGTTCTTAGGCGGACCAGAATTAACAAAAGACAGGAAAATATAAAGGCTGACTGACAAGTAGTCCCATGTAAGGATCTTACTGGAAAGAACTTGGCTTAAGGCGATCCCAAACAGTGACTTTTTCTGAGCTTGCTCTTACTTTATCCCAGTGCAGAGGCTTCAATTTAGGCTTCGGAAGAGTTTCATTATTATTATTATTATTACTATTATTATTATTCTCTAATGATGACAAGGGGGCTTGTTCACGCATTGACGCCGAGCTTTGAAAAACGATAGGTCCGGAGGGTGGCACGTGAGGCGGCGGCCCTGGTATTGCTTGCTGGGTTCCGGTTACTGTTGTCACATTTTCCCAAAATCTCGGCGGCGGAGGAGGTGGCGGTGACGGCGGAGGTACATGCGCTGGTAAAACGGATTTCCCACTAGCCGTTTGCGATTTTCCATTTACAGGTTGTACCTCAACAGAAGCTTCAGAAGAGGAATCAGAACTCCTGGCAGGTGAATCATGGGCACTGAGTGATGACTTTCTGTCCGGTGATGGTGTTCTTAATGACGGGGAGTCCGCACCGAACTCTTGTTGGTCGGGTATCAGGCATCTAGAGGTAAAATTCAGAAGCGGGGAAGGACTGGAAGTCACAGAATGAACAAGGGATGACAAATTAGAATCATGGTACGTCGAATTCGAGCTGCTTTTATTTTCAAAAATCACAGTCCCAAACTCTTTCCTCTGGCTCGAACTCAAACCCATTCGGCCAGAAGACCCCCTCGGCGAATAAAACTCCTCTTCGTCATCCTCCACGCCACCATAATCGCTAAAACCCACTTCAAAATCCCGGATATTTTGTCGATGTTCTTGGAAATTCTGTTTGGGTAAGGGAGGGAGCGGTCGAATTTCAGGAGACTCCACTTTCTGATGATTCGACGACCCCGTCGGCTCACCATGCTCATAGTGAACAACGGCAGCTGCATCAGCCTTCTTTTCAAACTCCCGAGAAGTCGCTAAAGTGCCAAGGTAAAGGAATTCAGAGCTTGTAGTCGATGCCCCAGCTGCGTTAGGACCGAGCTTAGGTAGATGACCGTCAGAGGCAGCGATACGAGACGGGTAGAGACGAACGTCGTCTGAACTTGAAGGGTCTTCTGGGTGGAATCCACGGCGGGATTGTCTGCGTCGGTGGATGAGGACGAAGGCGAGGACGGAAAAGATAGAAACAAGGAGGACAGTGAGGAGGGAAGAAATGACTATCAGCTTGGTGGAAACAGGGGTGTGGGAAGTGGAGGCGGAGGAGCGAGGGAGGGCGAGGGAGGATATGTTGGCAGGAAAGGTGGGAAGTGCATTGGTAGAGGTGGTAGGAGTGGTTCTTGGGGGTGGTGGAGGTACGGTGTAAGATGGGAAGAATGGGCTGCCATCGGAGGTTGTGGCAGGGGTGGTGGCAGAAAAGGGGTGTTTGATTTTGGGTTTGGGTTGGGATTTTGAAGGAAGGGATGGAGTGGGCGGTTGAGTAGGTGGGCTGGAGGAGGATTCAGGTGAGACTAATGGTTGGTGAAGGACATGGCGGTGGTGATGGTGGTGATTGTGAACGGTTGAGCAGGCGGATGAGAAGAAGAGTAGAGTGAGGGAAAGTAAAACTAGGCTCGGCTGAGAAGTAGAAGGCATTGCTGCAGAAGTAGTGGACAGACACAAATTTAATAAGTGTAATCAAAGAAACGAAGAATAATCATGTCGGGGAGCAGAAGAAGTGATCACTGATCGAAGGAGGATGTTAATGAACTACTTGGGGCAGAAGCTGCTACTTTTTGGAACGAGGGAAAAGTTGACAAACCGCTACTGCTAGTATATTTACCACCATGACTAGTGAGTTGTGAGTGTGAAGGGGAGGAGGAAAATAGCAGCAAACACGGTAGCCGAGGAATGGTAGCTCGGAGTTCAATAAATTTTCCAATATTCGCATAAAATCTCTTGGACCGTTGAAAAGTTTTAAACTTAATAAAATTATTATTTTTACAAATATATGCTTGTTCAATAAATTTTTCTAACATCTATCCATAGGGTTAAAGTAATTAAAATTAAGAAAAATTCTAACATTTAATAAATAAATAAATAACAGCATATATGTGTATAATTAATGCACTAATTAAAACTACTTTAAAAAATAAATTAAAGTCTAGAACTCATGTTAAACTAACCTGTAAAATAATTTTAAATTGTATGTTTGTATTAATGCGTATTTAAAAAGGCATAACAGCAAACTACCACTGCTTAATGAAAATATCAAATAAAAATGTAATTTAATTGTGATCGGATAGAAAGCTAATTAATTTTTAAGAAGAAAATTGAAAGATTTTTTTATCTTTTTCTTAAAAACTTTTCAAGCTCACCTTTGGGGGGCTTTTTTCGAGCACCCAAGAAAAAAAATGATTTTCGTGACAAGTGCGTGCTTTTGGATATTCAAAAAGTTAGCGGTACTGGTACATGATAGTACATGCAAAAACAGTAAATTATGGAGAAAAAAATGGTAAAGTTAGAAAAGGTGGGGGCTCTAAGAAAAACAGGAAGACAAAACATCGATGTCAGCTGTTGAGATCAGCGTTACTTCTGCAAGTTAAATACTATTTCGCCGCTTTGGTAATTTTATAAATTATAAAAATAAAATATTTATTTTAATCTTTTAAATTTATAATTTGATCTGTTTTAATTCTATAAAAATTTAATATTTATTTTAGTTATTGTACAATTATTTTATATTCAATTATTCCTTGAGCCATTAAACCCTTTATCAACATACTATTACAAATTAATTTCCATACTCTCTCTCCTAATATACATTTTATCAAGCGTATGCTACTCATAATTTAACCCCAATTATTTTATATAATATACTTAATATATTCTAATCCAATATCACATGAAGAATACAAAAATTCCATATTTATCCAAAGCTGACCAAAATATATCTATCTTACTTAAACATATCAAACTATTTTCTTACATAATTTGTAATATACTTAACTAACACTCTAACATATTATAAATGAAATAAAATATAAATCCCAACATACTATTCCATGTTTATTTTCCCACAAAATACTTAAAAGGCACAAGTACCCTTAAGATTGGAAACTAACCAATTTTGTTTCCAAACCATATGAATCATAATATTATCAACTTCTCATCCTCAACATATTTATCATGATAATATTTAACCATATATATAACCCATTTTCCATACTCTAGTTAAAATGATAGATCATACCAACATGTTTAGTATTACCATTCAAGGCTTATAAAAAGTAATGCCACGTAATGCTCATAATTTACATAACATTTATAATTTCATAATACGATACAACATGCACAAGGTACATCATCAACAACATGATTCACGAATTGTAAATCTACTAGCATGATATTATATATAATCCACATAGCATCAAAACCATATCCTAAGACTTATATCCTTACATTAGTACCACCGATGTCTAGGCAAGCAAAAGATCCTAAGCCTCTTCCTATAAGGTTGTCAAAGAATCACCTAAGGCTTAGAGAAAACACAATGTTAGAACATAAGAAGGTCGAGCAAGGAAAGTCAAGGCAAGAGGGAAAAAATAAGGGAGGGAGATAGGCTAAAAGAGCTAGCTAAGAAGGATAAAAAAGAAGCGGTGTGCTCGTTAAAGTCAATAATTAGCTAAGACCAAGGGAAAGTAAGCAGGGTTGACTAATAGTCGAGGAAAAAGAAAAGATCAACAAAGAGCCAAGGGTGATCAAACAACCTTGGTCAAGAATAAGTGAAAAATAATGCAACTAATTTGGCAAGACAACTTATGCTAAGGGTAATCAATTCTCTCGACAAGTTCATTAGATCAACAAGTTCAAATCGTTCAACAAGACTAGCCAAGATCAAGGGGGGCCAACAAAAATTGGCCAAGAAGGAGGGGAAATGACACGATTACCCAGGGGTGTTAGTCTAGGTGGTTGAGTGCCAAATGGTGGCGGTGGTTGTGGCAAAGATGGATGAATTTGGGCGATGTTTGGATCAACGAGCTCTGAAGGTCAAGGACAACGATGCCAGTGACAATGATGACGCCAATGATAAAGACGACTAGTAAGAAGGTAGCAAATAAAATGGTCAACAATCAGGGGAAGTTTTAGAGAAGAAAGAAATAGTTTTTGTGGCTTTCAATACACAATAGCGAGAGAAATATATGGTATTTATTTGGTTTGTTTCATAAGGAAGGATGGTGTGGTAAAAATTGGGAAGTAAGGTTAAGTGATAGAATTGGGACAAAGAAAGCAATGTGAGAATAAATAGGGATGGGATCTTACATGAAAATCATATAAGAAAGGAAGGTAATGATAATGGAGTGGGAATTTGGTTAAAGTTGAACATTTTTGTTTTGAGTAACAAAACCGAACAAAATCAGTTGGGCAGGGACAAGGAGTTGTGCAAAAGGAAAAGAAAAAGAAAGAAAGAAGAAAAGGAAAAAGGAAAAAAGAAAGGGAAAATAAAAGGGTGCTAACAATTAGAATTAGAGTTAAAATTAAGATTAAATAGTTAGGAAGAATATTAGTATATTAATCAACCAAAATTAAGGTTGAATTATATTTCAGGTATTACAACTTCCAATAACCATTAGGGTAGTGCACTAAAGTGACTTCCAACCATACACACCAAACCAATACTAATTACAAAAGGTAGTGCATAAAGGTAACTATTGAAACAACAATCCAAACATACCAAATCCACCATATAGAGTTATTTTTCCTTTTAATTACTCAATAAGATGCAAGAGATAAGCCAGAGACATATAAAGTACTCTAGTTATATCGACACATGTGGTAATGGTGTATCCTCCGACCCTATAATCTAAAGACGTATATAGTACTCTAGTCATATTGGTACACCAAGGCAATACTGTGTCCTTCCATTCTAGGACACCTAATTATTAAGTATGTATACTCTCTAAAAATGTGAATAACTAATTAAAGTTGACTAAGGTCTTAGTCAAAATGCCTAAGGAATCTAATGAAACCACAAAACCAAACTTAGGACTCTTACTTTATCTACAGGGCAGCTAACCCTTAAAGGCAAGCTATTATCAATATTGAGGTAATCTATTTTAAATATTAATATCTTATTAAATTGACTAGAAACCACACACAAACACATATATGACAACCAATCCAAACTTAATCATTTTCATTTATTAATGCCTATTCAAGTCAATCCTAAGGCTAATAGTCAAAGGTAAGCCAAGGTCAACACTAAAGTCAACTAAAATCCACCAATATCAACCTATTTCAATTATCTACACTTAGGCACATTTTAATCACAAATGACCAAAATGCCCTTGAAAAATCAATCACCATGATTTTAACCATTTTATCACTAAACTTTGATATGATTACACAATTATCATGAAAAGGCTAAAGAGATTAAAAGTAAGGTATTTGCATAAGGTATAAATCTTGAAACTTCTAAAATGAAAAAAAAAGACTATTTTTCCCTTGTATATTAATTAAGCATACTAAGCACACACAAGAACATCAATGTGAGTTTTTCATGCCGGTAGAGTTGGATTTCATTGGTGTTTTAGTTGGTGGCTTATGCTACACAAAGGCTTCAACATGAAGTATCAATTATGGTGGTGGTGTTGCGACATAAAAAAGTGTACGAAGGTTAGGTGAGGTTGCACGAGCTATGTTGTAAACAAAGTTAAAACGCAAAGAAAACAATGGGAAACTAGATTAAGGGGGAGTTATAGAGGCTTGCAAAGTAAAAGTTTTAGAGGAAGGGGGAGTGGGGAGCTCAGTTTGGGAAGAATGAATAGTAGGGAAAAAAGAGAAACGAGAGAAATAGAGGTTGGTTCTATGAAAATGGTGAAGGCTAGACACACACCTAAGAATTGATAATATGAAATGTTAGGGGGCTTGTACTAGGATACCTCACTAATCCGTACTAGACATCGATGTTATCCCAGCTTGCCACTATATAATCTTATACCTCAAAGATATGTGCATACCTTCTACTAACCGCAACCTAATAGAGAAGGAAATAGGTAATGAATGAAAATATAAAAACATAGAGCGACCTACCTACTAAATCTCGGCTAGTTACCCCTAGTGTCGAAGAAAAAGAGTTGAATAAAATCTTAATTCATTAATTATAAATTACTAGATGATATCACAAAATCACAAACTAATTCCATTAAAAACTAGATTCAGTCTTTCTGATGGTGCCGATCTGTAAGCGCACAAATTCGTTGTAGTACTTCAAGGTCATATCCTATAAGGACTTAGCAATTGAGTGCCAAAATTTATATTTTTAGCCATTTAGATCATTATAAAGTGAGAATATGCAAGTGGGTAGTGAAAATAAATATAACGACTAAATAAATGTAAACTCTAAAACGGTCTCTAAATTGGTGTTCGACAATGAAATAACGCTATATTGTAGTTTAACTCAATGGCTGTGAAAAAGCGGTCTAAATATACTCATTAGCCTCTTTCAAGGTCTAAGAACATGTTTAGTCTAATTTGTTGACTACTTTCATGACTAAGAAATTAAATCAAACTCATTAAGTGTTGCCGATTCTATAGCCCCTGTACTTTCGTGATCGCTTGAATTCCCGTTCATATGTTAATTTCTGATAATGATTTCAACCTTTCAGTTGCAAATAATATCTAAAAATCTGACCTACAACGATCAATCCTAACACATGAAATAACACATACGAACTAAACATACAACATATACTTTAATTCATCATATTAATACCAAAACATACCTAATTCAATCATAGAAAAAAGATTACTCACTCATGATTGTAAGGACTATAAACGATGTAAATTCCATAACAAACAGAATGACAGTGTAAAAATTTACAAAGAAGAGAACTTGGATTGAATTGACTATAAATCAGAGAAGAACAGAGTTGATTCCTAGTTGATCGTACACGAACTTGCACTTAAATCCAAAAATTAAACCGACAAAATCAAGGAATATTACATGAAGTTTTTGATTGGGAACAGAGATGAAAAAGTACTCTGAAATCTACCCCAAATACGTCCCCAAGAATTCCTTGGAGAATCACTTAAAAACTACTCATAACATAGGCTACGTCATGCACAAAGATCATGGGGTAACACTACTACATGGCCATGCAAGGTCTACACGGCTGGTGCGACTGTAGCCGGCACGCAATTTAAATCCTCTTGTTGTCAATTGTAGCACTGGTAAATAAGGGTATCGTTCTAGCCGGGGATTGAGAGGGCTCACCTCTAATTAACTAGCTTAAACTATTAATAAAAGGAAAAACACTAAATAACCTAAAATAAATAAATAAGAAAAATACTAATGGGGGTTTATCAATAATAATAAAAGGAGTAAATAAAATAAACTAATAATGAAAATAATAGAAAACGATGGAGATATAGGAAACTCGCAGATAGGAGAAATATGTTAGGAAAATAAAAATCCACCACTAGATTAGGTCGAAAATATAATATTTATTTCTAAGTCATCTTTTAATCGTGAGAAAGAGATCGACCAAGTTGCACACCAAAAGCAGGTCTATACACCTTATATTACTTCCCTTAATTAAATTAATACGACAAAGCGCCAATATTAACCCTATTAAATACTAGCAGTATAGCAGCAACAAGCGACTCCTATATTTAACTAGATTTAATGCATTAAGTGTAAGTGGAAGGCTGTCAATCTAAGTACCCATACTAGTACAAAAAGCATGTCTAGTTGTATTTCCTTTCCTTGACCCGCACGTATCTAAACGTTTTACCACTTCGGTTAGAATCACAAAACGATTAGGTGAATTGTTATCTAACCTAGCTGCAATTTATACATATAAATTCTAGTATATTTAGATGGCCACCTAGCAAGCAATTTATCCTACATACTGTCACTTATGAGGTACCAGAACAAGGCATGCACCAAATAAACTATACTTGACAGAATCATACATATAAACGATAGCAATTAATATAGAGTCAAGAAACAATCTCACGAAACAAAGAAAATAAAATTATAATTCAAACCATAGTCTAGGGTTTCAATTCATTCCCTAATAATAAATAATCAACCAGTCATAATTAAAGAATTAATTACACAGAAATATATATCTAAAATATTAATTAAAAATAAGAGAAAGAAATAACCGGAATTAATTTTGGATAAAAGATTTAGAATTTATTCAGATAAAAATTAATTTTATCTGAAATAAATTCTACCGGTATAAATTTCCTCTTATTTTTCTTTTTCCGGCTGGCGTTGGTTTCCGTGCAAAATTCCTTTCTTTTTTTTTCTTTCTTTCGTCGCTGGCGCTGACGGCTAACGATGGCGTTGCTCGAACTCCGTGCGTCGTCCGTTGCCCCGGTCTCGTCGTACTTCTGCTCCCGTACCTCTCGTTTCTGCTGCCGTTCCACAGAGACTCAGCGTTTGAGCCTCTGACTTGATTTCGGTGCGTCTTCTCGGCGTCCCTTTTCCTAGCCTTCGGCCGAGCCTGTGAAGGCTCTCCGCCTTTTTTCTCCCTCCGCATCGTCTCTTCTTTTCCGTGTGGCGGCTCTCTCTATTTATTGTCGTGCGGCGCTTTAATTTCTGCGCCCTGCCCTTCGTTTATTTTTCTTTCCACGTCAGCCCTGACGGCTGGCCCGCCTCGTCCTTTTGTGCGTCCCACGTCAGCCCTGCCCAACTGACTCTCTCGGCTTTTTTTTTGTTTTGTTTCGTGCGACAATTTGGTTTATCTTGTTACAGGCCTTTGGGCCTTCGGCCTTCGGCCGTTGGTCCAAAGGTTTTTTATTTATTTTAAAATAAAACCTGTAAAATAAAATTAATAAAAATTAATAAATATTATTTTATTCTAAATTTGCTTAATTTATATCATTTTAGCTCAAATAATAAAATTTATGTAATTTTTACCACTTAAGCATAAAACAATAATTATTCTCCTATATTAGTTAAATAAACTACCAAAAACTAAGATTATAAGGGTATAAAATGTGTCAAAATATGAATTCATCAACGGCCTGGCTATGCAGCATTCTATCTCCCGAAATGGTGGATACAGCTTTCACATGACCGTGTAGGATATGTACAGCTTGGCCATGGGGCACCCTCGATTTTAACCTGACTCATTCAGCTCCCGCACGACCATGTAAGATATGCACCGCCAAGTTGTGCATCGTCCTCTTCTTCAACCTGGTTGTATTAGTGTTGCACGATTGTGCAGCTGGGTGTGCCATTGGATTTGCATCACCATGTCCTTGCCTCTTTGACCTTCTTGGCTTATTTTTGGCTCTTTGAATTTCTAAACTCATCCATAAACATGCTAGGTTGACTTATCTTCCTTTAATGCCTTTCATACTCGATCTTTTGCTCCAAAAACATGCACTACTTCCTCGGATTTGTGTGCTCTTGTGCAAGTCCCTAAAAAACAAATATAAAGAGAATAATAGCATGAACTATAGACTTGAACTACAATAAAATACATATTATAAACTAAGTAAAGTCTTAAAATGAAGGAAAAGAAAGGAAAAAATAGATAAAATATTCACTTTATCAGTTTCCAAGTGATAACATCAGACACATCACAAGGCATATAAGCCACCAATTGGGTGTTTAAAGGTGACACCAAACTTAACCAAATCATTTTGATCCATACTAAATGCAAGTTAAACATGGTTGGAATTGTGATTAAAACATTGTAATTACATGGAAACATTAATATAAAAGGCCCAAAGGAAGAACATTACATAACAAGTAAACATGGTGATATACATGTGGACTAGTTGACCGGTCTATAGGATTAGTCTACTGGTCTGGTCATACCATACCTAAATAGAACATAAAATCAGTGATCCAGTCAACTGGTTGGTCCCACCAATTGAATGTTCATATAAAATCATTTAACTGATTGGTCCTATTGATCAACTGTTCGTATGAAATTAGTCGATGAGTTTGACTAAACCGGTCAATGGGTCTAAATAGAGACCAAACCAATTTCGTCACAAAGCAACCAATTGATGGGTTTGACAAACTGATTGAGTGCTCATAGGAACAAGTCAACTGATTTATCAAACCTATCAATTAATCTTGCAACTAGCCGATCAAAAATCCCAAATCGAACAATTATTCAAACAACTAGTAGATCAGTCCAACAAGCCAATCAATTGGTCTAGGAAAAACAACAACCAGATCTATGATCCACTTATTAAAATTTTACCCAACTTTATCATTTTAATCTACCATGAAAAGACATACTAGACACATAAAATCATATGGGTACATGATTATATTGGTATTTAACAAAATCGTACTTAAAACTGCCAAAATCACGCATAATAAAAAGGAACTCAAAATATGCTTCAAAATTCAAAGAATAAAACTTTACCACATGCTCGAATCCAATAATACAATTAACCAAACAACAAAAGACTGTATTCATATTAAAGATAATAATACCTTACCTCCAAGTAATTCTTTTAGAATAAAATACTCCTAACTTGATGGTTGTCTACCAAGATCTAGATTCTTAAGATAATCAAGAATCAAAATGATTAAAACTATTTTCCTAACTTAATAAACATAACCTAATCAAGAAGAAGAAGAAGAAGAAGAAGAAGAATGACATAACTCAACCTTTCCTGGAAACTAAGATTTTAAGGAGAAAGAACTAAAATCTTTAACCTTTCTCAAGACGTTAATCATTCATTACTTAAGAGAAACAATGGATAGCTAAAGCTAATATTAGAAGAAGAAAGAAGAGAAAATAATTTGACCAAAGGATGAGGAAACATAAGGCAAGCCTCTATTTTCTCAGCAAATAAGAAAAGTGGAGAATATCCAACATTTAGGAATTTTCACAAGGAAAAAGGGAGAGAATGAGCAAATACAGAAGGTGAGGAATGAATTAAATTGGGAATGGAGTGTGTAGGAGAGAGTGATGGCTGACATTCTCAAGTGAGAGAGAGGGAAGTCTGACTTAGGTTGAGTGTGGGCAATCGGGGTGTAAGGGAAACACATGTTGAGGTAAGAGAGGTAAAGTGTAATCGTGGAGAGGCATGACAGTGGGTTGGTAAGTTAGGGAAGAGGTATAGAGAGTCAAATAAGCATTCATAGCTACCAAAAGAGAGAGGAAAGTGAGGGAGAAGAGAGAAGGTAAAAAATGCCTAAAAAAATACTTTTAGATAAATTTTATCTAAATAAAATTATAGAATGATCTAAATAATGTAAAAATAATCCCAAAGCACCAAAATATATTCTAATTAAAAGTTTTGATAAATATTAGAAAAATATTTGAATCATTATAAAAAAGGAACTAAAATCATAGGACAACCAATCGATCGATTTGAGCAAACTAGTTGACTGGTTCATAGGAAAATAAAATTGATAATTCCTTAGCATACCGGTAGATCAGTTAGGAAAATCAGAGGATTGGCGCACCTAAAATTCACAACTTCATTAAAATTTTAAGCCATTTCCAAAACCAGAACTAATTTATTTAATATTAACATGATTTTAAACACAATGTGAATGATTTTAGGACGGGATATTATAGTTTCAAAGGCACAAGTAAACATGGTAACCTAAATATATGCATACTACGAAAGGCACATAAAATATCATTCTTAAATATTAATTATTCAAGACCCACTCGTTATTAAAAGTGAATATTAAAATCACACACATAACCTAAAGTTAAAGACTAAGGTCAGACACATAACTTAAATCCCAAGACTAAGACCATGGTCAAACACATGGTCAAGACACAACCCACAAGAGTTAAACCTCAAAATATTCAAAATATCCATGAGAACCAGTTGATTGAGCCTATAAACTTGTGGACTGGTAGCATATCATACATATCAGATAAATTTACTAATTGGCTTAAGAATAATGACTAGTTTAGCCTTTAATGAATTGATTGGTGTAAGACTAGGAGAAAATAGATAATTACCAGGTTAACTAGTTGACTAGTTAGCCAAAACCAATTAACTAACTAACCACTTGATTGCTTTTTTTATCGGTACCAATTAAGTGGTTTTAATGGAAATTCTATATATTCACATGAATCATGCATAAATAATTAGAACTTAATGACAAGCACTCCCACATACATTCATGTTATCAAAACTCATATAAATTATTATCAACAAATTAAACACCTAAATCATGCTTGAAAATCAAACCAACACCATCTTACATGCTATTTTACCAAAATTGATCAAAAAGATCAAGAACGACCAAAATGTTTATCGCATGTCATAATATACAACAATCTCATGTTAAATGCCAATAAAAATATAAGAACTCTTATCAGACTTAAACTCAACATAAAACATCAATCATGCTAAGGGGGCTAGTATCACGTGCATGCATATTCTCAACCCAAATACATTAAAACATATTAACATGCTTTCACATCCTCATGCTTGATATTTATAACAACATGCTTAGGAGATCAATAGCAAACATATAAATCACTCAAGAGCCAAGTTAAGATTAAGATAAATTTAATCTACCCTTAGCAACCAACTATTTTAGAAAATAAGAAAACCCCTAATTTGGTGACTCCTCTACAAAGACCTATTGATTATCATTATGAAAATAAATTTTAGATTAAAAAAATTCTTAAAAGCCAACCAAAAAAATTGATAAAAATATAGGGAACATTTAATCAGTATCAACTAGAAAATTTAAAGGATAAGAAGAGGAAAACCAAGGAAATATTTAACTTAATTTTGTTTAAAGAAAACCAAAAAAGGTTTGAATGAGAATAAAAAAGTGGGTTAAGAAAGTAAAATGAACCAAGAAATGAAGAATAGTAAGAGAAGGGAACTCAAATATGTAAGAAAGGAAAGGAAAAATAAAAGCATTTCAACACTTAGAAACTTAGCCAAAAAAAGAGAAAATGAAAGCCCGATAGTGTATATATAGGGGGAATTTGTAATACCTCATCTTTCAAAAACCAATTTAAAACTATATTATGAAAAAAATAGTTTAAATAAAGGTTTTATTACATCTTTTGAATGCTTCTAAATCCTTGTTAAAATTTTATAGGGTTTCATTTTAAATTCTTAACCCTTACCATGGTTTTCTTTATGGGAGAATTTTCATGTCACTTTTGACCTTCGAACTTCTTCGTTGTCATTCTAATTTATAAAGTTTGAAATTTTTTCAATTTTTTTGAGTCTCTTAGTTATTTTTAAAGTGATAAATAGAGGTTTTCATGATAAAATATTATTCATGATTCCATTCAACTCTTATCCCATTTTAAGCCCCAAAATGACTTTCTAGCTATCTACAGTTTACAAATCTTTGGAGATATTTATATTTTGACATTATTGAGAAAAAAATGAATTAAAAATATTTTTTAATGGTAATATGCCCATTTTTTACTACATAAAAACCTTCATTTTAAAATATTATAGAAGCAAAAAACTCATATGAAAAATGGGGTGTTGCAACCAAATATAGTGCAAGATAAACATATCATCATCTATCCCATGTTAGTCACAAGGGTGGGTATCTAAACCAAATGAAATGTGAGACAAATAGAGTGCATAAACAGTACAAGAGCTAAAGGGTTTAGGTTTACAACCAAAGCCAAATTCCAAAATAATATGAAATACAAGAGGAAAATAAAATCATAGAAAAACACATCTCTAGAATAATTATCAGTCACAAAAGACCCTCAATATAGAATTACACGTTGGAAAGTCTTATCTCTCGATGTATCAACCCCAAAAAAGCACATGGCCATCTATTAGTTATCCGTCACTACCTACACAAGATCTTTTGCTCATGGGATTGAACAAATGACCGATTAGACGATCATGTCAGTACTTGCATATTAAGTAAGTTAAGTTACCTAATATGAAATTCAATAAGTGCATCATGTCACAAAATCATACAGATCATGCTGGCCATGCATAGATTCATGTTTGTGCATTAATATGCTATGGTGGCATATTATGCTCATAACATGGTACATTTGCATATGCATAAGAACTTTGAGGTTATAGTATCATGAAGGGTCACATGTATCACATGGATTATGGATCACATATATCGTTATGAACCTTGATAGATAAACAGTGCATATTAGAGTTGTTCATTACCACAAGAGATTATTCTATTAGTATCTTGATATAATGGTAACCACATAATTCACATCCATGTGGAGTTATAAGAATTATAAGAAAACACTTGATTTCTCCATTATGAGACTCACTCTTAATAGCACACCAATAATTGGGGTTACTAAATAATTGTATAAAAATAATTATCACCGTCTACTACTCTTGGACATAAGCTAACATAGTGAACAATCCCATCCATAATAGGCTGGTGGTATTGATGTTGGAACATTTACATTGAAAATTAGCTATAGAATTTTCTAACATTCCTAGCATATCAGTCTATAGGTTGTACTGGTACTACAACACAAATCATGATTATATGTTCAAATCACCATTTAGGCATAAAATCCCTAGAACATGTTCTTTACACCATATACTTCGAAAAGTCATATTCTTATTTTTGAATCCAATAGCATATACATTTTCACATATCTCATCAAATCTAATGTGTCACTAACTTCATGCACAATCACTTCACTTATGAAGCAATAATGACTTATCACACCAAATGAAGCACAGAAAGCAATTGCAAGAAACCTTGATAATTCTAGGTTACCTTCAAAAATCACAATTAAAACTAAAAAAAAAATACTTATTCAAAAATTTGTATGCCAGAAGAAGAATCAAATCTAGAGAAAATAGAGGGAACAAAAAATAATAATTAACCTTTCCAACAACAAAGAGCACTGGAAGAGAATGTGAATCCTTCAACTTCTCCTAAATCTAGTCCCCTTTGCTTAAGAGAAACAATGGAGGACTAGGTAAAGGATCAAAGAAAGGAAAACAAAAAGTAAATCTTAGAGGCAATAAGGTGATAAGATAAGGAAAATGATTGGGTGTATTTTTGAAGGTTGAGGAACACAACACAAAGATAAAGGAAATTAGAGATCACATGTTGGTTATAGTAAGAAAATGAGGATTATGGATATAATTAATTTGTATCCCTAATCCCTCATTCTGAAATGATGACTCATAAGGCTCATTAGGTGAAGAAATCTCTATGATTTCAATCAACAAGCTGAAATGGTGTTTCAATTGTTGCATGGGTAATGCAAGCCAAATTTGAATCAAAAAGAGAATAAAGATCAAAAATCAAAAGGGACAATTTTTTTCCCAATATAAGGTATGGAGCTCAAGAAATTGAGCCCTGAATACCTTCACCAAAGAGGAAGCCAAAAGAAAAGAAGACCTGAAAGAAAAGAGCTAACCTCCCCTATTTACAAAATAATTTCTCAAATTTTCCAAAAATCCTCAAAATTCAGTCTAAAAAGATTAAAGAACTCATAACAATATTTTATAGCCAAATTGAAGCATCACCATCAAGTCAAAAAAGTAGTGGAAAGAAAATTGGTATAGAATCATAAATGAAGAATAAAGTTTGCTCGACAATCAATTAACCGATGGATCCCATCAATTTACCAATTATTCAAGGCTAAAAGTTTTTTTAAACAGACACGCACATCAACAGATGGCCCCTAAAACTCTTTCCACCCCCTTTGATTCAATCTTATCTGAACTTTCATCAAATCAAGATCAAACGCACATCATATTAACATCTAACAAAAGAGTCACACACATATGAAGAAACAAAATTTATGGGGTATTACAATATCTATTTTTATTATTTTCAAGTTTGATGTGCTAATTTTAGTTATAATTAGCTACCAAAACCTACTTTTATTCCTTTAAATAACTTCCAACCATTATGGGACCCACTTACCTTTAATAAACGTGATTGAGCCATCTTGTGGTTGTGAAAAGTTTCAAGAACTCCCCATAATGTCCTAAAATTTAATAATTAACCCCTTATTTGGAATAATTTAATCTTACATTACTAATTTAATTATTTTGTGGACCTTTGATTTATATTTAATAAATTAAAATAATATTTTATTATTTTATCACACTATTTTATTTAAATAAATCCATAAGCCCGAAATTTTACTAAAATTATTCTCCTAAGTTAATACTTTAAATTTTGAATAAATTCATTTAATAAATAATTTTTTTCATTTGCATAATTTCCAAACCTAACTCTAAAAATAATTTTATTTTTCTTTTCCCTATTTCCTTTGTTCTTTTCCTTATTCTTTTCCTTTTTACTTTTCCTTCTTCTTTTCCTTTTTCCTTTTTCTCTCTTCCTTTTCTTCCTTCTTAGGTCATCCAGCCACCTCCCTCTTTTCCTCCCCCGTTGAACGGCTCTTCCTTCCCCTTTTCCCTGTTGGCCAAACCCCCCGCCTGATCTCTTTTCCCCCCTTCCTTCTTTCCTTTCCTTATTCTCCCCATGTTGGGTGTGCCCAACTCCCCTTCTTTTTTTTTTCTCTCTCCCCTCCCTCGCGAGGGTCGGCTTGCCACCCTCTTCTTCTCCCCCGCCCAGTCTGCCATTTCTTCTTCTCATCTTCTTCCTTCTTCTCCCAGTTGACGAACCAAACACCCCCTCCCCCATGCTTACACCTTCCATCTACGCGTGCAACCCCCGTCTGCTCTCTCTCTCTCTCTCTCTCTCTCTCTCTCTCTATATATATATATATATATATATATATATATATATATATATATATCTTCATCCCTTTCCTTCCATTTTTATCCATACACCCCCTTGCACAACTCCCATGCATGACCTTCCCTATCATTTTTTCCTATCCCTCCTACCCTGCTAACCGCCTGCTACCTGTCCCTCTACACCCACCTCATCCTCTGTGCCTCTGCCTCTTGTCCTCCTTCTCTTCTTCCTTTTATTCTCCTTCTCTTCTATCCTCTGCCCTATCTCTCCCCCCGAGCCCTTTCTTTCCCTACAGATCTCCCTCTTTCTTTCCTTCTTCTTCTTCTTCTCCCCTATGTTTACATCACAACCCCTAGCCACCATCTCCATTACCCAACCGATCACCACACTAACTCCCCTGCCTCCCCTACTTCCTCCTTTCACCGCCCCTAGCAACCTAAGCCCTCCACCTACAACCAACTCCCTCTCTTTTCCTTCCTTTCTTCTCTCAACTCCCTCTCTACATGCCACCTTACACCACCCATTCCCCCTCTTCTCCTACCACAGAAGCCACCCCTCGACCATGTGACATCTCCCTCCCATCTCCCTACCTTACCTTGCCCAAAACCCCCCATACACCCCTTCCTTTCTCTTCTTCTTTTTTCCTTTCTTCCTCTCATTCTCCCTTCTTTGCACCTACTTTCTAGCCATCATCGTCACCGTCTCCGCTGCCCTGAGCCGTCACTCTCTAACCCCCAGCCACCACCTACACTTGCCACTCCTACACCCAACCAGTACCCGAACTCCCCTCCACCACTCCCTCAAAGCCCTTACCCGAGGCCCTTTATTCCCTTCACCCAAACCTCCCATCCACCCATTCTTTCCCCCTTCATGCATGCAATGTAAGTGTTGCTGCATCATTTTAAGATTTCTTCCCTAATTTTTGAGGTAAAATATAGTTAGTAATAATATGTATTTAATAAGAATTTTTGATAAAAAAATTATTCTTTTAATTATCTACTACTAATATCCTAATTGTGATATTATTTTTAGGTATAATTTTTACTAATCAAAGCTTAAACTTTTAAATTGGTGTACCGATAAAGTTTGTTTATTGCCATACATAAGGTAACCATGATACCCTACTAAAATGCATGGATTTACGTATGTTAGCACATTAGGGTTTTGGTATGTGTTTATGTGTATAGTATGTGTTGTTAAGCATCTCATGATTTGTAATTTTATGTTGGAAGATAGAATAAAAAGTATGCTATATCGTATGAAATGTGACATATGTAGAATTGGTGGTTAAGAGATGGGCCTTTGTTATTAATAATGATATTAGGTGCATATACATGTTATGATAAGTAAATAGGGTCACCTGTAGTAGAAATAATGCTAATATGAGGCTTAGGGGAATTTTAATAATTTTACTTGTACATAGGGAGTGATCTAAATAAATGTGCATGGTAGTTGAACTAAGCATGTGTGTGGTGCAACTTGGCTTGCAAGGAGCTAAGGTATGGTGAGTATGATTTGTATTATGTGTAATATGTGTGATATAACTTGTTATGGATGACATGCTTTTATGCATGGTTGAGATGTTATGACTTGTATGCTTAGAGGCCTTAGGTGGGTTTGAGTGGTTATGGGAAAATAAAAGAAATAGAGAGGGTGGAGTAAGGATAATTGGGGGAAATGCCCTAAGTTGTATTATGACACACTCGGGCAAACGTACCCATGAGCCACTAGATCCTCTAGCCAAGTCTTCAACTCCCGTAACTCTACCGATGCCATATGGTAAGGTGCCTTCAAAACTGGCTCCCCTCGGTACTAACTCAATGGTGAAGTCTGCCTCCTAAACTGGTGGCATACCTGGTATATCCTCTAGAAAAACATCAGGAAACTCTTGAGCAATCGACATATCCTCCAATGCTGACACGTCCTTGTTCAATTCCTGAACTCTGCACAAATACATAGGGTAACTCCTCTGGATGAACGAACACAACGCGTGTGCAGATACAACCTTCTTCGTAGGTCTAGGCTTACATCTCATATACGAGACCCTAGCACCCTAAGGCCCCTGCAACACAACTCGCTCCTGTACACAATCTATTATGACCCTATATTTCCCCAACATATCTATCCCAAGGATAGTGTCAAAATTCTGTAAGTCCAACTCAACCAAGTCCACTAGGAAGTCTACCCATCATATCTCTAAGGCCACATCCGAGTCGAGCCTATTGCAATCCATTCTATCCCCAGAAGGCAACATCACATAAATAAGCACACTAGTAGATGGATATAATGCAACTTTAGCAATGAAAATAGAAGATACAAATGATAAGGATGCTCCCAAATTGGACAACATATATGTTGGTAACGAACTGATGGAAAATGTACTTGTGACTACATCCA
This sequence comes from Tamarix chinensis, assembly GCA_030549775.1. Classification (NCBI taxonomy): domain Eukaryota; kingdom Viridiplantae; phylum Streptophyta; class Magnoliopsida; order Caryophyllales; family Tamaricaceae; genus Tamarix; species Tamarix chinensis. Next base: position 67,942,260 of record CM060182.1, read on the forward strand.
ACTATCGGTCAACCTCTGCCTAACTGATGACATTCAAGCACCCTCCTGATTGTCCTCCCTGGTATCCTCCATGATACCCTCCGGAACCCTGATTCTATCATCCTCCTCTCTGAGGGAAAGGGTGAGGCCCTTGTGATCTCCCCTTAGTCTCCCAAGGCTGTACACCGATTGGGGCTGGTGCCCTCTACTGAAACTGCTGCTGTGGTGGCTGGTAGGTTCGCTACAGATATACCTGCTGCTGCGGTACAAGTGGTCCCTACTAATGCTAACACTCAAAAGATCGGTGGCCCAGCTGACTACATGTCCTACATTGAATAGGAGTGCCCTAACAATTTTCCCCAGATGATCCCGATCGCAGAAATGACACATGAAGCACCTCACCGGTCCAATAGGTATGCTCTGTCCACCTGCCTGACCCCTAGGCTGATAACTCGGAGGTCCACTCCCCCGGAACTGAATCCTGCCTCCAGAACCTTGTATCTCTAGTTTTCTATTACCCGGAATAAAAGCCTACTCCTGTACCATAGTAGCGGCAACACAGGTCTGCTCATACAAGGTGGCTAAATCCTAAAAAGCCACGACACCCATCATCCTTTGGATGCTGAAGTGAAGCCCCTACTAGAACTAATAAGCAATTGTAGACTCGCTTACTGCTATTCCTAGTGCAAACATCAATAGCTCTGAGAATCGAGCGTAGTACTGCCTCACGGTCATGCCTCCCTGAGTTAATTACATGAACTTCTTCAGCTTATCCTTCTTGAGACTCTCGGAATAAAACTCGTTGCAGATTGCTGTCTTGAAGTCATCCCAAGACATTAGCGGTCCGACCTATGCACGATGACTTACCCACCAAGTGTTGGCTGCTCCTCGAAGAAAGAAGGTTGTGATGCTCGCCTTTTGATCAGGCGGGTAATTTACTGCCTCATACATCCTATCCATATCCCGGATCCATCTCTCTAGGATAACTCAATCCTCATCACTGGCGTAAAGAGACGGCTAATGTCCTGTAACCCTTCAAAGCCAGTCTTACCCAATACCCTTCTGAGCCACTATTATTGTAATACCCAAAAATTCACTACTTTTTTTTAAAGGCGGAATAAATTACAATAGAAATATTTAAATTAAAAACCGTGAATTCTAGGGATGTTACCGCCACACTTAGTACTAGACCGATTCTCTCCGACCGTTCCAGTACCAAGTACTAAGGTTAAACAGATTATTTTCAAACTTAAACTGAGAGTTCATAAAATAAATTAAAAGTTCATAACAAAGAAACCAGAGTACTCATAAAAAATTCATAAATCAGAGTACATGGTCAAGATTCTAGAAAAAGAAGAAATAACACTTTCATAAGATAAAAGCTTCATCTAGAAAACTCAATATAAGGTAATAAATTAAAAAGGATATATCCGATACAAAAGAAATAATAAAAGGAAATATAATCACATAAAGACTGAAATATGGCCACAACTCTCTCGAACTTTGAGCCAAAACATACTCAACACTCAGCCCCGCCGAATATCTCGCCCACCTACACAAAGTCAGAAGAGCATACTACTGGTGGGAATGAGCAGCACCCATAAAAAGGGTGATCCGTACGCTACATACTGAGCAAGGTAACCGAGCACTAAGGCCAACACATAAAATCACATAAACCATGCATAAGAATAAAAGAACATAAAGACCATCATGATATCATAATAACGAACAATAATTCGGGTACATACATAAATGCTCGTTTATAGTCCGGATTAATTATTTAATTAATCTCTTATCAAAACTCATTTCATACCATACTTTTTTAACAAATCCATGCGAGTACAGGAACACCCCACTATTATAACCGGTGGGTCAATCACACATAGAGTATCATGCCCTAACCACTATTATTACCGGTGGATCCGTCACATATAGCTATAGGGTAAAACTCTAACCACTATTATAACCGGTGGATCAGTCACACATAGGGTAAAAATCCTAACCACTATTAGAACCGGTGGATCGGTCGCACATAGGATAAAAACCCTAACCACTATTCCTAACTAGTGGATCGGTTGGTCCCATCTCAATATCTTCCACTTTAAGTGATTAATGTCTTAAGTGTCTTATTCACAAGCTTTCACTATAGACATGCATGAATCATTCTCTTTACACTTCACACATCACAAATCATAGATTCCAACCTCATAATTACACTTTAATCACCAAATACACATGATACCACAAAAACCCTAAGCAGCCACACCAAACCTTAATTAACCACCGCAAAACATAGTTAACCACTCCAAACCTATTTAACCATAACAACCATAATTAGCCATTCCAAACCTTAGTTAATCACAACAAACCACAATTATCCACTCCAACCCTAGTTAATCACAACAACCCATAGTTAATCACTCCAAACCTTAATTCAGTCTCCTCCATACCCTTATAATGTCCTACGAACTATTTTTCACCCAAAACTTCCAAACACCCAAATAACTCTTCTATTACCTTCCTTACATCCCACGTCAACTTTTCATACATAAGCTTTACTCCCATGCAGACTTTACACACGCCATGTAAACTTTCAAACTTTTACATGCAAACCCTAAAATCCCACGTGAAACCCTAAATTCAAACATGCAAACCCTAATACCACCATGCAACCATTAATACCACCATGCAAACCCTAATACCACCATGCAACCATTAATACCACCATACAACCATTAATACCACCAAGCAACTATTAATACCACCATGTAAACCCTAATACCACCATGAAACCATTAATACCACCATGCAAAACTTAAGATTCTGTCATACAAAACCCTAAATTTAATCCACACAAAACCAAAGATTCATCCATACCAACCCTAGAATTTAAACCATATAAAATCCAAAGATTCATCCATACCATATAAAACCAAAGATTCATCCTTACCAAACCCTAAATTCAAACCATATAAAACACAAAGATTCATCCATACAAAAACCTACATTAGATCCTCTCATACAAAACCATAAATTAGATTCTCCCATACAAAACCATAAATTAAATTCTCTCACATAAAACCATACAAAACCATAAATTGGATTCTCCCATACAAGACCATCAATTAGATTCTCCCATACAACATCATAAATTAGATTCTCCCATACAACACCATAAATTAGATTCTCCCATATAAAACCATAAATTAGATATTCCCATATAAGACCATAAATTACCTTCTTTCACACAAAACCCTAAATTTTCCATTTTATTCTTCCACTCAGGGGTCATTAAAATACTTAGGTCAACTCACATCCCTTGGTCAACTTCTTTCCCCAACCTCCTTTTTCATCCTTCCTCCCACACAAACCATATCAACACCCTCACATGCATGTCTTACAGGGTCACACCACAATCATCACATATACACAATACACATGCCATATAACAACATAAGAACGTGCTTGAACTCCACGTCATACCATATACGCAACAATTACAATAATAACATAGTATGTATAACATACAAGGCATTTAATACACATCAACACACAATAGGCCTTAGTAACCCCTTACCTAAAATGACATCGGTCTTGGAGCACGCTCCTACGCCTCCTTAGGGTATTGACTAGTCTCACCTATTATGAGGGAAAAACTAGAAATTAGACTCCCTCTTACTAAAAATACTATTAATTACTAATTTATTCTAAGACTAGGTTTTTAATAAAATAATAACATATTAAGAAAAATAACATTAGTTGATTACTATCTTTGCTAAATATATAGGAAATAATAGAAATATTATAAAAGTTGATAATATAAGGTTGAAAAATTTACCCTAATAATAACAATAATGATACTAAAATAATAATAGCAAAGATACTAAAAATAATATCAATGATAATATAATAAAGAATAATAATAATAGTAACAATAATAATAACAAGGACGTTATTCAAAACAAAGTGAAATAAGGGCTTCGGCCCCTTTACTAAAATAATAATAATAATAATAATAATAATACTAAAATAAATAACCAAATTTAGTAATAATAATAATGATGAAATAATAATAATAATAATAATGATAAAAGCCATAATAATATTACAAAATAATAATAACCATAATGGTAATAATAGTAAGGATATTATTTGAAGATAAAAATGAAGTAGGGTTTCTACCCTACATTGAAAAATACTAAACTTATTAAATAATAATAATAATAATAATAATAATAGCAAAACTAATAGTAAAATAATTGTAATATTAATAATGGAATAATAATATTAGTAATTTGAAATAGTAAAAATAAATAATAATAATAATAATAATAATAATAATAATAATAACATATTAATATTAATAATATTAATAATATTAATAATAGAAATAATAATAAAATTTAATTAAAAATACAATAGGGCTTCAGCCCTCAACAGAAATAATAATCAAAACATTAATAATAATAATAATAATAATACATATTAAAAATATAAATATTAATATTAATAATAATAATAGTATTTATATTCAAATAAATGAAATAAAATAAATTAAGGCTTGTAAAAATAGGGAAAAGGGTTGAGAGGGTCTAGGGTTTAACCTTAGGCTGGTGGGGATAGGCGGCACCGGCGGTGGCGGAAAAAGAGGAGAAAAGGGTAAAAGTTGAAGGCTGGGAAAAAGATAGGGAGAATGAAGGTGAGAGATGGGGTGTTTAGAGTTGCCCAAAGGGAGAGGAGCAGAATGGAGGTGGCGACACAACCAAATGTGGCAGCGGCAGCGGTGGCCGAATGGAGAAGAAGGAGAGAAAGAGAGGAGGAGAGGGAGGGAGAGGAAAATAAAGGTAGGGGAAGATAGGGGAGGGTCTGCAACACAATTTGGGAATTGAAAGGAGCGGCGAAAGCGGTGAAATAGGTGGCTAAGGGTGGTTTGAAGGGCGACGGAGGTGGAAGGAAGGGTTGCTTGGGAAGGCTACTTCGCACAGCCAGGGTGGCTTGTGCAGGAAGAATCGAGGGATATGGGACTTTTGGTTAGCTAGAAAGTGGTGCAGGGGAAGAGTTGGGTGGCCATAGATGGCGGCAAAGTTGACCGAAGGAGGCAGACGAGGCATCTAAAGTGGCGGCAGTGGCAAAGTCAGGAAGTTCTGGGTAAGAGATCAAAGGCTCAATATAGGGCTACTATGAGGGTATTTATAGACTTTAGAAGAGAGTTTAGGGTTATGTGGATCGGTGAAGGGATAAGATAGGTTGGTTTAGGCTCACCGACGACGATGGTTGGCCGGTGGCAGCAATTTTTGGGGAAGGGTGGTTGACTGGTTGGGAGAGGGAGAAATGTGCGAGGAGAGGGGGAGAAGGATTGGTCTATGTAGTCGCCGAATCAGGGGGAAGAGAAAGAAAGAAAAGCAGCCCGTCAATAGTGCGTAACCGGCAGCGAAAATCTCGGCCGGGCGGCGGCGGAGGTTGCAGGTCGATCAAAGGGGCTGGGCAGGTGCAAAGGAAGAAGAAGAAGAAAGAAAGGTGGCTGGACCGGGCAGCAGGGAAAGAAAAAGAAAGAAAAGAAGAGGAGACGGGCGAACCGGGCACGGGGAAATTTTTTAAATAAAACGATGCGTGTTGGGGGAAAGAGAAGCAAAACGCGACGCGGCGAGGGAGAAGGAAGGAGGCCGGTTGCGCGGGCTGGGCCGCATCGAAGGAAGGAGGGACGGGGTCTAGGCCGCTGGGCTGGCCTAGTTCGGGGAGGAGAAAAAGAAAAAGAAAAGAAGAAGAAAGAAAATGAAAGAAAAAAGAAAAAAAGGAAAAAAAAAAGAAAAGAGAAAAATAATTAGGTTGGGTATTTAAATTAATTAAAATATTTGGGATATTTAAAAATAATAATATGTAAATAAAATAATATTCAAATCTCTTTTTAGGCTAAATTAGGATTTTTGAAAGATGTTTCATAAATTCCATTTTAATTAGCAAAATAACCTAATTTTCTTCAATTAAATTATTTATAAAATTAATATTAATTTGAAACTATTTTCTCCTTCTTATTTTAAATAAAATAATTTATTTAATTAATTTCTAAAATAAAACCCTTAATTAGCTAAAATACCCAAATTCCTCCTAATTAAAATACTTATAAATTTCTTCTTAATTTGCCTTAATTAATTTCCTTTTATTTTAATAAAAATAATTTATTTAATTAATTTTCATAATAAAACCTCACTTAAATATAATTTTTAAATTTAGAAATTTTTCAGGGCATTTCAATTATTATCCGGTGGAACGGTCTGAAATACCTCTCGGGGACAACACACCCGAGCCACTATTATTATCCGGTGGAATGGAGTCAGCACCTCTCAAAGTAAAATACTCTTGAGCCACAATTATTAAACTGGTAGAACAATCTGAAGCACCTCTTAGGGACAACACACTCGAGCCACTATTATTATCCAATGGAACGAACTCAATACCTCGGTCCTGACTCACGTAGTCTTCCACTTTAAATAATTAGTATCTTTCCATTTATACTTTAACTCTTAATTATATTTTCATTCACATTGAGTATGGGGCCCCACTATTCTTAATCCAGTGGAACGGACTAGAGCACCTCTTAGGGACAACACACTCGAGCCACTATTATTATCCGGTAGAATAGAGCCATATAAACACCTCAACCCGACTCAAGTGATCCTTCACTTTAAATGATTAGTACCTTATTCAGAGTTGATTGTATATTATCATGCTTAATTCATATACATACACAAGACATACAAATGAACGACATAAGTACAACAACATAAATATCCTCAAATGATCATAATACCCTTAGGGTAGTCAAGGCCCTTATATTCTCCCAAAGCCTTATAAAACCTAAAACATATAGATTTCCGATCATTATCTGAAGTACATATCCTCAGTTTCCCATAGATATCTTGTATTCAACATTATACCCAAGTATAAACTTACATAATTTCATTACTCTCAATAATATCATTTCATAACATTTTCATAATTAAATTATTCAATATAACATACTCAACACAAAAGCATATACAAAGATACAAGTATTACATAAATTCCTAACTATGATATGTATCCTTACCAATAAGGACACCAGACTCTATGCACATAAATCATATACCTCCTCCAAGATCACCAGAAGATCACCTATGAAAACAACATTAAATACTATTAGGATAGAAGATTAAAAATTGAGAGGGAAGTTAAGGTAGACAAGGGTAAAAAATAAAATTTACCAGAGTCAAATAGAAGCTTGAATTGTATGGAAGTGTAGAAGAATGAGTAGGGAGCTATGGTTAAATTTTGGTGGTGTTTGGAAAAGATTTGGGGTGAAAATAGGGGTACACGGCCAAAAATAAAGTTGCATGGCCAGGCGGTGCAATATTTGCATGGCTGTGTAGCAATAATGCATAACAGGTCGAGGGAAGAAAAGACGTACGGCTAGGTGGTGTAAGAATTGCACGGCTGTGCAGCACTGAGCCGAGAGAAAATAAAACGCACGGACAGACGGTGCAAAAGTTGTACATCTATGCAACAGGGAATCTGAGCATTGCACGACCGTGTAGCAGGCGGTGCACAAGTCGTGCACTCTGCAACTCTGCAATGAATGAGGGGAAGAAGAAGAGACAAGAGGCGACAGTTAGCGGCGATGGCTGGCAACGACGAGGGGGAAGGTCAGCGCCATCGGCCAAATGGCATCGAGTGGTGGCTGAGATGGTGCACGGTGGTGGATTGGGTGGTGAGAAGGCCAAAAACAGAGAAAGAAGGAGGAAGAAGAAGGAGAAAGGAGAAGGAAGAAGAGAAGAAGGTTGGGGAGTTGATGGATGACAATAAAATGGAGGGATGGAGGGGTATATATACTACTAAATACAAGACCATATGATTTTTTGAATGCATCCATTCAGAAGAATTTTGAGCAACATAATTATACCCTTAAACACATGAAAGATTGAGGGCCCACATACCCTAAAGTGAAGTCTACCAATTTAACTACTTCTAAATAAATTTGTTAAGTCTCAATGAAACGTGTTTATCTTGAGCTATGTTGGGTATTGGCTATAGGATTGATGAGGGGATGATCTATACTCCATTATCTTTCCCTCATCCTATGGTTCTTATTGATTATTTTATTGAGGACAAACAAAAGTCTAAGCTTGGGGAAGTTAATAAACACATAAAATATGTGTTATTTTAGTGTGTTTCAAGCATGATTTATGGGCGTTTGGTGTATATTTCATGTTAAGATCGATGATATGATGCAGGAACATCCCCCTTATGTGATGACAATAAACTATTCATAAAATTTTCTAAGTTAGGAGAACTAAAAACTCTCCTTACTTGAACTAAAATATGAGCTAGATTATATGGAGCCATGTAAGCCATGCAACAATAATTATAAGCCATAAACTCACCAACTTTTTTGGCTTCATTATGGCTTGAAAATCCATGCAATATTCGTCCATCATCTAGCAAAAAATCAACACATGGAGCACACATTATTCAAAAATCACAAGCATGCAACCACTTAATTTTTGCAGTATATTTTAGAGCTAAGTTTTGGTGTTTTCCAAGACCTTAATTAAAATTAATTAAGGGGAGTTAATGTCCTAAATATTATCCAAAGAAACTAGCCGAATGGGGGTCTTAGGGAAGGTTTATTTTTTCCATCTAGTTAATGCATGAGTAATGTATTATTTTTCCTTTTTCTTTTAATTTATGTTTCCTAAGTCCTAATTAGCTTGTAAACCTAATTTAATAGCTATTTCATGGAAATAGATGATGGGAGATTTGAAACATGGGCCCTCATTTTGATTGTTGAAGTCCTACCATAGTTAGCATGCATTAGAAGTAGAGCTTGGTTAAGTTGAACCCTTATGGTTACCTAAGGATTGGTTTTAATTTTCTCAACTTCTTACACTCTTATATGGGTGTAAAGAGGAATGAAAGTGGCAGCCTTTGAGTATTATGTAGACCCCAAGTCATGTTTTTTCATTTCAACCAACCTAGTGCATGTTTTGTTGAGTTTTACAAAATCTTACAATCTTTATCTTAAGAGTTGTTACTTTAAATGGTGATTGTAAGTATTTTATTTCAAGGGTTACTTGAATATCAAATATTTTTCCCATCTCATCCTCTATTCTATTTTCTCTTTTGTTGGAACTAAGCCCAAGTTCCATCATCAAATCTTAGCAATACCCAATTTGTTTAGCATTTTATGCATAAAATTCGTATCAAAGCTCAAGGTTTATAAAGTTGGGTATTTTGTTTTCTCTCATTTTTCAACACATTGTACCACCATTTTCCAGCCATATTTTCAGACCATTACCACCATTTTCCAACCTCATTTTCAACCCTATTACATCCCCATTTTTTATCCACCCTACCACCATCAAAACACCCCCATTTTTCTTCCTATTTTTTGCCACCTTTTCATCTAACTTACCACCATTTGAACCACCATCCCCCACCTTATCCCATTAAAACCTTGCTTACAGTCCCACCCCATTTGAACCAAACACCACAAAAAAAAATCCCTCCATTCTACCCTCACCCCCACATTTTCACACTTGTTTTCACTTCTTCCTTTCCAAACCACCATGGAGAATAAAAAAAAAACTCCTAGAGGTGTGAGTCTTGAAGAAGCACACAACTTGAGAAGAGATGGGGCTATAGAGGCCCTGAAAGAAGACACAAGGAGAGTTCTAGGAATTTTGGAATTACTTTCCCCAAATTCTAGAATTCCTCACTCAATAAGAGTTCCATCATTTCATGTGGAAAGGGAGGAACCAAACCTAGAGGAAGACGCTAGTAAGGTTAGCTCTTCTTCTAGTGAGTCTCCTAGGTTTCAAGGGAGGAGAAGAAATGTTAGAAAGGAGTATTCTTATGATATCAAAATAGAGATTCCAGAGTTTGATGGGTCACATAATCCGGAAGACTTTTTGGATTGAAAGTTGAGGTGTAATAGGATGTTCGAGGCCAAATCTTATGATGATGAGAAGTCCTTCAAGGTAGCGGTCCTTAATCTAAAAGGAAATTCGTCCTTGTAGTGGGAAAACTTGTGACAAAAAAGGGAGAAAAAAGGAAAATCTAAGGTCAGGAGATGAATAAAAATGAAAAAATTAATGAGAGAGAGGTTTTTACCATCTTCTTCCACCCAAGACCTTTATAATACATTATTCTTTGAGACAAGGATCTATGAGTGTAAAAGAGTATATTAGAGAGTTTGAAAAGCTCATTATGAGGCTTGTTTTGGAGGAGGTGGAGGAGCGCACAATTTCACGATTCTTCGGAGGTTTAAGAAGTGACATTGCTAGGAAGGCGGAGCTTTACAAATATTACACCCTAGATGAATTGTTTCATCTAGCCATTAAGGTGGAGAGGATTGAAAAAATAAAAGAGGGCTTCTAAGTTTGGCATGGTGAAGCTGAACCAAAACCCTCAAAGGGAGGCACCTAAGCCATCTTCAATACCCAAAAAAATTTATGTAAGGGTAAGGGAAGGCTCGAAAAAGCTGAGGCAAGTAAGAACAAGGGAGTGAGGTGCTTTAAGTGTCAAGGGATTGCGAATTATCAAAATGAATGTCCAAACAAAAGAGTGATGACTTTGCTTGACCTATAGGAGGTGCCATTGGAGGGTAAAGAAGAAGGGGAGCACTCAGCCATGGAGGAGGAGACTAAGTTCGAGGAACCCCCACCGGATGTTGGAGAGGCCTTGATGGTGAGGAGGGTGTTGCATGCAAAATAAGTCTTAGATGAGGAGTTCCGATGGGAAAACATATTTCATACTAAGTACACAATACTTGGTAAAATATGTTCCCTTATTGTTGATGAGGGTAGTTGTGCGAATTTGGCTTCTTCCACGTTTGTAAAGAAGCTTAATTTGCCCACTAATACACATGCTAAGCCATATAAGCTTCAATGGCTTAATGATGGCTCAATGGTTTAGGTCACTAAACAAGTTTTTTTTTCCATTTTCTATAGGTAATACTTATCAAGATAAAGTTGTTTGTGATGTAGTTCCTATGGATGCATGTCATTTGTTGTTAGGTAGGCCTTGGCAATATGATAGGCATGTTAAACATGATGGTAGGCAGACCACTTATAGCTTAAATTATGCCAACAAAAATATTTCACTCATACCCCTTAGCATTCGGTTCTCATTTGTTAAGGAGGATCCAAATTATAAAAAGGATATTTTCATAGATTAAAAGGGGTTAGACAATGCCATATGGAAAGGGAAAACCATGTATTTTTTGTTGATGCATGAAAATAATGAGAATGGTAGTTCACTTGACCCGAGGTTCAAAACCTTGCTAGGTGAGTTTGGGGATGTCTTCCCAAATGAACTACTTAGGGAGTTTCCTCCTATAATAGGCATAGAGCACCACATTGACTTTCTTCCCAGTGCTACTCTCCCTAACAAACCGGTCTATAGGTGTAACCCTAAGGATGCCATGGAGTTGCAACGACAAGTTGAAGAATTGTTGCAAAAGGGTTACATTAGGGAATCACTTAGTCCATGTGCGGTACTAGCCATTTTGCTACCAAAGAAGGATGGCTCAATGAGGATGTGTATTGATAGTAGATCCATCAATAACATTGCTATCAATTATAGGTATCCCATGCCTAGGCTTGATGACATGTCAGATTGTTTACATGGGGCAAGTGTTTTCTCCAAAATTGACTTGAGGAGTGGTTACTATCAAATCAAGATGAAGGAAGGAGATGAATGGAAGACTGCTTTCAAGGCTAAGGGAGGCCTATATGAGTGGATGGGCATGCGATTTGGGTTGTCCAATGCACCAAGCACCTTCATGAGGCTCATGGATGAAGTCCTAAAACCCTTCATTTCTAACTTTATAGTTGTGTACTTTGATGACATTCTTGTATTCTCCTCTAGTAGTGATGATCATGTAAGGCACTTAAAGCTTGTAGTTTTATCTCTTAGGAGAAACAAGTTGTATGGTAAACTTGAAAAGTGTAACTTCTTTGTATCAAAAGTCACCTTTCTAGGATTTTTTGTATCTAAAGATGACATTTCCATAGATGAGTCAAAGGTGGATGCAATAAGAACGTGGCCTACACCAACATTCATTACTGATGTTAGATACTTTCATGAACTTGCCTCTTTCTATAGGCCATTCATCCGAGGATTTAGTGCACTTCTAGCACCTATCATAGAGTGTCTCAAAGAGGGCAAATTCAAATGGACTAAACAAGCACAACAAGCCTTCAAAGTCATCAAGGGTAACTTGAGTGAAGCCCCAGAACTACGATAGCTCAATTTTGACAAAGTGTTCAAAATCAAGTGTGCTACAAGCGGAGTAGGAATTGGAGCGGTTCTACTACAAAAAGGAAAGCTAATAACCTTCTTTAGTGAAAAGCTCAATGGCTCATGATCATATTACAACACCTATGATAAAGAATTTTATGCTATTGTTAGGGCTTTAGATCATTAGTCTCACTACCTTAGACCATCACAATTTATATTGCATACTGATCATGAGTCCCTAAAATACATAAATGGGCAACATAAGCTCAACCCTAGGCATGCTAGGTGGATAGAGTTTATACCATTCATCTCATTTGTAGCAAAGCATAAGAGTGGCAAAACTAATGTTGTAGTAGATGCCCTCTCTTGGAGATATTGTATATTATCATTCTTGAAACAAGAATCCTAGGATTTGGGTGCTTAAAGGAGCTCTACAAGGAAGATGAAGACTTTGCAAGCTACTTTGAAGATCAAGGCAAGGCTTGAAGTGTAACACCCCTAAAAATCATAGTTGAAAATTTTCGTTTAAACAAAACCATACACCAATACGGGGGTGCTACTATTGTGATCAACTCAAGCCTGGCTCCTTGCCAGTCTCGCACTGATCACAAGGCTATGAAAACTCACAAGACATTAAACCAATTAGGATATAAAACCGTAATGATCCGAAAGGTTCATAAATAACAAGGAAAATCAGAGTGAGTGATTAGAAGTTATTATAGAACGAAAACAGTTACATAGTCAAAGCCATCAAGGGAAAAGAACAATACAAACAATAAGATAGGATAAAAATTGAAAAAATGAGAGTTTGGTCAAAACTCACTCTCGGCCCCATGCAAAGTCCAACGGGTAACCACACAACCCTGCCCAATGCATCGAGTGTCATAGGCATCAAACACGTCATCTCCTACCTGCACCAACTCATAAATGACCTCTGCTTATGGGATTGAGCAGCACCCATAAAACATGTGATCAGTATGCTATGTACTAAGAAAGGCAACCATATGGATAAGGCCATGCAATAACAATAGACAAGTAAGGCATACAATGCATATTTCAGGTTCATATCATCAATCCAAACATAGACCATTATTTCTGTCTTACACATTTTTCATATTAATTCCGCATAAGTACGGGGACCCCACTATTATAACCAGTGGACCGGAAACACTCCATAGGACAAAACACACCCGACCTCTATTATAATCGATGGATCAAAAATTATCCTCATTGGCCCCGACTCACTTGGTGTTCCACTATAAGTAGTTAGTATATTTCCTTGAGTTAATTCTAAATAAGGTTTGGCTCATCGATCTTGGGACCCCCACTATTATAGTCGGTAGACCGAAAACACTCCATAAGGCAAAATGCTCTTGACCACTATTATAGCTAGTGGACCAAAAATTATCCTTACTAGGCCTGGCTTGATAGTCTTTCACTTTAAGTGTTTAGTATTTTACTCGTATCTTATTCCACATACAACCCAGACTAGACATGCATGACCCACTAGACTTACCATGCTTGCCCCTTTATTTCTAGTTCTCCCGAAAAGCCCTATCCCATATCTTGGGACCTTTACACAACCCATGACTCCGAGACTTCCTCCTTATCTTTTCTCACTCACCATGAGAAACCCAAACTCTTCTGCACATAGTTCAAAGCCCACTCCCCATAACTTTGTTTCAACTCCTCTTCGCCCTCTAGGGTTTCCCTCTAAAACCCTAATCTGGCCTATGTGGCATCACTTCTCCTCATCCTACACAACCCATACTCCTTTTTGCTACCAAAACCACCACTCCCCTCAAACCACACCCAACATCACAACCTCACTACCCATCTCCCACACAAGACCATAAAAACCCTAGTTCACTCCCCAAACCCTAGTACTTATCCTTTCTTTTATATCATCCCTCAACCCCCAAACACCTCCACTTGGCTCACGTCCCCTCCATGTGACACCCCCTTTCATTATTATTCCCCACTCTAATCGTTTCCATCAATTTTTCCTTCCTCGCACACTTCTCCCACTTAGGGTTTCCTCCCAAACCCTAGTTAGGTCCCCCAAGCACAATTATGCCAATCCACGTACTATTTTTCACATATGGACTCTAAACACTCCAAAAATTCTTCCCTTACCTTACTTAACCCTCAAATCAATTTTTTCCACGTAAAGATCATCTCCATGCAAAGGCTAACCATCCTATACAACCCTACATTCCCCATGCATATTTTAATACATCCTCTTAATTTATTTACATTATTCCTTCCTTTGTCCACCCATAAGTTATGATATTTTAGGCCATTCTTACTAACTGCTAGTTAACTCACTTCCCTTATTCCCTTATTCCTTTCACAACCACATCACACTACTTAGAGCCTCCTATCATATATGTCACAAAGGGTAATATTACATAAACACATTACAAGTACAAGTAACAAAACCATATTACAAATGTCAAAAAAAGTAAAAATACATGCAACTTACCTTAATTCCATGCTTAGCAAGCTACACTACAAGGCATAATCCATATCCATACAAAGTACACACATAGAACCAACACACATAACACATATAACACATATTAGGCCTAAATTAATTGTCTATGTTCGGGATACCAAGTTTCTTAGCTACTTCTGGAAGACATTGTGGAGGTTGGTCGGTACTTCTTTTTTGCACCGCTTATCATCCCCAAACATATGGTCAAACATAAGTTACTAACCATACCATCACTATGATTTTAAGAATTTTGGTTCGCAAATCCTTGAGGGATTGAGACATCAAACTTAGTTACACATAGTTTTCCTACACCCGGTCCCCCACTTATACCACCGGTTGTTCCCCTTTTGAAGTGGTGTATGAAGTGAATCCCACCACCCCTATTGATCTCATTCCTCTCCCCATTGAAGCACAAGTCAGTTTTGAAGCAATCAATAAGGACAACGAGTTCAAGAAATTACATGAGCAAGTGAGGTCCATAATTCAGAAGGTTGATGAGATAAATAAAAAAGAAAGCCAACAAGCATCGAAAATAGCAAATATTTAAGCCAAGAGATCTAGTTTGGCTTCCTCTTGGAAAGGAGAGATTCCCTTCTAGGAGGAAGAGATATTCCCTTCTAGGAGGAAGAATAAACTAATTCCATGAAGCGATGGACCATTCAAAGTAATTGAGCAAGTTGGAAATAATGCATACAGACTGGAGCTTCCACCGGAACTAGGGGACGTATCAACCACATTTAAAGTGGATGATTTGTGTCCTTACTTACACGATGAGCCTTATGAAGATAAAGGAGGTTCTTCTTAAGAGGGGGAGGATGATGCAGGATCATCCCCCTCATGTGATGACAATAATCTATTCATAATTTTTTCTAAGTTAGGAGAATCTAAAACTCTCCTCACTTGGACTAAAATATGGGCTAGATTATATGGAGTCATGCAAGCCATGCATAAAAAAATTATAAGCCATCAACTAACCACATTTTTTGTCTTCATTATGGATTGAATATGGTTAAAAAATATGGCTTGAAAATCCATGCAAGATTCATCCATCATCTAGCAAAAATCAGCACATGGAGCGCACATTATTTGAAAATCACAAGCATACAACCACTTCACTTTTGTAGTAGATTTTGGAGCTAAGTTTTGGTGTTTTCCAAGACCATAATTAGCATTAATTAAGGGGATTTAATGACCTAAAAAGTAGCCAAAGAAACCATCCAAATGGGGGTCTTGGGGAAGGTTTATTTGTTCCTTCTAGTTAATGCATGAGTAATCTATAATTTTTTCTTTTTCTTGTAATTTATATTTCCTAAGTCCTAATTATTAGCTTGTAACCCTAATTTAACATCTAGTGCATGGAAAATAGATTATGGGAGGCTTGAAACATCAACTCCCATTCTGATTATTGAAGTCCTACCATAGTTAGCATGCATTATAGTAGAGTTTGGTTAAGTTGAACTCTTATGGTTACCTAAGAATTAGTTGTAATTTTCTCAAATTCTTACACTCTTATATGGATGTAAAGAGAAATGAAATAGGCAGCCTTTGAGTATTCTACAGACCCCAAGTTGTGTGTTTTCATTTCAACCAACCTAGTGCATAGTTTGTTAAGTTTTATAAAATCTTATAATCTTTATCTTAAGAGTTGTTACCTCAAGTGGTGATTGTAAGTATTTGATTTCAAGGGTTACTTGAATATAAAATATTTTTCCCATCTCATCCTCTCTTATATTTTCTCTTTTGTTAAAGCTAAACCCAATTTCCATCATTAACTCTTAGCAAGACCCAATTTGTTTACTGTTTTATGCATCACAATACTGATTTGGTTTGTATTTTATGTGTAGGTATTGGATCAAGATTGAAAGGTTTTATGATCACTGGAAGTTAAAAAATATTTTGGAGCCACAAAAAGATTTTGGAGCCACAAAAAGATTTAGAATGCATGGTTTGAGAAGAAAATGGATGCACTTGGATAATGAACATAAATTTCAATCATGATGAAATGTGAATATGAAAAAAAAGGAACTAAGTTGTAGATATCTTCAATATATTTCCAACTCAACTTGAATCACACCAATATAAGGTCAAAAAAAAGTTACAGCTAGAATACCGAAGTTTATCCAAATGAGTACAAATTAAGTAAGATAATACATGCCTCACCTGTGTTTTGGTTACAACATTTATGAAACTTCTTTATTTATTTATAAGTTTTTAAGATCTATCTATCTATCTATATATATATATTATCTTAGGGTTTAGAGGATCTTTTTATCTTTCTCTTAGTCGCCAGTTAATATCTAAATCTATGACTCAAGCATTGAAGAAAAATGAAGGATTTCTTATGTAAGATTGTATTGCAACTCTCTAATTTAAAGATTTTATCAAATGACTGATTATCTAGTTCTTCTATTTGATTAATTTATTCCAATTATTGAGTTACATATTTATTTGATGAGATATTTATCTCTAATCATGTGTAAGTAGATTATTTGTTTGAGATTGGGAAAGAATCTAACTTTTTTGGTAATTGATATTGAATTAGTATACATTCTTGGTGAATTTAAATCTTTAAAATTAATTTCTTGTTATTGAACTTCTATGAATCACTTGATCCTTGAATTAGCAATGATAGGTAGTTGATTGAGGGACCTAAAGGTGAAAATCAATATTGGATCTAAAGAAATGAAGTAGGAAATTTAAACCACGAAAGTAGGCTATATTCCTTGGAGATTTTATTAGATTAGCAAGAAGTTTAATGGGTTTAATTTAATGTTAATTCCACAAAAGCAGGTAATTGAGTTTAATTAGGCATAATCTTTAGACATTGAAAGAGGCTTTAGATTAATTTAGGCTAATTCGCCCCTTTTTATTTTAGATCAATAATGAGAGCTGAAATAATTCGTCATTGAGTACCAAAGTTGTGGTGAAAACTCAATCCCGACCCTTCATTATATTAAATCCAACCTGATTAGCTATTAATTTTATTTTTATTATTTAATCATGCAAATTATGAACTCTTTTACCTTACTTGTTGGTTTAACTAGTCGAAAATGTAAATTTTGGTAACTAACCCCTAGTCCCTGCGAGATTAACCTTGATAGATATAATGAATCCGTACACTTACAGATTTCCCTATCAAAGGTTGACAATGAAAGATGGTGATAGAGGTGCATGGAAGAAGGTGAGAGGCCTAATGGTGTAAGGAAGTTATATGGTGCCATGGTGGAAATAATGAAACCAGGGAGGTTAGTGGTTGGTTGTAAGGTTGGTGATGGCCGACAATGGAGGAGGTTGTGAAGGTGGAGGTTCAAACAAGGTTGTAATACCCCAAATTGTGCGGAGTGTTATAAGGATTGAATTGGCTACTTATATCAACATGGTATACCATCCTTTTGGTGATTCCATCCTAAGAACTCCATAGTTAAGCGTGCTGGCCGTGGAGCACTTTTAGGATGGGTGACCTCCTGGGAAGTTTTGGAAATTTTCTGAAAATTTCTCGGGAAGTGCGTGAGTGAGGACAAAGCGCGCTGGAATGACTCGTGTTGATTTGTGGGGCTAGCCGATCAATCCGAAAGCACTCCAAGGTAGCCCCCGCGTGGTCGTGTCGACTCGGGGTGTTACAAAGGTAGTGTAATACAACTGGAGGTTGACAAAGGGTTAGGTCTAGATGGTGTTTCGGGGCATGATTGTGCACAAAAGGGGTGTAAGGCGTGCAAGAGAGGGTGTGCGCATAAGATGAGAGTGAGGCGTGCATGGGTTAGTCATGTAAGGTGTGCCTTAATGAAATTGAATATGGTGACAATGAGAAGAAGAATAAAATGGCATGGATTTGGGGTGTCCATAGCTGGGCAATGACTGGGGAGGTTAATGGGGATAAGGCAGTGATGGTTGGGTGAAAAGGTGGTGGTGCTTGGTGGTTGATGGTGGCAAGTGGCATAAGGTAGGGAGGCAAAAAACATAGTAGGAGAAGGAGGAAAGGAATATGGGTGAGGTTGGCTTCTTAGCAAGACAGAAAGGAAAGGGAAGAGGAGAAAGAAAGACAATAAGGGGTGTTTATAGGATAAAATGAAGTGAGGGAGTGGGTTAGAGGTGATGGTGCCAAATGGTAAAGGGCTTGCGGTTAGGCATGGCTTAAGGCAGGTGTGTGTGTGTGTAGACTATGGGTGCAAGGGTTGGTGTAGTGCAAGAGGTGTAGGTTGGGGTGGCAGGCAACGTACATGGCTGGGAAGGGTAAGGGAAAAGTGATGCCCATGCATGGGGATATGGGGTGTTTGGCCCAAATGGGGAAAGGTAAAATGGGCAACCGAGGGTTGTCTTGCACAGGTCGAGAAGGAAGGAGGAAGGAAAGAAAGAAAAAAAAAAGGTAAAAGAAGGAAAATAATAAGGTAAAATGAAGAAAGGAAAAAGAGGAAAATTAATTTTGGGGTTATGATTATAATTAGGTTTAGGTATATAGTTGAGGTAAAATTAATTTATCCAGGGTTAGGGTATCTGATTAGGAAAAATAAACTAAATTTTTTATTGGTTTAGGGTGGGTTTCAAAATAGGGAAAAAGATAAAAATAATTTAGGATAAATGTATTTAAAAATTCATTTGGCTTTGTGGATCAAGGGTTAACAACTTGATTGAGCTAATTTTTAAGGGTTAGGTTTCGACTAAAATGCTAAATGTTTGAAAATAAAGGCTATAAAATTTGAGAGTATTACAATTATTTTTGTTGAATTATTTTTGTATTGTGAAGTTTTTTAAACACTTTTTGTTGATTTTTTGCTCAACGATGTTTAAGAGAAAGAAAAAGTCTTGGAGGAAGGTGATTCCTTACTTAGCTAGGGTCATTAATCATAGGCAAATACAACCAAACTAAGAGTAGATAAAAATTTTATATGTTAGCACGTGTTTGTGTGGTTTGATGATGATCGAGCATTTTTGCTCCATTTTGGGTGGCTCTCCACAATTATGGCCTTTGGCTTCTTCTTGTCATTTTTATTTTTTTTATGATTCCATTTGACTCGTTAATATTGTTAGGTAAGTTTCATACATAATATGTTATGTCTTGACTGTGTTTATGCCTTTTTGGTTAATTTCAAGAATAAATATGTTTAGGGAAGTTTTTCGGTATTTTACATGAGAGATGAAAATTTTGATCATTTTTTAGGGTTCTAATGTGTTTTTCATGCCATGTCTGGTATGTGTTTACATTTTCATGATTAATATGTATGTTTTGTTTTACGACTGAATCATGGCTTCAAGGTTATAGGGGTAAAAGGGTCATTTTATATGTTTTATGATTTAGTTGAAAAAATTATTTGTTTTACTATGTTATGGTTGATATAAATATGCTTTCTATTAATTTTCATAATTTATCTAAGTGTCTGCCATTTTTTTTATAATTTATAAGTTTATAGTGGATTTAAGGTTGATGTGATAATTTTATGATTAAAGGCCTTACTAGTGAAATCTTAGGGGTCATGGTTGGCGATTGAATTTCTCAGAAATAGTGAGCTCTATAAATAGCAATTGATGTGAACAATAATTATAAATAATTTATGGACTTTTGTTGTAAAATTTGTTAGCATATATTGATGTGGAGAATAATGTTTTGTGTAAATAGTAAAAACTTTTGAAAGTGGTGTGTAGACTTGAAATGAGATGATATTAATTACTGTATTTGAAGTTTACTAATAATTCAAATATAAGATGGAGTTTGGTTTTAAGTAATTAATATTGGTATTGCCATTGAGGTAGGTTCATGTAATAGATATATTTTTTGATTATTTGATATGTGCTATCGCACTAAGCATTAACAATGTCTTTTTTCTACTCTATATGTAACCTAATGGCTCTATAAAGGATATTGATATTTAAGGTTATGATATCCTTTATGGTTTCATGGTTTTCCTTAGTTGTTGTCTTTTAGACATACTCTTGGTCGGATAATTGTGAATTTAGAAATTGACATTTCATATAAATAATTGAGGTGTTTTGTGTGACAACATTAAATAATGGATGGAATAAGCAATTAGTCTTTCATGTGAGTGTTTTACGATGATTTTACAATTTAAGTTATGTGTCTGCTTTTACCCATGATACAATGCTAGTAGTGTAGACTGCATTGTTTACCTGAAATGTGTTAGCATGATCTTCTATCATCCCATTGTTAGCATGATTTAGATGTCTTCCCTTTGAAGATAATATCGCTTTTAGTTAGTTGTATTTAATCAATACATTTATTGTATTGATGTTACGCTTTTTTTCCCAAATGTTCATGTACAAGTTTTTGATGACGATATTGTAGTTGAGATGTCAATTTTATGGAGTTGTGATAGAACATATTTAGAATAGGGACATCCAGTTTATACTGTGTTGGTGTATATTTTTGTAACCAGATATGAATATTTGTTTACCTATTTTTGTACCCGAGTCATGCTTTATTTTCTGCAATTACGCTTTTGGAGTTTTATATCATTTTCGATCATGATGATTGCATATATATTTCTCCCAAAAGACGAAATCCCTCGCCCCCAGGGCCCCCAACCTGCCTGCCCAACAGCCTGGTTGGAGGAGGTAAATTACGGTAGTCAGCGGTCACGGAGCAGGTGCCCACCCCCGTTGTGCCTACAAGGAGTCACCCCCACATTGGAGGGTTGAAACTCCCACACTGCGGCTGCCACGAATTTCGAACCTGGGTCATTCCTCCCAACTTCCTGAACCTCGACCACTGAGGTACGCCCGTGCGGGCGATGATTACATATATATCTTTATGTTGTTTCTAGTTTATCTATTCTATTTTTATTAATTAAAGTTAAATGTTTTAGTAGAGGATAAAGGAAAGAGAAAGTAAAAAATATTTTTGTACATCAAAAAGAGTATAATAAAAAACTTAAATATGAAAATGGACTTAATCTGTATAAGAAACAATTATACACCCAACCTTAATGAAAATAAATTAGTCATAATATAACTATTGTATATATATAAACAGTTTGGTTAATCCAGTTGGGCTTCGCTATTCAGACAAGTAATGTGCTTACTAGAATTATCAACAGGCATATAAATCAATTTTTAGTTTATCAAGTTATTAATAAGAAACTAATAAACCCTTTGGAAAAAGGGCTCGACTTGGTTAATAACTTATCATTAAAAACATAAATCATTTATAATCTATCTCAAACAGGCATTAAACTTTCTTCTTCTTTTTTCCTTCAAAATTTGACTAACTTGAGCTAGCGAGTTGCGATGAACAGATTTCCAGCATATTGTATTTTCTTAAAACTCTACTTTTTTATTCTAATAATACTCTTCATGTTATTTGATTGTTAAAGCATCTCCAACCACATCTTTAAATTTGATATTTTAATTATTCTATCCAATTATCCTTTTTCTTATATTTCATACTTTTATTAATTTATTTTAAATTTAATTTAGTATTATACATTCGCCAACCTCATACTTATAACACCCAATTACTTTTATCAATCACATCATCATCAATTATTTTCATTTTATATTATTTAGCATCCAATATAAGTAGAGAAATTAATAAAATAGATATAACTAGAGAAATTGATAAAATAAATATAACTATAAAAATAAATAAGATAAATTATGTAGAGAAATAAATATGAAAAAGAGAAGCATAGTAGATGATATAAAAATTATTAAGTAAAAAATAATATATTCATAGTCAATTTTATTTACTGTTAATATTAATGGTCATATTTTTTTATATATAAAAAAATTATATTCTAACAATAAAAATTAGACTAAAAATATATCAAAAAATATAAAAAATTAGCTGCACACATATCGAAAAAGTTGATATTTCAGAAATTATGAGCCCTAAACTTTTAAGATTACACCAAATTTAAAAATAATTTTTTTCTCTATAACTTTAATTTTAGGTTTAAAATTCTAAATTTTAAGATTGAGATTTATCTTTTTTACACCACTGCATTCTTAATGGAGAGTTTTCTTTCGAGAATTAATTGCGTTCAGACTTCAGATAATACCAATTTTTTTATGATAACAGTAGCGGCGGAGGAGTGGGATACTTACTGGAAGTCTGGAACAGAGGGAGGATGGATGAGCTGTGAGCCCGCGGGCTGCGACTGCGAGAGTGTTTCAGTTATGTTTGAATTTCACGTGTCACGACGAGTCTGGAAGGCCAGAAGGAGGGACTGGCGTTGGGTAGTGTGACGGTATTATAGCTGGAGTGGGGAACCGGGGAGAGGGGGCTTTGAAATTCTGGCCCTGATCTCTGTCCTTATATAAGTAACTAAGTGCTCCAAGTCTCAATCAACAGAGTGTCCGGTGCTTTAATGGCCCCAGACCCTAGTCCTGCACCCCTTTAAATTTTGCGTGGTTGATATAAAAGGTGCGTAGGCCAATAGAACGACTCCGGTGTTTTTTAATCTTCAGTTTGACTTATTTTCTTTTTCTTTTTGTCTTAATAAATCGTAAGATAATAACGTTAAATAAAAAGTCGAGTCCAACTTAGATAGCCTCTTTAACCAAACCCTGCCGGCCGTTTGATAAATAAAAATAAGAGTTTAAGAATTAAAAAATAGAAATAAGAACGGAAATTAAGAAATAAAAATTAATTTATTTAATTTTATTTTTATGTTTGATATTTAATGGGATTAACTTTAAAATAACTTAGGAATAAAAGTTTTCTGTATTTGGTATGTGAAAATAAAATTGGAAATATAATCATAAATTTACAAAATATCCTTCTTCTATTTATAATATTTATAGTTTTGTGTATATATATATATAATCAATTATTAGTATGTTTTTCCATTATTCGGCCTTATTTTTCTCATAATAGATCATATAACATCAGATCATATCTAATTAGATTAGATTCGATCCGATTCGATCAGATTAGATAATAATAATAATTATTATTATAATATTTATTATTATTATATCAAATAATAATTACAGTAATTATTATAATTATGATTATCTTTATTATATTTTTAATTATAATTAATTAGAATTATAATAAAGATAATAATTATAATGATAATTATAATACAGTTATAACAGTCCGTTTAGTAAATGGGAATGAGAGTTTGGGAATTAAAATTATTATAAAGATAATAATCATCATCATCGTCATCATCATTATTATTGTTATTAATATTATTAATATAATTTTATACACAATAATATAAGGTTATTTTGGTAATTTTATCTTCTATTCTCATTCCCATCCTTTTAATACCACCCCTAAGAATAAATTGAAGGGAATTTACACCTTTAAATCCCATTTCCAATCCCATTTTAATTCTCACTCCCTCAAAACAAACAACAGAATATTTAAATCCCTATCCAAATTCACATTTCCATAATTTTATTCCCTCTAACCAAACAAGCTATACGTGTATTTGATGGTATTAGAAATTACACCATCTCTTTTTATACACCTAAATTACTAACTACATACTTATATATTTTTAATATTTTCATCATTTTTAATTTTATACCTCAATTCTCTCTAACATATTTTCTCTCTTTTATTTCTTCTCTCTCATTTCAACTCCTCTTAAATCCTTCCCGATGTTCAATCAATTGAGCATCTATTTATGTTAGTTCAGTCACCGACCTACATTTTTCTAAAGATAATCGACAAGCAAACGAATGCTCCTTACCCAATCTATGATTATGTATTCCACATTTTACCACCAGTCTCCAACTACCGCAAGCATATTTCCTTCCACGAATTTTTAATTTACAACCACACTTTTTAGTCCTAGTAGATGAAACACTTTTCGGATTTACTAAAAACTGTCTTTTTTAAGTACATTATCTTTCACAACGAATCCATACACTACCTTTTTTTTATCTCTTGATACCAAAAACCATATTATGTGGCCTTTCAATTTATTTAACCCAACCAATAAATGGCTTATGATCATTAAAAATCACACATGTTGCAAATAATCATCTCCAATTAGTATTAATCGAATCTAGATTTTGTAAATAATATTCAAAATATGAAAGTATTAGGAATACATAAATATAAAAATGAATAATAAAAATTTATAAAAAAACTGTAAGTTGACAGGTGAGTTTCCATTCATAGGTTATTTCTGATAGGTAAATTGCTCGTTTAAACTAATTTGTGATGGTGATTTGTCCGTCATAAAAATTGTTTGGCGGGTGTTTTGCCAATTATGTGTGTAATCTGACTAGTAATTTATCCGTCAGAAGCAAAAATTTTGAATAAAATAATAATAATTCAACTTACTATTATTTCATCGAGTCTATTTTTATTAAAAAAAATCGTAAGAATCATAATCTTCATATACATTCATTGTATTAAATGTTATCAAAATTAAATATTGTGTAATTATTTGAGAAAAAGACAAAAAAAAGAGAAAAAGAGAAAGAGAGAACTCAATTTTATATTTTGATGAAGTATACAAATAAAAAGGATATAATAGTAAAAAATAAAATTAATTTCTTCTTGCACCAAAAGGTGAAATCCCTCGCCCTCAGGCCCCCAACCTGCATGCCAACGGCCTTGATTGGAAGAAAATAAATCACGGTGATCCAACGGTTAAAAACATAGCGGTCCAGTGTCCATAATGCCCACAAGGAGTCACCCCCACATTAGACGGTTGAAACTCCTACGCTATGGCTGCTATGAAATTCGAACTTAGGACATCTTACACCAACTAACTATGCCTCAACCGTTAGACTACGCCCGTGCGGGCATAAAATTAATTTCCTTTAAAGGAATGTCAAGGGTGTATATCTAACAATGTCCTAGAAAAAATTTATAAACTAATTTTTTAACTTGTTGAAACTAATTTATTTTAAAGATTAGTTAGGGAGGTAAATTTTTAATAGCTTTTGATCCCGTTTTTAAAATTATAATGCAACTAATTTATTTATTAAAACATATTATGAGCGCTAAAAACCACCGCAGGGTAGATTAACTATTCAGAGGTAAATAAATGGACAGGATATATATCATAGATCGGGGGGACGGCGATCATCAGACAAGCAGAAGAGACAAAGGGCAGGAGAGGGGTGGGGGAGGCCGTGAGTCGGTGTCATTTACTGCAGTCTGCTGCTATTATTAATTGATTCGTAACAAATGAATCGGCAAAGTCGTCATGTATCTATCGATCTTCGAGAGAGAATCCGTCCGTCTCTCTCTTACAAATATTTGTGTGCCAATCGTGTCCTTCCCTGCGTAATTCACGGGTTTGCTTCTTCATAGCCCGTCCTAGTTTCCGTCCCATCTGTAGACCGGGTACCATTTGAACGTTTTTTTTATTATCCTTTCCTCCTGTTAATATTAAGTAAAACTATGTTTCTTTTATCATTTGGTTTATATTTTATTGTAGTATAATATTATTTTATCATTTTTCATCTTAAAACTTATTTTTTAATTTATATCCTTTATTTAAGTATTATTTTTATTTCTAAATAAAATAAAATATTATTATTATTATTGACGAAATATATTAACTGATAATTTATTTTTAATATTTTAAAAATAATATATTAATTCTAAAACAATACTGTTACCATTATTGTTTATTTCAAATATTAAAATTATTATTATTAGCGTCAGCCCCTCCCTCCACTCACCTCAAATTCTTGAGTCCCCCCATTTCCGCCTTCTTTTTCAATTGCTTAACTTTTTCCTTCTTTTTTCCACCCACTCTCTTGTCTCCTTCTTTTCCTATTTGCTCTCCGACGGAATGATGGTCTCTGCAAAAGGTCTATGCCAATTCTATCGCCCGTGTCACCTTCGCTCCTCGGCTTGCACGGATTTATCGGTGGCAACTGGCAACCGAGTAAAGATATACTTGCCTCCCCAAATTTATTGCGACTCAGTTGGTTTAAAACGCAATTAGATCATCCACGACGGAGGTGCAAAAAAATTTTCGTAACCTTTATAACAGCAGCTTAAAAAGATTAATAAACAGAGCAAGGTGCAGGAAATTGTATCGGCTCAATAATTTTAATAGAAATAAAATAATTAAATATTATAATTATTTCCTATAAAGTATATTGTACAATAGGTAAGATATTTTAAAAAAAGTGTATTGATTTTTTTTTTCACGTCTTCGTTGTGGGTGCTCTTAGATCGACGGAGTGCAAATATTGCGACAAAGTTGGTTGAGGTACAAAAGTTTTTTTGCACTCCGATGCAATTATATGCACAAAAATTTTGATTGTATAAAATGTATTATAAAGTAGGTAAAATATTTTTAAAAAAGTGTATTAATTTTTTTTTTACTCCTTTCTTGCGGGTGTTCTTATACAAATACAGCATGATTTTGCATATGACATGTGCATAACTCGTGCTATAATTGACCTGCAGATAGGCTGTAGGAGTTCGAGCGTGAATTTTGTATGAGTTATACTCAGTTTTGTTGGAAAAATAAAAGATGTGGTCAGAGAAATAACAAAAAAAAAGTAATTGTATTTAAAAGTTGTGACGTGGATGGCACACGATTTTAAAATTAAATTAGTTATATTTTCTCGTACAATGTACGGATGGTATATTAATTATTTATATATTATTATATAAGAGATGAATAGTTTAATAATTTAATTAATATTCAGGAGATAAATAGTTTGTTGTATATGTTCAAATAATTAATTAATAAAATACTTAATTAATCCTTAATTAATGTGTATTGTTCGACATATGTGCAGCAGATGAATGATTATATACATTTGTTGCATGTAGGATATAAATAGTTGTGCTGTGTTAATAACAGAAGATAAATAGTTATATAAATTTGTTGTTCGTATAAAATGAATAGTTGCATTTATATGCTCATTAGTTTGACAATTCAGTTAATATGTAGGAGATGAATAGTTGGCTGCATATGTTCGAGTAATTAATTAATAAATAACTTGATTAATATGTGTTGTTCAACATATGTGCATCAGATGAATAGTTACATTTATATATTCAGTAGTTTTACAACTCCATTAATACATAAGAGATGAATAGTTTGCTGCATATTTTTAGATAATTAATTAAGAAAATTCTTAATTAATATGTGTTGTTCGACATATGTGCAATAGATGAATATCTCAATTAATACGCAGGAGATGAATATCATTTTGTTGTTATGCAGCGTAGGAGATGAATAGTCTGACAAATCAACTAATACACAAGAGTATTTCATCATTTATTTGACCTTATTAATTAGTAATAATATATTGCAGTGATAATATATGATTAGTAATAATAGGTATAGTTTAGGCGGAAAAATTTGTCTGTATATTATCTGCCAAACAACTCTGTTTTTATATAATAACCAATGTTGTCGTTCTATTATTATTATTTTTAATAATAATTATATTATTAATCATGATAATATTCATAATAGTAATAATCAAATATATTAAAATTCATTATTATCATAATAATAATTATCATTATTATATTATAAATTATGACAATAATAATTATCAAAATTATATAAATAATTATATTAGTATTAATTATATTAATAGTTATAATTATTATAGTTATATTAATAATAATAGTCATATTATTAATAATACATAATAAAATTATTATTATAAACAATTATTATTATCATCATCATCATCATCATCATCATCATATTTGATTGATGTTGATCTAACCTTAAAAAAATAAAAATAAAAATAATACTTCATTAAAATTAGTTATATGTATTTGCTAGTTGCATTGTATTAATGGCAGCAGATGCATATGTGTTGGTCGACTAGTTTATGCACTTTATTTGGTGTATTAATTATTTATCAATTATTTATATATTAATATATACGATATGAATAGTTTGACAATTAAATTAATACACAGGAAATTAACAGTTGATTGCATATGTTCAGGTAATTAATTAAAAAAAATATTTGATTAATAATTTATTAAAATTAGTTGTTCGACACATGTACAACAAATGAATAGTTATATGCATTTGCTATACAGAGGAGATAAATAGTCGCATTGTATTAATGGATATATGCATGTGAAGCAAATGAATATGCACTTTGGTGTATTAATTATTTATATATTAATATGCAAAAGATTAATAGTCTGACAATTCAATTAATACGCAGGAAATGAATAGTTTTCTACATATGTTTAAATAATTAATTAAGAAAATATTTGATTAGAAAATATATAGTTAATACTTTATTAAAATTAATTGTTTGACATATGTGCAACAAATGAATAGTTATATACATTTAATGCACATAGGAGATGAATAGTTGCATTATATTAATAAATAGTTATATTAATTATTCCATCTTATTAACTAGCATAACAATAATTAGCAATCATATATGGCAGCAGTAATTTATGATTAGTAATAATAGATATAGTTTAGGCGGAAAAATTTATTTGTATATTATCTACTAGACAACTCCGTTTTTATATATATATAGATTTCGACGCAATCTTCGCACAATGGCAAAGATTGTCCACTTTGTAAGGTTGATATAACAAGTATTTAGACTCGTACGCTTATGGTTGAAAGACACGAAATTTGTAAAATATAGTTGTCTAGTATTATGTAGAAAAATAATCACAACTAATAAAGTTTAAGGCTCTCACCTTTTTTTTTTACCCGTAAATATTAAACTCTCAATAAGTATATATAAAAGTAAGAATGATTTTCCAATGAACATTGAATCAAAAGGTGTACAATACTATCAAGTGTGCATTAAATCGGGATGTAAAAAAATAAACACCGAATACAATTGATAATAAAATTAAATCGGAAAATACCCATCAAACGAGGATATGAATACACTAGGAGATTAATTTATTAGAATTTAACATATAAATTACACCAAATAAAAATAAAAGAAGTTGTATTGTAATTACATCAACAGATTCGTGTTTGGGCTGCGTACAAGTTATTCGCCACATGCTTTAGTTTGTACAAGTTATCCATGTCTCACTCTAATACAAATTGAATTCCACAGCATGTGACTATAATAAACTATTCAATGAATATTATAAAATAGTTGTTTTAATATAGGTTCTTATTATATGAGTCTAATTTACTATAAATATTCTAACAAGAATATGAGACCTACGCATATCGTTTTTTGTATTTTATAGATTATTTATGGTAAAGATGATTCACTAAATAATTATTCTCCATTCTTCTTAAAGGACATTAATTCTTTACTTACCTTTTGGAAACTTGGAAGACAACACGAAGTGTAGTGCTTGATTTGGAAACTAAAGCACAGTTTGGTAAACTACTATTTTTTATATTACTTGTATCTTATAACCTTACGGTTTTTATTGTATATAATACTTTTATAACTTTATTATCTTTATTATCTACAATATTATATTACTTTATATTTTTTATTAAATATTTAATTTTTTCTATACTTTTAGTCTTATATTTTTGTTAATTTTACTCACCCATCACACCCCTACACGTCATGCCTTTTCCTAACCCCTACCCATATTAGACAACCATTAATTTAACTATTGCTCATAATTACTAATATTTGATGAATACCATAAATATTAACTTTAATGATAAATAAATTATTTTTAAATAATATTAATCATAATTATAAATAATACCGTTAATTACAAATATAGAGAAATAATTAATAAAATTAATATTAGTTATAACTATAAACTATGTTTGAAAAATATAAATAGTCTAAATCATAATTAATTAATTAATTAGTAATAACTATTAATTACAAAAATAATATATTTATAATTAAAAACAACAATAATCATAATTATAAATGATTTTTCAATATAAAAAAATATTAATTATAACTTAAAATAATCAATACAAATAATAATTATTATAAAAATATATAATTACTTTAATACTAATAACCATAAATTAATCATTATTAAATATTATATACTTCATAATTATAACTAATAATCAATACCAAAAAATATTAAGTATAACAGCAAATAATAAATCAAAATAATATTAATTATAATTATAATTAAATAATTAATAATAATTTTAATATTTATTAATTATAAATATCAACTAATAATCGATGAAAACATTATTACTCAAAATCATAATTGATAAATCAACACAAATAATATAATTTTTAATGATAAAATTAATTATAATCATAATTATAATTAAATATATGATAAAAATAATATTAGTTATAACGAATATCTAGAGTAATACCAATACTATTTGTCTCAAATATAATTAAATAGCTCATATAAAAATATTAATTAATATATGTAAATAATAATTAATGATAAATATTAATTTTAATGATAAATATTAATTTTAATGATAAATTATTAATTATTAAAAATCATATTAATCATAGTTATAAATACATATTTATTAGAAATAATGTTAATTATAATTTTAAATCAATAACTAGTAAATAAGGTTAATTTTATTCTTTATTGATATCAATTATTATTATTATTATTAATTATATAAGATAATTTGTGTTAATATATATTAAAAATATTATAATTTACTCTTCATGTTGGCTATAATTTATTATTATTTATTATTAGCACCAATTAGTATTGTTAATTATATTAAATTTTAATAATATATAAATGTATTATTAATAATCATTATTTATTTATACATTCTTATCAACAATAATTAGTTATTAATTATGTTTTTAAAAATATCAATATTAATATTAATAACTATAAATAATTTCTTTTCAAAAACACAATTTATTGTAATTTTAAATTATTAATAAATAAGGTATTAATTATATTACTTAAAAAAATAATAATTACTAATATATATATATATATCAGTTATATACTTAATTAATTAATAACAGTAATTATACCTTAAAATAATGAATAAATTTAATAATAATTATAGTTAATTATTCTTTTTGTTATTGCTACTTATTATTATTAAATAATAATAATAATAATAATTTTGATATTATTAATTATTGATTATTGTTAATTTTTTAAATGATTACTATTTATTATTATTTACAAGATTAATTATTAATATTATTAAAAATAAAATTGATTATCAATTATTATTAGGTATTAATAATTACATATTATTATTAATTAATAATATTAATTATCAATTTAAATATTAAATATTAATTATAATTATGAATATTAATAATAATTAATGCTACTAATTATTATTATTTTATATAATTGGTAAATTATAATAATTAGGAACTATGATTAGTAATAATTATTAATATTCATTCTATTATTAATGGGAATCATGTAATCGAGGTGTGTGCTTTAGTTTGAGTGTATGCAAACCTCTCACGGTGGTTGTGAAGAGGTTATTTGATAAACATGTCAAATATGTATTATCCTAGTATGTTTCAAGCATGATTTATAGGTGTTTGATGCATATTTCGTGTTAAGAATGAGGATACTACTTTGGTTTGTATTCTTATGTGTAGATATTGGCTCAATATTGAAAGATTTGATGATCGTTGGAAGTTAAATAAGAGTTTGGAGCCACAAGAAGATTTAGAAAACATCGTTTGATAAGAAAATATATGCATGTGTATAAAGAACTGAAATTTCAACCATGATATAATGTAAATTTTAAAAAAACTCGAAAGATCAAAGTTTTAGTTATCTTCAATAGCTTTCTTATTCAACTTGAATCACATCAATCCAATGTTGGAATAAAAATTTACAGTTAGAATACCAAAGAGTGTTCAAATGAGCACGAATTAAGTAAGACAACACGTGCCACACTTCTGGTTTAGCTACGACATTTACAAAACTTCTTTATTTATTTTCAAATTTTTAACACCTATATGTGTGTGTGTGTGTGTGTGTGTACATATGTATGTATTCTAGCTTAGGTTTTGGGGGAGCTTGATTGGAGCTTTCTCTTAGTCGTTAGTTAGTATCTAGCTCTAGAACTCAAGTATAAACGAATGATTTCTTATGTTAAATTAGATTAAAATTCTCTGCCTAAAATATTTTAATCAAAAGATTACTACTTTCTTTATTCTCTTTAATTAATTTCTTCCTATAATTGAATTACATATTTATTTAATGTGTTCTTTACGTCCAATCATGTGTGAGTAGATTCTTTGTCTGGGATAGAAAAAGAACCCAACTTTTTAGTAAATGATAATGAATTAGTATGTGTTCTTCATGAAATTTTCTTCTGATTGAACTTTGTTGACTCACTTAATCGCTGCATTAACAATCATATGTAATTAATTAATGGATTAAAAGGTAAAAATTAATAATAGACCTCTAGAAATTAAGTAGGGAATTTGAACCACAAAAGTGAGCTAGATTCCTTGGGGATTCTATTGCATTAACAAGAAGATTAATGGATTTAATTTAATCTTAATTCCACAAAAGTGGATAATTAAGCTTAATTAGGCACGATCTTTAGACCTCGAGAGAGGCTTTAGATTAATTTAGACTAATTCACCCTAATTTGTTTAAACCAGCACCGAGAGCTGAAATAATTCATTATCGAGTATCGAAGTTGTGGTGAAAACCCAATATTGGCATTTAATTATATTAAATTCCACCCAATTAGCTATTTATTTATTTTTTATTATTATTTAATATTACAATTTTATTCTCTTTTACCTTACTTATTGGTTTAGCTAGTTGAAAATATAAATTTTGATAATTAACCCCTAGTATTTGTGGGATCAACCTTGATAGCTACACCTAGTCTGTATGCTTGCGGATTTCCCTATAATGTTTTTGCAATACATCTGGTAGAAAAATGAGCACTAAAGAAGCATGAGAATGGTAGAGAAGATTGTGAGGTGTGCTCATGTTCTAAAAGGGTAGGAGATAATAAATTTTGGGCATGTTCATAGCTAGCCCCATGCAGTGCGTGAAAGATTTAAGTCATTATATGACCTACAAAATAGTAAGGTGAGGATAGAAAATACTAAATGGATGAGGTTGATAGAGTTTTGAAGTACGAATAGTAGCTGTGGAAAAAAAATCCTATGTTATGGATAACTAAGAAGGATATGAAAATAATTCTTACCTCCACATGAAATAAAATGATAAGAAGAAAAAGAATAAGATGAACAATTAGTTTCTGACATGTAGGGAAGATGGTGACATATAAGGAAAAGTATGGAGGTTGTGGCCCACAAGGTATTATTGGCATTTATTCATTAGTCCAACTAATTTGCGCATTGATGAGGTGTTGTCTAGTATTGAGGAGAGGGTGAATCATTGTATGAATTAGTATCTTGTTGCACATTTAGTAGAGGGAGAAGTGTATAAGGTTCCTTCAAATGCATCCTACCAAGTCCTATATACCAAAAAAGATATGTGATCTATTTTCCCAGATATGTTGGCTTGTAATAGGAGGTGAAGTGATAAGTCATG
Source organism: Tamarix chinensis (assembly GCA_030549775.1). NCBI lineage: Eukaryota > Viridiplantae > Streptophyta > Magnoliopsida > Caryophyllales > Tamaricaceae > Tamarix > Tamarix chinensis. The sequence continues at coordinate 67,976,354 of CM060182.1, forward strand.
TAATAAATATGTTACATAATATTGTTATGCCAAATCATATTCATCATACTTTTATTGTCTTAATCCCGAAAGTTAGGATACCAAAGTATATGATTTAGTGGTGCCAAAAGTTTTGGCTAACAAATTGAACATGTTTCTTCTTACTATTGTTAATGTCAATCATCGTGCCTTTTTCTAGGGAGTATTGGTCATTGACAATTTTTAAGTTTCTCTAGAGATGATCCACTATATGAAGAACTATGGCTCTAGTAGAAGAGAGAGGATGTGGCACTGAACCTTGGCATGAGTAAAGCTTATGATAAGGTGGAGTGGGAATTTCTAAGGGAGTGTCATGGTGAAGTTGCGCTTTCATAAGAGACATGTTCTAAAGGTTATTTTGTGTGTCATGTCTATCGCTTTCTTAGCCCAAGTCAATGGTTAGGCTCCTTCCACCTTTACACCACAATGTGAGCTTAGACAAGGTGATTTGATCTAACCTTATTTATTTATTTTATATGCCGAGGTGTTCTATGGTTTGCTTAATATAACAATTGAGAATATGCAGTTACATTGAGTTATGGTAGCTAGCTCAATAAGCTTCAATAGTATCCCATTTTTTCTTTACAAGTGAGAGTCTCCTTTTTGGAAATACAGTTGAGGAGGAGATAGGTATAATACCCCGAAATTTAGCTAAACCTAATCTTGAGTAATTTACTATGTAATCTTATCCTAATCTCAAGAAATTAATATTTTCTACCTTACCCTAATTCTCAAACACTATAATTTAACCTAATCTCGATTTATTGATAATTACATTATCCTAATAACCTAACCTAAATTATATTAACCTTATCCTAATTAAAAACTAAACATATTAAACTCCTTATTTCTTTTCCCACTTTTCATTTTTCTCTTTCTTCCTCTGGCCGACTCACCCTCTATTATTATTATTTTCCCCCTTATTCCTAAATGAAACATTGTCCATAGACAATTCCTGTCACGCCCCATCACTCCCCTATCACGTGCCAACCATCCCTTACCTCCATCAACTTCTAGCTCCTACGATTATGGGTTTGGGTTGAAATTTTCTTTTGGGTTCTGCACCCTCCTCCCTCCTCTAGTCTTTATATGTTCATGTGTATGTATATATAAGTGTCCATAATTAAATTCCCTGCCCACCCTATCTTCTCCCCCCTTTGTTTTCTCTAGTAATAGCACAATGTCTTCCTTTTTTCACTTCCGCTTTGCTGTTGCAAAAAAAAAAAACCTCAAAACCCCCCACCATCAAGCCCAACCGAGGCACCTCCAGGCTCCAGCGCCTATGTCAACCTGAATTGAAAACTCCCCATAACCATTGGCCAAATCCACCGCAAGACAACCTCTAGATTTGGCCAAACACACTGCAACCCTTTCCCTTTTTTCTTTCTTAATTGGTTGCAGCACCAACAACTAGTGCACCTCCCTCTACCCTCGGTATTTTGCATCACAACCTTTTCCTCCTTCCTTTTCTCCCCTAGCTATGACACAACATCTTACACCCACATTCCTCTCCTTCGGCAGCTTCAACCAAATCCCAACTCCTTCCTCTTCGGCATTTCCAACCGCAACACACCCTCCACTCTTCGCCATCTCCAACCTCACTTTATATTCCACTCTTTAGCATCTCCAACCACACCACATCACCACCCTTCGACTCCCACAACCTAACACTATTCCTCTCTTTTTTCAGACTCCCCCATCGTTGCACCCCATAGAAGCTGTAATACCCCATTTTCATAAAACCCTAATAATTATAATCGGTAATTATGTGTGTTAGTTATAATAATTATTGTAGGGTGTTTGCACTAAAAATATTATTAATATATATAATATTATTATGAATTATTAGTTATAAAATTTTATTAGGCTAAAATATGTTAGAGGGTGCGTATTAAAATTTAAACCTAGGTTTGGGTTGTGACGGGTATCCGTTTCGTCAAATAAACCTATTCTGATAATCGGATAAATTTTACCCGGATACTTTGCCCGGTTTTGTACCTAAATAAATTACCCCTGCCCTATTCTATTTTCTTACCTTACCTTACCCTCCCTCTGCAAATCATACCCCTACCCCCATCAATTCCCAACTCCTACAATTATGGGTTGGGTTTGAAAATTTTGCCCGATCACAGCCTCCCTCCTCTTCCTCTCTGTGTGTGTAAATATATATATATATACATGTACCTCATTTAATGCACTGAAAACTACCTCCTTATTCCTCTAATTTTCTTTCAAAAATATCACCCCAAACACACTCCTTCTTTCCCCTCCTTACTGTCACCAAAACTGCCTAAAACACCCCCAAAAACCCACCTTTGGCAACCATTGCCGCACCACATCCACCACCACCGGAAAAACCTTCCATTCCCTCACCCTTATCTGAATTAAAACTCACCAAAACACCCCTCTAGCTGCAAAAAAACCATCCATTCCTCCCCCCAAGTTGCAGCAAAACTTACCGAAGAACACCCCCTCTAATTATCGGCAAAAACCACTGAAACACTCCCCCTACCCTTCTGCAAACTCCTCTAAAACACCCCCAGTTTTAGCACAAATTGCCGTTCCCCACACCCTCTTCCATAAAGCCTCACCATTCCCTACCTCCCCTTTCGGCCCTCCTTGCCGATGCCTACTCCCTAGCAACTACAGTTTGTGCCGTTGCTAGCCTTCTTGGTCGACGACCCGTTCTTCGAACCCGGATTGGTTTTTTCCCAATCCTTTTCCTTTCGATTACCTTAACCCTTCATTTATTATATAATTAATTCTAATTATGATTTGTTAATTGTTCTTAGGTGATATTCTGAAAGTTCTGGAAGAAACGGATTAGGATAAGCATACTTAGAGACCGGAGCCTTATTAGTAAGGACACTAGTCGATGTCTTGGGTTTTGTGTTAAATGCTTGTATGATTATGTGTGTTATCATGTTATTGTTATTATACTATTAAAATAAATTTTTTTGATGATATGATATACTAATATGAATTATATGATGGGAAGGAAGTAAGAATAACGAAACATATGTTGATACGATGATATTACGCTAAATCGTATTTTTGTGGATGAGTATAAATTGTGGGAGAGTAAAATGGGCCTAATGAATTATTATAAGTGAAAAATAATTATATTTAAGATGCATTTTGATAAAAGGAGGATTTGGAAATAATGATATTGAGGATATGAGACTTTTGTGAAATAAGGGTTATCGGTTATCTTTAAGGGCATTTTGGTCAATATGGATTAATATGGAAATTTTGGTATTTTAACATTTTATATGGATTAAAATATGCTAATAATATCATGTGAAGTTTTTGGGAGTAATTATGAAGGTCATAAGTTCTTCAGATGAGAAAATAACCTAATTTGGGAATAGTAGTCTTAAAACGATAATGTTATTATCACATGTGTAAAATGTTAGAGTTAGATAACAAATTTTGGATATGTTGTTAATATGGGTATTTTAAGGATTTATATTTAATTTGGTAATTATATGAGCCTTATGGGAGAAGTTATGACTTACCTATGAAACTAGGGTTTTGGGAGCCTTATAAATAGTAACTTTTGAGATAGGACAATTATCGCATGTGCAAGACATAGGAGTTAGACCTCAAAATTTGGGTATGTTAATGATACTATTATTTGAGGAACATATACTAAATTTGGTGGATAAGTGATCAATATGGGGGAAGTTATGCTTAAATTGTGAATTTAGGGTTTTCGGAAAAAATGAGTATCTTAATCTTTGAGAACAGTCTTGTTATATGTATATTGATGTCTTGCTTGCATTAATTATTCTTCTCACTCATAAACCAATCATGAATAAGACACTAATTATTTAAAATAAAAGATCACGTGAGCAGGGCCGAGGTGTTTTATGAGTTCGTTCCACCAACGTAATAATATTGGTCAGGTGCGTCTTGCCTGGGAGGTGCATCAGACCGTTCTACCAGTTTAAGAATAGTGGGGCCTAATCTCAATGTGAAAGATAATATGCGTCTGAGATAAGTAACCAATGATTAAGACACTAATCACTTATAGTGAAAGATTACGTGAGTTAGGAGACTTAGGACAGAGGTGTAGGAGTCTGTTCCACCGGCTTAATAATAGTGGCCAGGTGTATTATGCTTTGGAAGGTGCTTCAGACTGTTCCAACGGTTTAAGAATATTAACCAGGAGCATTTTGCCCCGGGAGGTGTAGAGTCCGTTCCACCGGCTTAATAATAGTGGCTAGGAGTGTTTTACCTTATGAGGTATTTCAAAACGTTCCACTTGTTTAACAATAGTGAGATCCCTAAACTTAACGTAAATAAAAGAATGGGTTATATCATATTCAAATATTACAAATCCGGACCAGTAATTACCTTGTGTTGATTCTTGTATCTCACATGTATACTACTTTCCGCTGTGAATGTGTGTAATGATATGTTTTTTCGGTTTTGATTGTATTGTTACCTTACTCAGTACGTAGCTTACTGATCATCCTTTTCATGGGTGCTGCTCATTCCCATGAACAGATAACCCTGATGTTTTTGGGTAGGTCTTTGATGCTCTAATCAATGATTTCGCTGCCTTTGATGCATTGTGTGGGGAAGAGTGACTTTTATCGGTACTGGGTGTTTGGGCGAAGAGTCATGTTATTCAGATGATATTTTTATTCGGATACCCTTTTGGACTCTTTGATCCACGGTATCCCTTTTGTAGTATTTTTTATTATAATCCAGAATTAATCTCCAAACTCATATTTGATATTATGAAACTTCTCTCGTTTTCGGTTTTATCCTGTTGAACATTTTAAATTATTTAGCCTTGTGATTGACCTGAGGTTGGGATGGTAAGCCTGAATTATCTCAATTAAGGCGGTAACACCCTTTTTTTTTAATTATGCTCTCGTTGTAACATGAAATTTTTTAGTAGTAAATTTTAGGGTGTTACTAGGGCTGTAAATGAGCTGAGCCAGTTCGGTATTCGGCTCGGCTCGGTTCGGCTCATTCGTTTAGTTAAACGAGCCTAAAAGTGAGGCTCGGGCTCGGCTCGTTTATTAAACGAGCCGAGCTCAAACACAAAAAGCTCGGCTCGGTTCATTTTTTGGCTTTGGCTCGTGAGCTCGGCTCGGCTCGGCTCGGCTCGTTAAAAGCTCAGTTCGACTCGTTCGTTTAGTTAAACGAGCCGAACTCAAACAGCATTTTAGGCTCGTTTAGTTAAACGAGCCGAACCCAAGCCTAGGGGTATTCGGCTCGGCTCGGCTCGTTTACAGCCCTAGGTGTTACAGAAACCGGTCCACCGGTGAATAATAGTGGCCAGGAGCGTTTTGCCCCGCATGATCGGTCCACGAGCAAATAATAGTGGGGTTCTCGCATTCACATGGATCTTTAAAATCCGACATGGTTGACTAATGATGGACTAATGACCTTAAGGCCCTAAAAGTATCGATTGTTCATTTTGGCCTATTAATATTTGATTGACTTGCGAAGTATGCGAATGTACAAAAGTGAATGTTACGTATACACCATTATTATCTGATTGACATGTTGAATATGTGAATTTATGGAGCTGAATATTATGTTTATACCTGTTGTTATGTATGAATATAGTGGTGTATCACATGTTACATTGTGGGCCTGTTTTTAAGTGTGTTTTAAAGGGTTACTCAGTACCGTAGTACTAAAGGGTTCCATTCGTGGGGCCCCTGCCTATTCAATGGGCAGTGTCCCTTGCAAGTCGTTTCCAAGTTCTATTCAAGTGGGCCATTGGGAAAGAGCATAAGGAACTATCCAGAACTATTAGGGTTTTACTCTGTGTCTTCTAAGCTCATAGTTTCAATGTATTTGTTGTTTTATAACCACCACTAGTGGATTATACTCTTATAAAATGTTTACTTGCGCTACTCTAATTTAATTATGGCTTGAGCTTCTCGTAAGTTGTATTTTCTCATTTAGCCTTAACACTTGGTACTGGAATGGTAGGAGTGAACCGGTCTGGTACTAAGTGTGGCGGTAATATCCCCATAATTCACATTTTTGTTATTTAGCTTCCGCTAATTATCTTAATCAAACGAAATTTTTCAGTAGTGAATTTTGAGTGTGTTACAAAAATATTATTGGAATTAAAAAACTTATGATTAAATAATTATATCTTTTTTTCTTTTGTAGGTGATAAAATGTCTTTTTTACCTGACGTATACTTTCTAGCCTACTTTTTTATATCTCCCAACACAAATGTTAGGTACAATATGAGATGGATACATGATGAGTTAGGCCAAATGCTAGAGAGGAGTTTGTATGTGAAACCATATAATTTTATGTTATATTTTTTATACCTTACCACATATTCAACCATGGTCATGGGCGAGGTGTCACGCGCTCAGAGATTTCGACTCCAGCGCTCTTAGCAAGACCAACATCGAACACATAATTCTGTTGAGCACCATGACGAATATGCGCAACATCCTAGAATAATAGCATATAGAGATGTATAAAAGGAACACCAAATCATACATAAGACATAGTGTCAACATTAGCAACTATCAAACAACAAGTGAGCACCTATATTCGCATAGCTAATTCACAAGATGCCTGGGGCAAGTCACAGATAGTGGCATTCTCCCCCACCCAAAATTGCAAATGCCCTCGTTTGCACCTCTGAGATGTCCCAACATCACTTTCTTGCGCCTCAGGCATTATCCCCTTGATAGACCTTCAACGCTCATCCAATGTTAATAAATCACCGAACAAACACCATAAGTTATCCCGTAAGACTCAAATTCCAACTAACATCTCACATCCCCACAACTTGTTGCGACATATCCGACCCCTCTCGCAACGACTTATACAAGCACACCAGAGATCATCTCATCACGTGACCCCCAACAACTCATTTCAATGGCTTGGATCCCACACCAAACCACGTCCACCAACACTCCTTGTCAATGGACCTACACATTACACACGACCACTCAACTTTACTCCTTTGAAGTTGGTCGTCCCAAGTGTGCCTTAAACAACACAGTGAAATGCATGTTGACTGGCATGGGCAACGAGCTGATCTGATACCACTTGTTACATGCTCATAGGTTTCAACCCTAGTGCCCCTGGCGAGACCAACATCGAACACGCAATCCTGCGGAGCACCATACTGAATATGTACAAAATTCCATAATAATAGCACATAGAGATGTATAGAAGGAACACTGAGTTATACCTGAGACATAATGTCAACAGTAGCAACCATCGGGAAACAAGAGAGCACCCATATTCACATGACTCATTCGCAAGATGTTTGGGATAAGTCACGGACCGTAACAGATGGCTAGATATATAGATGAGTTTGGCAATAATAAATTTTGTACACTCTAAGTTTATTGAGGGTGAAAATTTTATAAGAGACTATAATCACTTTGCAAGAGAGTTGATAGTGATTGATGATGAGTGGAGTTCTTGGCACGGGATACCACCAAGTATATATATTATGATTATTGAGATCACGGTTACGAATTTATTGAAGATGTGAGAGAAAAAATGTTTCTACTAGAAGTATGGACTCGGTGGGTAATTGATCACATCTAAGGTGAACCTAAGGTTTGATTTTAGTGAGGCATTTTAGGTTGTTGTTGCACTATTTCAATATGCATCATTCTACTTTTATATATTAAGGTCCATAATATAGATGTTGATCCTTGTTTCATCTTGTTAAGTTATAAAAATAAAAAGATATTGTTAGCCTTAAATAATTTTATAAAACATTTACAATACAGTTATGTCTTCGTTGCTAAGCCAATGAAATAATTTTATAAAATTGATCCATCTTTTAGTTATTTTCATACATATACAATGCCAATTGATAAGAGCTAGACAAGGTTGCATAATAAAAAATCCAATGAGTTTTGTGATGGTCTTCAAATATTTATAAGATTGGTAAAAAAATAACTTAAGATTGGATAGATTGACGCATTATCCTTGTAGGAGATGTGTTAGTTTTGAATAAGATACAATAGATAGGGTTGAAACCTATATTTTAGGGGTTGGATTCATGGTCGATTATGATACATAAATTTTTTATGGTGAACTTGAAAGAGAACGTGTGGAGTAAGAGATCAAATATGAGATGTCATATGTATTAGGTAATTTATTTGGTAGTGATCCAAATAGTCATGTTGTCATATGCTAGTCATTGTTCTGTCCTAATTTCTCAATCTATCATTTTACGTTCAAACCTTTTGATCCTCCATACAATCGAACTGGGCAATGTCTCCATTTTTCTTTTGCTCGGGAGAATTCAAGGACAGCGTAGGTCTCTATCTCCACCCCATGCATCCACAAAAGAGACAATGATGTAAATATATTAACTCCTCCCTCTACGTTGATGGTCGAGAAAGCAGGTAATATATATATAAGCAACCCTAAGAAAAGCTTGAATTAACTCCCGGGGCTACTTGGTGGCCATGTAATTAATAATGTGGTGTTTAATGATAAGCCTTTGTTGGGCATGGAGGTTGTTGGGTATGTAGAGCAGTTTCATGCTACTATTAGAAAGATGATGACGACGAGCCATTTCAACCGATGTGTACCTCAGAAAGGATGTATTAATATTAATGTTGATGGACGGCTGAGTGGACGTAAATTCTTGAAGATATTTATTAAAAATAGTTATTTATAATAATTATTTATTTAAATAATAACAATAATAATTCAAATATGAGCTTAATTAAAAAAATAACAAAATGAATGTTCTTCTCTCTCTATATGTAATATTATAAATATATAATCGACCCCAAATTGTATGCAGATTGGATGCATACAACACAAGTCAGAGGCTGGATTGATAAAACCGCACCACCGCCACCACCACACTTACTTAGTGTTACAGCATATATATATATATATATATATATATATATATGTATGTATGTATATATGTATATATATGTATGTATGTATATATGTATATATATGTATGTATGTATATATGTATATATAGTTCACAGTTGGAAACTCAGAATATTGTTAGGCCCACTAAAATCAGAAAGAGCGCAGCCAGCCTCTTATGAACAGAAATCAGGACCATACACGTCGATGATAACCTAGGCCCACAGAGCATTTTTGGTTCTGATAGCGGCCTTAAATATGCTGACCCACTTTCAGCAAAGCCCGTCAAAAATGTAAGTTTCGGCAAAACCAGTTAGTTAAAACAACATTTCGCAGAATTTCATCCAATTCCCGAAAAAGAGTTACCCCAATTTCTGGTCTTTGTAGCTGTCATATTTTAATCTAAACCCAATCTACCTATCCTCTTCGCATTCGATCCCACCATTGTTTGGTTTCCTTCCTGCCCAAACGTTTTTCTTTCCTTTCCTCGCTGTCTTGCCTTATCACCATCACCCTCCTCCAAGCTCAATATCCTTTTCTTTTTGAAGCCGTCCCCTTATTTCATGGGGTTCCTGAACCGTTTATAATCAATCCCCTGCAGACATCTACTTGTTTAGCCGTGTTTCTTCTTCTTCTTCCTTTCTGGGTTATTTTTTTTGGGGGGGAGGGGGGAGACTTTTTGATTATTTTCCCCTTTAGTTGTTCTTTCATCTTCTTGACCCTCATTTTACATCTGATTGTTTCATCCGAGCATCGATTCAGGGATGGGTAAGAATCAAGCTTACAAAGCTATGCAGAGAGCTAGGGTTGGTTCTAGCTCCGCTGCGCCGGAGGAGGTTGAGGATGGCATGGTTCGTACCTCTCTATGTTACTATCATTCTGTACCGTTTGACTTTTTCACCTCATTGAAACCCATATTACTATTACTTAATCAATCTTCGCGTTCTCTTTTTGTCCAACACTTTGTGTTGCTTTGCATCGATGAGCTAGTTTAATTGTGATTATGATATTCATGTCGAATTGTATGATTTCCCATGCTCGGTTTTGCTTCGACCACAGAGGGGCGGTCCAAATCCTCGACTTTTTGTAATTATACTTTCGACGGGAAAAAGAATTTTCGTCTTAAATCTGAATGCCTGTAAAATTCTGTGATCTTTGAATTTAGGTGTCTAATATCGATTAAGATTTGACAAACTCGAGGGACTTGATGTGCTGCTGCTATACCATTTTTCCTGTAACTTAGCTGATGAGGGCTCTCATGTTGCCCTAGCACAATTTAAAATGCTTGCAATCTTCGCATTGTCCGCTGGATATGGGCGGAACCGTAATGCTCCTTTGGCGAGCATGTTCTCTTATCTTCAAGATAGCTTGCTTTTGGGGCCCGGAGATTGGTGCTGCGGTTATGTTCCTTTGGTGGAAGTTGGTGGTGCCTAGTTCCACTTTGAGCGCGGAGTGCTCCAGAGAAGAGTAGTAGTAGTTGTTGGTTTTTAAGCGAGGATTTCAGTCTGATAGTTGCCAGCCCAGGGAATTTCATTCATTAGTTTAAATGGGAGACATTTGGCTGCCACCCAAGGCAAACCATTACAAAGCAACAGATTTACTAGCCAGATGGCCTTGCCAACCCGTTTCATAATGGAATCACAACTACAAATAGTCTGGGTGTAAGATTCCAGGTGCGATGAGTATGGGCTAACTGATGTTTTATCTAGCTAAGGGATAGTAGATAATTATGATCATGATGATGCCTTCGGGTGGTGTAGTTGGAGTGGAATATGGATTTTCCACTTGGACCTGGGACTGGACTTGATTCAGCAGTGTTCTTGAGCTTGGGTTGGGCAGCGGCAGCAGCCACCTCTGTTTGAATTTACTGGGAAAGTATTATCTTCGGCAATTAGTCTAATATTCAGCTGCTTTTGGGTACCCACTATAGTGTTCTTGTTCTCATTCGTGCCTTCTAGTTTGTAAAGATGTGCAATTGGCTTTCCAAGTCAGTACCTTGAAATGAATCGACCAGATTAATTAATGTCTCCATGAGCATAAACTGAGCAGTGGATTGTTATGGATCATGATTCTCCAGTTTAAATCAATGAATTAAGGTGGGAAGGCTAATGATTCTCCCTTTCTTTCATATAAGGGAATCATGAACTTTGCTAACAACTCTCAACTTTTCATCTGTGGTTGGGTTTCTTATAGAGAAGACATACTGCTTATGTGAGTTAGACTTGGTGGTATTATCTATTATGTTCTTGTGGGAACAGAAGGAGATGCCTTAATCTGAACCTGACTTTGCAGAGTTGTTTGATGAGGTTTCTTGATACACCTCCTCTCCTTAATAAAACTATCCGTTTGCAGAAGTTGCTACTACTGATGGGACATTGGTTGTAAGGTCCCAGAAATTGGTTTTCCTAGAATGCACAGTAAGACCAAGCAGTGTCTTCTTGTCAAATGCCCCATGAGTAGCTCTATATACAATTAAATGAATCAGCTCCTCTGTTACTATTTTTAGGACCTCACCATATAGCTCAAGAAAATAACTCTGCTAGATAATAGATTCAGTCATCAATTTCACTTGGTAAAGCATGTGAGGATGGGCACTAAGCCACTAACAGAAATTGGCTGGAAGAGAGGGGAGTTAGAATGTAAGTCATGGGGAGGAGGCAGGAAGAAAAATTGGTGGCAGGAGAAAGAGAGAAAACAATGTTTAAGGTGGTGAATATGGTTGTGGACTTGTCAGGTATTTTTTTGGGTAATTTTCCTAGTTGTTGGTTTAAATGTAATGGCTGTTTTTTTAACATATTATTCTCACCTTTGCACCATATAAACCACTGTCATACAGAACACCTCATTATACATATCTATGCATTTATGTCTATATGAAAATATGTTTCTATGCACATGCAAAGACACAAGCTCACACCCTATGTATATTCACATATTTATATAAGTACACAACACCTTATCATGCATATCTTTGCATTTATGTCTGTATGAAGATATGTTTCTATCCACACGCAAACACACAATCTCACTCCCTATGTATTTGCCCATATTTATGTAAGTACACAACTGCATGATATAACTTGTTCACATCAATTGAGTCAAACCTTTTTAGCTGCATCTTAAATGGACATACTGTAAGAAAATTATGCAATTCTTACTTATCTGGTGAACTATTTAACAATAGTTAAAGCAGGCCTTTAACGTTAGCTACTGAAAGCATAAAGTCTGTATACTGGTTCTTGATGGAATTATTTTGGATGTTGCATTGTAGCTGTTCATATTTGTACATGCTTGTCTTTCTATACTTTTACTGATGAGGACTATCTCAGGTGGATGGTTCATTTCATTCACCAGAGTGGCATGCTGCTCGTATGGCAAACCTTAAAACATCTCACACAGTCACGTGGGAAGAGTTCAAGAAGAAGCAAAAGGTAAATACTGAAGCATATCCTCATGCGTGTTTATGAACTGAGAAGCACTTCTCTTGTTTGTTCCTTTCTTTTTGTTAAAATGCTAATTTTCTTCTATGATTTGTATTTTCCCTGAACACTAGCTTTAAATCTTGTTGGTTCAGATTAGCTTCAAATGAGTAAGACTGATGTTTTACTGGTCAGCAGTAATGTATGGAGGATGATTCAGATTGGCTGCATATAACTACTCATTTTAGAGTGTCTGGAAAATTTTGCACTACCTAGATTACTGTTAAAAATTTACTTTGTACATGCCATTTATAGGGACAACAATGCAATCTGGCTCATAAATAGCAACCGATTAACCTTTTTAGGGTGTTAAAAAGAGTACAAGAACTTGTTGTAGACAAAGTTGAAAAGTTGTACATACTACAGCATTTCATCTCTGTATTTTATCTTGCTAGATTATGTAGGCTTTTCAAGTTCACATGTAGATTATACCGTGTTATCTTCTTTTGGTACTAATGATTATATGTCATGCAATTCACTGGGATTGATTTCAGGATCAAGAAGGCTATCACATAATGTATATTTCCCAAAAGTGTTCATCATTCTTAATATGGATAAGTGTGAAATTCAGGGAAGTTATATGGGGAGACAGGGCTGCAAAGTCAATAATTTTTTACTCTGTTGTTTTTTAGTTCCAGCAGAATTGTGGGGATAAACTTCCGACTATTTTATTCTTGTCTTTGAGGAAGAGAGAGAGAGAGAGAGAGAGAGAGAGAACGGGGAAGAATGAGTTTCAACTATTCTTGTCCATGATAAGGAACTTTTGTGGGCAGATAGATGCTTACATTATTTTGTTGCAACTTTGTACTCTAGGAAGAAGAACTAAAGAAAGGGGAGTTAGAAGCAGACAAGGACAGGATGATGAGAGAGTACCGGGCTCTACTAGATAAAGAACGAGAAAAGAAGCTTTCTCATGGAAGAAATCATGCTGGCAGCAGGTCAAAACATAAAAAGGGTACATAGCAGGACCTTCAATAAAAAAATACTTTGGAATGGCATGGACCTGATTTGGTCATATCATTAGACTTCTATTTATAACTTTATTTGATTTTGATTATGTTGTCATGTCCTTTGATGTTTCATCCCTATATCTGAGAAGAGTTTCATTTATGCAGACAAGGATAAGAAGTCAAAGAAACACAGCAGCAGAAAAAGAAAGGTACTTCTTGTATTTTATAGTTTTACTATTCTGACTGCCTTTAGTCTTTTGTCGAAAACGGTTTTAGTTAATGTACTTTCTGACTTTTTCCGGTTTTGGTTGGTTGTGGATCTATTTCCCATAGATATGATATCTTCATCTGTTCTTTTCTTAAAGATGTGTGCATATGATATCTTCATCTGTTATCATTCTTAATGATGCATGCTATCCTTTTATCAAAGAATTTGTGCTCCATTTTTACGTGATGCATAAATATGGGCGAGTTAAGCATCTTGCCTCTTCTGGTCCAGGCGCTTGTCATTTGCAAAGGGCTGTGCTTATTATGCTTTTGATTCCGTGACCTGGACAAGTAACAACCAACTAATTGATGGAAGGTTGACCTAACCCACATTGGGGCCCTCTTCGGGTGCCATAGCTTGTCATGTGCTGGATCCAGTGGTGCCTTAATGGACATTGAATATTGTCCTTAATGGATAAGTAACAACCGACCTGGCGGTTGGTCTGCACTATTTGGTTGAATTGTAATGTTTTAGGCCCTGTCCAAAAGAAGAACTAACTGAATTCAATTATTGATGCCTGATAATAGGTATTGAGCCATTTAGATGATGTAATATCTCCTAAAATTTGTTTCATCAGTAGAATGCCGATGTAGGAGTTGTTCCTTATACTTATTTGGGTGATATCAATTACAACTTTCTCTCAATCATTCTTGTGAAATTTGCAGCATTCAAGAAGATCCTCTGATTCTAGCTCCTCAAGCTCGTCTTCTGAATCTTCAAGCAGTGATGATGAAGACAGAGAGTCCAAAAGGACAAAGTCAAGGTCAAAGAAAACGAAGAAAGAGAAGAAGCATAGATCCAGAAGCAAACATTCAAGTAGTGATGAAGAAGAGGCCGAGGGTCCTTTACCACTTTCTAGGTTCTTTGGTGGTATCAAAAGCTAGCAATATGTTGAAATTTTCAAAAAAAATCCACTAGAGTATTTGGTTAATGCTCTGTTAGTTTGTGGACATGTATGGGCTTCCTTTACTCTTAGGCAAGGGAATCCTGTTGCAATTATGTTTTTTAGATCAGTGGTTTCATAAGCCTCACTGCAGTTGGAATATAGTGTATGGAAGCTTATCGGTTAGATACTTTGATTCTTTACTGTAACCTTGTAAGAAAACGAAGGTAGATGCGCCATTTGCACACAGAGACCTGTACTGTTATCATTCTTTTCTGTTTTCATCCCAGGCCATTTGAGGTTGCGAGATAAGTGCCCCTTTTATCCTTCCATTCAAACGACAAACATACAGAAGGATGTTTTCCATCACACTTTCTTAACACCCTTTCATAAAATGTGTATTTCACATACAAAAATTCCATACATGCGACTTGTATATTATAGAATAGTTGCAAGCGGTTTGGTCGTAAAAGTTTAATAGTCGTACTAACAAAAGCATATATTCAAAAGTTAATCAAAAATGCTAATTTTACTACAAATTTCTTATATGTATACAACTCTTGTAAGGCATTGAACTCATATATGATAAGAGGGTGGTTAATTATTATTATTATTATTTTAATAAAAGTGTGGTAGTAACTTGCAGGTGTTCCATTATTCGGTTAATTCTACTCGGGAAGTGCCAGTGCCACATGGCTTTTCTCTCGCAAAAATGAACCTGAAATATTTCAGCAGACTAAAAGATGTATCTAATTAACTTTTTATCACAGCAAGTCATGGCTGACGCTTGAACCCCGCGAAGAAAGCTTGGCAGCAAGGACAATGATGCCATTATCATTGAGGTTGGCCTATGGTTAGTCCAAGAAAACTTTCCACGGCAATATACCCTACAAACGTCTTTTCCCTTGTTCGATAGTTCCAAACAGAATACTGTCAAGAGCTGATGGATGGTATATACACGCATTGGATCACTGCAACACATAAACAGAACATAAACTCTTTACCCCTGGTACTCGGGGTTAAATGCAAGAGCTTCACGGTAGATCAGTTCTCTCATCTGCTCCTCTGTTAGAGCACGCTGCTCAAAGTCAAAGATGAAAGGATTCATGCACGAGGGCTCATCACTAATGTCATGCAGTGAATTCAGGTAAGGATGTGCCAGAGCATCTTCAACTGAAAATAGAAAAAGATGAGTCGTGTCAACAACACTACGATTGGAAAATCAGATATCTGCATAGATATTCATTGAAATCCAATGTGAGTGGAAACCATGGGAAAAAGAAAGCAGACACAAATTCTGCTACAATTTATCCTCGATCACCACCTCCTAATCCTAGTGCCCAAGGCCTAAATTCCAAATCCTAAAGACCCACTTTAGCCTCAGTCCCTGCCTGAATCGAATTAGTAAACCTGCATGGTTCTACACAAAATCTGGAGCACAGAATGATAGCCAGACTGGGGAGGGGAACGCTTCAAAATTCTCTGGAGGAAACATGCTGCATGCAATGAGTTATTCCACCAGATATACAGTCACAATGATGAAAACAGCATATCAAAGATCATAAGAAAACTTGTCAATGTAAGAAGTCAAGCAAAACAATTGCCTAACAACCAGGAGATGCAATCATCTTTATCAGCTTAGTTTAAAACATCTTAAGCAGTCATTCATTGTTGCTCCTTTAGCCATCTATCTTTCTAGGCTTGCATGGAGTGGGGGAGTAGGAATCAACATGAACTGAGGAATGATCGATGTGAATACAGCCTAAACAATAAACAATGGTCAATATGTAGTGACTACAATTGACGTGCATCCCCATCATATCCTCCAAGCATCCAACAGCGCATAAAGTTGGAAAAAGATTCTAAATTATTACCAACCAGCAATTAGTAATCAGCAACCCGATTCAAGGAATATGGAAAGCTTATAGTGCCCAAAGGCCTAAGTAACTCAATTGCCATAGTTCAATGTTAAGGGCCCAGGGTTGGATAGAGTCATTGACCCAGATTCCAAAAGTCAAGGGACCCTCTCTTTTTTTCCTTTTTTTTCAAAAGGACTATGACCTTAGCAGCAATCAAACCCCGTTATTCCGTTGTCCCTCAAACACAGCTACCACCTTAGCTAACAAAGTTGTGGTAAGTCTTGACTTTGTTGAGGTAGAGGCGCCCTTTTCTATTCCTTCACTTGTAACCTACCTACAGCTTCATCGAATGTTTGAAGAGGATGGATGAATTGATTGAATGATGGATGATGGTGAAAAAGAGATGCCGAGTGTGTGTGTGAGGGACAGAGAGAGATTTTTGCATGAGAGCCACAGAATCTGTCATGGACTTGGGGTTCCTAAAAAAATTTGCTCCCTTTTTAGCTTTTTGAGGAATGATGTGAGCCAAGAGTTTGTCCATGGCTGATCAAGCGTCCCTCTTGGTCCACACAGGGAACAATATGTAAATTAAACCTTAAAGATGTGGCTCGTGATATCAATAACATTGCCGGCGTATATGCTGGGGCACAGTATGTGACAACTGAGAACATGATCCGGGTGCTCTGGCAAGGAGTGAATGGCAATCACAAGGTGTTTCCAACCGCAGAACTAATAAAGTTGAACCTACTATTTGGGTAAACCAGAACCAGTATTGGTTGACCCTTGATCCTAGCTGAAATGAATAATGGATCATTCTCCTTCTGCATGCCTGGACTAATCTCTGAGGCAGCAGACCTGTAGACAATATACTCTAGAGGGGCCTACTTTGAGCTATTGTCCATTATGTTAGGCTTCGGCCACACAACTTCAACTAGCTCTATAACGGTTGCCAAAGCTTAACTCTGCAGCGTTCATAGCAAGTCCCAGCAACCAACTCTACTAAGTTGCAGCTGATTTAGCGGGTTCTGTCTAATCCAAGTGAAATGACTCTGCCTCTGAGTCACGATTTGAAGGATCCATTGTGGCAGCTCCAATTCCCCATCTACCCCAAGCTGGTGTCAAAACTTGAGAACTATCTAGATACTGGAACATGCAACTGAATTCGTGGCATAGGAGACTAGGTGGCCCACAACTCATCCCAATCCTCAACAAACGACACAAGTCTTTACGATACAAGTTGTTTCCAGTACTATCCTCCTAGGACTGGTCGGTGAAAGAAAGAAACAAACTCAGAGAAGCCATCATGTCGTCCAACCCGTCTGCCAGTGGTAATGGCAGACCTGAGAATATTTCCAACAGTATCCTCCTGTGATGGGCTGCTGGAAGGAAGAACCAAACTCAGAGAGGCCAACATGCAGTTTGATCACATGAAAGCCTTTTGAGGTCGGCAGTAGCTGCTCTCTCCCCGCGGCATGCAATTTCAATGGGCACGTTCTTTTATTTGATCACATAAGAACTCTATATTTAGAAATTGAACTCCAATTATAAAGATACCCTGTTGACAGATCATGAGAGCTTGTCAAACTAGACTCATGCAATGAACAACTCAAAGTTAAACCATTACTCCTACATTATGGTGATCAGCCATCACTGATGTCATCCTAAGCCTACAAGTCCTATGTAATCTTTCCCCTCCTGAGAAAGCATGTCAAAATAGACTTATACATAATGATCAACTGACTTAGAGAAAGCATTGGACTCATCTTAGGTCCCTTTCTTCCTAGCCCTTTAGTTTGGATAAGAGGTTTACCTGTGATTCTCTGCCTAGGATCAAATGTCAACATCTTTTCCACCAAATCAATAGCTAAAGGGTGAACTTGAGGGAACTTTTCAGTAAATGACTGCCTGCAGTACTGTGGAAGCTGCCGTATATATCTCTTTGCATTCTCATTCAGAAAGCCCAGCTCAGGTTCTGATGGAGTGCCAATCAGCTGCACCATGAACAACAATATATCAGTGTCAACTGTAACCCATATGATTAACATAGGATATTTTTTATTTTTTCAGTGAAGACTACAATGCTTGTGCTTTGGGTTTTCAAAATGAAAATACTGGAATGATATGAGGTCTAAAGACAATGTACAGTTCTACACACACCCCAAAAAAAAAACAGAATACAAAGATGAGCATTATCATCACCTCCAAAAGTAGCCGTAACTGGTGAACATGATCTCTGCCAGGGAAGAGGGGCTTCCGATCCATCAATTCCATGAAAATACAGCCTACTGACCACACATCTATAGCTGCAGTATAATCTGAAGAATTTAACAATAACTCCGGTGCTCGATACCATCTTGTGACAACATATTCAGTCATAAAGTCAGTTTCAGATGTCACACGAGCAAGACCAAAATCACAAATTTTCAAATCACAATTGGCATTAAGCAAGAGATTGCTAGGTTTTAGGTCCCTGTGAAGAACGCTTGCAGAGTGTATATACTTCAATCCACGAAGAATCTGATACAGGAAATACTGCAAAAGAAAATTTAGAGCAAGTTAGGTATACTGATCAGTGATATGTATCCCAATAATGGCAACGAGTAACAATACAAGAGACTCAATTTCATTCAAGATCACAGACGCCATGATTACAAAGTAACCTAAGAAGAAGAAAGGTGGCAAGGACAGCTGACCCATACAAAGTTATAAAGTACCCTCTTTTTTGCGTATATATAATTTATAGGCTTATGCAATGATGTAGAAGCATTCAATAAATATAATACCTGCAGAAACAAGCATATTTTGATTCCCAGCACATGTTGAATGGTTTATAGGTCTTCATCTTTTTCAACTAGACTTTATTTATCCATTTTATTTTATTTTTCCAGGTCACAAGAGGGAAAAAAACAAAGATTTATGAAGTTTTTATAGTGAAATTTGTGTCAGAAGGCCTCTTTATTCAAACTCTCTTCCTCATCTCAAGCACCCCCAGGTTTTTCTTGATTCTCTTTCTTTTTCAACTAGAGTACAAGAAGTTGCTACCAAAAAAAAAAACCTAATATATTTTTTGAAAATTTGAGCATAGCCTCTTCTCCTTTGTATCATAAAAAAGTACTCCAAACTAAAGATTTCCAACCTATGTCGTAAACTGGCAAATCAAAATATGTAATCTTCGTTCACCAAAATGCAAATTTGCAATCACACACACCGGGAAACTCTCTACTTCCACGTGGCAGATCTTGGGTTCAAATCCACCTGTCTTGACAAGACATTTCCAATGCTTTACAAAAGCCAATGTTTGCTTCGGACTGCTTGGAAATTCATGCTTTTAAATGTTTGATTGGACACAGGGCACCTATGGAGGATTATAAACCCAATTTCTCTGTATCCCCAGAGAAAATGACAATTGAATCTCATATCTTTATGTCTAAGGCAAACAAAATGGGCATCAAAGCCTGCAACAGCAATCGACACACAATATACAACCAAACAATATGCCAGTCCCCAAAAACCAAGGACAGACAAGGGATAGGGACCAACAGAAAAGATACTTCTAATTTCCAAAATAACCATCCCTTTCTTTAGCATTAACAAGGGCTTCACTGATTGATGCATTACCCAGCTTGCTATGGGCAATAAAGCAACTTCCGATGTGCATAACATGAAATGATATCAAAGTAGTTGGTTATAAGGGATAGTAAACAAAGGTGATCGGTATGAATAAGCAATTTAAAACTCAATATCTGTGTGATACATTATAGCATTTAGATTTCCACCACCTATGGCGCTATAATGGTCATATCCGATTGGTGTGCACCTTCGTGTTTTATGCTAAAATAATCTTGAGTTTATATTATCCGATAGTCATATCCACTAAACGAGCAGAAGGAACCAAGGTGAAATTGATTGAACAATAAGAATAATAAGCAAAATGAATAAAAGATCAAGAAATGACAAACGGTAAGTAACACTAGAAAATATGAACCTGGCAATGTTCTTCTGATAATCCTTGATTGGAACGGATAATTTGATGAAGGTCAGTGTCCATCAGTTCGTATGCAATGTAAACATCATTGAATGCCTCCCTTTCTGGTGGTGGTATTATATCTCTTATGGCAACAACCTGCAAATCAAGGGGTACATGTATGAAGAAAGCAAATAGAATTCAAATTATCAAACATACTTGTGTGTGTGTGTTTAAACTGAGATGGTGATGCCACAGGTTCACTATTCTTGTGTATGTAAGCAAGACAGTGAGTGGGGCCAGCGGAGAGGCTGCACTAAACCTGAAAAGACTAATCACATCGATCAGTCAACAACAAAATTCATCAACCAGTCCTGGACAGGACACCACTAATTACTCTCACTAGCAGATTGTCTGAGATACCTAAGTTATATTAAGCAACACACAACCAAAAGTCTCTCCATATGCTCATCAGCCAAACTTGCAGACATGAAAAGACTCATCAAAATTGATTATCAATCTCCCAGACAATGATCCCCCACTGATAGAGATTTAGTAGAGATTAAGAGGACTGAAGGTAAAGGGGAAGAATTAAGGAGAGAGTAGTATAGAGCAGAAAACATGATTCGTAATTCTTATTCAATATTCATAACCAGATCTGTCTAACATAATAGCACACAATAATCCTTATATAGACTTCTAATAACAAAAAAGATAAGATTAAGATAATAGCTAACAGATAATACATGTGAATATTAACTCACAAATAGTAACTAACTGCCTAGATAACAACTAAAGATAACTCATAAAACTTTTTCCTATTTTTAAGCCTTCTCCCAAAAGAGACCTTTAAATTCTGATTTCCATCATTTCTTCCTGGCTCGGAAAAACTTGCCTATGGAGAGTTGGCTGAATGTACTCATCAAGCAAATCTAGAGCCAAACGATGTAACTCATCATCTTGAATCCAGGAATAAGCTGACACAGGATGATCCTTCCATGGCACTACATATTGTTGATACTGTCCATTACCAGTACTAACAGCTTCATCTTCAAAAATAGTTTCAATCTCATCTCTATGGGTGACGGGCACCTTAAGAACCAATACAAAAGAAGTAGCATTACCACCTGCCACACTAGGAGAAAAAGTGGGAGGCTCAAAAGTACCTCAATACAAAGTCAAATCCTCTATTCAATCAGATGGCAAGTCAAGCAAATAAGCATTGGAGCCAAGACGCTTTATGATCCGAAACGGCCCCAAAGTTAAGCTTTCTAAAAGAATATTAGGAAATCTTTCGGGATGAATACAAATCATCACATAATCACCCACATTAAACTCTAATTTTCTATGATGTACATCAGCAACCACCTAGTAATCTACATTAATCTGTCCAATCTTAAGTTGAATATATTGTGCAAAAGTTTTAGCAAATGCAGCTGACCGAGAGTTAATAGGCAATGACACCAAATCAATAGGCAAACGTGGAACAACACCTGAAACAATGGAAGAAGGCAAACCATGTAACCTAACAATTTCCTTAAAGAAGAATCAAGCAATATTAGATGCATTAGCAATCTTGCTACAAGGAATAAAATGTGTCAACTTTGAAAATCTACCTACTAAGATCAAGATGGAATTGTGACCGCAAGTTGCTTGAGGAACACTTAAAGTAAAATTCAATTAAAGGTAACGGAATGTGGAATAGGAAAAGCAGTGTGTAATCTGGTATTTTCTTCCTAGCTTTGCTAAGTAGGCAAGTGTGACATTGGGAAATAATTCTAGCAACATTCTTTCTTAGCAAGGGCCAAAAGAAACAATGAGCTACAAGAATAGTGGTCTTCTCTCTACCTAAGTATCCTGCTTGTCTTTCGGCACAAGCTCCCAAAACAAAAACATAAAAAGGGGAGGAAAGTTTTAGGAATGCACAACTTAGATCCACGAACCAAGTAACCACCAACTATAAAGTAGTAGACACAATCACGACGATTACCACTAAGGACTTTTTGGTAGATTCAGGACACATAGCACATGACTCTCATCTTTTCAAATACTTCACCAGAATAGTCCACTTATGTAACAAGAGCCCTACTTTACTTAAGGCACTAGCAGCAACCAAATTCTCTACACTCGAATGATGATTAATAACGAAAGATTCCTCTTGCAAAAATTCAACCCACTTAGGATGTTTTTCTTTGAGTTTTTTGATAATTAATAAACTTGAGGGCATCATGATCACTCTACAATACAAACTCTTTAGGAAGTACAATGCTCCACACATCGCACTAAGCCATAGAATTCTTTCTCATCTATCAAATATTAATCTCTCCTAGCATCCTTGAGCCTTTCACCAAAGAAGGTTATAGGATGACTGTCTTGTCGCAAAAACCTCCAATTCCAACTCCTAAAGCATAAAAAAACCTCAAACGATGAAAATCAACATTTAAAAAGAATTTTAGGAAAGGGCTTAAAATAGGAAATAAGCTTTATAAGTTATCTTTAGTTGTTATCTAGTCAATTACTCACTATTCATCAATTACTATTCAAGTCTATTATCTTTTAGCCATTATCTAGTAGTCTTATCGTTTTTGTTATAAGAAGTTTACATAAGGATTAGTGTGTGCTATTACGTTATGCTCATGAATATTGAATGAGAATTGCAAATCACAATTTTATACTCAAAACTACTCCTCTCCTTAATTCTTCTCCTTTCCCTTCTTCAGTTCTCTTTATCTCTACTAAACCTCTACTAACTTGGTATAGAGCTCTAATTTCGACCTCACAACTTTGTAGCCCACTCAATTAGTAAGCAATCTCTATCACCCATGGTCCAACCAATGCATAAATAAATATAGAAATAAGTAGAGCCCATTGGCCAAAAAAAAAAAAAAAAAAGAGAGAAGGAACAAACATGATTGAGAACTTCCGTGATGACAAGACTCATAGGCCCTTTTTGTGAATAATCTAATGAAAATGAATATGAAATGGTGTGTACCAAAATTTTTCGGTGTACAAAATATTTTTATTTATTTATTTGAAAACACTTGCAGTAAATTGTGACAAAAGGTAAGCTTCTACTTTTCCCAAAAGTTGTTGTTACATATGCTGAAAATAAAAATATATAAAAAAATGGATTGCCTGATGGAGCCCAATGTCTCTAAACACACATTTTTAAACATGAATAAACACATCAGAATAGTATGAAATATGGTACTTAAGAGTAATGTATTACATTCATACATTAGATAAATAGAGCGGCCATACTGTTAGCCCATATACACTTACACATTAATGAAGGAGATGAGAGACAGAATCACGTTGGGCAGTTTGATTTCCCAATTTTTTATTTAATTAAAAAAAACGTGCATGTTATTGCTATGGCATGGTACTCATATCAGGTTCTCATCTGCTAGAACAGCATACTGTCTACACTCTACACCCTGTGCACTATACTGCAATGTTTTAGAGTCTCTGCAAAAGGAAATATAACAATAGTTTTTATATCCTAAACTTAAGTTTACATACAAAGAAATTCTTCATCCATCCCATATCTCTACTCTCTTGATAAACAGATTATTCCTCATCCATCCAATCTCTTGATTAACAGAATGGAGAAAGTAGCACAGGTGATGGTAGGGATACAGACCATTGATAATAAAGCATTCACAATGTATAGGAAAACAAATCTTATCAAGGAGGTAATTGCTTCCTCTCGATGTATGCAGTATACCTTAGCCCTCCTTTTCTTTTCTAGTGCAATTGCACTCTATCGATGATATTAAGTACCAAGAGATTCTAGCACAGCCTATCAGCTTTTGTTCATGAAGATTTTTTTATTTTGAGGGTGGGGGTGGTGGAGGGAGATGGTAGCAAGCATTAAAACTGCAGTTGCAGTGTCGTGGTATCGAGGTGTTGCAAATAATATTTTGTATGTTGCAGCGTAATTTTTTATTTTTGTTCCACAACAACCATCTGCATATATCATTAAATATTGACAAATATGAATAAAATATCGATGAATATTAGAATATATATCGGTCAAAACGTACCGTATCAGCTGATATGTATGTGATTTTATTTCTATATCGCGTATCAGACATTTTGTGTATCGACAAGCCAAAAATATGATACATATTGGGGATATGACATTTCGTTCCGTGGATGGTAGATAGAAGTAAAAAAACATGGCAATCCAACATATATCTTAATGGAGGAAACAAATGTTAATTTGAATCTTTTTTTTTTGTCCAAGGTAGAAGCAGCAACATCCAACATCCAAACTTAAACATGGGTATGACAACCGAAATCTTATACTTGGTGCAAAGAATGATGGCAAAGCACTCCTTGAGTTCAATACCATAGGTAACCAAAACCTTTAACTACTAAACCATGGTATCCTAACAGGCAGGGCTATAAATGAGCCGAGCAGGGGCGAGCTCGGCTCATTTATAAACGAGCCCAACCGAGCCGGCTCGCAAGATTTTGTGGTAAATGAGTTGAGCTCGCAAGTTGTTGTACTATAAACGAGCTCAGACCGAAATTCTTTATGCTCAAACTCAACTCATTGATTAAAGGAGCCTAAAAATAAGGTTCGAGCTCAACTCGTTTAGCTAAATGAACTAGCCAAGTCTAGAAAGTCTGCAAACCGGCTTTGTACATTCACAACACTACTTACAGGGATGAGAATCTTGATACTATAGCACATCTCGGTATCTTGAAGCATGGTTGCTTCTCTAATCACAAACAATCGATAACAAGGCAAAAATATTTAAGAGCTGTTTCTTTTTTTTCATCTTGAGACTTCTTTTGGGTATGTCATGGCCCCATTGTCAAGGTATGGGACTCAAGTCCCACATTAGTAACATGGGATGCTAATGTGGGGTTTATATGGCTCAATGTCTCCTTCCCTCCTTAAGCTAGCTTATGGAGGTGAGTGATAGACATTGTATAAATTTTTTATAAAAAATTTACACAATTAATATAATGTCTATCAGTGAGTTCTATCCAAAAATCATAACATAGTCTCGTCACTTTCAATTTTTACTCACAGGCTGAAAGTTATAGGGCTGTCTACTACTTCATTAAAAAAAAAAATACCATAAAACACGCGTTCTCTTATTCTACTCAAGTCATGATGCAAGAACAAAAAAAAAAGTGCGAACACGGCCTTTAACAAGTCTGGGGAGTTAAAGAGATATGCAGCCTCCCTCTACTAGATTGTGAGGTAGTAGCCAACCCACAAAGAATATTGCATAAGAGGTTTCAAAACTGAGACCTTTCAGGAAAAAAAAAGAAGCTGGGACCTTTAGTTACCTGGACTAGAAAAGAAAAAATTAATTTCCAAAATTTCTACTCTCACATTACCTTTGAATCAGATCCGAACAAACCTTACAGGCCAGACAAGATGTCCAAATAAACTTTCTTGTTAACTGAATTATCAGGCATCACCTAAATAATTCCAATTGATTTTTGAGGGGAAAAAAATGGACTTCCAGAAAATGACAGCTCTTTTAGTAGGTCATAATAGAAGAATTCAAGGAAGTAATTAATCTGAGCAATAATTAGCACATAATAATGAGGCGGTGAAGCAGTCGTAATTTTTCAGCAATAAAAATACAAGCTCGTAGTTAATAAAATACCTTATATGCGCGAGATTTCAAATAAAAAAAAACATCTGAACTCTAAACAAAATAAAAATTTACATAAAGGAACCGTGTCAGATAAAATAACAAGAAAATTAATGCACTGACGTTTTCATGATCCATATGCCTAAGAAGCTTGATCTCCCTTAAAGTTCTTTTTGCATCAACTCTGTTGTCAAAAGCATTCGCAATCTTCTTAATTGCCACATGCTCACTTGTCTCCGAATTCAAAGCCGAACTAAAACAAGAAGAATAGCAAATCAATATAAGTCTCCGATTTGCACAAACGCAACCAATCATCAAATCCAGTCCATGGCACTAATAAGATCCTCTCAGTATGATTTCTAATCATGGTGCAACTATTCTAAAAAATTTAACCATGGTACAGCCCAAAAAAAACGAAGGAAAGAAAGAAACGATCAATATTGGGAATAAAATAAAATAAGAGAGTACCAAACTATTCCATAAGCGCCTTTGCCAATAGGCATGATCGGAGGCTTATACTTGGCAGTGACCTCAAAGATGTTTCCAAATATGTTGTATTGGATAAACTGGCCACCATGACTCAACATGGCCGGAATATTCAACTGCTGTGCCTGTTCGGGTGGCTGTTGCGAGGGGTCTGTCGGAGGTTGCTGAGATGGCTGCTGAGCATCTGACATTTCGGTATCGGCGGATTGAGCTGCCCCGTCCATTTTTCGGTTGAGTGAGGCCCAGAAAGCGAGGAACGGGTATAATCGTTTCCGATTGAACGGAGAGGGAGAGAGGGCAGTTCAGTGGCCGGGAGGGGGGGCGCACAAACAGATCTTAATAATTTGAGGGATGTAAAGTCAATAAATGCACCGAACGTGCCTTCTTTCGGCAGCTGCCCTGCTGTGCTGCTCTTTTCTTTTTCTTTTTTCTTTCTTTTCCCCTGCTCTTTTCCCACTTCCGTTTTACCAATAGGAGGTTGCCAATCAGCACGTGGAAGAACAATGGAAACAAAAAATAAGTTCCATTCGGAATATGATGATTATTGACGTCGTTTCTAGGAGTCGCGTTCGAAACTACTTATGTTTTTAGCCAAATCTTTCGTAGGTCATGATTTCTTGGTTGTAAGTTGTAACTTTAACGGCGCAGGGTAATGTTGATGTCATTCTTGTTTACGTTACATTCGGATTATGTTGCATGTTGAGTTCGTTTATTAAATGATGCACGCTAAATTGTATGTATTTGACCAATTGATAACTAGTAAAAATATATATTTATTAAAATAGGTAGTAATAGTTTGTCTGTACGATTCGAATAGAAAAAGTATTTTAATACAATATAACAATCAATGAAGCAATAAAGCCCATGCACGTTTGAAATAAATCGTTTATCTTAATGACACAATATCAATATGGAAGTGGTAGACATTATATCATTAAAAAATACATTGTCAGCTTACTCGTCCAGCTTAGGAAGACTTAGTTCCATGTAGTTTGATAAACTAATGATTAAAATATTTGTAAAGGTTAAATAAATAGTAATACATATAGTGTCGTGAACGTAGAACAACCATATTTTTACGAAATTTTTTAGATTACAATACTTTTTTCTTTGGTGATTACTTATTAGATGAGAATCAATATTAATTAATAACCTAATTAGGAGAAATAAGATGCAAAAATATGAAACTAACATGGATAAAGTAACGATATAAATGCACAATTAAAATTATTCAAACACTTTCTTAAATACGAATTTTATTGTTGAATTATGTTTATCAACATTATCATCACATATTAAAATTTTCTAACCTTTTATGATTTGTAGCTTTAGAAATTGCGACATAGAATTAATCATATCTCAATATTAATCTTTTCTTTAAAAAAATACCAATATTATTAAAGAATTTGCCTTGACTTTTATTAATTATCATTATAGAAGATACAATTAATGAAAAATGTATTCGATTGAAAAACAATCTGAAATCGGATGACATTAGTAACATTTTCTACAACAATATTTTATGATATGTATTACTTCCGCCTAAAATCTTTGATTTCAAACTATGATTTCGTAGCTTTGTAATTACCATCATAGTTTCGTTGTAAACATGAGTTAAGCTTTTTTTAGGAAAATTATTCACTTATAATTTATTAATATATTACTATTTATTAAAATTTTGATTTTAATATCCAGTAAGTAAAAAAATGGAATCCTTGTAAATACTAAAATTTTCTAATTAACTACTTCTTCATTTAACAACTATTATATAGTTTTTTTATTATTATATCTATATTGCAAAAATATATATATACATTATACAAAAGCTTATTTATACGTTGGACGATCAACATGCCATTTCAAACTAGACCAACTAATCAATGGATTAAAATTATGGGGCAAAGGTGATAATATACACTAATAAATATTCAATACATTTTCTAACACATAATTTGAAATAACGTTTTTAAAAAGTGAAAGTTTCTTGGTTTTTCCTATAAGAAAAATGCTAACAATAATTTATGATTTTTAAAATTATGTCGCAAACAAAACATCACCATCAACATTACAAAATAAGATATTTTACTTTAGTTGGCTTACTACATTTTAAATAAATGTGCATTTTAATTATAAAATAATTAGCACAATCGTCAAAATATTGTCATATTATACTAACTTTTGATATCACAATTGATAAAATTTTATATCTCAATATATTCTAATAAAATAACAATTGCTCTTTAACTCGTTCTACAATTTATAATTACAACAATTTAATTGTACATATATTATACGCCTTTATATTTTTTTAATTTATGTATTTCTATTAAATTCGTTTTTTTTATTTGGGGTACTTTAAAATCTATAATAATATAATAAATTTAAATTGGAGTAAAGGCTTTTTTTAGGAATATTAATCATTTAATTTTTATTAAAAATTTCTTATTTGTTAAAAAAATGTTAATGGTCAATATGTGAAATAATTGATTACTTCTACAAATTAAATTTTCTAAATTAATTATTTCTTAATTTAACATCTATAATATAGTTTTTAAATATATTTATATTCCAAAAAATATATATTATGCAAAATATTTTATCATACCTGATCAAAGAAAAGTCAATTGGAGTAAAATTATGGGCTAAAGAAGATAATACAAACTAATGTATATTCAAGACATTTTTTACCTTATTATTTGAAATCACATTTTAGAAAAGTAAAATCTTATTCATTTTTCTTTAAGGAATATACTAACAACCACTTATGATTTACAAAATTATATCGCAGACAAAAATTTGCCATTGACTAGTAAAAAAAAGATATTTTACCTCAGTTAGCTTACTACATTTTCATTGAATGTATAGTTTATAGTTTAATAATAAATTATAAAATAACTAGTGCCTTCGTCAAAATATTGTTGTATTATATTTTGATATCAAAGTTGACAAAATTTGATGTCTCAATATATTTATGTGTTTAATTCTAATAAAATAATTGTTGTTCTTTAACTTGTTCAAATATTTATAATTACAATAATTTATATTTATATATTTATATTAGTCTAAAGTTAAATATCAATAATTAAAAGAAAAATTGAATATTATACACCTTCATATATTTTTATTCAAATTATATTTTTCTATTAAGTTTTTTATTTGGTATATTTTAAAATATATAATAATATAATAAATATAAATGATGTCTAGCATGTAAACATGTTCAGTATATTTAATTTTTTTCATAAAATTGAATATTTTATTAATAATATATTTTTTGTTATTTATTTTTGTATCATGAGGTTTTTATTTTTTATTAATGCTTAATTATTTTTTTCGGTAGATATAACCATTAAGCCTAATTTATAAAGTTCAAACATAACCTAGCCCAAAAAGAAACCCTACACCAAACAACAACCAGAATCTACATTTCCCACCGTGCCTTTCCTAAATAACCCTAGCCTCCATCATATTGTAATAATAGCAGTTGATTTTCAACATATAAAACATAGTTATACTTATCCCTTAAAAATAAACCCCATACACCTCACCTCTAGTTATCAAATATTATCAAACACTGTTGATTTGTTAGCTAGACAATCACAATTGTTCCTTTGAAGAAGAATAAAAGTTTCGACTTCTTCAAATAGCTAAGCCACTTACATATATTATGGAGTGGTCTTTGAGAGTCTAAAGGAAATCTCAGTTCTCTATTTAAATATTTAAAACATCTCAATTGTTCAACACCATATTAACCAACTGACAAACAAAATCAATCGTAACCTTTAAATATGATTACCCAAGCAATCTTGTTCCTTTTTTTTATAAATCCTACATTACCTTTACTATATATGCACCACTTCTCAATTTAGAAACTCTATAACTCTCTACGATCTTCCTTCACCAACGATGCTTTATATTTCTCTCATCTCCTTCTCACTGCTAATTCAGTCCTCCTGTCTTCACTATCAAAAACCCCCTATTCTCAAGAGATGTAATATTACCCTTTTCTCTAATCTTCTTATCTCCACCTTATCTATCACTTATTAAGAGAAACCTATGATTTCCCTTCTTGTGTTTTCTTACTTTGATTGCCACAACTTCCATGACTTATTTCTATATCTTGGTTCCTAAAAGTGTGACAATATAATCTCTCTATTTTATGTCTAATAAGAGATGTGGTTGCATGTTAAGCTACCATACTTTGAGCTATTCATAATCTCTTTAAATTTAGGTAAGATATACTACTTGTCTACATTTTTTATGATTTGTTCGGGTATTTCAAGACACTAATCGGTATTTGTGTTTATTTCTTACATCTTTATGTATAATGAACCATTGTCAAGCATCAAAACTTCCAAGTTCTTGAGCTATGATATTTTTCAAGCAAATTCACTTTTCAATTTTGAGTTTAAACGGTTAATATTTCCTTTTTAGTTTTGATTCTCACTATTTACATATTTGATGGCAAGTTGTCGATTTGTGAGAGAATAACAATGTAGCCTCTTAACGATCTGTCAAGTTAGAAATTTCATTGGTTGTTTTAAAAAACCTTTCATATTTGTGGATGGAGGTGAGGTCTTCAAATTATATATATATATACATGTATGTATGTATGTATGTATGTATGTATGTATGTATGTATGTATGTATTCAAAATTTGTTTATAGATTTTGGGATATTAATTGATATCTGTGTGTATTATGTGGATTCGGTCGTATTATGAACATCTCTAATACATGTTAAATAACTTGAATTTTGACGTATAATTTTTTCTAACATTTGAATTATTTTTGTTTTGATCTTTTCTTTTCAGTTCTAACATTTTAAAGTTTTTTATTTTTTGGATGTAGATAATATTGGAAAGCATATATTTTGCTAAATAAAAATTTATTTGCCAACAAGTTTTCAACTTTCAACCATTAGTAACTACTCAAGTGGTGCAAAGTTGGACTAATAATTTGGAAAAAGTTTTCTTCTTCTCATATAAAGGATTGTTGGTGTTAAAGTAGATGATAAGGTTCTTTTAATTGCCATTTGGTTGTTTGTTGCTATAATTTTTTTTTTAACATAGTATAAGTTGCCCTCCTTCAACTTTGCCTTGTAGTCTTAAATTCGTTCCCTACGAATGGTGGTGTAACATCTCCAAAATTATGAAGTAAAAATTTTTGTTTAAATAATTTAACTGCGAAAGTTAAAACATAAAATATGTGGTATTACCGCTACACTCAGTACATCTAGTTTCCTCTATTATTATTATACCAAGTAGTAAGGCTAAAATTGTTATTCCACTTAAATTAATAACACAATTATAAAATTAATATATATGAATATCATTTCAAATGGGACCAACTATCAATGGTTACAAAATTCAATAAAAGTAACTATACAAGAGCATGAAATTACATTTTCATCCAGATCAAAAGATATCGGAAAAATACAAGATAATCCTAACTCTTAACTCAAGCACTAGCCTTCAACTGATATTTCAAGCTAACCCACAAGTATCACTACCCATTGAGTAAGAAGGAGCCCATGAAAATGAACTCTTTAGTACAATAGTACCGGGTAACCAATTATATAAAACTAATATAAAAAAACGCATGGAACACCTAAAAGGTATCACGACAATATATGGTATAAAATATTAAAATATACATGGTATGATCAAAATACAATAATCATATTAGGTAAACCATAACAACAAACCGATATAATGCTCATACTCTTTCATTTATAATATTATAAAACTTACCAACCAAGTATCTAAGAGACGTTCTCTAAAGTAACGATGAGAACCAATCTCAACATGATAACTATTTTATTCACCATATATCTCATATCTCAATATCGAACCAATAACATTCGTAATATCACAAGTAAGTCTCAAAAGCACAATACCAATAAAATCCATAATACCATAAGTGGGGCTTAAAGGCACAATACCAAACACGAGTAGGAACGAAGGCTATTACCGAACCACACGTAGGCACAAAGGCTACTATAGGACCACAAGCAGGCACGAAGAATACTGTCAAACCACATACAGGCATAAAGGCTACTACCAAACCACGGGGTAAGCATGAAGGTTACTACCGAATCACAAGTAGGCACAAATATCGACCAATCTAATAGACCCATAA
Source organism: Tamarix chinensis (assembly GCA_030549775.1). Classification (NCBI taxonomy): domain Eukaryota; kingdom Viridiplantae; phylum Streptophyta; class Magnoliopsida; order Caryophyllales; family Tamaricaceae; genus Tamarix; species Tamarix chinensis. The sequence continues at coordinate 68,008,884 of CM060182.1, forward strand.
CAATCATTTTCATTTTTATTTACTCGATCGAAGATCATATTAATTTGGAGAAACTAAGGTACTCTGGTCATACCAGCACACTGAGATAACACAATATATTATCTACTATCAAACTAAAGATACTAAGGTACCTTGGTCATCCTAGCACAATACCCTACCAATAATGACACTTAATCCATTAGCATTCATACCTCTATAAGTATGCGGATCTAAATATAGTAAGATATAAAGCTTGGCTGGGCACTAAGACACACCATCAAAAATCCATAATTAACCTTGGGCCAAACCACTTATTTAGGGTAGCTACCACTGAAGAGTCGTTGTTCCTGACATTGAGGTGTTTCACTTTAGATACTTTTAATTAAGGTAACCACAATACCACGTATCAATCACATAAATCTAATTTTCATACTTAACCATTTTTACTTATTTCCAAACAGCTAAGGCAACCAAAATAAATTTCAATATCAAGGTCAGTCATTAAAAATTTACTAAGGTTATCCTAGACTCAATTATTCACACTTAGACACTTTATGCTAAAAATGACCAAAATATCCTTGATGCCAAAATATCCACGTTATCATCCATTTTAAATATTAATTATATTTTATTTACTAACCTGCCAATAAAATGCTAAAATAAAATAACTAAATCACTTAACATGCAAATAAATTACTAGATACGTCAAATGACTATTTTACCCTTATACATGACTTTCCACGTAAAACTCTAACATGCATTATGTAGAACATCAAACCACATTTCCCATACACAATAATAAATAATACATATTATGCATGCTTATAAGAATAATTATCACGACACTCAAAATGACTAAAATACCTCTATAGGGATGTAAATGGGGTGGATAATACCCGAAACCCGATGGATATAGATATGGGTAACGATAAACGAATATGGATACATATATGGATAGGAGTTAAAAATACCCGGCGGGTTTGGGTACGGATACGGGTAAGGAGTATCCATACCCATATCCATATCCATTTACCCGTTATATATTTACTATTTTACCCTCAACTTTTTATATAAGTATAGTTTACAATTAAGAATTTAAACGGGTGACGGGTAACGGGTAACGAGTTTACCCGTTGGATAAAAAATTATTTGTTGGTTATTTATAATTTATCGGATAAATGGATTATTCATCGGGTAACGGATATCCGTCAGGTACAGATATGGGTATATTAGTGAATATCCATTCGGGTATGGGTACGGATATGGATATGGATTTTTTAATCGGGTTCAGGTATGGATATAGGGTACCAGATCCGAACCTGCCCTGTTTACATCCCTATACCCCTAGGACATATAATAATAATAATAATAATAATAATAATAATAATAATAATAATAATAATGATGATGATGATGATGATAATAATAATAATAATCATACTGAAACATGCATTTATAGAATATCAAATCACACATTTCCATTCTAACTAATAATTGAGACATATTAGGCATTTTTATTGGGTTAAATATCACAAAATGCCCCTGTGGCACATGATAGTAATATTTATGTTAAAAATATGTCTAGGCATGCTCAACCTATCATATTGAACATTCATATATAAGTTATTTCCACCATTTAAACCATTTTAACATACATTTCTTATACATAATAATTTCCACAAGTCAACATGCTTTATTTTACTAAATCACAATATAACGAATATACTTGATACAAATTATATCAAAACCATAATGTGTTATCACATGATATCTAAATATTTTAGTAGAGTATAAGGACTAAAATAAAATAAATATTCAATAAGTAACCCTGATCTATACATGCACACTCTAACGGGCACTCTCGATTCATTACCACTCTACCAACCCGGACTCCCTGAAATACCCTATCCTTTAACCCGGGACCTCTACAACCTTCAAGACTCTATGTACCATGCGTAACACCCCCAAAATTTACTACTGAAAATTTTTATTTTATTGAAATAATTAATAGAAGCGAAATAACAAAACTGTAAATTCTGGGGATATTACCGCCACACTTAGTACCAGATCAGTTCACTCCTACAGTTCCAGTACCAAGTGCTAAGGCTGAAAAGGAGTATCGTAAAAAATGAGCCAATACAAAAAAATGAGAATTTATAAAGGAATTAAATTGTTCACAATACAAAATCCAGAGAACGTGTAAAAAGGTTTACAAGCCAAATGAGTATATAAATAAAGTTCCCAAGGAACATAAAGTGTCGTATGATAGAACATAACTAAAATAAAACGAAACGAAATGAAAAGGAGAATCCGTCCATGTCACTCTCAGTCCCTAGGCCAAGTCCAGGCTCAACTCTCAGCACCGCCTGATGCCTCGTAAGAATCATAGACATCAAATATATCATCTCCTACCTACACAAACTCGGGTGGACCCTCTACTCGTGGGAATGAGCAGCACCTATGAAACGGGTGGTCAGTACGCTACGTGCTAAGTAATGGAACCATGCAGCTAAGGCTAAACACATAAGGCATATAGCACAACATGATCATAAAGACTACATACAACAATACAGATAATGAAGGCCGAAATACAGTCCAGATAAACTTATTATTTAGATCTCTTATCAATATACTCGTTTCACACATGCTCTTTATCATTCCATACTAGTACAAGAACCCTACTATTATAGTCGGTGGACCGGTCTCTAGGACAGAACGCTCCTGGCCACTATTATTTGTCGGTGGACCGATCTAGCCTCGACTCACATGGTATTTCACTGTAATTACTTAGTGTCTTTCACATGCCTTATAATTATTACGTTGGTTTGTTGAGTACGGAAACCCCCACTATTATAGCCGGTGGATCGAAAATCATGCAGGGCAGAACGCTCCTTGCCACTATTATTTACCGGTGGACCGGTCTCTAGGGCACCTCTACTCCTGGCCACTAAGTAGGAATCATAATCATCTGGCTGATATTCTAAGACCTACATATAAGAATTAGGGTCTCCTACTCATGGGAATGAGCAACACCCATAAAACGGGTGGTCAATATGTTACATACTGAGCATGGGAACAATACTATCAAAATAGGGATACAATTAGCACATATTTTCACATCAGATAATAAGTGTACAAGTAGATAAATGAAACGTCTCATAAGATAGAAAATTATCAAGATCTCTTTATTATATATAATCTATTTTTATTCTTTTATATATGTTGAGTACACAAACCCCACTATTATTAAACCGGTGGAACGGTATGAAGCACCTTTTTAGGGATAACACACTTGAGCCACTATTATCATCCGATGGAATGGATTAAAAAACATCACCTTCATGTCCAAAACTTTTTTGAGCCACTATTCTCTTCAGTGGAATGTGACGCATATATATATAAAAAAAAAAAAACAACACCCTGGTCCTAACTCGCGTATTCTTCCACTTTAAATCATTAGTGTCTTTCTCGTATGTTATACTATTATATTTTCATTTCACAATGAGTAGTGGGGCACTATTCTTAATCTGATGGAACGAACTGAAACACATTCTCAAGGTAAAACGCTCCCGAACTAATATTCTTTTTAATGGAACAGAGATTAAAAATATCACCTTCTCAGGGCAAAATGCTCACGAGCCACTATTCGCCCCAGTAGAACAGGATATATATATATACTATTTCACTTTAAGTGACTAGTATTTTATTCAAACTTATTTCATAGACATCGAGCACAATGGAATAGATAAACACATCACGTAGATTAAGGTCCTTAGTCTTCTTCAAACCCTAATTACTCATCTTTAGCATTCATTCTCCTATGTTGACTATTCAACCACAACTTATATTATATCATCTTCAATTCTCGTCATTATTATCATACCCAAAATGCATGGTCTAGTCCCTATGTCATACACATACATTAATAATCTTACCCTAAGGTATTACTCATAAAAATCTCTAAAAATCCTAATTCCACATATTGGCCATAATACCTCCCATGAAATTCACGTAGTTACTACTCCCAATAAATAACCTCGTAGGGCTAATCATTAGTAATCTATTTAGAATCCAATTAACCTCTAGATTTTACATATAGAATAATGATATTATCATTATAAGATATTATGTCTAAAATTAACCATTAATTCATTGAAGGACCCTAAAACAATAATAATACTTCCAAGCATTCCTCATGATATCATTATCATGTTTTAATTCACCTAACACATAAAATACCAAAATTACCTTATCACCCCATAATGACCAAATTACCCTATCACCCCATAATGACCAAATTACCCTTGAACATAAACAATAACCTTTATTTTATAAAATCTTGTACCTTCCACACACATTATTTTTCAAATCCACCAATTATCATCATACCTCATAAAAATTACTTTGTCCACTTATCAAAACTCATTTAGCCCATATTTCATACTATAATATATATTTCTCACAATTATGTCATTAACATAACAATATCAAATCCATACCTCTTACCCATCAACACTTCCTTCCAACATAATATTCGTATATCACAACATATCATGAACAACATATAGAAATCATAAAGTATCGACATTATGAAAATATACACATAACCATACAAGTAATTAACATAAAACCCTAAACATCAAATACTATCCTTACCAACTAGGACACCAGATTGTAAGCACGTAAATCCTAGACTTCCTTTTTAGAAGCTACTGGAATACCACTGTAATCCCCTGAAATTTTAAAAAGCTTATAGTTTAATAAATAAATTTTATTTGGGATAAATTAGTTTTTAAATCTATTTATTTTAATTATTTTATCGATTTTTGAGTAAATAAAATTGAATATAAATATTTAATAAATTAAAATAAATATTTTGTTATTTTATCACACTCTTTTTATTTAAATAATGTTCAAACCATTATTTTACTAAAATTATCCTTGTTAAAACCCTTATATTTTAATTATATTAAATTAAATTATTAAATAAATTTATTACCCAAAATTATTCTATTTTATTATTTTATCAATTGAATTATTTTATTCCTGTAATACCCCGAAAATTTCTAATTTTAAAGTTTATATTTAAATAAGGTTTTATTTGAAAATTTAATTTAGTATATTATGTTTAATAAAATAAAAGTAAATTTAGTAGGGCAAATTAATAAGAGATTTTATAAATATGTTAAGTAAAGGAAATTTTGGTATAATATCTAATTAAGGATTTTAATTTGGGAAATTATTTAAATAAATTATTTTATTCAAATTAAGAAAGATAAAATAGTTTCAAATTTATTTTAATTTTATAAATAATTAAACTAAATAAAATTTTAGTGATTATTATATTAAAATGGAATTTTGGAAAAATCCTTTAAAAAGCCTATTTTAGCCTAAAAAGGGATTTAAAATTTATTTTATTTAAATATTATTAATTTTAAATATCCTAAATATTCAGATTTATTTAATTTGACCCCACCTAATTATTTCTATTTTCCTTTTTCCCTTTTTCCTTTTCTTTTCTTTTCCTTTTTCTTTCCTTTTCTTTCTTTTTCTTCTTCTTCGCCGAATTGGGCCTGTTGCGCGGCCCAATTCCTTTTCTTCTTTCCTTTTTCCTACGGCGCGGCCCGGCCCACGCGTCGTAGCCGCCCCCCCTCTCTACACGCCGCGTTTCATTTGTTATTCCTCTCGAACGCCGCGTTTTGCTTCATCGTTTTCTTTACCGTCGCCCGACAGCCCGGAACGCCGTTCTTCACTCCTTTTTACACCAAAACTCGTCGTTTCATTAAACGACGATTTACGTCGCATGAACCGCCCGGCCTGCCCTCCCTTTTTCCTTCTTTTCTCCCCCGCGAACCGACCGGCCAGCCTCCCCCATCTTCTTCTTCCTCCTCCCGCCCGACGCCATAACCACCCACCTCCCTCCTTCCCCGAAAATGGCGCCGCCGGCCACATGTGGCGTGACCGGCTCTTCTCCCGCTCGTTTTCTTCCTCTCGGTCTGCACGTTCATTTGAAACCATCAACTGCCTCTCTCTCCCGCTCGTTTGCCCCCATTTCCCTCTCGAAGGTCGGGCAAAATTTTGAATTTGTGCCGCCCGACCAACGGCAAAACCAACCCATTTTCCCACCGAAATTGATCTTCTGGTAACCTCCACAACCCGATCCTACCTTCCACTACTATAAATACCCCACATTTGGCCTGAAATCGAGATTCCTTTTTCCCGAAACCCTAAGTACCAGTTTGTGCTCCACCTTAACTTTAGACGTCTCGTTCTCCTCCGATAGCCAACATCGTTGCCTCTTCTCCCTCCCAATTTCTTCCCTGCAACACCCTCTAATTAACTAAACCATCCACGACCTTCGATTCATCTTGTACAAGCCTCCATAATCGTGCAAAGTTAGCTAGTGGTCTCGCCAGAAAATTTCACCCCGAGACTTGAGACACCATCCACCGCCACATCCGCCGCTTCTACCACCTCCCAAGCCAACCAATAACTCCTTCTAAGGCTCCTCCACCGACCCATAAAATTATTTTATTTTTCTCCTCCCCTCTCACCCCTTTTTCTTCATTTTACCCTTCTTAGATTCATTTTCCGGCCACCTCCGGGAACCACCGCCGGTTCCACCTATATCCTCCGACTCAAGGTGAAACCCTAGACATTTTAAACACTTAGTTTTGAATTATTGATAATTATTCTATTTTTAGCCTAAATTTTAGTGTTAATTCAACTTTAATTATTATTATTATAATTATTATTATTAGTAGTATTGAATGTATTCTAATTTATAAATTTTTGTTACAGGTCTGGGAGTATTATTGAGTAAGATATATTATTCATCTCGGCCTTTACTTATTTAATTAAATTTTTACATGTTTAATGTTATTATAAATAATAATATTAATAATATTATTATTAGTGTAATTATTTAGTTAATATTGTAATTATTTCAGGAGGATTATAAACCTAAAATTTTAACTAAGTCTCGCACACTTGTTTTTTTTCAACTATTATTAACATTTTTAACATTATTTTTAATTATATTATTATTATTATTATCTTTATTAACTTTATATTATAAGTATATATAATATTAATATCATTATTACATTTTTGAATAGTGTTATTATTAAATGGATTGATTTTGAAAGCCACCTTGTAATTTTAATAATTATGGTATTATTAATATTAATATTCTACTAATAAGAGTGTTATTAATAATGTTTTACTTTTATTATTATTATTATTATTGCTATTATTACTATTATTACTATTATTGCTATTTTGGTGAAGGGTAGAAACCCTTGTATCACCACCCTTTCGAATGAAAACAATAATTTATTTGTATTTTTAAGTAATATTTTGTATAATTAATTATGGTGTAGTATTGTTTTAATTAAAAACAAAATCTTAGAATAATTTAGAGAATAATAAAATGTTATAAGGGAGCCTAATTCTAGTATACTTTTATTTAATAGGTGAACCCCCTCAAGTGGAATAGGAGCGTGCACCAAGACTGGTGTCATTTTAGGTAAGGGTCTACTAAGGCCATTTATGTGTTTGCATGTATTATGAATATGACATGTTATGTATTTATATTCGTTGTTCTTATTGATTATGCATGTGATATGGTTATGAAGTTGAAGTATGTTATTATGAATGTCATGCACCATGAAAAATATCTGTATGCTTATGTCATTAATGTATGACCTGAAATGATATATGAATTAGGATTTGCATGTAAGAGGATGGTACTAGGGTTTGCATGAGATGGCATGGTGTTAGGGTTTGCACGAAAGGGAATGATACTAGGGTTTGCATGGAATAGCAAGAAATTGAAGGTGTGCATGAAATAACATAATATTAGGGTTTGCATGAATTAATGTGGAGTTAGGGTTTTGCATGTGGATTAGGGTTTCATAAAAACATGCCTACATGGAATTAATGTTGCATGGGGATCTGAGTTGCATGGAAGCATGTCTACATGGAACTAGGGTTGGCATATGAATTAGGGTTTTCATGGAAGGGTGGTATATGTAAAGCTAGGGTTTACACATGTGAGGTACGTGGAGTTAGGGTTTGCATGGGAGCTAGGGTTTGCATGGGAGTGTGGTATGTGGAGATTGGGTTTGCATGGGTGCTAGGGTTTGCATGGAAGCGTGGGTCATGTGTAGTTAGGGTTTGCATGGGAGCTAAGATTTGCATGGAGTTGTGGTTCACGTGGAGATAGGGTTTGCATGGAGTAGGGTTGCATGGGAGTTAGGGCTTTCATGGATTTACTCATGCATGTTTGGGCAAATGTTTGTGAATGTCAAATGTTTTTGAATAAAATACTTAAGACACTAATATCTTAAAGTGGAAGATATTGAGACGGGACCAGCCGATCCACCGGTTAGGAATAGTGGTTAGGGTTTTACCCTATGTGTGACCGATCCACCGGTAATAATAGTGGTTAGGACTTGAGGTCCTATGTGTATCCGGCCCACCGGTTATAATAGTGGGGGATCCCGAGCTCAATAAAGACAAACCAGATCGTCAATGCTATTAAAAGATACTAATTACTTACAGTGGAACACCATGCGAGCAGGAACCAAGCCGATCCACCGGTTAGGAATAGTGGTTAGGGTTTTACCCTATGTGTGTCCGGCCCACCGGTTATAATAGTGGGGTGTTCCTGTTTTCGCATGGATTTGATGCGGACAGGAACCAGCCGATCCACCGGTTAGGAATAGTGGTTAGGGTTTTTACCCTATGTATGACCGGCCCACCGGTTACAATAGTGGGGTGTTCTTGTTTTCGCATTGATTGATATAAAAGGCATGGTGTGTATTGAATCTTGACAAAAGAAAGATTAAATGGTTAATTCGGACCTTTTGGGCCTTATGTGTGGACTGTTGATTATAAGTTATGGATTTCACTTTATGCTTCTATGTATCACATGTGTGGGTTATAATTATATGTGATCATTATCCTACATGAATTAATGTGTTATATGCCGGCCTTAGTATTCGGTTACCTTACTCGGTACGTAGCGTACTGATCACCCGTTTCATGGGTGCTGCTTATTCCCAAGAGTAGAAGGCCCGTCTAAATTGTTGCAGGTAGGAGATACTTACTTTGATGCTATCGATGTCTACGGGACATCAGGAGGGGCAGAGTGATAGCTGGGCTGGATCAATCTTTAGAGTGATGTGGCCGTTGTCCTTTTTAAATTTATGATTCAAGTCATCTTTTATTATGTTTGAATTGTCGAAACAACTTTACTAAGGTTGTCTAGTTCTATCTGAAAAAAAAACAATAGCCGGTATTTCAAACTATGTAAGACTTACGCGTACTCTGATTTCTGTTTTTATAAATTTGAATTTGAATGGTATTACTGATAATGTTTTCTTAGCCTTAGCACTTGGTACCGGAACGGTAGAAGTAAACTGGTCTGGTACTAAGTGTGGCGGTAACATCCCCAGAATTTACGGTTTTAATTTATGAGTATTGCTTTTAAAAAAAAAATTGTGTAAATTTTGGGGTGTTACAATTCCATTTCCCCTTTTCTTTTCCTTTTTCTCTTTTTCTTTCTCCTTTTTCTCTTTTTCTTTTTTCTCCTTTTCTTCCTTGGGTCGCCGGTGCCCTGGCCTGCCCCTTCCTCTCCCTAGTGCGCTGGGTCGTAGGCCCTGTCTTCCCCTTCCTTCTCCTGCGTGAGTCGGCCGCCTCCCTTCCTTCCTTCCTTTATTCCTCGACCGGGCTGGCCCGTTTCCTTTTTCCTTCGGCCGCCCGTTGCGCACCAACTCCAGCCTCCCCTTTCTTCTTCCCTTCCTCTTCTTCCCCTTTCCTCGGCGAGAATCCCGGCCATCCTCCACCATTTTTGCCGCCCAACCTACAACCCCCTTTCCTCGTTGACCTCCCCCTATCTCCCTCTCTCTCCTTCTTGTCGTTTTCCTACCATGCCGACCCCACCACCTCTCCCTGCCATTACCACAACTTCCTTCTCCCTCTCCCTACAACTCCCATCTCCCTACCACCTACCGCCACCCTTGAGCCTACCTATCCCCTCCTCTCTCTCCTTCTTCTTTTTCTTCTTCCCTTCCTGTCCCATTCGGCCATTTTTCTCGAGCCTCACATGCTCCCTGACCGTCCTCTTCTCCATTTCTTCTCCTCCCCTCTCTCCCCTGTTTTTGTTTCGCCACCCCTCTCCACCACTTCCGCCGCCTCAACCACACTTGCACCACCCCTACCACCCTCTACCTCAACCCCAAACCATCACAACCCCCATTGAGCCACCTCGTAGCCTCCTTCTTCCTCCTCTCCCTCCCTTCTCGGCAGCCACCCTACGCAGCCTCGATCCGCTGTCGTTACACCGTCTCTGCCGCCACCTAAGCCACCAAACCAATCCTTGCAACCCCCTATACCACCCCCAATCCTACTTTGCCCGAAAACACCACCCAAAAGCCTTTATTTTCCCTCTCCCTTTTCCTTCCTCACTAACCACCATCTCGACCTCCCTCCTCGGCCGCCACCTTCGTAGCCTCGCTGTCGCTACCTCCGCCGCCCTTAGGGCCTTCAAACCATCCTCGACCACCACCTACACCCCTTCTCCACTTCTACACCATTCCCTTACCCCAAATCCTTCCCCATCATGTCTTTTTCTTAGCCCCAAACCACTAACCCGAAAGTGTCCAATTTTTCCTCTTTTCACCACCTTCGAGTCCCCTCCTCCTTCTTTCTTTGCATGCAGCTCATGCTGCATGAGCAGCATGAGTTTCTACATTTCTTGATTTAGTTGTTTAATAATTTTTAAGGTATAATAATATTTTAATTTAATTATTTGAGTAATTAAGTGTTATAAAGCCTTATACTTTGATTTTTATTTTTTCTAATGTAATAAATCTTGATATTATTTTTAGGTATTGGTTTTGATAATCAAAGCTTGAACCTTAAACTGGAATACCGGTAAGGCTTATTTTTGCGGGAATTGAGGTAATCGTTAAATCCCACTTAAACGCATGGATTAACGTATGTTAGCACATTAGGATTTTTAATATATTATTATACTTGATATATATTGTTTAATATGATATATATGGTTTCTTGTGTTGATTGATGAAAAGGAGGTATGATAGATTATGTGCTATGCTTGGAGATATTGTTTAAGGTAGGAGTTGGTTATTAATGAAAATGTTAAGTATTATCCATGTTGTATTATGGTATTGTGATCTTAATGCATGATTAATAATTTGTGAGCCTTAGGGGATTTTAGTAATGTATCTTGTACAATAATATGGCCAAATATATATATAGGAATGCTAATAAGTATTATATTAATTATAAGAGTTGTGGATGAGGTGTTAATATTAATATTTTATGTAGAAATAATAATAATTTAATATGAGTGGTGTACTAAGGAACAAAATGGTAACTTTGAATTAAAAAGGGTATTATAATAATTTTGGATGCAAGGGTAAAATGGTAAATTTGTTAGTAAAAGGATAAAATGGTAATTTTGGAAGTAGAAAGGGTAAAGTGGTAAATTGTAAATGAAAGGGGCAAATTGGTAATTTTAGAAGTAAGGGGTAAGTTGGTCATTTTGGAAGCAAGGGGTAAATTAGTAATTTTGTAAGTAAGAGGGGTAAAATGGTAATTTTGTAATTAAAGGGGCAAAATGATAATTTTGTGAATAAAGAGTAAAATAGTAATTAAAGGGTAAATTGGTAATTTTGTAATAAAAGGACAAAATGGACATTTGGTAATAAAAAGGCAAAATGATAATTTTGTAATTAAAAGGTAAAGTGGTAATTTTGTAATTAAAAAGCAAAATAGTAATTTGGTGACTAAAGGGCAATTAGTAATTTTGTGATTAAAGAGCAAATGATAATTTTGTGATTAAATGGCGAAATGGTAACTTGGAAATTAAAAGAGGTAAAATGGTAATTTCGTAATTAAGGATAAAATGGTAGTTTTATAAGTGAAAGGGTGTTATGGTAATTTTTGGAAGTTTAGGGGTAAAATGGTAAATTTGAAAGTAGAGGGGTAAAATGGTAATTTTGTAAATAAAAGGGGTAAAAGTGGAAATTAGAAAGGGGTAACTTGGTAACTATAATAATTGAGAAGGGTAAAATAATAATTTAATAAAAGAAAAGGGTAAAATGGTAAATATGATAAATGTGAGGGGTAATTTGGTAATTTAACCAACTAGAGGGTACTTTGGTAATTTTGATAATGGAGTAGGGTAGTTTGGTAATTATGATAATTAAGAAGGGCAATTTGGTAATTTAACCAACTAAAGGGTAATTTGGTAATTTTGACAATGAAGAATGGTAGTTTGGTAACTAATAATAGAGGACGGTAATTTGGTAATTAACTAAATAAAGGGATAATTTGGTAATTAGGATAATAAGGAAGGGTAATTTGGTAATTTGACCAACTCAAGGATAACTTATTAATTATAATAAAGGAAAAAGAGTAAAGTGGTAACCTAACCAACTAAATGGAAAGTATATTAAGTGTAATAATTATAAAGGGAGATTAGTGACCTAATAAGTATGGGCGATAACTTGGTAACCTAAATCGAGTAAAGGGTAACTTGGTAATTTTGTAACAAGGAGAGTAATAAGGTAATTTGTCAAGTAAGGAAAGGATGGCTTAGCAATTATATAAATAAAGGGTAGATGAGTAATTTGTATCTAACATGTCGTTATGATTATGGAATTTTGTAACATGACTCAAATAACGCTGATTAGCGAGGTAAGAGTATTTGATGATTAGTAAGTATCACGATAACGAATTCTAATTCAAAATTAGATGAGATTAGGATGCCCTTAATGATTCTTCTATGTTACCTTGGACAACCATTTGAATAAGAAATGTCTGATGATATCCGAAAGATTAAAAGTGAATAATTATCTGATTATTGTGCTTTCGTGATCACCTTAATTAAGACACTAATACTTAAAGTTAAAGACCTCGAGATCGGGAATGGTGGCTCTTTAGGGGTCGCTACCCTAAAGACGTAGTTTAGCCCACGATTATTCTGGTATTTGCTGGTGTGCCTTTGTGCCCCAACCAGGCCCTATATCTACTTTATCTAGCTCTACGGACCTAGTTAGGGGGTATGCATACTTGTGGATTAGGTGTCCTTGTCGGTAGGGTACTGAGTCAGCTTTATGCACCAGTACGACCAGGGTACCTTTGCGTCCCTAGGTTGATAGTTGAAGGGTACTGAGTAGCTTTTATGCACCAGTGCAACTGGTGTACCTTTGTGTCCCAGGATCTTGATCTCCCTATCGAGGCAAATAAATGGAATTGTTGTGCTGATTAAAAAGGGTAAACACTAATCGTTAAAGTGAAAGATTAATGAATCGGGCCCAGTTGAATTATATTATGAGTACTGATCCACCGGATATAATAGTGGCCCAGGATGTTTTGCCCTGAATGATGTTTATGAGTACCGATCCACCGGATATAATAGTGGCCCATGATGTTTTACCTTGGATGACGTACATTTATATTTCGATCCACCGGCCAGAATAGTGGGGTCCCGAGCTCAATAAATTTGATTTGGTTATGAATAAATTATGGAAAAATACTAACTACTTACAGTGGAACACTTTGTGAGTCGGGCCCTGACCGGTCCACCGGCGAATAATAGTGGGGTTTCCGCACTCACACGGATAATTATAATCCGATATGATTGATAATGATGGATTAAGGGCTTAAGGCCCAGACGTATCAATTGTTCTCTATGGCCTATTAATAACTATTGATTCGTTAAGTATGTGGTTGTATGACTGTGGATCTTAAGTATTTACCTTTCATTATGTATGCATGTAGTATCGTGTGTTACATTGCGGGCCTGTTGTTAGGTGTGATTTAAAGGGTTACTCAGTACCGTAGTACTGAAGGGTTCCATTCGTGGGGCCCCTGCCTATTCAATGGGCAATGTCCCTTGCAGGTCATTTTAGGTGCTATTCAAGTGAGCTCTCGGGAAAGAGCGTAAGGTACTATCCGGTAAATTCTAGGGTTGTACTCTTTTACCTTTAAAAATTTACGGTTTCAACGTATTTGTTGATTTGTAACCACCAGTGGTGTATTATAAAAATTTACGGTTTCAACGTATTTGTTGATTTGTAACCACCGGTGGTGTATTATACTCTCATAAAATGTTTTAATGCGCTGCTCTGATTTAATCATTGGTTTGAGTTTCTTGTAAGTTGTATTTTTCTCTTTTAGCCTTAGCACTTGGTACTGGAACGGTAGGAGTGAACCGGTCTGGTACTAAGTGTGGCGGTAATATCCCCAAAGTTCACGATTTATTAATTGCTTTCGCTAATTTTCTTTTAATTAAAAGAAATTTTTCAGTAGTGAATTTTGGGGGTGTTACAACCACCTATAAAAAATAACAAAATTTATGGTTAGACTTTGAGTCTAACCAAAGGAAAAATTAAGGAAAATAGGGTAAAAATGGAAATAGCCTTAGTCAAATGGAAGCTTGGGATGTGTGGATGTGTAGTGCAACGTGTGATGGAGCTATAATAAAAATTTGATGGTGTTTAGATAAGGTTCGGGGATGAAAATAAGGGTTGCACGGTTGTGTTGTAGGTAGTACACACCCAAGTCGAGAGGAAGAATCACTCGGATAGGTGGTGCAAAGTGGCAAGGTCGTGCTCAATCACTGGGCAAGTAGGTCGCAACTCGCACAGTTGCGCACGAGCGCGTGAGGGTTTGCGCGGGTGTGGGAGGGGTTGAATTGGCACGCGATAGGAAATTTTAGTGTTACCCAATCGTGCATTTTGTAAAAATGCAATGGATAAGAGAAATAAGAAGGGAAAAGAGGCGGCGGTTGGTCGCGATGGCTGGCCATGGTGATGGGGAAGGTTGGGTGACCTTGGTGGTCGGTTCACTGGCCAAAGGGCGATGAGTGGTGGCCATGGTGCTGTACGATGGTAGAATTGGTGGTGCGGAGGCCACAGATAGGGAAAGGAAGGAGGGAAAAAGAAGGAGAAAGAAAGGAGAAAAAAGGGGGATCTTAGCATAGTATTTTGGGACACAAAATGGGAGGCAAGCAAGAGAGAAAGAAAGAAGAGTGTGTAGTATGTATGTATGTATGTATGTATGTATATATATATATATATATATATATATATATGCATGTGTGTGTGTGTGGTGTAAATGGGAAAGAAAATGCATGGGTGCAAGAGGAGGCACGGGGGGTGGCAGAGAGGAGTAAAGAGGGAAGTCAGTGAAGGATGGTGGAGTGTTGGGGTAAAAAAGGCAGGTGATGGTGATGGTGATGGTGAGTGCGTATGTTGTGTAAGGATAAGAGGAAGAAGGAGGATGGTAGGGAGTAGGGTGTGCGTGTGTGTAGGTCTACAAAGATAGAAGAAGAAGAAGAAGAAGAAGAAGAAGAAGAAGAAGAAGAAGAAGAAGAAGAAGAAGAAGAAAGTAGTGGAGATGATGGATGATTATAGAAAAACGATGGGTGATAGTGCAAGTGGGAAAAGGGAAGGCAAGTTGCAACAAATTTCAAATATTGCGGCTTGGGTTGACAGAAGAAAGGAGAAGAAATAAAAGAAAAGGAGAAGGAAAAAGAGAAGGGGTTGGGGATTAGTTTAGGTAATTTTGGATTAGCTAAAGTAGTTAAGATTAGTGGTAATTTTAGCGAGTTTTGATTTTAGTTTACAAATTACGATTTATCCTAGTCAATGTTTTGGATTCGGTTAAAGTTTTGAGATTAAGAAATTGGGTTAAGACTAAAAAAAGATTTCTCGATATTAGAATCAAATTAAGACACTAATGATGCAGGATTAGGCTGAGAAAGTTTTTCAGGGTATTACAGTTTTAAGCTCGACTCTTTCTTGTTATTGCCCATTCATCAACTTGATGTCAAAAATGCCTTCCTCCGTGGCACTACTGACGAGACAATATACTTTGAACAACCTTTTGGACTCGTATACAACCAACAATGATGCAGAAACAAACACTCAAGAATTGACATTTATAATTATGGAACCAATTATTCTACATTTAGAAATGATCTCCCACAAAATTAAGGACAAACGGATGGTTACGTTGCCAGTAATATATGAGACGTATCATACAAGCTACTAGGAGTATACGTGCATGTGCATGACATGCATAGAGTGCATGGCTACGTGCATGGGGGAAATAATATGCAGCTTGGACGTGTATATTAGTTGATTTAGTTAGTTAATTAATTAATTAGTAGAGTTAGAGATTAGCTAGAGAATAAAGTAGTATAAATCTACCTTTTTTAAGAATATTCTATATTCTAGTATCTTTTAGCTAGGTATATTTTGAAGAATAATAAATTTTAGCTAGTATCTTATAATCATTAGCCTTAGCTATATAAATCCATAGAACCCATGATTGGATATCAAGATTGAATTGAAATTGAATGCAAAATGCGAGTATTGAATTTTGTGTGAATTCATCTCAATTTTAATCAAATTTGTATGAACGATTAATCTTGAAACCCTTAATCTCTTTGTCTGTGTGAATTAAAGATTAAGCACTATCTTTTCTAAACTCTATAACCCACACATTCTATCCATATCCATCGTTTAAACACATCCCAAAATCAAAGCCCTAATCTGAAACCCTAAGCCTAAGTTTCTAACCAAACCCTAATTTATCATTTGAAACCAAACCCTAACCCTAACCAACAAAACCATCCATATTCAAACTCTAATTGTCGAATCATCATCTCATCAAATTCAAATCCCCTTCATCATTAATTCATCACCATTGAATCATCATCACCATCACCAAATCATCATCATCATTAATCCACCTTGTTCGAATATCTTCTTCTTCAATTTGTCACTTTCGAATCATCATTTTCCTAATTACAACATAATCGAGTATTGGTTTTACCAATTTAATAATTCCATATTACCATACACATCAAACACCCACACATGTTTGTTGTCTCAATAAAGTACTTTACGGTCTCAAGCAAGCTTCATGCACATGGTACTGATGATTTACTTCATTTATTTCTAGCTTGGACTTTCCTAGATGTAAATCAAATAGCTTATTATATGTGTATCATCACGGTAATCACCGATCATTTATCCTTCTCTATGTTGATGACACGATACTCATTGAATCGTCCCCCGAGTTACGTCAACATGTCACCACCTCACTCAGTAGAGAATTTGCTATAATAGATATATGACACCTTCATCATTTTCTCGGCATCTCAGTGAATAAGACCAACAATGACCTATTCCTCTCTCAATCACAATATACTAAATCAATCACTGAACGTCCTGGTATGTCCCATTGTAACCATTGCTCCTCTCTAGTTGACACTCACCCAAAATTGGCTGCCTCAATGGGTTCTCCCATACCAGACCCATCTCACTATTGTAGCTTGACCGTAGCACTGCAATATCTCACCTTCACTAGCCCAAACATAATAATGGGGTTTAGCAAAATTTTCTTCACATTCATGCCCCAAATAACCACACTTCAATGCACTCAAATGTATTTTATGATACCTTAAATGCACATTGGAGCATGGCATTGATTTGTATGCTTTAGAAACAACATATCTCATCATTTACTCTAATGTCAATTGGTTGGTGCATCCCAACACACGACACTCAACCTTTGGGTAGAGGTCGAATATCAACCTATGTTTTCCTTGGTGGTGATAATCTCATTTCCTAGCTATCCAAATGCTAGACCACCATTTTTTGCTTCAGCATAGAGGCTAAATACCGAGCTATTGTAAATGTCGTAGCCGAATCTTGTTAGATCAAACAACTTCCCACTAAACTCCATTCCTTTCTTCAAATTGCAACCATTGTCTATTGTGACAATGCTAGTGCAATTTACTTATCCTCTAATCCATTTCAACGTCGTTTCTCCTAGTCTAATCGTTTGTAACAAATTTTGGCGACAATGGTGATGGGGCTTATTGATTCCAGTGGCTGGTGTGATTCTTCAATTTATCCATTTTTGCAGAAGAAACACCTGAAATCAAAACTGGCCGAACACCTAAAATTGACTTGTATATGGTTTTGTACTTCAATCAAGGGTAGGTCTAGGTTCCATTTATGTTAAACTAGACTGCTGTAGCAATCAAATAGGTGATATAATCCAAGATATTAGCACCGACTTGATTTTGAAGGGGAAACATTATTTAAAAATGTAATAAGATCACATAAATATAACAAGTTAGGGAGCGCTATCATGAATTAAGCTCCAACCCACCTTTGAAAAATCATAATAATCACTATTCTAATTTGTAAGTAGAAATTTGATCTTATCTCATATCAATACAATTTAATTTTATAAGCTTTTTGGCATTTAATTTATTTGTTGTTACAGTTTATATACTCAACTTCAAGGTCCAGGTCTTCATCTTTGTCTTTTTAATTTTAAATGTTAGCAAGTTCTCTAATTCCAACTTTAATCCACCAACATTTTTGCTAGAATTTGAAAACAAAAATACAACATTAAGTAATCGAATAGTAAAAGCCTACATGAATTAAAAACTAAAAACTAATTTGAATTTTAGAGTTTTTCGATGTAGAGTGAATAACTATTTGAGTTCGGGGTGATGGTGCCATGTTAGCGAACATCAGTATACAACCAACCTTGATAGATAGGATCAAGGCAAGTTAGGAAAATGATCCATTGTTGGTTAGGATCAGAGAATGTGTGCATAATGGTAAACACTTGAAATTTCACAATCATGAAGATGGTTCTTCGAGGCAGGGCAGTCGACTTTGTGTGCCGGATGACCCTCAATTGAAGAAGGAGATCATGGAGGAGGCTCATAACTCACCTTACACAGTCCATCCGGGTGGAACAAAGATGTATCGGGATCTCAAGCCACACTTTTGGTGGAGAAACGTGAAAAGAAAATTTGTGGGGTTTGTAGCTAAGTGCTTAACTTGTCAGCATGTAAAGGTAGAACATCAGAGACCTGGAGGTAAGCTCCAACCATCGAAGGTTCCAAGTTGGAAATGGGAGCATATCAGTGTGAACTCTGTTGTTGGGCTTCCATTGAGTCAGAGAGGTAACGATGCCATCTGGGTGATAGTGGATTGGTTGACCAAGCGTGCTCACTTCCTTCATATAAAAAAGACAACTAGATTAGAACAGTTGGCAAAGGGGCATTGGGGTCAAAGTTGAACTTTAGTACTTCTTATCATCCTCGGTCGGATGGCGAGTCAGAGCGAACCATTTAGACTTTGAAAGACATGCTAAGAGCTTGTGTGATATATTTTAAGGGTAATTGGGAGGATCATTTGCCATTAATGGAATTTGCTTATAACAACAACTATCACTCCTCTATTAAGATGGCTCCGTTTGAGGCTTTATATGGGAGGAAGTGTAGGTCTTTTATCTATTGGGATGATATAGGTGAGAAGAAATGGCCGAACCTAGAGATTGTTCAAGTCATGGTAGACAAAGTCTAACTGATTAGAGAAAGGATGCGAGTGGCCTAAAGTCGTCAAAAGAGTTACGCCGATGTTAGGAGGAGACCCTTGGAGTTCAACGTCGATGACCATGTATTTTTGAAAGTGTCTTTGACCGAGGGTGTGATGCGTTTTGAAAAGCGGAGAAAGCTGAGCCCGAGGTTTATTAGATCATTTGAGATATTGGACTGGGTGGGTGAGCTAGCATATAGGCTTGCCTTACTGCCGACTTTGAGTGGGGTTCATTATGCGTTTTATGTGTCTATGCTCTGGAAGTACGTGTCCGGCATCAGCCACACGATTCAGTACGAACCATTGCAATTGAGGTCCGACCTCACATATGATGAGGAGTCGGTCGACATCATTGATAAAAACAACAAGTTTTGAGATCGAGAATAGTTCCACTCATTAAAGTCTTGTGGAGGAACCAATCAGCTATAGAGGCTACCTAGGAGCGAGATAACAAAGTTAGAGAGAAGTATCCACATTTATTTTTGGACTAAGGTATGAAAGTTTCGGGGACAAAACTTTTTGTTAGAAGGAAAGGATGTAGGGACCCAAAAAAATGATAATAAAATTGATTAGTAGATGTGCGTTGAGTAGGAAAATGGATGGAGCTAATTATCTTTTCATCTTTTTCTATGTTAAATTTATTCAATATAATAATAATAATAGTAATAATAATAATAATAATAATAATAATAATTGAAGAATTTAGTGTAACCTTTCACTTGCCTAACCAAATAATGTATTGCTTTCAATTACCAGATTGAGTCCAATTATTTATCTGCCAAAGTGATCCCACCACTCTCCCCTCGTCATTTTGCTCTACATACCTTCTTTTGTTTTGAACGGTTCTACCATGTCTTGACCTTCTACCCTAAGGTAATTATCTTTGTGTATTTGAGACCTCAGCATGTTATTCCTTTTATACTACCGTCACTAACTTTCTATAGATGAGTGATGTGATAATGTCTCTCGCGTAGCCTTTTGCTGTGTTACTGCAACCTTGCATATGTAGATATAGATATATTATAAACTGATCCCTGTAGAGGCTATTTGTTTGGTTGGAAATTTCTGGCACCCTGTGGATCACTTTTAATTGGCATCATCATTGAGTGGGGATGTTTGTCAACTGCTTTTTCTCTCCCTAACTATAAACACACACACACATATATATAGTATTACGTAGAGATGCTATAGAGTATGATTTGTAGAGGCGTATATATAATACACACACATATAAGATATAAATTGTGTGTGCATATGCTAGCCTATGCTAAGCCTAGTCTCTAGTTATGATATAATGGTCTAATCATCATATTGAGGCCTATTTTATTCTCTTATCCATGCATATTACCACTACTTTAACTTTCTATTACATATAAGGTTCCTTTCTTGCACACTTTTGATGGCCTTGCATGTGTATGACTATTACATTTTATTTATTTTGATTAGTCAACTCTTTTGAAATTCATAGCAAGGATGCATGAATCTTAGATTCATTCTTTTTGTTTTTAGTGACATACGGCCTTGGGGTATGAGTAGTATGATTATTGTAAACTGTATATATGAATAGTAGTTTTGAGGTGCTGAGATTGAGTAAATATTTTAGATTTTGTTAATCTTAACAAACCTTAAGTATATATTTAATATTATAGCTTTAGCTTAAATTGGATGATCATTTTTAGGTTAGATAATAACTGAATTAAGTTTATATTAAGTGGTAAGTTAATATGGTGATGTATATTTTAAATTTGGGATTAGTGGGGTACGTGTATACTAATTCTTATTAGTACTCTTTCCATTATGATAATATTTTATTGGTATTATAGGATTTTCCAACTAGTGATTATATCATTTTGGATCGGTATCAAGTTGGATCACTATTTTAGGTAAGTAATTAACCTATCGCCTTTATCGTTTGTATATATATATATATTTTATATCTATTGTCTGCAATAATTTTTTTACTACTTTTATTGGTTTATGAAACATTAGTTTATGAGGACCTTACCCTTATCCATTCCATTTATAGACCTATTATTTTGTAATCGATTTTTTTTACTCTCTATATTTTTTTTTCAAATAATATTTGATAAAATGACTTATGGCTAAAATATGATTTATTTCTCTATATTTAATTTTACTAAATTGGGATTAAATATTTTATTAATCGTATTTGATTATTTTAGTCATCTTTGACGTGTAATTGTTTATATTGTATTTCTTATCAGTAGGACTCTTTGATTGTTTTGTAACTGTACCCCAAATGGTAAAGTAAGCCATTATTGGCCCACTTAGTAGTGTGAGATTACTAATCGATACTGCTAGTAGTGCACTACATAGGATATCTTATTAGTTCTCACCAAATGATAGAAGGATCGTCGATTAGTTGTCATTATTGTTCTCTAGCCGCGGGGCCTCTAGTAGCCACATTTGATCCATTTAATGATTTTTATTTTTTATTTTTGTGATTAGTCATTTGAATTGATTATTGGTCCTACTAACATTTCTTTATTTTGTGACTAATTATTTTTTTTACGGTTTGTATTGTCTACCCTTAAACAATTTTAATAATTTTTTTATGGCCATTTGTATTTCGTATTGTTATGGTTGTTTCTTTTATTATTTTCTAGTGCTTTATAAATGTAAATTGATTCCTATTTTCACCGGAAGCGTTAGTTATTTGTTGAGATGTGGTTCATTCACTCTTCTAATATTTCAGATGAGTTGTACAAGGCATAATACAAAGGTTTCAAATAAGTATATTAGTGTTTGACTAATCAAATGGATTAATAAAGAAATGATGATTTCTTACCACACTTAGTTTGGGAATTGATATGACAGCCTGCGTGAGAGGAAAATAAAGTTTATTGTGTGTTATTTTGTGATCCTTAGCTTGGGAATTAATACGGCGGCTTAGGGAAGAAGGCAATGACGTCTAATATGTTTATCAATTTGTTTTTGGTTAGTAGGAGGTTATGTTTCGGGGGGAAGAAGAGCCCAATGCATGGATTGATAATGGAACCGAGCACCTGGAACATAACACCACAGCAGTCCGCAGCAAGTCCAACCGATCTACGGCGTCAATTTTGGTGGGCCAAAAGCTTCCAAATCAACGGGGTACGTGTCATCATCTTAGAGCATACTGGAGCTATCCTTTGGCTCCGGTAACTGGAGAGGAGCCGCCCCTTGCTGGCACTTTTCAAGCTATAATCAGTTGCGGTTCTCTCTGATCTCTGCAAAATGGCGACGACCTTCATGACCCCTAAAGTCTCACCGGCCACTACGTCCACCTCCGAGGCTTCCACCATCGGCACGACGCTCCTCTCTAAATCTTATACCATCTCCCGTGTCTCGTTGAACTCTCCAAAGCCCACATTCTATCTTACATCCTCTCCGTACATCCCAAAATCAATTCGAACCTCCACCGTCTCTAGAACCTACTGCTGTTCCGCCCCACCACGCCGTCGCCGACCAGAATACGTACCTAGTCGAATTTCCGATCCTAATTATGTTCGTATTTTCGATACCACTCTCCGTGACGGAGAGCAGTCCCCTGGCGCCTCCATGAATCCCAAACAAAAACTCGATATTGCGCGCCAACTTGCTCGTCTTGGGGTC
Source organism: Tamarix chinensis (assembly GCA_030549775.1). NCBI lineage: Eukaryota > Viridiplantae > Streptophyta > Magnoliopsida > Caryophyllales > Tamaricaceae > Tamarix > Tamarix chinensis. The sequence goes on from CM060182.1 coordinate 68,031,932, forward strand.
GATATCATCGAGGCTGGGTTTCCGGCGGCTTCGAACGCCGACCTGGAGGCGGTGAAGACGATTGCTATGGATGTAGGTAATGTTGCGGATGAGGAAGGTTATATACCTGTAATTTGTGGTCTGTCCAGGTGTAATAAGAATGACATTGATGCGGCTTGGGAAGCTGTTAAGTATGCTAAGAGGCCACGGATTCATACCTTTATTGCGACTAGTGAGATTCATATGAAGCATAAGTTGAATAAGACTAAAGAAGAGGTTATTGCGATTGCTAGGACTATGGTTAGTTATGCTAGGAGTTTGGGATGTGAGGATGTGGAGTTTAGCCCTGAAGATGCTGGAAGGTGAGCAATGTTTTTATTTTCTTCCGTGTCATTATGAGGAGAGTTCATTTTTAGTTTCCATTTTTGAGTTCTCAGAAATTCGATTCTGTTGATTGAGTGAAAGATTATAAGTGTAGACATGAATTACATGTTCATGATGAATGGATACATGATGTAAAATTGAAAGTACCGAATTTGATGGGATCAAGGTCTTGTCTTTATGAAAATATATACTCCCACCATTTCTAAAAGTTGTCCTTTCAATAATTTATTAGATAATAAATACAATTTTAATATTATAAGTATAGCATTAATTAGAAAATAATAAAATAATTAATGCATAGGAAAAGAAAGAACAAAAGTAGGATAAAAATGAAAAATACTCATTTACATTTTTTAAAATAGATCTCTTTTGAATTTTTTTTCCACTACCTTTTTTTAGGGGGTAATGAGCCAGATTTAAGTTGACGAGAAGAAATTTTCGAATGAAGAAGTTAAAAGTTTGTACCAGTATACACTCTCTGAGACTTCGTTGAATTAGATATAGAAATAGTACTCAGCATGACTTCTTCCATGAGATTTCCTTTATAAGAAAGGCTTCTGTAAATCAATTGGTTCCATGCTGATGATTTCCCATTGCCCAATCCAATCAGTATAATATTAGAGCCTTTGACAAAATTATATTATATGTCTCATCATCTTAGTTCAACTAGCCATAAACATTTGTTCTTCTGTCTGTCTAGATCCTGATGAACAAGAAACATTTTTCTTTAATTCATTATGCACCTCTTTTGAAGTGGATAATTACATTTGGAGTTTGAAGTTTTGCTTTATAATGTCTGTATTGCTGGCGTTTTTGTTCTGGTCCAATACAGATCTGACAGGGAGTTTCTTTATCAAATTCTCGGAGAAGTTATCAAGGCTGGAGCAACGACGCTAAACATTCCTGATACGGTAGGCTATACTGTGCCGAAGGAGTTTGGACAGTTGATTTCTGACATAATGGCAAACACCCCTGGGATTGAAAATGTCATCGTTTCTACGCATTGCCAAAATGATCTTGGGCTTTCGTCAGCCAATACAATCACAGTATGTCATGTTGCACTGTGTATGTATCGAACAGGAAGGATATCAGCATGGAGCACTCACTTGTTCTTATCTAAATTCAGGGGGCATGTGCAGGGGCAAGACAATTGGAAGTGACGATTAATGGCATTGGTGAAAGAGCCGGAAATGCTTCACTGGAAGAGGTGTGTTTCTGTTTCATTAATATCCTGCCTGGGAAATGCCCTTTGCTTGAATTTCATGAGTTACCTATTTTGGTTAGATCAGTCATATGCTGGTTGTTGTACATCTCCTTGAGTTTTTTTATCTGTTTTCATTTTGTCAAGACTTGCGTTCGATAGTAGTAGTTGTTGTTCATGTATGGATCTTTATTTATGACCAAATGTTGCTAGTTATCCGAGTGTTGTTTAAGGTTCATAACATATGGGTGGGCCTTGTGAACATATTAGACATGTTTCCTATAGTAATATGTACCGTCAGACATGTGTATATTAGCCGAAGGTTGTTAGACAACTGATCTGTTATTTTGGTTGTATGATTAGTTGTGTGTCGTTACAAGCTCTGTCATATTCATTCGAAAATCATCAATAAAGTTCTTCCGCTCCTCTGTTTTTATTCTTCTTCTTCCTTCACAGTCACCATGGCTGTACATTTCAGCTAATCGAACTGAGTTTACATGGTATCAGAGCTCCAAGTGAGCTTAATCTTCTGTTTTTTACCCCTTCTGTCTGTAAGTTACAAAAACTCAATGCTTGAGAGTAAATTGTCAACTCAAGCCCAAGCAATTTCCGTGAATTTTGTCTCCATCACCAAAAATGCTGAAGTTCCTCCTTCGGTCAATCATGCATCTAACAACCTTTAGCTAATAATACACACGTCTAACACTACATATTGCTATACGGAACATGTCTAATATGTTCACAGTCCTTCATCTTGTTCTTCATATAAATGTGTTATGTACATTACTTTTAGCTTGTCTGCTTAGGATTGCTTATCATATTTGGTCCTTGACATTCTTTGATGTTGATGTTGCATCGGTGAGGCTTAATTTTATTTTGTATACTTAAGTTTACGAATGTCCTTCCTTTACTTAGGTAGTTATGACCCTAAAATGCCGCGGACAATCGTTAGGGGGTCTTCACACTGGAATTCATACAGAACACATCACAATGGCCAGCAAGATGGTAAATACTCCTACTGTTTGGCTGACTTTTCTCAGCTTCTTTATAGTTCATTTTATTTGGGATATGCTTCTATTTGATTTCTTAATTTTTTATTTGTTTTTTCTCTTTCTCAGGTTGCTGAGTATACTGGTCTGCTTGTACAGCCCCACAAGGCTATAGTTGGGGCGAATGCATTCAAGCATGAAAGTGGAATTCACCAGGTTGGCACATTCTCTTATTGCCAGATGCTTAAATTTTGTGCTTCTCAAGGCATAGTTATTGATGATTTGGTTGTTGTGGCCTATATTAATTTTAAAATTCTTTCATGCTTTGAGCACTTACAAGTTAGGACTATCATTTGTAGTTAAGTTCAACTAGAGCCACTTATTAGAAGGTGTGAAATGTATGACTAAGTGGATTGTGGCCTTGCTCTAATGATGTGCCGATCGGATAAGTGTGAAGAAGAAAAATTGTTATATTAATAATAATAAGAATAATAATAATTATTATTATCTATTCTTAAAATTATTATTTTACTAACTATAATAAATAAAATAATATTAATAATTACAATTATAATAATAATAATTGTAATATAATATTTTTAATTATATTAATGAATGATTATAATAATTAAAATAATATTATTACTATTGATAATATTAATATTAATAATTCGAATAAATATATTAATAATAATTAAAATAATTATTTTAATAATTTAATTAATAATTATCATAACAATTTTAATAATACTAATAACATTATTAATATCAATAATCATAATCATAATAATAATTATCATAATAATTATAATAATGATAATAATTATGTTAATTATTATTATGATAATTAATTTCAATAATTATGTTTAATAATAATTATAATAATATTAATATTAATAATAATGATAATAATTATGATAATAGTAATTGCTATTTTCCGAATTGATTGATGTTTGGTGCCGATCTCATTTGATGTGATTGTAAGGTGAGGAAAACTAGCAGCTATCTTGGTTAGTATAATGCAAGCATGATGCTTTCAACGAAGTGTCAATGAACTTTAAATCCTCAGTATGCGCCATGTGGGGACAACTGCACAGAAACTCATTCATTTGGCCCTCATCTAGGAGCGCTTGGGTGTGGTTTGGCTTTTTGACATTGCTACTTTAAGATCAAATCCTATACTGAAGAATCGATTGCTTTGATTTCTTGTTTTCCTTTCCATCTTTTATATAATTTCATCCATTTCAAAAGTGTCTGATATGGTCATTTTGTACCTTGATCATTGCGTGGGTCACACTCTCAAGTTGAATGACACAATTAAGCATTTTTTATCAGGTCTTGTGAGTCTGTGTGTATTCCATTTACATAAAAGATGTTATAATGACGAGTTTACTCTTTTTTGTGAACGATTATTATTATTATTTTTTATTTTCCAAGTAGAGCTACTTATCAGGAGTTGTGAAATGTTTTCCTACTTGGGCTGTAACAGACTGGCAGCTATTTTCATTAGTAAAAAGCAAGACAGATGCTGTCCACCAAGTGTTAGTAGACTTTAAGTTTAAAATCACCAATTCTTTGTATGACTAGATTACTGCAAGACACCAAATCATTCACCTTGCTGTCTGGTCCTTGTCTGGGGGCGCTTGGACCTGCACCCATCTCCCGCTAGGTAAGACCATGTGTGTTTGATTCTTGGTGGGTGCACAATCTCCACATATTTTGACCAGTTAATTTATGCGGCACATGACCCTCTCTATCAGTGAATTAATGCGGCAGTTTCTTGGGCATTAACATTTTTAGATTTAAATTACTTTGTTAACTCATTTTTGATGATTTTCTTTTTTTCTTATTCAATCAACTTGTATAGTAATTAGCAAATTAAATATAGATGTCTCAATTATTAGTAATGTTATCCAGAAAATCAATAGTAAAATTTTGTTGATTAAGTTCATTCGGTAAATTTGAATATTCAAAATGCTTCATACTATTATAATTAAGTATAGATATCTTGATTATCTGTTTTATAACTCAAAAGTTGTAATAGTAGAGTTCTACTGTGTATATTAGTTTTGAATCCTAATTTTTTTTTTCTGTTAATATGTTGTTTTTGTTTGATGAGTTTCTTAATTATATTACCATGTTAAGTTTCTTATTTTGTTAAGTGTTGATCTACTATTCTAAAAATTCTATTTTTAAATCGATAAATTATCATTATTATTATGGTTATGATTATATTTTATGGTATAGGGTGACACCATGGAATCCGAAGCCCGACTCTGCACACTTTTGCCTCGTTCCGGAAAGTTGTAGTTGTGGTTAGCTTTTTATTTATTAGAAAATTAAACTTACTAAAATACATATAATATATTGAAAGCTGCAGTTGAAAAGTTGTGTTTAAATTCCAACAACTTTCCCGTAAAAGCCTTAATGGGACTCCTCTTTTGGGGAGTTTCAAGGGATGGCTTTTTGATGTCTGGAACAACTCGCTCCTGCATGCTCTCCTACACTTTCTGTGTTTTAGCCTCTTTCATATGAAATCTATTAAGCTTGGAGGTCCTGTGGCATATAATGTCTAGGACTATTTTAGCTTACATTCTTCACTCAGAATTTGATGATTTTATTACTATCTTTTTTCTGTAATTACTTTTAGTCTTTGCACTCTTTGTTTGCTGTGGAAACTGACGAATCCTTGTCCATGATGTGTAGCATGGCATGCTTAAACATAAAGGCACTTACGAGATTATGTCTCCAGAAGATATAGGACTTCATCGAGCAGAAGAGTCTGGTCTTGTCCTTGGAAAACTTAGGTATGCAATGTCATTTACAAGCATACTGATATATATTTTTCTTATCTGTGAGTGGCAGTGAGATTGTATGATGGGCCAAGTGTCCGCATTTTATATTTGGTCTACTGTACGCCATTTTAGAGAACTTATCTATTACCACGATAATATAATCTTGCCCTTGAGTGGTTTTTGGTAACCTGAGAACAAAACCCATGCTTATATCTTTCCAAGATTCACGTGAAATAGGTAATGGGGTATATTGCCCAGTGTTGTGCTTCCTAACTTTAGCTATTTGACAAGGTTGACACTGTGAAATGATTCTAGTGACATCCTTCTTTCAATGATGGCCAACAGATCCCATCCTCAACTAGGGCGATAGTTTTATTCTTACCAAAGTTTCCAGCTAATCTTCTTGCATGTAATTCCTAGGGATTACATAATTTAGTGGCCTGAAAGAGATAACCCTCATGGATGACAAAATCAACACTCTCTACAGTTACCATTGCTAACCTCGTGATATATTAAACCAAAATTAGGTCATTTAGGGTATTCATCCTTCATGTGATCAAACCCAACTATTTCAACATGCTTATCCAAAAGCTAAAGAACCCTACGACTAAGAGCACCAACCACTTTATTTTCTATGCCAGACTTATGTTTAACACAAAAGTGTACTCATTAAGGAATTTAACCCATCGAGCATGTTTAGGGTTCAAAAGGTTTTGACTTTTTAAGTATCCGAGGGCTTCATGATTTGAGTATAGAACAAACTCTTGGGGAAGAAGATAGTACCTTTGATAACAAAGAGACTAAACTAAGGAATAAAACTCCTTTTTTTTAAGTTGTATATCTCAGCCAGAAAGGATTTAATTTCTTGCAAAAGAAGCCTATAAGGTGGCCTTCCTGACTCAACACACCATCTATCCCAAATTCAAGGCATCACAAGTAACTTCAAAGACTATGGAAATCAAGGTGCTTAAGAATTGGAGTGGTCGACAACTTTTCCTTTATCTCAGTAAAAGCTTTAACAACGTTTGGGGCCCGCACAAAATCTCTCGTTTTAAGGTAATCAATGATGGGAGTGGTGATGGTACTAAATTTCCTTATAAATCTCCTTTAAAAAGAAGCAAGACCATGAAAGCTTCGAACTTTACTAATAGTTTTTGGCTGAGGCCATTCCTTAATAGCTTTCACCTTATGTGAATCAATAGCTTGTCCCCAAGTAGGCACAATATACCCCAAGAAGAGAACCTCCGATTGCAAAAATTAACAATTCATTTTGGCATAAAAATTGGTGTCTCACAAAATATCAAGAACTTTTCTAAGGTACTTTATGTGTTCCTCCCTCGACTTGCTATAAACTAGGATATCATCAATGTACACCACCAAGAATTTGCCATTGTGAGGTTGGAGGATTTGTGTCATAACCCTCATAAATGTGCTAGGAGCATTGGACATCTAACCACTTGAAAAGACCATCTTGAGTTTTGAATGTTGTCTTTCACTCATCTCCCACCCTAATTCAGATTTGGTGATAATCACTACGGAGATCTATATTAGAGTACTGGTATGAGCCAGCAAATAGGTCTAACATATCCTCAAGATAGGGAATTGGAAACCTATATTTAATGGTGATTTTATTAATGGCCTGACTATCTACACACATTCACTAAGACCTATCTTTCTTGGGCGTAAGTAGGGCTGGAGCTTCCAATGGGCTCATGTTATGGCGAATAAATCCCTTAGCTAATAACTCCTCCACTTGCCTATTTAATTTAGTTCTCTTAATTAGGTTCAACCTATAGTGGGGAAGGGTAGGGAGTTGATAACTAGGACTAAATGAATTGCATGTTAAATATCTTGCATAGGTGGCAAATCACTAGGTAGCTGATTAGGAATAACATCAACATATTCATTTAGCTAGGATGCTACCTCACTAGGGATAGAAGAAGAGGGTCCTAAAGAAAGCTCTTTAACTGAAAGTGCTATGAAAAATCCACGCTCATTTGTGGCTTTCTCAAAAGAGTTATGAGTTAAGAGGTGAAAGTTCTTTTGAGGAGGAACTTTGGAGGTAGGTTTAGAGGGCACTCTAGGGTGCATTTCTTCCGGCTTGGGGGGACAAAGTGAAATAAGTTTACCCGGAACTTCAAAGAGTAGGTGTCTGTGCAATAGTTAGTCACATTCATGTCATATAACCAAGGATTTCCTAAAAGAATACGAGCCACATCCATAGGTAAAACATCACATAACACATTGTTGTTATAATAATAGGTAACGTAGTGTTGTTCACCCAAGCTACTTTAAAGGGGTTTTGGGACTTGGGTGAGGTTCAGGTTTAAGGTTAACTAATATATATGACATCAACTAAAATGACAGTAAGGCTACTCCCTCCATTAATAATTAGTTTTACACTCCTACCATTACAATGGGTGATAGAATGAAAGATCGCGTGTTGTTTCCACTCATCATCTTTTTTTGCTCTAGCCATAACATAACAAACAATATTAAGATGCTCCTCCACTAAATCCTGTTCACAAGGCTCATCATGACAAGATTATTCTTCAAGATCTATTATTTGCTCCTCATCCTCAGTATAAGGCTCACATTCTATGGCTAAGGTCCTATTTGGGTACTGGGAAGCAATATAACCTCTCGCTTTACAATAGTGGCACTGGATATTAGATCAAGCAGTTGAATTAGTAGATTGAGTGGAGCTACGTAATGAACTAGTGGGAGGGGCTAAGCTAGAGGAATTACTAGGCTTTGAAGGATTATACCTAGACTCTCGACTCCTAAAGATGGATCGAGAAGTGGATCTATGGCGTTGATTGAACTTTAATTGTTTCTCTACCTCCAAGGCTTTTCAAAATTTTTTTTCTAGAGAGTCGGGGGACACATGTTAACCTCTTGCTTAATGTCAATCCTAAGACCATTAATGAACCTATGCAAGGTTAGGAGAAGCTCTTCTTCTACTTCAGACCTAAGTAATAACTCATCAAAAAGGGTCATATACTTTGCCACAAAGGATGTGGATTGCTTAAGGTTGAGTAGTTGATCTATTAGTTGAGTCCTATGAAAGGTGGTTAAGTATTTCTTTGTCATATTTTGTTTCATAACCTCCCATTGGACAATAGGTGGTTGATGAAGGCGCTTAATATTCCTAATCACATTACTCCAATATTTCTTAGCAAATTCTGTTAATTTCATTTTAGCGAACCTAACACGCTCGATATCAGAATTAGATATCTCATATTGCTCAAAATAATCTTCCTTACCTTTAACCTAATCAAGGAATTTGTTAGGATCTAACGTGCCATCATATTCAGGTTGCTTTGTTTTAACCTTTTTTGTGAGATCTATATGCTCATGTGACCAAACCTAGAAGATGAATACCTATCATGCGTATCATACCTATCATTAGGAGGATAGGTGCATGTTGGTTTATATGCATTAAATGTGTCATGAATTCCAATTTGGATGTGGGGATCCTCCTCTTCAAAAGCTTGATAATTTATATGCCTAGAAAGGGGTCCGTAATGTGGAGTTCATGAATTTGACTCATGTCTTGGTGCATAATTAGTAGGGTTTGTTAAGATTCCCGGTTGATATGGGGGCGGAATATTTTGACCATGGACTAACCCTATCGACTATGGGGATGCTTGATTATTCCTGTTTGACTTTTATAGGTTTTTGTCTACAGGTTGTTTGTCCAATTGTTTTAGAGTTTGATTAATCTAATCAAATTGGTGGTTAAAAACCTTTTGAAGATTGCACAAGTGAGATGCTTGCCCCTTTAGGTTTTGTACATTAGTAGCAAGGCTATGATAAGCCACTTGTCAGATTCACCTATGTAAGGCATGACAAGGTAAGGTTGGGAGTTTTGGAGAAGGGTTAGCTGCTGCTATGGGTGATAGGTTAGCTCTGACTTAGCTGGCTATTGAGTTATTAATTGCTAGGGTGGTCATGATATTATTACTATTACCAATGGGGTAATTTTTCACGATAGGGAGGGGATTTCATTGAGTCTGTTAGAGTTGTTAGCCCTTGTTGTGTTGGCTATATAGGTGGATGGGGAGGGGCAATTCTATTAGGGAATGATTGGGGTATAAAAGAAGGGGTGTTACTTGTTAGTAGATGGAAGGAGGGAAGGGAATCGGTAGAAGTGGGAGGGACCAGATCCTCGAATACCTGACTTGTAGGGATGGCAATGGGGCGGGTCGAGGACCCCATCTCCATCCCCGAACCTGATAAGAAAAATAATCCTGGAACCCGCCTCGATCCCCGATTTTTTATTATCGGGGATTCTCTGACCCAATCTCCGTGGGGATCCAATCCCCATACCCGACCCGATCCCCAATTTATTCCCCGACCTTGAAACCCAATCCAATCCTCGAAACCTGACTTTATACCCGATCCCCGATCCTCAAGCCTTTTTTTTATATTATACTTTTAATTTATATTCTATAAAAAAGTTATATATATATATATATTATATATATAATTATATAAAAAAAAATATAAACAAATTTATTCGGGGCGGGTTCGGGGATGGGGACCCCAAACCCGTCCCCAAAAAAATCCCCGAACCTGAACCTAATTCTCGAATTCTCTCCCCGAACCCGAACGGGAAATCCCCGACGGGGCCCTGAATCAGCGGGGAAAATTGCTATCCCTACTGACTTATAACTACCATATTCTCTCATCTATCACTACACATCATCTTCTCACATCTTGGCTATTCAATTGCTACGTACTACTGATTTAACCCTGTTCTTATCAGCGTGGTATCAAAGTAGTGACGGTTGGGAAGTAAAATGATAAAAAATGACGATGAAGTATTTGGAAGAGAAAGTGATAATGATCAAAAGGAGTGGTAGCAGGAAGTAGGGCATTGAAATCAAACACTCAGAGGTTGGATATGATCATTGGAGAGCTAGCTACGAAGGTGGATGTGCTGGTCAGTTGTGGGAAATTTAGTGTCTCGGTGGTGGGGAATGTAAAGGAGAAAATGGGGGAGGGAGACAATTGGGTTGGCACTGTAGACAATCAGACTTGAGACTTGTGAATCAGAAATAGAGTATGAGGGTGAAACTTGTTCTATATATATAATTTTCTATCTTCAATGGCAGTGACCCCAATGGGTGGATTTTTAGGGCCAAATGCTACTTCAATTTGATCCAATTGACGGAGGGATAAAAACTAGAGGCTTTGGCGGTGGCTATACAGGGTCGTGCCTTGTCTTGGTTTCAGTTATAGAGGAGACTCGGAAGTTTATGTCGTGGGTTGGAATGAAGGAGGTGTGGTTACTTCGATTTAGAGCAAAATTGGAGGGGACCTTTGTGATAGCTTCCTTGCAATCGAGCAGGATACATCCATAGAAGAATACTCGGAGAAGTTTGAAGCTATGGTGGCGCCGCTGCAGGTGCAGTTGACAGAGGAGGTTCTAGAGAGTATGTTTGTTAATGGACTTAAGCTGGCAATTCGGGCGAAGGTTTGATTGATGAAACTAGGTAAAATCTTTTGGAGATGAAAGGTGCCTAGTTGATAGAGGAGAAGAACCAAATACTAAGTGGGTTGGACTGGATTGGGGGCAATATGGGTAAGGCCACTAGTGCCCAAAGGAGTAACCGTGGCCTAAATTTTTCAAGCCCATACTAATCTTCTTCGATATGCTCGAGCCATGGGGGTTACGAAGGCTGTAGATAGCTACAACACTAGTTGAATTGCGAACATCATCAGCAATACTAACATCAAAGGGAACTCCATTAGTTGGAGACCATTTGGGTTCCAAAACGAAGGAAGGACAAAGGTTTATGATTTTGCGGCAATGAGAAGTTCACGCCAAGGCACAAGTGCAAAATTTGCTTATTGTATGTGTTACTATTGGACAATTTGTGACGCTCCTATTTTTCACTTCTGTAAAATTTCGTTTGAATAAAATTAATGTAGTAGTAAATACAAGAAACGGAGAGTGTTATCACCATACTTAACATAAAACATGTCCCTCATCTATCTCATGATAGGTGCATGGCTTAAAATCTGTCGAACAAAACTTGAAACAAAACTAACCAAAATCTTGCCACGGAAAACCCTACAAAATTAGCACAAAGTCTATGTCTTAAAATTTTAATCAAACAACAAAAATTTAAATGATCGTTTACAACACTAAAAACTGACAATACAACTTGATAACATAAAATATCTAGTTACAGAGGTTCTTGAGGGACAAAACTCTGGTAGCTTATCTCTCAACCCCAGACTAGAGTACTTGCACACCTAAACAAACGTAATATTAGTACGATGATGTATTGAGTAAATAACCCGACTCATAGCAGTAGGATATGCACGCTTAATATTTGATCGTGACATAGGAAAAATGACATCTTGATTAACATGCAAGAATGTAAACAACGTCAATGGCATGCTCACATATAATAATGTGCATGGCATATTCACTTGCACACAATTATCAACTTAGTTTTATGTAATCCTCTCACTTTAGTTCACCGAATTATTTATTAATCAGTTCCAAATAATATTACACCATATATTTCAATTCACATTATTACCCATTTTCTTGTATATGATATCATAGTTCACTTGTTTTACTTATTCTACTTATTTCATTTATTTCACTTATCCATTTCCAACACGTAGGATTACTCCCATCCAAAAGATAATATTATCCATATCCAAAATATAATATTATTCACATCTAAAACATTATATTATCCATATCTAGAATATAATATTATTCACATTTAAGGCGTGACGACCAAGGAACCCACACGATATCTAAGGCATAACAGTTAGAGAGAACCACACAAACATGTCACTTATGGCTCAACGGCTATGGCAAACACTATAACCTATAACATTGCAGCTATGGCTATTACAACCACTTGGGACACCCTAACCTTCAAGTATCGATACCTTTTATAAGGCTCTAGGTCACATATCGCACTATTGACACAACACATATGAAATCACAAGAAAGGCATCCACTGCACGACTATACCTTGGAGGCCATCCCGATTCTACTCAAGGTGGACTATATACAACCACTGGTTGATATACCAATGATAGTCAACGCAATACCCTTTAATCTCATTATTTCACTTATTACTTGAATCATTCAAAATTTATGTCTATAGCCCCATATTCTATCAAACATTGCACAACATTTATGTTCTTAACCACAATCAAATATCAAATATAATTAATAATAACGAGATTGACCACCGTGCATTCACACCAACAACATGATATCGAAAGAATAGATCATGATACACTTATACAACTTGCATATTATAACAATTGCAAGGTATATACGACTTATAAATACTATTACGAAGAATCATGATTAAAGATCTACATGGCATCACACCACAAGATCAGTGCAACATAAGAATGTTGATATAGCCAAATGGCTATGACACACAATCGTGATTATACTTGCTCATTTTGACTGACAACTTCATATAATATCACATCTTTAAAACACTTAGATTTCACAATATCTACGTTTTCATGCTCAACACAAACCACTAATATAACCCTTAGCGTACTCATAACACAAAACATATACTTTCTCAACAAGTTCCAACATGCCCCTAGCATGGCCAAGATATGGGACAACACACATCAAACATGTAAGGGTTTACTAACTAACTTTAGGACGTTTACCTAGCTTCCGAGCTATTCTAGCACAAGAAGAAGAAAACTCTAGCTTTAGTGAATGCACTAGAATACTTCTCTAGATCACCAAATGAAATGCTGCAAATCAGAGTGGCTAAAGAGTGGTGGAGCTTTGTCAGAGGTTGAGGACCACTCGCTAGTGGCCAGACGGACTTCATGTTGGTTGGATGGTGGCGCTAAACTGGTGGTGTGCTGATACCGTGCACAGTGCTACCTCGTTACCATACGTAGTGCTGCGCCACTGCTGCTGGCGTGGTGCACCGTTGCATGCTCCGGTGTTGGTGTGGATTGATGATGATGGATGAAGAAAGGTGTTGGAGCTAGTGTTTGGCGTCGCCGATGGTAGCTCGATGCTCTCCCCAACTCACGTTCGCTAATAGTATTGTTGGTTGCATGTTTGCAGTTCGTTGCACTGGCTTGGTAGTTTGGTGTTACGAACCAACCCCCTGGATCTAGTTATGGGTCCTTGAACATTAAAGTCTGGTTGTAACTCACCAGATCTCTGAGTTTTTCTGCCTTTTCTTCCTATTTTGAATGTAAGTTTATTGGGCTCGTTAGAGAGAACCCAACGATCTCCAAAGTCTCCAGAACTTTAAGATAAATTCCACACTGCCTATTATTCTTTTCCACATCAGTCTTTAAACTTACATAAATAACTGCTTTTAACTGCTTCCTGAGTCTTAGCAGTTTGAATTAAAAATAAAACTGACTAATAGGCACAGGTGTCAACAACTAAACAAGCATGTGCAGAATATTCTGCCTCCTATCACCTAATATTAAATAACGAACATATCAACATATATTAATTGCCTAAACAGAAAGCATAATTCCCAGACTTAATTATTCTTCGATCTTGATCTTCGCTGATAAACCTTAAGTGGCAGAACTTTAGCAGCTACTGATTGATCTTGGATCATAACATCACTTGCCCCCTTAGAAGAACGCTTGTCCTCAAGCGTGAAATTAGGATATCGTAATTGCATATGATCAGCAAACTCCCAAGAAGCATCAGCGGGGGAAAGTCCTTCCCAATGAATGAGAACCTCCTTCTTGCCATCTCTAATTCTGGAATCCAGCATAGCTTGCGGAGTTGGAATGGGCACACCCTTATGGATAAGAGGTAATGTAGGAGAACCAGAAGCAGTATCGTGGAACTTCTTTAGACAAGAAACATGAAAAACTGGATGAAGTTTAGAGTCTTCAGGAAGTTGTAATTTGTAAGCAACCAAACCAATCCGTTCCACAATAGGGAAAGGCCCATAAAATCGAGGGGCTAATTTCTGATTTCGCCTAGAACCCACTGAAACTTGGCGATAAGGCTGAAGCTTTAAAAGCACCATATCCCCTACATTAAATGACACATCTCTACACTGGGCATCATAATAAGTCTTCATAACATTTTGGGCATGAAGCAACCTCTCTCGCAACTCCTGCAGAACCACATCCCGAGCACGCAATTCATGATCAACTGCTTGAATACAAGACAGTCCTGGAGAATATGATAACAGACGAGGGGCAGGTCTTCCATATACCACTTCAAAAGGGGTGGCACGAAGAGAAGAATGGAAGCCCGTATTATAGCAGTATTCCGCCCAAGACACCCAATCCACCCAACTCTTAGGACGGTCACCTGTGAAACAACGCAGATACATCTCCACTGTCCGATTGACTACTTCTGTTTGACCATCAGATTGAGGATGGTAAGAAGAACTGAAAGACAACTTAGTTCCACTTAGCTTAAACAATTCCTTCCAAAAAGAACTAGTAAAAGTGACGTCACGATCACTAACAATGGATTCTGGAATTCCATGCAACTTAACAATATTATCAAAGAACAATCTTGCCACTGAAACAGCTGTGTAAGGATGAGATAAGGGAAGGAAATGAGCATATTTTGAAAATCTATCCACAACCACCAGCATGACAGACTTCCCATGGGAGAGAGGCAAACCTTCAATGAAATCTAAAGAAATGTCTGACCAAACCTGTACTGGAACTGATAAAGGCTGCAATAACCCTGCTGGTTGTAAGTGTTCAACCTTATTTTTCTGGCAAATGGAACAAGTACGAACAAAATCTCGAACCTGCTCCTTCATTCCCTTCCAATAAAATTCAGAAGCAAGACGTTTCAAAGTTTTCTGATATCCCTCATGTGCCTGATGATGCATGGCAGACAAAAGAACAATTTGAAAAGGGGAATCTGGAGGAAGAAAAATTCTGCCTTTGTATAAAATCAATCCCTTTTTAACAGACCAGACATCTTTCAATTCACCATTCAAAATCTGATCACGAAGTTGTTGTAATGCAGTAGAGGAATCAATAGCAGCTTTAATATCTTCTAAATAATCCAATTGAGGAGTAGAAATGGCAGAAAGGACAACAGGATCCTCAAATTGGCGAGACAAAGCATCTGCAACCACATTTTCACGCCCAGCACGATACTCCACAATAAAATCAAACCCCATTAACTTGCTGAGCCAACGTTGTTGAGGAGAAGTTATAATACGTTGCTCCAACAAAAACTTCAAACTGTAATGATCAGTTCGAATGATAAAACTTCTACCCCACAAATAAGGTCTCCAATGTTGTATTGCTTTAGCCAATCCAACCAATTCTTTCTCATAAGCTGGAAGTTTAACATGCCTCGCAGCCAAAGGACGAGAAAAATAAGCAATAGGCCTATTTTGTTGTTGTAGCACTGCCCCTAAACCAGCATCAGATGCATCACATTCCACCACAAATGGCTGAGAAAAATCTGGCAAAGCCAAGACTGGAGTTGAGGACATTGCAACGCGAAGATTCTCAAAGGCAACTTTGGATTCGTCTGTCCAAACAAAAGCATTCTTGCGCAACATAGCTGTTAAAGGGGCTGCAATCAAACCATAATCTTTCACAAATTTGCGATAATAACCCGTTAAGCCCAAAAAACCCCTCAATGCCTTAACAGAATTAGGTATCGGCCACTGCAACATAGCATTCACCTTACTGGGATCAGCAGAAACCCCCTGGTCAGAGATAATATGCCCCAAATATGCTACCTGCGACTGAGCAAAACTGCACTTAGCTTTTTTCAAGAAAAGCTCATGACTCAGTAGAGTAGAGAAAACTGTTCTTAGATGCTGAAGGTGCTCAACCCATGTTCTGCTATAGATGAGTATATCATCAAAGAAAACAAGAACAAACTTCCTTAAATATGGCTGAAAAACTGAGTTCATAAGTGCTTGAAATGTAGAAGGAGCATTTGTCAACCCAAAGGGCATGACAAGAAATTCAAAGTGCCCATGGTGAGTACGAAAAGCAGTTTTCTCTACATCAGCCGGGGACATGCGAATTTGATGATATCCTGAACGCAAGTCCAATTTAGTGAAGAACTTGGCACCGTGCAGTTCTTCTAACAACTCTTCAATAACTGGGATTGGGAATTTATCCTTCACTGTCTTGGCATTTAAAGCGCGACAGTCAACGCAAAATCTCCATGTTTTGTCAGCCTTCTTTACCAACAGTACTGGTGAAGAGAAAGGGGATTGACTTGGCCGAATCACCCCTTTAACCAACATCTCTTGACATTGCTTTTCAATTTCATCTTTCTGGAGGTGAGGGTACCTGTAAGGACGAACAACCACAGGGGAAGAGCCAGGTTCTAATACAATTCGATGATCATACTCACGAGCAGGAGGTAATCCCGTTGGTTCTTGGAATATGGCTTGAAATTCTGCTAATAGCCTCTGCAACTCAGAATCTCTGTCTATGGAAACAACTGATGAAGATAAAATTCTTGGACAGTTAGCACGTGAGTCCCTTACCCCCATTAACTCTATGAGATGCCCATTCTTAATAAAACTCATAGTCATTAAATTAAAATCCCATGTAATGGGCCCTAAGGTCTGTAGCCAATTAACCCCCAAAACAGCACCCAAACCAGGTAGGGATAATAACAACAAATCAATGGTAAAAATAGAATTACCCACAAACAATGACACTCCACGACAAACTCCTTCACAACAGACTCGTTCCCCATTGGCCACTGTAACTCTTAGTTCCTCCTTGTGCTCAATCTGCAATTTCAATTCCCTTGCCAAAGCTGAATCTAAAAAACTATGAGTGCTACCCGAATCAATTAGTATCAGCAATGTAGAACCTTCCAAGGAGCCTCTAATCCGCATGGTTCGTGGAGAGGGAGTTCCTGTTATGGCATGAATAGAAATTTCAGCATCTTCTAAATCTTCTAATAGGCTGCCATTTTCAACTTGATTGTTATCCTCCGAAACCTCAAGCCAAAAGAGTTTCTTACAGCGATGTCCGGGACTAAAACGTTCATCACAATTAAAACAGAGTCCCCTGACTTTTCTATCCTCCAACTCCGCTTGACTAAGTTTTTTAACAAAGGGAGAACGCGACTGAACAGAACCCATTCGTTTTATGGAAGAGGACTCGCCTTTACTCCGATTCCCTCGTCTTTCATATAATCTGGCAAGGCTCATGGCACTAGTGAGGTCTGTTGGCTGGTGCAACTCCACTTCAACAGCAATATACTCCTGTAACCCACTGATAAAAATTTGCACTTCTTGATCCATTGACAAGGTACTTGCCCGGGCAGATAATTGTTCAAACTGGCGTTGATAATCTTCAACAGACCCTATTTGCCGTAACTTCACCAATTCCCCCAACTTGTTACTTCGAACTGGTGGGCCAAATCGCAGATTACATTGCCTCTTGAATTCTTCCCAAGTGATTGCTGGTCTGTCTCTCTCTACCTTCAAGAACCACAACTGGGCATCTCCCTCAAGATGGAAGGAAGCCAACCCCACTTTTTCTTCTTCTGGTGTATTTTGATGCCTGAAGAAATGCTCACACCTATTAATCCAACCCAAGGGGTCTATTGACCCTTCATATTTTGGGAAGTCCAATTTAGTATATTTAGGAACAAACGGGGCTGTTTCTGGAGTCTCTCTCACTGCTCTCCTTTCACGCCTACCTCTGTTTACACTCCCTTCGCCTCTGTCAGCATGTCCTTCGTATCTTCCAGTGGATAAATCCCTTGACAGTTCATCTAATCGCTCTGTCAATGCCTGCTGCTGTGCTGCCATTGCTAAGCGATCTTGCTCTCGTTCCTGTCGATCCTTCGCACGATTTTCCTCATACATCTTGAGGAAAGTCTCAAATTGTTGTTGAAATGAACGCAATTCACCCATAACAATCGGCTCTGATACCAATTTGTTACGAACCAACCCCCTGGATCTAGTTATGGGTCCTTGAACATTAAAGTCTGGTTGTAACTCACCAGATCTCTGAGTTTTTCTGCCTTTTCTTCCTATTTTGAATGTAAGTTTATTGGGCTCGTTAGAGAGAACCCAACGATCTCCAAAGTCTCCAGAACTTTAAGATAAATTCCACACTGCCTATTATTCTTTTCCACATCAGTCTTTAAACTTACATAAATAACTGCTTTTAACTGCTTCCTGAGTCTTAGCAGTTTGAATTAAAAATAAAACTGACTAATAGGCACAGGTGTCAACAACTAAACAAGCATGTGCAGAATATTCTGCCTCCTATCACCTAATATTAAATAACGAACATATCAACATATATTAATTGCCTAAACAGAAAGCATAATTCCCAGACTTAATTATTCTTCGATCTTGATCTTCGCTGATAAACCTTAAGTGGCAGAACTTTAGCAGCTACTGATTGATCTTGGATCATAACATTTGGTGGTCTCATTGTGGTGGCGGCATTGTGGTGTGGTCGGTGGTTGGTGGCATTGTAGCTTGGTTGCATGGGTCGACGAAGAAGAAAGTGAGTAGGGTTGGGTTATCAGCGTAGGAAAAATAGAAAGTTAAAGAAAGAGAGGAGAAGAGAAAAAGGATGGGCTGTCTTTTTTTTTAAATATCTAAATATAAGGTAATTAAAAGAACTTTTCAATTAAGATAAAGTTTAACAGAAATACTAGTAGAAATTTATAAATAGATTTTTGGAGAGAAACAAGACATACCCGATTAAATACTATTATTTAAAATAAATCTAAACACTTAATAAAATAAAGACAAAACGTCAAAATAACATTAAAGTACATAGAAAGAAATATTTTTATAAAACTTTTGAGTCACTTTAATTAATATAAAACATTTTCGAGAAAATCTTTTGTTAACGAATTATGGAAATAAAATTATAAACAAATTATGGAAATCTTTTTAATTTAAAAATTTTCAAAGATCTTATGGATCTTGTAAAAATAGAAATATTTCCTACCAATAGTAATCACGATTTTACTATTTTAAAGTGATTTTATAATTTAAAACAATTTATATTTGTTAACGAAATATAAGCCAAAAAAGAATTGTAATCACACGACGAAATTATATTTGAAAAAAAAAATTAAAATATTAAAATCAAAACACATGGAAGATATGGAAATATATTTCCACGAAAATTGAATTATGTGAATGTTATCAAAATCTTAGTCATGAACGCATGTATCTAGAAATATCAATAATGAAAAACAAACAAATAAATTTCATTATAAATTCGAAACCGTGGATAAAGCAATAGAATGAATCAACAATTTTAACAAAATATTTGCGAGAAACACGATTTAAATAAAATAAATCAATTAAAATAAAATTAAATGTTTTAACTCATGAATTAATATCAATATTTTATAAAAATTAAAATTTTGGGAAGCACGGTGTTATATGATTCTTATCCTTTTGAAGAATGCGAAGCTCAAGGGGATGTGGAAGGGGCCGACGAACCCGGGGAAGGGCAGAAGGAGAAGGTGAAAGGCTAGCTTGAGTTATCCATGAACTTAGTAGTCGGTTTCACCTCACCTAGAACTATGAAGCTTGTGAGGGAGATGAAGGGAAACGAAGTAACAATGCTTGGCGATAGTGGTGCGACTCATGACTTCATTGCGCTGGATGTGGTTCGAAAGTTACAATTGCCATTGACCCCCACCCGTGCATATGGGGTATTTATGTTGACTTGCGGGTCGGTTAGGGAATAGGTATGTCACTAACTCTTTCTCTGCAAGGGATTTATGTGTGTGAAGATTTCTTGCCTCTCGATTTAGAAGTGCTAATGTTATTTTGGGAATGCAATGACCGGAGAAACTTGGGATGATGTAGGTAAAGTAGAAGGCTTTGGTTATGAAATTTGTTGTGGGGCAGAAAATTGTTGATCTAAGGGGGAAATTGGGCCAGCAAAACTTAGATCTCATTACGGGCCATGATGAAGGTCATCCGAAGAGAGGGAAATGGGGTCCTATGCTATGAAAAATCTAGAGGATAGCATGTAGGGAGCAACCCCATTGGAAAAGGATGTTTAGCTGGTGCTCGAACAGTTTCAGGATGTGTTGGGTGCTCTAACGAATCTTCCATCTCAGCGAGCCTTGGATTAGTGCATTGAGCTGAAGTAGGGGCAATAGTCTGTGAGCATTAGGCCTTAGGCCTTACATATACCCCCAAGCTTACAGGGATGAGATAGAGAAGTTGGTACAATAAATGTTGGCCGCATGTATCATTCAACCTAGTCACAATCCCTTCTCAATCCGATGTGCCTAGTAAGGAAGAAAGACGTTGGTTGGCGCTTTTGTGTTGACTAATGCGCCCTAACTAGAGCAACAGTTCCGAATAAGTTCCCAATACCAGTAAGTAAATAATTTTTGGATGAGCTCCATGGCGCAAGGGGATTGTAATACCCTCAAAATTTATGATCTAAATTTTTTCTTTAAAATAGGGGTGCTACACTATATTTAATAGAAAAGATGTGCTTTCTATACCTAATTTATGTTGGGTGTAAGGCAAAAGTAGCCTCATGCCTAAGAATCAGATGTGGAAAACACTTAATCTCACTAGGATACAGGATATGAAATAGAGAGAAGAGATTAGGTGTAATGAAAACAGAGGATATAAAAGTCCAAAGAGAAAGATTTCAGATGACAGTATTGCGGAGCAAACTAGATAATATTCATTGCAAGAAATATAACGAAAGTATTGAATCAGCAAATAGCATCAAATATTCTTGCAAACTCGCAACTCCACATTGAATAGATAGGGGACCATGAAATGGAACCTATCAATACAACGGTATTGGGTAAATCACTATACAATAATAAACATGCAAAGGTCACATGGGCACATAGAAGGTATCAAAAGAGGAACATGGCATAAACACATTAAATAATACATGCGATAGAGAGAATGATAATACATTCCATATCATAACCATCACTAAGATCATGTTCTCATCATGCCATTATTCTTAATTACATACAAATTCAATAAGTGATTACGGTAATTCCAATGACTTAGTCACGTTAAGTTTAGGAATATCCACTATTTATAATCGGTAGAATAGTATCAACACATGAACCCTTCTAGGGCAAAACACTTTTAGTAACCATTATTATATCTGGTGGACTGATACCACTAAAAACCTCTCCCATGGCATAATGCTCCTGGCTACTATTATATCCGGTGGATCGGTAATAGTACAACCCTAGGATACAATTCTCCTAACCACTATTATATCCGGTGGAACGGTAATAAGTACTACCGGTCCTGGCTCAAGTGATCTTTCACTTTAATTGTTAATGTCTTAGTAAACATTATAACCAACATAATCCATATCAATGTAATCAAGGGTAGTGCAGAAAGGCAATTACCGAACCAACAATCAAAACCCATCAATAACCAAATACTATTTACTTCCATTTTATTTATTCAAGGTGATACAAAAGATAACTCAGAGATGTATAAATCACATTGGTCTTAACGGGTGCATGAAGTCAACACTATACCTTCTAATTATACGACCCAAAGACGTATAAAAAACACGTCATACTAGTGCACTAAATGCAACATAGTATCTTCCAACTTAGGTCACCTGATCCTATATATTGATGCCTCTTATAGGGCCTGTAGCTCACTTATAAAGTAAGTTAGGGCTTCACTAGGGCATTAAGACACACTAGTGAACCTAAACCTAATCTAAAACGATGACTCTTACCTTGTCTCTAGGATAGCTAACCCTAGAAAGGAAATCGTTCCCAAATCTCGAGGTCTTCTACTTTAAATATTAGTCATTTATTTGGTGATCATAGATATCACATAATATATAGATGATTTCAATTTCACATAGCCACTTTTTCTCATTTTTAATTATTCAAATCAACCCTAAGGTCAATGGTCAACCAAAAGTCAAACAACATTAAGGTCAATCTAATAATTTACTAGGGTAAGCCTAGATTCAATTATTCACTTTTAGACGCATTAAGTCATAATGACCAAAATTTCTTTGGGACTATAATTACCACGATATTATCCATTCTATATGCTATCTTTATTCTAATGAAAATTTTATTAGGCTAAAATATGATTATTTAAAATATTTTAGCATGTAGGCAGATTACGATACTTGAAAATGACTAATTTGTCCCTACACTTGATTGACATATAAATCTTAATATGCGAATCTAACTTATGATAAATTATATGCTTCCATACTTAACATTATATAATACATATTAGGCATACATATTGGGATAAAATAAATATGGTACACTGAAAATACAAATTCACCATTAGGGCATACACATGATAATAATTATGTAAAAATAAGCTTAACATGTTCAATGTTATCATGACATATAAACACCATGCATAATTAATGCATGACATTAAATCTATTCTAACATGCTTTTGTGCACTTGTGTGGCCATAGTCGACATTTTATTTAAATCCTCTTGTTGTCAATCGTAGTATTGCTAAATAAGAGTATCGTTTTAGTCCGTGGATTGACAGGGTTCATCTAAATCTAGTTAGCACACAAATAATGAAATTAAAAAAAAAAGCTCTTAATCACACAAAAATAAATAATAAGAAAAACACAATTATGGGGGAATAAAATAGAAAATAATAAAAACTAAATTAAAACAAATAAGAAAATAAATATGGGTGAACGTGAATATAATGAATATGCTAGATAATTGATTTCCGCCTCTAGATTAGGTTGAGATAAAAGAAGTAATTCCCATGTCATTTATTAAACCAACTTGCAGGGTAGAAGCAGATTTATACTCGTTATAATACTTATTTAATATAAGTTAATACGACTAAATACCAATATTTAATCCTATTGAACTCTAGCTGTATAGTTGGAACAAGCGGTTCCTATATTTAATTAGATCCAATGCATTAAAAATAAGTGGAAGAATGCTAATCTAAGTATCCGAACTCGTATCTAGCTGTATTTTCCACCTTTGACCCACACTTATTTAAACATTCCACTATTCCATTTAGAATCACAAAGGTATTAGGTGAATTGTTATTTAACTTTGCTGTAATTTATACACATGAATTATAACATGTTCATATAGCTATCTAACGAGCATATAATCCTGCACACTGTCACTATGAGGAAGCCAGAACGAGGCATGTACCATATAAATTATACTTGACAGAATTATACATAAACGATAACAATTAAAATATAGTCAGAATAATTTTGTGACAATTAGGAACACAGAAAATATTATTAAAATCTTAAATCATATTCTAGGGTTTCATTCTCATCTCTAACAACAATAATATATCCACTCATCATATATAAATTAATTACACAAGGTATATAATAAAATAGGAAAAGAAAAGATAAAAAACCGAAGTGAAAGCTACCGAAGTAAGGTAGCCGAATGACCCGAGCGATCGTCGGTCTACGACTTTGTCTTCTTCCTCGCACGAATAATCCTTCTCCATCACTTGAATGTTGGCTTGAATAAGATGCTTCTTTGTGTAAATTGAGGCACATGATTAACAAATAAGGGTTTGTGAAGATGGAATTGATGATTTTGTGGATCAATTTAAGGAATTGAACCACAAATTGGAAGAATTATGGAGATGGTTGAATTCGGATGGATGAAGAATCCTAGATTTCAAATCCTATGATGGAGGGTTGATGGAAGAGAATTTCGAATTAGGGGTAGATGATGATTAAATCGAATGAATTATGGTTAATGAATGGAAGCAATATTTGATGAATTTGATGAAGAATAATGGAGGCAGAGGTTGAAGATAAAGATGAAATCCTAATTATGAATATCATGATTTGAGGTTCTAAATTCGTTTTTCTTTTGTGGGATCTAGTTAAAGATGTATATATAGGTGTAAAAAGGCCAAAAAATCTTGTATTAGATCGATGCAAAGATAAGATAGAAGCCGGAGAAGATTTGGAAATTTTTCGTGTCGTTCGCCATGGTTGTTTCAGAGGCTCTAGACTTCTTCCGGAAGATGGGCAATTGACTGCCCATCCCTGGGTAACTTTCAACATGTTCCTATTGACAACTTCGAATCCCAATGCAAGTCAGACCATGATCCAGTCCAATTTTGAAATAGTTGTAAACATAAAAGATATAGCTCTTGATTTTATCTTTCTAATGTTACTAGAATCTACTCAATCGGAGCTCAGATGAAAATGTTTTGCTCGAAATATTGACTATTTTTATTATTTCATGTGAAAGTTTTGATTGACCTTTTTACTTGTAAAATTCTTCAAAACACTTTATTTTTGCTTCTTTTCTTAATTGATCCTAAATGAGTACCTATAGTTATTGAGAGGTTAAATTGGCCTTTTTGAAGGAAAAGTAATGCAAAGTATGACTAATAATACTATAAAAATAGGGCATAAAATGCACTTATCATACAGTTAATATTATAAACAATTTAATATAATGACACATAATTTCATGTTAACATACTTAGGGAAATAATTATAACATAACAAGACATACTTAGGAAAATAAATATAACATAATAAAATCAAAATCCTAATATACTATGCTGTGATTTTTACATTTTATTTAGGCATATGGTTTACCTTATCTCCACGCAAAATATAGCTAGAAACCAACAAACATACCAAACCCCAACCTCTATTAATTACCTCATTCTCCACCTAAAAACAGCCTAGCAAACCACATTAGAAGCTAAACCAAACGACATCAACTATTAACAATCAAAACTAAACAAAAACTACCGGTGACGTGTTGCTTGAATGTTGGACGCACCTAGGGGGTGTTTGCGTGGGGTTCTCACCCTGAAGAGGGTTAGGAAGAGTGAGGGATTAACACAACTACAAGGTGATTGCGTGTGGTGCTAGGGAATTCGGGTTGGTGCTATGAGACAATGGAATATTTTGGGCGTTGTTTGGTTGTGAAATGGGTGGTACATGGCTAGGAGAAAATGTAGAAAGGTTGGGGAAGTTGCAAAGGAATGGTGGTCTGATTGGTCAAACTAGTCGATCGATTTGATGAAATCAGTCGAAGTGTTTAAACAGAGACGAAATGGGTTTTTGCAGGAATAAAACCTATGGCTTGGTTGGTCAATCCAATCAATCGGTTTTATAACCATTTGTTTATAAGTTTTTGCAATTTTAAAGTGTTGGTTTTGAACCAAATCGATTTTGAGAACAATCGACTGGTTTGACTGGAACTAGTATGTTCAAAAGCACTTTTAAAATAATTTGGGATTTAAAATTAAGAAGGAATTTATGTTAAACAAATTTGGAGGACTTTAAAACGTCCCAAGAGATTAAAATCAAAAGTGTTACGCTTAAACAATCAAAATTTAAAAGATAACCTAAGACTTGGAGTATATACCTTGAGATTTTGAGTCTTGGTGGGCTTGCTATATTTTTCTCTTGTACTTTGAAACTTGATTGCTCTTTTAAATATTACACTTGAAAAATGATCTAAATAAGTGTGTTTTGACATCCTTATAATCAATATAACTCATGCATACTTAAACAACCATGTTAACCTCTTTTAATTCCATTTGTTATCATCAAAATATGTTTTAAGATATTGATTGATCTAGAAGGTCAACATAATTAAGCTAGAGTTTAGGGTTAAGTTTTGAATACGAGGCTAAATACTCGAAAACAAGAGTTACAAAATATTGGAATGTTATAGGCATTCTCTAAGCGAAGTCTAGGTATCATCAGATTCCGGTGTAATTGGAGGATGTGAACCTTTAGGAATCACCATGGTGATTATGAATTTCTAGTAATGCCTATTGGGCTGATGAATGCCCCAACCACATTTCAGGTATTGATGAACGACATTTTCAGGCCTTGAGGAAATTCGTTCTTGTTCTTCGAAGACATATTGCTGTATAGTTCAAATATGAAGGCTCATGTGGCACATTTGAAATTGGTGTTTGAACTGCTGCTTGCACACTCAAACAAAAAGGGAAAAAAGTGCTCGTTTGTCTAGGAGGAATTGGAGTATCTCGGTCACAGTATTTGGTAACAGGGGTATCGACTGACCCCTCTAAAATTAAGGCAATGGTTGACTAAGAATTTACAAGAGTTGCGGGGTTTTCTTGGACTCACAGGTTTTTACTGGAAATTTGTGTATAGGTATGGGCATATAGTGGAGTACTTAACTGCTAAACCTAACAAAAATAGCTTTGGTTGGAATGAGGAAGCCTAACATATACAATTAAATAGTGTTGCTGTTATAGCGTTGTAGCCACTATTTAGCAGATTCTAAGTCATTTGCAACGTAAAATTACCGATATGCTATGGTTTGAAAATTCTGCACTTTATTGAGCGATAAATCAGCATTACCAATGAATCAGAAAATATTGTTGATAAATCAACAATTTATTGAGAATTTCTAAACCTGATAATATCTTATTATTCATTTACTATATATATCTTGGACTAAGTTATCATTGAATTATAATAAAGTATTGCTATTTATTACCTTTACTTATACCCCTAAATAATGTCTTTTTTCCTTTCCAAGGCAAATATAGGATTACAATTATACATATAATGATTTATTTAAATCCTTCTAATATAATACAAAACACTAGTTTATTAAATACTTATATTTAAATGATTAATAAATAGTAATTAGAGCATATGGTAAAATAAAATAAAAATTTATGTCGTGAAGCGACATAATTTATTGTTTGTGACACTCTAATATTGAGACACCGCGACCTCGATTTTATTACTTGGCCCAACGGACATTTGAAGAGCTCAAACAAGCTATGGTTAAGGTGCCGGTTTTTGATGTACTGGATTTCCAGCACCCATATATGATGGAGATGGTTGCATCTGGGCTAGGCATTGAGGCAATCTTGATGCAACATCAAAGATCAATTGCTTACTTTAGATAAGTGTTTGGACCTTGAGCCCAAATGAAGTTGGTAGGGAGTTGATGGTAGTGGTTCTGGCCGTCAGGCGTTGGAGGCCATACCTTTTGGGATAGAAATTTATAGTGCTCACATTTTAGAAAAAGTTTAAAGTCTCTACTTGACTAGTGAGTCATCTCAGAAGAGTATCAACGTTGGGTTTCTAAACTATGAAGCTACAATCTTGACATTGAATACCGGCCAGCCAAGGTGCGAGAATAAGGCAACTGTTGCCTTATCTAGGCGCAATGAGAAAATTAGCTTAGTTGCATTGATTGTAGCTTGGGTCTACAACTGACATGCATTACATGATGAGGTGGATGCTGACCCAGAGCTAGGACTTATCAAAAGGGCTCTCCTTGCGTTTTCCGGTACCGTGATAGATTAAAGTCTTAATCGAGGGGCCTTATTGTACAAAGGCAGGCTAGTATTTCCTCATGATTTTGTGTTTATTTCTTAGTGTACTGGCCGAATACCATGGTTGACAGATTAGTGGACGTTCTAGCGTGTTGAAGACTTGTATAAGTTGCCAAATATGTGTATTGTTTAAACAATATATGCACTGTAGGGTCCAGGATTATGTTGCTACCTGTGCTATCTATTAGCAGAATAAGATCCAAGCCTTGTCCCCAATTGGCTTGTTGCAGCCACTGCCTGTACCAAATCAAGTTTGAGAGGATGTGTCGATGGACTTAATTGAATGGTTGCGTTAGTCTGAAGAGCACGATTGTATAATGGTGGTAGTGGATTGTTTTACAAAGTATGCCCATTTCGTACCCATTCGCATCCATTCACAGCCCTTGATGTTGCTGGAGTTTCCTTTAAAGAGTTAGTGCGTTTACATGGTTTTCCTCTCATCATGGCAAGGTCTTGTCAAGCTATTTCTAAAAGAGATCTTTCGGCTGCAGGGAACAACAATAAAGCACAACACTCCATATCATCTTCAGTCCGAGGTGGTTAATTGTTGTTTGGAAGCATACCTGAGGTGCTTTATTGGGGGGCAGCCAAAGCAGTGGATGCATTGGTTATCATTGGCAGAGTATTGGTATAATATCACCCATCACACAACCATAGGTACTACCACAAATTTTACCCTTTATGGCTGCATCCCACCTCCATTGATATGATACATTCTGGATAGCTCCCCTTTGGCTGCTGCTGATGGGGAATAAAGGGAACAAAGATGCTGTTATGGATGACGTGAAGTTGCACTTAGATTGTTCTCAGAAACCGATGAAGGTTGTGGCGGATAGTAAGTGGCGGGATTTGACCTTTGAAGTTGATGATTAGGTGTATGTGAAACTCTAGGCCCTATTGGCAATGATCACTTGCCAATCAGGGAATGAGAAGCTTTGTCCAAGGTATTTTGGCGCATATTTGGTACTTAGCTGTGTGGGGAAGGTGGCTGACAAGTTAGATATTCCGGAATCAGTGCGAATTCACCCTATGTTTCACGTGTCAATGCTAAGGTTGGCAGTGGGGAATGTCCTTCAGTTGCAACCTTTTATCCTAGGAAGGGTTTGATCTTTATTAAAATGCAGTTTCCTTCTTTCCACCTTGAGGACAAGGTGAAAGTGTTGGGGGGGGGTATTGAT
Organism: Tamarix chinensis; assembly: GCA_030549775.1. Classification (NCBI taxonomy): domain Eukaryota; kingdom Viridiplantae; phylum Streptophyta; class Magnoliopsida; order Caryophyllales; family Tamaricaceae; genus Tamarix; species Tamarix chinensis. The sequence goes on from CM060182.1 coordinate 68,060,762, forward strand.
AAGTCAGATTCACTTGTGCAAGGCGTTGGAAGGTCAAGGCTGGAAGTTCTGGAGAAGGGTTAGCCGGTCCTATGGGTGATAGGTTAGCTGTGACTTAGCCAGCTACTGAGTTTTTAATTGCTAGGACGATCATGATATTATTACTATTATTGTTGGGGTAATTTTTCACGAAGGGGAGGGGATTTTATTGAGTTTTTGTTAGGCCTTGCGGTGTTGGTAGTACATGTGGGTGGGGAGGGGCAATTCTGTTAGGGAATGATTTGGGAATAAATGAAGGGATGTTAGTGGAGGGAAGGGGGGAGGGAATTGGTAGAAGTGGAAGTGACCAGGTCCTCGAATGCCTGGCTTCTAAGTACCATGTTCTCTCATTTCTCAATATACATCACTTTCTCTCATCATCTTAGCTGTTCAATTGCTACGTACTACTAGGCTATCATAATCATTGTTTTGTACATCACTCTCTTTTCCAGCGCTTTTGGATATGGGCATTGTGGTAGGTAATTATAACACCAGGACAAACTTATGAATGTCAAAATAACCCCAATAATAAACCAATGCTGATAGCAAGAAAAACTTAAAACTTTAATGTAAATGCTAGCTATAGATGCACATGGATACAAAGAGCGGTTTATTTTTATTATTATTATTTTTTTGGTGGGTAAAGGCTAAGTGGATTTTTTTTATGTTTTATTTTGATTAGGGAAAAGAAATCGGACCCAAACAATTTATGGCTACCCTACACAAGAATATCAATGCAATTCAAATATGAAAGACTTGTACTAGACAAAAAGCAAAAAGGTGCAACTAGTTGATACCTCTGGCTGTGTACGTAATGCTCCTAGCTTTCAGTTTTCCCACACGAGCAGCATGTAAAGCATTTTTTTTTTCCTGTGAGCAGAATTAGAGCTGACAAAAGTTGACCAAACCCGACATAACCCAATAAATTCATTAACCCGACCTGACCCAAACCCAATCCGTAACTGACCTAATCCGATGCTAACTCGAATATAAGAAACCCGACCCGACTCCAAACCGTAACCCGACATCAACTAGACACGCCATCAACTCGACCCGCTATTAACCCGACTTGACTTGACAAAACCGAATTCGATATTAATCAGTTATGATAATAAAAAAAATACACGTCTTATTATTGATTTAAAGCTTTTAAAAATATATTATTATTGAAATTTTATTTATTTTTCTTATTTTTATTGTGAACTTACTTATTCATCAATGATATTCTAATTTTATCTATTTGTTTACGTAAAAATACAACATTATAAAGCTATAATAATAAACAAATAGTAATTAATAACACATTATTAATCACATGTTTACATGAAGTTGAACTTAATACTTGCTCATGAAGTTAATGATTTAGTTTAATTTTGGTGATCAATGTCTGATTCGACCTAAATCTAAAGTGATTCGATCTAGGACTAGCTCGGATCGAACCCAACCCGACCCGTTAAAACCTAAAAGATCTAATTCGTCAAGTTAACCAAAACCTGACCTGTCAAATTAAGTCAAATATGAAATCACTAGAATAGGAGATTTCTCAGCCCAATCCCGACTAGATAAGGATATAAATGGGGCGGGTTCGCCCATACCCGTATCTATATTTGTACCTCTACTCAAATTCGTACCCATACCGGAACGGGTAGCCGCTTACACGTCCATATCCGTATCCGTTGGATATCTTTTATCCGATGAATAATCCATTTACCTGTTAACAGATATATTCTAGAGGATAAATCCATTTAGAGTTAAGCCAAATGACAATTTTAACCATAATTTATACTGTATTTATTTTCAAAATTAAGGGTAAAAAGGTAATTATATATCGGGTAAACGGGTATCAATATGGATACGGGTATGGGTATGGATAATCCATAGCCGTATCCGATGGGTATTTTTTCCATCATCTATATCTATTAATCCATATCCGTTTAAGTATCCGACGGATAAAACTCATCTTGTTTGGATAAAATCCGCCTTGACCTGAGAAACTAACTTGAAATAATCCAAACCCGAACCCGAAATGACCTGAAACTAAACCTGACCCGACTCCATAAACTAACTCGATATAACCCGGACCCGTAATGACCTGAACCCAATCCGATCCGAACAATAAGGCAGCCTGAAATGACCTGATCCGATCTACAACCAACCCGCAAAAGAGAATGACCCGCAAACGACCCGACCCGACCTAATTGCCACCTATAAGCAGAATCCACACACTACGGGAGTTCTCTAATGTACACGAGCTTCACCCAACCTTTGAATTCTGGCAAACTATACAACGACCTCCATTTGGTGAGGCCTGTAGGATGAACTGCTGTGCACTATTTTGCCGCTACAACCAACAACAGCTGGCAAACAGGAGCAATAGCCACTGACAATGGCACGGATGCAACTAGAGAGAGCCAACTAGCATTGGAGGACAACCGATTGGGCTTGCTTTGTTGATTTCTGGATTTTAGGGTTAGGGTTAGGGTTTCCAGGACGAAATTGGTCGATTGGGGCTGTAATTGGAGGATTTAGGGTTCAATTGGGACTTATCTAGGGATTTTGAGTGTCAAATTGAAGTTCTCAAGCTTCAATTGTTTCAGATTTTGTGCGATTTGTGGTTAACTTGAGTGAGATTTAGGCTAGGGTTTTGTTGGTTTGGGGGTTTGGTTGATGGTATAGGGCTTTGATTACTTTGTTTTGCAGTGGATTGGGATCGGATTCTAAGCTGAGATACTAGATTTGATGTAGTACAGTAGAAGGAGAGAGATTGAGAGAAGCGAGATTGGGGAGACATGAGAGAGGAAGGAAACGACAGAAGAGGAAGAAACTTGCCTAATTCTTTCTTAATAACTCAATCAGATCTCTTTACAATAATCAGTGACTAATGCTTAGCTAGGTCTAGAAGATGAAGAAAATAATAACTAAGGTATAAACTATGTATCTAAAACTGAAAAGATAATAAATCTAGACAAGCTGATAAGATAAGAAATCTAAAGACTAAGAAGATAAATAAAATCTTAATAGTTTATCTAAATCTTCTCCTGTAATATTTTTTGCCAAATTTGTCTCTAGCAGTGACTACGTCAACAACTTAAGCTGAAGATCTATAAAGATAATATTGATAGACCTTTATGAGAAATTACTAGTCTTAATTGACCTGATATTTAGTTTTCTATGTTCAAAACTAGGCGTTGAACTGCATAGACAATATATGGCATTTGTAACAAATTGACAGGGATCAGATTTGGAAAAATTATGAGAAGCTGTGATAAGTGAACCCTACTCTTTTTAGCTTTTCATTTTATTTATTTATTTTAAAACTCCCTGATCTTTTTTTTTTCTCACTTTTTTCTTTTTTGAAATGAACTTATTGGCTAAGTCTCAAAGATCCAAGCAAGCTCATATGCATGCCAACCACACATGTGATCATTATTGTACATTGTTTCACCTTGCCAATGCTATGTTTAATTTCAAAGGTCTAAACAAATAACGATGAAACATAGCTGCGTAAAACTATTATGACTGTGATCCGTAAGAGCCTTGCAGGGCAAGGCATATCTGTCTGTATTTTTATTATATTATGATATCATATTATGTGAAATATATCGAGTCTAGTATTAGAGTACCTGGCTGCTAGCCCTTTGTCTAAGGAAATAATTATTAGATAGTAGTAATATAATGTAATAGATCAATTAATTATTCTACCATGCAAGACTATCCTTTTAGGGTAACCTTAGGCTTGTATCTACTCCCTACAGCAATAAGAACTCAAGTTGTGGAATTAAAACTCCCTTTGCCTTGTTAGTCTCTCTCTCTCTCTAGTGACCCCGCCCCTCTGACCATCAGTATCTTCCTCACTAATATGCGTTCACTCATCCATTAATCTTCATCCCATGACGATATCTGAACCCGTAACAGAAACTCTGAGTATAGTTCATAAGATGAGAAGAAGGGAGTGAGATAAGGAGGAGCAGACATCAAAGTTGGTAATAAAAGCTTCCAGTCTTCTGGAGAGCAATGATGCTAATTAGATTCATGCTGTCTCAACCTCTTCTGTTATAGCTTGGCCAACATTACAAACGCGTGCTTTTGACTGCCCAGGTCCCTCGTGCAAAATCACATTCCTGTAGCTATGATGATTATTGTTCTGTATTTTTATGTATCCATATTGTATTATTCTGCTTAGTGGCTATGCTTCTGTTGTTGCAGTGGACGCCATGCATTACAGAAGAGGCTAGAGCAAGTAATGGCAGTTTACTCATTTGAAGGTTGGCTAGAGTAACTGTTTTGCTTAACATTTACTAAATTAGCAATCTTTTGTCCAGCTGGGTTACTTCTTTGAGGGGAAGGAACTTGATGACATATTTTGGCGCTTTAAATCGGTGGCTGAGAAGAAAAAGGTAAATGAAAAAGAAAACCTTGTCCCCCCCTCCTGTGTAATAGAGCTTGGTAGAATTAATATACTCTCTAAGATGGCTGCTCAGTAAGTTCCGTTAGTATAAAATGAGCAGTCCCGTCTTTTCCCATTTGCAGTTTCTCTTTTCCTTTTGTGGACTTTGAGATTTTCCATTTTAAACTACCCTGTTGACATCCAAATGAAGCAACTGTATTGAAATATTTGAATATTGGAGATTGTGGTCAAATTGTCATGATTTCTAATTCTGACAAAATATCTCTGGTATATTGGTACGATGTGTATCACAATTGGGCTTTTAAAAGGTCATCTAGTCTGAGGTTCTCTGTGGAGTCCCATGTTAGGGCCAATTGGTCATGTTGGTTTCAGTTTTTTGATTGCTTTATTGTAAATCATACCATAATGATTAAAAGAAGCTATCCCTTCCCCCTTGAGTCTTAGCTGGCTTTTATCTAATTTGACCTCATGGTCTTTCAGTATGTTTCGGATGAAGATATTGAAGCATTAGTAGTTGATGAAATTTTCCAGCCAGAGGCTGTTTGGTCGCTTGGTGATATGCAGGTAATTAATGTTATCAAGTAAAAGTTGTTTACATCCCTATTTATTATGATGTTTCTAAAATAACGTGATACCTGTGGCATTGATGTGGGACAGGTTGCTTGTGGTACTCTTGGCCTCTCAACATCAACGGTGAGGCTCGTTGGTGCTGATGGAAGAGAACATGTTGCTTGTTCAACAGGAACTGGCCCAGTTGACTCAGCATACAAGGCTGTAGATCTGATCGTCAAGGTTTGTCCTGACAAATTCCTTAATTAAGGGCCTGTTGTCCTTCAGTTTTAAATCAATTCAAATCAGTAAAATTTTGATAATGATTGAGTATTATAAAATTAATGATAATAATTATATTAATGATAGTATTGATAACAATAATAATAGTAGTAATAAAAAAATATTAAATATGATAGTAATAATAATAGTAAAATAATAATTACGATAATAACACATTAAACTTTTGCAAATTAAAGCAAACAAGCAAACCTAGACGAAGTAATCAGGCCTAATACATTTTTTCATAAAACTAAGAGATTCAAAGTAGGAGGTTGGGAAGATGTGGAGGGAGTTACTTCTTCTCATTGATCCTCATATATGTGTACATCATTTATGCATAGGCGCACACACACATGTATTTTTGGACATCATGTTAGACTCCATTATGATAATGGAAGTTACAACATATAAGGACTAGAAAAGTACAAAAGAGGAGGTTACGACTTACAAATTAAATACCAATGGGCTTAATGGGGTAGATTATTAGGTACTATAATTAGAAAATGTTACCCCTACCTTTTAATAGGGTATTTACAATACTAATCCTTGGATCTAATATTTACAACATGCTCCTTAGGATGTACATCTATTAATATTTATGATATTGATATTTACGTCCCCCTTAATGGGTGTTGTTCTTGACCAAAGTATCGACTTTACATATATACTTTCATAATATTGTTTCGTCAAAAAACCTTGTTGGGGAAACTATAGGATGAAACTGTGGTCGAGGAAAAGTGTATAATTTTCACTCCATATCTCTTTTGTATGTTGCATTGTGTGTGATTGGTTTGTATGGACATTTATAGGTTTATAAATGAGTTAAGTTGTTTCTACTCGCGAGTCGGTTTGTTAAAAGCTTAAATCAGCTCATTTGTTTTTAGTTAAATGAATTAGTCCCAAGTCTTAGTTTTAGGCTCATTTATTAAATTAGTCGAGCCTAGGGATAAAAAAAATTGGGTTCAACTTGTTGATTATGGCAATGGCCTCGCAAGCTCGTCTTATTTAAGTACTAGGTTCATAAGTTCGGCTCGATTCATTAGAAGTTTGACTTGTTCATTTAATTAAATGAGTCAAACCCAAATTTTAGTTTTAAACTATCTTTTTAAATAAGCCAAGTCCGAGTTTACGGCTCTACACGTGTGCATATTATCTGTGCTCTCATTTAACCCCTTGCCATGGGACAAAAATCCAACTTTAATGGCTTTGAAATGAACAATTTCTTAGGAACACCCACTTATAATTTTAGATTTCTTATTCATCTCTTGTTAAGTGGATTTATCATACCATTTATATGACACTATTCCATAATGAATTGAGAATGATTTTTACTTCTATCTGTTATCTGTTGCAAGCATTCAAATTGTTTAGATAAAGATACGACTAATATTTGCCTCTTTTATCATACCATTTTACATCCTTTTCATATATCGTTTGAATCCCTTATTGGATTCTATTATTATGGGCATATGGACTCACCGATAGCCATCCCGGTTCTTGTTCCGAGTTTATCCTTCGAGGATTTGTGCTTGCTTTAGTATTTCAATTCTATAGACTTACTTATTTACATCCGTCTTTTTATATCCTTGCCATAAGACTTTTGTTTAAGTTGGAACATGGGCCATCACTTTTCATAATTTCTTGGCAATGCCAAACGCATTTGGTAGCTAATTATTTGCATTCAATTAGCACACACCAATAAGCATCAAGTAGACTTGATTTGTCATCTTTATTGATTTACAATCTCCTTTATTCTACCCCTTAATGCCGGAAAACTATCATGTTTAAATCATTTGATCTTCTAGATCAAATTGTACACAAGGTCTTCTAGGCCATTAAATCATTAGGTGTAGTCGGGCAACATAAATCTCACACCTCAATTGTGCAAATACTCTTTCATACTAAGGTATTCTGAAGATATATAAGTTACCTCAAGTGGCCTTACATGAGCTTCAGGCAATAGAGGTTTGCACATTGTGATAGTCAATAAGACCACCTAACCATCCTTTCGTATTTTCATATATATTGTCATTTTAGGTGACTCAACATTAACTCTTAAGTGATGAAGGTTTGTATACGGTGATATGAGTGATTGGGTCACCAAACCGTCAATTTATATATATATTAATTGTCATAGATGATAACAATTAGCACATTGGATTGAAAATTTCATGTAGCATAGACCAGAAACCAATGCATGACAATTTTGATAAACGGCAAGTAAATCATGGCACTATATAAATAAATCACAAAATAATTGAATCATGTTGTAATGTTACTATCACCAAACGAAATAGATTATGGTATATAAGACCTGATATTTTATTAATTAGGCTATCATGATGAAAACGTGTTGTGACAAGAAACTAGAAGTATGTGAAGAAGGCAAGCTAGAAGAGGGAGCTACTTCTTTTCGTTGGTCTTCTTGCATATGTACATCCTCTATATGTGTGTGTGTAAAGACACTGTAGCTGACAATGGGAGGTTACAACATGCGATGAAAATGTGTACAATAATAGGGAGATGTAACTAAACCTGATTTTTTGATGATCATGAAGCTTTTTAGTTTGCACCAATACCCTTCTGCTATGTATTGAGATATCCTGGGAGTACTTCAAATCTTGCTAAGCCAAGATTCCTCATCATAAGCAGGTTCCAGTGACACTCCTCGAGTACAGCCTAACAGCTGTGACAGAAGGTATTGATGCAATCGCTACCACCAAAGTCTTGATACGTGGAAACGATGACTATGCATCTACTAATGCATTAACCGGAGAGACAGTTCTACGAACTTTCAGGTTTGGGATGTCTCATGCTTCGTCGTTTCTTCCCACACTGAAAATTTCGTTTTTTATTTCCTGGCCTACTTTACGTAATACGCTGATAGTACTTTTTGCACATCTGTTGCAGTGGTAGTGGGTCTGAAGTGGATATTGTTGTCTCAAGTGTTCGGGCTTACCTAAGTGCATTAAACAAGATGTTAGGTTTCAAGAATAAGCCAAATCCTAAAGTTGAAGCTGGGAACTCTTATGCATCTGCATCTAGCAATTGATCAGTTTATTTATCTATTGTTCCAGTAATTTTAAAATCGTCTTCAAGCAGCTTCTAAATGTGTAACGTGACTCGGCGTAATTTTGCTTTACCTTGCCAGCTTTAAGCTCTTAGTTCGCGGTTTTGAATTTCACCACTAACTATACATCTCACTGGCAAAGATTTTGAAAATTCTTGAATTGAAATTAATGCATATTTGGTGAGACACTGTAGGAAGACCCTGATTGTGATGCTTCGTGATGCTATGATGGAATACTCGGTCGATGCACGAGCTCAGGCTCATTTTGCTCCTATACTACTACTTACATGGCCGCACTAAAAATGTATCGAATCCTTGCGAGTAGATAGGAAGATCAATGGGGTTTGGTTGATGAGTTCGTAGTTGAGGACTCAAATTTAGACGCGGCAGTAGGTATAGGTTTGCCACAATTTCTTTTATCAAAAGAGGAGAATATCTCTTCTTAAAAAATCTAGCGCACAGCCCTAATAATTGAACTTAGGTAAATTTGTTAGACTTATATTTCTTCAAGAAAGTCTATGGAGGATGTGGAGCCTTACGTGCTCTCAACCTAATCGATGTGGGCATGGGCTATTAAAGTCCGTTGTTGTAAAGAAGATTATGATTGTTGGGGGCAATGGTAAGCTTTTTGTTGTTGTTGTTTTTTTTTTTTTTTTTTTTTTGCCTAATCTCCCACATCAGTAGGAGAATTGGGTGCATATTAATTTATATTTTCTCCTCACTAATGGTTGGTTTGAGATAAAAGATTGGATTAGTTTTGTATATTGGACATGGGATCATACATACATCTGATGTTAGTCCATTCTAGGCTAGGTTGGGCGTGGGCGTGGGCATGGATCTTTATCAAGATAGATCTAATTTATTTTTGTTAATTCATCTTCTTAATTCTGATTTTGTGGGGTGTTTAAATGTGTTTTTCAACGTTCTTCATGTAATTAATCTTTCATGTTTTTTTGCTAGTGGAAATGTTTCTTTCTATTTTATTTTTTTATTTTTTTATTTTTTTATCTATCTCATATGGTTTTTTGTTTAACTAGGTTTTGCTTTTCAGTTACATACACACAATTCTATTAAGTTCTTCTCTCTGTTTTTGTTTGATAAAACACACTCAATTCTAAGCATTGGTTTTATGATTTTCATAGCTTTCTGTTCTAAGTGTACATATAAAAAATTAGTTGTGTTAATTTTGGAGGTGAGACAACAACAAGATTGCACTACGGTCTAGTCGAACTATTGCTTTAGGGTAGCAATTCTTTCATGGCACAACAAGTTTTTCTTATTACATTCACCTGCGTTTTTATATTTTTGTATACTGTTCAATTTTTTTTCCATCATTCTAAAGTAATAATTCAATATACATAGAAATTTTATAAACCTGTTTGGAATATTGTTCGATCTGTTTTGTTGCTGTTCGACATTCTTCGCTTTGGATTTTTTGGGTGTTGTCGTTTGGTACAAGAGTTTGAATTTAATAATTGTTGAACCTCATAGTTTTTCTCCTTCTATTCCTGTTACGGTGTTGGGACACAGTATTGTTCTTTAGCTTAGTTGTTCGGTTCTTATACAGTTGCACATTCCATATTTGATGCTATGTATTTTTATTTGGGATCATCAATGTTGGGTTTGATTTTAGTGTTGAGAATTAGTTTTTTAACATACCAAATTCACTCGTCAATGTTAATTTTTGGGTTGTTTTACGTAGTTCAAGGTAGATTAATGGGGTCACTACCAACGCACACCAAGTGTTTGATACATTGTCTCATTGGAATTTCAGTTACTTTTTGCTTTGCTTTATTTTTTGTATTCTATTTTGTATTTTTGTGTCGTGGATTTGGAGATCAAGCACTACTGTTGGGTTAGATTATTTTGTTCAATTGCTATAAGATTCAATTAGATTAAGAGTTTGCTTTTTTCTTTTTGGCTTTAACTATTGGAATTTTTTTTCCTGGATCGTATGCTACAATACCCTTGCTACTGAAGAGTTTTGGTGCTACAATACCGTTGTACTACAACCCTCCGAAATAATAGTACCCTTGCTATTGCAATTTAGTTGTTTGGGTACTATAAATTTACAAGTGCCTAGTTGATGTCACTAGATTTTGGATCGCATCTATAGTGCTTTGGTGCTTTTTGATATAGTTGCTATTATTCAAAGGATGATTCCGGATATGTCCAAAGTTTAACCTTTGGATGGTACTAATTATCATAGATGGTTTCAAAGGTTGCTAATTTTATTTGAAGCTCTTGAATATGTGTTATTGATTGATCCATATGCATAGAAGGATACTGACACATCTCTTTCAACAACTACTACAACTCTTACTCTTCTTGCAGCTAAGAAAGTGGATGATGCTTCAAAATAAAAATATGACAGAGACAACAAGATTGTTTGGGGCCATCTATTGTCATATATGAATAACAATATATTTTGATATGTTCTTCGATGTTGAATTTTCAAAGAAAATATGGGATACTTTGAAATACAAATATGGTTATAATGAAGTTGGAAAAAAGAAATATGTTGTTGGAAACTTGCTAAAGTTTCAAATGGTTGACAATAAGTCGGTGATGGATCACGTCCATAATAATGAGAGCTTAGTTGCTGAAGTCTTGGATAAAGGCATGAAAATATGTGAAAATTTCTAGCCCAACATGTTGATAGAGAAATGCCCACCATCTTGGAATGACTTCAAGAATAATTTGAAGCATAAAAAAAGGTACATGACGTTGCCTGAGCTGATTAGTTATATGAAAATAAAAGAGGCAAATCCATTAAAGGACAACCGTGTCTCTTATGGCCCTAGATCTATTATTGCAAATGTAGTTGAGGTTAGTGTTGTTAAAGATAAGTCTAAGGTAAAAGGGAAGTTGCCCTAGAGGAAAGGTCAGTAAAATAATCAGTCTAACTTCAAAAAGGACGATAAGAATCAAAAGAGGAAGTTGACTTGCTATGTTTGTGGGAAGACAGGTCACAAGGCCTACCAGTGCTACAAAAGATAGGGACAAAATAATCAGACTCATAAGGGTAGTGTAACTGAAGCTGCAACTCCATAACTTAATGTTGCTGAAACTGAAGAGGTGATTACTGTTGTAAATTGTGAGCTTCTGACTCATATTTGGTGTGTATATAATAGCTTGGATTGGTGTGTGAAGTATTTCGGAGGAATTTGGAGTATAACTATGAGCTGTTATGGAAGTATGTGAATATTTGACCTTGATGCAACCAGAATTTGGAAAATTATTGAATATAAAAGTTGTATGTATTTCTATTAGCTTTCCAACACATCAAGAATAAGCTTGATTGAAGGTCAAATGAAGAAGTTGTGACCAAAATACTGAAGACTGTCAAAGCTGAAAAAAAAATACAGGGGCTTATGTTTAGTATAAATACCATGCGATTAGAACCCTAATCAGCATAGCACCATCTTCTTCTCTCCTCTTGAGTTCTTTTGTAATTTCTTGGTGAATTGAGTGATTTAGGTGAGGATTTCTTTGATTCTCTTTGTAATCACAATTACTTCACATCAATAAGATCATATGTTTCCCCAATCTATGTTATTGAGTGTTCTTTTCTTCTCAATTCTTGTGTGTTCTAATTGATTCTAATTATATCTTATTTTTCCGAAGCGGTATCGATCCCCAACAAATTGGTATCAGAGCGCAGGGTTCGTGTTCGAGATATCTATAAGATTTAATATAGAGAAGTTTGATCGGTCCGTAAACTTCGGTTTATAGAAGTTGAAGATGAAGGCAATCCTAATTTAGAATGGATTAGAGAAGGCGTTACTCGGGAATTCAAAGAATCCCGATTTGATGATAGATGATAAATTTGAGGAGATAGATAAAAAAGGCCCTTTCCACCATACGATTGTGTTTGTCTAATGAGGTCTTGCATGAGGTGGCTAAAGAAACAATAACATAATCCCTGTAGCTTAAGTTAGAGTCTCTATACATGACGAAGTTGGTGACAAATCATTTGTTGTTGAAGAGCAAATTGCATGAGTTGAAATTGGGTAAGGGACAATCCCTAAAATCTCATCTTGATGAATTTGGCTCTATAATTATAGATCTGAGGATTATAGATGTCAAATTGGAGGATGAAGATCTTGCTATTATATTGTCGCGTTCTTTGCTTGCTGATTACAAAGATTTTTTTGAGACTATATTGTATGAGAAGGATGACGAGTTGGTTCTTGATGATGTCAAGACTACCCTGCTACAGCGGGAATTGATTGAGAATCAGCTGATCGGAGGTGGTTCGAGTGACTCACATGGTAAGGGACTTGTAGCTAGGGGCCGAACTCAGGAACGGGGTTCTGGTGAAAAGAAGAAGAATTCTAGGTCAAGGTCGAGGAATAACAGATCCAAGAATATCATGTGCTATGGATGTCACAAGAAGGGCCATATCAAGAAGTTTTGTCCTAATAAGAAATCTGGAGATAAATCTAGTGAATCATTTGGCACAAATGATGATGCTGCTATAACCAAATATGATAGTGATGGTGATGCGTTGACTGCCACTAATAGTTAGACCAAGATTATGGATAGGTGGATCTTGGACTTTGGATGCTCTTACCATATTTGTCTCAATAGGAACTAGTTTCAGACTTATGAGACGACTCGAGATGGAGTAGTTCTGATAGGTAATGATGATGCATGCAAAGTTACTGGGATTGGAGCAGTGAAGGTGAAGATACATGATGGTGTGGTCAGAACATTGTCTAATGCTCGACATGTCCCTGAGATGACCAAGAACTTGATTTCATTGAGTTTCTTGGATTGTAATAGATATTATTGTGTGATCGAGAATGTCATAATGAGGATTACTAGAGGGGATCTTGTTGCAATGAAAGGCAAGAGGGTCGGGACACTGTATGAGCTTGTTGGTTCCACTGTTGAGGGAGAAACTATGGTAACATCATCGAATATGTCTAACTCGTATGTTACTAGATTTTGGCATATGCGACTTAGACACATGAATGTCAAAGGCATGACTGAACTCTCCATGATAGGGTTGCTGGATGGATAGAGTACATGTACTGTGGATTTCTGTGAGCATTGTGTGTTCGGAAAGTAGAAGCGGATTAGCTTTTCAAGGGCTACACATAGTATGAAGGGGCCTTTGGATTATGTTCACTCTGATTTGTGGGGTCCTGCAAGGGTGGCTTCCAAGGTTGGTTCGTGATACCTACTGACATTTATTAATGACTTCTCTAGAAAGGTGAGGTCTTATTTTATTAAAAATAAGAATGATGTCTTTGTGTTTTTAAGCGTTGGAATACCTTAATAGAGAAGAAGACTAGGAGACAGGTGAGGTGTCTCAGGACATATAATGGCCTCAAGTTTGTGGAGTATAGTTTCACTGATTGCTGTGAGGACCATGGTATTACTAGGCATCACACTTGTGTTGGAAGGCCACAATAGAATGAGATTGTTGAGAGGATAAATAAGACCCTATTAGAGAAGGCTCAATGTACGTTGTCATAGGCTGGATTAGGCAAGGATTTTTGGGCTGAGGCAGTTCACATGGCGGCATTCTTGGTGAATAGGTCACCAAATCTTTCCATTGATTTGAAGACTCCTAAGGAGTTATGGTCTAGCAAGCCAACTGATTATTCTGATTTGCATATTTTTTTACGTCCCGCCTATGCTTTTGTGAATGATGGGAAGCTCGAGCCTAGAGCCAAGAAGTGTATTTTTCTTGTTTATATATTGTTGTGAAGGGGTACAGGTTATGGGACCCAGTTGCATCCAAGTTTTTGACTTGTAGGGGTATTACCTTCAATGAGTCTGTATTCCTCCAAAAGACGGAATTTTCTTCTGATAGATTGTCTGAAGAGGTGGAGCAGGAGAACTTGCGTGGTGTTACGTATAAGGTGGAGGTAGAGGTTGATTTGGATCAGTCAGACTCTTCTAGTATGAGACCCACTATTCCTGAAGTGGGTGGATCCAGGCAACAAGTGGAGCAAAGGGGCATTGTTTCAAGTAGACCATAGAGGGTTGTAAAGCCTCCTGTGAGATATGGCTTTGAGGCGTTAGTAGGTTATGCTTTGGCTAGTGCTGAGACTGTGGTTGATGTACAAGAGCCAGTGTCATACACATATGCCATTGTTAGTGCTGATTTTTCTTAGTGGTGTGTTGCTATGGAGGAGGAGATGCAATCTCTATGGAAGAACCAGACATGGGAACTTATGAAGGCACCTAGGAAGAAGAAAATAGTTGATTGCAAGTGGGTGTATAAGTTCAAACAGGGAACTCCATGTGTTGAGGGACTGAGGTACAAGACTCGTTTAGTTGCATGCGGGTTCAGTTAGATACCTGGTGTAGACTATAACGATGTATTTTCCCCTGTAGTCAGGCATACTTCTATTCGTACTTTACTTGTGCTTGTGGCTATGCGAGATATGGAGTTAGAGTAATTGGATGTTAAAACACTTTTTCTACATGGTGAGCTTTAGGAGATTTATATGCGCTAACTAGATTGTTTTGTTATTGAAGGTAAGCAGGATCATGTGTGCTTATTGAATAAGTCATTGTATGGTTTGAAGTAGTCGCCTAGACAATGGTAAAAGAGGTTTGATTAGTTTATGATTGAGCATGGGTTCTCCAGGAGTGATTACGATGGATGTGTATACTTGAAGCAGGTTGGTGATTGTTCTTTGGTGTATCTTTTTTTGTATGTTGATGACATGCTTATTATAGTAAAAGATTTATCTGAAGTTAACAAGGTAAAAATAATGCTGAATACTGAGTTTGAGATGAAGGATCTAGGAGCTGTGGAGAATATTATTGGCATGGAGATCATTCTAGACCGTAGACAGAAGTGTCTTTATTTGTCTCAAGAGTAGTATGTGAACAAGGTGTTGGAGAGGTTTCATATGATTGATGCCAAGTCGGTTAGTACTCCCTTGGCGACTCACTTCATATTGTCTGCTTTTGATTGCTCCAAATATAAAGATGAGGAGAATTTTATGGCCATAGTTCCCTCCTCTAATACTATGGGATGCATGATGTACGTTATGGTTTGTACTAGGTCAGATATTGCTCAAGCTGTGAGGCAGATATATGGTGAATCACTAGCAAGCGGTGAAGTGGATTCTGAGGTACTTGAAGGGTACTGCATTAGCCTGTTTGGAGTATGGGAGGTCGACTGATGTGTTGACGGGCTTTGTTGACTCTGATTATGGTGGAGATCTTGATAATTGGAGATCCACTAGAGGTTATGTGTTTTATCTTGGTGGTTTGACAATTAGTTGGAGGTCATCTTAACAAGATGTGACTGTGTTGTCCACTACTGAGGCTGAGTATATGGCTATGACTGAGGCTTTCAGGAAGTTTTATGGCTTGGTGGCTTCATTTGTGAGCTTGGGTTTGGTCATGGTGCTCCCATTGTTCGTAGTAATAGTTAGAGTGCTATCTGTTTGGTAAAGAATCATAATTCTTTCCATCGTTGGTGTTTGTGTACCTTGAGAGCTTTTGGAGCCTAGGGGTTTTTACAGATGATCTTTTGTGTTCCTGGTGCTATCTACTTTAAATACGTCATCAAGGTGGAGAATTGTGAGCTTGTGACTCGTATTTAGTGTTTATAATAGCTTGAATTGGTGTGTGAAGTATTTTGGAGGAATTTGGAGTAGAACCGTGAGCTGTTCTGGAAGTATATAAATATTTTAACTTAATGCAATTGGAATTTAGAAAAGTATTGAACATGAAAGTTGTATATCTTTATGTTATCTTTCCAACGCATCAAGAATAAGCTTGATTGGAGGTTAAATGAATAATTTATGATCGAAATACTGAAGACTGTCAATGCTGAAAAAAACACGGGGGCTTGTGTTTAGTGTAAATACCATGCAATTAGAATCCTAATTAGGATAGTGCCATCCTCTTCTCTCCTCTTGAGTTCTCTTGTAATTTCTTGGTGAATTGAGTGATTTAGGTGAGGATTTCTTTGATTCTCTTTGTAATCACAATTACTTCACATCAATAAGATCATTTGTTACCCCCAATCTATGTTCTTGAGTGTTCTTCTCTTCTCAATTTTTGTGTGTTCTAATTTATTCCAATTATATCTTATTTTTCCAAAGTGGCATCAATCCCCAACATTAGTGCTAGAAGCAAACTTGGTTGATAATAAGATCGGTTGGATTCTAGATACCGTGTCATCAAAGCACCTATGTGCCAACAAAAACCTTTTCTACTAGTTAAAGGATGCAGTTGATGGAGAGTGTGTCTGCACGGGCAACTCAAAAATTGCAAGAATGTGGGGCAAAGAAAAGATCATTCTAAAACTTACTTCTGTAAAAACTCTGTGTTTAAGTAATGTGTTTTATGTTCTATCTTTGTGTAGAAACTTAGTTTTGGGTAGCTTACTCAATAGGGATTGATCGAAACTAGTTTTTGAGGTTGATAAAGTCGTGTTAATTAATAATGGAAACTTTATGGGAAAGGGGTACTTAGTTGTCGGTTTGTTTGGTAGCTAGGCTAAGGCATATAAATGTAGCTTCTATAAATAAATAAAAATGAGTGAACTTAATGAATGTGTTGGACACTATTATAAGAAGTGTCCTATTTTTGTAGAAGTCAAATATGCTAAAAAGCCTTTTAAACCAATCATAACGAGAATGATAGAATTGCTTGAATTAATTCACTCAAATTTAGTAGATTTTAAGAACACTGAGAGTAGAAGAGATAAACAGTATTATGTGACTTTTATTGATGGTTATTTGGGATATACTAAAGTTTACCTTCTTAGGTCTGAAGACGAGAACAAAAGTATGTTATTAAATATAAGGCATAAGTATAAAACCAATTGGATCGAAATATTGAAAGGTTTAGGTCGGATCGGAGTGATGAATATAGAACTAGTTTCCTCGAGGATTTTTGTGATAAGAATGGTATCCAAGGTGAGACCAATGCACCTTATAATCCTCAACAAAATGGCATAGTTGAAAGGAAAAATATAACTTTAAAAGTAATGACGAATGCTATGTTACTAAGTTTTGGTATGTTTGATCAAATATGGGGGGGGGAATCGAAGTTATCTGATTGCATATTTTAAACAGAGTCCCTCATAAGAAGCTGGATAAAATGCCTTATGAATTATGAAAAGGTTTTGCACCTAATTTAATTTTTTTAAATGTGGGGTTATCTTGATAAGGTTGGTTTACCTGATTTTAGAAGAACAATTGTGGGAACAAAAATGTTTGGCTATGTATTCATTGGTTATGCTCATAATAGTAGTACATATAGATTATTATGTTTAAGTGATAACTTAATTTGTGAATCTACAAATGCGGAATTGTTTAATAATGTGTTCTCTATGATAAATAATGCATGTGATATTACTAGTTATTCTAATAATTCTTCTGTACCTTTTTCTATGCCTTCTTCATTTGATGTCGTGAATAATAATGTGCATGAACGTAGGAAAAGTAAAAGATGAAGGATAGAAACTAGCTTTGGGCCTAATTTTGTTACTACTTTTCTATTTGAGGATATTGATCTTGATAAGATTAATTTGGATTTTGTGTCTACTTATTTGATTGAGAATGATAAAAAATCCTATAGGGAAGCTGTAACATCTACTAATATTAGTTTTTGGAAAGAGGCAATTAATAATAAATTGCATTCTATTAAGGTGAATGACACATGGAAGTTAGTGTATTTACTTAGATGATGTAAACCAATAGATGCAAATGGGTTTTTTAAAATAAATTGAGAATTGCTGGAACCATTGATAAGTTTAAGGCTCCATTGGTAGTTGTAGGCTATAAGAAAAATAAAGATGTTGAATTTTTTATACTTATTCTCCTGTGACTAAGATTGTCACTATTTGTTCTTTGGTTGCCTTGACTACTATCCATAGACTTGTAGTTTATCAAATAGATGTTAAAAATATATTTTTAAATGGTGACCTTAAAGAAGAAATTTATGTGGAGCAACTCGTGGGCTGAGTGGTTGAGAGTCAAGATAATAAAGTGTGTAGATTGAGAAAGTCATTATATGATCTTAAACAAGGTCATAAACAATAGTATGAAAAAATTAACCAAACTTTAGTAAGTAATGGTTATGTGGTAAATGGATCAAATTCTTGTGTTTACTCCAAGATATTTGGATGTGATTGTGGGATTATATATTTGTATGTTGATGATATAGCGATTTTTGGTACAACTGTGACTGTGGTCAATTAGACCAAATCCTTTTTGTCTGCTCACATAGATATGAAAGATCTAGGAAAACATAATGTAATTATTGGTATTAAAATGGAAAAAATTGAGAATGGATTTTTTTTGAGTCAGTTACACTATATTGATAAGATATTAAAAAATATTGATTATAATGATGAATTGCCTGTGAAAAATTCCTATGATCTTAGCATTCATTTGAAAAATAACCAAGGTTCTAGTGTTTTTTAAGAAGAATATGCTAAAATTATAGGAAGTGTGATGATCCTCATGAATTGTACTAGGCCTGACAATGTATATGTAATACCTCAAAAATTTTCTTAGCCTAATCCCGTATCATTAATGTCCTAATTTGATTCTAATCTAAAGAAATCTTATTTTAACCTTAACCCAATTTCTTAATCTGGAAACTTTAACCAAAATTTGAAACCCTACCTCGAATAAATCGTAATTCATAAGCCAAAATCAAAACCCGCTAAAATTTTCACTAATCCTAATTACTTATGACTAATCTAAAAACACCCCTAAATTAATCCCCTAATCCTTTCTCTTTTTTCCTTTTTCTTTTCCTTATCTTTTCTTTCTTATCCCTTCTCCCGTCAGTCCAAGCCGCAACATTTGAAAAATGTTGCAATTTGCATCTGCCCACTTGCACCATCACCCATCACCTTTGTGCACCCTCATCCATCATCCATCACCTTTCTCCTTCTTCTTCTTCTCCTCCTTCTTCCATCTCTACAGACCTGCACACTCCACTCCCCCTACCATTTTACTTCTCATATAACACACATTCCTACAACCATCACTGCCTTCACCCTGCGACTACTACCCTACTCCTCACCATCATCTACAACCATCATCATCATCATTACCTTGCAGCTGCACCATCACCATCATCATCGTCGCATGCCTCCCCTATTTTTTTTCTTTCTTTCTTCCTCGATTCACACCACACATGCACACACATATATATATATATATATATATATATATATATATATATATATCACACTCTCCTTTCTCCCTCTTTGTTTTGCCTCCATTCTACCCATTTTTGTGTCAAAAACACTGCCTGAGCACCCTCTCTTCCTTTCCCCTATTTTTGGCTTGCGCACAATGTAACACCCCAAAATTTACTATTTTTTTAAAACAAAAACAATTAAATTAAAACCCGTGAATTTGGGAATGTTTGTAACGCCCCAAATTTCACTAATTTTAAAAAAAAAATATAAATACTTAAATTAAAACCTATAAATTTTGGGGATGTTACTGCCACACTTAGTACCAAACCGGTTCTCTCTGACCGTTTCAGTATCAAGTGCTAAGGCTAAGAAAAGATTGACATTAAACTCAAACCAAGAGTTCATAAAAGAACTAGAAAGATCATGCATTAAAAATTAAAGTACGCGTAAAGAATTGTAATTCATATATAAAAGAGAAATAAGCTTACAACTGATAAAAAGGTTCATTTAAAATACTCAATACAAGTAATGAATCATAAAAGGGTAAATCTGATACAAAAGAAATAATAGGAGGAGATAAAATAACAAGAAGAGTGAATTCGGCCACACTACTCTCGAACTTGGAGCCAAATATATGCTCAACACTCAGCTCCACTTGATGTCTCGCCTACCTGCACAAAGTCAGAAGGGCTTACTACTCGTGGAAATGGGCAGCACCCATGAAAAGGTGATCAGTACGCTACGTACTGAGTAAGGTAACTGATACACTAAGGCCAACACATAAAGTCACATAAACCATGCAGAAAAATAAAAAGAGCATATAGTCTATCATGATAACATAATATCGTACAATCATTTGGGTAGATACATAAAGACCCATTTATAATCCGAATTAATTACTTAATTAATCTTTGATTGGAAATTGATTCACACCATGCTTTTTATCAAATCCATGCGAGTACCGGAACCCCACTATTATAGCTGGTGGACCAGATACATACAGGGCATATAGCTCCTGACCACTATTAATGCCGGTGGACCGAAAACATACAGGGCATAAAGTTTCTGACCACTATTATTGCCGGTGGACCGGTCTGGCCCCGACTCTCATGGTGTTTCACTGTAAGTACTTAGTGTCTTTCCCATGTCTTAGCATAATTATGTTCGGTTTGTTGAGCACAGGATTCCCCACTATTATAGCTGGTGGACCAGAAACGCATAGGTACAATGTCCGACCACTATTATTTGCCGGTGGACCGGTCACATATAGGACATCATGCCCTAACCACTATTATTCGCCGGTGGATCGGTCTGGGCCCGTCTCAACAATCTTCCACTTTAAATGATTAATGTATTACGGTATCTTATTCATAAACTTTACCCTAGACATGCATGAATCACTCCCTTCACACTTATCCTCTAACTGACCTGTATCATATCACGAGAACCCTGCACCTCCTAACTTGTCCAACAACCTTTTGCTCTATACTCAAACTCACACTAGAACTCTAATACCAAAATATGTGGGTCAAGGCCCACTGCTACACACCTTCAAGTCCACTTATTTCCTTACTTTAGGGTTTTCCCCATAAACCCTAATTTAAGCCTAAGTGGCCCATCCTACTCCACCTCACATTACCCAAATCATTTTTAACACTCCATACATCACAACTCATAGATTCCACCCTCATCATTATACTTTAATCACCAAGTATACGTGCTACCACAAAAACCCTAAGTAGCCACACAAAACCTAATTGTCCACACCAAACCCTAGCTCGGTCTCCTACGTACCCTTATATTGCTCCACGTACTGTTTTCCATCCAAAGTGTTCAAACACCCAAACAATACTTACATTACCTTCTTCATATCCCAAATCAACGTTCCATAAATTTCACTCCCATACAGACTTTACACATCCCATGCAACCTTGGATTCCACCATACCAAACCCTAGATTCATTCACACCAAACCCTAGATTCAATCAATACAAAACCTTAGATTAGATTTTTCCATGTAAGACCATAAAATCTGCTATGCAAAACCCTAATTCCATCCATACAAAACCCTAGCTGAGATTCTCCCATGCAACACCATAATATCTGCCATACCTTCATTTTACTTTCACCCCCTATTCTTCTCCCACTGATGGATCATTAACATTTTTAGGTCAACTCACATCCCTCGGTTAAATCATTTCTTTTTGGGTTAACTTACTCCCCTTCGGTCAACTTATTTCCCATTTTCCATTCTCAACCTTTTTTCCACTTTTATACATCCTCACATGCATGTCTAAAGGGTCACAAATCAATAATCACATACCACAATATCTCGTCACATATATATAATACACATGCTATATAACAATACAAGAATACACTTCAACTCCACGCCATACCACACATGAAATCAATATAATGATAAACATAGGATGCATAAGATACAGAGCATATAATGCACATCAACACACATAAGGCCTTAGTAACACCCTTACCTAAAATGACACCAGTCTTGGAGCATGCTCCTATGCCTCCTTAAGGCTTTGACTGGTTTCACCTATATGAGGGAAAAACTAAAATTAGATTTCCTCTTACTAAAAGACTATTATTTACCAATTTATTCTAAGACTAGGCTTTTGATAAAATAATAAAATATTATTAATAAGAATCATTAACTAATTACTAAATTTGGCTAAAAATATAGAAATAATAGTAATATCGTAAAAGTTGATAATATAAGGTTTGAAAACTTTATCCTAATAATAATAATAGTGATACTAAAATAATAATAATGATAATAGTAAAAATAATAATAATAACAATAACAATAATACTAAAAATACTAATACTAATAATAATAATATGATTTGAAATAAAAGGTGGAATAAGGGTTTCGACCCTTAACCAAAATAATACTAATAATAACATTAGTAAAATTAATAAAAACAATTTAGTAATAATAATAATAATGAAATAGTAATAATAATAATAATGATAAAAACCATAATAATATTGCAATAATAATAATAATAATAATAATAATGGTAATAATAGTAATGATAATAATCGAAGATAAAATGAAGTAGGGTTTTGACCCTACATTGAATAATAATAAAATAAATAATAATAATAATAATAATAATAATAATAATAACACTAATAATAATAATAAATTCTAATGATAAAATATTAATAATATTAATAATAATAAGACTTGATATTTATAATACTACTACTACAATTCAAAATAGGCACAAGAGGGTTTCAGCCCTATATAGAATAATAATACTAACATTGAAAATAATAATAATGATGATGATGATGATGATGATGATGATGATGATGATGATGATGATCATAATAATAATAATAATAATAATAACAACAACAACAACAACATATTAAATATTAATAATAAATATAATAGCAACAATAAGAATAATAATAATAAAATTAAAATAAAAAAATATAATAGGGCTTCAGCCCTCAATAGAAATAATAATAAAAACATTAATAATAATAATAATAATAATAGTAACATTAATAATAGTAGTAGTAGTAGTAGTAGTAGTAGTAGTAGTAATAATAATAATAATAATATTATTATTATTATTCGAATAAATGAAATAAAATAAATTAAAGCTTATATAAATAGTGAAAAAGGGTTGAGGGGGTTTAGGGTTCAACCTTAGGTTGGTAGTGACAGACGGCGCCAGTGGTGGTGCACAGCGGTGGCGGCAGTGGCCGAAAAAAGAGAAGAAAAGAGAAAAAGTTGAGGGCTGGGAAAAAGAGAGGTAGAATGGAGGTGGGAGTTGGGGTGTTTAGAGTTGCCTAGGTGGAGAGGAGGAGAATGAGGGTGGCGGCACACTGCGGCGATGGTAGTGGCCGAATGGGAAAGAAGAAGAGAAAGAGAGGAGGAGAGGAAGGGAGAGGAAAAGAAAGGTAAGAGAGATAGAGGAGGGTCTGCAGATGTTTTTGGGTGGTGTAGGAGGCAGTGGTTATGGCAGAAGAGGTGGCTAATGGTGGTTCGAAGGGCGGAAATTAGGGAATAGAGGGTTGATCGGGGAGGGAACTTTGCACAACCAGGGTGACTCGTGCAGGAAAAATTGAGGGATGCGGGTGGTTCAGGTAGTTAGAGGGTGATGCAAGGATTAGTTGGGTGGGCAGAGAGGGCGGCGGAGTTGGCTGGAGGTGGCGACAATGGTGTCTAAAGTGGCGGCGACGCACAGGGGAAATTTTCTGGGTTTCGAGGAAAGGCTCGATTCCAGGCTGAGTAGGGGGTGTTTATAGGGCTTAAAGGAGAGGATAGAGTCAGGGGAGCGACGAGGGAATAGGGAAAGTCAGTTAGGCTCACCGGCGGCGACGGTTGCTGGTGAAATCCAGGAAGAACGTGCCAAGGTTGATTGGCTAAAAAAGATCGTGTGCTAAAAGGAAGGGAGATGGGGCAAGTCAAGGTAGTCTGCGAGTCAGGGGGAAGAGAAAGAGGAGTAACGGCCGGTCAAAGGAGCATGGCCGGCGGCAAAAAACTAGGGGCGTTGGGCGGTGGTGCAGGTCAACGTCAGGGGAAAAGAAAGAAGGAGGAAGAAGAAGGTGTGGGGTGGACCGGCGGTTCGGGGAAGAAAGAAAGAAAAGAAAAAGTGGGGAGCCGGCCGGTCGGGCGGTGAGGTAAATAAAACATATCATATTGGCTGAACCGAAGGAGGAAGAAAAGAAAAGGAAAGGTTGGGCCACGGGAAGGAGAAAAAGAAGAGAACGCTTGGCAGGAGAAAAAGGGAGGAGAGAAATGGACTGCACCAAAGGAAAGAAAAGGGTAGGGAATTGGGCAGCGGACAGGCCCAAGCGGGAAGGAGAAAGAAAAAGAAAAGAAGAGGAAAGAAAAAGAAAGTAAAAAGGAAGAAAGAAAAGAAAAAAGGGAAAAGGAAAAAATTAAAATATGAGGGTTGGGTTAATTAAATTAATTAGGATATTTGGGATATTTAAAAATAATAATATTTAAATCCCTTTTTAGGCTAATTTAGGATTTTTGAAAGATTTTTCATAAATTCCATTTTAATTAGCAAATCACTCTAATTTTCTCAAATTAAATTATTTATAAAATTTCTATTAATTTGGCCCTATTTATTCCCTCTTATTTAAATAAAATACTTTATTTACTTAATTTCCAAAAATAAAATCCTTAATTAGTTATAATACCAAAAATTTCTAATAAAATATTTATTATTTTCTTATAGAATAGCCCTAATTAATTCCCTTTTATTTTAATAAAAATAATTTATTTAATAAATTTCTAAATAAATCCTTAATTAGTTATAATTCTTAAAATTAGGTTTTGGGGTATTTCACACCACCCATTCCACTATTGTGCACCACTTCGGCCACCACTCGTTGCCCATTAGTCGGTGGACCAACTACCAAGGTCACCCCAACCTTCCCCAACGCCGTCGCCGGCCATTGTTGCTGACCACCGCCTCCTTTTCCTTCTTCTTTCTCTCATTTGTCGCATTTTTAAAAGTTCATGGCCTCAAGCACGGCTGTGCAACACTAAAATTTTCTATCGCATGCCTGTATAACTTTGCATCGCTTGATCGTGCATGATATCTTCTCTTGACCAGGGCTCCATCGCCTGCAGCACAATTGTGCAACTCAGCACTGCCTATCCATGCGGGATCTTTTCTCTCGACTAGAGTTGCATTGCCTGCAACACAATCATGCAACTTCCCATTTTCGGTTGTGCACCCCTATTTTCACCCCGAAACATTGTCCAAACACCACCAAAATTTTACCATAGCTCCACCACAAATTCCTCTACACATCCACACATCTCAAGCTCCCATTTGGCTACAATTATTTCTATTTCTACCCTCTTTACCTTGATTTCTCCTTTAAATTTACTCTTCGAGTCTAACCATGTATTCTGTTATTTTTCGTATGTGGTATTCCAGTAGCTTCGAAGGAGGAAGTTTAGGATTTGCGTGCTTAGAGCCTGATGTCCTAGTTGGTAAGGATACTATACGATGGTTAGGGTTTTTGGTGTTATTTGCTTGTATGGTTATATGTGTTTTTTATGATATTGTTGATATATGATGTAATATATGTTGATCATGATATTTTGTGGTGATATGAATATTATGTTGAAAGGAATTAAGAATGGGTGAGAGATACTATTATGTTATGATTTTTTTGTGATAATGTCATATTTGTGGAAATATATCTTATGGTATGAAATATGGGCTTAAGGATATTATGTTATTGAAAGAAAGTAAGAATGGGTAAGAGGTACCATTATTATTTTGTTGTGATAATGTCATATTTTGGAAATATATCTTACGGTATGAAATATGGGCTAAATGAGTTTTGATAAATGGGCTTAATAATTCTCATGAGGTATGATGATAAATTGTAGACTTGAAAAATAATGTGTGGAAGGTACAAGATTTTATAAAATAAATATTATTATTTGTACTTAAGGGTAATTTGGTCATTATGGGGTTATAAGAAAATTTTGGTATTTTATGTGTTAGATGGATTAAAATATGATAATAATAGCATGAGAAATTCTTGGAAGTATTATCATTTTTTAGGGTCCTTAAATGATTTAAAGGATAATTTGGGGAAAACTATCTTATAATGATAATATCATTATCTCATGTGTAACATCTAGAGGCTATTTGGATTCTGAATACGTCACTAATGATTGGCCTTATGAGGTTATCTATTGGAATTGGTAATCAGGTAAATGTTATGGGAGGTATTATGCCTAAACTGTGGGATTTGGGGTTTTGGAGATTCTTATGAGTAATACATTGGGATAGGTTTATTAATGTATGTGTATGGGAACTAGGCTTTGCATTATGGGCACAATAGTAATGATGATATTTGTAAGTGACTTATTATAAGATGGATGAATAATCAATATGGGAGAATGATTGCTAAAGGGTGTGTAATTAGAGTTTGAAAGGATGTGAGAACTTTGACATGTGTTATGTATGTATCTGCTTTAATGTGTTCAATGTTTGAGAATCAATCTTGAATAAGATACTAACCACTTAAAGTGAAAGAGCACGTGAGTAGGGCCAAGGTGATATATATATATATATATTCTCGTTCCACCGGGGATAATAGTGGCTCGGGAGCATTTTGCCCCGAAAAGATAATGTTTTTAATCTTCGTTCCACCAGAAAGAATAGTGGTTTGGGAGCGTTTTGCCCTGAGAAGGTGCTTCAGTTTGTTCTACTAGATTAAGAATAGTGGGCCCCCAAATCATCGTGAATTGAAAATATAACAGCATAATCTATGGAAAAGATACTAGTGATTTAAAGTTGAAGAATATGTGAGTTAGGACCAAGGTGATCTATATATATATATATATATGTATTCCCATTCCATCGGGGAGTATAGTGGCTCGGGAGCGTATTACCTCGAGAAAGTGATGTTTTCAGATCCTTTCCACTAGATAATAATAGTGGCTCAGGTGTGTTATCCATAAGAAGGTGTTTTAGACCGTTCCATTAGCTTAAAAATAGTGTGGTTCCTGCACTCAACGTATATAAAGAATAAAAATAGATTATAATTAATAAAGAAATCTGGATCATTTTTTATCTTATGAGATGTTTCATTTATTTGGTTATTCACTTATTATCTAATGTGAAAGCATGTGCTATTTATATCCCTGTGTTGATAGTATTGTTCCCTTACTCAGTACGTAGTGTACTAACCATTTGTTTTATGGGTGCTACTTATTTCCACGAGCAGGAGGCCTTGATTCTTATGTGCAGGTCTCAGTAGATCAGCTAGATGATTATGTTGCCTATGATTCCCTATGTGGGGATGAGTGACTTCACCTATTTTAGGGGTTGGATGAAGAATAATTAGTATCCGGTCGATGTATTTAACTGGATACCCTTTGTGGACTCTTGATCCATGGTATCCCTTCTTTTGTATTTTGTATTGTTAACTCGGAGTTAGGCTCAAAATTCATTATTGTACTATAAATGTTATTTTGTTTCTAATTTTCTTGTGTTACTTTAAATGTTTTAGCCTCATGATTGATGTAAGGATGGTTGCATAAGCTAGAATTATGTCGATTATGGCAGCAACCCCCAATATTTTACTTAATTACTTCTGCTGTAAAATGAAAATTTTCTGTCATAAAAATGGGGTGTTACAGCATATGTTGTGAGTTGACTAAGTCAGTATACTTACAACCCAAATAGAGATCATTGGACTGCACTTCATCTTTTACTTAGATACCTTAAGAGTACTAAGGATTAGCGTTTTCATTTGTGTAAGTTTTTCACTATGTTAGAAGGAATTATTGATGCTAATTGTATTTCAGATAATGATGAGGTGAGTTCCACCAGTGGATATATTTTCACATTGGGAGGATTTGTGTCATGGAAGTCTCCTAAGCAGACTTGTATTGATTGGTTTACAATAGAGTCCAAGTTTATTACCATTAAGTTAGCTGGTCAAGAGGTAGAATGGTTGAGAAACCTATCGGTAGATGTGTCATTGTGAAGGAAACCAAATGTGTTAGTTTCCTAACATTATGATTCACATGTAGTTATTTGTGTTACTAAGAATAATGTGTATAATGGTAAAAGGAGACACATTCGTATGAGACACAATTTTGTAAGAGAATTGTTGAGAAATGATATGATCTCCTTAGGGTTTGTCAAATTAGAGAGAAATCTAACAGATCCTCTTATAAAGGGTCTAACGAGGATAGTTATCCTTAAATCATTGAGAGTGGTGGGACTTAAGTCTTTAATGTTAGGAAAGTATGGTGGATACCACTTGTAGTCAAACGAAGCCTTATGATTACTCTATTGCACTATATTCCCATCCCTATGACAGGTGGTAGTGTTTTATTAGGCAGATCTTAGTGTCTAAATGGGTTTATAGCCCTATTTTGGGTGGTCCTAGTGACACAAACTTGATAAACTAACCGCTATACATAAAGAAGGATGAACATTATTATACTCTTAATGAATCCATACCTTATATGGTAGTGCTTGTGAGACACACTTGATGGATTCACCTAAATAAGTGTGAAAGTGGAGTCACCTTCTGTGAAAGACTAAGATTTTCTTTCTAAAGCACTCATGAGTATCTGAGGTGTGCACATGGCCATTACTAGAGCTTGTTTATTATCACAGAAATTGTAAATTGTAAGGTAAGGCATGTGTTGTAGGAGTCTCAGTTGAAGTCAAGGAAGTTCAAGATTCATTCACTCCCTAGATACGGTTGTTACCTCACTTCACTAAGTATCAATTCAATTCTAGTGACATTAATACTAAGTGTTACGCCTTCTTTGCCTAGATTCTTTTTGTGTTTTTATTCTGTTTTGCTATTGGTGGAAGATTGTTAGAAGTAATGGTAAACCTACTGTTATGTTCTTTCCAATATCCCACATTGGTGGGAGAATTGAATGTAAATTAGTTTATATTTTCTCCTCACTAATGGTTTGTTTGAGATAAATGATTGGGTTGGTTTTGTATGTTGGACTTGGATTGGACTTTGGACCACACATGAGCAATTTTACACACCCACTTCCCTCCCATCTGGTCCGCGCTGGGTGTAGGTGTGGGTCTTTGATTTAAACATGCCTAATTTTTTATTCTTTTTAGTTTTTATTTTAGCTGTAGCCATATTCTTCATTCCAATTTTGTGGGGTGTTTGAACGTGTTGTTCAACATTTTTCTTCATGGAATTGATCCCACGAGTTTTTTGCCGGTGACAATTTTTATCTCACATGGTTTTCTCTTTAACTAGGCTTTGCTTCCGGGTTACGTACATAAAATTCTCTTAAGTTTTTCTTTCTATTTTTGTGTGGTAAAACACACTCAATCATGGGCATTGGTTCTACGATTTTCATACCTTCCTATTCCGAGTGCACTTATAAAAAGCTAGTTGTATTAACCTCGGAGGCGAGATGACAATATGATTGCACCATAGTCCAATCGAATTATCGCTTTAGGGTGGGGATTTGTTCGTGGCACAACAACGTTCATGATAAAATTTTCTTGTTACATTCAACTTCATTTTTATATCTATGTATATTTTTCATTTTTTCCCCATTAATGAATTCATCCTTACCAGAGGACAATGGAAAATAACTGATAATTATCTCTTAGTGCAAAAGTGGGAACTTGAATTCCACCAAGGAAAAGTCAATGTCAATATGCTTATAGTGCATGTTAGATTACCCGAACTTCTAAATAAATAATTTAAGGATTGGTAACTTAATAGGCACACCTCTCAATGTGGATCTTACTAAATTTGAAGTATAAAGGGGAGGTTATGCATGCTTGTCCGTGCAAGTTGACCTTGAGAAGCTATTCATCTCAAAATTTAAACTCAATTGCTCCATTTAGCGGGTTTGAGTATGAAGAAGTATCTCTTATCTACTTATAATGTGATAAGTATAAAAAAGAAGTGTAGTGTTGGGGATTCCTTTGTTGATGTAGGGGAGGAAGGTGCAAAGAGCGGCGGTGTTGAATCCCTAAAAATATAGGAGTCCAAGTGTTGAGTATGGGTCATGGATGATAGCACAAACTAAAGCAAGTAAGTAGTGGAGCAAGCTGGTTAGTCTAAGGGATAAGACAAATCTTACACCAATCAAATCTGGTTGAATAAAGAGTGCTTTGGAAGCTTTCAACACAAAAAATATTAGACAAGAAAAAACTAGGGTTATTTATACTTTCTCATGAGGACATAGATGTAAATTTGGGGAATATCTTTAATGAAGAAGCAGCTGGTAATAGGGAGGTAGTCCAATGGCATGAGGGGTAAAACTCATGCTATACACCTAGTGTGACACAATAAGCCCAATTTTCTCAAGAGGCCAAGCTAAAGGAGATAAGGAAAGCCTTAGCAAAT
This sequence comes from Tamarix chinensis, assembly GCA_030549775.1. Lineage (NCBI taxonomy): Eukaryota > Viridiplantae > Streptophyta > Magnoliopsida > Caryophyllales > Tamaricaceae > Tamarix > Tamarix chinensis. The sequence goes on from CM060182.1 coordinate 68,091,116, forward strand.
ATCTCTAACAATGCTCATGTTGTAATTTCAATCCCCATATTTGAAAAGAATTGCAAACTATTGGCTCATTACTAGGTTCTAGAGCCTAAACCATAAGGGTCGTCATATCCGAACTGGCATAAGTGGGAAGGACTTAGTGGAGGATGTCATGGAGCATGAAATTATAATTAAAATCAATCCTCTTCAAACTATACCACGGGACAAACATCCTATGGTGGACACGATAGGTGGAAGGGTATCTAAGAAACAATCATTAGGAAAAAAGAAAAAGATTGGTAAGGGCAGTGACAAGGGGCGATACTTCTTCAAGATTAGAAAGGAAAACCAAAATTAATAGTTATAATACAAGTGGTGATACCAATGGGGCAAGCAAAAGCTTCCGATGGGTGTTGTCATTAAATAAATCACGTCTTTTCTATCTCATATATTCACTATGAAAATGTTGGTGTGGAACATGAGAGGTGCAAAAAGTGAGAGATTTTTACATCACTTGGAAGACTTAATGAAACAATTCAAACCATGGATTTTTGTTGTCTTGGAACTAAGAATCAATGGTGATAAGGCACAAAAGGTGATTTCATCCTAGGCTGGTGGTTTTTTCGGATGGTATTTGGATTTTATGGTGTGAAGACAAGGCCCTTAGGTGGTTTCATGCGGAAAGCAAATTATGAATGTGTTTATCCACCCTTTAGCTGGTGAAGATTGGTTGTTTTCAATAGTATATGTTAGTTGGGATTTTTCCACACATAAGTTACCTTGGAGCTCTTTAGAAAAGGCCACACCAACTCATGTTTTACTTTGGCTCATCGCAAGAGATTTTAACCTAATGGATATGCTAGATGATAAAAAGGGTGGACCCTTACCTATAGCTCACGAGTACTTTAACACCCTTGTTTTTACCAACAATTTTTAAAAAAGTTAAAAGACGTGGAATTTAAACAAGAATATGGGGATGAAACCGTTATGCTAACCATGAAGAGAGGTGTGAACATCCATCTCACACATGCCCAACACAAGACTAAAATGTAATATGATTTAATATTTCATACAATAAATAAATCTCAAATGAGAGATTGAAAAGAAATACAAAGTCGCATTAAAGACTGATTTTTACAAATGGAATGTGGTAACCGATAAGATAAAGAATTAAATTAAAAATAATTAAATTCTAAAATAAAGATGACCGTGCTTCCCTAGTTAAGGCTTCACAAAACAAGTAACCTAAAAAATAAGACAAATTGCTCCCTCGATGTGTTGGGATGGATGCAACACCACGTATGGTGTCAATATAGCCAAATACTTAGTAAAAGTCTCACTTCTATGGGAACTTAATGAATAAATTCACTGAATAACACACAACTCAATTAAACATGTTGTATCATAGAGCAACCTAGCGAAGACAACATGTAAGCTTCAATAAGAGAAAACTTGAAACTTATTACACTCATTCAAAAGATGACATTTTAAAAATAATTTTAAGACAAGGGTTTACACCTCCACTAACCTAGGGTCTCAACTAAGCTAGCTAAAAAATTAAATAATTGAAAAAACTATAGAGACGTTCATCCTTGAATAGTGTTATGGGGATTTTCAGTCTTGAATAGTGTGGTGGGAATATTTAGCCTCATCCCTATGCCATGTACAGTTGCATAATATATATATCCCTCAAGCATAGGGGATATTCTATATGATTAATATAGAATAAAAAAAGATACTAAACATCTCAACAACTCCAAAGGTTCATCGATTTCCTTTGTAACACATTCAATGACTCTTAGGTTTAAATGATTTCCTCCATAAAGCTTGTCTATAGACTGAGATTTTAATGCGATTACTGTCCAACGTCTATAAGTGTTTTATATGATCACATATAACAATACTAAACATTAAAACCATTCAGTGTGCCTAAAGCTATCACAAAACTTCGATCACAAAACACATAACATATAAGAGCTTTAGAATTACTACCATTTAATTTAAAAACTATCCTAGTTAAAAATCTTGAAGAAAACTACTTTTATCCAAAATTTTCATTTAAGGGATAACAAGAAAAAATAATAAATACAAATAAGTATAACACTTAACTTTCTTTTAAAAAAATAATCACTATTTATGCAAAAACTATTCAAGGTTAACAAAAAAAACATTATCTTATATCGAGAAGTTTAAAATGAAAAACTATTAAAATTTTATTATTGGAATGCTATTTATTGAGAAAAAGACAAAAAATTAAATAATGAATCAAAGTAAAAGTCAAAGATCAGCATTTAAGGTTAATGTTTCACTTTTACTATTTACGTATTCACTATTTTACAGTTTTAAGGCTAATTTGGTCATTTTTTGTCTAATAATGATTAAGACACACTTAACCCTAATAAGAATGATTAATTATTTATTAATCCCAATAAGAATGATTAATTTCTTACGAACCTTACTTTCAGTGATAAGTGGGTAATTAGTGAATAACACATGCAAACCAAATTTTCCTAAACTTAACCAAACTTTCATCAATCATAACCTAGGTTATACTAATCCAAATGATAACATATTGTATAAGAAATTGTTACTAAAAGTGTCAATAAACATCATGGAATGATTATATTTATTAAAAATAAATTATAACACCATAAACAAGCCCAAACTCAAGGCTAGCATCCAAACAATATAATTTGACAGCTTTGCATACTTTTGGGATATTGATTATATCTTTTTACAAACACATACTTTTTGTGAACCGTAATTCTTTTGATGAAATAGACATATATATATTTTATATGACACTTTATTTGAATCAAAATACTTATCCAATTACAATAATTTCACATCATAATTTACATAAGTTTTTGTGGACTAAAACTACCATTTTTCATGTTTTCCTTAATCGTTTTTGTGTTAAATATTTCACATAACAACTTCCAATAATTTTCATGTTGTATTAACTTAAAACACGTACATAAGTTTCTATAATCACCAAAAATATCATATGTTTTATTTTACAAAATTAACATGCCAAACATGTAAAAACAAACATAAATCACTAATATTTAATGAGACACATATGATAATAACAAAAATTAATTTTAGCACAATCAAACTAGATTTTAGCTTCGATTAGAAATAAGAGAAGTGACCCTACAGAGATGAGAGGCTCAAACAAGGTTTAAAATCTCAAAACAACCTTGAAAAGCTTGAGAACATAAGAAAAACAAGTAAGAATACATGCAAACATATAGCTTCAATTAAAAGAAAGGATAATCAAATGTAAAGGAAGATCGATCATAACCTTTAAGAGGATTTAAGAATTTCTAATAATCTTTAATAAAAAGGAGATATGGTAAGATTTATCTCATCCAAAGTTATGGTTTAACTATTCCTTTTTTTTTTTAATTAAAACATTAAAGAGATAAACTAAAGTTTTTTTAGAGTTTTTGGAGGTTTAATAAAAGTATATCAATAGAATAATGATTATAATAGTTGAAGGAAAAAAGGGAATGTGGTGTGAAAGAGAAGAGGAAGTGATCGGTTTTGTGACTCATTTGTTCTCAATTATGAGGGATCATTAATGAAGATTACATTTGTAAATGGAGGGGGCGAGGGGGTTGGTTATGATGCAGAAAAATGAAGGGATGAGGGGATGTATGTTAGGTTTTCAAGTGTGATTAGAGGAGAGTTGGTTAACGTGATGATTGGGGAATATTTAGGAGGATATTTTTTAGCTAAGATGGCATGCCAAAGGGGGCTTGCACAATCACAAAGAGGAGGCCATAGGGAAGGGATGTGGCACATGGATGTGGATAGTTAAGGGGGGATCATAGGATAAGTGTTAAACACATGTTATAAGGTAAGACTAAATGTTATCTAAATAACTGAAGGAATATTCCCTCTGATCTTTTTGTGCTAAGGACACATTCATTATGGGGTGATAATATGCTAGATCAAAGGCTAGGTTTCACAAGTATTAGATACGATCAAAGTTAAGAAAGATAAGTTTCAATAATCCATTATGCTAGAAAATAATAATAATAAAATAATTTTTAATTCATTTTTATTTTAGAAACACAAAGATATATTAATCCCTAATGTTTCATAATTTTCTAATAAGTAGAAAGCTATAGTGAGACTTAAAATCCAAATACATGTAAAACGAGACATGAATATTACCTTTTCATCATAATTTTTGTTTATCATTTTGAATATGAATAGGAAAATTAGGGGGAAATGAACTCAATTATGAATGTATTAGGATGATTTAGAAAAAGTTGAAAATCAATAAATGGCTTAGAAGTCTTACGGGGTTCTAAATCATAAATATCAAGAAAATGAGAACAAAATATTTTGGAGATGTCTTTATGGTTTGAAATTTATCAAAGAATGTAATTAAAATGTATGGATGGGGTAAATTTATTTTGAAATCACAAGGATCTTGATAGGTAAAGGTATTGGAAATACGGGGTATTATATATACGACTCCTTACGAATGCCATGGTAAGTTGCAATATGATAGGCCTAAAATTCACCACCATATGGTCTACTTGGTCAATATCTTATGATTCAAGCAAACACATTTTGTAGTGACTAGACTAAGATTTTGCAAATCAAGAGCAAAGATTGAAATTTTTGGAGGCTAGAGTCCAACATTTAACTTGTCGTTCACTTAACCATCTCCCACTCGTAATCACACTGAGTAGTCCCCATGGTGCAATTCCTCTCTATAATAAGATTTTACATATTAAAAGTTGCTTTGGTAGGACACCCCACTCTTTAGTCAATTCATGTTGCAAAACTAGAATAGAGAGTCTAGTTTGTTATAAAACATTAATTGGTCTAGAAAGGAGGTTCAATTTGGGCCCATAATTATAATACCCAAAAATTTTGAAACTTAGAATTTAATAATTAACCCTTATCTGGAATAATTTAATCTTAAATTGTTAATTTAATTATTTTGTGGATCTTTAATTTATAAAAATGGATAGGATTATTTAATAAATTAAAATAAATATTTTATTATTTTATCATACTGTTTTTATTTAAATAAATTTCCAAATCATAATTTTATTAAAATTATCCTCTTAAATTTATACTTTAAATTTTGAATAAATTAATTTAATAAATAAAAATTTTCATTTACATAATTTCTAATCCTAACTCTAAAAATTATTTTATATCCCCCCTTTTTCCTTATTCTTATCCTTTTTCCTTCCTATTTTTCTTCCTTTTTCCTTTTCTTTCTTTTCCTTCCTTTTCTTGGGCCGATCAACCTTCTTCCTTTCTTTTCTTTCCCCCGATGGGCCGTCCGACCTTCTCCCCTCCCTCCTCGCCCGTCCAATCACCCTTCCTTCTTTCCTTTTCTTCTTTCTTCCCCCCTCATTGGGCCAGCCCAACTCTCCTTCTTTTTTTTTCTCCTCTCCCTCACGCGGACCAGCCTACTGGTTTCCTTTCTCCCCCACCCTACCTGCCTTCCCTCTCTTCTTCTACCTTCTTCCCTTCACACCGAACCAAACACCCCCTCATCCATGCTTGCAACTCTTTCCCCTATACATGCCATTGCATCCCTACACCTACCTCTCTCCCCTGTCCCTTTCCCTTCCATTTTTGACCAAAAACCCCATACAACCCCTTCCCACGTGCCTTCCCCTTTCCTTTTCTTCTCCCTCTCCCCACCACACTACACGACCGACCTGCAACCTTCCCCTGCACCCACCTAACCCCACGCTCCTCTGCCTCCTTCTTTCCCTCTTCTTTTTCTTCTCCTTCTCTTCTTCCCTTCTGACCCATCTATCCCCCTTGAGCCCTCTTTCTTTCCCTGCCCGATAACCCTTCATTTCCTTCATTCTCTTCTCCCCTGTTTTGCTTTGCCACTGTCTCCACCGCCTAACTGACCACCACACTGACTTTCCTGCCCCCCTACTTCCTCCCTACACCACCCTAAGTAGCCAACACACTCCCTTGCAACCAACTCCCCTTCCTTTTCTTTTCTTCTCCTCTTGACCCACACCCTGCACCGCAACCTTATGTTGTCATCTCCCCTCTTCTACCTCCACCAAAGCCACCCCTCGACCACCTGACATCCCCCTACCACCTCCCTACCTCACCTTACCCAAAATCCTCCTGCAACCCCTTCATTTATCCTCTTCTTTTTTCCTTTCTTCCTCTCCTTCTCCCTTCCTTGCACCTCCTTTCCAGCCATCGTCTCCACCGCCCTAAGCCGTCACTCTGTGACCCCTAGCCACCACCTACACTCTACCACTCCTCCTGCACCCAACCACTACCCCAACTCCCCTCCACAAGCCCTTAACCGAGACCCTTCTTCCCTTCACCCAAACCTCCCTTCCACCCATTATTTCCCCCTTTGTGCATGCAACCCACACTGCCCATGCAGCGTGAGTGTTGTTGCACCATTTTAAGATTTCTCTAATTTTTGAGGTATAATATAGCTAGTATTAATATGTATTTAATAAGAGTTTTTGATAAAAATTTATTCTTTTAATTATCTTCTACTAATATGCTAATTTTGATATTATTTTTAGGTATAATTTTTACTAATCAAAGCTTAAACTTTTAACTAGGGTATCAATAAAGTTTAGTTATTATTGGAAATAAGGTAACCATTATACCTTACTGAAATGTATGGATTTGCGTATGTTAGCATAGGATTTTGGTATGTGTTGGTGTGTATATTATGTGTTGTCAAGCACCTTATATTTTTAATGTTATATTAAAAGATAGGAGAAAAGTATGCTATCTTTTATGTAATATGACATGTGTAGAAATGGTGGTTAAGAAAGGGAGATTTGTTGTTAATATTGATATTAGGTTCATATACATGTTATGATAAGTAAATATGACCACATATAGTATAAATAATGCTAATATGAACCCTAGGGGCATTTTGATAATTTTACTTGTACATAGGGTGTGACCTAAATAAACATGTATGGTAGTTGATAATGGGTATTAAGAATAATAATAAAGGTTTTGTGTTATTAAATGATGCATGTGGGCCATGGATGCTAATATTGTATGTGTTAAGGGTTTTTTGGGAATTTTGCATGAGAAAGGGTATTTTGGTAATTTAAAAACTAAGAAGGAAATTTGGCAAATCTACAACTAAGAAGGGCAATTTGGTAAATTTATAACTAAGAAGGGAATTTTGGTAAATTTATAAGTAGGAAGGGTAATTTGGTAAATTTACAACTAAAAAGGTATTTTGGTAATTTTAAAAGTAAGAAGGACATTTTGTTAAATGTACAATTAATAAGGGTAATTTGGTAATTTGGCAAGTAATAGGGGCATTTTGGTAATTTAGTAAGTAAAAGGGTATTTCAGTAAATTTACGAGCAAGGAGGGTATTTTAGTAATTTTGTAAGTAAGAAGGGGTAAATTGGTAATCTTGCATGTAACATGACAATTGATCTAATAAACCTTCATCATAAGTCACAAATGATGTTAAATAATAGAATAAGGATTTATGGCCTTAGTATCACCTGTTTAAGTATAATCATGTATATTGTAAGGATATGGTTGAGGCTTGGGTTATGTTATAAATCTTGTATGTATGGATGTATTAGTATACCCCATGTGAATGTATATGAATGTGAACTAAGCATGTGTGTGGTGCAGCTTGGCTTGCAAAGAGCTAAGGTATGTTGAGCATGATTGGTATTATGTGTAATATGTGTGATATACTTGTATGGATGACATGTTCTTATATATGGTTGAGATGTTATGACTTGTATGCTTAGAGACCTTAGTTGAGTTTGAGTGGTTGTGGGGAACTAAAAGAAATAAAGAGGGTGGAGTGAGTAAGGAGAAGTGGGGAAAAGCCCTAAGTGTATTATGACATATGGTTGAGAAAATAAAGGGAGAAAATAATAAAATGAAGGGTTAGGGATAGATCTTGCAGGGGAAGTATGTGCTTTGCATGGGAGAAAATCTTGCGTGGAGAAATCTAGTTTGAGGATTTACTATGGGGAGGAAAGTGTATTTTGGGCGATTAATGTACTTGGGAAAGAGTTAGTACGTGGGTTGATGGAAATGTACGTGAGAGCATAAACTAGGGTTTTTTTAGGGGGAAGCCCCAAGAATAGAGGAATTATGGGGAAATGTTGAGAAGTTGGGTTGTGATTTTTGGAGTGGGTTGAGTATGGTGATGGTGTGGGAATCAAGGGAGAATGTGGGTTGAGTAAGAAAAGGAGAGGTTAGGGCCACATAAGCCATATTAGAGTTTCAAGGGAAAACCCTAGTGGGTGATGGTGAGCATAGATGGAGAAGTGGGCCTTAACCCGTATATGTGGGGGTTCTAATTCGTTTGTGATCATGGTGGAGGGTGTATGGGGGTCCTGGAGTCTTGGAAAATGTAGAGGTCCCAAGTTAAGGGATAGAGTTATCCAGGATGTTTGGGTTGGAAAAGTGGCAGTAAGTCAGGAGTGCCCGTTGGGGTGTACATGTCTAGATGGGGGTTACTTATTGAATAAGACATTAATAAAATACTAATTACTTAAAGTGGAAGATCATTGATCCAGGCCCAGACTTAGGATGATTATCATTCCACCGACTATAATAGTGACCAGGAGCGTTTCACCCTAGAGATTGTTCCACTGACAATAATATTGGCCAAGTGCGGTCTGCCCTTAAGTAGTTATTTTTGTTCCACCGGCTATAATAGTAGGGGTTCTGAGCTTAATGAAGCTAAACCTTGGATGATAATAAATCATGGAAAATACACTAATTACTTGCAGTAGAACACCACGTGGGTCGGGACCAAACTTAGGATGATTTTTGTTCCACCAACTAAAATAGTGACTAGGAACATTTTGCTCTGAATATCGTTCCACCAACTGTAATAGTGGTTAGGTGCATTCTACCCTAGAGTAGTTATTTCCGTTCCACTGGCTATAATAGTGGGGCCTCTGTACTCACATAGATAAAATTTGAAAGATAATTATGAATAATATCTTATTAATGGCTTAAGTCTAGAAAATGTTGAATATACCATTATGACTTGTTTTTGTAATATGATAGTGGCCTTGGGTGCCTGCTTTTGAATTACATGGTGGTGTGTACCATTTGAGTATGAGGTTGGACTTTTAATTATACTACAAAGAGCTCCACTTGGATGCTCTCTTGGTAAGTGCTAGTAATGCTAAGTGGATGTACCTTGTGATATATGATTCTTGCAATATGAGTCCATCCAAATGTTCATTGTTTTTATTTCTCTACATTGTGTAATCTACTGTTCTTATGATTGGATTGATGTGTTACATGCGGGCCCTACTTTTTAGTTCTGTATAAAAGGTTACTCAGTATCGTAGTACTGAAGAGTTCCTTTTGTAGGCCCCTGCCTATTCAATGGGCAGTGTCCTTTGCAGGTTAGCTTGCAGGAGTTATCCAGGCTTTATTTGTGGGTTAAAGAGCATATGAATATCTGGGAAGGTTTCAGTATTTTCCTCTAAACTTCTATTTTCCCGTGTTCAATGTTTTTGTGTTATAACAACTATAGTAGGTTTTCACTATTATAATGTAATTAACGTGCTACTTTGAATTAGTTTTGGAAATTGGATTTGTGTATGTTGGTTCTTTTCTTTTAAGCCTTAGCACTTGGTACTGGATTGGTGAAATAGGTTTGGTACTAAGTGTGGCGATAGCATCCCTAAAATTTACTGTGTTTGCTTCCGCTCAAATTTTAAGAAAATAATTTTTCTATAGTGAATTTTGGGGGTGTTACAAAAAAAATGACTTTTTGTAGTTCAAGAAACATAAGTTATAGACGAGGTTATGTGGTATCTAAGTTGCCTTAGAAATGATCCCTAATGGATATAAGTAAGCTCGAGCGTCGTGTTAGAGAGGAGTGCAAGATGATTTTATCATAGGAGGAAATATATTGGAGGCAGAGATACAATTAGTTTATGGAGGAAGAGGAGTGCGATACAATATTCTTCCATCTATCCACTATTGCGAAGTGTGGATGGAAACATAGATCTGGATTAATGGATTCGAATGGGAGCTAGGGGAGGATGTTGAGACATGTATTTAGCTAGTTATGAACTACTATAGTGAGTTATTCTCTTTATTATAACAGGTCCAATGTGATAGCCTTACACCAGCCTCATTCCCATAGTTGATTGCCATTTGACAAATTACCTTAATCAATGTTTCCCTCAAGATTATCTTGAAGGTCTTAGTGAATAGAATCCTCTTGATTCTTGATAATCCTATATCCTTAGCATAATTAAGTTTCTTACCTAGTATAAGCACTTTGGATAACATTATGTTAGCACATGAGTGTATGCCCTCTTTCCAATGCAAGATAAGGAAGAAAATCTTAATGGTAATCAAAATTGATTTTTATGAAGCCTATGATAGACTTAATTGGTATTTTATCAAGGTTACCCTCTAGCAGATCTATCTTCCACACTTATTGATTTCCTTGATTATGTACCATTACTTCAACTTATTTGTGTTTCGATTAAAATAATGTGTTCTCTGGTGTTGTCATATCAGCTTAAGGAATTAAATAGGGTGACTGATTGAGGTCATATATTTTTGTTCTCTATATTGAAAACTTTCCCATGTCATTTCTAATGTGGTAGACTTTGCCATTTGGAAAACTTTTTTTTTGTGTGTGGCGTAATGGGTCGAAGATGTCTAATGCATTTTTTTCCAAATAAGTTAGTGTTTTTGGCTTAATCATTTGAAGAGCAACTAGAAGTAGTGTGTTCAATTCTTCAACTCTTCAGTAGTGAATTTGTTTATGTCATTAATTAGGAAAATTCAGCCATGATTTTTTCTTATAACACGAATGAAGTTTGATGTAATACCCCAAAAATTTGCTTAATCTAATCTCACATCATTAGCACCATAATTTGACCCTAATCCTAATAAATCCTATATTAGCCTTAACCTATCCTTAATCCCAAAACATTAACCGATTCCAGAAACCTTAACTTTGATAAACCGTAATTCGTAAGCCGAAATCAAATCCGCTAAAATTTTTGCTAATCCTAATTACCCTTAACTAATCTAAAATCATCCTAAACTAATCCCCTCAACTCCTTCTCTTTTCCTTTTCTTTTCCTTTTTCCTTTCTCTTTTATTTCCTTCTTCTCCTTCTCCCGCCAACCTCTTGCTACAACTCCTGCACCATCCACTTGCACCCCCACTTGCACTATCCACTTGCACCACCACCTATCACCTTTCTACACCCTCATCCATCAACCATCACCCATCACCTTTCCCCTTCTTCTTCTCCTTCTCCCATCTATCTGCACACCCCATCTCCCTGCATCCCTCTTATCCTTTCCATCTTTACACAACACTTCCATCAACCATCACCACCCTCACCTTGCAGCTACTACCCTATCCTAGCCATCCTCTGCAACCATCACCATCATCATCAACTTGCAGCTACACCATCACCATCCTCCCCATCGCACGCCACCCCTATTCTTTTTCTTCCTTCCCCGAATCATACCACACAAGCACACATGCACACACACACATATATATATACCCCCACACTCTCCCTATTTCTCTTTGGTTTTGCCTCACTCTGCTAATATTTGTGCCAAAGAGCCATTACCAAGCTCCCACACCTTTCTCCTTCCCTTCTTCTCCCTTTCTTCTTCTTCTTCCCCTTCCTTTACCTATTTTGGCTTTTGCACCACCATCTTCCCCCACTGTGCACCACCTTGGCCACCACTTGCCACCCTTTGGCCGGTGGACCAACCACCAAGGTCACCCCAACCTTTCCCCTTGCTGTCGCCTACTATCGCCGTCGACTGCCGCCTTGTTTACTTCCTTCTTCCTCTCGTGTGTTGCAGCGTTGCAGAGTGCACGGCCGTGCAATGCATAAATCCCCTGCTGCACAGTAGTGCAATCCATGAACCGTCTAATCGTGCAAAAAATTTTCTCTCGGCCTAATTCTGCACGGTCATGCAACTTTGGACCGCCTAGCTGTGCATTTTGTTTTCTCTTGACCAAAAGCTGCACTGCCTTCTGCACAGCCATGCAACCCCATTCCTTTTGTCGTGCATCCCTATTTTCACCCTCAAACCTCAACCAAATACCACCAAACTTCTACCATAGTTCCACTACACATTCCTCTACACATCTACACATCTCAAGCTCTCATTGGACTACGGTTATACCTACTTTTCCCCTCTTTACCTTGATTTTTCCTTCTGTTTAACTCTTCGAGCCTAACCGTAATTTTATTATTTTTTGTAGGTGGTTTTCCAGTAGATTCGGAGGAGGAAGTCTAGGATTTTGCTTGCTTAGAGCTTGGTGTCCTAGTTGGTAAGGCTACTATTCGATGCTTAGGACTTTTGATGATAATTTCTTGTATGACTAAATGTACTTTTCATGAGATTGTTGTTGTATTATGCATCATATGTTGATATTGATAATTGGTGATGATATGAATATTATGTTAAAAGAAAATAAGAATTTGTAAGAGATATCATTATGTTATGATTTGTGATGATAATATCATATTTGTGAGAATGCATCTTATAGCATGAAATATGGGTTGAATGATGTTAATATCACCCTTGAGGAAATATATCTATGGTTGAATGACGATAATATCACACTTGTGGAAATATATCCATGGTATGGACTATGGGTTGGGTAATGATAATGCCATATCTGTAAAATTATACTTTAAGGTATGAAATATGGGTCGGATGATGAGAACTTCATATTTGTGAAAATATAACTTAATGTATGAATTATGGGTTGAATAATGATAATGTCATATTGGTGAAAGTATAACTTAAGGAATGAAATGTGGGTTGATTGAGTTGTGGTAAATGGGCTTAAGGTCTCTCATGAGGTATGATAATAAATGGGGACTTGGAGAAATAATACGTATGGAAGGTTTAATATTTTATAAAATAAAGGAGTTAATTGTGCTTAAAGGGTTACTTGGTTATTATGGGATATTAAGGAAGTTTTGGTAATTTATGTGTTAGAAGACTTAAATTATGACAATAATAACTTGAGTAATACATGGGAATATTATAAATTATGACAATAATAACTTGAGTAATACATGGGAATATTATCGTTATTTGGGGTTCATAAATGTTAATAGTAAATTTGTGGCAAGCTATCTTGAGATGTTAATATTACTATTCCACCTTTGGAGTTTAGAGGTTATCTATTGGAATTAGAAATAATAAAAATTTCATGTGAAGTGTTATGACAATTCTATGGGATTTGGGCTTGGATACTTCAGAGATTAATATATATATATGGATGAGAATACTAAAGTAAACTCATGGGAATTAGGTTGTATTTTTTGGGTATGATACTAATGATGGGATTCGGGTGATATCATAATATAATGTGAGTGGAACAACCAACATGGGAGAATGAACACTAAATGAAGTGTAATTGGATTTTGACATCACTTAAGGGTTGGGATCCATATTACATGCATATCTGTTTGACTGTGTTCTATGCTTGAGAATCAATCTTAAATAAGATACTAATCACTTAAAGTGAAAGAGCACGTGAGTAGGGTCATGGTGATTATTTTTCTTAAATATATATATATATATATATATATATATATATATATATATATATATATATATATATATATATATATATATATGTATGTATGTATTCCCGTTCCACTGGGTAGAATAGTGGATCGGGAGCGTTCTGCTCCAAGATGATATTTTTAATTTCCGTTCCACAGGAAAAAATAGAGGCTCGAGTGTGTTGTCCCCGAGAAGTTTCAAACCGTTCCACCAGTTGAGAATAGTGGGGCGCCTACTCATCGTGAAATAAAACATATCTTTACAACCTATGAAAAAGATACTGATGATTTAAAGTGGAAGAATGCGTGAGCCAGGACCATGGTGATTTATTCCCGTTCCACCGGGTAGAATAGTGGCTCGGGAGCATTCTGCCTCAAGAAGATGTTATCACCTCCGTTCCACCGGAAAGAATAGTGGCTCGAGTGTGTTGTCCCTGAGAAGTCTCAGACCGTTCCACTGATTTAAGAATAGTGGGGTTCCTACACTCATCGTATATAAAAGAATGAAAATGGACTATACTTAATAAAAGGATCTAGATTGTAACATGCCTTATGAAATGATCATTTACTTGGTTGTGTTCCTTTACCATTTAATGTGAAAACATGTGCTACTTGTATTCCTATTTCGATAGTATTGTTCCCTTACTCAGTACGTAGCGTACTGACCACCTGTTTTATGGGTGCTACTCATTCCCACGAGTAGAAGACCCTGGATCTTATGTGAATGTTTTAGAGGATCTAGTAGATAAATTTGCAGCCTATGACGCCTTATGAGGGGATGAGTGACTGCATTTATGTCGGGGTCGGGTGAAGAGTATCTGTTATCCAGGTTATGTATTAAATTGGATACCCCTTTTGGACTCTTGGTCCAAGGTATCCCCTTTTTGTATTTTGGTATTGTAAAACTCGGAGTAATACTCCAAACTCAGTATTTGTACTATAAATGCACTTTTGATTCCTAATTTCATTGTATTACCTTGAAACTTTTAGCCTTGTGATTGATGTAAGGACGGTTGCATAGACCAAAAGTATGTCGATCATGACGGTAACCCCACTATTTTTACTTAGTTATTTCCGCTGCAGATAAAACTTTTCAGTAGTAAAAATTGGAGTGTTACATTTGATTAGGAGACTCCATGAGGTGCATAGTATTTTAGTGATAGACGAGCTCTTTAAATATTTTGGAGATTAGATTATCCATGGTAGATTGAATATGCATAATTTTTGCCATATATTGGGTAGGATAAAAATTGAGTAGTGTGTTCTTTTGGCAAAATTTATGTTTGCTACTTTACCTACATGCATAACACAAGCTTATAACTTGTTGAAAGGAATTTGTGGGGAAATTAACTAGATTGTGAGGAGATTCATTTGGGGAGGGGTGAATCTTCATAGACAAATGGTTTAGATAGCTTGTCACCATTTGTGTTTACCTAAGAGCCTCATCCGACTAAGTATTAGAAATATGGAGGTAGCCAACCAAGATTCATTGGGGAAGTTAGGCTAGAAGGTTGTTGTGGGAGCAAATCAGGGGATGAAAACAACTTAGGTATGAATTGGGTACCCCCTATATGTTATTCAAACCTAATAAGAAAATTTATACCCATATTCATACCCAAACTCAATGGGTATTTCCCCTCCTCCATATCCGTTTATGTAACACTCCCATTTTTAGGGCTTACAATTTTTGCTTTAAAGATTTAATTGTGGAAGCCAAACCGCAAAATATAGGGATGTTATGCCGCATCTAACATAGAAGAGTCACTTCCTATACCTATTCTATGTAAGGTGTAAGGTAAACGTAACATTGTACCTAGGAATCAGATGTGGGAAGCACTTTATTTCATCCCAATAAAAGATATAAAATAGAGAGAAGGGATATGTATAATGAAAATATAGGAATAAGAGTCAATAGAGTGATAGAGATATCTAGATAACCATACCCTATACCAATTCAATTTAGTGATCATCGAAGGCAAGCACATTAAATGTAGAAATAAAAAATCACCTATAAAATAAGGTGGTATTTACTTGTAGGAATGAGAGATCCATGAAAATGATGATCGGTACTCTACATATTGAATAAGGTGATCATACAGTCATAGGTGGGTTACAAAGAATACATAAGGTTATATAGAAGAATAACCGTGCATATAGATTAACATAATATAATGTAAGATAAGAACTAATTCTAGAGGCCCGTTATTAGTTATCATCATAAACCATATTCTTACTTATGTTAATTTCAAGGACTCCACTATTCTTAATCCGTTGTAACGGAGTGAATCACTTCTCAGGACAAAATGCTTCTGAACCACTATTATCATCTAGTAGAATGAACCCAACATATATTAGAACAACCTTGGTCCTGACCCACATAATATTTCACTTTAAGAAATTATTATATTACTCATTATTATTTATCTTATGATTATATTCTTATTTATGTTGAAATTAGGGACCCCACTATTGTTAATTTGATGAAACAGATTGAAGCACTTCTTAGGGCAAAACACTCTTAAGCCACTTTTATCGTCCAATGGAACAAACTCAATATATATCAGAACAACAAACTCCTAAAAACTATTCTTAAATCGGTGGAATACCCTAAAGTAGCTCTCAGGATAAAATGATCTTGAGCTACTATTATCATTCGATGGAATTGATACAACACATCGGTCCTAACTCACGTAATCATTCACTTTAAGTGATTAGTATCTTGTCTATTGTTGTCTTTCTCAAGTTCCTTATACATATACACATATAGATATGTGAGGCATGAAAATTAGTCTTAACATTTATTTTCAAAACATATTACGCACAACCACACAAAGATCGAGACATCTCGTAAGAAAAGGACATATTTTTCTTAAGAAAACCCTAATTCCACAAAGTGAGCATGACTTCTCTCGTAATACTCATTTAATCACCAAATTTAATACACACTTATAAAATATGATTACTAACAATATACCCAAAACTCAAGGTCTAACTCTAACGTCTTATACGTGCAATAACAACCTGCCTTTTGGGTTGTCATTTCTAATTCCTTACTAAACCCTAATTTCACAAATTATGCACAACATTTCCCATAAGAATCATATAACAATACAATTTAATATAAATTCCTAAAATTTCAATATTAACAACATATACAAAATCCAAGATCTAACTCTAACATTTTACACATGCGATACAATCACGCCTATGGGGTCACTATTCCTAATTTAATTCATTTTGTCATTTTTCTGGTCTTAGACCATTCATAATTACTCAAAATATTCCATATAAAAATTTTGAGCATATTTTGAACCAATTAACATATTAAAATACCAAGGACTTTATATTTAACCCATATTAACCAAATTGCCCTTAAGATAGCCAAAATGCCCATTTTTTCACAAAACTCTACGAGTCCCAATATATATGATTTTCAACCTCCAACATATACCATATTGAAAATAAATAACTACAATTACATAATATTCAAACCTCATAGCACACATCCAACAATATGCACAAAACCAATACTTAACCAACTATATGCATAATCACATAATTTCACATTTTTCTCACTTTTTCATCATACATCACAACATATCAAGCAAAAACCTTATCATAGTAAAATTATCCATATAAGAATACCAAACATGATATTTCATGTAAACATACTTATTTCACACAAAAGCCTTAGCTACGATATATATCCTTACCAAAACGTCTCCCATCTCTAAGAACGTAAAACCTAAGACTCCTCCTCCAAGACCACTGAAGAATCATCTAAAATCTAGATATATCATAAGGTCATAAATTAGGGAATTAAACAAGAAAAAGATAAGGCAAGGAAGGTGGAAAAGAGAAAAATCAAGGCAAGTTGAAGAGCTCAGGTTGCGTGGGAGGTTGGTGTGTAACACCCCCAAAATTCACTACTAGAAAATTTTATTTTATTAAAGGAATTAACAGAAGTGAAATAAAAAAACTGTGAATTTTGAAGATATTACCGCCACACTTAGTACCGGACCGGTTCACTCCTACCGTTCTGGTACCAAGTGCTAAGGCTGAAGAGGATTATCGTTAAATACGAGCCAATAATTAAAACAAGAATTCATAAAGGAATTAAATCGTTCACAATACAAAATTTAGAGTATGCATAAAAAGGTTTACAAGCCAAAGGAGTACATAAATAAAGTTCCCAAAGAACATAAAGTACCGTATGATAGAACAGAACTAAAATAAAATGATACAGGGTAAAACGAAATGAAAAGGAGAATCTGGCCACGTTGCTCTCGGTCCCCAGGCTAATTCTAGGCTCAACTCTCAACCCTGCCCGATGCCTCGTAAGAATCGTAGGCATCGAAGATATCATCTCTTACCTACACAAACTAAGGTGGGCCTTTTGCTCGTGGGAATGAGCAGCACCCATGAAATGGGTGGTTAGTACGCTACGTACTGAGAAAGGGAATCATGCAGATAAGGCCAAACACATAAGGCATATAACACAACATGATCATATAGACTTCATACAACAATACAGATAATGAAGACTGAATTACACTCCATATAAACTTATTCTTTAAATCTCTTATCAATATACACGTTTCACACATGCTCTTTATCAATCCATGCGAGTGTGGGAACCCCACTATTATAGCCGGTGGACCAGAATACATACAGGGCAGAACGCTCCTGACCACTATTATTGTCGGAGGACCAGTCTCTAGGGCAAAACGCTCCTAGCCACTATTATTTTCCCGTGGACCAGTCTGGCCCCGACTCACATAGTGTTTCACTGTAATTACTTAGTGAATTTCCCATTACATTCAGTTTTTTGAGCACGGGATTCCCCACTATTATAGCCGGTGGAGAGGAAATCATGCAGGGCAAAACGCTCTTGGCCACTATTATTCGCCGGTAGACCGGTCTCCAAGGCACCCTGGCTCCTGACCACTATTATTCGTAGATGGACCGGTCTGAGCCCAGCTCAACAGCCTTCCTCTTTAAATGGTTAGTATCTTATTCGTGTCTTATTCGATAATTATTTCACCCTCGACATGTATGTCACTAACCTTCTACTTCTATTCTCCCAAGAAGGCATGTCCCATATCTTGAGACTTCTGCACCTCCTATCACACCCCGACATCCATTCCTCCTTCCATTTACTCATAATGAAAACCCAACTCTAAGGGGCGTGGGTTAAGGCCCATCACTTTATGACATCTCAATCCCCTCACTGCCACTCTCTAGGGTTTTCCTTTAAAACTCTAATTAGACCTATGTGGCCCAACCTTCCTCTGACTTACACTACCATTATTTCTTTTATCGCCCAACACCTCATCTCATTTAGATTCAACCCAAAACATATCATTTTACTCACCGATTATACCTGTGACCAAGAAACCCTAGTTGGCCACTCCAAACCCTAGCACTTTTCTTCCTCCACAAGTCACCTTTTCTATTCTTCACCTAACATCTCTTCTTTCCCATGGCACCCATATCCATCTCTCATATAATAATTTTCTACTCTTATCCCATACTCCACTCTTCCTTAATTATTTTTACTTTCACATTTCCCCTCATATTAGGGTTTTCTTCCAAAACCCTAATCTGGTCCCCTATACACCCTTATACCAACCTAGGTACTATTTTTCACCACAAGTCTCCAATCACTCCACAACGTTCCCCTTACCTTACTTACACCCTAAGACAGCTTTTCTCACATAAAGATCATCCCCATGCAGACTCCATCCATCCCATACAAACCCTAGAAATTTTCCATGCAAGATTCACATCACTCATTCATTTTGATCATAACCTCTTTTTATTTTCCTCTCATGGATCATGAGATAATTAGGTCAATCTCATGTCCCCCTTAGTCAAATCACGTCCCATTTTTTCCTTTTTATCCTTTCACCCCATATCATATTATTAAACATCCTAGCAGGCATGTCCTAGAGGGTCACGTCATATAATATCATAAGCACAACATAACAATCATTATACACATGCCATAAGGAATTCACATAAACATACCTCAACTCCAAGCTACGCTACAAGTAATTAGTCATATAATCATCAAGTAAACAACATGGCATAACACATGGCACACAAGGCACATAACACCCACATAGTTATTCTTAGCCACATCCTTACCTAATACGACACCGGTCTTGGAGCACATTCCTACGCCTCCTTAGGGTTTTGACTTGATTCACCTATAAGAGGAAAAAATTATGGGTTAACCCTCTAAAAAATATTACCATTATTCCTACCTTACCCTTATCATAACTTACTATTAGGGCTAATAATGATAATAGTACTTTTATAAGTAAAAGTAGGGTTATTATTCTTAAGGTAGCTAATCATGCTACTACTAATCAAAAACAGGTCTTAATAGCTACAACAGTTTATATTAAAGTAATTGTAGCAATATTTATATTATTAACGGTAATGGTTTCAATATTACTAATGATGATAATAGTAGTAGTGGTAGTGATAATACCAATAACAACCCAAACTCTAGTAATAATCATAGTGATATTAGTAATACAAAAGTAGTGACCATAATGATACTAATAATAATAATAAGGCTAGTAGTGATAGTAAGGTTAGTGATATATGAAATATTAATACTAGTGACAAGGTAGTAGTAATAATAATAATAATAATAATAATAATAATAATAATAATAATAATAATAATAATAATAGTAACAATAATAATAATGATGACGTTAAGAATAATACTAATAATAATAATCGAAATGGTAGTAGTAATAGAAGGATTCGAATATTTACAATAATAATAAAAGTGATAATGTGTCAAAGTTATCGTTAATAATAATAGCAAGAACAATAATAATAATGATGATGATGATGATGATGATGATGATGATGATGATGATGATGATGATGATGATGGTGATGATCATCATCATCATAATAATACTAAAGTTGTAGTCCATTAATAATAATAATATTATTAGTTATAAATATTCCGAAGTTAGGTTAAATAATAATAATAATAATAATAATGGTAATAATATTAATATTAAGAATAATACTAATAATACTACTAAAAATAACCAAAATTTGTATAAAAAGGGTTTAGGGGCTGGGGAGGTTAGAGGACCACCTAAGGATGGCGGCGGCGCACGGCGGCGGCAATGGAGGGAGAAGAGAGGTGGAGAGATGGTGGTGGAGGGAGGAGAAAGGAGGAGGAGAGGGTGGCAGGGAAAAACGGAGGTATAGGGAGGTAGAGGGAGCTCCCCCTAGTTGTTTTGGAGGGCAGAGGTCAGAGGAGGTGTTGGTTGCGGCGGGATTGGCGGTGAACGGTGGTGCGAAGGGTGGCGGGGGTCAATGAGGGGCTGATCGGGAGGGGGACTTTGCACGGCCGGGGTGGCTCGTGTAGGGTAAACCGAGGGAGGAGGGAGGCTTAGTTTGGTAGTGGGTGATGCATGGAAGGGTTCCATAGGTGGCTCGGGCGACGGCAATGGGTGGCGGCGACGGGGTGGTCATCTAAACTAGAGGTGGTGCAAGGGCGGATTTTTTGGGCTACGAATTCAAAGGGTTTGATTGTGGCTACCCTTGTGGTATTTATAGGCCAAATGGGGAGGGAAACCGACAGAGGGGCAGGTTTAGTAGGCACGCCGACCGGCGGTGGCAGGTCGGCGTAGGTTTGCCATTGCAGGGCTACATTTGGTCGGGGAGAAGAAAGGAGGCAGGGGTAGGCACGCGTGAGGAGAGAGGAGGGTCGGTCAGGTCGAAAAGGGATAGGTGAACGGCGGAGGAGAGAGAGAGAAGGTAGGTAGGCAGTGTAGGTGGCTGGTCGGTGGAGACGGATGGGTAGTTGCAGGGGTAGGCTACGAATTGCAGCTCGGGGGTTGGGGAAGGAGGAAAGGGGAAAACAGGGGGCTAAATCAGGTCGGTCCAGGGGAGAAAAAAAAAAGAAAAGAAGGGAACCGACCAAGCTGGGTGACGGGAAGAAAGAAGAGGTGGGGTGTGTGGGCCTGGATCACGCCTAAGGAGAAGGGGGAAAGGGAAATTGGGCCGCAAAAGGTTAGCCCAATTGAGGAAGTAGGGAAGAAAAGGAGGGAGAGAAAGAAAAAGGAAAAAGAAGGAAAAAAAGGGAAGAAAAAGAAAAAGGAATAGGAAAATAGGTTGGTTGGGTGTTTAGGTTATTTTGGTATTTTTGACTATTTAAAATAATAATATTTAGAAAAATAATAATTAAATCCCTTTTTAGATTAATTTGGGCTATTTTGAATAATTTTCTGAAGTTCCATTTTAATTAGCAAAACACCCTAATTTTTTTAATTAAATTATTTATTATTTTTCTCTTTATTTTGCCTTAATTTCCTCCTCCTATTTTAATAAAATAATTTATTTAATTAATTTATCTAATAGTTCCTTATTTGGCCATAATTTTCAAAATTAAGGTTTTGGGGTATTTTATGGTGCAAGTGGTAGGAGCTTGTGTGGAGGGATGGAGAAGCTAAGGGAATGTTGCGTGGATTGGTGACGTAACTGGGGTGTTGGTTCATGGTTGGTAAGCGGTGCTAGGGTGATGTTGTGTAGCTTGTGCGAAGTGGTGCAAGGGGTGGTGCGTGGGGCATACACGGTTGTACGCAGGGGTGTATGTATGGTTGTGCCAAGGGGTGTGCACGATTCTGCCAAGGAGAATGTGCATGGTTGTTCCAAAGAAAAAAAATGCAATTGTGCACTAAGAAAAAACAAAAATAGAGGTTAATGGTCGGAGGAAACGACGATGGTTTGAGGGTGGTATTCAGGGGATGATGAGCGGGATTGATGGGGAGGTAGTAGTTGTCAGTTACTAGAGAAAATGGGGGTGCTCGGTGGCCAGTGATGGTGAGTGGTGCTGGTGGTGGACGCCGCCTCCAAACAAGTAGGAAGAAGGGAGAATAAGGGGAATGGTTGGAGTGGTTGGAATTTTTGGACAAAAATGAATGGAAAAGAAGGAGAGGAGAAGAGAAGAAGCGGGATACACACACACACACACACATACATAGGTGCATGGGGTAAAGCGTGGATTGAAAATGGAAATGCCGAAGGTGCATGGGTTTTTAGCTTGGCCATGGTATGGGTTTCTTTTCCTCGATAAAAATTTAGGGACATACATGGTTGTGGTGCAGGTTGGGTTTTAAGGAGTGGGTAGAGGTGTACGGCCGGTAGTGGATAGGAAGAGAAAGGGAGGCCAAGCGAGGAGGTGATGCACGACTAAAAGAGGAAAGGGGCTTAACCGATCAGGATAAGGGGAGAAGAGAAAGAAAAAAAGGGAAAAGAAAAAAAAAGGGAAAAGAAAAGGAATTTAGGGTTAAGATTAGAATTAGATTTAAATTTAAGATTAAAAAATTAGGAAAAATTAATTTATCAATAATTTGGAGTTAGAGTTAGGTTAAAATATTAATAACCTAAAATTAGGATTATGATTAGATTTAGAATTGAGGAAATAGGTTAAAATATAAATATAAATATAAATTATCTAAGATTAGGATTAAGTTAAAATATTAATTACTTAGAATTAAGGTTAGATAAATTTTAGGGTATTACAATTTATATATCCATCAAGTAAAATATGATGGGTTTAGGGTAAAACCCATTGGGTTTAAAATAAAAACTATCCAATGTTAGAATTAAGTACATAGATCATTAAGTTTTAATTATATTTCCACTTTTAGAATTAGAAAATATATTGAAGGTTATATAAATGAAGGGTAAAAATAACAATTTCATATCGAGTAAACAAATACGAGTATTTGTACGAATATGAAGGAATATATGGATTTGAGGATCCTTTACCCTTATCCATACCCAAATTCAACAGATACTTTCATTTACACATCTTACGGATAAAACCCATCGTGTTTCACATAAAACCAGTCTGATTGCCATCCCTAAGGAATAAATACCATGGGTAGAGGCGGTTGGAGGTAAGTAATTCAAGGGGACAAACCCTCCAGTATCTTGCCACAAGAGTAGTCCGTTGGTAGTGGATAAAGTTGTGTACCGAGGATTGAAAGTGGTATCTATAGGTGTAATTTCATGTATTGGTAATGAACACACAATCCCTTTTCAGAAGATCTATGGGTAGGCGTAAAACTTTTAATGGAATACACCAACATGGTTCTTAAAGAGGATAACCTTAGCAAATTCATTGCTATGTATGTTGAAATATGAGGAAGTTGAAAATGGAAACTCTTCGCTCATCTCCTCCCCAAATGAATTATGGTGGCTATCGCAGGTATTATTTTTCTTCCTCACAACCAAGTTCAAGATAATTTAATTTGGAAGCCTTGAGCCTCAAGGAAATTTTCAACAACTTTGGCTTGCACGTTGCTTATGGATAGCTTGACGTTAACTTCCTCTTTCTTATGGAAACTAGTGTTGAAGATTCAATTGACTGAAAGAATCCAATTATTTTTATGGAGAGTAGTTTGGGACCATTTGGCCTCAAGTGTCCAATGAGCCAAACACATCTTCACAACGTACTTGTTGTGCCCACTATGACATCTATACAATGAGAATATTAACAATCTCCTTTGTGGTTTCTCTTATGTGAAGAGAATTTGGCTACACTCGGTCCCCACATTTGATTAAGCAAATTGATTTGCCGATGATTTCTTGATTTAGTTGGAACAAAATCTACGAGAGAAGAGGATGACTCGCCAGGATCTCTCTTGGACACAATATTCCTAGTAGCTTGTTGGTGAATCTGGAAGTGGTAATGCTAGAAAGTTATTTAGAACAAAAGCCATTCACAAGATCTAATCAAGTTCATTGTAGCCAAATCTAAAGAGCCTGAAGCAATTTGGAATAACTTTGGAGTCTTATCTAAGATATATACAAGGCAAGTGACTTGTATTAGCTAGACACAACCCATGGAAGGGGCACTTAAGATGAACATGGACAGTGGTTGTTTACACGTAGGTCAAGTGAGAGTGGAAGGTGTGTTGAGAAACCACTTGAGCCAATGGGTGCATAGGTCCATGATGACCATTAGAGTGATATATGCATTCATGACAGAACTATGGGTTATACGGCAAGGCCCCTACATTGCCAGGGACTTGGGCGTTATCAAGTTGGTACTTGAATTAGATTCCAAACTAGTGGTGGAGCTAATGCGAGGTGAGAGGAAACTAGAAGGAGTTGATTGTAACATGCAAAGAAATTCTAGAGGCTAATAAAGAATATGTAATTCAACACATTTATTGGGAGGTGAATGTGTGTGTGGGTAAGCTATCTAGTATGGCTTTGCTCTTCCTCTTAGGACTTCATAGTCTTGTGTCACCTTCTCATATCAAATAGCAATATAAGTGTATTTATAGAGAAAAATTTTAGAAATATTATGGTATAATTTTTATTTTTAATTTTTAATTGTATAAAATAAAGATTATCTAATTTAAAAGACTCTCAAACAAATAAAAAGGCTATTCTTATTTACGAAACTACCACATGTCACATATCTCGTACTCTCATGCTTTTTAATAACAGAAGGAACCTTGATCATAGCACTGGAAATCATCATGGTTTGACCCTAGGAACGCCGGTGGTCGATTAACCTTTATGGTATGGAATCAATGCCTAGGCCCACTAATGTGGCAGACACCTTTGTAGATCATCCGAAGTGGTCTTAAAAACAGTTTCATCAATCATATATTTCCCAATCTCAACACACAGTACAGTAATTTATTTTAATATATTTGAAAACGGATGCAGCATCAGTAGATGGAGCCACGATATAATTCAACATCACAAGAAGTTCTACCATGTGAAAGCAGGCAGTACAAAAGAGGGATTAACATCATATTTAGATGCAAGAGCCTGTACTTTCGAGATATCTGCCACTTCATTAAAATTATTCAGTCCAAGTTCAGTTGCATGTATCCCTCCGGAGATAAATACAGACTGGAGTCCAGCTACATTCGCGCCCTTTATGTCATGGTGGAGAGAGTCACCGACGGCTATACAATCCGAAGCATCCACACCGACCATTGTCATAGCTGAATTGTAGATTATCTGCCATGAAATAACAGAATAAGTAAACATGGAAGTATAATGAGGCGACAAAGTAATAAGAAACCAGCATATCATCGCGATGAAGAAAGTGAAAGCTCATGGTCAAATCCCAGTAACATATATACTTCTGATAACCTCCATTTCCACCTGTGTTTGTCTATGGTTCTTTTTTTAATCTTCTGTGAAAGCTTTTTTTTTTTCCTTTTTTTGGAGGGGGGGGGGAGATGTCAAGGTTGGCAGAGGATATGAAAGCAGCAGGACAATCACGCATTCCAGCTTTGAGGTTCTGAAATGAGAGAAACATTCAACCATGACAATCTTGCAGGCAATAAATTGAATAATGCTTCCACGTGCAGTACCTTGTCAGGCTTGCCCATCCATTTTACTTCACCGCCAAGCTGTTCATACTTTGCTGCCAAAGTACCTATGCAAGATTGACGCAGAAATGTGATACAAAATGACCAGGAAAACAAAATATCATCATAAGATGCAAAGGTCAGCCATATGCACCCTGGGGAGATGTGGGTGGTAATACATGTTCGGATCTCACAGCAACATTGTTGTCAACACAGGAATCAAATGATTCCAACGTAACTATTGAGTATAGTTATAGCTGAATCATTAGATTGTAATTCCTCTGTAGACAACAATGATTCCATCAATTATTGATTGTAATTCTGATTTTGTCATCATTGATCCTCAATTCCATGATGTGTTGCACCTCAGAAAAATCATGACTATTGGCCAGCTGCAGATCGGTATAACACTATCGATCATAGTCTGTAGGAACATGATAACAGTTGAAAACGGATCCAAGAAACCTTCACACCACCAGGAAGCTCATCAATTAATATAATGTCCAGTCAACTTCTAACAGAAGAAACTAATCACCTTGACAGTGTGGCTACATCATTCAATGCTAGTTCATTCTCGGGGTAAAAAATTCTAGTGAAAATTCACTTGTCCGTGTAGCACAATATAACCTACTTCCAATAGAGTCAACCCCATACTAAATCATAATGAAAACAACTCACCAGGCATGACTCGCAAAGCTCTAACTTCTACAGTAACATAATCTGGATTTGCCACCACCATAGGAATTTTTCTAGCTGCACATGCTTCTAATATCTTTTCAAGATCCTCAATGTCTTTGGGAACTGCAAAGCCAGACGGCGTCCCCATTGCTTCAGTGCCGTGGGCCAAAAGAAAATCAGCTTTTTCAGCATTCTCTACTACTTGTAAGTCTAAGCCCTTCAACAAGCAATGCAAACGTAAATTAATTGTACTGTGTAATAGATGCAAAAAGGATATATATTTCATTAGTTCCAAAGGAAATATCTCAAAGCTTTGGATGCAAAGAAATTCAGGATAAGGTGGGCCACAGAAGACAGTAACAAAAGAATGATCCAGAGAAAGGAGAGAGAATTTTTTTTTTCTTCTCTAAGTTTGTATGTGAATTTGGTAAAATACACAAGCATACGTATTGAATAGAATAGAGATCGAGCAGCCTGGTCATTCAGGTAAAGTGATATAGAACATTTTGGCCATTGGTCCTCATATCACTCTTCTAGCCTCCTTTTGAAGAGGACACAAGGAAAATAATTGAACAAAAATGAAGTACATTAGTACACTACAAGAGGGAAAGACCCGGGGAAGTCCTGCTCATGTGAATTCAAGACCTCTCAGGCATTTTTTTTTCCATCTTTAAACTTTTAATATTATGAGGTAGAAGGAAAGTGGAGAGGCAAAAGGAAGTTTAGAAAAGTCGGCAGACAAACATACTTCAAGAGAAATAGCACCCCTATCATTCCAGGTCATGTGAATGCAGGACTTTCCAAGCTTTGCAAACCAGGGATCATCTCTCCTATCACAATAAAGGACATTAGAGATGAGGGTTCACTATGGAAAGCACAAGGGAAAAAAGGTATAGAAAAAAACTCCATAGTATGAAGGAATTGTTGATCAGAGTTCAACTTTGAGTCTACAAGGGCACACAGGTATTGTCTCCAATCAGGTACAATCCAAACAATTAGCAGGCTTGAATATACTGCTTAAGAACAGAGAAGAGAAGCTGATTTCCTGGGAGGAACTAAGAAAATTAGTAACAGGATGCAGTCATTCTTCTTGATGAAATGACACCAGATAAACAATAGTTGCATGAGAGGAATCAAACGACTAGAAGAAATCCAGTATAGTCCTTTTCCAAGTTCAGTTTTGAGCTGCACTTCATCAACATCTCTAACCCCAACCTTCCAGGAACAAACAAGAATCCATCGGAATTGATGCTACTATGTAATCAGCACTATGAATGCTCACAAGTTTACATATGATCTACTTTACCTGTTTGTACGTCGGTATAGAATCTAGGATGACATTGAGAAAGATGGGAACAAAACATCTGTACAACTATGACCCGATTGCAACATATCTAGGAAGAGGCAAATGTTTAAGAACTAATAATCTGGAAAAACAAAAAAGAAGTAAGCTATAATACTAGCCATCATAAATAATTGCCAACCTTTTTAGATGCTGATAAGTAAGCTCTCCACTAGTAATAGTCCCAGCGAAGAGAGAAGGATCAAATCCAAGGCTCTTCATCTTTGCAATGGTTACAGAGGCACGCCGTGATGAGTTACTAATAATCACCATCTTAGCACCGGTATTTGCTAGTTTCTCCACTGTTACCAAAAGCCAATCATCAACAACAGGGAGTACAAATAACATCATCGCAATACAATACTTCATAAATGGAAAAAGAAAAAGAAAAAGAGGATCTGGATGGAAAGCTAGATGTCAAGGCTTACCAAACTAATAGAAATAATCAAAGAATGGATGACGACATTAACATACATGTTGAAACAGCACCAGGGTAAGGTTGTTTTCCATCATGAAGAACCCCAAATTGATCCAATAACCATGCCTGCCCCCACAAACCAAAACAAAATCGGTTTGTCCATGAAACTAGTTGTGTAGTAATGGTAGCTTAATGGGAAACGGCATTTGGTGATAATGATTGCGAAAATGTAAACCATTTTGAGATTAAAGACACGGGTAGAAGGAGAGAGCAACAGCATCATACGATTCAAAATAGAAAGATGTGTAAAACCTGATTTGGGAAAAAGAAATTTCATACCTTGAAACGGCGAGTTCCTGCAAGTTGTTGTATGCCGCTCAAACATTGAAAGAGAGGAACTTCTTTCGATGGGATGGAGCAATTGGGCATCATCTTCAACTACCGAATCGATGTTTTTGCGTGTTGCAGAGTGGAAAGGAAATCGTTCCTGGGACGAAGCGAGGACCCTTGAATACTTGAATGAATGCTAATGGTAGTGATTGACTGAGTTAATACCGATGGACGAGATCGATTGTGTCATTGTGAAATTTAGGTATAGCTAAATCCGTACATGAGCCGAGCCGAATAAAATAAAATTTAGACTCGACTCGTTTAATTAAATAAATAAATCGAACCAAATTTTTAATAAGCCAAGTCGAAACCAAAAAATAAACTGAGCTTCACTTTTTTGAGTTTGGGCTCGATTCGTTTAATAAACGAGCCTAAAAATGAGACTCACGCTCGGCTCATGTAACTAAACAAACGAGCCGAACTAAGCTTTTAACAAGTCGAATACCAAGGTGGCTCACCTCATTTACAGTCCTACGTATAGGGATAGAAATGGGTCTAGGATCCAATTTGGATACACAAAACTTATTTTATTTTTGACGGGTTTAGGTATGTAATTTTTAGATCTGAAGAGTGTAGATTGGCTCTAAATCTATATATATTTAAATAGATTTAGGGCTAGGTGTAATAGTCTTAAATCTAAATCTGACTCACATTCATTTAGTATATATTATAGTTTATAAGTCGGACCAAATCAATCGATCGGACTAACAAATCAGTCAAGTCATCAGTCAAATTTTATATATTGATTCTTAGAATCTTAGAACCAGTAAAAATTGGTCAGACCGATCAGATTCATTTAGTATATATCATAGTTCACCAGTCTAACCTATTTTCACTGGTCAAAAAACTAGTTAGGAGCCGATTAATTTCATATGTAGTTTAACTTTATATTTTTTGATTTAATATATACCACCGATCTAACTACTAAACCAGTGAACCAATTATAATATCGGTTTGATTACCGGTTCGATTTTTAAAATTATATTATATATGTAAGTGTATATATATACATATATAAATATATACTAATATTATATTTATCATCTGTGTCGTAATTTTATTTGAGATCTTTATTTATTTTTTAAATTTTATTTTTGTATATTTATTTTATAAACATTATGTATAATATTTTATTCCAAAAGTATTAAAATACCATTTAAAAATTTAAAGTAATTATTTTAAAATATTTATCTTTTTACTCAAAGAATTTTTTTAACGAAAAAATTTATATTAAGCCATATAAAACATAAATATATTTGTATTTACATAAATTATTAAAAAAATAAAAATAGCTGAATTTATTTAGCATCTGTTTATCTGCTAAACCTAGTAGATCTAGGTATAAACTTTTGAGATATGATAGATTTAGGTCGAATTTGGGTTTAGGTAATATAAATAGATCTAGATCTAAATCTGGGAGGATTCGGTTTAGATCCGACCCATTATCATCCTTATTTAGGTAGGTTTACCTTTCGACCTTGAAGGCTTTAGGTCATCGTGCATCTCCCACTGCTTTGTTTTCTTATTTCCCTTTACTGCCTTTTGCTTTGAATTATAAAACATTACACTATTTCTATATCTTAACAAAAGAATTTTGTATATGATCCATGCCTTCTATTTAATTATCCTAACATAAGTATCATTAATCAACAGGCATTAAAGCATATATGATGGTAAAAAAATAAACAATAAGAGTATATAAAAAGAATTAAAAAAAAAGGTCTCATTCATTATTATTATATTATTTTGGACTATGTACATCAATGGGGTGGGGGAGAAGGATAAAGGAGAGGGGAACACCACTTTGCTAAATGGGAATCAATTCCTAGACATGATAATTAGTTGGGGAACCATTAAGTATTAGGCTAATAGAAGATTCCCATCTATTTGTTTATTTTGCGATATGAAATTAAATGCATGTTGGGATTATAATCTAGAAAATATATTTTAAAAACTATATATAACATGTCATAGAAATCAAGATTGGGAAACTACATTAAATGAAGGTGAACTTTCTAACTATACATGTTGTCCTTTATTTGTGAAGTGGTACTTTTGTATTCTTCTTTTGCACTTCATCACAACCACTTCGTATGGTTATGGTTCCCCTGCAGATTGCTCTTCCTTGTGGATGGTAATCTCAAGGATGATGACTATTTTCTAGATCAAGTGAATCATCCAATCAGACCACAAAGTTCGATTTTGGTTGGATTGATGGGTGGCCAGCTCACCTCTTATCAAGTACATCACCACTGTTTTAAATGAGGATACTAGGCATCAATCTATTGCCAATTATTTTAACCCAATTTATCGTTAGAAATAGGCACACTTCTAGCACATGTTACATATACAAGAGAGCATCTTTGTGGATCTCTACAGCACTGTTAATGGCTTATTTATGTGGGGTTACTCTTCAGATAACTTTTTTTATGTTAAATCAGCTTACCATTTTCTATCCTTAGATTATACCGCTCTGTCCTCGAATTGGAAAAGACCGTGGAAATTTCATGAGAGGATTAAATCTTTCATATGACTAATTGTTCATAATAGATTTTTTACCAAAGAGAATCTTTGGCGTCTTCATATTTCAACTAACAACGCTTTCTCGATTTGTGACCAATCTTACGAAAGTATCATCCATGCTCTCAGATATTGCACCCATAGAAAGATTTTTTGGCATCAATTGCTCCCACCTGATTTAACACAATCCTTCTTTTCTCTTTCCCAAGATGAATGGATTTGGGATAATATCAAACGCACATATACTGCCACCAATAACTCTCCAAGCAGGGTTCAAAATTATATGTGTGACTGCTGGTATCTTTGGACTTGGATAAATCATTGTTGGTAATGCAAGGCTTTTGTATTATCTTGCTTTGTAGGTTCTTCCTTTTTTTCTTTGGTCTCTTTGTCCCACATAGAAAATTAGCTTTGCTTAAAATTAGCTTTGCTTTTAAAACAGTTTTAATTGTCGTAATTGCTACTTAATTTCATCCCACATCGAGCAGTAGTTGCTGATAATGGGGGCATTTTGTTATTTATTCTCTTCAGCACTCTCTTCTTCAGTTAAGAGCTTATATAGAGTTTCAACTCTTCTCTCTCGAATGCACGAATAATAAGAGCATCGTGTTAACCTTGGGGTGATGTCCATGCAGCCGATTGCACCTAGTCGGGGACGAAATCGCTTCTAAGTCAGTGGGTTTACCATGGCACGGGTTTTCCTTCCTGTTTTCTCATCAAAATATTTGGCTCTAAATTTCTTATATTGTCACAGTATTCAAGTTATTATCCAACAAATTAGAAGCAATTTTTTGTTGTGATTACTGTGACAATGCCTTCCTCCTACCAATTGAAATTGCTTCCTCATATTAGCAGTCTTCAACCTCTTGATGGATCCAATTACAAGAGGTGGGCTAATCAAATTCTCATCTATTTCGAACAGCTCAAAATAAATTATGTTTTATTCAAAGACCCGCCTAAATCAGAGATTGTTGATGCCAATCCTGTCACTCCTGCATCAGGGGTTTCTTCCATCGTTGTGACTCCTCTGCCATCCAAGGAGAAGGGTAAGGAACAAGATGACTCAAATGATATGGTCCAGAAGTACGAGAAAGACAACAAATTGGCCAAAAACATGCTGCTGAGTCGGATGGTTGATTCTGCCTTTGATTTGTACTATGCTCAAAAATCAGCAAAGACTATTTGGGAAGCACTAGAGAAGAAATATGGGGCAGATGATGCTGGAAAGAAAAAGTACGTGGTAGGAGAGTGGCTGAAATTCAAGATGGACGAGAAGAAGCCTATCATGGAACAAGTCCATCAATATGAGAATCTGGTTGCTGAAATCCTGGTTGAGGGGATGTAGATGTGCGAGATTTTACAGGCCAACATACTAATTGAGAAGCTGCCAGAGAAATGGTCAGATTACCGCAACCACCTCAAGCACAAGAAGCGTGATCTAACCTTGCAGGAGTTGATCGCACACATGAAAATTGAAGAAGCTAATCATTTAAAAGATAAGAATACTTCTTCTATTAATGAATTTTCTGTTAAAGCTAATGTTGTGGAATCTTCTGGTGGTTCCAAAGTTGACAGGTCCAAAGCTGCTGAAAAACCTGCAAAGAATAAACAATCCAATAGCAAAGGAAACTTCAAAAACCACAGCAAGATCCATAAAAAGAAGAGCTCGGGGATAGTCATGTGTTATACATGCGGCAAGCCTGGACACAAGTCATATCAGCGTGACCAGAGGGCTGACAAGAAACCAAAGGAGCAGACAAATGTAGCTGAGACTCAAGCTCAGACTCTAAAAGTATTTGTTGTTGTGGCAACCATGTGCAACGTGGTTGAGGATCCTAAGAGGTGGATCGTGGATTGTGGAGCAACAAAGCATTTCTATTCAAACCGATATCTTTTTGCTAATTTTGAACTTGCCTCGGGTAAGGAGAAGGTGTACATGGGAAACAAGTCCGAATCTGAAATTCTTAACAAAGGAACGGTAAACCTAAAACTGTCTTCTGGAAATGTTCTTAAACTGCGGAATGTTTTGTATGTCCCTTCCATGAGTAAAAAATTAATTTCTAGCTTATCTTTAGACAGGGCTGGGATTGAAACTCGTATTAAAAACCTAAAAGTTATTTTGGTTCGTAATGATGAGTTTGTGGGGAAGGGATATGTTTAGGGAGATCTGTACACCCTAGAGGCTGAGGCTATTGTTGATTCTGGTGCTAATAAAGTTTCTTTTTCTACTTATATTATTGATTCTTTTGATATTCGGCATGCTAGATTAGGACATGTGAATTATGGTTCTTTGAAACGATTACGTAAAATGAACCTGCTTCCTAATCTAAGTTCAGGTAATAGTAAGAAATGTGAAATCTGTGTTCAGACTAAATTTGCTAAGAAATCGTTTAATTCTGTGATTGAGAGAAAAACAGAATTGTTTGAGCTTATACATACAGACTTAGCAGATTTTAGAAACACAGAGAGTAGGGGTGGTAAACACTACTACATCACCTTTATTGATGACTACTCGAGGTTTTGCAAAGTATACCTTTTAAGATCAAAAGATGAGACCGAAGATATGTTCTTAAAACATAAAGCAGAGGTGGAAAACCAATTAGACAGAAAAATCAAAAGACTTAGGTCTAACCGCGGTGGTGAATATGGCACTAATTTCCTCAAAGAAATTTGTGAAAAAGAGGGAATAATTCATGAGCTTTCTACTCCTAGAACACTTGAACAGAATGGTATAGCTGAGAGAAAAAATAGAACCCTCAAGGACATGATTAGTGCACTGCTTGTCACTTCCAGGTTATCCATGGATATGTGGGGGGAGGCGGTACTTAGTGCTTGTTATATTCTTAACAAAGTGCCTCATAAAAAATTAGAGAAAATCCCATATGAGTTGTGGAAAGGCTATGGCCCAAACTTGAGTTACATGAAAGTGTGGGGTTGTTTGGCTAAAGTAGCTTTACCGTCTTTTCAACGTGAAATTGTTGGACCTAAGACTGAGGATATTGTCTTTATTGGTTATGCCGAAAATAGTGTTGCTTATAGATTTATGCGTTGAAAAGATCGTTCTATAACTTAATCCAGAAATGCTGAGTTTTTTGAAAATGTATTTCCTTTAAAGAAATATGATGTTTCTCCTGATAACACTCCTGCATGTGCATCTTCTTCTTCTATGTCTTTACCTGATTCTGCTATTACACATGATGATGTGAATGTTAAATCGAGAAGGAGTAAAAGACATAGAACTGAAACTAGTTTTGGTCCCGAATTTATTACTGCCTTTCTTGTAGAACTCAAAAGAAAAGATAACTTTGATGAACTAGATGAGTTAGTGGTTTGTTTTCATATTATTGAAGACGAACCTAAGACATATGAAGAGGAAATAAAATCAGTAGATGCTAGTTTCTGGAAGGATTCCATAAGGAGTGAGATTGATTCCATTATGTCTAACCACACTTGGGAATTAGTAGACCTTCCCAAAGGGGCTAAGGCAATTGGTTGTAAATGGATCTTTAAAAGGAAACTCAGAACTGATGGAACTGTTGAAAGGTTTAAGGCTAGATTAGTAATTAAAGGTTATACCCAAAAGAATGGAATTGACTTCTTTTGTACTTACTCTCCTGTCATGAAAATCTGTACTATTCGTGCATTATTTGCTTTGGCTTCCATTCATAACCTGATTGTACACCAAATGGATGTGAAAACTATATTCCTGAATGGAGACTTAAATGAGGAGATTTATATGGAACAACCACCAGGTTATGGAGTTCCAGAACATGAAAGTAAGGTATGTAGACTTAAGAAGTCTTTATATGGTCTTAAACAAGCACTGATTCAGTGGTATTTGAAATTTCATGAAACCATTCTCAGTTTTGGTTTTTCGGTTAATGAATCTGATGCATGTGTATACTCAAAGATGTTTGGCACTAATAGTGTAATTATTTGTCTCTATGTTGATGACATGTTGATCTTTGGTACATGTATTGAAGTTGTGAATGAAACTAAGAGTTTCTTGTCCTCTAGATTTGAGATGAAGGACTTAGGTGAGGCAGATGTGGTTTTAGGAGTAAAAGTCACAAAGACTGATAGTGGCTTCACTCTAAGTCAACCACACTATGTAGAGAAAATCTTGAAAAAATTCAATAATTTTGATGTCGTACCAGTGAGAACTCCTTATAATCCTAGTGTACATTTGTGTAAAAATTTGGGTAAGAGTGTATCTCAAACTTAATATGCTAATATCATTGGAATTTTAATGTTTTTAATGAACTACACTCGACCTGACATAGCTTATGCGGTCAGTAGACTAAGTCGGTATACCCATAACCCTAGTAGTGATCACTGGAATGCTCTCACCAGTTTGATGAAATATCTTAGAGGTACGATGGATTGGGGTTTGCATTTTATTGGTTATCCTGTTGTTTTAGAGGGTTATACTGATGCTAATTGGGTAATAGACAATGATGAAATTTGCTCCACTAGTGGTTTTGTATTCACTTTGGGTGGAGCTGCTATTTCTTGGAAGTCTACTAAGCAAACAGTTATTGCTAGGTCCACTATGGAGTCTGAGTTCATTGCGATGGACTTAACTAGTGAAGAGGCCGAGTGGTTGAGATCATTATTAGCTGACATACCTTTGGTGGGGAGACCCACACCTGCTGTTTCACTATATTGTGATTCACAAGCTGCCATCAGTATTGCCTAAGAATGTTGCTTATAATGGAAAAAAGAGGCATATACGCATTAGGCATAAAGCTGTGAGAAATTTGATCACTAATGGAGTGATCTCTCTAGATTATGTTAAATCTAAAAGGAACTTAGCTGATCCTTTAACCAAAGGACTATATAGGAGAATGGTTCTGGATTTGTCGAGGGGAATGGGACTTAAGCCCTTATAGGTGGGTAATTCATGGTGGACACCTAGTTATAGGTCAAACGAAGCCATGAAGCACTCACTAATGTACACACTTTTTACATTCCCATGACATGTGTACCTTGAGGTTGAGCATAAAGCTCTTAATGGTACTATAGCCCTAATTGATGAATGGTCCTTGTGAGACGGACCTGATGGTTCCACCGCTTGATGATAGCAAGGTTGAGCTTGCGAGCTCTTAATGATTCCATAGTCCTCAACTGTGGGGGTGGTTTATGGTAGATAGACCTGATGGAATAACCTACTTGGGTGTGAAAGGTTGGCCTCCTTCTATGAAAGACATGGGCAATCTTTCTAGAGCACCCATGAGCATCCCGAGGTGACTAAGGCCAACATGTTTTTGACTTGATCGCGGAACTCGATTGTGATAAGTTGAGATGTGTGTCTTTAGGTGAATCCTCGAACCAATGAGTTCAAGACTTGTACACTTAATTGGTAAAAGGAATGCCTAGATTCACTATGTGTTGGTTCAATCGAAAGATACTAGCATTTAAGCATCAATCCTTGCTAAAAGCTCAGAACTCTTTATTTTTATGGCCTTTGCATTAGTGGGGGATTGTTGGTAATGCAAGGCTTTTGTATTATCTTGCTTTGTGGGTTCTTCCTTGCTTTATTTGGTCTCTTTGTCCCACATAGAAAATTAGCTTTGCCTAAAATTAGCTTTACTTTTAAAACAGTTTTAATTGCCGTAACTGCTGCTTGATTTTCATCCCACATCGAGTAGTAGTTGCTGATAATGGGGGCATTTTAGTATTTATTCTCTTCAGCCCTCTCTTCTTCAATTAAGAGCTTGTATAGAGTTCCAACTCTTCTCTCTTAAGTGCACGGATAAGAATAGCACCATGTTAACCTTGGAGGCGACGTCCATGCAGCCGATTGCACCTAGTCAGGGACTAAATCGCTTCTAAATCAGTGGGTTTACCACGGCACGGGTTTTCCTTCCTATTTTCTCATCAAAATATTTGGCTCTAAATTTCTTATATTGTCACAGTATTCAAGTTATTCTCCAACAATCATATCATCTTTAAAAATGATTCTATGATCATTGGAAGCATAACCCAATGGTTCCGAGATTTTGTTCTTGATAAAGTAGGGACACGAAACAAGCTTCAAGAAATTCAACAACCTTCATTGCAAAGGGTTTCCCAGCCTTTGTCATGACCACCTCCTCCTCATGGCGCGATTAAAATCATTGTTGATGGTAGTGTTATCTCTAACTCAAGTATTATTTCTTCATGAGGGGGTTGCTCATGATTTTATCGGGAATTGAATTTTTTGTTTTACAGCCAACTTAGGCATGGGTAGTATTTTGATCGCAGAATTATGGACCATTTTTTTATGGCTTACTTGAAGCTCACAAAAGAGGGTTTACACACAGTGCCGTGTGTTCAGACTCCCACATTGCAGTGAAGTTTCTCTAGGGCACTTCTTACTTTCATTATCTTTGTAGCTCATTGCTAGAAAGTTGTAGGGACCTTCTGTCAAAGTTTCTTTTTGCTCAATTCATCCACAATTACCGTGAAGAAAATAAAGTTACAGATATGATAGCTCACTTGGGTCATGGTTTTGATTACAATATCCACTACTTTAAGAATTCTCCTATAATAGTATGTGATAAGTTGCTTTATTATATCATTGGTAGAACTAGTCGGAGATGTTGCTCCATGGCTAGATAGTTTCTTTTCTTTGTAATTGACGGTTTGGTTTTCTATCCCTCCCCGTTGTCCAAAAAAATCATAACCACTTCCGCAAAGATATAATGTAACGGAAGTAGTATATTGATGTACCCTTTTATAAATAGAAAAGAAAATTGATGTACCCATATTTTGTTCACAACGAATTATCGGAAAGAAAATTAGGTTATATGCGTTAAGTGTACTCGACTCCAACGCCATTGCGTGATAGTTGTGTCATTGCATAGCAAGAAAAGCTTTATTATCAATCAATCACGAACATCTATCACCAAACAATTTCGTCAACAACTTAGCGGAGATTATCCTAATGATTTGGGTGCTCGCCTCAATCGAGATCCTTTTTCTTTCTTTCTTTCTTTTTTTTTTTTTGTGCGGTGGCATCTTACATGGACCTCTTGTATTGTACCGCTGTAACAACCGAAACAAGAAGCTTAATGTATAATAACATCTTCAATCCATTAAACATGTCTCGTGAGCTCCCTCCACGCAGTCGCACCAAAGGTTTACTTTCCCCACGCTGGCTTCCTTTGTGGCTCATCGACGCACACAAAAGGAAAAGGAGGAGAAAAAAGAGAGATAGAGAGAGGTTGCCGTGACGCTAGCCGACGTCAGTTCAAATGGGTTTTTGAATAAATTGTAAAACCTTATTGGACATACAACAGAGGACATAAATGATAAAGCCAACTGTTGGGACTTGGGAGGACGTAAACAGGAGAAAAAACAAATTGTCCGTGAAAGATTACCCCGTATCTCGCCATATTATATCAGCATCTTTTCTTTTTATCATTAACTACAAAATTTATCCACAGGGCAGTGAGAAATAATTAGTTTGATGGAGACTCATCGAGATTGTGTGTACCAATGACGGGTTACCAATACGAGTAGTAAAAAAATAATCTGGACATGAAGCAAACTCTGAAAATGCGTGTGTAATGCATGCCATTTCATTGTGTCGTGCTGAAATTCAGCACTCGTCGTACAACAAAAACTCAACATTTCTTGTTCAAATTTTAAAAGCAGGGCAACCATTTGCTGGTGGTCGACTGCAAATCAATATCATCTTCTCTTAACTTAAGAGCCATGGCAGCGTAGTTTTATTTTTCAGAAATAAGCTTCCCTCTTTCCCTCTGTTTAGCCATGGCATCCTTCATAGCTTCCTTTCTTCTCTTACTAGCTAATACTTTAGCCAGCACTCCACTCACATTAGGATCATTCTTCTCCTGTGGCGGCGGCGGAGGCCCTCTTTTCCCTGCCGCCAATGCACTTTGATCAATGACATTGACCCCCAGGACTAATCCTCCGGCCAACGCGCAGCTGACAATGTCTCTGCAGCGTCGATCAGATATCAAGCGCTCGTCCAAGAATCGCAGACAAGTTTTCCCCGACAAAGAGAAGGATATATATATATACACACACACACACACACATATAAAGGTAAGCATTTACCTGCGTTGGACTGGAAGAGAGCTGGTTTGGTCCAATGTCGCCTGGGCAGAGCTTTTTTGACAAGGCAAATTACGCGTAGAAGCTTTCTTGCCGGATGATTTTATGGTTGCTGCTGCTGAAATAGCGGTGACATTTGCTGGAACTTGAGCTATATGAGTCATGGCTCTCAAACGTTTCGAGATTTAATCGCTTAGACCGGATACTAACATGTCATCGCTCTTTGTAAATTTGTTTGAGATCAATGGTAAAAATGGCGTAGGTTGCTGATATTTCTTCTGTGCCTATAGAAATCGCGTGGAGATAGATTGTGACTAATGAGACAAGTAGACAATGAAAACCCATTGGCTGTCCCTGGATAAGGATACCTACGTGTGGGTCCTGGAACTAGTCCCTATCCCATTTTTGGGTCTCAAATACTGCTTGCTTGTGGAAATAACTAAAGGGCATCACAGTGCCACATAATATCGGACTATTGCATCTGAGATGGAATATGCCCATTGAAGGAACAAAACCAATAAAACCAGAAGCCCTTCCTTCAAGTTAAAATTACAAGACGGCCTCTATGTTTGTTTGGCATACCCAGCTAGCAGAATTGTAGCCAAAGTCCAAATAGGAGGCGGAACCATTATGAATTGCACATCAACTTCTTGGGTGACCACAGTCCACCATTGGCCTCAGCAACCTAAAAAATGTCCTTGGATACCCAAAAAACGAAACGAGTGCTTGGGATTCAATTCTTGGATTCAATTCACTATAAAATGCAAGGTTAAGAAACTTAGTACTTGGGAGTGCTATCGATCACAACATAAGATTGCCAGGTATAAACGAAGCAGCGGCTGTCAAAATTTGAAATTGCATGTCTTAGTGCTAAATATTTGATCATAACATGGGTTGAATGAAAAGTAACTAAATTCACTCCTGCGGCAAAAAGGGCCCACTGTAACATGTAAATAGCTCATAGATTCAAAAACACAAGATAAAACCGAAAACATATTTGCCTAAAGCTTCATCTCCTCCTGCTGCATCTACTCATCATCATCCTCATCATCATCATAATCATTGCCACCAGCAACAGCAGCAGAATTCAGAGCATTCAAGCGTTCAATCAATCTTTCCTTCCTCTGCTCGTACGTCAGCTTCTTCAAGTTGTACCTGTAAAAGACATTGATAAACACAAATTAGAACACGAATCCACCACTCTTAAAACCTTTTTTTTTGTGAGTGAAATCCCAGAGAAAGTCTGAGATTACAGATTCAAGGACTTGGCAAACGTACCTCTTGTGCTCCTTGGGAGCTGGTTTCTCAGACTTCTTAATAGTAGGATCTGCACGGATGGCAGCATGTACCTTCTTGTACAGACCTTCCATTTCATCAGGTCCAAGACCTCTCTTGAGATATTCGCTGAAGTGAGTTTGGTACTTCTCAGGCTCATCCTCTTGAAGAGACTGCCAAGAAGAGTAGTCGAGTTCAAGAAATTGGAAATGCAAAGTTATTCACAATTTCAATATCATCTCCCTCTACCAAACTAGATTTGAATTCAAGCCTCACCCTCATGTAGTCAGCAACATGGCCACCATAGATGTACTTGCGGTGGACCTCAGCATCAAGCTGCTTGCCATCCTTCGAAAACCCAGCAAACCTCTTCTCACTGTGGGGAATGTCAAGACCACCATCCAATGCTCCCTACAGTATATAGTTAATCAAAAGATGTCAGAGAACAGAAATCCTGCAGCTGGAGGAATTGACATAACACAACAGCACACTGATTTGCATAACAGAAAGCTATTAAAAGACCTTCAAAGCACCAAAAACACGATTCCCAGTCGTAGTTCTTAGAAGGCCAACATCAAGGAGAGCACGGAATGGCCTCCTGGTCTCAGTGGGTTCGACAGAATAATCTTCACCTGTAGCCTGTGAAACAAGGACATGGACAAACATAAAAACATAAAATACCAAGGTACAAACATTAAACAGAGAAAAAAAATGCCTCACACAAACCTCAACATTGCCCTCATATTCCTGGTCCATCTCAAGCATCTTCAAAACTCTCCTTGCAAGAAGAAGTCCAGTGCAGTATGCTGGTCACAATAAAACCTTTGGAATTCAGTCAATTAAAAAAATACACATAGACATGTCCCCATAAAAGATATTAAGTACAAAATTGTTACCGGCAGCATAGTTTGTGAGGCCAACTTCAAGCCCATAATGGGGAAGCTCATGAGCGTAGGCTGCAGCAAGGATGGTATCACCAGTGATGCTGGCAGAGATGATTTGCGCAACAATATCCTTGTTGGACTATGAAAGCTATTAAGGACTAGGCAT
The DNA here is from genome assembly GCA_030549775.1 of Tamarix chinensis. NCBI lineage: Eukaryota > Viridiplantae > Streptophyta > Magnoliopsida > Caryophyllales > Tamaricaceae > Tamarix > Tamarix chinensis. The sequence continues at coordinate 68,132,787 of CM060182.1, forward strand.
ATGCAGCAGTGCTATTCAATTGCAAAATTATTGATACACAACACAATATTTATTAATGGCAAACATTGCAAGACAATGGCTGCATTGAGTTGCTAAAAAAGAATCTTTAGCAAAGTAGCTCAGCAGGATACAAATCGCACAACATATCGGTACTTGGGGGTGTTGTATTTGTTCTTGTCTTGGTTAATGAGACGGTTCCTTGCCCGATAGTCAGTCTTCCCCTCTGTCAAGATCATTAAAATCAAAGAACCACCAACACAAAGATCAATAAATAATTTGATGATGTATGCTAGCTACCTCTTCTTCTCTTGTATTTAACTTGGAAACGCTTAAAGTAAGCCTTTGACTTCTGTGCCTTCACAAAGACCTGGAGCAATAGAATGAGATCATGAACACTTAGAACACATATTGAAGTAACATGGATTTCAAAGCCCAAAATAATTATGCAACATAACAAGAATTGCATTGAAACCTGATACAACAGCAGGCCCATGGCCATCCAGACAAGCAACCATCCCAAGAGGTATAAACACATGAATCAAGATCAGGTCGTGCTAGAGGGAAAACATTCAAAAATTCAGTATTTGAACTTCCACATGTGGATGGTCCAGTGCCAAATTTAACATCAACATTCATCTCACATAAGCGTGATGGTCCGATGGAAGTCATGCGATGTATCCCAATCGATGGTCCAGTGGCAAATTCCACCTCCAATATCCACAATACATTCTAATAGAAGAAATTTCTACATATTCAACTCCTCATTCTGGACATGCTCAACATGATAAACAGTTTAGCAAAGGCAGACAAAGCATTAGCTCCCACACATCTCACATTCCTAAACAATATCCAGACTGAGACGGCTATCCCAGTACGTGAAACCTTTGATTAGCACACATTTGGCTTAAAGCAAATAAATATCCTACCATATATTGGAACACAAAAAATGAATTTGATAGTTATTCAAAAAAAAAAAAGAGAGAGAGATAGCAAGACAGCGCAACTATATACGGAAAAAAATGAGATTCCTTGGATCATTTCTGTCTTTCCGTCCCCAAAAATTTCAATAAGTTGATTGCACGAAATTCCAGAAGACAAGGAACGAAATAATTAACATAAAAATAATTATAAATAAATAAATAAATAAATAAAGCTATCTGCTATAACTATATGCAGATAAACCATTATCCAACCCAAATGCAGTTTCGGATATGATCACGAGGAATAGAGATGATAAGAGAAAGGGCTTACCATTGTAGACGAGACCGATCTGCTGCTGCAAGGAGGGGGGAGTAAGGGAGAGGGAGACACAGCGCGAAACGGCTGAGCGAGGTTATAAAGTTAACGAGTAGAATAAACCCTACGATGAGCCTTATCATAGGGTTTTGAGTGGATTGTCGAAAAGGCCCAAGAATGTGTCTATGCAGCCCAATGTGCAGCAGAACCATAATGGAAGAGTTTCATACTATAAAAATTGCAGGCTTGTTTGTACTATCCTTTTTTTTTTCCCCTGTTGATATCTGAAATTAAATTTTTACCTCATTTATACAGTTGGATCAAGAAAAGTTTCGTCAAAATTATCAAAATTTTAGGTTTCATTTCAAAATAGTTTTGTTATAAGGATAAACTAGGTATTTATCAAATTAATTCTGACATATTACATATTTTTTGATCTTATTGTATAATGCATATGCTATGTAAATGGTTGTCACATTATCATTTTTAAAATAAAAATTTTAATTAAAATATCTTCAATTATCTAGGATTATTTTAAAATTTTAAAAAGTATACTATAATATTTTTAAAGTTTTTTTTCATAAATGAACATCTAAATTGATATACTTCTTACTCAAAAAATAATATGTACATCTTTCATCAATCATTTGATGATCTATTATGCTAGTCTTTCACCTCAATCTACCAATATTTTATTCCAATTCTACTAATCTTTTGCCATTATCTAATCTTTCATCTTAATTCTACTAATCTTTCACTCTACTTTTACTAATCTTTAATCATTATCATGTTGATTTTTCACCTCAATTTTTTTAATCTTTCATCCTAGCTCTATTAATCTTTCACTCCAATTTTACTAATCTTTCATCATTATCATGCTGATCTTTTACCACAATTATATTTATCTTTTACCATTATCATAGTAATCTTTCACCACTATCATGTTGATCTTTCATCCCAGTTCTACTAATATTTCTCCTTAGTTATATTAATTTTTCACCATAAAATTTATTTAAAAAATTAACTAATGTGAACATTGTTATTGTGATCTTTCATAATTATTGTACATATCTTTCATCATTGATAAACTCATCTCATCGTTGTATATATCTTTTACCACCATTCTACTCAAATCTACTACCAAATTTCAACATTATTCTCACAGTCTATCGCCATTATAATACATATTTGTTTACCTTACTATACTTATCTTTTACCAATATTAAACATATCTTTCATTGTAATTCAAATTAAATTTCATAATTATTTTAATAAAAAAATTTCTTTTAGTATTATTGTACTAATATTTTACTATAATTTTTTTCTTAAAAAGTATATCAATACAAGTCTCTATTTATAAAGCAATCTAAGAATCATTATGGTAGATTTTTTTAAGTATTTATTAGACCAAACAAAATTAAATTAATTATAAAAGAAACTAATGGGGGACGAGTTACATTGTGTTGCCGTTTGCATGGTATAAATTGCCTCTCATACCAATATGTTGCAATGTATTAGGTTGTTTGTGAATATTACTCTTTTCTTTCTTTTATATAGTATGAATATACCTCAAATAGATCGTAAATGCATCTTGATGGGACTCACTTTAGAGCTCCATTTGGTAAATTAATATAAAACAAAATTGATATAAGGTGATGTATTTTAACTTTTTTTTTTACCATGTGCTTTGATATTAATTTATTTGTGTGAAAATATTTTATAGTAAGTTATGATAAAAAAAGTAAAATAACTTAAAAATTTTTAAAATCAACGTGACACACTAAGATTTAAGAATAGTATGGGCATAAAATAATCGTCAATCACAATCCTCTGAGATGTGATTGTGTGAACTGGTTTCCATAAAATCAACTCTATATAGATGTTCCTATAATGTTGTTTAAAATATGTTATATGGCACCTAGTTAGCCGTGATTTAATGCTGCAAGTTCACCAATTTTATTTCAGCATTTTATGTATATAGTATTTTATTAATCTACATTTTGATAATACAAGATATGTTAAAAAATGATCGTTTATTTGTGATTTACACGGCATTGCATTTTGTTAGATTGCTAGAAGAAAATGTACAGATTGCACCAAATGACTTTAGTATCGCTGGTTTTTGAATTAATATAATAAACTCAAAATATAAATCACATCTATTTATGTGGCATCATATGAAACAACACTATATCTTGCACATTTTTGATCTATAGGCAAAAATAAATAAATAAATCTGCGGGCTATACAATTGCATACCATCTAGTACTACAAAATAAAGAACGTATGATTGGGTAAATACCTAACTTCCTCCCCTTATATATATATATATATAATTTTGTACTTGGGACATGTATTTTGGTAATCTGACCAAATAAATATTCCGTCACTTTCACTTGAATCATATACAACCCACGCCTCAAGACGATAACAAATACAGGTATCAGCTTTTCGGCGATAAAGTTCGGAAGAAATCCTCAAAAAAGTTGTCAAAAATGCGATTGTCTGGCTACCCTATAATAGGTAATACACTGCTTGATACAGCGTAAGAAACTAATGTACAGGACTACATACTGACCGTAATAATAAGAATAAAGCAGCAGAGTAGACGTAACCCACCGCAAGTCCACAATTTTTCAAGTTGCAAGGGCAACTTAGGAAGGCTCCATAAATAGAACTCTCAGCCACATGCAACCATACTATCGTTACATTTGGTATGACCGTGATTAACTCAAGCAACTAATCCAATATATCGGCAAGACTGGAACTGGATAGTATTCCTCCAATGCGGCAATTGACTCAGTTGGCCAAGAAGCAATTCATCTTGACATCGGTTACATCAAGTTGTGAAATCTCAGCTGTACAATTTAAAATTGAACCAATGCTGCAAGAAAGCGAAGTAAAGACAAGGCATCAGATAAGTGATCTAACTAGGGACCCAACTCGCAAAGCCTGTTGCAAGAAGGGGGGAAGCAAAAATTCCTCTCAATATGCTTGTGTACTCGTTTGGTTACAGCTGTAGATGCAAATGTTGTTTGGATTATCCAAGAACACTACGAAGCCTAAAATATAGACCCATGGGCAAAACACGAATCGTCACGCTCAAGAAAGCTGGAAGGATTAATTTAAACAAGCAACCCAACTTTCTACGTAGTTCACTTCACCCTCAAACAAACCCCTCCGAAAAACCATAAACCCACCAAGGACAGTAAAAGTAGGAAAATAGAAGGGCACATCTCCACCAATTACAAAATGCTCAAATGAATATGTTCAAACAGAAACAGAAAACGAATTTAACTAAAGCAAACAGAAATATACCTGGGATTGGTGCGCCCAAGATCCCCGTGAACAAATTCCTTAATGTATGTCCCAGCCTGCAAATTGGATACAGAAAATAGAACACTCCTTCTGGCACATTTCTGTAGTAAAATACTTATTTTCATTATAATATACTCCATCCGATTCAAAATGAAAGATATTTTGGAGATCTATTTTTGTTTCAATATAAATAACGTTCTACAATTTCTAGGTAAAATTTTACTTTATGTTTCTAATTTACCCTTACATTTATTAATGTTATTAAAGTGAAGACTAATGTTATTTTTATACATATTCTTCAGCTTATTTTTGTCGAACTAATCTGATCTGAAATTTTTAAATAGTATTTACGTAGCATTTTACTATTATTAATGTCATAATTAATATTTTCCCTATTAGTATTATCACAATTGTTATCATTAATATCATTATTATAATTATTATCATTGATTTTATATTACTTTAATTATTATCAAAATTTTAATTAGGGATATATTCAGTACTTTCCTTTATTCCTTAATCTGTGTGTACAACTCCAAAAGATTTTTTATTTTGAATCGGAGGAGTATGAAATTATCAAAGTTCTTTCATATTTTCACCTAGTATTTTATCATTTTCAAGCACAAAGTCATGTCACCCATATTCTTATTTATGGATTCCTATGACAATGGACACATACTGAAGTTTCAAGAGACACAGCAGCAATGTGAACCGAAGTCCAGCTGGGTTAAGACCAACACTTGTGTAATCTACATGGATCATCCATATAGTTATGACACGCCTTGCCACTGGCCGCCCAAACAAAACACAGTGGAGGGAACAAGCAGGAAAGGAACGATTAAAAATGGCATTAAGGATCTGGAGACAGGAAAAAGGCACCTGAGTACAGAGATGCAAAAGGAAGTATTGGGAACTCCCAGCAATCCTGTCAATCTTCATCCTACAATTTTAAGAAGGTGATTTCAATTTTTACAGATTTGAGAAAACTATTTCACATTACACTATAAAGAATATAGATCCATTAAAGCCACCCTTCAGATCCTCACCAGTGAATAATCTTTTCACGTTCTAATGGACTTCGACGATGAAGCACCCTTATTGGGGTCCTTTGTACTATTGTCTATTCATACAGGGAATGGGAAACCAATTAGCAGGAGCACAAACAAGTAACAGCAGATATATGAAGCCAGGATTTAGCAGAATGATAAGATTACACCAAAAAATGCTCTTAGCCTGATCAAGTAATATTAGGAAGGCACAACCGAAACAACACATCAAAGAGACCTTATTAAAGAAAATAAAAAGGAATTAATATAAAGTTGTAAATATTCTATTTACATATTATGGATATAAACATTATGAATTTGTATTGTATTAAATTATAAGTTTAATACTCACATTAGTACCATCAATTGTAATAACTTTTCCCATTATGATTCCAACCCCTCAACTTTACATATCCTCCATCTTCTTTCATATTCTCTAACTTCTCATGTAATTAGTATGTGTAGTATATATATGGGATATTGTGAATTGTAAATAAAAATAGAAAATTCACACGTATTAATGAGAATCAGAAGTCATATTCTCTCATCCTCTTTATATTGTTATATTACCTTTCTTTGAGTTCATCAATACTACAAGACATTATAGCATGATTAGCCTCTAATTTATTTCTTCCCCTTATATGTTGTTCACCATCTCCTTAGCATAATCTTTCAAAGATTAATTCCATTATGTGTTTAGATTCATCTTGCTTCTTTCTATCAAATATTTGAGACTAATCTATGAATGATTATTCAATGGAGTTGATCTTGTTCGTGACGTTAGGGTGCCCATAAGCGAATGACCATGGAGTTGATATCAAGTTCAATCGGTGCTTGATAGAAGGAAGTGTGCATTAAATTCATTAGTTATCATTCTATATGAATATGATTATTATATGTTACATACGACTAACCAATCATTTTTATTTGTGTGAGATTTCAATTTTTGTAGGTATACGAAAAGTCGCATATGTGACAAATCTTAGAATCAAGGAGCTCAATTTGAATTTATTAAGCGTTTTAAGGAGGATATAGCATTATGGTTCTAGAATCGACTCTCCACCTTTGCTTTATTCTCATACTAATTGATATTTTTATCAATTTTAATTGTATATATAGCCAATATGTATTTTAATTTGATTGTATCTATGATGATCACCCTTTTAATTATGAGATGGAGGATAGAGATAAATGACGGTTGAAGGTTAAAAGTCTCCTGTTCAATAAACTCAAATCGGATCTACTATGATCTGAAAGACTGTATGGATACTCTAGAGGGGGTGAAATATTTTATAACAATAATGTCAAATAAAATTTTGTGATAAATAAGTGGAAGGATGGCAAACAATAAACATGCAATTTATAATGGTTCAAGAAACTCTACCAAGTTTCTCTACATCCACCACCAAAAGGTTTTACCTTTTGGATTTGAATCTCTCTTTATTTATAGTGTGTGTTTGATGATGATCACTCCTCTCTTAGTTTATGAACCTATAATCTCAATGACCCTCTAGGAGATGATTTACATTTTGCCTAGTTATCCTCTCTAGGTTTATGAGACTACAATCTCAATGACCTCTCTTAGGAATGCTAAACAACACACCACTCTTCACTTATGTTTGAGATGATGAGTTTGAATAAAAACAATAAAAATCTTCACTACATAGCATATGAAAGTGAGTAATCACTAATAAAGATTTTATCTAGAAATAATAATTACAAGTGTATGAGCACTCTAGCTAAATATGAAGAACAAATTGAGCACTAGAGAAGTTTGATTTGGATTTGAAAGTGTAAAATGAAAACTCTCTTTGATTCTTTGTAAGATGTGAAAATGATGATTTTAGAAGAGTTATGCTAACTTGATTGATGTTTATTAAAGTCTAACAACTCTTACTAATAGTGCTAAAAGATGAGAAAAATCGACACCAGCTGTTGGGTGTGAAAAGTACTCCAACAGTCGAATGACAACGAGCAAAAAAATCTCAGAAATGCCCAGACCAGTCGATCGGTTTTCAAACCAGTCGATGGGTTTAAAACTAGTTGATTGGTTGACTAATTTTCAGCATCGCGCACCTTTACAAAAAAGACCATAACTTGAGCTACAAAGCTCGAAATTGAGTGTCATTTTTTTTGCTGTAAAGAAGATATCTTAAGCTTTCCAAGGAGGTATTATTAATCCAAAAATAATGTCCATATAATTTATGGTGAATTTTGTAAGTCAAATTATATGCAAAACTGCTTAAAATAAAATCAATTTAAGGCAGCCTTTTGCACAAATAATTGAAAATATTTTTTATACATGAAATCACTTTAAGATCTTTCAAAATAATTTTTGAATAGGATTAGAAATATCAAATCATTGAAATATCTAAGTGATCAATATGTAAATCATATATACATAAAACCTAAGACTATAACATACTCTTTGAAGCTTGAGTCTTGGAATTTTAAGTACACTTATCCCTTCATTGTTTGTATATTACAAATATGAAATTGAAGTACTTGAAGCTATCTTATTTTGACATCCTTGTTGATCTTTGGCTTATACTTGGGATATGATTTGTAAACTTAATCTTCTTAGCACTCCTTAACTTAGTTAAGTGTTGAATAATTTATTTTTTTCTATGATATACATGCACACTTAACAAGATAAGTCAAATTCATAATTGAATTTGTTATCATCAAAACAAAGGTTGATTGACCTATGAGGTCAACATGATCAATTGAAAGATCAAAAGTGATGGATTGGCGGACATATCACCATCAATCATCATATGTAGATCTACATCACTTGAAGATGATAGAAAGCCATCTAAAGTAACAACGTTTAGAAAATGAATTAAATTTAAACATGACGGATTAATGGTCTCATCGACCCTCACCTTGTATATGAAAGTGATGGATTGGCAATCTCATCGCCCATTGCTACATACATATCTCATCACCTAAAGTTGATTATAAAAAATAGTGTAAACCTCCGTTACCCTAAGTTAACGGAAGGTCACCTGAAGTGGCTAAATTTTTTCCACATACCTAAAGTATGGATAGGTGATTTCACGAGTGTTGGTAGAAGTATGAATCTCCCAACCAATTATATAATTTACAAGTATGTACCTAAGGTACAGAAGCATATGATACAATTGAGGTGGAAACCAAAAGCTTCACCTAATGATTAAATGATCCTAAATATCATATCCATAATTCGATCCCGAATATCGAATATTAAAAGGTGATGAATACCTTATGTGCAATTTGATCAAAGAGATCAAATATTTGAAAGTCTTTCAAGACTTATGTAATACAGATAAAGAAGATCGGATGGCATTAAATACTTCAATTGCTTTTTGATCAAGAAGATCGAACTATTTGGTGGCCTATAGACCCTTGCACTAATTTTATTTTTGCACTTTCTATTTATACAATTTAGTTTCTGAAATTTTAATTTTTGCAATATTTATAATATTTGTTTTAATCACAAAGTAATGATTATGGCTTTGTGCATAATTTGTAAGCCATGTATTCATGAGACTGTCCGCCTACTTTGCAATTGGTAGTTGTTAAACCTACCATAGTCAAGTCTCCTCCAACACTGCAATGGTTAAAGTATTTACAATAGTCTCCCCATTATGTTATAGTTTTGGTGGGTAGAGATGTTTGATGATTGAATCCTAAAGCTTCCTACCAATAAGCAGTTTGATGGTTGAAGCCTAAAGCTTCTCATTTAGTTATTTGCGCACTATTTGAAACATGAAATTTCCAATTTGATATAAATAATTTAATGGTAGAGGTTAAAATCTTCCCGTCTCATAGACTTGAACACGATCTAGAATATCAACTTATCCAATTAAAATGGCATTGTACATTCTTTTTTAAGAATCAAGTATTTTATGAACTTATAATTTACAAGAATGTACATGTGTATGTAGCATGATAAACCTATTAAAGGGTTTCCTAAAGAAACAATAAGATAATTAAATTATGCATGATATTGTAGCTAAGTTTCTAGAGGACTTACTATGGTTTATGAGTATTTAATTGTATCACTACCATCAAAATTGGCTACAAGTAATTCCGAGATAAATGCACAATATATGCATTTGGTATATGTAAAAACCAAAATGTGTCACTAATCAAAAGTTAGTAAACCATAAAAAATTAGCTTTGTGGCATGAGAAGTGAGATCACATTAGTGCAGCAATGATAAGAAAGATTTATTAACTTGCACGAGCACCCACTTAGAATCCTAAAGATTCTTTTTAATTAGTGATCTCATATGAATGTCATATTATTTTTGGCAAATTTATAGTCATGATAATGTAAGAAAACGCAAAATCTCCTATGTCTTTGATAGAATTCAAGTTGACACATGTGGACCATTTAGATTTACCATAGTATATAATGATGCATCAATGTAAAGTCACATGGTATATTTTGCACCTAATATTATTGCATTGACACAAAAGTGAATAGCCATCCAATTGGGGTAAAAATGCAATAGATGCTTTAAGTTGGAAGCAAAATGACCTAGTAGAGTTGTTAATTATGCATTTTAATCGTAGACCCTTTTTAATGAAGTCTAGAAGTGATATGTCAATATTCATGCAATGATTTTTGGTATATAATAATCGCATATCACATTATCCCTCAAGCTAGGTTAATTGGAATAAACCTGATGTTTATTCTAAAATTATTAGATGAGTCTTATATGTGCCTACAATCCCTCATGAATGTGAAATTAAGCCACAAAGAAAACTAGGAATGTTTGTTTCCTTTACCTCAGGGGGGACAGAAGAGGAGATTGAGATTATAAAGCAAATAAGCACTTAGAAGACGTCTTCTATGAGATATGGACCCAAAGAAAAATCAAAGTGCACTTAATGATGCTTATGCTTGCATGATGTAGCTTAGCTATAACTTGCGTTTGTTATGGCCAAGAAATTATGAAAGTCATATATGTTTTGACTAAAGTCCCAACTCTCACATAGATGTATTTGTGGTGACTTCAAATAAGTTAATAGCAAGTATGGTGCAAATACGCTAGAAGCATATGATATAGGTCCAAAGAGCTAAATTCTATTTATAGTCCTTGAAAATGATAGAAAACTTGTCACAATGAGTCAATCTGTCCATATGGATAGAATATGAGAATATATTTCACCGGCGAATGAAATATTCATGAATTATCCTTAAATTGGTGTAAGATAGTATGAGGTAGACATTTATTTACCTAATCAGTTGCAACTGATAATACATAAAAGTGATAATTATTCTTGATTCATTATGGAATGTCATTGGACAAATTATTATTGAGTTAGAATAGTCAAATGTATCTCCTTAATGAATGTGATTTATATGGATAAGAAGTCTAACATTTGAAGGTGTCATATTAATTAACTATAAGTGGGTGTTTGTAAAGAAATAATTTAAAAGTCAATTTGGTACCACATGTCTTTGTACAAAATACAAGTTTTTGTCCCTATGGCAAAGTTTTCAAATGTAAATACTATTAAAGTGCACTTGTACATATAAACAAAATCATAGACATATGAAGGAGCCGTACTTAGTTGAGGGGAGAAAACTGTACTCTTTTCCTTAGACAAAGTTTTTACTGAGGCAGTATTTTAGAGATATACTCTTAAAGGGGAGTATTGTAAGACGTACATCTAAAGGAAAGTATTGTAAATATTCTATTTACATATTATGGATGTACACGTTATGAATTTGTATTGCATTAAATTTTAAGTTTAATACTCCCATTAGTACCATCAATTGTAATAACTTTTCCCATTATGATTCCAACCCATAAACTCTATGTATCCTCCATCTTCTCTTATCTTCTCTAACTCCTCATAATTGATGTAATAAGTATAGATATTATATATACGGGATATTGTGAATTGTAAATAAAAAAAGAAAACTCATACGTATCAATGAGAATCAAAAGTCGAATTATCTCCTCCTATCTATGTTGTTATATTAGCACTCTTTGAGTTTATCAATATTACAACAAAAGCCTATTTAGCAAATATTTATATAGACGCATCTAAGATATCAACCAATATGATACAAAGCTGTGAACAACAAGCAACACCTGGATAAGCCTAAAGAAGCATACACACAAGCTAACACACAATTGCCAAATAATCTCTTAAGTTGCACATATGCCTTCTTGTGCAAACATTACACAATTCATTTTGTACCTGCTTTTTATAGCACCACAAAGAACTACCAAACATATTATTTGTTTGGGTAGTGGGTGGTAACTCTAGAAAAACTGAACCTAAGCATATTATAACAAAAGGGAAATAGCACAACATAGAACATAAACTCTGATGTTTGAATCAAAAAGAAACTACAGAAACAGAGAGCCATGGAAGAACTCACCATATCCTTAAGGGAAGATATAGTCTGCAAGTCTTCATCCTCAAGGGGACGAGATATCCACACCAATGCAGAATACTGCTTCTACAAGAATGAAGATAGCAAATGCAAAGTTTGTCAATGTTTGGGCATCCAAACATGAAATTTATTTACAAATGGGGCCCGAGAATAGAAAATAATCATTGAAATGATCCATGCTGAGACTAACCTGCTTCTCTGCCTCACCTTCGCGCATCAGGGTCCAAACTTCACTGTCAGCAATCCTAAGATTCTTCACCCCAACCTAGCAAAATCAACATCAATGTTGATAGCAGAGACAAGCAGTAAGAAATGAAGTGGCATGTGAAATGGAGGGTTCAAATGTACAGGGATTGCAAAAGAAAAACCAGTTTTACCAGTTTGCTCCAGGAGCTATTTATTTTTCTTTCCGTCTCTTTCACGAGCACTTCAGATGGGATGAGCCTGGCATTTTGTATCTCAACCAGAAAAGGCCGACCTGAGCCCAGCATACGAACCTGAACAAACATTCTCATTGAATATAACCATACTATAATAATGGAAATTAAAGCTGCAACTCACATGCTCAGTACATCTATATCTTCTCTACCGGCAGCATGGAACTTGTAAGTATCACCATGGAATAATGAAATAACGCTGCCACCCAAAATCTCCTATCAAGAGAATGTAGAATGTCAAAATGGTTCAGAAAATATCAAAACTTCAGACGTATCTCAAAATTGTGAAACCAAATCACCCATGGAATAAATCATACCTCAACAGATGCTTCTCCCTTCCTCTCATCATCAATGATCCAACGAGTTTGACTCACATTTCTAGAGTACTGCAGCACAAACATTTTAACAGGCTAAATGAACATCAAAATGGTGGACAAATCTCAGGCTACATGAATGAGTAGGATAGACAGCTCACTGGTGAAGCATATCCAGCTATATAACCCTACCCCTCTATGAAAATAGAGAGGATAAGGATAAACTTCTACAACATCTGAATCTCCTACCTCGAGTATAAAACATATTTATCTCAACTTTAATTAGGGATGTTCATGAATCCGATATCCGGTATTTCAGATATCTGACAATTCATATTGGATCATAAATAATCAGTCGAATATCTGAAAATTTAGGATATATACCAAATAAGAAATATTGGATAAAAAATTCTCCAATCAAAATATAATAAACCAATCCTATTTAATCTAATGATTTGATTCAAGTCTTAAATTACATTATATTCAATTAGTAAATTCACTTTTCTAATAATATTTAAATACTTAATAAAAATGTTAATTAAAAAGTATAAAACTTAACAATAACTAATTTTTAGAATATATATGCATATACGTATAAAATTTATTGGATCGAATATTATTTGTATTTGTCGGATCGGATATCCAATTTGTTTGACTTTTTAATGACCAAATCGGTTATTCGATCAGAAAAAATGATCGGATCAGTTATTTGATTTTTCACATTGGATCGAATAGGATATCATATCAATTCATCAGATAGTAGATCCCATAAACAATCCTAACTTTAATCATGTCAACAGGACCATCCCCTCCTATCCTAAGCATAAAAGATGGCAAGCTCAATCCCAAGTACTCACAATGAAATCAACAATAATTTTGCAATAGTTCAAGAAATATGGCATACATAATTACATTCCAGCTCCTTTAACACCAACCCCACCCCTATATACGCCACATGCTAGATCTTCAATCAGTTTATACTACTTTCTCATAAAAAAAAGTCTACCCGAAGTTGGATCTAATACATGCTGGGAAAGAAAGAGATCAAAAGTTTGGAATGATAAAGTGAGAAACAGATCCCAGTAAAGACATGGTAGAAGTTAGCTAACCTTGAGGTATCTCCCCCCTACATAAACAGATGTCCTGTAGCAATTAAGGGTCAAGCAGCAGGCTGATACCTGGAGGATAAATCAAGTGAATTTCGAAAAAATGTAAGCTACCAAACACAAATTTCTCCCATTTCCACAGATAAGAAATTATAGAGAAGAACAAACTTTTCGGCATAAAATTGACAATCTAAACATCCAAAGACGCAGATATTATGTGAATTTTTGTAGCACAAAGGGTTAGCCCATACGAAGAAAAGTGATCTTTCACAATGTGGAATAGAGGAATCATCCGCAAACAGCATAATCTTAGTCGCATGTAAGGAACCAAATTACCTTTCCCTGCAAAAGTTTGGAACCAGAAAATTGTTGGTCTGCTGAATTATTAGACCACCTCTGAATTTGACTCCTTTCCCTGGTAGAAGGATCAGAGTGATCCATATCACCACCTACAGATCCACAAGCAATTTTCCCACTGTCATAAGACACTGTCTCCATCAAAAATACTGCTAGGTGCCAAAAACGTAGATCATGCCTGAGTGCATGTGTTAGATGCCATGTCCCACATTGAGGATTTAATGACTTTGTAGTGCCTCTTCAGCAAGTATTGGCCCATATTCTACTAGCCCAAGTTTTTGTTAGGATTGTATCCAATGCATGCAAGTGGGTGCCAATTAGGCACTATGGACTTCTTATCAAAATGTGCAATAAGGTTCCCTCATCATTAAATCACAATCATGATAAGTAAGCCAGACTGTTGCCAGATTTTTACCCAACTAATTACTTCATATAAGAAATCCACCCTAGTCCTCCTTACTTGGCCCAGGAACCTGATAGGCCCATAGTCAAATAAGCATATGTTAGGAGGAATGAACTGCAAGGTGGTTCGGTAAGGATAGGCCCTGCTTGGTAGTTTTCATTATCCACAGTTCAGTCAAGCAGTCATCTTAATGGAATATGCTGTGTCTGTTAGTATATTGAGTGTGTTGGGGCTAGTTTGTTGTGTTAGGTGCGTCACCATTTCTGTTATGCTGAGTCAGAAACCAAAGCCAGCTGCTCCTCTGCTTCCAGAATTTGGGGGGCGAGGCGAAGGGAAAGATAAGCTGTAATTATGGTAGATCAGTGAATGGATGCCACGCACTCTAATACCAGGTTGTTACTGTTCCTGGATATTTTACTATCAATACAGCAACCTCTACTATTTCCCAGTAAGAATATAGCCTGCTTGGTGGTTGCATCTGCCAGTTTTCATTACTTACAGTCCAGTCATTTTAATATGTTCTGTCTGTTAGTATATTGAATCTGTCGGTGCTAGTTTGTTATGTTGGGTGAGCCAACATTTCTGTTATCCTGAGTGAAAAGCAAGAGCCAGCTGTTCCTCTGCTTAATAGTAAGAAGAGGTGATGAATGGAAAGGTAGGCTGTAATTCTGGTAGATCAGTGGGTGGGTGTGAGGACCTGGAATACCTAGTTGTTACCCTACATATTTTACTATCAGTACGGCTACCTCTACAGTGTCCCAGTAAGGATAGGCCCTGATTGGTAGTTGTGCCTGTTAATATATTCAGTCTGTAGGTGAAAGTTTGTTATGTTGGGTAAGTCACCATTTCTGTTATGTTGAGTCAGAAGCAAGAGCCAGCAGTTCCTCTGCTTCCAGGACTATTAAGAGGAAGGGGCGAAAGGAAAATAGAAATGTAATTCAGGTAGATCAGTGGGAGGGTGCCAGCCTGCCAGGACTCGGTTGTTACTTTCTTGATAATTTAATCTGAATACAACTACCTCTATAGCTTCCCTCTCTAAGTTCTCTATTCTGATATGTTTTGTGCATAATTAAACAAGAAAGTTCTGTCTGGAGTCCAGAACCACTGCAAGAAAACCCAGACAAGGAACCCCTGAATTTCAGAAAATTCTGGTTCAACAATAAACTATTTCTTCCCTATTTTTTCTTTAATTGCTTCCAATAGATAATCGATTATTTTTTTTTAGCTAAAACCTTAATTTCGGAAAGTTAAGGATCTAGGAACTGCGTAAGAAAAGTTTGGATTTCAATATATTTATGTTGCAAAAATTTTTAGATATCATTAATTACCCAGTGCCCTACACAGATTCCTTTTCCATTCTTCGATTCTTTCTTCCTTTTGCAAGTTTGTTCTTCAAGTCTCTGCTGATTCACACTACCATAACTGAATATCACTCATATCACAGTGGTTGACACTTTCGTAATCAGTCTTATTTCCACTAACACATGCCCTACTTACTGTTTAATGGTTCTATGCTGTCATGGTAACTGTTTATGAATCTAGAATTTGCTTCACATTCCAACTTCCTTGCACCCTATGGCTATGGTGTCTAGGGGTTCTTTGGCCTATTTTCTCATCCTCTTTCAATTCCTATCAGTCTTTAAGGCAGTTGAGTGTAAATTCATTTCATATACTCAAGTATTTACTCTTTTAGTTTTGCATGTTCATCTAGCTAGTCTCCTCTAAAGGCCTCGGTGGATCCTAGAATTTCCACATCAGCTCTCATTCTTTTTCTTCTATATATCTTTCAACCTAATGACCGAGGGAAGAGAAGACAAAGCTGAAGGAAGGATCGAGGTTCAACCAGTCAAGTTACATCGGTGTTCACTGTTTCAGTTAGTCTAGCAAAAACCATTATAAAATCAAAAGAAAGGAGAAAATGAGGTGACATGCAACCTATAACTAAGATGAAAAACAATAAATATAGAGCTCATAAGACATATTCAAGACCTCGATATGTCATAAGGGGAAGTATGAGGAGAAACAAACTGGTGGACATATTCATGATTTGCTTTCAGTCAAGACTTCCAGTCAAATAGTTGGACATTATCAGAAGCATTGAACAATTCCCAGGAATGCAACCAGCGAAAGAGCTTTCAGTATTCATGACAATATAATTATTTCAGAGACGAGAGAAACTCATTGAAGCACAGAACTAAAAGCATATAAATTCCAGCAGTCAAAAGCATATTTGCAGATCCAAAACATTCGAGCCAGAAAAGCTTCTAATGTGGTAGAGTTACTAATCAGAAAAGGTTCCACTAGCAATGTTACATGCCTGTTTTTCTCCTCTTGCAGGATTGGTTTCTCTCCATGCTGGAATCAGATTTCATCACTGCATCTGGATAAGAGTATGTTAACCGGATACGAAAAGAGCTGGAATCACCTTTGACGCCCTGCACATACACACAAGTTAATGAGATGCAGAAGTAGACCCAACCTTCCATTGCAAGAATACCCCTTTCCTGCATGGCAAGAAGGGATGCCAAATTAAGTGATTGCATGCAAGCTATAAGATAACACAATAGAATTGCACATTAGACACACGGAGAACCCACGAAAATTGGACTTGCATTTGTCCAACTACCTAAGGAATCTGTAATTCAATGTAGGCACGCGACTAAAGTTCATGTAGGATGATTTACACTCACCAATAACGCTGCAAGAGGTTTCAAGATAGCCACCTTCAATGCATCCTTCACAGAGATAATTGTCGACTGCAGGCTTTCCTGGAACCAAGTTTCAGATCCATATTTTTGTTTCATTAATAACCTACATAAACAGGATCATTTCTCAGGATAATTAAACCATCATGTGTTAAGTAATGGAAGTTGGGAGTAATTGTTCAACAGATCAATATCAGCAACATCCAGCAGCTACAATCCCAGTTGAAAAGGAAGATAAAAATCAAATAAATAATAATAACAACAACAACAATAGAGTTTAATAGAGGCCTGCACTTAAGAGTGAAAACAGACCTGTCAAAATACAATTCACTCAAGAGGCCAAAGCTTAATAACAAATTCTAACCTTATGGCATCATCATTCTTCAAGAGGACTGGTGGGAAAGATATCTCAAGACTAAAACCATCTGGCTGATGACCCTCTTTCTTCACAAATTCATAAATTAATACAGCCAAGTCATAGGCACAATGACATTGTACCAGTTCACCTTTGTCATCGACATACATAAACTGCAAAATCCCACAGCAAACATGGCAAATATCAACCTGATTCGATGACACTCCAGGAGGAGAAGGATCTGATTTCCCGTCCACGATGAGGTCAACATTCACTGATTGTTCAGTAGAGGTTTTCAGATTATCATCGGGAACAGGCAGGATCGATAAAAGTGTGGACATACAAGTGTAACTAGGTCCATGCAGTCCAAAAAGACGTAGCACGCATTGGGCACATACCTACAGATCACAATAATTGAACTTCACTCATCAGCAAAAAAAAAAAATCATTTCATGAATACATGCTGTCAAGAATAAGCGGTAAGATAACTCATATTCTTGACTAGATGTTTAAAACATAATAACAACCTTTTTTAGGGCTAATCCAAATGTTCAATTAAACAATTTTCCATCATTGCCTGGTACATGAAGTATGAGCATAAATTCATTCAGAAGAAACTATGACCACAAGTCTAAGACTCGTCTATGACACGTTAACTCACTTCAAATTAGTTAAACTAAAAACAAAAGCCAATATTGAACAATTGAATCTCTCCAGAAGATCAAACAATTTATAGTATCATCTACATTTCAGTTCAAAATTAAGAAGAAATATATAGAATACTACTCTAACCAAATTTGATGAATGTTGCCAAAATGAGTTAATAATAACTAAATTGAGATTGCCCTTAAGCTACGCTAGCATAATAGGTTTAGCTCCAAAGCTAGCAACGTTAAAAAATCTAAGAAACAATCATAATTAAATTTATAAGCATGGGACAATACTAGTTTGTTCGAACAATACAGTTCAGCTGAAAACCTTACTGAGCAACATTCACCACAGCAAGTGCCGTGAATTGATTGAACTGAGCTTTTAGTCATCATATGCTCTCAAACATCAAATGAAATCCATATTAACAACACTATGCAAAACAAAAACACCAACCCCAATGGACAACAGATCCTTCACAGCAACCGGAGGTAACGACTGGACAAATTCGCTGAAGAGACGCAATTCTTCCTCGAAGGCTGATGCCGGTTGCGCCACCATTACACTGTCGGTAATTGACGCAGCTCCGACACTATGGGCCATATACGAGCTCCGTTCTACTTCTATCTCATTAGCCGTCACCGTTCCAGGTCCGCTACCACCGTCTTTGCCTCCAAATTTTTCCGTTCTCCGCCCCTCCCACCTTACTTTCCCTGACTTTTCATTTTTGGGCTAATAAGGGGAAAACAAGGCCCATGGATGCCCCACGTAGTAGGATCGGAAAAAACTTAATTTTACGTGGGCCAAGCACTAATTAATCAGTATGATTCAAAATCTAAATGTGAAAATAAATTTTAACTATTAATTTTTATTAAATTATAATATAAAAATATATTTGCTACATTTGTATTAAAAAAAATTATAATCTTTTTATATGTATTTTATATAAAAGTTATTCGTATTAAAAAGTAATATCATAATCTTTTTTTATATATTTTTTATCAATATATATTAAAAAATATTAATAATCAAATTTTATCCTTAAAATACATTGTGGCCTATATTTTAAATCGGATTGAGAAGTTATCAATAACCAAAAATTCTTTAGTGAACCACGGGATAATACCGACCACTGTAATAGAACAATCTTGACCTTTAATTTATAACTTTATATCTCATTCATCCAATATTATTTGTTTTTTAAAAAAAATAGGAAAACTGATTTTAACTATAATGAATAATAGTATTTTTTTTGTCTGGATAGTTATCTCAACTCAAAATAAAAATATAACTAGTCAATACCACTTCAAGACTTCTATCGCCATTGCCTCTGATTGGTAAGACTCTCATCACCTCACAACACCATGCCCTCTCTATTGGGAATGACCATCAAAACTATAGCACAATTATAATAAAATGTAATAGTAAATTGCAATTATAAGAATGAAGATTTATGGAAGGAAAAAATTAGAGACTTTTATTAAATATTGAGAATGGGATAAAATGGGAGATTACACACTTAATTACAAATAGCCAACATGGGTCTTTTATACCCTCCCTCATCCTTGGTCAAACACTCAACCATCATTTGCTAGCAAGTTTAGTATGACTTTCTATATAACATTAGTTAGAATAATAAGAAGTGTACAAGTTACCACATGATGATTAGCTTTATAAGTCGACTCATGTTGTCTTCCAAATATCATGCTGATAAGTATCAAATATATTATATTAAGGGATTTTCTAATCACCTCCATACTTTCCATCTTCACTATGTTAGTGGTCACGTCTTCTTCCTCTACCTTAGTCGATATTTTGAGTTATCTCAAACAAAAAGCTCCCCCTCAACCTTGATTAGGCTGAACTCTTCTCAAGTTTGATCTACCAATTAATCCCATTAGCTAGTCTTTGGTCGACTCCCTTACTTGGTCGTCGCCCTTGATTAGTTGAATTCCTTAACCAGTTGATGCCCTTGCCTAGCCAATGCCCTTTTTTAGTTGACACCCTTTGTCTAGTTGATGCCCTTTGTCTGGCTCATGACCCTTGCTTGGCTAACTCACTTGTCTAGTTGTCGCCCTTGTCTGGTTGATGCCTTTAACTAGATAACGCCCTTTACCTGACGGATGACATTGTCTGTTCGTCGCACTAGTCTAGGTGATGGCCTCTGACACTACTCGGCAGACTTTATTCTGGCCTTATGTCTTGGCATTGAATTTGAAGACACTACTTGTGTTGAGAAACCACATTAATTGTCCCCCCTCTAAGACATGGGAAGAGACTTCTTCTTATCTATGGATAAGAGTTATGCACCATACTCAAAAAAAATATGGCACAACACGGGACATGCTTACTTTCGGGTAAGGACATTGTAAGCATATCCAACTCATTTTCATCGGTATGAAATTTCTCATATAGTTAACTCCCCTCAAACGCATCTTACATCTAGTGATACCTGACCTAGATATATTTGGATCTTGAGTGGAAGCTAGCATTATCGCTAATATGAATGACACTTTATGAATCCCTAAGTACCACAAACTTGTTAGGCCTCAACCCAATCTCCCTAACCAACCTATTCATCCACAGCATCTCGTTTCACCCCTTTGTATTGGTTGTGTACTCTACCTTAGTCGTAAACAAAGTCACACGCGTTTGCACCATGGTCCAACCGAATTATCACTTCTAGATTGTGACCAATCGCATGGCACAATGAATTGACTATAAGTTATATATTTATGCTATTTGCTTCGACTATTATTGCTTTGTTTTCTTGTGTATACTATCAATTTTATTCAACAAGATACATACATGTTACCAAAGGTGGGACCTTACATGGACCAAAAAGCTTTTGAAATACTAATTCAAGACTAAACGAATCATCAAACATCAACACAATGTTATATATATGACACATCACCTTAACATTCTATCTATCTACACACTAAACTAACTAGTTTAAGTCCAAAAAAAAAAACAATAGAGCTACCCACGAGCCTTGAGTCATGAATGAATAACCGTAATGCCCCTAAGTTAGTGATAGACGATGAAGGCTTAAAAGGATTAATAAGGCTACTAATATTAGCAAACTATACTTTCTTTTTGAGAAACCTATTATTAAAGAATTTTATAATTAAGCTTGCTTCACTTGGAGTAAATTAAAGTTGGGCGACCTATTAGAAAGTTTTTTGGGATGAGTGTGAGTTGATAAAAAGTACGTTAAAAAACTCGTGTTTATTTGTGTGGTTAGTAATTGATTATGAAATCACTTCAAAGTAACTATCCACGACCTTTTGAGGTTGAGATGTTAGGCAACATGGATAGGGTAGGGAAATAGGGAAGAGGATGGTTGTGATTCTAAATTTGTGTCTTGGTTGGATGTGAAAAAAGAGCTCGGTGTTTTTTTTTTAAAAAAAAACAAAGGGAAATATGCATGATATAGCCCTGATTTCAACCTTACCACGAATGGTACCAAATTGATGGATTGAAAGGTTGAAGTTAGGGCAATGGTAAGGAGCACATCTGTCACATGAATGAGAGGATGATAGCTGAGCAAAAATTAAAAACAACTAGACCCAAAAAAGGGTTATTAAAATACAGACTTTCAATCTCAATTTGTGGTTTGGTCCAAAATAGAGAAGAGCAGCTTTAAATTCAATTTATCTGAATTAATTTTGATTTTAGAAAGATAGTGGACCATAACTCTTCAAGTCCATTGAACAAGAGGGTTGGGCCAACACAACCAAAATCCAACCTAATATCATCAAGATTTTAAGATAGTTATCATCATCAGCTATTACACACCCTACAACAATATGTAGTCTATATACAACGATAAATTAGTTGGGCTAGTTATCAGACCCAACTATATACGATCTAAATTCCTAATCTAACTACTTAAAATTATAAGGATAACATAAACACTATTTAATCTTCAATTCAACTATAGCTTTGCCAACATTGTTTAAAATTAAACCCATTTTAGTTATAGATATAAAAAAACATTAGGAATAAATGTAAGTAAATATTAACCATATCCGAATAAATATTAAAAAATCAAGAGGGGTCGTGGTCACTAACAATTGGCCTCAATCCGATAACTAACTTCACGGCCATCAGAGTGCATAATCGATCCTTAAATTCTCTTGGCTTAAGTAAGAAAAATATATATGCATGCAAGCAAAACATTTCACACAACTTCAACGTGAGGACTTGATTAATGTTAGTACAAGCTAGCTATATAGCAGGGTACGAACGTTCCTGGAAGAACAGCAAGCTATTCGATCCATCCAGTTAAATAAAATTCCAAAACCATGCATGGCTGGCTGCCTGCCTTTTGACCCACAAGCAATCAACGAAAAAGGCAGACAACATCTCCTAGAGATTAATCCACAAATGATACATATAATCGACATTCAGAACGCAGTGCATGACCGACTGCAGTTATATATTTTGTATGTTTTTTAACTTGCTGCGCGGAAATTGAAAAAAAAAAGTAATTAAGAAACAAAACATCAATAATGCTACGGCTACAAAATAATGATGGGATAGAAAAACGCAGAACTATTATATGAACGTGGCCGTGCTTTCTAGTAAATCCCTAAGGAAAGAACAAACAAAGAAAAACAAGAGTATAGGGACTAATTGAATCTTAAAGCGGACAAAATATTTCTAGCTAGCTAGCTAGCTCACGAAGGCCTCGACAATATATACATATATACACTAGCTAGGAGTAGGGCTACTAGCTATTAGCTACAATTATTTATTACCGTGCTGTCATGGGCATAAACCATGAGAAATAAAGCTTGGGTGAAATCGTACAATCTAGTTTGTAGAAAGATTGGATGATGTCGTCTTCCATGTTGTACAAACCCATGGAATATTCTACCATCTTTCTCCACGTGTAGGTCTCATCGTCGTTGAAATAAATACAATTGGGCTTGCAATTGTCGACTTCCGATGCACAATAAACAGACATGGAGCCTGTGTCGCCCACAAATAATGCCACGTCTCCCTGCAGATTATTCGTTGCTTTCCACTTCATATTCTAGCGGTCAAGCATGTAAATTTCAAATCTCGTAGTTTCGATGACATAATGGACCACTCCACATGATCTCATAGCACGAGTTTTAATTCTATGTCTACAAATCATAAGAAGACTACCGGATGATTCCACTATGTACAACTTATTGCTTGTTTTTCTCGGGTTGTCTTCCATTAGACTCATCCTTAGTTGATCGGGACATGGTAAGTAGTCTATTGTCTTCACCGGCCTGCCGCTCATCCCAGCTTTGTTGATAGGATCCACGTATGCCACCGCTCCATCCTCGTATGCTATTAGCAACAAACCGTCCCAATAGGTAACATCGGCTACTCTAACCCCTCTGTTCCCCGATTCAACTGGAATCCAGGCTTCATCACCGGCCCCAGCAAACGACAGGTACTTCCCCTCCCCCATGAGTGCCACAGCCAGAAACAGCTCAGCATCATCTTCGGCCGCCGACGTCTTGAGTGCGAAAAGTCTAGTCGCGAACATGTACCCCTTCCGTCTAACGCGGAAGGTACTCATAAACGCCCTAATTGGAAGGGTTTTCAGGTTCGGGAGGCTGTGTCATCGAATCCAACGCCTAAGAGGATCGTACACATGAATGTTGAAACTTTTGTCAACCATTGTGATCCAACCATAAGATGAGCCCCAAAACCTTATTGTATCCGCTTATAGGCAGCTTGACTGGAAATTGCTGCCTTTGTTTGGGTTGTAGAAGAATGCCTTACGATCGAACGCGGACTTGGAATGCATGATCCAAGGCATCTGACGGGATCTCATGATCGGCTGTTGCCTACAGTGACTCTTGACCATGGTCGCGGCGCGGCGCCAGGAGCGGCAAACGGTGGAAAAGTTTATGAAATCTTCGAAGAGGTAGATTCTGAGATCGATTTCGCCTAGGACTTCGTCGAGAAGCTGAGACCAACCTTCATCATCTCGATTATAATGATCATCAGTAGATTCTTGAAAATCCGATTCATCATA
Source organism: Tamarix chinensis (assembly GCA_030549775.1). Lineage (NCBI taxonomy): Eukaryota > Viridiplantae > Streptophyta > Magnoliopsida > Caryophyllales > Tamaricaceae > Tamarix > Tamarix chinensis. The sequence goes on from CM060182.1 coordinate 68,157,142, forward strand.
AATTTGTAGTGGATTCGGATCTCCCATGTAGAAATTGATTATCGATACTCTTTGCCTCTTTGACAGGCGCCTACTCCCGCCTCGGCCGCTGCTTTGCGCCACTAGATCCATAATCCGCCCCAACTCTCCATCGGGCTGTTGATGTGTGGATCGCAACATATATTTAGTTAAATGGAATTTAATTAATAAATAGATTAATTAAATTCATTATTATTTATTAGTTATAATGTCTGGTATGATGCTTTGATGGAGACTTATAGTGGAATTTATGGATATCTGAAGTTGGTTGGTGTATGTCATGCTTAATTAGTGCATACTATTTATATACCGTGTACTTAATCAAGTAATAAAGGTTCTTATAATAATTATTTAAGGAATCTCTTAATAAAAGTCTTTTAAATAATTAGTCAATACCCTATTGATCTCTACTTTATAATAATAGAAGATAATGCTATTTTTATAGAAGTTACCTTGTTCTTTACAAATTTTCTTTGTGTTTTTTTTTTACTTATATTAAAATATTTTAGTTCGTTGTAGATTTTAGATTCTTCTAAAGGGACATAATTCATACATAAATTATGTCGGTTATAGGTTTTTTCTATCATAATTTCTCTCTGAATTTCTATATTTCTCTTTGTATATTTTAACTAAATTAAAAAATAATCAATACATTTAAGATTTTAGTTTGTTACATATCCTTCTAAATGAACATAACTAGTACATAAATATGTATGTTATAATTCCTTCTAAAGGGACATGGGTATTACATAAATTATAATAACTTCTACGTGTTATAAACTATGTAGGGGAAAACATAGCCACTTTGATGAGTCATATGTCCAAATGGTCCGAGTAAAACACAGGAAGAAAAATGCCAAATTTAAATGGAAGAAAAATCAAATACAAAATCAACCAAATATCTATATAGACTTAGTCCATAATCTCTTAAAAACAATTACTTGGACTGAAGTCTGGTTTCTTTTATTTGTAAAGGAAAAGACCATATTATACAAAATTTTTATGAAAAATTGTGGCAAAAGACTAAGGTATGTGTGTCATTGACATTTGTAGATTGTAGGTATTTAGAATTATTGTTGGGAACATAATTACCCATTGAAGAAGACTTTTGTTATATTTGAGTTCCTCGAATTGATATAGTTGGAGTAATTTTTTATTGTTTATATTTGAATTTTCGATGTGCATTTAGTTAAATAGAGACTAAATATCTTCATCTTTTGAAGTTTCAATTGATGCGGCAATTTAGTGCCAAAAAATGACTAATGATAATTCTAATTTATTTGATATTTCATAGATTTGTTTGGCTGGCCGAGATTATACTCTAAGTAACTACCCTAACAAATGTAATGAAATAGTTGACATAAATTGTACATCAACTATGAAAGAACTCAATATCCCCAATCCATGCAAGATGGTACGAACTTATCATCCCTTCATATGGTGACAATAGAAGAATTAGAGGCAAGTTATCTCATTTGTGTCTCCTGATTGTTATAAGTTAAAAATTAGTACTAATTATTATTCTCATAAATTAGATTACAACTCCCATTGAGGACTAGATAATCAATAGAAATTCTATCGTGGACTATGGCACTAGACATTATGGACTTTTTTCTTCACGAATTTTGTCCCGATTTTGAGATTTTCATTTATAAAATAAGATTTCCTTTTTTCCTTATAAAATACATAGTTTTCTACAATTTTATCCTTTTCTTCTAAATTTTTCTCCTAATTTTTAGTTTTTTATTTTTTATTTGTAAAAATTCTCTCGCTCTCGCTCTCTCTCTATCTATCTATCTAGATAGATAGATGGATATATATATATATATATAGAGAGAGAGAGAGAGAGAGAGAGAGACTCAAGGCTCACACATAATGAGTTATTTATTTAGTAAGATTTTTTTTTAGTGAAAAAACACACTAAATAAGCACTTAATCCCAAATTTTGAGTATTTTATTTAGTAAAGGATTTCATCATTTCTTTTTATTATGTCAAGTATTAGTTACACTTTATCACTTATAAATGTATCATTTACTCTTTCTCACAAATATACAGATTTCACCTTCTTCTTTACAAATTTCCTTTGAATTTTCTTGATTTTCCTTTTATTTTCCAACCAAATACAAAATCATTCAACCATTAAACACTAAATGCAACGAATTTTTCCCATTACAATATTATCTGATTGCAATGAGTTTTTTATTGCAATATTTTCTAATTGAACACAATAAATATTATAATATTAATTAATCATAATTAATTAATTACTATACTCAAATGGAAAAAGTAAATGTTGTTACATAGGTATAAAATTCAATCCATCAGTCATTAACGTTGTCGAACCTTTATATTTGACTTCGCCGCAAATTCTTGTGAGCAATCAAAATTAGCTAAAGTGTGCATTTTATGCTTTGCACGCCATCTTATGTTATTTTGTTTTATTCCTTTGAATTTACATGTTGTATAATTCAACAACTATGGTCTTTAAGCATGCAAATTCTATTATGCCTTTTTTTGGAACCTCAAGAAAATCACCTAAGAAATCATAATAAAACACCATTAGAATTAAACCACATAATTAAGGAAATTGAAGGGTGAAATAACGGAGGAAAAACTAAAGCAACTAGTGTAGTGTTTGGGAAAACTTTGCACAACCAAAAGGAAGGGAACGGTGGGTTGTGCCAGGGGGTGGAGCAACGACACAAGCTCCCGTTTCTAGGTGGCGAGAAACAACCAAAGGGGCCAAAACTAATTCTACTAAATTTAGAGTTTTGGGATATGATTATACATAATAATCGAGCCTTTAGATGAGCCATAATATTCAAGCTTAAATCAAGTTTGTAAATGTGTCATTTTAAAGTTAGCTAAATTGTCTCAATTAAGAAATATTTAGTAAACAAACCAAATAGCTACATGAGCGTATAAACGAGATGGGTCAAGTTCAAATTTAAACGAGTTGATTTGACTTATTCATCTCCAATGAGTCGAATAAAAAAACTTGCGAGCCTTGTACAAATTGAGCTCAACCCTTAAAAAAAATTAAATGAGTCTGCTCGAGCTGATGAGCTCATATTTTGACACATTTTATACCCTTATAATCTTAGTTTTTGGTAGTTTATTTAACTAATATAGGGGAATAATTATTGTTTTATGCTTAAGTGGTAAAAATTACATAAATTTTATTATTTGAGCTAAAATGATATAAATTAAGTAAATTTAGAGTATAATATTATTTATTAATATTTAGTTAATTTTATTTTGTAGGTTTTATTTTAAAAAGAAAAAAGAAAAACTTGACCTTTGGACCCACGGCCGAAGGCCGAAGGCCCAAAGGCCTGGAACAAACCAAACGGAGCATTGCGGGAGAAAGCAGCAGTCAGCCGCAAGGGCTGACGTGGAGGCACAAAAAAAAGTTATAAAAAGATACGTTAGGCAGACAACAGAGAAAAGCAGATAGAGGGCGTGCGGTCAAGAGACGGAACAGCCTTCACAGGCTCGGGCGTGAGGAGACGCAGGGCGCGTCAGGGTGTGCGGTAGAGGGGCGGTAGAAGGCAGAGCCTGCCGAGGCTCTGTGGAACGAAAAGCGTCGGACGAAGAAAAAAAAAATGCCGCACGGCTTTCATAGAGAGGAGAGAAAGGCTCGGTAGAGGGGCGGTAGAGGACCGAGGCAGCACAGCCTCCGTCAGCCCTGTCAGCGAAAAAGAAAAAAAAAAGAATTGTTGCGCAGAAATCAAGGCAAACAAGGAAGAAAAATAAGAAGAAATTAATACCGGTAGAATTTATTTCAGATAAAATTAATTTTTATCTAAATAAATTCTAAATCTTTTATCCAAAATTAATTCCGGTTATTTCTTTCTCTTATTTTTAATTTATACTTTAGATAAATATTTCTGTGTAATTAATTCTTTAATTATGGTTGGCTGATTATTTATTGTTAGGGAATAAATTGAAACCCTGGATTAGGATTTGAATTATAATTTTATTTTCTTTGTTTTGTGAGATTGTTTATTGACTCTATATTAATTGCTATCGTTTATATGTATAATTCTTTCAAGTATAGTTTATTTGGTGCATGCCTTGTTCTGGTACCTCATAAGTGACAGTATGTAGGATTATTTGCTTGCTAGGTGGTCATCTAAATATACTAGAATTTATATGTATAAATTGCAGCTATGTTAGATAACAATTCACCTAATCGTTTTGTGATTCTAACCGAAGTGGTAAAACGTTTCGATACGTGTGGGTCAAGGAAAGGAATACAGCTAGACATGCTTTTTGTACTAGTATGGATACTTAGATTGACAGCCTTCCACTTACACTTAATGCATTAAATCTAGTTAAATATAGGAGCCGCTTGTTGCTGCTATACTGCTAGTATTTAATAGGGTTAATATTGACACTTTGTCGTATTAATTAATTAAGGGAAGTAATATAAGGTGTATAGACCTGCTTTTGGTGTGCAACTTGGTCGATCTCTTTCTCGTGATTAAAGGATGACTTAGAAGTAAATATTATATTACGATCTAATCTAGTGGTGGATTTTTATTTCCCTGACATATTTCTCATATCTGCGGTTTCCCATTATTTCCCATTATTTTCATTATTAGTTTATTTTATTTTATTTTTATTCATTTTATTATTATTTTTATAACCCCCATTAATATTTTTCTTATTTATTTATTCTGTGTTATTTAGGATTTTTATTTTTAGTTTAAGCTAGTTAGATAGAGGTGAGCCCTCTCAATCCCCGGCTAGAACGATATCCTATTTACCAGTGCTACAATTGTTAACAAGAGGGTTTAAATTGTGTGCCGGCTACGGTCACACCAATTTTTGGCGCCGTTGCCGGGGATTGGTAACTTCACCTTTATTTTGCTAGTATTTTTAGTGTTTTTGTATTTTTTTTCTTTTAGTTTTGTTTTAGATTTTCTTAGGATTTTTGGTGTGTTTTGTTTTGCTCTTAACCTTTTCCTTTGAAGTGCTAGTATTTTCAGGTGGCTATGAGAGGATCCTTGTGCTATGGACAACTTGGCATGAATCTCAATTCAAAAGTAAATGTAACACCCCAAAATTCACTACTTTTTTTTTTAAAAGCGGAAGCAATTAAAATAGAAATACTTAAAACTTGTGAATTCTGGAAATGTTACCGCCACACTTGGTACCAAACCGGTTCTCTCCGACCGTTTCAGTACCAAGTGCTAAGGCTAAGAAAAAGATTTACATTAAACTCAACCAACAGCTCATAAAAGAACTCGAAAGATCTTACGTTAAAAATCAGAGTGCGAAATCAAAGAGGATAAATACTTAATACAAGGTAATAAATCAAAGAGGATAACTCCAGTACAAAATAAATAATAAAAGAAAATATAATTGCATAAAGACTGAAATACGGCCACGACACTCTCGAACTTGAGCCAAACATGCTCAACACACAGCCCCGACTGATGTCTCACCCACCTGCACAAAACAGAAGGGCATACTACTCGTGGGAATGAGCAGCACCCATGAAAAGGGTGATCAGTACGCTACATACTGAGTAAGGTAACCGAGCACTAAGGCCAACACATAATCACATAAAATCATGCATAAGAATAAAAGATCATAAAGACCATCATCATATCATCATATCGACCAATCATCCAGGTACATACATAAAGGCCCAATCATAGTCCAAATTAATTACTTAATTAATCTTTTATCGGAATTCGTTACACACCAAGCTTTATATCAAATCCATGAGAGTACGGAAGCCCCCACTATTATAGCCGGTGGATCGGAGGCACATAGGGTATCATACCCTAACCACTATTATAGCCGGTGGATTGGATACACATAGGACTACGCGTCCTAACCACTATTCCTAACCGGTGGATCGGTTGGCTCCGACACGCATGGTGTTCCACCGTAAGTAATTAGTATCTTTTAGGCATTTTAGCAAAACTTTGGTTTGCGGTTGTTGAGCTCGGGAACCCCCACTATTATAACCGGTGGATCGGTTTACGCATAGAGCATCTTGCTCTAACCACTATTATAACCGGTGGATCGGTCACACATAGGGTAAAAACCCTAACCACTATTCCGAACCGGTAGATCGGTTGGTCCCGTCTCAACGATCTTCCACTTTAAATAATTAGTGTCTTAAGTATCTTATTCAAAGCTTTCCTTGGACATGCATAAATCAACACACATCACAAATCACAATTACACTTTAATCACCAAATATACTTGATACGACAAAAACCCTAAGCAGCCACCACAGACCACCATTATCCTCAACAAATTATTATTCAGTCTCCTCCGTACCCTTAATTTGCTCCACGTGCTATTTTCCATCCCAAGTGCTCAAATGCCCAAACAACACTTACATGACCTTCCTTACATCTCAAATTAACTTTTCACACGTAAATTTCATACCCATGCAGACATTAATCTCCCCATGCAAACCTTCGAACCTTTGTCATGCAAACCCTAAAAATTCCATGTGAAACCCTAATTTCAACAATGCAAACCCTAATACCATCATTCAACCATAAATGTCACCATGTAAACCCTAATACCACCATACAACTATAAATACCACCATACAAACCATAAATACCACCATACAAACCTTAGTAACATCATACAAACCCTAATACCGCCATGTAAACCCTAATACCACCATATAACCATTAACCATTATGCAAAACCCAAAATCTCATCATACAAAACCCTAAATTCAATCCCAAAGATTCATTCATACCAAACCCTAGATTCAAACCATATAAAACCCAAAGATTCATCCATACCAAACTAAGCATTCATCCTTACCAAACCCTAAGTTCAAACCATATACAACCCAAAGATTCATTCACACAAAACCCTAAATTCAATCCATACCAACACAAAGATTCAAATCATATAAAACCCAAAGATTTTTCCACATAATAAAATTGATTAGATTCTCCCCTTTCATAACCACAAATTAGATTCTCTCATACAAGACCATAAGTTAGATTCTTCCCCATAAAATCATAAATTAGAATCTCCCAAGCAAAACCATAAATTGGATTCTCCCAAACAAATCATAAATTATATTCTCCCAATCAAATCATAAATTAGGTTCTCCCATATAATATCATAAATTACATTCTCCCCAAATAACGTCTTAAATTAGATTCTCCCTAACAAACCATAAATTCAATTCTCCCATATAACGTCATAAATTATATTGTCTCCCACAAAACCATACAAAACCATAAATTAAACTTCCCCATATAAAACCATAAGTTATATTCTCCATACAAAACCTCAAAAATCATAAATCAGATTCTCACACACGAAACCCTAAAATTCTCCATTTTATTCCTTTACTCATGAATCAATGGAATACTTAGGTCAACTCACATCCCTTAATCAACTTCTTTCTCCATCCTCCTTTTTCATCCTTTCTCCCACATAAAATCATATCAACATCCTCACATGCATGTCTTACAGGGTCATACACAAATAATACACATGCCATACGAAAACATACTTCAACTCCATGCCATATCATATATGGCATAATTAATAATCATAAACATAGAAGGCATAGCATACAAGGCACATAATGCACATTAGCACATAAAAGGCCTTAGCACCCCTTACCTTAAACGACATCGGTCTTGGAGCACGTTCCTACGCCTCCTTAGAGCTTTGACCAAAATAATAACATATTAATAAAATAACTTTAACAAAATTCTAACTTTCATAAAAATAATAGAGATATTATAAACCTTGGTAATATAGGGTTAAAGACTTTACCCTAATGATACCAATATAATAATATCAAGGATAATAAAACTAATATCAATGAGAATATAAATAATAATAACAATAATAATAATAATGATAATAATAATAACAATAACAAATAAGTTTTAAAATAACTAAAGACTTATCATTTATTTAATATTAATAATAAAATTAATAACATATATAATAATATTGAAATAATAAAGATAATAATAATATTATTATTAATGGTTATAAGAACAGTAGAAATAATAATACTCAAATAAATAAGTGCAAAAGTTAATACAAAATTAGGGCCTAAGATTTTTCCAGAATAAATAATAAAATGTTAATAACAATTATTCTAATAATAATAATAATAATAATAATAATAATAATAAGAAGAAGAAGAAGAAGAATGATAATAATCCTATCATAATTCAATTAATAACTTAAAATTCGAAACTAACAATAAAATTATTTTATTATCACTCTCCACCCTGCAAGTACAATTCAGCATAAATTTTACATCAAATAATAATAAAAAATATTAAGAATATAAATATTAAGAATAATAATAATGGTATTTATATGCAAATAATTGAAATAAATTAAATAAAGGCTTATAATAATATGGAAAATGGTTGAGAGGGTCTAGGGTTCAACCTTAAGCTGGTGGGGATAGGTGGCACCGGCGGTGGTTCACGGCGGCGGCGGCGGTGGCCGGAAAAATAGAAGAACAAAGAGAAAGATGGATGTTGGGAAAAAGATAGGGAGAATTGAGGTGGTATAAGAGGTGTTTATTGTTGCCCAGGAGGAGAGGGACAAAATGATTGTGGTGGTGCAGCCAAAGGTGGCGGCGTACGGCGGTGGAAGGCGGTTTAAGGCTTCGAGGTCAAAATTCCAGCGAAACGAGCATCCAACTTTGCATGGTTATTGAGGCTCGTACAAGAAGAATCGAAGGTTGAAAATAGTTTGGTTAACTAGAGGGTGTTGCAGGAAAGATTTTGGCATGCGGAGGTGGTGCTGAAGTTGGCTAACGGGGGTGGAAGAGGCGTCTAAAGTCTCGATGATGGCAGCCCTCGCCGAGGGTTTCGGGGAAGAAAAATCTTCCACAACTCCTACAATCAGGCTTTTCATAGATGGTAGATGGTATAATAGGGTTTTGGAGGTAGGCAAGAAGTTATTAGCTGCGAAGATTTGGGTGGCCGGCGCTAGAAAACGGCCGACGATTCCTTGGTTTCGGTCGAAGGTTCACGGGGCTGGGGAGAGGAAACGGGCGTGATTTATTGTCCAATAATTATGCCAATTTATTACTGGAGTTAAGAGGAAGACAATGAGGCAAGAAACGGACGGTATTAATCACCGTAGCCGGAGAAGCCATTGATGGCGGCCAGCGTTGCAGCGTAGCGAAGGATGTGGACGGAGGAAGAAGGAAGAAGAAAGGGAGGTGGACCGGCGGTTCGGGGAGAAAAAAAAGGAGAGGCAGGCCGGGACGGTCGGGCGCGAGGAGGTAAGTTCATTAATTCAAACGACGCGTTTTATGGTAACGAAAAGCAAAACGTAGCGCGACGAGAGAGAAGAAAGCAGCCGCTGCGCGGGCTGGGCCAAGTGCACGAAAGGAAGGAAAGAAAAGGGGAACTGGGCCACGGCTGGCCCAGGCGGGGAAAAGAAAAAAAAAAGAAAAAGAAAGGAAGAAGAAAGAAAAAGGGAGAAGAAAAAGGAGAAAGGAAAAAGGGAAAAAGGGGAAAAATAATGGTTTGGCTTAATTAAATTTAACTGGATATTTGGGTTATTTAAAAATAATAATATTTAAATAAAATAATATTTAAATCCCTTTTTAGGCTAAAATAAGAATTTTGAAAGATTTTCCATAAATTCCATTTTAATTAGTAAAACACCCTAATTTTCTTCCATTAAATTATTTATAAAATTAATATTAATTTGGGACTATTTTATCCTCCTTATTTTAAATAAAATAATTTATTTAATTAATTTTCAAAATAAAATCCTTAATTATTTAAAATACCAAAATTGCACCTAATTAAAATACTAATAAATTTATTCTTGATTTTCCCTAATTAATTTCCTTTTATTTTAAATAAAATAAGTTACTTAATTAACTTTTATAATCAAACCTCATTTAAATATACTATTTACAATTAGGAATTTTCGGGGCATTTCAATAAATGAGGTAAGTTTAAGCAATTTCGATGATAGACTTCACCTATTCTCCACTCTTGTTTTGCAGGCAGCTGAAGCTACTGGAATTATGAATACAAATGGAGTGTGTCATACGCAAGGAAATCCATATGCTTATCATGAACAAGCTATGAGAGGAGGAGGATGGACATAATCAGGTGCTCAATCTTTCAATGGTTTTCAAGGACATGATCCCTACACAAGCACATACTATTCTGAAATGAGGCATCAACCCAACTTTGGATGGGAGATGAATGATCAGTATCAAGTGCCATATCAAAACCCTTACACGCGTGAATATGAAGCTTCAAAATATTATCAATATCCTCAATAAGAATTTTCTCTAGTTTCGGAACCCTCAAGTTCAAAAAAAATGGATAAGATTCTTGAAGCATTGACAAATGATCAAAAACAGTTGGCAAACAGCCTAAATCAATTGATGCAAAGTCAAATTAGACAAAATGAAATGGTGTCAGTGCTAGAGGAGAAAATGGGTTATATGGTCAACTTGATGAATCAATTACAAGCACAAGAAGAGCTCTCTAGTACTTCAATTCCAAATTCAAGTGAGAGTTATGAGGGTGATGATGCCATATCTGAATGTAAGGATGAGCTAGTTGAGGAGGTTCCCATGGAGAACATTGAAAAGCAAGATCAGGTGGAAGAAGAGCTTGTAAAAGTAGAAGAAGAATCTCATCAAAATGAGGATCAAGTGAACAAAGAGAAGTATATGGATGATAAGACTATCACTTTCACCTACCATATACCATCTTTGAACATTTATTCCCCACTTTTGCTTGGAGATGACCATGAGACACAAGGTAAGCCTTCGAACCACTTTGATTTTATTTATGCTAACCACACTCCTTGTTTTCCCTCTTTTAGCAGGTTATATGGATCCAAGAGTGAAGAGAGTAATCAAATCACCTTGGATACATTTAATAAGAAGCGTGATGCTCCAAAGGAGAGGTTATGTTGGAAGGATGTGTTTAAATATTCTGAGATAGGAAAATATGTTCTTCCTTTGATAGAGAGATCACGATATAAGGATATGGGGCAAAACATTCTCTCTTTACACACCTGTTTAAACTCCATGCTAGGTAAGTTACGTTCTTGCTGGATCAAATCTTTCATTAAATCTAACATTTTATCTTTTTCTTCCTTGCAGGATAAAGATGATCATCACGAGGAAGGATTTGGTGAAGTAGCTCTGAAGTGGACGTATCCACCTTGAACGAGTAAACCGAGATCATGTCAGGCTGAAGACATAAAAACAAGCGCTACTTGGGAGGCAACCCAATGTCATAAGGGAGTTTTCTATCCTTTAGCTATTTATTTATTTATTTTGTTTTCTCCATACATTAAATTTCATGTTTCCTCAGTTGTTTACACATTGAGGACAATGTGTGATTTAAGTGTGGGGGTGCATGTGTTTTATGTACGTGTCAAAAAAAAATTTTGAAAAAAAATTGTTTAGATTTTGATTAGAGTGTTTAGTGTTTTTAGAGTCGTAGGAGCCTTAACTAGTTAATGAGGAGTATATCTTTGAAATCTAAAGAAAAGAGGATCATGAAATTGAGATAAAGTAAGTGGAGATTTTTTGTGTTAATTTCGATATAGGGAACACATATCTATGTGTCTAAATGTGAATGTAGAAAGAATATGTATGATTTTCTAACCACCGACATGGCATGTTGAGATTCGTCACATTCCTCAGTGAGTTTTTGAACCATACGTACCTTTTTTTTTCTGAGCGAATTTACACAAAATCATCTACTATTTCTTAGCTTCAAAAATTTCTTTGTAAACCTCATATATATTTAATTGCTTTTATCAAATTATTTGCCATAGATCATGTAATGGACTATAGAAATTACTAGAACTTATTCTTGTACTAGTCAAAGCTTATAGTCAAAACATGCTCTGATTGAGAAAATGATAAAGGCAGCTTAGGAATTTTCCATCACATGACCAAATAGCTTAACCTGATTTGTGTATACATGATGTACACCCTATAGAAACCCTTTTGAGCCTATACATGGAATATATATTTTTTCATTACCCACATTGAATAACCTTCAGGCTTTAATGTCCTTACCTTTGCTTAAAGCTAGTGGAAGGAAATCAAACCATTATGGATATGAAGAGTGGTTGTGTATGTGTGTATGTGAAAGAAATATATGTATTTATGCTAAGAAATGGGATTGGTTGTGTTTGGTGGAGGAAAAAATGAAAATTTTCAAAAAAAAAAAGAAGAAGAGAAATATTTGAAAAAAAATGTCAGGATATAAGGAAGAGAGGGAGCTATGGAGACAATGTTGAGAAAGTTCTATTGATGTTACATTTTATTGTGAAGGTGGAGAGGTGTATCTTTAATCATTGACGTGGAGTTATGCTTATATTTCATCTAATTATTAGATTCCACTAGCTCTTAATCTTTTTAGCACCACAATCCTAAAATAATCTGTACCCTTCTTTACCTTAAACCTCGTTACAACCAATAAGTAAGTCCTATTTGATTCTCAAGATGAGCAACCTTTGATCTGATGGAGATTAGTCACAAGAGTTAAGCATATGGTTCGGTCCATTTGGCAAGTATTTGATATCTTCTCATGATTAAAGGATGACTTAGAAGTAAATATTATATTACGATCTAATCTAGTGGTGGATTTTTATTTCCCTAACATATTTTCATTATTAGTTTATTTTATTTTATTTTTATTCATTTTATTATTATTTTTATAACCCCCATTAATATTTTTCTTATTTATTTATTCTGTGTTATTTAGGATTTTTATTTTTAGTTTAAGCTAGTTAGATAGAGGTGAGCCCTCTCAATCCTCAGCTAGAACGATACCCTATTTACCAGTGCTACAATTAACAACAAGAGGGTTTAAATTGCGTGCCGGCTACGGTCACACCACGAGCCTAGATGGGCTAGCTCTAATTGGCTCATTTACAACCCTAACGGTTATCTTTTTTTTCTTTTTTTTTAGCTTCTGCAACATTCCTTTGATGTAAAAAAAATTTAGTTAAAAAGTGAGAGTGTTATGGTTCAAATTGGAAATCAATAAATTCAATCTTCATCCTCTTCTACCTCAAATTCCCTAAATAGTTAACTCATCAATGTCACCTCTTATGAAGGTGGTGATGGTGTTGGGTTGTTAAGTATACATATGGTACTAGGAAAATAGAGGAAGTGATAGTGAAGTATATAAAGCCTAACAACATGTCTATTATGGTATGTCAAATTTAGCTGGGATAGAGGACAGGAAGTAGGAGAGTTAGCTAAATAAACCATACTATAGATTTGTGGCTGGGGAAGTATAGTGATGATGGTGGACTGGTGGTGACTACAACACCAAAAGAAGGACAAGGCTTATCACTTCTCACAGTTAGATACTATGTTAATATGATTTTAAATTTTGACAAGTTTAATCCAACTTAAAATATTTGATTGGAATACTTATTAGGTTTTAATGACTAATGAGTGTTAATTATTAGATAGAGTGTTATTTAGCCTAGTACTGAACGTTTATGCGATATGAGGGACTAGTATAGTTTAAAATGGATTTATAATGATTAAAATGAATATTTGTTATACACAAAGGCAAAAATAGAAAAGGAAGTAGATGTTCTACTCCAAGTGATTTATAAGAGTTTTTAAACATTCAGGAAAAATTTCTACTAACCTAATGATTGACTGTATCCTGATCGTTAAAAATATTTTGAAATAAGTTTTTATCAAATATGTTGGTGCTATTTTTTCTTTCTTTCTTTTATTTCCTTTATTTGATCCGAGACTAATAAAGTTGAAAATTTACCTTTGTATTTTTTTTTTACATAATATATTTATGGTGAAACAAGTTCTTTTCGAAGAAAAATCACAATTTGAACTAATATGTATGTTTTATTAAATATATATTTATTATTTGTAATATTTGATATAAAATATAAAATTTGGAGGAAATTTTCCATTATTAGACTGTCCACAATGGAGGTGCAAAAGTTTTTTTTACCTTTATTAATTCGGCGCAAAACACTACATCAGCAGTACAAAAAGATCAAAAAATAGAATAGGGCACAAAAAATTAATCCGACGCAAAAAAGTTTATCAGAAGGAGTAGAAGAACAGTTATATGTACCGCTTATCCACCTATAAAATAAGTAAATATTTTTAAAATATATATAGGGTGAGGTTCACATGCAAACTTTTTTTATTATACAAACATAAGAACCAATCTCAACCATTAGATCAAAATTAAATCAACATTCAAGATTTTAATAATACCAAACCAAAAAACTAACCCAAACCTATATCCAAACCAAATATCCAAACCTCTAAACCTCTAAACCCTCTAAACCCTAAACCCTAAACCCTAAACCCTAAACCCTCTAAACCCTAAACCCTAAACCCTACACCCTAAACCCTCTAAACCATAAACCCTCTAAACCCTAAACCCTCTAAACCCTAAACCCTAAACCCTAAACCCTAAACCCTCTAAACCCTAACCCTAAACCCTAAACCATAAACCATAAACCCTCTAACCCTAAACCCTAAACCATAAACCATCTAAACCTTAAACCCTCTAAACCCTAAACCCTAAACCCTAAACCCTAAACCCTTTAAACCCTACACCCTAAACCCTAAACCCTCTACACCATAAACCCTAAACCCTAAACACCCTAAACCATAAACCCTCTAAACCCTAAACCATAAACCCTAAACCCTAAACCCCCTAAACCATAAACCCTCTAAACCCTAAACCATAAACCCTAAACCTTAAACCCTAAACCATCTAAACCCTAAACCCTAAACCCTAAACCCTCTAAACCCTAAATCCTAAACCCTAAACCCTAAACCCCCAACCCTAAACCCTAAACCCTCTAAACCCTCTAAACCCTAAACCCTCTAAACCCTCAACCCTAAACCCTAAACCCTAAACCCTAAACCATCTAAACCCTCAACCCTAAACCCTACACCCTCTAAACCCTAAACCCTAAACCCTAAACCCTAAACCCTCTAAACCCTAAACCATTTAAACCCTAACCCTAAACCCTAAACCCAAAACCCAAAACCCTAAACCCTCTAAACCATAACCATAAACCCTAAACCCTCTAAACCCTAAACCCTAAACCATAAACCCTATAAACCCTGAACCCTAAACCCTAACCCCTCTAAACCCTAAACACTAAACCCTCTAAACCCTAAACCCTAAACCCCCTAACCCTCTAAACCCTAAACCCTACATGGATTTAGCATAAAGATTTTGAATTGCTTTCCTACACAAATCCAACAATTTATTATGACATTTGCTTGCTAACTTTTAATATAATTATAAAAAAAATCATGGAATTCATCTTTGGGTACATGTATACTTCACTCCACTTCAGTGTTTGAATACATATTTTACCTCAGTTTGGATAAGACGTCGCCTACCTAAATGTCTGTCCATTTCTTCTTCACAAATTACGAGGCCCAAGTATAATTCCAAAGTTGCAATTTTAGATTCTTGGTTTAGTAGAAAATAATAAGGTTTTTAAATCATGAGCTAAGATAATTATGGATTTGTGAGTTCACCTGAAACATCGTTACTGCATTATGCATCACTTTGCGTATGTTTCTTTTATGTAAAGCTCTCTTAGCTACACTCCCTTCAATAAGGACTTTGATGCAGGATTGGGCGTCATTTTAAAATATATATATATATATATATATATATATGATAAAAAAAAATAATACTTCCTATTTACGAATTCATATGTCGATGAACATTGCCTGTCTATCTTTGTTATCCCTGACCGGCCTAACTTCACTTTATATTGTGGCTGTTGTCCGCAAGCTTTAATTTTTTTCTCGCTCCATCACCATTTCTTTACTGCCAATCTTATGCACATACAAATATATGAATATATACCAAGTATTGTTATTACACACAGACAGCTAGCAGTGTAGTAGCGCTATATTTAAATTCTGAGATCTACTTTTATTGCCAATTTGTTTGTGCAATTGTAAATTCTTACCTACTCCTTGGGTGGAATAAGTCACTAATATCTGACACATTTTAAGCGTCGGTGCTTAAGTAGTGATGATAAATATCCTGTGGTATTTAAGAGTGTAAAAGAATTGTTCGTGTGTTGGATCTATGACAAGAGCCAACAGTATAGTTTTGATCTAAAGAACTCACAATTTTAGCGGACTTACAGGATCAGCATCGCCCAAGTTGTCACTCAATTCTACACCAGATACCCGCTGGATTATATAGATGGGAATCTTAAGTAGCAACGCCGTCTCAAATAAACACAGCCCTCCCAAGTACATTCATGTTCTACGTACGACACTTCACAAAAGTTAAAAAGGAAAGGCCATCGGAAGGAAGGAGTATCAAATATTTACTCGACATTCAACACCACAGCTGACGAGGGAGACGACCAAGAGCACGAAACAGGCTACTTCTTCTAATATCCACCAAAATCAACGCGTACATATGGGACCATACAAATACACTCCATCTACATAATCTAACGATCAATTGAAAGCAGATGAGAGAGAGAGAGAGAGAAGGAGCTTACCTTCCCGTGGAGCAGTTGAAGCTTTAATGGTAGCAGAGGAATTTTGAGCTTCTGCTAATCCAACAATGCCAAACACCAATAGTGAGTAACCAATTCCATAGACAGCAGTAGCCGCCGCCGGTTTTGAATCAAATAATAAATCAAATTACTTACCGTGGATGGAAATCGATGCTGAGTAAAGGAAACCAAAATGAAATGGAACAGAGTACAGACGAGCAGTGGAGACAAATCAATTACATCTCTGGTGTTTATTAACAAAACTAAGGTCGGCAACGATGGCGGCAAAGCTAGCGAGAGAGTGAAGGGGATGAATACGTCGAAGAGAGCGTTCAGGATTTGCCTCTTTAATTCGTCCAAAGTCTGGACCAAGATGGCCGGACACTATGGAGAGAGAGGGAGACGGGAGGTGCAGAGAGAGGGAGACGGAGAGAGGAGACGGGAGGTGCAGAGCGAGGGAGACGAAGGTGCAGAGCGAGGGAGACGGGAGAGAGGGAATGCGAAGGGGGGTTTGGGTCGGGATAGAAAAGCCGACAGGGAGAGAGGCGGGGCGGGATAGAGGGACGGGGAACAGTAAAAAAAATATAGGGATGAGTTTTCAACCATCAGATATTTCAAATCCAACGGTTGAAAACTGTTCCTACATTTGTACCAAAAAAATGGTTCGCACGTGAACCAATTTCTATATATATATATATATATATATTTTCTCCTTTTCATGCGGATACTCTTTTTGACGAAACGAGCCCATTCTTAACGCCTCATATTCGGAGCAATATTCTCAAGCGTCTAAAAAAATTGGAGGTCGATAAGATCATATGAGCGCGGCCAACCACCAGATAGGCCACACGATTTCCTTCGAATATCATCTTTATCGTTTTCGTCCCATTGGCTGCATTGATATTGCAACGGTTGGACTACAGCCCATTCCTTCTGGTTTCAGTTATTATTATTTTCTTTTTCTTTCTACCTCTAACCTCTCCTCGACGGCTCACTATCAGAGTGGCAGAAATTTATGATACCTCATCATAAATTCGGTCTCACATTTTCATTTAGTTACTCTCAGCATTGACATCATCTATTCCAGCTCTGCTGTAAGTTGAGTGTTAACTATGCAAAACTAGGTCACAGACGGAATGCTGCCCGTTTGCTCTGCTGCTTCCTGCTGCGCTCATTGTCAGGTGAGACTACAGAGAATGTTGCTTCAATTGACATCGTTCATTGTTGAATTTGCTTGGATCATTTGGTTATCAACGGAATTGCTTGTGTGAACGCTCCAGGCAGTGATGAATTTTGTTAAAATACACGGTAAAAAAAGCTTGAGGGACCATAATATATTCCTGCATCGGAAGTAATTATTTTATTGGATCAGAATTAAGTGGGGCAATTGAAAATTGCACACAACTGTGGTGGGGGCGGAATCGTGGACGGACCAAAAAGTTCGATCAATGTTTGATTATGGTTTCAAATGTTTCTTTAAGTTATTGCTGTGGCCAGAGAGTCGAAATAATTTTTTGTTGCCAGTCCCATATGTTGACTGGTAAGCCGTTCGGTGATTGGAATTTTTTCTACCCTACGTGATCCTGAGATATCGTCAAAATTCTTATAATTGGATATCGTAGATCACTCCAAAAAATAAACTTCGATTTTTGGAATTATCTTGCTAGAAATGGATCCTCTATGAGAAAATTCTGACACCATTTGTTTGGAGGAGGAATGCATAGCGGTACCATATGCTCCAATCGTGACTTTTGCAACGTTACAAGTTTTAAGGTTGATTATTTTGCTGAGCTTGTTACTTAAAGCTAAAGTGATGGGGTAGGCTGGTAAACGTAAATGTCCACCTAAAGACTTGAATATTCGAAGTGACATGATCTTAGTTGTCTTCTCTTCTTCCTGTTTTCTCCAGCTTATGATAACATTAACTGGAAATTATCTCCATGCTTATGTGACTCAGAGTTCTGGATCATGCAGGTCTCTTTGAAAGATGGATTGCGGAACTACTCCCAATCACAAAAGGCTTTTGAGGTTAGATGCATTGTTGGAGACACAGTTGCATCAGTCTTCACAAATGGAGTTCATTTCCCTGGGATATCCTTTAAATCACAAGCTACAAATTCCCTTTGGCCAGGCTATGCCAATGCCTTCAGTCTGTCTTCTTGTAGAACTGATATAGACAATGTTGGATCCAGAGTATTATGTAGATGGAACTACTCTGTAGGTGAAGTGAGCCAACGATTGTTTGTGAGTGGGGAGAATCTAGATTATGCGGCAGAGTCTAGTTCATCTGTTTCTGAAGAGCAGCTGTTCAATTCAGGGGACAAAATGATAGAAAATCCATATAGCTTATTGCAATTTACCAATCCTGAGGCTGCATCAGCCTTGGATAATCTTCCAGCAAGCTCTAATGCTGCAGCTGATTCTAATGGAGTGAGAAGCATGTTGCAATCAAACTATTCTGAGGCGGCATCAACCTTTAATGGTATTCGAGAGCACTCTATCACTGCATCTGATGCATCTGGAACAATTACTGATGAGGGGATTGGTTTCAAGAGCAATTTTGAAAATTTTCTTTCAGACATGGATACACCTATAAAAAGTTCAGTTGGTGAGAGTGGAAGTTCCTTAAATAGCACTGCAGATAAAATTATTTCCTCCATCAAAGCTACTTTTGAAGATGCTAATGTAGCAGTTGATAGTATGGTCAATAATGTGCTTTCTTCTGCTGACCTAGCTGGTGACTTAGCTCGCAATAGAATGATCCACCTTTCAAGTGACATAAAAGAAGGTTTGAGTAAATCTGGTTTCATTGCCCTTGAATTGTTGAGAAGGACAATTGTTGGCGTGGAGAACTCTTTGATAGAGGGGTCTAAATTTATCACTTACTCGTACGGTTCTGCAAAATTATTGTTTCCCCCAGAGGTCCAGAGTACACTGGATGTTTCTGAGCAGAGAGCAATAGAAATTTCCAGGCCTATAGCCATGGCTTTGCAGCAGGTATTCTTAGTTATTTCTTTCAGATTCAATGCATAGCAATGATGGCATATGAAATTCTGATCTCTAGATCTGGTTAGTTCCATGGTACTGAGTCTACTGACAGAACAAAATAAATCAATCGTTTGGTACTGATCCAGGGAGTAACAAAGCAAAAAGTTAGGAAGTGCGATGAGTTGATGGGAAGATATTAATAAAAGAACTGAGATGAAAGAGCTACGGTACAGAGAGGAAGGAAAGGGTTTTGGCAAGAATTTTATTTTATTGGCTTTACTATTGTTCTTCAAATTCTTTCACCTTATGGTCTTTAATGAGAGTCTTTTGTTTTCATATTTATTCCCCTTCTTGTATGTGGTTAATAGAGGACAGAACTTTTACTGTTTTTCTAGGAAAAAATAAGAAAATGTAAGAGAAGAAAGAAAAGTACAATTGAAGAGAGAAATACCAGAATCTGAAATATTTCTTCAATTAATTGGATTTGTCCGTATGGAGTGGGCAATCCTCCATAATACAATGAATCCTCAAATCAGATCTGCCCATTAATTCCTATCCAACTACTGTTTATAATTAACTAATAAGAAACTGCCTAAGAAACGTGGCATGACATTGCTTCAGGCTGAGACACATGTCATGACTCACTGCTTGAGACTAGGACACATAATGCACAAATAAATAACTAAATAACTTATCTGTCTGTCTGATTATTTATATTTTGCATGCCAAACCCCTGTAACTGTTGTGATGGTATTTACTGACCATTGAAATGCTTCTTCTGCCTAATAACTGCACAAGGGCGGACTGCTGCTATCAGTGGTTGAAGAAGTATACTTCTGAAACAACTAAGCGTATGAGTTATGACCATTTAGCTTCTTTGAGAGCCATCCACACTGGCCATAAATATTTGCACTGGCATTAGTGCATAGTGTGCTGTTATCTATATGCATAGATGGCTTGTGCCAGTTGCAGGGAGCTGATATTTTGCACTCTTTGTTGCACATTGTCTGAGCAGGTGTACATGGCTGTTGAGGGACTGGAAAGAAGTGTAGGCTTGGACCCTTCTGATCCTGTTGTTCCATTTGTCATTTTCCTTGGCACTTCATCTACTTTATGGTATTGATTTCATTTTAATATTTTTTTGTCTATAAAAAAATAAACCATTAATTTGCAGAAATTCATGACGGTTATCAGATTTGCGCAGGATTATATACTGGTTTGTAACGTATGGCGGCTATGCTGGAGACTTATCTCCTGATATGGCTTTGAAACTCTTGTCAGAAGCAGACAATGTAGTGCTTGTTGATGTCAGGCCTGAGGCAAGATACTGTAAAATACCTTTGCTTTTTCGCTTTTGTTGCTGTCAATCTATGGATGCTCATCTATTGCAGGGTTTGCAGGGTTCAAATGGTGAATGCAGTGATCATTGTTTAGAATAGTTCATCTGTTGCAAAGGAAAGTGGCGTAGCAACTTTATTGATGAAAGTAAATCTATTGCTAGGGAGAGTGTCTTAGCATGTTTAAGCCATGGATTAACATTAGGGATAAGGTTGTGAACCACAAATATTTCTCAAAGGACTGTGCAGCTTAGAAGTGGAAAAGCCTTCCCCGTTGGACTTTTATCTTCTTATGATCTTCTGCATTTGTATATTTGATTGGAACTGTTTTAGAATTTGATAAGTGAAGAAATATTTTTGAAAATGATATATTTTATTCTTAAAGGATTTGATGGAAAGGGACGGGGTTCCTGATCTTCGACGAGCAGCACGATTTCGATATGCAAGTGTCTCCTTGCCGGAGGTAGTGCTTCCAATATAGTTAAATGATTTATATTTTGCATTTCACCGATCATAAACTATTACTCCCTGAGTCCATTGTTTTCAATGGTTTGAAAATTATTAAGATTAAGACAATAGTAAAGATAGCATTAATGACAGTGTCACATCATTGAAATCATACTTGTATTTCTTATTTTCCCTCGCCACTAATGAATTTCTTCACTGGAACTTGAATGATAGGTGTAAAATTTCTTAAGGGTATAGGTATACGAGGAAAGTAAAATATCTATTGTCTTGTAAATCCTAACCTTGCAAATATTTTGGGACAACTTAAAAAGTATAACTTGCAAACAATGTGGGATGGATTGAGTAATTTATTAATCGATTATGAATTATATTTTACTGGGGGTGGTATTGTCCTCATGTCGAGTATCTCAAATGGAATCTCAGGTTGATGGCTCTGTACGGAGAATGATGAAGCAAGGAAGAGATGTTGATGACACCCTGATGGCTCTAGTCATTCGGAACTTGAAGATTGTTCAGGTATATATATACCATTATAGTATTATATCCTTACGTTGTTAGTCTTAACTTGAGAATAGAAGTGCTTATATGAGTGATTAAACTCTGCATTTACATTATACTTTTAACATCAGTTCCTTCTATCCAAAAAGGCTAAAAAGGAAGCCAAAATCTTCTAGAGAATGTCTTCTCTGAGTTCCACTAGCTGATTGGAAAAGAAAGGATCATTTTGATCTATAAAAATAATCAAGCTATACTTTTAAATGGATGATATTTTTTTTTTCGATTAAACTAACATACTATTACCTTATCTTTTATGCTCCTCTCTCATCTTTTTGTGCTTAGAATGCTGCTTTTTCTTGAACTGATACATACTAATCTATCCATTTTACAATATAGGTTACTTTTAACTTAGACACACGATTATGAAATAATATATATTAGGAAATAAAATGCCTAAGATGAATTGCAAAATAATTTTTTTTTTCTTTTTCAAATTGATCATTTATTAATGAAGGAAAGAATAGAGGGTATATTAGAAAATGTAACATTTGATTTGTATGAATTTTTGTAATATAACTTATATTTTGAAATAAGATTTGGAAGAAAAAGCGATCTATATTGTAAAGCGGAGGGAGAACTTATTTGGAACAAGTTTGGTAAAAATAGTCTTTGAGATTCAATGTTTAACTTCTAAACTTTATTATCAGTATATTTAATTCAATGTATGGGTTATTCTGCCTAGTTTGTGATGGTATCTCATTATTATTCTGGCTTCTTATAGGACAGGTCCAAGATCATCATTATGGATGCTAATGGTACATGTTCAAAAGGCATTGCGAGATCTCTGAGGAGACTCGGGATAAGGGTGCACTTCTTTCTTTAGTCCTTTTTTCATTAACTAAATTATGTTTAGAAGTTTCACCCCCTTCCTTTTGGCAAGTGTGCTCTCTTTTCATATCTGCTCTGGCAAACACTGGATAAAAGGGAAACGAACTTCGTACCATGTTTAGGCTGATGTAAGAAACCTTTTGATTGTTATTATGATCTCATAGCAGCTCCAGCTCTCCACTTGACAAATTCTGGCTTCTTTGCTATAAGCTAATCATTGGTGTTTGAGCGAGCCACATAATGCTGTAGAAACCCCCAAATAAGTTATTTTTTCCATTATTCTCTGACTGTGTAGCTCACATCTTCTCAAGTTCCTTGAAATTTTCATCTGCTATCTTTGCTTTTACAGCAATACTAGTTTTGTACAGAGTAAGAAGTTGTGTTTCTGTTCCCAGAGACTCAGTCACAAATCATCCTAGTGAAGAATGAACTTATTCCTTAGACGTATAAAAACAGTGGTTCCCTCTTTGGCTAAGATTGCGGGATGTAAACTTGTCAAAGTTCCCAACATCTATTTGGGCCCTTTTCTTAGAGCCAATCAGAAAAATATATATGCATGCTTGCTTGCTTGCTTTCTGCAAATTTTGAGCATTAATTTGCTAGGTAAAACTCCATACTTATCCATTTGTAAAAGGGGTCCATGTGGATCTAGATAAACTAGAGAATTTCTTTTGTAATGATATCTTTGAAAGTTAAAAGGGATTGATGGAATTTTCCAGTTCTCATAGAAAAATCCTTTCAGACCTATTTGAAATTCAGAAGGCTCATTAGAAGCTGGACCTTTTAGTTGACAAGCTTGTTGGCATAACAATTTGACTGTTGGGAACCTTTAAGACTAGAAAAATATCAACGAATGCTTCATGAGCCAAAAGGAGATTGTGCATTTTATTTTCGCTTTGTTTTAGTGTATACCTTAATAATTTTTTCCTTTCTTTTTCTTTGCTTCTTCCTGTTGTTGATCTTTTAGGTCATGGAAAGACTTATTTTGGTTAATGCTCAAAATTCTAAACATGCCAAATTTCTGAACATGACAGAGATCATACTGCCTTGAAGGTGGTTTCCAATCATGGGTTAAGCAGGGTCTTCGAATTAAGGAGCTAAGGCCTGAGACCGCAATTACCATACTCAATGAGGTACATTCACATATGTTGGGTGCTATTTGGCAATGTATTTGTGGTTTGGATAATGTCTTGCTGTTTTATATATGATCTGTACCTTCCTACTCTATTATCTGGTTGAATTTCAGTCTTGTCTCCATTTTGTAATTGCTTGTTGTTATTTATTTATTTTTAAATTACAAAAGCAATATAATCAATCTGATTTAGTAGGATTACAAGTTTACGATCCTTGGGATTTGATACCAAATAACCTAGAAACTATGCTAATAGGGTTTTCTTAAGCAACGTTGTAATACACAAGGGCATGTTTGGATTGGAGATAATCGCTACTCTAGTAGGAGATGTTGCTTGTATATATGCGTATTAAGTAATTTTTAGTGTACTGTAGGTAAAGGAATTAATTATGTCACTTAATATAAGCCACCATACACCTCAACCAACTTGCAATCACCACCTTCCTCGCTTTTGACATGCCTTTTTGATAATGGAATGAAAAGGAGAAGAAGGAAAGAATGTAGAAAATAAGTGGGAAAAAGAGAGGCACCAGCTAGCCTGCATGAGGAAAACATTAGGGCCTAGGGCCTCATCATTGTCGAAGAAGAGGAATAGGCCATGGAATAGTGATGGTCTTAACCCTTGAAATTAGACACTAAGTATGTTCTCCATCAAAGAGCTACGTGCACAAACCCTAGACATGATCTCCCTGTGAGTTGCACAAAACTCATGCAAGATGTGAGCTCCACGCACAACCTTTTTTTAAGTGTTCTCAAATTCTTACCCCCTAGTTGTAACACCCCCAAAATTTACAGTTGAAAATTTTCGTTTGTTATGGAAAACCATGCACTAAAAATGGAGGGTGTTACCATCGTGATCAGTACAAGATTGACCCTTGGCTAGTCTCATACTAACCACAAGGCTAAAGGTATAAATATCATTAACAAGGATGATTAAGAAAAACTATAATAGTTCAACATTAATAAATGAAACCAGAGTATGCAAACGTTAAGGTTAATACATAATTGAAATAAAGTACAAAACAATGCCCCGCTATGGGGAAATAAAAACAATGGAAACATAAGAAAATAACAAGTCCGAAGAACACCCTCTCTGGTCCCACTCCAGGTACATCGGGTCGTCACTCTGCCCCAACCAATTCATCATATGCATCAAAGTCAGTAAGGGCCTCATTACTTACTTGCATAGACTCAGGAGGGGCTACTGCTCATGGGAATGAGTAATACCCATGATAGGAGTGATCAGTATGTTACGTACTATGTAAGGTAACCATATATCTAAGACCGGGCATATCATATAAAATATAGATAATGCAAGCAGTAAGTTAATTAGATTAATCACTACTATTTGAATTTAAGCCATTATTACCATCTTTACACATCTTTCGAATTATATCCACGTGAGTATGAGAATTCCACTATTATGGCCGGTGGATCGGAAATACTACTATAGAGCATAACGCACCTGACCACTATTATTTGCTGATGGAACAGTTTTCAGGGTAAAATGCTTCTGACCACTATTATTACTGGTAAATCTGTCTGGCCCCAACCCACGTGGTGTTCCACTGTAAATGATCAGTCTTTTACCATGATTTGTTATCATCCAGGGTTTGGTTTATTGAACTCGGGATTCCATACTATTATAGCCAGCGGATCGAAAATACTATTCCAAGGCAGAACTCACCTGACCACTATTTTTTTGTTGGTGGAATGGTCTCTAGGGAAAAAATGTTCCCGGCCACTATTATCGTCGGTGGATCGGTTTGGGCCCGGCTTAATAATCTTCTACTTTAAATGATTAGTATTTTATTCGTGTCTTATTCAACAAGTAATCCCCTATCTGGACATGCACACCCCAATGGCTTCCCTGACTTATTATCACTCTTCCACCCCAGACTTCCTAAATAACCTTATTTTATAACCTAGGAGCTCCACACTCCACATGACTCCAAGACCCCCTTTCACCTTCCACCCTACTCGCCATGGGTTCAAAACCCCCACACGTGGGTCAAGAGCCACTTTCCCATTTCTCCACCTAGGCTCACCATCGCCCACTAGGATTTTCCCTTTAAATCCTAATCTGGCCTATGTGGCCCTAGCCTCTCCTTATCCTTCACAACCCACACCCCCCTTGATTCCAACACCATCACTCTGCTTAACCCACTCCAAATATCACAACCCAACTCTTTAACTTTCACATGTGATAATGAACCCTAGTTGGTCACCCCCGAAAACCCTTATACACCCTTTTTCTTTTACACCTTCCCCTCATGCACAACTCTATCCTCCTTTTAACTTGACTCACACCCTTCATGTGACATGCTCTTAATCACAACCCAAGGTCCAACCAACCTCCTTAACTTTTCTCACAATGCCCCTATACTTAGGGTTTTTCTCCAAAAACCCTATTTAGGTTCTCATGCATACTTCCATCAACCCACATACTAACTCTTCCCCAAGTACTCCAATCACCCAAAACACACCTTCCTCCCCATGGTCAACCCTCAAAACTAACTTTTCCCACGTAAGCTTTTCTCCCATGCAAAGATCATACACCCCATGCAAGGCCCACACTTCCCATGCAATTTTTTTCGCCAACCCCTTATTTTATTACGTTCTTCCTTCATTTTCTCATCCATATTTCATAATGCACTTAGGTTTTTTTCCCACATCTCCTTACTCACTCCACCCTCTTTATTTCTTTTAGTTCCCCACAACCACTCAACCCACCTGAGGCCTCTAAGTATGCATGTCATATCATTTCAACCATACATAAGGGAATATCATCCATAACAAGGCATATCACACATTTTAACCATAATATAAATCATACTCAACATACCTTAGCTCCTTGCAAGCCAAGCTACACTTCACACATACTTAGTTCACATTCACATAGAAGTACACATCGCCTACCATTGCACCCATAAACACATAATTCATAACATAACCCAAAGCCTTAACTATATCCTTACCTAATAGGACTCCGGGCTTGGAGCACGAATCCTAGGCCTCCTCATGGACAAGGGTTTGCTCACCATCGATAAAAATAGCATAATTAGTCATTTCACCTTCTTCCTACTCCTTTTCCTTTTTCTTTATTTCCTAAATCAAATATTAGTGATAATAATAATAATGTTATTAATAAAAAATATTAAAATAAAATATACTAATTAGGTAGGAGGGATAAGGGCACAACCAGAAGGGACAACAGGCAAGGGGGCAGTGCCGCACGGTGGTGGTGCTGGTGCTGGTGGGTGATGAAAAGAAGGGTTTTGGGGTTGGAAAAGAGGAGGGGAGTTAGGGTTTCTTAGGTGGTAGGGTTTCCTGGGACAGAAGGGGGTTGTGGTGGTGGTGGTCTCACGGCGGCGACGCAGGTGGCGGCAGTGGCGGTGGCTGAGAGGGAAAAGGGAAAAGAGGAGGGAGAAGGGGGAAGAAAAGGGAAGTGGTGGTGTGGTAAGGTATAGGAGGGTTTTCTAGGTAGGAAGGGAGACAATGAGGGTGGTGGCGGCTTAGGCGGCGGTGGGAGGTGCAAAGGGGCAGCTTTGCACAGGTGGGGAGAGAAGAGGAAGGAGAGTTAGGGGCAGGGGAGCATTTCGTTGGGTGGAGGGTGATGTAGGGAAGAGGAAGGGAGGGCGTGGCGACGACGGCGGTAGCGGCGGATGAAGTGGCTGTGCGAGTAAAGCTGGGGGGTTGATAGGTAGAAAAAAAGAAAGAAATGAGGGATTATGGAGTATTTATAGGGGAAATGGCTGGGGGAAGTGGATAAAGGAGGAAAAAAGACAAGAGGAGGGGGTGGTTGGTTGCCGGCTGGCATGCAGGCTGACAGGGTAGGGTTTTGCAGGGGGTGCAGGGAGTAGATGGGGGCTGTGGGAGTTGGAGGAGGGAGGGGGACCATGTAGGGCAGTGCCTGCTGCGTGCCCTATAGGTCCAAATGAGGAAAGGTGGAGGGGAGAGAGAGGGGCGGAGCTGCAAAGCAGCCATGCCCAGTAGCTCTGATTCGGGGGGGGGGGGGGAGGAAGAAGACAGAGGCAGAAAGGGAAAGAATGAGAAAAGGGGAAAATAGGGGAAACGGGGTGTGCCCGGGCTGGGCCGCGCAGGGGGAAGAATAGAAAAAAAGAAAGTTGGGTTAAGGGGAAGGAAGGAAAGGAGGGGGAAGAGGAGAGTGAGTCGTTGTTGGGTGTAGCCCAGCCAGCCGAGGGAGGGGGAAAAAGGAAGAAAAAAAGGAAAAGGAGAAAGAAAAGGAAGAAAAAGGAAAAAATGGGGTGGTAGGGTGGTTTGGGATTGGTTTGAATTTTAGAAATAATAAAAATTAGTAATAATAATAAAATAATTTTTTTTTAATTTAGAAATTATTATTATGATTTACTTATAATTTATTTTAGTTTAGTAAATTAATTTAACCTCTACTAATTAGATCCCTACATTATTTTTCTTCTTTTATGGCCATAATTATTATTATTTTAATATTATTATTTTATTAGAGATGGCATATATTAAACCTTATCCAATAATCCTTATTTTATTTTTAAATCCTAAAATAAAGTTTTGGGGTATTACACTAGTAGATTACCTTATATCCTTTATCCTTAATCCAAGCACACCTTAATAATGTTGAGAGAAGAACTCCTGCAAAAATGGTTAGCCTATTCGTTGTACCCTACTGGTTTGTTAACTTGCTTCTCAATCAACGATTTGTGGCTTTATGACAAACAAGGAGGGGCTGTGTATGACATCCCAGTTACTGATAGAAGTAGCAAGAAGTTAGCCAGTGCCCCAGGGAGCATGCAGGTGAGTTGGGGAGAGTTTATAACTAAGTTCAAATTCACAAAAGAAGGCCAAAGATATGACCTCCCCTAAATTAACCAGACCTCTTGAACAATGTTAGATTGGAGCAATTATATCCAATTTAAGCAATTAAAGGAAGAAATTAACAAATGTAAATTGAACGTGAGATGATATGCTGATTTGTGAAAAAATCCTAGGAAACAGCCATTGGACCTAGGGCTGCTCCATTATTCTCTGCTATGTCAAATATCTAAACCACGCAGTCCTCTCATGATCAAAATTAAGAGGTACTAACCATTCAGATATTTGATGCTTGGTATCAAGCAACAGTTTTTGCCTTAAGTTAAGAAATGATGGAAACAAGCAAGGAAAAGTGGAATATCTGAAATTGCAAGGTTTATCTGTTTTAACATGTGTAGACATGCTAGTGAAATGTTAATCAGTTCTAGGAATGGGTTACCATGTGCTGAAGACTTCAAAATTAGCTTCATAGGAAAAATGACTTTTTTTGTCATTTTCTTCTTCCTGCTCTCTTTTTGTTTCTCACGGAATTCTGTCCTCTTGTTCACAACGTTTAGTTTCCTAGAAATGCTTCTTTCATCTGCATGCCAAGTCCATTGTAAAGCCATTTTTTTTAAGCCCATTTCAAAAAGCCATTTTCTTCAAAGAGGGAAACCCACCAACAAACTCGTCCTCTTAAGCCTTAATCATCTACCATATCAGCAGCCTTATAAACCGGAGGTGGCAAAAAGCTGACCAACAAAACTGACTCAGTCCAACTGAAAACCACCCAATTCAAACCTGAGTTTACTACCCGCCTAGGGCTCCCATGACTCAGGAGTGGTCCTGGCATGTAGGCATGATTGTCATTGGTATGGATTTTCAAAAATCCCATCTCTTTAGCTTCCGACACATCTCCAATTGAATGTTGTCTCACATGGATGTCTTTAGACCTAGCATGCAAACTGCAAAGTATGATTTTTCCAAAGATGTGTCAGCCTTAGATTATCATAGTGCAAGACATACAACTACTGCTCGAATCTGAATTCCTGCATGGATCTTTTGATCCAAAATCCTCTTTGCAAGCTTCAATAGTTGTGAGAAATTCTGCCTCAATAGTATGGCGTCCAACACTTTTGCAACTTGAAATCCCATGACAGTGCTCTCCCTATATACAAAGCCAATTACTGAGTAGGTTTTTTCATGTCAATATCTTTAGCCATGCCTGCATCTGGCATCTTGGTAAGCTAAATATCATCATTCTATGGCAGACTTAATTGAGAAGTTCCACATAAATAC
Source organism: Tamarix chinensis (assembly GCA_030549775.1). Taxonomy (NCBI): domain Eukaryota; kingdom Viridiplantae; phylum Streptophyta; class Magnoliopsida; order Caryophyllales; family Tamaricaceae; genus Tamarix; species Tamarix chinensis. Next base: position 68,187,089 of record CM060182.1, read on the forward strand.
CTCAAAAGCCACTTAAGTGCACACATCTGATTGTTCTTTACTAGGATTGGAAATATACCTACAGATATTGTCAACTATGTGAGCTATGTTTGGTCTAGTACACAATACGGCATACATGAATTTGCCCTCTGCTGGAGCATATGGAATTCTCCTCAATTCTTCCTTCTCCTTCCCTGTGCACACATTGTTTATGATACAATCTGAAGTGATTACCAAGAAGAGTGCTAACTGGTTATGCCTTCCTGTGCTGAAACTGTCAAATAATTGTTCTGTGTATTTCTCCTGTGCCTTTCTAAAAGATACTGCCTTTTACTATATGTATGATGATTAAAAGTCATGCCAAGAATCTGCTTTGCTACTCAACAATCTATCATCGCAAGGAAAGTACTCAATTATTTCTTCAGCCTGGTAATCCTGGACATATAAGGTCTAACATATGATCAACATAGAGTAAAGACACAAAAAAATTACTCTATGAAGACACAATGGTCATTGGTCAAGGTGTTCATATATCCCTGTCCTTCCATTGTATGAACTTGGAAATTATCAACAAATGAAGGCAGCAAAGATCTTACCTGTGGCTTGCCTGTCCTTGACTTTCCTTTGTAGTTTGGCCATTGATTGATAAGGAATATTGGACCAAAATCCTGTGCAGCGAACAGGAAATATACTTCTACTTATTGCCTATTTGGTATGGGGGTACTAGGGTGAAAAAAATAATCCTTATTTTTACATCTCTGAAATATTATATTTGTAAATGACAAAAATACATTCAAAGAAATACCCATTTTAGTTTGGAGGTTTTTCTTCAAATTTTTTTTCTTATAATACACCTAAAACGTGGGGTATCTTTTCCCTCCTATTACCCCCATACGAAACTAGCCTGGGAAGGGGATAAGATTTTCTTTATCCGCATGCATTGATAATTTTAATTTCTTAACTATGCATAATTCACTTTTGGCATGCCTTTTTGGTATTTGTTTTAGATTGTTCTTGCTTTTCTCTTAAGCTATCTATTTGATAACATAATTTATAACTACCTCTCCTCCTGAAAGAGTAGGCTTATCCCAACTGTAGGCTGCAACCAAGAGGTTATGCCCATGCAACTTCTTGCCATAGTTGTTAAAATCCCAATCTGAATCTTACGATTCTACGATCTAAAAGTCATTAAACGATCTACAATCCTAGGTAGAATCTTAAAGTAGTAGAATCGCGGTAGAATCTTATGATCCCATGTAGGATTGGTAGAATCTTACGATCCTTGGCCGACTATAATTTATTTTGTCTATTTACCTTAAAATCTATTTTTCGTCTTATTCTCACTATATTTCTTCCCTAACTCTAGGCCTTCAACTCTATTATTTTGTACATACTATATATTGAGTACCCATCAATGCAAAGATTACGCAAGCGAGACAATAGCAAAAACAATTGTTGGAAAAAAAAATTATTTATGAAAAGTCTAAACTCTAAATGTAGAGTAAACCAAATATATTAAATTTGTGAGATTATTTTTTTTTTACTAATTTCTATTTAGTTTATAATTATCATTTTATTTTATTTTGTGGAATTGTTAGCTTTGTTGTATGCTTAGTCTATATAAAAATATTTTTTGTATGCATATAATTGACAATTTGTGTTGCTACAACCTAATTAGTGACCAAATAAGAGCTTAAGAATGAGATTTTTAGTGTTTTTCAACTTCAATTATATATTTTGTTGCATACACGTATATCTAGGTTAGATTTTTAGGATCTTACGTAACTACGATCCAATTTTACGATTCTATTGATTCTAGGTAGAATCTCGATTTTAACTACATTAATTCTTGGGCGTGTATGATTGAAGGTATCTGTATTATGATAATAATTTTCAACTTTATCTGATTTGTGAACAAAAAGGAAGGATGTATGAAATATGTTGATGAATAGGTGGGCTGCCTCACATTTGTTGAACAGACAGCTTTATTAGTAAAATAAAATAAATAAACATAGCATGTTGAATTTTCTATGCTGTAATACTAGGTCATAATCCCCAACTTCTATCTGCGATGAAGTTCTCCACATTGTCCCCATTTTTATTAGATGCAAGTTTCACTTCAGCTGTAGGCTAACATAGTCTGATATATTTCAGGAAGCTGAGGCAATTCTGGAGGACTTGAATCCTAGTCCAGTACAACTTTTTGGAATTGGTTTGGTAAGATAAAATCATACATGTTGGCTATAGTTGATTAGGATGCTCATAGCCTTGATTTCATAAGATAAAATCATATCTATTAACTATTATTGATTGGGATGCTCATGGCCTTGAGTCGCTTTCCAAGTACATCTTTGCTTTTGCAAATAGGATATTTTATTGAACAACATTTATAATAACTTTTATTGTCCCATTTATCTTCAGAAACATCGGCACTAATAATGAGTGATTTCTTGACAGGGTATAATTGCAGGCCTGTATGCATTACTAGGTACATTACTGTCTTCCTGCAAATCATAGTATGCATGTTATTACTGTTGATATGTAATATTTTCTGAACAATAGAATATTATCAGGATGATAAATTTACTTACTGCCGCTAAAATATTGAAAACATGTAAGCTAAAACATGAGTCATATGTTTTTGCTGATTTGCTTTTGGTCATGAAAGTTGATCCAAGTCTTCAGAAGAAATATGTTTACTAACCTCAACCAAAGTCTATGAACTAATCTGCCTAGGATTTGTTTTGTCTATTATGAGCACATAAAAGGGAGTACTTTGAGTTCTCTCAGATAAGCATTTTTATGGAGAAAGGTAGAAGAGTGAGGCGCAGATTAGGCTTGGTTTTATAACCTTTACTTGCAATGGAGACAATATCCTACAATTTTTGCAAGAAACTATCAGGTCTTCACACTTGCAACATGTTGTTGAATGTTTTAAGATATGGAAACCAGATAAAAGCCTTGCCTTCTGAGGCCTCTTTGTCCAAATGAACTAAGGAATTGACTCTGTTACTTGTCCTGGGGGTATGATTAGGATAAATAAAATGTTGCAGTTATTTTAATTTGAACTGTTGCTGTTGGGAGAAATCAACTGCTGTTGCTTTCTATAGTATATAGATAAAAGAAGTTTCTTGTCCCCCCTTACTTTCTATATGTTTGGATATTAATATACTCAAATGGCCACATAGAATTCATGTGGTTTATGCCTATGTATAATGATATAATGTGGATCCCCTTTGATAAAAGAAATCAACTGCTGTTTGCTTTCTATAGTATATAGATAAAAGAAGTGTCTTTTCCCCTCTTACTTTCTATATGTTTGGATAATAATATACACAAATGGCCGCATAGAATTCATGTGGTTTGTGCCTATGTATAATGATATAATGTGGATCCCCATTGACAATCAATGGTTGTGGAGGGAAACGAGGGGCTTGGACACATGATTTGAATCAGTTTCCACATACCTGTCATCCTTGCAGGCCATGCCTCTAGACTGTGTCAAGTCAATCTCTTAATGAGGAGGCTTGGGGTACACCATCTTGTTAAGACCTAGGCACACTTTGTAATAAACATGCATCAATAAATGCACTATGTGCAGATGGATGTCAAGCGATTGGAGCTGTTTCTGTTTGGTCAAAGGCTCCATCCCTGCCTCTGGCGGGCATATATTAAGCTGTTCTTATTTTTGTTTTGTCAAAGAAATTGGTCGAGTGAATCCAATAGTTTAATAAGTTTATGCATTCTTCTATATTTTAATTTATTATTTGCCGAACCATTTTAGAATCCATCTATATAGCACTAACGATGTTTCCCATGATATTGAATTTGTGTTATTTGATTACAGAGTGGGAGAAAACATTGCAACTCATTGGGGTTGTCGGCCTTGGTCAGGTATGAGTTTCCTTTCACAAAATGATTTCTTACCATGTGAAAATGAAAATTTCAATTGCAAACAACGGACAAAAAAAATTGAAAGATGCAACAGAGCTATGCTTCCTACCTTCTGCTGATTTGTTTCATCGAAACTGAAAGGAACCTGTTGACAATTTGTGAGATCATTTTCTTTCAGTTACTCTCCGACTCTCTGCTAAATGATGCCAAGTGTCATATGATGCTAAATTTTTTTGGTAGGATGTAAAGGTTACTACTTAATAAAAAAAGGAGGTTAATCTACTGTGGTAGATGGATCCAAAATCATCACTAAAAAGGCTTTTTCCTTCTTGTAAATCTTTTTGCTCTCTTGTTTCGGACATTATTGTGATGAGCCCTATCTAGGCTTCTTTGTATTTAGCGAGTATGATATTTGGGCAATCTTGATTGAATTCTGTTTAGTGTTTGGATGTTCTTGTGAAAAAGAGTACTTCCCCTGGTCGGACAAGTTTATGCAATATGTTAATAATTTGCGAAGGAGAACTAGGTCTTCAACGCAATCCCTAAAGACGTATGATTTACTGCTATGTGGGATTCTTCTTTAGGGGATAATTTAGTCATCTTCAGCTGGAAAGAGAATCATTTTGGACTACTATATCTTTGATTTATTCTAATTTGGTGCTTTGTATTACTAGACTATATATCGCCGGGTAGCATCTTATCAAGACTCCGAAGATTTGAAGAATGATATGAGGTAATCTATATGGTCTGGCTAAACTCTGTAAATATTAATCTAGTAAGCATGATTGACACTTTTGCGTGGACCTTCTACTTTTCTCCCTGATATCAGTGTTTTGACAAGGTGCAAGTAAGTAATACTTGTTGATATAACTAGCAATATATGCAGCAAATAAAGATTAGAAAACCGAAATAAGGAAAGGTACTTATCAAACCATTGTGCTGCAAATTTAATTGCTGCCCTGAAGCGATATTCGGCGGGTCCTGGGTGCAAACGCCAATGCCGAACTACCCCCCAGGTTAACACAACGTCCCTTAATCTTGTGCACTCAAGAGAAAGGGAACGAAACTTACAAAAATAATGCCCAGACTTTGTTTGTGTAAAATCAGTGAAGAGAAGAACGAAGTTGTATGTTGCCAAAAACCCATTCAACCGAAGCCTAATTAATGGTTTATATATATATAATAGAAGAGAAAAATAAAGTGGTAACCGGCCCTCTTCCTCTACTACTCCGAAAGACTAGTACAACCCAATGAACGTTCAAAGAATCGTTCCTAAGTTGCTGGAAAAGTGGCACACCCAGCCCGGATAGGATGGGTAAGCAGCGAGTGTGCGCGAGCAGATTTAGACCCAGACCAACAGCCCACCCAACTTTCTCAAACGTAGCTTTGGGGGTGGGGATATATAAACTGAACTGAGAAATCGTAACTCTCGTCAGCGGAATTTTTTTCTCGAGTCCCGTAACACAAATAAGTATTGTGGATAGTAAGCACGTAGACAGCCCGATTATTGGGACTCTCTAATCAGTTAGCAGTTAATTATGTGTCTTAAGTTCTGCGATGTCTGTTCTTATTTTCTACTGTTTTGTGTCAGTAAGTTTCATAGCAAAATGCACCAGGTTATGGTAATTATTAAGATTGACATATTGATTTGTGCTTGTATTTGTCCAAAGATTGTTGCTTGCTCCTGTTAGACTTGGAGCCGAAGCTGTGTCATGGGCTACTGGCAAGTTAGAAACAAATGGTAATGGACTTCCAACATCGCCTTCCTCTTCAGATGTTCAAAACAGGGTACTGCAAGCTGCCGCAATACATGAATCGCAACCACTTGATGCAGCAGAGGGCACAGAAGAAGGTCTATCACCACCTGACTCAATGGTTCAACGTCCTGATGAAAACGTAGACCTGTCGCAAGCATAAAGTTCATTAATTGTAAAAGTTCACCTGGGGCACCGATGTGCTGACTGCTGAGTCCATAAAATTGAAATTGTCCGATTGGGATTCTCCACTGTAAAGTAGCTGGAGACTAAACGCTCTGGTGGTTGATCGTAGTTTCCAACCACTACTTGGGGCCAAGATTGATTTTGTAAATGCCCTACGACTATACATCCTGCTTGTGAAGGCCGGTTGATGTGTGCATATGACTTCCCACTACTATTGGAGCTCGCTGGAAAATTGAGATTGATTGGTGTCAGCAGTTGGTCATCCGAAATTTTTTTTTGGGTAAGTATATCCGAGGATTTCTAATTGATTGCTCCATATACCTGACTCGCATCTTCAATAATTGTCAGAAACTTTTGTTGCGAGAAATACTAGCATGACGTTTAAGAATAGTCACACACACCCACTTGATTTAGTAATGGCGTGTTAGTGTCAAGTGTTCATAATCAAATATCTAAAAATACTGATTAAATATTGGATATATTTGATATTTATATAAAAATATTATTTTAATAATTTTAATAAATTTTATTAGAAATTTTTGAAAATGAAGTCTAAATATTTATTAATTTATATATTTATATTTATATGAGTGTCTTATTTTATCTAAAAAAATATTCAAACATTATTATTAATGCTTAAATTAAAAAAATAAATAGAATTAAAAAACTTAACATTATAAAATCACAATATTATACTATATTATTGAAATAAATAATAAAATACTAGATAGTTTTTGGATCGGATAATCTAACAAAAAATTAGATACTAAATATCAAATATTGGAACACATTTATTTTTTATTGCCGAAAAATTTTGTTTTAAAAATAATAGAAGTGAAAAATACTAAATACTTCTTAAAAAAGCGTAATGTTACCGTCGCACCTAATATTGGATGAACGTTTACTGTCTATCTCATGTTAGATACTCCGAATCAAAATAAGGAATAGAGTGTGCAAAACATATAATATAGAAATACCAATTTTAAATGTTTACAATGGGACTACGTTGGGTCTCAAAGTAATCGAATGTATATTAGAAAAGAATGATTGAAGTACTGAAATACAAAAGAGATAAAATATATATAGGATAAGCTCCAAAGCATAGTCCATTAAAGACCCATAAAAGTTTTCCGGGTGTCCACGATCTCATGCTTCCAAGCCTAGCACAAGTAGAACAACTACCAACCATTCTTAAAAACCTGTACAGGGCCCTCTGTTTGTGAGATTGAGTAGGTGACCAAACAAATGGTCACATCAGTATGATATGTACTAAGTAAGCCAAGTTACCTCGTTAACATGAGTCATGCTAATCATCACAATATAGATATGATGGATAGAAACATATAATCACGTAATCTAGTTATTCAACAGCTCACTAACTCTTTTACATTGCACTTACATGAATTACTCATTTGACCAATTTTCCAAGTCACATGTTCCATTTGATTAATCATATGTGAGGCCTTGTTCCTTTTTTGAGCAATGGACTGATTACTATCTCATGGTTTCACTTACCATGGAAGCCTATCTAAATTAGAGGACATAAAGTTTGGTTGAAGCCTAATAACCACCCATGGACATAAAGTCCGGCTGAAGCCAATAAACCACTTAGGTGACTAGGTCCTTTAGTATCAATACCTCATAGTATATTATCAGTGTCTAGAGTAGGTAAGGCGCCGAGATCCACTAGGATCCTATCCGAAGGTAAAACCTAAAAGTAGACTAAACCCCAGTAGTTAACCGAGAATCAGATAATCTAGACCCATGCAATGCTTGATCATCTTTTATTTTAAGTAATTAGCGTGTTCTTATCCAAGGTTATGTTATTACATAAGGTCCATATAACAACCAAGCAACACATTCACGTAATAATTCTATCCTAACCATTTTTATCCTCTAACTATGTGGCGAGACTTCCATTTATAGCATCATAACATACATACTCAATTTTTTCCATTAAAACCTTCCAAAGGCATTTATTAAGAATCCCATGAATTATGAATTAATTAATCCATCTGATAAGTTAGTTAATTCATGTCAAGATGTGTGTTTTCATCATTGAAGGATCATGTTACAACATAATATTAAGTCTCAAATCATATCAAGTTCAATAAAAACAAAAATAATACTCTCTGGCCTAACCGCTCAATCAGTTTGACTTAACCAATCCTAGAGTTCTTCTCAAAATATGTTAATTGGTTAGGTCAGACCAATTGATTGGTTTCAATAAATCAGTTGATGGGTTTAACTAGTGAGAAACCCAAATTCATCACGGACATCTTAGTCAATTGGTTAGCCTAACTAGTTGATTGTTCTAAAAACTAGTCGATTGGTTTGGATTAACCAATCGATCATATTGCTTCTAGACAACACAAAATAGGAAATTTAAATGTGAGTTAGGCTCTAAAAATCTAACTATATCACATGATAGCATCACCATTACAAAATACAGAGGTTACATATGTTCAGATGCTAATCATGTTGCATTCACATAAAATCAACTATAATTTCTCATGAATTCATACTTTTCTTAGAAAACTTAAATCTTCTAACATGCAACACCAAATTAATCATAATATCATTTATGCATACAAAGATCAGAAATCTACCAACCATACTATCTCACATGCTCATTCATACCACATTTTAAAGGTAAAAATGACTTAAAAGCTTAGCAAAATTTACACATTAAGGAGATAAAACGTTCGGTTGAAATATTTCAACTCTCAAAACCTTATAAAATAAGAGATTAAAACTCAAAATCTTCAAATAATTCTTATAAACCAAGAAGTATGAATTAGGGAAAGAAAATGAGATTACCACCTCCAAGAGAATCCAATAAAAGAATCAAGTAAAAGCAAACAACTTAACCTTTTCCCAAATCTAATTCTTTCTTATGTGAGAATAAAACAAGAGGGATCTAGGTAAAAAATAAGAAGAGATGCATGGATTAGGTGAAAGATCAAAATGGAAAAGATTAGAGTACAAGGAAAACTCATAATATTTTTTGTCATTGAAAAGAGGTAAAGGGAAGAGATTATTAGGGTTGTATATAACCAATAAATCAATCAAGGAATGAGTGAGAGAGTGTAACCAGATCACATATTCTAATTTCATCTTTTGAATCAGGGTTGAATTGGTGAATTTATCAAGAATAGGCTCACTTCCTTCTCATACCTCAAATAGTAATTTTCTAGAGAAGGAAGTTCGAGATTCTCTGGAGAATGGTCGAGCACAAAAAAAGAAATGGACAGATCGGCGTGGGAAGTAAATCTCCATGTCATGCAGAAAATTTCTAAAACAAATCATTTGTTCCAGTGTTGTACAGAGGAGTGATGAAGAAGACAAAGGATAGGGTCATTCTCTCCATTTTTTTCCAAAATAAGACCCTTGAATATGGTAGAGACGGAATTAAAGCGGGATAAATAATAAAAAAAGAGGTTAAAGATTACTCAGAAACTAGCTTAGAGTTGAGTTAGCAAGGTTATATTTTGATGACAGCATTTTTTTTCTTCAAAAAAATCAAACTTAAAAAAACACTCAGCTTGAAAAACTAGTTGATCAATTTAGTCTACCAGTTTACTATTCTACAGACTAGTCGATTGGTTTCGTGGAACCAATACAAGTTGAAAACAATAGTTCAGTCGCCCGCATCTGACTTTTACGTCAAGAAAACTCTTTTTATTGAACTTTCCAAGGTTTTTTAAATTTCTTTTTAAATTAAACCCAATAAAATATTTCTAAATCAAAATCAAATAGCACCCAAATTCCAAACTTCATTTAATACAAGAATTTCACACTTAATAAGTTTCAATTTACGGGGTATAACATATTTCCCATTGGAAAAAGTCAGATCGAATATTCTAAATATTTGATTGGATTTTTTAGAAACCATATTAGATTTTTGGATTTTGATTTTTTTATATTTCTACTGCCAATGATGAGTCAGATTCTAAACATATGGAGTTTCTAAGATTTTATTTAGATGGGATATTTTTAGGAGTGGTAGAGAAAAATATAAAGTTTTTTATTTATTTATATTTTCTAAAAGAATTTACAAAAACTTCTCTTAAAAACTTTATGATTTTTTCTCAAAGTAAAATTTCTCTTATAATTATTTCATCCAAATAAAGGCTAAAAGTTTCTTACATCAAAACAAACCACCTAATTGCATCACAACAAGAGGGCACTCATGTATGAAAAAGATGTTATTAGAAATCTATATGGTAGTTATCAAAAAAGAAGAAGAAGAAGAAGAGTATGGTACACAATCTAACGCCGATGTATACTAATTATAGGAATAAATAAACGGTATAATAGCTCAAAATATATGCTTGAACAATATTTTTTTTTTCAAATTTCGATCGAAGAATAATTATTGGGTATTTCCAACAATAATACTTCGTATGGATGGAAGTGTTATACCCTAAAAATTTGCTTAAGCTAATCTCTCATCATTAGTACCCTAATTTGATTCTAATCCTAAGAAATCCTATATTAGCCTTAACCTATCCTTAATCCCCAAACATTAACCGATTTCAAAAACCTTAACTTTGATAAACCGTAATTCGTAAACCAAAATCAAATTAGCTAAAATTTCTGCTAATCCTAATTACCCTTAACTAATCTAAAATCATCCTAAACATCCCCTCAACCCTTTCTCTTTTCCTTTTATTTCCCTTTTTCCTTTTCTTTTCTTTCCTTCTTCTCCTTCTCCTGCCAACCCCTTTGTTGCAACTCTTGCACCTCCACTTGCACCCCCACTTGCATCACCACCTATCATATTTCTGCACCCTCATCCATCACCCATCACCTTTCTCCTTCTTCTTTTCCTTCTCTCATCCTTGCAGACCTACACCCATCGGACACCCTAACTCCCTGCATCCTTCTTATCCTTTTCGTCTTTACACAACTCTTCCATCAACCATCACCACCCTCACCTTGCAGCTACTACTCTACCCTAGCCATCCTCTACAACCATCACCGTCGTCATCAACTTGCAGCTGCACCATGACTGTAACACCCCCAAAATTCACTATTCAAAAATTTTGTTAATTAAAAGGGAATTAGCGGAAGAAAATTAATAAACCGTGAATTTTAGGAGCATTACCGCCACACTTAGTACCAGACCGGTTCACTCATACTGTTCCAGTACTAAGTGCTAAGGCTAAAGGAAAATGAAATACATGTGCAAGAAATTCAACCTACTTAAATTAGAGTAGCGTATCAAACGTTTACAAGAATAAAATCCACCAATGGTGGTTATAGTATCAACATATACATTTAAAACCAGAAATTTCAAAGAGAGAGAGAAAAACCCTGGTAGTTCCGGATGAGACCTTACTCTTTTTCCTGTTGCCCACTTGAGTAGCACCTGAAAAGACCTGCAAGGGACACTGCCCATTGAATAGGCAGGGGCCCCACGAATGGAACCCTTCAGTACTACGGTACTGAGTAACCCTTTAAAGTCCCACTTAAAAGCAAACCCGCAATGCAACACATAAAACAAGCTACATACATATATAACATTCACATAGCATATCAATATATCATTACGAACAATCGGTACTTACGGTCTTAAGCCATGTCATAATGCAAACTCAAAACAATCAGGCCTTAAGCCATTATTCCACTATAAGTGATTAGTATTTTTCCATTATTTTATTCACATACATAACTGGTTTTATTGAGCTCGAGACCCCCACTATTTTAGCTGGTGGATCGGAATACCTATAATCATCATCCAAGGCAAAACGCTCCTGAGCCACTATTATATCCGGTGGATCGGTACTCAATATCACTTACCAGGGCAACACGCTTCTGGGCCACTATTATAATCGGTGGATCGGTATTCAAAATCATAAGTTAACTGGGCCTGGCTCATCAATATTCCACTTTCATAATTAGTGTTTTTTTCCTTTCATTAATCAGCACAACAACTCCATTTGTTTCCTCGGATGGGAGATCAAGAACCCGGGACACAAAGGTACAGCGGTCGTACCGGTGCATACAAGCTACTCAGTACCCGCCAACCACGAACCCAAGGACGCAAAGGTACCCTGGTCGTACTGGTGCATAAAGCTAACTCAGTACCCTACCGACAAGGACACCTAATCCATAAGTATGCATACCCCCTAACTAGGTCCGTAGAGCTAGAAAGAGTAAGATGTAGGGCTTGGCTGGGGCACAAAGGCACGCCAGCAAATACCATAATAATCGTGGACTAAACCACGTCTTTAGGGTAGCGACTCCTAAAGAGTCACCATTCCCGATCTTGAGGTCTTTCACTTTAAGTATTAGTGTCTTAATTAAAGGTGATCACAAAGGCACAACAATCAGATACTTATTTACTTTCAACCGTTCTGATATCATTAGTCGTTTCTTATTCAGATGGTTATCTAAGCTATCACAGAGAAACCATTAAGGCTATACTAATTATCAAATACTCTTACTTGGCTAATCAGCCTTATTTAAATCACATTATAACATTCCACAATCACAACAACAAGTTAGGTACAAATTACTTATTTACCCCCTTACTCATGTAATTGCTAAGTCATCCCTTCCTTACTTGACAAATTACCATATTGCCCTTTAGGTTGCATAATTACCAAATTACCCTTTATCGCTATCATGATTACCAATTTTTCCATTTAGTGGGTTAAATAATCATCACTTTACCCTTTAATCAGCTAAATTACCAAATTGTCCCTTTAGTTGGATAAATTACCAAATTGCCCTTCCCCTTTATCATAATTACCATTTTACCCCTCAACCATTATAATTGCCATTTTACCTTTTCCAATTATTATAAATACCATTTTAACCTTGTACATAATTACAATTATCAATTTACCCTTCTTTATAATTATAACTACTAATTTACCCTTCTCAATTATTAACATTACCATTATGCCCTTTAGTTAGTTAATTTGCCTAATTACCCTTCTCTAGTATCATGCATTCACACTTATCCAATTACCCATCTATAATAATAATTTAATTATTAAATTATCTTTAGTCGTTATCATAATTACCAAGTTACCCCTTACTCCCAAATTACCATATTATCCTTTTATTTACAAAATTACCACAATAACCTTCTTACTTATAAAATTACCATAACACTCTTTTTACTTTATAAATTACTATTTTACCCTTTTTCATCCAAAATTACCCTCTTTATCCTTCCTTACATAATTACCATTTTGCCCTTCTTTTCCAAATTACCATATTGCCATTTGCTTATGAAATTACGATTTTGCCCCTCTTCCTCCAAAATTACCATAATGCCCCTTTACTTGAAAGTTACCATCTTTTCCTTTTCTCATAAAATTACAATAATACCCTTAACTTATATAATTACCACAATACCCCTTTTTACTTGTAAAATTACCATGTTGCCCTTTTCCTCCAAGATTACCCTAAAACCCTTCTTTCTCACAACTTACAAATTTTATCCTTTTACTTATAAAATTATCATTTCACCCCTTTCCTTTGAAATTACCAAAATACCCTTTTGCTCACAAAATTACCAAAATGCCCCTTTCACTTATAAAATCTCCACTTAACCCTTTGTTGCGCTACTTTTATGAATTTATCACCACTACATAAAATACCACTATTTGCACTCCATTCTTATCATTTAACTCCCCCAACTTGTCATTATTCAACACGATAATCAACTACATATATTAGATCATATACTTCATATCACTAAAATATCCTTAGACAATAGTATTACACATGCATTAGCAACATAATACATCATAGGCAAGCATTTAGTATTTCCATCAATAATCAACTCCTTCCTTAATTATCATACCTACACATGGCACAAAGACTATCATGCTTTTCCCTTTTTCGCATCAAACAATATAACAACCATCTACACAACACTCTAGGCATCACATATCCTGCATAAAATAATAATAACAACCCTAATGTGCTAGCATACATTTTCCATACATTTAAGGGAGGTTTAACGATTACCTTAATCCCGCAAAGTACCAAATCTTACCGGTATCCCAGTTAAAGATTCATGCTTAATTAACAATTCAACACCTAAAAATAATATCATTAGAAGTAAGAAATTAAAAAGGGTAACACTTTATAAAATATTTGTTTAATAATAATACAATTTAATTAATTATCAATATACCTCAAAATTAGCCAAAAGAATTAAAAAATAAAGGGAGAGATCACGCTGCATGAACAACGTGAGTCTCATGCAAAAATGGGAGGAGAAAGGGTTCGAAGGGGGTGAGATAGAAGGGAGGAGAGGTGGCTCGGTTTAGTGACTTTAGGCTAGAAAAAGAGATAGGTGGGGGAGGTTTCAAGGTAAGGAAATGGTGCAGGAGTGAAGAAGGGGTGTAGGTGGAGGCTAAGGGTGGTTTCATAGCGGCATAGGGAGGCGGAGACGGCGGCGGCGAGGCGGCGAAGTTGGCTGCCGAGGTGGAGGGGCTGAGAAGGAAGGAAAAATGAGGGAAAAATGAAGGGTTAAGGGGGCTGTTTTCGGCCAACTAATGCATGGTGGTGGTAGAGGGGGTTGCAGGGTGTCGAACGACGGGTTGGGTGGCGGTAGAGGTGGCCGGACAGTGGCGAACGGCGGCATTACAGGTGGGCTGTCGAGAAGGGTGAAAAATAGGGAGAAAAAGAAGAGGGGAGGAAGAGGGCTGCGGGATGGATATTGGGATGGTGCAAGGTGGTAGTAGAAGGGTGCAGGAGGCAGTTTAGGGGCTAGGTGCGGCAGTCAGAGCGGCAGAGGGCGGCGGCGCACGAAACGAAGGGGAGAAGATGGAGGGGAGAAAATGGAGGGAAGAAGATCGGGGGAGAAGGGCTCGAAAATAATGGGGTAGGGAAAGATGAAGAAAAGGAAGAGGGAGAAGAGAGAGAGGGAGAGGCAGGGTGGCAGGGCGACAGCTGCAGGCGGTCGGGCAGCAGCGGACATGTCGGTGGTTGTCGATGCCTGGGGAGAAGAAGAAGGAAGAAGGGAGGCTGCAGGCGGCCGGTCGGGGAAAGGAAAGAAAACAGGCCGGCCGGTCCAAAGGGAAAAGAAGGAAAAGAAAAGTGGGGGAACCGGTTGGGTCAGGCACGCGGGAGAGAGGGGGAAGAGAGGGAGAGGTGGGCCGAGGCCCACTGCGCAGGGGGGGTGGCCTGGGTGCGGTGACCCGAGGGAAGAAAAAGGAAAAAAAAAAGGAAAAGAAGAAAGAGGAAAAAGAGGAAAAAGGGCAAAAAGGAAAATGGAAAAATAGGAGAAATAAAATAAATTAATTTATAAAATCATAAATGTAATACTCTTGATAAATTATTTAATTTAATAATTTAATTCATTATAATCTAATATATTAATTTAAAAAGGATAAGGTTAGTAAAATATTAGTTTGAAAAATTATTTAAATAAAAATATCATGATAAAATAATAAAATATCTCTTTTAAATTTACTAAATATTCCCATTCAAATTTATATACTCAAAAATCTATAAATTAATTAAATTAGATAATTTTAAAAGCTAATTTATTTCAAGTGAAAACTATTTATTAAACTATTGGTTTTCTAAAATTTTGGGGGATTACAATGACCGTTCTTCCCATCGCACGCCACCCCTGTTCTTTTTCTTCCTTCCCCGAGTCACCACACAAGCGCGCGCGCACACATACACACACACATACCTCACACTCTCCTTATTTCTCTTTGGTTTTGCCTCAATCTGCTAATATTTATGCCAAAGAGCCATTATCGAGCTCCCTCACCCTTCTCCTTCCCTTCTTCTCCCTTTCTTCTTCTTTTTCCCCTTCCTTTCCTTGTTTTGGCTTTCGCACCACAATCTTCCCCCCGGTGTACCACCTTGGCCACCACTCGCCGCCCTTTGGCCGATGGACTGACCACCAAGGTCGCCCCAACCTTCCCCCTCGCCATCACTAGCTATTGCCACCAATCGCCGCCTCTTTTCCCTCATTCTTCCTCTCGCGTATTGTAGTGTTGCAAAGTGCACGGCCGGTGCACCGCCTACTGCATGGCCATGCAATGCTTAAAACCCCTATTGCACAGCCGTGCATCCACCGTCTGACTGTGCACAAATTTTTCTCTCGGCCTGATTTTGCACGGCCATGCAATTCCGCACCGCTTGACCGGGCATTTTGTTTTCTCTTGACCAGAAGCTACACCGCCTACTGTACAGTCATGCAACCTCTTTCCTTTGGTCATGCATCCTTATTTTCACCTCCAAACCTCTACCAAACACCACCAAACTTCTACCATAGCTCCATCACACATTCTTCTACATATTCACACATCTCAAGCTCTCATTGGACTATGGTTATACCCACTTCTACCCTCTTTACCTTGATTTTTCCTTCAATTTAACTCTTCGAGCCTAGCCGTAATTTTATTAGTCTTTGTAGGTGGTTTTCCAATAGCTTCGGAGGAGGAAGTTTAGAATTTTGCATGTTTAGAACCTGGTGTCCCAGTTGGTAAGGATACTACTCGATGTTTAGGACTTTTAATGATAATTGCTTGTATGTTGACATTGATAATTTGTAATGTTGAAAGAATATAAGAGTTGTAAGAGATACCGTTATGTTATGATTGTGACAATAACATTTTATTTGTGAGAATGCATCTTATAGCATGAAATATGGGTTGAGTGATGTTAATATCATAATTGTGGAAATATATCTGTTGTTGAATGATGATAATGTCACACTTGTGGAGATATATTCATGGTATGAAATTAGGGTTGAATGATGAGAATGTCATATTAGTGAAAAGTATAACTTAAGGTATGAAATATGGGTTGAAGGATGATAATCTCAAAATTGTGAAATTTTATCTACAATATGAAATATGGGTTGAATGATGGGAATGACATAACTGTGAAATTATTCCTTATGATATAAAATATGGGTTGAATGAGTTGTGGTAAATGGGTTTAAGGTTTCTCATGAGGTATGATAATTAATGGAGACTTAGAAAAATAATTTGTATGGAGGGTGTAAGATTTTATAAAATAAGGTTATTGATTATGTTTAAAGGGTAACTTGGTCATTATGGGATATTAAGAAAGTTTGGTAATTTATGTGTTAGGAGACTTAAATTATGACAATAATAACTTGAGTAATTCATGGGAATATTATCATTATTTTGGGGTTCATAGATGTTTAATCATAAATTTGGGACAAGTCATCTTGAGATGTTAATACTAGTATTACATCTTCATAGATTAGAGAATAACTATTGGAAATTAGAAATGATGAATATTTCATATGAAGTATAATGACAATTTTATGGGATTTAGACTTGTATACTTTAGTGTTTAATATATATACCTCGGAATGAGATTACTAAACTAAACTCATGGGAATTAGGTTGTGAATTTTTGGGTGTGATACTAATGATGGGATTTGGGGATGTCGTAATATAATGTGAGTGGAACGACCAACATGGAAAAATGAACACTAAAGGAAGTGTAATTAGACTTTGATAGGACTTAAGGGCTTGGACCTATATTACATGCATATCTGTTTGACTGTGTTCTATGCCTGAGGATCAATCTTAAATAAGATACTAATCACTTAAAGTGAAAGAGCATGTGAGTAGGACCATGGTGATTATTTTTCCTAAATCTATATATATGTATTCTCGTTCCATCGGGTATAATAGTGGCTTGGGAGCGTTTTGCCCTAAGATGATGTTTTTAATCTCCGTTCCACCGGAAAGAATAGTGGCTTGGGTATGTTATCCTCGAGAAGTTTCAAACTGTTCCACCGGTTGAGAATAGTGGGGCGTCTACTCATTATGAAATAAAACATATATTGACAACCTATGGAAAAGATACTAATGCTTTAAAGTGGAAGAATGCGTGAGTTAGGACCATGGTGATTTATTTCTGTTCCACCGGGTAGAATAGTGGCTCGGGAGCGTTCTGCCCTGAGGAGATGATTTATTCCCGTTCCACCAGGTAGAATAGTGGCTCAGGAGCTTTATGTCCCGAGAAGATGTTATCACCTCCGTTCCACCGGAAAGGATAGCAGCTCGGGTGTGTTGTCCCCAAGAAGTTTCAGATTGTTCCATCGGTTTAAGAATAATGGGGTTCCTGCACTCATCGTATATAAAAGAATGAAAATGGACTATACTTAATAAAAGAATTTGGATCGTATTATACCTTATGAGATGTTCATTTACTTGGTTATATTCCTTTATCTTTTAATGTGAAAGCATGTGCTATTTGTATTCCTATTTGGATAGTATTGTTCCCTTACTCAGTACGTAGCGTACTGACCACGCGTTTTATGGGTGTTGCTCATTCCCACGAGTAAAAGACCCTGGATCTTATGTGCAGGTTTTAGAGGATCAAGTAGATAACTTTGCGGCTTATGACGCCTTATGTGGGGATGAGTGACTCCATATTTTTCGGGGTCGGGTGAAGAGTATATGTTATCCGGATTATGTATTAAACTGGATACTCTTTTTGACTCTTGATCCACGGTATCCCTTTTTTGTATTTTGGTATTGTAAAACTTAGAGTAATACTCCAAACTCAGTATTTGTACTATAAATTTACTTTTGTTTTCTAATTTTGTTGTATTACCTTGAATGTTTTAGCCTTGTGATTGGTGTAAGAATGATTGCATAAACCAAAATTATGTCGATCACAACGGTAACCCCCACTATTTTTACTTAGTTACTTCCGTTGCAAACAAAAATTTTCAATAGTAAAAATTGGGATGTTACAGAAGTGAATCAAATCACACACATTGATTCAACTCATTTGAAAACCCAAATTATTATATTCAAAATCAATCTTTTACTCTAAAATTATCTTGATTAAATTTTATTTATTTTATTCTCATTACTTTCAATAATGGATAACTAAAGCGAAGGATAATAAATAAATAATGTTTTTATTATATTGTGACAATATTGTCCCTTTTTATTTATTTAATTAGGTTATGTTAATATTATCTAGATAATATGTTACAACATACATTCAAATTCTCCTAAGTTAGATAAATTTTAAATGTTTATTCTAATTTAGATTTACCATCTGAACCGAATTGAGTTTTAAAATTCAACCGTTAGATTGTCTACAACGGAGGTGCAAAATTTTTTTTACACCTGTTGATTCAATGCAAAGCACTGTAGTAGCAGTATAAGAGAATAAAAAAAGATGACAGAGCAAAGGAAGTTGACCCGATGCAAAAATATTGATTATACAGCTTAATGACCATATCAAACACATTTAATACATAATGATTCTATTTTAAATGCATTTTAGACGTTTTTTCTCATTTTATCACATTAAAATATATGGTTTTGGGCTACCAACAAACAAAATTCATCATTTTAGCAGCAAAACTGACAAAAAAATTACTGGTGCTTTCTGCCAAGTGTTAGTGCCTTATTTGTTAGTTAATTTTTTTGGATAATTTATTATCCTTATTTATTATCTTAACCAATTTTTTTTAATAATTAATTTTAGGATCTATAAATATGGTGTCTCAATATCATATTTTTACAGCATCTTCTATCTCTTATTATTATTATTATTATTATTATTATTATTATTATTATTATTATTATTATTATTATTATTATTACTGTTATTGTTATTATTATTAATTAGTTATAAATCTATTTTAGTGCCTCTTTTTTTTTAAGAGAGACTAAGTTACTTTTATTTAGTTACTGTTACTGTTATTATTATTGTTAATAGTTATAAATTTATTTATGTTACTCTTATTTAGTTATTGTTATTATTATTGTTGTTACTATCTAGTTAAAAATTTATTTAGTTACTCTTATCTAGTTATTTTTATTTTTATTATTAGTCTTATTAATTAATATTTATGTAAGTATATTTAATTTCTTTTGTCATTGTATTTATTATGGTTGTTAATGTTATTATTAATTACTATTAGAAATTAATGATCTTCTTTATTTTTACTATTACAACTACTACCACTATAAACTCTATTAATTTTTTATTTAACACTAATATTCTAATTATTGTAATAGTTACCTTCAAGATCGACTCAAATCGTACCATCAACAAAGGCAAAGGTAGAGTTAGAAAGTAAATAATTCTACAAATTCATCCATCCCGTCAAAAACCACAAAATAGCCAACCTCGTCAAGGTACACAACATACTCAAAATGTGTAAAATTATGGAGTTCAAGTACCTAATATGGAATATTGGAAAAATTCTCAAATAAATTCCAATACCCCAAACCTTTCGCAACAATTCCAACAATTTGATTGTTACACACCAACTCTAGATCAATTACAAGCTCAAATTTTTCCACCCACTCAATACAATTAGAACTTACCACTATTTTCTCAACATCAACCTCAACATCCATCATCTAGATAATTCGATTCGTACTCATCAAACCACTCTTATCTGCATGCTCAAACTTTTCCACCTACTCAATCTCAAAGATAGAATTTTAATCAAGGAGGTTATTCACCAGAAACTTCGATAAACCAACACCCTATGACCCTTGGTTCTAGTAGAGGTTTACAGATGTCACAAATGATTTTTCTTGCATTCTAGACACAACTTGGTATGAATGATGTCAATGAAGAAATTGGTGGAAATGTTGACGATGGTGGCAATGATGATGATGATGATGAGGGGGGGGGAGCTAGAGGGAGAAGAGGAGAGCCCTGTTGTTGATATACACTCGAGGGGGAAAAGCACCCAAAGTTTACTTGGTCCAGAGAAGACAACAAGACATTAACCTATACGTACATTAATGTGATTAATAATATCTTTGTAGGAACGAATCGATCTTCTTATACTTTTTGGGGTAAAATTGCCCAAGGCTATAATAAATTTAGAGGTGCTAGCCGTGAATGAACCCCCAACCAATGTGAGAATCACTATAGGATGAGTTCAAGAGAAAGTGCAAAGTTTAGTACTGCATACAATCAAGCGCTTAGAAAGTAAAAAAGCGGAGAATAAGAAATTGATGTTATTGATAAAGCACACCAATTCTATGTAACTACTAATGGAAGAAAATTTAATCGAGTGCATGTTTGGGAAATATTGAGGCATGAGCCAAAGTGGAAAGCCAAATATCATGACTCACCATCTGAATCTACAAGTAGAGGAGCAAAGAGAAGTAGGATGAATGAAAGTGGTGTATACTCGAACACATCCTCAAATCCTAGCACTCCAACCAGAAGAATTTCTGCCTCGTCCTCCAAGTAGGTAATAAATAGGGAAATATGATATTGTCAATGAGGCAATTTATTCGGTAAACCAGCCAATCAGTCAATAAATTAGGCTTCTCACACAATTCAAAATTATGCCAAAATTGTAGAGGAAAAGATGAAGTTGGAAGCTCGTAGGGCAAAAATTGACGAGGATAAGATCATGATGAAGTGGAGAAAATATGGGAAATTATCATTACTACAAAATAGAACACCTCAACAAGATAGGTGGTTTGCATAATTGAAGGCTCACTTGTGCCTTGAAGATAATGAATGAGGAAGACTTCTAATTAATGCTTTTATGTATTTTTATTATGCTATTGTAAGTTCTATGCATTTACGTTGTGTTCCAAAGTAATGTTTTAGTTATCCAATACATTTATGCTATTGTAAGAATCTACATTATTGTAGGTACATTGGATGCCTTGTTTTTATCTAATGCATCAGAACACCATTATTGTAGGCACATGGGTTACCTTTGTCTTCATCCAACACATTATTTCTGATCTACATTATTAAAAAATCCACAAGCTCTATATATTTGACATGAAGTTAGTCCAACAACCCAAACCATATACCACCATCTATTCTTACCAACCATCAAGTTTCACAAAGAATTAAGCAAAACATGTCTTTTAGCTCATCCACACTTTCTTCATCAAGTTCTTCATCATATGATGAAGAGTATAATACATCCAACGATATAGAAAATGAAATAGTCCAAAAGGTCGATGATTACATATTTAGCCTTGAAAATCAGCTATGCCACTAATAGGAGTTAATACAAGAGCTTTCACAATATTCAAAACCATGAAGAAGAGTCAAGAAACATAATTACATAATTAGGGATCATCAAGGTGGCCATAAACATTTTTATGCTGGCTACTTTTTTGAGAATCCAACTTAGACAGATACACAATTTCGTCATAGATTTTGAATCAGGAGACCTATGTTCCTTCGTATAGTGGAAGCTATAGGTAACCACACTCCATAATTTACTCAGAGATTTGAAGCATCAGGGAGGCGTGGTTTATCACCATTACAAAAATGCACAGTCGCTTTGTGAATGTTGGCTTATGGAATGCCAATTGATAGTTGTGATGAATATGTGCGTGTAACACTCCCAAAATTCACAGTTGAAAATTTTTAGTTATACAAAAAACCATACACTAAAATAAGAGGTGTTACCGTTATGATCGACACAAGATTGACCCCTAGCCAATCTCATACCAACCACAAGGCTATAAAATTTAAAGGTATTAATACGAGTAATAAATAGAATCATAATAGTTTCAACATTTTATAAATAAAATAGAGTGCGCAAATGTCAAAGTTGATACAGAAATAGAAAGTGATTCCAATAACACCCCTATGGGGGGGTAAATAAAATAGTGAATACAACGATAAAAAATTCAGGTAAAGGCAAGTCCAAACAACACCCTCTCGGACCCCATGACAAGTACAACAGGCCATCACTCAGTCTCGCCTAAAGCATTGTAGGCGTCAAAGTCATTATAAGCATCATCTCCTACCTACATAAACTCAAGATGGGACGTTGGTCATAGGAATGAGCATCACCTATAAAAGGGGTGATCAGTACGCTACGTATTGAGTAAGGTAACCATATAACTAAGACCATACAAGTGAAAACAATCAAATGATGCATATAGTACTTCATTCATATTCACCATCATTATTAAGACATAGGCCATTATTTTTGTCTTTACACATCTTGTAGATTATATCCATGTGAGTATGGGGATCCCACTATTATAGCTGGTGGACCGGAAATGATATTTCAAGGCAAAACGCACCTGACCACTATTATAGCTGGTGGACTGAAAATTATCCCAACCTAGCCCCAACTCATGTGGTGTTCCACTGTAAGTAGTTAGTATCTTTTTCATGATTTATTACCATATAAAGTTTGGTTTATCGAGCTCATAACCCCCACTATTATAGCTGGTAAACCAAAAATAATACTCTAGGGCAAAACGCTCCTGGCCACTATTATAGCCGGTGGACCAAAATACACTCCAAGGCAAGAAGGCTCCTGGCCACTATTATAGCTGATGGACCAAAAAATACTCTAATCTGGTCTCAACTTGATAATCTTTCACTTTAAGTAATCAGTGTTTTACTCGTGTCTTATTCCACACATAACCCCAACCAAACATGCATGCCCTCCAAGGACTCCCAACTCACAACCCAGACTCCTGAATGACCCAGTCCCATATCTTGGGACCTCTACACTCTCCAATACCCCAAGGCCTCTGATACCACTTTCCCCTACTCACCATGAATCCAATCCCCCATACATGTGGGTCTAGGCCCACTTTCCCATCTCTCCACCTTGGCTCACCATCACCCATTAGAGTTTCCCATCGAGAAACTCTAATCTGGCCAATGTGGCCCTAACCTCTCCTCATCATACCTTGTCCATACTCCCCCTTGTTCCAAACCATCACACCACTCAAACCAAACCCAAACATCATAACCCTACTTACCATCCTTCACATGTGATAGTGAAGCCCTAGTTAGCCACCCTAAAACCCCAGTACTTCTCCTTTCCTTTATGCCATCCCTTCATCCACACACTCCATCATTCTTTCCATTTGACTCATCTCTCTTCATAATACACCCTCCTAGTCTCAATCATTACTCTACCCACTCACCAACAACCTCTCCACACACTTCCCACACTATGGTTTTTCCCACAACCCTAGTTAAGCCTTCCATGCACACTTTTCACGTACTATTTTTCACCCATGATCTCCAATTATCCAAAACACTCTTCCCTTGCCATGCTTAACCCTTAAATCACCTTTCCCATGTAAACGTTACCCCCATGCGAAGGCTAATCGCCCCATGCAAGCCTTACTCTTCCCTTGCAGGATTTACTTCAACCTTTCATTTTATTTCTATTATTCTTTTATTTTGTCACCCATGAAGCATAAGGTACTTAGCCCCTTTTTTCTCATTTCTTCCAAATTACTCCATCCTCTCTATTTCCTTTAGTTTTCCCCAACCTCATTATACCCCCAAAGACTCCTAGCATGCATGTCATTTTAGGGGAACCATACATAAGAGCATATCACAAAATACAAGTCATGTCACCCATATCATACATAACATACTTACCTTAGCTTCATGCATAGCAAGCTACACTACAAGTATTTAGTCCATACTCACATATAATACAATACATATCCAAAACACTCATGAACACATAAACATACAATTTTAGCCTTAACCACATCCTTACCTAAAAGGAAACTGGGCTTGGAGCACGAATCCTACGCCTCCTCAAGGGATGGGTTTTGTTCACTTATAAGAATGGAACACTACTATTAACTTCCCTCTTACTCCTTTGTCTTTCACGAACCCCTAACTAATTATTAGTTAAGGGCTAATAATAGTAATGATAATATTAATAATCTTAATAATAATAAGATTAGTAATAGTAATAATAATAATAATAATAATAATAATAATAATAATAATAATAATAATAATGATCTTAATAATAATAAGATTAGTAATAGTAATGATACCAATAATAATAGTAGTAGTAGTAGTAGTAATAACAATAACAATAATAATAATAATAATAATAATGATAATGATAATAATAATAATAACAATGAAAATAATAATGATAATAATATTTTCAATAATAATGATGATAATAATAATATTAATGATAATGATAATACTAATAATGACAATTAGGCAAAATAAATTACACTTAAGTAAAAACAAGGTTTAGGACACAAGTAGGGGTAGAGGTGGTAGCTAGGGTAGCGACGGCGGCGGTGGCAGCACAAAGTGGTGGAGGTGGTGGTGATTTAGAAAGACACAATTTTGGGGTTGCAAAATGGGAAGGGGAGTGGTGGTTGTGAGGTGGTAGGGTTCCTGGATCGGAGGGGGTTGTAGTGATAGTGGTGGCATGCTACGGCGGCGGTGGCAGTGGCCGAATGTAGAGAAGAGGAAAGGAGGGGGAGAAAAAGGAAAGGGATGGTATGGGGAGGTAAAGAAAGGATTTCTGGGTAGAAAGGGAGGTAGTGAGGGTGGTGGTTACGGCGGAGGAGGCGGCGATAGGGTGCAAAGGGTAGTTCAAGCTACCCCTTTTGCACAAGTAGGGGGAGTTAAAGGCGGGGATGAGTCTCATTTGGTAGAGGGTAGTCCAAAGAAGAGGGTGGGTGGAGGTTTGGACTACGACAAAGCGCAGTGGCAGCTGGGGTTGCATCTGAAGAGGCTGAGGAGGATGGTTTCAGGGGGTGCTGGGCAAAGGGAAAAGAAGGGAGAGAAGGGCAACTGGGGGGATTTTATAGATGAGGGGTGGAGAAGAGGACAAGGGGGATGAGGATAAGGGAGTGGGAGGGCAGGCGATTACCGGTCAACGGTGGAAACCGACACAGGGGCTGTAGGGTGCATTCCTACAGGTAGCAGGGGGAAGAAAAGGGAAGGGAGAGGGGCACGTGAGTAGGGGAGGTTGGGACTTGAAATGGTAAGGAAAGGGACTGGAAGAGAGGGAGAGGGTAGGTTGGCCAATGCAGGAGTAGGTGCAAGTGCAGGTGCGCATGGTTGACAGCAGGCGGAGAGGAAGAAGAAGAATAAAAAGAAAGAAAGAGGGGGTTGGCTAGTCGGGCAGGGGAAGAAGAAAAGGAAAAAAATAAGGGTGGATCAGCCCGTGTGAGGGAGAGGGGGTGGCTGTTGGGCTAGCCCAACCGAGGGAAAAAAGGAAGGAAAGAAAAAAGAAGAAGGAGGGACGCAGGCTGGACGGGCGAGAAGGGAGGGAAAGAGGGACGTGGGATGGGGCGGTCCAAAGGGGGAGAAGGGAGGAAAAAGGAAAAAGGAACGGAGAAGGAAAAAATGGAAAGGGAAAATAAAAAAGAAAAGAAAAATAAAGGTAAAATAATTTTTGGAAGCAGTGTATTTAATTAATTAGATGGGTAAATTATTTCAATATTTAATTTACTTAAATTTTAAGATATTAATTTAAGAGGGTAATTTTAGTAAAATGTAGGCTTGAAAATTAATTTAAATAAAAAGAGTATGATAAAATAATAAAATATTTATTTTAATTACTAAACTATCACATCCATTTTTATAAGTATAATGTCAACAAAATTATTAATTTAATAATAAAGAATGTTTAATTATTCCAAATGGGGATTAATTATTAAATTCTAAGTTCTAAAATTTTGGGGGTATTACAGTGCATCTTGGAGAAACCACAACAAGAGAATGCATTGTGGAGTTTGCTGAAGGTGTGATAAATATTTTCGGAGGAGAGTACTTGAGGAGGCCGAACCAATCAGACCTCCAACGGTTGCTTTATGTGAATGAGCAACGTGGGTTTC
Source organism: Tamarix chinensis (assembly GCA_030549775.1). NCBI lineage: Eukaryota > Viridiplantae > Streptophyta > Magnoliopsida > Caryophyllales > Tamaricaceae > Tamarix > Tamarix chinensis. Next base: position 68,213,487 of record CM060182.1, read on the forward strand.
CACTTTCCAGGTATGATTGGTAGCATTAATTGTATGTATTGGAAGTGGAAGAATTGTTCAGTTGGTTGGCAATGTCAGTATTCTCGAGGACATGGGAAGCTGACGATCATTCTTGAAGCTATCGCTTCCTATGATATATGGATTTGGCATGTATAGTTTGGCACTCCTAGTTCGTGTAACGATATTAATGTCTTTGATCGATCTTCTATATTTGATGATATTTACCATGGTAATGCTCCACATATAGCATTTACAGTTAATAGTAACCAATATAATTTAGGCTACTATCTCCCAGATGGTATCTATCTACCATGGGCTACATTTATCCAATCTATACATCATCCACAAGTTGAGAAGAATAAACTATTTGCTCAAGTACAAGAGTCAGTTAGGAAGGACGTTGAGCGTGCGTTTGGAGTTTTGTAAGCACACTTTGCTGTTATATGAGATCTAGCATAATTTTAGGAAGTACAAACATTGAGTAATATTATAAATGCCTGCATCATATTACACAACATGATTGTTGAAGATGAGTGTGTCACATATTTACTTGCGGCTGATATGTCTCAGTTTGATTAAAGTGATAAAGAGGAGTCGTATTTTTGTGAGCATACAGTAGAGCATGGATAATATATTCAAAATATTATCCAAGTTTGAGATAGAGATTCTCATAATCGGTTATTAATGAATTTGATCAAGTATATTTGACAATGTTTTGGTACCAGTAGAAACCAAAATGATCTTTGTTATTGTATTTTTAGTTGTATTATTGCACTGTCTTTAAATTATTGTTGTATTTCGACTATGTAATTTCAATTTCTAGAGAATTATTGCTCTACTTTAATTGTGTCATTTTATATTTTATTTTACTCATTGTTGTTATACCAATGAAATATTTTATGTTGTATTCTTTTAATTAAAAATATGACTTTTTATTAAAATGATAATTTTTGTATACAAAGATCCGTCGGAGGAAAAATAGTCGTTGAGGGTATTTTTAGGAAGTAATTAGACATCTAAATTGTAAAATAAAATTTAATTAAGCTAAAAAGCATAAATTAAAAATATTAATATATTAAATTTTTATTTTAATATTTAATATTAATATTATACAAATATTATTGAGAAGAAAATTAAATTTGTAATTAATTAAAATGATAAAAAAATATGTTAATATGTGTAAATAAAAAATTATAATTTTATCATTTTATTAAAATTTAAAAATATATATATTTATCTCCTCAATAACAGAAATTAGCATTTAATAAATAATATAATTAATTAAATAAATATTTTAATTGTTTGTGGTGGAGTATAGATTGATAAGATAGTATATTTTAGTGTTATATTATTAAATCTTTGTTGTATAGTTAGAGTTTAAAAATATATATACTTTTTAATTTTAAAAAGTGTGTTGAATATTTATTTATTTTTCCTTCTTTATCGTGGGTATTCTTATTCCCATTATCTAAAGGAGGGGAGGGGGATGTGACGAAAGACCAAAGAAACAAATTAGCCGTTGTGATCTAATAATAGGCAAATAGCCGTTGGGATCCTAAGACCAAGTTGAATAAAAAAAGCAACGTCGACGCAACGTTAGAATATTTGCTGGCGTCCTCTCAAGAAAAATAAAATAAAATTGCTTTGCGTTCTTTTTATGAAACAAAGCTTAGTAATAAAAATCGAACCGTTGCTGGCTTTCTTTCCATCTCTCAGTCCTATAAAAGCTCTTCGCTGCTAGCTTTGTTTTCCCCGGAAACCCATCTTCACATTATTCTCTCCATTTCTCTGTGTGGGCGGCAGCAGCAGCTACTGGAAACGAAGTAACCATCTGTTTGCTTTTGATTGTTGTCCAGCGATCTGATCGTGTATCAAATAATTAGTTAGATACAAATGGGAGGCGTCTCAATCCACAGGTCATCAACCTGTACAATCGCCCAAAATCCAAATAACTACTACACACACAAAATCTTCCTCTTATCAAACTACACCCTTTTAGGCGCAGCATCAAGTTGCATATTCCTCACACTCTCACTCCGTCTGTTCCCATCGTTAACCGGATTCCTCCTGATCCTCCTCCACATAATCACCATAATCGGCGCAATCACCGGATGCACGGCCGCTTCCGGCGGCTCCAACAGATTTTACGCTGCACACATGGTGTCTACGGTGTTGACCGCGATATTTCAAGGATCGATTTCCATCTTGATATTCACGACGACGGGTGATTTCTTGAAAGCTCTGAAGAGTTACGTAAGGGATGAAGATGGCAGTATCATATTGAAATTAGCTGGTGGTTTGTGCGTTTTGATGTTTTGTCTGGAATGGGTCGTTCTCTGTTTGGCGTTTGTTTTGCGGTACTTTGCTTTTGTTGAAGGTGATTTAGGGAATGGTGTGAGCGGCGGGGGAAAGAGGAGCGGAAAGGAAGGAGATGAGGATCTGAAGAATTGGCCTTGGCCTTTTCAGGTTTGAGGAGTAGCCAGCGTTTGATTTGAGTGGCAATAGCCTGGCTTATTTATTGTTTGGGTTTGTCAGAATCAAGTGAAGAACAATAAAAATGGCGCCGCCGGTGCTGCAGTAAGATTCTATATCTACCAGTGATGGTGAAGGAAGAGCAACAGATAGCTATGTATTTGCAGCGATTTCCTACCTTTTTATGTTTATTCCCCCCTCCCCTTCCTATTAATTCATCCCTTCAAGTGTGATATGCAATTCAATTTGTTCATTTTTTGAAATTAGTTCCAATAGCTCTGCTACTGAGTAGAACATGTATCTCTTTGATGATTTTGATGCTCAATTTTTGGGCCATCGAGGAGGTCGATGGTGCCTATTTTTACCTCAACGATTGTCAACTTAGCACTCTCACCGACTGTATTGCTACTTGTGTGGGAACTTCCTTGTATTCCAGCAACAAAGGGAAAAAAGAGAGGAAAATAAACATTAAACAAATATGATGATAAAAATAAAAAATAGATTTTTATTTTATTAAAATGAATTTCTTTAATAAAATTTTTATATATTTAGAGTTTTTGTGTAAATTTTTTTTATAAATTTTCTATATAAAACAAGAAATTTAGATCTGTTGCCCTAAATCTTGTATGCTAGAACCTCCGGACCACAACTATTGTCAATACACAACCACAGCCACACGGGCCGTATCGTGGTATAATAAGCCGAACCTTATTCACCGACACTAATAACTAAATTCTCAAATTATGAAAAAAAAAAAATTTATTATAATAAACTCATTTCCTTTTACATCTAAGGGCTTGTTTGGTATAGGGGTCGAAAAAAATTTCTCCTATTTTATATTAAATATTTTAATAATAATAATAAATATATTTTAATAAAATACAAATATTTAATTTTAAATAAATTATATAAAATGTATAAAATATAAAAATACATTTTTTTTATCTTTATTATTCTCGTACCAAATAAATATTAAAACGTAATTCAAATCTGCTGTAAAAGAAGTTGAAACCTTTTACACTTTATAAAGAAATGAAGGCTACACAAACTTAAGAGGTAATAAAAAGATTATTTCATCACCTTAGAGACACAAATTTTTTTTCCTTTTTAGATTATTTTGAATATATTTCCTAACTTTGCATAATATATTCCCTACTAATTAATGTTAGACTAGTTTGTTACTGCAAGTATTTATACTATTTATATTAATATTAGCACATATTAGTGCAGGTTTCTACGTAATGTTAAATTTTAGCACTATTATTCATACTATTAAATTATAACGTGGTAGAGAAAAAAAAGGTGCATTGCAAAAATTCAATTGGTTCTTAGCATGAAAGTTCTGTGTATGATGAGAAATATTTCAAAATTCTTATAATTATGAAAAATCAAAAATACCTAAATTTGTATTAATTAATATTATTAAAAGTATTTCCAATTTCGATAAAAAGTTCCAAAATTTATAGAAATGATTCTATAATTTTTTATATATTTCAAAAGGCACGGTTGTGGACGAAAATTAAGGTTAATAACTAGGTAAATAAATTTGGATTAATTTTATTAAATATTGTCACATTCTTCCAATCACTAGGGATGAAATAAGATAGGTAGGTAGATGATAAAGAAATGTAAGGAAAACATACGCACACACAAATTATATTAATTAGTGTAAAATTCCTATTTTGACAACTATAAAATTTCGTTATAAATTTTGACTTGTATAAGCTATAAAAATAAATGAAGAGTGTTATTGGCACAACATTTCTTTTGTTAAATGAAAAGTTAAAATATTTTTCAACTTAAACTTGACCAATCAACGAAATAAAACTTAAAATTATTCTATAAATAACAATTGATGTTCAAAAGAAGATACAACTCCCTTCAACCAAGAAAAAAAAAACGGTGCAATAATTAAAATACAACAAAATATGATGCAGGAGTCTAAAGATAATATTTAAATATACAAATGACATCATAAAAGATATGGCTCCAAATATCCCTAACTTTCTGTCCAAACTCAATACTAGTCAAAAATCATCGTGGGTCCATTTAGCTAAAGCCTTCTCTATCTTTACCATCCTTTTTTACCCCCTCAAATAAATTCGAGATTTGATATATGCCTTTTATGCCATGTTCATAAGAATTTATTCCTCTCTACTTTGCATACTTTTCTTTTAAAAAGGTCAATTTAACATCTTTTAAATTATGGATGCTCTTTGAGGATCAATTATGAATAAGTCAAAACAATATACTTCGGAAAGAAATACAAGCACTAATGGGTTGAGAAAACATGGTTCGACAAGAAAAAAAGAACGTATGACTATGGAAAAATTCCCATGATGTAATCAAAATTTGAAAAAATGTCAGAGATAAAAGTTGCATATATTTTTATCAGCTTTCTAATGCATTTTGAATCATATCATTTTGAGGTTAGAAAAAAGTGTTATGGATAAAATACCAAAAGCTTTCAAAGGGGAAACAAATTTTGAACTAGAGTTAAACGCGTGCCGATTGTTTTCCTCAACATTGTCGTGATGATCTTGAAGCTTCGTAACATGTAAAATCTTTAGCTAAAATATTTTCCAAACTTAAATCCTATATTATGATTGACTTAATGCGTGACCTAAAGGACTAAATGCCATCTTCTGACACTTATAAATATTACATCATAAACTCAAGAGCCCTTATACACACACAATCAACCTCCATCTTAAAAAATATATAGAGAGAATTATTCATCTTCAACCTTCACACATCCTCATAATTCACATTCTGTAACACCCCCAAAATTCACTACTGAAAAATTTCGTTTAATTAAAAGAAACTTTGCAGAAGTAATTAATAATCAGTGAACTTTGGGAGTATTACCGCCACACTTAGTACCAGACCGGTTTACTCATACCGTTCCAGTACCAAGTGCTAAGGCTAAAAGAGTAAAACATCATTTTACAAGAAACTTAAACACTTAAGAATCAGAGAAGCGCAGTAAACACTTTAAAAGAGAAAGATTCAACACCGGTAGTTACAAAATAACAAATACATCGAATTTAAAAGAGACAAGTAAAACCCTACAATTTTCGGACAGGACCTTACACTCTTTCCCGAGAGCCCACTTGAATAGCACCTGAATAACCTGCAAGGGGTACTGCTCATTGAATAGGCAGGGGCCCCACGAAGGGAACCCTTCAGTACTATGGTACTGAGTAACCCTTTAAAAACGCACTTAAAATACAGGCACGCCATATTACACATGATACTACTACATTCAGATATAACCATAGGTATAAACATGATATTCGGATCCATTTATTTGTACATCCAATAATTCAATCATACAGTAATAGCTATACGTAACATTCACTTTCATATATTCGTTTAACCAGTCAACCAATATCAATAGGTCATGATGGGTAATCGATATATTTTTCGGGCCTTGAGGCCATTAGCCCATCATTAATCACTCGTCTCAATGACTAGTATTTTTCCATAACTCATTCACGTCCAAAATAAATTTTATTGAGCTCGGGACCTCCACTATTCTGGCCGGTGGGTCGGAATACATATATATATATATCATCCAGGGTAAAAACATCCTGGGCCACCATTATATCTAGTGGATCAATACTCATGAACACCAACTAGGGCAAAACATCCTGGGCCACTATTATTTCCGGTGGATCGGCACTCATCATATAAATCAACTGGTCCCGGCTCGTTAATCTTTCACTTTAACAATTAGTATTTTCCCTTTTTATTCAGCACAACGATTCCATTTATTTGCCTCGATAGGGAGATCAAGAACCGGGGACACAAAGGTACACTGGTCGCACTGGTGCATAAAAGCAACTCAGTACCCTTCAACTAGTAACCCAGGGACGCAAAGGTACCCTGGTCATACTGGTGCATAAAGCTAACTCAGTACCCTGCCGACAAGGACACTTAATCTTTAAATATGCATACCCCCTAACTAGGTCCGTAGAGCTAGATAGAGTAGATATAGGGCCTGGCTGGGGCACAAAGGCACACCAGCAAATACCAAATAATTGTGGGCTAAACCACGTCTTTAGGGTAGCGACCCCTAAAGAGCCACCATTCCCGATCTCGAGGTCTTTCACTTTAAGTAGTAGTATCTTAATTAATGGTGATCACAAAAGCACAACAATCAGCTAATTATCCAAATTTTAATTGTTCAGATATCATCCGAAATTTCTTATTCAAATGGTTGTCCAAGGGAGCACAGAGAAGTCATTAAGGCCGTACTAATCTCATATAATTTTGAATTAGAATTCGATCTCGTGATACTTACTAATCATTAAATACTCCTACCTCGTTAATCAACATTGTTAGAATCATATAACGAACTCCACAATCACAACGATATATTAGATACAAACTACTCATTTACCCCTTATTTATAAAAATTATTAAGTCATCCCTTCCTTACTTGACCAATTACCATATTACCCTCCTTGTTACAAATTACTAAGTTACCCCTTATTTAATTTAGGTTACCAAGTTATTACTCACACCTATTAGGTCATTAATCCCCCTTAATAATTATTACACTTAATATACTTTCCATTTAGTTGGTTAGATTACCACTTTGCCCTTTCTCCTTTATTATAATTAATAAATTATCCTTGAGTTGGTCAAATTACCAAATTACCCTTCCTCCTTATCCTAATTACCAAATTAACCATTTATTTAGTTAATTACCAAATTACCGTCCTTTATTATCAATTACCAAACTACCCTTCCTCATTGTCAAAATTACCAAATTACCCTTTGGTTGGTTAAATTACCAAATTACCTTTTTATATGATCATAGTTACAATTTTACCCTTCTCCATTATTAAATTTACCAAATTACCCTTTAGTTATTTAAGTTACCGAATTGCCCTTCTTAATTGTTATAATTACCAAACTACCCTACTCCATTATCAAAATTACGAAAATACCCTCTAGTCGGTTAAATTACCAACTTACCCCTCACATTTATCATATTTACCATTTTACCCTTCTCTACTATTAAATTATCAAATTACCCTTTAGTTATTTAAATTATTATTTTACCCTTCTCAATTATTATAATTACCAATTTACTGCTTTCCAATTTCTACTTTTAATCCTTTGATTTACAAAATTACCGTTTTACTCCTTTACCTTCAAAATTACCATTTTACCCCCTTAACTCCCAAAAATTACCATACCGCTCTTTTATTTATAAAATTTCTATTTATCCTTAATTATGAAATTACTATCTTACCTCTGTTAATTTTCAAATTAACATTCTGCCCTTCAGTCACAAAATTACCATTTCGTCCTTTAATCATAAAATTACTATTTTGCCATTTAATTATAAAATTGCCAATTTGCCCTTTTGTTATAAAATTACCAAATTGCCCTTTTGTTACCAAATTTCCAAATTTCCCTTTTGTTATAAAATTACCAACTTTACCCTCCTTACTTCCAAAATGACCAGTTTATCCCTTACGTCCAAAATTACCATTTTCTCCTCTTATTAACAAATTTACCATTTTACCCTTGCCTCCAAAATTACCAACTTATCCTTTTAATCAAGAATCACCATTTTACTCTTAATACACCCTTATTATTAAATTATTATTAATACTACATGAAATATTAACTTTAATGCCTCATCCATGACTCTTATAATTAATATAATGCTTATTAGCACATATATATATATATATATATATATGTATTAGGCCATACTCTTGTACAATATACATTAATAAAATCCCCTAATGCTCACAAAATATTAAACATGTATTAAATATCATCATAGCATATAACAACATGGATAATAACTAACATTTTCCCTAACCACCAAATTATTACCTTAAATATTATCCCCATACATATCAACAATCTATCATGCTTCCTTTTCATCAATAAACACAATAACCACATATAATATGCTAAGCAACATATATCAAGCATAATACACATTAAAAATGCCTAATGTGCTAACATGCGTTAATCCATGCATTTAAGCGGAATTTAACGATTGCCTCGGTTTTCGCAAAAACGAACCTTACCGGTATTCCAGTTAAAGGTCCAAGCTTTGATTATAAAAACTAATACCTAGAAATAATATAAAGATTTATTACATTAGAAATAATAAAATCAAGTCATAAAACATTATAATGCTTAATTAATCAAATAATTAAATTAAAATATTATTATACCTCAAAATTTTTACTCAAATAATTTAACAAGGGCAGCATCTCATCTGCTCATGCAGCATGAGCTGCATGCAAAGAAAGTTGGAAGAGGGGGCCCGAAAGTGGTAAAGGGGGGAAAGAAGTGGGTATTTTCGGGTTGGCAATTTGTGGCTAGGAAAGGAGGGGGTTAGGGGAGGATTTAGGGCAAGGGGATGGTACAGAGGTGGAGAGGGGTTGTAAGTGGTGGTCGGGGATACGTCAGAGGTGGCTAAAGGTGGTGGAAGCGGCGGTAGAGAGGCCGTGTAGAGGGGCTGCCGGGATGGGGTCGAGATGCAGGCGGGCGAGGAAGGAAAATGGGGAGGAAAAATGGAGGCTTTCGGGTGACAGTTTCGACCAAAGGATGATTAGGGATGGTAGAGGGGGTTGCAGGGAGTAATAGGGTGGCTCGAGTGGCGGCAGAAGCGGCGGGACGGCGGCGAAACAAGGCATTGTAGGGCGGTTGCCGATAAGGGGGATAAAGAAGAGAAAAAGAGGAGAGGAGGAAGAATGGGCTGCGGGGTGGCTTGATGGAGGCTGTGGTGGCTCGAGGGTGAGGTAGGTGGTGGAAAGAGGTGGTGGAGGTGGTGTTTGAGGTGGTGGCAGTGGCGGATATGGGTGGCGAAACCAAAACAGGGGGAGAGAGGAGGAGAAGAAAAGGAGAAAAGGAGGGCTCGGTTAAGGCATAAGGCTCGAAAATTGATAGGCTGAAGCAGAGGAAGAAGAAGAAAAAGAAGAAGGAGGGAGGGGAGGGGATAGGTAGGCTTGAGGGGGTGGCGATAAGGTGGCAGAAAAATGATGGTTGCAGGGAGAGGGAGAAGAATGGTGATGGCAGGGAGTGGGGGAAGGTCTCAGTATGGGCAAGGAATGGCGGAAGAGAGAGAGAGGGTTAGGGAGGTCAATAGGGGAGGGAGTTGCAAGGAGAGGGAGTTGTAGGTTGGTGGCGATAATCTCGCCGGTGAAAGAAAGAAGAAGGGAGAGGCGTCGGGGGGCTGGGTATTGGCTGCTGGGCGTGCGGCAATAGACCGGCCGAAGAAACAAACCGGCCCGATCGGGAGAGAAAGAAGAGAAGGGAGGAGGGGCGGCCGGCTCGTGCGAAGGAAGGAGAAAAGAGTTGGGCCGGGAAAGGAAAAAGGGAAGGAGGGAGGAGGGGAGAAGTGGGCCAGCAGCCCAAGGCGTAGGAGGGGGGTGACGGGCAGGCCGGTGGCCCAAGGAGAAAAAGGAAGAGAAAAAGAAAGAAAAGGGAAAAGAAGGAAAAAGGGAAAAAAAGAAAAGGGAAAGTTGGTTTTAATTAAAATAATTTATAACTAATAGATTACAATATTTTGGGTAATAAATTTATTTAATATTTTAATTTAAGATAATTAAAAGGTAAGGGTTAAAAATGATAGTTTTTGTAAAATGAGGGTTTAAAATTTTATTTAAATAATAAGAGTATAATAAATTAACAAAATATTTATTTTAATTTATTAAATATTTATACCCAATTTTATTTACTCAAAAATCCATAAAATAATTAAATTAAATGAATTTTAAAGGCTAATTCATTCCAAATAAAATTTATTTATTAAAATATAATCTTTTTAAAAATTCGGGGCATTATACATTCATCCTTCATAAAAAAAATCAATATTTATGTTATAAATGAATTAATACATCATTCATTGTCTAGATCAATTTCTATGCCCTATAATATTAGAACTCCATCAATATTCAAATTCCATTCAAAGTTCATCACTAGAGGAGTTTATGCAAGGGAAGGCTTTTTTTTCTTTTTCAATTCCTTCTTTCCTTGAAGTTTGTCTATATTTTTTGTGATTAATTTTTTCATGACACGTGGCTAAAATTTTGTTTGTTAAGATTGAATATATATATACTATAGTTTGAGATATTAATAATACTTTCTTTGTTTTTCTATGCATTATGATAATGATTATTTCACTCTAATTTAATTCATATCATTTATCTATATAATTCTACCACCTTTGAAGTATATGGTCCATGTCTTATTCTTGCTTCTTTATGGAAATAGTATATTGGATTATATGCATGCTAGATGACTATATGATTACACTCAAAATTATATATAAAAATTGCACTTAGGTTAAATAATAATTCACCTAATAGTCTTGTAATTTAAACCAAAGTAATAAAATGTTTAGATATATGAGATTCAAAGGTAGAGAATACAACTAGACATGTGAGTGTGCTAGTTTGGGTACTTAGATTAACATTGTTTCATTTGTATTTAATACTTTGGGTCAAGTTAAATACAAGAGTCACTGATTACAAGCATACTACTAGGATTTAATAAAATTTAATATTAAAGTTGTATCATATTTATTAATTAAAGGTAGTATTATAAGGTATATAGACTCATTGGTGGTTTAAAACTTGGTTAATCTTTTTTTCATAACCATATGGTATTGTATAATTTTTTTTTATAACTTGACTTAGATTAGTGATGAATATTGACTCCTCTAACATTATCATCTTACTTAACTTCATCTATGCATTATATTACTTTCTTATTTACTTTTATTCATTGTCTTCTATTTTAAACCCTCCCCATATGAGTGATTTCTTTATTGTTATATCCCAAAATTTAACCTAATCCTTTTTTTGACAAATTAATATTGACCTAATCCTAATATCGGGTAATGGATATTTTTATTTTACCTTAATTTATTAATCCTAAATCTAAACCTATTCCTAGTCCTAATTCTAAATCATTTTTATTTTAACCCAACTCTAACCCCATATATTGATAAATTAATTTTACCTTAATTTTTCAATCTTAAATTTAAACCTTATTCTTATCATAATGTAAACTATTTTCCCTTTTTCATTTTTCCTTTTCCCAATTTTCCTTTTTCTTTCTCCCTTTTCTTTTCATTTTCCTTCTCCCTTGTCCTGGTCGACCTCTTCAAGCCATGCACCGCCTTCTTGCATAGTCTCCCTTCCTCTTCCTTTCTCGTCCATTTCCCCCTTCACATGATGCTTGCACCTGCCTCCTACAAACCAACCGGCCACACCATGTCCCTTTCCTCCCTTACTCCCATGAAATGCCCAAATGCGTGCTCCCAACCTTGTACCTTCTCCATGCCTATTTTATGTCCTCACCCCATTCCTCTTATACATACCCCTCCTCCCCACCCCTTAATCTATTTTTTACATGTCCCACAAACTATCCCTAGACTTCCTCTCCCTCCCTCAACTTCTTTGAATGTCATTCGTCAAATTTTGCCATTGTCATGCAATGAGTTTTTGTTCAGCTTTGTTAACCTCATGCTACACCACATTTGTTGTGTGAGCACCTCACATTATTCAGCCTTACCTATGTGAGAAGATCACGTAACTCCTCTTTGGCTGCATCCATAACTCATGCAACAACCCCCTTTAGCATCCACACCTCACTCAACACCATCCTCCAAACTACCCCAACCTTACATCACCAACACCTACCAATACGAAGCCTTAATTTTGCACCAACCCCACCAAAGTGATGCATTAATTCCCACCCCCCAATAAATGTGAGGAGCTCACATAACACCCCCTAACTATGTGATTCTCTCACACAACTCCCCTTAATTGCACCACTTTGTGCCTAGTTTAAATTTGCTTTTGTTTTCCTCCTTTTCCACCCTCTTTTGCCTTATTTTTTTTATTTAGTTGTAATGATTTATTATCCTTGATTCTGAGGTCATTTTCTAATAGTCTCAGAGGAGACATATTAGGGTTTTATATGCTTAGAGACCATGGACATTTTTGGTAAGGATACATATCATATTTAGGATTTTTGTATGTAATGTGTATGAAAACTCATGCTTTATATTATTATTATTGTAATTTCATGTTGATAATGATGTTGTATAATGATGTGGTATCAAATCTATGGGAAGTGAGAATGTGTAAAGAACATGAGCTTGTATGTTACTGTTGCGATAAATCTCGTTTTGATACCTTAAGTGTGTTAGTATGCCCTATGATATTTTAATGTGGTTTGGATATATATGGAAAGTGTTTAATGAATGTAGTAAATTATTTTCATGGTGATATATTTTGGAAGTTGAAAATCATTCATATTGGGACTCGTAGAATTTCCGGAAAAATGGGTATTTTGGTTGTCTCAAGGGCAATTTGGTTAATATGGGTTAAATATGGAATCTTTGGTATTTTAATGTGTTCATTAATTCAAAATATAATAAATATATTGTAACACCCTGAGCTGATAAGACCACATGGGGGCTACCTTGAAGCGTTTTCGGATTGATTGGCTGGCCCCACAGATCAACACGAGTCCTTTCAGTGCGCTTTGTCCTCACTCACGCACTTTTTGAGAAATTTTTAAAAAAATTATGAAACTTCCTAGGAGGGTCACCCATCCTAAAATTACTCCATGGCCAGCATGCTTAACTGTGGAGTTCTTTAGGATGGAATCACCAAAAGGATGGTATACCATGTTGATATAAGTAGCCATATCAATCATTATAACACTCCACTCAACTTGGGGTATTACATTCACCCCCACTCAAAGAATGTAATGTCCCTATTTTGCCTCAACCTCCAACTATCTCAATACAGTTTATCCTAATAATCTTCCCGCTAAGTGGTTAAATGACTCATCCAAATTCAGCTCACGGTTGCGGTTTTGTCTGATACTTTTGTAACACCCCAAGCCAATGAGACCACACAGGGGCTACCTTAGAGAGCTTTCGAATTGATCAAATGACCCCATAGATCAACATGAGTCCTTTCAGTGCGCTTTATCTTCACTCACACACTTTTTGAGAAATTTTCAAAAAATTTATGAAACTTCCCAAGAGGGTCACCCATCCTAAAATTACTCCACGACCAACACACTTAACGGTGGAGTTCTTTAGGATGGAATCACCAAAAGGATGGTATACCATGTTGATATAAGTAGCCATATCAATCTTTATAGCACTCCCTCAATTTGGGGCATTACATATATTATATGGAATATTAGAGTAATTATAAGTGAATTAAGTCTAATAAAATGAGAAAACAATTTGAAAGGGGAATAATAGTCTTAGAGGCAAGGTCCTTATCACATTTGTAAAACATTGGAGTTATACCTTGATTTTAGGATATGTTTTTAATATTAAAATTTTAGGGATTATTATTAAATTCATCTCTTATATGAATCTAATGGAAAATTTTATACCCGTCTTATGAAATTAGGGTTTGTTAAGGAATTGAGAATAGTAACCTTAGAGGTAAGTTGTCATTGCATGTGTAAGACGTTGGAATTAAACCTCAATTTTTGAGTATGATGTTATTAATGATATTTTAGGAATTTCTATTAAATTTTACATCTATATGAGTTATATGGGAAAAGTTATGCTTAATTTATTAAATTGGGATTTTGTAATGATGTTGAATGGTAACCTTAGAGGTATAGTTGTTGTCACATTTGTAAGACATTGGAGACCTTTATCTTTGGATATATTTTCAATAATAATATTTTAGGGATGTGTACTAAATTTGGTATTAAAATGAGTATTATGGAAGAAGTTATGCTTATTCTGTGAAAATAGGAGTTTTTTAGGAAAGTAAGGCCTTTTTCTTGGGGGATGTTTCGATATTCACATATTTTAAATGACTATGTTTAGTTGGATTACGTTCCTTGCATATTTATATGTATGTTTTCATGATGACATTGAGATAAATAACAATGAATAAGATATTAATCAATTAAAGTAAAAAATCACATGAGTCAGAGCTAGTTGTATCTATCTATTTCTACCAGATAAGAATAGTAGTTATGAACATTTTCCCTTGGGGTTATACCTATCATCTAGGAACATTTTTCCCTAAGTTTGTACTCGTTCGTTCCACCGAATGAGAATATAACCAATAGTATTTTGTCCTAAGATTGTATATTATTGATATCATTCCACGGATTGAAAATAATGGAGTCCCTAAACTCAAACAAGAATATGGATTATGATTATATAAAATGAATAATAATATAAAATATATTAATCACTTAAAGTGAAAGATCACATGAGTCAGTATTAAGGTGTTGAGTCCATTCCACTAGAGTAATAATAGTAATTAGGAGCATTTTACCTTGGGAGGTATTTTAGACCGTTCCACCGGTTCAAGAACATGTTACTCTAGGGGGTATTAAGTGCATTTTTCCAGCTTAATAATAGTGTCCAAGCATGTTCTTCTATAGGAGGTGTTTCAATTTGTTCCTCTGAATTAAGAATAGTGGGGTCCTGAACTCAATGTGAATAAAAAAATAAATTTTGATTATATTTAATAATGAGTTCTTGAATCACTTCTTATCTTGCATTATATTATGTTAGTATATATGGATGTTCATTCCTCCATCTGACCTTATGTATTCTATGTAACCTTGCTACGATTGTAATGTTATCCTACTCAGTACGTAGCATATTGGTTATCCTTTTTATAGGTGTTGCTCATCCCTACAAGAAAATATTACCTTATTTTGTAGGTAATTGTTTATTAATACTTTTAATGTGCTTACCTTCGATTAGTGTATAGTCAAATTAGTATAGGTTATGGTTATCTGGATATCTATATCTCTTTACAGACCCTTAGTCCTATGTTTTCATTATACACGTTCTATTCTCTCTATTTCTTATTATGTATTGTGGTGGAATCAAGTGTTTCCCATACCTGATTTCTAGGTATAAGATTAATTTTTTCTTACACTCAACATAGACTAGGTATAAGGAGTGATTCTTATATTCTGGATGCGGAGTGACATTCCTACGTTTTGTATTTTTTCTTCCACAATTTAACTCTTTAAGATGAAAATTTTTTCAATCCTAAAAATGGGGGTGTTACATCTATTAATAATGATTTTGTGCGAGTTTACTAACATTTTGTATGAGTTTGGGTGTAACATCCCCATATTTAGGAATTAAATTTTTTCTTAAAGAGTTTATTGTTACCACTACACTTGATATAATTTCAGTTTTTCCTACCATTATTATACCAAGTGATGTGGATAAAAATGTTACTCTACTTAAATTAATAACATAATTATAATAACCAAAATAGAGATTACAAAGCTGATTAAAATCATTTTGATAATACAAAAGGTCAGCGATTACAAAATTTAAAGAAAAGGAAATGCAAAGGGACACAAGAGTCCAAACATATCTAGATCAAAAGATATTGGGTAAGAGACTAGATAGTCCTAACTCCTAAACCAAAACACTAGCCTTCAAATTGAACTCACAAGCCTACCTTTAAAGTCACCTTTGACCATTGAATAAATAGGGGCCCATGAAATGGAATCTATTAGTATAATGGTACTGAGTAACTTATTATACAAAACTAATATGAAAAGCTTGCATGAAACACATAGAAGGCATGGCAACAAGATATGGTATAAAATATTAAAATATACATATAATTACTAAATGTATCATAATTATGTCAGATAAACAACTATCACCAATGCTGCATACTACTCATGCCTATGCATTTGGAATCATAGTTTTAAAAACCAGACCAAATTGGTCAGTCCTACTGATGAATCGCAAACTAGTCAGGTCACCTGTTAGATTACATGTATTGGTTCTGAAGATCTCAAAACCAATGAAAACAGGTGAGAAGTTAGTCAAAACAATGAAAATTGTTGAACCGATCAAAAAATTGACATTCAGACTAGTTAAAAAAAAATAGTTAGGAGTTGATCAAATTTATATGTAGTTTAATTTTTTATGTATTTCATATTTTTTTTAACTTAATACGTACCACTTATCCTTCCAGTTTAAACCACTGATCCAACTACTAAACCACTGAATCAGTTATGATTCTTGTTCGATTACCGGTTCAATTTTTAAAACTATATTTGGAACATAGTAAAACTTACCAACCAAACATCCAAGAAATGCTCTCTGAAGTGATGGTTAGAACCAATTTTAACCCAATAATGTAACATCCCAAAATTTACATATTTTTTTTTTAAAAAATAAGACCTTTAAATTTAAAATCCGTAAATTCTGGGGATGCTACTGTCACACTTAGTATCAGACTAATTTACTCCTATCATTCCGGTACTAAGTGCTAAGGCTGAGAAAAATACTTCCATCATCACACATTAATACATAAATTAAAGTTCGCAAATTGATAATCAGAATACGCATAAATTTTACATAATTCAAAATACTAGAGATAGTTTTTCAGAGAAGAAAAATAGCTACAATAATAAAATTGTTTCTGAAGTTTCAAACATAATTAAAAGAGAACAGGAATAATAATCTCGTAAATGGAAAATGGCCACGCTACTCCAGGACCCGATCCAGTCCAAAATTATCACTCAGCCCCACCTGATGTCCCATAGACATCAATGGCATCAAAGAAGGCATCACCTACCTGCAACACGTCAGACGAGCCTTCTGCTCGTGGGAATGAGCAGCACCCATAAAAGAGGTGATCAATACGCTACGTACTGAGTAAGGTAACCGAGCACTAAGGCCATCACATAAGCACATAAATTCATGTAGGATAATATTCAACTTACGCGCATTCAAACCCACACATAATATAAACAGTCATGCAGAATATTATACAGCTTAAAAATGATCGAGACCACACATAAAGGCCCAAATAGTTCAGATTAATTATTTAATTAATCTCTTATCGGAATTCAGTGACACCATACCTTTTATCAAATTCATGCAAGTACAGGAACCTCCCACTATTATAATCGGTGGGTCGGTCACACATAGAGCATCATGCCCTAACCACTATTATAACCGGTAGATCGGTCACACATAGGGTAAAACCCTAACCACTATTCCTAACCGGTGGATCGGTTCGACTCTTGCTAGCATAGTATTCCACTGTAAGTAATTAATATATTTTATGTGCCTTAGCAAGAACTCTAGTTTATTTTTATTGAGCTCGGGATCCACTACTATTATAACTGATGGGTCGGTCACACATAGGACATCATGCCCTAACCACTATTATAACCGGTGGATCGGTTACACATAGGGTAAAAACCCTAACCACTGGTCACACATAGGGTAAAACCCTAACCACTATTCCTAATTGGTGGATTGGCTGGGCCTGTCTCAATATCTTTCACTTTAAGTGATTGATGTCTTAAGTATCTTATTCACAAGCTTTGACCCAGACATGCATGATTGACTTCCACAAATTTTTATCCTCCAACTCTAGTTAACCACTCCAACCCTAGTTAACCACCACCACCAAAGTTAACCATAACATACCTTAACACCCATGCAAACCCTAACTCCCATGCAAACCCTAACTTCATTTATTCAATTATTATTATTATTATTATTATTATTATTGGATGTAATATTAATGTTATATAGAATAAACTTAAATAAATAGGGGAAAAGGCTGAGAGGGTCTAGGGTTTCACCTTGAGTTGGCGGAGATGGGTGGCACCAGCGGCGGTTGGAAAAGAGGTTAGAAAAGGAAAAAGTTGAGGTTTGAGAAGAAAAGGTGGAGAATGAGAGTGGAGGTTGAGGTGTTGGTGGTAGTCTAGGCTGAGAGGAGTAAAGTGGAGGTGGTGGCGCAACAAGTGGCGGCGGTGCATGGCAGCTGAGGTGGCGGCCAAAAGGAAGAGAAGAAGAAAGAGAGGGGAGGAGAAGGAGAAAGGAGAAAAGAAGGGTATGATTAGGTGGTGGAAGATTAGTAGCAACTTTTGGGTGGTGTAAGAGGCAGTGATAATGGCGTATATGGTGGTGGACGGTAATGCAAGAGGTTGCGGGTGTAAAAACTTGGCTTGATGGGTAGGGAACTTTGCACGGCCGTGGCGGCTCGTGCAAGAAGAATTGAGGGAGATGGGTGGCTTAGTTAGTTAGAGGGTGGTGCAGGGAAGACTTAGGTAGGTTGATGTGGCGGTGTAGTTGGTTGATGACAGAGGAAAGGTCGTCTGAAGTGACGATGGTGCACAAGGTAGGTTTCTTTGGGTTTCAGGGAAAAAGTTTCAAAATCAACCAAGTAAGGGGTATTTATAGAGTTTGGAGGGGAAGGTAGGGTTCTGGGGGTCGGTAGGAGGAAAATGTAGGTAGGGTTTGGGGCAGCCGGCGGCATCAATCGACTGGCACAAATTTAGGTCGGGGTCAAATTTTTGCGCAGGAAAAGGAAGATTTTACGCGAAGAAAAAGGAAAGTGGGTTAGGCTGGGTTGAACTGCAATTCAAGGGGAAGAGAAAGAGAGGGGAAACAACTGATCAAGTCAAGCGTGGCCAGCGGCACCATTTTCGGAGCTTCAAAGGTGCAGGTTGAAGGCGGAGGAGGAATGAGGAAGAAAGAGGTGAATCGAGCGACTAGGGGAAAAAGAAAGAAAAGAAAAAGAAGAATAACCGGGTAGGTCGGCAACAGTTATAAAGGTTTTAAATGGAGCGTGGTGTTCCAGGGAGAAAAGACGCAACACGCAGCGTTCTGCCTGCCGAAGGAAGGAAAGAAAAGAATGGCGATGGGCCGTGGAAGAGAGGAAGGAAAAAGGAAGGATTGGGCCGTGACAAACCCAATCGGCAGGAAGAAGGAAAATGAAAGAAAAGAAGAGAAAAAAGAATGAAAAGAAAGAAAAAGGAAGAAGGAAAAAGAAAAAGGGAAAGGAAAATTTAAGTAGGTTGGGATCAATTAAATTAATTAGGATATTTTGGGTATTTAAAATAAAAATATTTAAATAAAATAATATTAAATTTCTTTTTTAGGCTAATTTAGGGTTTTTAAAAGATTTTTTCTAAATTCCTTTTTAATTAGAAAAATGCCCAAATTTTCCCTTATAAAAATATTTGTAAATTCCTCTTAATTTTCCCTAAATAATTTCTTCCTATTTCAACCAAAAATAATTAATTAAATCAATTCCTTATTTAATTATATTTCTTAAACTAAATATTTTTGGGGTATTTGAAATAACCACAACATTCACAATATATCATCATAGCTTACATCTATACCAATCAATTACATAAAACCATAGGTAGGCATGAAGGCTAATATTGATAATTGGTAGGACACAAAGGCTACTACCGACCATAGGTAGGGAAAAAATGCTGCTAATGAACCACACGTTGGCACAAATGTTGCTACTGAATCACAGGTAGATAAGAAAGCTAATGATGAATCAATCTAATAATAATTTCAAACTAACAATAATTATCTCAATTTTAATTTGCTTGAGGGGAGATCATATCAAACCGATACATTAAGGTACTCTAATCATACTAATGTACAAAGGCAAAAGAATATCCCATTGATTATCAAATCAAGGGCACTAAGGTACCCTAATTGCACTGGTACATGAGAGAAGCACGATACCTTACCAACTAGGATACCTAATCCATAAGTACACATACCCTCTATAAATTCCATAGAGCTAAATAGAGTAAGATTTAGGGCTTAGTTGGGGAACTAAGGTACACCAAAAATAATGCATAACCATTAGTGGAATTAGCCACATCTTTAGGGAAACAACATCTAAAGAGCCATCATTTCCAATCTTGAGATTTTTCACATTAAATTTTAAGATTTTATTAAGGTGGCCACGAGAGCACATAATAAATATATGTAGTTAATTTCCATACTTAACCATTTTTATTCATTTCAGACTATTCAATACAATTATAATCAAAGTCCATTCTAAAATCAACATGATTGTAATACCTCAAAAATTTTCCTAAGAATAAATAATGGAATAATGAAATATTAAATATATGTAGTTAATTTCCATACTTAACCATTTTTTCTCATTTCAGACTATTCAATACAATTATAATCAAAGTCCATTCTAAAATCAACATGATTGTAATACCTCAAAAATTTTCCTAAGAATAAATAATGGAATAATGAAATATTAAATAAATTAAAATATTGGTGTATATAATAATAATAATAATATGAGATTTAAAAATTTATTATTATTTAGAAGCTTTACTTTAATTACTTAGTCTAAAATAAATTATAGGTAAAATTAAGAATTTTGATTATTTTATTAATTTTTGAAAGTACCCAAAATTTCCCCCATATTTTCTCCTTTCCCCCCTCTATTTTCCTTTTCTCATTCTCTTCTTTTCTTTTCTTCTTTTTCTCCTTTATTTTCTTCTTCCTTTTCTTTCCCTCCTCATTCTTCTTTATTCTCCCTTCCTTGTCTGGGATGTGCCCCAATGGCCTAGCACCCCTCCTTCACCCCTCTTTCTTTTTTACCCGACTGGCCCATAGGGCCTTTTTCTTTTTTTCTTTCCCCCATGGCCGAAGACCCAGCCGGTCCCTTTCCCCTATTCTTTTCCTTTTCTCTCCCTCCCCCTTTTTTTATTTTCCATTTATCTCCCCATCCCTTACCTCTCACCCTATAGAGCTGCACGACCCTCCCCCTTTCCATTTTCACGCCCCCACGACCTGCAATCCATCCACCCTGGCCTCCCTTTTCCCTTTCTTGACCATAAAACACATGCACATTGGCATATGCCTACATAGGCCCCCCTACTGCACGACCCCTACCCCATTTCATTTGCACTTGCATGACACCCCCTACACCTGCTCCCATGCGTCGTCCTTCCTTGCCACCGCTAGTCGCCCAATGGCCGACCTACCTTGTCTTCTTCCTCCCTTGTCCTTATCCTTCCCCACCAGCTATAAACTCCTTCTCCCCTCCTTGTCCCCCGAACCACCTTCCTACAAACTTTCCCTGCCCTACCTTCAGAAGCAGCTGTCGTTGAACCCAGGTCATCACCACCGACCCATTTCCCTCTCCCTACACCTACCCTCTTGCACATACACTTCTATTGTGAAACCAACCCTCTCCACCACCATTTTCCCTCCATTTTCTCCCTTCTTCTCCTCCCTCCCTTTTATTTGCGCTGCCACAAGTGCCGCCGCCACCGCGAACCACCACCCCCCACTAGTCCACCTAGTGATAGCACCACCCAAAACCTTAAAGAACCTAGCCCCACTCCTTTTCCAACCCAAACACCCCTCCTCCTTACACCGTTGTCGCTACCCAACCCTCCCCTCATCTTGCTTTCTGGTCACATTTCTCCCCCTCTTTATCCATTTTTAACTCCCTTGATCTAATCTGTTATTATTATTATTATTATTATTATTATTACTATTATTACTATTATCATTATTATTATTATTATTATTATTATTATTTTGATTAAGGAAAAGAGAAAAAGGATAAATTAGCTTAATTTAGGTTTTTCCATTTTTAAGTACCAAACCGATAATCACAAGAGATGAGGTCTAAGATCTTATTTCTTCAAGACTGGAGCCATTTAGTTAAGGATACATGTATAGCTAAGGTTTTATGCATATGTGCTTTTGTTATAGGATAAGTGTATACCTGTATGAAATATATGAATTATAAGGTTGTTGTGCAGCTTGGCTTGAAAGGACCTAAGGTAAGGGTATGTGTGGTCTTGACTGCTTGGTTATCTGTTGTTGTAAAGTTCTATTATATGATGATGCATATCTTAATAATGGTTGAGAACTTTGTGTATTTGAGTCTATGAGTCTTACATTCAGGCGCTCGCCTGACTGACCTCCTTGGTATCCTCCATGATACCCTCAAAAACTCTAGGACTGACCTCCTCTTTTCTAAGGGAAAGAACGAGGCCCCTACGGTCTCCCATGAATCAATGAACAACTTAAAAGTTTCCTAAAGACGACCGACACGACCGTTAAGTGCCATGATGACTAATTAGCAATAAGACAAAAAATGTATTAGGGCCTAAGCCTTCCTAGCTAACTAACGCATAATGCATATAATTCAAATTTTAAGGCCACCTAGGCTACCTGTCCTCAATTCCTCACAAGTTAATATAGGTTTTTAAAAATAAAAATGGGTTTTCTTAAATATAAAATAGATCGTAAAAATTAGATGAAGGATCATTGAAAATATAATTTTGAAAACCAAAATACGGTAATCAAAACCAAAAGCTCTGATACCAACTTGTAACACCCCAAATTTTTACTATTGAAAAATTTCATTTTAAGCGGAAGCGTATAATCAAATAGTTAGGTGTTACCGTCGTAGTTGACATAAGTCTGGCTTACCCCACCATCTTTACGTCAATCATAAGGCAAAATTATTAGAAAATTAATACATGATAGTAAGAAACAAGATAACTTTTAATAACATCAAATAAGCGTTTGTAGATCAACTCCAATTACAATATGAAAATACCACAAAAAGGGATCCCATGGAACTAAGAGTCTAAAAAGGTATTCAGGTAAAATTATCATATGAATAACATGACTCTACACCCAAAATCCTAATACAAAGAGATCGCTCCTCAACATGTATAACATCAAAGGCTGCAAATTCATCCACCTGGTCCTCATCAACCTGCACATATACATCTGGGTTGTTTACTCATTGGATTGAGTATCACCTATGAAACAGATGATTAGTATGTTACGTACTGAGTAAGCTAACGATACAGTCAAGTAGGGTTACAGGAATTATCATAAGAAAATCATACATTTGTAAATCAAAGAATGTTAAATAGTTACTAATTCTAGGTCTTCCATTAGATATACCATATTCCAATCTTTTATTCACATTAAGTTCAGGGACCCCACTATTCTTAAACCGGTGGGACGGTCTAAAATACCTCTCAAGGACAACATACCTGAGCCACTATTATTATCCGGTGGAATGGAGCCAACACCTCTTAGAGCAAAATACTCTCGAGCCACTATTATTAAACTAGTGGAGTGGTCTGAAGCACCTCTCGGGGACAACACACCCGAGCCGCTATTATTATCCTATGGAATGGACTCAACACCTCAATCTTGACTCATGTAGTCTTCCATTTTAAATGATTATTATCTTTCCATTTATAATTTATCTCTTAATTGTATTTTCATTCACATTGAGTATGGGGGCCCACTATTCTTAATCCGATAGAAAAGATTGATGCACCTCTTAAGGACAACACACCCGAGCCACTAATATTATTCGGTGGAACCGACTCATATAAACACCTTGGCCCTGCTCACGTGATCTTTCACTTTAAATGAATAATACCTTATTCAGAGTTGATTGTATATTATTATGCTGAAATCATATAAATGTGCAAGACATACAACTGAATAATATAAGTACGACCATGTAATTATCCTCAAATGATCATAATACCCCCAAGGTAGTCAAGATAATCATATTCTCCCAAAAGGCCTTATGAAACCTAATACTAATACATATCAATTTCCAATCATTATCTGAAGTACATATTCTCAGTTTCCCATAGATATCCTATATCCAACATTATACCCAAATATGAACTTACATAATTTCATTACTCTTAAGAATATCATTTCATAGCATTTCCATCAATAATTTATTCAATACAACATACTCAACACAAAAGCATATACAAAAATGCATATATCACATAAATCCCTAGCTACGATATGTATCCTTACCAACAAGGAAACTGGGATCTATGCACGTAAATCCTAGACCTCCTCTGAGATCACCTACAAAAAATAAGATAAAATACAATTAGGATCGAAAATTAAAATTGAGGGAAAAGTTAAGATAGAGGAGGGTAAAAATAAAATAACTAGAATCAAATGGAAGCTTGAGTTGTATGGAAGTTTAGAGGAATGTGTGGTGGAGCTATGGTTAAATTTTGGTGGTGTTTGGACATGGTTTGGGGGTAAAAATAGGGGTGTACGGCAAAAAACGGGAAGTTTCACCGCTGCGCAGTAGGCAGTGCATTTCTTGGCCGAGAAAAAAATATGATGCACATCCAGGTGGTGCAAAAGTTGCACAACTATGTAGCACCAGGCCGAGAGAAATTATGACGCATAGCTAGGTAGTGTGAAAGTTGCACAGCTGTGCAATAGGGGTGCGCACCAGGTTGAGAGAAAATATAACGCACGGTTAGGTAGTGCAAAGGTTGCACGACGGTATAACAAGAGATTTTAAGTGGTGCACGGTCGTGCGGTAGGTGGTGCATAGACCATGCACTCTGCACAACTACGACAAACAAGGGAAAGAAGAAGGGGAAAAGGTGGTGGTGGGAAGCAGTGGCTGGTGACGGCGAGGGGAAAAGTTGGGGTGACCTTAGTGGTCGGTCCACCAGCCAATGGGCGGCGAGTGGTGGTTGAGGGATGATGGTCAGTGAGGGCGGTTGAGTGATGGTGAGAGGATGCATGTGGGAGGCAGGGTGATGGTGTCATGGTTCAAAGGTAGATACCAACTTCATGCCACAAGGAAAAATGGCGCATGAGAAGAAGGAAAATAAAAGAAAAGAAAAAGGAAGATGAGGTTGAGTTTTAGGATTAGATTAGGTGATTTTGGATTAGCTAAGACAGTTAGGATTAGTAGAAATTTTAGCAGATTTTGATTTTGGTTTACGAATTATGGTTTATCCGAGTAAAGGTTCGGTTTTGGGATTAAGAAATTAGGTTAAGGCTAAAAATAAGATTTCTTGAGATTAGAATCAAATTAACACGGGATTAAGCTAAGCAAATTTTTGGGGTATTACAATGGCAAGGTGTAGGTGGTGGTCAGGGGTTAGAGATTGGTGGCTTAGGGCGGTAGGGACGAAGGCAGAAGGGCTGGAAAGGTAGGGCAAAGGAAGGGAGGAGAAGGAAGGAAAAAGAAGAGAAGAAATGAGGGGGTTGTAGGGGATATCTCGGCCAGTTGAGGTAAGAGGGTGATAGAGGAGGTGTTAGGGGGTTGATGGGTGGTCACGGCGGTGGTGAAAGAGGGGAGATGGAGGTACAAGGTGGTGGTGCAGGGTGGAGGTCGAGAAGGGAAAGAAAAAAGAAAGGAAGGGAAGGGTGACTGTAGGGGGCAAGTGGTGGTTGTTGAGTGGTGCAGGGAGGAAGTAGGGGTGGCTAGGGGGTTGTTGTGGTGGTTGGTTGGGCAACGGTTGAGGGTGGCAAAACAAAAATAGGGGAGGAAAGGAGAAGGAGAGAAAGGAAGAAAAAAGGGAGGTTCTGCAAAGGAAACAAGGGAGCTCGAGGAAAGGAAATGGGTAGAGGAGAAGAATAAAAATAAAAGGGAGAGGAGGGGAGGCAGACGCGCCAGGCTAGGTGGTTGTAGGGAGAGGGTGCAAGGTGGAAGGGAAGGGAAGGAAGAAAAGGGAAAGGAAAGGAGCACGCGAGGGGGGCTGATCATGGTAAAAAAATGGAAGGAAAAGGGATGGGAGAGAGAGGGAGAGGGCAGGTTGTAATGGTAGTTGCAGAGGGAAAGGTTGTAGGTAGGTTGCAAACATGGGGAGGGGCATTTGGTTAATTGTTAAAGAAAGAAGAAGAAGAAGAAGAAGAAGAAGAAGAAGAAGAAGAAGAAGAAGAAGAAGAAGAAGAAGAAGAAGAAGAAGAAGGGAGAGAGGGCAAGTTGACCTGCACGCGAGGTAGAAGGAAGAGGGAAGGGGTTATTGGGCCGGCCCAATCGGGGGAGGAAAAGGAAGAAGAAGAAAGGGGTGGAAGGGTTGTATGATGAGGTAGGGAGAGAAGGAAGAGGAGGGGCCAACGACCCAGTAGGGGAAGAGGCAAGCCGAGTGGCCTAAAGGAGGAACAAAAGAAGAGAAAGGAAAAGGAAAGAAAAAAGAAAGGAAAAAGGAAAAATGAGAAAATGAAAATAATTTTTGGATTTAGGGTATTTACTTATTTAGATGGATAGATTATTTTAATAAAGTAATTTAATTAAAATTTAGGATATTAATTTAAGAAGATAATTTTAGAAAAATATGGGTTTAGAAAATTATTTAAATAAAAAGAGTATGATAAAATAAAAAAATATTTACTTTAATTTATTAAATAATTATATCCATTTTTAAAAATAATAAGTCCAAAAAATATTCAAATTAATAATTTATAAAAATTAAATTATCCCAAATAAATATTAATTATTAAACTCTAGGTTTTAAAATTTTAGGGTATTATAGTTTTGCCTTGGATTGTATTATATTTACCGGTCCAACGATGAGAATAATGGCTAGAAGCATGTTACCCTAGGTTGTATTATATTAATACTCCACCAGTGAGAATAGTAGACAGGAGCGTGTTGCCCTGGGTTATATTATATTATCGGTCTACTATTGAGAATAGTGCGGGCCTCAAGCTCAAGTAGTAAAACCTTTGGACAATAATTAATGATAGAAAGACACTAACTACTTATAGTAGAACACCATGTGAGTCGGGACCAGTTGTACCATAGACTTACATTAACCAATCCATCGGTGAGAATAATGGCTAGGAGTGTGTTGTCCTAGGTTGTTTTGCATTTATCGATCCACCAGTAAAAATAGCGGCCAAGATCTTACTACCTTGGGTTGTATTATATTTACCGGTCCATTAATGAGAATAGTAGGGTCCTTGAACCCATATGGATATAATTCAAGAGATAAGTAAATTCTAAATTGATGACTTGAGTCTAGGCAATAACTAGCAAAAAGCTATAACGTACATATGTGTCTACATGTTTTTGTTGCAATATCAAAAATTGTCATACTCATGCATAACTATATTGTTACCTTACTCAGTACATAGTATACCGA
This sequence comes from Tamarix chinensis, assembly GCA_030549775.1. Taxonomy (NCBI): domain Eukaryota; kingdom Viridiplantae; phylum Streptophyta; class Magnoliopsida; order Caryophyllales; family Tamaricaceae; genus Tamarix; species Tamarix chinensis. The sequence goes on from CM060182.1 coordinate 68,240,697, forward strand.
TCACCCCTTTTATAAGTGTTGCTCATTCCTATGAGTGCTGCTCATTCCCACGAGCAATGTACCCTCCCGAGTCTATGCAGGTCACTGATGATGACATAGATGACTTTGCTGTATACGATGACTTGGTTAGCGCAGAGTGATGCTGTGGTATTTTGGGGTTGGAGCCCAAAGAGAGTGTCTTCCAGATCTATTTTCCTTTTAGTTTCGGTTAATGTTTTCTTTAGTGGAACAATGTTTTTGTAATACCCTTATACTTTTATGTAATGGATGTATGAGAAATTTTGACAAATTTTGGGCATTTGATTTAATTCAATGTTATGATTTGATTTGGAATAGAAATTGATTTGAAATCATGTTGGAAAAATGAGGTTTAATGAGTTTCTAGGCAAACCCATTAACTTGTTTAGTGAACCGATCAATTAGTTTTTCGTTTTAGCCAAACTGAATTCCTTGACCAAATTGATCGAGTGATTTGGGAAAATTGATCGACTAGTGGATGAACAGTTAACTGGTATACCCAAACCGATCGATTGGTTTGTCGAGCTGGTCATATTTTTTGAATTTTATTTTTCTAAAAATTCCTTACATTAAAATGGAACCTTACCAACTCATAATGATTGTCCCTAAGAGATTCCTAACCATTTTCATGATGCGTCTAACTCAAAATATTACCTCAGTTTGTTTTGGAGATCGATTGAGACACATGAGAAGAGAGGTGACCTCAACCATTGTTTTCTTCATCCTCTCTCCACTGTCCGGTTCTGAGATCGATTGCTTCAACCTTATGTGTACTTCTGAGCAGCTGGAAGATTCCTTCTACACCGACCTCCCATTTCTTCTTCCATGTATGAGAATTCTAGTCTATTTGACTTGAGCTCCTCAGAGTCCTAAATCGAGCTTGGGAGAATAGGTCAGAAGATCTCAGGCAAATCCATCTGTTCTAATCAAATTAAAACTGTCACAAGTAGGGTTTCAAGTTACCTACCAAACCCTTTATGTTTTCCTTCGATTGGTTGGCTATACATAGCCAAAATCCTCTATGCATTGCACTTTCTTTCAGCCACCAAAATTTCCCTAGTTTCTACATTCTCTTCTTTTCTTCCACACTCCAAGCACTTGCTAAATTGTTTTGCACACTCTCTTGATCCTACCTTTAGTTAAGCAAAGTAGAGTTAGATCTTTGGAAAATATTGAGTAGTCTAGTTGAGCTTTTCCCTATTTTGTCCTAGTGGTATGTTCTTTTCCCATTCTATTTTCTTATTCGAGATTTTATGAAGTTTTAGTATAATACTTGAGTTAAGATTGTGGTTTTTAGGGTTTTAAGAGTTGAAGTTTTCACAGATTTGAAAATCTTTTTTTTAAGGGGATCTAGTCTGCATCAAGTAAGTAATTCTTGCTCTTAAAATGTTAGCATTTTTTCCTATGTGAAAAATGATGCCTTTTATTGGATTATACATATTGGTATGAATAAATGTACTTGTATACATGATTTACATGTTTAAATTACATAAGTTGAGAAAAAAGAATGAAAATGGGGAAAATAGGCTATGATAATTTTATGATGAGAATTGCATGATAATCCGGTTATAAATATATAGGTTGGTGTTGACACATGTCCTAATGTGAGTATAAATAATTTTTATGCAATAATCTACATGGGGTTTGTGAATTTATGTTGTGTTAGGGTAACTGATCAACTAGTTAGGTCAAACAGATCAACTGGTTCCTAGAACATTCGATTGTTTAACCTAACCTGTCGATTGGCTTGCCTGTAAAGACCTTGGTCTTCTTCTCTAATTAAAGCCATCAATTAGTTTAGCAACATTGATCGACTGATCCATTAACAATTGATTGGTTTGACCAAACTAATTAGCCAATCTGAAAGCATCCTAGTCTAGTTGAGTTGAACTGACCAATTGATCAACCTAAACCGATTGACTTGTTGGGTCAGACTGATAGTCTGGTTCAGATAGTTTGGGGGTTATATTTGGGGCTATATCATGATTATTAATATAATGAAATAAATATTTTAAAATGTATTATTAGCTTAATTAAAGGATTAAAATGGATCATAACTTATGACATACATTATGAGTAATGTAAAGGCTAAAGGTGTAATCCACTTATAATTAGTGATAAAATGGGAATAAGAGTAATGGAAACCAATAAGGGCTTGGATTAAACCATATGACAGATATGAAACTCATTGGCCAAGGATAAATGGTAAACCTACATGGTTGGGAAAAATGGAAATAAAAAGGATCAATATGGCTTGGTATGGGAATTTAACTTGTTTGCTTGTATAGGTCTTGTATGATCACCCATCTTTATAAATAAAATACTAATAACTTAAAGTGAAATAAAGTCAAATTGAGTATGGGTCTGGATTACATGATCCTTGATTAGCTACCAAGAGATAGTCTGCCTTTGGGCATTTTTGGTGCCTTTGGGAGGGAACCTTAGAGGTCCTAGTGTCTTACCTACTCTAGATACCGATGTTGTACTAGGGGATATCGATACTAAAGGGTCTGGTTACCTAGGTAGTTGGCTTTGGCCTAAATTTATGTCCATATTGGTTAGCTTCGACTTAGACTTATGTCCATTATGGTGATTGGCTTTGACTCGAAATTATTTCCATTTGGTGATTGGTTTTGACTTGTACTTTATGTACCTTTTTGGATATGCTTCCATGATATTCGAGACCATGGGGTGGTGCACATTCCATCGTTCGATGATAATAAAATATATTTATTAAGTAAGTAATTGATCAAATATAAATGAGGATTATGAGAATGGCTAATATTTGGTAAGAATGGAAGCAATGGCATGATTAGTCAAAAATGAGTAAAGCTGGTTAGTTAACTTGGCTAATGGTTGACCTGTCTACTTGATTATAAATTTGAATATTGATGGATTGACTCACTTATCTCTTACATAAATAAATTAATGGTATAACCCGAGGATTTGGTTAATTGGGATAAGCCCTAGAGGTTGTTTGTCATTAAGTGTGTACATGCCTACGTGGAAAGGTGGTGAGTCTATGCATGATGCATTCTATTTATTGGAATTATGCATGACAATATGACTTCATGTACTTTTATCTTTATGTATATATATGGCCTTATCATGATGTGTACTGTAATCTATATTGTGTATGATAAACTAGTATATATGTGTACGTAGAGAGAGAAACTTGGCTTACTCAGTATGTAGCGTATTGACGTGTCTGTTTGCTCGATCACCTGTTCATTCCCATGAGCAGAGAACCTTGTGTAGGCTTTTGGGGATGGCTAATAAAGAGCCTACCTTAGTTGGGTCGGGGCTTGTAAGCGAGGACATCCGAAAGGTCTTAGTGGGGTCCATGGAGGACCATGGTATTTGTTTTGGGCCTTGTGTCCCAACCCATGATTTGTGATTTTGTACTCTAATGTGTACTCTATAATAATTTGAATAGAACTTGTTAGGGTCGTTTGTTGTAAAATTTTTGTAATCGTTTCAATTAAATTATTATTTGTGCACTCTGGTATTGTAGTGTTTTATTAGTTTAGCCTTGTGTCTAATATAGGGTAGGTAACATGCGTCTAATCTAGGTTAGGTACGACAGTATTGTCTTTTTAAAATATTTTCTGCTTCTGTAACATATTTTAAACGAAATTTTTCGGTAGTAAAAAATAGAGGTATTACAGTTTTGCATTTTTAGTATTTCCTTATAATCACACTTAACTCTCTTTATGTTATGAAACTCTTTCTTGTTGTGTTATTTTGGTTGCATCTTATCTCGCTAGCCTTGTAATTGGTTTGAGGATGGCCGGGAGCCGGACTTATACTAATTACAGTAGTGACACCTCTTCTTATGATGTATGGTTTTTAAGAGATGAAACAAAAAAATTTCAACTATGATTTTTGATGGTGTTAAATGATAATCTACTAAGGCTATCTTAAGTTTAATTATTCACATACAGTCATATTAGGTTGAAAATGACCAAAATTTCATTGAGACCATAATTATCCATTTTGAATACTAATTTCATTTTATTTAATAATTTTTAATAAAAACATTAAAATATAATAAATTAAATATTTTAGTATGTAGGTAAATTATCGGATACAACAAATGACCGTATTTCTCTTATACATGTTTTAGCACATAAAATCCTAATATGTGTTTCTAAAACATCAATTTGCATAATTCCATTCTCAATATTAAATAATATATATAGGGCATACTTACTAGAATAAATATCATGGTGCTCTTAAGAAGACCAAATTGCCCCTAGGGCACATAATGATAATAGTCATACTAAAAATATTCCTAATCATACTCAACCTATAATATTAGACATATATATAACATACATAATTTATTCTAATTACAAAGAAAAAATTTGATTAACACGATTTATATATCAAAATTCTAATGTACTATAATGTAATATTCAATAATTTAGTAGATACATGGATTGCAAGATTTTCAGGAAAAATACAAAATATAAGAAACTTACTAACATTATTTGGATCCACCGATCAACTTCTTTTACCTAAAAATAAAACCATTTAATATCTAACTCTTAACATAACAAAATAAATAAAGTAATTAACAACAAAATCTGTACTACTACTATGTTGGCTGGAAAAAATAGAAGAGAAGGAGACAAAGGCAAAAGCTCATGCAACCGAGGGGTTTTAGGGTTGAATGAGAAGAGGGGCTTGAGGATGGTGGATGGTCCATGGTGGGAGGATAATGCTGCACAAAAAGGGACAAAAGGAGGTAATGGTGGCTGGTGGTGAGGCTACCAACGTTGGGTGAGGTGGAGACAAGGGCTGTAAGAATTGTGGCTGTGTGGACGACACTGCAAGGAGGGAGTAACGTGAGTAGCTTACACGACATGGGAGGATGGTGCATGGAGGGTCAACATAGGGGGGAGACGGTTGCGTGACGAAGTGAAGCTGCAAGGGAGGGGCAGTGAGAACATGCGACATTAGGAGGGGTTGGTGGTGTGAATGGGCGATGATGGGGAAAGGCTGATGTATGCTACCTTGATGTAATTGGGCAGGAGGAAGTGTGGAAAAGAGGGTTGGAGGCAGTGGTTCTTTGGCGCAAAGGAGGCGAATGCGGTGGTGATGGGGCTATGTGAGGATTTTGGTGCTGAACTCAGCTGACGATAACGAAAGAATTGCTACATCATGAGGAACATGGTCGTGCGAGGCGTGGTGCACAGGACGTGTGAGGAATGGTGTACGGGTGTGCGATGCACAAAACTAGAAGTAGGGACGGGAGGAAGAAGAAGAAGAAAGGAAAAGAGATGGGTCGGTTAAGCAGGGTAGAGGAGAAGGAAGACGAAGAACGAAGGAAGGGAATAGGTCGGGGATAGATCGAACAAAGAAATGGGAGTGGGGAGGTGTATACAAGTAGGTAGTGTGGACGGTGATGGTGCGATAGAGAGGCATGCTACAGCAGGGCTGGGGAGGTGTGTAGATGCAGGGGTAGGTGTAGGGGTCAGGTACTGGGAAGGGAAATGGAGTGTGAGGTATGCATGGCTCGAAGGGGAAAGAGGTAGGCATGCCAACAGGGATAGGAGAAACGAAAAAACGAAAAGGAGAAAAAAGAAAAGGGAAATGATTAAAGAAAAAGGGAAAGAAAAAGAAAAAGGAATATCGGAGTAGGATTAGAATTAGCTGTAAAGATAAGATTAAGGAGGAAAAAATTTATTTATCAATTGGAGTTAGGGTATCTAGTTAAAAAAAAATTGAGGAAAATTAATTGATTTAGGGTGGGTTTAGTAAAGGAAAGAAATAAAAATGACTAGGTTAATTTATTTAAGAATTTATCTAGATTTACGGGTTAGTGGTTAATAAAAATAATTAAGCTAAGGTTGAAGGGTTATATTTCAAATCAAATATCAAACAATAAAAAAAACAAATGTTATAAATTTTTGAGGTGTTCTTATTAGACTTTATCCATTGCCATCCTTAGGTAAGAGATGATAAATTAAGAAATATAACAATAATTTTTTTTACTAGAACTAAAAAGAGGACTTATCTTATGAAAAAAAAACATATATTATCTATCATGAAATAGAAAGAATAATAAAGAGGTGTATAACTATATAAAAAAATAAGTACTTTGTGAGTAGGGATGATAATAGATCCCAGACTCGACCCAGACAAGTTTGACTAGTTTCATTTTTAGCTAGTTCGAGTCTATACTTTTTGGACTCGATGTGTCTAGGTTGAGTCAAATTTTGGTCCTATATATTTAAATGGGTCTATGTCTGGTTCGGGTTTGAATCTATATATATTTAAATGAATATGAGTCTAGGTCTAATAGTTCCTAACCGAGACCCGACCTACTAGACTTATTTAGTATATATATTTGTCTTCTTATTGTGATATTTTTTTAGGTTTTGATTGTATTTACTTTATAACCAATATGTATAATATTTTATTCTAAAAGTATTAAAATACTATTTGAAAAGTTTTGTATTCATCACCCCTAATTATGTGTTATTTACACTAGATGTAGTACTCACAAGTAGGGATGACAATATGTTGGGTTTGGGTTGGATCCAAGAAGAATTAGACCTAGACTCAATTATACTACCTACACCCAAATCCGACCCAAACCTACTAGTTCTCAAAAGTTTAGATCAAAACTCAGATCTTTTGGGTTTAACGAGTAAATGAATATGGCTATTTTAAAAAAAATATTGAATATTTTATGTAAATATAAACATAATTATGTTTTATATAGCTTAATATGCATTTTATATTTTGTAAAAAAAAATCTTTTGTGTTAAAATATAAACAATTTCGACTAGTTTTTTTAACTTTTCAAATGATGTTTTAATACTTTTGGAATAAAATATTATACATATTACTTATAAAATAAATCCACGTAAATAAAAATAAATAAATAAATAAATAAAGAACTCAAAAAAGATCACGATAAGGATAATAAATAAAAAACTAATATGTATGTATGTACATAAACACATATATACTAAAAGGATTTGATGGATTGTGTCTAGGTTTGGGATTATTTAATATATAAACTTAAATTCAATCTAGAATAGTTGAGTTCAAAAATTATGGACTCTGATCCACTAAAAATAAGGTAGATCCAAACCCTACACATGAGTATGTGATACAATTTTCCCAATATTTTTATTTTCTCAATTAAATCATTAACAATAAAATAAATTGAAATAAATAAAGATTTTTGTTGTACTTTATTTATAACTTATTACACGCACAAATTTATATACCTTAAATACAATTGAACATCCAAGGGCATCGGTTAAAATGGTCTCTAATAAAAAGTTTAATTAATAGCTCAATTGACATTTATTTTGTAGAATGATGCTATGATTTCTTTTGAGTTTCTTTTAGGATACAATGCTTTTGTATGAATTCTCATAAACACGAGGCAAAAATAGATTTATATTTTCTTTCTTATTTAATATAAAACATAACAATAAACATATATTTAGTCAAATGATAAAACGAATAATTTTAAATGATAATTGAGATAAGCATTGCAGATAACAATAATAAAATTTCCGGCTAGGTAACATGGTCTATGTTTCTAATCTCACCAACATAAACAAAAAATATCTATCTATTTTTTGGAAAACATTTTTTTTAATTTTTAATTTTATTTGAAAGATGTGTTTTCTATGTAATACTTTTTTTTGGTCATAGAAAAAAAAGGACAAAAAATATATTTGCGGCCTTTCCCATCTTATATCTACATGGGGGTACTTTTTCTAAGGACGACAATAGATCGGGTATAGATCGAGTATCCCTTATTCATTACCCAAATTTGATAAGAAAATCTATAGTTCTATACCCATATACTTATCCAAATTCGGTGTATTTTTTTCCTCATCCATATCCATATCCGTTTATCCATATTCATTATACTATCCATCAGGAAAAACCAATTAAACATAAAGTAAAAATCATTTAATGTTAGAATTATATACTTAGATTGTTAAAATTTAATCATATCTTCACTTTTAGCCTTAGAAAATACACTTAATGTTATATAAATAAAGGTGAAATTGCAATATTATATCAAATAAACGGATGCGGGTACATGTAGAAATTTAAGGATCCTTTACCTATATTCATACCCATATTTGATAAATATTTCTTTATTTCATCTGTATCTATATCTATATCCGTTTGCATATTCAACCGATAAAATCCGTCCGCTTTCCGATAAAATCAATCCGATCGCCATCCCTAACATTTCTTTTCCCTCTTCGGTAGCCGGAGGGTCAGAGAAAGGGTCGGGTGCGTACATATACATACTCCCCGCTCGGCTGAGGTTTTTCTGAAAGGCGCTCAGCTTATGTGCAACGCATAAACAGACCGCCGGGGACAGAATCCACACGGATCGTAACAATGGCTTCTCTAGTCAACTCCTATAATTCTCTCTGCCCCTCTTCCAAGAAAAATCTACCAGCTACTCGGACGCTCAAGCAATTTCGGTTTGAGCCGATTTCCCTCAATGTCAACAACAAGAAGAATCTCAATCGGAAAGCCTCGTCCTCTCTCTCTATGGTCTGTAAAGCTGTATCACTACAGCCTCAGACTGAGATTGATGGTCTCAATATCGCTGAAGATGTTTCTCAGGTAAATTGTTCTATTGTACTACTTTCTGCAGTGCTGAAATTCAATAGCTAGTCAGGAATTGTTTTATTGTAGTACTTTCTGCAGTGATGAAATTCGATTGATTAGTCTGATTGATGTGTTGATTGGTTAATTTAGGAAGTAAATTTATCGGACAGTTCATTTGTTATATTCTGTTTATGCTCTCACCTGTCCAACTTTCCAAGCACTAGCTTCTGAAATCGATGCTTTTCACATTTAGGATTACAGTAGTACTGCTTGTTGCTACGGTGTCTGTTATTGTCACTCCTTTCCTAAATCCTAACCCATCTTGTATTTCTGGTCCTGATACATCTACCAAAGTTGAGAATGTATAGCTTTCTCCCTCAAATTTTCTTGCTTTCTGGCAGCTCATTGGAAAAACACCAATGGTGTATCTCAATAATATTGTAAAGGGTTCTGTTGCAAATATTGCTGCCAAGCTTGAGATCATGGAGCCATGTTGCAGCGTGAAGGACAGGTCTGTTGTATATTTATCGTATTTCATCTTTTCTTTCTATGAGTTTAGTTAGCCTATTTTCCTGTTTGTTTCTATTGGAAATCCTACTAATGGCTCGTTTGGTACATGGGAATAAAATTTGGGAATTAAATGGTGGCAATGGGAATGAAAATTAATTTTTCTATTATAATTCCCATGTTTGGTATGCATTGGAAATAACTTGGAAATAAAAGTATCCTATGTTTGATATGAAGGAATGGGATTGGGAATAAACTAATCAATTTACTAAAATATCCTTTTTAAATTTATAATATTTCTACCCATGTATATATATAAAAAAAACAACTATTATTGTGTTTTTCCTAATAAGTCCTCCCTTAAATCTCTAAAGTTTGCTCCTAATAAGCTATCCCATAATTTCCTAAAAAATTAACCTCAATAATAAAATCTAGAAGTTCATCTAAAAAAAAATTAATAGCACACAATTTTTTAATAAAAAAAATCATCAACACTCTATTTTATCACCATAAAATATTTGCAAATATATTAGTATTTTCAAATATGAATTATACATATCACTAATATTTTAATCCTGCATGAAAAATCAACTTCACATTACACATATAAGGGATAAAATATTTTATTATTTTCTCAATATCAACTCCACTGATCAATCTAATACACACACACACGCACACACACACACACACATCATCGTTTCATGTCCAATTGAAGAATGTGACTCCAAAAATTATCCGAAGTATTACATTATTTTCCACAAATATCCGTCTTTAACATTCATTAAAATGGTACTGCTATCAAAATATAAGATTTGACATTACTTAACCAACAAATACAAAGATCCATCGATGGCCTGGTGAGTAACCAAAGCTTTAAATTCATCAGGTGCATTGAAGAAAAGGTCTAATTTTGCAATATCTTGACCGATGAAAAATGCAGCTTTGACAACTTCCTCAGGAGTAAGACTAAGGAATGTGCTTAGAACTTGAAACAAGTTCTTTTTCTTTTCACTAGTAGCTGATGGACTCTCCTTTCGAGTCTTTCCTGCTCGATTTTGAATATCTCTTGTTCAAATTTGAATCTCTCCTTCTCAAATTCCAACAAGTTCATAATTGATTTCAATACTTGACCAAACTCTTGTTCAAGAGGATCAACTTCCATATATTTTCTTCTTTTAGATTGTTTGGAAGCACCAGGGGTAGTGTTAATACCATGAGTTTGAAAAGAAGATTCATCCATTGGTTGGCTAACAGCGTGAGTTTCATTAATGGTAGATTGACCTTCATCCATGTCCAAATGATCTCCTGGGCCTTTAGCTTTAACTTTTTTAGCCAAATCATTGGCATAAATCTCATAGAGCTTATCATATTGAATCATAGGCTTCATGTATAAAGGACTAGCTCCCTCACGGCTTTGTATAAAAATATAGAATACTTATTTAGTTACTACATTAAAAATATACACAAATAACAATGACTTGTATTAATGTATCTTATACCTTTGCCCAATCATTGAATACGTCTTTGTCTCCTATCACCATCCCAGCCAAATCCACTACCAAATTGTTGGATGTCCAAAATATATGAAAGTTGCTTTTTAAGAATCTTCACTTTTGATTTGATATGTGGATCAGCTTTCAACCCAGAATTGGACAATTTCTTATTCATCTCCTTCTCAATGTGTGCTAGGTAACCTGTCTTGTGGCCTGTGTCCACCTTCCAACCAGAATAATTCATATCATATAAAATATCAATCAGTAGTGCTTCCTCCTCCGCAGTCCATATTCTTCTTTTTCTTTTCTTTTGTATTTTTCTATTCTCATTTTCCTTGTTCAAATCCTTAAATATCACCTTAACATAAAAACCATATACAATACTAAAACAAGGATAAAAATACACATAAATAATATACAATCAGACAAACTCTAGTACTATAAATAATTCCAAACAAAGTTTATACTAATGTCATACCAATTTCATATAAATTATGAACAATACCATCATATGAAGGAAAGAAACTACAACGTTTAAATATATAGAACAAATAAATACAAGAAACTCAAGCACTTCAAAATTTTAGAGGATGGATGGGTCCGGAAACATAAATATCATTCATTATGTCTTTTAGATCTCCAAGCATCCCTCATTTCTTGAGCTAATCTCTCTCCCCATTGAGTCCACTGTTGTGATGGTTCTGTAGAATTAATCACATCTTCATTTAGCTCTTGTTGTTGTATAGAATCATCCAATTGTTCTTCATATGGGTTAAAACTCATTTGTTGTCGAATGACATTATGAAGATAGCAGCATGCTAAAATTATCTCAACATGTGTCTTAATAGAGCAATAAGAAGGATTCCTAACTTTAACAATCCAAAAGTTCTTTCAATCACATTTCTCGCTGATGAATGCTTCATGGTAAATAATTCTTCTTTATTATTTGGTGGATTACTCCATTCTTGTAGATGGTAACATTGACCTTTATATGGAGCAAGAAATCCCTCACAATTCTTATATCTAGCATCAACAAGGTAATAACAACCTATTACAAAATACATATTTATGTATCATCTTAATAAATATCCTATAAAATATCAAAAACATCTAATCATATGGAATATCTTACCACAAGGAACCTTAAGACCATTTGGTCTTAACAAGGCATCTCGAAGTATCCTTCCATATGCTGTAGATCCTTCCCAACCAGCTAATACATAGATGAATTGCATGTCTGGTGTACAAACACCAAGAACATTTGTTGCTATATCGTTCTTTCTTGATCGATAATACGGCTTATCAACAGACAACACATTAACTTTTATGTGGGTCCCATCCAAATCACCTAAGCAATTCTATATTACAAATTACATGTCTATTAAATCCTTATAATCGTATAATAATATAAAAGTTCCATGTCACAAATTATAAACATTTTAAAAATTTACCTTAGACCACTTCCACCTTTCATTTGCACAATCATCAAGGATTGGTTGAGATGTCTTAAGTAATACCCTCCAAAGCTTTGACATTGCCCTCAAAACATTATGAAAATGCCTGCTTATTGTTTCTTGGGATCGCTAAAAATCAAAATTTATCTCTCCATTTTTCTCATCATATGCAACTACGTGCAACAATATTGTAACCATTTCCTCCACACTCATGTTTTTAGTATCTATTAAACCTCCGATTTGTCAAACCAAAGAGCATAAAATCCCAAAGCATCGTCTATCCATCCTAAGCTGCTCAATACAAAGTTTATCATTTCTAGCTATCATGTCATACAAATGTTTCTCCCGAATAACCGGATCATACCAAGAAGGCTCTCTAGCAATCTTACACCTATGCTTCCTCATTAAAATCATCAACATAGTCATATAAACATATAATATTAGCAATATTTTCATCCTACGCCATCTCAACATAGAAAATTCTCTGTTTGTTGTTGGTAGACGTGCCATGTCTGTGAATGAAATTCAGAACTTTCAATATCATTTTCTGATATGCATAAATATAATTTTAAAATACAATTTACAAGCATCTAAAGAGAAAATATAGAGATATAAACACATAATTCACATAGACAAAATGTGACAAACATACAAGTAGGTCGAATTCATAATATATAAGCACAAAAACATATGTATAAGTTAAAAACATAATATTAAAGAACACATACAAAACATATATTCATCAGTATTCTATTATGTTTTACAGTTAAAAGAAAAAAAAATATACCTCATCCACATCGACATCTTGAACCATAGCATCAGTTCTTGTATTGCCATTAATACCATGGTGAACAGCATGTTGGATATAAATATCCAAAATTGTGTTTGACTTGACATACTAAAACATCTTTAAGACGGATTGATCATTATAGACTTGGTCTATGCCAACCTTAAGACTATAGCCAGGGATGATATAGTATAGTTTATCATCGTCATTGAAACCTATATCTCTAGCCATGTCCACTAGCTCAAGATATGGCATTCGATCAATGTCATTATTTCAAAAAAAGGTGACTTGACCTCCAACATAAGTTAATACACTATCCTCTGAAAAAGAGCCCCCATGATGCATTTTGATATTGAAAAATCCTCCATTCATTTTGTATATGCCTATCATTTAAAGGAACCAACTTATTGTATATTAAAATAACCTAGATATGCGTACTTGATGTAAATATTAAGATTCGTTGATGGAAGATGTTGAACTAAATATTTTTTTTATGTGCTACATAGATGAAAATAACTAATTAAGGTATTTTTCTTTCATGACGGATTCTTTTTTTTTTTACTAAGAAAATCTACTAACTAGATACCCATTTATGAACATAAAAAATCCGTTGGTTATTTTATAGAAAAAAGTGAGGACTCCAAGTTCACTTTATGACTAGACTCTTTGAACCATAACATTAGCTGACAAGTAGTCCTACCATGTCATCATATGAACCAACTCTTTGACATTATTTCTATGATATCAACATACAATCAAGACGGAAGACATTGCAATGCCGAACTCTTTTACATCTCCTACTAAAACCAAAACTTAAAAGAGTTTCGAGATATAAGAGCCTCACTTGTGTGAGAGAAAAATTAAGAGATAATTTAGCCACTAGTATTTGGTGAGATTGTCATTATATTCCTATATTCTTAATAAAAAATTATTTATTTTGTATATTATTTTAATTACACGTGCATAGAAAAAGTCAGATCATATGTTATTTCTGTTGTATTAGGCAATCTTATTTGTCATCTTTTCCAATAAAATTAGCTCCACCAAAATTTTCAATATTAATCTTTCCGTCTTCCATTATTGTGTCTAGTGATTCCTTATACTGAGTCTTGATACCATTTTTTGTATCTTAAATCACACAAGCAGAAAATAAGAATCAAGAACAATGATTCAAGAATAAAAAAATAAGGAAGACATCCAATCTTATTGGTTAGGCAATTACTTAAATACTAATATATTAGTTTACTTATTGTGTACATCCACTGCAGCTTGCTGTATATTAGTTTTCAAGAATACTATTCTTATTGTGTACATCTGCTGCTTGTGGGGTTAGGAATTTTCTTGGTTCCCTGTGTTTGGATACAAATAATGTAGTCCTGCTACTTGCTACATATTTGATTAAGGCTGCCGGCTTTTATCACCATGGAAAATTCCATGACTATGTTGCAAATTATTTTCCACTGACTCCCTCTGATCATAAAAATTTCTATCAGTACGGATAACTCTTTTAATATCTTCCTGACGTGTATTTATGATTATGAATGCTAGACTTTTTTAGCTTGGTACAAAGTCAAAATTTTAAAGATACAGTATTGCCGATCATCTTGTCGGGGTTACCAAAACAGGACATAGCAAAAAAAAATAAAAATTACAGAGCAGTAGTGAAACAAAGTGAAAAAAAAAATATATATACAAGACTTACTCAGTTGATGGAGATCTGTAAAAGAAGCAGATACTCACAGGAAGAAGAAGAAACGAAATAGTAGTGATGGAGCATGCAAACCTAACAATAGAAATATATATAGGCCTGAAGTTGTTTTAGTCTTTTATTTTAAAGGTTATTTTAGTCTTTTTAATTTCATATTTAATTCCTTACAATTCCCCAACATCAATTACCAGCCCCCCTTGGTAATGGATTTTGGGGAATAGAAGACCCCATATTCCCATTCCCATTCTTCTTCTAATTTCCATTCCCTATAAACAAACAAAGGATATTTTAATTCCCAATTTCTATTCCCATTCCCAATTCTCTATTCCCATTAAACAAACACCCCGTAAGAGTCATTGTTTAGTTACATCTGAAACTTATTCTGCACATAAAAGGGGAATAAAACAGAAAGAATGGAATTATTTATTTTTTTATTCATTTTTTTATATTGGTGCTTTTGATGGGTGGGGGCAGGTTCTTGGAGTTATTCCTGTAAGCTTAGAGTAAACTATTGATATCCTTTCTGTTCTGTATTTTCTTTCAGGATTGGAAACAGTATGATATCGGATGCTGAGCAAAAAGGACTTATAACACCTGGAAAGGTAGTAACTCATTGGCCTCTGGCTTCATTCAACGCATGCCTAATGCTACCTTTTCATTGCTTGAAAGGAGACTGCAGCATGTTTAATGCCATTTGCATCTTTTGACCAAGCTTGGATTTTACATCTTTTAGATCGTTTTCACCGCAGTGATCAGGCAATAAAACTGTGGCTGTGGTATAGATGTCGCAAACAATATTTTATATGTTGCGTTGTAATTTTTTATTTTTATTTTTTCACAACAAATATCAGCAAATATCAACTAATAAGTAATAGCGGATATATCGTTGATAAATACATGAAATTCTAGTATGGTTGTGTATTGTCAATTTCACATATTTGTTGACCCAAAATCGGATAAATATTGGCCGATATTGCGCATCGGGACTGATATTTAATTGAATAGTCGTGAAATTCTAAGGACATTGGAACATTTTTGGAAGTTAGCTAAATTTGCATCTTTTGATAAAACTCTAATATTCAATTTCTTTTAGTTAACAAGGCTAGTTTTGTATGGTTAGTCTATCTTTTCTGGGTATTGGCAACTGCTATTAAAGCGATCTTATTATTCTGTTATGTTATCCATTACTGCCCCGAGTTTGGGCTTCAGGAGTATGATTAAATTTTTTTGCTTATATTATCTTATGTTAACGAGTGCTCTATTTAAATTAAATTCATTGCTATGCAGCCGTTCTTTTCATTTTACACATTTCTTGAGTAATTCCCTCACAACTGTACTATAACTGCCCTGACCAACCAATTGAAGTCTCTACTATATGTAACATTTCTTACTAAGGCATATTGTGCTACATAGTATTGAAATTGATTGCATGATTGTCTCATACAAGTGTTATTGTTGTTCTTATTATTTCTAGAGTATTCTTGTGGAGCCTACCAGCGGTAACACTGGCATTGGTCTTGCCTTTATAGCTGCTTCAAAAGGATATAAGCTAATCTTGACAATGCCTGCTTCCATGAGCATGGAAAGGAGAGTTCTTCTCAAAGCATTTGGAGCTGAGCTTGTATTAACTGATCCAGCTAAAGGTATGAAAGGGGCAGTTGAAACGGCTGAAGAAATTTTGAAGAAAACCCCTAATTCCTATATGCTTCAACAGTTTGATAATCCTGCAAACCCAAAGGTATGTGGTCTAAGGCTACACAAGTTGACTCATCTGTCCTATAAAAAAAAAAAGAACTTTGAGAAATCTTTCTATGGTTTGGTGTTGCTTGAGGTCACAAATGCACATGCTTCAAGATCTGTTTTTTCTCAACTCCTGATTGGAGTTGCATGAGTACGGAGTGCAGACACATTCTCTCTCATTTGCTCTGTTTACCCCAGTCTGTAGGCCTGTGCTGGGTCTTTAATATATGAGTTTATGTAGCACTCATAAGATCTATGTAAGTACTGCTCCAAATAAGACATGCTGGCCTTGTGTGCTCAATTGGGTAAATGGTCAGTTATTGATTTCCTAATGACTGCCTGACTGGTTCTGAATATTTCTGCCATAGGTACAAGTTCCTATCTTACAGTTTAAAAACTAATTGTGTCTCTGATCTGGTGATTTATTAGTTTGATATTGTACATCTGAATAATGTGCTCAACTTATAAGAAGCTTTTGCCTGTATATCTGAGGATTTATTCTGTCTAACCCAGCCATGCACTCCCCAAGAATCATGGTAAAATATTTGAATTGGTGTTGCCAATTCATCACTTTTAGGCTAGGATTTCAATGAATATAGTTTCCATTTATGACACACAAGCCTAGTTCATGTTTCCTCTTGCATATCCTGGGGATCTTATATTGCTGAGCTATGACAGATTCATTATGAGACAACTGGTCCAGAAATTTGGGAAGATACAAAAGGCAAGGTGGATATTTTTGTTGCAGGAATAGGAACTGGTGGTACTATCACTGGAGTTGGTCGGTACCTTAAAGAGCGCAAACCTGGTGTGCTGGTACATACATCTCTCTTTTCATGTATATTTGGGTCTATGATGTATATCTTGAGGGTTAAGTTTTGTTAATATTTTTTTTTGCTATACAGAAAGCTTTTTGGTGAGTAAATACCATAAAAATGCACTCCTATTTTCTATCAGTTTGTAAATGCCTTGATTTTTTGCATTTCAGGTTGTTGGTGTTGAACCTACTGAAAGTAACATACTTTCCGGTGGAAAACCTGGTGAGAATATGTGAGATTTTTTATTTGGTGATGCATTCTGGAAATATCTCATTATTGCTTCCTGTTGTTGCATTAGGTCCTCACAAAATCCAAGGGATTGGAGCTGGTTTTATTCCAAGGAATCTAGATGAGAATGTGCTCGATGAAGTTATGGAGGTCAAAGCCTTCTCAAAATGTCGATGTTATTTTGTTTTGTTTGCACAATATTGTCAGTTATATAATATCATATGATGCACATGCCCTGGCATTGATACAATTAGGTGATGTACTGCAAACTTGATTACTGCATCAGCTGTGATGTCTCGTTGCTCTTTATGGCCTTAGTGCTAGGAGCCTGAGTGGTACTGTGGTAGCTGGAGATTATGTTGTCTTGTGAGTTGTGATCGTTGGAGTCCGTTTAATGTTAGTATGATGGTCCTGTATGTGCTGAAGTTGGTGGTCTCATAGGTAGTCAGGCTTGTAAGATAATTAATACCGATAATCGCAGCAATTAATACAATAATTAGAACCAAACCGAGATTAACGAGTTGTGCCGTGAATTAATCACTGCCCTGAAGTGATTTTCGACCGGACAATGGCGCAGATCCCTTCAACGTCGAATCACCCCCAAGGTTAACACAACCTTCTTCGATCCCGTGCACTCGGAATAGAAGAATGGAACTTGCAAAGTTACAATGCCAGATCGGGATTTTCAACACTGAGTTTGCGCTAGGGTTAGGGTTTCAAAACGGCGGTTGCTCCTTCTTAGAAAATAATTAAAAGCTCATCTGTCTATTTAATAATGAATTAATCGTCATTAAATAGGCAAAAAACCGAGTAAGGCTTTAGTGGAACGTCTTCCACTAATCAGCCCACAAAACCGAAAACATTTGAATAGGTAAAACCGCAACCGTCTAAAACCAATAAAAGAAAAAAAAAAACCGGGTCGGATCGGATCAAAGACCACACCACACCCAGCCCGGACCGGACGGGCGGGCGGCGGCGCGCGCGCGTGTAGTATTTAAGATCCAGCCCACAACCCACAAAACAACCCAAACTCATAATTCAAACAACCAAAAGGTGAGGGGATATAAAAAGTGAACAAAAAACTTATTCACTTCCAATGTGGGACATTGAAAATACCCACAAGTTGCCATTGCACCAACAAGGCTGTGGGTCAATTCATTTTGCAGAGTATGTTGTATCATATAGGCAATTGATATTTGCTGACATTTTTGGGTATGTGTGTTAATAAGCTTTTTTATTTTTATTTTTATTTTTTATGAAACACTATAGCAAATTGTCATAATTAGCTAGGATCATTTTGATTTTGATTTATTTATTATTATTATTATTATTTTGCATTTAGGCTTGAAATAATCTAATTGCCAAACATAGCCTAGTGAACCTTGAAACTGCTATTCACTATACCTTTTAAAGTTCATTATCATCTCCTAGTTTCATAGGATTTCTTATGATAGTTGTAGAGTTGTATCATCATCATCCTCTATAATATTTGAAAGAAAATAATGCTTGGGTTCAAAGGTAGGCAAAGAGTGATGTGCTTTTGGCTCTCTCTTATAGCGTAACGGCCACTATTTAGCGGTTTTTGGGTCAGGCATGATGCGAAATTACAGATACGTTATGGTTTTAAAATTTCACATTTATCAGCTGATAAATCGGAAAATATCTACGATCAATCGGGATAAATTGCTGATAAATCGACAATTTATTGAGACTTCTTAAATCTATCGAAAAAAGAATGCATAATAATTTTTTTTATTCATTTACTATATATATCTTAAACCAAGTTACTATTGAACAATATTAAAGTATTATTATTTATTTACCTTTACATGTCCTACTAAATATCATGTTTTTTTATTATTCTACGGTAAATTTAGGGTTGTTAGGACAATTTAATATATAATGACTCACTTAAAAACTTTTAATATAATCTAAAATACTGGTTTATTGAATATTTATATTCAAATGATATAGTGAAATAAAAATAAAAATTCACACTGTGAAGACTGCGGCACATAATTTATCATTCGCAATGCTCCGATACCGTAACATTGCGACTGTGACCGTGATTTTATTGCATGCTCACCAGTCATTGCTGCTTAAGTTAAAGGCCTACATTGGCGAATAAAAGTTATTTCAATTGTGCATGCATCGTATTTTGAGTCTTTTGTCTGTAATATTGTAATTTCTTGGGGCTTGTTCCATTAATTTCTGTGCTGCTTTTTCTAGTTTCTGTGTAGATTGCTCTGTTGATGGGTTTGTTTCTAGTCTGTTGAGTTGGCTTTATCTTTCTCTAAAAGATGGTTGTATTGCAGATATCGAGTGATGAGGCTATTGAAACTGCAAAGCATCTGGCACTTCAGGAAGGCTTGTTGGTCAGTTCTTGCTATACTTTTATTTATTTATAGCTTGAAGCAATCATGAACAACTGTAGATTGACTGTAGCAACTGCCATAGTATCAACTGCGGCTGCGTTGAATTTTGCAGTCACATTGTGTGTTTGGCTATAGAATTGCTGCTTGCTTAAGCCTTGTTTTGTTTTAAGCTTGTACCAGGAGAATGCTTGTTCATTATGCCTTGTATCTTCTTATCATTCTTCTGTCCGTTTTGTGGCCTATGTTCTGAAACGGATATCCGTAACATTTTTTTTATGTTTTTTAGGTTGGCATTTCCTCCGGAGCTGCTGCTGCTGCTGCTATCAGAATTGGCAAAAGACCCGAGAATGCAGGAAAACTCATTGCGGTGAGTATTGCACAAAAGAATTAGCTATGCCTTTGGCTATGTTTACTTGATCTTCACGTGTTTAAATGTCTTCTGGAACCCTATTCTGCTTTGATTGTCCACTGTGGCATAAGTCAGTCTTATATTTGTTTTTAATGTTGTCAAACAATAGCAACTTTGCCGCAAGGAAGAATTGTTACCTGGGGAAAGTTTTTTTTTTCTTTTCCTATCTTTTTTCCTTTTGTGGGAAGGAAATGGAATGGGCATTTGTTTCCCTCTCTCTAGAAATGCCAAGGCGAAGCTGCAGCAGATGAACCCTATATTTGAAAAACCACTGATATATAATTCCTATTTACATATCAGACTTCGTAGAATAATGAGAGAAATTTTAAATATGCAAGAAATTATTAACCCCCACACTGCAAATACCCATAAAGCTATGGCACCATTGTTTCGAAAATTGCAGCCTGATCCAGGGTATGAAGTTTGATCAAATTCTTTACAACTACATTTATCTCTTCTATTTTCATTGATTGGATCTTTTGGCTGGCTATGATCTATATGAAGAAAGTGAAAAGATGGAGCTTTGAGCATCCAAGGACAATAATTATGATTTTTGGCATCTACGAGATCTTGTTGAAGATTGGCTTTTTTATTTCTTCTTTAGTTGTGCAGAGGGAGACCTGGGTTATCTATAAAAGAAAAAAGATGATATTGGTCCTTGTCTGTTCAGGTTCTCTCCGCCACTGAACTTTAATATCCTGCCATGGTGTGGGGGCTTCTGTCATGAGACGCGGATCCAGTCGCCCTCTTTTCTTAATTAAACAATACCTTCTGTTCTGTTGATGTTGATTCTTTGCTCAAGTAGCTTTATCGTAAGCCATAGCAGAATTTCCTGATACTTCTGTGCAAAAGGTTAAGGAAAGAGCATGTGTGGGCTTATATGCTTAGGGAAGTTATCAATCTGGCGATCTATTCTGTTTGGTTCTATAAGAATAACGTTGTGTTCAGCAGCGGTAAGTATTAGCTAGAAATGTTAGGCATTTATGGTGGATGTTCATATTTCATTTCCAAAGAATGAAGAGGCATAGACGAGTCAACCTTCTTCACCTTTAAGGCTAGTAGTAACGTGGCAACTGTAAATGACGGATGTGGGATCCGGTCTTCTGTTGTTTATCCGTTTCATTCCATATTACCTTCTCCTTTGCAGTACCACGACTTTACCATACCCTGCTTTGCATTTCCTAAACTTATCCCTACTCTACTATTGCTCCACATTAGCTTGTCCTGTCCAATTATGTCTATCCTGCCCTAAACTGCTTAACCCCTGCCCTGCTTCAATCTATCGCCATCTAGCGACTAACTATTCCTCATCTTCCATATTGTCTAATTGCCTTAAGACCGTACCACTTCACAAGAATCGCAGCGCTTTCATGCGGTCTTTTCCTGACTTCCACATTGTTTATATAATCCTTGTTGGACAATAGCAAAACTTTTATTGTTTTTGTTGTTGTCGGGAGTTTTTCCTTTTTCCTTGTCCCACATGGATGAGAAGGAAATACTTTTCTCAGCATTTATATCTCCCTTCTCACCATCCTATTTAAGTTAATTGATATGGACTGTTATGTGGAGGAGATTAGTTGGACTGAATAACTATCTGTGCGCCTACGGCCGGTTCCGGTAGGCCTAACATTAACTTTGTCGAGATTTTATTTCTTTTTTCCTCTTCTTCTTTACTCAGTTTTACTGTTCCAACGTTTTCTCTGCTTTGAACGTTTTCGATGTTGCATATGTCATGCGTTGTTGAAGGACCGAGTCTTATGTGATTGGTTGTTTTTTTGTGAAGTTTTCATCTTTATAATGAGATTTTGATCAGCATTTTTAACACGGGAAAACTGAGCACGCTTTCGACACTTCAATCTTGAGTATCAAGATCGAAGGATCGTTGTGTTAATGTTAAGATGAACTGGTATATAGAATTACACCGAAGGTCCAGCCGTAAATTGCTTTTAGGCAGCGGTTTTGTTTGTGGCACAACCATGGTTTTCATAAGTATTTTTGCTGCTTTATTTGATTTAATCTGCTTTGTTAAATCTATAGGTGCGCATATTTTTCCTTACAATCCTGCGCGCGCTCCAAAAACTCCAAAGTATGGGGATGTTCCCAGTTTCCGTTGAAATTTTCTTGTCTTGCGCGTAATCCTTTGCTTGTAGTTATCTTAGACACTTGGTTTGAATTGTGATTCCAACATTTTAATTGGAATTACCGATAAACCTTGCATGCAATTTCCCTGCTGATGAAGTATTGTTTCTGAAACTCAGCATCTGCAAGTTTTATTTATTTATTTATTCTCTTTTTTGGAAACTAAAATCGGATCAATGTTTGTCTTCCACAATTCTGTAGCGGAACAGGAACTTAGTAATTTCTTCTTGTTACCGTTTCCTCATTTAATATGCATACTCAGTTTTTTGGGTATTTGGTGTGTATTGCAGGTTGTGTTTCCAAGCTTTGGCGAGCGTTATTTATCTTCTGTTTTGTTCCAGTCAATCCGCGAAGAGTGCGAGAAAATGCAGCCTGAGATATGAAAAAGATCAATTTAATTTTTACCAAGCGTCATGCCTCATTTTTTTTATGTAGTTCGTTAGTTGATGTTTCGTTCACAGAAGTTGGTGTGGATAACAGTTTCTCTTTGACGTTCAAAGGCCGTCATTGACTGATGAATTTCGACATGCTGGGCTGGTGACGCAAAAGAAGGGTTCGTACGTGATCACTGTGTGGTCATTACGTATTCGATGTGCAATGATAAACCAAATCCATTCACGTGGATAAACATTTGTCTTTGTTTTCTGGTTTGTTTGACCCGTGTGGGATGGACAACAGAGTTGCTATATGTCAAGGCATCTGACGTATGTCTTAGCAACCTGTTATTTGGCATCTGAAAATTTGTTTAGTTATTCAAAAATTTTGATCTTATATTTAGGATATTTGGTTTATTTTTTTTAAAAGAATATCCGATTATTAGGATATCTATTCTTTCACTGAACGATCTAAAGTAAAAAAGAAATATTTGACATTTTACTAATTATTTTAACAATATATTTTAATATTGTAATTTTATAGTACTATTTTTTTAAATTTTTTATATTTGTAATTTAAACATGAATAATAATAATATTATATTAATATTTTGTTTAGATAAAATACAACTCATATGATTATATATATAAATATTAGTTTATATATGATTTTAGTTTTTAAAAATTTATTATAAAAATTATAAAAATATTTAAATAATATATATATTTTTTTTACAAATACTAAATATATATGGTGCTTGATTTATATTTAGTCCGTATTTTCAGGTATTTAAAAATTTAAATATTCTATCTTGTGAACGCAAATCGAATATCCAATTGGCCATAAATCGCTAGTGTCACGATTTAGGAACACCCTTGTCGTGCGGTAAGTGGTTAGGTTTAAAACATGCCCGTATTGGCATGCGCGGGTTGTGTACCTGCATAGGGCCTCACATCGAGGGGGCTTTCACTAATTATTCGGTTGCCATTACGGTGACAAAATTTAACGTTGCGTAGTTGTGGGAGTACGATAGCGGACGTGGTTTAATATATTGGGTTCGAAGAGTTGTACTTGTGGTGCATAACTTTTGTTTTTCCGTAGATTTATACCATGATTTTGAGAGACTATATGCTGTTACTGCCGGATAGGAGTCATAGGTCATCAATGCCTATACTCTGTAACACCTTACACACCCGGTCTCATAGGCAGTAGGGTAAAGCTGGCGCCTGCGGTTAGGTGCCATCCCTTCTTCCGAAAATTTTTAGGAAACATTTTCAGATTAAAATTTATATTAAAATTATTTAATTAATATTTGTATTAAAAAAAATTATTTAATTAATTTTTTATTAAAAAATAATTATTAATAATTAAAATTAACTAATATAAGAATTAATTTTAACAATTTTTTATTTTTCTCTCTTAATTTTAATAAATTTAATCTATTTTTTCCAAAAAAATATATATAATATGTATATATATATATATATATATAAAAAGTTTTTAACGTTTTCTACCGTCTCCGTTTCTTATATCTTTAAGAAATGACGTTTTCGCATTTCGTTTC
This sequence comes from Tamarix chinensis, assembly GCA_030549775.1. Lineage (NCBI taxonomy): Eukaryota > Viridiplantae > Streptophyta > Magnoliopsida > Caryophyllales > Tamaricaceae > Tamarix > Tamarix chinensis. The sequence continues at coordinate 68,264,922 of CM060182.1, forward strand.
GTCCCCTTTTGTCTATCTCCGTCCCTGTCCCCGTGCAATACTGCTTACAACCACCATCGCTATGCAATATGTTGGCATTATCATCACATCATTTTGTTTTAAAAAAAAATTCCATTAAAAAATATATAAAAGTTAAATCATAATATTCTTGAATTTTTTTTAATATAAATAGGTGACCATATTGATATAATTTTAAATTAAAAAATAATCTGTCATTTTTTTTTTTACCATTTTCACACCTATCTTTCATATTTTTGTTCAATCATACATAAAATAATTTTTTACTATATATAAACTCATATTTCACCGAAGTTATATTGATATTCTATCATAGAATATCGTCAACATTTTATAGTTCATACATTGAACCAATCTTTCATTATAATCGAGCCAATTTTTTACCACATTTTTGTTTATCTTTCACCATATAATATGGTTAATATTTCAGCATACATAAACTAATATTTCATCATATTTGAATTAATAGTTTACTATAATTGAACTAATTTTGCATCAACATTATACTTATTCTTCATTATTATTGTACCTATCTTTCGTCATTCTTCTACAAAAATGACTAAAATTCAACACTATTATTACAATTATTCACCATCATAATACATGCATTTCACTATTATTATAATTATTTTATTATTATTTTTATATTTATATTTCACCACTTTACATATCATTATTCGCTATCATACTAAAAATAATCTTTCAACATTACCATGCACATATTTCACTATTAGTCTATTAAAATCACTAGATTGTTTTTATTCAAAATATATGTTATGGTCTTTTACTGTAATTATATCAATATTTTACCATAATTTTTTAATCAAAAGCATAACAATATAATTATATATTTATAGAAAAAATATAAATGTAATGATATTTTTTCTCCAAATAATCCTACTAAAAAATATTTTAATTTTAAAGAATCACAACGAACGATGTAAGCATGATACTACAATTTACACAATACTCACTATACCGACTATTGCATGTCATAAATTGGCTTGGGATCATGGGATGGGGCCTTGTTCTTGTGCATTTACATAACTGCTTCGCAGGTTTTCTTTGTCTTTTCATGTATTTAATTACGGTTCCTTTATTTATTTTATTTTAGTTTGATTCGGTGCTTGAATCGTATCCAATAATTTATTTATGTGGTATTTGATTGAATATAACAACTAATTTAGATAAAAAGTTAGCAATTGTGTATTTAAGGCTACATAAATCATAAAAAAAATTGCCACTTTGTATGCCATTATATTTATTTCTTTTGCTCAAAATCACGTAAATAAACACAAATGTAGGTAGAGACAACAAGGATTATATAGAAAAAAAGGTAAAAGTTTGAAATGGGTAGAGACAACATAAATAAATGCAAATGCAGGTAGAGACAACAAGGATTATATATATATTAAAATATTTAAAGGGGCTTTTTTATATAATTTTGAATAGATGCCCTAAAATATTTAGATAGCCTTATATATATATATTGGTAATAATTACATATTTTGATAATTATATATGTTTATGTATACTTTTTTTATGGACCCAAATTTTATTTTATTAGACACTTTATTATCGTTTTCGTACTTCACAGACCATTTGTATAGTGAGCATTGTGTGAATTGTGATGTCATATCAACCTCATTATCATGTTATTTTATAAATTAAAATAATTTTTTCGATATCTATGTTAATATACTCTCATTTATATATATATATATATATATATGTATATATGCTAAAATATTTGTATAATCTTAGTGAAAGTTCATGAATTATATCTTGAGTAATATAATCGGGTGATCTTAATAGAGTAATCATAAAATATGTGTATAGTAATAGTAAACGATTAGTTTTCATATGATAATAATAAAATTTTAGTAGGATGACGAAGAACAATATATATAATGGTGAAAGATAAGTATAACGATGATAAGAAATAATTATAACAATGGTGAAATACATGTATAATGGAGGTGAATAATTATAAAACATGTGCTAAAATTTAGTAATTTTAGTAGATCAACGAAATATATGTATACCGATAGTAAAGGATAGGTACTATGGAATATCTACAAACACAAATATTGAATTGAAAATATCAAAAAGATATCAATGAAAAAAAATTAGTGTAATTATAGTGAAAGATTAATTCGGTTATGATGAAAAAATAATTTATATTTATTAAAACATTAATTATAATATGGTGAAAAATAAACATAATATTTGAGAAATATTGGCTTAATTATAATAAAATATTAACTCAACGTTGAAAAAAAGATACATAATAATCACGGCAAAACCCTAAAAATAGATAAATAAAAAGTAGACTATACACGACCAGGAAGACTCGAAATCGAGAGACATGAAGCTCGTCCACAATGGTATTTCACTAGAATTACCACCCGAATAATAAATAATTAGCCCCCCCCCCCCCAACCCGGCGGCCCTCTCTTTCGCTTCCCTATTAATTGGCGTGAGGCGCAGCCTGTCAATCTACGGGCCTGTACCAGCCCTACGAGTCTTCGAAACAAAAGAGAGAATTTTCTCGTGTATGACCGACCGCTACTGCCGAGTGCCGAGTGAGTAGCACCATCTTCGATGGTTAGAAATTTAGAATAAGACTCAGGCATCGATTAGGAGATTCCAACGCATGCGTATTTTGGCAGAAATTGCAGGGCCGCCGACGCACTTACGAAGTGGGCCCCCCGACCCGCTTTCTCCACTCCCTTCGCATTCGACCGAACGCTACTCCTTTCGGTATCCGGTCAAGATATTACTATTAAATACACCACGTGAAGTAAACTGGTTTACTTGCAATTAATTAAAATTGCTCATTGCATTCTTGCTTTCAAATTGGTAATTATCTTTTCCCTCGGTTCCTCTAAGTTAATCTCAGAAAGATTACTCTCCTTAAAATATTCATCCTTTCTCAGTTGTATAATTAATTAATCGTATGATTTGGAATCTTGGATGCTTCAATGAGTTCTCCTCCCGCACTCGCACTTGCTTTGACAATGAGACTTTGACTAATCCAAAATACATTCAGAGCCTCAAGGAATATGTTGATGTGCGTCACATCATAGCTCATTATCTGTACGTACTTAATTAACGTTGCCAATTGACTTTCTCATTTGTTGTCTTCCCTCTTTACTTTTCTCCTCTTCTTTCTTTTTATGATAAAAACAAATAAAAAATTATCTGTGAAGACAAAAATTCGCTATTGACGGCAATACATTGATTTCTATTCGATAATGGTTTGGTAAAGGCATGATGAAAAAATTATTACTATATTTTATATAATATATAATTAAAATTAAATAAATATTTACTTTAGATTTTAATTAAATTTAAAATTATTCTTATATTAAAATTATTATTATTAATTATTTGATATAAAAATTATAAAATAAAAAAAATTCCTTCTATCATCCTTGTATAAAAAGGTCTATGTTAATTGATTATATATGACTAGTGGTGTAACTTTTGTTTTGTTTTCAAACATTTTCATACCACCCTTTTTTCTTTTACACTTTTCTTGGCATAGAAAGTATAATATCATTTTGAAGCTTTATCATTTTATTATTATTCTCTTTTTAGATGATACATATAAAATTCTATTGACCATTCCTTGTCATTGCTATTGTTATCTAGAGTTGGTGACGGAAGTTGACACAATCCGTCTAATTTGACCGGAATAAAATCTAACAAAAAAGGAATTAAAAAATTTATCTACCAACCTCCATCTAATGTAGCAGATTTGTTGAGTCATTGGACTATATATATCGTTATTGAAAAGTAAATTTTATTAATTAATTTATGGTAGTAGAATTTTCTAATACCTTTTTGAAATGTCAATTCTTATATCAGTACTTGAGCTAAGAATTATTTTTTTTAATAAATTTATAAACTTTACTTACATATATGAAATCATTTTTATAATTTTATAAATTTTGTTTAGATACAAAAAAATATTTTTAATAATTTATAATTATTATATACAAAAAATGGGTTACTTCTGTAATTTATAATTATTATTTATAGATATATGGTATTTTATAATTTTACTTTCTAGATATGGGGTCATTTTTGTAAAGTTATATATATATATATATGAATATGTTTGAAAGTATAATAAATATAAGGTAAAATTTTTTATTTTATAATTCTTATTCATAAACACGTAATCACTTTTTTTTCATTATATATGTGTTCAGATATGAATATTATGTAATGAACCTAGAATTTTAGTTTTAATAAACCTGTTTGTATTATAAATCTAGATATATGAACTTAAATTTGTAATACCCTATACTAGCAAGCTTTTTTTTTTGTGGTGAACTTAACAGCTTGATATAAAGGATGAATATATGTCTTTTATGCCATGAACATATAAATTATTATTAATCTAATTCTATAAAGTTAGTGAAACAATTTATGTGGTGAACCAATATGTTTTATGTGCTAAACATGACTATTATCCGTAATGAACCTAATTGTTTATCCCATAATTATGTTCATTACTTAAAGTAATCCCATAACCAACTTTACTGAAATTCAAATATTTCTTTAGGATTACTTTCCTTTTAGCAAGTTTGATTTGTAGTATGCATGCAATAGTATTGGAAAAAATATATTATAACATTAAAATTATCATTATATTAGTCTAAATTTATCTCAAAACAAGATACTTAAATTTAATATTTTTTTAAAATTTTTTTACTGAAGTTGGTCATGATGCCAACTTCATTGAAATTTCAAAAATTCTTTAGCATTCAAATATTAGTCCTATCAAGTTTGCTTTGTAGTATACATGTAATAGTATTAGGGAGAAATATTATAACATTAAAATCATCAATACCTTGATCTAAATTTTATCTTGAAACAAGGTACTTAATTTTTTTTTAAAATAAATAAGTCTCATAACTGAAGTTGGGTTCCATTTTATCAAATTTGGTTTGTAGTATGTGTGGAATAGTATCAGAAAAATAAATGTTATAACTTTAAAATCATCATTAAATGGATTTAAATTTTATCTCAAAGTAAGGTTAGAAGCAATAAATATTGACAATTGTATGAATAAACCCCAAAAAAAAAAGGTTTAGCAAAAAAAAATGTAATAAAAACATATAATTCTATGTAATGAATCCAAATTTCTATTGTGATGAACCTAATTGTTTTATGTAATTAAAATAAAAAATAAAATACCTCTATGCATAAATATACGTATTTAGTTTATGAAATAAACCTAAATATTTTATGTGATAAACTTAAAAATTTTATGCAACGAACCTAAATGCTTTATTCGATAAATTTGAATTTTTTATACAATGAACCTATGTATTTTACATAGTGAACCCTGATGTAAATATCTTCATCGAATGTTGAATATATATATATGTATGTATGTATGTATGTATATGTATATGTATTATTTTTACACCAAAAGTATAACAAATAGGTGTTTTTCATATAGGAAACAAATGAGGGAACATTTTGGTGTAATTTTTGAACTCTTATAATGGCCCAAATTAAAGATGGTTATCTTTTTTAAAAAAGAAAAAGAAAAGAAAAGACCGCATGTAATAAAGAGAAAAATATTAGGAAAAAAATTATACAATTAATGACTAAAAATATTGGACAAAGATTATTCAATAAATGAATAATAAATAGATTTGATTTGAACCAAGAAGTATACTGAAGTGATAATATTTTTAAAAATGATTTAATTTAAATCTTAAATTAAATATATAAATATATGTGAATATAATGAAAACATGAATTGTATATATGTTATATATATATAACTTATGAGATTAGATATTATTTATATTTATTAAATAAAATATTATATTTATTTAATAAAAAATATTATTAATTTTTTAAAATTTATATCAATTTAAATATTAGATTGATTTATTAAATATGGGATGACGTAAATAATCCTACTTGATGCAAAGTATGAGTATGGTACATATAAGGCTCACATGTTTTTATTTATATTTATTTATCTTCGTAAGAGAGTTACAAAAATTTCGGTCGTACACAGGTCAGCATTTTGGACTTGTAAGAGGTAGAAGTAGTCACTGTAAGTATGCGTCGTTCAACCCTTGAAAATCAAAAGTGAAAAAAAATAAACGCCACTTACTGCGTAGATTTCAACCCTGGAAAATCAAAAGTAAAAATAAAATAAAAATAAACGCCGCTTATTACGTATGCGTCGTTCACGCATTTCTTGTTTGTTTATAGTGTCATATTAGTAAAACATATTGTTTATTGGTCAAGTGTCGTTAAAATATGGCTTCCACCGTAATTTCGGATGACCGTACTACAAAATATCAGTATCTTTTGTCCCAACCAATGGAGCCCATCATATGATTAAAATATAATATAAAATTACAAAAGAGTCAAACGGCTCGACTCGTGATTTTTAAAATTATTGGCTTATTGACGTGATTTAATATTAGTCATGACGACTAATTAATATTCCGGACGGTTTCAAAACCAGTGTTCATATTGTTAGATTCTCGTCGCGACGCAGGATATCCATGTGTCGGGTTCGTAACTCATATAAAAAATGGCACTTGTACGAAAGTTGTTTTTTTTTTTATATATATAAAAATAATAACATATAAGCCTCTTAAATTTGGAAATTTCTCATGGCTTGATGTTTTGGCTTACATTATTCCATCTGCAAACCTCTTTTCTTTTCTTTTTTCTTTCCAAAATATTTGTTTTTTTTATAAAAAAAAATTGAAAAGAAATATTGAGTGTCCAATTAGGTCTTTACCTAACGATTAGGCTTCAAGTCTAGTATTTTGATTTATGATAATGTAACTCGGACTTAGGCAATTCTATCTAAATAAATAAATAATAAAATTGAAGTTTGATGAGGTCTTCTTTTGTTCTCTTGAGTATGCATGCATGTGCCATACATTTTCAACTTCAAACAATTTTTTTAAAAGAATTAACTAGTAATTTGTGTAAAGCTTAGTGCTTCAAAGTTATGGCCACCAAAATTGTATAATATTTTTATATTTATACAGCTATGGAAAAGGGAATTAAATGCCTATTCTTAATTGTAGTAGTGAGTAGACGATAGGCATGCTATTTATTTATTTATTTATTTTAGTATAATAACAGCGCAAAACACCAACGAATTGTCACATGGCAGCAAACACCCTAAAAAGTTTGGCACGAAAAAGTACACCCTACAATTTATATGAATGCACGCTGGCAGGGTTTCCACAATTATACCCACTCGATAATTTATCCAACCTATATAGGACTAGGGATGTAAACGGGGCGGGTTCGGGTCGGGTATACTATATCCGTACCCGAACCCGATTAAAAAATCTGTACCCGAATCCGTACCCATACCCGAACGGATATCCACTAACATATCCATATCCGTACCCGACGGATATCCGTTACCCGATGGATAATCCGTTTACCCGATACATTATAAATAACTAACAAATAATCGGTTATCCAACGGGTAAACCCGTTACCCGATGGGTAAATCCGTTACCCGATGGATAAACCCGTTACCCGTTACCCGTTACCCGTTTTTGGCAACATTTTGTTATAGGGTTACCAATTAATTTTTTTGGCAAACTGAAGAGTAGAAATGGACGGGCCGGCGGGCGCTGTCGGGATGTGTCTGTGAACAGCCTGTGGATGTGCGTTTTGTGCCCTGTAACCGAAGAAAATAAGAAATCAGAATTGAAGTATTGAACAGATCGAAACTCGAAAGTAGAGAGAAGAGGAGAGTAAGAGATTCCACCGTTCGAATCGAGCGTTCGACGCTTCGAGTGAGCTCCCCTTCGACTTCGACTTCGACTTCGACCGTTGACCGTTCGGCGTTCGTCGTCCTGTCTTCCGTCTTCGAGATCGAGAGTGAGAGGCTGAGTGCAGTCGCTGAGAGTGTGAGAAGTGAAGTGAGAACGCCAGTCGCCAGAACGGAGAAGGCCCTTATGGTGGAGAAGAAGGGAGACTGAGAGACAGTGAGTGTCGACACTCGACACTGTTCACCGTCGAGAGTCGAGACTCGAGAGTTTATTTTGGATTTGGAAGTCTGAAATCTGAATCTGAAGGCAGGTTTCAACTTTCAAACACTAAAAATTTTACTAAATTGTAATGGGTATTGAAAAAGAGTTTAATTTTAAGTAGGGTTAAAGGTATAATGACAATTTAATCCATAGGTATAACTTATTTTTATATAAAAAGTTGAGGGTAAAATAGTAAATATATAACGGGTAAACGGATACGGATATGGGTACGGATATGGGTACGGATACGGATATGGATACCCTGTACCCGTATCCGTACCCGAACCCGTCGGGTATTTTTAACCGTTACCCATATCCGTATCCATATCCGTTTATTATTATCCATATCCATATCCGTCGGGTAAAATCCGTCGGGTATCGGGTATTATCCGCCCCGTTTACATCCCTATATAGGACCTAAAACGGGCTTAGCCTAATCAAGTGAGACTAGATCTAGATTCTTTTAGTTTAATAAACAAAAGTAAAAATAAGATGTAATTATATTTTATTATGGATGTGCATTGCTATTTTATAAGATGTATTATTATATTGAGTAAAATATGTATTTATATTTTATAAAATGTGCGTTATTTTACTGTAAAATGCGTATATACACACACATCTTATAAAATATCAGTACGCGTCTTTTAAGATATAAGTACATACCTTATACAATATATATGCACATCTTATAATGTAAAAATATATAACTTACTAAATATCAATATTCATTTTACAATAAAATAACGCACATTTTATAAAATATAAATACATATTTTACTCAATATAAATATACATCTTATAAAATAGCAATGCACATCCATATATATATATATATATATATCATATAAGATGTGTATTGATATTTTGTAAAATATGTACTTATATAATATGAGATGGGTACTTAAATTATGTAAAATGTGTATATATATTTTTATAAGATGTGTATTAATAATCAATAAGATGTGTATACTTCTACCATCATTTAAAATACAAAGTTCATAAAATTTATAAAAATACTACTCTCTTTTTACTATACGCCTAGAAATCGTGTATTCATACTATATAAGATATAAATTTATATTTATAAATTAATTAATATAGTTTGAACAAATGATGGAATATCTATTCACTTTTTATTATAATTATTTAGTTATTAATAATTAATAATCCGGAGGAGGAGATGCCTAGAACATCATTAATTGGAAGGAGAGTAGTACGTAGCATATACGTGTGAATGATCAAGGAACTACATATGCTCTCCTAAGGGATAATTGATACCCTCAGGACAAGTAACACTACCATTAATTATCGCCGATCAGCATACTAATCATACCATCGGTCCAACTAATTAGTTACGCGGATACTTTAGTATTTATAATAATTATTCAATACTGTATTTAGAATGTAGGGATTAATTGCAATCTTTTTTTATTGGTAGTAAAATTTCTAATTTTATTCTTCATTCAGAATATATATATATATTTTTTTAAATGTCAAGTATATTATACGAGAGACATGAACTATAAAATATCGTTTTCATCCCGCCTCGGAGGCGGCTAGCTCGGAGGATTGATCGCACATTAAATTAATTATTTATCCTTCTGCAAAGAAATATATGATATTATAGATTTTGATGACAGATTTTAATTATTAATATGTTTTAATGTATATTGATAAAAATTATATAAAAAAAATATTCAGAAAATAGTTTTATAATACAAATATAATAATTATATATTTAAATTAGAATACATTATAATTTAAGAGAAACAAGTGGTCAAAATGTGTCATTAAGTTATTATTATTTGTTTTTTCAGAGGGATTAGTACAATGACTTGCATGCAGTGGTCCATGTGTCGCGGGGTATGGTGCATCATCTTCCTACATAAATTTCCACGTTGACAATAATAAAACAAGGAAAAAGAACAAGCATCGTTTACCTAAAAATGACAATTCAAATTAAATATTCCGAAAAGAAAATTTTATTTTATTTTATTAAGTTCATTTCTTGAAGTCTAAATAATCCCCCTTACTCCTTCCACGCAATCTCTTTGACGGACACCATCTCTATCCTCTCTGTATATATATATATATATATATATAGACACACACACACACACACACACACTCGTACACATCGCTGATCATCTTCCGTCGTCGCCATCAAGCTATTCACTTCTGCAACTTGGGAGAGCTAAACGCGAATAGATAGATCGAGATCGCCATGGAATCCAAGATAATTGAGCACTCTTCTCCTCTCTATCCCAGCAGGTCCGATCCCTTTTCCCTGCTATTATACTTTACCATTTGTGGCTCATTAATTATTATTATTGTAATTTTTATAGCAGTAGAATATAATTAGTAGGCATCGATCGGTAAGCCTGAACATATTCTAATGGGTTAAGGTCGACCTTAAGGTTAATGCCCGAGTAGCAGAGGTTTTAAAATTTAAATATTTTTTCTCTAGGTATTTTATCGGTAATTACTGTCTTATAGTCGTTTATTACGCAGAAAATCGTCGATATATTTATACATAAGTTCTTAGTCGTATTTGCCTCCTAAAATTTTGATTATTTCATTTTCTCAATTCATTTATATTCTATTTGGTTTATGAAAAGTTATTTTAAAAAAATAATAAGAAGAAGAAAAATAATTTTTTATATTTGATTTATATAAAATAAAAAAATAAAAAAAAAGAATAAAATATAAAATTGCTAAAGATTAACTTTATAATATTTTTTAGAAAAGTTTAAAAATATATATTTTGATTTTAATTTTTTTTTTCTTTAAATTTTCTTAGAATCAAATAGAGCCTATATATCCGGACTTCAATTACTTCGTCAGTTTTCATCGTAGAGATAAGTATTGGTTTTCTAGACGATCAATTAAATACAAGCATGCTCGTGATATTACTTTGTGCTATATTATTACTTAGCGGTTTTAAAATAAAAATTTGTTCACGGAAGCGTTTTAAAATAAAAATTTCAAGGCATGCATTAACATTAACTACCATTTGTTTCCCATTATAACACAAAACTTTATACTGTAATAAATAAATAAATAATATTTTTTTATAGAAATAAATAAAATTATATATATATACACACACAATTTTATAAATAACCAGCCATATTCGATATGCTCTCGAACTGATATTTCATATGAATGAGTAGTAATCCGTAATTCATTTGCAGATGGTGGAGCAAGGAGACGGTAGCGATAGTCACGGGAGGAAATAGAGGGATTGGGTTTGAAATTGTCAAGAGCCTTGCTCGGTCTGGGCTTACAGTTATTCTAACCGCCAGAGACCAGGTAAAAGGGCGCGGGGCGGTGCGTGAGTTGTTGGTCAAACACAAGCTGGATAGCGTACATTTCTTGCAGCTGGACGTATCGAAACCGGACTCCGTCAACGCATTCGCCGCCCAATTCAGATACCAATTTGGGGTGCTCGATATTCTTGTAAGTGTCATGCACGTATATTAATTTGTAGGACTATCCTACTATATAATAATACCACAATAGAGATCGATCGGTTCAATTATTGGACGATACATTAAAATTAAAAGCTATAATTCTTACTTTATATTTATTTTGGCTGTTATTTATTTATAATAGCAGCCCTATTTTTCTAATGCGCATATCTATATATGTATTGAATCGTCATGTCTTACGTGCATGCTTAAACTATCTATTTATTAACTATTCGTGAAGTGCTAAACATAGCATTAATTGAGGGTTATGGTTGTGGAATTAAAAATGAAAAATATCTTCGTGCTTAACGACACCAACTAATTAACCACTTGTACATTCCCAAATTAATATTTTCAGTCATCCCACTCTATTTATTTAAGCTGTCCCAAAATCTTTGCATGGTTTATATATATATATATATAATATAAGAAGCCATTCGAAATTTTCAATTTTTTTATGCCCTTATTATTCATTAAGTCAAGGGCAGGGCGGGGTTTTCATATATCTTTCATGAAGAAACTCGGTAATACTAAGTTGCCTATTTTCTTAAAGTTGATGATATTTAAAACTATTGTAAATACAGCGGGATGGAGGAAATACTGCTTTTATAATATAGTGGTTAAATATTCATGCATAACTCCTAGCTAGGGCTATGGTTAGTGAAATCCTTATCATCATTATATGCTTCAAACTTACTTTTCATGGACACACAGTAGGGATGGCAACGGGGCGGGTCGGGGACGGGGACCCCATCTCCATCCCCGAATCCGATAAGAAAAATAATTCCCGAACCGGACCCGATCCCCGTTATTTTTTTATCTGGGATTCCCCGGCCCAATCCCTGATTTATTTTCCATCCCCGATTTATTCCCCGTTCTTAAAACCCGACCCGATCCCCGATCCTAAAACTATTTTTTATATTATATTTTTAATTTATATTCTATAAAAAAGTATATTATATATATATATATATATATATATATATATATATATATATATATATATATATATATATATATATATTATATAAAAATATATATAAAAAAAATTTCGGGGCGGGTTCGGGGATGGGGATCCCAAACCCGTCCCCACACCGTCCCCGAAAAAATCCCCATTAAGAATCCTCGAACCCGAACCCGAACGGGGAATCCCCGACGGGGCCCTGAAATTTTTTTTATATATATATTTTGTTGCCACTTGCCAACAAAGATGGAAAGAAATTATTTGATACTATATGTTTCCTTAAGGCTCCATTTGGTTCTAGTAAAGTTTCAAATTAAGAAACGGGGAAACAAATAGAAAGGATTTTTTTTTTTTTTTGTATTTGGTTTACTTGAAAAAAGAAGATAGAAAAATAATAAAAAAACAAAATTATTAAAGATTACCCATTTAATTTTTCTTAAGAAAAACTTTGAAAAAAAAAACATATTTTGATTTTGATTCTTTTTTTTCTCCTTAATTAGAACTTTAATAGAGAGTGTTTCTCCCTCTCCCTATCTCTCTCAATCACATTAAGATGGTGAATTTAATGAGGGTAAATTCAATTTTATCTGACTTGTTAGGCGGGGAATGTTATATAGGTGAACAATGCAGGAGTTTCCTTCAACGACGTACATGAAAATTCGGTGACGTATGCCGAGACAGTGATAAAGACGAATTACTACGGTCCCAAGTTGCTCACAGAAGCCCTAATCCCGTTCTTCCGATGCCTTTCTTCCAAGAGCCGTATCCTAAATATCAGCTCTCGTCTTGGCTCCCTAGATGTGCGTACTTTCATTATATAGTGCCTGCGTGTCTATGCTCATATAGATACATAATTGCATGAAATTAATATTGCCTTCTCCTTCTTTCGTCAGAGAGTGAGGAATCCAAAGATAAGATCAATCCTTGAAGATGACTCCCGAACGCTAACTTTAAGCCAAATCGACGGCATAGTGAGTTCGTTTCTGAATCAAGTGATAAATGGATCATGGGAGAGTGGAGGATGGCCAGAGATATGGACAGACTACGCAGTGTCTAAAGTAGCACTTAACGCTTGGTCAAGGGTATTGGCTCAACAGCTAAAAGATTGTAACATTGTTGTGAATTGCTATTGCCCAGGATTTACTCGAACGGATATGACCGGCGGGAAAGGAAGCCGAACACCAGAAACTGCTGCTGCTGTTGCTACTACGATTGTTCTGTTACGTCAGGATGAATTAGAGACCGGCAAATTTGTTACCGGTGTTAGCTTGTCAATGAAGCCTAGATTGTAATAATATATATGCAACTAGCCTAACGAAATGTAAGAAGAAAGAAAAGAAAAGAAAGTGTTTGTTTGATTGGCTAATTAGGTTCGAATTTTATGTTGGAATACTAATAATAATTAAAAAAATGCATTAAATTGTTTTCATCTAACTTCCGGATAAATTAAAATTTTCTTTTTATTAATTATATAATTTCATTAGAGCTGATAAAAGTTGATCCGACCAACCTAACTAGATCTGACCTACACAAAACCCTACCCGATAGAGCACGAGAAATTCATCAAGCCAATCCGCCCCAGGCACTTATCTAAATATAATTGACTCTATCTCTTCCCAAACCCAACACATAACACGAGCTAACTTGAAATCCGACATCAACCCAATCCGGTATTAACCCTCCATCAACTCGACCTACATCAACATGACCCAATATTAACCCGAACCAATATCAACCAGACCTAACATTAATCTGACTCGATAAGACCAAATTCAATATTAACTTATTATGATAATTTAAAAATTAAAAATATTTTATAATTTATTTAAAGATTTTAAAAATATATTATTTTTTTATAAATTTTACTTATTTTTCTTACTTTTATTGTAAACATATTTATTTACCAACGATAATATCAATTTACTGAATTTTCCATATAAAACACACCATTAAAAATTTATATAATAAATAAGAAGCAGTTAATAATACATTTTTAATTATATGCTTACATGAAGTCAAACTTAATGTTTACATACGAGGTTAATGAGTTGGTTTAATTTTGGTAGTCAATGTTCTATTTGATCCAAATCTAAAGTGATTCAATTGGGGATTAGCTTGGCTCGAACCTTACTCATCCCATTAAAACTCAAAAAGACTTGATCCATCAAATTCACTCAAACCTAAAGTCACTCAAACACGAGTTAGCTTAACCCAAACTCGACCCAACAAGTTATCTCAAAATGACTCGAACCTAATACCACTAGGATCTGCAATGACCCAAATAATAAAATGAGTCAAACCTAAGATGATCAAAATCAACCCACAACCAAGGTGCAAAGGAAAATGGTCAGGCCACAAACAACTTGAATCGAGTGTGACATAAACCACTACAATCTAAATCGCGCCAACCAAATTTCCACCTCTAGATTGATCGGTTGGCTCCACTATTCTTAATCTAGCCTTACTCATGCGCTCTTTCACTTTAAGTGATTAGTAGCTTATTCAAGATTGATTCTCAAGTATAGATCACATTAAAAATGGATATACATACAACATAGGTCTAAGTCCTTCAATCATTTCGAGCCCTAATTACACACCTTTTAGTATTCATTCTTCCTTTTTGATCAATTCACACAATTTATATTATCATCTTCAAATCCCCTCATTTTTATCATACCCAATATGCACGATCTAATTCCTATAAGTATACTTTAATAATCTCATCCCGATATGTAAATCATAGAAATATCCAAGACCCAAATTCCATAAAATTGTCACAACACCTCCCATAAAATTTTCATGATTACCAATTTTGATAGATAACTTCTAAATCTTTAAACATAGAATAATGGTATTATCATTACAAGATGGTTTGCCCCAAATTAGCCATTAAATCATTTAAGGACCCAAAATAACAATAGTACTTCCATGAATTCCTCATGCTATTATTATCATATTTTAAACCTCCTAACTCATAAAATACCAAATTTTTCGTATTATCCTATAATGACCAAGTTACCCTTAAGCACAAATAAAAACCTTTATTTTTCCACACGTGTTATTTTCCAAGTCCACAATTAATCATCATAACTCATGAGAATTCTTAAGTCCATTTATTAAAAACTCACTTAGCCCATATTTCATACCATAATACATATATTTCCACAATTATGACATTATCACAACAAAATAATAATGGTATCTCTTACCCATTCTTACTTTATTTCAATAACATAATATCTTTAAGTCCATATTTCATGCCATAGGATATGTTTCCACAAGTATGACACTATTACAACAAAATAGTAACGGTACATCTTATCCATTATTACTTTCTTTCAATAACATAATATCCTTAAATCCATATTTCATACCACAAAATATAATTTCACAAATATGACATTATCACAACAAAATCATAACATAATGGTACTTCTCACCAATTCTTACTTTCTTTCAACATAACATTTATATCATCACAAAATATCATTAACACATGTTACATCATCTGTCAAAAATATCATTAAAAACACATATAACCATACCAGCAAATAATACTAATAACCCTAAACATCGAATAGTATCCTTACGAACTAGGACACTGGGCTCTAAGCACACAAATCCTAGACTTCCTCCTCCGAAGGTACTAGAATACCATCTTTGAAAAATAATATAATTCATGATGAGGTCAAAGAGTTAAATCAAAGGAGAAATCAAAGTAAAGAGGGTAAAAATAGATATAATTGTGGTCAAATGGGAGCTTGAGATGTGTGGATTTGTAGAGAAATATGTAGTGGAGATATTGTTAAGTTTTGGTGGTGTTTGGACAAGGTTTGGAGGTGAAAATAGGGGTGTATATCCAAAAATAGGAATTTGCACAGCTATGCAGTAGGCAGTGTAGCTCCTAGTCGAGAGAAAATATGGTGCACAGCGAAATGGTGCGAAAGTTGGACGGTTGTACAGCAACAAACACTACTACGGAAACAAGAAATAATAACGGGACATTAATAACGGTGGTTCGAAAACCGTCGTCAAATGCATGAAAATTAATGCACGGAAAGTTTTAATAACGGTTGTATGTAATAATCGTTATTAAAAGTGAAAGGTGAAATTTTTCACGGGAATTTTAATAACAGTTGACATAAAACTGTTATTAAAACATGATTTAATAACGGTTCAAACAAGAACCATTGTCAAAATTGGCAACGCTTTAATAACGGTTCTTACAGGAACTGTTATTAAAACTTCCTTTTATTTTGTTCTATTTTGTTTCGTGCCAAAAATTTCAGACTCTGCCGCTTCCCTCTCGTACTCTCTTTCTCTTGCAAACCCTTGCACCACCACTCCAGCTCATCTGAATTAAGGAAAACCGTCGCACCGCCATCTCTCCACCACCCCTATGCCATTGTTGGCTTTCCATGTGCGTGGTGTCATTCTTGCGAACGTAGCCAGCATTTGTACCTTCGTCGTTGCCGTTCTCAACTTGCACGCGGTCGCTCCCTTTACGTATGTGTTTGTTCTTCCCTCATTGCTTAATTTTTCTCTACTGATATGTATATATATATATATAAATGCATGCATGTTGCACCGAAGAGGTTGTGTTTGTTTGTTATTGTAAACTTGCGGTTTGTTGTTCGAAAATCTATTGTTTGATGTGTTGGTGAAAAATTTTGCTGTCCTTTTTTTATTGTGGTCGAGACCTTAATTTACATATATATATATGTGTGTGTGTGTTTATAATCTATTTTATAAAAATATGTATTATTATTTTAAGAGAATCCACAAGCCTAAAATATATATTATTATCATAAGATATGTACGTTTTAAGTATAAAATTAAGGTGTATATATATATATATATTAGCACTCACATTATTATGCAGATCATGTGTATTTATATGCTTTTTTTAATATATATTTTGTAAGACGTGTATTTATATTCCGTAAAATGTGTGTTTATATGTGTTCTATTATATGTATATATATTTATATATAAGATGTGTATATATAATCTAAAATAATTGTAGTTAGGGTTAGGGTTGGGGTTAGGGGGAGGGTTAGTGTTAGGGTTAGCTATAGGTTTAGGATCATTATCTTATGAGGTTTAGTGTTAGTTTTTATTATACTTTATTAAGGTTAATTATTGTTAGGGTTAGGGTTAGGGGGGGGGAGGGGGGAGGGGAGGGTTAGGGTTAGGGTTAGGGTTAGCTATAAGTTTAGGATCATTATCTTATGAGGTTTAGTGTTAGTTTTTATTATAATTTATTAAGGTTAATTATTGTTAGGGTTAGGGTTAGGGTTAGGGTTAGGGTTAGGGGGAGGGGAGGGGGAGGTGAGGGTTAGGGTTTATCGTTTATTATACTAAATATAAACTAGGGCTATAGGAAAAAATCCTAAGGATAAGGGTATTGTGCATGGGGAAAAGTTGAGGAGGTTGGTTGGGCATCGGTGTTGTGATAAAAATTAAATAGAGATAAATAATTGTGTATAATAATAATAATAATAATAATAATAATAATAATCATATAGGATTTATTAGGTTGTAATATATATATATATATATTATCTTATTAATATCTACTTGATTTTACTATGCGTAGCTTGAATGATTTGATGATAGTTTGATGTTTAGCCAGTTTGTTAAATATATAACTAAAGATTATGTCCTTATTTTAAATAGTTTGATGTTGTTAGGTTTTCATAGTTGGTTATGATCTGGTAAAATATATTTATGATTTGTCTAGCTAGTTGAAGATCAGTTTACATATTCTGTAATTTAGATCCTTTCGAGAACAACCTTGATGATAAGATTTAGTGGTTCTCATTTGTAGGTAGTGAGATGACATACCCTCCACTGTATTTTCATATGGCGCCACATACAGATGTACGGACTCATGTGATATGGTTATATGATGAGCTATGTCATTTGTACGCGAGTGGCTCATCCTATCACCCCTTCCATTTCAGATCTTATCACATTCTATTGACCCTGCCTCAGATAGAGCCATGGGCATCGGCTACGTCTACTTTTTTGCAGTGGTTTGTCTACCACACTGATGCACCACACCCGAGATTTATTGAGGGTGAGCTGTTTGCTAGAGAGTATGATAGGATATCGAGAGAACTGATGGTCATCGATGATGAGTGGAGGTATCGTCATAGCTTGCCTCGGAGTATCCACCTTGGTTACCCTAGAGTATCCGTGAGTAGACTCTCTTGCGATGATGTCAGGGATCAAATGATATATCGTGATGAGTGGACTTTCAGAGTTATAGTTTTTAGTCGGGCTCGACGAGGCTATCAGGGGATTTAGTTTTAGGGATATGACTTTTCATTTTTTAGGTATTTGAGTTGTAACAACATTTTAATGTATATAGTGTTGCTATTGCTTAAATCCTGTAGTATGTATATCTTTTGTAATTTGAACTATTAATTGTACAATATTTTGCTACGTATGTATGCATGTATATATATATATATATATGAACTCTTTGTAAGTATGAGGAGTTTCATTGATCAGCATTAATATAATTTTGGAAACTTGTTAGCATGATTCGTATATATATATATATATATATATATATATATATACAGAATAGCATGATACATTTGAGATTAATTCTTTCTAAGCAAGAGTGATTTGAGAATTATTAAACTTATAATTCAATTGATTTTTAATAATTACTTTCATGTGGGATATATCTAGATTCAAAAACTATGGATCGGAAATGGTTGTCTGCAAATCATCTGTCTAGAGAATATAACGAAGGAGTGGAGTTTTTCATCAAGTTTGCAGTTGAACATGCTCGGGACTCTAGTAGAATAGTCTATCCTTGTTTGAAGTGTGCTTATATTCAGCGTGTCAACGCTAATGATTTGAGAGATCATTTATTTGTGTATGGAATTGATACAAGTTACACTTGTTGGATATGGCATGGGAAAACAAAGTCTAAATATGAAAATGATGATGTTAGGAGGGATAGTAGTGGATCATCATTTGATAACTATGAGGGACATTCGTTAGAGGAGATGACTCAAAAGGTTGAGGAAAGTGTTTGGGATTGTCCAAAAATTTTGGAGAAGTTATTGAATGACTCGGAGAAACCTTTGTACGGTGATTGTAAGACGTTTACGCGATTATCCGCTACTTTAAGGTTGTACAACTTAAAGGCATGTAATAGATGGAGTGATAATATTTTCATAGAATTATTGTCACTTGTGAAGGATATGCTTCCTAATGATAATGTTCTACCCGATCATACGTATGAAGTGAAGAAGATTCTATCCTCTATGGGCATGAGTTATGAGAAGATACATGCATGCCCTAACGATTGTATTTTATATCGCAATGACAATGCATCTTTGGATAGTTGTCCTAATCCTGAATGCAAAGCACCACGATACAAGAAGAAAAAGGTGCCTGCTAAGGTGTCGTGGTGTTTTCCTATAATACCAAGATTAAGGAGGATGTTTAATGATATTGAAGATGCTAAGAACCTAAGATGGCATGCTGATGACAGGATAGATGACGAGCTTCTTAGACATCCATCTGACTCTCCAAAATGGATGATGATTGATGGGTTGTTTCCTGAATTTGGTAAAGAAGCAAGAAATGTGCGCCTTGCGCTTTCTGCGGATGGAATGAATCCGCACAATCAAGGCAGCTACAGTTTATGGCCAGTGATTTTGGTTATATACAATTTACCTCTGTGGCTCTATATGAAATGCAAGTATATGATGTTTTCTTTACTCATTTTCGGGCCAAACCAACCTGGGAATGATATTGATGTTTATTTGGCACCTTTGATTGATGATTTGAAGTTCTTATGAGACATGGGCGTTGAAGTATTTGATGCATATAGTGAAGAAAATTTCACTTTGAGAGCATTGTTATTATGTACTATAAATGATTTTCCGGCGTATGGCAACTTGTCAGGTTATAGTGTGAAAGGCCATTATGTATGTCCGATATGTGAGGAGAATACTTCATTTGTTCAGCTAACACATGGCCAAAAGACTGTGTTCTTTGGGCATCATAGGTTTTTACCAAAGAATCATCATTATCGTAGGCAAAGAAAAGCGTTCAATGGATTCCGAGAAGAAGGGCAGGCACCAATCCGGTTGACGGGTCGACAAGTGTGGCTGAAGATGAAACATTTGAGTGTCAAGTTTGGGAAGAAGAATAAAGATAAGCCTCCATCATTTGGGTGGAAGAAGATATCAATATTCTTCAATCTTCTTTATTGGGAATCTTTCTACGTGAGACATGCCCTTGATGTGATGCATATTGAGAAAAATATATGTGATAGTCTTATCGGTACATTACTTAATGTTCCACGCAAGACTAAAGATGGGATAAATTCTTGAATGGGTATGGAAGAAATGGGTATTAGACGAGAACTGACACCACAAGACAACGGAAGAAGAACATATTTACCACCGGCGTATCATACTCTTTCCAGAAAAGAGAAAATTTCATTTTGTGAATTCTTGCACAGTGTCAAGGTTCTGGAAGGGTATTCTTCAAATGTCAGAAGACCCGTGTCAATGAAAGAGTTGAAATTAATTAACATGAAGTCTCATGATTGTCATATCTTGATGCAGCACTTGTTGCCGATAGCTATACGTGGAATTTTGCCAAAACGTGTTCGAATTACTATCACGAGGCTTTGTTGGTTTTTTAAAGCCGTCTGCTCTAAAGTTATACATCCTGATAGTTTGGACGCCTTGCAAAAAGGGATTGTGATTATTTTGTGCCAACTTGAAATGTATTTTCCACCGTCATTCTTTGACATTATGGTACATCTAACTGTTCGTTTAGTTTATGAGATAAAGATGTTAGGACCTGTTCATGGGCATTGGATGTACCCCTTTGAACGGTTTATGAAGTTGATAAAAGGTTATGTGAAGAATCGATATCAGTCAGAAGGATGTATTGTTGAGAATTACCTAGTGGAAGAGGCAATTGAGTTTTGCACAAAGTACTTGTCAAATGCTGAAGCTCTTGGTATTCCTAAGTCTCGACATGCGGGCAAATTTGAAGGACATCGTATTAGAGGCAAATAGTTTGGGTGTGTATACCCTAACATGTTCCGTGCAGCACATCTATATGTATTACACAACAGTGATGATGTTCAGTTGTACATTGAAGAGCATATGACTTCTTTACGGATTGAAAATCCATCAAAGACTGAGAAATGGATTATCGATAAACATAATCTTTCCTTTATTGATTGGATAAGATATTGCATCATTCCACTCATCGGACATTCCCCAACTTTAATTTCCGAAACCCTGCATTGGTTGTCTCAGAAACCTCGTTATGAAGTTTTTCAATATACCAGTTATGTGATCAACGGTTGCACTTTTTATACAAAAGAACAAGATGGGAAGAGTACAATGCAAAACAGTGGGGTGACTTTAGTGGTTGAGGCAATGCATGTTGCTAGTGCGAAAGACAAGAATCCAACTTATGCAGATATGAATTATTATGGTGTGATTGAACATATATGGGAGTTAGATTACACTGTATTTAAAATCTGTATATTTGACTGTAGATGGGTTGATAACGGCAATGGGGTTAGATATGAAGATGGATTCACATTAGTAGATCTTAATAGGGCAGGGCATAAACAAGACCCATTCATCTTAGCATCACAAGCGACACAAGTATTCTATGTCACTGACCCTACTGATAACAGATGATTTGTAGTACTATCTACGAAAAAAAAAGAAATGCCAATGAATGTGATGGTGAAAATGATGCCAATTGGAATAAAGAGTGTGTCTCAGCTGTGCAAGCAACTCAATTATTGAACGATGATAACAATACAATTAATGAGGAGGAAATATATGTCAGGGATGATCATCGTGAAGTAATATATGTATCAGATACTGAATCTAATCCGAAAACAAGGGGAAAAAAGAAGGAAAAGAAGGAAATGAGGGTAATAATATTGTAACATATAATATCTATGTTGGTTTTTTTAAATGCATTTTTCAACTCAATTATGCTCAACACATAACATTCTAACATAATTTTTTTTATTTTTTTTATAGATATGGCTAATAAAAATATTGATAGGGACATCAGTGGTGAAGAAGGGAAAATAGGGCTGACGATTATGAGAATCATCACAGATATGAGGAATAAAGGAGAACTAGTCGAGTTGGGATGGAATACTTACAATCTTCCCATTGGCCCTTATGCAGACATGTTCTTGACTTACATTTCACTTGTGACACGTAACCGTGTTCCTATATCCTATAATAATTGGAAGTAGGTTCCAACGGGTCATAAGGAGCATATTTGGCAGGAAATCACGGTAAATATACTATTTTATGTAATCATTTTTGTATGTCAAATGTTATTAATTTTAATACATTAATATCGGTATATATTTATATGTCTTACAATGCATAGAGTGTTTAATGTGACAAAGAGTAGGAAGAAATTGCTTCTTAGACATTGTGCGGAGCGTTTAAGAACATTTATGTCATATTTAGCTCATAGGAAAATGTACAGAAAGATGGATGGTTCTCCACGGCAGAATCCACCCAAACGATACGGTTTCATCGATCAAGAAAGTTGGAACCAATTTATTGCATATCGTCTTACGGGTGATTTTAAGGTATTTGTTAGATAACAATTATATTTTTTTTTATCGATCCTAGTATTGTGCATAATATTAAAATAACCATGTCACTATGTTTTGGCTTGTCACATAGGAAAAAAGTGCCAAAAATAAAGAGATTGTGAAGTAGAATAAATACTGGCATAATATGGCTCACAAAGGGTATGCAGGCCTTGAAGAGGAGTTGGTATATATTTTGTGATTTTTCTATTTATAGTGTACTGATGAATTTTATAATATTGGTACATTATAAGAATATTTTTTTTATAGCTCATAGCCCAAGACTTAGACCAATGTACCTCGTCCATTAATATTAGTACATTATGGAAGAAGGATAGAGTAACAAAAGATGGATATATTAATGAAGATGTAGATGTTGCAGCGACAAAAAATGTAAGTTTGTAGATATTTGGATCCTTGCTTACTTTTCTTTTAGAAAACTATTATATTATGCTTATTCATGTAAGCTAAATTTACATATACTATATACATTACAAGATGAACTTCAAGCGTCAGATGGTGAGGAGGGGGTAAACCAATATAAAATTGTATCACAGGCTATAGGAATTGTAGAAAACCCTGGAAGACACAGGGGTCTTGGATTAGGTGTTACAAGAACGAGCGCACATGGTCAATCTTGTGGTTCTCGTAACACTGATGAGCAAGTCGCCATCCTCACACAGAAATTGAACGTGGCATTTGAACGGATGACAACAATGGAGCAAGAGTTGTCATTTATTAAATCTCAAGGGTATAAGCCATCCGATTCAGTCGACCATGATCAGCTTCACATACCTAATGTAAATAGTGTCAGAGACAGTTGTGAAGTTGATGCACGTCTTTCTTCTCTTTCCGAGGTAAGAATTACATAACTATGAATTGTTATTAAATGTATTCGGTGTCATAAATAATTAATAATGTGTAATATTTTTGTTTAGGGTTTGCATAAATGTGACTTGTTAGCGAATGACCTTTCAACTCTTTTGGCGAAAGGAAGGGTCTGCATCATTCACAGTACCCAAACGCAAACTGTCCACAAGTACAACTTAGCCCTAATTACAAGGGCGGTGAGTATTGACACTCCAATCATTGGTAGTGCGCCCTTGCCTTGTTATAAAGAGGGCGATGAGGCAGCCACAGTGCTAGAAGCTCATGGAAGCTTCGTGCCTTGGCCTGTGGATCATATATGTTTCACTACTAAAGAGGTATTGACATTTGATATCTTCATTAGACCTTGTTTAGTAGTTACACAGTTTATACCTTTTTCATATATATATGCTCAATACATATTTTGTTTATTATTATTATTATTTAAGGAATCAAAGAAGAAGACTGCTCCTGCTAGTAAAAGCAAGAGAGGTACTAGTAGAACAAGCAATACAAAAGAGGGCGCTGCCAAAAGAAAGAGAGCTAAATCTGAAAAATCAGTTGCCCTACAAAAGATTCCTTCTTCGAAAATATGCCAACCTCCACCAGCATTAGCTTTATTGTATTTCTATTCCCAAAACCACCTCGGGAATAATTATATTTCCATTGATTGTCGTCCGGAGTATGTTGGAAGGGACGATGCTACTTACATGGTATCGACAGTTGACATAAGCAACATTTATAATCAGGAATGAATGTTAACCACGAGTGTTGCCGTTTATGTCACGTAAGCATTATTTCATATTTCATATTTTAGTACTCTTGGAGAAATGGAATTTTTATGACCTCTTATTTGAGTTATTATTTATTAACAAATATCCATTGTTATTGTCGTCCATATAGAGGTTGGTAGCTAGTCGCGCTGCGTTGGAGGGAATGATGTCCTCTATTATGTTTGTGTGCACATACTACATAGCTGACAGTAGTACAATAACAGATGGTAGGTACATAAACTATTTAGCGGATCGCATTTTGATTGATGGACACAACAAGCTCTATATCATTCCTCACCTTGTAACTGAACATTGGGTTTTGTACGCCGTCCGACCCGATCTTAATAAAGTTTATGTGTTTGATTCCCTTCGAACCTATGACATGCTTTTCGAGGTCGGTCGTCGTGGTGGGAAGGAATTTATCGACATGTTAGTATACTTTTCACTTCTTATTTCATTAGCTTATTTATTCATACATATCTATATATATATATTAATTTCATTATTTGAGGTATATATAGTTACAATATTATGTATCCAACTCTATTTATTAGGGCACTACAGACGACATATCAAAGGAGAGGTGGGAATGGTGTTCTAGACCCAAAGAATCTTCGATATGAGCATACCATGGTAAGTAGGAAGAAAACTATTTTATATTTTGTTTTAATTCAAATTAATATATAATAGTTAGAGAGCTAAATGAATTCATTTAACAGTGTCAACAACAGCAAAACGGCGATGATTGTGGATACTATGTATGTAGAGCAATGGATCTTATAGTCCATAATAGATCGATCAACATAGATCCAAGCCATGTATGTTTGCTTTTCCATATTTTTCTATTAATGAATCATGACATATATATTTTTGACCTAATGGCTAACTGTATATTAATTGAAACATGGGCATTATAGTTTTTCACCGATGACTATGCACGAGGCCAGCAATATAATGTTGATGAAATTGATGAAGTTAGAGACCAATGGGCCAAGCACGTGCACTCATTCATTCGGTATTAGGTAGTGATATATATATTCTACATGCATTTTTAGGTTTGTATTTCGTCTACATCTTTTGATCTTCCAGCCTAGATCTGTGAACTCTTTACTTTGGGGTGTAGAGCTACCAAGTTGTGGTATGCCCACTAATTTTTATTCCTAAGTATAGTTGGTGTATTGAGACATGCATACAAATTATAGATTGATTGAAATTATGGTGTGATTGCAGATTTGGTATGAATTGATGTTGTTTTACATTGCAGATTTGGTAATTGTTTGAACATACAATTGTGTATGTGGGTAGGAACAAAATAGAAAAATGATAAAAAAAACATATAGTTTTAATAACGGTTCTATGAAAACCGTTATTAAAATTTAAAACTCCTTCTAATCTCATATTTATGAAAACTGTTTTTGTGTATTTTTCATGACGGTTATGAACCGTTATTAAAGATTTAATAACGGGAAATTCAATAACGGTTGAAAACCATTATTAAAACTATAAAATAACCGTTATTAAAACCCCTTTCCGGGGTAGTGAAATTGAGAAGAGAAAAGACGCAAGGCCTGGTTGTGCAAAAGTTGCATGGCTGTGCTACAACGGTGCACAACAGGTTGAGAGAAAAAAAACACACAACCAGGTGATGCAAAGGTTGTACGGCTGTGTAGCAGGAGATTTTAAGTGTTGCATGGCTTTACAGCAAACAATGTACTTTGAAATGTTGTGACACATAAGAGGAAGAAGAAGGTAAAAGAGGTAGTGGTTGGCAGTGATGGATGGTGACAGTAAGTGTAATACCCCAAATTGAGCGGAGTGTTATAAGGATTGATTTGGCTACTTATATCAACATGGTATACCATCCTTTTGGTGATTCCCTCCTAAGAACTCGACAGTTAAGCGTGCTGGCTGTGGAGAAATTTTAGGATGGGTGACCTCCTGGGAAGTTTCGGAAATTTTTTGAAAATTTCTCGAGAAGTGCGTGAGTGAGGACAAAGCGTGCTAAAAGGACTCGTGTTGATCTGTAGGGCCAGCTGATCAATCCAAAAGCGTTCCAAGGTAGCCCCCGCGTGGTCATGTCGACTCGGGGTGTTACAAATGGTATCAGAGCAAAACCGCGACCGTGAGCTGAACTTGGATGAGCCAGTCAGCCACCTAGCGGGACGATTCTTGGGATGAACTATATTGAGACAGTAATTGGTTGAGGCGCAACGAGGACGTTGCGTTCTTTGAGTGGTGGTGAATGTAATACCTCAAATTGAGCGGAGTGTTATAAGGATTGATTTGGCTACTTATATCAACATGGTATACCATCCTTTTGGTGATTCCATCCTAAGAACTCCACAGTTAAGCGTGTTGGCCGTGGAGAAATTTTAGGATGGGTGACCTCCTGGGAAGTTTCGGAAATTTTTTGAAAATTTCTCGAGAAGTGCGTGAGTGAGGACAAAGCGTGCTAAAAGGACTCGTGTTGATCTGTGGGGCCAGCTGATCAATCCAAAAGCGCTCCAAGGTAGCCCCGCGTGGTCATGTCGACTCGGGGTGTTACAGTAAGGGGGAGGTTGGGGTGACATTGGTGGTCGATCCATTGGCCAATGGGTGGTAGGGATGGCAACGGGGCGGATAATATCCGAAACCCGACGGATATCGAAATGGATAATGATAAACGGATATGGATACGGATATGGGTAATGGTGAAAAATATCCGACGGATACGGGTACGGGGTATCCATATCCGTATCCGACGGATATCCGTTACCCATATCCGTACCCGTTTATCCGTTATATATTTACCATTTTATCCTTAACTTTTTATATAAGAATAAGTTATAGTTAGAAATTAAATTGTCATTTTACATTTAACTTGGATTTTTTATATATTTTTTTTATTTTTTAATATCAAAAAATAATTTTGTAGGTAAATTATATATATTATAACAGGTAAACGGGTACAAAAACGGATAAACGGGTAATTTTAATCCGTCGGATAATGGGTTTGATGTACCCGACGGATATCCGTCGGGTAACGATATCCGTCGGGTAACGGATTATTCGTCGGGTAACGGATATCCGTCGGGTAACGGATTATCCGTCGGATACGGATATGGGTACAGTAACGGATATCCATACGGGTACGGGTACGGATATGGTTATCAAATTTCTTATCGGGTTCGGATATGGATAAGGGGTACCCGATCCGTACCCGCCCCGTTGCCATCCTTAATGGGTGGGGAGTGGTGGTCGAGGAAGTGCATAAGCCAAAAATAGGAAAAGAATGAAGAAGAAGAAGAAGAAGAAGAAGAAGAAGAAGAAGAAGAAGAAGAAGAAGAAGAAGAAGGAAAGGAGAATGAAGAGGGAGCTCAGACAATGGTTCTTTAACACAAAGATGGACAGAATGAGCCAAAAGCAAAGGGAAAAAAGGAGAGTGTGAGGTGTGTGTGTGCGTGTGTGGTATGAGTCAGGGAAGAAGAAAAAGGAAAGGAGGTGGTGTGCGGTGGTGATGGTGTAGCTGCAAGGTGATGATGATGGTTAGGGGTAGGGTAATAGCTACAAGGTGAGGGTGGTGATGGTTGTATGTAGGTATCGTGTAAGGATGAAAAGGATAAGAAGGATGAAAGGAGATAGGGTGGTGCGCATGGGGGTGTGTAGGTCTGCAGAGATGGGAGAAAGAGAAGAAGAAGGAGAAAGGTGATGGGTGATGGTGCAAGTGGTGGTGCAAGTTGCAACAATTCAAAAGTGCAGCTTATGGTTGACGGGAGGAGGAGAAGAAAGAAAGAAAAGAAAAGGAGAAAGAGAAGGGTTAGGGGACTAGTTTAGGGTGATTTTATATTAGCCAAATTAATTAGGATCAGTGGAGATTTTACCGAGTTTTAATTTTGGTTTACGATTTATGATTTATCTGAGTCAAGGTTTCGGATTCGGCTAAAGTTTAAGGATTAAGGAGTTAGGTTAAGGCTAACATAGAATTTAGTGATATTAGAATCAAATTAGGGGGCAAATGATATGGGATTAGGTTAAGCAATTTTTTTGTGGTATTATAATTAATGTTTGAATTCTTTTATCGTTAAGGTTGTTAGTAACGCCCTAGAGTTTACTACTTAAAAATTTTATTTTAGCGGAAACAATTATATAAAATTATTGATGTTATTACTACATACAATATGACGAGAGATATGATTAATACATAACCCATGTCGGATGTAATGCCAAAATAACTCAAACACAAACATTAGGTGTGGTCAGTTCCTAATTCAAGGTCAAGACAAAACCAATAAGAATGAAAGAATGAATAATATTAAATACAATAGAAAAATATTTACAAACACTTGATATACTAAAAGGTGATAACGAGAGGGAAAAAAATCCCAAGCGGGACTACAAGATACAACATAACTTTCTGACCTAACCCCAAAAGCTGCCATATTTGTCAACGAACCTGCAAGGTTATAACTAACCATTGAAAAAGTGACCATGAAATGCAATACATTAGCACAATGGTATTGAGTAAACTAATGCCACCCTAATAAGGCCTCATGAAACACATAAGAATGACGACATACATCAACATGATCACATATCAACAACTTACATATAATAACAAAGGGATCACAATAATAAGTATAGCCATAAGTAACAATACTCACTAGAAGGATTCAACAATTCAACTTGGAGATTATTGTTTACACCAAATAATTCAACATAGTTTTTACTGCTTACGCCAAACAATTCAGTAAAGTGTTTATTGGTTATACCATACATTTCAAATGGGTGTTTATTGATTACACTAACCTTTCAACAAGTAATTTATTTATCAATTACATCGGATAACCTCCGAGTTACAACAAGAAATAAACATAATTTAACCTCAAACTCTAAACCAATTATTAAGCCTTTTGTTAAGGTAAATAACTAATAATTTCAATTCAACATTGAGAGGAATATAATCACACAATATAAGCTGATTATCACTAATAATGAAACAAAATCAAACCTACAAGTCATGGAAGTCACTTGACATAAATTCATGTATACACAAACTTATTACCCAATTTCTTAAATATATTTTCCCTATATAGGGTTTATGAATATCTAAGAAAAAAGTGGGTCGTTTGATATGAAGGTCCATCTTTACATGCGGGGGTCAAATTCTGGGGCATGATATTTTTTTCTCACTTCAATTTTGTCTTTCAATTTATGCAATTAGTGTTTTATTCCAAAGCAAATCATTAATCAAATAAGGGATATCGAATTCACACAACAATAAATCACACTTAACCACAAGGTCTTACCAGATCAATGCCATAGAAGGCCTAGCATTAGGTATTAAGCTATGACCAAAGTACTAAATCAATTCAAGCCGTTTCAACCTTTTATTTTCAATTATCTAAAAAGTCAATTGTAGTCAACTGACAAAAGAGGGATCAGTATTCAATACTATAGTCCACAAAAGGTCAATAAGGCTATAATAATCTCATTATTCCACACTAAGGCACATTTTAGCCTTACATGACCAAAATATCCTTAAACCCTTATATTTCTAATTCTAACAATTTCAATACCAAAAAATTCATATAATTCAACGAAACTCATGAAAAGGATAAATAACATTAAAATAAAACTTAAGAATAAAATACTAATTCTAGAAGAGTTTTAGAAATATCAAAAAGACCATTATGCCCCTACTTGAGAAATAAGCATATTTGGTACATAAAACATTAACCATGCATTTGTAAAGCTAAAAATGCTCAAATCCTATCACCTTACATGTCAAAATTTAATTATAATATCTAATGAATGACATGGAAATATATTAAGGCACAAAAATTCCACGGTTGGACAAAAATACCCCCATTGAGTTCAACACATAAAATAACAACTTATTCTTCATGCTTTTACCTATTATCACAAGTTCAAAATCACATGATTAACCACAATAAATTTAACATATAAAAGTAACATATTATCATGCTCTCATATAAAATTACAATCATGAAAAACTCATGCCAACACATTTTTCATGCCTTTATAAAAAATAACACAATCTATCACAAAATAAATCTACCATACTTCACATAAAATATTTAGGAAAACATGTCTCATGCTTGTAACATTTATAGGCATAAAATTATGCACATAATCACACATCAAACCCTAGCATAAAACGAGAAGAATTGATTTGCCAATTTCCAATCCTAAGCAAAAGAGAAAGATCCTTAAGATTTTAAGAATCTCTTGAATATCCTTAAAAAAACGCCATAAGAATACATAACAACAATTAATTATGAAGTAACTAAATAAAGTTAAGAAATTATAAGGGTAGGAGCAATATAGCCTTTGACAATAAAGTGACACAAGAAGAAGATAGATATGATGATTTTTCATAAATCAAACTCAAACCTACCCTCACTTAATTACTTAAAAATAAATAGAGGATAGATAAGAAGAATTGTTGAATAGAAACAAAAGGAATCATAAAGAAGAGAAGGAGATACTCTGTTATAGCTCAAGAACAAGGTAAACACTTAGAAAAAATTACAAAAAAGTAAAGAGTGAGGAAAAACCAACAAAGGAAAGCTAAAGAAAGAGAAGTACTCAATGAGAGAAAAAAAACATAATGAGACTAAGAGGGGTTTCAACAATCAGATTTGGGCCAAGAGAGATGAGAGATTGCTTTTTCAACACTTCAATGAAGAATTATAAAAGTGGTTGAGTGTGTAGAAGAAGGTAAGGTGTGTGAATGGTTTATAACAAACCAAAGATCAAGCTAAAGTGATGGAGAGGGGTGCGCTAGGCCTATAAGGGCAAGGGAGAGGGTTTGTTTGGCAAGTCAAGGCATGAAGAAGGGAAGAGAAGTAGATTGAGTACAAGAAATGCAAAAATGACACAAATAGATACACTTAAAATATGAACAAAATCAAGAAAAGGCTCAAAGCAATAAACTATGAAACAAGTTATAATCTAATCAAGAGAAGATAGAATATAATTTTTGTGACCCATAAGCATTTTCCCCAATTTTGGATTTTTTTAATATCTACAAAATATCAATAAATAAAGGGGGAAAGAGGAAAAATAAGAAAAGAAATTTAAAAATTCTAAAATTTATGGAAAGGTTTGCTATGAGTGTAGGAACCCAAATGCATATAAAAATATTGAGTGTATATGAATCAAACTAGAGCCAAAAGAAACCAAAAACACAAAGTCAAAATAAAATCCTCAAGTCCAGTCGACCGTCTGATTTAGCCATGGGACTTAGACGGTTGACCAGTAAGCACCTTGGTAGAACATTGCTACTAGACAACTAGCTGGTCAAACAACAGGCTAGGTTTGTGAACTGCAGCTCCGAAAACCTATTTTTAAATTATTTTTAATCCAATTAATTTAAAATTTTATTACTTGTTCTTATTACATATCATAATAATTCATTTAGCACAAAATATTCTACATTAATTTGTATAATAAAAATAAATTTCACATGAAATATTATATTTATAATTAGAGTTCTAATTAAGGTTAATTAATAACGAAATATTATATTGTTGGCAAAACCGAACCCCAGGATACTATGATAATTTGGCTTCCATGCCTCTTCAAACCGCAATGTTAGATTGACGTGATTGATAGTGGCAAAGGCTTCTTCATTGCCGATGCCAAGTTCACAGCTCACGAGGATCAACAACGTGCTCTCATCAATAAGCCTTACTCTATCAAAAAGTAATAGCTTTCCCTCTGTTGATGGGAACGTGAATTTGATCCTACCACAATAGATGTTTCAGAGACAGAAGTACGGATAAGGATCCAAAAGTTATTTATAGAATATTATAGCACCTATATGTTTGGGTGCCATTTGGCAATCTAGTTGGCAAAGTATTAACGGTTGACATTCATTCACCCACTAGTGCTGGGGGTAAGTTCAGCCGTCCCTGTGTTCAAGTTCAAATTAATCGAATCCCTAATTACTAATAGTCCGCTTTGATTGAAATAGAACGAGATAAAGGTAAATATTAAAAATTAATTTAGGTAATAATATTATTTAAATAATATTAAACTAATCTAGATAAATTGGATTAAATATTTTAAAATTTTCATCTAAATTGAGGTTAATGGGGATAAATTTACTTATATTTTTTCTTGTCCAAAATCAAATATTAATAAAAATTAGATTAACTAGAATAAAAAGTGATAAAAATTTAACCACAATTTATCTATTTAAAGCTAACAAAATACATTCTTAAATGGGATAAATTAATTGATTTACCTCTGTTAACTCTCATTTGACCCAAATCAAACGAAACATAAAATTAGAATCGGTAAAGATATCCAATATGAAAACATGTCTCATTTATGCTTCTTTTGTGGATGCTCAGATCATATAGTCTTTATATCAAAAATAATTTCATTCTATTATTAAACTTTTATATAGAAAAGAAATCTCTTTAGAAAATTCAAGATTAATTTTCTAATTTTACCTTCACTTTTTTTAAAATTATATGCCCATTAAATATGTTGTTCGGTTTTAATAAAAAGTATAAATATAATTTTAAAAATACTTTTATTAATTTAAAATATATATATATATATCTTTAAAATGTCTTCAATCGATAACTTTGTTAACTTGACACAAAATTTTCTGCAACTATTCAAATAAGGCCTAACATTAGCTCAAGCACGCTGAACTCTTTCTAGACTGACACCTCACCAACCACTTCCACCGAAGGCAAGTATGGTCCGTGGATCCTAGTGTGCAACCACGGAATGTTGGGGCCTCTTAATTATAAACGGATAGAGACCACCGAGGAAGATCCTTTTCCTGCCAATAGCGCACCCAAAACTCCATGCTCCGAGGTCTGAACATAATGATAACTTGCTAGCTAGACTTGCAACTTTCAATGACCCAAGGCTTAGGTCCATCCCCACTCACCCAAGGTCGCATCTTCACGTAGATTTTGTGCAATCTGAGCTGGTCGGCAGTAAATAATCCAAAATCACCGCATGACAACCAAATGTCTTTTTCAACTCCTACCCCATGCATGTAGAGCAAAAGTTAGCCATGCAACTTGGCCGATTTAAACAACCCTTTGAATTCATCTACTCCCTAGGGACTTCACCCCTCAATTTCCGCAACATATACCTGTAACTAAATCAAATCGCCAGCTCGTCCAGCCAGGCCACCAAAAGGCAAACAACAGATACGCAGCACGACCAACTGCTCAACCGAAAGACAGACAATGGGAAATCATCCTCTCTCGAAATCAATGGAAGTGTCCCATGAGGAGATCAATGTAGCCATGTTACCCTTCCCGAGCAATAATTGGTACGTTCATATAGCATGGAACAAAGTATGGCTCACGTCGAACTTAATAATGGAGATGATACCGGAATCGGGACACTTCTTCACCAAGGAGGGCCCTAAACAAACGCAAACATTGGTGCCAAGTTTACTGAAAGAGATTAATGGTTGCCTTTTCTCATTTTTTAACCGTGGAATATATCCATGAGTACAAGAGATCAGTTAGGCTACAAATTAGGAAACATACTAGCTGTAGACTAGGAAACAAATCATATACATTCTAACTAATGATATACACTATAAACAGAATATATTAAATATATATTCTAACACTCCCCCGCTGTCGTAGCGGGAGGATCACGAACGCTAAGACTGTCCCAAAAATCATCAAACAATACTTGCGGAAGACCCTTTATAAAGATATCAGCAATTTGATAACGGGAAGGAACATGAAGAACTCGTACTTCGCCTTTAGTGACTTTTTCACGAATAAAGTGAATGTCCATCTCAATGTGTTTGGTGCGCTGATGTTGCACCGGATTTCCGGATAGGTAAATGGCACTCACATTGTCATAATAGACGAGGGTAGTTTTCCGAATGGGACAATGTAGCTCAAGCAACTAGTTTTGGATCCAACAAGAATCAGAGACGACGTTAGCAACACCGCGATGCTCAGCCTCAGCACTAGAACGGGATAGTGTTGGCTATCTTTTGGAAGACCATGATATGAGGTTATCGCCAAGAAAGACACAATAACCCGAGGTGGATCGTCTGGTGTCTGGGCACCCACCCCAATCAGCATCAGTATAAGAGACAAGTTTACCAATGGATGATTTATAGAGATGCAACCCATATGATAAAGTACCCTGCAAGTAGTGTAATATACGCTTAAGAGCATTCATATGCGCATTGTGTGGGTCATGCATATGAAGGCATACCTGTTGCACTGCATAGGATATGTCAGGTCTCGTAAATGTGAGGTACTGCAGAGCCCCTACAAGACTCCGATACTTAGTAGGATCCTCATATGGAGCATCAGGAGAAGCACTAAGTTTGGACTTAGTGTCTACAGGCGTGGGACAAGACCCGCAATTAGCCATACCAGCCCTCTCAATGATGTTTGCAGTATATTGTTTCTGGGATAAGAACATGCCATGAGCATGACGAGTTACTACAATTCCCGAGAAATAGCTTAGGGGACCTAAGTCCTTCATAGCAAATTCGGAACCCAATTGATCTATAAAATGCCTCGGTAAGCTATTTGAAGATGCTGTAAGAATTATATCGTCGTCAACATATAACAGAATATAAGCAATATCAGGGCCCTATTTATAAACAAATAATGAGTGATCAGATTTACTATGACGGAAACCAATAGTAGCAACAAAATCTGCAAAACGCTGATACCAGGCTCGAGGGGCTTGTTTGAGACCATAGATAGATTTTCGTAGTAAACACACATGATCAGGGCGACTTTTGTCGCGAAAACCCATGGGTTGATGCATATACACTATTTCGTTAAGATAGCTATGTAGGAAAGCATTTTTAACGTCCAACTGGTGAATGGGCCAGGAATGAGAGAGAGCGATGCTAAGAACCAGAAGAATAGTTGTCGGCTTCACAACCGGACTAAAGGTCTCATAACAATCAACACCCTGCTGCTGAGTTTTGCCATCACCTACAAGATGGGCCTTATGCTGCTCAAAAGAACCATCAGAATTATGTTTATGACGAAAAATGCACATAGATCTAATGACATTCACGTTAGGGGGCCGCGACACTAAATCCCATGTATGATTAGCAAGAAGAGCATTAAATTCATCTAACATTGCACTTTTCCAATTAGGGTCACGAATAGCACTAATAGGGTCCTTTGGGATAGGAGAGATGTTAGGTGAGGTCATCGTGTTTAGATTGTGAAAGTACTTAGTGTTAGGTTTGATGATTCCATTTTTTTCTCGTGTAGACATATGGTGGGAAATGTTGTGAGTGATGGCTGGGCTCAGGAGTGGGCAGCAGTGGGGTGGGCTGAGATATGGGCTGGAATGGCGAGTGGGGTGGGCTGGGTTGCTGGGATCCTTCGGTCAAAGGTGTGACAACACCGGTTGGGATTGGGTGAGGTCTAGGAGAGGATAATGGCTTGGACGTAGATGGGCCACGAGGAGAGTTAGGCCCAGAAGAAGATGAGGGGGCAGTGGGCTCATGAGGAGCGCTGGGCTGTGAATGAGACACGGGGGAAGTTGGGCTGTGCAACTAGTGTAAATGAGGAGTTAAGGGATTTGATCCCAAAACATCATAATCATGATTTTGTGGCTTGTGGAGTTTAGAGAATGGGAATTCATTTTCGACAAACTTCACATGACAACATATGATGATTTTACCAGTTGACATATCATAGCATTTAGAACCGCGATGATTTTTCGCGGGACCAAGATAAACACAAGGGGTGGATCTTTCTTGCAATTTGTGGATGGAACTAGAAGGGAAAAGAGGAAAACATAGACAACCAAATACACATAAATCCGAGTAGATGGGATCATATTGGTATAAAATCTGAGTTGGAGATTTGAAACCTAGAACTTTGGTTGGGAGTATGTTCAAAAGATATGTGGCCATGTCTAGAGCATGATGCCAAAATGAGAGTGGCATGGAAGCATGAGCGAGTAAGGTCCGGATGATGTTATTGATGGATTTTATGTGTCTTACAACTTTGCCATTTTGAGGAGATGAGTGGGGACAAGAGAGCCTAAAAAGCATGCCATTGTGATCAAAGAATGTCTAAAGGGTGCCATTGACATATTCCGTGCCATTGTCACATTGAAAGGTCTTAATGTTACGTTCAAATTGAGTTTGGACGAGTCTGTGAAAAGATAAAAATAAGTGTTTGACTTGGGATTTTTTAGCAATAGGAAACGTCCATAATAATTTGCTGTAATCATCAAGAAATAAAACATAATAACAGTGGCCAGAAGAACTAACAACCGGAGAGGTCCAAAGATCACTATGAATACTGTCAAAAGGAAGAACAGTAGATGACATAGAAGCATAAAAAGGCAATTTTGAGTGTTTCCCGAGAGGACACGAGGAACAAAAAGTTTTACAAGCCTTATTACTATCAATAAAATTGTTACTACTGAGAGATCAAAGAACAGCAACACCAGGATGACCTAATCGAGTATGCCAAAGATCTGAAGACATAGCAGTAAAGGCAGAATTATTGACTGGCGAAATGGCTTGAGAATTTGGAAAGAGAGGATAAAGGTCACCGATACTGTCACATCTCATTAGTCTAGCTCTCGTATGTAAATCATTCATAGAAAATCCAAAGGGATCAAATTCAATGGAAACTGAATTATCAGTGGTAAACTTACGGACAGAAATTAAATTTTTAATTAGATGGGGAGCATGTAGTACATTGTTCAAGGTAAATGGGGGATATGGGGTAGGTAAAGTAGCACTACCGTGACTAAAAATTGGAATTAAATGACCACTTCCAACAACAATGTTATCTTTTTTAATGCTCGAATTGACATAAGAGGAGAGAATACCTTGATTTGTTGTCATATGAGATGTAGTGTCGGTGTCCATATAATAATTTCCATCTGGTTGGGAAACAAATAGAGCATGCATAGCCGCTTCTATATCAGTTGGAGTGTAAGAGGAGGCCACGGCATTGTAGGCCTGAGGACGTTGGCCCAATATTCCAGGTCCAACAGGTCTGGCGCTAGATGGGGGTGCTGGTCTGGGAGC
Organism: Tamarix chinensis; assembly: GCA_030549775.1. NCBI lineage: Eukaryota > Viridiplantae > Streptophyta > Magnoliopsida > Caryophyllales > Tamaricaceae > Tamarix > Tamarix chinensis. The sequence goes on from CM060182.1 coordinate 68,302,737, forward strand.
CCACAACATTGCAGGATATGGATAGGGAGGTGGGTTGGGCCATTGAGCTTTCCATGGGTTCCACGAGGAGGACCAAGATAATGGGCCTTGTGGCTGCCACTGCTGACCAAACTGTGGACCAGAGTGGGGTTGAGTGGGTTCATTGGAATTGCGGCCTTTTCCAGAATTTTTGACTTTTTTTGCTTATTATTTATGGTATTTGGTCGTGAAGCAGGGGAACCCACCGAGGCGTTGTCCATGCTTTGCTGAGGACCAGAAGTTGTGACAAGCGCTGCCTGGGAGCGGTTGGTGGAGCCTCCTTCTTTGGAGAGGCTATTCTTAATGGTGCGCTCGGCAAGTTTGAGTCGAGATCGACAACTCTCAAAAGAAGGTAGAGGTTCTTGATTTTGTATGAAATCCACCATCCCGGCATAGGCTTCGGGAAGGCCAGCCATGAGTTTGAGGATTAGTCGGCTATTTGGAATTGGAGCATCAACATCAGCGAAGCGATCAACAAGTGATTTGATGTGATTGCAATAGCCATCAATGGACGAGAAATTCTCAAAATCAAGGTCAGCAAGTTCTTGTTCGAGGTGAGAGGCCCGTGAAGCTTTGTTTTCCTAAAACATGGACTTAAGGCGAGTCCAAGATGCACTGGCGGTGTCGTCCTTGAGAAGAATAGCATGGAGAAGGTCTGTTGAGATGGTGTTGTATATCCATTACAGAACCGCAGCGTCCAATCGCTTCCAAAGAGCAGGGTCGGCAGCTTTGGAGGCATCGTATGCAGCCTTCTCCTTCGCCTCCGTAGGAGGGATAATGTGATTATGGAGATCGTGAACCCTAACAAGGACCTTGAAGAGAGCAGCCCAAGAATGATACATTCCATGGTCGGCGTCTAACGTGATGGGAACAAGAGATTTCACGTTAGTGATAGTCAAAGCCGGATGAAATTTTGGGGTTTCAGCCATGGAAATGGAGGTGCAGCGGAAAAGAGGGAAGAAGAAGAAGATAGGGGCTGAATGTTAGGGAAGAAAACCAGGATTAGAAAACCCTAAACTGATACCATGAAAGAGATTAATGGTTGCCTTTTATCATTGCTTAACCGTGGAATATATACATGAGTACAAGAGATCAGTTAGGCTACAAATTAGGAAACAGACTAGCTGTAAACTAGGAAACAAATCATATACATTCTAACTAATGATATACATTATAAACAGAATATATTAAATATATATTCTAACATTTACGAACAATGCTAGATCCCTATGGTCAAATGGAAGGAACAAATATTCCAAAGGGGGCAGAGACATTCTCAATCACTTAATGAGTCGGTCTACCGGTAGCGGACGGGTCATTGTTGGTGATTTTCAAGCCTCCGTTCCCTTCAAGAAGGGGCGATCAAGGAACAAATTTGCTATACCAAAGGATGCTCAAGACATCAACGAGCTTGATTTTATTCTCCCCCAAGTCCGTCAACTTCAAATAAACCTTATGAGTCCGGATCCAACGATCGCATCATGCATGATGGATCGTTTTTTAGTTCGAGTCATTCAAACGAATCTGGACTATAGGGAGAAGAGAGGCGCAAGATAATATCCGAACTATTTCAAAATTGAGCACTTTCCCCAATACTCACATTGCCCTACCAAAAACTCGTCACCAAATGGTAACCTATTCTGGACCAACTGCAGTTTACGAGACAACCCACAAACTCTCTTAAAAAATTATAGTCGAAGGACTATGGCCCATCTTGTAAAACCACATTAGCCCGCAACAAGTAGCCTTTCTGGAAGGCCGACCCAATAGCGATAATATCCTCATCATTCGACAACGGGACTTATAGATTCAATGACTACCTCTAATAATAGTTGCTAATCTCTTGGTTTAAACTTTACAATTCTATAACCTAAAAATAATAATTCTTCCTCAATCTTAGTTAAAATATTAAAGTAGTATAATAATGGTAGAAGGTTACGATTATATATAAGATTAAGTAGTAGAAGCTTACAATCCTTAGTACAATTTTATAATTTTGCATACCGATTATAATTTTTGTATTTATCTTAAAAAAAATCTATTTTCTTATTTTCATTATATTTCTTCTCTAATTTTAAACTTCAATCCCTTTTATTTCATACATATTATATATTGAATACCGAATAATGTAAAAGGAATGCAAGTAGGATATTAATATGACAATGAAGTTGATTTTTGGAGGGAGAAACTTATGCAAGAGTCCAGATTCTATATGTGGAGTAAACTAAATATATTGAATTTTGTATTTTTATTTGTTTTTTAATTTATATTTTGTTCATAATTATGCTTTTCTCTTTTCTTTTCTGGTGGTATTTGCCTTTTTTTTTGTTTGGTGTGTAGTTCTTATACATGTAATTTGACAATTTTTGTGATTGTTTAGTTGCTACAAAGTAACAAAAAAAAAACTTAAGAATGAGTTTTTTTTTTAAAACTTTAACTACGAAATTTTAATGTATACAAGTACGTTGAGGTCAGATTTTTATGGTATTCATGGAGTCTTATGATTCTACGATTTAATTCTAATCAACCCTATTGATTCTAGGTAGAATCTTAATTTTAATAACTTTGGATGTAAGCATTTGTACATTGGCTACATGGCCATCAAATTATATCTGCAAAATGTATATGATAGACTCCTATGGGGTTTTATTCACCAAACTCTCATTTGGTTCAACATTCTTGATTAATTAATCCATATGATTATGTAGTGCATCACCTCACCCACATTTCATGTTTTGGTGAATGGACCCTATATCACTTTGTATTTTACTTTTATGCATGGACGTTCTATCCACTCGAATCTCACAACAGATGAACATCAACCACTGGGATCTTATTCCGATAGCGAGGGGGAAGTGTGGTTTTTCTCACTTACTTTCATAGATGGTATCCTACTTTTTAGTAGAGCCAATGGTAAAAATTTCAGAACCATCAGTCATGTTCTATTCTACAATGAGTCTAGCCTAGAACATTAGCTTTGAAAAGTCCAAATCATTCTTCTATCTGAATACCCATCTGTATTTACAAATCAGACACTCCCTCTCTCTTCATATCTCTCTTACACATGATTTATGAATTTATTTGGAATATCCTACTAGCCATCCTTGACAAACTTCATAAAAATTTGATTCCCTTATCATTAAACTTCAAAATTGGTTGAGCTTACAAAAAACACAAATTTTATCTTTAGTCGGTCCACTCGTCTTATCTAAGAGTACCGTAAAACTTGTTACTATATTAACTTGCAGTTTAAGCACATTCCTAAGAAAGTTACTAATAAAATTGTGCACCTTACTAGAACCTTTTATTAGGGATCATTGTTGGACTAACGTCGTATCCATCATGTCTTTTGGGAATTGGTTACCCAACCAAAATAACTTAAGGGGACTAGGGCTTAAATAAGTTGCAATTAATAACCTACTTCACCTTATGATTATGGATTGAAAATTTATCTAGCTATCAACTTTTCAATTTTATAAAACTGCCCTATAAAATAAATACTTAGCCATGTCCAGAGGAAAAAATTATTTGACAAGGCAAGCTATAACATTCCAAAAGTTTCTAACCTTAATCTTTTGGTGCTTTACTCTTAATCATTGCTTAAATCTTAACTCTAGCTTAATCACCTTACTTTAACCCTTTCCCTACTCTTTTCCTATGCCAACCATATTTTATGTCCTAAGTTTGGTTACTCAAACTAAACCCTAACTAAGCTTAAAAACTCACTCAAACCCCACTATTCATTTAAGTGTTTTACCCTCAATCATACCTATACCCCTTCTGATTTCATGCAACTTAGTGCTACTACAAAACTCTTTTTGTGTGCCTTAACCGCCTAGCACCCCTTCTTATCTTTCATTTTTCACTACAACCAAACAACACAGGCATACCCTTTCCTTCTCTCCTATTCTCTGTAGGTTTTATTTTAATTCTTTCTTAGCCTTCTTTGTTGGTTGTTTTCACAATTATGTGCATTATATTTCTTAACTTATTACTCCCCTCACTTTTGCTTCACCTGCTACATTTTATCACCAACTCACGTAGCTACCAACAACCATTGTTATCCCCTCACCCTACCACAACCTCCTTGTGTTAGCCACCTACACTATAACCCACCACATTCCACTGGAACTACATGCAACTACACCCCAACAACAACACCACTTCACATAAACATAGCCAACCAATGTGAACCCCTCACACAAGCCCCCTTTGATAAGTTTAATTCTCACGCAACTCCCTTCAATGTACAACACCTCCATTTTCCTTTTAATACTCACTTAAGTGTGCTCTTTATTATCCAAGGGTTTATGGTGAAATATTAGTTCTAATACCCATACTAGGGTTTGGTATGGCACTTGGATTGGTAAGAATCCTATCCATACCATGAATTTTTGACCGATAATACCATAAGATGAGAATCTTAATGTTGACGACATTCTTTGTGATCACTATTGAAATTTAGATAATAGTTCATTCATATTCCATTAATTTATTCAAAGCATGATTCAAGCCATACCTTACCCCCTCATCGCTCGTCGTTCTACCGACATGGTATCTTAAAATTTTACTTCCAATGGTCAATTTTCAACCCACTCAGCTTTCAAACATTTCTTCACACTTGATCAATTGAATCTCAATAAATATTGGATGTGGATATTTTAACAAAAACTCCCACATTTTTAAGACAATATTATTATGTGTTTTTTGGGAGTAAAAATGGTCAAATTAAGTGAAAAAAAAACATTGAACACATATTCATTGAGTGTACACATAATAATAGTGCATATCATGTTTTGGTCCATAAATCAGATGTCAACACCATTATATAGTCATAGGATACTATATTTTTTTAAAATATTTTCCCCTACAAAATAAATAATGAATTAATTTTGAAAACATCCTAGGGGGGATGAAAAGGGTTTTGTGGAATGGGAATAACTAAATATAAATTTACATGTAATGTAGAGTGGTTTAAGAGTGAATTACTCTTTATATCCACTACCAAAAGATTCTCCCTTTTGGATTTTTGAAATAGTAACGTATTTTATTGATGATTACTTTTCTTTCGGTTTATGAGCCTTATAATCTCAATAAATTTCTGAAGAGATAATTTATAACTTCACTTGTTTCTCTTCTATAGATTCACTAACTGGAACTCTCAAGAATAATAGGAAACACTCACTAACCCCTTTGATTAATTTTTAAGAGGAGGTTGTGATTACAAGTTATTCTCACCGAATATAAGATATGAAAGTATTGATATTTAAATGAGATGTAATATAGCTATATGTAATATATGATATTATAATTTGAGAATAATTATAGCTAATAGAAGTGAGTAAATAACACTTTTTAATAAAAGATTAAAAATATGAAAGTTTGGAATATTGAATGAGCAATTGAATGATTTTAGTGTAAGAGAGTAATTGCATAATTAATTATCTAAAAGGTTAGTTGTAATAAACGTAGAGGGATCTTATTTAAAAGGATTACCCTTGTGTATGGTCGTTATATACAAATTGCCAATAATTTATCTCACCTAATAGGCAAAAATCAGCATTTAATGTTGATCGGTCGATCAGTCTAGAAAAATAAGTTGACTTTTCATGTTTTGACCAAAATAGAAAGTTACTGTTGTGTAAACTATTTGATTGATTTAGTATTGTATACAATTAGTCCTAAAACACATATGAACATCGTCTTGGTATGGTGAGACCAGTCGATGTGTTCCATCTAGCAGTCGATTAGTTTGTCAAACCAATCAATTGATTTATCAACTAGTTGATTGGTTTGGTAATAACCAGACGATGTATTTAAACAAAGAGTAGCTAGGTTTATAGAAAAATAAAACCCATGGATCGGTTGGCCAAATCAGTTAATCAGTTTGTCAACTAGTCGATCGATATACCTGAACCAGTTGATATACTTAAACAGAGATGAACTGGGTTTCTGCAAGATTGAAACCCATGGACCAGTTGGTTAAACCAATTGATCAATTTGCCTAAACCAGTTGATGTGTTTAAACAGAGACGGATCAGGTTTCTATAAGATTGAAACCCATGGACTGATTGGTCAAACCAGTTGATGATTTACTTGAACCGTTCAATGTGTTTAAACATAGATAAAATAGATTTCTATAAAATTCAAACCCATTGACTGGTTGGTCAAACCAATCGATCGATTTCTCAACCAGCCGATCAATTTTCCTGAACTAAACGATGTGTTTAAATAGAGATGAACTAGATTTTTACAAGATTGAAACCCATGGACTGGTTGGTCAAACCAATGAATCGATTTGATAAAACTAGTTGATCGATTTTATGCACTAGCCAATTCATCCGGTTTTAACACAACTAGTGGCTATGTTTAAACTAAACCAATAGATCGGCACGAGGACCAGTTGCGTTGTTCCAACCGGAACCAATCAACTTGTTTGTAATATAATTTTAAAATATTTATAATATGAAATCAAGTCAAGTATTTTTCAAAAAATATTTTTTGTTTGAAATATGACATCTGCTCAACTTAACTCTTTATAATATATCTGAGACATATCAAATGCCTGGCTTCATGTCTTGGTTCCTTTTGTAGGTGTTGATTTATTGAATATGCACACTTAAGAAAGCACATTAGATACCAAAATCTATTTGTTATCATCAAAACAAATACAATGATATTGCTTAACCTTTGAGGTTCACAAGTTTCACTGATAAACCCAAGAGATTCTATTGATAATTGGAACAAATATTTTTTTTTTCTCTTCCAAATAAACCTAGATAAAGAAAGAGAGCTAAGACTTCAAAATCATTTAGACTTTATTATCTAACATATTTAGTAGAAAATGAGTTTCAAACATACAAATAAGTTTTATGTCATATGCTAAATCTGCTTACTAGAAAGAAACAATAAATAGTGAAATTTAATCAATCGTGTAAAACCACACATGAGAAGTAATGGGATTTTCATTAAGTAATATGCCCCTAATTTGTAAGTGGATATTTAAGAAGAAATTAAAGACAGATGGTTTAATAAACAATTATAAGGATATACTTGTAGTTAAAGGTGACAAGAAAAGATAATATATTGATTTTTTCAACACATATTCAATTTTTACAAGAGTTACGTCAATATGCATTCTATTGGAAATAAAAGTTGTAAAGGGTTTAGAAGTACATTGCATGGATGTGAATATGACATTCTTAAATAATGAACCACAGGAAGAGAATTGTGTGTAACAACACGAGGGGTTCATTGCACCCCATCAGGAGAGAAAGGTTTGTCATCTTGTTAAATCTCTATATTTATTAAAACATGCACCCAAGAAATGACATGAGAAATTTAACAATATATTATTATCAAATGGATTCAAGATCAATTAGTTTAACAAATGTGTTTCTATAAAAGATACTCCTAAAGGCTGAGTTATAATATGTTTATATGTAGGTGATATGCTTATAATGGGTAGTAATAAAGTTGCTCACTAAGAGTTCTGATATGAAAGATATGAGTCTTGTAGATTTTATATTATGAATTTAGATTTATATAAAATATAATGGGATAATATTATCCCAATCTCATTCCATTGAGAAAAAAATACTTGATTGGTTGAAGAAGAATAATATTAATCTAGTTATGATACCATTAGAGGTGAATATTCATTGGATGAATCATATTGGTGCTTGTATTTTAAAATTGTAATATTCATTTAGAATAGGAAATATCATGCATCTAATGAATTGCACATGGCGTAACATTGCAAATGCAATTAATAAGTTGAATCATTTCACCCATAACCCTTGTAGGGAACATTAGAAAGTGACCATTTTAGTTCTAGGATATTCTAACACTCCCAAAATTTACTACTGAAAAATTTCGTTTAATGATAAGTGTTAAATAAAAGTGAGATGACAAAACTGTAAATTTTGAGGGTATTACCGCCACACTCAATACCAGACCGGTTCACTCCTACCATTCTAGTTTAAGTGCTAAGGCTAAATAGGATTAACATCAAACACAAGTCATTAATAAAACAACAATCCAAAGGATAAGTAGCTAAAGTTTTTCCAAAAATATAAAATACCGTACAACATGACATAGTTAGAATAAAATGATACATGGTAAAACCAAAAGAAAGATAGAGTCCAGCCGATCGCTCTCGATCCCCAGGTCAGGTCTAGGCTCAACTCTTAGCCCCAACCGATGCCTCGTAGGTGTCGTAGGCATCGAAGACGTCGTCCCCTACCTACACAAACTCGATCTTTTGCTCGTGGGAATGAGTAGCATAGGGATGGCAATTTTTCTTGCGGGTTCGGGGCCCGTCAGGGATTCCCCATTTGGGTTCGGTTCGGGTTCGGGTTCGGGGATTCTTAACGGGGATTTTTTTGGGGACGGGTTTGGGGTCCCCATCCCCGAACCCGCCCCAAAATTATATATATATATATATATATATATATATATATATATAATTTTTTATAGAATATAAATTAAAAATATAATATAAAAAAATAGTTTGAGGATCGGGGATGGGATCGGGGATCGGGTCGGGTATGGGGATTTGATCCCCAAGGGGATCGGGTCAGGGAATCCCTGATAAAAAAATAACGGGGATCGGGTTGGGTTCGGGGATTATTTTCCTTATCGGGTTCAGGGATGGGGATGGGGTCCCCGTCCCCGACCCGCCCCGTTGCCATCCCTAGAGTAGCACCCATGAAATGGGTGATTGGTACGCTACATACTGAGTAAGGTAACCATGCGCTAAGGCCAAACAAGCAAAGCATACAGCATGGCATGATCATATAAGCAACATCTAATAATACAGGTAATGAAGGCCGACTATAGTCCAAATAGATATATTCTTTAAATCTCTAGTAAATATAATCGTTTCACATCATAATCTTTATTAATCCATGCGAGTGTGGGAACCCCACTATTATAGTCGGTGGACCGGTCATGTAGGGTAAAACGCTCCTGGTCACTATTATTCGTCGGTGGACCAGTCATGCAGGGTAAAATGCGCTTGGCCACTATTATTCGGCGATGGACTAGTCTGGCCCCGACTCGTATGGTATTTCACTGTAATTACTTCGTGTCTTTCTCATATCTTATCATCATTATGTTTGGTTTTTTTAGCACGGAAACCCCCATTATTATAGCCGGTGGATCGGTCATGCAGAGCAAAATGCTCCTGGCCACTATTATTCGTCGGTGGACCAGTCATGCAGGGCACCCCCGGCTCCTGGCCACTATTTTTTACCGATGGACCGGTTTGGGCCCAACTCAACCATTTTTCTCTTTAAATTAGTATCTTATTCGTGTCTTATTCAATAAGCATTTCACCCTTGACATACATGTCACCAACCTTCTACTTCTATCCTCTCAAGGGGGCCCATCCTATATGTTAAGACTCTTACACCCCTTATCATGCCCCGACATCCTTTTCCCTTTACACTTACCCATAATGAAATCCTAACTCCTAAGGGTGTAGGTTAAGGCCCAACACCTAATGACATCAAACCCCACCTACTATCACCCTATAGGGTTTTCCCTTGAAAACCCTAATTGGACCTATGTGGCCCAACTTCCTCTCACTTACACTACCATTAATTCATTTATTACCCAACACCTTATCTCATTTAGATTTACTCCCAAATCATATCACTTTACTCGTCAATTTCACAAGTGACCGAAAAACCCTAGTTGGCCACTTCAACCCTAGCATATTTCTTCTCCCACAAGTAACATCTCTATTTTTCACCTAATATTTCTTCCTTCCCATGGCACCCATACTTTTCCCTCGTAAAATAAATTTCCACTCATAACTCGTATTCCGCTCTCCCTTGATTGTTTTTTACTTCCACATTTTTCCCCATATTAGTACCTCCTCCCAAAACCCTAATTAGGTCCCCTATACACTCTTACACCAACCCATGTACTATTTTTCATCCCAAGTCTCCAATTATTCCACAACTCTCCCCTTATCTTACTTACACCCCAAAATAACTTTTCTCACGTAAAGATCATCTCCATGCGAGTTTCATCCACCCCATGCAATCCCTCGAAGCCCCCATGCAAACCCTAGAATTCCCATGCATGGTTCCCATCTCCCATTCATTTTGATCACCTTTTCTTCTTTATTTTCCTGTCATAGATCATGAGGTAGTTTGGTCAACCTCATATCCCCTTTAGTGAACTCATTTCCCATCTTCTTTCTTTTTATCCTTTCATCCTCATATCATGTTATCAATCATCCTAGCATGAATATCCTAGATTGTCATATTATATCACATCATAATCACCATATATACATATCATACTCACGCCATAAGGAAACACATAAACATACCTCAACCCTAAGTTGTGCTACACATAAGACAAGTTAATGATAACCATACGATACATGACATAGCATGATATATAACATCTAAGGCATACAAGTCACACAACACACATGGGCCTTAGCTACATCCTTACCTAAAACGACGCGGAGCTTGGATCACGCTCCTACGCCTCCTTAGGGTTTTGACTGGTTTCACCTATAAGAGGAAAAAACTATGGATTAGTTTCCCTCCTACCAAAAATACTATTATTTCTTATTTTAGTCTAAGAATAGGGTTACTATTATTAAAGGGAGCTTTACAAGTGAAAACTAGGGTTTTTATCCTCAAGTTAGCCTACTGGATATTTATAGCTATATTTATATTATTAAACCTAATAGCTTTATTTCTTCTAATAATAGTACTAATAGTAGTTATAGCAAAATAGTGATAATAATAATAGTAATACCAATGCTTCTAGTGATAGAAACCCTAGCATTTTTAAGGCTAAGGCTAATAATAGTGTTAGGGTTAAAATAATAATATAATAATAGTAATACCAACAAGGTACTAATATTGCTAAAGATAATAATGATAATAGTTATATTTGGAATAATAATAATATAAGGGTTCAAATGTTTTTGTCACAATAATAATAGTAACAACAATAATAACAATAATAATAGTAATAATAATAATACTATAGTGACAATGTTGATAATAAAGGCATTAGGAAGAATATTAACAATGTTCGAATATTAAATAATAACAATATTAAGGCTTAAGTATTTTTCTTCTATAGTAACAAAATGATAATATACTAACTTCGGCTTCAATAACATTAACAATAATAATAATAACAACAAAAACAACAATAATAATGTTAAGAATAATATTAATAGTAATAATAAACAAAATGATATAGTAATACAAAGGTCCAGATATTTACCATAATAATAAAAGTAATAATAATAGGCTAAAGTTAGCATTAATTATAGTAGTAGTAACAATAATGAAAATCATAATCATAATAGCACTAAAGTTGTAGACCATTAATAATAATAATAATAATAATACTAGTTAGGCTACTTCAGAAGTAAGGTTAAGTGGCAATAATAAGGATGATGATGAAGATAATAATAATAATAATAATAATAATAATAATGATATTATTATTATAGATAATACCATTAATATTATTAAAAATAGCTAATACTTGTATAAAATGGGTTTATAGGTTGGGAATGTCAGAGCACCAACTGGGGACAGTGGTGGCACTAGCAGCGGCGGTGGCGGTAGCAGAGGCAGTGAGGATTGGAGGTTGTGGAAGGAGTAGAAAGGAGGGCTAAGGAGAGGGAGGCAGGGAGAAAGGGAGGTGTGGGGAGGTATAGGAGGCTCCCCTAGTTGTTTTGGAGGGTAGAGGTGGCGTTAGTAGCGGTGGAATTGGTGGTGGACGGCGGTGCGAAGGGCCGTAGGGGTTGATTGGGAGGGAAAATTTGCATGGCCGGGGTGGCTCGTGTAAGGAAAATCGAGGGAGGATGGGGGTCTAGTTAAGTAGAGGGTGACATAAGGGGTAGTTCTAGCCTTCTAGGGGTGGTTTGGTCGGCGGCAGTAGAATGCTCATCTGATGGGGCGGCGACAAGAAGGGGCAGATTTCTGGGTTTCAAAATCAAAACCCCAGTTAAGGATGCCTATGGGGTATTTATAGACCAATTTGGTGGGAAATGACAAGGGGAAGAAGAAAAATAGGGTGCAAGTGCCAGGCATGCCAGTCGGTGGTGGCAGTCAAGGCGGTTCTGCCATAGTAGGGCAGTAAGGTCAAGGGAAGAGGAAAAGGAAAATAGGCAGGGCACTCGAGAGAGGGGAAGGGATCGGGGGTCGAAAGAATGAAAGAAAGTGACGGGAGAGCGAGGGAAAGATGGCAGGTAGCGGTGGTGACCGACCGGAGGCAGGCTTGCAGCGCCTCGATCGCAATCTGTGCCTTAGGGAAGAAGAAGGGTTGGGACCGGGCAGTCCAAGGAGGAAGAAAAAAGAAAAGAAAAAAAGGAGAAGCAGACCGGACCGGTTGGGAAAGAAAGAAAAAAAAAGGAGAGGTGGTGCAGCACTGGCCTGGGTCACGTAGGGAGAGGAGAGGAAGATGGGCCGCGCGGGGCAGGCTGGCCCAGGTCGGGGGGAGAGAAGGAAAAAAAGAAAAGGGAAAGAGAGAAAGAAAAGAAAAAGGGGAAAGGAGGAAGAAAAAGAAAAGAAAAGAAAAGAAAAGAAGAAAAGGAAAAATAGGTGGATTTGGTATTTTAGTGTTTTTGGGTTATTTAAAATAATAACATTTAGAAAATAATAATTAATTCCTTTTTAGATTAATTTGAGCTATTTTTGAATATTTTTTTTAAACAAATTAGCAACACTCCCTAATTTTTCCTAATTAAATTATTTATCATTTTCCTCTTAATTTTCCCTAAATAACTCCCCAATATTTTAATAAAATAATTAATTTAATTAATTTTCCTAATAAATCCTTATTTAGCTATAATTTTTAAAATTATAATTTTTGGGTATTTCAGATATATAAAGCACATAAAGAGCATTAGATTGCACTAAAAGAGATAAAAAAAATAGTGGAGGGTTTTACTTATGCTAGTTAGTGTAACACCTCATTTTTACTCTTGAAAAATTTTGTTTAAAATTGATATAATGCGAAAGCAAAAATAATAAATAAAAAGTGTTATTGGCACACCTACCATGAGATAGATGTCCATCATCTATCTCCTGATAGGTGTATAGCTAAAACTTGTCTAACATATCCTGAAATAGAAATTTAACCAAAATCTTCGTAGATAAAGTTAGCAAAAATTCCTGTAAAATCAATGCTGATAAATCAGCAAAAAACCCGTAAGATAAACCTAGGTTTTCAAAACATAACCAAGCATGAAAATATAAATGGTTTACAACACCAAATTAAATTTACAACATAACATTTTGATTTCCAAAGCATTTATAACAATTATAAGAGTCCTCGAGGGACAAAACGCTAGGTAGCTCTAACTCTCAGCTCAAGCCAAACTCACATCCGAATTAAACCAAAGTTGCAATACCCCAAATTGAGGAGAATTTTATAAAGATTGATCCAGCTACTTATATCAATATGGTATATCATTATTTTGGTGATTCCATCCTAAGAACTCCACAGTGAAACAAGCTGGTCATGGAGAAATTATTAGGATAGGTGACCCTCTTGGGAATTTTTATAAATTTTCTACAAAATTTCTCAAGAAGTGTATAAATGGGGAAAAGGCACACTAAAAGGACTTGTGTTGATCTGTGGGGCCAACCGATCAATCCGAAAGTATTCCATGGTATCACTTGCTTGGTCATATTGACTCGGGATGTTGCAAGAGTACCTGCATACAAACATCTAGTATTAGTACGATGATGTACTAAGTAAACAACCCAACTCATAGAAATAACATACACATGTAGATTCACATGCATGTACAATCTTAATAATAAAAAATCTCTCAAAAAATATCATGGAAATAGAAACACAATATATAGATTAACAAGAGTAGTAGAAGAATATGACCGAGGATCAATGCATATCTCATAGAAAACATAAAATCTTAACTAAGCATGAATCTAAAAAAGAACATATTATTGTTGTAGAATTGTGAGATCGATTCCACTAATAGATATTACATCACACATGCCAATTGACATTATTATCCATTTCCTCGTATATGATAGCACAGTTCATTTGTTTCACATATTTCACTTATTTTAATTATCCATTTCTAATACATAGTGAAGCAAGAGCATTTCCATCTCATTCTTATCAAATTGAAGGTCAAGAGTTAGTATATTTGGAGTAGTATCAATTATTTTGGAAATCTTAAACACCTTCATAATAATGTTAATAATATTTTATTAAGTGATTCTTGGGGGTATTATATATTTTTACAAGAAGAAGACTTCGCCAATGATATTTAATGTGGAAGATAATGACAATGCAATAATTATAAAGTTATATGGGAGACAAAGCTTCAAGGCATAAAGCTTTATTATTGATTATTTCATGTATTATCATAGTTAGGCTTTATGTAGTTTTGATATTTTATGTAAGTTTTGTAATATCTTGTCATTGTAATTGTAACTCATAATGCATACCATATAGATACATGTTGTTTTAACTCTTATATAATAATGCCATTTGATTTGGGTATAATTAAGGAGAATTAAGCTCGACCTATTACTATATGTGTATATATATATATGCTTGTATGTTTGATGGAGGAAGAATGAAAAATGAAATTGAGCATTAGCTAAACCAAGGAGCAAGAGTCGAAACTTTGCTTTCTTTCTTCCTATCTTTCTCTCAAGTGAGGAGTGAATCTTAGTAATAATTCTCTAGAGAAATTAGAGATTTCTCTTTAGAAGTGAATTTTATCTTGGAGTAGATCAAAACATATTGAACTAGCAATCGTCCAACTTGAACTCTTCTTTACTTAAGTCGACTTTGTTGAATTTCAACCCAAATTTAAAGGTATTGTAATTGTGAATATATTCATCAATATATTACACATCACATAGTATTTATCACATCCAAATTTTAATATAATTCATATCCAAAATATAATATTATTCACACCCAAGGCATGGTGGATAAGGAACCCACAACAACATATCACCTACACCTCTGCAGCTATGACAAACATTATGACCTATAGCTATGTGGCTATGGCCTACACAACCACTTAGGATACCTTAACCTTTAAGTATTGATACCTCCTATAGGGCCCGTAGGTTACCTATAGAGTAAAGAGAGGGGCTTCACTATCACATACCTGCATAGCATATAAAAAAATCATAGGGAAGGCATCCACCTCACAACCGTACCTCGTAGGCCATTTCGAGGCTACTCAAGGTGGACTATATACAACCACCAGCTATGACCACTAATGTGACCTATAGCACAATCTCATAATTCATTCATTTCACTTATCCCTAAAATTATTCATACTATATATCCATGATCACATATTCTACCATATGTATCACAACCATAAATGTTCTTAACAATCATCACATATGATTACCAATAAAGATTCAACCTCTTATATTTGCGTTAACAGGCATGATATCAAAAGAATATGTCATGGCACATGTATACGACATACATAGCATAAAACTTATAAAATGCAACTACGAAGAATCATGATTCATATGTGAAGAACTACACGATACCATCACAAGATAGCTATATGATATAGACACACAAACTACATGCCTTATTAACTCTAGATTGTTCTTAGCATAACCAAAATATTGAATAATACACATCAACACATATAATTTTATTAACTAGGAGTTTAGGAGGTTTACCTAGCTTCCAAGATATTTTAGCACACGAAGAAGGAAGGCCCTAGATTTGGGATACACTAATACACCTTCCTAGATCATCTTTAAAAGTCATATGACCAAGTTAGAAAACTAATACAAATATAAAATAATAGAAAACAAGTAAACTTTATCAAAACTTATACAATTAGGTTTTATCACCCAAAACATCAAACCAATCAATTTCAGAAAATTGATCCAAATGATAAATAAAAACTCAATTTAATTGGTTTTTAAATTAAAACTACTAAAGAATCAAATGCAACTCAATTTCATAAACTATTTCTAAAAATTAGGGTTTTAAAGCCCAAAATACAAATTCGCACAATTCAAATTAATTAATTCAAATTGAAGGTATTAGAATACAATTAAGGTCATTTCAAACAATTTCATGAAATCAATTTAAGAAGAAACGACTATACTAATGACAAATCCCATAATTTTTTTTGGAAGTTAGGGTTTTAACCCCAAAAATGTAATAAGGAAAACATTTATTAATTTATTTAAATTAAATGTTTAAAAATGTAGTTAGATATATTTTATAGCATATTTTATACTCAACTAATTAAAATAATAAAAGAAATATTCAATTTAACATAATTAGGGTTTTTGAGTTTGGACTGCAAATTCAGTCAAATATTATTCAAATGTTTAAATTGACTAATCAAAATCAAAATTAGATATATTCTAAAAACTTATTGTATAATTAATTTAATAAAATAACTCAATTACACAATCCAATTTACATCTATAAGAGTTTTGACCTAAAAATCCAATTTCAGGTGATTTCACACAACTTTTTCAAATTGATACTTCTAACATGAAATTAAATATGTTGTAAAGAAAAATATATAATCAATTTATCCAAAATAGCTCAGTCGGATGGATCCAAGAAATTCGGACATAAGTGGATTAAAATCCCATTTTTCACAAATCAAGCATATAACACAAAATTAACACATCCAAAATAATTATACAACTCATACATACATAATTCAGTAATCAATTTATCTTATCATAAACTAATTCTTTCAAAATTAATCAAAATAAAATTTATTGTTTAGGGTAATTACACCAAATGAATTGCAGTAAAATTGAAGGGGATAAAGGATGTTGGAGCTTTGCCTGTGATCAACTTGGATCACGGTGATTTATGGTGGATTCAATGCTAGATCGAGTTCGAGTAATCAACTCAACTCCCCTACTTACTTTGGCCTACTGTTGTGATGCTTGTTGATGTTGTCAATGATGCTAACAATCAGAGGGTGTGGTGGTGTGGTTGAGCGGTAGTTGTGGTGGCTTGGCGGTAGTGTTGCATGATGAAGGAGGAAAGTAGAGGAGAGGGAGGTAGGGGAAGGAGGTTAGCATGCTGGGTTTGCACGCAGGAAAGGAAAAAGAAAGAAAGAGAGAAAATAGGGAGGGGGAACTGAGTTTTATTAATTTTTTAAAACTATTTAAAATAATCTAAATAAAATAAACATATAAAAATAAGAGTTAAGAGACATTTCAATGTGAGAAATTAAACTAAAATAAACACAAAGAATCTATAAATAAATGTTCGGAGGAAAAAAAAGCCCTTACCCAATTAAACTGTATAATTTAAAATAAATTGGAACACCTGCTACTATAGAAATAAAATTTCAAAATAATATTTAAAATACAACAGATAAATATTTTTATAAAACCTTGATGAACTTTAATTAATATAAAACATTTTTTTGAAAAGATAATCTATAAACCGAAATGGAAAAATGAAAGAAAAATATTTGCATAAATTATGGAAATTTTTTTAATTTTAATGTTCTAAAGGTCGTATCGACTTCATAAAACAATAAATTCAATGATGAAAATATTTTACACAAATAAAATTATTAAAATGATTTTAATATTTATATAAATGTTTTAATTTAAAATTATTTTATCATTAACAAAATATAACCCTAAAATAAAGTCGTAATCATGTGACGAGGCTATAATCGAAAACAAATTTAAATTATTAAAATCAAATGCACAAAAGAAACAAAAATATATTTTAAACGGAAATCGAATTACGATAATTTAATAAAATTATAGTCCTTAATGAATTTATCTTGAATAGTCCGCAATAATATAAGATTAAATGAATTTCAACATAAATTTGAAGTAGTCAATAAAACCATAAAATAAATTAAAACCTTCAAAAACATTTACAAAAAAATGATTTAAATTAAATATCCCAATTGAAATTATATTATTTGTTAAAACGCCTAAATCAACACTTATATTTATATAAAAAAATTGGAATTTGAGGATCAGGGTGTTACAATTAGATATTAGATTCTAGAAACTTTAAAACCACAAGTTGATGTTAGCCAAATACACCTATCAACAAGTAGTCAAGTACTTAGATTGTAATTATTATATGGTATATGAGTAATGGATTATCATTTGATAAAGACGAATAATAACTCAAACACTCTAGTCACTATAGTGAGGCCTATATTATCGAAATTAAATAAATAAAAAACTTATTAATCTAAACTAACGGTTCTAACTAGAAAGCAAATAACTAAGAAAGCCAGGACCTAAATAGACAGAACTTAGGAAAAACTTAATTAATGAATAGAAACAAACTACCAAGGAATTGACATTCACCTCCATCTAATCATAAAATTTAATTAACTAATTACCAAAATATTTTAATTACCAAGTACTTGTCAACGGGAATATGTAACTAACACACTATCTCAATCTTATGCAATCTTATTGTCAATTATCAACCCCACCATCTTTAGACAAATAATTTAAATAAAGTATAATAATTTACTTTTATTTAATTAATTATCCTTCCTAGCTGTTGTAGAAATCATGTTGTTACTTTCATAACATGTTCAATTACTATTTATGGTATTCAGCCTAAAGTGAAAAATTAGATCTTGCTTTCAACTATACTTATTAAATGCTAAACAAATGTCAATCTATTGATCATACACAATCAAGAATAATATCATAAAACACACTGGGTAATTTTTTTTTAAAAAAAAATAAAACAATCAACTAATTAAATAATATAAATAATAGAGTTTCATTATATCTTTAGTAAAAGAGAACTAAAACATACTAATAATTAAAGAAAACATGCTCAATTTGAATAATAAGCTCGAATCTTGCATAAATCAACAATCTTGAATGTAATTAATGAAAGCCTTAAGCTTGAGAGATAGAGGTTAATCGTATGTGTGTCTTGGGGCTCTTCAATTTATTATGTATTTATAGGTGGTAGAGAATATTTTAATATAAAATTGTGTAGTAGGTTGGCCATAAGATTAGATACTATGTTGTAAATATTTAAACCGAAGATTTCACATTTTAAGAAGATTTGGGGATCGAAATGGCCTAGTCATGATTAGCTTTATTTTAGGATTTCTTATCTACCCTAACAACTTTCAATAATTTAGCCATAACTTCTTCTTCTAAGCTTGAAATGAGATGATTTAAAATGTGTGGGAAATCCAATGAAGAAATATATAGCTTTCATTATTGAAAATATTCCAAATTATGAGTATATCATGCTAGAATTTTTTTTCTTAGCTATAAATTCTAGTTTCTTGGTAAACCATTCATTCTCAAACCATTGTTGCTTATATTTCTCTCTAAAATGCCTCATATTAGCTCTTTTTTGTATGATTTCTCCTAAATGAGTACTTATCACCCAACTTAACTGCTCTATTCCAACACCATCCATAATACTCTTTTTGCTTAGGTCTTGGCTCCATTTGGCCTCCAGAATAATAAAACCGAGAACATTTGTCCAAGAAACTATAGTTCAAACAAAAAGGCATATAAGGCATAACATATGGCATGAATTTGTATAAAGACACATTTATAAATATATAAGAAACTAGTTAACAATCACATACATCATTATTGGATATGTATTCATGCTTGGAAGTGGTGTAATATATTGGAAATTATTAAAACAAACATATATCTCAAGGTTGATAATGGAGTTTGAATTTATAACTTTAGATAATGTTAGAGGAGAAATTGATTGATTTAGAGACTTCTTTGAAGATATCTCGTGTTGGAAAAAACTTGTGGTGCCCATACATATACATTGTGATAGCTAAAATATAATTAGTAGGGCACAAAGTTAAATGTATAATGTTAAGTCCAGACAAATGTACCATATACATAAAATCCTTGAGAGGTTTTTTGTAGTGTAATTATTTCAATTGATTATGTGAATTCAAATGAAAATATTGCATATATGCTTACAAAAGCATTAACTAGGGAGAAAATAGAAAAGTCATCGAGGGGGATAGGTTTAAAGCCTATAGATATTTATAGTTACCATGGCGGCAACCCAAATTAGCTGACGAGAGATCTTTAGATCTAAGTTCAATAAGACAAATGAACTATGGGTGGCTCGGTATTACACAAACAAACTTATTTCCATATACTCATTCCTATTATGAAATAGTGTAAATAATGAGATAAAGGTAAGCTATGCTTTTAATGATTCCTATTACTTTATATATTCAAGTGGGGTACCTGAGGATAGGATTTAATCATCAGGAGATCACCTATGTGAGTGGAGAGATGCCACATCTGTGAGAATTTTGTAAGGATGAATTCTCTATAACATTCACTAAACTATGAAGTATTCATAGCTCAAACAAACACAAAAGTGAGATCCAATCCAACTATGCTCACAGGAAATTGTATGTTTTCTATTATCTAACTTTACACTAGAAAACTAATTATTTAAGGTAGAGTTTCTCACTAATTAGCCCATACACCCGATAGAAATACACTATAAAAAGTTCAAAGTCTTGGGTTATTTATCCAAATACAATTTCCTTCACTTTTTCTCGATTAGTTTGAAAAATAAATCTAATTCTATCTTTCATAAGAGAAATGGACACATTCTAAAAAGATATTATTATCTTATCATAGGGAAATATGAGAGATGTTAATTTAAGTATAATTTTTCTATGCTTAACAAGATTATATCATATCAAAATATAAGGGGGGTATTGATAAGATATATTATAATATATACAAATAAACATAATTATTGAATTTAAATAATTAGTATTAGTTATGAATAATTTAAATTGCATTAATAATTTCAAATAGTTATTGATTTCATGGTTTGCCTTTAGGAAATGATTACTAGTATCTGCTACTAATTATATACGTTATCTTTAAATTAAAAATAATTAGTATGAGTTACTAATTAAGTAGCCTTTAGAATTTAATTAATATTTTTTACCAACTAAAATAATTAGTTAAGACATTTCATTGTACCCAATAATTAGTGTATAATGAATTTTGTCTACCTCCTTTTATTTGTGGAAAAGGATATAAGGCATTTTGCCTAAGACGAAAAGGCATGTACATGTGACTTAATGGAAATGGCTGACTAGTGTATTAGTGTAATGCACTAAATTTTAACTAATCTAATCACGTTTAATTGATGCCTTAACCCAATTCTTATATGGAGAAATTTATATTTTAGCATTACCCTAATTTTTTAATCCTAAAATCTTAACCTAATCCTAATCATTGACCCGAGAAATTTATATTTCTTAACCTAACTTTTACCCTAGTTGATTTATATCTTTAAGCTTACCTAAATTAGCTAATCAAAATTTAATATAATATGAATCCTAATCTCAGCCTTTTTCTTTTTCTTTTCTTTCTTCTTTTCCTTCTCCTTTTCCCGACAAGATTTTTTTTCTTTTCCTTTCCCCTCCTTTCTGACTATTTCTTCTAACTTATAGAACAAACTACTGTCCACTTTCATCTCAACCATCATCTCCCTTAATTTATGTTCCGTTGAAAATTTTTCCCTCAACCTATGTCCTGCCATCTCCTCATGTCCCTACCATCACCCTCATGCTGCCATCACCCCTCTTTCGTGCCCGATCACCATCGCCACCATCCTCTGCCATTCTCTTATTTTTACACCACCATATATGTGTATATATATGGTAACCTTTTAACATCTTCCTACCTCATTGATTGTCACATTTATTGGCCCATCTTCTATAGAGCAAAACACCCCATCTTCTTTCCCTGCTATGTCCGACTTTTTCAAACCATCATCACCATCCACACACCACCAAGCACCGTTATTGCTTGGTAAAACGACCACCTTAATCACCCCATCAGTCCCCCATCGTTGCCGTCCATCGCCACCCCTTATTGTCTCCCCTTCCTCCTTCCCCTTGTGCTTTGTTTATTTCCATAAGGCACACGATTGTGCTTCTTTCACACACCCCATTTGTGCCCTATCATAAAATTTTGTGTACAATTGTGCATCTTATGCACACTTGCACAACCCATGCATGATCTCACGCATAGTTGTGTATTCCCTTTTCTTCTTATATATGCATCCCTCTTACACCCGTACAACCTCTTTTCCTTCTCACCCACTCACACCCGTGCTTTTCGCACACAACCCACTAGTGCTCGTTCTTTGTTTTTGACCTGTGCACATATGCCCATGCCATTTCTTTGAAACAACTATGCTACTCTTCTACCACACCCATGGTCCACTCAAACATCACCAAAACACCATCATAGCACCACCATACCTTTCACCACATGTCCACACAACTCAAGCTTTCTATTGAGTTTGGTTATTTCCATTTCTACCCTCCTTTACCTTGAAATTTCCTTTGATTGTAGTATTAGGTCCTAATCACATATTATTCTTTGTTCTTAGGTGATATCCTAGTGATATTAGAGGTGGCAGTTTAGGATTTTGTGTTTAGAGCCCCGTATCCTCGTTGGTAAGGATACATATCATAGCTAGGGTTTTATGTGTTATATGCATATTTGAGTGTGCTTTTGTTTGGGAATATTATATGAATAATTTTGTTTATGAATATGGTATAATATGATATATTGAGATTAATGAAAATGTGTAAGTATGTATCTTGGATATAATATTAGATTTGTGATATCTATGTATATACTTAGGATCTTGTATCTTATGTGAATATCAGAGATTGATATATATATATATATATATATATATATATATATATATATATATATATATATATATATATATATATATATATATCAGTATTAGGTTTCATAAAGGCCTTTGGAAAAGTATGATTACCTTAACTATCGTAAGGGCACTATGGTCATTTGAGGATAACAGTGATAATAATTATGGCTTTGAAAACTATGTGGTTGGGCTTATGTGATTCAATTATATGTCTCACATATTTATATGGGTCCCACATGTTGATCTTGAATATATAATAGACTCTAAATAAGATACTAATCATTTAAAGTGAAAGTTCACATGAGTTGAGTCGATGTGTTATATGGGACTGTTCCACCTGATAATATTAGTAGCTTAGGTGTGTTGTTCCTAAGAGTTCCATCAATGTATTCCACTATATTAAGAATAGTAGGGACCTATAATTAATATGAATATGAATATGATTTAGAGAAAAATACTAATGGATAAGACATTAATCATTTAAAGTGGAATATTACGTGAGTTAGAATTGAGGTATTGAATATGTTCCACCGGATGATGATGATGATGATGATGATGATGATGATGATGATGATGATGATGATGATGATGATGATGATGATGATAATAATAATGATAATAATGATGATGATGATGATGATGATGATGATGATGATGATGATGATAATAATAATAATAATAATAATAATAATAATAATAATGGCTTAGATGTGTTGACTCTGAGAGGTGCTTTAGACTATTTCACCTATTTAAGAATAATGGCTGAAGATAATTTTTTTTCTGAGAGGTGTTAGATTCGTTCTATCAGATAATAATTGTGTCTTAGAAGTGTTGTTCTGGAGAGGTATTTCAAACCGTTCCACCAGTTTAAAAATAGTGTGGTCCTTGAACTCAACTTAAATAAAGATTGGAATATGACATATCTAATAACGAGACCTAGAGTCAGTTTTTACCTGTCATCATTTATGTTAATACATGTATGCTTATTTTCTGAGGTGAACTCATGTATTATGTGTAACCCTACTCAACTATATTATCACCTTACTTAGTACATAGTGTATCGATCATCCGTTTTATGGGTGTTACTCATTCCTATGAGTAGATGACCTAGATGCTCTTGTGCGGGTTGATGATGACCCAGTGGATATTGTAGCTTTTGATGCATTATATGGGGAGGAGTGACTTTCGTATCAGAGTTTTGGGCGTAGAGTCATGTCATCTGGATGATAGTTTTATTGAATACCTTTTTGGATTCTTAGTTCCATAGGATCCCCTTTATTGTATTTTGATATTGTATTCGAAGTTAACCTTCAAACTCTTATATGATATTTATGAAATTTCTCTCATTTCCTTTTTATCATGCTTTGTATTCTAATTGTTTTGTCTTGTGGTTGATATAAAGATGGTATGGTAAGCCAAACTTATATTAATCATGGCATTAACACTCAACTATTTGATAATATACTTCCTCTTAAAAAAATAGTAGTAAATTTTAGAGGTGTTACAATTAGTGCCACCGACCATTATAAGTGTCAATAAGAAAATAAAAAATAAAGATAAAGTGATTTAAATTAAATAATATGGTTGTTAAATATGTTAAAGTTACATCCATCTCAAGCGCGTCAACCCAAGCTAAAAGCCATAAATAAAGCTGAAGAGAACGAGTAAGTCCGGCTTAATAGAACTTAGGGCAATAAAGGCAATTCATGATGTTTTTTTGTAACAAACATTTTATGATTGAAGATTATGTTATTGTAAAGTAGAGTTGTATTAGTATATATATCCTTGTAAAATTTTAGACAAATAAATCATGAATAATTCATCTCATTTCCAAAAATTCCAACATTCCATTTTCTCTTGTTAAGTCTTCATCTTCACTAATCCATGATATCAAATATGGTATCAAAGCCCTTAACTTGATCTCATTAATTTCCCAATCAATAATTTCTCACTTCAGCTTTTACATATCCTCATCTATCTTCGAGTTTCAATTCCCAAAATCAAATTTTTAACTTTCAATTTTTCTCTTAGACCCATATATGTTGGTAATCACGGCTCCTTTAATAGCTATTCAAGAGGAAGAATTAATCTCCAATTCCTATAAATAATAAACAAAGTGAACTATTTAATCATCTAGTCCCATCTATCTTGGTTCTCCAAATAATCTAGGGGAAATATTAGTCTCCAAGCCTTTTTATGGTACTAGATTCTTGACTCAGAGGAAAGTTATGCTCATTGCATTAACAACCAATAGCAAAGATGATTTCCTTATTAGTGAAATTCATAAACCACCACTTACCGATGCTTCTTACCCAACTTGGAAATGATGTAACAACATGATTATTTCATGGATTTCAAACTCTTTGTCCAAAGAAATCTAAACCAATGTAATCTATTAGACCACTACTTATGGTATATGGGCCGATCTAAATTATAAGTTTGGTTAGTAAAAATGTGAGAGCTTCTTCCTCTTGAAAAAATAACTTTTGAATGCAACAAAAGGGCTATATACTATTTCAAGTTATTTTCCTTGGCCCAGGGTAATTTGGGATGGGTTAGATGCTCTTCACAGAGTGTCTTCTCGTGGACATAGTTTCATAGCAGATAAGTGTATTGAAGACTAATGTGATAAGCATAAATTAGTGTAGTTTCTCATGGGCCTTAATGAGACATATGCCATCATTCGTGGGCAAATTATGACGATCAAGCCTAATCTTCATATCATTCAGAATTATTCTATGCATTTACATGAGGAAAAACAATGAGAGATTGCCATATATCCTTTGATGAGTTAAGAATATACTTCACTCCATGTCCATAGATAGAGAATCAATTGAAAATATAACAAAGAGAACAAGAAACCAAATGTCATATGTTCTTATTGCAAGAAACCAAGGCACATAAAGAAGCAGTGTTATGGGATTCATTGGTTCCCAATATATTTTAATTTCACCAAAAACAAGAGTTTTTCAACAGTAGCTCAAAAGGAATAATAGAACAACTCAAGCTCACATGGAACCCTCACTCAAGATCGGTATGCACAACTTAGTTAATGATACCTCTAGCTCCACCAGTAACTCCTTTTCTTTGACCTCTCTATCTTCAATTACCATTTTTGGTATTTCATGGATACTGGACAGTGGTGCTTCAAATCATATATGTTCCAATTTATTTCACTCATTGTCTCCTATTTACCGTTCATAGTCTATTTCTTTTCTAAACGGTCATACCATTTTAGTTCATTATATGGTATCAATCAAATCATATCATATTATTCTCATAGATGTACTTCATGTTCCATTTTTCAAATACAGTTTAATATCAATTAACATATTAACTCAACAACTATAGTGCACCATAACCTTCACTAATCATGCTTGCTATATGTAGTGCCCCTCCACGAATAAACATCTGTTCTTTGGTAGCCATCATACTGGATTGTATTTATTGCACACTTTTAGTTGTATAGATTTAATCAAATCTTAGATTCCTCCTTCTTCAATCACAAAGCCTACAACACACCATAGTTTAACATACAATGTATCTCAACATCCTAGTGTTATTTGGCATATACGATATGGTTATATACTTTCAAAAAGCTTAAAATGCTTGATGTACTTTTTAAAAATTGGAATAAAGATCTTACTATTCCTTATACTATTTGTTCTCAAGCAAAACAACATTGACTATCCTTTCCACACAACATTATACAATCTAAACCATGTTTTAATCTAATTCACATTGATATATGGGGAGCTATCACTCTCGTACACACGATGGGTTTAAATACTTATTGACTATAGTGGATGATTTCACTTGTTTCACACGGTCTCACCTTCTCACCACAAAAGTTAATATATTAACTATTATAAAAGCATACATTATAATGGTGTGTAATCCATTCAATATCTATATTAAAATGATTTGTAGTGACATTTGTAACACCTCCAAAATTTTCTACTGAAAAAATCTGTTTTGAAAAGTTTTATGCGGAAGCAATTATATTAAATTTTAGGATATTACCACCATATTTAGTATCAAACCAGTTTCCTTCCATCTTTCTGATTCTAAGTGCTAAGGATTAAAATATACTTTACTTAAATTTTAAGAATGCATTTACAAATTATAGTAGCACAATAGTTAGGAAGGTTAACTCACCTTCCAAAGAAAACCCACTAATTGTGGTTACAAAAAAAATGTTAGTAGAAGAGGAAATATAAAGGTTTTAAGAAGACACAGAAAGATCTCTAGGTTCAATACATTGGTTAGCATCCCGGATAATCCCTATGCTCTCAATCCTAAAAAGAGCATATGAGTTAACCTACAAAATCCACTACCCATTAAATAGGAAGGGGCCCAAGAAAGGAATTCCTTTAGTACTATGATATCGAGTAACCCTTTATACGAGACTAACATGTAAGGCCCCCATGCACACATTATATGCAACACATCAAACACATAATCATGGAATAACATATATCATCTAAAATGCAATAATCATTCGGATAGCTACATACACCAAGATCGTATACCACAATGCTCATTCATTTAGAAGTAATAGAACTTATCATTGGAACGTTAAAAGCGGTGCTCTTTGTAGTACAACTACAATAATCTACCCACATAAGTTATCAACAACGTCACAAAAAGAATGTCATACACATTAGTAGGACATGATAGTTCATTAATTATTATATGTATTCAAGCCATTAGTGTTATAATTAGCTATCACTTGATTTATATCCATGTAGTTTGGGGATCCCACTATTATGATCGGTAGACTGATAACTCTGTCATCTAGGACAGAACACTCCTGACCACTATTATGATCGATGAACTAGTAAATATAATACAATCTAGGGCAAAATGCTCCCTTCTATTATTAGAATCGGTGGACCGGTAAATATACTACAATCCAGGACAAAATGCTCCTGACCACTATTATGACTAGTAGATTAGTAAATATCCTAAACATGGTCCCGACCCATGTGGTGTTCCATTGTAATTGATTAGTATCTTTTCCGTAGAGTGATATCATCCAAGGGTTTCATTATTAAGCTTGCGACCTCTACTATTATAACTAGTGGACCGAGAATATCCTACAATTTAGGATAGAATGCATCTAACCACTATTATAATTGGTGGATTGGAAATATGCTACAATCTAGGGTAATACGTACTTAACCACTATTATAACCAGTGGATCGGTGATATACTAAAATCTAAGGCATAAGGCACAGGATCACTATTATAACTTATGGACTTGTAAATGTCCTACACACAGGTCCGACTCAACGATCTTCTACTTTAAGTGATTAGTGTCTTATTGAGTCTTATTTGTTCAGATATCACACACACATCCATGCACAACCCATATAAGACTCCTAACCTACTACCACCCCAGCTAGACCTAACCTCATCGAAACCGTAATTCAATATCCAAATTTCCCACTGATCCCTTGAGTCCCCAAAATTATCCACCAGCCCAAACATGCCATTAGAACCCCTTTTCATCATGGGTCATAGCCCATTTTCTCCATTCCTCACATGTGATAACAATTGGCAACTAGGGTTAATCTTCAAAACCTTGGTTTGGCCCCACATAGACCTAACCCCTTCTCTACCACTTAATTGGTCCTCAACTCCCACAACTAAGCACCTGACCACATAGATCACCGCTTCATACGCCACCCCGGTTGCCTTCAAGTAACACTGTCACTTGAAACACTACCCAAACTCTCCCCTGCATTACCCTCCACCGAACCATACCACTAACCACCCCTAGTTCCCCCTACACGACCCACCCCAACAGTGCAAAGTTGGTTGCTCGACCTGCCACTTCGCACCCATCGTCGCCCCTCTTACATTTGTGCCCCACCTTCTCCGTTGCAATCACTGCCTCTCCTGCCACCCAATCCACTTAGCAAAGCCTCCCCTTCCTCCCCTACCTTTCTTTCTCCTTCATCCCTTTCCTTCATCCTTCCTCTTTCTCTAATACCCTCAGCCACCACAACAACCACCACCTCCGCCGTTGCCTTATTGTGCCACCACCACCACTTTAACCCTCTCAACCTAGAGAGTCCACCACCACCACAACCACCATCTCACTCTCTCTCTTCTATCCCTAAAAGGATACCTCTCCAACCCCACTTCCTCCACCATCACCGCCACCGCCGCCTAGCTGCCACCTTCATTAGGTTGTGCCCTAACCTCCTTAGCCCTTAAGTATAATTACTATAATTATTATTTTATTTTATTTCATTAGTGTTGTTGTTGTTTTTGTTAATATTATTAACATTGACGTTACTATTATTATTATTATTATTATTATTATTATTATTATTATTATTATTATCATTATTATTATTATTATTATTATTATCATTATCACTATCATCATCATCATCATCATCATTATTATTATTATCCCTATCATCATCATCATTATTATTAAAGTTATTATCTTTAGTATTGTTAATACGGTTAATAATACCTTATCATGGTCCAATATAACTACCTAAACCTATTTTGACTATTAATAGTATGATTAACCATTTTAAGAATAATGCCCTTATTTCTAGTAATAAAGCTACTATTATTATTAATATCCCTAATACGAGGTTATAATAAAGGTAAGTAGGAAATAATGATAATGTTGGTAAGAGGGAAGTTAACCTTAGTATTTTTCCTTTTATAGGTGAACTAAGTCTAAACTCTAAGGAGGCGTAGGAATGTGTTCCAAGCCCGATGTCATTTTAAGTAAGGATGTGGTTAAAGCCTAATATGTGTATTTTGTGCTTGTTATATATGTGTGATGATATGTTTGTGTACCTTATGTGATTATGACTACTTACTTATAGCGCAATGCGGAGCTAAGGTAAGTATATGTGCTCTCCTTATGGCATATGTAAAATGATATGTATGTTGTGCTTGTGGTGCTTATGTAATGTGACCCTTTAGGAAATGCATGCTATGATGCTTTAAAGATATAGTGTGGGGTGAAAAGATGAAAGGGAAAAAGGAATTGAGTTGACTAGAGGGAATTAAGAATGACCTATGGATCTCATGACTTATGGGTGGAAAAATAAAAGGATAATATGGATAAAATCGAGGAGTGAATTTAATCTTGCATTGGGAGTCTAGGGCTTACATGGGATGGATGGTTTTTGCATGGGGATGATCCCTACGTGGAAAAAGTTGACTTGGGGTTTAAGCAAGGTAAGGGAAGATTTATTCGGGTGATTGGAGTCCATGGATGAAAAATAGTACACATGTTGGTATAAGGGTGCATGGGGAACTTGGCTAGGTCTGGGAGAAAAACCCTAAGTAGAGGAGATTATGGAAGGGATAAATAATGGAGAGGATTGGAATATGAGGTAAAAGCGGAAGAATGTCACATGGAGGGTGAGTGTGTGTCATATGGAAGAGGGGATGGTAAGTGAGAGTAATGGAGAGATAACATATGAGAAAAGAGAGGTGCTAGGGTTTGGGGTGACCAACTAGGGTTTCGTGGCCACATGTGCAAAATGGGAAGTAAAGTGGTTTGCTTGGGGAGAAATAAAGGGAGGTGATGAGTTGGGGGCAAAGGAGCATTAGTTGTGTGGAATAGAGGAATTTTGGGCCATATAAGGTTTTCTGGAGAAGATCCTTGAAGGCGATAATGAGTTGACTCAGAGGTATGGAAAAGTGGGTCTTGACACATACACTTAGGAGTTGGGTATTTATGGTAAGTGAGGAGAAGGGGGAAAGGATGTTTGGACATATTAGGAGGCGTAGAAGTCCCAAGATATAGGGCGAGCCCTTTCAGGAGAATAGGATTAGATGGGTTGTGTGAGCGAGTAGTCCAAAGGACATATATGTCTAGGGGTAAAAACATATACTGAATATAAGACACTAGTCATTTAAAGTGAAAGATTATTGAGCCGGACCTAGACCGATCCATTAGCATAATAGTGGCCCAGTGTCGGGGTGCTCTAGAGACCGATCCACTAGCGAATAATAGTGGTCAGGAGTGTTCTATCCTGTATGTTTTTGATCCACCGGCTATAATAGTGGGGGATCCCGAGCTAGATAAATCAAACCTTATGTTATGATAAGACATAGGATCTAAAAATACTAATTGATTACAATGGAACACTATAAGAGTTGGGGTCAGACTGATCCACTAGCATGATAGTGACTAGAAGCACTTTGCCTTAGAGATCGATCCACCTATAAATAATAGTGGTCAGGAGTGTTATGCCTAGTATGTTTTCAATCCACCGGCTATAATAGTGGGGTTCCCTTGACTTATAAATAGCATGGTGTGAAATTGGTACATTAACCATATATCTAATGATTAAGCTAACTGGACTGTAACATGGCCTATACTATCTGTATTTCTTATATGGTTTATCTGTATGGTTACCTGCTTGTGTTATTTGCATTTTGTGTATGTCCTTAGCTGCACGGTTACCTTTCTCAATAGGTAGCATACTGACCACCCATTTCACGGGTGCTACTCTTTCCTATGAGTAAAGGGCCTTACTGAGTTTGTACAATTAGGAGATGTCATTTTCGATGCCTATGACACTTATGAGGCATGAAGTGGGGTTGAGAGTTGACCTTCTTGGAATTAGCATAGGTGCCTAAGAGCAATGTAAACCGGAGTCTTTTTATTTCTGTTTTTGTTTTATTGTATTGTATCTTTTATCCCCTTAGGGACTTTGACTATGTAACCCTTTTTTAGTTGTAATAACTTTTAATTATGCACTCTGATTCTCTCGTTATGAACATTTCATTTTTCTACGTTTCTCTGCCTTAAGTATGTTTAATGATTTATCCTTAGCCTTATGGTTGGTACAAGACTTGTTGGGGGCCGGACTTATACTGATCACGATTGTAGCACCCCCCGTACTTGTGTTTGTTTTAATTAAACAAAAATTTTCAACTGTAATTCTTGGGGGTATTACATATTTAACTTGCTTACTTTTTATATATAAAATTTTAAAATCCTTTTATTTTTATCACACTTTTCTATAAAAATAAATATAAATAAGTAAATTAATTATAACATAGATGCCCAATAATATCAATATACATTCATTTTATATCATATTCAAATAATATATTAATTTAGTAGACCTTACCATAGTATGACTAGTTAACCATCACTTTGTCATCCCTCTTATTTAATGTCTCATCATGATTCTATTACAAGATACCTAGGGTTTATGTGGCCCTTTGATACCCTCTCCCTCTTGAACAAGGGTTATGGCATTTGCTCGAATGTTCTTTAAATTTTGGAAAAATGTGAGATGTCCTATGTTATTTGTTATCCTCTAATTAACTATCTAATTTTTAAAGTCGTTCGATGATATTGATATCTCAAAAGTGTTGAAATACTGAATGGTTAGTTACTATAAAAAGTAGAGTTGTATATGTTATTCTATATTTGATGATTTTATTTGATATTTGAATTGATCCGATCCAAAATTTTAAATAATTGATCTAATCAATAAAAGATCAAATAATCAATTTTTTTATCTGACAAATATAAATAATATCCGATTTGATATATTATATACATATATACTTTAAACAATTTATTTTTCATAAAATTGTATTGTATGTAAGCATATATGAGAGTGTTTATTGCAATTAAAGTTTATACTTTTTAATTATTATTTTGATTAAATATTTAAATATTATCCAAATTTTGGAATTACTAATTAAATATAATGTAATTTAATATTCGGATCAAATTATTACATTATATTAGTTCAAATTGGATCAATTTATTATTTTTTTATTCAATTTTTTTTGTAGTATATTTAAAAATTTTGGATATTTGAAATTTTTTACAAGTAGGATATTTAATCTTTTAAATTTTTGAAATTTTTCATAAGATATCTATAAACACCCCTAATTGAAAGATGGGGCAGAATATTATCCACTGCTTTCCATTTAGAAATCACTGTACTTTTAATTAACCATTTATAACATTAGTTAGAAATCATTTCTCGAATGTTTTCATGTTATATATACATACATACATATATATATATATATTATCTGGGAAGGAAAGTGTATGGCTTCATATGGTGAATGTATCTAAAGCAATAAACCTTGTTTCCCTTCATAGTTACTCCCTTCGACATAAAAATA
Organism: Tamarix chinensis; assembly: GCA_030549775.1. NCBI lineage: Eukaryota > Viridiplantae > Streptophyta > Magnoliopsida > Caryophyllales > Tamaricaceae > Tamarix > Tamarix chinensis. The sequence continues at coordinate 68,335,614 of CM060182.1, forward strand.
CTGAAATGAAATTATATCAAGGAATTACTCATTTTATTTCACTTGTTATAATTTGCCATGTACCATGTTTCTTCTCCGTTCATTTTGATATTGTAGTAGTAAAATTCAATTTTGCTACTTCAAGGCTTCTTGTCATTATCCCTTAATAGCTAATGTTTGAAATAAAAAATGGTGGCTAATTGGATAATGATAATTAAGGATATAATGATGAAGAAGGTACTAATAGATAAGATGACTACTCATGCAAGAATATTGTGGAAGATTATGGAAGATTAGTCGTCAATCTTATCTAAAGTTACTTCATAATTAAATCTTTGAATAGTCAAAGTTGGTGGCTATTAACCTCCTCAATATTCTCTATAAATATGGAGGGGTGCTAATCATTTGACGATCCATCCTTGGTGAAAGAAAAAGAGATAGAGAGAGTTGTAGAGATTAAAGAGAAAATATTAAGTTTCTTCTAATACTTTATATTTCCTTGAGTGTGTTATCCCTATTATAAGATATAGGGTATTATTAATTGTACTCTCATTATATTAGAGGATAGTTGTTGTAACTCTTTTTTTTGTTAAATACTTTTATAAAGTTTATTTCCCCCACAAAATTATTATTCTCATTTCTACTTCAGTTGTAAATTGAGTGCCTAAATACCACAACGAACCTAACAAATTAGTCCTTTTTAGCGAATGTCGGATAAAGAAATGGAATTTAGAGTTCAATGGTTGGGGAGCTAATGATAGGTGCTTTTTAACTAACCATTTCTCTTCTAATTCCTGGTGTTGGATCATGTATGAAAATATCACTACAGTGGCAATATGAACATAGCTAGTCCGTATGATCCTCTCAACAGAGTGTGGGTGTGCAAAAATATCACAAACTTTAATATTTGGCTCTAGTATCATTGTTTTAATCGACTACAATATGACATACTTGTGTTCAATATTAATATTGGTGAAGTGTCATCAAAATATGAAATTATATACCCAATCTTAAGGTAATTATCAACTAATTGTGTTGTGCCTTCCGAATATGTAATTAGAGTCAACGTTTAATAACAAAAATCATGTAGTGGACGGTTGATACATAAAAATGACCAACAACACTATTTACATCAAGAAGTTGTTAGAATGTCATTAGAGAAATTTATAGTTAAGTGTATTTGACTTAGAGTAGTTTAAAGATTTATAACTTTCTAAACATATTTTTTGTTTTTGAAAAACACGAGTATAGAATAGGATCTAAAGGAAATGTGTTGATTTATATGAACCATCACCAATCTTATAAGCATTTTGGTATTGACCTCAGATCGGTGTTGGGGTCGGGATATCACACAAAGGATAAGGCTAGGAGCTACAAGAGCTTGTGTCAACCTAAAACTATCGGATAACTATTTAGAAGATAAATCGAAGTTAGGAGGGTATCTTTGTAAAGTCGGAGTAGTTGATAAAGTATATTTCATAACAAATAAAGTAACCTAGCAGAGTTAGGGGGAGATAATGAATAACTTGTTTAGTTATTGACGCGATTGTTGATGATTACATATTTTTACATATTTTATGTTATTTTAATCTTAATTTTTAGTCTTTTATTTGAACAATATATAATGATAATTATAATTTCATATTTAAGTGATAATAATTTCATGTATTTAATTATTTAAGTTAAAATGATATAAATTGATAGACTTAAATTATGAGATAATTTATTGATTTATTTTATTTTATAGTATAATTATCTTTATTTAAAAATAAAATATATAAGAGGCCCAAAAGGCCCAAAGGTTAGGCAAATGGTGCACAAGAGGAGAAAGGGCCAAGCATAAAAAGAAAGAAGAAGGAGCTTAGGCAAAAATTAAAGAAAGGAAATGGCAAAGAGCATGAAATAAAAAAAGGAGAGAGAAAAAGAAGAAGAAGAATGATGAGAGAGAAAGGGAAACCACATGCGCAAAAAGAGAGGGTGACTAATGAGCAAGAGAGATAAAGCACATAGGGGCTATGGGACTCAGAGTAGAGGGCCGGTAGGAAGATAAGAGAAAAAGAAGGAAAGGATGAGAGAAAATGTTGCGTAAACAAGAGCCAAGAGCTAACAACTCTTAGAAGGAAAAAATTAAGAAAGATGAAAGAGAAGACGACAATGAGTGCATAGAAAACAAAAAGATGAAGAGAAAAAGTAAGTAGAGATAGAGGAGGACAATGGATTAAGGGAGAAAAAAAGATCCAAAAGAACTTATTTCATATGAAAAATAATAAATTTTTATCTGATTAAATTGTTAAAATTTTCATCGATATTTATTTTTAATTATTTCTTTCTCTATTTCTAATATATATATATATATATGTAATTAATTTCTTATGTTTGGCTAATGAATTTTTGTTGGAGAATATATTAAAACCTTAAACTATGATTTGAGATATATTATTATTATTTTTTTTATTTAATAAGATCATGTTTCTACCCTAATTTAATTGTTATAATTTATACATGTGATTTTGTTAAGTATGATTAATATAGCGCATGCCTTGTTCTAGCTTTCTCATAGTAGTAATATTAGCACTATATGTTGGCTACGTAACTATATGAATATGCTATAATTTATATATATAAATTGTAGCTATATTAGATAATATTTCAATTAATAATCTTGTAATTCTAATCAGAGTAGTAAAACATTTTGATACATATGGGTCAAATGAGAGGAATACAACTAGACACACTTGAAGTACTGGTTTGGATACTTAGATTGACATCCTTCAAATTATATTTAATACTTTAAATCTAGTTAAATATAGAAACCATTTGTTGTGACTATACTATTAGAATTAATTGGATTTAATATTAATACTTTGTCGTATTAATTTTTTTAAATAAGTATTATAAAGTATATATACCTGCTTTTGGATTGCAACTTAGTCATTCTCTTTGCTTTGATTAAAATATAACTTATAAATTATTGTTATATCTCAATCTAATTTGGTGGTGGATTTTGACTTTCCTTATATATTTGTTATATTAGTATTCACCTATACTTATTATTTTATTTTACTTGATTTTTATTATTTTTATTTTGAATCTCTATAATTATATTTTTTTATTGTTTATTTTGTGTGATTTAAAGTCTTTTATTTTATTATTTGTGAGCTAACTAAATTTTAAGTAAGTCCTCTCAATTTCCGACCTAAAATGATAACCTTATGTATCAATATTATAATTGATGATAAGAGGATTTAAATTAAGTGTCGGCTACAATTACACCAGCTGTGACATCTTGATCGAAAATTCAATTTTTATAAAATATCAGTGTTAATGTATAAATTTTGACCTTTAATTTTATTTTAATTGGTTTATTTTAGTTAAATCACAATTCTCTCAAATGTTTGTTAAGTTTTTATTAGTTTTATGGTTTTACTAACCGTTTGAAATTCATGTTGAAATTAATTTAATTGTTAATCATTGCACATAATTCTAGATAAATTCTTTTACGACAACGATTTTATTAAATTCACATAATTTAATTTTAAAATATATTTTTGTTTCAATTGTGTACTTTAATTTCAGTATTTTAAATTTAATTTTGAGTATAACTTTATTATGTAATTACAATTCTAATTTAGAGTTATAATTTATTAATAAAAAATAAACTATTTTAAATTATAAAATTCCTCTAAGTGTTAATAATTTGTATTTATATAAAATAAATTTTATTTTTAAAATTATTTATTTTATGAGGTCACAAAAATCTTCAAAAAAAAATTAGATAAAAAAATTTCCACAACAAAGTTATGAACTTTTTTCATTTTTTTATTTTAATTTATACAACATACTTTTAAAAAATATATTAAATTATTATTAATTACTTAAAATTTTATTAAAAATATATTTTCTAAATTTTTACTAGAGCTAGCAAAAGTTGACCCGACCCGACCTAACCCGAGCGAAACCCGACCCCATAAGACCCAAAAAATTTAGCAACCCGACCCAACTTGACCCAGACCCGACATGACATTGACCCGACCCACAACTAACCCATTAAAAAAAACCCAACCCGACCCGATCCAACCCATGATCCATCATTGACCCGACCCGATAGCGACACGACATGGAGTCGACCCGACCCAACGTTGATCTGTCCCGACATTCACCCGATCTGACCAAATATTAACTCGATCAGACATCTAAATATATTATAATAATAATAATAAATTACACATATTTTATTATTCATTTAAAGCTTTCAAAATATAGTATCTTATAAATTGTACTTATTTTTCATAAATTTACCCTAGATATTCTTATTTATTAATGATATTCTAATAAAATATATTATTAATAAATTAAAAACCAAAATAAAAAGGGCAAACATCCAGTTGTAAGCCTGTAAAATAATTTTCAAAACGTGTTCTATTACATCCACTGATCTATCTATTTGAAGAAACTCTTAATAGAAGAGCATAATAGTATCCTTTATTAGTTATCACCCACAAAATCTAACAAGCAATAACTATACCCCGTATCAAGAGTATCTCACGTTACAATCCTAAATTTAAAGTTTTAGTTATATTTTTTCTTTTATTTTTCTTATTTTACTTTAAATATAATTTAGTATTATACGTTCATTAATTTTAAAATTTACAATATCTAATTATTTTTATTAATTATAATGTTAATTATTTATATTTTACATTATTTAATTTTTAATTTATATCAATTAATATATAATAATTAATAATTTATGAAAATATATAAAATTAATACTTAATTTAAATTATGTTTAAAATAACTTATTATAGTTTTTTTACTATAATAATAATAATTAATAAAAAATATTACAATAAAAAATAAATATAATAAAATAAATAAAATAAATATAAGTAAAGAAATTAATAAAATAAATACAACTAGAGAAATTAATAAGATAAATTATGTAGAGAAATGAATTTAAAAAAAAGATAGAATAAATGATATAAAAATTATTGGATAAAAAAATAATACTTTTGTAGGTAAATGTTTTTACTGTTAATATTAACCGTGTTATATGTATATATATATATATATATATATATATATATATATATATATATATATTCTAACAGTATAAATTTAGCTAAAAATATATTAGAAAGTACCAAAAATTAATTTCAATGATCCGTACGACAACATGCACTCATCACGTGTAGAACTTGTGGTCCACGTACTGCACGCATGGATCAATAACTCGAAATTATTGAAGCATACATAATTTATAGGTATATATATTTTTTTCCATGACCACAATTTTAAATTAAAAGTCCCTGAATTTGAAATTACAATATATTTTTTTACACTATTTGCTATAAATAAATATTAAACTGGTCGAACTATTTTTGTTAGTTTTTTTAATTAAAGTATTGGTATAGTTTATATTTGTGTAAGTTAATACTATATTTTGATTTCTTGAGAATTTGAAAATAAAATTTAGTTCATTCATAACTATAAATGCTTTGCAGATTGCTAATATGTGTCAGGGATATGGATAGATTCTTATTTCATTTATCTTTACCGGCAATCTTATGATTGTATCTAATATATACAATGTGATAAATGATAATTATACATTGTATAGTATTATTATAGTCACCTTTATTTTATAAATTATTTACCTTTGTAGAAATAAAACACATATAATATTCTTATTTCAATTATATTTACTAGTAATCTTATGATTGTTTCTAATATATACAATATAATAAATGATAATTATACATTGTATATTATTGTTATGCTCACCTTTATTTTATAAAATTATCTTTTTTTAAGTAATCAAATAAATATAATATATGTTAAACATATAATATTTTTACTTGTAAAATTTATAAATATTTGAAGTAATCAAATATAATGCTATTAAAACTTATAAATATATATATATTATTATATTTACCTTGTAAAAATAAAACACATATAATATTCTTATTTCATTTATCTTTACTAGTAATTTTATGATTATATCTAAGATATACAATGTAATAAATGATAATTATACATTGTATATCCTTGTTATGCTCACCTTTATTTTATAAAATTATATTTTTTAAGCAATCAATTAAATATAATATATGATAAACATCTAATATTTTTACTTGTAAAATTTATAAATATTTAAAGCAATCAAATGTAATACTCTTAAAACTTTTAAATATCTTTATTATTTACCTTTGTATAAATAAAATACATATAATATTCTTATTTCATTTATCTTTATTAGTAATCTTATGATTGCATCTAACATATACAATGTAATAAATGATAATTATACATTGTATAGTATTATTATCCTCACATTTATTTTATAAATTATTTACCTTTGTAAAAATAAAACACATATAATATTCTTATTTCATTTATCTTTACTAGTAATCTTATGACTGTGTCTAATATATACAGTGTAATAAATGATAGTTATATATTATATAGTATTATTATACTCACCTTTATTTTATAAATTATTTACATTTGTATAAATAAAACACATATAATATTTTTATTTCATTTATCTTTACTAGTAATCTTATGATTGTGTCTAATATTTACAATGTCATAAATGATAATTATACATTGTATAGTCTTGTTATGCTCCCCTTTATTTTATAAAATCATATTTTTTTAAGTAATCAAATATTTTAAGCAATCAAATAAATATAATATATGATAAACATCTAATATTTTTACTTGTAAAATTTATAAATATTTAAAGAAATCAAATATAATACTTTTAAAACTTTTAAATATCTTTATTATTTACCTTTGTATAAATAAAACACATATAATATTCTTATTTCATTTATCTTTACTAGTAATCTTATTATTGTATCTAATATTTACAATGTAATAAATGATAATTATACATTGTATATTTTTGTTATGCTCACATTTATTTTATAAAATTATCTTTTTTTAAGTAATCAATTAAATATAATATATGATAAACATCTAATATTTTTACTTGTAAAATTTATAAATGTTTAAAGCAATAAAATATAATACTAGTAAAAATTATAAATATCTTTATTAGTTACCTTTGTAAAAATAAAACACATATAATATTTTTAGTCCATCTATCTTTACTAGTAATCTTATGATTGTATCTAATATTTACAATGTAATAAATGATAATTGTACACCGTATATTCTTGTTATGCTCACCTTTATTTTATAAAATTATATTTTTTTAAGTAATCAAATATTTTAAGTAATCAATTAAATATAATATATGACAAACATATAATATTTTTACTTGTAAAATTTATAAATGTTTAAAGCAATCAAATATAATACTATTAAAACTTATAAATATCTTTATTATTTACCTTTGTAAAAATAAAACACATATAATATTCTTAGTTTATCTATCCTTACTAGTAATCTTATGATTGTATCTAATATTTACAATGTAATAAATGATAATTATACATTGTATATTCTTGTTACGCCCACCTTTATTTTATAAATTTATCATTTTTTAAGTAATCAAATATTTTAAGTAATCAATTAAATATAATATATGATAAACATCTAATATTTTTACTTGTAAAATTTATAAATATTTTAAGTAATCAAATATAATATTGTTAAAACTTATAAATATCTTTATTATTTACCTTTGTAAAAATAAAATACATATAATATTCTTATTTTATTTATCTTTACTAGTAATCTTATGATTGTATCTATAATATACACAATATAATAAATGATAATTATACATTGTATAGTCTTGTTTTGATCATCTTTATTTTATAATATTATCTTTTATTAAGTAATTAAATATTTTAAGTTATCAAATAAATTATAATCAATGTTAAATATCTTTGTTTGATTCAAAGCGCAATATTTTTTATTATTAAAATTTATAAATATATTTATTATTTGTTTGTGAAAATAAAGCGCATTTAATAATTTTAATTCTTTTATCTGCAATATTAATCTTATGATTGTCTGTCTCTAATATTTATGATTTATAAAATAATAATTGCCTGGACTCGAATATGAATCAACCCGTCAAAACTCGACCCGACCTGACCCATTAAGTTAACCCGTAGCTAATTGAATCCAACCCGTCAAATTATATGAAATGACCCCACCCATCAGCTTAATTCAAAACAACTCGGACACAGCGGGGCTAACCCCATCATATTATATGAAATGACCTGAATGGGCCGAAGCCACCTACTTATGTGAACTAGAAAATGACCCGAAACCAACCCGACCCTACCAGTCAAGTTAATCTAAAATGATTCGAATCCGAGTTTTCTTAACCCGGACCGGATCCGACCCAACAAATTGACCCGGAACCGAAATGACCAAACCCGAAACCGACCCAACTCGACAAATTGAATGACCTGAAATGACTCGAACCCAAAATGATCCGACCCGCCCGCAAAAATTAAATAACCCGACCTGTTATGACCTGACCCGGCCCCGACCCGATTGACACTTCTAATTTTTATTAAATAAATTTTAAATAAAATCATCTGTTGTTATATTTTAGATATTTATATTTAGAAGAAAATAAATTACCGCCGACTAGCGCCCGCCTCTGTTTTCTTTCTCTTCTCCGTCTTCTCGTTCTTTCGTTTCCCGAAAACCAAACCCGACCCCTGACCTGCACCTTCCTGCTCCCTTCTCTGCCTGCATTCTCCAGCCATCACCACACTACCTCACCTCTGCAACTTCGCCACCGGACTACGGAAGCACGCGAGCAAGGCCGCAGCAACTTCGGGCAGCGCGAGCAGCGCGAGCAGCGCTATCTCATTTACGCCACCACGACTCCACGACCGGCCACCTCCAGCGAAATCCTCCGCCGGCGAGCGTTCCTCGACCTCAATCGAATCTCCACCGCCCTTAATCCACTCTGTTTGCTGATTTCTGTTGGTATATCTTTCCCAAACCTGAACTCTTATCTTGATTAACCTAAATTTATTGTCGGATTCAGTGTGTACGTGTTGTATGATTGATTTGGATGGATTGCAGGTTGTTGTTTTGGTTGATTTCAGGGGTTGTGATTTTTTACCCGGATTTGCCCATTTGGGTCTATTCTTGTGATCTTAAATGATTTTATCAATTTTTTATGCAGAATGCTTAGGTATATGTTTAATTGTATTTGGAAACTATAAATTTGATAATATGTGCGAAATCAATCAGAATTGAATTTTTAAGTCAAAATTTTGCAGATTTAATTTATTAAATTGATTATATAATTCATGTTAATGTGTTTAATTTTATTTCTGAACTGTCAATTTAAATATTTGAGTTAGATTTTATCGGATTTGCATTGTGGGCTTAAAAAATCTAATTTTGTTAAATTAGGTATTTCCTTTATTGTTTTTGATCAATTAATTATACAATATGTTATAAAATAGTTCTAATTGCATTTCCAAACATTCAATTTATGTAAATTAATAAAATTTGAATGAATTGTATTTTTGGGCCTGAAATCCTAACTTTCAAAATAAAATTATGAAATTGGTTATTTGTATACTTGGTTCTTCTGAAATTGATTTTATAGAATTGTTTGAAATGGTCTTAATTGCCTTTTAACACCTTCAATTTAGGTTAATTGATTTGAATTTTCCGAATTCGTATCTTGGAGTAAAAATCATAATTCTTGGAAATGGGTTTTCCAAAATTGTTTTTCTTTGGGGTTTTCTACTTAGTTGATTATTCATTTTGATTTAAAATCAATTAAATTGTGTTTCTGACTTATCGTTTTGGATCAATTTTCTGAAATTGATTGGGTTGACGTTTTAAGTTGTAAACCCTAATTGTTTAAGTGGTTTTGATAAAATTTACTTGTTTTTTATTATTCTATATTTCAATTAATTTTCTCTAACTTAGTTCTATGATATGTATAGGTGATCTAAGAAGTGGATCCCGAAGCTAGGGTATTCCTTCTTGTGCTAGAATACCTTGAAAGCTAGGTAAAACTTCTAAACTCATAGTTAATAACTCTTATGTAACGATGTGTGTTGTTCCATTTCTTGTATGTGCTAGGAGCATGCTAGATTTTGTTGAGAAGGCATGTGATATTATATAAAGTTGTATATCAAACGAGCAAGTATGACATGTTTGTGTGTCTTGGCCATTTAACTATTTTGCATTCTAATGATGCAATGACCTTGTGTTGGGATATCGTTTTAAACATGATTCTTTATAATTGTAATTCATAAGTTATATATGCCTTGAACAAGTTATGATATATAAACAAGAAAGTGAGTAGGTGTACTATGATCTATTCTTTTGGTATCATGTTTGTTAATGTGAATAAAAAGTGGTTGATTTCATCATTGTTAAACATATCCAATTTTGCCAAGAACATTAATGATGGGTTATGCTTAATAGAATATGTGGTCATGGGCATAAGTGGCGAATAATTTAAGTGACAAGTAAAGTGAACAAATTATGGAAATTGTGTGATAGGTCATCATAGTAGTCATAGTAGGTGATTTCAGTCCACCTATGAGAACTGTGTTATAGGTCACCATAGTAGCCATAGCTAGTGATTGTATATAGTTCACCTCAAGTAGCCTCGGGATGGCTTTCGAGGTAGGGTTGTGTGGTTGATGCCTTTGTGATTTCGTATATGCTATGCCAGTACTGCGATATCGAGACCCCTACGGGTTCTGTAGATGCTATCAATACTTAAAGATTATGGTGTTTTGGGTGGTTGTGATGGTCATAGCCGTAGAGTTATAGGGTACAATGTTTGCCGTAGCTGCAGAGCTATAGGTGACGTGTTTGTGTGGGTTCTTTGGCTGCCTTGTCCTTGATGTGAATAATAGTATATATATGGACAATATTATGCTTGGGATGTGAGTAATACTATATATTGAAAATTGACAAATAAAATAAGTGGAATGAATAAAAGAAGTGAATTGTGATATCATATACAATGAAATGGATAATAATGTGAATTGGAATGTGTGATGTAATATCTTTTGGCAGAATTGATCAATAAGTGGTTTTATGAGCTAAAGTGGAATGATTATATGCAAATAAGTGAATGGTGTAAATGGAAATAAATAAAGTGAATAGTTGTGTGTAAGTGAATGTATCATGATATTTGGTTATAATCGGTTCTTTTGTTCTTATGTCATATTATGTTGCTGTGTGAGTCCTTTGGTTATCCATGATTCACTAAGTATATGTATATCATGCCATGAGATTTCGTGTGAGCGTATAACACAAATCCAATTGTAATGAATGAATTTCATTATCTTTCATGACATTCTTCCATAATGGCATATTTCTACTTCAACATGTTCTTCTGTGAATTCACTTAAGATTGTATGTTTTTGGGATATGCATTGATCTTGGGTCATAATCATAATTAATTTGTGAAATATTTTTAATCTAAAATTTTTCAAACAATTTCAAGACGGAAAAATTTTCAGATAAAAATTATTAATATAATTTTAACACTTTAAAGTTGATTTTATAATTGAAAGAAAATTATTTTTCGTTAATGAATTATAACTCTAAAATAGAGTCATAATTCATGACGGAGTTATACTTGAAAACAAATATAAAATAATAAAATCAAAACACATAATTGAAAAAGAAATATATTTTAAACGAAAAGTGAATAATGTGAATTTAATAAATTGAGGATCTTAACTATTAGCTTCTACCTTTAACCTCAAAACCGTTTTCAGAGAGCAATTTTCACCATCTTCGGTAGGGCTGTGAGCAAGTCTTATTAAGCTAAATCTTTATTGTTCAAGTTTGATTTGTTTATTAAATAAGTCGAGCTAGTTTATTTTTTGGCAATCTTTAAATAATGATGTTCATAAGCAAGTTATGAATGAGCCGAGGCAAACCGGGTTTCGAGTTGGCTCTAATAATGAAAATAAGTTTGAATTTGTCCATTGACTTGATTTGTGTATGTAAATATATATATATTTTTTAATTTGAACGCAAGATTATAATAAAATGCCTTATGTTCTTTTCTTTATCACGAATCACGATCGACTAGTTTTTGTGTAACAAAATATTTAGTTTGAAATTAATTATTGTGAATGTATATATATAATAACTACTTATATATGATGGGGTACTTACAGATGTGTCTAATAAACATTTACATGAACGACAAGCAAGCTTTTAAATTATCATAAATCAAGTTTCTAAATGAGTTGAGCTTACATAGGATTCTACTTGTCTCGTATGATAAAACGAGTTTAAAAATCAAATTTAAGCTTGATTTATTTAACTAAATGAATGAATCAGACATAATTAAATCAGGTTATGAACCCGCTCAACTCATTAACAACATTTTCTTGAGACTTTTTTACACCCCAAGGATAGGAGTAGAGCTCTTCATGAATGCTTTATTGCTTAAATTATCCTGAGCAAAGACAAGGAATTTGTCTTTTGGCCACCAGATGCACATAAACAGAGAATAACTCAATCCGGCTATCCTCATTCCATATCTTCAGTTTTACAATCTTGTTTTACTAATTGAATTACGGTTGAATATACTTTATTTAAAATATATATTTACTCAAGTTAATATATAAATTAAAAGATTTTTGCAGTTATGGACAATTCTTTTCAAACCGAGTCCACTAGTATTTGCTCGAGTGGTTTATGAAACCTCAACCGTTCAAAACTTAACAGTGACCTTAACAAAATATCAACATTCAAGTCATTTTCAACCTTTATAATTATTGATACGATATCTACTATATACAACAAAAACCATTTAGATTTGCCTATATTAGGTTTTGTTATCATCATCACATCATCGTAAATAAGAACATATTTTAAATAATAGTAATTATCATAATAATTATAAAAATACATTTATTATTATTATAAAATCAAAGGAGATTAGATCAACAAAACATAGACAACAAAAACATAGCTTAGAAAATCACAAAATCCTTAAGAAACTTAACTTGGTATTATTTTATGATAAATTTCCATTAAGGCAATAAGTGCATATCTTAAAACCAAAACGAAGATGAAAATCTGCTTCACAGTCCCTTAAAGAAAAGGTGAAGTTTTTGGTCCCAGGAGAGAAAAAACATACAACTACAGATTAATAGTCCATGCTATCACACATCACAAGGCAACAGGTTTTAGTTTTTAAGCCTCTGGTGATGCCAAGCTAGCTTCAGCCTCTGCCTTGCCCTTGTGTGCTTCAAAATTGTCAATTGCAACCTGGAATTCATCTGTGTCTCCAACAGCTCTCATGGTGTAAAAGTACACGCAAAATACAAAACTTGTCAAGCTCCCAGCAACTATGAGATTCTTCATATTAGGAGCAAGAGAGGGAAATCCTCCAGCCATGTTGTAATATAAGTATATTTTTGCAGTCTATTTAATACCCTAAAAACCTCTCAATTGTTGTCTGACAAAGGGGAAAGAAAGGATGCCTGGGCAGCTGGGCTTCTGGGTTGGACCCACATCCTGTGCAGGTTTTAACTATGCCCTATCTTTCTATATATATATATATATATATATATATTTATTTATTTAATTTTTTTTCTGCAATGAAGTGGGGGAGGCCTGGGAGGGGAAGTGCCAAAAAACAGGGAAGGGGGCCGGGCTGCCTGGTTAGGGATTACAATGGATCAAATTTGGATCGGTTTTGATTATCCATCGAATTTTTTAGGTAAAAAGTTCTAAATGGTTTCAATAATTTTTTTAAAGTAAATAATTATTTAAGTACCAATATACTTATGTTTTATATGTAATTTTTGGTAAAAAAAAATGCCGGAGAAAAGATAAATATTTTAAAGTAGGTATTTTAACTTTCCAAATGATATTTTAATATTTTCAAAATCAAATGTATAAAGTAAATATGGAGAAATAAGACAAAAAATAAAGTACGGCCCCAAACAAGATCATGAAAGTATGAAAATAATGTGTTTGTATTATATATATATAAATATGTCTAGTAGGTCGGGTTTGGATCTAAAACTACTAGATATAGACCTATTTAAGTATATATGGACCCAGATCCAATCCAGATGCATTGGCTCCAAAACTCTTAAACCTATACATATTACCATCCCTACATCAAAGTAAGTTTCGACCCTACGATGCCATATGTATTATATAAGGTGTTCTCAACTATTAGATTATGGGAAGTACATCTTATATTCTATATGGTTGATATTTTGTAGACTTTATTAAAAATAAATAAATAAATTCATTTAATTTTCTTTGAGACAATTTGTTACCACTTATTTAATTATTATATTACTACTAATGTGTTTGTTTTACAAATCATTATTTATATTATTGTTTCTGACATGTTTCATATTGTTTGTTTTACATATTATTTTTATAATCTCATATCTATATTATCTATCATATTATTATTTAATGACTAGAACCTCCTAGTTTTTATTAAATATTTAAGTTATCCTACACTATTATTTTTATACCCTTATTGATTATACTCACTCACCTCCATTATTATTATTGTCATTATTAATTAATTCATTAATTATATTTATTAATAATTATTTATTTTTATTTTTTAATAATATTAATAGTAATTATTAATATTAATATTATAAATTACTAATATTAACATATATATTAATTATTATTAATTACTAGTCGGTATTGATATTAATTATTAATATCAATTATTATTCTTATTATTAAGTAATAGTATCGAATATTATTAATAATATAATTATTATTAGTAATATTAATTATTATTTATTTATATAATATTATGAACAACATTTATAATAATTAACATTCATAAATTGTGATATGTGAAGCTTATAAGCTAGGAGGGGGCTACTCTCACTGACCAGTTTGCTAATTAAGAAAGGTGATGTCCGTAATGCTGTAAATAGATCTTCCATGGGCTAAGACAAGTTGGTTGTTAAGGTCAGATATGGCCATACCAAAATGTCAACGTCCCTGCTTATGGTATGACAGTGATTGAAGGCTGACAATTTATCCCCAAATAAAATTTTGGCCCCTCCTTTGGCCTGTATTTATGAAGGTCTATTCCTGGAAACATATGATGAGCACCCACCCATATGGGTTGATTTTTGATTATACCTTAGATCTAATTCAGTGTAATACTCTCTTCCTCTGCAAGTTGCTGCCTGCTTTTATTTACATCTCTTTTAGCCTAAGTTGTGTGTCTTCCTCGAAAGGAGAGTGAAAAGAAACATTTTGATAATTTAGAAATACTTCTATGGCTTTAAAGGAGAGTCAGAAGATTTGATGAAACCCACCTTACCTGTAGCAACTTCGGTAAGGTGCTTATTTTACTGTTGTCTCTCTTTAGTTATTAATTTGTGGTTTAACTACCAGTTCTTTTCAAATTACTGACAAGGACTGGGTGAGTTCGGGATAATTTGGATCGGGGAATGGTGTTGCACTGCAGGCCTACTAATATTATCATTGATGCATGATGCTCCAGCTGCTAATTACTGTGCTCTTTGTTCCTTTCACTATGCTTGATGCTGGCTGTGGGCACCTGAATCATCAGCCCTTAACAAACTGCTTCGTCAGTGACGGATGATTCTGTAATTTAGCTGAGCTGCGGCTATTTTATACCTTCGTATCAATCCTTTATCCTTTCTTTACTTTCTTCTTCTTCGTTTCCTTTTTTTTTTCTCGTTGGTACAAGGAATTCTACCTATTAGATGGAGCTTGACTGCATCGGTAATCTTTCTTCTGAGTGTAATATTTCTTCTGCCACAGTCACCTCTTAATTTTATCCTACCTGTGGTTTGAACTTTGAAACAAATTTAACCGAGTCTCTTGAATCTGTCTTTGCATGTGATGATGTGAGATTATGAATGTTCATCTATTCACTGGTGAGTTTTTCCTAGGTCACTCATGCTGGCATAAGTTGACAATAATCATGAAAGGTGCATCTGTTTTCTTTTCTTTTTTTAATAAGATGTGTGGTATTAATGTGTATAATGGGGCTCGTCGAGAGATTTGCTTAAATTTGTCCTCTTTGTCCAAGCTGCAGATCTAACGTATCAAATCGACTGCATAAAATATACTCATATTACAACATGGCTGGAGGATTTGCCTCTCTTGCTCCTAATATGAAGAACCTGGTAGTTGCTGGGGGCTTGACAGGTTTTGTATTTGGCGTGTACTTCTACACCATGAGAGCTGTTGGAGGCACAGATGAACTCCAGGTTGCAATTGACAAGTTTGAAGCACACAAGGGCAAAGCAGAAGCTGAAACAAGCTTGGCATCACCAAAGGCTTAAAGCCTTAATCTTGCTGCCTTGTGATGTGTGATAGCATGGACTATTAGTCTGTACGTGTATGCTTTTGTTCTCCTGGGAATAAAAACTTAACCTTTTCTTTTGAGGACCGTGAAGCAGATTTTTATCATTTTTTAGGTTTCGAGATATGTAGTTATTGCCTCAATGAAAATTTATCAGAAAATAATACCGAGTTAAGTTTCTCAAGGATTTTGGAATTTTGTAAGCTATGTTTTTGTTGTCTATGTTTTGCTGATCTAGTCCCATTTGATTTTATAAAAAAATGTATTTATATAGTTATTATGATGATTACTATTATTTATATTATGTTCTTATTTTTTACGTGAATATAAATGGTTTTTGTTGTATATAGTAGAGATTGTATCAACAATTATAAAGGTTGAAAATGACTTGCATGTTGAGATTTTGTGAAGGCTATCGTGGAGTTTTGAATGGTGAAAATGACTTGCATGTTGAGATTTTGTGAAGGCTATCGTGGAGTTTTGAATGGTGAGGCTTCATAAAACGCTTGGGCAAATAGCAGTAGATTTTGTATAAAGAATTATCTGTAACTGTAAAAAAATATATTATATATTAACTTGAGTAAATTTATATTTTAAATTAAGTATAGTAAACTGTAATTTAATTCGTAAAATACAATTGTAAAATTGAAGACACAGAATGAGGGTGGTCAGATTGATTTATTCTCTGTTTATATGCATTTGTTACTTGTTAGGCAAAAGATAATTTATTTATTTATTTGCTCTGGGTAAATTTCAAGATACTTTTTGCGAGAGTTTTTCCCCTTCCTATCCTTAGGGTGTAAAAAAGTCTCAAAAGAATGTGTTAATAAACAAGTCGATTTGCATCTCAATCTAATTGTGTTTGATTTATTTATTTAATTAAATAAATTATATTTCAATTTGATTTTTAAACTCATTTTATCATACAAGACATGTTCAATGCTATGTAAACTTATTTCATTTGTACACAAATCGACATATTTATTAACTTAATTGATGATATTTAAAAAGTTCATTTGATGTTTATGTAGATATTTGTTTGACGCATTTATAAATACCCTAATATATATATATATATACTTACAATAATTAATTTCACACTAAGTATTTAGTTACATAAAAACAAATCGATGGTGATAAAGATAAGAACATAGAATATTTTATTATAATTTTAATCTCATTTTAAAAAAATATTTACATACACAAATCAAGTTAATGAACAAATTAAAACTTATATTTTATTATTAGAGCCAACTTGTAAACCGATTTGCCTTGGTAGAGCATACATCGGCCTAAAACTTGACTAGAATTATTAATCCAAGACCAATTAGGATCGAAATCAATAAATTATATATTTTTTATATTAAAATTTTATATTTTTTTAGATAAATTATTAACAAAATTTTAGGTGAGACCGAAACCAATTAAGTACTGATTTTTTTATAATTTGGATCCGAAATCTAGACCAAAAATCAGAATACTAGTCCGATCTTGGACCGAAACCTAAAATAACCTGTTGGGTCTGGTTCAAAATTCCGGTTCGGACTGAGTTTTGAACACTCCCATCATTCACACCTTATTTATTTATTTATAACCAAAATCATAAATGAAAATTAATATTTAAAGATCGTCAAAAATTAAATAACTTAACTTATTTAATAAATAAATTAAACTGGAGCAATAGAAGATTTAGCTTATGTTCACAGCCCTACCGAAGATGGCGAAAATTGCTCTCTGAAGACACTGGTTTTGAGGTTAAAGGTAGAAGCAGATAGCTAAGAACCTCAACCATCAGTGATGCTGATGCATATCTTTGTGGAGATAGCTGAGCGAGCCTGAGGCAGAAGGGGAAGATTTCCTTGCATCATTTGGATACACAAAATATAAGATTGATAGACAAATAACCCAGCGAAATTGGAGCAAAAAGTTCGCATATGTGGAGAAATATAGCCGTTTATCTCAAGAATTGTCAGCAAAATGGTAATTATTCTCAACCTTCTATGCGCTCATTCATATGATACTTTCAATTATGACATCAGCAACTTTATAAGTGGCAAGTAATGCGAGGATACTCCTGTGTTGCTCATAATCTTCGCAGAACTGAAGCCTCAATTTCAGCCTACAGAGATCCTAGACCCACGGAGGGAAACAGCAACACAATCAAAGTCGATTTTTAATTACCGATCCCAAGTGATGCCTTCATTCTGTCAGCAATGTGAGGCAAAGTGTTGACGCTGTCTTCTATTGACAGGTTAACGCAAGATTCCATGTTTCTCATGGCATCGGATTGGCCTTGCTGCTTCAATGTCTCGTATCTGTCCTGGCAAACCATCAATGATCGCTGCAATTTTTCCTGCATGCATTTTTTAACACAGTAAATAAGCATAGCGCAGATGGAGACAGCAATTGTAAAATCCTTGAAACCTTTGCTCATTTTTTATGAGTCACGGGAAGGGGGTAGGGCGGTGGCAACAATTCAGTTGCATTACAATGAATTGGCATGACTGCTGGGCAAGCCAACAACGTCAATGAAACAAAATAATTCAGCCCAAGAGAACGAAACCACTTGAGATTTAATTATTGCTAGAGGCAAGTATCAATTTGCAACTTTCAGAAATTTAAATATCCATACAAAAACGAGCAATTTCTGAATCAAATTCCCCTAGTATATATCAATTGACGGTGGCGTTTGGGCCAATAATAGGGATCCATCATTCGGAGCTCAACCCTCAGCGTTGTTACCTGGAAAGAATGAAAGACACTATGCTTTCATGCATAAAGTCTGTATATAGAGAGATACAGAGTTTTCCACAAAACTTTGTATATATAATGATTGAGTTCCAATGAGAACCTAAGTTAAAATCGGAATTGAGAACGAATGATAGTCTTTAGAATAATACAAATCAAATTAAACCCTAAACCTAGCCCTAAGCCCTAAACCCAAACCCTAATCCCTAACCATAAACCTAAATTACAAAAATCTAAAGTGAACAGAATAAACCCTAAACCCAAACACTAATACGTAAAGCCTAAAGCCTAAAGTCTAAACCTAAACCCAAACCCTTATTCATAAACCATAAACCATGAGACCTAAAATCCTAAACAATCCAAAATCCTAAACATTAAACCCTAAACCACAAATCACAAACCTTAAAACCTAAACTATACTAAATCTAACAAGCCTAAAATAAATGAAATAAACCTTAAACACTAAGCCCTAAATCTAGAAAAGCTAAAACAAATGAAATAAACCCTAAACCTCAACTCTGTATCTAAAATAAAATGAATCCTAAAAAACTAACATGAACAAAATAAACCCTTAACCCCAAACAAATCTAAATAGCTTACAATGAAAAAAATCCAAGATTTATAAAAGAAATAGGAAAAATCCCAAACTCCAAACAAATCTAAAAATCTAAACAACTTCAAATAAATATAATAAAGCCAAAACTCTAAACCATAAACAAAAAACAAATATAAAAAACCTAAAATCAATGGAATAAACCCTAAACCATAAATACTTCTTAAAAAAGAAATCTAAAAAACCTAAATTTAATAATAAAAAGTTAAAGTAATAACAATAAGGAAAAGAGAACACAAAAAAGGGACACGAGAGGTTTGATCCAGCGCAACATGCAGCATAGGGGGCTTCAAACCATCGGGCCAAATCATGAGTTATGATATAAAGGTTATCATCAGTATACATAAACAATGCTTAAATAATAAACCTAAAACCCAGCATGCGCACCTTCTGTGCTACTGCTGTCATTTGTTCCATTTTTTTCCAATATTACAAAAAGTTTCTCACCCATGCAATAAACAAAGCTAGTTTATGATTTCTATTATTCGCATACATCAAAACATTTTAGAAATTTATACACACACATACTCTCTAAGGTTAAGGAAATCATCCAACAACCTTCTCCCTAGTTTCCCATACCAAGCAACACCAAGCTCTCATGTATGGTAATTTCGTGATAGTTAGTGATATTGGTAGACCATTTCTCATGCAAGTTCCTAAAAGCCAAGGAAAAACTATTGACAATCAATTAGTATCACCTCATACTATTGATTATGACTCTTCCAAACTAGAAGTCTAGGCATTTATTGGGTTGCTTGAGCACGGGACTTTATCTTTAGCATTTGGTTTTTTCAAATTAGTAGCTCTGCCAAGGTGCAAGAGATTCAGATTCCTCATGTGTCGTGTCAGGTTAAAGAATGCCTTGATATGGTTATTCAGGTTGCAGAGATATTGGTCCTGGGCTGGGTTATACTTGTAGTTACAGGCTGGTGTTTTTCATGATCCCAAATGCTCATGTTGGTAGAATAAAAAAGAGTTAATTTATTCATTTACCATCACCCAAAAAGGAAACAAAATCAATATTTACAAGTATAGAAATAATCCTTAACAAATAAAAACAGGAAACAGTCCAAAAGGCAAGCTGCTACAATTATGATCCTTGATACTCACAAGATGATAGCCAGCTTGCAAGTTGTCAAAAAGAAGTGCAATCTACGAGGAGAATAGCCCTAATTGCAGGCTGACTTTGAATATGAGAAGCCAATATTTTCCCGTATGAAAGCTTCATCCAGAAGTACTTTCCTTCACAGAGTCTAATTATGAAGCGGTTCTTGAACATACGTATTTGCTAGAAAAATACAATCATGCAGTGTCTTGCATCACACATTTGGAGCAATTAACTATATTATTTACACCTTCCTGACATAATCTGACAACAACCACCAGGTATTAATCCAGCAATCAACGAGCATCCTACCTAAACCTACTCCTTGTAGCTGTGCAAACAAACTGTAAGGTCATGTTTTCCTCAAAGATCAGCAAGATCCTATGGAAAATATAAGAAAACCTATATTGCTCCGGAATACGAGGACTATGCAATGGGAACCCACAGTACTGAATCATTTCATCGAATAAACGTAAAACTAGCAACCATCCCACCAACAACCCATGAGAATCAATCAAAAAGAAAAAAATTGTCGAATCCAAGCGGAAGAAATCCCTCATAGAATACCTTTCTCATAGAAAATAAAAAACGTAGATAAAAATCCAAGTCCAAATCCCTTACAGAACACCCTCTTAGAGCGCAAGATCAGTATTATCTGCAAAGGGAACTACCATGTTGCAAAGCATCGCCCCGAAGAGGCCGATTGTCAAAAGGATAAGGTCAATACGCCTAAAACATTTGCTTTTATCTGCTTATATAAAATTGGAGCACAAGTGAATTTGTGATTGAGTGATTGTACCATCGTTATACATTTGGTGAGAGACAACGAAAGATGTTCACCTGAAATTTGGCTAACTCGGAATCGACGAAATTTTGGGCCATCATCACAGGAGCACTGCATTGCTCAACACAATTGGTTATCTCATCTTGCTTTCTGCTCCGATCGAAACAATCATACGCACACTTAAAGTAGGCTCTCTGCCCAAAAATCATGAAAATTATCAGATACCTCTTTAGATCAACATTACCCAGAAAAAAAAAGATCAGGAATACAAAGAGGATGGGAAGAGAATGAGAGAACTAATAGGAACCTGAAGAGTGAAATTGACATGATCTTGAATGCTCGAAAGTTGGGATTGAGCAGCTGCGTTTACTTCGTTCAATTTCCTTCTCATTCGCTCCGAAACAAGTTGCTCTTCAGCTGCGGCTAGTGGATTCATATTCTCTCCCAAACTTTGTTTTCCGGAGACTCTGGAGATTCAAATTTTCCTTTTATTCTATCGCTAGACTATCAGGGATGCAGCAGAGTGCTCGTCAAGAAACAAAGGGTTTAGGGTTTTAACCGCACCCGTAGCCAAGTGCGAGTTTCTGACCTGTGGTACGTTGGGGAGCACCTCTGGGTCGTGTTGATCTGGAGCAAGGCGCGGCGTCTAACAAGCGTATTATCTCTTTGAGAGAATGACGTAATTCAACGAAAAAATAGACTGTAGTACTGTTTAAGAAGCTTAATACGTAATTTAAATCTAATCTAAAATAATAATGTATAAAGTAATAATATTGTAAAATATTTAGTTGACAGAATATATTTATAGATAAAATATTTTAAAATATAAAGTAATAATTATTATTCACAATTTTAAAGTTTGATGGATTTAATTTTACCACTAATCTCATATATCCTTAAATGCAAAATCATAAACCAAAAATATTATTCTAATAATTTAATAATAATAATAATTAATAAATTATTTTAGCATTAATATAATAAAAATAATAACTTAAAGAATAATAAAATATTATGATTAATAAAATATTAGTATACAATAATCTATGATTAATAATTAGTAATAATATATTAATTATTATGGGTAATGATATAATTAATGATAATAATTATCATATTATTTTTATCAATAAATTATAAATGATTAATGTAAAATAATTTAAATTTATTGTTAAATGGTTAATAATAATTATAATAATAATAATTGATAATCTTAATAATAAAAATTATTAATGATAATTATTAATAAAGACTTATTCATTATAAAACTTATTTATATTAACAATATTATTAATTAGGAATTAAATATTAATATTATTAATAATTTGTATTATTTATTAATAGTTAGAAATAATAATTGATTAATGATAATATATTAATTAATAAAAAAAAATTTAAAATATTTAATATCTTATTAAAAAATTATTTAATAATAATAATATATTATTATTATTAATGATACTTATGATTAATTAGCATTATTATTGATAATTATTAGTCATTATTAATCATAATAATAATAATTTTTATTCATAATAATCATTATAATTAGTGTTGATTGATAATTAATAAATAATATTAAGATTAGTATTATGTTATTAATCAATAATTAATACTAATGATATTATTAATAAATTATATTTATTATAGTAAAAATATATTTTATATTTATTTATTTTTCATAATCTACAACAATTACATGAACTATCTAATAAAAAAATAATAATCAAAGATACTAAACGTAATGTAAACTAAACCACACACTCAAATTTAACTTCATTTATTACTAGAAAGGGATCCGAATCTTATAATCCAAGAAACTTTAAGTGTATGTTAGATATACATGTTTGGAATTTTAAGCATCAGATTGCTTAATATGTAACTAAGGGTATAATCAATATCGTATCCGTAAAATATTGGGTTCTAATTCATTTGTTTGGGATGGTTGTGTTTAATGTGATGTGCTTAAGAGTGTTGAGTTTTGTGAGTTGTTGAGTCTTATAGGTAATTTTATGAGTAAATTGTGAATTAGAGTTTCTATAATACCTCATCCCAAAAACATTCAAATTGTATTTAGAATTATGTTGATATAAAATAAATGAGTTTGGGTTTTAAAATAGACTTGAAATTCTAATAAAAATGTAAATTTTAGGCGTATCAATCGACTGGTGCATTGGGAAAATCAACATTCTTGTTCAGTTGTTCTCAACAAACCAGTTGACTAGTTTGCCCAAACCGATCGATTGGTTGTCCTACGATTGCAGATCCATTCCTGATTTTGATTTGAATTTCTCTCTAATGATTACGAAAACTTCTTATTTAAGTTCAATTATGATAATAAGTATGTTTTAGTATTCTGTGATTATTTTTACATTATTTAGATCATTATATAATTTTAATTAGTATTTTTTTTCCAAAAAGGTACTTTTGGAGGCAAGCTTCACCTTTTTTTTCTCCCTCACCTCTCCCTCTCTCTTCTAGTAGATGGGGTTGCGATAATGACTTTGTGCATCATCCCCTAACTTGTTAACCAACTACCATACCCATTTCTAACTGCACTCAACCCCCACCATCCCATCAAGTCAGCCCTTACTTCTTGGTTTGCCAATACTCAACCTCACCAGTCTCATCCCCTTTTCCCTATGAATGTCAACCAGCCTTGCCTCTATACTTTTCCTTTTAGATCCTTTCTCATTCCTCTCTTATGTTCTTCCTCTCTTCTCCTTTATCCTTGTGGAAAATTTCCCTAAGTGTTGAGTACCCTTCCATTCCCCTCTTCTTCTCACTATTGAGAAAAACATAGGCTCTCTCTTATTTTCTTCTTTGATTATGCAAGCATTATGTTTCTTTATCTTCTTCTAATCTTGGTTTTATTTCTCTCTTGCTTTCTTTAAGCAAGGAAGAATTAAAGTTGAGAAAGGTTGAAGATTCCAGCTCTTCCTTTGACACCTTATTTTTTTGAGGGGAAAAACTGGTGTTTTGTGCCCTTCTTCTTCCTTTGATTTTTCTTGGTTTTAATGAAGTTTTGAAAGAGGATTTTAATGATTTTAACTTTGATTCTCTTAGGGATAAAGTATTGCTAGCTAAGCCATCCAGTAGGAGTTTTGTATTAGAAGAATTGCTTCAAGGTAAGGTATTCTTATCTTTAACATAATTAGGTTTTTGTGGCATATTGGGGTTCTATGTGTTTGGTGCTTATATGAGTATGAGCTAATTGTTTTCCATGTCATAAGCATGCGGTATAAATCTTCCAAGTTAGTGTTGTTGGAATTCTCATCTTTTTAAGCATAAAATTAGTTATTTGAGCATGATTTGTTTAAATATGTATATTACCATATATCCATGTGATTCTATATGTGCAACATGTATTTTATATGTGTTTTGACATAGAAGCATGTTAGGATTAATATGGTAAAGTGTGGTAAAATTTAGTGTGTGTTTCGCAAGTCTGTATAGCGTTTTACCTAGACCAGTCGATCGGCTCCTCAAACGCATCAACTAGCTTTATGAGAAGTTGAATGGTTTAGATTTTTGGATCGGTTGGTCGCGAGATCAGTCGATTGGTTTGGTAAACCAGTTGATTGGTTTTAATAAATAGTCAATCAATTGGTTAACCTCATTGAATGGTGTCCCTACAAACCAAAATGGGTTGGTATTTGCTTAGACCTATTGACCGGTTGGACCAAACCAATTGACTGGTTACTATGACCAATCAATTGGTTGGTCAAACCCATAAATTGGTTTCTCCCTAGGCCAAAATGGGTTGGTCTCAACTTAAACCCATTGACCGATTGGACCAAACCAGTTGATTGGTTCACATGAATGATTGATAGGTGATGCCAACCAGTTGACTAGTTCTTTGATATTGTTTTAGTCCAGGTCTGGTACGACCAAAGTAGTTGATTGGTCTAAAGGACCAATCAACTGGTTTAGCTAGAAACCCACTAGTTTGTTATAATTTGTTGTGTTTCTCTTAGGCCTTTTGTGTCGGTACTTCCATATATTTACAACATTCTAGTGATGATTTTAATTATGGTTGACCTGATTTAATATGAACCACCATGATGATATTTGAGACTTGATTTTTGGTTAAGTTTGGTGTCATATCTAAACATCCAATTGATGACTTTTATGCCTTGTGGATGAGTTTGATGCCATTTTAAACACCTAATTGGTGGCTTTAATGCCTTGTGATGTGTTTGGTGTTATCACTTGGAAACGCCCAATTTGGTTGAATAATAGATTTTAACTGTATTTGGTGTTATCAATTGGAAACACCCAATTTATTTATGTGTGGACTTCTTGTGATTTGTGATATCACTTGTAATATAAAATAATGGTTTAAGATTTCGTTCGAGCCTTTTTATCTGGCTCTCGAGGTAGCTGGTGGGAGTTAGTGAGCATGTTGCCCTTGGTTATATTTTTCACTCAATACTTATTTCTTTATCTATAGGGTTGCGGTCGGTAGGGCATATCTTAGAGGTATAGGATTATATTGTGGCAGGCCAACATGACATCAGTGTCTATCTTGGTGTATGAGATATTCTAGTATAAGACCCCTGGCATTTTGTATAATCCTTTTCTTAGGCGAGTGTGACATCCCAACTTTTTAGCCCTTATGGCGAAGACATGCAATGTGTGGTGGGTGAGGTATCATAGTGCAAACCCCCTTGGTGTACTTCGATCACGTGTGGTGGGTGTGGTATTTTGATTTGTGGTAGGTGCACTCGATATGTGGTGGGCGTGGTATCCTCGAAGAAATCCCCTTTGATGTATCCTGACCTTGTGTGATGGGTGTGGTATCCTATCATGATTATTTGTGCTGCCATGACTTTTGTTCATAATGGAGAACTGGGTGTGGTCGAATGAACTATCTTACTAATCTAAATTTGTGTGGTTACTAAAGGAAGAATTATAATATGGTTTATATTGTATGAATTGCATGTATTACTATATTTCTATAATTCCATGATTTCCATGCAAGCATGCCATGTTGTACTTGAGTTGTCCATTATGATATCGACATGTTGTTATGTGACTTCAATGTATTGCATGAGCCTTAACATATTTTAGGTAGTATGTTTTACTAGTATTTTACCATACTGATATTGTACTTGTCTGGCCATTATGATGATTCGGCTTTTAGTCTGAAAAGCAGATAACGATTTGTAGGGTTACAACTCTCAGTTAGAGTATGCTGAGGGCAATGACGTGGGCCATTAGCGGCCATTGCTTGGGATTAGAGGTTTATGATTGTGCCTTAGAGTTAACTAGTTATTAGAATTTTATCCATTGTGTTGGGATGTTTTTGTATTTTTGGTTATTTAACCTCTTTGGTTTGATTTTCTATATTTGATTTTGTAAAATATCAACTTCATTCTATCTATAATATTGCCCTAGTCGTTGTTAATTGATATTGTCACATTAATGTTGTGGCCATGCATTCTTTTGTTTCCTTGTTCTGTTTAGCCTTGCATCAGGCATGGGTTAGGTGATGATCACACCCCTGTCATGGTTAATGTGGCGGTAACATTCCCCAAATTTATTTTCCAAACGCTTCCACATTGTCTTAAAAATAAAAAAAATTGGTTAAAAAATTAGGAGTGTTACAGTTTCTTAAGGAAAATTTGGCCGGTGTCGCTAAAATTCACACAGATGTAAATAATTAGATTAGGATGACCTTTGTTGAATTTTTATTGGCCTTAACATTGACCATTGACATCTATCATGACATTTGACTTTATGTTGACCTCTTGAATACTTGAACCTAAATGATTAAAATAAATTGAATTTATTTGGGCCATTGTGTTCATATGATTGATTTGGATACATTTAGTCATTGATTGTGGTGTGTATCTTGTATCCTTTTGTATGTTGATTAGCTGATTTGGAATAAAATACTAATAACTTAAATTGAAAGGAAACATGAGGTGGGAAAGGATATGGTGCTTTAGAATAGGGCTCCAAAGTGTATAGATGGACCTTCAATTTAAATGGCCCATTTCTTTTCTCTAGGGATTCATAAACCTTTTAGAGGATATGCGTACTTAAGGACTTAGGTATAGAGGTTCTATGTATACACAAATATATATCGCTTGACTTCCTTCGAGTTAAGTGACCTATTCATTTTTTTTAGGGTTTTTGTAACACCCCAAAATTCACTACTTTTTTTTTGAAAAGCGGAAGCAATTAAAATAGAAATACTTAAAACCTGTGAATTCTAGGAATGTTACCGCCACACTTAGTACCAGATCGGTTTTCTCCAACCGTTCCAGTACCAAGTGCTAAGGCTAAAGAAAAGATTTATTTTAAATTCAAATTAACAATTCATAAAAGGATTCGAAGATCGTACACAAAATCAGAGTATGAGAAATTAAGAGTTAATTACAATACCCTTGAAGTTTCAAATAACACTTGTAACTTCCAAATAGAAATACATTTAAACAAGATAAAACCCGATGGGTCAAATTCCGGATTGCCTACTCACTAAAATCAGGCCTGCCACCCAAAAGAGTCTCTGATCTTAATCCTGCACAAGAGGTCTGCTCCCCACCATCAGTGGATCATCACAGGACCCATCAACCAAGGTAGTATCAGTACGGGTCCAGTACTGAGTAAGGTGACTTGATCACTAAGGCCAACACATAAATACATAAATCATGCAGGACGTAAAAGAGCATATTCATAAATGCATATGATCAACCAGGTAAAAGTATAAAGGCCCAATCATAGACTGGATTAATTATTTAATTAATCTTTTATCAGAATTCGTTTCACACCATGCCTTTTATCAATCCATGTAAGTACAGGAACACCCCACTATTATTGCCGGTGGGCCGGTCACTTGCGGGACAAAGTCCACACCACTATTCCTTACCGATGGATCGGTTGGTTCCTGCTCACATGGTGTTCCACTGTAAGTAATTAGTACCTTTTAAGTGTTTTGGCAACTATGATTTATTTTTATTGAGCTCGAGTCACCCCACTATTATTTCTGGTGGGCCGGACACTTGCGGGACAAAGTCCTCACCACTATTATTACCGGTGGATCGGTCACACATAGGGTTAAACCCTAACCACTATTCCTAACCGGTGGATCGGCTGGACCCGGCTCAATAATCTTCCACTTTAAATGATTAGTGTCTTAAGTATCTTATTCAAAGGCTTTCACCAAACATGCATAAGTCACCACACATCACAAATCATAAAATTCCATAATTACACTTTAATTACCAAATACACGTGATAACCCAAACTCTAAGCAGCCTCAAAATTCATAATTAACCACTCCAAACCCTAATTCAGTGTCCTCCGTACCCTTAATTTGCTCCACGTGCTATTTTCCATCCTAAATGCTCAAACACCCAAACAACACTTACATTACCTTCCTTACATACCAAATTAACTTTCCACACGTAAATTTCATACCCATGCAGACATTAATCCCCCATGCAAACCTTAATATCATCATACAAACCCTAATACCAACATACATCCATTAATACCACCAGGTAAACCCTAGATTCCGTCATACAAAACCATAAATTCAATCCAACCAAAACCAAAGATTCACCCATTCCAAACCCTAAATTCAAACCATAAAGATTCTTCCATACCAAACCCTAAATTCAAGCCATAAAGATTCTTCCATACCAAACCCTAAATTCAAGCCATAAAGATTCTTCCACATAAAATCATAAATTAGAATCTCCCAAGGAAAACTATAAATTGAAATCCCCCAAGCAAATCATAAATTAGATTCCCCCATATAATATCATAAATTACATTTTCCCAAATAACATCATGAATTAGATTCTCCCAAACAAATTATAAATTAACTCTCCCAATCAAATCATAACTTAAATTCTCCCATATAATATTATAAATTACATTCTCCCAAATAACATTATAAACTAAATTCTCCCAAACAAACCATAATTTAATTCTCCCAATCAATCATAAATTAAATTCTCCCATATAATATCATAAATTAAATTCTCCCAAATAGCATCATAAACTAGATTATTCCTTATAAAACCATAAAATTTAGGTCAACTCACTTTCCTTAGTCAACTTCTTTCCCCATCCTCCTTTTTCATCCTTCCTCTCACACAAACCACATCGACTTCCTCACATACACAACACATATCATCATACATAATTAATACACATACCATGCACAACATACTTCAACTCCAAGTCATACCACATATAAAATATTTAATTATAATAAACATTAGATACATAACATGCGAAAACACATAATACACATAAGCACGAAAAAGGCCTTAGCACTCCTTACCTAAAATGACACCGGTCTTGGAGCACGGTCCTATTCCACTTGAGGGGTTTGACTGGGCTCACCTATTATGGGGAAGAAATACTAGGATTAGCTTCCTTCCTATACTACTATTAGTTTCTAATTTATCTTAAGTCTTGATTCTTAATTAATTATGCCCAAAACCACTAAAACATTAATACATACTATTATAATTTAAAGTAAAAAGGTGATATAAGGGTTTCTACCCTTTACCGAAATAAAGTTATTAAAGGTAATAATAATAATAATATTTATTATAATAATAATTTTAATAATAACAAATTATTACTAATAGTAGTAATATTAATAGAAAACTTAATAATAATAATAATCTAAGCCTTAAATTTACAAAGTGGATTTCGAAACCTCCCCATTTAATGATAATACTATTTGAAATGTAAAAAAAGATATTAATATTATACATATACTTATTATATAAAGTTAATATGGTTAATAATAATAATATAATTAGTAATAATGTTAAAAAAATGCTAAAAATAATAATAAAAGGCAAAGCTACGAGAATTAATTAAAATTTTAGGTTTCTACTACTCCTGAAATAATTGCAGTATCAAATAACTGATCATACTAACAATAATAATATTAATTATATTATTAATAATATTATTAAACATGGAATAATTACATTAAATAGGCAAAATTCGAGAATAATAACTTATCTTACTCAATAATACTCCCAGACCTGTCAACCAAATTTAGAAATTAAAATACAGTCAATATTACTAATAATAATAATTATAATAATAATAATTAAAGTTGAATTAATACTAAAATTTTGGCTAAAATTAGAATAATTATAAATAATTCGAAATAAAGTATTTAAAATGTCTATGGCATCACCTTGAGTTGGAGGATGAAGGTGGAACCGGCGATGGTTCCCGGAGGTGGCCGGAAAATGGGTCTAAGGGGGCCAAAAATTAGGAAAATGGGTGATGGAGAGGAAGAAAATTAAAATAATTATATGGGGCTGTAGAGGATAATTAGTAGGAGTTAATAGTTGGTTTAATAGGTGTTAGAAGTGGCGGTGGAAGGTGGTTCAACGTCTCGGGTGAAATTTTATGTCGAAGCAACTAACCAACTTTGTGCAATTATGGAGGCTTGTACAAGATGAATCGAAAGTTGTGGTTAGTTTAATTAATTAGAGGGTATTGCAGGGAAGAGATTGGTAGCAAGAGGAGGTGTTGAAGTTGGCCGGGGAAGGAGATAATGGCGTCTGATGGGGCGGTGGCAGGCAGATCTCTCTTAGGGTTTTCGAGAAGAAGAGGTCTCGAAAACATCCACCATTAGGCTATTTATAGAGTTTAGATGGGTTATTAGGGTTTTGGAGGTCGGCAGGATGGGTTTGGGTGATAGGGTTTGGGTGGCCGGCGTCAGAAATCGGCCGGCGATTGCTTGGGTTGGGTCGAAGGTTCGCGAAGCCAGAGAGAGAGAATGAGCGAGAGTTAAGGGTAATTGATTATTCCAAGCTAATGTTCGAGCCGAGAGGAAGAAAAAGAGGGGTGAATCGGTCGGTCAAATTCGTCGTAGCCGGTGCCGCCATTTTCGGGGGTGAAGTTGCAGGCTGCGTCGACGGAGGAGAAGGGAGGAAGAAGGAAGGAGAAGGGAGGTGGGCCGGTCGGCCGGGAAGGAAAAGAAAAAGGAGAACCGGGCCGGTCGGCGCGAGGGAGGAAGTCATTTAATGAAACGATGCGTTTTTATGAAATAATAAACAAAACGCAGTGTGGAAACGACGGACGAAGGACGCATGTAACGTTTAATGAAACGTTGCGTCCTGATGGAAAAGCCATCAAAACGCGGTGCGGGGAGGGGGACGACGGAAGAGCCAGCGTCGCGCTGCTGGGCTGGGCGGAAGGAAAAGAAAGGAGAAGTGGGCCGCGGGAGAGGCAGCCCGAACGAGGAGAAGAAGAAAAAAAGAAAAAGAAAAGAAGAAGAAAAAAGAAGAAAAAGGAAAGAAAAGGAAAAAGGAAAAGAAAGAAATAATTATGTTGGGTATTTAAATTAATTAAAATATTATGGATATTTAAAAATAATAATATTTGAATAAAATAATATTTAAATCCTATTTTAGTCCAAATTAGGATTTTTAAAAGATTTTTCATAAATTCCTTTTTAATTAGCAAAACACCCTAATTTTATCCAATTAAATTATTTATAAAATTAATATTAATTTGAAATTATTTTCTTCTTATTTTAAATAAAATAATTTATTTAATTTATTTTCAAAATAAAATGCTTAATTAGCTAAAATACCCAAATTCTTTTCTAATAAAAATACTTATAAATTTCTTCTTGATTTTCCCTAATTAATTCAATTTAAAAATAATTTATTGCAATAATTTTTATAATAAATATCCTTTAAATGTAGTTTATAAAATTAGAAATTTTCGGGGCATTTCAGTTTCACAGGCCCTTTAAAGTATACACGTACTTAAGAACTTTAGTACTCGAGTGTAATATTCCGATTTTAAATTAACCCTAATTTTAGGTAATTGATATTTTAATTTAATCCTAATCCTAAAGGATTAATATTTTTAATCTTACCCAAATTTTTTAATCTTAATTTTAAACCTAACTCTAACACTAATCCTAAACTTATTTTTCATTTTATTTTTTCCCCTTTTCCTCTTTTCTTCCTTTTCCTTTTTCTATTTTCTTCTTCTCTTTTTCCCTAGCAATCGTCTTCCTTTCACGTGTGACTTTCTTCCTTCTTTGACTGATTTCATTTGGTTGTGCGTCCAACCATAGGACTACCTAAATATAAAACCATTATCACCACCACCATGGCGTCCCTTAGCTCTTAGGATATATAGCACAAAAATGGTACCCATATTTCCTATGCCTCAATCCTCTTATGCCCTCAACCATTCACACACCACCACATCAACTATAAATACCCATCGATTCTTTCTTATTACCTTATTTAATGCCTCACCAAACTTTTCATGACTCTCTCTCTGTGTATCTTTTGCTTTCTTCTACATCATCCATGTTATTCTCCACCATTTTTGTACAACGAAACTCTACGCAATTCTGCTAACCTCAAATTATAACACCTTTGATGTGTCAAAACCCCACACTACTCATCCTTACCTATGTGAGAAGCTCACACAACACACCCCCTAGTTATGCCATCTCCTCTCACACATACCTTGAGCTGCGTCCACGCCTCACACAAACAACCCACACGTCATGCCACCCTATCCTTCCTAGGTGAGTTCTCCACATAATTCCCCCTTGTTCACGTCATTCCCTCATGAAATACTCCCTATAGTTGTGTCATTACATCACGTGACAAGCATCACTGTGTGCCACATTTCATGCAACTTTTAGCTTCTTTGTTTACTTCGGTTCTTGATCCTTTTCCATCCTCTTTTGCCTTATCTTTTCCTTGGTCATTTTCTTAAGTTATTACCATGTGTTATTCTTGATTTTTAGGTGTTTTTTCAGTGGTCTCAAAGGAGACATATTAGGGTTTATTTGTTCTTAGAGACCAATGTCGGTTAGGTAATGATACATGTTGTGGTTAGGGTTTTTGAATGTTATGTGTAATATCATGTTTAGTGTTATTATATTTCATAAGTTACGTTGGTAATATCATGTTATTATAATGTTGTGTTATATTATGGATGTGTGGGTATTTTGTGAAACCATGAGCATGTGTGATGTCTTTTGTGATAAATCTTGTTTTGCTACCCTAAATATGACAGTATGATCTATGGTGTTGATAAAGTGGGTAATGAGTGAGTTCAAGTTGTATGGTGATGTAATAAATTGAATTCAGAAAATAATGTTGTCAAACTTGTAGGCTTTGCGGAGATTTGGATATTGTGGCTATTTTAAGGGTATTTTGAATAATTCATGATAATGTGGAAATGTTTATGGAATGATAAATTATTGATGGTTTATAATTTATTTCCTAGTAATATGATCAAATGGCGGTTGAGTATGGTATAAGTTATTTAAAATGTGACTTTGAGTGATTTAGGTAATATGGGTTAAATATGAAATCTTTAGTATTTCTAATGTGATATTGGTGTAAAATATGCTAAGTATATTACATGAAATACTTGAGGTAATTATGAGTAGCACGAGTTTGATAAAATAAGAAAAGGGCTTAAATTGTAAATAATAACCCTGGAGGGATGCCTGTTATCGCATGTATAAGACATTGGATTTAGACC
The DNA here is from genome assembly GCA_030549775.1 of Tamarix chinensis. NCBI lineage: Eukaryota > Viridiplantae > Streptophyta > Magnoliopsida > Caryophyllales > Tamaricaceae > Tamarix > Tamarix chinensis. The sequence goes on from CM060182.1 coordinate 68,369,650, forward strand.
TTAATTTTTGTATATGTTGTTAATAATGTTATTTTAGGATGGAGTACCGAAATTAGTGCTTCAATAAGTCTTACGGGAGAAGTTATGCTTAGTTTGTGAAAGTCGGATTTTGTAGGGAAGGTGTTACCTTTTTCCTTAGAAAATGTCCCAATCATCATGTGGTTGTGCTTTATGTGCTTTGCATATTTATCTCAAGTTTATTTTGTGTGTTTTGATTATTTATATTTATGTTTGCATGATGACATCAAGATAAGATAATTTAATAAGACATTGCCACTTAAAGTGAAAGATCACTTAAGTCGGGATTGATGTGTTTAGTATGTTTCACCATACAAGAATAGTGGTTAGGAGCATTTTGTCCTAGAAAGTGCTTCATACTATTCCACTGTTATAATCATAGTGACGAAGGCATGTTAACATGGGAGGTATTGAGTTTGTTCCACTAGCTTAATAATAGTGGTTAGAATCACTAACACAAGGCTATTATAACTACATCTGACTTTTGTGACATTGTTGTGTTATTAAAGAATGTGTTGCTTAAGGTAACTAGTGCTCTCTCCTCTCTCCTAGGGTTGAGTGAGTATTTGGTTATGGCAAAGAAGAAAAGATCTTCGTTTGGCTCTCTTGTGCAGGGAAAGTCAAAGGCTAAGGAAGATGGTTTGTAGGACTCGACTAAGGATGGACTCAATAAAATTGCATGTAACTTTGAGACAAATGACCTTTTGCATGTCGAGAATGTTGAACCAACCCTACCAGATGAGGGAGATTTGATCGACGTGATTTTGACTACTGATCGATTGGATAGGGTTACTGAACCAAACATTAATGTCTCGTTTACCCCAGCAAAGAATCATGCAGAGGGTTTATCTAGATCTGATGGAGGCCCTTCGAAATCCTTTGCTAAGGAATCAGTATGGGATAGATTGCAGCCTGCATCTCCCCCAAATTCAACTTGGAGGGATGTGGTTATGGGAAATAGAATTCCTAGCCATGGACAGGGCTTGACTTTTCAAATCCTTCTTATGATAATGGCAAGGTTGTGGTCAAACTTGACAAAGAAGACGTTGATTCTGAAGCTCTTCAATGGGCTAATACTTTGATAGGGTTTGTTTATGGACAGGCTCCTTCTTATAACCAAATGATTGCTTTTGTTAAGAGACAATGGTCGGCCATTCAACCTCCTCAGATTATCTTGCACACATCTGGCTTTTATCCGTTTAGATTTGTATCTCATGAGGATGTTGCATGGGTTCTTAGCCAACATTGGATGTTTTTTAACCGACTTTTCGTATTGAAAAGATGGCACATACGATTAAAGTTTAATCCTGATGAGATGTAGGTCTTACCCTTATGGATTAGATTTCCAAGTCTTCCTCTAGAATATTGGTCTTCAAGCTCTCTCAGCAGAATAGCTAGTGCAATTGGTAAACCAGTGCACACTCATTCTATTACAACATCTAGGGATAGAGCATCTTATCCTAGAGTTTTGGTTGAGGTTGATGTGAAAAAAGCACTGTTGGAATCATTTTTGATCCTGGATCCTAAGGAGATGGAAGTGGAGTAGAAAGTAGAATATGATTGGAAACCTTTATATTGTCCATTATGTGATGGTTTTGGGCATGACCTGAGGAGATGTAAGGCAACACAACAGGATAATATTAATGGACAGGACAAAGGAGGGGAGTGGAGAATGGTTAGGGACCTTAGGAAGGGAAAGGCTCCTGTAGATGCTGATCATAACCAACCAAAAACTGTAATGGATAATCCTAGGCAACCTATTATGGATGATTTCAATTTTGATGGGAGTGATGGTGTTTCAGTTGGTAACCCTCATACAGGTGTTGTTGCTCATTCTGGGTCTATAGCTAGCTGGGCAGGTAACTATGCTAACTGCACCTAGTCCTCCTATTCCTGGATCTACCTCTATTGTAGGGGGGAAATATTGCTTTGGCTGAATCAAGAGTGACTAAGTCTGTTTAGAGATCTACTCATGTTTCTGAACCAAGAATGACCAGACAAAGGGTAACCATGGCTGGATATCAGGGGGTTCCTTTTGGTAAGCATGACTCAGGGGTGGCTGGAGATGTTGGTGTCCAGGGGGGATAGGTTTCTTTTTTGGATACTGGGGATAATGCTTAGTGTTTGGAATGTACGTGGACTGAATAAGACTTCTAAGCATAGGGAAGTCAAGAGATTTTGTGCTAGGCACAAATTGGATTTATTTAGTTTACTGGAAACCAGGGTTAAAGAACCTAATTTTGTTGCTGTGTTTAATAAAATTCAACAGGGTTGGTCTGCCATAAATAATTATTCTCACCATCCAAATGGTAGAATTTGGGTCATTTGGAATCCAAAGGTGTGGATGATGGACTCTTATTCTGTTAGTGATCAAGTTATTTTATGTCATGTAACTAACATGCAGACAAATGTTAGTTTCTTTGTGGCCTTTGTTTATGCTTATAATAGTGGTGTTGCAAGAAAGGCTTTATGGCATTGGATGAAGACACATTCTCTAGGAAGTGCTCCTTGGATTGTGGTAGGGGATTTTAATATGGTGTTGAATGATTCTGATAAATTCCAGGGGAGGCTTCCAAATGTCTCAAATGTCCAAGACTTCAGAGATTGCTGTCAGGAGCTGAGACTTTGTGATCTTCAAAGTCAGGGCTACCATTTTACTTGGTATAGCCATAGAGAAGGAGAGGAGGAGGTTTGTTGCAAGTTGGATAGGGCCCTTGTGAACTTACATTGGTTGGATTCTTATCCACAGTCTTTGGCAGAGTTTTTAAGCCCTTTAATCTCTGATCATTGTCCTGTGGTTATCCATCTTAATATTTCTTATCTGTCAGGCCCTAAACCTTTCAAATTCTTATAGTTTTGGACTGAATCTGAGGATTTCATTCCTATTGTCCAGAGAATATGGAGAATTAAGAGGGGAGGGAACTTTCTGCTCAAAGTTTCCAGGAGGTTAGGGCTTTTGAAGTAGGAATTCAAGACTTTTAATAGAGATAATTATGGATATATCACTCACAAAGTTTAGACAGCTGGGGAGGAGGTGGTTGCTTTACAACATGTTTGTTATTCCAACCCTGGCAATACTGAGCAGAGGAGATTACTTCAATTGAAAGAGAAACACTTCCACCATTTGCTATATTGTGAAGATCTTTTCTACAAGAAAAAAGCAACCAATCACTAGCTCAAGTGTGGGGATTCAAATCACAAATACTTTTATGCTAAGGTGAAGGAGAGGCATCAAAGAAAATCAATGGTATTACTCTTGGATTATGAAGATAATAAAGTCAGAGGTGCTAACAACATTCAAGCTGCCTTCATCACGTATTATCAGCAGCTTTTAGGATTAGGTCCAAGTATGGAGGGAAAGCTGGATCCTTTTGTTCTGGTCTCAGGTGTGGATCAGTCTCATCATGTCGGGCTTATTGCACCTGTTACAGTAGATGAACTAAATGAGGCTATCTTCTCTATGGGTGATGCTAAAGCTCCTGGAGTGGATGGATTTTCTGCAGGGTTTTTCAAAGCTAGCTGGCCTATTATTGCAGAAGAGGTATTGTGGGCTATTTGAGAGTTTTTTGCATCTAGTTTTTTGCCTAGAAAGCTAAACATTACTGCTTTAACTCTTATCCCCAAGCAACCAAATGTAAATAGGGTTACTGATTTTAGACCCATAGCTTGGTGCAATATGTTGTATAAAATTATTTCAAAATTTTTTGTCCAGAGATTGAAGAACATCATGCCCACCATTATTGACCATTCTCAGAATGCTTTCATTAAGGGGAGAAGCATTGGAGAAAATATACTTCTGGCTCATGAATTAGTCAGGAAGTACTTTTATAAGAGCATCTCACCTAGATGTATGCTTAAGATTGATCTTAAGAAGGCATATGACGTGGTAAATTGGGAATTTCTGCAGCAACTCCTTATCTTGTATGGATTTCCTACCCACTTTGTAAAGTTGATTATGACTTGTGTGACCACTGTATCTTATTCTGTCACATTCAATGGTGTTCTTGTTGCTCCTTTTCCTAGAAAAAGAGGCTTAAGGCAAGGAGATCCTCTATCTCCTTATCTTTTTGTTATGGTGATGGATTATTTTAGTAGGTGCTTGAAGAATTTATGGGTTGATCCAAGGTTTAATGCTCATCCTAGATGTAAAGGCCTGCAGCTCATAAAATTAAATTTTGCTGATGATTTATTGCCGTTCTATAATGGTAATCTATAGAGTGTGCAATGTCTTAAAGAGGTTCTGGATCATTTTTCTGCAACTTCAGGGCTAGTGGTTAATCCCCTCAAATGTCCCGTGTTTTTTAGGAGTGTTGATATTCAAACTCAAGCTGCCATCCTAGATTTCCTTAGGTTTCCAATAGGGAGGTTTCCTATCACTTACCTGGGCCTGCCTTTTACCTCTTCTCGTTTGTCTGCATCACATCTGCAACCGTTACTAGATAAGATCACTGCAAGATTGAGACATTGAAGCCCTTTATTTCTATCCTATGTTGGGAGGTTGCAGCTTATTAAATCTGTTCTGTTTAGTATCCATCTTTATTTTAGTCAAATTATTTTGCTAGCTAGGAAAGTTTTACACTGTTTTATCAGCATGTGTAGGAACTTCCTATGGTCTGGAAAGCTGCATGTAAGGAAGACTGCCCTTGTTACTTGGGATAAACTTTTTTCACCAATAAATGAGGGTGGTCGTGGCTTGCTCAATCTTGAGCTTTGGAATTTATGGGGAAGCTTCTATGGAAAATTGCAGCAAAAAAGGATACTTTATGGGTCAAATGGGTGCATTCAGTTTATATTTAGCAGGGATCTGTATGGGAATTCATTCCTACCTCTTACACTTCCTGGATATTTCTCAGGATTTTGCAAATCAGAAGTGTTCTCCATGATTATATACTGTGTTGTGAGACAAGGAATACCGATTATAGTATCAAAGCAGCCTATCATTCCATTAGAACAGCATAAGACAAGCAATCATGGGCAAAGCTGCTATGGAGGTATGTATCAACACCTAGATTAAATTTTATAGCTTGGATTGCATGTAAAAATAGGTTGTTAACTAAAGCAAGGCTAAGGGAGATAGGTCTGGAAGTGGATCAAGACTGTGTTTTTTGTCATCAGCAGAGTGAGACCAAAGATCATTTGTTTCTATTTTTTCCTAATACTTCCATTATTTGGATGAATATCAGGAGGAGTGCTGGCAGAAGTGACCCCATTCTAGGATGAGTTTAGGAAGTGAAGGCCTTAACTACAAGATCTCGATAAGCAGCAAAGAAGAAACACATTTTAGGAGCTTTATTTGTTTCTTACCTTGCAACTATTTGGCATGAAAGGAATCTTAGAGTGTTTCAGCATAGTACTAGATAGAATTTTGTGCTTTTGAGGATCATAATTATGAATGTATCTAGGAGGCTAGGGAATCATATTTTTATGCTAAGTATGCTAGATGGTTATTGTTTCTTGATTGTATTGAGCGTACTGCTACTTTGTAATCTCTATTTCGATAGTAATAAACTTCTACTTATCGAAAAATAATAATAATAGTGGTCAGACATGTTTTATCACAAGAGGATTTTTAGTTCATTCCACAAGATTAAGAATAGTAGGGTACCTAAACTCAACATAAATAAGAAAATGGATTGCAATTATACCTAATAATTGAACTCTAGTTAAGTTATTCCCTTGTATCATATCATGTTTAATCAGTATACATGATTATGTGTGACCTTATGTACTTGTATACCCTTACTTTAATTAGATTGTTCCTTTACTCATTGGATATCTTACTGATCATCTTTTTCATGAGTGTTGCTTATTCCCATAAGTAGACTACCTAAACTTTATCGCGTAGGTTCCTGATGAACAATTGGATAATTTATCTGCTTTTGATTATCCACCTACAGAGGGATGGTTTTTGTATCTTAGGGTTTGGACATGGAATTGATGATATCCGATAGATAATTTTTTTTCAAGATACCTTTTTGGACTCTTTGTCATAATAGATCCCTTTTGGTTGTATTTTGTTATATTATATTTGAAGTTAATCTTTAACTCTTATATATATATGATTTCTTAACTATGCCCTCCATTCTATATTTATCCTGAGTTTAAATTCTATTTTTTGCCTTTTACTCAATGTAAAGTTGATATGGTAAGCCATAGTTATGTTGATGATAGAGGTAACACCCAAGCATATAATTATTATGCTTTTTCTAAACAAAAAATTTCAATATAAATTTTGGGTGTGTTATCTTAGGTTTTGTGTATACATGAATTTATATCATGTGAATTTCTTGATTAAACATCTTGGAAGTTAGTATTTTGATTTGGTTTCATCCCTGATGGTCATTGTATTGGATTATAGGATTGTATTCCTCTCAAGATGAATTGAATTTATTTATCGGTTAATTTAATAAAGGCTTAATAAATAGATTAGGTTTGAGGTTAACTTGTATTGATTTCTTTTTATATCTTGGTTGGTTATCTCATGTGCTTAATAGTTGGATTATATGTTGAATTGTTTAGTGTAATCAATAAACATTATGTTGGATTTATTTGGTGTAACCAATAAATACTATATTAAGATGTTTAGTTAATAATCATAAAATTTTTCATTAAGGCATTTATTAAGTGTTAGAACACCAAACTCCTATAAGAGATATTTACACCTATTGATGGTGAGCACATTCCCGAGATCCCTTTGTTCAATGATAAAGCAAAGTACCAGATTGCATCGTTTCTTTTACTAAAAATGGTGATTACTCTATGAAAAGATATTATTGGTCAATAAGGCATTTGGATTCAAAATAAAAACCTAAATCAATGTATAGGAGATTGAAATCACTATAGAAAAATATCTTGATGCTCAAGACTCTATCAATAGTCCAAAACTTTATCTGAGATTGTTGTAATGGCATTCTGCCCACGTACACTAACCTTGGTTGTAGAGGAGTAGTGATTCAACCTTTATGTTGCATTTGTGGATGGTTGGGAATTTATACACATATATTGATAGAATGTCCTTTTTCACGAGAGAGATCGACATGCTATCCTTTGGAGGTAAAGCTAGGTGACAGATCATTGACACCACACACTTGGATTAGAATATTTATGTGGGAGATGACTATAAAAATGCATATATTTGTACATTTATGCGGGTAATTTGATGTCATTAAATGAAATTATATTCAATAATACATTAAAGGATGACAGTTAAATTGTAGAGTATGTGGAACAACTATTAACCACATATTAGGAAAGATAGGAGTTAACAATGACGTAGTGTACATTACAAGTTGGAATGCAACCCCACTAGGTATGTGAAAGTAAATATGGAAGCAAGGTAAGTGTAATACCTCAAATTATTATCTAATACTAATCCAGAGTAATTAATACCTTAATCTAATTTTAATTTTTAAAAAATGATAATTTGGTCTTATCCTAATTCCTTAATCCAAAATCTTAATATAATCATAATCTTTATTGTGGATAAATTATATTTTTAATTTAACCTTAAATCCTAGCTGAATAGTATCCTAATCTTAGATAATTTAGCCAATTGTACATTTAACCTAATCTTAACCACAAGCCCACATCCATGTCCTTTTCCCCTTTTCTCCTTCCCTGCATAAATCTCTCACCTGGCCATATCTTGTGTCATGCTGCCAAACTATGTTCCCTACTCTTATCATCATCAATTATCATCTCCCTCATATCGTGGGATATATCCCCTTAAGTTTTTTCACAAAACTCGTCCCCTGATTGTGCATCACCCTTGCCAGTTCCGTAACACTTATAAAATTTACAGTTGAAAATTTTTGTTTAACAAAAAAATACAAGCATTGGGGGTGCTACCGCCGTGATCAGTGCCCGACCCCCGACCAGTCTCGCACTAACCACAAGGCTAATAAAAGTTATCACCAAACATTAGTCAAATTTAAAACAAGGACTCATAGAAAAAGTGAAATTTTCATAACACAGAAATCATAGTGTGCATTAAAAAGTTATTACATCTTAATAGAGTGCATAATTAGAGTTCCTAAAGGGATAAAAGATATAGTACAATAAAACAAAATAAAAAAAATTGTACATAAATAGTGAAAGAGAATTTGGCTAATTTTGCTCTCGGTCTCTAAGCCAAGTCCAAAGCTCAACTTTCAACCCCACCCGATGCCTCATAAGTATTATAGGAATCAAATATGGTATCTCCTGCATGCACAAACTCTATAGGGCCCTCTGCTCGTGGGAATGAGTAACACCCATGAAACAGGTGATCAATACGTTACGTATTGAGTAAAGTAACTATGAATCTAAGGCTAAACATAGAAAGGCATATAATACAAGCGGTATCATATAAATAACATACCAGCAATACAGATAATAAAGGTTGTGCTATAATCCAGTTAAACTCAATCATTAGATCTCTGGTCAAATGCTCATTTCACACCATGCTCTTTATAAGTCCATTCAAGTACGGGAGCCCCACTATTATAGCCGATGGATAAAAAATTTACAGGGCAGAACCCACCTGACCACTATTATATGCCGATGGATTGGTCTAGTCCCGACTCTCATGGTGTTTCACTATAATTACTTAGTGTCTTCCTCATGTCTTATCATAACTTAGAGTTTGGTTTATTGAGTTTGGGATCCCCTACTATTATAGCCAGTGGATCAAAAACGTACAGGCAGAATGCACGTGACCATTATTATATGCCTGTGGATTGGTCTCTAAGGTATCTCGACACCTGGCCACTATTATGCCGGTGGATCGGTCGGGGCCTAGCTCAATAATCTTTCGCTTTAAATGATTAGTATCTTACTGTGTCTTATTCAATATATGTTTTCACCCTAGACATGCATGTTCTTTGGGCTACACCATCTGTCTACTCCTATTCTCCCAAGAGGGTCCGTCCCATATCTTGGGGCTCCTGCACCTCTTAACACATCTCGATGTCTTTTCCTCTTCTACTTTTTTTTTTCTTTTGATTGAGATGCCATAAGTGCTTGCTAAGGGCAGTAGTGTTCCAAGTGCTGATATTTATTAGACCTAGGCCACCTTCATTTCTGGGGAGATAGCAAGAATTCCAAGCAACAGGGGCCTTAGGGGTTTTAAGAGTGTTGCTTCCTCTTCTACTTACTCATCATGAATACCTAACTCCTAATTGTGTGGGTTAAGGCCCACTTCCTTATGCCATCTAAGTCCATTCACTATCGTCCTTTAAGGTTTTCCCCTAAAATCCTAAATGGGTCTATGTGGCTCATCCTTCCTATATCTCACACAACTAAAGCTCCTTTACCACCCAACACATCACCTCACTTAGATTCAAACCCAAGCATTTCACTTTACTTCTCAATTGCACATGTGACCATGAAACCCTAGTTGGCCACCCAAACCTTAGCACCTTTTTTTCCGCATATATCACATCTCCCTTACTCACCTACCATCCTCTCTTCCCATGACACTCACACTCACCCTCCATATGATATTCTTCTACTCTTGCCCCATATTCCACTCACCCTCCATTATTTTCACTTCCATAATTCTCTCCATTTAGGGTTTTCCTCCCAAACCCTAGCCAAGTTTCCTATGCACCCTTCTACCAACCTACGTACTATTTTTTGCCCAAGAACTCCAATCACCCCAATAACTCTTCCCTTACCTAATTACACCCCAAGGAAACTTTTCTCATATAAGGATCATCCCCATGCAAACTCCCTCCATCCCATGCAAACCTTAGAATTTCCCATGTAAGATTCACTCCACTCTTTTATTTTGTCCATATTTTCATTTTATTTGTCCCCTCATGGATCATAAGATAATTAGGTCAATCTCATATCCCTTTAGTCAACTTGTTTCCCCCTTTTCCCTTTTCATCCTTTCACCCCATAATATATTATTAAAACATCCTAGCATGTATGTCCTAGAGGGTCACATCATATAACACCACAAAAACAACTTATATATCATTATACACATGCCATAAGGAGATTACATGAACATACCTCAGCTTCAAGCTGTGCTACAAGCAGTCATAATAACATAAAGTATACAAACATAACATAACACATGGAATACAAGACACATAACACACACATAGTTGGTCTTAGCTACATCTTTTTACCTAATACGACACTGGACTTGGAGCATGCTCCTATGCCTCTTGAGGGTGTTAACTTGATTCACCTATAAGAGGAAAATACTAAGGATTAACTTCCCTCTTACCAAAATTACCATCATTTCCTACCTCACCCTTATCATAGCCTAATATTAGGGTTACTAATAATAATAGTAGTTTTATAAGTAAAAGTAGGGTTATTATTCTTAAAGTAGTTAATCATGTTACTAGTAGTAGTAGTAGTAGTAGTAGTAGTAGAAGAAGAAGAAGAAGAAGAAGAAGAAGAAGAAGAAGAAGAAGAAGAAGAAGAAGAAGAAGAAGTAGTAGAAGAAGAAGAAGAAGAAGAAGAAGAAGAAGAAGAAGAAGAAGAAGAAGAAGAAGAAGAAGAAGAAGAAGAAGTAGTAGTAGTAGTAGTAGTAGTAATAGTTTGAATCTTAAGAATGATAATAATAAGGGTCATAATAATTATAATAATAGTAACATGACTATTAATAGGGCCAAGGTTAATAATAATAATAATAATAATAATGGTATTAATACTTCAAATCTCAGTAATAATAATAATAGGGTTTGAATAATCATATTAATATTAGCACTAGTGATAGTGCCCAAAGTTAGTAATAATAATGATGATGGTAATAATAATAATAACGATGATGATGATGATAATAATTATAATAATAATAATAGGGGTTCGAATAATAATAATAGTCGTAATAGGCCGAAGTTAATAATAATAATAATAATAGTAGTAATAATAATAGTATTAAAACAAATAAAATAATTAAAAATTAAATAAATTAGTTTTTAAAGGTTAGGGAGGCTAGGGCACAACCTAGGGTGGTGGTGACCAGGCGGTGGCGGCGGCAGCGGAGGATGAAGATAAGTTGAAAAGGTGAGTTTATAGGCTAGAAGAAGGGGAGTGAGAGGGTGGTCATGGTGGTGGTGGGTGCTCTAGGTTGAGAGGGTTGGAATGGTGGTGGTAGTGGAGCCAAAAAGGGTGGCTCAGGTAGCGGTTGGTGTGGTGGTGGTGGTGGTGGAGAGGGAGGAAGGGAGAAGGACAGGGAGGCAAGGGGAAAGGAAGGTAGAGGAGGCTTAGGTGGGTGTTTTGGAAGGTAGGGAGCGTGGTGGTTACGGCAGAAATGACGTTGTGCAGCGATGGGTGAGAATTGGCATATTGAGGGGCCAACTTTGCACGGCTGTGGCAGCTTGTGCAGGAGGAATCGAGGATAGTGAGTGGTGTGGTTCGGTGGAGGGTGCTACAAGGAGTAGTTTGGTTGGTGGTTTGGGCGGCGACGTTGGGCGATGGTGGCGAAGAGAGCATCTGAACAGGCTGCGGTGCAAGGGAGGCAATTTTTCTAGGCAAGGAAAGAAATCCGATTAAGGGGTCAGTTGGGGTATATATAGGCAATTGAGGGGTGGAAATGACAGAATGGGAAAAGGACAGGAGGGGGTAGGTGTGGTAGGGCCACCAACCGACGGTGGCAGGCAGGTGCAGGTATGCAAATGGGAAGGTAGGTTGGGTCGAGGGAGAAGGAAAGGAAAGGGAAGGGCACACATGAAGGGAAGATGTGGGGTTGGTTGTGGTCAAAAAAGGAAAGGAAAACGACGGGGAGAGAGGAGGGGTACATTCTGGTCGGTTGTTGGTGGCAGAGGGGGGGATGGTGGTGGTAGGATGTGATTTGCAGGCGTGGGGGTCGAGGAAGAAGAAGGGGGAAAGAAGGAGTTGGGTCGACCAGTCTGGGAAAGAAAAGAAGAAAAAAAGGAGGTAGACTGGGCGGGTGGGCGACGAGTGTAGAAAAAAGAAGGGGGTGTGGGATTAGGCTGTGTGGGGGAAGAAGAGGAGGGAGTCTGGGCTGTGAGGTGGCTGGCCTAGTCCGGGGGGAAGAAGGGGAAAAAATAAAATGAGAAAGGAGAGAAAGGAAAAAAAAAAGGGAAAAGGAAAATAAGTTTTTTGGGGTATTTAGAATATTTTAGTATTTTTAAATATTTAGAATAATAATATTTAGTAAAATAATGAATAAATTTCCTTTTTAGATCAATTTGGGATATTTTGAATAATTTTTCCTAAATTACATTTTAATTAGCAAGACACCCAAAATTTTCCTAATTAAATTATTTATTATTTTTCTCTTGATTTTGCCTTCAATATTCCCCCTTATTTTAATAAAATAATTTATTTAATTAATTTCTCTTATAAATCCTTATTTTACCATAATTTTTTAAATTAGGGTTTTGAGGTATTTCAAGTTGTCTTGTGCATGCCATCCTTTCCTCTATCATTCACCATGCACGCACCATACATTCATATATATACCCTTCCGGTATTTCTTTACCTTATATAGTACTCAACTAACTCAACACCTTCCATTATCTATCGAGAAACCACAACTTGATTACCTTTCTTCTTCTCCTTCCTTCCTTGCTTGATTTTGCTATCAAACAACCATTACCACCCCACATGCCATCACCAATAACCAATCACCACCATTTCACTGTGAAAAATGACCACCAATACCACCCCATCATTCCCTCTCATCGTTTCTGACCATTACCACCTCAAGCCATTTCTTTTTCCCTTTTCCCCGTCGCGCTTTGTTCATTTTTGTTGAGGCACACAATCATGCACACCTTGCACACCTCAGTTGCGCCCTCTCATAGAGTTTTTGTGTACAACCATGCGCACTCATGCATGATTCCAAGCTTTTCCTTGCACACCTCATTCATTCCTATACATTTTGTGCACGACCATGCAAATGTTGCACAACCCGTCCTTGCACGTTCCCAGCTCTCAACCCATGCATGTGTGGTGTGTCACAAGCATGCCATTCCTTTACCAAAGTTGTGCTCCCTTCTAGTACATCCATACTCTACTCAAATACCAACTTAGTGCCACCATAACTTTCACCACACTTCCATGTAACCCGAGCTTTCCACTTATTTCTATTATTTCCATTTCCACCATCCTTCACCTTAATTTTTCTCTTGATTATTAATCTTAAGTTATAATTGTGAATTATCCTTTTTTTCCTTTTAATCTTATGGTCATCTAATAGGAGGAAATTTAGGATTTCGATCTTAGAGTTCGATTTCCTTGTTGGTAAGGATATACATCTTAGTTAGGAATGTATATATAACATATGCTTGTGTGTACATCTTGTCTGTAAAATCATGCTATGATATGATAACTTGAAGGGGAGAAAAATGTGAAAGTATGAAGTTGGGTATAAAGTTGGATATGTGGTTTTTATGTATATACATTTAGAGTTACATATCTTGTATAAATGTCAGGGATTAATATGTATTGATATTGAGATTCGTGATGCCTCTAGGGAAAATATGAGTATTGTGAGGGCATTATGGTCATTTGATGGTAATATGCAAAATTATCTTGGCCTGATAAGTTTTGAGGGTGCTATCTAATATTCCTTAAGTAATGTGATTAAATGATGGATTGATTAAAATATAAGTTACCTAATATGATATTCTTAGGTTTTGGTAAGTAGATGGAATTTTGGTCAATCAGGGTTAAAAATGTAACTTTGGTAATTTTCAGAAGGGATATATAATTTAAATGTGCCAAGAATTACATTTAGAATATTATGGAAATTATGGACCCATTTCCTTGAGGATGGCCTTGATAACGATATGGATGTGCTTACGTGTTTCCAATTATATGCTATGCATATCTATATGAGTCTTGCATGATGATCTTGAATATCATTAACACTGAATGAATACTAATAATTTAAAGTGAAAGATTACGTGAGTTGGATTGAGGTGTTTATATGGGTATGTTCCATAGGATGATAATAGTGGCTCATGTGTGTTTTTCCCTAAGAGGTACATCGGCCCATTCCATCAGATTAAGAATATTGGGGCACTATATTCATTATGAATGAGAATATGATTAAAATATAGGTACTAATGGATAAGACATTAATTATTTAAAGTAAAAGATTACATAAGTTATGACCAAGGTGTTGCGTTTGTTCCACCGGATGATAATAGTAGCTTAAGTGTATTATACCTGAGAGGGGCTTCAGACTGTTCCACTGATTTAAGAATAGTGGTCAGGTATGTTTTGCTATAAGAGGTGTTGGGTTAATTCTGCTGGATAATAATAGTGGCTCGATGTGTTTTTTCCAAACATGTGCTTCAGATGGTTCAATTAGTTTAAGAATAGTAAGGTCCTTGAACTCAACTTAAATAAAAGAGTGAAATATGATATATCTATTAATGAAATCTAGAGTTAGATTTTACCTTACATTATTTTACGTTAACACACATACATGCTTATTTTCTTTATGTCTATTACTTGATTGTATTGTTACTGTACTTGGTACATAACGTACTAATTATCATTCTTATGGGTATTGTCCATATCCATGAACAGATGACCCGAATGTCTATGTGTAGGTCGATGAGGACCTGTTGGATGATTTTGCAGACCATGATGCATTGTCATGATGCATTGTGTGGGGTGGAGTAACTTTCTATATTGAGGCTTTTGGACATAAAGTCATGTTATCTAAAATATAGTTTTACCCATATACCTTTTTAGTCTCTTAAATTGATGGTATCCCTTATATATATTTTTTGGATATTGTAAACAAAGTTAATCTCCCAATTGTATTCATATTTATGAAGCTTCTCTCATTTTATATTTTTCATGCTTTACATTCTAATTCTTTTGCATTGTGATTGACATAATGATAGTTTGGTAAGCCAGACTTGTGTTGATTATGGCGGTAACACCTAGCTATTTTGATATTATGCTTCCACTGTAAATAAAACTTTTTAGTAGTAAATTTTGGGGTCTTACAATAAATTTTTAATAGACATTGGAGGTGGGTTTTATATGCCTTTAAAACTAAGTTAGGGTGGTATGTATTGGGAGATTTCTATTGTAAGAAAATTGGAAAGTTGAGGAAGCTGAAGGGTGTGAAACTCTATGCGCACTTCAACTTGTGATGGAGAAAGGGTGGAAGGAAGGAGTGAGTGAGTTGGATTGCAGAGGATTAATAAATAAGTTACATGAAGGTATATTAGATGAGACAATACTAGAAAAGGCTCAAGATATTGGAGGTGAAACTGGTAGAATCAAGTGGCAACCTATGGCTCAAATAACATAGCTCATATAACACCCCTTGATTTTCAAAAAATGGAATTTTATTTTAAAAGGATTTGTGGTATCTAAAGAATCAAATATATAGTATTATCACTACGTCCAACATAAATAAGATACAACCAATACCTAACACATGCCAATTGTAAAGTTATAATACAACTTAAATCTATAAATTATGAGTGGTTAGTACCTCATCCAAAATTGATGCAAGACTACAAAACCAAATATAAAATAATTATAATGATCAACAACAAAAAAAGAACAAAAGTGAATAAGACATAAGTCTCCAAGCTTCGAATGGAAGATCCTCCAAACAAGAAAGCTTTAATTGTGAGCCCAAACAAATAAGACATAATTGGAACAACAACATGGTACCTGCACATAGATAGCTACACAAGTGTAGTATTAGTACATGAAGTATTGAATAAATGCATCCAACTAATAGCAATAACACAATTATACCTTACATTTAATAATGACATAACATAAAAAACAACATGGATAATATGAGAAATCATGGATCACATAATAATAATGGATAACAAAAGAAATCATTGATCATAGAAGAAAGAATAGATGATAGAAGAAATCATAAACATTTGAAAACTCAAGTGGATAGAGAAACATATGATAATAGATATAGTACTATCACATTTGATGATATGACTATTAATATAACAGAGGCCACTTATAACAACATGTGATATTAATAGCATTTAAAAACACTCACACCTTTCCACTGAACTTATACCACATCACTAATGAGATGTTATAACACTAATATCCATTTTATTTTTCACATGAGAGGAAAAATATAAATCTAAGGTTCATTGAGCAAGGAACATGTCCAACATAATAAGCATAAGAAAAATCACCAACTACAAATTGCACCCAAACCTTAAATATCATTACTCCTTCTCAAGTTCACAAAACATGTATAAAGCACACAGAGCCCTTATTAATGAATGTAGGCAATGCCATAACTCTTCAACAAATAAGACATATAATTGTTTGACCTACATCAAAGGCCATCTTGAGGTAACTCATCTAAATTCTAAAATCATTCTTTCACTTTTATTATTAGTATTTTATAATTAGTATCATAAATTACACTAAATACATTAAGGATTTGTTTGGATGAGGTATTTCTAGAAGGGATTTCATTTTTAGAAGGAATTTGTGAAGTTTTTCTAGGTTAAAAACCTTTACAAATTCCTTCTTAAAGTGAAATTATTCCCAAAACTACCTCATCCAAAAAAAAAGCCTAAAGCTCTTATATTATTAACAAATTCAAATATAATCAACATATACAAAGTAAATCATGTCAAATGACCACTTATGGAAATAATACTATTTGCACTCAAACACTATCTATTCTACTAAAGAGGTTCAAACTCAACTATGAAAAAATTGTCAAATTACTATATGTGCTAATGAGGTAATTTTCATCCATGTAAAATCTTAATTCATATAATACCCCCAAATTTATTACTTAAAAATATTATTTTAGGGAAAGAAAATATATAAAATAATGGGTGTTGTCATCATATCTAACATAATGAGATGTGTGACAAATACCTAACCCACACAGAATGTATGACTGAAAATAACTCAGACTTAAAGATTAGGTGTGGGCAATGCATGATCCTAAATTAAGACAAAACCGATTGTAAGAGAAAATAAGGATGGAGAGAGATTAATATTAAATATACCAAGGAAACATTTGCAAAACACATGATGTCCCAAAATGGTTATAATAAGAAAGGGAAAAAATGCAATTCTTAAAATGGGAAACACAATGATAAACTAGAATAGTCATACACTCCCAAAACCAAAAGTTGCAACCATTGCCAACAACTTGTAAAGTCCTAGCTTCTCATTAAAAAATTATGTGATCATTAAATGAAAACTTCAATGTAAAACATACCATGTGAAATTGTCAACTCTAAGAAAGCTAAGGCATAATAAAACACATAAAAATAAGAAACATACTAACATGGTTACATATCAAAAACTTATATGCAATAGTGAAAGGTCACAATAACATATACAACTGTAAAATAACAATAATTTTTCATAGAGATTCTATGATTACACTAAATAATTCAAACAAGTGACTATTTTTAATACCAAATATTTCAAATGTTTGTTTATTGTTTTCACCAAATATTTCAAACGGGTGTTATTATTTACACTAAATAATTCAACACGAAATTCCAATCAACGATTAATATAAGATATCTAACCAAGATGAATTATGGATCAACACAAATGAACATCAAGCTTTATTTAACTATTAAGCCTTATTAAAGTGATTATCTAATCCATTTCATTTCAATTCAAAAACCTTGAAAGGGTTACAATCCCATAATCCCAGGCAATGATCACGAGTGAAGTGTCACCAAATCAAACCACATAATTCTAGAACATAGCTCGCTAAAGAAGCCAGTAAACATCAACACCCAAGTATTTAAGTATACATACCCTTTATTGGGTATATGGTATACCTATAGAAAATAATTTAACCCTTTGACATAAAGATCTAACTATGCTCTCGGAGGCCTAAATTTAAGGTGTGATATTTTCCCAACTTGGGTCATCTTTTACTTTAAGTGATTGATGTTTTGTTTAAAACCAAATTATCAATAGATAAGAGATACATGATCCACTCAATACATAATCAAACCAACGGATCCAAATCAATCCATTTAACTACAAGGGCAACCCAAATCAATGCCACAAGAGGCTCGAGGGTTGGACATTAAGTCACAACACAAACACTTAATCAATTTAGTTAAGTTCAATTTGACTTAGCCTTTTATTTCCAATTATATAAAAAATGAACATAAAGTCAACTATTAAGAGGGAGGTCAACTACAATACCCTACAAATCAATAGTATTTTGTGATATTTTATAATATTTGGTAAAATTATTATATGATATGTTATTAGGTGCATTAATTTTTTATTCATATTTTTTGTGGAGTAATTGTTGGATGATATAAACCTTATCTTGATTTAAACATACACATAATCTTATAAGTACATATGAGATTGTAGCGGGTATATCCTTCATGTGTAAGCTTAAGTTATGAGTATAGTGTATGTGTGTGTCATTATTTACATACAACTGCACACACACACATACATATAAGTATATGTGTGTTTGCATTCATTTGAAGAAGAAAATGAAAGAAAATAATAAATAAAGTTGAACTTTGAATGAAACTTGTTTGCACATAAGTTATGTGTGTAGTAGTACTAACTAGTAAACATGGATACATTATAGAGTATGTCCCAAATGCAAATAAATAAATAAATAAACTAAAATAAGAAGAAGAAGAAGAAGCAATTTTGAAATGAAACTTGCATAGGACTTTAGTATAGTAGTAGTCTTAGGTAGTTCAATAAAGTTAGTGGAGATAGTAGCCTATAGGGACCCACAAGACCAAGTGAACCTAGAGAAATGGGAGAAAAATGTGAGCAATGGAAGGTGTGTGATGAGTATAATTAGGAAAATGGGAGACCTAAGTATCTAATTGCTTAAGGGTTGGTCCTCTATAAATAGTAACTGGCTAGAAAATTTTTTTCCCAACATGAGAAATAGATTTATTAGCCCCCATAGCAATTATACTCAAAAGAAAGCACAATAACCATTATTCAATATTTGCTTTAGTATTAGCATCGAGAAACCAAGGGAAAAAATAGAGACTATATAGTGGCAAGTATACACAAGCCTAGCATAGAGTAGTACATGTGCATAGAAGTTTGAGGATAATTAGATTCTTAGGTTCCATTGATATATTTGTTTACTTTCTCATTTTAGATTTTATGTATCTATGAGTTAGTACTCATATCTAGTTATTTTTAATTTTAGATTTAAATATGTGTTGATTATTATTTGTATGGATATTTTCTTGATTATAACATATATTCATTTTGTGTTTAGATTTTACACATTACTATTTTACACAACTTAAATTTAATGAATTGCTCAATTTTTACCCCTTCTATATATGCTAGTTATTCTAATAATGATTTAAATGATTGATCAAATATTAAATTTTACACATTAAAGCTTCACTATGTTGAAGGCTTACATAACCTTTATTAATACTTGTATGAATAATTTTATCCACATAAATGGATTTTCATGAAAATTATTGTGGTGGTTATTTTATATAAATCATGATGATAAGATTTATATATGAGAATTTTGAAAATAGGATTTTATTACGTCGGATTAATGGTGGAATCTTCTCTATATACACCGAAAATGACTAGTTTTGTAATATGTGCCCACAAGGTAGTATTGCACCTCTCGAGATGTCAGATGTGATCGGTTTTAGGTAATCATGATGGTTCGATGGGGGTAGATTTTATCAAATGTGTGAGACACAACTATGGTTAAGAGTGGTGGTATTTGATGCCTACTTTCTTCACAAAGTTAAAAAAAATTATATGATTTTTAAAAGGTGTTCAAATCATGTAATGACATTTTCAAAGTTGATTTTAATGGATAAATGTTAGATTGACGTGGCTAGAGTGGTAAAATATTGAATTGTCACTCATTTTTGTATTCCTTTCTATTTTCCACAAGTACTTTTGTTACATGCATCAGTGATAGGTTACTACAGAAAAACTTAGTTAATAATTTATCTTTTTTATTTTTATTTATTTAATTAAAATTGAAAATTTCCTTTAGTTTTTTTTGATTTTATGAACAAACGTTATCATTGTATCGTTGATTTATAAACTTTGTCGTTCATGTTTTCTTATTTTGTGTTCTTTAGGGGATACGATATAACACTTTAGCGCTTTTGCTAAACATTTACAAAATTTTATATTATTGATTGGCATTAATTAACCAAGGTGTTACATCAATGATAAATAATAACATTAACTAAAGATAACATGCATTCAGTCATTTAATGTATAGGCATATTTAAGTCACAAAAGACCATAATATCCTTATACCCTAATTATTTCAATTATTACCATTTTACCGCCTACCACTTATATAATTAAATTAAACTCAAGACAATGCTAGCTAAAATTAAAATAAACATTTTAACATAAAATACCAATTTTGGAAAATTCTATAAGAGGCAAAAATACTAATTTGTCTATGGTTGCATAATTAGCGTACTTAGCCCATTAAACATTAACCATGCATATCTAGCATACGAATTTTTACAAGTTTGATGTGTAAAATGAAATAATATGCATGCTAGAAAAATTATAATTGATGTGTAAAATGAAATAAGTATATCAAGGAGAGCAATGGGCCTACAACAAAATGCAGCAACATAAGCTATTGAAATTGAACAGGGCACACTTTGTGGCTTCCAAATAGGGGTTAAGGGAAAGGAAAAACTAAGGGTATGGATGATAGATGAAGTATAAGTTTCAAGGAACAAAAAATACAAAGAACCAAGAAAAATCAAATAAAGATTGTGTCATGGCAGCTATTTGAAATTGGTTAAAAACCAACCAACCGAATAGCAATAGATCACACAAGCTACTTGGTAGAGAGGGAAAAGGGGAAACAAAAGGAGGAAGGTGCACAATTTTAGATGCTAAAAGAGTTGGATAAAAAAATTATGCATTGAAATATTTAAAATTTAGTAAAAATAAAATGGAGAAGATGAAGAAACAAGAGGAATAAAGGGTTAAAAGTCACACACAAAAAAGTAGCTGAGAAGACTAGAGGAGAAAGACTAAAATCATGATTTTATGCGATGTAATGTAAATGAGACATGATTTGGGTAAATTGGCATGGGATCTAATAGGGGGAGTATGTAAGAGAGATGTTTGATCATGGATGAGTGTGTAAGAGATATGTCATAAAATTATAATAATTGCACTTTTAAAGAATTTTTTGGTTGAATGAAAAGCTAACCAAGTTGCAAACCCGATCCTCATTAGTTAGAGGCCTAGTTTTAGATTCGATGGATAGGTGGAGGATTACTTTATATTTAATTATTGGTAATTAAACTGTAAGAAAAGTTTATATATATATAGAGAGAGAGAGAGAGAGAGAGTTATTTATTTAAAAAATAACAAATGAATCCAAAAAATTGTGAATATATTTGAAAATTGTGCAATAATTTAAGAACCCAAATATATACAAATAATTGATTTCAAAATTTATTTGATGCTCAAGGAATGGAAAATGAGCAAAAATAAATAAGTCACAAAACACATTTTTCAGCAAATATGGAAAACAAATAACAAAGTATTCAAATTAACATGGACAGATGAAGGATAATTTTAGAAAACAAAATATATAAAAATATTTGGTCTTTTAGGTATGATGCATAACGAAAAAAAGATATAAAAGTGACAAAAGTCATCTAATCACGTAAATAGTTTTTTTCCATGACTTTTTGATTTGAATAAAACACATGGACTTCAAGTGAACAAATTTAATTAATGAGCTCAACAATATTTTAAGAAAAAATTACCTATTTTAAGAACAAAAATAGTGAAAACTAAAAGATTAGAAAATTATAATAAAATGCATTTTCTACAAAAGAATGGCATGAATGACAAATATTTAGAAAGCGTTACACAACAGAATTCAATAATAGTATTTCTTCGAAACGAGTTATGAGTTTTATCACGTAAGATGGTTAAAGAAATCAAGTATTGTCATTCATTCTTAAGAAAAATATTAAAACAATATATATGATTTTATTCAAAAAGTCAAAGATCACTGTAATACCCCAAAATTTCGAAAACCTATATTTTAATAAATAACTTTATTTGAAATAAAATTAGCCTGTAAAATTATTTATTTTAATTATTTTATAGATTTTAGAGTATGTAAATTTGGATAAAAGTATTTAATAAATTAAAAATAAATATTTTGCTATTTATCATATTGTTTTATTTAAATAATTTTCCAAACTAATATTTTACCAACTTTATCCTTTTTAAACTAAAATATTAGATTATAATAAATTAAATTATTAAATTAAATAAATTATCAAGAATATTACATTTTATGATTTATAAAATTAATTTAAATTATTTTCCCTATTTTACCATTTCCCTTTTTTACCCTTTTCCCCTTTTTCCTTTCCTTCTCTTTTTTTTTCTTTTTCCCCCTTCCTGGACTTCGGCCGCTAGACCCCTCGGCCTGCTACCCCCTCCTTGCGCACCGGGCCACAGGCCTGATCTCCTCCTCTCCCTCGCTCGCACGTCCGTCTCCCCAGCCCACCTCCTTCCTTTATTTTTTCCCCTGGACCGGCCGGCTCCCTCCTTTCTTGCGCCGGTCCGACCGCCCCGTCCCTTTCTTCTTCCCTTCTTCTTCTCCCACGCCCGACCTGCACCTTCGACGCCATGCCCGCTGCCACCGACTGCCACCCTGCAGCTCCCGTGCCTTCCTCCCTCTCCCTCTCTCTCTTCCCCCGTCGTTTTCCTTCCCTTTTCGAGCCAAACCAGCCCTGGACCACAGCCTCGCGTGCCCTTGTTCTTTCCTTCTTCTTCCCCGTCTTCCCCTGCCACCCGACCACCACCTGCCATTACAGCACCGATCAGCCAACCTTGCCCCCTCTCTTCTCCCTCTTCTTTTTCTCCATCTCCCTAGTCTTTCATTCCCCTCATTTTCGAACCATCATCCCCTTCCCGAACTCCCTCCTCTCTCTTTTCTCCTCCTCCCATTCGCCCCCTGTTCTTCTTTTTCCACCACCGTCTGCCGCTCCTGCTGCCTCACCAACCCCCTGCGCCGCCTTCTGCCACCGCCTACTACCACCCTGCACCCCCACACAGCCCCTTCGAGCCCCGCACTTCCCCCTTTCTCCTCCTCTTCCTTTTTCTTCCCAGTTTTTCCCCTTACCACCGAGCCACCTGAAACCACCATTTCCGCCGCCGTCCGACCATCTCTGCCGCCACCTAACCCGCCTTTCGACACCTTGCAACCTCCTCTACAATCGCCACCCATTAGTTAGCCAAAAAGAGCCCCTGAACCCCTCCATTTTTCCCTCTCCTTTTCCTTCCTTCACAGCCTTTTCCCTCGACCTTTCTCGGCAGCCGACCTTCGCCGCCTCTCCGCCGCCTTGAGCCGCCTTGAAACCACCCTTAGCCTCCACCTACACCCCCTCTACACTTCTGCACCATTCACTTGCCTTAGAACCTCCCCTAACCACCTTCTTTTCTAGCCTAAAGACCCTAACCCGAAAATGGTTTATTTTTCTCCCTTCACCCCCTTCGAACCCTTTTCTCCCCATAATTTTGCATGAGACTCACGCTGTTCATGCAGCGTGAGCTCCCCTACATTTTAAAAATAGTTTGGATAATTTTTAAGGTAAAATGGTATTTTATGTTAAGTGTTTTATTAATTAAAATTTATAAAGTTTTATGCTTTGGTTCTTATTTCTAACATAAGTATGATGGACATTATTTTTAGGTGTTGAGTTGCTAATTATGCTTGGTAAGATTTGATATTTTGCGGGATTAAGGTAACCGTTGATCCTCCCTTAAATATACGAAAAACGTATGCTAGCACATTTAGGGTTTAGTATGATTTTATGCATGTTTTGTATGCTTAGCATGATATGTTTATGGTTTCTTATATTGTTTGTTAAAAAGAAAAAAATCATGATAACTTTTATGCTATATGTAGGTATGTTAAATAAAGAAGGAGTTGGAATATGGATAGAAATGTTAAACACTTGATTATGATGTACCATGTTGTTAATGCATGAATGATGTTATTGTTTAAGGGTATTTTAGTAATTATGCTTATGAGATAAATAAATCAATGTGTATAGTTGCTAATGAGTATTATGTTGAAAAATGACAAGTTGGTGGACTTAGATGATAAAAATGAAGTATTAATATCATTATTTTATGTAGTGTTAGAAAATTCATAAAAATTGTGAATAAAGGGGTTGAGTGGAAATTTTATAAGTGGAAAAGGGTATTTTGGTAAATTTTGAGATAAAAGAATAATATGGTAATTTTATAATTAAATGGCCAAATGATAATTTACAAGTAAAGGATAAAATTGTAAGTTGTGAGAAAGAAGGGTAAATTGGTAATTTTGGAAGTAGGGGTAAAATAGTAATTTTGGTTGAAGGAGGGCATTATGGTAATTGTTCAAGTAAAAAGGGCATTATGGTAATTTTGGAGGTAGAGGGGTAAAATCGTAATTTCATAAGTAAAGGGTAATATGGTAAATTTTATAAGTGAATGGCGAAATGGAAATTTATAAGTAAAGGGGTAATATGGTAAATTGGAAAAGAAGGGCAAAATGGTAATTATGTAAGGAAAGATAAAGATGGTAATCTTGGATGTAAAAGGGTAAAATAGTAATTTGTAAAGTAAAAGATGTATGGTGGTAATTTTCATAAATAAAAGGATATTATGGTAAAATTGGATGTAAGGGGTAAAATGGTAATTTTATAAATGAAAGGATATTATGGTAAACTTGGGAGTAAGGGGTAACTTGGTAATTATGATAACGACAAAAGATAATTTAGCAATTAAATTATGATTGTAGAAGGGTAATTGGATAAGTATGATACTATAGAAGGGTAATTTGGTAAATTAACCAACTAAAGGGCATTATGGTAATTTTAATAATGGAGAAGGGTAATATAGTAATTTTGATTATGAAAAAGGGTAAATTAATATTGGTGATTATGAAGAAGAGTAAATTGGGATTTGTGATAATTAAAAAGGGTAAATGGCAATTAAAAATAATTGAGAGGGGTAAAATGGTAGTTATGATAAAGGAGAAGGGCAATTTGGTAATTTGTTCAACTAAAAGGGCAATTTGATAATTTAGCCGATAAAAGGGTAAAGTGATAATTGTTTAACCAACTAAAGGGGCAAAATAGTAATCATGATAATGAAGGAGGGTAATTTATTAATTTATCCAACTCAAGGGCAATTTAGTAATTATAACAAAGGAAATGGGCGATTTGGTAATATAACCAACCAAAAGGGAAATATGATAAGTATAGTAATTATGAGGGGTGAATGATGATCTGAAAAGTGTATGAGATAATTTGGTAATCTAAAGTGGACAAGGGATAATTTGGTAATTATGCAACCTTAAGGGTAATGTGGTAATTTATCAAGTAAGGAACGGATACCTAACAATTATATAAGTAAAGGGCAAATGAGTAATTTGTACCTAACACGTCTTTGAGATTGTGGAACATTAATATGATTAAATAATGCTGATTAGCCAAGTAAGAGTGTTTGATAATTAGGATGGCCTTAATGGTTTCTCTGTGACATCCTGGATAATCCTCTGAATAAGAAACGATTAATGATATCGAAACGATTGAAAGTGAATAAGTATCGGATTATCGTGTTTTTCGTGATCACCTTAATTAAGACACTATTACTTCAAGTGAAAGACCTCGAGATCGGGAATGGTGACTCCTTAGGGGTCGCTACCCTAAGGACGTGGTTTAGTCCACGATTATTCTGGTATTTGCTGGTGTGCCTTTGTGCCCCAGCCAGGCCCTATATCTTACTCTTCCTAGCTCTACGGACCTAGTTAGGGGGTATGCATACTTATGGATTAGGTGTCCTTGTCGGTAGGGTACTGAGTTAGCTTAATGCACAAGTACGACCAGGGTACCTTTGCGTCCTTGGGTTCATGGTTAAAGGGTACTGAGTAGCTGGTATGCACTGGTACGACCGGTGTACCTTTGTGTCCCGGGTTATCGATCTCCCAATCGAGGCAAATAAATATGATTGATGTGCTGATTAACGAAAGGAAAGATACGATAATTGAAAGTGGAATATTAATGAGCCGGGCCCAGTGATTTATGATATTGCGTACCGGTCCACCGGTTATAATAGTGGTCCAGGAGCGTGTTGCCCTGGTATGAGATATTGAGTACCGGTCCACCGGATATAATAGTGGTCCAGGAGCGTGTTGCCCTGGTATGTGATTATGAGTACCGGTCCACCGGTTATAATAGTGTCCAAGAGCGTTGTGCCCTAGATGATGATTTTATATGTATTCCGGTCCACCGGCAATAATAGTGGGGGTCCCGAGCTCAATAAAATCAGTTATGTATGTGAATAAGATTATGGAAAAATACTAATCACCTATAGTGGAACACCATGTGAGTCGGGGCCAGACCGGTCCACCGGCAAATAATAGTGGTCAGGTGCGTTCTACCCTGTGTGTTTATCTTCCGGTCCACCGGCAATAATAGTGGTCAGAGGCGTTCTGCCCTGAGTATATACTTTCCGGTCCACCGGCTATAATAGTGGGGTTCTCGTACTCACATGGATATAAAATATGATATTGATGGATTAATGACAGAATAATGGCTTAAGGCCCAAAGTATCGATCGTGACTTATAAAGTATTATGTTTGTTATTGTTATGTATGCATCTCTCATTATTTATATGTGTGTGGCTTGCTTATGTGTTGTATGCGGGCCTGTCTTTAAGTGTGGTATTAAAGGGTTACTCAGTACCGTAGTACTGAAGGGATTCCCTTTATGGGGCCCCTGCCTATTCAATGGGCAGTGCCCTTGCAGGTATTTTCAGGTGCTACTCAAGTGGGTTACGGGAAGGAGAATAAGGAATTTTCCGGTATCATGGCTTTTTCTCTTTCTCATTTAATTTCTCGGTTTTAAATGTTAACGTTGTTAAAGTAACCACCATTGGTGGATTTTATTCCTGAAAATGATTTGATGCGCTACTCTGATTTAAATATGTTGAAGCTTGCAATTTACTCTGATTTATGCATGTTGAATGTCTTTCGAATGGTATTTCATTTTCTTAGCCTTAGCACTTGGTACTGGAACGGTATGAGTGAACCGGTCTGGTACTAAATGTGGCGGTAATACTCCCAAAGTTCACGTCTTATTTATCTGCTTCCGCTATTATCTTTTAATGAAACGAAATTTTTCAGTAGTGAATTTTGGGGGTGTTACAATCACAATCAATGGTCAATAACCAGCCATAACCTAATATGGTCAACTATGAAAACTTTTTGTAAAATACTCATTTTATCCTTACGTTAAATAAATAAAAAACTCTTAAGATTCCAAAAAAGTATCACACATTTATATCCTTCCATGAAAATCATATTAATAATACATCATATATACATATATATATAAGAACATTTTAAAATGATAAAAACATTTCTATAAAGGTAGAACTTATGCCAAAATACCTTTAAGTACCCAAAAACCTTTTTTCACATAGAACTTGACATACACAAAATCAAGGCATCAAACTTTACATACTTAACATATTTACCATGAATAACACTAAGAACACATGCTTGCTACAAAAAAATGGAAAAACACAAGTGATTTAACCAAAATGCCCTAAGGGCTCAACTCACAAAACTTCATTTAAGCATTCATAAGTCAAAACATTTTCAAACCCTAACATATTATATATGTAGCTTTAAAAAAAACTAATGGACATCATTCTAAGCTTATAATAAGTTCAAAAACACAAGAACACCCCAAGTCACCAGAAGGTAGGGAGACACGTCTATGGGTAAAATGCTCATTTTCACCTTCTACATCATACAAGCACATAATCCTCTATCAACTAAGATTTTAGGTTTTTTACCTAGAGCCTTCCCATCCTCTTTGAATCCTTGAACACCTTTTTTTTATTATTATCATAAATAAGAAAAATTATGCAAAAACTCTTCAAAAATCATAACAAACCACAAAAATACACAACAAAATTTAAGGAGAAAAACATACTCTTTTACTTAAATGGATGAGTTTAATAAAAAAAAAGGGAATTAGGGCTTTGACTTTCCAAATATTTAACCCATTTTTACTTAAGTAAAAACACTAACAAGTTAAGCCTAATGATTTAGAAGATATAAAGCCAAACAAAAAATGAGGAAGAAGAAGGGGAAATGTTGGCAGTTTTTGACTTAGAAATAAGGGCCATAAGTTTGAGCTCCCAAGGAAATGAAATGAGAGAAGGTGAAATTATTGATTTAAAGAGTATTATGTATATATATAACCAAAATACCCATGGAAAAATGGCTTGGGTTACATTAGAAATGAGCAAAGGCCAATTCTATCTCATCTACTTTAATGAATAATAAAATGCTAGAAAGGTTTGTAGGAATGTTATTAAAAATTTAGACAAAATAAAGTCAAATTAGATGAATAAATATATCAAAAAATAATAATTACATTATAAAATAAAAAAATAGTTATAAATCATTTTAGCTCAATAACTATACAGTGATCCTTAAAGTTTGGGAATTTTCTAATAGCTAAAAATGTACTTTTGGGGCTAAAAACTATTTAAGGCATAATTGTATAATAAATAATAATTTTTGTCAAAATTTTTGTTTATTATTTCAAAAATAATTAGGAAACTCATAAAAATGAAATTTGAATATCAACAAGGGTCTTGAAGAATTTTGATAGCCAAATGTGGCTTAGAAAGGCTTAAGGGATCAAAACTATAAGAAATAATAACGAAATTCTAAATGAAACCTTTCAAAAATATAACTCTAGCTTTGAACCCTCTAAAGGTTGTACATAATATTTCAAATAAAATAATGCCTTATTTTAATAAATCTCAATTAGGTTTTGGAAAAAATGGGTAGGGTTGTAAGACAACTCACACAATATTGCTAAGTTACAAGGGATCCGATGGTTTTATGTACACAACATTGACTACCACCTAGTGTACTTGATGTAACTAAAAGAGATTGCTCTCAATAATAAAAAATTAACCCTGATTCTTCCAAGGAAAAAAAATAATAAAGATGTACAATTTCTATTACTCATAGTAGTTTATCACTTGAGTGGCTCGACTATTCTAATTAATGCTACTCCAGTAGATCAAGTGAGAATACATCTATTGTTGACCTAATAATTGGTAAGATATCAAATGGCATTTGGTTTTTTTATGCAATACTTATTTTATTGTTTGAACCTGCATTATCTTTGTGTAAAATTCATATCATATGTTTTAATTTTTCACTCATCTCATGACATATTGAAAATCGAGTTGAATCAATCAATCCCTCTTTTATTTAGTATATAATAGATATATGAATAATTGGTTTGAGGAAAATAGTTGTGCGGCATCTCTATTATATTAGAGGAAATACAAGAGGACTTAATCATGAGAGATATCTATTTGGTAACAAAATTTTCACAATTATTAATTTATTTTATCTAAATGTTTCATTGTTAAAATTTATACTAGTTTTATAGCATAATATATATGACAAAGGCAAGTTGCATGATGGAGTCATTTCCACCATAATCGGTGTAAACAAATTTTTTTTATAAATTTCATATATTATTAAAAATGATAGTATGAAGTCTTATATTAGGTATATTTTATATATATATTTTTTTAAAGAACTCTAAATCAAATTATCTGTGATTTTAGTCATAAAAAATATAAAAAAATTATAAATATCTCTCTTATCTTTCTCTGTGAATAGAAACACATGTTAATAAGTATGAAACAAAAAAGAGTAATAATATATATGTGCGTATATAAAGGCACAAGCATCATATAACAATATACATGTTCCAAACATAATATATATAGTTTAGAATATAAATACATATTATTCATGATATAAATCTACACTTTTTATGATATAAATTTGCTAATATATAAATATACATTGTCTAGGACAATGATATACATGTTGTAAGATATAAATACATTTTCTGGTATATAAATAAGCATCTTTAAAGATACAAATACACATGCCCTAGAACTATGATACACAACTTCAATTATATAAATACACATTTTTTAGGATAATAATATATATCTGTTATTTTTACAAGTGCAAGGGTGAGATACATAAGTTATACAATAAATACACATATTGAACTATTACAACACATATTTTAAGACATTAATACAAATATTCAAGAATTAAAATACATAGCTATTGTAAATATCCTATTTACATATTGTGGATGAACAATTCATCAATGTGTATTGTATTAAATCTTATGTTTATTACTACCATTATTTCTATCAGTTGTAACATCTTTTTCCATTATAACTATAACTTCCTAATTCTACATCTCCTCTACCACCTTTCATATTCCTTAACTTATGCGTATAAATGTGAGTCTCTCTCTTCTCTCCCCATATACCCTATCCTATTATCTATATTTGAATTTCTCAATATAAAAAAATATTATCGGCATAATTACACTCTAGATGAAAAAAAAATTATGTTTTTGTGTGTATGGATGTTGGAGTCCCCATAAGCAAATAACCATAGAGTTGGTATCAAGTTTGGTCAGTGCTTAATAAAAGGGAGATGTATCTTCTTTAGTTATCATTCTATATGGATTTGATTATTATGTGTTATAAAGGCCTAACCTGCCCTTTTTGTTTCTTGTGTGAGATCTCCATTTGTGTAGGCATATAAAAAGGTCACATATGTGACAAATATTACAATTAATCAAATTTCAAGGACATTGATGCACCATTTAGTATTTATCGATTAAACATTTTAATGAGGTCTAGAAGTGGCTAGAAAAAATTTATTATTATTATTTATCTTCCTTTGATTTATTTTTTTTGCTAACTGATATTTTTACAATTTCTAATTATTTATATTGAAAATATGTATTTTATTTGAATATATCTATCTTGATTTATGATATCCCTTCTAATTATGAGGTGGGCAGTAGAAGTAAATAAGGGCAAAAGGATAAAAGTGTCCCATTTAATAAACTCAAATGAGACATAATATGATCAATTTAAAGATCAAAAGTGATGTATTGACTACCACTATGCCCATCACCATATGCATATTCTCATCACTTGAAAATGATGGAAAACAACCTAAAGTGGCAATGTTTTAAAAAAAATTGTGTAAGGTGATAGATTGACGGTCTCATTGTCCATTAATATATACATATGACATTACATAAATTTTATTGGAGAATATATTGGAAAACTCCATTGCTCGAAGTTAATGGCACTAGAAATGACTAAATTTTTTCGAGTACTAGAAGTATGAATGGATGATTGCATAAGTATCGGTAGAAGCATGAAACTCCCAACTAATTATGTTATTTACAAATATGTACTTGAGGTATGAAAGGATATTGATACAATTGAGGTGGAAGCTAGAGGATTTACCTAATGATTTAATGGACCTAAAGACCATATGCACAATTTGATCTTGAAGATCAAATGATTAAAAGGTGAAGAATACCTTATTGTAACACCTTAGAATTTACCACTAAAAATTTTCATTTTAGAGGAAGCGTAATAACGATATAATTTGGTGTTATTGTTGTACTCGATGTAATTTTGGTTTACCATACCATCCTTACATTGAATACAAGGTAAAATAATTATAACTTAAAACATGATAAATAATGAATAGGAGAAACTTTCATAAACTTAGATAAGAGTTTAGAGATTAACTTTGAGCACACTATCAAAATATATTAAAAGGATCCAATAGAATCAAGAGTCCAAAAAGGTATTAGAACAAAACCAACAATCGGATAACATGAATCTATGTCAAACCCCAAAGATAATATAATCACTTCTCCTGGGGTAAAGCATCATAAGCAACAAATTCATCTAATGGGTCACCATCGACCTGTACAAATTCCTAATTCATTTGCTAATGGGAATGAGTATTATCCATAAAAATGATGATTAGTATACTATGTATTGAGTGATTAATATAGCCATGGCAAGGTCACATAGATTACATAAGGACATATGTAAGAATAAATATGCATATATTTTACATAAAATAATGCAAGAGAATAGCTAAATTAGAGTTCTATTACTAGGTATAACCACAATCCATTTCTTGTTTGTGTTGAGTTCAAGACCTCCATTATTCTTAATTCAATGGAATAGAATATAGCACCTCCTAAGTTAAAACACACTTGACCATTATTATTATCTGATTAAACAACCCAACACCTCCAAGGGAAACACATTCCTAAATACTATTCTTAAGTCGGTGGAACAGTTTGATGCATATCCTAGGGTAAAACACACCTAACTACTATTATCATCTGATAGAATGAACACAACATTTTGGTCCTAACTCAAGTGATCTTTCATTTTAAATGACTAATACCTTATTAACTATTGTTTATCTTGATATAAAAAATCAGGAGTAAATACAACCATGCGCGATGCATAGTCTAAACTTAGCATAATTATTCAAGACACATAAAATACAACCATAGGATAATCGGGACATCACCCAACAAAAAAAAAGCCATTTCCCCCCTAAGAAACTATAATTTCACAACTTAAGCATGTCTCCTTCCATAATACTCATTTAACAAAAAATATCGTAAAAAATACTAAAATATTATTTTTAAAATATATAAAAAAATTAAGGTCTAAATATAATGTCTTACACATGCGATAAAAGCCCTACATCTATGGTTACTATTCATAATTCCCTATGAAACTCTAGTTTCACAAGTTAGGTATAACTTTTTCCATAAGGCTCATATAGCCACCAAATTTAGTGTACATTCCTAAAATGTAATTATTAAAATCATGTAAGAAAATCAATTTCTAACTCCAATATTTTACACATGAAATAATGATCCCATCTATAGTGTTACTATTCCTAATTTAAGTTATTTTCTCATTTTATTAGACTTAGTCCGCTTATAACTACTAAAAATATCCCACATAATAAATTTAGCATAATTTTAACCCTTTAACAAATCAATGTACCAAATATTTCATGTTTAACCCACATTGACCCTAAATACCCTTAAGATAGCCAATATGCCCATTTTCTAATAAAAGCCCTGCAAGTCCCCACCATGATTTGTTTTCACACTCAAACATATATTATCACAAAAATAATCAAACCCACATATAAATAGGATTCAAAATTCATAGACCAATTTAGATAATGATTCATGCCACCTTGCTTGACTTACACAACAAAACTTATCTAACAATGTATGTAGTCGCATGTTTTTGCATTTGTATCACTTTTCCATTATACAACACATTGCATCATACCATAATATTATAATAATGAATAAAAAAACATAACTTTTCATACAAATTTATACATTACATATAAAGCCCTAGTTACAACATGTATTCTTACCAGAAATATCTATAGACTCTAAGCATGTAAAACTCCTCCTCTAATACCAATATAAAATCAACTAAAAATCAAGAATGATACATGGTTACAACCTAGGAAAAAATCCAAGAAAAGGTAACGCAAGGGAGGATGGAAAATGGAGCAAAATCAAAGCACATGGAACTTATTGCGTGGAAATGTGGTGCCACTAAGTGTGTGACTATTTGGGGGTGTAAAACAGCTATAGGGGTGGTTGAGTGGGTGTTGGAAGCTACTAGGATGTGGATATGTGGGTGGTTGACACAATAAGGTAGAAGATGATGTGAGGTGGTGATACAAATTAGGTTGGGTTGCGTTAATTGGCAGTCTAGTTGTGGGGTGTCTTATATAAGGTTGTGGTGTAGAGATGGTGGTAGTTGCATGGAAATGTCGTGTAGGTAGGGGATGTTAGTGAAGGTGGAAGGTTAAATGAATCATGGGCACAAATAAGGTGTTTTTTCATGATAGTTTCACGTAATGAATCTTATGTAACGTGAGGAAATAGCATGGGTGAGAGTGGTGCCGCGTGAGAAGTTGATGCAACCAAGGGGTGATATGTGTGGATTGTATAAGTTATGTAAAGCTTCCCTATAAGAAAATAGTGAAAGGCAATGGAAATATGCACATATGAGTTTAGGGAAGGAAGAAGGAGTCTGGGGAGAGGTTATGTTTGGTGAAAAGTGAATTAAGGAGTGAAGAGAATATAGAGTATTTATAAAGGAGAGGCTAAGGTGTGAATTTGAGAACGAGCGAGGGCAATATTTTTTCCCACAACACAAACCTAGGGAATGGGAGGGTATGATGGGTATGATGATGCTAGGTCCGGTAGATTTAGGCTAGGTTAAAGGGATGGGAAGGGAAAGACACCTAAGAGACAAAAGCATGACCTAAGGAGGAAGAAATAGAAAATGAAGAGAGGGAAAGGAAGAGAAAGAAAAGAAAGGAGAAAATGAGAAAGAAAAGAAAAAAAGATAAAGGAAAAATAAATTTAGGGTTTAGATTAGAATTAGGTTTATATTTACGATTAAGAAATTAGGGTAAGATTCAAATATTAATTATATAGGATTAGGGTTAGTTTAAAATATTAACTATCTAAAATTAGGGTTAGATTAAATGGTATTGAATGCCTCAAGTGCACTTTAATCTAAAAGATCTAAATATTTGGTGATCTATAGACCCATACACTAATTTATACTTTCTATTGATTCAATTTTAATTCTTGCAATTTAGTTTTTACAATTTTAATTTTATCAATACTTATAAAATATTTATTCTAATCATGAAGTAGGGATAATGGTTTTGTGCATAATTTTCCAACCATTTATTCATGAGATTATGTGCCTAATTTATCGTTATTAGTGGTTAAAACCTACTATGGTCAAGTCTACTCTACTACCGTAGTGGATGGAGTATTATAGTTTTGGTGGGTAGAGATATTTGATGGTAGAAGCCTAATGTTGCCTATCTAATAAGTAATTTGATGGTTGAATCCTAGAGCTTCTCATTCATTTATTAGTACAATGTTTAGAACATGATGTTTCACATTTGATATAAGTAATATAATGGTAGGGGCTAAATGATTTTCATATCATAAACATGAAAACACTTTAGAATATTGATATATCTTATTAAAATGTCAGTGTACACTCTATTTTAATGATAAAATATTTTATGAGCATATAATTAACAAGAATATATATGTATATGTGGCATGATAAAAATACTAAAGGGTTTACTAAAGAAACAATCAAATAGAAAAATTATGCATTATATTGTAGCTAAGTTCTTAGAGAACATAATATGGTATATGAATATTTTATAGTATTGTTACCATAAATACCGGCTAGAAGTAAGCTTGAAATAAATTCACCTTGTGTGATTTATTTATATATGAAAATCCAAAAGGTCTCACTAACCAGAAGTTAGTGGATTGTAAAATATTATCTTTGTGGTATGAGAAATGAGTCACGCTAGTGCATGAATGATAGGGAACATCATTGACACTTACACGAACACCTACTTAGAATCTTGAAGATTCTTTTAACTGTTAATCTCATATAAGTGACATATTATACTTTGCAAATTTATAATTAAGTCATTAAAATGTAAGAAAATGTAAAATATCTTATGTTCTTAACAGAACTCAAGTGGTCACACGTGTAACAAATAAATATACCAAGGTATTTATTAATGTATCAATGTAAGGTCACATGTTATATTTTACAACTGATATTATTGCATTAATACAAAAGTGAATAACCATCCTATTAGAATAAAAATTCATATAATTGTTTCAAGTTAGAAGTATAATGACCTAGTAAAGTCATCGATTATGCATTTTATTCGTAAACCCTTGTTAGTGAAGTCTAGAAGTGATATTCTAATATTCATGCAAAGAATTTTGGTGTATACTAATTATGTATCTCATTGGCCCTTAATTCATGTCAATTAAGATGAACTTGATACTTATAATTAAAAAAATTAGGTGTGTCTTATATGTGTATGTACTTCTTTATGGATATGAAATTAAGCTATAAAAAAGGTTTTTTATATTAGTTTCCTCAGCCTCAGGGGGAGAAAAAAAGATAGGGAGATTATAAAGCAAGTAAGCACTTAGAATGTGTATTTCATAAGATATGAAACTAAATAAAAATTAAATTGAACTTAAGGATGTTTATGATTGATTGATGTAGCTTAGCTGTGTTTATTATGGCTAAAAAATTATGATAATCATATGTGTCTCGACTAAAGTTCCAATTCATATATAAGTTCTTGTGGTGACTTCAAATAAGTTAATGGCAAGTATGGTATATGAAATATCCCAAAATCCAAATTTAGATAATTATGAAAAATTAAGGATTTATTAGGAAAATTAATTAAATAAATTATTCTATTAAAATAAGAGGAAAAAATTAAGGCAAAATCAAGAGGAAATTAATTAGAAAAAATTAGGGTGTTTTGCTAATTAAAATGGAATTTAGGAAAAAAATTTCAAAAATCCTAAATTAACCTAAAAGAGAAATTGATTATTATTTTATTAAAATATTATTATTTTTAAATATCCCAAAATACCAATATATTTTAAATACCCCAATCCACCTATTTTTCTTTTTTCCTTTTTCCCCTCTCTTTTCTTTTCTTTTCTTTTCCTTACTTCCTCTCCTTTCTCTTTTTCTTTCTTCCCTTTTCTTTCCCCAATTTGGGCTAGCCCACCTCGCTGCCCATACTTCCCTTTTCCTCTCGCGCAGCCCAAGCCTACCGCTCCCCTCCTTTCTTCCTCGCCAGTCGACAGGCCTAGACCGGCCTACCTTCTTTTTCTTTCTTTTCTCCCTGGACCAACCGACCGCCCCTTCTTCTTCCTTTATCCTTTTCCCTTGACCTTCCCTCTCCCTTATACTCAACCCCTCCATTTCTCATTGCAGGCACGCGGCCTCTGCGTTGCCGCACATCGGCCTGCCACCCCTACCCTCTTCCCTGTCATTCCCTCTCTCTCCTCCACCCAATCATGCCCTCTTTCTCTCCTCACGCGTGCCTCTCTCCCCCTTCCTTTTTCCTTTCCCGAACTATCAGACCCTGCAAAAATTATAGGCCTACACCAGTCATGTGCCGCATGCCGGTAACCTGCATGGGTGCTGCTGGCCTTTTCTCTTCTCCCTCTGTTATTCCCCCTCATCCATGGCCTGAAATATCCTTCAACCACCCCCATTCAACTCTCTTTTTTCTCAACCTATAAATTGCCGCCCAAACCACCACCCAAATTACCCCCTACACCACCCTCCACTGAGCTACACCCCTCACCACCCTCAATCCTCCTTGCACAAGCCACATTGGCTATGTAAAGTTGGCCATTCGACCAACCTTAATCCAACCACCACCACCCTTTATGTCGTCATCCGCTTTCACTTCAGCCCAAACCACCACTCCCTTTACCCTCCAAAATCACCAGCATGACCTCCCATACCTTCCTTTTTCCCTACCTCCCTCTCCTCCTCCCTTCCTCCCTCTCCACCCCTCTTGGCCACCACACCACTGCCGCCTTTGGTTGTGCCACCACCACCACTTCAACCCTCTCCACCTAGGCATCTTCCACCACTTCAAACCCCCCTATCATTCCCCTTCTCCTACCTTAAACACCCCACTTTCCACCCATTTTCCCCCCGCCGCCGGTCACCACCGACCCTAGGTGGTACCCTAACCCTTAAAACCCTACTTATGATATCTTTATCCCTTTTTACTTATATTATGTTATTATCCTCATTATTATTATTATTATTATTATTATTATTATATTACGACTATTATTTTTATCATTGTTAATGTAGCCTCGGGATATTTATCCTATTATTATTAAGGGGTCAAAACCCTATTTTAATTATTATTATAATGATCCTTATTTTTATTAATATCATTACTACTACTAATACTAATAATAATAATAATATTATTATTAGTGCTAGCCTTAGTATATTAATATTATTACTTTTGTAAACAAAATTTGAAACCTTACCCATATAAATATCATTACTTCGAATATTATTAGTAGTAGTATTATCCTTAGCAATATTAGTATTTTTGTTAATATTACTACTATTATATCATTATTTTACTACTAACCCCATTAGTAGCCTTAATACTAGGGTTTCTATTACTATAAGTATTAGTATTATTATTATTATCACTATTTTTGCTACAACTAGTATTATTACTATTATTATAAGTAATAAAGCTATTAGCTTTAATAATATAAGTATGGTTATAAATACTTATCACGAACCTATTTTGACTAGTAATAACCTAGTGGGCTAACTTGAGAATAAAAACCCTATTTTTACTTGTAAAGTTTCTTTTAATAATAGTAACCCTAATATTAGAATAAAGTAGGAAATAATAACATTATTGGTAGGAGGGAAATTAATCCTTAGTTTTTCCCTCTTATAGGTGGACCCTGTCAAAACCCTAAAGAGGCGTAGGAGCGTGCTCCAAGACTGGTGTCGTGTTAGGTAAGGATGTAGCTAAGACCCTATGTAACACCCCCAAAATTCACTCCTGAAAAAAAAAATTTTGAAAGGATAAAGCGGAAGCTAGGAGAGAATTTGGAGAATGCTACCGCCACATCTAACACAAGATAGATGTCCACCATCTATCTCATGCTAGATGCAAGGCTAAAACCTGTCAAACAAAACTTTAAACATCAATGTCGTAAGGATAAAATCCCACAAGGAGATATCCACAGGCAGATGGCAAGTGAATCAATTCACTAAATAAAATCATCGCTGAATCAATCAACGGAACCTGCGAAATAAATCCAAATTTTATAAGCTTATCAGAGTACGATAAATTGAAAGTTAAATTACAATACCCTTGAATTTTAAATACAATACTTGAAACTTCCAAAAATAAATACAGTTAAACCTGACAAATCCTGACGGATCAAATTCCGAATTGCCTACTCTCTCAAGTCAAGCCTTCCACCCAAATATAATATTTGAACTGAAACCTGCACAAGAGATCTGCTCCCCACCATCAGTGGATCATCACAGGACCCATTCAACCAAGGTAGCATCAGTACGGGTCCGGTACTGAGTAAATTAATACTATCGAACTCATGGAAGGAACATGAAATACATGAGATATGAAAGACTCTAGCTTACAATTCTCATGCTCAATTATACAAGCATTACATACAACAAAACACAGGATCACAGATTCATACTACGATTACATTACTAGACATGACGGCACATAAGATACAAGCGTACAAGAAATCACAATCGCATGCTAAACAACACCAATCCAACGATCTGATAATAATCACTATTACATTCGATTTTATTTATTTACGATGAGTTCAGGGACCCCACTATTCTTAAATCGGTGGAACGGTCTGAAGCACC
The DNA here is from genome assembly GCA_030549775.1 of Tamarix chinensis. Lineage (NCBI taxonomy): Eukaryota > Viridiplantae > Streptophyta > Magnoliopsida > Caryophyllales > Tamaricaceae > Tamarix > Tamarix chinensis. The sequence goes on from CM060182.1 coordinate 68,408,905, forward strand.
TCTCGGGGACAACACACCCGAGCCACTATTATCATCCGGTGGAACGGATCCTACACCTCTCAGGGCAAAACGCTCCTGAGCTACTATTCTGAACCGGTGGAACGGCTTGAAGCACCTCTCGGGGACAATACACCAGAGCCACTATTATCATCCGGTGGAACGGATCCTACACCTGGTCCTGACTCACGTAATCTTCCACTTTAAATAATTAGTGTCTTATTCATTACTTAATTCATATCATATTCTTGTTCACGATGAGTATAGGGCCCCACTATTCTTAATCCGGTGGAACAGACTGAAGCACCTCTCAGGGACAAGTCACCTGAGCCATTATTATCATCCGGTGGAACAGACTCTACACCTCTCAGGGCAAAACGCTCCTGAGCCACTATTCTGAACCGGTGGAACGGCTTGAAGCACCTCTCAGGGACAGGACACCTAAGCTACTATTATCGTCCGGTGGAACGGACCCTACACCTCGGCCCAACTCACATGATCTTCCACTTTAAATGATTAGTATCTTATTCAATGATTTTAGCCGACCGTAAACCAAGCCCACATAAATAATTCCATGGCATAAAGATACAGCATAGAGTATCAAATAGTTTCAAATCCATACTCAAATACATACCATATTCAACGTCATACTAACATACATTGGTATTGGGGCTATGAACTCATACATACATAAAATTTCCACACAGAAAACAGCATACACTGGACAGGATTAAATGATCAATAAGCATAGTCATCACCTTCCACTCGGAACAGAAATACATCCAGATTCTATCATAAGTAAAGGTAAGTAATGACTTACCTCAATCCGAAGCTAGCTAAGCAAAATTGAGAAAGAAGGAGAGCTATTGAAAGCTCAACAATCCACGAGAAAGTTTTCCTAGATCGCCGATAGAAATCGGAACTAGGTTAGAAACCATCTTATCGATCAATAATTCACATATTATAATTAAATCCATATAATAGGACACAAACAAATATAAACGATCTTTATTGGAAAACGTGTCCAAAACTCAGGACTCAAGAGCATAGCTCTATTAAGATTTAAGATTAAAATATAAATCAAATGATTTAAAAGCCAAACACAGAAATCGATTAAATAAAAGACACACAACACAATCAATTTTATAAAACCATCCCCAAAGATTAGGGTTTTTAATGCCTAAACTACGAATCGACTAAATCACTTTGATTACCTCAGATTGATAGTTTTAAAACATAATTAAACTAATTTGAGATATATCTAGATAATTAATTTCAACAAAACAATATTCTGATTAACCAATTCAAGACGATCCGTTTTAAAAATTGGGGTTTTAAAGCCAACGACACAAACTCAGGTAATTCAAATCAATAACTCCAATTAAAGGTATTAGAAAGCAATTAGGATCATTTCAACTATTTCTACAAATTTAATTTTAGAAAAACAATTATACACATAACCAATTTCATAATCTCACTTGAAATCTAGGGTTTTAGGCCCAAAAATGTAATTTGGTTGAATTCTATTAATTTAACTAAATTGAATGTTTAGAAATGCAATTAAACACATTTTATAACATATCAAATAATCAATTGATCAAAACCGCTAAAAGAAATACCCAATTTAGCACAATTAGGGTTTTTGAGCCCGAAATGCAAATCCGATCAATTCTTGCTAAAATATATAAATTGACGGTTCGGAAATGTAATTAAATATATTCTAATGTAAATTATATAATCAATTGAATAAAGCGACCCGATTACACAATCCAATTTAGTTCCGCAAGAGATTTGACCTAAAAATCCAATTCCGATTAATTACACACCATTTTCCCAAATCAACACTTCCGATATGAAATTAAATACATTTCAAACGATATTGTAAAATCAATTGAGCAAAACGACTCAATTACGCGACCCAATTTTATTACACACGAATTTTGACCTAATAATTAAATTCCGATTGATTCCGCATAAATTTCTCAAATTGACGGTTCCGACATGAAATTAAATACATTTAAAAACATATTGTATAATCAATTTATCCAAAATCGCCAAATCGGACGGATCCGAAAAATTCGGGCATAACCCGGCCTAAAATTCAATTTCCCAAATTTTCAACACAAACCATACAATTAATATATTCAAATCAATCTTACAGCACATATATACATAATACAACAATTAATTTAGCTTATCACAAGCTAAATCACACTCAATGAATCAAATTCAATATTAGGGTTTTTCGGATATTTATACCAAACAAAAATCAACGAATCGGGACAAGGGAAAGCCGGAGGAGCTTCGTCGGAGGCCGGAGGTGGCTCGCCGGTGGTCAGCGAGGCTCGCCGGTGACCGGGCGATGGCGGCGCAGCCTGCTGCTAATCCCGCGCTGCTGCAGGTGGTGGTTGCTGCTACTGCTGCGGTCGAGTAAGCTGCTGCTGCGTCGCCCGTGGTGGCTGCCGAGGTTGGCAAAAGCGGGGAGGAGAGGCGGCGAAGGAGGCTGGGGTTTCTGGCGCAGAGCAGAGCACAGGGTCGGGAGCAGGGAGACGGGAAAAAGGAAAGAGAAGAGAAAAGGAAAAGGAAGATGGGGGCACCGGTCGGGTAGGGCTCTTCTCTTATTTTTTTCTTTTTTTTTTACAAATATACATATAAAATAAAATACTAAAAGTTTAAAAATTATTACTGGAAGATTTTATCTAAAATTTATTAACAAAAATTATTTCGTAAGGTTCCGAAGGCTTAAAATCGATATAAAAGCTACATAAAGAATTTCGGAAACATTTTCGGAAAAACTTACCAACGAACGTAAAAATTTATATTATTTACGGAAATACATTATAAGACCTCGAAATAATATTTAAAAGCATAAAAGTAAATATTTAAATTAAATTCTAATAAACCGAGACTAATTTAAATAATTTCCAAAATCGATTTTCCGCAAACCAAAAATCGTAAAACGGGAGAAATTGATTTTGGAAAGAAATTCATAAATAATTTCCAAAAAAACCCTTTTTAATTTAAAATTTCCCAAAAATATTAACAATTTTCGGAAACAAATAAATTTAAAGTCAGAAATATTTTCTACGGATAAAATCATTAAAATAACTTTAACTATTTAAACAGAAATTTTATAATTTAAATAATATATTTCGTTAACAAAATATAACTCCAAAATAAAGTCGTAATTACACGACGAAGTTATAATCGAAAATGAATCTAAAATATTAAAAATCAAAACACGAGAAAGAATGGAAATACATATTTTTAACCGAAAATCGAAATCATAAGAATATAATAAAATCATGGTCGTGAACGAATTTGTCCAGAATGGTTCGCAACGGCAACGATTAATTAAATTCAAATATGAATTCGAAATCGTCGATAAATCCATAAAATGAATCGAAATTAAAATAATTAAATATTTACATCAAATTACGCTAATAAAATCATTGGGCTTAATAAAATTAGGTTTTAAAAATACGGGGTATTACACCCTATGTGTGTTATGTGCCTTGTATGCCTTGTATGCCATGTACCATGATATGTTGTGTATCTTATGATTATTATTATAACTATTTTATGTGTAGCACAACTTGGGGTTGAGGTATGCTTATGTGTTTTCTTATGGCATGTGTATAATGTGTATATGTGGTGATTATGATAATATGTGATGTGGCCCTTTAAGACATGCATGCTAGGATATTTAATGTAATGATATGGGGTGAAAGGATGAAAAAGGAAAATGGTAAAGTGATTTGACCAAGGGATATGGGATTGACCCAAAAACCTCATGATCCATGAATGGGAAAATAAGATGGGACTATGAATAAAATAAAAGAGTGGGTGAACTTTTCATGGGAGATGCTAGGGTTTGCATGAGAATTCTAGGGTTTTGCATGAAAACTTCAAAGGTTTGCATGGGGTGGATAGAGTTTGTGTGGGGACGATCTTTATGTGTGAAAAGTTATCTTGGGATGTAATTAAGGTAAAGGAAGAGTTGTTTGGGTAATTAGAGGCTTTGGGTGAAAATAGTACGTGCATTAGCATAAGGGCATATAGGAGACCTAACATAAGGGCATTAGATGAGGGTGGAGGAATGTTATGTGTAGGGTTAGTATGGGTATCATGGGAAAGCAAGAATGGAAGGTGAAAAATGGAGGGGTGACATGTCGAAAGAAGGATGCTAGGGTTTGGTGTGGCCACCTAGGGTTTTGTGGTCACACGTGTATTTGGGGGAGAATAGTAAAATGATGAGGATTTAATCTAAGGGATTTGATGTGTGGGGAATTGTGTGAGGCAGAGAAGGATGGGTCACATAGGCCTAAATAAGGGTTTTTGGAGAAAACCCTAGGGTAAGGTAGTGAGTGAACTTGGAGGCATAAGGTAGTGGGACTTGACTCACACACTTAGGAGTTGGGCCTCCAGTGTGAGTAGGTGGAAAAAGGAAAGGATGTTGGGGCATGTTTGGAGGTGTAGAAGTCTCAAGATATGGGATGAGCCCTCTTGGGAGGACAAGTGTAGATGAAGTTTGACATGCATGTCTAGGGTGAAGCTTGTTTAATAAGATACTGTAAAATACTAATCATTTAAAGTGAAAGATTATTGAGCTAGGCCCAGATTAATCCACCAACATAATAGTGGCTAGGTGTTGGGGTGCCCTGGAAACCGATTTACCGGCATATAATAGTGGTCAGATACGTTCTGCCCTATACATGAACGATCCACCAGTTATAATAGTAGAAGATCTCGAGCTCAATAAACTAAACCCTAAGTTTGATAAGACACGTAAAAGACACTAAGCATTTACAGTGGAACACCATGAGAGTCAAGGTCAGACCGATCCACCGACATAATGGTGGCAAGGATCATCTTACCCTAGAGACCAATCCACCGACATATAATAGTGGTCAGGTGCGTTCTACCCTGTATGTTTTCAATCTACCAGCTATAATAGTGGGATTCTCGTACTCATATGGATTGATAAGGAGCATGCTGTAAAATGTGTATTGATCAGAGAATTAAATAATTAGTTTGTCCGAACTAGAACTTGGCCTTTATTTATTTGTAATGATTGTATGTTGTTATGTGATCATTCTTGTATTATATACCTTTGTATGTTAGCCTTAGTTGCATTGTTACCTTACTCAGTACGTAGCGTACTGACTAACCATTTCATGGATACTGCTCCTTCCCATGAGCATAAGGCCCCTCTGAGTTTGTGCAGGTTGGTGATACTATTTTCGATGCCTTCGATGCTTACGAGGTATCGGGCGGGGCTGAGAGTTGAGCATGGACTTGGCTTGAGGATCGAGAGTGATGTGGCTGGATTTACTTTTTCTATCCCTCTATTTTGTACCGGTTTACTCAAACTTGATTTTTATCGTACCGTAACCTTTATTCCTTTTAAGGAATTTTAATTATGTACTCTAGATTGTAAACTTTTTTCCACGTACTCTGATTTCTGTCTTATGAATGTTTCAATGCTTTTATGAAGCCTTGTTTTGAATTTGAATTATGATAGTTGTTAATTCTTCTTTAGCATTGTGGTTAGTATGAGATCGGCTGAGGGTCAGACTTGTATTCATCACGGCGGTAATATCCCTGAAATTTAAAAGTTTTGATTTATGGCTTGTTTGGATCTACTTATTAAAAGTAGTTATCCAAGATAATCACTTATTTAAAAAAAATAAGCTAATTTTTTTTTCAAAATAAGTGATTATCTTAGATAACTACTTTTGATAAGTAGCTCCAAACAAGCAATTACTTGCTTCCATTGAAACTTCTAATAAAATGAAAATTTTTAGTAGTAAATTTTGGGGGTGTTCATCTATGAGTCAAAATAGCTTAACCCTCAAAAAATGATTTATAATCATTAAAATTGATAGAAAATTTGCCACAAGAAGTCAATATATCTATAGAGATAAATTCAAAATATATTTTTGTTGGTGAATAAAATATTCACGAATTAGCCTTACACCAGTGTAAGGAGGTATGAGGTAGACAATTGTGATGTATTTACTCAAATACTTGCATTTGATGTTGGATAAAAGTGATAATTATTCTCAATTCATTAAGGAATGTTGTTTCATAAATAATTGATGAGTTAGAATAGTTAAATGTATCTGCTTAATGAGTGTGATTTACACATACAATAAGACCAACATTTGAGAGTGTCAGACCAATTGGCTATAAGTGGTTATTTGTAAATAAATGATTTGAAAGACAATTTTGTGACATGTGTGTTTGTACAAAAGCTAGGTTTTTGTTTGTGATAAGGTTTTTACTAGAAAATTTCAAATGTAAGCACTATTGAAGGACATACAAACATAATTATATATAATATGACTTAAGAAGGAGACCTAGTAAGTTGAGGGGGAGATATACTTCATAGATGTGCTCTTAAGATGATATGTAGTAAATATTTGAAGGTGTACATCCAAGGGGGAGTGTTATAGATATCTTATTTACATATTGTTGATGTAAAATTCAAGAATGTCTATTTTATTAAATCTTAGGTTTACTACTCCCATTATTTCCATCAAATATAATATTATATTTTCCCATTATGGCTATAACCTTCCAATTCTATGTCTCCACTATTTCCTTTCATATTCCTTAACTCCCTCTCATAATGATTGTAATTATTATGAATAATATATATGGGACATGGTGATTTATAAATATACTAAACCTCTTGCGTATGAATGAATAAGAGCCTCTCTTCTCTTTTCCCTATATTTTGTCTTATTATCTATATTTAAGTTTCTTAATATCACAACAACACCTTTTATTTATATAACTGTAAGAGAGAAATACACACATGTGTGAAAATGAATGCACAACTTCTAGGATAAGAATACACATCATTTACAATAATAATATTATAACACCCCCAAATTCACTTTTGAAAATTTCGTTTAAAAGAATAGTGCGGAAACTAAAATAGAATTTGGAAAATGTTACTACCACATCTAACACAAGATAAGTGTCCACCATCTCTCTCATGCTAGATACAAGGCTAAAACTTGCCCAACAAAAATTCAAACAACATGTATGCCGTGAGGATAAACTTCCATAAGGAGATATCCATAGGTAGATGGCAAGTGAACAATTTCACTAAAGAAAATTATCGCTGAATAAATCAGTGGAACCTGTGAAATAAACCTAGATTTTAAAATCTTATCAAAGTATAAGAAATTAAAAGTCAATTACAACATCCTTGAAATTTTAAATACAACACTTTGAAACTTCCAAAAATAAATACAATTAAACGAGACAAATCCTGATAGATCAAACTTCAGCTTGCATACTCTCTCAAACCAAGTCTTCAACCCCAAAACAATATCTGTTCTCAAACATGTGCAACATGTCTACTCCCCACCATCAATGGACCATCGCAGGACCCATTCAACCAAGGTAGTATCAATACGGGTTCAGTACTGAGTAAATCAAGACTACCTAACTCTTGGAAGGAAACATAATAAACATAAGATATGGTAATATCTAGCTTACAATACTAATGCTCAATTATACAAATGATAAATGCACCATTCCACTCATACAATAATTCATGCTCAATTATACATGCGATACAAATGACATTCTGCTCATATAATAACTCATGCTCAATTATACAAGTATTGGGGTCACGAATTCATGATTATGAGTACATGACTAGATATGATGACACATAGGGTACAAGTGTATAATAAAACACAATCGTATGCTAATTAACACCAATCCAACAATCCAATAATAATGATTATTACATCTAATTTTATTTATTTACGATGAGTTTAGGGACCCCACTATTATTAATCCGGTGGAATGGACTGAAATACCTCATAGGACAAAATGCTCCTGGCCATTATTATTAAGCCGATGGAATGGACTCTACACCTCCCAGGGTAAAATGCTTCTAGCCACTATTTGTAAACTGATGGAATGGTCTAAAGCATCTCCCATGACAAAACGCGCCTGACCACCATTATTAAGTCAGTGGAATGGACTCATATACCTTGGTCCTGATTCACGTAATCATTCCTTGTAAGTGATTAGTGTCTTAATCATTGATTACTTATCTCAGACTCATATTATCTTTCACGTTGAGATAAGGCCCTACTTTTCTTAAATCGGTGGAATGGTCTAATGCACCTCCTAGGGCAAAACACGCCTGGCCACTATTATTAAGCCAATGGAATGGACTCATAAAATACCTCGTCCCAACTCACAAGATCTTTCACTTTAGATGATTAGTATATTATTCAAGGATTTAATCAATCGTAAATCAGGCCCACATAATAGCACTTAGCTCATTTCCATCAACAAAATAAATTTCAATTATTATATCAATTTCAAGTGGCATTAAAGCCGAACCAACCCAGGTGGCATTAAAGCTAATTGATTTCAAGGGAATTAAAGCCAAATAATTCCATGACATAAAGATACAACATAAGGTATCATATAATTTCAATCCATACTCAACCTTTCAAATACTCAAATACATACCATATTCAAGCGTCATACTAACACGCATTTGCATTGAGGTTGTAAATTCATACATACATACATACATACAATTACCACATAGAACATAGCATGCGCTTGACATGATTAAATAATCGATATGTATACTTATCACCTTCCACTTCGAACAGACATATATTCCAGATTCCACCATAAGTAAAGGTAAGTGGTGACTTACCTAAATTCGAAGCTAGCTAAGCAAATTAAGAAAGAGAGAGAGCTATCGAGAGCTCGACAGTCCACGAGAAAGTTTTCCTATATCGCCGATAGGAATCAGAAATTAGGTTAGAAACTGTCTTATCGATTACTAATTCACATATTATAATTAAATCAACACAGGGAGACACAAACGATCTTTCTTAAAAAATGTGTCAAAAACCTATGACTTGCAAGCGTCACTCTATTAAGATTTAAGATTAAATATTAATCAAATCAGATTTAACACATATCACTTGGGGCATTTTAAATTAATTTGGATAGTCCGGGAGAGAATAATAGATTATAAGTTACTTTTATTGAAAATGACTTACTCATTAGGTTTTACAACTAAAGAGGCAAACCAACCATTTTTAGGAAACCAATTCAACTCGATAACATAAGAATACAATTCACATGATTTTAAATCAAAATTAGAAATCTATTAGGTAAGAGAAACATAAGCAAATCATTGGTAAATTAAAACCATCTCTGAAAATTAAGGTTTTTAATCTTGAACTACAACCCAACTAATTAACTTTGATTTCCTCAAATTGATAGCTTGGGACTCAATTAAAATAATTTTAAATAAATCTAGATAATCAATTTCAACAAAAATAATCTTATGAATCACCAATTTAAGATAATCGGTTTTTGAAATTAGGGTTTTAAAGCTCAAGACACAAACTCGGATAATTCAAATCAATTAATTCCAATTGAAGGTTTTAGAACGAAATTATGGTCATTTCAACTATTTCCATAAATTCAATTTTAGAAAAGCAACTATACAAATAACCAATTTTATAATTTCACTTGAAATCTAAGGTTTTAGGCCTGAAAATGCAATTCGGTTAAATTTTATTAATTCATTTGAATTGAATGTTTAAACATATAATTAGACATATTTTATAACATATTATATAATCAATTGATCAAAACCAATAAAAGAAATACCCAATTTAGCATAATTAGGATTTTTGAGCCAAGAACCCAAATCCGATAAATTCTTGCTAAAATATATAAATTGACGTGTCAGGATTGTAATTAAATGTATTCTAATATAAATTATATAACTAATTGAATAAAATATCCCGATTACACACTCCAATTTAGACCCACAAGAGTTTTGACCTACAAATCCAATTCCAATCAATTTCACACGATTTTCCCAAATCAACACTTCGAATATGAAACTAAATACATTTCAAGGGATATTGTAAAATCAATTCAGTGAAAAACCTCAATTATGCCATCCAATTTCAACACACATGAATTTTGACCTAGAAAGTCAATTCTAATTAATTCCACATAAATTTCCCAAATTGATGGTTCTGACATAAAATTAGATACATTTTACAATATATTGTAAAATCAATTTACCCAAAATAGCTAAATCGAGTTAATCCAAAAAATTCTGGCATAACCGGATCAAAATTTCAATATTCACAAATCAACCAAATACACTACAATTAACCACTCTAAATCAATCATACAACATATAAATACATAATTTAACAATAAATTTAGCTTATCATAAGCTAATTCATACTCAATTAATCAAAATAAGGGTTAAGGTTTGCAGGAATTTATACCAAACAGGGAGTTTGACTGGTGCTTGCCGACTCTCACCCAAGCTTGTTGTGGCTGGACGTCGGCACCACCTGATCCGGTTGTTGCTGTTGCGCTGCTTTAGCTGTTGTAGTTGCTACTTGCTGCGGCGTTGTCAGTGGCATGTGGCTGTAGTGGAGGTAACTTGTAATATCCCCAAAATTTACTACTAAAAAATTTTGTTTTAATTAAAAGGTTTAACATAAGTGAAATAACAAAACTGTAAATTCTGGAGATATTACTGTCACCTTTAGTACCAAACCAGTTCACTCCTACGGTCCCAGTACTACGTGGTAAGGCTAAACAGGATTAACACCAAACATAAGTCATTAATAAAAACAATGAGAATTCATGATAGGACTCCCTCGTAGTCATACAGAAATCACAGTGCAGTTTAAGAATTACAACCCAAGGAGTAACTAAAGTTTTCCGAAAATAGAAGTATTGTACAACATGACATAAAAGAGATACATAGTAAAATCAAAGGAAAGATGGAGTCCACCTAGGTCGTTCTCAATCCCCAGGCCAAGTCTAGGCTCAACTCTTAGGCCCGCCTGATACCTCGTAAGTATTGTAAGCATCAAATATACTATCACCTACCTGCACAAACTCAGGTGGGCACTCTACTCGTGGAAATGAGCAGCACCCATGAAACGGGTGGTCAGTACGCTACGTACTGAGTAAGGTAACCATATGGGTAAAACAAATAAGAAGCACACAAGTAAAGCCATGCAAGAGAATAAACACATAAGGCGTACAAGGTAATTATCCAGCATTACAAGATTAGGCCGAACTTATATTAATGATTTATCTTACATTTCTTTTATGTTAATTCCATCAGAGTACAGGAACCCCACTATTATAGCCGGTGGACCAGAAACACTCCACATGACATAATGTACTTAACCACTATTATAGCCGATTGACCGGAATCACTCAACAGGGCAACACACACCTGAGTCCTGACCACTATTATTGTCGGTGGACCGGAAAGTATATATATAACCTCATTGGCCCCGACTCGCATGGTGTTCCATTGTAAATAATTAGTATCTTTCCATGCCTTATACTTCTAGTACACATTTATCATATTAATTCCATGTGAGTATAGTAACCCCCACTATTATAGCCGGTGGACTGGAAACACTCCACACAGGACAGAATGCACATGACCACTATTATTGCCGATGGACCAGAAAATATATGTCCTCACTAGCCCCGAATCACGAGGTGTTCCACTGTAAGTAAATAGTATCTTCTTAAGACTTATTACCATGCAAGGTTAGATTTATTAAGCTCGGAATCCCCCACTAATATAGCCGGTGGACCGAAAAATCACTTAGTAGGGCAAAACGCACCTGACCACTATTATAGCCGGTGGACCGGAGAATATATAACCTCACTAGGCCCTAGTTCGATAATCTTTCACTTTAAGTGCTTAGTGTTTTACTGTATCTTATTCCACACACAACCCCGACTAGACATGTATGATCCGCTTGACTTTTCGAACTCATGTCCCATATCTTGGAACTTTTACTTCTTCTAGTACATCTGAATATCCTTTCTCACTCTTTCCTCATTACCACGAATACTCAACACCGAGGCCCACTTCCCATATTTCTAAATCAACTTAATATAACACTCTAGTGTTTTCTTCTGGGAAAACTCTAATTTAGCCTATATGGCCCACTTCCCATTTAACTCATACTCCTCTAATTTATCACCTCACTCAATTCATCTTCAAGTACCACATTTTACTTCCCATATAATACATGTGGCCACGAAACCCTAGTTGGCCATCCCAGAACTCTAGCAACTCTCTTTCCCAATACGATGTTATTCATTCATCACTCTTACTTACAACACCTCTTCCATATGACATATATCTAACACAACCCATGATCCCAAGACTTCCTTCCATCTTTTTCCCACTCACTATGAACCCCAAGCTCTTTGTTATTACCCCAACCATCATTTCTCTCGACCCACACTTGGCATTACAACCTCGCCATCCAATTCCCATACATGATCAACAAAAACCTAGTTAGCTCCCTGAAAAACTTGGTACTTTTCCTTTCTTTTATGTCACTCAATCAACACCTAAATATATTCTTCTCACTTGACTCACTTTTCCCTTATATGACACCCCTTCCATCTTTTATCCTCATTCTAACCATTTCCTTAAAATTTTCCTCCCTTACATATTTCTCTCACTTAGGGTTTCCTCCCAAAACCCTAGTCAAATCCCCCATGCATCCTTAGATCAACCCACATACTATTTTTTTCACATATGAACTCCAATCACCCTAACAATTCATCCATTACCTCACCTAATCCTTAAATCAACTTTTCCCACATAAAAGTCATCCCCATGTAAAGGTTAACCATTCCATGCAAATCCTAGACTTCCCATGCATGTTTAATCCATCCCCTTAATTTCATTCATATTATTCATCTCATTATCCACCCATGTGTCATAAGATAATTAGTCAATCATTACCATTTCCTAGTCAACTCACTTACCTCATTCTTTTCCATTTTTTCTCCCAACCACATCATAATACTTAGGACCTCCTATTATGCATGTCATAAGGGCCAGTATTACATAATCACAATTCAGGTACAAGTAATAACATTACATTACACATATCATAAACACATGCAACTTACCTTAGCTCCATGCTTATCAAGCTGCCACAAGAAGATGATAATATAAAACATAAAGAACACCCATCAAACCAACACACATAGCACATTCTTACACATAAAAAGTCTAAACCATATCCTTACCTAATATGACATTGGGCTTGGAGCATGATAGTAGTAGTAGTAGTAGTAATAATAGTAGTGATGATAGTAATAATAATAATGTTAAGCATAATAATAATAATGATTGAAAAGGGTAATAGTAATATAAAGGTCTCAATATTCACACTAATAATAAAAGTGATAATGGCCAATGTTAGTATTAATAGTATTAGTAAGAAAATAATGATTGTATTAATGATAATAATAATAATAATAATAATAATAATAATAATAATAATAATAATAAAGATAATCATAATAATACTAAATTTGTAGCCCTTTAATAATAATAACTTTAGTTAGAAATATTTCTGAAGTTAGGTTAAATAATAAGAGTGGTAACACAACAACAACAACAACAACAACAACAACAACAACAATAATAATAATAATAATATTAATATTACTAAAAATTACTAATACTTATATAAAAAAAGGTTTAGGGGTTGGGAAAATTATAATACCACCTAGGGTTGGTAGCGGAACCGACGACAGCGCGTGGCGGTGGCTACAGCGGAGGTGGCGGAGGAGGAAGAGAGGTGACGAGATAGGGGTATAGGATAAAGAAGAGGGAATGAGGGGGTGGAGGGTGCCTCAGGTGGAGAGGGGTGGAATAAAGGTGGTGGTGCAGCTAAAGGTGGCGGCACACGGCGGCGGGTGTGATGGCCGAAGGTGGTGGAAGGTGGAGAAGGGAGAAGGAGAGGGAGGCAGGGGGATATGGAGTTATGGGGAGGTAGAGGAAGATTTCCTAGTTATTTTGGAGGATAGAGGGGGTGTTGGTTGCTACGGGATTGGTGGAGGACGGTGGTGCAAAGGGCGGCGAGGGGTTGATGAGGGCTGATCGGGAGGGTGATTTTGCATGGCCGGGGTGGCTTGTGCAGGGCAGATTGAGGAAGGAAGGAAGCTCAGTTATGCAGAGGGTGGTGTAGGGAAGGCTTAGGTGGGCGGCAGCGATGGTCGATGGCGGTGGAACGGGGGTCTGTTTGGGCAGTGGCACAAAGTCGGCGTTTTTGGGCTGCAAAAACAAAGACCCGATTATGGCTACCTATGGGGCTATTTATAGGATAAATTGAAGGGGAAATGTCGAAGGAGGAAGAGGAAAAGCGGGGCAGGTGAGGCAGGTCACCGACCGACGGTGGCAGGTGGCGCAAGCTTACGAAATCACAGGGTGTGTTTGGTCAGGGTGAGGAAAAAGGAAACTACAGGCATGTGGGAGGAGGGAGGATAGTTTGGTTGGGTCAAAATTAGAAATAAAATGACGGGGGAGAGCAAGGAAGGATGATTAGATAGAACAGGTGGCTACCGGTGGAAGAAGGGCTATAGGGTTGGGGTGTAGGTCGCGTGGGGAAGAAGAAGGAAAGGGAAAGAGGTGGACCGAGCAATTCAGGGGAAAGAAAGGAAAAAGAAAAAAGCTCGGTTGGGCGGTTGGCAGGTGCAACATTGGCTTTGGGTCGCATGAGGGGAGAAGGAGGGAAGGACTAGGCCATGGCCCATGTGGCTAGCCCGTTTCAGGGAAGGAAGGGAAAAAAGAAAAAGGAGGAAGGGGAGGAAGAAAGAAAAGGGGAAAAAGAAAAGAAAAGGAAAAGGAAAAGGAGAAAATAGGTTGGTTGGGGTGTTTAGGGTATTTTGGTATTCTTGAATATTTAACATTAATAACTATAATAATAATAATAATAATAATAATAATAATAAAATTCCATTTTAGCTTAATTTGGCTATTTTGGACATAATTTTCCTTAACTTCCATGTTAATTAGTAAAATGCCCAAATTTTTTCTAAATAATTTATTTATTCTTTTCTCCCTGATTTGTTTAATTGATTCCCCTTTTATTTTAATAAAATATTTTATTTACTTAATTTTCCTAATAAATCCTTATTTTGTCATAATCCTCTAAATTAGGGTTTTGAGGTATTTCATAACCGGTGGTTGACGAAGGAGCATGGAGGAGGAGGCTGGCGTTTGTCTCACGCAGAGAGCAAGGATAGGTCGGGGAGAGAGGGAAAAGAAAAGAGGGAGAGAAGAAGAGAGAAAGGAAAAAAAAAAGAGAGAAGGGGGGTAGGGGAACCAGTTGTATTTTTAATTACAAATACACATATATAAGAAATACTAAACATCTAAAAATATTATTGGAAGATTTTACCTAAAATTTATCTAACAAAAAATTACTTCACAAGGATCCGAAGGCCTAAAATCGATATAAGAGCTATATAAAGAATTTGAAAATGTTTTCGGAAGAATTTACCAACAAACACAAAAATTTATATTGCTTACGAAAATAAATTATCAGACCTCAAAAAATATTTAAAAGCATATAAGAAAATATTTAAGTCAAATTCTAATAAACTGAGACTATTTTAAATAATTTTCAATACTGGTCTTCCGCAAACCAAAAAGGGTTAAACGGAAGAAAATTAATTTTAAAAATAAATTCATAAATAAGCTCCGAAGATCTTATTAAATAAAAAATTTTCAAAGATCTTAATGACTTTGAAAATGAATAAAATTTGAGGTCGGAAATATTTTCTACGGATAAATTCATTAAAATAAATTTGACTATTTTAAACACAAATTTTATAATTTAAATAGTATATTTTGTTAATGAAATATAACTCCAAAATAAAGTTGTAATCATACGACGAAGTTATAATCGAAAACAAATCTAAAATATTAAAAATTAAAATACGAGAAAGAACATAAATACATATTTTTAACTAAAAATCAAAATCATATGAATATAATAAAATGATCGTGAACGAATTTATCTAGAATGATCCGCAATGGTAATGATTAATTAATTTAAAATATGAAGTTGAAATCATCAATAAATCCATAAAACAAGTCAAAATTAAAATAATTAAATATTTACATCAAATTACGCTTATAAAATAATTAAGTTTAATAAAATAAAATTTTAAAAATATGGAGTACTACAAATATACATCATCTAGGATAGTAGCACACATTTCTTAGAATAAGAATATACATTTAGGGAAAATTATAAGATGTATCCGTGTGTATGGTGTAAGATATATTCAGGAGTACATAAGTACTAATGAAGACAACATAATCACTAAGAAATGTGGCAAAGAGGTAGATTTGAAGGCCCTTTTTACCATACAACTATGTTTGTCCAATGAGGTATTATAGGAAGTGGCAAAGCAATCAATGATGTTGGTCTTATAGTTGAAGCTTGAGTCATTATATATGACAAAGTCAGTAACGAATCGGTTGTTGTTGAAGATTCGGCTTCATGACATAAAATTAGGTGAGGGTCAATATTTAAAATTTCATTTGGATGAGTTTGTGTGGGAAAATAATTCACCAAATGTGAATGCCCAATACTTTATCTAATAAGTAATTGAAAAATTCCAAGATCTAATTGATATAAAAGTTAGAAAACAATAATAATTGAAAAAACAACGATGAAGTTTACTTCCTATAATGACATGGTGTGAATTATATAGAGGCATATAGTTTATCAAGATGGGGATTTGTCCCTCTTGTGATATGAGAGAGATATCTTTGGGGCCCTCGACAAGTATGCCTGATGTTAGCATGGTCATGTGCAAACTAGGTGTCATTTGGTTAAGGTTAGCCCTACTTGGTGATAGAGAAAGTTTGTGATTGAACATAACAAGGATGACACTATTAATGCCTCATGTTCAACCTAAATATCGTGTGATAAAATGACAAATATACGGGTTATAAATAGGTTGTGTCGAGCATATTACATTTGCGTAATTTGGGAAGTCATAATGTCTTGTGAGAGACCTCTTATGATTTGTGGGCCCAAAAGGAGTTGCGGTCCATTGCCAAAATTATATGAACCTATAGGGTTACATACTAAATGAAATAGATCATAAATGGACTATTTACCGGGTAAGATGAGATTTTAATATGATTAATATCTCTTTAAAGCCCAAGTGGTTTTAATGTGATTAAAGCCTAATTCTAAAGCAACTATGGTGGGCTAGGATTTTGATGTAAATACCCAAGATAGGGTTTTATTATAAATAACCCTCTTGCTTTCTCTCCTTTAGATGAGCAAACTATCTAGCCACCATAGCATAGTTATTTATGAAATTGAGAGTGATATCATTGGTGCTAGCACACATCCCCAATGATCCAGATTCGTAATGTGTGGATACCAATAGAGGTGTGACACAATTCACACTCACTCGATCGAACAATTTTGAAACCTATAGATTAGAGTAATCACGAATTGAATCAAGAAGTGGATCGAATCATCCTCATCTTCAAACCAAACTTGATTTTATTATTAATGTAGTCTAAGCGACTAGCAGCTTCGTTCTTAATCTAGCATGTGTTCTTGGGTTTATTTTAGCCCTCAGTTTTATTCTGCTGCCTTATTTTCATTGGCTAAAATCCTTTGCATAATCGCTATTGTGGACATGAATTATCACCAGCATAAGGAGAGATAATCACCAGCGCAAATAAGAGTAATCATCAACGTTGTATTTTGTATATAATCACTTCTCTAAAGAGGATAATCATCGTTGGGTGCATCTTGTTAGATAGGCCTGGGTGAATCACTAAAACCCAGTATGCATAATTTATATCATAGACCCGAAGCACCTTAAAAGATGCTACCAATTTAATGTGAAGTTGATGAGGACATTGGAAAAAAAAATAACACACTATGAGGCACAAAAAACACAAGAGTTTATTGTCTTCCTCTATTTATCTCTAATTCGTGTGGCCCCCATTGTTTTAATTTTTTATAATTAATTATTTTTAACTTGGATTATTAGAGAATTTTAAAAATTATACCAAAAATGTCCCTTATTTTTTTTCTCTATAAATAGACACCTATATTAATATACTTTTCACATAGAAAAAACTAAGAACTTAAAGAGATATAGGTTTATTAAAAAAATTAATATATGTTCATCAAATATTTAATATAATTAAAAAAATCTAAACAACCTGAATATTTAATATAATTTTAGCATCCCTCATGTCTTTTCTACCTCCTATGCCTTTCGTACTTCTTCCTAATACTCCATATTAGCCATAGTACATTTGAAATTATCACCCTATTTCCCTATGATGCATTGTGTCTTATTATCTTTCTTCTATTAAGCATTATTCTAAACTTCTTCATTTTATATTTCTTCAACTTAACCTTCTTACTTGACTAATGAACCTTTTTGTTGGTGGGATAGACAAGGTGATGAAATTTTCACATGTGCGGTACTATAACTTTATCATACACGTTTGTGGAACCTACATATCTTTGCAAAGCCCATATTTTACCCCTAATTTTCTCTCTCCAACAATATCTCTACACTCATGTCACTAGCCAAAAAATAATGCTTGAGCAAGGATGGTATACCTTTTGGGGGTTCCTTGACAAAAGGAATGAAGTTGAGATATAAGGCCAAAGTAACGTTTGTTAACAAGATTGAACAGGCAAGTTCATCAACTAGCTAGGGGCATCAACCATGTAAGGGGAAATAACCAAAGGTCAATAGCCAAAGAACAACAGCCAAAGAGTGAAGGGTAACGACCATCCAAGGATGGTAATCATGTAAGGGGTGATTGCCAAATGGATGTAAACCATGCAAGGGTAGACATCCAAAAGAGCATCAACCATGCAAGGGATGGTGACCAAAGGGTTATATCCAAATTGCATTAGTCAAGGGAAATCAACCAAAGTGATAACAAAGGACAACAACCAAATTCCAAATAATGGGACCGGTCAAAAGACTAGACTTCAAAAGGGTTCAACTAAGTCAAGGTTGATAGAAACTTCTTGTCTAAGACATCTTAGTATTCAAGGTTGAGGGAGAAGCTGTGAACACTCACAAATCAAAGATGGGATGCATGTGAATGGCTAGAAAATCCATTCACATAAGGGATTTTATACTCATATGCATGGAAACCTATAATTTGAAAGGGGTGAAATCATAGTGGCAATCATTAGGTGGTAACTTGTACACTTCCTCTTAACTTTGATTGATGTTTGGTATAATGTATAAGGTTTGTCAACCAATGATGGTTGAGTGTTTTGGATAAGGGTGAAGTAGGGTATAAAAACCCGTCTTTAGACCATTTGTAAAAGTGTGTGCATAAGCTCTCATTTTTTTCCCAATATTCATACTCAATAAAAGCCTCTAATTTCTTTCTTCTATAAATATTCATTATTGTGCTTGCAATATTCAAATTAAATTTTATTATAATTATGTTATTCATATAATGATTAAATTTGTTAGTTTTTACATGATCATGTCTTCCTTTCATTGAGTTGGTCGATGGACTCAACCTGGTGGACCAATGAGGTCATTATCCATAAAAACTGGTATCAAAGCTTAGCTAGCACTTATGGTAACTAGTAAACTGGTTATGGTGATGTTCAACAATATAAAGTATGAAATATGAAAGAGTAAGATGGAATATCTATTCTAAATAAAATATTTGGCAAAATCGATAGAGAATGAAGAAGTCATGCTTGAGAGGAGCATGAAAGAAAAGGAAAAGGAATGAAAGAATCTCGATAGAATAGCTTATGGTTATATACATAAATGGGTGGATTTGCTTTATGTAAAAAAAAATCCAACTCATGAAGAAGTTATATAAATTGAGGTATGAATATGGATAACCCCTTGCAGTACACCTCAGTAATTTCAAGAACATATTCGTTTAATTTAGGAACATGGAGATAGAGTTTAAGGATGAAATTCAAGCATTATTGGTTCTAGGTTCTTTGCCAAACAACTATGAGGATTTTTGTGTCTCTCAACAATTCCTACACCAAGACCCCAAGGAAGATGTATACAAGGAAAATATGGATGGGATCGATGTCGAGGGTAGAGAAGGTATGGTGTGCAAGCTAATTGAGAGTTTTATGGACTAAATAAGGCACTATGTAACACCTCCAAATTTAAGAACTTAAAATTTTCATTTTAATAGATACTCCCTATGCCCAATCTATTTCGGGTGCAAGACAAAATTAACCTTATACTTAGAAATTAGGTGTGAGAAATACCTTATTCCACTACGATACAGGATACAAAATACAGAGAAGGAAATAATTATAATAAAAATAGAGAACTAAGAGTCCAAAGAGAGATAAATATATCCGAACAACCATACCCTTTACCAAATTGATTAGCATTCACAAAAGGCAAGCACATTAAGAATATAAATCGGCAATCATGTAAAACAAGTTGGATTTTCTTGTGGGAATAAGCAACACCAATGGAAAGGGTGGTTAATACGCTATATACCGAGTAAGGTTACAATACCGTTAAGTAAGGGATATAGAGAAATTCATAATTTCATATTAAAGAATAATCATATATGCATGATATCTAACTGATGCCAAGTAAAAATTGATCCATATCTCATTTTAGATATTACCCGACACCTCGATTGTGAATTACATAATCTTCCACTTAAAATGATTAATATATTATCCATTAATTACTTATAAAAATAATATTCACACTCATTTTGAGTTTAGGGATATAGTATTCTTAATCTAGTGGAATAGACTAATACACCTTTTAGAAAAAAATCCACACGAGCTACTATTATTGTCTAGTGGAACAAACCCATAAAACACCTCGGCCCAACTCATATAATCTTTATATTTGAATAATTAATTCCATATAAATTATTGGTTTGATAAGTAAAAAAAATAACTGAACTGATGTAAAGCACAACCACATAGATGTCAAGACTATCCCTAAGAAAATAGTCCATAAGCTCCCTAAGAAATCCTAATTTCACACTATATGCATAACTTCCTCCACATTGATTATCTATGCACCAAATTTGGCACATCTTCCTCAAATATTATAATTATAAATATATTGGAAATTCAAGGTATAAATCCCATGTATTACACATACAATAATAGTCCTATATTAAAAATTACTATTCACAAGGCTTAAAAAATCCTAATTTCACAAATAGATCATAAAATTTTCCATAAGCCTCATATAATCACCAAATTAAATATATATTTCTAAAATTATAATATTAACAACTTATCCAAAAATTGTGTTCTAAATATAATTTTCCGCACATGCGATAATAGCATTGCTCTTTTTTAGGCTTACAATTCCCAACTCAGGCCATTCTCTTATTTTATTAAACTTAGGCTACTCATGATTTCTCCAAACATTTCAAATTATCTCCTTAGAATATTTTAATCTATCTAACACACCAGGATTTCCATGTTAAAACTATCTTAACCAAAATGCCCTTTAAAGAAAATCGAATGCCCTTATTTCATAAAAACCCCACATAGATGATGTAACTATTTTCAAATCCTCAAATTATACATCACCATACCTCTTAAATATGCTCATCTCACACTTACCATAATTATTATATCCCACATTATATTTCCACATGTTATACTAATCCACACCATATAACTTAGCATAATAACATCGTATCAACACATCTTTCTTCATTGTCACTCTCTTTCCATCATATAATCCACATCATCATATCATAGCACTAACAACATGAATGTAGCAACATAATAATAAAAACATGATAATATACGCAATCACATTGGAAATTTAATACAAAATCCCTAAGCAATGACCAATATCCTTACTAAAAAAACACACCAAACTCTAAGCTCGTATCCTGTCTTGCCTTCTCTAGAAATTAAGGTAAATCGCCCAAGGAATAATGAATAAAACACCATTAGAAAGTAATTATACAATTAAGGAAAATTTAAGATAAGGAAGAGTGAAATAATAGATGAAAAATTGAACTAACACAAAGTAAGGACTTCAGTGGAAGGTTTTGCAACAAAAAGAGGGGATTAGTTACGGTGGCTGAGTGTTGGGGGTAGCAGCAATAGTTTGTGTCATTACTAAGGGGTGGGAAATGGAAATAATACTTGGCTGAAGGGGGAAGTTGACTATGTTGGTTTTGGCTAAAGGGAGGGGGTGTGTTGAGGTGGTTTTGGCCAAACATAGAGGTAAGGAACAATGTGGATCACTTAAGCTCAAAAAGGAAGGAAAAAGGGTGGTTTTGGTGGAGTTTTTTGAAGGTTAGAGGGTGTGTTACATGTTTTTAGCCAATTGCAGAGGAGGAAATTATAGTTTTGGCTGATGCAAAGAAGTATGGTTAGGTAGTAAGTTACATTTCTTGGTTATGGGGTATGTTTTTTTGTTTGTTTTGCCAAAGGGGATGGGGGCTTTGGTGGGTTTTTCCGAATCTAGGAGAGTGTTTTGATGAGTTTGGCTAGTGGTTTTGATGTGATTTTGGTGGAATTATCCTATACTTATGGGTAAGGCATGTCAAAGGTTGTTGGTTGAGGTTTTGTGGTGTATTTGGCAATGTCAAGGAGGAGGGAAAAGAGTGATAAAGGATGTGTTTGTTGGATTAGTTTTTCAATAAATAATAGAGGGAGAAGGGAGGCTGTTTGGGACATTAAATGTGTTGTGTATATATATATATATATATATATATATATATATATATATATATATATATATGTAAAGAGGGAAGGAGGCAGATGTAATTGGGGAAACATTTTTAATAAAACCCTCAACACAAGGTATGGGTAATGATAATGTGATGGGGGTAGGGTGTATATGTGTTGTTAAAGAGCATGTTAGAGGGTATGGCTGGGGAAGATTTCACTCAGGTAGAAAGGGAGAAAAGAAAAAAAATCGACTAGGCAGGGGGAAAAGAAAAGAAATGAGAGGGAAAAAATAATTTTAGGTTTAGAATTATATTTAGGTTAAAATAATTTAGGTTAGAATTTTAGGGTAATGTAATTATCGCCCACCTGGGTTAGGTTTAGGTTAAGAAAATATTAATAACCTCGAATAAATATTAGGTTTAAGCTAAAATTTAATATTAAGGAGTAGGGCAGAAATATTAATCTTCTAGGATTAGAATTAGGTTACAATATTATTTGTTTGGGATTAAGTTTAGTTAAAATTCAGGGTATTACACGTCGAGGTCATTCAGGGCTTGATAGGGCTATAAGACGGTGTCAACAGACCACTATATATTCATGCAAAGGTTCGATGCCAATAATTTCATCCTTATACGTCTATACGCGGACAACATATTAATCATGGGCCAAGATCGACAATAGATTTCAAACATAAGAGAATATTTGGTTAATTCTTTTGAAATGAAATGCTTGGGATGTGCTAAGTAGATTATGAGCATTTACATCATACGTGATACAAATAGAGAAGATACTCTAGACATTCAATATAGACCAAGAAAAACTAGTTAACTGGCCTTTGCTCTCTAGTTCAGTCTAAATAAGGCATTATGTCTGACGGATGAAGATGAAAGAAATAATATGAGTTAAATACCATATGCATCGATCATTTGGGTGCTTGATGTATGCAATGGTGTATATAAGTCCCGACATTATATTTGCTATGAACATAGTTAGTTGACTCTAACAAATATTATTGGGAGGCAGTGAAGTGAATATTAAAGTATATACAAGGGAATGTTCATGTTGGGACTTTGTTTTGGTAGGGCTAAGCCAATCTTGGTGTGTTATACTGCCTCGTATATGGTAAGGTATGTAAATACAAGGTGATTAATATTAGGATTTCTATTTAGCTTTTTGGGGGGATGTGTCTCATGGTAATCCTAGTTATGTAAGTGTGTGGTTCTATCTACAATTGAGGCAGATTACATAGTCATTAACAGGAGGTGTAAGAATATGTTATGGATGAAGAGATTACTTAGGGAGATTAACTTGATAAAGTATAAGTGTATAGTATTTAGTGATTCGTAGAGTACCATCCATGTTAACAAAAAATGTTAGTTTCCACTCAAGATCCAAACATATCTAGGTTAAGTATCATTGGATAAAATATGTGCTTAAGGAAATATAAATATGTTTGGAGAAAGTCTATACTGGTGAAAATAAGTTGGACATGCTTACAAATCCCTTACCCAGAATTAAGCATGACCTATGTTGTACCACTTCTAGATGAATCACATGGCATGGTTCCTCTCGATAGAGAAAAATAGGTTTTTCCCCATGTCTCAGGAGGTAAAGAATTTTTAGAGTTCCTTAACAAAAGAAACAAATTCGAGATACAAAGGAATAGTAAAGTTCGTCGGCTAGATTAAAGTGGCAATTCTATGAACTAGCCAGGGGCATTAACCATGCAAGGAGATAGTGACAAAATGGCATAAACCAAAGAGTGAAGGGAACCAACCAGCTAGGTGCAACAACCAAAGAGAGAAGGGTGGCACCCAACCAAAGGGATTCAGCTAGGGGCATCAACCATGCAAGGGGAAACAACCAAATAGGCATCATCCATGCAAGGGCAATGAACAAAGGGAAATTATCCAAGGGTGGTAAACAAAGACCAAATGATGGGATTAGTTGGCATACCAAAATTGAGAAAGGTTCGACTAATTCTATGCAGAAGGAAACTTCTCATCTAAGATGACTTAGTGACCAAGGATAGGGGAGAAGACATGGACAATAACAAAGTGAATATGAGATTTATGAGAGTGATTAGGAAATCCCCTCATATAAGAGATTTTAAAATCATTTGCACAGCAATCGGTAAATTAATAAGGGTCAACTTATAGTGTCAATCATTAGGTGCTAAGTTTTACTCTTCATCTTGAATTTGATTTATATTAGGTAGAAATTTGTATTATTTTTGTCAGCAAATTATGGTTGAATGTTTTAGCTAAGAATGAGGGGAGGATATAAAAAACCCTCTAATGACCATTTGTAAAGTGTGTGCGCAAGCTCTTATTTTTCTCTTAATATTCATACTCAATAAAGCTCTCTAATTTTTTCCTCCCATAAATACACATTATCGTGCTTGCAATATTTAAATTACATTTCTTAAAATTATGTTATTGATCTAAGGATTAAATTCCTTAGTGTTTCAACAATTCCATCTTCCTTTCATTAGATCGACCATCAGACTCACTTACGTAATGATGAATGCATATTTTTTGCTATTTTATAACATTTTACTTTAATATTTTTGGTTATTTATGAAAATAATATGCGAGGTTATTTATATTTTTAATTATTTGATTAATTTATAATAATCCCATATATTTAATTAATTTAGAGCTTAAAGTCAATTTTAGTATATTTATTTTGTAGGTGCTAATGATGCATGGAATAACAACTCAAGAAAATAAATATGGAAAAACGAGAATAGAAAAAATATAAAAGAAAAATAACATAAAGAAAAAAAATAGAATAGGATGGCGAGAGAAGGAAAGCACGACACAGGAGACCAAACCAAAAACTAAGAGACGATAGGCACCAGTTGGCCAAAGAAGAAAAAAAATTAAAAAGATAAGAGGGCCTAAAAGAACGAAATGAAAATGAACTAAAGAGAAGCAAGAGGAAAAGTCGATGGTCGGAGATTAAAAAAAAATAAAGAAAAGAAACATAGCCAAAAAGGCCAAACATGTGGTAAAGAAAGGGGTGGCCCAAAAGAAAAAAATATGAGATAGGAAAAAAGAATAAAAGGCACACAGTGCCGAAAAGAAAAAAAGAAAGAGAAGAGACTGAGAGGAGAGAGATAAAGGCATAGAGAGGTAGAAGAGAGAGAAATATACAGAATTAGGAGAAAGAGCAAAAGGGCGACCCCTTTCCGTGTGCATTTATTTTAATACTGTGTTGAAGCTACCTCTTGATGTCTCTAGAAACCTCTTCAAAGATCCATGATCACCTTCAAATCTATTGACAAAAAAATCAGTATATTACTTTATCAGTAGAAAGAAGTAAAAGAAACTATACTAGAAGATAAAATATAAATCATACTTGTTTGTTGTAATATGATGGATATGAAACATGTTATCAAATAAAGTATAAATGATCTGTGTGTATATGATTGTAGTCAATCCATCTTTAGATATGAAATTAGGTTATGCATGTTTTTGTAATTTTTCTCCAATGACAATAGTTGTTCTTTGTATATTTTTTTTATCTGTTATACTTATCACATTTTTCCATCGGGACATAAAACCATGCGCAAATGGTGAATGACCTAATACTTTATTACACTTTTCATCCACATTCTTATTAACATAAAACCTACATAATAAATGTTTTGAAGTGGGAAAAATACGTTTCAAAACTAAAACGAGAGCAAGTTCTCTATCAGTAATAATGGTGGTTGGAAGTATAAATAGATCTATTAAGGTCTTCAACCTCTCAAATACCCATAAATATTTTTTCTCCTTTTCAGATGACATGTATACATATACAACATTGAAATTTAATTGTGTTGGTGTTAGTCCAACTATTTCAAGTAAAGACATTCTATATTTATTCATCTTATACATGCAATAGATTTGTAAAACAAAAAAAAATGCACATAAAAAATTAACATATGTGGGATATACAAATAGATGCAGGCTTTTACATTTGATTCCGTCTCACTTCAATGCTACAAAAAATAATGATTCTCAACTAGTATACTCATAACATATTGTAACATTGTTTGATCATCCATTTCTTTAGACCCATGCTTTTGTCGAGTATTATAAATATACATTCTCATAATGACATTTTCCTTAAAATATTTTTGAAGAAGCGATATGATATATCGTGATTTTACGTTAGCTGTAATAAATTCATAAACAAATTGGACTTTATTTTCTGTCAATTTACCCAAAACAACATTCCATTGTTCATAATTTTTCAATTTGTGATTATGTTTTCCATTCCTAACTACCTCTTGTCATCATTTGTTATTATTTTAAACACCAATAACAAAAATGGACAATCGTTCTTTTTAAAACTCGTATTACATGCACATTCGGTATCTACAAGTGCAGTACGAATATATGTTCCACTTCTTTCACATCTTATCGATATTCTACCTGCCCCTACACTATTTTCTTTTCTAGAACATTTGATGATCAAAATCATCTTATTAGTTCTACCTATTTATTTAACCCATGGCATAAGTTCTTCATGATTAAAAAAATATTTGATATGTTATAAAAAAAATCTCTAATAATTTTGGATAGTGAAACATATATTCATATGTTCTATATCGTGAAAAAATAGTTCACCATAATAATATAATAATAAAAAATATTTAATTTCATGAAACCAAATTCATCCACACAATTTACAATAATAATAAAAATTATTTTACTTCTTCGTTTAAGTTGTAATTAATATTTGGATAATTCATTTATATTCCTTTTGTGTATAAATAGATTATCGGTATTCTAAATATATCATCGTAATATGTTGGGGTTCTAAACCCATTATCGTAGTTTATCAAAGTTTTGAAATTGTCATATCTTATCGGAGTTCCAAACTCGTTATAATTTGAAGGCCTTTCAAATTTATTATTTATTGTGGGTGTTTAAAAAGATTAATTTAAAATTTTATAAGAAGATTGAGCAATGAAGTTAGTTTTAAAAAAATTTATATCGACATTTATTAGTTGATAGTTATGAAGCTAGTCGTAGTTTGAAGCTTATATAACTATTTGGACGGTATAAAGTGAAATGATAAATTTATATCAAATAATTTTTTTTCCCTACCTATACTTATACCTATGCCTTAAGCCTATACCTTTTATTTCTAATTGATAAATTTTTTGTTTTATATAATTATATCCTATATGTAAATTTTTATCCTATTCATAATAACTGTCTAACGATAAAGAAAAGTGACGGATAATGTTAATATATACCCATTCCTATATAATCATTTATTTATATATATTATGCAAAAATGGAAGAACAACAAAATTTGCGGTGCGAAACGACAAAAATGACCCGTGGAGAAGGGATATATTTACGATATGTTTTTTGCGAAATAAAAATTCTTTTCCTAAATAACAAAATCCTTAAAATGAAAGTTGAAATACCAATTTTAAAATGCTAGCAGCGTCACAGTTTGTGGGCAGCTTATTTTCTCATTCGGGACCGAGCTAAATATTGCTATCAGGTTACTTGAAAATGTTCCATTATCTATTGCCAGTTCACCTCGCATAGTCGCATCTACCCACTCGACGATAGCTGCATTCAGACCGCCCCGGCTAAACACCGATGGAAACCGCGGACCTGTCATGTAACAACCTTCCTAATCTCCTATCTTCCTTCGTCGACACATTCGTCGATTTCTCAGTTAGCGGCATCTTCTTGCCGCCACATCCACCACTAACCTCTCCTCCTTCTCCATCTCTTCAGTTCCCAAATCCTGCCGACACCCCTCCTTCACCTCCCACCCCCATCACCTCGTTCGCTTCCCAAATTCCCCATCCTTTACAAACATACTACCCTTCACCGGAACGCCTGATTGCTATTGGCGACATACACGGCGACCTTCTAAAATTTAAGCAATCTCTCCTACTCGCCGGTCTTATTGACCCGTCGGACAAATGGAGTGGTGGGTCAGCCACTGTTGTCCAAATCGGAGACGTCCTCGACCGTGGAGGCGAAGAGATAAAAATTCTCTACTTCCTCGAGAAATTGAAGCGACAGGCTGCGATATTCGGAGGTAAAATCATTACAATGAACGGAAATCACGAGATTATGAATGTGGATCTCGATTTTAGGTACGTAACTAAGGATGCACTTGATGAATTTATCAATTGGGGGTTTTGGTACCGCATTGGTAATTCAATGAAGAATCTTTGTTCGGGTTTATTGCATTTACCAAAAGATCCATTTGAAGGAATACCTCAAGAGTTTAAGGGTATTAAGAAAGAATTTCACGATGGATTTAGGGCTAGAATTGCAGCATTACAGCCTAATGGGCCTCTAAGCACACGATTTTTCTCGAATAATCATACTGTATTAGTAATTGGTGATAGTGTCTTCGTTCATGGAGGTCTGCTTCCAAATCATGTATCTCATGGATTAGAAAACATTAACGAAGAAGTTCGGGGTTGGATTAATGGGTCGAGGCAAAATTTGTCCGGAATGATAGGTAAGGGAAGAGACTCGGTTGTTTGGTCCAGGAAATTCTCGCACCAATTAGCTAGGAAATGTGATTGTGAAACTCTGGAACGTGTTCTTGCTACAATTCCTGGTGCAAGGAGGATGATAATGGGACATACAATTCAAGAAGATGGGATTAGTGCTGTTTGTGGGAATAAGGCTATAAGGATTGATGTGGGTATGTCTAAAGGTTGTGGTAATGGAATGTCTGAAGTTTTAGAGATTGAGAAGAATTCAGGGCTAAGGGTTTTGTCTTCTAATCCTTTGTATAAGGAGAAGGCGAAGAAGTATGAAGCTTATGGAACAAGTAGGAAGGATGGACTGGGATTGTTGATTCCAGAGAAGAAGCAAGTTGAAGTTCAATCTTGATGATCGCTACAAGTTATTTGCCAAATATTTGAGACTTAGTATATGGTAATTGGTGGCTTTGTAGTTGTTGACTATTGTTTCATTGTGATAGAATTAGCATTTAGATGGACATTGCAAATACTAATTGGACGTGAGAAATAATTGATTCTATATGATCATTGATGTATTGTTGGATATTTGTGTGATACAGAGATTGAAGGTTGCCCCAAAATATGCTTTTATCATTCATCATCGTACAAGGTAGGGTCTTGTTTGACCTTGTTCTTATACGCTCTATTAAAAATGTAGTTGTCTTATTCTATATGATCATTGACGTATTGTTGGATATTTTTGTGATACAGAGATTGAAGGTTGCTCCAAAATATGCTTGTATCATTCATCATCGTACAAGGTAGGGTCGTGTTTGACCTTGTTCTTATACGCTCGATTAAAAATGTAGTTGTCTTTCTCAAGTTGCCTATTCCTCGGTTTTGATAGGTCAAGTTACCTTTTCCTTGTTTCTGGCCATTTAATGATAATCTTGAAGTTGGTAATGTAAAGGGACGAGTCTGCTTGCTACAGAGTGCTATGTCCGTATGGGATTTGGGAAGATTATGTTGAATGGTTAAGTTTATCTACAATGCTAGCCACAAATCAAGAGTATAAGTTTGTGCAACTGAAGGAGAGTTCAGTAATGAAAATGCAAACCCCATAAAGTTGTGTGCGGACTTGTGATCAAAACCACTGCCTCTTTGTAAAGGACTTTTTATCTTCGTATGTCGAAAATAGGTGGCGAAACCGAGATGACGAGAAATGTTGTTCTTGACCGATGGTGATTCATACATACAACTTGAGGACTGAAATGTAAAGGAGTGGATGTCATTTCCTCTGATTGAACAATGCTATTTTTCTATTAGAAAAGGTTAGTGTGAGCCAAGGTAACCTTGATTTGGTGCAACACATACGCAGATTGGTATTATTAGAATAAAGAGAGGAGGAACGATGGAGAAATTTTGAGAAACAGAAGCCTTTCTTGTTTGCTTTTCTGTTTTCTTTGCAACGTGCCTTCTGTTTCCCCATTTTTATCCTTTCATTGGCATTGACGTAATATGCATTGATGCTGCATGCATAGCTATTTGCATAGAATTGAATTTTTTAACAAATTTCCAATTCTCTACGTTGGAAATAATTGTATTAAAAGAAAAATATTTTTTAGTTATGTTTCTCAAAATGAACAAATGGTTAGACTTTCTTCCTATTGAAGATATAAACGTTTTATAAATAATAAAAAATTAAGGAATAAATATGTAGATTTTATTTCTATTAAAATGTAAATGTTCAACTTTATTCTCATTAAAATATAAATAAAAATAATTAGAATTACCTAAGATCTAAATTTTTTAAAATATTATGCCTTAATGGGAATAATTCTACACTTTTATGTTTATAGAAAATTTTAAAATGTTTGTGTTTTTAGGGGAATGAACTCTAAATATTTATGCTTTTAAATGTTCTTTTATTAGTCTATATAGCTACAACGATCTTATTGCCATAAGTCACAACAACTCTTATAAATGTATGTTTGGGAGAGTAATAATTATTGTTTGTAGTCTGCCTAAGAGGATGATTTTTAGGATTGATTGTATTGAGATAACTAGTGGTAAAGATTTTATATTTTTTTTAATAATGTTTATTGGTAAATAATTGAAAGGATTGCTAAGAATACTTATATCAACATGATTCTTGCTTTGAGTAGTTCAAGAACGAACGATCTCTTGAAAAGTTTTTCATACATTGTGTGATTAAAGATAACACATGTTGAAAAAATTCATGCTAATAAGTGGAATTGTTTGTCAATTTTGAAAGCAATCAAATTAACACATGTTACAAATGGTATTAGAGTGAAACCATAAACTTGAATTGTAGTAAGATTAGTCAATAAGACGTCTAAAGGAATGATTTTAGGATAGACAGTTAATAGTCAAGATGCAATGATAATATTGTATTTTTAAGTTGAGGTATATGTAATGTTCCAAATAAAGTGTAATTTACTTTTCAAAAATCTATCACCGAAAAACTCCACACTTAAGTATATTTAGTTTAAAATAGTCTAAAGATAACTAATCTCCTAGAATTTTTTTCGAAGAGCGTGTCTTTTATGAACATATTAAAAAAGACTCATATTGATAATATTAATGATTAATGAGAGTAAATAATATTAATATGAATTTAGTAATGTAAAAGTAACAATTAGAATATTTTTATGATAATTAGTATTAACAAAGTAGTTACCTGTTTATTATTATGATAATAATAGCGATCAATTTAATAATATTAAAGATTAATAATAAGAATACTAATAATTAATTTTATAGATAATATTAATATTAATAATAGTTAAAATTGATGATTATTGCTATTAATATGAACTTTGTATTAATAATAAGAATAATCAAGACTTAACAATAACTATTATTATAATAACTAATCAATACAAACAATAACTATTATTGGTATTGAGTCAATAAAAATGTTATTTTAATTATTAATAATCAAAATATTAGTAATTAGTAGAAATAGTAATTAATATTACATAGATTAATTCAAAAATATAAATAATATTAAGATTATTTTAAAAAGATAAATATTTTTTTAGTAAAAATAATAAATGTAAATCATAATCTTAATAATTAATGTTAATATTAATATTAGTATCATAATAATGATATTAATGACTAATAATGAATGATAAAATAATAATAGTTAATCATAATACTATTACTACTAATAATTAATTTAACAAGATAAATAATGTTTAATATCAATGAGAAATATTAACATTAAATTTATAATAAAAATAATCAACAATTACTAATAACATTAACTGTAATTTATACTAATAATAACAACAAATAATAATTATCATCTTAATTAATTTAATAGTATAAATAACAATGACACATATTTATATGAATTTAAATATAGTAATAATTCAAAGTAACATATAATTATATTGATATTTGAAAATATTATTATTACCACTAATAATAATAATTAATTAATTTAAATAATATTATAAAAATTAATAAAATCATTATTAATTTAATTTAATAAATAATACTTATTAAAAAAATACTAATTTATGATAGTTATAATAGTCAATGTTGTTATTATTAAATTAATAACATTAAAAAATTGTAAGGTAATTTATATTAGTAATATTTATTTGTTTATAATTATGACTTATATTATTTTTAATAGTGATAATAATAATTATAACTTGATTAGATTATCTTAGCACTAATAAATTCAAATAAAATTTTATTACCACCAATAAAATTATATTAGATCATGGAATCAGTCCTAGTACATTTAAAAGAAATGACATATTGTTATAAAAAATCAAAATCAATGATTTACTCAAGTCATAACAAACTAATTTTTTTTCTATAAAGTTTAATGATCTTTTTTTTTTGGTATGTACGCAAATTCTATTAATAATTAGGAGCATTTATAATCCTTGGACTAAAATGTCCTATAATATCATTATTTGTTATATATATATTTTTTTGATAAAAATCAAAGAAGAAAAACTCAAAGTTGATCCCACAACCAAAATTGGCTAATTTATCTACCACTTGATTTCCCTCTCAATAAACATGATAGATAGATGCTCTAGATAACTTCTTCAACGACTCTACACTCAAGAATGATATCAATATATGGATGGTTGTTAGTTGGATGTTTTATAAGCTAGATCATAGTCATAACATCACATGAAATGATAATTCTTTTTTAGTCAAGAGTGACATCAATGTAAAGGCCCTCTCTTATAGCATGAAGTTCACCCAAGATACTATTTCCTTTCCTAATTTTTTAAGCAAATCCAAAAATTAACTCCCTACTATGATTTTGAATTATTCCACCAGCCCATGCACATTGAGGTTTGTTTGGGAAATCATGAAAAGAACCATTAATATTGAGCTTTAAATAGTCAACTATAGGTGGATTCCACTCAACGAGTAGTTGTTCTTTTATCTTAAACTTTAGTGTTTTAATTTAAAGATGATTCTATTCATGTACTCGGTGCCTAGTAACTATGTGCATTGGAGAGGGTGGTTGTTTGTTTGCATTGAAAATGACATGGTTTCTATGCATCTAATTGATAGAAAGTGTATGAGAACAAAATGCCACCCCACAAAATGTTCCATGTGGTTGTGTCTTAAGATTGAGAGATTTTTTTAACCGAACTAGGGGATTTATTTCATTAAAAAAAGGAAGAGTTGGGATGCTGATTCAAATTGAAGAAGTTATAGATGTTAGCACAATCTATTAAGAAATGCAAAAAATCTTTCAATGTTAGAGAGAAATGGACAATTGGACTTTGGGATAATACCTCAAAGATGAAGTGATGGTTTAGTAGAAATTCTATCATGCATTGAAATCCAAGAGAAGAGTTTAGGCCTTGCTAGAATATTCAACCAAATCTAGCTCCAGCTATCAATGTTGATTTTTGAGCAAAGAGAGACATATGTTGTCTTTGTTGAAAGTATTCCATTAAGTGTGAGCTTCCAACTAGGTTAGTCCTCCTCATGAACACAACACTAATTAAGTGGGTGTAATGCCCTATATTTTGTGAGATTTATAAAATAAAAAAATTCTTATGTTTAATAAAATTTAGATGATTTCTATCTTGATTTGGAACTATATTTTTGGTTCAGTGTAATAAGGAATTTTGGAAAGTTTAGAAAAATTTAAAAAAAAATATGCTGAGCTAATCGACTGGTCCATCGTTTCTGCTAGGATTTTTATTTGACCAAATCGATCAGCTAGTCTGGAAACACTGATTAACTGGTCTGTAGAACATTCGACTGTTTGACCATACCAATTGACTAGTTTTTTGGATTGAGTGCTTTTCGAAGCTTGATTTGTTGGACAAATTCTTGCATCAAGAGGAGACTTTGATAATCCACTTTGAGTTGTTCTCAAGCAATCCTTAACTCTTTTGATCATTTATCTAGCTTAAATTTTTTCCTTGAACAAATTTGATGGCTTGATTTTGATAAAAGAGGAGGAGGATACCCTCACTCATTTTCTTCTTCTTTTTGATAATTTATATAAGACTCTAGAATGTATGCTTCGATTCCAGACTATCACTGCAAAATTGAGAGATTTGCTTCCCACACCGATCTTCTATTTTATTTATTGTGTTCAATATTTTATGGATGAATTCAACCTGCATTTCCCAAAAAAATTGCCATTTAAGCTCTAAAATTGAATTCAACCTAGTCTTTGATAATTTTGTCTTTTCAACTTAGATTTGAATGGTAAAAGTAGGATTTTAGATCAATAGAATATCCTCACTCATCCCTTAACTGAGTTATTGGGTATAAATAACCTTAATCATCTCTATATTTTACTTTTCTTTCGGCTACCAGAATATCTAAGCTTATCATACACTTATGCTAATTATTCTACACTTCAAGCTTCCATTTTAATTTGATTCACTCTTCTAATCCTTTTTCTAGCTCCCTCTTGTTTTGTTCCTAAGTAAGAAATAGTTAGATTTAGGAAAAAGTTGAGTTTGCATTCAGCTAATTATTTCCCTATTTCCTCTTGAAGGTGGTAAGTTTGTTTTCTTCCCAAATATGAGGTTCTTAAATTATAAATGTCATTTTATGATTTATGATTTTTAACATTTTTTTTAAGGTTTTGAAAGTTGAAATCTTTCAACTTAAGGTTTTTACTCTTTAGTGGAAAATTTTGTTAAGCTTTAGGTAAGTTATTCTTACATTTGAAATGTGGCATGAATAATCATGTGAGTTAGTGTACTCTATTGAATTTGAATCTTTACATGCCTATATGAGATTTTAGGTATTTTAATAATGCATGATGGATATTTCTGAGAAAAGGGGCTTGATTCATGAGAAATAGGGTTGTTTTCTTGCAAATGAAACATGATTTTATATATTAGCATATTAAATCTTGGTCTTATGTTATGGCGATGTCATGGTTTAGATGTAGTAAGATTTTGGAGCTTTAATCGCATTTAAAATGCCTGCTATGTGCTTTCTATATACACACCGATTGACTAGTTAAGGCAAACCAATCAAGTAGTCCTTAGAATAGGTGACCGGTTGGCCCAAACCAATCGACTAGGTTGTCTATGGTGACTTTGGTTGCTTTCTACTTAAACCCACCAACTTGTCCATCATAACCAATCAAATGGTCATAGAATATTTGACTAATCTGACCATATTGATCGATTGGTTTAAGGGAACTCTAGGGTTTGGTTGAGCCAAACCAATCGATCGGTTAGCATAAACCAATCGACCGATTTGGCCAGATAGTGTTGTTTTTGTTTTTTGAAATCAATATACTTTAAGACTATGCATAATGCTATAATGTGATTCTTTAATGATAAGAGCACACATCTTGACATGAATTAACTAGCATATTAGATTTAATTAAATGGTGCATAACTCATGGTATTATTAATAAGTACCTTTCGAAGTTTTAATGGAAAAATTGGAATGAGTATGCCATGACTTTCTAAAGGAATGATGTAATCCAGATTATTAACCTAAATGTATTATCTTAGTAGGTTAAATTAAACTTAGTTAAGCACTAATAAAAATATCACCACATGGCTTGGAGGGTATTGATGGCTAAAATGGAACGATTATATGAATGTGTTAGTTTGATGTTACATGGGCTTTATGTTATAATGTAACCTCGGCGAATAACACGCTAATCACTTAAAGTGAAAAATAATGGAATTGTGCATGGGCTAGATAACCCGATCCCTTATTAGCTATCGGGGGTTATTCTGTCTTTGGGAATTTATTGGTGCCTTTGGGCTTTGTCTTCCCTTTGAGCAGGATCCTAATAGGTCCCGATGTCTTACTTACTCTAGACACTAATAACGTACTAGAACGTATTGATACTAAATGATGTGGTCATCTAGGTGGTTTATTGGCTTTGGCAAGCCTTTATGTTCATTGGTGGTTACTTGGTTTTGGCCGAACTTCATGTCCTAGGGTTTGGATAGGATTCTGTGATATGCGAGATCATGGGGTGACAATCAGTCCATTACTTGAAAGAAAAAGGAATAATGGCTTGCTAATAGTTAACCTAATGGATCATATAAACTTAAAAATGGACATAGTGGAATACTTTTGTAGGTGGATAGTAGAAGAGCCTAGTAAGATGTGGAATAACTTGTTATTAATTATACATTTCTATCCATAATATCTATGTTGTATTGCTATGCATGACGAGCCACAAATGGTCTAAGTCCTCGCATGGTATGAAATTCTGATGCATTAAATGATTATGATAATACATGTACATTTAAGTGTGATTTTTATGTATGCTATTGTGTTTCAACATGACCTCTATTATTGCCTATGGCCTTGTATGCTTGTGACTCCCATTGAGGAGGTAACATGGCTTACTCAATATGTAGCGTACTGATGTGTCCATTTTTTTGGTCACTTACTCAATCCCACAAGCATAAGACTATGTGTAAATTTTTTAGGATGGTTGGTAGTGGGACTACCTCGTATTGGGCTTGGGGCTTGAGAGTGTGGACATTTAGAAACCGTTGTTCAATCCTTAATGGACCAGGGTTTGGGGCTTTACCCTATTGTCATTTTATTCCTATTGTATATATGTACTTTCGGTTTACTATCTCTCATGTATTTGAATATTTTGAGGATCCATCGAAGTCTTGTTTTGTAAACGTTTTCTTTAAGTATTTATATATCATATTTCTCACACTCTATTCTTGTTTTTGGTTAGTTTGTTTCTTAGCCTTGTATCTAACATGGAATGGGAAACAAATGTCTATTTTATGCTAGGTGTGACACCTCATTTTTTGAGGTGTGTTTGGTATTTTTTTACTTCCACAATATATTAAAATAAATTTTTTCAATAATAAAAAATAGGAGTGTTATAGTGGGATAGATCGAATAGTGGTGGTGATGTTAGTAGGGAGAACAAAGGATAAACAAGAAAAATCCCACCCATTGTGGGAGATAATGTGTGCAACACAGGCAAAGGATTTTTTAATGGTGAGAGGTCCTTCAATAAGATTACATAGTATTTAGTCATCAAACCAAATATATTTCCAAACCCTATCTTTCTTTCCATTAATAATAGTCCACTTTATATTTTTTTTTATCAAAATTTGGTTTTACCTAATTAAGCACTTTCTAAAGTGAGGAGGTATTAATTGAGGGATTTTTGGAACTAAGATATTTACCCAGAAGAATAGAAACCCATAGATTGTCTTTCTTTCTTTTTGTTATAAATATCTATAACACTTCCATAATATGGGCCTTATTATTAAGAATACATCTCTTAAGGTTAAGGCCACATGAGGATTTGGGTAGGGTTGCCTCCCAAGCTACACACTAGAGTTTTTCTGGTTGTTATTACTTCCCTATAAGTCTTTTCTTTGTATAATTATCTATTTTTATGCAAGTTCTTTGAGGAAGTTTATCAATTTACATATCATAAACAAAGAGGGATTCTAAGGAGGCTTTAGCAAGGGTTAGTCTTTCAACATCCATGAAAAGTTTTGCTTTGATTTTGTTAATAAGAACTTTGAATTTGGAAGTGGGGCTTTGATGGGTGGATGTAGAGTACCCAAAATATATGCCAAGATCTCTGGTAGAGGGGGATATTTAGAGTAAGAGAGATTTATACTTGAATATCAACTCTAATGTTAGGAGAAACGACCATCCTATATTTTTCTAGATTGATGTTTCGATTGAAAATATTATAAAACTCTTCAAGAGTTTTGTTGGTTGTCCTTATTCTCTTATCATTTTCTTTGGCAAATAGGATAATACCTTATGTGAAGAGAAGTTGAGAGAAAACCTCCTTATTTTTGGCTATAGGTATGGGGTTCCAATCAATATTATAGACTTCCTTTTATATGGATCTTTTAGGAATTTTTTACTTGTTCTTCTAATTGGGCCCTTGGTCATCTGGTGTAGTTAAAGCTGTAAGTTGTTATAAACTATAAATGACCCAAGCACAATAGAAGCTGTAGGATCGATTCGGGTTTTTACTTGTTCTGTTGTGCCTCTCCATAGCTTGTGTTGTTGTCATTCCTTGCCTTTATATATATATACCATTCTACTTTAAATGTTTCTCTACCTACTTCCTCTAGTGGCAGCCTCTCTATAGCTTGTTTCCTTTGAGCGGGATCCTAATAGATTACTATGCATTGCCTACTCTAGACACTAATGATGTACTAGAGAGTGTTGATACTAAAGGACGTGGTCACCTAGATGGTTTATTGGCTTTGACCAGCCTCTTCGCTTAGGCCAGACTTTATGTTCTATGGTTTGGATAGGTTTCCATGGTATGTGAGACCATGGGATGACAATCATCCCATTGCTTGAAAGGAAGCGAAAAAAAAAGGAATAATGGTTGACTAATAAGTAATCTAATGGATCATGTAAACTTAAAAATAGACCTAATAGAATACTTCTATAGGTGGATAGTAGAAGATCCTAGTAAGATGTGGAATAACTTGTTATTAATTATATATTTCTATCTATAATATCTCTATTGTATTTCTACGCATAACAAGCCACGAATGGTCTAAGTTTTTACATGGTATGAAATTCTGATGCATTAAATGATTATGATAATACATGTACATCTAAGTGTGATTTGTAAGTATGCTATTGTGTTTTAGTATGACATCTATTAATGCATATGGCCTTGTATGCATGTGATTCCGGTTGAGAAGGTAACTTAGCTTACTTATTACATAGCATACTAATGTATCCATTTTTTCAGTCACCTGCTCAATTCTACAAGTAGAAGACCATGTGCAGATTTTTTAGGATGGCAAGTAGTGGGCCTACCTCGTATTGGACTTGGGACTTGAGAGCATGAATATTTGAAAACCGTTGTTTAGTCCTTAATGGACTAGGGTTTGGGTGTTTTCCTTATTGTTGCTTTATTCCTATTGTATATATATACTTTCAGTTTATTATCTCTCATATATATGAATAATTTGAGGACCCGTCGAGGTATTGTTTTGTAAACGCTTTCTTTAAGTATTTATATATTATATTTTTCACGCACTCTATTCTTAGTTTTGGTTAGTTTGTTTCTTAGCCTTTTATCTAACATGGGATGAGTAACATACATCTATCCTATATTAGGTGAGGTGATAACACCCCATTTTTTTTATGTGTGTTTGGTATTTTTACGCTTCCACAATGTATTAAAATAAATTCTTTTGGTAATAAAAAAGATAGATGTTATAGTGGGATAGATTGAATAGTGGTGGTGATGTTAGTAGGGAGAACAAAGGATAAACAAGAAAAGTCCCACCCATTGTGGGGGATAATGTGTGCAACACGGGCAAAGGAATTGTTAACCGTGAGAGATCCTTTAATAAGATTACATAGTATTTGGTCATCAAACCAAATATCTTTCCACAAGCTATCTTTCTTTCCATTAATAATAGTCCACTTGATATTCTTATCAAATTTTGGTTTTACCTAATTAAGCGCTTTCTAAAGTGAGGAGGTATTAATTGAGGGATTTTTGGAACTAAGATATTTATCCATAAGAATAGAAACCTATATATCGTCTTTCTTTGTTTTTGTTATAAATCTCCATAATATGGGCCTTGTCATTAAGCCTACGTCTCTTAAGGTTAAGATCACCCAAGGATTTGGGTAGGGTTACCTCCCAAGCTACACAATGGAATTTTTCTGGTTGTTATTACTTTCATAGAAGATTTTTTTGGGTATAATTATCTATTTTTACACAAGTTCATCAACTTGCATACCATAAACAAGGAAGGATTCCGATGAGGCTTTAGCAAGGGTTAGCATTCCAACAGCCATGCACAAAAGTTTGCTTTGATTTTGTCAATAAGAACTTTGAATTTGGAAGTGGGGCTTTGAGGGGTGGATATAGAGTACTCAACATACATGTCAAGATCTTTGGTAGAGGGGGATATTTAGAGTAAGAGATATCTATACTTGAATATCAACTCTAATGTTAGAAGAAATGACCATTCTAGATTTTTCTAAATTGATGTTTTGACTAAAAATATTATAAAATTCTTCAAGAGTTCCATTTTTTATTTGTACTTATTCTCTTATCATTTGTTTTGGTAAATTGAACAATACCTTATGCGAAGAGAAGTTGAGAGAAAACATTCGTTTTTTTTATTTAGCTATGGGTACGGGGTCCCCATGAAGATTATGGACTGCCTTTTAAATGGATCTTTTAGGTATTTTTTTTTACTTGTTCTTCTAATTGGGCCCTTGGTCAGCTAGTGTCGTTTAAATTGTAAATTGTTGTAAAGTGTAAAGTGTAAACGCCCCAAGCACAACTGAAGTCGCAGGATCAATTAGGGTTTTTACTTGTTCTGCTGCGCCTCTTCGTAGCTTGGGCCGTTGTCAACTTGTTATCCCTTGCCTTATTTATATATATATCATCCTACTCTATCTATTTCTCTACCTGCTTCCCCGAAGGCTCGCCGCTCTTCTACTTCTTGTTTGTTCGCACCCGCCTTCTTTATCCATTTCCTTGGACTTCTTTCGTTCCTCCTTCCAGATCTTGCACTCTCGTCTTCTTTGTTCCGTGCTTGAGAGTTTTTAATTTGTGGTTATTATCTTGTTGTATTAAAGTTCGGATCGTGTGTATTTTTTTCATTTTAGGGTTCTTCGGCTGTTATCTTAAAGCTGTAGCGAGATTTGAAAACTAAAATTCAAAAAAGTGAAAGCCAATTTGCAGAGCAAGGTCGCCAAAATTAAAAATGACGTTATCTTGCATTGAAGGTTGGCGATAAAAATTAGCGATTCTCCGTGCCTTTCAAGTTATTTTCTGTATTGATTCGGCCTCGAACAAGTCGCTACATTTGAAATTAATGAAAATGATATCGTAGATCTCAATTGACCTTTTAATCGTGTCTGTTTTCATTAGGAGTCTATCGGTTGCACTAACTGGACTGTTGATCAAAAGTACTTGGATCTAATTGTATGAATTAGACGGTCGTAGCACTGTCTAGGTTCGATATATGCTTATCATCATCAAGTTCAGGTTGGGATTCCTTTTTTTTTTTTCTAATTTGTGTCTGTGTAGTGACTTTAGCAAAACCGAGATGCAAGTGATTGAAAGCCAATTTGCAGAGCAAGGTCGTCAAAATTAAAAATGACGTTATCTTGCATTGAAGGTTGGCGATAAGGATAAGTGATTCTCCGTGCCTTTCAAATTCTTTTATGGTTTTGATTCGGCCTCGAACAAGTCGCTACATTTGAAATTACTAAAAATATTCTATTTGATCTGTTTATGGTGCCTAATATTTTTGTGTTGTTTGAGATTACTGTTTAATGCTTGAATAGGGTTAGTATTTAAACTTAAATAATTTTTGGAGCTAAATTATTAGCTGGGAAAGCATGTTAATCTAGAAACTATTGATGGTGAGTGAATTTGATTATAACATCAAATGACACGGGCAACCAATTATTGATGTAAATTTGATTATTAGAACAAGGTTTTACCCGTCTAATTTAGAGACTGTAGAAAGAAAATCATCGAACCTAGATCCAACATGATGAAGGGTTGTATTGTAGTCCATGTTAACCCACCTATTCAGATAAGTTATGATAGGTTTAATCATGAAAGACTGGAAAATTATCATTAATATACAACGCCAAAAGTGCAATTATTTAATGTATTAAATTTACGATTATTCGATGTATATATATATATTTTTAAAAAAGCATGGAAAGGTTGGAATATTCTGTTTTAGTAAATAGCCCATCTCTATTTACCACGATCTATTGTCAAAGCTCAAAGCTGACATTTTTCTTTAATTAAAAAAACTACTTATATATTTTAAAAGATTATACTCCTCTCCATAAGAAAAAATATATTTTATCATTAAATTTTGTGTAAAAAAAATCTCTCTTAAAAAAGTCTAAATTTAATTTTTATTTTATATTCACATGTTTTTTCTTTCATCATTAAATGTTTTGTTATATTTTAATGAATGATCTAATTTTAATTTTAATGCTACATTTATTAGTTTCTTTTAAAAAGTGTGAATTATTTAAATGATTTTATTTATAACACTAAGATATTAATTGAAATATTTCATTGGGAAGTAAAAATGTCTTCTAATACCACAATATAATCTATTATTGATTTATTATCATCGTATATTAGGTACCATTAAATCTCCTTTAGGAAAAAAAAATTGAAAAAGAATATTTTAAGCATTACCATGTTGAAAGATTTTAGGTCTCTAGCTAAAGGTGTATGTAAGGGTGTTGTTCAAGCTGAAGTGAATGAAACTAATAGAGTTGACATGAGATTGCACAAAGCCAAGTGTAAGTTGTGAGTACTTGATAAATTACTTAGATTGATTAATTTATTATTTTTTAAGGGTCTTGTAGCTCTGCTATTTATAGAGGTCGTGGCTCGTAATGTGTAGGGATGTTGTTGAGAGTTTGCATGGGATTGCTTAGTGCGAAGTGTAAGTTGTGAATGTTTGTTAAATTACTTAGATCGACTAATTCATAGTTTTTTAAAGGCCTTGTAGCTCCACTGTTTATGGAGGTCTTGGGCTCTTGGCTTGCAACGTGTCCTTGTGTGAGGTGAGATAAGAGCATTGTTCGATGTGGTCGGTGCTAAGAAATCAAGAAAAGTTGGGTCACGGTCAAACATAGTAAAAAATTATTGATTTTTGAATTAGTCATACTAAATACTAGGGGCCTAATTTCAACCCATAATGTTGTTGTGTGCCAAGGTTGATTGGGTTTGAAGGAAGACCTTTGTAAAGACTTGAGCAAGACATAGCAAGCTAGAATTCTTTGCGTCATTGTAATGGGTCGAATAAGAGGATGAGATTTTACGTGTATAGTTGGTTCCCCACTCCCTAAGTTAATGGCCTTGACTTGAAACGTGGATGATAGAGAGGTGATTTTGATGGATAAGTGAGAAAAGTGATGGCCTACTTTGTTAGCTTAGACATGCATAGTTGTTTTGACAGGATATGACAGTTTCCTAGACATTTCTATTATAGATTCCCCCTCCTTAAGTTAAATTTAATAACATTGATACCACCGCAAAAGAGTAAAAACATTATAACCCTTACCTAGTAATTTTAGGACTAGGAGAGGATCTTAGATATATGTTTGTTGATTATTTTTGTTGTTGGCGTGCAAATAGAGTGCTCTTGGAAAGTAGTAGAAGGGTGTGCTACTGATTCTTGATATCCTAGGTATAACCTAATGTGGTTTTGTACCTAGTTTTGTAAATTTTAGACGTTTTATGTTATCTTACTCAGGAATGCTTCGGAGGTTTTGTAATTTGTAACATTGATCTTATGCATTTGCCAGATGACTATTAGCAATATTTTTATACGTTGGAATGCTTCTGAGTTTTTGTAATTTATAACATCTTAAACATAGAGAATTACATCAATTGGAGAACAAATAAAATCCTAAGATAAAATATAATACCCTCTTTATTCAAGATGAAAAAATTATTGTTCAATTCATTTGACTAGGAATAAGAAATTGAGATCAAGAGATGGAAGATTGTGGATGAATTAGGGTAGGATTGGATTGGGTGATGCCAAGCATAGAACCCTAGATTTATCTTTTGTGCTTCCAAATCGCCATATTTTTGTCCCGCCAATTCTCCCCTTAAACCGATAACAAATAACCTTATAAATACTTAACCACTCATCAACATGGGGCATGTCAATCAACACGGGCACCTCGTGTCGAAGGACGCTAAAGGATTTCTCACCGTGTATCAACACAACCTCCCCGTGTCAGTTACATTAGCTTAAACAATGTTACATATTTTGGTCATAACTTCTTCAATCATCTTCAAATTAAGCCAATTTTTTATGCATTGGAATGTTGATAATAATATATACGACTTTTACTCTTAACACTTTTTCAAGTTCACATCTCATCATGGTTTGATTTGCATGTTTATACACCTTTTCATACTTTAAGAACTCGTGTTTCCTTCCATTTTGTACTAGATATTGTGTTTTAGCCTTTTTGACCCATATTCTCCAGATACCTATAAAATATAACCAAGAGCAATAAGCATGAACAAATAGACTAAAGTATGAAAAAATAATCATATAATCACAGTAAATGTTCATGTTAAAGTTCTACATGATTGCCATAATTCATACCTATCAAGGCACTCTATATGCAACTTCTATACTTAGGGGTGATGTATTTTTATCATTTATTAACACATCTAATACTTCAAAAATAA
This sequence comes from Tamarix chinensis, assembly GCA_030549775.1. Taxonomy (NCBI): domain Eukaryota; kingdom Viridiplantae; phylum Streptophyta; class Magnoliopsida; order Caryophyllales; family Tamaricaceae; genus Tamarix; species Tamarix chinensis. The sequence goes on from CM060182.1 coordinate 68,453,612, forward strand.
TTGAAAAATATTTTTGAGATGTTAGATGCTATAATGGAAAAGGTTGTTGAAGAAAATGTAGTGTAAGTTATGATCGATAATGTCTCAAGCTGCAAAGAACCTACAGAGAAGATGATGTAGAAAAGAAATAGGTTATATGTGTTTCTCAATATATCAATTTAATTTTATAATATTTTGCTAAAAAAATATCATTCATAATGTGATAATTACAAAGGCTAGGAGGATAATAACATACATCTACCCTAGAACATTGCTTCATACTTGGATGAAAGAGTTTACAAAAGAAAGAGAGTTGATTAAACCTGGTGTGACCTGATTTATAACTTCATACTTGACCTTGAGGTGCCTAAATGATCTAAAAGGTCCATTACTAGCCATGTTTACATCCAATTAGTGACAATGTAGCAGGTTTGCTTCAACAACTGAAGGAAAATAGGTTTAGATAATTGTTTTAGATAGTCATGTGTTTTGTCTTGGGGTTTTTAATTGTTTGATATTAGTCTTACCACTTGTGAAAGTGCTTCATATGTTGATCCTGATGAGAAGCTAGCTATGGGGTTCATTTATGAAGCTATGGTTCAAGTAAAAACTCAAATCCAGAAATTTTTTAACAATGTTGAAAGAAAGTAATTTTTAATTTCCTTTGTTTATAGTTTTGTTCACTTTATTAGTTTTAGTTTTTATTTTTTTATTTTACATGTATCTCTTCCTTATAGCTAAGCGCCCATTTTGGACATCATTGACGGGAGCTGAGGTTCTCAACTACATAGACCATTACATGTAGTTGCTTATTTTTTTAATCTGTACTTTCGCCAAGTTTTAGAGCTACTATGGATGTTAAGATTGGCCTATACAATTGTCTAGAAAGGATGGTTGTGGATTAAGAAGAAAGATATACTATTAATTTGTCTTTTATGCATTTAAAAATGCAAGAAGGCTTTTTGGTATGCATACAACTATAATATCAAGAATAAAAAAATTCTTGAGGTCTATCTATATTTATTTTATTAAATTATCAATTATTATTTTTTGTTAATGTAATAACCTATATGAAACTATATATACACAACAAATTGGTGGGATTCATATGAAGATGAGTGACCTAAGTTGAAGAAATTTGCCATTAGAATTTTAAGCTTGACATGTAGTTCTTTTGGTTCTGAGCAAAATTAGGGTGTCTTTCAAATGATTGAAAGCTAATTCTTTTTCTTGTTCATTAAGTTAATTTTCTAGTTATAAATCATCTTATTAATGGTTTTGCATTTTGTGTAATAGATCCATACATAGAAGCAAAATTGTTTTCATAAAAAAGAATATGAATTCTTTTCTTTTTGTAATGTATAATCTCAAATTAAGGCAAAAACAACAAGAATAAGCAACTACAATTGAGAGGCCAATCATCTTGGCCAAATTACCTTCAATGATGAATGGATGACTGAAAGAGTAGAACCCATACTACCTGCTGATGGACCATGGTTAAGTGATTTTGATAGATCAAGTAGGAAGAATACGGGAGAGGCAATAAGAAATGGAGATAAAAGCACCAATGATGAAGCTAATTGTATGTTTTATTTATTCTTTTATTTTTTCAACTTTTGAAATAATTATAAAGTCTTATGTAGTCAAAAAAAATTCTTTCTTTTGTTGTTCCTTAATCTAAATGAAATCTAAGCCTATAAGTTAAGTGAGAATGAAGTTTTTATGACTTGTGTTTCTTCTAATAAAGCAGATAACTTGGATGATTTTGAAACAAATGTTCATGATGATGAAGATGAAACAACTAAGACTAGTATTTCTAACAAGGATACCGAATTTGGAAGTGAATATATAGACGATGACAATTATGATAACTATTATTGATTGATGTTAATCATTATCATGTCATTATACTTTTTTATTTTCATGGTTCTTGTGATTTGTGTTGTTAACTATCGTGGACAATGTAGATTTTTTGTTTGTTACAACTTGATCTAGACTATTTGAAATCTTCAATTTGGATCATTAATATTATTTTACTTTGAATATGAATAATATATCGCTTACATATTATATAAGATCTTAGTTTTATGATTTTGGTATAATCTTACGATTCTATGATCTAATTCTACGTACCCCTGATCGATTCTACATAGAATCCTGATATTAACAACCTTGGGTAGTACCACCAAAGATAGATTCACCAGCCGCAGTCACTAATTCTGCTTCAAATTAATAGCAATAACTCATAGGCTCCAAAAGTTGGCACCCTAAAATGGAAATCCTAAGCACAAAAGTAGCAATAACTACTATATCAACAAAAAAAAAATAGTTACCAACACTATTTAAAGCAACATCACATGTCTTCATGAGGTAGCTTCAATAATAGGTTTATTCAAGCATTCAATGTCTCAAAAAACTTATGTAATCTCAAAAAGATAACCAATAGCACTAACAACTCCTACTATTACAAACATAAAGTACCCTAGTGCAAGTCAAAGGAAACTAGAGGGAAGGGTAAACACAATTTTCTTGTACTTTTTCTTTTAATTGGAAGGTAAAATTATTATATATAAAGATAACAAGTTTTATTAGCATATATATATATATAAAATTCATATGTAAAGGAGTTAACTGCATTAAAACAAAAGAGTCAATGTCTTCCAAATTGATATATGTACACTCTCAACAAATTACCAGTTTCAATATGAAAGTGCTCTCAACAATTTCTTCCATAGTATTGTTTAATGTATCATTTCACATTTAAAAAATGAAATAAATAAGAGGACACGATTTGATACATACCTAATAACCAAAAAAAAGAGAACATCTTCTCTGACAAGGATTATCACACCTCATTATTTGAACCAACCAACATGTAGGAAACAAACAAATTCAAAAACTTAGCTATAAGTGAATATATAACAACAAGTGGGTATCTTAAAAAAACCTTGAGGCCATTTAGACCCATGTGTTACATATATGTCATAGTAATAAACTTTAGAACGATTGGACATTGAAGATGTATCAATAACATAAATTGGTTTGGCTAAGATATCTAATTATTTAGTAATGTTTAGTGTTAGCAATTCTACTAATTTTATTTCCTCTAACTTAGCATGTGATCATCTTGTTACATGTTGCATTGTAGTTTCCTTTTTGAAATTGGAAATACCTTATCAAAGATCATATTTATTTTATTATCTTATTGCTACACTATCTACTTCATGTTTTCCACTTATAAATATCAATGGTAGATAATGTGTCGGTGCTTGTAATTTTTGATTTGATTGAACTTAAGGTTCCATTTGTTTAGTTTTTGGGCACAATCACAAACAACATTTATGTAAACTGAATAACTCATTTATATATATGCATGACGTAAGAAACAACATTCTTAAATGCATAAATCAAGGTTGAAATGATGTTGACCCATCAATTTAACAACAACAATTTGGAAAATTAAAATTTCAAAGATAAAGTGGTCGACTATGCACAAACAAACAAAAAGAGGAAGAGAAAGGATTAGTATAACATTAATAAAATTTTCTTATAACCTTAATAAAGCAACACACATTACCGCCTAATTGAGTATCCATTATTTTAGCTGCTATTAATTTTTATATAATACTCTTAAACCAATTCAAGTAATGTTCCTCAACAACTAGGAAAAAAAAGAATAAAAAAACCCATTTAAGAATTCCCTTGGGAAGTAGAGAATGATAAGTTATACATGCTATGGGTAAAACAGTTACAAGGGCTCATTTTCTCTTCTTTCTTATGGAAATTGAAGTGTTGGAGAACACAACTTTGCAATAACAAAGTAAAACCTCACATTTACGTGGAATTTAATTAAACTTGATTCATATGCTACAATTTCTTTCAATAAACTTCAATTAATAATCATCATCAACTACATACACCACCAAGATAGAACGTCAGTAAAACCAAACTAAAACTATAATTTCATAACATCATTAGATTGATATGTTGATGGTCTATGGTCAATGTTGTATCGTATATATCAACTTCTAATTTTTGTGTGCTAAGTGCACTTTAATATATAGTCATTCACTAATTAAAGAATTTGTTTCATATATTTTTTTCTAGGGATTTGCAATACTTGTCAAAATTAATGAAAATACATGATAATAAGGAGTATGATCATATAGCAACAATGAAAGTGTAAACTTCAAACAAATCAATTTATAGAAGCATCACCATTAGAACATATTTGCCAAACTAAAGCCATAGAGCACAATGTTGACTCTACCATGAAATCTCAACAATCCATAGAAACAAAAATAAGAAGAAAGAAAGAAAGAATCAAAGAACAAAACTAAATTTGAATCATGTATTTATTAAAGCTAAAGTGTAACACCCCGAGTTGAGACGACCACACGGGGGCTACCTTGGAGCGCCTTCCGATTGATCGGCTGACCCCACAGATCAACACGAGTCCTTTCAACACGCGCTTCCTGAGAGAATTTCAGAAAATTTCTGAAACTTCCCAGAAGGTCACCCATCCTAAAATTGCTCCACGGCCAGCACGCTTAACTGTGGAGTTCTTAGGATGGAATCACCAAAAGGATGGTATACCATGTTGATATAAGTAGCCAAATCAATCCTTATAACACTCTCCTCAATTTGGGATATTACATAAAGAAATTATAAGACTTGAATACATCTTAGCTATAAATGTGTTCACTTACATATGCATATTAATAAAATAGATAATTAAACCATTAAGATATTAAAGTTGAGAAATTTAAACTTAAACTTCAAACCCAATACTTGGAGACAGATGCTTGTGACTGCGATAGGGCAGTAGCTAGGTTGGTTAGTTTAAGTATACATGAGATGGGTTTGCTAGGCTTGAATATATACTAAAATTGTTAATGTAAGTTGTCGAGCTTTTACCTTCCCTGAAAGTTCTTACAGGGCAACATATTCATGATAGAATAGATATACAATGGCAACCATTTTTTTAATCAGAATGCTCTCCTTTTCTTGCAGTCTCACCCTCCTTTTGATAAGTGGGAGTGGACTACTAAGGTTACAAAATAGATTGCTAACAATGCAGGTTATTCTTAGAACATCCTCACCCTTGGTTGATGTAACAAATGCTAGCTATGGTTAATTAGCTCTAATCAACTAGTGTTGAATGTGTGTTGAGAATCTAGCAGCTATCCATCACTAGATGGTTGAAAAATACAAGCTATGATAAGGTTTAGGACACACATATTATACATTAGGAAAGTTAAACTACATACTTTAAACAAGCTTAGCTAAAAAGGAAACTAAAAGACGGCATCATAATCAATTGATGGTTGCTCGAAATCTACCGAGTAGGGTGGTTTCTTCTCCTCAAATTAAGTAGGCATTGAAGGGTCTTAAAATTTACATAATTATATTCCAAATGCCCCTAATTCTTGCACAAATTATGGTGAACAAGGCAGGCCTTGATTCGGCCAAAATGGGTAGAGTATGGAGGTGGGTAAAGGTGGTGGCTTAGATGATTATTTTTGGAGCCATATTTTAGCCATTTGTAGGTGGGATTTTGGGGATTCATGCAACAGCTATATGGAGCGATGTTTACATGGGGTGGTGGAGTTTGCATAGCTTTCATGGCTACTAGATAATCTAATTATTTATTAACCCAAATGAGAAGAGTTTTAAAGTCTTAAATTTTGGAAATTTTAATAAATAGATTATCCTTGGTTTGGAAAGATTGGGATGCTCCTACATCAACATCTCCCTATTGAGTTTGTTTTTCCTTTGTTATGGAAACCTCTCTTTTCAAAGGTGCAACTACACTAGATACCCTAGATCAAAAAATTTTTCTTTTTTATTCTTATTGGCCTTATTTTGATTCATGTCAATGACTTTCTTGATTTGGGCCCTCACTTTTTCATGCAATTTCTTAAACTCGGTGGCTCATTGTTTTCCTTCAAAACTGGTATGTGTAGAGATTGATAGGGGGATAAGATCGATGGGAGTGGTAGGGTTCATCCCTTACACCACCTCAAAAGGTGAGTGCTTGGTGGAGTATGTGGGAGAGTGATTGTAGGCAAATTTTACATGACTGAACTTGATATCTCAATCTTTTAAGGACTTATGGACCATGTTCCTTAAAAGCATTGTGATTGTGTGGTTAGTGACTTATGTTTATCCGTCTATTTGTGGATGGCAGGTGGTGCTAAAAAGAAGTTTAATACCAAGAAATCTCCACAAGATCTTCTAAAAATAGCTAAGGAATTTGGTATCTCGGTCAGAGATGATTGTCTTCAGGATACCATGTAACCTAACTCTTTCCTTAAAGTAGAGATCAGCTATGTAAGAGGCGTCATCCATCTTATGACATGGGACAAAATGAGTCATCTTAGAGAACAATATATGACCACCATAATGATATCATATTTCCTTTGAATCTTAAGTAAAGCCACTATGAAGTACATGCTTACATGATCCCAAGGGTGGTGTGGGATAGGCAAAGGTGTATAGAGTCCTTGGTGGAAGTGAATCTTAGACTTTTGGCATGTTAAGAACTTGGCCACGAGGGACTGTACATCCCCCAACATATGCGGCAAAAAGAAGTGCTCTTGGAGCACATCATAAGTCTTGTTGATTCCAAAATGGCCTACCAAACCTCCTCTGTATACTTTTCGGATGAGCAATTCTCAGATGGAACACTTTGGGATGCATAGCTTGTTTCCCTTGAAGAGAAATCCCTCGTGCACTAGGTATGGTCCTCGAGGCTTGCCTTGATCCTCCATGTAGCTAGTAAAGTCTTTGTCCTATTTGTACAACTCTTTGAGACACCTAAACCCTAGGACCCTAGCCTTTAGTAATGACAACATACAATATATTCTCAAGAGGACATCATCCACAACATTGGTCTTGCCACTCTTGTGCTTTACTATAAAGGAAAAGGATTGTAAAAATTCTACCCACCTAGCATGCCTAGAGTTAAGTTTATGCCGCCCATTTGTGTACTTTAGGGACTCATGATCGGTATACAATACAAACTGTGATGATCAGAGATAATGTAACCAATGATCTAAAGCCCTAACTATGGCATAAAACTCTTTGTCATACGTGTTGTAATAAGATCGTGAACCACTAAGCTTCTCGCTAAAAAAGGTCATAGATCTTACTTCTTGCAACAAAACAACCCCAATTCCATCTGCACCTTCATCACACTCAACCTTGAACACTTTATCAAAGTTGGGTAGTCACAAGATGGGGGCATCGACTAACCTGCTTTTATTTAGGTCGAAGGCTCCTTGTGTGGGTTTGGTCCATTGAAAGACCACTTTTTTTAGACAATCAGTGACAGGTGCTAGGACTATGCTAAATCCCTTTATGAACCTCCTATAGAAAGGGAAAAGTCTATGAAAGGATCTAACGTCGATGATGGATGTGGGTGTAGGCCACATTTTTCTTACCTCCACCTTTGACTCATCTATGGAGATTCCACTTTTGGATACAACAAATCCTATGAAGGTGACTCTCAGCACAGAAAAGTCACACTTTTCTAATTTTCCATACAATTTTTTTCTCCTAAGGGCTAAGAATACAAGTCTTAAGCGCCTTACATGATCATCCCGACTAGAAAAATATACCAGAATATCATCAAAATACATAACTACAAACTTTGAAATAAAAGGTCGAAGAATCTCATCCATGAGTCTCATAAAAGTTCTTGGTGCATTAGAGAGTCCAAATGGAATGAATAGACACTTATAGATTCCCCCCTTGGTCTTGAAGGCGGTCTTTCATCCATCCCCTTCCTTCATTCAGATTTGATAGTACCCACTCCTCAAGTCGATTTTGAAAAATATATTAGCCCCATGCAAGCAATCCAACACATCATCAAGTCTAGGTATAGGGTACCTATACTTGATAGCAATATTGTTGATAGCTCTACTATCTACACACATGCGCATTGTCCCATCCTTCTTAGGTAACAAGAGGGTTGGGACCGTACAAGGGCTAAGGGATTCTCTTATAAAACCATTTTGTAACAACTCGTCAACTTGCCTTTGTAACTCCATAGATTCATTAGGATTACACTTATAAGCCGACTTATTTGGGAGTGTAGCACCTGGAGTAAAATCAATTTGGTGCTCTATTCCCCTTATGGGAGGCAACTCCCTGGGCAAGTCGTTTGAGAAAACATCCCCAGACTCTCCTAGTAGGTGCTTGACTCGAGGGTCAAGTTCTTGTTTCTTCTCATTAGGTTCGAGTAGAAACAACAAATACATGGCCTTCCCTTTCCCCATGGCCCTTTCCAACCCCTTACCATCAACAAACAAAACCTTCTTACACTTCTTGTCCTCCCTAACAAGTGAGGACCGAAAACTAAGGGGTGTAACTATAATATTTTTGCTAGCATATACCAAGCTATATGTGTTTCTTCTACCATCATGTTTTAAATCCCTATTAAATTGACATGGCGTACATAAAAAATGACAAGAATCCATGGGAATGACATCACAAACAACATTAGCTTGGTAGTTTTTTCCTATGAAAAATGGAACGATTGTTTGCTTAGTAACTTTAACTATTGAACCATTGTTAAGCTATTGTAATTTGTATGGCTTGGAATGTAGTTGGGTGGGAAGGTTTAACTTCTCCACCAAGGTGGTAGAAGCTACATATGTACAACTACACCCATACACAATGAGGGAGAATATTTTACCACGTATAGTGCACTTGGTATAAAATATGTTCTCTCTTTGGGATTTTCTTCAATGGCATATCTAGTTTGCAAGACTATTCTCGCCATTAGGGATTCCCCCACATCCAATGGTACCTCCTCCACTTTGGTTCCTCCTTCCATGGTCTTTTGGGCCTCAGATGCATTCTCCTCCATCTCGGCCTCCTCTTGGTCTAGCAAGGTTATGACCCATTAGTTTGGACATTCATTTTGATAATGTCCAATCTCTTGGCACTTGAAGCAATGTACACATTTGGTTCGACTAGCCTCACCGGCCTAAATGATGCCTTTCCGTGCACCCAAACACAGCGTTTCGGCCCTCCTCCCGCTGAGACGCTGCGTCCGATCGCTGAAGATAGTCGTTGCCAAACGGGCAACGCGACGCGGCGCTCTATCCCCCATAACGTTGAAACGCCGCGTTTAGTTTTAAAAACCTTATAAACGCTGAACCGGTCGGTCCCCCCTTCTTTTTCTTTTTCCCCTGGACCGCCGGTCCTCCTCCTTTCCCCTTCCTTCTTCTTCCCCCGCACAGCCGCCGACCTTCAGCTCGAATTTTGCCGGCGGCCACCAGCCCAGTACCGGCTGTCTTTCCCTGCCTCTCTCCCTGTCGTTTTCTTTCTCTTTTCGACCCCGACCAAGTCCCTCTCTCCCTTTCCCGCGTGCCCACCTCTTTCCCTTTTCCTCTCCCCTTCCCCAACCCAGCCTGCCATGGAAGGACCTGCACCACCTGCCACCGGCCGACCACCTGCACACCTGCCCCGCACGCCTCCTTCTCCCCTTATCGTTTTTCCCTTCCAATTGCCTATAAATACCCCCCATGGGCAGCCCCGATCAGCTCTCTTTTTGATTTTTTCCCCGAAACCCTGCCTCTCCGCCACCTCAAAAAGACGGGCTTTTCGCCGTCACCGGAGACCGCCGCCGCCACCTCTGCCCACCGTTACCATCCCTGCACCTCCCTCGAAAAAACCAAGCCACCACCACCCTCCGCCTTGCCCTGCACGTGCCGCCCTCGCCGTGCAAAGTTCCTATCCCGAAAACCACCACTCCCAGCCTTCGCCGCCCTTGCGCCGCCTTCCACAGCCAACCCAGCCGCCACCAGCACCTCCTCCACCCTCCAAAACACCCAGGGAAACTTCCTCTACCTTCCCCTGCCTTCAACTCCCCCTGCCTCCCTCTCCTCCTTCCTCCCTCATCTTCCACCTCTCTCCACCACCCTCGGCCGCCGCCACCGCCGTCGCCACCACGCGCCGCCACCCCTTGCCACGCCACCACCCTCACTCCACTCCCCTTCACCTGCTCTTTCTTTCCCCACCTCAAACTCCTCCTTTTCCCCTCCCATCTAACCGCCACCTCCATCTTTCCCCCCTCTTCTCCTCCTCCACCGCCGCCGCCGTTGCCGCCACGCGCCGCCGCCGGACCACCACCGACCCTAGGTGGTTCTCCACTCATCCAAACCCTTATGCCCCTTTTATATAATTGCTACTATTTTCTACTAATATTAATACTAATATACTTATTATTATTATTATCCTTATTATTATTATTATTATTATTATTATCATTACTACCATTATTATTGTCTTTATTATTAATGTTCTTATTTTCTTACTAATACTAACATCCCTTTTAAACCCTAACCTATATTATACTTAACTTTGGTCTTATTTTTATAATTATTAGTACTAACATTTTTATTATTATTATTTCTATTATCCTTACTATGGTTATTATTATTATTGCTTAACCTTACTTGGTTGTACTATTGTTATTATTATTATTATTATTATTATTATTATTATTATTATTATTATTATTATTATTATTATACTTAACACATTTATCACTATTGTTAATAATAATAATACTTTTGTTCTTATCCATGTTACTTAACTCAAGCTAGTAAATATCATGTGGTTGTTAACTAAGAAGAGTACTTGAACCTTATTACCATACCATTTAACATTAACCCTAACCTCATTACTATGACACTATTATTAGCTATTACTATTATTACTACTATCACTACCTTATGGTTGTAATCAAAAGCATTTGAACCCTTTTATTATTCAAGAATATACAACTATTATCATTATCACCCTTAGGAATAGTTACTTGTAATATTGTGACCTTATAATATTATTATTTCTAACCTAACACCATTGTTAGACTTAATCTTAAAAACGCTAGAGTTCTATTACTTGAAACATAAGTATCACTATTATTATTATTATTATTATTATTATTATCACTATTTTACTATGACTAGTGAACACTAGTATTATAAGAATGGAACTAATGGGCTCAATAAAATAAGTGTAACAATAAGTATCATAAATAACTATATTTTGACTACTAATATTTAGTATACTAATTCTAAGGTAAAAACCCTAGTTTTGTATAAAACCCCTTTTTAGTAATAAAAACCCTAACCTTAAACTAGAATGAGGACTGATAGTAATTATAAGGGAAACTAATACTTAGCATTTTTCCCTTTTATAGGTAACCCCGACCAAAGCCTTAAGGAGTTAGAGGAACGTGCTCCAAGCCCGGCGTCGCCTTAGGTAAGGACGAAGCTATGGCCTTTGTGTGATGTGTGACCTGTATGTTTTGAATGTTGTATATGCCATGCTATGTCGTGTATTATATGATTGTGGGAAACTTGTCTTATGTAGCGCAGCTTGGAAATTGAGGTATGTTTGTATGTGTTTCCTATGACGTGAGCATGGCATGTATATGTATGATGTTTATGAGGTGATATGATATAACCCTCTAGAACATGCATGCTAGGGTGATTGTTATGATGATATGGGAATGAAAGGATAAAAAGGAAATAAATGGGAAGTGAGTTCACTAAGGGGGGATATGAGGTTGACCTAAGTACCTCATGATCCATGAGAGAAGATTTAATAAGGGAGGAATGACCAAAATAAAAGAGAGTTGGGGAACCATGCATGGGAGTCGTAAAATTGGCATGGTGACTTGGGTTGTTTGCATGGGATGGCTAAATCTTGCATGGGGGCGAATCTTACGTGAGAAAAGTTGAATTTGGGTGTAAGTAAGAGAATGGGAGAGTCTTGGAATGATTGGAGACTTAGTATGAAAAATAATACGTAAGTTGGCGCATAAGAGACCTTATTAGGGTTTTGTGTGTAAGCAGGTGTTGGAGAGTCTACATGGAGTGTTTAAATTAAGCATGGGAATGAATCTTACTTGAGGAAAGTTGATTTAGGGCGTAAATGAGATAATGTCAAAGTTATGGGTCCATTGGAGACTTTGATGTAAAATAGTACGTAGGCGGATGTAAGGGTGTACAAGGAATCCGATTAGGGTTTTTGGGAGAAAATGGAAATTTGGGAAGTACAAAAGTAGGAATGATTAAGGAAGGGTGGAGTATGGGTTAGAGTGAGATTTCATTTATATAAAAGGTGAGTATGGGTTCCCATGTGGAAGAAGAGACTTTGGGATGAAAAGAGAGAGGTTACTTGTAGGAGAAGAAAGGTACTAAGGTTGAGGTGATCAACTAGGGTTTTCATGGTTATGTGCTGAATCGAAAGGTAAAGTGATATGTTTTGGGAGAGGATCTAATTGCGGTAAGATGTGGGGCGTTGAATGAGGTAAAGGTAGCGTAAGTGGGAGAAGGTTGGGCCACATCAGCCCAATTAGGGTTTTCAAGGGAAAACCCTAGGGGGTGATGGGAGGTGGAGTTGATGTCATGAGTGTAGGGCCTAACCCACACCCGTAGGGGTTGACTCTTTCATCTAAGGGTAGGTGTAAGGGAACGGATGTCGGGGTGTGAGAAGGGGAGAACAGTCTCAAGATATGGGACGGGCCTCCTTGAAGGATAGAATAGAGAGTAGTAGGCATGCATGTCAAGGGTGGAACCTTATTTAATAATACATGAATAAGACATTAACTACGTAAAGAGTAAGATTGTTGAGCCGGGCCCAGACCGATCCACCGGCATAATAGTGGCCAGGTGCCGGGGTGCCCTGGAGACCGATCCACCGGCATATAATAGTGGTTAGGTGCGTTCTGCCCTATACGTGACCGATCCACCGGCTATAATAGTGGGGGATCCCGAGCTCAACAAACCAAACAGTATGTTGTAATTAAATCATGGGAAAGATACTATATACTTACAGTGGAACACCATGAGAGTCGGGGCCAGACCGATCCACCGGCATAATAGTGGCCAGGAGCGTTGTGCCCTGGAGACCGATCAACCGGCGTATAATAGTGGTTAGGTGTGTTCTACCCTATAAGTGACCGATCCACCGGCTATAATAGTGGGGTTCCCGTACTCGCATGGATTAACAAAGATTATGGTGTGAAATGACTTGCAAATAAATCATGGAAAGATACGTTATAATCACAGTGAAACACTATGAGAGTCGGGGCCAGACCGATCCACCGGCATAATAGTGGCCAAGAGCGTTCTGCCCTGGAGACCGATCCACCGGCATAAAATAGTGGTTAGGTGCGTTCTGCCCTATAAGTGACCGATCCATTGGCTATAATAGTGGGGTTCCCGTACTCTCATGGACTCATAATGATTATGATGTGAATCGACTATAATTATCAGAGTTATGAAAGAAGAAGTTGGATTGGACCATAACCGATCTACATCATTCATAAAATATCATGTTGCTTATGTGATTGCGTTGTGCATGTTATGTTGTATGATGGTATGCTTGGCCTTAGCGCACCTGCGCCCTTACTCAGTATTGGACCCATACTGATACTACCTTGAATGAATGGGTCCTATGATGATCCACCGATGGTGGGGAGCAGACTTCCTGTGCAGGTTTATGATCGGGTACTATCTTGGGGTGGAAGGCTTGACTTGAGTGAGTAGGCGATCCAGATACTGATCATTTTTGGGGATTTTTTTGTTAGCTATATTTTATATTACGTTTCCCGTTTTTTAAAGAAAAAGCATTATGAGGTTGTAACCCTAAATTGTATTCAAACTTTTGTTTGACTTATATCTTATTAACGATTTATGCTAAATGGCATCTTGCGTTTTATGATAATTCGTACTTATTGATGATCGGATTTAGCCTTAGCACTTAGTACCGGAACGGTAGGAATGAACCGGTCTGGTACTAAGTGTGGCGGTAATACCCCCAAGTTTACGGTTTTAATTCTTTTGCTTCCGCTAACCTTTTGATTTAAACGAAATTTTTCAGTAGTAAATTTGGGGGTGTTACAGGTGGTGATTGAAAAAAAAAGGGTTTTGGGGTTGAGAAAGAGGAGAAGAGTTATGGTTTATTAGATGGTAGGGTTTCTGGGTCAGAGGGGGTTGTGGTGATGGTGGTGGTGTAGGTGGTGGCCGAGAGGAAAAAAGTGAAAAGGAGGAAGAAGAAGGGGAAATGAAGGGGAAGTGGTGGTGTGGTAAGGTAGGGGAAGGTTTTCTAGGCAGAAAGGGAGGCAGTGAGGGTGGTGGCGGCTGAAAGGGTTATGAGGGGTAGGGGAGTGACTAGTTGGGTGGAGGGTGATGCGAGGAAAAGGAAGGGAGGGTGTGGCGATGGTGGTGAGGAACGACAACAACGGGTGAAGGGGTTGCGTGAGTAAGGCTGGGGGTGTTTGAGTAGTAGAAAAAAGAGAGAATTGAGGGTGTATGGGGTGTATTTATAGGGAAAATGATTGGGGGAGTAGACAAATGAGGGAAGAAGACATGGGGTGGTTGGCTGCCGGCCGACGTGCAAGCCAACGCAGTTGCACGATGGGGGGATAGGGCAAGGGTGTTGTAGGGGGTGTAGAGGTTAGGTGGGGGATTTGGGGGTTGTAGGAGGGAGGGGTTATGCAAGGTAGTGCCAGCTGCACGCCTTGCTAGTCGAAATGACTAAAGGGGGAAGGTAGAAAGAGGGATGGAGCTACGAAGCAGCCATGCTCAGTAGCTCTAATTGGGGGGAGGTTGAAGACAGATAAGGGGGAAAGGGAAGAAGGAATAAAGGGGGAACGGGCGTGGGCACTCGCCCGTGAAGGGTGGCATAGAGAAGAAGAAAAAAACGAGAGAGTGGGTCAGGGAAGGAAAGGAAAAGAGAGGAGGAGGGAGGGGAAACTAAGCCTCATCTAGGTGTGGCCCAATCTGTCGTGGGATGGGAAAGAAAGAAAAAGAAAAGAAAGGGAAGAAAATGGAAATAGAAAAATAAAATTGAGGTGGTTGGGTGGTTTGGGAATTTTTTTTGAATTTTAGAAATAATAAAAATTAGTAATAATAATAAAATAATTTTTAATTAATTAGAAATTATTACTATGGTTTACTTATAATTTATATTATTTTAAAAAATAATTTTAGCCTCCACTAATTAGATCCCTACATCATTTTTCTCCTTTTATGGCCATAATTATTATATTATTTTTTTTATTATTATTAGAAATGGTATATATAATTAAACATTATCTAATAATCCTTATTTTACATTTAATTCCTAAAATGGGTTTGTGTGGTATTAAAAATTGGTTGGCTCATCCCCTATACCATTCACCATTTCCTCTCCTTGAGGCATTAGACTTATTCAATGAAGGTTGACATTAGGTACTAGTGACTCCAACATGCTTAACACTCCCCTCGTGTCCTCTTGCAAGGCTTCAATGACCCTATCCCAACTGAAGTTGTGAGCCTCCTCAATACTTAAACCTCGTTATATTGGCTATTTCTCCATGGTTTAAGCTCAAAATACATACAAATAAGGCTACTTCACTAGAGAGGAAAGTAAGGTGAAATTAGGTCATGTAAGGATTTGGACTTGTGAAAAAAAAGGCTAAAGGAAACAAAAAAAATTGTGGACTGTTGAAATGGCTAATACACAAGAAGATGTAACGGTAAAAGAGAATAAAATGAAACCCCAAATTTACCAACTTTGAGCATTGATACCAATTTGATGCATGATGTTAAACAAATGGCGCCAAGCTAAGCATTAGTGTTGAAAGTGGGGAATAACTTTCAATAAAATTTCAAAAAGATATGAGGGAGAATTAGAAATTGAAACTTGGTTTTGAAACGTTCAAACCTAATTACTTGCATCAACCAACTAATCTTACAACTCTTAACATAAATGGTGGAAAATTTGCAAACAATTCAAACACTACACACACTAGTGAGTGTCAAACACAAGGGAGTTTTGTTAACCAAAATGATCTCCTTTTCTTGCAGTATAGCCCTCCTTTTAATAAGTGGGAGTTGAATACTAAGCTTATAAAATATATTTCTAAACATGTAGGTTAGTCTTAGTACACCCTCACCCTTAGTTGATATTACAAATGCTAGGTATGGTTAATCAACTCTAATCAACTAGTGTTGATTTTGTGTTGAGACAATACAACCTATGATAAGGTTTAGCAAACATAGATTACACATGAGAAAATTTAAACAAAATAATTTAAACAAGCTTAGCTAAATAAGGAAACTAAAATATGGCAGCCTACTCAATTGATGGCTGCTCAAAATCTGTCGGGTAATGTGGTTTCTTCTCCTCAAATCAATCCATCATTTGAGAGTCTTGAAATTACCATAATTATCTTCTCAATGCCCATAATTATTGCATAAATTATGGTGAACTAAACAAGCCTTGATTTGGCTGAAATGGGTAGAGTATGGAGGGTGGTTATGTTGGTGGCTTGGATGATTATTTTTGGAGCCATATTTTAGCCATTTGTAGGTGGGAGCCTGGGGAGACATGCAACACCTATATGGAGCGATGTTTACGTAGGGTGGTGGATTTTTCATGGCTTGCATGGCTAATAGATAATCTAGTTTTTATTAACACAAATGAGAAGAGTTTTGAAGTCATAAATTTTGAAAAAAATTAATAAGTAGAATATCCTTAGTTTGGAAAGATTGGGATGTTCCTGCGTCACATGTAACCTAATCCTACATGGTTTCCTTCCTTTTTCATTTCCCATCCCCACACTAGCCTACAACTAACTCCTTACATTACCTTTCACCTACCCTAGCACCACCAGCCACACCCATCCATTTCTTCCCCAATCTGTCTTATGGAAGTCAAAACCATGTTGATCCTTGCACCATTCAGCTCAAGCAAATCACCCCATTCCCTCTATATATACCCCTTATATCCCTTTATACTTCATTTTTTTACAACCAACACAAACCCCTAAACCTCCATCTTCCTTCCCTCAACTTGAATGTGCGTTGTTCATTGAGTTTCACCATTTTTATTTAGTGAAACTCTACGAAATATTCCTCACTTCACCCTAAAAAGTATCTCAATGTGAGAAAATCATGTTACTCAAGCCTTACTATGTGAAAAAACTAAGCTCAACACCCCTAGCTAAGTGAAATACTCATGCACCCCCCTCCTAATTACCTCAACCTCAAGCTACATAACCCCTCAACATAAGGATCTCACGCCACTCCACACCCTTAATATGAAGAGATCGTGTATTCCCCTATCTGTGTGAGTCTCTCATACTACCTCCCCCATTGTTTCACCAAAGTTTACCACTACTAATTTGAGCCTTGCATGACTTGGTTTGCTTCGATTTTACCATCCTTTGCATTAGTTTTTCCTTGATTATTTTCTTAAGTTATAATGATGTATCATCCTTAATTTTTAGGTGTTTCCTTGATGGTATCCTTCAGAGGCATCTTAAGATTATATGTGCTTAGAAACTAGAAAATTTTTTGGTAAGGATATACTTCGTAACTAGGGTTTTGTGTGTAATATGTATATTTGTATGAAATCTCATGTTTGGTATTTTATATTAATATTTTCCTTATGGTCATGTTTTTGTATGACATGTTGTGTGATATGATGAAAATGTGAGAAAATGTGAAAGCATATGATTGTGTGTATTGTTGGCAAAGTCAGGTTTTACAAGTCAAGAAGGTTAGCATGAATCACTTATCGAAATTAGACAATGATGTTTTACTTATATATACATAATTGAGTTTAAGTATTTTTATGAGGATATGTTTTGGAGGTTGAAAGCCATTCATATTGAGAATCGTATGGTTTTTGTGAATATGTGGGTTGGGTTATCTTAAGGGCAAGTTGGTAAATATGGATAAAATGTGTAATATATGGTATTTTAATATGTTGGTTGGTTCAAAATATGTTAAATATATTATGTAGAATGTTTGGAGAAATTAAGAATGGCCCGAGTCTAATAAGAAAATGACTTAAATTAGGAATAGTAATGCAATAGGCGGGGTCATTATTATTTTTTGATATGTTTTTATTATTAAAATTTAAGAAATGTGTGTTAAAATTTGTGGTTATATGAGTCTATTGGAAAAAGTTATGCCTAAATTGTGAAATTAGGGTTTTGTAGGTATTTATAAATAGTAACCGTAGAGGAAGGTTATTATCGTATATGTAAGACATTGGATTTAGATCTTAATTTTTATATATCTTGTCAATAATAATATTTTAGATATTTTTGCTAAATTTGGTGATAAAATGAGTATTATGGGAGAAGTTATGCTAATCTGGTAAAATCAGGGTTCCTTAAGGAAAATACGACATTATTATTTGAAAAGATCCCGATATACATGTAGTTGTGGTTTACATGTTTTGAATAATTATATCAAGTTGGATTTTTCCTTATATATCTACATGTAGGGGTGTTCAAGAATTGGTTTGAACCAGACCTACCGGTTTTTTCGGATTTCTGTTCTTAATTGGTTTGAGTCCTATTTGGTCATGTCCCAACTTGTTAGGTTTTTTGGTCTAACTCAAAATCTCATTAATAGTTTACCTAAAATATATAATTTATTGATTTTGGTCTTTAGTTGGTAATTCCGGTCTAGTCCTTAGTGCTAGGTTTAAAAAATTCTAGTCCTTAACAGGGTTCCAGCCTGGTCCAATTTTGGACCGGTGCACACCCTTATCTACTTGTATGTATGCACGATGATCTTAAGATAAATAACTATAAATAAGATATTAATTACTTAAAGTAAAATATCACGTGATTCCGGACTAAGGTATTCAATCCGTTCCACCAGTTTAATAATAATGGTCAGGTGCGTTCTATCTTAGAGGTGCTTCGGACCATTACATTAATTTAAGAATATTATCTGGGAGTGCGTTGCCCTTGGAGATGTAGAATCCATTCCACCTACATAATAATAGTAGACAGACGCATTTTTCTCTGGGAGGTGTTTAAGTCCATTCCAATGGATTAAGAATAATGGGATATTGAACTCAACATAAATAAGAAATAGATTGTGGTTATACCTAATGATGGAGTTCTAATTTAAGTTCTTGTTCTACATATCATGTTTAATCATTATACATAGTCATTCTTCTCTATGATCTTATGTACTTTGTGTAATCCTACTATAACTATATTGTCACCTTACTTAGTACGCAGTGTAATGATTATCTTTTTCATGGGTGTTGATCATTACCATGAGCAGATGACCCAAATGAGTTTGTGTAAATCAAGGAGGACACA
Source organism: Tamarix chinensis (assembly GCA_030549775.1). Classification (NCBI taxonomy): domain Eukaryota; kingdom Viridiplantae; phylum Streptophyta; class Magnoliopsida; order Caryophyllales; family Tamaricaceae; genus Tamarix; species Tamarix chinensis. Next base: position 68,472,735 of record CM060182.1, read on the forward strand.
TTAGATGACTTTGTTGCATATCATGCTCTGCTTGGGGACGAGTGATTATGTTATCATTAGGGCTTGAAACATAGAGTTGTATTATTCAGTTTTCGCTTTTGGTTTAGATACCTTTTGGGACTCTTCGTCTCTCATATATCCCTTTTTATGTATTTTGGATATAGTACTCAAAGTTAACCTCTAAATTCTTATCTATGTTTATGAATCTATCTCTTTCTCTATTTTACCATTTATTAAGTGTAAAATATTTTACCTTATATTTGATGTAAGGATGGTATACGAAGCTAGAATTATGTTAACTATTGACTATAGTAATAACACCTACTATATTGTTATTTACACTTTTTCTAAAAATGATAATTTTTAATCGTAAATTTTAGGGTGTTACACCCTGCAATACCCCATTTTTAAAAACCTTAATTATAAATTAATAATCATGTGATTAGCTATAATTATTATTCTAGGAGGTTTAATATTAAAAGTATTATTATTATTCGTATTATTTTGACAATTTAAGTATAAATTTAATCAGATTAAAATTTTGATAAAAATTAGGTTATTTATATTAATCCTAGCTTTTACCTGTAAATTTTATCCTAAATTATTTTACTAATAATCTTTTGATTCGTAACCCAAAAATAATTTTCTAAAATTTATTTTCGATTATTTTACTCTTTTCGACCCTTTTTAAACCTATATTAATCTGGATAATTTTCCTCGAATTATTTTTCTATCTGGTACCCAAACCTATCCAAATTAAATCTAAAACTAAATAAATAAAATATACCTATTTTATCCTACCATTTTTACCTGAATAACTGACTTGTTGCTTGCCCCAATCTCCTCCTCCAATCACTCTCCCTATCTCCCTCATTTTCTGACTCCACTCAACCCACCCTATGCCTTATTTACATATACACACTACATACACTCACGATACTCCTTTCCCTGCCCGTTTGTTTCCCACATGCATTCAACACCCTCAAAACTCCCCTCTCCCTATTTTGTTTGGTTTTCCGACCAAGCAAGTCCCCCTGCATTATACATATACACACGCACACAACACCATGCACCACATACTCCCAGCTCCCTAACCTTCTCCATTTCCCTATGTATCTTCTCACAACCCCAGCCCCGATCAACCCAAACAACCCATCGCAACCCCCTACCCCTTCCTTTCTCTGCCCCTTCGATCCCCAACACAGCACCTTGACACACCAACTCCACCATTTCGCTGCCTTCCCCATCCAGCACAACCCCAACCATCTACCCAACTTCCTCTCTTCTGTCGGCCTTAGCTCTACCTTAGCCTGCACTTCCCGATCACCCATATAGCCACCCTCGCAGCAACCTTCCCCAAGCAAAACCTAGCCCCTCAAACTAGAAACCAAACACAGCTGCCACACTACCACTCCCAGCATCGCAGCCACAACCCCTTACTCCCTCTCTCCTCTTGGCTCCTTTTGGTTCGAACTCCACTACCTGCAACACCATCCACCTTCCTAGCCTCCTAGCTTTCCATCCGCCGACCACAACCACCACCCTAGTGCACCACCTCCCCATCCTCTTCTTCCTACGCAACCCGTCACCCATCACCCTCGACCCAGCAAAACCCAGCCACCAATCTCCACCACAGCCCTCTGCATGCTCCCATCCTGCAGCAACCAACCAGCACCGTCGCCCATCCCCAACCTGCACAGTGCCACCCCATCACCACCAACCACCGACCATCAACTAGCACCACCCCATCTGCTGCCCTCTCCTTCCCCTACCTCACCCGACCAACCTCCTCCCCCAGCCCGCAGCCCAAGCCTCCTGCGCAGGCATGGCTCACGCTGTTATACAGCATGAGTTGTGTGTGTTATTTTAAAAATATTGGTACCTATATTAAATGTTAGAGTATTTTAGTAATTTTTTAAAAATAAATATTTTTATATTATAATTATTATTTTACCTAATAGATATTAATTCAGTAATTGCGGTATTATTTTTAGGTACAAAAGGTTGATTAGCGAGATCTGATAACTTTAGTAGGATACCACTATTTTTGTATTTTTGTAGAAATTCAAGTAACCGGTATACACTACTAAAGTTATAAATACTGCGTGATAGCACATTAAGGTTTCGGTGTATGAAATATGTTAAATATGATTTGTTACGTTATAATTATGTGTTAAGTATTATTATCATGAAAACGGGTAAAACAAGCATGTTATCTTATGTAAATTATGTCGGGTATGAAAGTATGATTAAAATGATTCTAATGATGGAAAAATAATTTGTATGCTAATTATGTATAAAATAAAAGGTTGAACATGCTTAGATATAATTATAAAATAATTATTATGGATGTATGCCCTAGGGGAAATTTAGTCATTTTTGTGTATTATGATATTTATCCTAAAAATCATGTCTAATATGTATTAGTTGTTGTTGAGTATGTGAGTATGTGTTCTGATGGATTAAAGGTGCGAAAAAGGATTTTATGTGCAAAATTATATATAAGGGCAAAATGGTCATTTGATATATCTGATAATTTAAATTTTGTAATAAATAATTTATTTAGGGTATTTTAGCCTTTTTCATGACAAGTGAATAAATAAAATGGGATTAGTATTTAAGTAGATGATAATTTGGAAATTTTAGTCTCAGGGGTATTATGGTCATTTTTGGCCTAAAGTGTTCATATCTGAATAATTGAGCCTAGGATGACCTTAGTATATTTTAATGTTGGCTTTGATATTGACCTTAATTATTGTTGTCTTGGATTATTGGAAATAAGCAAAAACGGTTAAGTATGGAAATTGGATTTACCTGTATTGTATGTGATTTCGTGGTCACCTTAATAAAATACTAATACTTAAAGTGAAAGACCTCAAGATCGGGAGGGTATGCATACTCATAGATTAGGTGTCCTTGTCGATAGGGTATTGTGTTACCTTCGTATACCTACCAGTGCAACCAGGGTACCTTTGCGTCCTTGGTTTGATAGTCAGTAGGATATTGTGTTGCCTTATTACACCGGTATGACTCCGTACGTGGAAGGAGTGAGATAGGATGTTTTTTATTAACCAAACCAAGAAAAACAAAACCAGTAATGATAGCTCATGTAATACCCTATTTTTAAAAACCTTAATTATAAAATGGTAATTATTTATTATTAGTTATAATACTTATTTTAATATTTTCTATTTTAAATGTATTAATTGTATGGATATATTATGGTGTATTATATATATATATAATTAGGTTAAAAAACTGGATTGAATTTCGGTTATTAGTTTTAGTCGTTGGGACCCCAACCAGTATCTATTTTACTCAGGGACCCTAATTCTATTAACCAGATATTTTCCCAAATTAGCTTTCTCCATATAGAACCCTACCCTATTTTGTGTAGTATATCCCATACCCTCCTTCCCCAACACAATTTTCTCCTTATTCACACATGCCTCTACTCTATATATTTCTCATCTGTACCATGCTCGACTTTGCCCATCACACGCCATTACCCATATAAGCTCCTCTCATCCCTTATTTGTGTTTTGATCCATACCAAACTAAGCCTTGGTATGTTCCTCTTTTCCATACCCCTGATTATCTCTTCTCCTCCTCCTCCTCCTCCTCCTCCTCTTCCTCCTCCTTCTTCTCCCTTCTCCTTGTCTTTGTTTCATTTCAACCATCACCACACCTTGCCACTAACAACCACCCACCACCACTTTTTCCCCTACAAACGACAAGCACTACCCCCCATTAGTGCCCCTTGTCTTCACCAACCATCACAACGAAGGTGCTTCTTCTTTCTCTCTATTTAATGGTGTGTGTGCCCTCGCATGACACGTGCATGAACCTAGTACACCCATGCGCTTCTCTTATTGTTTTCTCCTTGCAAGCTCGTATGCCTCGTGCACAACCAGCCCGTGCGTGCCCATTTCTCTCAACCCGTGTGCTCATCCCATGCTAGTCCTTCATCCAACCCTTTCCACGTGGCTTGTGTCATTTCCTTTACTCAATTATTTGATAACCTTTTTCTCCATTTGATATTAGTTAATTTTGGATTATTATTGTGTTATATTAAATACTAGTATATGTGTTGGAGGGTGTTAATTTCTTAGGTGATCTTTGAGGTGTCGTGGAGAAGACAATCTTTTGTGCTTTTTTGTAGTTTGGGTTTGGGTAAATATAATCACTCATGAGATGGTAAAATTTATTTGCAAGCATGTTAGGATTTTTTAGATTTAGAATCATGCTAGGGTTATATATTGTGCAAGTATTATGAAACACATGATAAGATTATGATATGCTAAATAGATAGTATGTATGATTCATTGTTAAGATAAGTTATATACATGTATGATATGTTAATGTTAACACATGCATGTTTAGGGTTTTGTTAGGTTTTGTAATGTTGTCAAGCTATGATAGAACTACCATAATAAGTATTCCATGATTATCATTGCATGATAGCTAGGGTTGAGATGAATAGTATAAAAGAATGCACACATGATTAGGGTTAGAATACAATAATTGTTATTAGCATGTTCTAGGGTTAGAAATGTTCCCTTAAACACAACATGATATTAATTGCCCCATTAAATATCGTATCATGCTATAAATAAGTGTGCATGTGTTGCATTAAATAAATGACACGTTAAAAATTCATGATTAGTGTTTGTAGGAATAAGTTACTAAATGTATGAAAAGTGAAAAATATAGTAAATCATTAAATCATAAAGAGTACCTATGTCCTAAAATATTATGAATTATTTTCTTCTATCCTTTTCATGATAAATTACTCATAATAATAATGTTTAGTACAAAATTAGATAATGATGGTGAAATTAGGATTTCAAGGGTAATTTGGTCATTTCCAACCTAATGCAGCTATTGTGAATAATTGGGTATAGGATAACCTTAGAATTGTAATAGGTTGACCTTAGTGTTTATTTTTATCATGACATTAGGGATAACTTGAATAACTAGAAATAAAAGAAAAATTGATAAGTATGGAAATGGGAATAACTGTGCAATATGTAATATCTATGGTCACCTTATAAAATATTAATACATAAAGTGGAAGACCTCAAGTTTAAAAATGATTGCTTTCTAGGGATAGCTACCCTAAAGGCAAGGTAGGAGCCCTCGGTTTATTTAGTTCATTGGTGTGTCATTGTTATGTCCTAGTAAGGCCCTAGTATACTCTATAGGTGACCTATAATCCCTATGGAGGGTATCGATACTACAGGATTGGATATCCTAGGTGTGTAGAGTATTGTGTAGCCTTGTGCACTAGTATAAACAGAGTGTTGTTATGCCTTTGGGTTTGATGGTTGGGAGGGTACCGTGATGCTTTATGCGTCGGTATGACCGATGTATTTTTATATCTCTAGGTTATTATTGTATCCCCCTCAAGTAAATAAAAATAGATGTAACTATTGTGCAAGAATATAAATGGACTATTCTGGGTTTTTTTTTGTTAGCTATATTTTTGCACTATCTGGTTTGGTATGTGGATTTGATAGTTGCTTCAGTGTCCTACCTTGGTATTTGGAATTGATTTGGAATTATTGATGTGGTAGTTGCTTTAGTGCCTTACCTTGGTATTTGGAATTGATTTCATTATTTGAATATGGCTATTTTGCACCTTCAGATGATGTGAAGGGATTAGTATGATTTACTGCTGAGCATGAGACTTAATGTTGTATACTTTATCTCATAATTATTGTATGTGGTTATAGCATGTGATTTGTGCTTCGAGTATAATTTTTGGATTATTGTGTGATTATGTGCGATGTATGTATGTTGTCTCTTGTGAGGTATTGTGATTTACTTGGTATGAGAAATTTGTACTGATACTACATTTACAAATGACTATGTGAAGAGTATGAAGTAGTTTGACGCATATTATAGTGGCAAGATTAAGTGGAGCCTTTAGGAAGAGGTCCCATTCTTGGATGGGATTACGGGTCAAAGAGTTAGGGTAAACCTTATTTGTACCTTTGGGTTCTAGTTTTTGTTGTAATTATTTTTTCTTTGGGTGCTTATGTCCCTTTTATTTTGATTATCATTTTTATAAGGAGAATATTATCTGTAAATATTATATATGTACTACCTTCTATTTTAATTGCTTATTTTGTATATGACTTATTTGAGCCTTAGCACTTGACATAAGAAAGGTGAGAGAACCGAACTTACACTAAGTATGGAAGTAACACCCATTATTATTGTAATTAATGTTTTCATAAAATAAAATTTTAAGTAGTAAATTTGAGGGCGTTACAATTCACTTGAGAGAAGTGAGGGGTAAGGTGAAAGAAAAATGAAAAAGAAAAGAAAATTTTAATGCTCCATTTGGTTCATGGAAAGTTTTAAAGAAAAAAATAAAATAAAGAGAAAAATATTGTTTTTTTTTATATTTGGTTTACATGAGATAATGAAATAGAAAAAAAATAAGGAATAAAAATGCTAAAGATTAACTATGTAATTTTCTTTGAGGAAAATTTGAAGGAAACTATTTTAATTTTAATTCTCTTTCCCTTAAACTTTCTTAGAGCCTAAGGGTTGAGATGATAAGCAAATGTTAATGATTAAGGATAGAATTATAATACTAATTACCTAAAAAATAGGATGGGGGAAATATGGGCTATTACAAAATTTGTCAACATACTTCTAGAGGATATTATCAATCCCTACTTGATCTTGTAAAGATTGTTTGAAAACTTCTAGAACTTTTTACTGCTCGTCAATTGTTAGACAAACATGTTTGTTAGTTGTGGGAAAGAATAATTTGATTTATTGAGTAGAAGAGTGTACCATTACAAGGTCAAACTAACAAGACTAGTCCCAAACCCTTTACACATACATGTCTCCCAAAACTCTTTCAATATTGCCATTGTGAACATATGTTGCTTATATAGGGCGATGTTTTTACATCATCAACCCACAAGGGAAGAAGCTGACATGATGGATGCAGATAGCTGCACATTAAGCACTTGGAAAGAAGCCACAATGTTGAACGCCAACAATTGTGCATTGGGCAACAGTGGTAAAGCAACTTGTGGGATTCATGTTAGATACATTGTGTTTTAACTACTTAGGAAATGATAGCTGCCTCTCCTTCTCTAAATCTTGGATTTGCTTCACATGCTCCTCTATTTGTCAGGTTAAGAACTCAACAACACCTACATGAGATTTTGGCTCATTTCTCTAGAGCGGATTGCCCCTAAAGAGTGTTAATGCAACAAATTCACCATCTTTAAGAGAAGAGTAGGTGGCATCCGCCATCGTCAAAATGTGTCAAATCACTTATATCCTGTAAAAATAAAAATTACTATGGCCCTACGGTGGATATCAAATTGTAGACCCTTGCAATTACCAAGTATATAGATTGATTCATGTGATGCACTATTGACTTTCTTGTAACATATAACCTTTTAAGTATCAGAAAAATATTGATGTAGTATTAGTTTAAAGATATTTCAACACTGAAGCTAGTAACATAAAAATAACTGATGTAGAAGGAAAATGAAAAGGAGGTCAAAGTGGTTTAGTGATTTGGCTATGAATATGTGGCTACCGACTGTGAAAGGTTTGAGATCCCTAGCCAAGGTGTATATAGAGATGTTATTACAGACAGAGAATGAAAACTACAAAGAGCTACGAGAGTTGGCAAGAAATTGCTTAATACATACCGTAAGCCATTAGTGCTCAATAGTTTTACATAGATAGGCTTTCTATTTATTAAAGTCGTGGCTTGCAACATACCTCCAGATAAGACCACCGTCGGAGGTGGTAAGTGATAGAAAATCAAGAGAAGTTACTTCACATTCAAACAGAGTAAGAAATGTTCGAGTGAATCTCCCTTAGTGATACTAGATGTTTGGGGTATAATTTCTACCTATAATATTGTCGTGAAACAAGGTTGATTGGATTTAGGGCTTGTCTGACATGAGAATAGGGGTGAAAAAAATTTCCCCTACTTTATATCTTTCATATTAAATATTTAATAATAATAATAATATTTTTAATAAAATATCCATTTTAAATCTAAAATACGTATTTATTCAATTAAAAAATTATTTTTATTATACTATATAAAATATATAAAATATAAAAATAATTTTTTTATCCTTATTACTTCGGTACCAAACGAGCACCGAAGAAAAAATCTTTGTGACGCAGCTGGGCCGGTAGACAGAATTGCACCCCCTGCATACTTGGTGGCATTTATTAGCCAAAAAAAAAAAAGAAAATAAGTCAACAAAAAATGGAACAAAATTTCTACAATCACCATTACCTTTTTTCTTTTCGTTTATTCGTATACAGCAACATGAGAAAGTCAATACAACATCAACGTACACACATGAACAGTAGAAAAAAAAGTGCAAGCAAATCCCCGGAATGCCAAAAAAACAAAAAAAAAGAAGGTAATAAAACAAAAACAAAAACAAAAACAAAACAAAAAAAAAAAGTTCACGCAAATCTGTTAAATGGTTTCCTTCCTACTGTAGCGGGCATAGAGACAGTAGAATCCACACTCCTATTACCAATAGAATGCACAGATGACTGATACTTTCTGAACCCCTGCGGGGTACTTTCCCTGCCAGAGAACACAGGTGACCGTCTATTCCACTTAAAGGATCCTTGAGCCAGGGGAAACGAAAGTCTCCTCTTTGATACATCACTTGCTGGAGTAGTAGCACCTGAAGATCTCTCCTTAGGAGTACTGTTACTGCCTCCTGCTCTAACCTTAGCTTTAGCAGAAACAGTCGGTTCCATGTAACGCGGTGCAGAAAAAGGCGGACAGCTCGTCAGGCTGTCATCGTCTCTAAATGTTCCATTGAAAGGAGAGTGGTTGTTGCCTCTTGGCCTGTTGTATATCTGTGACTGTGGGAGTCTACCAGGTGGTGTTCTTGCTGCTCTTGAGGTGAACGAAGCCGGTGCAGCTGATCTTGTAGATCTAGGAGTCGGGGTGTCAAAGCTGTCGGACCCAAGGTTTTGGTGCCTGATGAAGTTGCTTGATTGAGGAAGTGGGCTCGGGGTGTTTGAATCGAATGCTGACCTTGGAGGTGTTAGAAGAAGGTTCTTTAGAGACTGGCTCTCGGATGGTTTTGGTATTGGTGAAGATTGTGGTATTTCGCGTTCTAACCAGTTCCACCACCATGGAAATCCTCCTGGTCCCATTAAACCAGCCTGATCCCATTTCTTATTATATCTCCAAGACTGAAATCAATAATAATAAATAAATTGAAAGAAAAAAAAGCCAGGTCTCAGGGAATGCTCATTATGGATCAAGAAAATCTTGGATATTATGATGGGCAAGAAAGATAAGATACCTGGTGAGCGTATGCATAAGACATTGCTCTCTCTCTCTTCATCACTGCCTCAACCTTTCTCTGTGTCCTTGCATCTCTCTCTTCCTTAGGTAGTATGCTATCATCCCATTCATCCTGGTTGTCCATTATATCAGATTGTAAAAATCACATATACATTTAATATAATCGGTCAATAAATACAACGAACCAAGAAATTCCAACAGAACTTTGAGCTTACTCCTTGACTCAAATTCCATTTGTTGTCTCTGTATAAAGTTTGGCGCCGTAATGCTTGGTTCTCTAACATCTGGATCCTTCGTGACCGAATTTGAGTTTGAACACGAACCAACAGTTGCATGCATTTCATTGCATTCAGAGTCTGGCGTTTCACACTCTGGCCTTTCATCACGGCTTCAAGTCGTACCAGACCTTTCAGAGACCTGAAATTCCTCCTTGCCTGAACCATAGGAAGCTCAAAAGCAGCATCATTTAAAAGGGTGTAAACTATAGCACTTAATCCGCATATTTGTACCAGAAGCAACAAAAGATTTTAGCTCTCTTGGATCAATATAAAGGAAAAAACATGAACCATTATAACTCACCATATAGCCTCTATAGGCTGTTTGAATCCTCGTGGCACAAATATGTTGGTACCTTAGGGTTGGCTCAGGTCTCTGGCGGGGTGCAAACTTTGAAGTAACGGTTGGTAGGGTAGCTGTCTGTGGCTGTGGGGGTTGAACTACGTGCAAGGGAGTCGTAGATACTTGTAAGGGAGTTGAAGCTCGTGGCGGGGAAGAGATCCTTGGTGGGGTAGGAGTCCAAGAAGGGGATGCTGCCCTTGGAGGACTACGAGGTTGAGGAGAAGCAGCAGTGGCCCGTGGAGAGGCAGCAGCTCTTGGAGAAGCAGCAGCCCTGGGTGGAGGGGGAGTTGGAGAAAAACCTCTAGAAGGACCATTGGGCGGCGTCTTTGGTTGTTGTTCAAGAGGAGTAGCAGGCCTAAAGTTTATCAAATTATGCTCCCTTTCCGCTTCTCCCAATATTTTTTCAATGCTACTCGGCTCTCTGAATAGAGGAATAAATGATCGGCTATCTCCATGTTTGAGTCTTCCTAACCCCTTCTTCTTTTTCTCTTTCGTGCTTTTCTTCTCCGGCCCCTGCAATAGTATTCGGTTGTAAAGTCTACAGAATTGTATGATAAAGCTGAAATGTCTAAAGATTAGGAATAGATGAGAAACATTATTCCCATAGCACTACAAAAACTAGTGAAATAATTTTTGTGCTTTTGGTGGTAATGCACATGCACTTCTATTGTCTCGCACATGGCACAACAGAAATTCAATATCAATCATCAACCATCAGTAATCATCATTATAAAATGTGAATTATGAAAATGCACTCACATCAATTAATTTCTCTTTAGAGCTGGGAATGAAAACCCGTTTGATTGCTGAGAACCAGCTCCCTTTCTTCCCCATGCTCCGAGCATTCCTGTGTCCGATACCTGCACAGTAGAAGGAGAAACCAAACATAAATCAACACTTGATGCATGTGAAGCAGATCGGTTTGCATCCGTAGCAAATCGTAAGAATCAATTCTGCACCCAAAGATTCACTCACAACAGAACAGGCATGCGAATACAATGTCATTTAAAATGCATAAAATACATCTCTTTTTTCATTTCATTTAGTAGAAGAAATTTTGTATACATTGAAGCACTTAGAATCCACTTTACCAACAAGCTAGGCTAATCACCTAAAATAAAATAAAAAAAAAGAAAAATAAATAAACAAAGTGATAGGACCCTGCAGAATCATAAAGCAGCTCGAAACAACATAGGCTTTGTTCGGAATCAAGTGAACAGGATGTTAGATTAACAGAGATGAATGTGGGTAGACACTAGGTCTATGAATGTGAGATTTAACAGAAAGTTAAGAGGTTAATGGACGTGAGAGGAAACAAAAAAAAAAAAGAGAATAGTAGCAGAATTGAGGGGAAAAGTTTTAAGTTGTCTCCAATTTGGAGGATTTTAATTTTTAACCAGAAAAAAAGAGACAATAATTAGGTGATTGAAAGGTGAAATTTCAACCAAACAAGGTCACTAGAGATGAGGTTATAACGTACACATCCCTATCACTTTCGTTCACATTTCCAACATTTCACTCCCACCAACTTTGTCACACAACTTTTTACTAACCTACACTTACCTAACCTCCATCCACAGACCCACCCATATATGATATATCCACCTCCATCAAAAACATAGAGGTCGGCGTGATTGCAGAAACAAGCCCCTGACCAATGCCCCAGACAATCAAGCTCCTTCCCAACCCCAACCCCAAAAGCATGGAATTTCAGTCCATGGGATACAAGATATGCTGATCTAAACATGCCAATCAAACACAAAACATCAAGAATCAACTGACCAATGTTCTAATATAATAAAATGAGACGGTTAGCTCATCCAAAGAAATTGAAATTAATGAGAAGGAAAACAACAACAATTGAACACTTGGCGAACGATAGACACACTCAGATAAAAGGCATCCGGTGAGGGGAGGGGAGCAATAAAGAGTGATCCATTTCCTTACGAGACATACACACCTTGGCCTTGGAATCAAAGCCTAGAACGTCACAGAAAATACTTCCAGTTTTAAAACCATGGCATGGAGAACCCACGGAAACAAGCAAGCATTAAGATGAAACCTTCCTGGACTGATCTGCAGTTGATAAAGAAATCAACCTTACGAAAATCGCGGCCGAATCCAGAGCAGAGGCTATCGTGAAAGAATGAAAAACAGACGCTGAGTGACAAGGAATGAATTTCTGTAATAATTCATTCAACTAGTCAATTTGTTCATCAAATCATTGGTGTGTAAGGTTTTTATATTGGACCCAACAACTACAAGAGACACCAACAGATACACACAATAATGGATGCAGCAATCACATGACATATATGGACCGACTGTTAAGATTACCAAAAGATGACTCTTGAATGATTTTTGTATCAGTGATAGAGATTATTAGCTAAATTTCTGCATTAAGAAAAAGGAGTCAGAGTCAAATATGGTTTAGTCTTTCCACAGCCCGGACTGGAAAATAAATAGAACATGAAGGAGATAATATTTTTCTTACCGCAAGAAGTCTGTCGAACCTTCCAAAAAGGCGAGGAGATCTTGTAGTTATCTGAAGCAGGTGCTGAACAACCAATAAGACCAAATACCGAAATTCTTTACGTGCACAGACCTACAACAGCACAAAAGAACAAATTATTGAGGGGGAGGGGGGAAAAAAGAACTAAAAAAGCAGCAACTCTTCTTCATCAGTATAAACCAAACTTAAAAAAATAGTAACAAACTTTACCAATTACCAGCTCATTATTATTATTGTTGTTTTCACTTCCAATTCAAGCCCAGTAAGAATTCAACATTCAAAGAACTCAAATCACGAAATTCTCCTCTTCATCATTTATATACCGAAAACTAAACCCTTACCCAGTATGAAATCGGCATAGAAGAGCCAGATCATCCCTGACGCCATTCAAACAAACCCACATAATTCACATGAAACCCATCAAAATTTAGCATTAATTCGTGAGGAAGGGAACCGTACCTGGCGAATTCAAACAAGAAAAATCCAGAATCGACTGTTGCAGGAAAAAGGAGAGATAAAGGTCTAGCAGCCAGCCGGGGATAAAGATAGAGAGGGAAAGAGATGAGAGAGATAGAAAGGGAGAGATTAGAGATATTTTCTATTCTCTCTCCTTATTTAATTTTTTATTTTTATTTTTCCGGCCTCACCTCACCTCTCCTTCGCTGCATAGCATAGCAGCAGGTTCCTCATTTCTTCTGCGGCTGCCACATGATGATGAGGAGAGCCGAAGAGCCACAATTTCAGACACTTTCTCTCTGTACGCACGGCTTTGAATAGGATGCCCTCCCTCCCCTCCTCTTGTGATCAAAAGAATTTTCTTTGAGAGGTGGGGGCACCTTTTTCCTTCTTTCTTCTATCTAGCTTTTCTCGCCTTTTGTTGATTTATAATTTTCTTTTCTTTCGGGATCATGATGACGATGATGCTGGCTGATGAGATTAGAGAGAGAGAGGATACAGAAAATTAGGGAACGGGAGAGAGGGGCAGTGTGGTTGCCAACTTTTTCACTCAACGTTGATCAACTTCAACTAACTTGACTTGAATCGAAAGATTAAGATATATATATATCTGTGTGTGGCTTTATGAGAGTAAAGAAGTGTATTGCTATTGTACCACCGGTTTTGGTTACCGAATGGATGAATGAATTGTTAGGTTTCTATTATATTGTTATTATTACAATCATTGTTGTTGTTACGCTATGGGATGGTGTATGTTAGTAGTAGAACGTCGGGACATTTGATCGATTTTAGTTTGGTGGTTATGCACCATCCATATAATTATCCTAGTATACTTAATTAGTACTTCGGGCATATTTTGCTGCCCAATTTCTACCACCCCCAACCAAATTGAAGCCGACGAGGATTGGATATTGAACATATTTGGTGAGCAGTTTCTTTTACCATTAATAGTTCTAGAAGAACAAAAATCATGACTACAATTTCACTGTATAGGTTTCCTTAAAGCATAACCGTTGTCATCATAAGTTAATATAATACCTTACCAAAAATAATTAAACTTGGACTTGAGTTTTCTAGACCTAACTGTTTAACTATTCGGACGATAACCGAACACTACTTGGGAATATATATTTAATTTGAACGGATCTAGTTTCGTATCTTGATACCACTAGCATCCATCACTTTCGTTAAATATTACCTGGTAAATTTATATAAATTAAATTAACTAACACTATTGGCCGATCAAATAAGTTGGTCACATCAACTATAAGCAATTAATTACCGATTGTTATGTATATGATGATGATTATAAAAATAACAATAATAAAGAACCAGGGTTAAGTTAGTAATTTATGATCGATAATATAATATAAACTCATACGCATATCCGCGATATACTAATAATAGTCAATTTTTCATTTGAGTTGTTCCGCTTGATTTGTAACTTTTATAAGGTTTTAAAAGAAAATAACATAGAAATTAAATAAAATCATTCAACTTAATTGTCATATGATATTATTATAAAAAGATATTGCTCGGTCTATTGGCTAGATAATTAGTAAATAAATGTTTCATTTCATATGGTTTGATTTCTTACTTTTATCGATTCATCCAATTCGTCACTCTTTAGCAATAATGATAGCAGAATATTAGCATATAAATTGAAAATATTAAGTTATGTATTCGGGCATCCTTTTATTTTGGGAGATGATTAGGTCACCAAACGCTGCCATTTACGCTTTCTATAAATGCTGCTACAATATTAGTATTTTATCTCTTACATGTTCCGGTTAAACATTTTTCGACATATCTAAAAAGTGGATGAAAGGTTGATCTCAGAGATCAACACTCTTAAGTCTTAACACGCGCGCACCCAAAAAGCATTATATATATTTGATATTACCGGCCTACACTATTTTAAGGCGCAATTCTTCTCCACAAAATCTCTTATACAGTATGATAGATGGAACGAAAGGAAAGAAAGAGAATCGTACGTGCCAAACAATGAACTATGTCGGAAGTCCTTCGTATAGCGCGCACGAAACAAAAGTTTATCTCTTTTCTATTCATTTATTGTTTGGCTCTTTGCAGGCCATTAATGCCCACCGTAAGGTGGCCGTTAGTGGCCCCTCGAATTTACTTTTCCTTTGTTTTTTCTTAAATACAAGGGAAGCAGCGGTAGAAAACCAAAACTTTCGACGCTTCCTTTATGTAAAAATAATTTTCTTAATAAATAAATAGTATTCCTGAAAATTCCTAACGGTATCATTTTGCTCGTGAGGCCGTGCTCGCGAGTTAACGGAAAGTTCTATTAGATTTTTTTTCTTAGTAAGTTATATATGTCGTGGGTTAATTTTATTTTTAAAATTATTTAATAAAAAATCTAGTTTGAATAGAAAAAATTAGCGATTGAATTTATTTATGGTACAAAATATCATAAATTTAATTTGTTAAAAATCTGACGCAATTTATTTACAACTTTATTAATTAGAGCGTCAAAATTTTTAATTTAAAAAATTATATTTGATATTTGAAAATTTTGATCTACTATTGAGGATTTTTTTTATTCAATTTTTTAAAAAAAAGTATATTTAAGTTTTAGGATATTTAATTTTTGACTAAATTATTTGATTAAAAAAATATTTATTAATTTATATCTGTATATATATATATATATACACGCACACACATATTCAGTTATCAACACCAAACAGCGTGAGACCGGCAGTGACCTAGAATTGAATGACCGAACACCAAAGATCCGTGTTTGGTTTGCTTTTTTGAAAATTAAAACCATCCGACATACTGTTATCATTTTGTTTGACCTCTTGGAATTGTATAATATTTTTTTTCTAGACGAAATCATTGTGGTTTTTTTTTTTCAGGTGAAACGTAGGTTTTGTGATTTGAAATTCTATCGGCTCGTCACTAACCTCGACTATGTCCTCCTCATTGGCTCTAAGTATCATTAGTGGGATCGGTAGGATTGGTATAAGCTAGTGAAAAATTGTGCTAAATAAGTTTTTTTTTTTTGGATAAGTTAAAAACTGATTTATTTGACTTCGCTTCGATGAAAGTTCAAGTAAATTAGTTCATTCAATTAAAAAGGTCAATCTCAAATACTATTAATTCTCAGCATAATAGTGTAAAAAAGGTAAGCTCAATTTAGATTATATTTTGTTCGTTTGTTTGAATGTTTATTTAGATATTCTTTAAATGTCTATTTAATACATAATTTTATATATTGATTTATAGCAATTAGTTTCGACCAAGTACCATATTATACTATATATAAACGAGTTGAACATAGTCGAATAAATAAGATAAATATTCTTATTATATACTATTAGTTTTAATTGAAAATAATATAATTAATCGAGTCTAGCCAATATCAGTATTAGTAATCGAAAGAATCAAGGTATCTCATCTTCTTTTAATAGTCTGATTAAATGTGTATAGTGTGATGTTAAAAAATATGAATTAATTGGTTTGATTTGTTTATTATTTGACTCTAAGCTTCAATAAGAAAATGATACTCTAACTAGACACCTATGCTTGAACTTAGCTATCCATTGAAAAGAAAAAATCCACTTTTTCTTAAATAATCACGTCTAGATTGTTATATCGCTTAAAATAAAATTTGTGAAGCAATGCAACAAAAATATCGATATCAAGTGTTGAATTTTCCTTTTATTCACAGATAATCAAAAGTTTTTTACGTGAGTTTCGTACATAATGAGTAGGTAAATATAGTACGGCCGATCCATCAATTAATATAATTTATCTAGTATCTAAATAAATAGTTGGGTCATATATAGTTGTGGTAATATTCTATGTAAGCTAGCACTTTATTTGATCTATTCACTATAACATACTAGTAGTTGTAGGTAATTTGCAATCATGTTGTACTTTGTGCCATAAGGTGCAAATGACTTTACGAATTTTAGTTTAGGTTAGTCAGAAAATAATAAAAATTATTTAAAAAAAATTCTCAAACTTTATACTACTAGTCCCTTAGATGTTTAAAAAAATGTGCATATATAAGTGGATACGTATCTATTTTACAAGAATATATGTTTATTTCAATAAAATGCACATGTTCTAATATACTAATACATATCTACCAACTATGCTACAAATATGCATCTTCCAAGACAGTAATACACATTATTGATTTATACAAATGAATCAAAGTCAGCACTAAATACATGTTATCAAACAAACACATCATTTGGCATATAAATAACATGCAATAAAATTACGGTCACAGTTGCGGTATTAGAGCATTTCGAATGATAAGTTAGGTGATGTAGTTATCGTGGCGTGAATTTTTTTTTATATCACAATATGTTATAATTATTATTAATTGATCGTTTGAATGTAGTTAGTCAATAAACTAGTATTATGTATTATATTAAAAGTATTTAAATGAGCTATTGTGTGTTAAATTGATCTAATAACTGTATGTGTGCATTAGGATTAAAAATAATACATGTTATTTAGTGGTAGATGTAAAATTAATAAATAGTATTATTTTATTATATAAAAGATATATATAGAAAATGAATGACAATAAATTCTTAACGTATGTTTTCTTAATAGATTTAAGATTTTCAATAAATTCTCAATTTATTGGCAGTATTTTCTAATATTCAATATATCAATGATAAATTTGAAAAAAAAAATGTAAACATCGTGTATTAGTCATTTCGTGTATCGATTGACCCAAATTTTGCTAAACATCAACCAGTACATTATAGCATAAAGCTTTATTTAATTGTATGATAAATACACATCTTGTAGAGCATATATAAACACAACCATTATTTATATAATAGAAATGAAAAAAAAAAGTGTACACATCTACAAAGACAAAATTACACATGACAAAATGTATATGTATGTATGTATGTATGTATACATTTTGCCATCACAAAATATTTTTTATTATGATATAAATTATTTTATTTCAGAATATGAATAAAAATCTATTATTTCATTAAAATGCAAGAATAACGTACTTGTCTTAATATAAATATACATATTTCAAGGCAACTATGCACACTATCTTATTGATACAAATAGACATAGAAAATCGCTTTTACAAAATCCAAACCCAATGCAATCTCTACTCTAAACAACCGAGTATGCTAATTATAAGTCCGAATAATAAACACATAAAAAAGCTCTCTCTTCTTTCTTTCTTTTTTGTTTACATTAATGTTCAACACTAGAGGGACCTCCCATTATAAACAAAGTGCCAATTGTCTAATCATGTCGTTGATCTACATTTTCATTATCCTCGATGTCTTCAATGTCATTCCAATTGTTTTGTTGTCATCACATAAACCGCTAAGCTTTAATTTGATCTTCCTTATCTTCTTTCCTAATGAAATGAATCAACATTTTGCTTGTTTTCTTATTCTTTTTTCCAATTTTTTTGCCCAATGCTCTGGAGCTCTTTTGGTGATGCTCTAGTTTTCTCTTGCCCCACCAATTATATTAGAACTTATTCCAATAGAGCAATGTAGTTAATTACACACTTATAATCAATCATGGAAAATAACAGAAAAACAAGGTTCTTGAAGAACTATGTAAGAGTGAAAAAACAAAGAAATATAAATTATTAGAGAGAAAAAGAATTTTTTCTTTATCAATGATATAATCATCAATACAACTCACTCATGCTATGTACATTTCTCATGTTACAAGTCATGTATTTATAACCTAACTCTAAAGGACATATTAGACAAGAAAGTTGGAAACAACTAACCCTATCTAATTATTTGTTGCCACATTAACAGCTAAAAACACTACTAAATAGTGTAGTCAATAGCCAAAAACTCCCCACCTTTGACTGCACCTCTTGGTAATTCAGAGTCTTCAATAGAAAGGCTTAGTCATCAAGGTTGTTGCATTGTCTGTTGTGTTGACTTTTTGGACATTCATTTCTCCTCTAGCTATCACCCCCTTATAAAGTGTAACTTCACATTAAGATGCTTTATTCACTCATGATACACTGGATTCTTACTTAGATATATGGCACTCTAAATATCACACCAAATTGTCATAAATTAACAAGGCACACTCAACTCATTTATAAGCCCTTTAAGCCATAAGGCCTCATTTACAGCTTATGTATAGGAAACATACTCAGCTCCAGTAGTTAATAAAGCCATAAATTTTTGCAATGATGCCTTCTAACTAATGGCACATCCTCCTAGCTGGAATACATAAGTAGATTGTGATCTCCTTGTGTCTTCATCTCCAGAAAAATCTAAATCAGAGTATCCTTCAAAATGTAGCTTATCATCCCCTACATATATAAGTCTTACATTGATAGTACCTTTCAAATATCTAAGTAACCATTTCACTACCTTCCAATGTTCCCATCCTAGGTTTCTCATATACCTTCTCACAAGACTTACTCCACGGGATAAATGTTGTCTTGTGCATATCATATACATTAAGCTACTAACAACACTTGTGTAGGGAATCTCAATCATTAACTGGCTATCTTTTTCAGTTTCTAGAGCTAGCTTCTTGGATAACTTGATGTGTTGAGCCACTGGGGTTTCAATTGCCTTGGCCTCTTTCATCCCAAACTTAACCAACACTTTTTTCAATATAGGTTTTATGTGATAGAATTAGCCTTTTCCTTAATCTACCTTTGATTATTATAATACCCAATATCTTCCTTACATTTCCAAGGTCCCTTATATCAAACTCCTGCTTTAGCAGCTTCTTAACTGTATTAATCTCATCCATACTAAACTCAGCAATGAAAATATCATCAACATATAACAATAAGTATACTAGTTTATGTTTATGATGTCTTACATAAACACATAAAATCATACTTTAATCTCTTAAAACCAATATTCATCATTGCTTGGTCAAATCTCAAGTTCCGCTCTCTCGGTGACTGTAATACCCTAAACTTTTTTTTAAAAATAAAGAATAAAATAATGAGTTATAAAATAAATCTAAAATATATGTACCCTTTTATAATAAAAATAAGAATACCAATTATGACAATAAAAATGACACACAAAAAATATTAGTTGGAAGTTATTTTAATTAACTAACCTAAAATAAATTATAGATAAATTATGGCAATTTCTAAATCAATAAAAATTATTTTTATTATTATTAACTATTATCCATAAAATTTCAAAAACCCAAAACACCTTATCATCCATCTTTTATTGTTTCTTCTTTTTCCTTCCCCTTTTTCTTTTCCTTTCTTCTATCTTTTCTTTCTTTCTTTTTTCTTTTTCCCTCCTGGCAGCCTAGGCTACGAGCCTACGACCCAACAGGCCCAGGGCCTGGGCCCGTCTTCCTCCTCTCTTTTTTCTTCTCTTCCCTTTCTCCCCCGACCGCACCAAACTTTCTTTTTGTTTCTTTCTTTCCACGGGCGACGGCCCAAATGCACGCCCCCCATCTTTCCTTTTCTATCCCTCTCTTCCTTTTCTACCCTCACCTCTAACCTCATGCCTACACAAACCTTCACCCCGTTGCCATTTTTATAAATTCCCCACCTATTGTCCACTCCCGTTTCCTCCTTCGACCATGCAAGGCATGCAGTTGGCATGCCCCTACACACCCTCTTCCCCTACCCTGCACCTTGCCACCTGCAAAATTCACCCCCACCCCTATGCAGACCTATACAACCTCTTACCACAGTCGGCCGCCAGCCACCTGACCCCTCCTTGTCCTCTTCCATCCTTTGTCTTCAACCTCCCTCCCCATGCCTATAAAAGTCACTCCCACGCCCTCATTATCCTCTCTTTTTCTGCCTAACCTCCCCTACCTCTCCTTCTCTCTTCACAACTTTAAACATAGCTACTACCGCCACTAGGTCTCGCCACTGCCCTAACTCCATCCCATCCTCTTTCCTGCACCTCCCTAGGTGCACTGAGCCTCTCCCCTTCCCTTCCTTTACTCTCCCCACACATGCAAAGTAGGCAGCTCAAGCTACTCTTTTATACCACTGCACACCACCAGCGCCGCCTTGCGCCACCACCACCACCGGCGATATCCTCTTCCCTACCATCCCTTCCTGTACAGGAAGGTCTCCCCTACCACAGAGGTCCTCCACCACCTCTTTCTCCCCTCCATTTTTCCCCCTTCCTCCGTTTCTCTCAGGCACTACTATGAGCACTATCACCGCGAGACCACCACCTCCTCCACTAGCCCCCTATGCCAGCACCTCCATCACCCCAAGAAACCCCACCCCACTCATCCTTCCAACCCCAAGAATCCCCCTTCCCTTGCATCACCACCATCGTTGTTGCCGTCGTCGTGAACAATGTCGCACCACCCTCACCTTTCATTGTCTATTTTGATCATATCTCTCTCCCTCATTACTTATTTAAAGAATTTACCTTAATATCTACTATTATTAACATTATTATTTTTATTATGGTTAAGAAATAGGAAAAAAAGGGAAAAAGGGTAGAAAAGGAGTAAAATAGCTAAGTGGGTGTTCTCATTTTAGGTAGCGAATTGATAATCCCCCGTGAGGAGGCCTAGGAACCTATTGCTTTAAGATTGGAGCCAACTAGGTAAGGATATGGTTATGTTAGGGTTGTGCATATGTGTCTTAGTTGTGGAATAAGTGTACTTGTATAAGTTGTGTATATATGTATATGTGATCTAAGTGTGTTGTGCAGCTTGGCTTGTAAGGACCTAAGGTAATGATGTGTGTGACTCTCACTGCTTGTTTTTATATTTGTTTTCTAAGTCTTATCATTGGATGATGTAAGTCTTGTGTGTTGTTGAAAAATAATATATATATGCCAAGGAGTATTAGGCAAGGTTTGGGTGGTCAAGGCAAATGAAATAAAATAACGAGGGGTAGAGTAAGTAAAATGCTATGTGTGGAGTAATCTAACTATCCCTTGGAATAATATGGAGTAAGAAAAAGGGGTATTGATGATAAGAGGGGTTAGGGTAAAAACTTTTCATGGGGAGAGTGGGCTTTTCATGAGGGCAAGATCAACTTGGTGCGAACCTATTTGGAGGTTGACCATGGGGAGGAGAGTGTGTTATGGGTAGTTGGTGGGCTTGTAGGAGTTTTGGTACATGGGAATATGGGAGAGTACATGGGGGCACAAATTAGGGTTTTAGGGGTCAACCCTAAGGACATGGTGTATCATGGGGAGAAGTTGAGGGAGTTGGATGGTACACCGGGGCTTGTGATGAGGGGTATACTGTATGGAGAATGTGGGTTCAGAAAAATAGAGGGTGGGGTTGTGTAAAAAAGGGCTACAAAAATAAAGGAGACATTAGGGTTTTGGGGTGTCCATTTAGGAGGTCGTTATCACATGTGGGAGTTGAGGGAGTTAGGTTGCAAGTTTTTGGAGTAGGGGTGAGTATGGTGGCATGCACTTGAATTGTAGAAACTTAGGGCTAAGTAAGAAGAGGAGGAGAGGCTAGAGCCACATAGGCCAAATTAGGGTTTGAGGGGGAAACCCTAGTGGGCGAAGGATATCATAAATGGGGGAAAGAGAAGAGCGGGTCATGAACCATGAGTATGAGGTTTTTGAGGACATACTTAGGTTGGTGGGTAATGTTGGAGGCTCTAGGAATCATCAAAGAGTGTGGATATCCAGTGTTGAGGGATTAAGGTTTCCATGAGGATAGATTTGGTCGAGGTGGTAGTAGATCTAGAGTATTACCTAGTTTGTGCATGGATGGGCATGTGATATCTAACAAATAAGATATGAATAAGACACTAATCACTTAAATTGAAAGATCATTGAGTCAGCCCGTGTGTAGGATATTTAGCGGTCCACAGTTTATAATAGTGGTTAGGTGAGTTTTGTCCTTGATTATAGTATATCACCGATCTACCAGTTATAATAGTGATTAGGTGCGTTCTACACTGGATTGTAGTATATTCCTGGTTTACTGGTTATAATAGTAGGGGTCCTGAGCTCAACTAATGAAACCCTTGGATGATATTAATTTATGGAAAAGACACTAATTACTTACAGTGGAACACCACATAGGTTGAGACTGTGTGTAGTATATTTATCGGTCCACCAGTCATAATAGTGGTTAGGTGCATTCTGTCTTAGATTATAGTATACTTACCTATATACCAGTTATAATAGTGGTCAAGAGTGTTTTGCTCTAGAGTGTATTAGGTTTACCGATCCACCGATTATAATAGTGGTTGGGAGTATTCTGCTCTGGATGACATAGTTACCGGTCCACCAGTCATAATAGTGGAGTCCCCAAACCCACGTGAATATAATTTGAGAGATGTGTAAATATTGTATTAATGGCTTTAAACTTTGACAGGGGTAAGATCTAACATAATTTGTTGTGTGCATTATATTTGTATCCTGCACTGCTATGCTCTAACTTAACTATATGATTACCTTACTCAATACGTACTGTACTGATCACCCCTATTATGGGTGATGCTCATTCTCACGAGCAGTGGTGAAATACCCTAAAACCTTAATTTTGAGAATTATGGCTAATTAAGGATTTATTATGGAAATTTATTGATTAAATTATTTTATTAAAATAAGAGGGAGTAATTAGGGTAAAATCAATAGGAAATTTATAAATAATTTAATTGGAGAAAATTAGGGTGTCTTGCTAAATTAAAATGGAATTTAGGAAAAATCTTTCAAAAGTCCTAAATTAG
The DNA here is from genome assembly GCA_030549775.1 of Tamarix chinensis. Taxonomy (NCBI): domain Eukaryota; kingdom Viridiplantae; phylum Streptophyta; class Magnoliopsida; order Caryophyllales; family Tamaricaceae; genus Tamarix; species Tamarix chinensis. The sequence goes on from CM060182.1 coordinate 68,496,321, forward strand.
CCTAGAAAGGAAGTTTAATTATTATTTTATTAAAATATTATTATTTTTGAATATCCCAAAATACCAAAATATTTTAAATACCCTAACTCGTCTATTTTTCTTTTTCCCTTTTTCCTTTCCCCCTTTTTTCTTTCTTTTCTTTTCTTTTCTCCTTTTTCCTTCTTTATTCTTTTCTTTTTTCCTTCCCTCCCCCGACCTGGGCCAGCCCATCCCTACAACCCAATTCCCCCTCCCTTCCTCCTGCATGGCCCAAGCCCGTGCCACACTCCCTTCTCCCCCTAGCCAGTCTGGTCTGCCCCTCCCTTTCTTTCTTTTCCTGGACCGTTGTCCGCCTCACCCTTTCTTCTTCCTCTCCCTGATGCCAACCACCTCACTTCCTGGTGCAAGCACGCAGCCTCTGTGCCGCCGCACGCTTGCATGCCGCCCCTAACCTCTTCCCTGACACTCCCTCTCTCTCCGCCACCCAATCAAAGCCCCTCTCTCTCCTCACGTGTGACTCTCTCTCCTCTCCTTTTTTCCTTCCCGAGTAGCCGACTTACAAATTTCGCAAGCCTTCTTCGGCCATTGGGGCACCAGCCAATGACCTGCTCGCCTGCCACCAACCCTTCCTCTTCCCCTCTCTCCTTCCCCCTCATCCTTAGCCTATAAATACTCCTCATCCACCCCTCATTCAAGCTTTTTCTCCCAACCCAGAAACTCTCTTTTTCTATCACCGCCCGCTGCTCCGCCTTCGTCCAGCGCTGCCGCCCGAGCCACCACCCAAACCACTCCCTCCATCACCCCACCAAACAACACCCTCCACCACCCTCGATTTACCCTGCACGAGCCACCCCAACCATATAAAGTCCCCTTCCCAATCAGCCACACCCCAGCCACCGCCACTCTCGCCGCAACCACCACCCCTTATACACTCCAAAATTACCTGCAGACCTTCCCCTACCCTCCATTTTCCCTTCCTCCCTCTCCTCCTCCCTTCCTTCCTCTCCACCTCCCTTGTCCGCCATAGTGCTGCCGCCAGCGCTGCCGCCTTTGGCTGCACCACCACCCTCATTCCAACCCTCTCAACTTGGGCAACCTCCACCACCCCAATTTCCACTCTCATTCCCCCTCTCCTAACCTAAACACTCAACTTTTCCCCTTCTCTCCCTCTTTCCCCACCGCCGCCGCTGATGTCGCCGGTTACCACCAACCCTAGGTGGTATCCTAACCCTTCTCAACCCCTAAGTCCTATTTATGCACACCTTATTCTTTTTATTTGTATTATATCATCATCATCATCATCATAATCATCATCATCATCATCATCATCATCATCATCATCATCATTATTATTATTATTATTATTATTATGTTATCATTATTATTATCATTATTTATTTATTTATTATTATTATTATTATTATTATTATTATTATTATCTATGCTAGCCTCGTCATATTATCATTTTGTTACTATTAAAAATGTTCAAACCTTATTATTATTATTATTATTATTATTATTATTATTATTATTATCATCTATGCTAGCCCCGGCATATTATCATTTTGTTACTATTAAAAATGTTCAAAACTTATTATTAATATTTATTATTTGAATATTACTAGCACTAATATTATTATTAGCGCTTTTATTGTTATTATTGTTACTATAGTTATTATTATTATTATTATTGCTGCTACTATTATTGTAAAGATATTTGAACCCTTATATTATCATTATTTCAAATATTATTATTAATATGATTATCCTTAGCAATATTAGTATTTTATTAGTAATACTATTACTATATTATTATTTTATGCCTAACCCTATTATTAGCCTTCACCTTAAAAATACTAGGGTTTCTATTGCTAAGAGTATTAGTATTACTATTATTATTAATATCACTATTTTTACAATAACTAGTGTTAGTACTATTATTTGAAGAAATAAAGCTATTAGCTTTAATAATATAAATATGACTATAAATATTAACATAAATCTATTTTGACTAGTAATAATATAATAGGCTAACTTGAGAATAAAAACCCTATTTTCACTTATAAAGTTTCTCTTAATAATAGTAACCCTAATCTTATAATAAAATAGGAAATAATAGTATTTTTGGTAGGAGGGAAACTAATCCTTAGTTTTTCCCTCTTATAGGTGAAACAAGTCAAAACCCTAAGGAGGCATAGGAGCGTGTTCCAAGATCGATGACGTTTTAGGTAAGGATGTAGCCAAGGCCCTATGTGTGCTATGTGCCTTATATGCCTTGTTTGTCATGTATCATGATATGTTATGTATCTTATGTTTATTATTATAATTGTTATGTGTGTAGCGCAACTTAGAGTTGATGTATGTTCATGTGCTTTCTTATGGCATATGTTTAATATGTATATGCTGTGAATTGTGATATGATGTGATGTGGCCCTTTAGGACATGCATGTTAGGATATTTAATGTGGTAATATGGGGTGGAAAGATGGGAAAATAAGTTGACCAAAGGGAAGTAAGTTGACCAAAGGGAAGTAAGTTAACCAAGGAGAAGTGAGTTGACCAAGGAGTGTGGGATTGACCTAAATATCCCGTGATCCATGAGTGGAAGAATAAAAGGGGGCTCTAAATAAAATAAAAGAGTAGGTGAACCTTGTAGGGGAGAATCTAGGGTTTGCATGGGAATTCTAAGGTTTTGTATGAAAACTTTGAGGGTTTGCATGGGGTACATGGAGTCCGCATGGGGACAAACTTTACGTATGAAAAGTTGCCTTGGGGCGTAAGTAAGGTAAAGGAAGAGTTGTTTGGGTGATTAGAGGCTTTGGGTGAAAAATAATACATTGGTTAGTTAAAGGGTGCACATGAGACCTGGCTAGGTTTGGGAGGAAAACCCTATTTTGAGATGGTGGTGAAAGTAAAGATAAGTGAAGGTGGAGGAATGTCATGTGTAGGGTGAGTATGAATATCATAAGAGAAGCAAGGGTGCAAGGTGAGAAATGGAGGGGTGACAGGTGGAAAAAAGGATGTTAGGGTTTGGTGTATCCAACTAGGGTTTGGTGTACTCGGGGAAGTAAAGTGAAATGATGAGGGTTGAACCTAAGGGATGTGATGTGTGGGGTGTTAAACGACCTTAGTTGTGAGAGGCAGAGAAGGGTGGACCACATAGGCCCACATTAGGTTTTCTGGAGAAACCCCCAGGGTACGGTAGTAAGTGGACTTGGAGGCGTAGGGTGGTGGGCCTTGACCCGGATTTGGGCCTCCAATGTGAGCAAGTGGAATAAAGGGAGGTTGATGGGGGCGTGTTAGGAGGTGCAGAAGTCTCAAGATATAGGGCGGGCCCTCTTGGGAGGATAAGTATAGATGGAGTCGGTCATGCATGTCTAGGGTGAAACCGTTGAATAAGACACAGTAAAACACTAATCATTTAAAGTGGAATATTATTGAGTCGGGCCCAGACCGATCAACCGGCATAATAGTGGCCAGGTGCTAGGGTGCCCTGTACGTGACCGATCCACCGGCTATAATAGTGGTCAGGTTTGTTCTGCCCTGTATGTGACCGATCCACCGGCTATAATAGTGGGGGATCCTGAGCTCAATAAACCAAACCCTAAGTTTGATAAGCCACATAAAAAACACTAAGTACTTACAGTGGAACACCATGAGAGTCGCGGCCAGGCCAGTACACTGACGAATAATAGTGGCTAAGATCATCTTGCCTCGGAGACCGATCCACCGGCATACAATAGTGGTCAGGTGCGTTCTGCCCTGTACGTTTCCGATCCACCGGCTATAATAGTGGGGCTCCCGTACTTGTATGGATCGATAAAGAGTATGGTGTAAAATGAGTATTGATCAGAGAATAAATAATCAGTTCATATGGACTATAACTTGTCCCTTGTTTATCTTTAATGATTGTATGTTGTTATGTGATCATACTTGTGTTACCTGTTTTTATATGCTTGGTCCTAGCTGCATGGTCACCTTACTCAATACATAGCGTACTAACCACCCTTATGGGTGCTGCTCATTCCCACGAGCAAAAGATCCCGCTGACTTTGTGTAGGTCAGTTATACTATTTTTAATTCCTTCGATGCTTACGAGGCATCGGGCGGGACTGAGTGTTGAGCATGGACTTGACCTGGGGACTCGAGAGCGTCGTGGATGGATTTACCTTTTCTATGTCCCTTCATTTTGTATCGGTTTACTCAGCCTTGGGTTTTTTTTTATCGTATTATAACCTTTATTACTATTGAAGAATTTAAATTATGTGCGCTGGGTTGTAAACTCTTTTTTGTATACTTTGATTTCCATATTATGAACTTTCTAGTTCTGTTATGAATTCTTGTTTTAATTATTGACTCGTGTTTGATGATAATCTTCTTCAGCCTTACCACTTGGTACTAGAACAGTATGAGTGAACCAGTCCGGTACTAAGTGTAGCGATAATATCCTCAGAATTCATAGTTTGTTATTTCATTTTCGCTAATTATTTAATAAAACGAAATTTTTTAGTAGTGAATTTTGGAGGTGTTACAAGTGACCCCTCCTGAGTCTGTACAGGTAGGTGATGATGCCTTAGAGTACTTTGTTGCGTATGGTGATCTGGTCGGGGCAGAGTGATGCCATGGTATCTCGGGTTGGGGCTAAAGAGAGTGCATCTCAAGCTTATTTCCTACTAGTATTTTATATTTTTTCTTCCCAGTAATGGGACCCTATTATATATTTCTAGTACTCTTCTATACTGACACTTGACTTTCTTATGTTCTAAGTATTTTCCATGTATCAATGTTTAACTCTTTCACGTTTTAAATTTATTTATGTTATGGTAATACATCTATGTTATTCTTTTAGCCTTGTGGTTAGTATGAGGTTGGCCAAAGGCCAAACTTATATCAATCATGGCGATAACACCCCCCTCGTGGTGTGTGATTTTAGGAATGAATGAAAATTTTTAAATATGAAGTTTGGAGGCGTTACAGTGATTGTTTTAGATTATAGAGGGACCTTTTCAATAAACATACCCAGTTCCCTTTTCCCTTCTCTTCAAAATCGAGGGGTTGAGTAATGTAAACCCTTTTCTTTAACACACTATGAAGAAAAGATATATTTACTTCCATTTTTCTTGACTCAATATCTATAAAGCTACTATTGATAGCAAGGCTCTTATAGATGTTGCCTAATTACTGGTGAAAATACTTCAGTGTAGTCAATCCCTTCTCTTTGTGAAAACCCTTTTGCAACCAACCTAGTCGTAAACCTTGATGGCCCAACCGTAACATACCTTCTTTTAACTTGTAAACCCATCTACACCCTGCAACCTTTTAGTGCTTAGGCTTAGGTACACACTCTCAATTATTGTTCTTTTCTAGGGAATTCATCTACTCTTGCATTGCACCCAACCACTCTTTACAACTTGTTTATAATTTAGAGGTTCTTCTTCTATTAGTAGGGATGACAATGGGGCGGGTCGGGGATAGGGACCCCATCCCCATCCCCAAACCTGACCCGATCCCCGATTTTTTTTATGTAAAATTTTCCTACCCGATCTCTGCGGGAATCAAATCCCCATACTTGACCTGATTCCTGATCTATTTTTCATCCCCAATTTATTCCCTGACTTTGAAACCCAAACTCATCCCCAAAACCTGACTTTATACCCGATCCCCAATCCCATCCCCAATCCTCAAGCCTTTTTTTATATTAAACTTTATATTTATATTATATAAAAAAATTATATAATATATATATATATATAATTAAATAAAAATATATATAAAATATATATATAAATTATTCGGGACGGGTTCGGGGATGGGGACCCCAAACTCGTCCCCAAAAAAATCCCCGAATTCTCTACCCGAACCCAAACCTAAACTTGAACAGGGAATCCCTAATGAGGCCTCGAACCGCGGGGAAAATTGTCATCCCTATCTATTAAACATGCAACATGAAAAGTAAATGCATCTACTTCTGCATGACTAAACCTTTGAGGTGGTATGATCTGCCTTATAACCCTATCCCTTGCTAATTGATACCTAGAAAGGTCATCCTGAGCATGATCTTGTGCAACTCAATCATAGCCAACTTCCATATCTTCAACTACTATATTATCATGCTCCACCTCAATTCTTAACTTCTCTCTATCACTGAGATGTCTTTTATCATTTGAAATCACACAATCTTTATAAAAGACTCCTTCCCAAAACTTTACATCTTTACTCAGGAATGTCTTCATACCACAGGGGTCTAAGCTCGTCACTTTATACCCTTTAACCCCCTTAGGGTAGCCTAAGAAAACACACTTTATAGCTCCTGCATCCATATTTCCTTCCTTCACGTGTGCATAGCAAATTGAACCAAACACTCATAGTTCATCATAATTCACCGCACCACCACTCCATTTTACTAGAGTATCAAAATTAACAGCTAAAGATGGACATCTATTAATCAAAAAACAAGCTACCTTTGATTCCTCTACACAGTTAACTTTGAAAGTCTAGTGGTTATTAGCATACACCTTGCCATTTCTATAATTGTTATGTTCATTCTCTCAACTATCCCATTTTGACAAGGATTTATAGGTATGGTATCGTGCCCTTAAAATGCACCTATACTAAATATTGGGGGGATAGAGGGCCTCTATGTGTAGGGGATTGCGAGTTATGTGTATGGGAGTTACGACTCATGTGTGGGGATTACGAATTTCAAATAGTGCATCTTACATAATTTATCAAAAACTTAATTGAAAAAGTTTAGGCCATCATCAATTCTAGTTTCTTTACCTTCCTTTCTTTCTAAGTCTCAACCATAGATTTCCAGTCCTTAAACGTACTGAATGCTTGATCTTTAGTTTTCATGATGTAAATCCACACAAATATGGAAAAAAAGTCATCAATGAAGGTTAAGAAATTCCACCTCTTGACATTGTTTTGGCTAGACCCTACATTTATGCGTGTACATAATCAAGTAACTCCCCATCATTAAACTTCAATTTGTAGGCCTTACCCAATGTACAATGTTCACAAAAATCCAAGAAACCCCTTCTTTTTTAGTATCTCTAGGCTTTTCTCACTAACATGCCTCAACCACAAATGCTATAACTTCTCTAGTACAAGCTGGGACATTGAATCTATATTTACAGTGTCACAGTTTTTGTCTTCAAACACATACAACCTGTTTACTAACCTACCTTTCAGAACTACCATGGAGCCTTTCACAACTTTAAGAATTCCATTTTCTCTTTTCATAATATAGCCTTCAAAGTCAAGAGTACCAAGGAAAACCAAGTTTCTATTCAACTTAGCTACACACCTAACATCCTTTAGCAAAAAATCACCTCCCGAGTTAACCTTAATCACAATTTGACCAAGAGCCATTACAGGGCAAGGTTTGTTGTTTCCCATTAATACCCAACCACCCTAAGACTTTTCATAATTCAAGAATTTAGTATTATATGGGCACATATGAAATGTACATCTAAATTATAGGAACCAAAGTTGATCAATGGAATTTGAAACCCATCAAGGCTTCTATGCTTTCATAGCCATTCGATACAACTTTAGCATCTCCTCGATCGACTCCTCTTCTTAGTTCTTGAGGTTTCTAGTTCTTCACACTTTTCGTCCTCTTAGGGAAGTCCTTTCTTAAATGGCTCTTCTTATGACAATGGAAACACTTCTATGAAGTCTTCCCACTGTTTTTAGACTAAGAACACCCTTTCTTGGTGCATTTATTGTCTTTTATTTCATACCTACCCCATATATACAAACTTTTAGTGGTGATATCTTCCTTCTTCAATTGTTGCTTCTTGAATTCTTTCGATTTCAGTATTATAGCTATAGATTCAAGATATAACTTGTCCTTGCTTAACATGATTGTGTCGAAAAAATTATCATACCTTTCAAGAGGCAGAGAATTCAATAGAATGATTGCATGATCCTTATCGTTCACCTTAACTTCCACGTTCTTAAGATCAAATAATATACTATTATAGTCATCTAAATGATCCTCCAAGGTTTTTCTTTCTATCATTTTGAATGAATATAATATTTGCTTTAAAATCACCCTCTTGGTTAAGATTTTAGTCATATAAAGACTCTCAAGCTTATCCCATAAATTTTTTTTTTGTCAGTTCTTCAGAGATTTCCTTGAGAATTTTATCACCAAGGCTTAATACTATAGTGCTACGAGCCTTCTCCAACATCTCTGTTTTTTCCTTTCTTATCTAAGAATCCGACAATCTCTCTTTTCTTAGGAGTGCTTGTTGAAGCCCTTGTTGCACCAGAAGTGCACACACCTTCAACCTCCATAGCTCGAAACCACCCTTGCCATCAAACTTCTCTACGTCAAATTTTGTGGAGCCCATTCTTAGTCTTAACATGAACTCTGCTACCAACTGTTAAAACTAATTCCAATAGAACAATGTATTCAATCACACACTCACAATCAAACTTGCAAAAGAATATAGAAAACAAGGTTCTTCAAGAACTATGCAAGAATGACAAAACAGAGAAAGATAACTTCTTATTAGAGAGAAAACAGAACTTAGGCTTTATTGATGATCTAATTAGTAATACAACTCACTCATGCTACCGACATCTCTCGTGTTACAAGTCATGTATTTATAGGCTAACTATAAAGGGCATATTAGATTAAAAAAATGTTAGAAGCAACTAACCCCGTCTAATTATTAATTGCGACATTAAAAGCTATAAATACTATTAAAAGAGTGTAGTCAACAACCTAATCTTTCCAACAAATTTTATAAATAATTTTTGCATAAGAGGTACTTATTATAATCATTGGGTTGAGAGTGAAGAGATATGTGAAATTGAGGTTTCAACGGCATACCAGTAACAAAGGGGACGAGAAAACTATGAGTTTAAAATCTAGTAATATTTGAGGATAAAATTTAATAATTAATATTTTTTAATATATATATTAATAAAGAAATATTTGAATATGTTAAAAACATATTTTATAATACGAATATAATAATAATAATAATAATAATAATAATAATTTTATACTATAATATATTATATTTTACAAAAAAATAGTGATTAAAATTTATCCATAAAATATGTAACTACGGTGTTAAGTTTTGATTGTCCGAAAAAGCGCATGATGTATTTGTTGGCCATTTAATAGGTAGTTATAGCCTTATAGGATAAGTAAGACTCATAAAATAAATTGGTTAAGATTAGCACAAATCTAGTATATGAGCGAAACAAAGTATTCAAACCCAAAATTATCACATATATGTACACACACACACATATCCAAAAACTCAATATTTTTGTACTAATATATCAGTCCACATATATCAATTCCCTTAAATTAAATAATAGGGCGGCTCTAAATTTTTCTAGTTATTTTGGATTTCTTCAAGTAAGACAAAAATCATAATAAGTGAACCAAATACTTATAGTGTTTTTTTATCAAGTAGAAAGCATTTAACTTCTGTTTTATAAGTATTTGGATTTAAATTACATCATTTCGGTATATATTTTATGCGTAAAAGAATACATATATATATTTTATATATAAAAAGATATGTAAATCTCTTAAAATAAAATTATTTCAGTAATTCGGATAACCATAGATTGATAATTTAATTTCTATCCAAAATCAGATCTATATAAACACTTATAATAATAAATATGTATTTTTTAATTTTTTAAAACGTATGTCATAGTTTACTTTCGTCCCAATGATATTAACTTTTGAGGCTGAACCAGACACTTGTTGAAATAGGTAGCTCTGTCTCTTGTACCGCCACGGACTAATTTTGATCACATTAAACTATTAGACCCTTTGGCAGGATGCGGGACAGAGACACCCAATAATCCAATTGGCAACATGTGATTGTGAATGCGATCTTTCTTGGTTTATTTATTTTATTATAAGGTTACGGTATAAGTATGGAATTCCATGATCGAAAGAAAAAGAACAATATTCCGTACTCTCAACTCTCCGGTTCTTTTAGTGGTATTTTATTTATTATCTGTGTCTTCTTATTCTTATTTATTTCAAAGAGTTTAATTAATGTTTCGAAAAGATCCAATTACACGTGGTGACACAGATGGATGGATGTATATTGGATTGGACCATCAATAATTGAATCCTACCTGAGCTGGGGCCTGTAAACTAAAGATGTTCGCATACTGTATATCCAATATTGCGGATAGGTATATCAATAATTATATGATAAAAAAAGTTCAAGATAACTAATTTTTTTTAAGTAAATTGTAAATAAAATTATTAAACAAAATATTAATTAAAAGATAATAAATCTATCCAACTATTTAAGTTAAATCAATTTGATTTGAAATTTAAATTATAATATATTCAATTAGGAATTCAAAATTTAAGATGATATATATATAGTTAATTAAAAATAATAATTAAAAATATATTATTTACTTATAATAAATGATATAGATTTTTTTTCAAACTAATATTAATGATCCGTGTAAGCTCAAATAACAAATGTCAATCCAAAAGCTTCCGAACGCATTTATTTTTTCTCTGAACTAATCCTAAATAGTCTTATTGGTTTCACCCTAGACTGAAATATAACGTGGCACATGGTTATATGTAGAACTGAATTGTGAACTTTCTGGGTTTGACTTGTTTGTTTAGCTAATATGAAAAAATGGGTTTGAACCAGAAAAAATTTAGGTTCAAACTCATTTATTGTGCAAAAGCTTGCGAGCTTAGTTAATTTTTTATAAATCTAAAAAGTTAGCTCAACTTAGTTCATTAAAAATTCAATTCGATCCGATTCATTTATAACTCTAGTCCTCCATCACACATTATTTTTCCATTTTCCTTTTCCTCCATTATACTCCTTTATATATATATATATATATATATGGTATTATATTTATTTTAGAATTTAAAATTAATAATATAACTCTCGTTATAACTATCTTCTCTCTCCTCTTAATTTTTCTTTTGCACCCTTTAGCTACTAGACACCCCTTAATTTTTTTAAAACTTTTTGGTTCACAAATTACCAACAAAAATAAACATAAAGAATACTTTCCATCAAATCATACAACAATCTTTATACACTGTCCATCTTTATCAAAATTTTTACTATTAACTCTTTCTTTTCAAATTATATATATAATTTATCAAATTAAATATCTAGTTTATTTAAATTTTTTTATCAAGCAAAATGTTTGTTTTATTTTAAAATATTAAAATAATTTTTTAAATCAAATTAATTATTAAATTAAATTAATTTATTAAACAAGGAACATCGAATAAGGTGAAAAGGCCACCAGCAACTACTCTGTCCGTCTGTGTTGTACCTGTCACACAAACACACTCTCCAATCCATCTCTGCTGATTGCTTTGAGGAAAGTTTGATGATTACTAAAGCTGAATCTTACAGGTGTGTATAATTGATAATCGTACTACTACGAGTCTATGAGGCGTCCATTCACCTCCCACTTTCTCTCTCACTAGGAAGAGGAAAATCCAAAAAAAGGGAAAAAAAACTCGGTGGAGCAAACTCTTATTACTAAACAGTGTAAGAGTTTATTCAGCAACGTACGGTAGCTAGTTAAAAAATTACAGTATATTAAATACAAATTTTATTAATATTAAATAAGGAGTTAAAAAAGTTTTATTTTACCAAATATAACTTTAGATTATGTTTGTTTATCTTATACAATATACAACAAATTGATCGGATATTAGATTTTATATAAAAGAAATACAAATTAATCCAATATTTATTCAAATTAAATAAGTAATTTGATCAATAAAATTTTAAATAAATTGAATATCATATAAATAAATAAATAGTATTTATTTAAATAAATTATATGTATATATATATATATTCTAAATAATACATATTTTGAATAAAATTATGTCAGAGATAATAATATGTTCATATATTTATTTATAATTTGAAAAGTGATAGTCGATGATACAAAATTTGAATCAAAATAGACAATTTATAAAAATTATTATATGTTTTTAACTTTTTATGGGTTTTTTTATTTATCGAAAGTAAGTGGTATACTTTTTAGTTATTACTTTTATTTAATATTTAATTGTTTAAATTTTAAAATTATTAATTAATTATATTATAATTTAGGATTCGATTCAAATTATTAATTTAGATCGATTCAAATTGAATTAATTTTTTATCTTTCCATCTAAATTTTTTATCCGTTATATTTTATTTATAGTATGCTTGAAATTTTTAAATATGTAACAAATAATTTATTGTTCAATTTAACATTTTAAATGTTTAAATTATCGGATATTCCATCCTTGAATATTCATATCTAAGAAGGTGAGTCCAATTTTTAGCTCACTTGATGATAACTTTATTAACAACTCCGTAAAAAATAAATAAAAGTGTACGAGGGGAGGGGAGCCGTATCGGAAAATATTCAATAATAACGTCCCCGCACCAACTGTGCCACCTCGTTTTGTTCGACTCTGCGTACTTCCAACTATCCAAGCTTTGTTCGGCTTGACTAGGAGGCTGTAACGCCCGTACCCGTTACGGCGGCACCCTTTCTGGACGTCTCCGTAAGACCTGTGCACGGGGGTGTTGCGTGACTCGCGTGAGCATGCTGCAGATCATTTGAAAGGGATAAGACGAGATAAGACCACCGGCACCGAAATTGCTCCGTGGAAGAGAATCAGTGGATCGGCCGGTGGTCACTCGCTCACTCCCGTCCCGTCCTATAGTTATATTATATGGCTAAAAGAGTAGCACACCTATGTATAGTATATGTATATACTTTGCTTTCGTGTGAATTAATGCATCGCTTCATCAGTTTTGTTTTACACCGGCCCCCTTTCTATCCTTTCCATGTATCACCTCCTACCGTACGAACATTGTGATCTTTTTCGTTGGTGCACCTACTAAGAGCATCCGATGACAATGTATATACATGTAGATATTTTTTTTTTCATGCATATGATAATACTTTATTCTTTTCAATTATTCATAATCTTTAGATCTCAACTCATCTTCACATTCGTTTGTAAGTCTCACCTAAAGTTATAAACTGTCTTTGAGTCGGGTCAAATGTTTTTTTATTTAACTCGTTTAAGCAAATAAATAAGATGAACCGAGACTAATTATTTAATAAATTATTTTAAAATTAAGATTAACACTCAACCTATAAACTAAATGAATAAGTAGAATCCAACTTTTAAAGAGCTGAATCATGCCAACCCCATTTACGATTCTAATCTCCTCTATTGCCCAAGTAATAATCTCTCACAGAAGCAAATAAGAGCATGGCTCCCTAATTCACTGTTTGTTTGCACTTTATTATACTACATCACTGCAAGTCGCGACAGGAAAGAAGCAATTGAGAAGCAAGATTGACGGCCACCTATTAGAGTATCATAACGATCCTCTCTTTCATCTTCCATAAATGATTGACTTGAGAATAATAATCGAATCAATCTTAATAAACTAGCTAATTAAGAGTGTTCAGAAATTATACATCCGATGTTTTAGATACCCTAATAAAAAATTTAGATATTTACAAAAATATAATTTTAAATCAAAAGATTATTCATTGAAATATACAAAATATTAGGTCGGAACAAAAGGAAGAAATATTGGATAAAAAACTGATATGATTTAAATCGATCCAACTCAAAGTAACAAATTAAAATGAGAATATCAAGCCATCATGATTTGATACAAGGCTTCGATTGCATTGCATACAACTCATCCTTCCAAATTAGATTCTCTAATTATAATTAAAATTTTAACAAATTTAAGGATATAAAACTTTCTGCTGATAATCAAAATAAAATAAAATAAATACAATTCATAGAGACATGCAACAATTTTTTTTTACAAATCATCTATCTCGATCAAATTCTCTATCGTTAATTCTCCCTCTTCAAATTGTATCATTGATGATAAAAAAATTATGAAAAAAAGAAATAAATATATATAGATTGGATATTATTTGTATTAGTTGGATCGCATATCCAATTTGTTATATATATTTTTTTGTTGACCAAATCAATTATTCTATCTTATAAATATTAAAAGAATGATTATTTAAATTTTCGTATCAAATCAATTCAGATATCAAATTGATTTATCAAATAACAGATAACACGAACACTTTTAGTAAACACAACCTTATTTGGCTCGAGCATAAATAGAATTTACTCAAGTTTATATACTACAGAGCTGACATATATAGTATGTTTGAGCTAGATTGGACCTATCTAGCACAAGAACTTCATTTGACCGTAGGTATACAAACACAAGAAATGGTCATCCATGCCTTTTCTTTTTCTTTGTTTGTTTTTTTTTTCCACTCTCCATTTGACCGCGCTTCATGATTGATTTGTTTTTACTCGAGTGCTAGCAGCTGAAATGGTTGGTGGCAGTCGCACGCACCATGAAAGGCATCGATCCGTCTGAACGCTGCCACTGAAAGGCGCGCACAAAATGATCGAGTTTCCACTTCTCCTTCTCCACCCACACACAGCAGGTGGAGGCAGGGAAACAGTTTGAGGTCTCCAACTTACTGTTGTATTAGTATAAGGAAGAATAACTAGGAAGCTTCTTTGGTTATTATTAGGCAGCACGATTCTTTCTTGTAGTTAAGAGCTGGCCATGGCTGGCCCTTTCCCTATCTGTTAAACGATTTTTTTTTTTTTTGAAGGGATGTTAAACGAAATTCGACCACATATCTTTTTATCTAAAAAATATAACCTTCAGCAAGTAATTTTATACATACTGTAACTAGTAGATGAGGAGAGTCATTTTCCATCAAAATATTAAAGGTAAATATAAACTATCAATTCTTATCTTTTGATCTTTTATTTAAGCCATTACAAAAGGATGCACCATCGTCATCATGTGTTGATGTGCCCCCACGGTAAGTGTCTGATGGCGTAAATCTCATTTTTCTTCGATCGAGAAGTAATGGTAAAGACTTTTGTACATGTAACTATCAATAATTTTTCTAAAAGGGATTTTGAAATATAAGCATTCCTATTAGGTACGCGGAAGAATTATTGTATAAATATATCAATAGCTAGTTCTTTGTTAGTTGATGTATAAACACTTCGTTAACGTAGCTTGTTTGGTATGAAAAAAAATCTTTTTTATTTTATGTCTTTTAGATTAATTATTTAATAATAACAATAATAATGTTTTTAATAAAATCTATTTTAGATTAAATTAAGATATAAAATAGGTATTCATTCGAAAAAGATTTTTTTTTATTTTAATTAAACTATACAAGTTATGTAAAATACGAGTGTAATTTTTTCATCATGTTACCTTCTAACCAAACGAGCACGTAGCAATAAAATTAATCATGTTTTAAGTACAAATATTTTGGTTAATTTATATACCATTTATTTTATACTTTAATATTTTTTAAAACATGTGTGCTAATAAATTATAGATTATTTATTGTCAAACTTATATAGCGGAAAAAATATATTATAAGTTAAATACACACACACACATTTGTTATTCATAGAGGAAATGAGGAGACAAAGTTGGAAAGAAGCAAAATGCAATATATCTATCAACAGCAATGATCATCATGACTTAAAAGCATAATTTTGACATAGAGAAGCTAACTACTTTCTGATCTCTTGATATCTAATCCTTGCCATTTGTGCGGGTGTTTTTATCTCCCTACCTTTGGATTGGAGTAGCTTATAAGTAAGCTAATTATCGTATCTTATAATTACTAAAACACTAGGATTCACGTGGTGACTACCTAGATTTTTTAACGATTATTATTATTTCTTCACAATCCTCGTAATTTAATCTCCTAATTTCCTACTAAAGTTAAGAGTGATTTAGAATAGTATGTTAATAAATAAATAATGATTGCTTGAGCAAACAAATTTATTTATCAAACACGCGTATCCGAGATCGCTTTATTTATTTAACTATCGTAGGAAAAATATAAGAAAGCTCATTAAATATCTATAATTGTTTGTGGCTTCTTTTTATTTTTTCAATGGTATTTATAAAGTAATTTTTATTAAAATTATTATAAGTACTAGAAGGGTATGGTTTAATGGCAAAACTCTTTCTCCAAATCTTGTCTAACCAAGTATATTTAAATTTTAACCGTAGACGAAGACGGACGTAATTAAGGACTAGTATATATCAATCTAAGGCGCTTGGATTTTTCTCCTTTATTTCGTTTTAGATTAGGTGATTTGTTTCTCTTTAAACAATGTAAGTAGCGCCTAAGTTGTTCGCCTAATCAATGCCGTCCTAAATGGTTATGACGTATCTCGGCCTCGGTGGTCTTTGTCTTTCCATTTTCCTTTTTGTTGCCTCGGGAGCTCTATACTCGTCAGCATCTTGAGTATCGAGAATAAATAATTGACCCAAAATTATGCTAGTATTTATGGTGGGTCCGGGTGTGTGTATGTTTTATTTTTTTGGATAAAATATATTTATATGTTTTTTTTTTTTTTCCATTTCAAATTATTCTTCCTTTGTGTTGCTTAAAATTGATTAACTACGGTACGTGTTCCCAAGTCTCGACTATTGGGCCAGTAACGATCAATTCTGGCTCAAAGATCGAGTGTAGGGCCTGCAGGCCGTGGGCCCATTGATGCGCATGAAACGTGATGTATGGACAACAAGTAAACAACAGTGATGTTTGTATACAACGGAATCAATCAATCCTCCAAACCATAGACGAGAAATTAATCCATCTTACAAATCGCATGCATAAATATATTTAGATATATGTTAAAAGAAAATAAGTAAAAAAAATTAAAAAAATGCAAGGTCAATCGATCAATCAATCCTCGAAACCATAGACCCGTGTGTCTTAGGTCATACTCATTCTACTCAGAGGACTAGGTCCAAGTTTTTTCCTTCTCAAAATAGCTCTCTTCCTAATAATCTCAATCTCATTCCGTCTTCTAACTTGCATCATTGCTTCCTCTTCAATAACAAACCTTCTCATTAAAACATCATCCATCAATGACTTTCCGCGAAACACTCTTCTTCTTCCGTCCACGCTTAACCTAGCACCGACGACTCTCTCCAGTTGATGATGAGGATGATGAATAGTCGCAGGCATGGTAGCCATCGTCGTTGTTGTTGTTGGCAAGGGCTTTGATGATCTAGGGTAGCTATAGCTTCGTCGTGGTAGTGCTTCTGTATTGAATACTTCCGTGTAGGATGAAATTGGTGCACAAAGACAAACCCTAGTGAAGGATGTGGCCACTTTTAAAGAAGTACATTTTCGGAGTTTTTGCTTGTTGGTATTATTATTATTATAGTTGTAGTTTTGTGATTGAGTTTCCGTGGACTTTAATGTTTTCCATAGATTTATAGTAGTGGTTGAATCTGTTGGTGTCAATGGTATTTTCCTGAATGTTGTCTTCCATGGCGTTGTCATCTCTATCGCTCTTTGGTACCAAGGCTTCCTATACATATCAAGATGGTGGAACTTTTAAAAATGTAATCTAAGTCAAGTCATGGATAGATAAGAAACTTTTATATGAGTATAGAAATCACAAAAACTCAAGCATGTGCTCTTTAATTATGAATATAGAAAACAAAATGTTAACATTTTAATATTATATAGGGTACACTTTATAACTAAAAGATAATGGCAAGGCTATAGCAATGTGTCTACGAGATCGAGAGAGATTATGGTGTATATAAACTCATTTCTATTTATGAAATATGACATATTTCCCCTATTTAATAATAAGGTTCGGGCCATTTTTGGGAAAGCTATAGAAGAATCGGCACGGCGTGACAAGATTCAAATATGAAATGTTTCTTCAAATTATGAAAAAATATGATGTATTATTATACGTAGAAGTTCATGCATAATTTGTAGCCGTCACATATTGCACCATATACAATTTTCTTATTCCCATAATGTCAAAAGACATTTATCGTCGTCTAGCTCAAACACCATTTCACAAGCAACACTTGAAAATATAATTACTTGGGCTGAGTATTACAGTAAACAGCACGCCCAAAGGTTATTGACTTATTGACAAGCTAAGCTAGCTTGTCAGCCGATTAAATTTGGTTTAAGGAATTTTTCAAATCGACTTCCTTGATTAGTTAAACAAGTTAAACTCAAATTCCATTAGATTTGACTCATTTGAGATTCAATTAGATATTTGTTAGATACTTATTTATAAGCACTACATTTTATACATGCGGTGTTAATGTATTAATTTACAACAATTAATTTCAAATTATGTACCACTTTATATATAAACTAGTCTAGTATAAGCGAGATAAGAATTTGATACATCTTGTTAATATCTTAAACTTAATAAATAAAAAATATTTGTATGTATAAATTGAGTTAATACATGATCTTCTAGTGGAATGAATTAAAATAACTTAATTTATTTCTATTATTTAAGTTGGTTAAGCTCGATTTGTTTATAAACAAATCAAATTCAAAATTCAAATACCAATATTTATGGCTCATCTAATAGTAAGTAGGCTTGACTCGTCTCTTTTAATATAGAAATCAAACTCAAATACTAGATTATTCGGCTCCTTAACAACCCTACCCACAATCAACTTATATATAACTACCATACACATCTTCTCTTAACAATTCAAATTCCACCTAGCTTAAGTACAGTTTTAGGACCTACATTTGTTCTTTCTTCTTAAGATTTAAGACTTGTGGATATTTTTTTGAAAACTTTTCTGATCGTATATACCAAAAATACATATTATTAATATAAAGAATATACTTATGCACATATAAATACAAATAAAAAAACCTAAAGTTAATTATAAAGATTTACATTTTAAAATTTTGAAAGTTTTAGGACCTCAAATATATTTTCAATAATTTCATGGTCACAATTTTTTTCCCAATAATTTTAGGACCCCCAACTTTTTATTTATTTATTTATTTTTAGCATTACTTTGAGAGCTCCATATTTTTTTAAATAATTTGATGACCTCATATTTATTTTTAGTAAATTAAGAAAAACTATCATTCAGTCGAACTCAATACCCAAATTTCTACTTGCATTATCAAATATAAACACTTACATACTCATCCACGTCTATGTTAATATGGCAAAATAAGAGTTGGAGTCCACAGATAATAAGTTATTAAATGTAATAACTTTTCATGTCACATAAATTGAAAATACATATTAGAAAAACTGAGTTCAAGTATGTATACAGATAAGATATATATATATATATATTAGTACACATACCCATTTAACTAATTTATAATTATTCTTTTATTCTTGATTTTAAAATAAACATAATATAATATTAAAGTTAGACTTATCATTTAGCTTAACTCTTAATTTATCTGTTGCGTAATTTCACAGATAAATATTAAATAAATGTTATCCGACGAATATAAAAATAGATATATTAGTATATATTCATTCAGGATTTGAGGCCTGAAAACTTCTATAATTTTAAGTTTACATCGTCATAATTAACATTATATATATATAAATATGTTAATTATATTTATAATACATATTTTCGGTATATATAGCTGGAAAGTCGCTGAAAAATATCCACAAGTCCTTAATTAAATCATTAAAAAAAAAAAGGTTGAGATCCTAAGTCCTCGAAGAATTAAAAGTTTGAGTCCTTAACATAAGCTTGAGCCACTCCCCCCTATATCAGTGCGTTATAGTATTATGATATTATCCCTCTCTATTTTTTATTTATTTTTTATAAGTAACCTCTCTAAATTTTCTTGTACGACTAAATTTCCTACCCACGCTGATTATTAAGATCCTTACAAAAATAGTCGATTGTATGTATGAAGTGATGTTATGGTCGGCTGCTAACTAATATAATCAATATAGTAAAATTCAAATAAAATTAAATTAGAAAGGAAGCCAATTTTTGCTGTTGTAGAAAGACAGAAGAGAGCCTTTAAAAAGAAGAGAGAGCTAGCTAGCTAGTGATCCGATGGAGAGAGTACAGAAAACTACGTGCGCTTATATTTATATATATATATATAGAGAGAGAGAGAGAGAGACAGACAGACCGACAGACAGAGAGCAATTGAGGAGAACGAAAGCACACGTACCTTGTTTTGGAGGTCTTTGGATCTTGCATGAACAAAATACCCTGAATTATAATGACTCGAGAATACCAAGTTCATTTGCGATTTTGAGCACACAAAGCTAACTAACCGAGAAGAGACCACCAGAGCGCACCACTAGTAGCAGCAGAGCGCCAACGACAGAAAGGAACCGGCAAAGCTAGAAGCTTAGCTTGGTTTAGTAAGAAAAAACGATGAGAAGAGGATCACAAAATGTATGTCTGTATGTTTTATGTGCGTGGCTGTGGGTGTGGGTGTGTGTGCGAGAGAGAGAGAGAGGAGGTGTAATGTAACATGTATGTAACTATTCAAATTGTGATTGAAAGTTGGGTTGGCGGTGGCACTAGCCATGATGCTTCATCTCCCCTGCTCTCCTTTTCTTTGCTCCGGTTCTTTTTCCCCCCTCTCTAATGTATAAATAATATCAATTGGAAAGAAAACTCCTCCTTTCCTTTTCTTTAACTTTGTCAGGCTTAATATAGTTGATGATCCTCTTCATTTCATGTCAGAAAGAAAGGATTTCAAATGACTAAAGAAAAAGTGACCATCATGCCTTTTGGGTTCAATTACTAAATTACCCATGCATCCTTAGTTATTTTATGAATTAATTTGTTTATCTTCTATTTATGATTGCGAGCATGTTATTATCTCAGTTGGAGTTGGGGGGTCATTGATTGATTTCATTTGTGTGTCTATAAGATTATTAAAAAAATCCCCCATTCCTTGACCTGACAACAAGTTCTTTTCTTTTTTTTTAACGATTAATCATTTGAGGCAGTGAACCCCTGCATCCCCGGTGACTTGTTAATGTAGACAATTTGCTTAGAAAGAATGCTTAACTACTTATGTAAGTTCTATTTTGTTGATGATATCCCAAAAAGGCATGTACGCATTTACTTGATTTAGAAAGCAGAAAATATAGGATTTTTCTAGGTTGGCCATATGAATGGCTGTCTGTGAAATTATTTTGGGCTTTGATTTCTCTTTTATTAAAGGATTAGCCATATTACATACTCCTGTCATATTTAAAAAAAAGTCATTATAATAATTAATTAATACACGTTTTTATAAACCAATAAAAGTAAACTTATAACTCTACTTAAATCTTTTATTAAAAAAAAAGTAAAAAAATTAATACATAGACAATAAAAAAAAATAAACAAAGGTAGAAATAAAAAATAAATTTTAACCTTTTTAAATTGTTATTTTTATTATTAAAAACTTGCATTAGAACGACTTGTTTTTTAAATATAAACGTAATAGTAATCCCATCACAAACTTTAGACATAGAAAATAAGGTTTATTATATTTTGTCATCACTTATCCTTAATGTAATACACTTACAGAAATGATCAATAATATCTCTTCAATAATAATAGTAATAATATTCAAGCAATAATAAAAATGCCAAGCATGCACCGCCACCAAGAAAAGTTTGAACAGCCAAACATTTGGTTCTAGAGAATGTGTGCATTCCCAAGAGGGCATATTTATTAAGAGAAACTACTGATTAAAATAACATGGTATGAATGGAAGCCATCATGATTTCCCCTTCTGGACAAAGAGAGGGTGTGGCTTTGATTTATTGCTCCCATAAGCGTAAAAGCTGCTGCCAGGAAAAAGGACACTATGATTGGTGGTGTTGGATCAGACTTAAAATCACATAACGCAAACCCAAGTACTTGATTTTGCCCAATGAGCATTAAGCGCTTTCCGTATTCAAGGTAACTAACGATTACTAGTGTCTTAGCAATCTCTCTCTGTTCTCTAAATTTTTTTTTTATTTTTTCATACATTAACAAGGGTCAAGAGCATAAGCTAGATTTAACGGATAAATGAAATTTGATGTTTCAAAACTCCATTCACGAAAGTTTTTAGTACAACAACACGAAAGTAACGCACACACACAAATATATATAAGGGGGCTGCAAAATTTCTTGCTACCACGTTCATTTCCCCAAAGTTCTCCCAGCCGCATATAGTAATCCTTTAACCCACACAACTTTCCTTTTGTTGGTCAGTCAAAAAGACCCAAAATAAAAACTACATAAAAACGTTGAATCATGCATCATCTTTTGCTTTACTTACCTGGTAGACCAGACCACTCATGGCCACGGGTTTAGCAAGAAAACATGGTAGACCAATGCAAATGATTACTTATATTTATAAACATAAGAAAGCAGAGAAGAGCCTCCCAATCAAACTAAGCAAACTCGGTTGACAATCTTTTTCCCTCCTGATTTTAAGTTCTTAAGGCCTCAATGTGGAAAAAGAATGACCCACCCCAACATTAGGTATTGCCTTTCAATATAACCAAGTACAGAGGGGGGAAAATCTAATGTAACGAATAATACTCGGGCTATTGCCTCCCGTCTGCTCATGAAAAATGTGCCACAACTCAAGTCCACAACTACAATCTGGAAAAAGATGGTAAAAGGACGAGCCTACGCCTATTTATAACCAACAAAAAAGGAACGGATAAAACTACAAAATTTGATACAAGATCAACTGATCATGTTAATCAACACATCAATTCCTCGAGAAAGATGATGAACAACTCCTGCAAGTAAGGTTTCTCCATGTTCTGCTAATCTAATGAATGGAATGAATATATAGAGAGAGATCACTGTCCATGTGGCTCACCTGGGAGCACATTCCAACCACAAGGACCAGCTTTACGTTCCCCTCTCTTCCTTTTATTTCTTGTGACATTGGTTTCAAATGTCAAACATGATCTCATACCTGCAGACACAGGATCAGGGGTTAATCCTGACACAAGTGGGAGACTAGAGCCACTTTGTTCCACCTCCTGTTCCACAGCTTGATGATGCTTGTCAACAGACTGGTTGAAGATACCGCTGTAGGTGATTCGGTCTTGAGCGATTTGGTTTTCTATTAAGGCATCATCCAAAATCTGTAGATCAAAAACAGGACACATGTGCAGCACATCAGATTGTTATCTCGATGTGTCAGCCCAAGAGGAAGAGAAAGCATGGCATATAAATGGCGCTCTGAATACTGGGCCGTTGATATCAAAAATATGGTTCTGAAAAGAAAGCTTACATTTTCACCTGACTCCACGATGTGCTGCTGATGCATGGTAACATCGGCAGCAGAGAGGAGGCCCACTGTGCTTTCTATTATATCTGGAATATGAGCAGCTTCTCCATAATTTGACATACATCCAGGAAGGGCTAGATCACCAAAGTCAAAATCTGACATAAGATGCGAGGACATAGCACCAATGGACAGTGCATCTCCATTACCAGCTGAGAGAGTAGGGCTGTGGGCTGAGCTTGTCTGGGCCTCACAAGGGGCAAGAAGGTTCAAATTTTCTGAAGGAGGCTTAACCCCATTATCTAACATCCCTGTATGATGTCGACTTAGAAGCCCAATAACTCGTGAATGTCCTTCATCAATTTTCTTATAAATCTGCTCCAAATAATTCTTGTCATTTCTAAACCAATCCACAGGAATGCTAAACTCATCGTTTTGGGGACATGGATCTGTGACCAGAGTAAAAAGAAAACGGATTTAAAATTTGTGAAAACTGAAAAACAACATTTTGAGTGCTACAGGCAACCTTACATAACTCCAGGAAGTTGTAAAAATACAGATATAGGGAAATCAAATAAAGAATGAGATAAGGACAAACTTCAACTACATTAACAAGTACGAACAATACAGAGGTCCTCTCCATACCAAGAACACTAATATGATAACATGCCATAAGCATCCAGACAACAGCTGGAGCATAATTGCTTAACTGATTTGGTAGCAGGCCCAACGCCATATATTGGAGCTAATGCCTAATGATTTTACAGCTTCAATGACCGGTAAAGTAAAAGGGTAGTCGGTCAAGGAAAGATGATAACATTGTTACGATGAAATTGCACCAAAGAGGTGGTTAGGACTGAAGGGCTTGGACCCTGGGTCCTTAGGTCCTGGTTTGATTGAATCCCTCTTGAATTTTGGGGATCTTTCACAGTCAGCTACTAGCCCAGGAGTTGAGGCTACTCATATTTTGACCGCTCCAGACTGCTGGAAACAGGATTCGCAACGAGTATTTCCGAAACGATATCCATTGCAAAAACAATAGCTGAACCTCAAAGCAAAGTGAGGCAACTCTCAGCTTCTCAGACATGATAAAGTGAAGTTTCCAATTGACAAAAGCGTATTTAAAAGCATAAACATTTTAAGAAAATGAATCTTTACTAACAATTAAATTCTATGTAAACATGCTTTACTTAGCTAATATGCATTATTAGATTCATAGTCGGGCCAAATGCCATATATATTTTCTATTACTTAATTAAGCAGGTTCTCATTCGCTTTTGCAAGCAAAATTCAAAAACTAATCACCCCAATTATCTGTAGTACCCATCCTTCTGATATCTCACCCAATATGGAGAGCACTAATGCAAAACTTAAAGTTCATAGTGACTCCAAAGCAAAACCATGCTTTGAAGACAAAGAACAAGAAAACCATATTTAATCCAAGAATCCTTTATAACTGGATTCCAGGAACCGGCACCAGGTTTTCTCCAATGATGTTGATGACAAGTACAAAGTAGGAATCCTTTAAAAGTTATGAGATTGCTACCCTCTAAATAAGCAACTCTCATTTTTTTATTTTATTTCAGAGGACCAAAAGGCAGAAAATTCTCTAATTGCAAAAGGGAGTTTGCACAACATTCAGTTAATTAACGCTTCCTCGCCTATTCTTTGATCTAATACTTTCCAATGTACTTCCAAGAACATCACCTGCCAACCCTGCATCTTGAAGGTAACCCGGCTCTTCTCATCCTTCATGTAATAATCAGCCAATATCTCTCAAGGATGTTATATTTTTCAAAACAGCTGTAGGGGGGGAGGACCGAGAAATTCAGGTTCTCATGGAACATTGGAAACCCATACCCTCTAAGTTGGTGTGAGGAGACTCAATCTTAGCCTTGTGGAAGGCTCTTGCGATTAAGAATCCTATAGGTTTTCAGTTCATTTTCTTTTGTTTTGATACATTGATTTGCCTTTTATTGTTTATACAATTTAATTAGAAACTTAAGCAGATAATATAAGGGTAATTTAGGTATAACCATCTATAAATTATATTAAGTATAAAAAAAAATCTGTCAAATTGGGTATACACATATCCAGAATTGCCTTAAATCTAAATTTATAAAACATTTGTCTAAACATTTATGCCTTTATGGAAACAAACATAAAGCATTTATACCTTCTGGACTCGTTTGGTATGGGGGGTTAAAAGGAGGGGGAACCGGGGAATGTTACTTCGTCTTTTGAGTGTCTTATTTGGTCTAATTAAAATGAAAAGAAACTTATTTGAGGAAAAACCCATTTTAAGTTTTTATTTATACTTCCGCATAAACTATTTAAGAGATGTCAAATTTGGGGATATCTTTTCTATCCCTATTATCGTCACATCAAAAGGGCACTTAAATACACTTTCGTCAAATTCCAACATATCAAGCAAGTGGCATTTGTCACTTGGCTCTAACAAGAATATAAAATAACAAGCTAGAAAACATGCTATGAAGTCTCTTTGGACCTCATATGTCGTCAGTCATCACTAGTTGCTTAATTAATTTCAAACAAATTATGTTCTTCAAGCAATAGCGATAAATCAATATGTTGTCTCTAACAATGATATCTACATAGCAAGAAAAAAAATTTAAAAATCTAAAAACCATGCTAAGAAGTCTGCCGGGTTCTTATTTGATGCCGCTAGTTGCTTAATTCATTTCAAGCAAATTGTCCTAGAAACAATAGAGTAAAACTAATGCCCGTGTACTCTAGTCTTTTTATGGGTAACTGAGAAAATTCACAAGCATTGAATCCCAATTCACGTATCTACCAAGGTGTTTTATTCCCAAGTTGATGTCTGCTCAAATATCAAATCCAGTAGGGATAAAGAATCTTTGAAGACTCAAAGATCCATTTGCCTAAAATTTAGTTCTCTGGCTCATTCTCAATCACTCAACCACTCGTCAATCTACTGAAGTAATCTCTTCAGCACAGCTTACAGAAACCAATTTCCAGTTTTCCTGCAATTGCCTTTAATCCAACCCTCAGTTAAATTACATAAAGTTTGTATGCAGCAAGCAAGCTTGAGTTCCAAATTATGATCTTATTTTTAGCAACCAAAACACATCGTCAATGCTTGAACTGAATCCAGTACCCCCCCTCTCTCTCAGCTTTCCCTTGCCTTAGATAGCTTATCAGTTCTAAGCTCTTTAATAACAGCTAAAAAGATCCAGGAAGCTAATGACATAAAAACATCACTGCCAGCCAAGTCTGGAAACCATTGACAAGATCATATGCAAACAATATGGCTTACATGTTATAATAAGAAACAAATATGCATTAATGAAGAAAAGGAAGAAAGTAAAAAGCAGTCAACTAGCTGTCGTCAACAAAACTGTGGAACAAAGTTCTCATTGGAAAAGAAAAAGGGCAGTGCAAGCCCAAGCTTTGATAAAGCTATTTCCTAATTTCAAATCTCAGTGGCTGGTGCTTCAATTTAACAAGTCTCAGCTGGCAGCAGGCCCCACTTATCCAAATTTCTGTAAGTACTGCATCAGGCAATATATTGTCCATATTATTGCACAATCTCCAGCATTCAAGTCAAACTGCAACCAACCCTCTTACATACATTTTAATAGTGCCAAGTGATTTGTTCCTGCCTTAACTGCTATTGTTCTTCTTCTCTACTTGGAGGTGATGAAAGAAAATTGTTCGCTTTGTTCACTCCATTATAAGTGAAAAGAAACTAAGTTACTTGTTTCAGAGTCAAGATACGTGCTTTCATATATAGCATAGTTTTACGAAAATAGTAATTTTGGCAACCCTTTTGCAGATTAATCTCTCAATCAATTGCTGATCAACAGTTGGACCCACTAGCACATCTAATCTTCCCATTCTACTTATAAGAGGGATTTTTACATTTACCACACATTTTCTTGGCATTGACATCAACTTCCCTTTAGAAGTCTTTACATTTCCCCTTTTAGATATCTGTAGGTAAACTGATTTCACGCAGAACTCTATCCTTCACTGTTCTTTTATGGAGACCGAGCCAAGCAGTCCCTGATCCTCATTATTAAAGGGACCCTCCTCTGACATCCGACAAGTTGTAGGTGCGAAGAAGCCCTCTTAGCCTGCTCACAATGTGAGAAGGACGACTTGGCAACTTCTCCATTTCTTCGACCTCATAGAACATGGTTCCCAAATAATTGGTCTACACTTTTATGGCTTTGCTTTCCAAAATAACACCTTATAACCAACTATGAAGAATAATTTGTGATGATCACTTCCCAAAACAATTCAACATATACCAAACCTATCTAATAATTTCATCACTTAGCTCTTCAAGAATAAGAACCTTCTGTAGTTGATCATGGAAAGCTCCCCACCTCCATCCAAATACGCATCTCTCAAACAATGTAATTGGAAATAAGGGTATGTTCATTAGAAATTATTTTTGTGGATCTGATGTCATTAGATTAGAAATTTTCAAAGAGTTATTATTTTTATTTTACTATTATTAAAGTTAAAATTAATATTTTTCAACATATACTAAACCTATCTATTCCATCACTTAGTTCTTCAAAAAATAAGAACCTTCTATAGTTGATCATGGAAAGCTCCCTACCTCCATCCAAATACGCATGTCTCATACAATGTAATTGGATATAAGGGTATGTTCTTTAGAGGTAATTTTGGCTGATTTTATCTAGTTAAAACTGATCTAATTAGAAATTTTCAATAGTTATTATTTCCATTTTACTACTATTAATGTCATAATTATTATTTTTCCTATTGGTATTATTATTATTATTGTTGTCATTACCATCATTTTTATAATTATTATCATTAATCTTTTTTCTCTCCTTTTCACAATACAAGGCCTATAACTTTTTCAAATATGTTTCCCAATATAAGGCCTATTACAAAAAATACAAAGCATTAAATACTTTATTACCCATTTTGCCCATTTATTTTTATTGGTAATTACAAATAAAGTTAAGAGTATTAATTAGAGAAGCATAATTAATGAAATGACATATTAGTAAATTTAGTTATCAAAGTTTCTAAAATTATTATTTCTTAATATGTGTGCAAAATTATTATAGGCCTTATACTATAAAATGGAGGGAGTATTTCTTTTATTATTATCAAAATTTATAATAAGCTATAAAAATAAACTAAGAGAAACAAGCCCTAACAAAAACGTGTATCAAATCCTAAAGACCGCATATGCTAAACAAGGGAGGTGAACTACAAACTAATGCACACTTCTCCGATCCCTGTCGTAATAAAGGAGTATGAGTAAAATTCAAGAAGGGCACTACACCTTCAAGTTTTCAAGCTCAAATAGTTGTTCCATTAATTTTTTACACATGAAGGGAAGTGTCAACTACCAAGGGAAGAAGCTATAAATAAAGTATTATTTCGATGATTCCTTCAAGAAAGAGGACGTACATGGGAATATAGAGAGGGTTGTTGATCCAAGAGAATTAGAGACCACTACTAACATAAAATTACAAACAATGGGAACACCGCCCACTTTCATGTTAATCTTGGTCGAAAAAAGAAAACTCATCTTTGAGATGAATCTCAGGTACAAACAGCTTATTGCTTCAATGCAAAGATTACTATGTCATGATATCACTTCCTTTTCAAACCAGATAAGAAAAAATCTTAAACAAGATATCCACCAAAAAAATAGCAACAAAAAAGGCCAATAATCACTCACCTTCAAGTCTCTTCGCAAGGGAGTGACGGACACTCCTTCAAAAAACCAAAAGCAAACGAAACGAAACAAATGTAATTTAGATCACACTAAGGACATGTGCTCATCAGATTTTGGGTCGACCGTTGCGTGAAATTGGCAATGCGCGATAATTTTAGAATTTTACGTATTTATCGGCGATATATCAGTTATCAATCGATATTTATCGATATTTGCTAATATTTATTGTGAAAAAAAATTAAAAATGACACTGTGACATAAAAAATATCATTCGCCACATCCTTATACCACAACCACAGTTTTATTGCTTGCATGTGCTCCCGCCTTATTTTTCAAATGACATAAGCAAAATTTTGATGAGAGTAACACGTATAATATAACATTAATAATAGTAATTATAATTATAATAATGATAACAATAGTGATAATAGTAATAAAAAATTATTGACCATGGCAATAATAATAGTAAAATAATAATAACTACACATCAGATTTTTCAAATGAGACAAGCAACTACTAGATGAAGAGAAAATGCCCTAAATTTGGATATAACCATCATATATGAAAAATGTGTGCATTCCAATCTATCCAGGCAGACCAAGTCACAACAGGTATAGCACAATGTCTGAAAAATCTTTCCAAAGATGCTACAAAATCTTCACATAAGCTAGCTCAAATTCCAGCATCTTAGCTATGCATAAGTGAGAATTTCCTATAGAGGTATAAGAGACATTGTCTGGCAGCAATACATGTTGCAGGGGCTTTAAGTAAACAGATGACTCAAATAGAAAAGGGACGCATTTTTGAAACAAAAGCAAAATACAAAATAACAATAAGAAATCATTTCTTAGAACAAATACAACACATGCTATCAATTATTTTATTTAACCTTTCGATATCAGATATGATAATGAAGCCATCAAAACAAATAAAAATAAAGCATATTCCATATATAAAACAATGAGGTCAAAAGATAATTCCCATTTGTCATAGTAGCAGTAGCAAAATATTGAAGAGTTATCAGCTAGAGACTAGAAGTCACAATTTCTTACCCGCATCACCATAAGTCCTTTCACCTAAAGGGCATTCAGGATCAGTCTTCTTATTTTCTGCATTAATGAAGATTGTAGGGCCAATACATCACTGATAGAGAATGTGGAAAATGAAAACCTGAATAATCAATATTGTGAGCCACGAAGAACTGTGTGTAATTGTAATGGTAAGCTTCATACCAATGTAAGAGAAAATGTTGTGGTGAGACATATAAGATGACACATCTGCCATTTTCTCAACTTGTTTTCTTTTTCTCCTTTTCATAGATTTTGACTTGAGACTATGGCTAACAGAAGGCAGAGGTTTTGGACAAAATTCTGAGGTATATTGATCTTGCTCCAATGCTTTCTTTTGGTCACTTGTTCCAAGATCTCGAGAATATTTTGCTGCCTGAGCCTCAAGCTCTTTTATCTTTAGTTCTGTCCATTTGCACCTCCACATGAGAGGGCGTATGAACCTCCTCCATTGATCAGTCACTTTCTTTTTTCTGAAATATGTAATAAGTCAATAACATCTGGAGAATCCAGAAATAGCAACATTCCAATAAACACTCAAATGATTTATTTTTCTTTATAAAAATCAGTTAGAGCATTAACAAAAATTGTAGAGGAATATGTAGACAAATAAAAATATTAGATTTAACAATCTCCACAAACACATTTGTTCATGCAGTACATATTTTCGGAGCATAAATCCATCAAACAAATAAGTTTCAAGCTAAAGCCTGACACTTCATTTCTGGGTAGGATGGTGTATCAAGCATTGCCGGAAATATTTTGCCAGTACGGGGCTTCTGTATATAGTTAAATCAAATTTAAATAGAAAATTAGTAGAGTTACCATCTTATGAATTTGTACAGTCATCTGAAGTCCCACAAAACAAAACAAAAAATTGGCAATAAAGATTGATTTGGTGGCTATTTGCTAGAATCAGCTGCTCTATATCACACAACCAGGTTGTGCGGTTGCTCCTATAACAAAGCATGAAAAACACGCCCCCCCCCAAATGTAGCTCCATGAAGCTAACAGATGGCAGGATAATTACTCTGCTTAGTGGACTACTGATTTCAGGCTAAAACTACTGTAAGGGCTCGTTATACTCGCTCTGTTTTATAATACGGGGATGTCTCTTTTTTTTTCTCATAAAGTAAAGCACATTTTACGATAAGTATCAAAATTAAAATATTATGTTTCTAATTCTACCCTTAAATTCTCTTTTCTATTTTTTTTCTACTGCATGTGCAAACCATCAAGAATTAAATAAGTATCAATATTAAGGTAATTTAGTAAAAGTAGATATCATCTTTTCTAAATTTTACTACTTCTTAATGCATGGAGAAACCATAAGAGCATTATAATGTGAAACAGAGAGAGTAATAAACATGCTAAATGGAAATAAGTGATACTTTCAGTCTGGTGACAATATGGGCAAGGAATGACTGTCGACATCTCAATGTTATAATGACATAAAATTGTAACAGTGCCTGCTGCACAGTCTCCCCTTCTTTTAGAACTTCATCTTCCCATTCTCTTAAAAGTACGTTTGATCATGAAACAATATTGGAAGTTATGATGACGGAGAGAGAAAATATCGTTACCTTCTGCTCCTTTATATCTTCATTCTTGCTTAAGTTTACATAACAAGGACTTGTGCAGTGAGTTTGTTTGTACATACCCTTCTAATTATATAACCAGTTCCTATTCTTTTTCCCTACTGCCTGCCTTTGTGAAAGATTATCTATAAAGTACATATGCCCCAGCAACCAAGGTTTTTGTTTAGATATTACTTTTCACAATTCTTCCAACATATCTAGCAAGCCTCAGGTTTCTTCTGCAGCTCCTGCACTTATATTTGCATTGGGAATAGACTTCACTTGTAAGTTGTGGGTTTAATATGTGAAATGTGTAGAAGAGTTTTGGAGAGTTAAATATGCCATCAGCAGTTGTGAAAAGTTGAACTGGGGAGTTTTGACACCACCAAGAAATGCTGGATCAGGTCCTCTCAGGACTTCCTAGATTGATCGCAAACTCAATAGTCAGATAAACATGTGCTTCAAATAGTCAACGATGGTTGCAAAAACAATAAACAAACATATTATGCATTTACACAAGTAAAGCTAATAGAATGAACTCAAATCACCAACAATGAAAGCAAAGCAAAACAAGTAAGCGTATAGAACCCCAGCAAAATTAGTTTTTTCTTTGAGTTAGTATGTTGGAATTTGCACCGCTCTGCATGAAAATGAAATCACATAGGGGCCTTCTTCCAGTTGTTGCGTTCTCAATGCAGTAATATTCAGCCCTTCGTCAGTCCATTGCTTCAACAACACCTAGGATCTAAACACGATTCCTTGGATGCTCCATTAAAGAATGACAATAACAATCCTTTCAACAACCAGTGGCAAAACCTAAATAAACTTTGCATGTGACTGAAACAACTGTGTGATCACTATGAGTCGGATTGTCAGAAGCCATTTCCAGACAAACAAATAGCAGATTAAAGACATCTTTAAAGATGACATCATTCTTGAATGGAGCATCTGGTCCCTTATTATAGGTACTAAACAAAAAGACATGAGTCAACTGAACCAACCTTGTCCCGGAGATGCTATTATAGCCACTAAACAAAGATGCCCATTGGTTATCGCCATGGTACTCAGACTCCACTTCCGCATCACTGGTCCCTGAAATGCTCTCACCACCTGACACAGTCCCACTAAACGAGCTTGAATACTCTGTTGCATCTGGATCATCTTCAACAGGTAACCTAGAAGCACTGGCATTGACAAACTCAGCTGTATTAATCTCTAAATCCTCCATGCTCTGTGGATCCTCACTGTCTTCTTCCAACAAAGCTTCAATTTCAGCAACAGTCTCATCATAATCACTTGTGTAACTAACACCCATTTCATGTGGAATTGTTATGAAACTGCTGTTTTCCTTAGGGGCGGCAACCGTCATCATTGAACCAAACGGTCCAAACCTTATTCTGTTCACATGAAACATACATTGTCTATCAGAGGTCATCCCACAAGTTTGATAACAGATAGATAATGCCACATGTTAGGTCTTGAGCTTATGTTGTTAACATATTTATTTATAGCAAACCTCAACAACACACCCACCAAATTTACATTGTACAATATGCTGTACTGTGGACGGTTCCATATTCATGCATAATAAGTTATCTAAGGAACAGAAAATGAAAAATAAGCTGGAGAGGGGAAGATTGTCGGGAGCAACAATTCAAAAGGCCAAGCATTATCTACATGCTGCAAAATTGACATCTAAAGTAAATATATATCGATACACAACAAAGGTTATAGATGATATAAGTTTATTTCTCTAATTTGGAAAAGTAGCACGGCAGCTAAGAGCAATGTGGCTTACGTCCATGGCTAAGTTTTACTAGATGGACATACGGCAAACAGGCAAGTAAGTTAAGTAACCAGTTCTACAAACATCGCACAGAAAATTGAACAATCGAAATATCTAAAATGTAAAAAGTTGAGATGCCAATCAGAACTTAGAACCACAATGAAGTAAAATAAAAGCAAAATTACTCAATATAAAGCCTATCGAGATTACTGGCAATTCCGGAAAGCAGAAAATAACAAGTGATCCATTGGTATATCGGAGTACTAGTATCATATAACGTCGTAATCTTGCTCCAATGAATATAAGAAAACCAGAAAGAAAATAAATTAAAAAAGACACCAACTAAAAGCAAATAACGTCACAGATTGCAAGATTAGGCAAGATTGAGGATACAGATGGACAACCAAGGTACCGGAGTTTAGTTTGGGGTAGCAGAGCAAAGAAGCTACGAATAACCAGAAGTGAAGGCCAAATAGAAGAAAAATACAAATGTAATGGCGGGGATTGAAAGAAAGAACGAGAGAAATTACTAATGAATGGTGTAGTAGAAGGATGGCTCGTGCGTTCGGCGGCGAAGGACGAAGAATGGTGGCGCCTGATACTAAGCGAAAGTTGAACGTTATAACAAATACTGCCAGTTAACCTAAAACCCCGCAGTGGCAGTCTTAGTCTTCCTTCGGTTCCCGCTTTTATTGTATTACACTATTACTGCTACCCAATTCTTATATTAATGACCCGGGACTCCGTTATTAGCTGTTCCGATCTGACACGTGGAAACATCGTTCATCATGTTAAAGGAAATAACACATATCTCCAACGTAGCAGCTAAGATGCATACTCAAGAAAAAAGAGGGTTCAATGGATAAAACTGACTGAAACGACAATCACCTTAACAAAACAATTTCAAACATTTTAAAACTACAGACCTAACAATGCAAAATTCAAAAAATCATATACAGGGAGACAAAAAACAAACTAAAAAACTAAGAAAGCAAAAATTAAATTCAACAAAAAATGAGAAAAAGCAACCAACTAATAGAAGCCTCAGACGTCCAAGATAATTTCGATAAAAGGTATTGTAATTAGGGTCTATGGTATTCATTAATAATTTTTTTAGAAAAAAATAGGGTGTAGTGAACCTAATTTTTTATACATTTTTGTCGGATTGAGTGTATATTTTTTTTTTGTATTATAACTCACCATATTATTTTTCGGTTCATAATATTTTGGGCATATTTCATCATATTTTACTTTGTTATAGCACTTTATGTTTCACATGTAGTATTCAAATCATGTATTATACTTCGCAGTCACAGATATGTTAAAATATAACATGATTACTTTTTATTCATCACATGTCTTTCTTTGTTATAAACCTTAACATCAAATGTTATAAACTTAGCAATTTTGTGTGTTGAACTTACCGGTCTAGTGTTTAGAATATGGGTATTTCTTTTCTTGTTGAACCTAACTTCTATATAGGATGAATGTGTGTATTATATATCATGAATCAGCTCATTTTTTATATCATGAACCTGATAGTTTTATGTGAGGAATTGACAATTTTATATTAAGAACCTAATCATTTTATGAGATTTTCATTGCAAGTTTCTTATGTTCGGCATTTTCTCTTTGTGATCATAACCTTAAATTTTATAAACCTATTAATTTTATACCCTAAACCTAAGCTTTTTTTGTCATGTACCTATGAGTTTTATCTCATAGACCTAATCATTTCATATGATGAAGATGCCAATATAATATTTAGAATATGGACATTTTTGTTTTTGGTGAACCTAAACTCTGAATATGATGAAATTATGTGTTGTATATCATAAACTTGTCCATTTTTTAAGACGAGTCTACTGGATTAATATAACACCCCTGCAGTTTAGGACTAAAAAATATCGTTTAAAAGAATTAACTACGGAAGCCAAAACACGAAATATAAGGGTGTCAAGCCTCATCTAATATAGAAGAGGCACTCCCTATGCCTACTACTTATGTCGAGTGCAAGTAAAAATAACCTCATACCTAGGAATCACGTGTGGGGAGTATGTGATTCCGCCATCATACAATATATAAATAGAGGGAAGGAAAATGTATAGTGAATGAAAATGACTAAAAGTCTATAAAGAGATAGAGATATCCAGATAATCATACCTTATACCAATTTGATTGGCGCTCACCAAAGGCGGGCACATAAAAATAGTAATCAATAATCACATGTAAAACAAGGTAAATCTACCAGTGGGAATGAGTTGTTTCTATGAAAAGGATGACCAATACGTTACGTACTTAGTAAGGTAACAATACAGCCATAACTATATTACACAAAAAACATAAATCATATGGAAGCATAAGCGAGCACAATAAACATAATACAAGGTAATATTGATTCCATAAGTCCATCATTAGTTACAATCATAATCTATATTTATAATACGTTGAGTTTAGGGACCCCACTATTCTTAAACTAATAGAATAATTGAAGCACATCTCATGGAAAAATACACCTAAACTACTATTATAGTCCGGTGAAATGGACCCAACACTTCTCAAAGCAACACTCTTGTGGTAGTGTTTTTAAACTGGTAGAACAGTTCAAAACACATCTCAAGACAAAACGCTCCTGATGCACTATTATCGTCTAGTAGAACTAATATAACACTTTATTCCTGACTCACATAATCTTTCATTTTAAGTTATTAATATCAATCTTAAAGGACAACACTTAGGCGTATCAATGTGAGACACAAAACTATGGATCCATTAACCGTCTACATTTGTCAAAAAACCGCGAGCGCTACCCGTTCCTAAATTTTGAGAAACACAATCATCCATGTTGAGCTTTGATACACTCCTAGGACGTGGTAGTCAATATAAGTTACTCACACTCCCTACATTACACCCTAAAAATATATTCAGCCTCACTCGAGTCTCAACTATCTCTCTCAATTGTTTTATAAGGAGGATTGAGGCTGTTTGGGGAATTTGTCTACCTTCAAAAGCATTATACCATCTCTATTGCCACATCCACCAACATAAAACCCCAAACAAAACATTCCAAGGAGAATTTTGCGGGATCATGGTAGATTTGCATAAATTTGAGTCTGCTTGTAACCAAAAATCCTTGGTAGAAAGCTCATCACCATGACGAACAAGTAAGAATTAACACCAAATGTCTTGCACAACCCAACATCGATGAAGGACATAGTTAATTCTCTCCAAATGAGAAATACACATTTAACAAGAACTATCCATGACAAGGGCCCTCCAAGCATGTTGCTCGTTAATGGACATTCTATCCAAAACCAGTTGCCACAAGAGATATATTATATATTATGTTACTCTCTAATGCCACACTAACCACCAAGCAAAACGATTGGCATTTGTCTTAGCATTCACTAGCAAATTGTATCCTAAAGTTGTTATATACTATCTGGAGGAATGGTTTAACTACACAATTTTATCGAGCTCCCCGTGATGATAGATACCCGAAGTACTAGCAATGCGTGTAAAAGGTGAACGAACCTACCTCATAACCAAGAACCATTGTG
Organism: Tamarix chinensis; assembly: GCA_030549775.1. Classification (NCBI taxonomy): domain Eukaryota; kingdom Viridiplantae; phylum Streptophyta; class Magnoliopsida; order Caryophyllales; family Tamaricaceae; genus Tamarix; species Tamarix chinensis. The sequence continues at coordinate 68,533,138 of CM060182.1, forward strand.
CACCCATTACTTTGCAAATCTACGTTTGAGTTTGTCATTATCACTGTTTGTAGCGCAATCTCTGTGAGTGGATTTTGATTATCCTACAAGCCTCTCTAAAAGAATATCTTATGACCATTACCCACTCTCCAAATAACAACTTGTTGAGTGAGCTCTAATCCACAACTAAGCACTTTAATCGTCGATGAGGAATATTTCCTTAAACTAAGGAGTAAGGGGATCCCTTTACTAAAGTATTGCTTAGTCACAACTTTAACACAAGGCACCCACTCTTTGGTGACAATATCTATGCAAGTTTCCCAAGTAATGAGCCAAAATGCAAAGATTTTCCCCATTTTATCACTTGTCTGGTGTTATGACAATTTTATTATAAAATGCGAGTTATAGTTCACCTTTTTTTTCTTGGTAACTTTTGCAATGCATAAGAGAATTTTGGTCCATACCGACTAGAAAATACAACCTTCCAATTAGCTTTAACAACTGCCACATAATAATTTAGTACAAACAACCCATACAAATAGCAAAAAGTTACAGACTTAATGGGTTGCCTTAATGGATACCTTTAGGATGCGAGGAAAGGCTTTGACTTGTTATTATTCCACCTAACCTAAACAGAAGAGGAAGTGGAAATATACATAATGGTAGAGATATAGGTTCTTATTAGACAAATGCGCTTAGTTATATCCTGAATAAATTTCTAGCTAAGGTGATCATAAGCTCTGGAAAGATCAATATTGAGTGTCATTACCCCTATATGACCTATTTTTTGGACAAACGAGTGGGTGGGTTCTTTAAAAAAGACCAAGTGTTCAAAATTAAGGTTATAAAATTTCAGAGTGTTATATTTTCATATGAGGATGTTTAACCCCATCAAAACACACAGTAGGTATAATACCCAAAAATTTACTACTAAAATAATTTATGTTTACATAATTGTAAAATTAAGATAATTTGATGTTAAAGACATACTCAATATGAGTTTGGCTTACTATAACATCCTCACATCAAATATAAGATAAAAAAAATTTACAGCCTAAAATAAGATAAACAAGAGAATGAGATGAATAATTCATAAATATTAGATGAGAGTTTTGATATTAAACTCCGAGTACAACATAAACAAAATACGACAAAAATAGTCCAATGGAGCGAAGTGTCCGTAAGGTATATGGCAAAAATCTAGTTTATGGATAACATTAACTCTATCACCAAAACTCGATAGATAAAAATCACTCCTTTATTAACAGTGTTCCATAAGTAGCAGAATCATCAAGGTAGTCCTTAGTAACTTTCACATCAAAACATGGGTCGTCGACTCATGGTAATGAGTAACATCCATGAAAAAGATATGTAATACTTGTATATCAAGTAATGTAACTATACAATCATAAATAATGGCATAAATAACAAATAAGGCCACGTTGAAGGATTGATCGTACACATTTATTAAAACATGAGAGGGTTACTCAAAGAGAATCGAAATATCTCCAAGATATATGATTATAATTTTCCATTTACTTAATCTCCTGAGTTTATGGACCTTACTATTTATAACCGATGGAATAATATCAACCAATACAAGACCCCCATATTCTCATATAATGGAATAGTTTGGTATAACCCCGTGATATAATGCTCCTGACCGTTATTCTCATGTAGTGGAATGGGCTAGTACAATCAATCTTGACTCATGTGATATTTCACTTTAAATATTAATGTATTATTAAATTGTTGGTTACCTCGATAATTTCATGCAAACTTTACATAAATTTTCAAGGCACATAGTACATAACTAAAAGTGGTATGAGTAATTTCGTAAGGGGAAGGACCATGACACCCCTACAAAATCCTAATTCACCAGACAAACATAATTTATTCTTTAAAGCTTATCTAACCACCAAATTCAGTACACCTTTCTAATACATTATTACTGACAACATATCTAAAAATTAAGGTATGACTCTAACATTTTACACATGTAACAACAAGTTTTCATGTAGCTCTAGGGTTACTATTCTTGATCTAGGCCATTTTCTCATTTTATTAGACTTATATTGATCATAATTAGGGATGGTAAAAATCCCCATGGGTTTGGGAGTCCGTCGGGAATTTAATGTTTGGAGTCAAGTTTGGGAGAGTTTTCAGGGACAGTTTCAGGTTCGGAAATTTTTTTGGAGATGGGGTAGGGATGGGATGGGGATAGGGTCCCCATACTTGAGCATGCCCCGCTATATAAATATACATATACATACATACATAAATGCATCATAATGTTATATTTTTTAAAAAAAATTACATAATAAGAATAAAAAAGAAATTAATTTATTAAAAAAATTAGGTATAGGGTGGAGATGGGGATATACTTCCCACGAGGATCAGGGCAAGGAATCCTTATTAGTGAAAGTTGGGAATGGGATGGGTTCAAAGACGATGATTTCTTTTAGGTTTGGGGATGGAGATAGCATATTTGTCCCCACAGGGTCCCATTGTCATCCCTATTCATAATTATTGTAATACCCCTAAAATTTTTCATCTAATCTTAATATTAATTAATTAATATTTTAACCTAATCCTAATATTAAATAATTGCTAATTATATTTTACCCTAATCCATCAGCCCTAATTCTAATTTTGAGTCATTTATATTTTAACCCAACACTAACCCCTTGTAGTTGATAATTTTTTTATCCTAATTCTTAATCCTAAACATAAAACTAATACTCATCCTAGCCCTAAATTCCTTTTTTTTTCATTTTCTTTTTGTCCTTCTCCCCTATCCCAATTGGCTCCTTCCCTTTTTCCTCTTTTTGGCCATGCAAACACTTATGCTTGCAAGGTTCCCTTCCCTTCTCAACCCTATACTACCACTACACCAGCCACCTACCCTCTGCCCCACATCACAGCCTACACCATTAGAAGGTTCACCCATCTCCCATGATATGTGCCACAAAACTCCCCATTCAGTCATTCCACATATCACATGCCCTCACCCCTTTCCCTCTATAAATACACCACACCTCCCCTCTCATTTCATATTTTTTCAATCCTCGTAAAACTCCCCATACCTTCCTCTTCCTTCCCCAACCTCTCCATATTTTAGTTAAATATCGTATGCCATTTTTGTTCCTTGAAGTGATGCACCACCCTCACCTCACCACAACCTTACGCAAACCACCCCTAATTTAGCCACAGCTTCACACTAAAACACTCCCAAACACCCCACCACATCACATTGCACAACCTTCCCAAATACCAAGCATTTATGCCACTCCAATCCAACACTGCATTGCCACCCCCACCCAACGACAGAAAACGTAAATGATACACCATTAGCAACGGCAACAAGTGCCATTTCCTCCCTCATAAGGTATGCCAACAAGTATCGTTGCCCCCTCCACTTGTTCTGCCAACTTTTGCCACAATCGTTCCACCCTTACGGCTTTGGTTTGCTTCAATTTGTCTCATTTTCCACCCTAATTTACCTTATATTTTCCTTGGTTGAATTTATGGGTTATAGTGTTGTATTATTATTTATTCTTAGGTGGTTTTTCGGTGGTATCGTATGAGGCATCTTAGGGTTATATATGCTTAGAGACCAGAGATGATTTGGTAATGATACATGTCATAGCCAAGGTTTTTATGTGCAATATGTGTATTTTAATGTGTTATCATATTTGAAATTTTTGTATGGAAAATATTATTACGGTAATGTTGTATGTATTGTATCGTATGATGAAAAAATGAGAAAATTGTGAAAGCGTGTGTTTGTGCATATTGTTGGTTGGTATTAATCGGGATATATGGTATATAAATATAATTGTAGTTATGTATATTTATTGTGATAATATATTTTGGAGTTTGAAAAAGCTATCCATAATGGGGCTCATATGATTTTTGTGAAAATATGAGTAGTTTAGCTATCTTGAGAGCAATTTGGTTAATATGGGCTAAAAATAGAATTTTGGGTATTTTATGGTTATAACTTGTTCAAAATATGTTAAGTATACGTGGAGGGTTTTGAGTGAATGTGAATGGATTAAGTCTATTAAATGAGAAATGTGGTTTTAATTGGAAATAATAACCCTATAGACGGAATTATTATCACATATGTGAAATATAGGAGTTTAACCTTAATTTCTGAATTTTTATTTACTATCAACATTATAGGAATTCATATTAAATTTAGGAGTTATATGAGTATTGTGGGAATAGTTATGATTAATTTGTGAAATTAGGATTTCGTGTGAAATGTGAATAGTAACTCTAAAGGTAGGCTATTATCGTATGTGTAAGGCACGGGGGTTAGACCCTAATTTGTGGGCATGTTGTCAATAATAATATTTTAAATATGGTCATTGAATTGGGTGATAAAATAAGCGTCACGGAGAATATATGCTTGAATTATGAAATTAGGGTTTCCTAGGGGAGATATAGGGTGTCCTTGGGAAAATGCATTAGGTTGCATGTCTTGCATGTCTATGTGTGTGTTTGCATGATGAATATGAAATAAATAACCATGAATAAGATATTAATCATATGATCCATGGCTTGTTGCACCTATGGGCCCATTAGACGAGAATAGTGGCCATAAGCATTTTTACCCTATGGTTGTACCTGTTTGTTTCATCATATGAGAATAGTGCCCGGGCGCCTTATTCCTTGGGGTTTTATATTATTGATACCATTTCACCTATGTGTTTGAGAATAGTGGGATCCATAAATTCAAATTTAAATAAATTATTCAAATGATTGTAATCATTGATAAGATACTCATCTCTTAATGTGAAATACTATGTGAGTCATGATCGGCTGTACTTGCTCGTTCCACCAGATGAGAATAGCGGTCAGAAGCTTTATGCCCCTATAATTGTATATTATTGATATCATTCCATTGATAGAGAATAATGGATAGGAGCTTTATTTACTTTGGTTGTATATTATTGATATTGTTCCATCGGTTAAGAATTCAACATAAATAAGATTGTAGATATTGATCATACCATTATTATTGTGAGACTTTGAATCAACAAACAAGTTGATACCACCCTATGTTAATATATATGCATTTTTTATCCCTTGTTGGTGTAAATTATGGCATTTTGTGACATTTATATGACTATATTGTTACCTTACTCAGTATGTAGTGTATTGACCATCCTTTTCACGGGTGTTACTCATTCCCATGAGCAGACAATATAAGTGAGTTTTCGCGTTTCCTTGAGGACCCTTGTATGACTATGCTACTTATGATGCACTTATTGGGGAAGAGTGATGTTTTGATCTTTGGGACTTTGATTGTAGAGTCGGGTTATTTGGCTAACACTTTTGCCCCAGATACCTCTTAGGACTCTTAGTTCCCAATGTATCTCTATATACACTCTATCATTTTGTACTCGGATTAATCCTCCAAACATTTTTTTTTTAATTTTATGAAATATATCTCTTTCTATTTTTATCGTGTTTGAATGTTTAACTATTTTGCCTTATATTTTATGTAAGAATGGTATGGTAAGGCCGACTTATGTCGAGTAATAATGATAATAGTAGTAGTAGTAGTAGTAATAATAATAATAATACTAATAATAATAATAATAATAATGATAATGATAATGATAATACTAAAGTTGTAGCCTTTTAAATAATAATACCGTTAGTTGGAAATATTTATGAAGTCAGGTTAGATAATAAGAGTGATAACATAATAATGATAACGACATTAATAATAATAATAATAATAGTAGTAATAATAATAATAATAATAATATTAGGAGTAATAATATTAATATTACTAAAAATTACTAACGCTTATAAAAAAAAGTTTAAGGGCTAGGGAAGTTAGAATACCGCCTATGGTTGGTGGCGGAACTGGCAGCGGCGGTGGAGGAGGAAGAGAGATGGAGAGATGGGGGTATAGGCTAGAGGAGAGGGAATGAGGGGGTGTTTGAGGTGATGGAAGGTGCCTCAGGTGGAGAAGGGTGGAATGGAGATGGTGGTGCAGCCGAAAGTGGCGGTGCACGGCGGCGGGTGAGGTAGCCAAAGGTGGATAAGGGAGAAGGAGAGGAAGGCAAGGAGAGATGGGGGTATGGGGAGGTAGAGTGAGGTCCCTTGGTTGTTTTAGAGGCTGGAGGAGGCATTGGTTGCGGCGGAATTGGCGGCGGACGATGGTGCGCGGGCGATGAGAGGTCAAAGTGGGCTGATCGGGAGGGCAATTTTGCACGACTGGGGTGGCTCATGCAGGGTAAGGTAAGGGAGGAGGAAGGCTCAGTTCTGTAGAGGATGGTGCAGGGAAGGCTTTGAGGGGTAACGTGGGCGGCAACGGTCGTCGACGGCGGCAGAATAAAGATCTGATCGGGTGGTGGTGCAAGGTTGGGATTTTATGGGTTGCAGAAACAAAATCTCGACCCAGGCTGTAGGGATGGCAATGGGTCTCGGACCCGACCCAGACCCGCCTCATTTTTAGCTGGTCTGGGTCCATGATTTTTGGACCCGACGGGTCTGGATCGAGTCTGGGTCCACATATACCTTAAAGGGTCTGGGTCTGGGTCTAGTTTTAGACCCAGACCCGACCCGCCAGACCCGTTTAATATACATATGTGTGTGTGTGTGTATAAATACATACTAATATTATGTTTGTCATTATTGTCTTAATTTTATATAAGCTCCTTATTCATTTTTTTAAAATTTTATTTTTTGTATACTTACTTTATAAACAATATGTATAACATTGTATTCTAAAAGCTAGGGATATGAACAGGGCAGATTTTACCCAAAACCCTACGGATTATGTCCAACGAATATGGATAAACGAATATGGATGATGGAAAAAAAATACCCGTCGGATTCGAGTACGGATACGGGTATAGGATATCCATACCCGTACCCGTAACCATACCTGTATCCATATCCGTACCCGTTTACCCAATATATAATTACCTTTTTACCCTTAATTTTAAAATAAATGTAGTATAAATTAAAGTTAGAATTATCATTTAACTTAACTCTAAGTGGGTTTATTTGTCGGGTGATGGATTTATCCATCGGATAATATCCATTAACGGGTAAACGGATAATCCGTCGAGTAACGGATATCCAACGGATACGGATATGGATATGTTAGCAGATATGGATTCGGGTACGAGTACGGATTTTCTTATCGGATATGGATACGGATATGGGTATACCCGCCCCATTTACATCCCTACTAAAAGTATTAAGACACCATTTGAAAAGTTAATATAACTATTTTAATATATTTATTTTTTCACTTAGATGATTGTTTTTAACAAAAGAAATACATATTAAGTTATATAAAACATAAATGTATTTGTATTAGCATAGATTATTAATTATTTTTTTAAAAAATAACCGGACCCATTTAGGACTCGTTTAGGACCCATTTACCCACTAGACCCGATGGATCTGGATATGGGTCTGAACTTTTAAGACCCGATGGGTTTGGGTCGGGTCTGGGACTAGGTAATATAAACGGGTCCGGGTCTGGGTATGGCTAGACCCGGTCCAGACCCGACCCATTGCCATCCCTACCAGGCTGCCAATGGGGTATTTATAGGCTAATTTGAGGGGAGATGACGAAGGAGGAAGAGGACAAGCGGGGCAGGTGAGGCAGGACCACCGCCCCGCAGTGGCAGGTGATGTAGTCCTGCCATAGTGCCATGGCAGGGTCGGTGAGGTCGGGGAGAGACGAAAAGGAAAGGGAAACATGTGTGAAGGGGTTGCGGGGCTGGTTGGGGTCAAAATTGTAAAGAAAACGACGGGGGTGAGCAGGGAAGGAAAACAAACGGAGCAGGTGGCTGCCGACAGAAGAAGGGCTGCAGGTCAGGGTGCAGTCCACGTGTGGAAGAAGAAAGAAAGGGAAAGGTGTGGATCGGCGGTCTAGGGGAGGAAAAGAAAAAGAAAAGGGGGAACCGACCTGGCGACTGGCTAAGGGCACAACACGGGCTTTTGGGCGCGCAGAGGGAGAAAGGAGGAGAAGGGGAATTGGGCTGGCGAGTTGGCCCGTTTCGGGGAAGGAAGAAGAAAAAGAAAAAGGAGGAAGAGGAGGAAGAAAGAAAAAAAGGAAAAAGAATAGAAGCAGAGAAAAAAGGAGAAAAATAGGTTGGTTGGGGTGTTTAGGGTAGTTTGGTATCCTTGAATATTTAAATTAATAATAATAATTAAATTTCTTTTTAGCTTAATTTGGCTATTTTGGACAAATTCCCTTAAGTTCCATATTAATTAGTAAAATGTCCAAATTTTTCCTAAAGAATTTATTTATTATTTTCTCCTTATTTTACCTTAATTAATTCCCCCTTTATTTTAATAAAATAATTTATTTACTTAATTTTCCTAATAAATCCTTATTTCACCATAATTTCCCAAATTAGGGTTTTAGGGTATTTCAACTAGTCTGGTACTAAGTGTGGCGGTAATATCCCTAGAATTCACATTTTGATATTTTGCTTCCGCTATTTCTTTTAATAGAATGAAATTTTTTAGTAGTGAATTTTAGGGGTGTTACAATAACTATAGCTAAAAGTAGGATAAAAGGACAAGGAAGAAGGTTAGAATATTAATCACCTAAGCTTAATAGTAGATCAAAAAAATGGGGTATTACAGTAGGATTTGATGGGAGTGTTCGACCCCGTTTAAACATGTTGAATAAAGGGTATCAATTTGTTTGTCTCGCGAACAAAAGGTTATAAAGTTGTTCATCTTATAAATAGTCTTTAAGTTGTTCAAGTCTTATTGATAAAGGCTATTGAGTTGTTTAGGTTTTGTGAACAAAGGTTATTGATTTTTTCAAGTCTCGTGAACAAAGGTTATGGAGTTATTCATCTTTGGAATAAAGGTTATTGAGTTGTTCGTCTCATGAATAAAGGTTATCGAGTTGTTTAGGTGACATGAACAAAGGTTATGGATTTGTTCATCTCTTGAACAAAGGTTATGGAGTTTTTTATCTGCTGAGGTTATTTATTGCGCTAACCCCAAACTTATATAAGTGTTTTATATGATTACACATAATGATACAAAATATTAAAACCGATTTGTGCACATAAAGGTATCACAAAACTCCAATCACAGATTACATAACACATAAGATGTAACATTGTAATAATCTTTTAAGGTCGGTCATCATTTTAAATTCTAGAAGATCAATTAGGGTTCATTTGAGTAAAACTAGAAACCAAATGTAATACTCCCAAAATTCACTACTAAAAAATTTTATTTTATTTAAAAATTAGCATAAGTAAAAACCGTAAATTTTGAGGATGTTACCGCCACATTTAGTATCAAACCGGTTTCCTCATATCGTTATAGTACCAAGTGCCAAGGCTAAAAGAATATAATATAATCTACTCAAATTCAACTCTTATTTAAACTAGAGTAGCATGTTAAAGATATTACAAAAGATAAAAACCCATTGTTAGTATTTATAAAAATAAAATATTTAAACAAGAAAATAGTAAGATTTAAGGAGAAAACCCAAATTTTTTTCGAATAATCCCTACGCTCGTACCCGATACCAACTTGAATAACACCTAAAACTAACCTACAAGGCACACTACCCATTGAATAGGCAGGGACCCACAAACATAACTCTTTAGCACTATGGTACTGAGTAAACCTTTATACCAAACTGAAATTTAGGGCCCGCATATAACATATCTTACTTAAACAATATAAAAACGATAACATACTCGGGCTTAGGGAAAATCACAATCGACATAAAAACCATCACACAATGCAACACCATGTACAATAGGAAATGCATAACACAAAGTCCATGTACTTAGCACTCTGTCACGTACCAAAACAGGGATAGACACCAAAGCCAAACTTATACCATATAAATGAATCATAAATGTGAAATCAATACTTTCGGTCATAAGCTATTTATTTAAACATTATTTATCATCATCTATCAAATTATATTCATGTGAGTTCGGGAACACCACTATTATAGCCTGTGGATTGAAAACACCCAGGACATAATGCGTCTGGCCACTATTATTCGCCGTTGGATCGGTCTCCAAGGCACCCCGCACCTGGCCACTATTCCTATCAGTAGATCGGTCTGGCCCCGACTCACATGGTGTTTCACTATAAGTGATTAGTGTGCTCCCATAATTTATTAACATCCAATGTTTGGTTTATTGAGCTCGAGATCCCTCACTGTTAAGTCTATTATAGCCGGTGGATTGGAAACACTTTAGGGTACAACGCACCTGACCACTATTATTCGTCAGTAGACCGGTCTCCAGGGCACCCTGCACCTAACCACTTTTCTCGCTGATGGATCGGTCTGGGCCCGACTCACATGGTGTTATACTATAAGTGATTAATGTATTTCCATAATTTATTATCATCCAATGTTTGGTTCATTAAGCTCGGGATCCCCCACTGTTATAGCCAGTGGACCGAAAAATACTTCAAGACAGAACACACCTGACCACTATTATTCACCTGTGGACCGGTCTCCAGGGCATCTTGCACTTGGCCACTATTATTCATTGGTGGATCGGTCTAGATCGGGCTCAATAAGCTTTCACTTTACATAATTAGTATTTATTCATGTCTTATTCAACATGTCCATTTATTTATCTCCAGTGGGAGGTCACGAATCTAGAGACACAAAGATATACAAGCCATAAAATCAAGTATTCTATATCAAGAATTATGGTACACATAAAACCCTAACACGTACTTTGAACATATCTAACACACATTTCAATGCATATTTACAAACCAGACACCTCTTGCATGATTATGAAATAAACAACATATCATACCCGTAATCGTCCATTCAACCCTATACCATGCATTATCCTTATGATGTTTGCTGATTTACCAAAATACCCGTGTCCTTATAATATACATGGATATCCTTTAACGAGTGTTACTAGGGCCATAAACTCTTATTCTTTTATTTAATATCCCTCATACCTTATTATGGAGGCTTATTTAATTCATCGACATGTTACTTGTAATTTACCGATTTACCCCTTCGTACTTAAAAAATTACTGACATACCCCTCTTTTTTGTAAAGTTACCAAGTTGCCCCCTTTTACTTGCCAAATTACTATATTATCCTTCATGCTTGCATAATTACCAAAATACCCTTTGTACTTGTTAGATTACCAAATTACCCTCCATACTTATTAAATTATCAACTTTACCCCTCATACTTGTTAAGTTATCAAATTACCCTTCCAGTTGGTTATATTACCGAACTACCCTTCATACTTAGTAAAATTACCAAATTGCCCTTTGGTTAATTAATTACCAAATTGCCCTTCATGCTTATTAAAATTACCAATTTACCCTTTTGGGTGGTTAAATTACCAAACTGCCCTTCATACTTATTAAAATCACAAATTACCCTTTTGTTGGTTAAATTACTAAGTTTCCCCTCTTACTTATTACAATTACCAAATTGCCCTTTTGGTTAGTCAAATTACTAAATTGCACTTCTTACTTATTAAAATTACCAAATTGCCCATCTTACTTATTAATTTACCATTTTACCCATTTTTACTCATGAAATTACCAAGTTGTCCTTCCTTTATGCCAATTTACCAAAATGTCCTTCTTCTTTATCAAATTACCATTTTATCCCTTATACTCACAAAATTACCAAAATGCCATTCCTTTATGCCAAATTACCAAAATACCCTTCTTATTTATTAAATTACCACTTTATCCCTTTTACTCACAAAATTACTAAAATGCCCTTCCTTTATGCCAAATTACTAAAATACCATTCTTCTTTAATTAATTTACCAAAATACCTTCTTACTCGCAAAAATTATCAAGCTATCCCCTTTTGCATGTAAAATTACTAAAACACCCTTTTTACTTATTAATTTACCATTTTACCCCATTTACTCTTATAAATTACCATTTCGCCCTTATTATACTAAATTTACTAAAATACACTTTCCACACCAAACATTAACATCCATGGTCCATATACCTCATCTAACACCACTAACTATTATTATTTATTATTAATAGTCATTAGCACCTACCACACATACTTATTTAGGCCACACATTCTGCACAAGCCAAAATTACTTAAATGCCCCTAGGGCTCATATTAATATTATCTATGCAACAAATGGCCATATTAGCTTATCGTATCACACATATGTATTTCACACAGGCTCATTCCTTAAACATTATTTATACATATGACATATAAATTAACACGCTTTCCTTTTCAACAACCAACACATGCTACAAGTCATAATACACTTAAGTTACTTAACATCACACATCATGCTCATAATCATATAAAAAACCCTAATGTGCTAGCATATGTATATCCACACATTTTAGTAGGGTATAACTGTTACCTTATTTCTAGTAATAATTAAACCTTACCAGTACCCTGGTTAAAGGTTTGATCTTTGATTAGGAAAAATTAATATAAAAAATTAGCATATTAGAAGTAGAAAATCAAAAGAATAATTTTTTATCAAAAGCTTAATTAAATGCATACTAATATTAACTATTATTATACCTCAAAAATTTATCAAGTTGCTAAAAATAAAAAGCATGGGTTGAAGGGGGGAGTGGGGAGAAGGGAGAGGTTGGTTCGGTTATGGGTTTTGGGGGTTGGGTTGAGGGCTTTTGGAGGGGAGTGAGGATGGTGGTTGGGTGTAGGGAGGGAGTAGGGGTGTAGGTGGTGGTTGGGGGTCAAAGGTTGGTGGCTCAGGGCGGCGGAGGCGACGGCTGTAGGGTTGGGAAGTTGGACGCAAGGATAGGTGAAGGAGAAGAAGGAAGGGAAAAGAAGAGAAAAGGGGAGAGACTGCAAGGGAATTTCGGCCAAGGGAAGGCAAGGTGGTGGTAGGGGAGGGGTCGGGGGTAGAGTGGTGGATGTGGGGGTGGCGGAAGAGGGATAATGGCAACACATGGTGGTGGTGCAGGGTGGAGGTCGAGAAGGGGGAAAGAAAAAGGAGGGGAAGCGGGCTGCAGGGGCGAGTGAGGGTGATGGGGTGGTGTAGGGAGGTAGAAGGGGGTGTCAGGGGTGGCTGTGGTGGTTGGTTGGGCAGTAGCAGCGGTGGCAGAGGGTGGCGGAGCAAAAATAGGGGAGGAGAAAAGAAGGGAAGAAGGGAGAAAAGAGGGGAGGTCTGTAGGGATAATGGGAGCTCGAGTAGGGGTGAAAATGAGTATAAGAGAATAAGAAAATAAGAGGAAGATGAGGCATGTCCGGTCTGGTTAGGTGGAGGGTGTAGGGGTGGTAGGCGCATGGCCTACGGTGGTAGGGAGGAGAAGAAAAAGAGGGGGGAAGGAGGGCATGCAGGGAGAGCTCTGTGTGTGGCCAAAAATGGAAGGAAAGGGACATGGGGGAGAGGGAGAGAGAGAGCAGGGCTGCAGGGGGAGGCAGGTGGTTGCAGGCTGCCATAGGGGACGGTCAAAGAAGGAAGGAGAAGGGAAGAAGAAGAAGAGAAAAGAAAGAGGAAGGTCGGTCGGGCAGGGGAGAAAGGAAGGAGGTAGGCCAGCCCGATGTGCGAGGGAGACGGGGAAAAAGAGGCTGGATTGGACGAGCACATGAGGAGGAGAGGAGAAATAAGAGAAAGGCCAGCAACCCAGTGCGAGGGAGGCAAGCTAGCAGCCTGAAGGAGAAGAAAAGAAAAAAAAGGAAAAGGAGGAAAAGAAAAAAGAAGAAAAAGGAAAAAGGGAAAAAAATAAAATTGAAGTAATAATTGAAATAAAGGTATTTAATTATTTAAATAGATAAATTAATTTAATTTATTTAAAACTTAAGATATTAGTTTAAGAGGGTAATTTTAGTAAAATATGGATTTAGAAAATTATTTAAATAAAATGAGTACGATAAAATAACAAAATATTTATTTTAATTTATTAAATATTCATATCCATTTTTATACACCAAAAAATCTACAAACTAATTAAATTAATTGATTTAAAAATTAAATTATCCTGAATGAAGATAATTTATTAAATTCTAGGTTTTACAATTTTGGGGTATTACACCAAATTTAAGTCTAAAATCGTGAAATAAGATTGTATGCCATTTAAAAAAAATATTATTTACGGTGAATGGTCAAATTCAAATTGAAGGTTCAAGATGTGGTCAAAATTCAAAGTTTGACTATCACTATTTGCATATTCTATATTTTACCACTTCAAGGGTAAAATTATCCCTTATGTCTAATAATGATTAATATTTTATTAATCCTACTTGATATGATTAATTTTTGAGTAACTTCCCACAAATCTAAACAATCATAACTTATATTATACTAACCCAGATGGTAATATTATGTACTAATTTTATCCCAAAAATTCCAATGAACATCATGTAAACATTATTTTCCCCAAAATCAAACTCTATCTTCAAAGACGAGCCAAAATACACAAAATAGTTGTTTTCACATCTTTATGCACGTGTGAGAAAATGATCATAACTTTTTACATGCAAGCTGGTTCCATGAACCATAAAATTTGTGATAATATAAACACATACATATTTCATGGATAACATTATTTTCATCAATCCATTCAAAAAATTGATAGAAGCTCATTTGGGAAGTTACACAAATTCATAGGTCTAAAAACACCAAATTTCTTGCATTTCTCAAACATTTATGCATCAAATCCTTCAATATCAATCTTATATAAACTCTCACAATTATATTAAGTTAATAAATATATATATTAATCTTTAAAAATATTAGCAATGCCATTTGATCCATGGTACAAGATGCACATGATAAATATGTCAAAACATCCATAAATCATCAAAATTCACTGCAACACATGTGATTATAACAAAATTATGCTTTATTGCAATAAAAATAGATTTTGCCTTATATTAGAAGTTAATGGAGGGGCCTTATAAAATATAAGAGGCTCAAGCCACTATTATCATATGAAATATATTTGAAGATCCCAATAAAACCACACAAAACTTAGTAAGAATCATATTGCCATGTAACTTAAATCAAACTAGATTGAAAAAATGTAAAAAGGAGGGTGAGACATACCCTTTGGATGATTTAGAGAGATATAAAATTCCTTGAAAAGAGTATCATATGATGGACTTAATCTCATCCAACCCAAGGCCTAACCCTCGTTTACTTAATTGTGAAGAGCTAAACTAAGATTGTATGTGAGTTTTGACGCTTAAATATCAATGGTGAGAATTTTTAATATGCGAAGAAAGAATCATTAGATTTCTCTAGGTTAAATAGGTTTCTCATAACGAATACCATGCCCATTGTTTTTGCAATACCCTAAAAAATTGCTTAGCCTAATATCGTATTATTAATGTACTAATTTCATTCTAATCCCAATAAAATATTATTTTAGCCTTAATTCAATTTCTTAATCCCAAAACTTTAACCAAATCCAAATCTTCGACCCAGATAAACCGTATTTTGTAAAATAATCTCAAACCCGCTAAAATTTTCGCTAATCCTAACTATTTTTGACTAATCTAAAAACACCTAAACTAATCCCCAATCTTATTCTCTGTTTTCTTTTTCTTTCTCCTTTTTTTTCTTTCTTCTCCTTCTTCCGTTAACCTAATCACAATATTGGTTTTGTTGCAACTTTCCTTGCAACTTGCTTTCCCTTCTCCACTTGCACCATGACCCATCACCTTTTATGCAATCAACCATCATCAATCACATTGCCTTCTTCTTCTTCTTCTTCTTGCCGATCTGCACCACCATCGCCTCACCCTGCCATTTCTTCTTCTTCCTTATCCTTATGCAATATATAAACACGATCATCACCATCCTTACCGCACCCTCTACCATTTTTCACCACAACACACGACCATCATTCCCCTACACCACCCTACACCATTTCATGCACACCTTTCCCCCCTTTATCTTTATTTCTTTTCCCCCGATTCACACCCCACTCACGCACATGTATATATGCGCACACACACACACACACTACACACTTTCCTTCCCTTCTCTTTTTTTTTTGCCTTACCTTCTACCCATTTTCGTGTCAAGGAAATACTATCCTAGCTCCCCCTCTTATTTATCCTTCATTCCTTCACCTCTCTACCCTATTTTTACCTATGCACCACCATTTCCACCACCATACACCACCACACGCTACCAAATGCTAGTGAGCCAACCACCCAAGGTCACCCCAACCTTCCCCAGCACCGTCACCGAACATTGCCACTGACCGTCGCTTTTTTCCCCTTCTTCTTCTTCTCCTTGCCCGTCACATTTTTAAGAAATGCATGGCTTGCGCACGGCCATGCAACACTAAAATTCTCTATCACACGCCCGTACACCCTTGTATGCCCATGCATGACCTAAAAAAATGCCCGTGCGCACTTGTTTAACTTGTGACCTATTTGCTAGTGATCGAGCATGGTCGTGCTACTTCATACCACCTGGTTGTGCACAATACTTCCTCTCGACTTGGGTGTGCACCGCTTGCAGCACAGTCGTGCAACTACCCCATTTTCGGTCATGCACCCCTATTTTTACCCTCAAACCTTGTCCAAACACCACCAAAAATCTACCATAGCTTTACCACACATTCTACTACATATCCACACATCCCAAACTTCCATTTGACTACGATTATTTCCATTTTTATCCTCTTTACCTTAATTTCTCCTTTGATTATACCCTCCAAGCCTAACCATGATTTTTTTATTATTTTCATAGGTGGTATTCTGGTAATCTCAGAAGAGGAATGCTAGGGTTTACGTGCTTAGAGCCCAATGTCCTAGTTTATAAGGATACTATTTAATTTTTAGGGTTTTTGTGTTATTTGCTTGTATGGTTATGTGTGTTTTTCATGATATGGTTACCATATGATTAATTTATGTTGTTCATGATATTTTGCAGTGACATGGTTGTTATGTTTGGAAGAAAGTAAGAATGGGTAAGAGGTATCATTATGATTTTGTTGAGATAATGACATATTTGTGGGAATATATCCCATGACATTAAATATGGGCTAAATGAGCTTTATAAATAGGCATAAGTATTTTTATGAGGTATGATGATGATTGGTAGATTTGGAAAATAATGTGTGTGGAAGGTATAAGAATTTATAAAATAAAGGTTATTGTTTGTCCTTGGGGGTATTTTGGCCATTATGGGATAATAAGAAAATTTTGGTATTTTATGTGTTAGTAGGATTGAAAATGTGATAATGATATCACGAGAAATGCTTGGAAGTGTATTGTTTGTTTTGGAGTCCTTCAATGAAATAATGGGTGATTAGGGCATAATAGCTTATAGCGTTAATTTATCATTCCATGTTGTCTAATCTAGAGGTTATTCGGATTCTAAATATGTTGCTAATTATTAGCCTTATGAGTTATGATGTTGTTTATTGGACTTGGTAATCATGTAAATTTTATGGGAGGAATTATGACCACTTATGAAATTAGGGTTTTTAGTAATTATGTAAATAGTACCTTAGATAAGATTATTAATGTACGTATGTGAATGATGTGGGTGTTAGACCGTGCATTATGTTTATGATATTAATGACGAGATTCGAGGATGAAATAATATAATTTATGGTGGAATAATCAACATGGGAGAATGAATGCTAAACGGTGTGTAATTAGGATTTGAAAAGACTTAATGACTTTGACCTGCATTTTGTGCCCATCTACTTTAATGTGTTCGATGGATGAGAATTAATCTTCAATAAGATACTAAACACTTAAAGTGAAAGAGCACGTGAGTAGGGCCAAGGTGATATTTTATACACATATATCCTATTCCACCAGGGAGAATAGTGGTTTGGGAGTGTTTTGCCCTGAGAAGGTGATATTTTTAATCTCCGTTCCACGAAAAATAATAGTAGCTCGAGAGCGTTCTGATATGAGAAGGTGTTTCAGTCCCTTCCATGGGATTAAGAATAGTGGATCCCTTGCTCATCATGAAATGAAAATATAATAGTATAACCTATGGGAAATACACTAATGATTTAAAGTGGAAGAATCGTGAGTCAGGACCAAGGTGATATTTATATATATACATACCGTTCCACCGGGGAGAATAGTGATTAAGGAAACGTTCTACCTCGAGAAGGTAATGTTTTCATATACGTTCCAACGTATGATAATAGTGGCTCAGGTGTGTTGTCTCTGAGAAGGTGCTTCAAACCGTTCCACCAGTTTAAGAATAATAGAGTTTCTACACTCAACATATATAAAAGACTAAAAATAAATTATATCTAATAAGAGACCTAGATCATTATCTGTCTTATGAGATGTTTCAGTTATCTTATTGTATGCTTATTATCTGTTATGAAAGCGTGTGTTATTTTTTCCCTATTTTGATAGTATTGTTATTTTACTCAGTATGTAGCATAATGACCACCAATTTTATAGATCCTAATCCTTGTGTGTAGGTCTCAGAAGATCCACTAAATGATTTTTTTGTCTATAATGCCTTGTACGGGGATGAGTGACCTCATATGTATTAGGGGTTGGATGAAGAGTAATGTTATCCGGTACATGTATTAAATCGGATACCTTTTTGGACTCTTGATCCATGTCATTCCCTTCTTTTGTTTTTTATGTATTGTAAATCGGAGTTAAACTCCAAACTCATTATTGTATCATAAATGTTTTTACCATTTCTAATTTTCCTATGTTACAATAAGTGTTTTAGCCTTGTGATTGATGTAAGGATGGTTGAATGAATCAGACTTATGTCAATTATGCCAGTAACGCCCGATATTTTACTTATTTACTTATGCTATAAAACAAAATTTTTTAGTAGTAAAATTTGGGGTGTTACAGTTTTAGTTTGTCTCATTTGAAGGGTTGATAAAGATTGTTTTGACATAGATGATCCTCAATATAATTATTCCAAAAAATAAACTTGGAACCATAACACATATTAATATTGGTTATTCTATCCCATAAAACATAAATATAATATGATACTCTTATAAAATGGTAGGATTTTTGTCTATACTTGCCAATACCCATAAAACGTCCTACTGGAGAGGACGTTTACTAGTATCAATAGAGTATGATTACTAACTAACTAGATCTATAAAATAAATATCAAGCATATACTTGTTTCCTCCATGTGTAACAAGTAAACATAAAACATGTCCAATAGACTCGTGATTATCAAAATTAAAATATGCTTCAATAAAATCCTCTTAAGGGCTTAACATCAAATCCTAAATCAATTTCAAGATGACATAAATTCAAATTTTGGCAATAACAAATGAAAAATGCATGGACAAGGTGATAAAAAGAAATCCACACCAAAAAATTGATAACAAAGTCACCATAAATTGAATACACATGCTTATTTTACTCAAAGATCACAGTTGATGAGCAGTGAAATTGATGTAAAAAATGATATGAGCTAAATAGTGAAATTAAATGAACGAACAAGGGTTTGTTTGGAAGCAAGGTACGTATTGACATGATGCAAACTATGAGAAGAAGAATAAAGATGCAAAGGATACAAGAGAATAATATTCACTCTTATTTTCTAGATAAACCAACATGGAAGGCAAAAGAATGTGGTGAATATGATGGTATGCCACACCATCAATTGTAAAAATAGTTGTAAGCATTTAGTTGTATTTATAGCATTATTCTCCTCCATTTGCTCCATATTCACATTCTATTCTTCTTTTTAATACTTACACAAATTTTGCTAATTATAACATATTTATTAAAAAGCTACCATTTAGAAAATCGATACTGGGTATAAGGAATCAAGAAATATTCATTAATCAAAATATTAATAATTACAATTGTAAAAATAACATTAAATATATTATATATATACATATATAATAATCAATTAGAATAATAATTAGTGCGAGTAATAGTAAACAAGAAAAGTGAAAAACATAAATATATTGAAATTATTTACTAATCAATAAAAAGGTATAATATGAGAATCAACATTGATCATTTTTGTAGTTATTTATAAATTTATTTTGCTAATATATATTTAAAATAGTTAAACAAAATATCAAAATGTTTTTTTGTTATTATAGTAAATAATATAAGGTTACAAAAAAAAGTATTAATTCATTTCATTTGATATGTTTATCATCTTAGGGCTTATTTTCCTCACCTTATTTTTAAATTATATCCTAATATAATGCCCCAAATTTTGGAACCCTACTTTGTCAATTATATTTTATAACGACAAATTAATCCTAACCTTATACGCATTTGACTGTGGGTTGGGTAGATATATTAATCCTTGAGTAGGTTTTGGTCTCGCAAAATCACAAGTCAGTTGGTTTGGGTGTACTAGTCAATTGGTTTTACTTGATTTATTTTGAGGTCTCTAAAGAGATGAGTTGATTGGTATACCTAACTAATCAATTGGGTTGCTCGATTTTTTTGGTTTTTCTATCTATTTTATCCTCATATATTGTACAAATTGTTGCTAATATTCTAATATTGTTGTATCATTGATGATAATAATATATTTTTTTTGTATTATTACTTTCTTGTATTTCTAGAAACTTTTACCAATTAATTATCCCTAAAATATTAAAAAAGTTTTTTTACATAACCACTCATTGCCTATCAAGTTAACCATTATTTTTTTCTCTCCTTTTTGATTTTGTGTAACAACAACAATGGAGAGCTAGTTGCTCATTGACTTGCCTATGCTTGGTTGCTTACACTCTTACCTTACTTTACTATTTTTCATTCAATTGTTGTTCAGGCCAACCCTGCCCTCTCTCCTCTTAGTCTATTTATTCTCAAACATCCCCATTTTATACCTTATTTCCTTGTTTTTTTTTTCATTTAGCCCCTTACTCTCCTAGTCGCTCCCTTATCTCCCTTTACTTTGGTTGTTTTTCTTGACTAAGTGTTGGGTGTTCTGATGCCTAAAACTAAGCCCCTATATTTCTTTTATTTCTTTTTTATTCCTTATCACACTTCTCTAATTCCTCATATTGAGTCTATACTTATTTTTAAAAAATTAAATATGTCAAGTTCGTGGTTAATTATTTGAGGTCATTTTTTGTTCTTCCCTTTTATATCCTCCCACTATATTTCTACATGGTAATATTTTCTTCTCCTTTGAAATCTCTAGTTATAATTTTCTATATTGTGTTTGCTGCATTATCTTTTTAAATGAAATCCAAATGGATCTCGAAGGTTCCTTAGAAAATACATTTTTGTGTTCTTGCTTGAGTATTGGATCTAAGTAAATACAACTAACTCTAAAGAGTGTATATTGGTTATGAACATATTAGGTTTTTTAGGTTTAGTAAGCATGATGAGTTTTATTATCGACAAATCATGTTTTGATGTGGACACGTGAGAGGGCATGAAAGTATGTATATATGGGAAATAGTACCGTTCAAGAATGTATATGAGAGCATGCTTTAAAGGTATTCATCGTATATTTAGTTACTGTAGGGGAATATGTTAGTTTGCACTTGATTTAACGAGATAAGCATGTTTTCATATTATTTTCATGATAGTGATTACAAGCATGTTTTATGTATTTATTTTGCACAGGCATAAATCAAGATTATGACAAGTGTTAATTTATGTTTTTGGATGATATTTGATGTTTTTTATACACCATATAGTATTACGAGTTTTGGAGAGGCTTGCAATTTTTTAGTTAAGTATGGATAATTTGTGGTTAAGGATGTTTTACCCATATGATTCAATCAATTAACTAAACCCATTATCTAGTTTGGAACAATAGTCGATTGGTTGGCTAACCCAACTGATTTGTTCATTCTATATCCTAAGTTATTTTGGTTTTAGCCAAAATACATCAGCTAGTTTGGTTAAATCCATTGCTAATTTATAAGAATAGTTGATCTCTTAAACCAATCTACCAACTAGCTTTTGTTTGGTATTCATTTGTTAGGTTTGGTGTGTCCAAAATAGTTTCCTAGTCTTAGAAACCCACTGGTTGGTTAGTTTGTGATGCATTGTTTTGTTATTCCTTTACGACGATGCCTTAGGGCTTTTATGATGTTTTTCTTATCTCATTTCACGTACCTTGTTTTGATATTGACCTTAAATAGTTAAATTTAAGAAACTGAATTGGATTGAAATGGGTTTGGTTGACTAAGAGTATGACCATGAGCTTGACTTTAGCGCATGTATGTTGACCATGTTATATTATCATTTATTCAATTGACTTGTAATTTACTGTAGGGTGGACCTTTGGGTAAATTGGAATAAGATTGATGAAAAATGACTGAATTAACTTTGATTTGGTTAAGTGACCAAGCTATGAATTGATGCCTAAACCTAAGCCTAGATGACTTTGAGTTACAACGACCCTCGAGGTCCATTTGATTTGTTTAGATGGTTGGTTGTCGATTGCCCTTAACGGTTAACAAACAATGAGGTTTTGGATTTTATTAAATTTTTTATCTGAGTCATCGTATCACTGGGAATAATAATGTTGATTTGAATAAAATACTAACCATCTAAAGTGAAAATACTTGAGTATGGAAAAGGATATTGTGTCTCGGTAGGTCACCTAATGCATAGTTGGACCTTTGGACCAAATGACTCATTTATTCTCGTAGGAATTCACAAATCCTATAAGGGATACACATACTTAAGGACTTGAGTATCGAGGTGTGTATATGCTGCTTAAGTCACATGACTTCTTTGACATTATGTCAATAAGTTAATGGTTTATATGCTGATTTATCCATATTGATCATTATTTTGGATTATGATATTGCATTCCTATTAAGAATTTGATAATTGGATGTAACTAGAATTTTATTAGATAAAACATATTATGTCTACAATAATTAGATTAGGGTTGGGTTGAATTAGCTAGTGGTTGGGTTCTTGTTGAGGTGTAACCCTTAATAAGATATGTTCGATCTTTATTATATGTAGAGTTGTGAAATCATGTAATCTTGCATATTGTGATTTCATGTGGCTGCATGTTTAATGCATGATTATCATTATTGTATGATTGATTGCAATGTAAGCATGGTACATGTTTAGATGTGTTCTGATTTACTCAACATGAGAAAACTGTATTAGTACCGTCACTTTTCATATGAGTACATGTGCAACATGTTGTGGTTGATGGAATTTAAGATGTGGTATCTTCGGGGTTAGATCCTCCCTTTTGTGACTTATATAGTTTGTATTATGCTTTTTGTTTGGTTGAGTGTACATCTAAACAGGTGTCGCACCTTTAGGTTTCCCTTAATGTCGGTTCTTTCTTAAACTCTCGTATTCCTGGATGTAATTTTTTTTATTTAAGTGTTGTGGTATCCCTAACTCTTTATCTATAATTTATTTTTATCTATTTTTGTTGTTTTATAAGTTTGTTGAATTTTTTTAACGTTAACACTCGACATGTGAAAGATAATGAGGCCGACTTATATTAAACATGGCGGTAACATCCATTATTTGCTATGTATACTTTTCCATTAAAACATAATTTTTAAATAGTAAAAATAGGTGTGTTACAATATATGATAAGAATAGTTTAGATAATAGTAATTAATATAATTATTTAAAATAATTATATACAATGGTTATATATATATAATAATAAAATTACTATACAAAATAACAATAACAATAATAAATATAATAATACTATTTATAATAAAAATAAAAATATGTTATTAACAAAATTACTATAAATGTTACTATTATTATATTATATACAATAAAAAAATTATTGTTTGTAATAATTATATATAACATTATAATTGATAATAATAATAATAAATGTGTATTATTATTGTTGTTGTTTTTATTATTATTTTAATTCTAAACGACAATAATAATTATGCTTATATTTATAATTAGAATCATATATTATAATAAACACTATTATCATAAATATAATAATAATAATACCAGCAATTATAATAATAAATATTATAATAATATGAATATTATGATAAAATAAAATAATAATTATAATAATATTAATTATTATTTTTATCATTTTATTTATAAATATGTAAATAATAATAGCTAATTATGATAAAAATAATTACACCAATTCAACCTATGGTTTTGGCTGGCATCCATTAGGAAATATAAGAGCCTGTAGTGGTAATCTTGATTTTGAAGGCCCTTTGTATAAGTAAAACCCACGTGTACTACAAAGTCTCACTTGAATTTGTCCTCATGCCCCTCGAATTAAAGGGTTACTTGTGACATTAAATTTATGTTAGAACTTTCTTTGCTCCAACCCCATCTCATCATCCCTTTTGTTAACAGTTGTTTGTATTCGAGGATATATCCATCCTTGTTTGATTCATTAACAATTTTAGTGTCGTTTTGGTAAATTGAAACATATTTGTACAACATCAACACTTATTTCGAGTTGTTTACCAACCTTTATTTTTATTTTGTAACCTATTGTATTAAACTTTTATAAAGTAGATACATTCCAAGTCTGAAATCTAACTATTTGATATAAATGTATAAAAGTGATCCAAATCATATATCATGTGATGCATTTCTTTAGTCCTCAATTAGTTGATGTATTATTTAAAAGGAATGCAATGATGATATTTTACTCCCAACAATCCCTTAATTGCCAAAGTGTTGGAATGATCTATTTCCATAGTATCAACAAGTGAATCACCTTTGCTACCATATGTTATTGCTAGTATCTTTGAATTATAAGCACTTAGATTAAAAACAATTTCATATACATTTTTCTGATTAGTTTTCTTTACATCCCATTTCTTTTTAATATAGTCAAGGGTGCATCTTCAAAGTCATGATCATCATTATATCCGAGCTAGGTTTGTGATAGCTTAGACTCGATCTTAAAATCATGTCTTTGTATGTGGTCTATCTCCTTAACCTTACGATCCAATATTATGAGATTTTTTGGATGTGCTTTCCAAATATTTATGTACTATAACACTATGAGATCAAGTAAAATAATTAGGTTTATAATATAAAACTCCCAAGTACTTGGCACAAAAAGCTTAGATTTAGAGTATACAATGGATAGGTTTATAACCTGCAAGATTAATATCACAAAGAAAAACACACCGAACACCACAAAGTTGCAATAAACATTTCATGAAACAATTAAGTTCATAGCATAAAATTATCAGTTTTGGGCATAAATTGTTCATGTTCATGATATATGATGCATAGGTTCATTCTATACAAAGATTAGGTTCACAAAAAAAAATCTATATTTAAAACATTAGTTGTAATATCCCAAATTTTTATCTAATCCTAACCCTAATTAATTTATATTTTAACAAAAATTTAATATTAGACAATCAATAATTTTATTTTACCCAAATCCCTTAACATTAAATATAATCCTAATTCTAATTATGGGTTATTCCTATTTTAACCCAACCTTAACCCTAGATATTTGATAAATTAATTTCAGCCTAATCCCTTAATCTAAAATTTAAACCTAAATATAATCATAATCTTAAACACAATTTTTTTCCTTTTATTTTCTCTCATTAATTTCCCCTTTTTCTTTTTTTTTTCCTTCTTCCTCTTCTCCCCTGTCATCCCAACCCAACCCACCTTTATTTCTTTTTTTCTCCCCCAACCTAATCCTCCAGCCCAACCTGTCCCTTCTCCCTTTTCTTTCTTTCTTTTTTATTTTCTTCGTTCCTTGTCAACAACCTCCTTCTACCCTTCCTATTTATCATTCTGGCTAAATAGAGCATCGTCATCCCTTACTCCCATTACCCTCATTCATTCCTCTTTTGAGCATGCAACCTACCACTCTGGATTTTACCCACCTATGTAATACCCCAAAATTTTATAATATTAATTATAGGTAATTAAAATAGTAGCCTAATTAAAATATCAAAAAATTAATAATTCCACCCTATCTTAATCTCTTAATCCCAAATATTAACCTAATTCTAATCTTTATTTCAGATCATTAATATTTTTAACCTAAACTTAACCCTGTACGATTGATAATTAATTATACCATTATATCATAATCAAAATTATTTTAAACTAACTATAAGTCTAACCCCAAACATATTTTTCTATTTCTTTTCTCCTTCTCTGTTTCTTTTCCCCTACTTATAGGTTTCCTTTTATTCCTCCTCTTCTTCATGTGTGTTTCATTCTTCTTGACCAATTTCCTTCTATCATTTTGCCATCCCCGAACCTACCTCCCTTACCTTTATAATCACAGACATCAACTCCCACATCCGGTGTTGATGTGTTCCATTGAAAAAACTTACCACAATCGTGCCTCACTTCCTACTTATTTCTCCATGTTGTTATTCGCCATGTATGCAACATGTATATATATACCCTCCCAACTTAAGCCTCATTTAATGCCCAACCAATCCCATTCTTCCCTCTATTTACGTTGACGAGCAACAATAACCAAGAAGGCCCATCTCTTCTTCCTTTCCTCTTCCTTATTGTCGCCAAAACCACTGCTCCAACCTAGCAACGTCACCCTCCACCATTGATTTCCCCTTTCATTCAGCTCTCCTTTCCATTCCTCCATCCTTCTCACTATATTCCATCACTGTTTCCACTCTCCAACCTTCAACCATACTCATTGTTCCTCACCCACAACCTTCGGTTATTCCCATCGTTGCTGCTCCATCACCTTTAGCCTTCACTTCTGTTCCTTCCCTTTGAGAAACGTACCCCATCAACATTGCAACCCTTTAGCAAGGACATCTAGTGTCGTTACTACCTCCTTGGTGCGACATTAGATGTTGTTCCTCCTCCCTTGTGGCGCAAAGATATACCATTGCAACTTCAAGCCTTGCGATTTAATTTTTGCTCAATTCTTCACCTTCCTTTTATATTAGCCTTTACTTGTTATATCCTTAAGTTCTAATTGTATTTTTTTCCTTGTTTCTTAGACCATTTTCCAAAGGTATCGGAGGAGGTGGGATAGTTTTATACATGCTTGGATACTAACATACTTTTCGATAAGGATATAAGTCATAGTTTAGGGTTTTTCCTACTAAATGTTTTGCAAGATTGTGTGTATTATCATGATGTTATGACAATGTTGTTAAATTCGTGTTGTCAGTGTTATGATATGATAACGTGGATAATATAATGGAAAATGTGCAAGAGTAAGAAATCACACGCTTATATAGTATGGTTATAATAAGTCCTATCTGGTAAACCCTAAATGAATTGATATAATGTATGGTATTGTGATGTGGGTTTGAATAAGTATGGTAAGTGAAAATGAGTATGATTCAGATGCATGAGGATGTAATAAATTTAGGATTGGAAAATAAGGATATTGGACATAAAGGTTTTTTTTTTAAAATAAGGGTGTTTGGCTATCTCTAAGGATAGCTTAGTTAATATGGGTTTGATGTGGAAATTTTGGTATTTTAATGTGCTAAATGGTTTAAAGTATGTTAAGACTATCATGTCAATGTTTGGAGTAATTGTGAGTGGCTTAAGTATCGCATGTGCAATACATTTGAATTGGACAATGATTTTCAGATATTTTGTTAATATTAGCCTTTTCGGAATTTATATTGAATTTGGCTATTATATGAATATTATGGGAAAAGTTATACCTGTGAAATTAAGGTTTCGTAGGGCTTATAAATAGTAACTATTGATATAGGGTTGTTATCGCATCTGTAAGATGCAGGAGTTAGATCTTGATTTTTAGACATATCTATGATAATAATATTTGAGTAAGTATATTAAAATTGGTGGATAAATGAGTAATATGGAATGAATTATTCTTATAAAGTGAAACTAGGGTTTCTTAGGAAAAATGTGCTCTTTTTCCTTACGAAGTGTTTCGATCTTCACATGGCTGTGTTTTATGTATGTTAGGTAATTATTTTAAGTTGGTTTATGTACCTTGCATATGTATGTCTACTTGACAACCTTGAGATAAATAATCATGAATGAGATATTAATTATTTAGAGTGAAAGATCATATGAATTAATAGGGGTTGTACTTGTCCATTTTACTGAATGAGAATAGCGACTGAGAGTTTTATGCCTTGGGATTGTATATTGCCGGTATCGTTCCATCGGTAGACAAAACAATAGTGACCATGAGCGTTTTGCCCTATAATATATATTATTGATACAACTCCATCGGTTAAGAATAGTGGAGCCCCTAAACTCAATTTGAAATAAATCACGAGAATAACCATAATCATCAATAAGATACCAATCACTTATAGTGAAATACTACGTGGGTTAAAACTAGTTGTACCTTTATGTTTCATTGAATGAGAACAGTGGTCAAGAGTCTTGCTCCCTATATGTTGTCTATTACTGACATTGTTCCACCAATTGAGAATAGTAGGATTTTTGAACTCAACGTAAATAAAATTACGGGCCTTGATTATGCCATTATCACCGAGATACTTGAAATTGATAAATGAGTTGGTAAAACGATGTGTTGATTTATATATATGTTAATTCCTCGATGCGACCTTATGACTTGTACCCTTTCTCGATTGTATGGTTACCTTACTCAGCATGCAGCGTATTGATTATCCCTTTTATGAGTGTTGCTCATTTTCGCGAGTAGAGGCCCCATATGCTTTTGTTTAGGTTGATGAGGACCTATTGGATGACTATAATACCCAAAAATATTATTTAATATTAATCTTGATTTATTTATATTTTAACACAACCCTTAAATAGTAATTTAATTAATTTGATAACATTTGATATGCAAATCTAGATAAATTATTAAATAAATTTATCCTAATTTATTTATTTTTTATTTTATTTTAATCCACCATAAGTATATATATATATTAACGTAATTTACTTTTCTTAACTAGGTACCCTAAACCCGAATGAATAAATTTTAGGTTAATTATAATTCTAACCCTAAATTTAACTTCTTAATTTTTCTCTTTCTTCTTTTTTCCTTTCCCCTATTTCTTTTTTCTCCTCCTTTTCTTTTCTTTCTTCCCCAAGCCCCAACCCAATCTCCTTCCTCTCTTTCTTCTATCCTTGTGACCTAGCAACCTAACCTACCTCATTTCTTTTCCTTTTCCTTTGGCATGCCTAGCCCTCCCTTCCTCATTTATTTCCTTTTCCTACTCCCTGCCTGCACCACTACACACCCCAAAACCCCCCATCTTCTTCTCCCCCTCCCATTCTCCTTTCCTCTTCTAGCCCAAACAGGGCCTTACGACGTTGCCTATGCAAGTCCTCCTTTCCCCTTCTCGGCCATGCAATCCTCCATCATGCGTCCTGCCCCAACCACCCCTTATCTACTCATTTCCCCCGCTTGCTTCCCTTTCCTCTTTGAGCCTAGATTGCCCTATCTCCCTCATTGTGTGTCTTTGCCCTCCCCATCCAGCATTTTGTATAACTGTCTCCCTGCACCCCACACCTCTGCTTGCACCATTCCTTCCTATACAACTCCCACACACCCCACGTTTGTGTCTAAGCCCCTGTTCACCGCCTCATCATCTTCTTCTTATTCTTCTTATCTTATTCCCTTTCCTTTATTCCCTTGCCTTTGTTTTCTTCCTCGCAGACCCAACCACCCCTTCCTCCCTACATCACCATCTAATGCAACCCTCACCTCCACCACTATAACCTCCCCCATCTCGGCTCCAACCACCAGCGCCGACCCCCTGATCCCTTCACCTTCTCCTTCTTCCTTTCCTCCTCCCTTTTTTTACCCTTATCTGCCTGCACACCTTTTCCTTTGCTCGTTGAGTCACCCAATAACATCATCTCCTCCTCATTTGTCGTCCTTCCTTGTGTTATCCTATCTTCAATTACAACCCCTACAACCTCCCCGCACAATCGAGCCACAACCACACCACCACCCAACCACCACTCTTTACCCCCTACAGCATGCTTCTCTGCCTAACACCACCGTTGTTGCTACACATCCTCTCTACATCCCTCATCCTAGCTCCACCATCTCACCACCTCCTTGTTGTGCCCCCATTTCCTCCATCGAGCTGCTAAACACCTACGCCCATCCAGTAGCACCCTCACCCTTCCATACACAACCTCACCACCACCGGCCAACTTCACCATCACCGTTGCCGCCCACCACAGGCCATCACCCCCACCTAGCCAACTAATCCACCAACCCCCTTCTACTTTACCCAGCTCACGTTGTATGAGCAGCATGAGTTCCCTTTTAAAAAACTCACCCCATTTTAGCATTAAGGGTAATTTGGTAACTCCCTACTTAATAATTATTTAATAATTTTTTTTTGATAAATAAGTAATTTTATTACTACAAAAATTGAAATATTTACAAGATAGACTAGACCACCAAGGAATCTATACAATTTTTCTAGGGGTCATACTTATTGCCCCAATGAGCAGCAGAAATTCTACTAGAAGCCTTAAAACAAATGGTCTTAAGAAGTTCATGAGGTTGTCTAGAAATGTTCCTAAAAATTCTAGTATTCCTCTAATGCCAAACTAAGCCTGTAAAAGTGACAAATAAAGCTCTAAGTACATCGTTCTTCCTTTTGCACTGTTTTGTGTTTTTAGCTAAAATTTTCAATTATGATTCCCATGATTGAGCATGGTCCCTTCTATGAAAGTAGTTCATGATTTTCATCCAAATACCTTGGCTATATGGGCATTTAAACATTAGATGCTCAACATCCTCCACCTGCCCTGTCCTACGAAGAGTGCACTCAGTGTCTTCAATAAGGTCCAGCTGTTTCAATCTTGCTTTGATCATCAACCTATTCTGAATAGCAAGCTAGGTAATAAATTGGTGTTTAGGGGCTGCCAGTCCACACCAAGGAATAGACCGCCACCAAGCTTTATCCCCATGAGGCCTAGTGAAATCATACATTTGCTTGATACTGTAGGATCCATCATGGTTTATGAGTTTATCCATAATCTGAGAGTTAGAAAAGAAAGCCTGAAAGTGAGTTCTTAACTTGAGGATTTGTTGCAGGTGCCAAGAGCATTTATGAGCTGAGTTGGTTTAATACTTTACTTGTTAAATGTTAATATAGTTATTGTGGTATTATTTTTAAGTACACAAATTCTATTAGTGGAGCCTAATAATTTTTAGGATGTTTCTGATAAAATTGTGCATTTGTTGGAAATCATGTAACTTTTATACTCTGCTAAAATATTTAGATATTATATGATAGCACATTAGGGTTTTGATGTGTAAACCGTGTTAAACATATTTACTATATTGTAATCCTTGTACTCTATCAAAATTTGCAGATATCGTATGATAACACATTAGGGTTTTGATGTGTATATTGTGGTAAGTATGTTTATTACATTTTAATCTTTATGCTCTACTAAAATGTTTAGATATTGCATGATATCACATTAGGGTTTTGATGTGTAGATCATGTTAAGCATGCTTGTTACATTATAATTTTTATACTCTACTAAGATATTTGGATATCGTATGATATCACATTAGGGTTTGATACATAAATTGTGTTAAGTATGTTTACTAAATTTTAATTAAGCATGGAATTTGGTTAAAATGGAGCATGCGAATTCGTGTAAATTATTATGTGTACTAATGTTGGTTAAAATAGGCTAAATTGTGGAAATAAATTATATATATCATGTATGTCTAATGTGATAGGTTGAGCATGTGTAAGTACATTTTTAGCATAATTATTACTAATATGTGCCCTAGAGGCAATTTGGCCATTTTAAGTGTATTATGATTTTTAATCTAACAAGTTTGCCTACGGTATACTACTTCTTATTGAGTACGGGGATACGTAATTTGATGAATTATAATGCGTGTGTTAGCATGATGATTATTATTATATGCCCTAGGGGTATTTTGGTCATTCTAATCATATCATGATAATTGTTTTGAAAAGTGTGATTAATATGTGTTATCTTCTATGGAGCATAGGAATGTGTGATTTGATGTCCTAGAGACACATGTTATGATTTTATGTTCAAAATCATGAGTAGAGGCAAAATGGTTATTTGGCATGTTTGGTAATTTATTTATATGTTATGTAATTTAATTAGAACGTTTTAGCCTTTTGTGATAAAATAATAAATAAAATGAATTTAGTATTTAAAATGGATGATAATGTGATAATAACAGTCATAGGGGTATTTTGGTCGCTTTTAACTTAATATGCCTAACATGAATAATCATAGGATGGTATTGTTGTATTGATAGGTTAACCTTAGTGCTGACTATGGATCAAGCTTAAACTATTGACCTCAAAGTTGACTTGAATAATTAGAGATAAATGAAAATTGGTTAAGTATGGAATAGGAAATCTTTATGCAATATGTGATGTTTTACGACTACCTTTTTAAGATATTAATACTTAAAGCGAAAGACCTTGAGTTGGGAATGATTGTTTTCTAGGGGTAGGTACCCTAGAGAAAAGGTAGGATCCCTCGATTTTCTTGGTTTACCGGTGTGCCGTTGTGCTCCATTAAGGCCATAGTCTACTTTATAAGTGACCTACTAGCCCTATAGGGGATATCGATACTTAATGATTAGGTGTCCTAGGTTGGGAGGGTATTGTGTCGCCTTCTTCATCAATATAACCAGAGAGTGTTTATGCCTCTAGGTTGGATGGTCGGAAGGGTACCATGATGCCCTGTGCATGGATATGATCGGTGTACTTTTATGTCTCCATATTATTATCGTATCCCCTCAAGTAAATAAAAATGGTCAGTATCAGCCTTCATGCCTACATGTGGTTCAGTAGTAGCTTCTATGCCTACTTGTGGTTGGTAGCAGTCTTTGTGCCCACTTGTGGTTCAGTGACGGTCTTTGTGCCTACCTATGTTTTGGTAGCAGCCTTCGTACCTCTTGTGATGCTATGAGTTGCTATTGATTTGTGTTGGTGAGTCTACCAGTATTATGAGATTTGTTGGTATTGATAATGAGCTTTGTGACTACAATTATGATTTGAGGATGATGTTGTTTCTAATTATATTGTAAATAGCATCTTTTGGATGTTCCATTTATAAGTTTCGGTTAATTCCAAACGAATGAGTATGAGTAGTATATGGCATTGGCAGTATGTGGTTATACGAACAATTATCATATTGAAAATCAACTTATGTATAATTAAATGTTTTATATCATGTATTGTTGATATGCCTTTTATGTATTCCATGCGATCTTTTCATATTAGTTTTGTATAATGGGTTACTCAGTACCATAGTATCGATGGGTTCTATTTCATGGTCCCCTGCCTATTTAATGGGCGATCTTTATCTAGAACTACTTTGAAGGTAAGGTATGATATCTTCTTGTACGGGTTAGGAGTTAGGACTATCCGGGGATTCACCTAACATCATTAGATCCAAACAATTCTGAACTCTCATCCTCTTATGTATTTTATTTTCACTGGATTTTGTAAACACTGACAACTGGTTTATTTATAATGATGTTAAACTACTTTAACTATTTCTCTACTATGATTTTATACTTGTGTTATTAATTTAAGTAAAGCAATGCTTTTAGCCTCAGCACTTGATAACATAACAGTAGAGAAAACTAGACTTGTACCGTATGTGGTGGTAACACCCCACTATTTTTGCAACTAACACTTCCGCATAATGAAAATTTTAAGTAGTACATCTAGGGGTGTTACACTGACTTTTTTGATTATGATGCTCTCTATGTGGAGGAGTTGGGATCGTAGAGTTATGTTATACGTTGATTAGATTTTACCTGGATATCTTTTTAGACTATTAGTTCCATGGGACCCTTTTTATGTATTGTGATATTATACTCAGTGTTAATCTCAAAACTCGTATTTAAGTGTGTGAAGGTTATCTCATTTTCTATTTATCACGTTTTATGTTCTAGTTATTTTGATTTGTAATTAATGTAAGGATGATATGGTAAGTCGTGCTTATGTTGATTACGACGATAACACCAAACTATTTTGATATTACACTTCCGCTAAAATGATTTTTTAGTATTAAATTTTAAAGTGTTATAGCTGACCCCTGCACCACCAACTCCCTGCCTTAACACCCTATCTCCACCTTTACCATTTCCCCACTTGTACTTGCACACCTAGACACCCTTCCCTGTCACCTTCTCCCCTTCCCTTCACCCCCAGTCATACATATATGCATGCATACATATACACACATGTCATGCCCTTCCCTGCATTCTCTCTTCTCCCTTTTATTTACTTTCCTTCCATTGAACATTCACAACCCTTCCTACTCTATTTTTCCTTCTCATCACAACCCGTGGCCACTGACATCACTTTCCCCCATCACATCCCTAGTTATGGCAACAACTGCCATTGTCTCCCTCATTGGCTACAGCAAAGAGTGCCAAGCCTCCCCTCTCCTCCACCTTCCCTTTTCTCCTTTCTTTACCTCGGCCATGACACCATGCTGCCTTTGCCACTGCCCTCGCCGCCATTGCCGACCCCTTCTTTTCTCCTCCCCATCCCTCATTCCCCTTTATTTACCTCTACCATGCTCAAACCAACAACACCTCAACCCAACAACTTTGATCCAACACCACCAACCTTAGCTACTGCCTGTAGCCTACCACCACTACCCTACCGTTGTCGAATGGCTCTAACTCCACCGCCTCTAGCAACAAACACCACCAACTCCACTCCACTTCTCTACTATCAGCCACCCTTAACGGCCAACCGTCACCACCACCTTAACTATTAAACATGACCGAC
Source organism: Tamarix chinensis (assembly GCA_030549775.1). Lineage (NCBI taxonomy): Eukaryota > Viridiplantae > Streptophyta > Magnoliopsida > Caryophyllales > Tamaricaceae > Tamarix > Tamarix chinensis. The sequence continues at coordinate 68,567,714 of CM060182.1, forward strand.
ACCATCATAACCACCCCAACTTCCACTATCACCATCACCCTAACCACCACTATCACCACCACCTTAACCGCCGACCACCACCGTGTATGCCACTACATCTCCGCCGTGCACCATCTTATCCAGACCTTTCACTTTTTAGTTATCTCTATTTTTTCTCCTTCTCACTTGCCTTAGTTTCTCCTAGATTAATTTTTCCCTGAGTCTACGCTTGTGTATTTTGACTTTTATGTGATATTCTAGTTGCATAGGAGGAGGAATCGTAAGTCTTACATGCTTAGAGACCGGAACCATCTCGATAAGGATAAATGTTGTAGCTAGGCCTTTCATGTGCAATACAAGTGCATTTATTTGTGTTATCATGCTTGAAATTGTTGTATGAAAAATATTATCATGACAGTGGTGTTATATGATATATGGCGGCGTATATTGAAATAAAAAGTAAGAAAGTTGTAAAAGTATGAGTTTGTGTATATTTTTGATTGAGATGAATCATGGGGTGTAGTATTTGTATATAGTTGTGGCTATAAATTTTTATGCTGATAGAATTTATCAGAGGTTAAAAAATCATTCATATTGGAACTCGTATGATTTTTGTGGAAAATGGGTATTTTAGTTATCTTAGGAGCATTTGGTTAATATGGGTTAAAAATGGAATATTGGATATCTTAATGATATGATTGGTTCAAAATAGGTTAAGTGTATCATGTGGAATATTTGGAGTGAATACGAATGGTTCAAGTCCAATAAATGAGAAAAATGGATTTGATTGGAAATAGTAATCCTATGGGCGAAATTATTATCACATGTGTGAAATGTTGGAGTTTAACCTCGATTTTTGAAAATGTTGTTAATATCGAGGAATACATGTTAAATTCGGGAGTCGTGTGAGCCTTATGCGAAAAGTTATGATTAATTTGGAAAATTAGGATTTTTTAGGAAATATGAATAGTAACCCTAAATGTAGGCTATTATTTCATGTGTAAGACGTAGGAGTTGGATGTTGATTTTCATATATGATGTCAATAATAATATTTTGCAAATGTGTAATAAATTTGGTGGTTATATGAGTCTTGTGGGAAAATGTATACTTAATTTGTGAAATTAGAGTTTTGTGGGAATTGTGAATAATATCCCTAATGGTATGCTATTATCGCACGTGTAAAACATTTGAGTTAGACCTTATTTTCTTGGTATGCCATTAATAATAATATTATAAGGATAGGTTTTGAATATGGTGATAAAATGAGTACCATGGTAGAAGTTATAGTTGCCTTATGAAAAATAGGGTTTCCTAAGAGGGATGTGACCTCTTCCTTAGAGAGGCGCATCACTCGTAAAATAGGTGGTCAGTATGCTACGTACTGAGTAAGGAAACAATACTATCGAAATAGGAATACAAATAGCACATGCTTCCACATTAGATAATAAATGAATAAAACCAAGTAAATGAGCATCTCATAAGGTATATTACGATCCAGGTCCTTTTATTAAGTATAGTCCATTTTCATTCTTTTATATATGTTGAGTGCAGGAACCCTGCTACTCTTAAACTGGTGGAACGGTCTAAAACTTCTCGAGGACAACATACCTGATCCACTATTCTTTCCGGTGGAACTGAGGTTAAAAACATATCCTCGGGGCAAAACGCTCCCGAGCCACTATTCTACCCGGTGGAACGGGATAAAACACTTTGTTCCTGACTCATGTATTCTTCCACTGTAAATCATTAGTATCTTTCCCATAATTTACGAAGGTATGTTTTATTTCACATTGAGTATGGACCCCACTATTCTCAACCGATGGAACGGTTTGAAATTTCTTGGGGACAACACACCAGAGCCACTATTCTTTCCGGTAGAACAGAGATCAAAAACATCATCTCAGGGCAGAACGCTCCCGAACCACTATTCTAACCGCTGGAACAAGAATACATATATATAGATTTAGGAAAAATAATCACTATGACCCTACTTGTAATCCCCCAAATTTTTAAAAGCCTATATTTTAATAAATAAATTTTATTTGGGATAAATTAGCCTTTAAATCTATTTATTTTAATTATTTTATGGATCTTTGAGTAAATAAGATTGGGTATAAATATTTAATAAATTAAAATAAATATTTTGTCATTTTATCACACTATTATTATTTAAATAAATTTTCAAACCCTTATTTTACTATAACTATCCTTTTTAACCCTTATATTTTAATTATCTTAAATTAAAATATTAAATCAATTTACTACCCAAAATTATTCTATTTTATTATTTATCAATTACATTATTTTTTTATTTAAATCCATTTTCCTTTTTCTTTTTTTCTTTTTTTCTTTTTCTCCTTTTTTCTCTTTTCTTTCTTTTTCCCTTCCTTCCTTGGGCCGCCGGCTGGCCAGCCTGCCCTCTTCCCCCTCCTGCACCTTGGGTCGCTGGCCCACTTCTCTCCCCCTCTCCTTTCTCCCTTACGCGTGAGCCCGGCCACCTCTTTTTCTTCTTTCTTTCCTTTCTTCCTCGACCGGGCCAACCCGCTCCTTCTTTCCTTCGGCCGATCTACTCGCACGCACCCAGCCCCTCCCCGATTCTCCTTCTTTCTTCTTCCCTTCGTCTTCTTCCTCCATCACCGGCGAGAATCCCGACCATTTCCCTTCATCTTCTTCCTCCATCACCGGCGAGAATCCCAACCATTCTCTGCCATTCCAACCTGCAACCCCTCTCCCCTATTGACGTCCCTAACTCTCTCTCTCTCCTGCCATTCTCTACCCTATACCGGCCCCACCATTCTCCTTCCCCACTCCCTGCCATTGTCATTCCCTTCTCCCTCTCCCTGCCATAGCCATTCCTCTACCACCCTAATGCCATCCCCGAGCTCCCTATCCCCTCCTCTCTCTCCTTGTTCTTTTTCTTCTTCACTTCTCGTTCCATTCGGGCATTTTTTTTCGAACCTTAGGCCTTGCCCGAGCCTCTTCTTTTCTCCCTTTCGTCTCCTCCCCTCTCTCCCCTGTTTTTGTTTTGCCACCTAGCTCCGCCGCTGCAGCCGCCTTAAACACCACCTCCTGCCACCCTCTACCTCACCCTCGAGCCATCACATCCCCCATCAAGCCACCTCGTAGCCCCCATTCTTCCTCCTCACCTATTTTTCTCTTCTCTCCCTCCCTCCCTTCTCGGCAGCCACCCTGCACCGCCATATTCCGCCGCCGTTCCGCCGTTTCTGCCGCCAACTAAGCCACCACATTACTCCCTGCAACCCCCTCTACCACCCCTATCCTCCTTTGGTCGAAACTGTCACCCAAAAGCCTCCATTTTCCCTCCCCATTTTCCTTCCTCACCAGCCTCCATCTTGACCCCCTCTCGGCAGCCCCTCTTCGTGGCCTCTCTGCCGCCGCCGCCACCTTTAGCCGCCATCAACCCATCCCCGACCACCACTTACACCCCCTCTCCACCTCTGCATCCTTCCCTTGCCTTAAATCCTCCCCCACATGCCTCTTTTCCTAGCCTAAAAACCTTTAACCCGAAATTGCCCATTTTGCCTCTCTTCACCACCTTCGAGACCCCTCCTCCTCATTCTTTGCATGCAGCTCATGCTGCATTAGCAGCACGAGTTTCTGCATTTCTTGATCTATTTGTTTAATAATTTTAAGGTATAATTATATTTTAATTTAATTATTTGATTAATTAAGTGTTATAAAGTTTTGTACTTTGATTTTATTATTTCTAATGTAATAAGTCTTGGTATTATTTTTAGGTATTGGTTTTGATAATCAAAGCTTGAACCTTTAATCGGAATACCGGTAAGGTTCGTTTTTACGGGAATCGAGGTAATCATTAAATCCCACTTAAACGCATGGATTAACGTATGTTAGCACATTAGGATTTCTAATATATTATTATGCTTGGGTTATGTTGTTTAATATGATATATGTGATTCTTGTGTTGATTAACGGAAAGGAAGCATGATAGATTACTGCTATGTATGGAAATATTATTGAGGATAAGAGTTTGGTTGTAAATGAAAATGTTAAGTATTAACCATGTTATATTCTACTATTGTGATTATTAATGCATGATTACTATTTTGGAAGCCTTAGGGGATTTTAGTAAGGTATCTTGTACAAGAACATGACCTAATATATATATGTGCACTAATAATGTTATATTAATTATAAGAGTGGTGGATGAGGAGTTAATATTAATATTTTATGTAGTAATAATAATAATTTAATATAAGTGGTGTACTAAGGGCAAAATGGTAACTTTTAGTTAAAAAGGGTATTATGGTAATTTTTGGAGGCAAGGGCAAATTGGTAATTTTGTAATTAAAGCGTAAAAGGGTAATTTTGGAATTAATGGATAAAATGGTAATTTTGGAAGTAGGAAGGGTAAAGTGGTAAATTGTAAATGAAAAGGGCAAATTGGTAATTTTGGAAGTAAAGGGGTAAAATGGTAATTTTGTAATTAAAGGGGCAAAATGATAATTTTGTGAATAAAGGGTAAAATAGTAATTTTGTGATTAAATGGTAAATTAGTAGTTTTGTAAGAAGAGGGAAAAATAGTAATTTTATAATAAAAGGGTAAAATTGTAATTTTGTAATTACTGATAAAATTGTGACCTTTATAAGTGAAAGGGTGTTATGGTAATTTTTAGAAGTTAAGGGGTAAAATGGTAAATTTGAAAGTAAAGGGGTAAGATGGTAATTTTGTAAATAAAAGGGGTGAAAGTGAAAATTGGAAAGGAGTAACTTGGTAATTATAATAATTGAGAATGGTAAAATAATAATTTAAATAACTAAAGGGTAATTTGATAATGCAATAATGGAGAAGGGTAAAATGGTAATTATGATAAATGTGAGGGGTAATTTGGTAATTTAACCGACTAGAGGGTATTTTCATAATTTTGATAATGGAGTAGGGTAGTTTGGTAATTATGACAATTAAGAAGGGCAATTTGGATAAGGGTGAAATGGTAATTATGATCATATAAAGGGGTAATTTGGTAATTTAACCAACCAAAGGGTAATTCGGTAATTTTGACAATGAAGAATGGTAGTTTGGTAATTGATAATAGAGGACGGTAATTTGGTAATTAACTAAATAAAGGGTTAATTTGGTAATTAGGATAATGAGGAAGGGTAATTTGACTAACTCAAGGATAATTTACTAATTATAATAAAGGAGAAAGGGCAAAGTGGTAATCTAACCAACTAAATGGAAAGTATATTAAGGGTAATAATTATGAAGGGGGATTAATGATCCAATAAGTATGAGAAATAACTTAGTAACCTAAATCGAGTAAGGGGTAATTTGGTAATTATGTAACAAGAGGGTAATATGGTAATTTGTCAAGTAAGGAAGGGATGACTTAGTAATTATCTAAATAAGGGGTAAATGACTAATTTGTATCTAATATGTTGTGATTGTAGAATTTTATAATATGACTCAAATAACGCTGATTAGCGAGGTAAGAGTATTTGATGATTAGTAAGTATCACGAGAACGAGTTCTAATTCGGAATTAAATGAGTTTAGGATGACCTTAATGATTCTTTCATGTTATCTTGGACAACCATTTGAATAAGAAATGTCTGATGATATTCGAACAATTAAAAGTGAATAATTATCTGATTATTGTGCTTATGTGATCACCTTTAATTAAGACACTAATACTTAAAGTGAAATACCTCGAGATCGGGAATGGTGGCTCTTTAGGAGTCGCTACCCTAAAGACGTGGTTTAGCCCACGATTATTTGGTATTTGCTAGGGTGCCTTTATGCCCCAGCCAGGCCCTATATCTACTCTATCTAGCTCTATGGACCTAGTTAGGGGGTATGCATACTTAAGGATTAGGTGTCCTTGTCGGTAGGGTACTGAGTTAGCTTTATGCACAAGTACGATCAGGGTACCTTTGCGTCCCTGGGTTGATAGTTGAAGGGTACTGAGTAGCTTTTATGCACCAGTGTGACCGGTGTACCTTTGTGTCCCGAGATCTTGATCTCTCTATCGAGGCAAATAAATGGAATTGTTGTGCTGATTAAAAGGGAAAAACACTAATCGTTAAAGTGAAAGATTAATGAGTCGGGCCCAGTTGAATTATATATTATAAGTACAGATCCACCGGATATAATAGTGGCCCACGATGTTTTACCCTGGATGATGTATATTTGTATTCCGATCCACCGGCCAGAATAGTGGGGTCCCGAGCTCAATAAATTTGATTTGGCTGTGAATGAATTGTGGAAAATACTAATCACTTATAATGGAATATGATGTGGGTCAGGGCCAGACCGGTCCACCGGCGAATAATAGTGGCTAGGAGCATTTTTTCCTACATGACCAGTCCACCAGCAAATAATAGTGGCCAGGAGCATTTTGCCCTGCATGACCGTTCCACCGGCTATAATAGTGGGGTTCCCGCACTCACACGAATAATTATAATCCGATATGATTGACAATGATGGATTAAGGGCTTAAGGCCCAGGCATACCAATTGTTCTCTATGACTTATTAATATTCGGTTGCTTTGTTAAGTATGTGGTTGTATAAACGTGGACATTCGGTATTTACCTTTCATTATGTATGTATATAGTATCGTGTGTTACATTGCGGATCTGTTTTTAAGTGTGTATTTAAAGGGGTTACTCAGTACCGTAGTACTGAAGGGTTCCATTCGAGGGGCTCCTGTCTATTCAATGGGTAGTGTCCCTTGCAGGTCGTTTTCAAGTGTTATTCAAGTGGGCTCTCGGGAAAGAGCGTAAGGTACTATCCGACAAATTTATGGTTTCAACGTATTTGTTGATTTGTAACCACCAGTGGTGTATTGTACTCTCATAAAATGTTTTAATGCGCTACTCTGATTTAATCATTGGTTTGAGTTTCTTGTAAGTTGTAATTTTCTCTTTTAGCCTTAGCACTTGGTACTGGAACTGTAGGAGTGAACCGGTCTGGTACTAAATGTGATAGTAATATCCCCAAAGTTCACAGTTTATTAATTGCTTCCGCTAAATTTCTTTTAATTAAATGAAATTTTTCAGTAGTGAATTTTGGGGGTGTTACACTACTCATGTGCTCTTTCACTTTAAATGATTAGTATCTTAATTAATATTGATTATCAAACATAGAACTCAGTCAAACAGATATGCACGTAATATAGGTCTAAAACCTCAAGTCCTGTCAAACCCTAATTACACCTCCTTTAGCGTTCATTCTCCCATGTTGGTTGTTCCACTCACATTATATTACAACATCTCCCAAATCCCATCATTAGTATCATACCCAAAAAATCACAACCCAATTCCCATGAGTTTGATTTAGTAATCTCATCCCGATATATATTAATCATTGAAGTATCCAAGTCCAAATCTCATAAAATTATCATATCACTTCACATAAATTTTTCATCATTTCCAATTCCAATAGATAACATCTAAACCCTAAAGATGGAATAATAATATTAGCATCTCAATATATCTTGCCCCATATTTACTATTAAACATTTAAGAACCCCAAATAATAATAATATTCCCATGAATTACTTAAGTTATTATTGTCATAGTTTAAGTCTCCTAACACATAAGTTACCAAACTTCCTTAATATTCCATAATGACCAAGTTACCCTTTAAGCATCATTAACACATTTATTTTATAAAATATTATACCTTCCATACGTATTATTTCTCCAAGTCCCCATTTATTATCATACCTCTTGAGAGACCTTAATCCCATTTACCACAACTCGTTCAACCCACATTTCATACCTTAAGTCATAATTTCACCAATATGACATTATCATTATTCAACCTATAAGTCATACCTTAAGTTATATTTTCACAAATATGACGTTCTCATCATTCAACCCATATTTCGTAACTTAAAATATAATTTCACAAATATGACATTGTCATCATTTAACCCATATTCCATACCATGGATATATTTCCACAAGTGTGATGCTATCATCATTCAACCATAGACATGTTTCCACAAGTATGATATTAACACCACTCAACCCATATTTCATGCTATAAGATGCATTCTCACAAATATGATATTATCGTCACAAATCATAACATAATGGTATCTCTTACAAATTATTATTTTCTTTCAACATAACATTCATAACATCACAAATTATCAATATCAACATATGTTACGTATTATAGCAGCAATATCATGAAAGGCAAATTTATCCATACAAGCAAACATCGTCAAAAGTCATAAGCATCGAATAGTATCCTTACCAACTAGGACACCAGGTTCTAAGCACTCAAATCCTAGACTTCCTCCTCCGTAGCTACTGGAAAACCACCTACAAAAATAATAAAATTAGGGTTAGGCTTGAAGAGTTGAATCGAAGGGGGAAAATCAAGGTAAAGAGGGTAAAAGTAGGTATAACCGTAGTCAAATGGGAGCTTGAGGTGTGTGGAGGTGTAGAGGAATGTCTGGTGGAGCTATGGTTAAATTTTTGTGGTGGTTGGTTGAGGTTTGGGGGTAAAAATAGGAATGTATGACCAAAGGAATGAGGTTGCACGGCTGTGCAACAGACGGTGTAGCTTCTGGTCAAGAGAAAACAAGATGCATGGCCAGGCGGTGCGGAATTTGCATGGTTATGCATAATCAGGCCGAGAGAAAATTTTTTGCACAGTCAGACGATGCAGGGGTTGCACGGCTTTGCAGTAGGGAATTTAAACGTTGTATAACCGTGTGCCAGGCTATGCACTGGCCATGCACACTACTACGCTGCAACACATGAAAGGGAGAAGGAGGAAAAAGAGGCGGCAGTCGGCGGTGATGGCTGACGATGGTGAGGGGGAAGGTCGGGACGACCTTAGTGGTCGGTCCACCGGCCAAAGGGTGGCGAGTGGCAACCGAGGTGGTGCACGGTGGTGGGAGATGGTGGTCGGAGGCTAAAATAGGGAAAGGAAGGAAGAAGAAGAAGAAGAAGAAGAAGAAGAAGAAGAAGAAGAAGAAGAAGAAGAAGAAGAAGAAGAAGAAGAAGAAGAAGAAGAAGAAGAAGAAGAAGAAGAAGAAGAAGAAGAAGAAGAAGAAGAAGAAGAAGAAAAGAAGAAGAAGAAGAAGAAGAAGAAGAAGAAGAAGAAGAAGAAGAAGAAGAAGAAGAAGAAGAAGAAGAAGAAGAAGAAGAAGAAGAAGAAGAAGAAGAAGAAGAAGAAGAAGAAGAAGAAGAAGAAGAAGAAGAAGAAGAAGAAGAAGAAGAAGAAGAAGAAGAAGAAGAAGAAGAAGAAGAAGAGGAAGAAGACGAAGATGAAGAGGAAGAGAAGAAGAAGAAGAAGAAGAAGAAGAAGACGAAGAAGAAGAGGAAGAGAAGAAGAAGAGGAAGAAGAAGAAGAAGAAGAAGAAGAAGAAGAAGAAGAAGAAGAAGAAGAAGAAGAAGAAGAAGAAGAAGAAGAAGAAGAAGAAGAAGAAGAAGAAGAAGAAGAAGAAGAAGAAGAAGAAGAAGAAGAAGAAGAAGAAGAAGAGGAAGAAGAAGAGGAAGAGGAAGAAGAAGAGGAAGAAGAAGAGGAAGAAGAAGAAGAAGAAGAAGAAGAAGAGAAGAAGAAGAGGAAGAAGAAGAAGAAAAAGAAGAAGAAGAAGAAGAAGAAGAATAAGAAGAAGAGGAAGAAAAAGGGGAGGAGAAGGAAGAGGGAGCTCAGTAATGGTTCTTTGGCACAAATATTAGCAGAGTGAGGCAAAACCAAAGAGAAATAGGGAGAGTGTGGGGGTATATATATATGTGTATGTGTGTGTGTGTGTGTGTGTGTGTTCGTGTGTGTGTGTGTGGTATGATTCAGGAAGAAGAAAAATAATAGGGAGGAGGGTGCATGTGTTCGATGGGGATGATGGTGATTGTGCAGCTGTATGGTGATGGTGATGGTTGCAAGGGATGGTTAGGGTAGGGTAGTAGCTATAGGGTAAGGGTGGTGATGGTTGATGGACGTGTTGCGTGAGAAGAAGAATAATGGTGGGGGAAGATGGGTGTGCGACAGGGAGGAGCAGGTTTGTAGAGATGGGAGAAGGAGGAGACGAAGGGGAAAGGTGATGGGTGATGGGTGATGGATGAGGGTGCAGAAAGGTGATGGGTGGTGGTGCAAGTGGATGCTGCAAGAGTTTCAGTTTGAGGTTGGCCAGAGAAGGAGAAGAAGGAAAGAAAGAAAAGGAAAAAGGAAAGAAAACAAAAGAGAAAGGATTTGGGGATTAGTTTAGGGTTATTTTAGATTAATCAAAGGTAATTAGGATTAGTAGAAATTTTAGCGGGTTTTGATTTCGGTTTATGAATTTCGGTTTATCAAAGTTAAGGTTTTCAGATTCGGTTAACGTTTAGGGATTAAGGATAGGCTAAGGCTAAAATAGGCTTTATTAGGATTAGAATCAAATTAGGGTGCTAATGACGCATGCTTATATTAAGAAAATTTTCGGGGTATTACACACGTGGTTATATTTTATGTGTTTTAAATGATTATGTTAATATATATTACGTGCTTTGCATGTCTATGTATTCATATGTATAAGGGCCTTAAGAATTGACACTTTGAACAAGATACTAATTGTTTAAAGAGAAATATTATATGAGCTGGGGCCAAAATGTTATATGTCCATTCCACCAGACATTAATAACGGCACATATGTGTTTTTCTTGAGAGGTGTTCCACACCGTTCTATCGTTTTAAGAATAGTAGAGTTCCTGGACCTACGTAAATTAAAATATGGTACTGAGATAAGCAATAATGAATAATAGGCAATCTAAAATAGGTTTACATATTTTTGTGAGTATGGGAATGACAAGGATATACATTGAGTTGGGCTCGAATACTATTGTTGGCTTGATCAAAGACAGGAGTGACTCAAGATATGTAGACCCAACCACCAATATTGATGGTTGAAGATTGCTCACCACTTTTCAAGATTCTCACTCTAGGGAATCATTTTTGTGAAGCTAGTGAGTGTGCGGACACCCTAGCCAAACTTGCTTTGGAATCTTTTATTGGTACTAGTAGAATTAACACTCCGCGTGGAGGTGAAATATGTTTTATACAAGGACTCCAGGAGAGTCTTGTTGCCTCAATGTTAACGATAATACAAATATAGGATATTTTATCCTACATTGTCTAAAAAAAGGGTAATGAAAGGATGACTATTGTTGACATCTATTAATATAAAGGTACTTGGTGAAAAAAAGGCTCCATGTATACGATGTACATTTGCTAAATTTAGAGTTATATTGAAATGCCTAAAAATCCTAATTTTAGAAATTTTGGCCAAATAAGGATTTAATAGGAAAATTAATTAAATAAATTATTTTTATTAAAATAAAAGGGAATTAATTAGGGATAATCAAGAAGAAAATAATAAATATTTTAATTAGAAAAAAATTGGGTGTTTTACTAATTAAAATGGAATATAGGAAAAACCTTTCAAAAACCATAAATTAACCTAAAAAGGGAATTAAATATTATTTTATTAAATATTATTATTTTTAAAATATTCCAAAAATACCCAAGCCAAGCTATTATCCCTTTTCTTCTTCTTTTTCCTTTTTCTTTCTTCCTTTCTTTTCTTCTTCTCTTTTTCTTTTCTTTTCCCCCGAATTGGGCCTGTCCTGCGGCCCAATTGCCCTACCCTTTCTCCTTCAGCGCGACCCGCCTCAGAACACCGCGTTTTGACCCCTGTTTTTACCTTCTGTCGCCCGGTCCGATTTTCCCCTTCTTTTTTTCTTTTCTTTTCTTCCTGGACCGTCGGTCCACGCCCACCTCTTTCTTCCTCCTTCTTCTCCTTCCCCGTTGACCTGCAACTCCACCCCAACTCCTTGGTTTTTCGCCGTCGATCACCCCATTGATCGACTGTTTCTCTCCTCTCTCCTTCCCCCTGACTCGTCGGCCACTTTGACCCAATCCATTTCCCTTCCTTCTTGCACATGACCCCTTCTTTCTTGCGCAACCACCCTATGCCACGTTTGAATTTCGTTGGCCTCTCGTTGTCGGTCGTGCCCTCTCCTAACTGCCCTATTTTTTCGTCACCCCTTTGACTGATTCCCCCCTCCTTTAGTCTATAAATACCCCCTTACCAACCCTAGACTCGAGATTTTTCTCGCAGCCCAGAAAAATTTCCCCATGCGCCACCGCCCTTTCAAACACTGGTCCCATCGCCGTCGTCCAACATCGCCATTCGAAACACCCTCAGAACCACTCCCTACATCACCCTCTACCTAACTATACCTCCTTTCTCCCTTGATTTGCCCTATACGAGCCACCCCGACCGTGCAAAGTAACCTTCTTGACCAACCATTCCTACCATCTCCGCCGCCATTTGCACCACCATTAACCACCACTTCTGCGGTAACCATTGCCTCCTACACCTCCCAAAAACACCTGCAGACCTTCCTCTACCTCCCCTACCATTCTTTTCCTCTTCCTCCCTTTCTTCCTTTCCTCCCCTTTCGGCCACCACAATCGTCGTCGTGTGCCGCCACCTTCATTCCACTCCACTCCATCTAAGCAACCATCAACACCCCAACTTCCACCCTCTTTCTCCCCCTCCTCTTCCTAGCACTTAACTCTCTCTCTTTTCTTCTCTTTTTCTTGTCACCGTCGTGCACCACCGATGGTGCTGCCTGTCACCACCAACCGAAGGTAGTACCTTAAACCCTAATTATACAAGCTTTGTTTATTTAATTTTAATATATTACTATTATTTCAATTATTATTATTATTATTATTATTATTATTATTATTATTACTATTGAGGGCCAAAGCCCTGTTTTGGTTTTTATTTCGATTATTTTAAATATTAGTATTATTGTTATTATTATTATTATTATTATTATTATTATTATTATTATTATTATTTCAATGTAGGGTCGAAATCCTACTTTACATTACTTTCGATTAATATCATTATTGTTATTATTATTTCGTAATATTAGTATTCTTTTATTATTACTATTACTACTTTATTATTACTACTACTACTACTACTACTACTACTACTACTTCTATTATTATTATTATTATTATTATTATTATTATTATTATTATTATTATTATTATTATTATTATTATTATTATTATTATTTCGGTGAAGGGTCGAATCACTTATTTCACAATTATTTTGAATTATACCATTATTATTATTATTATTAATGTCATTATTATTATTATTATTATCATTATTATTATCATTATTATGTTTAGTATCATTATTATTATTAGGGTAAAAACTTTAAACCTTACATTATCATCTTTTCCAATATTACTATTATCCTTAAAAATATTAATATTTAGTTAGTGTTACTAATATTATATTATTATTTTATCTACAACCCTAATCTTAGAATAAATTAGAAAATTATAGTATTTTTGGTAAGAGGGAATCTAATCCTTAGTTTTTCCCTCTTATAGGAGATATCAGTCAAAACCCTAAAGAGGCATAGGAGCGTGCTCCAAGACCGGTGTCGTATTAGGTAAGGGTGTAGCAAATGCCTTATATATGTAATGTGTTTTGTATGCCATGTGCCATGATATGTGCTATATCTTATGTGTATTGTTATAATTATTTTATGTATAGCGTGGCTTATAATTGAAGTATGTTCATGTATTATTTTATAGCATGCATATAATATGTTTGAGTTGTAATTATGATGTGGTCCTTTAGGACATGCATGCTAGGTTATGTAATGTGATGATATGGAGTGAAAGGATGTGGATTTGACCTAAATGTTGCATGACCATGAGTGGAAGAATCTAGGGTTTGTATGGACGAATCTAGGGTTTTGCATTGAGGAATCTAGAGTTTTACATAGAAGAATCTAGGGTTTTGTATGGATAAATCTAGGGTTTTATATAGAAGAATTTAAGGTTTGCATGTGAGAATATGGGGTTTTGCATGTGAGAATCTAGGGTTGTGCATGGGAAAATCTAAGTACATATGGAAGAATCCAGGGTTTGCATGGGTGAATCTAAGGTTTCATGTGGGAGTTTAGGGTTTGCATAAAAAAAGTTTGAAGGGTTGCATGGGATATATAAAATATGCATGGGGGTAAATTCTACGTATGGAGAGTTGATTTGGGGTGTGAGGAAGGTAGTGGAAGTATTGTTTGGGTGTTTGAACACTTTGGATGAAAAATAGTACGTGGGATAGTATAAGGGTACATGGGAGACTGAGCTCGGGTTTGGAGTGGCCAACTAAGGTTTGGCGTGGCTACTTAGGATTTCGTGGTCAAACATGTACTTGGTGATTAAAGTGTGATGATGAGGGTAGAATCTATGGGTTGTGATGTGTGGAGTGTTAAAATGATTTGGGTTGTGTGAGGTGAAGCATAATGGGCCATATAGACCTAACTTAGGGTTTATGGGGAAAACCCTAGAGTGAGTGGGCTGGAGGTGAAAAGTAATGGGCCTTGACCCACATACATGGGAGATGGGCTCTAGTGTGAGTTAGGGTAAGGAAGAAAGGATGTTGGGTTAAGTTAGGAGGTGCATGAGTCTCATGATGTGGGACGGGACCTTTTGGAGGATAAGCGTAGAGGGAGTTAGTCATGCATATCTAGAGTGAAACTTATGAATAAGACACTTAAGACATTAATCCTATAAAGTGGAAGATTATTGAGCCGGGCCCAAACCGATCCACCGGTAAGGAATAGTGATTAGGGTGTCCCGCCCTATAAGTGACCGATCCACTGGCTATAATAGTGGTTAGGTGCATTTTGTCCTATATGTGACCGCTCCAACGGCTAGAATAGTGGAGGATTCCGAGTTCAATAAACCAAACCCTGAGTTTGCTAAGACACATAAAAGAAACAAAGTACTTACAGTGGAACACCACGCGAGCAGGAGCCAAACCGATCCACCGATAAGGAATAGTGGTTAGGGCGTTCCGCCCTATAAGTGACCGATCCACCAACTAAAATAATGGGGTTCCCGTACTCGCATAGATTGATAAAAGGCATGGTGTGAAATTAGTTATCACCAGAGATTAATTAATTTATTAATCCAAACTATAAATGGACCCTTATGTACTTACTTGAATGATCGCATGCTATTACATTATCATGTTGGACTATATGCTTTTGTATGTTAATCTTAGTGCACGACTACCTTACTCAGTACGTAGTGCACTGATCACCCTTTTCATGGGTGTTGCTCATTCCCATGAGCAGAAGGCCCTTCTGACTTTGTGCAGGTGGGTGATACTTATTTTGATGCCTTCGATGTTTATGAGGCATTAGGCGGGGCCGAGTGTTAAGCATGTACTTCGCTCATGGATCGAGAGTGGTGTGGTCAGACTTCCCATTTATGATTTTCTATCTTTGTTTTTAGTTTTCTAAGACATATTTTTATCGTCTGTACACTTATTTTCTCTTAAGAAACTTTGACTGTGTACGCTGAATTATGACTCTTTGATTTCGCACTCTGAATTTTATCTTATGGTCGTTTAATGCTTATTTGAAGTCTTGTTTAAATTCGATTTATATTTATTATTATTTTCCTTTTAGCCTTAACATTTGGTACTGGAACGTCCGGAGTGAACCGGTCTGGTACTAAGTGTGGCGGTAACATTCCAGAAATTCACAGGTTTTAATTGAAGTTAAATGCTTCCGTTTAAAAAAAATAGTGAATTTTGGGGTGTTACATATATGGTATAATATTTATAACATTAAAATGCAAATAATATACCTTAATAAATTATCCATCAATCTAAAGACTAACAAATTCCCACCAAACCTTTCGTGAACGACCTTTAAATGCTTAGGGGCGTTCATGGATCAAATATCTATACTAAAGTTTTGGAGATTTGACATTCCATATCATAGATAATCTAAAACTATCCGATATTTCAATATCACATTATAAATCATCACATTGATAGATAATAAAATAACCCAATTTGAACCAATATGTAGCAAATTAAAATGATAATAATACTACATAATAAAAAATTGACACAAGCATTAAATTATGTATATCTAATTCACATTTTCAAATATCCAACAATAGTCAAATATTTAACCAAATAAAAAATCTTATGATTATAAAATAAAAAATCCTCAAAAGCATGAAACAATATGTAAATTATCCATCTCGATCAAATTCCTTACCCTTAAATTTCACTATTCGAACTAAAAGGAAGAATGTTATACATATTCATAATTTTATACAATAAAATATCATGACAATGAATATATATGTACATATTTGTCTGTATAATTTTGTGGATCAGATATTTAATTTATTTCAACTTTCATTAATTAAATAATTTATTTGAAGTTTCAAGTTGAGTTCACTTGTTAAATCGATTTATCAAATCTAAAGAAAAATTTTAACACTAACCTCATACCATTTTAACCTCTAAACAACAAAACTTCAACAGTGACCAACATCTTCTATTTGTGATGTCATCGATGGTGGTTGAAACTAATTCACAGCTACCTTAGTTTGGATAACACGATTTCTATTCCCATCACCGACTAGAGATAATCATATTATTTATTTAATTATTCTTTTAAATAATTTTAATATTTGATTCTTAGTGTAAGAATTTTACATTTGAAATTTACTTTTACCAATTTCTATAATAATACACACTAAGGCATTAGCCAAACACTATTACTTCTTAATGTAATGTTAATGCATGTTATATTTTAGGTAAAAAAATGCATGCAATATTCAATAATTCCATCATCTTATAAATATAGACTAGAATTTTATTTTACTCTGTTATAAATATAGATTTGTCTCTTTATTTATTTAATACAATATTTTTAATTAAACGTTTATCTTTTTAATAGGGGGAGATTATTTTTTTAATGTGTATTATCTTAAATAAGTTTATTTTTGTGGGACGTCGGATATTATTTGACAAATGAGTTATGTGATCAATTTTTATTTTAGAAGGCTTAGTTGTAAATTATGATTAATCTACGGTCACGCGTCCAGGAAATGACCTCACTGGTCACCAGCGTTGTACGGGGACGGGAAGAAATGCGAAAATATCATTTCTTAAAAATTTAGAAAACGGGAATGTTATAAAACGTAAATTTTTTTAAAAAATATTATATATATATTTTTTAAAATATATCAAATCTTCTATAATTAAGAGAGAAAAATAAAAAATTATTACTTATATTAGTTAATTTTAATCATTAATAATTTTTTTAATAAAAAATTAATTAAATAATTTTAATTTAAATTCTGTACCAAACTTAAAAAAAAAGGGAATATTTTTAAAAGAAGAAATATTTGCAAAATATTTCGGGAACGGTACACCGCACCCAACTGCCGTCCCGCGCATCACTGCCCGTCACCGCTGCCCTTAGTTAAGATTCTTCTAGAATAATTTGGCGTACGGCAGCGTACCCAATGAGCCCATGCTATCAAATAGCGACTGCAGCCCTCGTCCGCGCGCCCTGCGCGGCCTGTCACCGCACGATGGTAGGGGTAGTACAGTAAACTGCGACACCCACGATCGACTTGCGGGCCAGTTAGTGCCCCCCGTCTCCACGCCCTCCTATAGGCTCCGTTTGGATTGGGGTGAATCGAGGTAGGGGTAAACATTAAAAATTAACCTAGGTGAAGGGAATTGAGGTGAATCGGGGTGAATATTTTAAAATTCTGTTTGGATGATATTAAACTAACCTGGGTGAATCGGGGTGAATGTTTTAAAATTTTCGTTTAAATTGAGGTAAATGAAGATTATAATAATAAAATAAATGATATTTATACCCTTATATTAAATAAATAAGTCATATTGAGGGGTATTTTAGTCCTATTAAGTCAAAAATTTACTTATTCTTTCACCTTCACCTCCGTTACCCCCGAAATTGGAGGTTAATAAAAACGAAGTTAATCGAGGTGAATGGAGGTGAAACATTAACCCCGATTCACCTAGGTTAAAACATTAACCTGATAGCCAAACGGGGTGAATCAATTGATTCACCTCCGTTCACCCCGATCCACCCCAATCCAAACGGGGCATATAATGTCCACTATTTTCTCCCTCTTCCTCTCGAAAAGTCCAACCACCTCAAATTGACCGCCCTACATTTCCTTTCCCTCTGTCCGGAAGATAAAAAAAAGGAAAATGCCTTTCTGCTATATCCTAATGCAAAATCAAACAAGAAGAATTCAAAGTCATGTAATTATTCGCGAGTTAGATTTGAAAATTGCGACAATTTAATACTGTTTCTATTTTTGCTTGGTTGTCTGCTGTTATTGCGATTTCCGTGGAAGATGATGATCGAAACCGCTCTTGAGTTTCTCCTACCGTCATTATGGGAGATCGAAGTAACGGCGGCGGCTGCGGTGTTTATTATTGTCGCTTATTGGTACTTTTCGATCGTTGTCGGTGGATTTGAAGGTATTGATGATCGGGCGTTCGGCGATAATTCGCTTGGGTCTCATATCATTGACGGTACCAAAGATAAGGTAACATGTTACTGCTTTGTTTTGTGAATCTTATCTTCCTTTCAAGCCCAATCTTAGTATCTTGTTTCGTCCGTGCTGCGATTATCTCGAAGTACTCTGGTTTTTAATTAATGCTTCGTAGTGGAAGTGCATGTTGGACTTATTTTGTTTCCCTTGAGAGTTGGAAAAGGGGTGTCATCATTCATCATTTCGCCACTGGTATGTGGCACTGATTAGTCCCTTGGCAATTGGTTAGCGAAGAAATGTGATACGGAATCACTTTTTGGGGTTTAAAATATCTTTCTCTGGGCTAACCATGAATGTAAACTTGACGATTCTTTAATTTATCGTGAATGAGCTTCTTATAATTTCGAGGCACTTTTAGATCATTTTCATTTTGGGAACTATTTTTTCGACCGTTCTCATTTTGGAAACTTGATATCTTTTCTATCAAGTGCCCTTACAAGTTTATGTATATTTTAATCATTTCGGATACACTTTTCATTACTGCGGTAAATGAAAATTTATCATGAATCTCATTTCTGTAAAATTTTGATGATATGAAGAATCATGCGTCTACTATCGCATAGATTCTTTACTTGCATCTCATCTTTTTGGCCTTGAAGCCAAACTTGAAAATAATGATGCACCTTAGACCGTTCACCTAAATATTGTCTAATTGGTTCCCTGCGCATAAATTAGGAGTGTAGTTCTTAGCTTCACTTCATCTATTTCTACCGAGTTATCATCCTGTTTGAAAGCAAATGACTGTTGTGCATATACTTTCTATTATTATTTATCATTTCAATTTTTCCCCATTTGCTCGTGCTCCCATCCATGTCGTGCATAAGATCAGCTATCTATTTATCGGGTCAAGTTTTCTGCTTCTGGTGAGATCTATTAATCGATCTATGTTAAGGTCTCAGTGTCTATGAACTCGAAGGTAAATGAGGAAAGCAAAAAGACTTTAAAAGCATTTATGAAACCTGTGTAGATATTTACTGAACTTAAAAAGTGAAAACTGGATCGCAACATGATCGATTGAACCGGTTTGGTGGAGGGTTTCAGCTAGCAGGACTGAGTTGGATTTCATTCCCAAATCCAACTCGTTCCGAACCCCTCTCATTGATTGTGTTCTAATATTATATCATTATTATAGATCCAAAGTTTTTCTTGCATATGTTTGAGCTTCTCAAAATGTGGCCATTCTTGATGATTTGTGAAAAATGTTCCAAACTCAGTGAGGAGTACCAGAAGCTGACTACATCCTGATGAAATCTTGTCATGTACGGATTGATATTGTTTCTTACACAATGAATATGTACACAATATGATAAAGACGCTCCTCTTTTGTTACTGCCATTGATGACACATTTTGGGAAGTCTTGCTTCTGTCAAGTATATGAAGTTGGAAAATATCCTAAATTGGTTATTGGAAATTGATGATCCTGAGTAAATCTCTCTTTATGTCTTTCTCTTCTTGAGACTTCCTTATTATACTAGATTTGTAGTTTCGTCCTGCTTGTATTATGCATAATCTTTGGCCTCATAGATGTTAAATGTGTGTGATGTCTGCTAGAAGGCTGCTTTTTAGTTTGTGATATGGACTGTCTTACTTATGTTAGATATCATGGAGTAATTTCAAACTTTTATGACGTGCAGTTCTGGACTTATTTTGTAGATTGGGTTGTCAAGAGGTGATGCTCCATGCAATGCAGGATACTTGATTAAGGTATATGTACAATCTTTTAATTGTTAAATAACATATATGATCCCTCTCACCCCCCTCTCTTATTGTATAACCTTTGACCTATATTCATATGCTGGGCAGATCGGCAGGTACTTTCTCATCAAAGCATGTTTTTAAAAAGAACTTTTACTTGGCTGTCTGGAAACAAATAATGGTCTGGGGTTAGGGTTGGGGAGAAAGAAGATAACAAAATACTTATCTAAAAAAAATACACAATCTGTAAATAGTCAATAGAGCATGACCTACATCTTGTAATCTGGAAATGACATGTGTTTTGGCCTTTTATGGTATTGTATGGTGTCTTTGATTTTTCAGGTTGAACTGATGGCTGCTAAGAATCTTGTTGCAGCAAACCTGAATGGCACTTCAGATCCCTATGCCATTGTGACTTGTGGTACCCAGAAAAGATTCAGGTGATTGATATGGCAGTTTTTTTTTTTTTTTCATCTTTCTGTAAGTTTATTGTGTGGATGCATAACATTGATTCCAATGCAAATGACACTCGTAGGAAATCTATAATATCCATCACATTGACTTCAGAGGAAGAGTATTGTTTTTGATTTATCATGAGATTTCATATTAGTTAGTAATCATATGCTGAAAATAGAATTGGAATGAGCAAATCTATTATATTTGTCTTTCGAGCTTATAACATAAAAACACATATGTTCATTGCATGGTGGTTAAAATTTCTACCCAGATCTTATGATTACACTATCTAAAAGCTACCAAACAATGCGAATGATAGGTAGAATCATAGAATAGGAGAATCATGGTGGGATCAATAGGACCTTAAGATCTTAGTTAGGATCATGCGGTATTGTATAATCGCTATAATTGTTATCTATTTGGCCGTACAATCTATATCCCTTCTTATTTCCACCATATATCTTTCATACTTCTAATTGGGTCCGTATTCTGTTTTTGCAAATTACACATTATGTTACTTTTTAGTCATGTTCATTTATGAAGGTATGTCCATATTTCCCTTATTATTTCCACCGCATATATATTGGAAAAATTAGGTCGTTTTTCAAATTATGTCCTTAAGGCTTACATACATATGTGT
Source organism: Tamarix chinensis (assembly GCA_030549775.1). NCBI lineage: Eukaryota > Viridiplantae > Streptophyta > Magnoliopsida > Caryophyllales > Tamaricaceae > Tamarix > Tamarix chinensis. Next base: position 68,588,913 of record CM060182.1, read on the forward strand.
GACTTATTGCTTTTCACTAATAACTATTCGTTCATAAGTAATGAATTAAGTGTATTTTCACATTTGTTTAAGGCAAATATTTTGGCGTCTACATATCATGTGGTATAGCATGTTGGGAGATTCCTAGGGATTTAAATTAGAAAAACTTCTCCTACCCAAATTATACTATAAATTAAGATTTTCTCTCATAATGTAGTATTTGAAAAATTCAAATCAACCTTTAAATTGAAAAGACCATTTTTTTCCCTGCAATATTCAACAAGCCAGCAATTGTATCTTTACCTTTATGCTATTACTATAGTTGCCTATAATTGTATCTTTATATGGTAGTACTATAGTTGCCTATAGTAGTATCTTTATATTTCTATATGATTATAGTTTAGCTTCTTATAATAAGATCTTAAAATAGTTTCAGTTAAGAATATTTTGATGTTCATGGTACTATCTTTATCAATGTACATTAGTATTTTATATGCCTATATTACAATATTTATGTTTAGTTTCATATAGTATTATCTTAAATGTTTATGATACTCCCATTGGTTTTAAATAATTTTCGTTTAGGAGTTTGATTTTGGTTATAAATAAGTGTTGTTTTATATATACAAGGTAAATTTTGGACTATTTTTCCTACTTTACCTTTTAGTATTAATTACTCCATAATCTCTTATGTATTTATCTCTTTCCAACAATAATTATTATTTTTAATGTATTTTAATAGGGATAATTTGGTCTTTTAGATCATTTTTTTTATTCTTGTGTCAAAAGTTAAGATAACACTTATATAAAACTATCAATAGTGGTACTTTTATGTGTTTATAGTAATATATTCGAATCCATATAGTAGCATTATCCAATATGTTTTTCTTATTAACATATATAGTATTTATTTAATCGTCATAAATACTAAAGGATAATAGTTATTATACCTTTTAATGCCCATTCCATAATTCAAATGACTTGTATAAAAAAGGATCAGGAACCTGAATTGATACAACCCAAACTATGTTTTTACCCTTACCATCATCATCATCATCATCATCATCCTACCTCTTGACCACAAGCTGGGAGGAAGCATGTGTAAGATAGCACAACTCAACAAAGGTTGATGTTATTATTATTATTGACTGAGTGTTGATGCAAAATAACAATAAAAGGGTCCAAATTCTATTGAAATAGTGACATGAATATATCAAAGTGTATGGTGCTATTAGTTATAGATTTCTATTTAGTTCTCCTTATTTTTCTTTTGTTATATTTTTGGCGTTTAATGTAAATGAGTTTCAAGTTTTGGTTTGTGGATGGTTGTTAAGCCAACTTATTCTGTATGTCGTAGTTCAAACTCATTTTATTTATTTACTTTATCTTAATTCTTTTAATGATGGCATTTACATTCCACTTCACTTGATGTTGTCTTTACCTTCAATTATTGTTATTGTTTGTGTTCTCTTAGAAGATAACAACTTGCATTTAGAAATAAATAAATTTTTGCAGTTTCAATGTTTGTGATTCAATTGTGAGGTTACCCAATGGTCCGTTGTAGAATTTTCATTTTGACAACATAAACTGAGATCATTACGCCATGAATAATGATAAGTTCAAATGTAATAATTTTGTTGGTTTTCTCAACTTTGAATCCCAAAATGTAATCGATAATTGAGTTGACTTCATTTTGGCACAATGGCATTACTCGAACTACTTGAAAACCCTATATTATAACACCACTCTCTTTTTTCTCATTCTTGGAAAAGGGTAAATATTCTTTTGTTGAAGTTATTATTCCCATAGATGGGAACTAAGGTATTTGATGCAAGGCTACTTGTAGCCTTGGGTTTCTTACAAATTTCAACACTTTGAAAAAAATAATGAAGTACATAGGTCCCTCTTATTTATTGACTAAATGATTGGGAAGATAAACTTGGGTTAATAACAAAAGATAACAATACTTAAATACTTAAATAGCTGAGACTAATATGATAACGATATGTACCTAACAGATAACTAATACTCCTAAACCTGCATGACCTACGGACAGAGGTATATCCATGAGTATGTGAGGCTACTTTCTAGTGGACCAGTGGGTTTTGACTTCGGGCGCTATGAGGGGGGTGAAGTGTAGAGTGCATCAATATTGGCATGAAATATGGCTTGCCCATCATTGTTTCACGCTTGCTACTTGCTTTTGATTTGCTTTGGTCTAATGTGCTATTGTAGATACAACTAAAAGAGAAGCTAACTGCAAGAGCTGGTATCAGGTTATTTTGAGGGGAGGGGGGTATCATTGGGGCCTTCTTAAGTGATTCTGTTTGGAGAGGGTGTACCGTGTACTTGAGCTGATTCATTGTCATCCTTTCTAGATTGAGGTAGTTGTGTCTCCTTCTTAGCAGTTATTCAAGACCAAGCATCTTGATTGGTTCTGTCAATGGGGATGCTATGAAGTCTTTTTATTGCTTTCAATACATCAAGATGCCTCCTCTGCATTTATTAGACCTTTCCTTTTGTCATGCAATGAACATTTTACTCAAGGCTGTGTACAAGTGTTTAAATTATAGAGTTGATGAATGTGATGCTTCATGCATTAATGTATTTTCTTGTTAACACTGCAGTTCAATGGTTCCTGGTTCTAGAAACCCTATTTGGGGAGAGGAGTTCAATTTTTCTGTTGACGAGCTTCCTGTCCAGGTACATTGTGGTTTCAGTATGTCTATTAGTTTATGTTTAAGAAAGATTTTGCTAGTCCCTAGTGCCTGATATCAGTATTTCATTTTTTTCAGTTTGTGTTCGCAAGTAATTGATTATTGGAAATGTTCTCTCTGCCGTCATTGTTGGCCTCTCGTGTATTAGTTACTTTGTCTAAATTGTGTGGAGAATCAATATTTTTGTCTCCATGAGTATATCTGGTTATTGGGAGGGCTTGGGCTGGGTCGGGGCTGGGCCGAGGTTGGGTTGGATCGGGTCACGGGTTGACCTGGTCATTTGTTTGTAGGCCTTGATGGACTTGTGTCAACACTGGGCCGGGCCGGACCAGCCTACCAGGTCAACCCATGGGCCTTATTCTTTTTATATTTTATATTTATTTCTTATTTAGTTGTCTATTTTTAGTATCTTTTATAAGTAAAAAAAAAATAGAATAACTACATTTACTAATTCTAATATTAGCTTATTGAATATTTATTAAACAAATTCGCTTGATATCTTATTCTATCAAATCATCACTTCTAAATAGCATATTAGAATAGAATTAGTTTTTATATGCTTAGATAATATCTATAAAGTCAATTTTTATATTTATTATCATTTTTAATATAAAAATACTTTAGACTTAATATGAATTTGATGCTAATCTATTTTTAACACTTCAATTGTATTTTAAGGAAAAAAAAAGAAGTGAGTCTTTTTGTACTATTATTTACCACAACCTTATAATTATTAATATTTCCTAAAAAATGGCAATTTAAAAAAATATTATTTTAAAAGTAGTTTTTAAATATGATTCATTATTCAGGGAATAAGTAATGTCAAATGACGGTTATTATATTTTTATTAATGGATAGGTGAATACTAAATTAAAGAATGATTGGGTCGGTAAAAGTCTACAGGTATCCATGGTCTTTTTAGGGTCAGAAATAAAAAATGCCCACTCATACCTTGGGCTCTTTGGACCAGGTTTTACTGGACTGGGTCTATTTGGGCGGGCCTTCTATTAGTTGCCCAGGTTTATCATGAGCTATTAGTATTTGACTGTATAGTGTATTTTCTTCAAATTATACTTTTTTTCAATCTTTAGATTATATAATCTGATGATATTTAGTTAACTGAGTTGTACACTGAATTGGTTAGAGTAATGCCATTTTAATTTAATTGCGCACCAAATATTTCTGTATTTGTTTTGATTTTTCTATTGCTTGAGCTTTATCATTCGTCTTGGAATATTGTGTTTTTTAACAATTGGACTGAGTGTTTTTGGTGCTTATGAGTACAGGTTAATGTGACCATATATGATTGGGATATAATCTGGAAAAGTGCAGTTCTTGGTTCTGTTTCAGTTCCCGTTGAAAGCGAAGGGCAAACTTGTTCAGGATGGTTCTCATTAGATAGTCCTTCAGGACAGGTATGTCTACCTTCCAGATTTCCATCTTCCATTGTATTCATCTTTGATTCTATTCGTCTTTCAGTTATAGTATTTGTTCATTCAACCAATATGTTTACCAGGTTTGTCTTGATATCAAAACAACAAAGTCTTCCAGGTACCGTGTTACTTTATGTTTCGATTGTGCTTCAGTTTCTATTCATTTACAAGTAAGCATGTTTCTACAAGTGATAATGCATTTCAAATTAAGAATTCTTACTTTCAGAAATGCAAGTGTTGTCTACAGTAGCAGGCAAACCGGTCTGTGATGATGTCATATCGTGATATAATACTCTGTCCCATAATAATATAGGCTAGGTTTCCATTTTAGTTTGTCCCAAAATATAGTCTTGTTTCGATGTTTATTTTGTTTATTCTATGTAAGACCCTTAATTAATTTGCAACGAAAACATAACTTTCTCTAAAATAATTAATAATTAATGCCACTGATTTCCAATGTGAAAATATGATAAAAAAAACATAATAAAATTTACCACAAACATACTATGAATTAAACATGTGAAAATCTAAATAAGCTTATTTTTATGGGCTAGAGGGAGTATATCAACTCTTAACCCAGGACTGTAGTTGATTCAAAGTGATTGCTAAAATAAAGCATTACCATTGCATATTCTTGTTATGGTAATTTCCCTGGAATGGAAAACTAGCCCTCTATTTTCGTGGCTTCATTAATGTCGAGACAAGTAAAGAACACTTGTCCTGCTTGAAGTTAACGTGGGCGTGTCGCTTGCACTACTCTGATCATGTGTAGTCTTGAATTCCTGCCTGTAGGTTTCCTGGGATAATATCTAGGAGTAACCTTTTTCTTTTTGTGATTATGAATAGAGGCTGGCCTGGCTGCAGCCAGAAGTTGTGCTGCCTGACAACAAAGGATGGGTCGGACTATACGGAAAAGTCTGTAAAATTCCCTTGCCTTCATAGTACCTATATGTTGGAGGCACAATATATCTTTAGAGAAGTGATTGTGACATTCATGTCTCTAGTTTCCTTGTAGTGTGAGAGGGGAAGGCTGATTTTGTTTCGTTGCAGGAAGAACCAAACAAAGCTTTAGTAAAAGTTATCCATCAGTTTTTTGTTTACTCATGTCTCTCTCTTTTCCTTTTGAATATCTGAATTCTTTCTTTTCTGATCTCTTCAAGGTTTGGTTAAACGTGCACCCATGAGTTGTGTTCATTGGTCTTGTAACAAAAGTTTTCTATTCTTCTAAATAAATGAAGCATGTAATAATGATGCTTTATATAGCTTTTCACGTATCTATTGTGATATTCAATCAGCTTGTCAATGCTTGTTTTTTATTTTTAATTTTATTATCAAGAGCTTTGTGTTTAGTGGTTATGAAATTACGCATTGCAGGGATTTGAATGGTTATGTTGGTGCTAATGCTCGTCGGAGAATTTCTATGGATAAACAGGGCCCCACTGTAGTTCATCAGAAACCCGGGCCTCTGCAAACTATATTTAATTTACCAGCTGATGAGGTGTGTTGTATTGAGCTTCTGCATAGTGATAAGCATCTGTTAATGGAGAGTTAATATTACTTTTATGTGGCATTTCATTGGTTAGTCCTGAAGTGGTTTTTTGTCATCATTTCTGTTTCCAGGCTTTCAGGTTGAAGATGTTGTTTCGAACCCTAAGTGTGTTTGCCTAAGGCTAGTTAGGTTTAGATTTTTTATTTTTATTTGTTTGTTTCTTGAAATTGAAAACGAGATTAAGGGAACTATTAAAAAAAAGTAGTTTTCAAGTTTTTGGCTTGAAAAAAAAAAAAGAAAAAGAATCACCACTGCCAATCCTATTGACATCACTAGGCCTTTCATGCCCCCACATGCTGGCAACACCACTAACCTCTATCAGTCACCACACCGCCATCACCCACCAGCCTGGTAATTTGAATGATAACAGTTTTGAGAGGTTGAAAATTATTTTCTTAGAAATATAGTTTTCAGAAGAAAAATAATTGAAGTTGCAAATGATACTGGATGTTTTCCATGATTCTGTGTGGTCTATCATTGGTTTTGGCGCAGCAGCTGATTAGCCTCTGCAACTGCAGGTTGTTGAACACAGCTATTCATGTGCACTGGAGAGGTCATTTTTGTATCATGGGCGTATGTACATCTCTGCTTGGCACATTTGCTTCCACTCTAATGTATTCTCCAAGCAAATGAAGGTTGATCCAACACTTTAAGCATGATTATTTCTGTACTTTTGTTATGAGGAGTTACTGATTCCTTGACACTATGCCTGATTATAATAAATATGATATATGATTAATGTTTAATTTTACCATGAATGACCAAATAGGGAATAAAAAAAAAAGAAAATTGTCAAATTATAGCTCTGTTTGAGACAAAATAGAGTATGAAGAAAATGAGGCTGAAAAAAAAATCCTCAGGCCCAGCATACTAGTAGTAAACAAGATAAGTAGATGTGGATGAAAGTATTTCAAAGCCCAGAGAAGACGATCAGGTTGTATTATAACTGATGCAAGCAAAAGAGTGCTATAAATTGGATTTCTACAAAAATGTGAATGTTAGACTCACATGTGTTATGATGACATAGGCATCAATATATGCACTACTAATAGCTTGTTGGGGAAGAAAACCTTGAAATCAATCAGTTAGGAATTTCTATAAACAGAATTTTCAGTGAGAATTTCCTGGCACAATTAATGAACAGTGAGGGGAAGGGAAAAAATCAGACCAGAATTTATATTTAGAAATCCAGGCTTTTGAAACCCTGGTGCCTCCAATGTTACATTGTGTTTTCCTGCCCTCCCCTTCGGTATTTATATTTCTGTCCCCTGCCTAATGGTGACTCAGCATATCCTAACCACCTACTACCCTCACGTAACCACCCCTTCAATTAAGCAGAAAAGAAATAAAACAGATAAAATAGAACTGAGGATAATGTCTAATTTGTCCCTGTTCCCCACCACATGCCATCTTAGGCCTCTGCTCACCTACCCGGCCTTGTTTGCCCTCCTCACAAAGGTGTATTTCACCAATGGCCTATCACAATCATGCTAAGGACTTCCTTTAACCTAATCTTTTGAAACTTTGTTAAAATAGAATCGTAGATGAACTAAGAAACTGGGTAGAGTACTCAAATATCCAATGGCCTTATTTTGTCTTCATATGTGCCCAATGCTCTTATAAAAATGAAAGAAAGTTGTACTGTGAAAGGTAGAAAAAGTCCAAAATTAATCTTATGTTACCAATATATTGCCATCTTCCGTTTGCGATTACCTCTTTTGATGTGGTGCTATGGTGTATGGTACACTCTACTTGTAACACTCCAGTTTCCTTTACATTGTTGACGTATGTAGTTGTATGAGTAGCATCCCTAATCATACCTTGTCAGCTGTGAACCAGTTTTAGCCCGTAACTATTTGTTCTGCTCTGTTTTCGGAGCTCAATTCTTTCCCTTTAATTTTTGTCTCAAATTTTTTTTGCGGGCCATTTCTTTCTTACTTTTTCTATACCAAACTAGAGCAAGTCTAGCGTTTATCACTATGGGGCTGGCACTCCTAGGTTTAAGACCCCCCTCTCATGCAGTATCCATTGGTCTTCCAGAAACAATCCCCAGAGCAGGTCAAAGAGGATTTTCTTTTTGCTTCCCTTATATTCATTACCGTATTGTTATGCAAGAAGCTTTTAGTTTATAATGTAGGTGAGCCAACAGTGTGCTTTCATTATTTAGACCCCATACAAGTCAATTTCTACACAGTATTTACTTCTGTACAAGGAAACAGATGCATTAGGTTCAAGCATATACGTGTATGCTTCTGATACGAACATAGTCATTAACCTCATAGCTACCTTGCTGATTTTTCTCTATCTACACTGTTAGGTAATGATACCGTTCGAAGATATAGATGAGGTAAGATTTATCTTCCAATTTTCTATTTAATGTCGTGATTGATGGAATGAAATGCATAAAAGATCCTTATTATTAATTTTTTTGGGTAACAGATACGTAGGAGTCAACATGCTTTCATTAACCCAGCTCTCACAATTATTCTCTGTACTGGTGCTGGTGGCCACGGTGTACCTCCCTTGGGAAGCTCTGATGGTAACAACAATTTCTTGGCCTATTGTCTTTAGTTTGATATAAAGATTGTGTTTCCTGTAACAATTTGAAAGTTTAACCATCTTTTGTAATTTGGCTAATGAGTACTCTGTTATAAGATGGCGGGTGATTGAGTTGAAACTCATAAAATATTGTTGTGTGATTACTTTTCTGACCATAATGTGCTAGGGAAAATTTTTTGAGTAGGCCTTCTCGTATATATAGTACAGGAGTCCCTTGGTTATTTGGCAAAAGGAAATATTCTGTATTCAGAAGTTACCTTGGAATGCACAAGGTGTTTAGGACTGGTTTGATATGCTGTTATTTAACAAGGAAATCAACCACTTGATACACTACCCCATAGGCGATAGCTCAAATACTCAATGGCTGGAGTTCCAATCAGCAAATGTCAGATTGGTCGATGAATTCCTAGATCCATTGCAATTGTGTAACATACACGACCTGATAGCTCAAATACTCAATAGCTGGAATTCCAATCAGAAAAATTCCAGATTGGTCGATGTATTCCTAGATCCATTGCGATTGCGTAACATAGAGAAGGAGCACCAAAAAATTTTAGGAACATGAACTATAATTTTCACTCCACCACTGCATTGCCTTCCTTTTTCTGATCATGAGGGGAAATACTGATGCTTGTTGTCTGCAGACTATAGTATCGAATCTATGGCTTCACAGGAAGTTGTCTCTAGCTAGAACTATCACATCGGGAAATAAGAAATAAGAAATAAGAATATGTGAAATTTGAGTTTTGGTCTAGTATGCTATAATTAATTGCTACAAGTTCCGCTGTTTTACAAAATACTTCATGTTTTATATCTTCTTGATCAATTTGTATATTATTTTTTATTTCGTATAATCAATAGAACAATATGGTACATTCTTGTGGATGGAATGGTTCTTTAAAATTAACCTGAACATGTGATTTTTTTATTTTTATCTTCCCCCAAGCTTTACACTTTGATGACACAGACAATTATCCATAATGTAGTTCATAAATTTGAATCAATTGTACCTGAGATAACATACTTATAATTGTGTGGATATAAATTATTGACACTTTATTTTTTGTTACCTTACACATTCATTTGCATAATCAAGTACAGTTGGGCCCGAGATATTATAACGGTACCTGGTTTAGTTATTTGTGAGATGTTTCAGTCAACCTGAATAAAAAAAACTGCAGAAGACTAGGAATTTTGGTAGCAGGTGGAAAATTAGGTATCACACCGAGCCTCCCTCTTTCAGCTGCATAGAACAAGGACTCCATTAAATTCTTGGTTATGAGTTGCTGACTTTTGGTGTTGGTCTGTATTTATATCACCTGAAAACTTTCATAGCAGCTTACCTGTCCCCCCCTGATTAAAACTGTATTTTATGAATTAACATTGTGCATTTGAGTCATATGTCACATGTACATCGTAGTTGTGATGGGGGATACATTATATGCCATGGTGGTTGTGGGCACACGACATATTTTTTATTTTTTTTCACTACAAATATCAATAAACATTGTAAATCAAATATTCGCTAAAACATTGTATCGACCGATACACTCATTTTACATTGCACATTGCTAGTCTAAAAGTACAATATATAAGGGAGATATATGGAGGTATCAGCCAATATTTTATTCCATGCCCCCAATAAAAGAAAAAGAGAAAGAAAAGATGGGTCCAGACCCCAAAGCTAGGAAAGGAAACAGTTATGTAAGAAAGAAAGAGGTAAGAACTTCTATGGAAGTTATGTGATAAGTTATGCATGGGTAAATTACTTGCCCTTATCTCCGTTTTGTATTGCTAGCTTGCGAGTTAATTGTATCCATCTCTCATTCATTTTCAGGAAGAGTTAGGTACAAATTTGCATCATTTTGGAATAGGAATCACGCTTTCAAAATTTTGCTGCGTTCAGCTAAGAACTTCCGTGCAATGTTAGATGCTCAACAAAAGGTTTGTTGCGCTTATGATCTGGCATAACTTCTGTATCGGTGCCTACTTCTATATAATATCTTGTGTGTTGATACTATAGAGAACTTTTTTCTCATTATTTGTTGTGCATTTGCTCTCAGCTTGTTGCTTGCAGGTGATGAATGTTACCATGTGTCTTTGGGCTAATCAAAGAGGGGCCATGGGTAGTAGCCTTAGTATACAGGAACAAGCAGGAAGAATATTTTGGAAACTATTCTAATCACTCAGTATTAATCATACTATATTAAGATGTTAAAACCATGAGTTCTACCTAGTGAATTCAAAAAGAAGTCGAATTCCTGAAAATCTTGTGAGTGGCTAACTGAGACTAACACATACAGTTAATAATGTTTAGACGACGTGGCCATGTGCCTTCTTTCTGTTAATTTGTGCCTTAAGCTGCTTACTGACCTTCTTCTGTCTTTGATTTATTTTTTTATCAGAATATGATATGTTAAAGAATATATCAAATGCTATTTTCTCATACATCTGTGTTTATGAGCAGGCTATTGCACAATCAGCACTGCGTGCGCATAGCAGTTCTGTCAGACATACTCAGAAACCGCCTAAGATTGTTGAAGAAACTGTGCCCAAGACAGAGAAATATCAGCCATTTATCAAAGAAGAGGCACTAGTTAGCATATATAATAATGTAAGGGGAAACTGTTTTTTCCTCTTCTTTAACTTATGCTGTGCGTGTGATCATATGAGTGTGAGACATGTCGGTAAAACTTTCCATTTTTTCTTCCTTGTGTGTGCATCTTTGTCCTTTGTAGTATGGCGATTCTTTCAATGCATTCATTTTGTGGCTCTTTCTTATCCTTGAACTCACTGAACAATCTATTAATTTATACAGGATGGTTTCCCTTGCACAGCTGAACAGTTCTTTAATTTCTTGTTGAGCGATGATTCAAAGTTTACTGCCGAGTATCGTTTAAAGCGGAAGGATTCAAATCTTTCTGTAAGTATCTATTTACTGGATGGTTGTAGCTTCATCAACTTAGGATACTTTTATTAGCTACAGCATTTCAAATAAGAAATATATGCTTTATAATCCTCTTTCATTGTAGCAGAGTTCATTTGGTTGTCCTTTACCCATTTTCGTTGGAAGTTAAATGCTTTCAATCCAAGCTAAAACTGGGCTTTTGTTGCATCTCCTTCTAAGGATTTGACCTTGATGTAAACGTTATGCTAAACTTGTTTAAGTCTGTATTTGCGTTCGCAAAAGAGCAACAAAGATTGCTTTTCATATTCGTTCTCTCCTTTTCTTGTTAAAATTTTGAAGTTTGTTATGAAACAAAACAAAGGCCAAAATCTGTATAATCATTTTAAGATATTACTCATTTTTGTACGGGAATGTTCTACCTAAAATGCTTAAATCTATTTGAAAAGGAGCGTGGTCAGTGTAAAAAGACAATCCTGGTTCATTTTTGGAGCATAAACTCTAGTCTATTGCTAACCTATGGTGCAGTTTGATTTGCTTTCCTCTTAGCATGCAAGAATACCAAATTTGCAAAGAACGAAGAAAATAGCTTAATCTTTTTGTGAGTTCTTCAAAGTCTAAGTAATCTTCTTAGTCCCCTTTACATCTGTTAGCTACACAAATGCATTCTGTTTCCATCACCAATCTCCTCCTCTACTGTCTATTAAAGTGTTAACAACCCATATTAGGACCCATCTCATGCTAAAGCTTCTGCAATATCTGGGCTAACAGAAGCTAGCTGGCATTTTGATGTTGCCCCAACAAAAAATTCAGCATTACTACAGGCAACTCCAACCAAACCATGCTTATGGGCTCTGCAGTAATTGCTGCATTCACATTAAATTTCAGAATGCCATGAGTTGGTGGAACCCAAGCATTTAATTGGTCGAAATATATCTCATTGATTGGCCTCTCTGAATCTGCAATCTCATTACAAGCTGACAAGTGTGCCTCAGATTTCTTTGTCCCTAAGCTTCTATGGCCACTTGCTCTTCTTGGGAACCTGTCTTTTATCTGTGTGCCAAGTAATCTCATTACTCTGTATCCTAACTGACCATAAAAATATGGTGAAGAAAACATACTGCACATGAAGACCATTTTCTGAGATGAGCGTCCACAATCAACACTTATTGATGTAGTTTGCTGATGTGTTTGAAAATAAAAAAGTTGGGCCATTTTGTAGACAAAACACAACTTAATTCTATTTAAGAACTATGAATGTGCGTCCCAAAATGCTTTCTAGTGAATGTGATAAGCAGTTGGTCTAGCAATCCTTTTTTTCTTTCTTCCCATCTAGGTATGAGCCTTGCAGATTTCATGGCATCATGACTGTTGTATATATCTGTTTGGATTAGGCTTTTGTTTCAGTAGTAGATTCTAATATTTCTTGGGGTTACTGAGTGTCCTTTTTACATTCTGAAGGTCGTGTGATGCTAAGAGGTCCAATTTTGACTTGATTCTCTCTGATATTTCCAGATAGGACAATGGCATGCTGCAGATGAGTATGAAGGTCTAGTGAGAGAATTAACATTTAGATCTGTGTGTAAAAGTCCTATGTGCCCTCCAGATACAGCGATGACAGAGTGGCAGCATGTAGTTATAGCACCAGACAAGAAAGCAGTGGTATGACTAGTTTATATTGCTGATATTCTGAAATGGTTTCTTTCCATTTACGAATCTGATTTCTGGCTACCTTGTTTAGGTATTTGAGACTGTTCAGCAGGCACATGACGTGCCTTTTGGGTCGTACTTTGAGGTATACTTTTGGTAGCACAGCTTACGCAGTATCATAGAATACAATTCTACAATTTCCATTATGGGTCATATAGTCGTATTCTATCTGTATGGTTTCATATGCCTTGACATGGCAATGCTTCATGCTGCTTCAGGTTCATTGTAGGTGGAATATTACTACTAGCTCTGAATCCTCGTGCAATATAGAGATAAAGGCCGGCAAGTGTCCCCCCCCCCCTCCTCCGATATATATATACATATATATATATTTGATCTAATTGTTTAAGTAGCAAATATATTGATTACTACTTTTCCTTGTTATTGTTATGCAGGTGCTCACTTCAAAAAATGGTGTGTGATGCAATCAAAAATTAAGTCAGGAGCTATAGACGAGGTAACTTGCCTATTTTTGTCTTCATCTATTCGGGGTAAACTATTGGAAAGTTGAAGTGAAACTTACAGAGTTACAATCCCTGTGATGAAAATGCAGTACAAAACGGAGGCAAAGGTGATGTTAGATGCAGCTCTCACGTACATTGAGTTGAATGCTCGAGCCGATGAGGTTGCAACGGACCGCTCTGTGCCTGCTGAAACCCTTGAAAATGCATGAAAGCTAGCAAATGGAAGTGCTGTTGTATCATTTGAGCTGCTGCTTAATGCTTCCTGTGTCGTTTGCATGCGTTGTAGACTTGTGGTTATAGCGTCATTGTGCTGTAGATTTGACTTGATTATTTTGAAAGATTGGGACTCTGGAGAAATGAAATTAGGAACAGATGAATTAGCCTATTTTTGGAGAAAACGTAAAATTCACCCTGTCTCCTTAGAGAGCAAGTGGTGGTTCCTGCAGTAGTCTCACGTTTGTGTCGTGTATTTTTTTTATAAATCGTTTTATCCTTTTTTCTATTCTTCTCTTTTGCAGAGTCGAGTAGTCGCTGTAATCTCTTCTCCTTGTGTATGCAAATTGCAATACAAGGATTATATATAGAAATGTTTATATTTAGCTCGTTTTGATTGATATGATACATAAATGAGTTGTAATTTGGTTTCATCAAGGAATTGGATTGTCGGTGCTCACTGTGGGCGATGACAGGAGTTGATTTAGTATTTCAGTCTACAGATGCATCATCCTTTGGAGCCTTTTTATTTTTTGAGACTTGATGGCTACAGACAAGAAAGTGCTCTCCAGTCAACAACGTATATGGATTTTAAAGAATTTTGATGACGCCAGACCCATACCGAGGATCCGGATTTCAGTATAGATGGTTTTATACTGTGCAAGACTTCGTAAAATTTGTAAGCTTATGTGTCATGTTTTAGGCCAGAAGTCTTCATTCAAACTAATTGCATTTGTATGAGAACCCAAACTTCATTTCATAATCTAGATTGGTGTTCCTATCTCCATTCAGAAAATTATTTGTTGGTGGGATTCTTGTATTCTTTCGCACAAAATTTTTGTGGGTTCTGCATATGTTATAGCTGTGCGCATAATGCTCTCCCCAAACCCGAACGGGGAATCTCCGACGGGGCCCCGAACCCGCGGAAAAATTGCCATCCCTTGTCTACAAGATTCCCTCCTCCTCCCTGTGTACCCATTTGTAACCTTAAAAAAAAATCATTTCTAAATTCATGCTTATGGTTATTGAAGAGGTTTAAGAATGATGAAATAATAAATAGATCAATACATGTAATGTGTAGGAGATCCTATGATCAATTCCATGTATATAACTTTGTTTCTACCCTCATCAAAATACACATTCTTTGTTATCTACATAATGTGCATTCTTATTCTCTAAAATATATATTTATTATTTAAGATGTGTATCCATTAAAATGTATTTGTTTGCTAAAAAATATATATTTGTTATCAAACATGTGTTGCATAAAGAAAATAGTGTTTATTTTTATGCTAGAAAATACATACCTATAAAATGTATATTCTTATCCTAAAAAATGTGTATCATAAAATTAAAATATGTACATTATACTAGAGGAGAAAGTATATTATTATGTTTGAGAATTTTTATTATACTAATAGAGAATTATCATATTGTAAAATGTGTATTATATCTTGAATGAAGTGTAATTATAGCCTAAACATATGTATTTATATTCTAGAAGGTTTGTATTAAACCGTTTATATATTGAAAGATATATATTTGTATTTTAGAATATATGTATTTATATTATGTATGATATGTATTCATGTCAAGAAAAATGTGTGTTTATATCTTATAAGTTATGTATTTGTAATCTAGGAGATTTGCAGTTTATTGAATAACATATGTATTATCTATCATCGTTTAAAAGGAAGTTTAATAAAATTTAAAAAAAAATGTCATGGTTTTCACCGTATTCTCAGAGGATATGTATTTCTAACATAGAAAATATATATTTATATAATTAAAGATATATCTTTATATACCATAAGATATATATTTTGTTGAAAAATATATGCATCCATATCTATGCTATATTCAACTAATTTTTTCCTAAGAGATAAAATTATAGATTAAGAAACATTTGATTTTTTTCCAATTAAGGAATATTTTCATTAAAATAATATCATTTATGTATAAATAAAGTATTTAACATGTTATAAATATACACATAAAGTTAAATTTATTAATCCTTACTTAATATATCAATTAACTATACATTAATTTAATAAAAATTCGATTTTTTACTTATTAAATGTTTTAAAAATATGTATTTGTATGTTTCTTTTGATCTTCTTTATTTTATTTAAATTTTGAAAATGAAAAAATAGATATTTAAAATTAAAATTCATAAAACCTTTAAAACTATCTTTATATATATATATGAAAAAAAAAATAAAAACGTAGAAAATAAAATTACAAAAATTTAATATAAATAAAATTAATATTAAAATACATAAATTCTAAATTCTAAAAATCTAAAATTTCAACTAAAAATTAAAATTTAAAAATTAATAAAAAATTGTACATTATAATTTAAAAATAAAAATAAAGTTCCTTAAACATTTTTTTTAGTATTTTTAAATTCTAAAATTATAGAAATCAAAAAAGGAAAGAAAATATGGCAATCAAAAGTTATAATTTCGAAACTTTTAAGTTTCAATATCAAAATATTCAACATCTAAATATAAAAAATATAATATAAATAAAAAGCACCTATTACAAACATAATTTGGTTATTTTATATATTTATGTTCAAATTTAACTCTTAATTTTTAGTGTGTGTGTGTATTATTTTTATTTTAAATTATTGAAAAATAGAAATAGATTTAATAAATTATATATATATATATATATATATATATATATTGTTGAAATACTAAAAAAGAAATAAAATAAATTTATATTATATTAATTTTTATTTAATTAGTATATTAAATAAGTATTAATAGGTATAACTTAAAAGTTATATTAAACTAATATATTTAATATATTGAATACTATAGTTATATGAAAATAATATTTTTCAATGGAGATCTTTCTTAATTGGAACAAAGCCCAAATGTTTCTTCCTTTATTGTAAATTTAAAAACTTTTCCTTATTAATTGAAACAAACCCCCAATATTTTTTCTTTCTTTAATTCATATTTTTTTTACTTTAATAAATTATCATGCAAATTGCCATGTAACTTGTAGTTAGGGATGTGTATGGTTCGATCTCAAGTGGAATGGGTCAAAAATATCAATCTTAGTTTGGACCTAATAAGATATGAGTTGATCTTCAATTTAAATGTTTTCATATTCTGACCATCTGATCCAAATCGATCTTAGCCTCGAAATTATTCTATTAAGACTGGAGTGGACCACAACTAGATTATTTAGGGATTTTTTTTTTGGGCTCAGTCTCATTCTCATTTCTCACATCGTGCTCTTGTCTCTTTCATTTTCAATCTTCACCTTAATGATCCATTTGGTTTGGGGTGAATGAAGGCTAACAGAGGTGAATTAATTAATTCATTCCATTTGAAAAAATAATTTTGTTAACCTCAACTAGGTGAATTGGGGTTAAAGTTTCACCTTCATACACCTCGATTAACCTTATTCCTATTAACTTCCGATTTCGGGGGTAATAGAGGTGAATGTAAAAATATAAATAAATTTACTCTGGTTAAACTCAATTGAAATGGGTTTTTTAGAACATTCACCCTAATTTGTCTCCATTACCTTCACCTAGGTTAATTTTTAATGTTTACCCTTATCCTGATTTACCTCAATCCAAATGGACTATTAGTCTTTAGTTCACTCTCTTTATCAACTCTTCTTGTTTGTTGCAGCCCATCTCCATCTTGTTGGATTGTAGCAACTACCATCATCTATACTGCATAAATTATTCATCCTCCTCCTCTTATACTCTCTCTCCTTATCTCATGTCGCTCCTCACACATAATGACAAGCTATTGGCGGTTCATATTTCTCTTCTCTACTAAGATTTGAGATCATTGTTGATGCTCAACGGTAATTTCATCATACTTCTTCATTTATTGTTTTTCAACATGTTTTGTTACTCTTAATTTCTTTTATTATTACTATTAGTTCTTACTATGTAGTGTTGTGATTGAGTTTGGCCCTGTGAGTTGAGTCCTTTGTCAAAAATGGCTTGGCTTTGTTATTGAAATTTTTTTTGCCACATAAGTTTTTTTATCTTGCTAATACTTAAATGGATTGTGGTTATTGACATTGTAGTGGTGTTTGATTGTCTATGCTCCTTCAATTATTCCTTCCATTGTCGGTTTTGTTGTTAATTTTTGTTTTTTTCTCTTTGAATCGTTGTTGTGTAAAAATAAGTATTATATGCCCCTATAGCTTTACAAGAAAACATTTATTATGTACTACGAAAAGACATTGAAAGAGAGACACATTGAATGCCTTCGTATAAAATGTTAGATGCTAGGAGTCTATTAATAACTTCAACACTAATGAATTGAGCTACAAGTCACGAAAAAAGAAAAGCAAGCATGATGAATGATTATATTTAATTACAACCCTTTCTAATATCTAAATTTGTAGCAAACAAACCTCTTAGTCTTAGATACGATGAAATATTCTTTATGTTTATATACTTTTTGTGGGGGACTTTTAAGGGGCTATAATAAGTATAGTTGAGAGTTGTGATATATTGTTGTTAATTTATAGTTTCATTTTTTTTATTCTACGTAATCTATAGCATGTGAGTATGGTATTAGCTGATGTGATCATGGGATCCATTCATTGGTTTTGTTGTCCTCCATATTATAAACCCAAGCTCTTAAAAATATGCTTGTTTTTATGTATGTTGTTGGCTATATCAATGGTGTAAAAGTGATGAATCATAGATTCTTTAAACCAAACTATCATGTAATGTAAGTACTTGTGTGGAAAAGTTAATTGATGATTTCTTATATCTTGTATTATGAATTAATGCTATGTTTATTTTTTTTCTATTTTTTAAATAGATGTTGAGGTCCATTATATCCAAAAACTAGTACAGAAGTTTTATCGAAAGCATAATGGAAGGTTGTCTAAATAGTAGATAAGGTCGAAAAAATGCAAGAGAAGGGCCCCAAAAAAAATGTTGAGTGTGTAAGAAAATCCAATGGAGGGTCTCGACTACATTAAAAGGAAGAGTAAATGAAGGGTGACTATTGGGAGTACTTGGATGAGGAATAATATCTTGGATTAAAGTGTAAGTTCTATCCCAAAACTTTTGCTATTGATTCTAATTTTAATGGTACTAAAAATTTAAAGACTTGTGCTATGGTTTGTCCATAAAATCCATCAAACAAGGTTAAAGGTAAGCAAAATCATTTATGCTTCAATTTTGTGGATCTTGATGTGAGAATAACATTGTGTAATACCCCAAAAATTTACTTAGCCTAATCTCATATTATTAATGCCCTACTTTGATTTTAATTTCAATAAATCTTATTTTAGCCATAACCTAATTTCTTAATCCAAAACCTTAACCGAATCTGAAACTTTGACCCAAATAAATCATATTTTGTAAAATGAACTCAAACCCACCAAAATTACCACTAATCCTAACTATTTTGGCTAATTCAAAATTATCTAAACTAATCCCCAATCTTCTTCTCTTTTTCCTTTTTCTTTCTCCTTTTCTTTTCTTTCTTCACCATCTCTCGTCAACTTAAGCTGTAATGTTTGATTTCTCTTCAACTTGCCTTGCAAATTGCTTACACCTTTCTTCATTTGCACCATCTTTCGTCACCTGTTTTGTAATCACCCACCACCCTGCTTTCTTCTCCTCCTCCTCCTTCTCTTATCCCTGCCGATCTACACCACTATCACCTCACCCTGCCACTTCTTCTTCTTCCTTATCCTTATGCAATACATACACACAACCATCACCATCCCTACTGCACCCTCTGCCATTTTTCGCCCCACAATACACAACCATCATTCCTCTACACCACCATGCGCCATTTCATGCACACCTTTCCCCTGTCTCTATTTCTTTTCCCATGATTCGCACCACACACAAACATGTGTGTGTGTATATATATATATATACACCACACTTTCCCTTCTTCCTCTTTATTTGGCCTCTACTCTGCCATATTTGTGTCTAAAATACTGCCCGAACTCCCACTTCTTTCCTTTTCCTTCCTTCTCTTTTCTTCTCCTTCTTCCTCCTATTCATACCCTGTTTTTGATTGCATATTGCCAATTCCATCACCTTGCACCACCACTCACCACCTAAAGCTGATAAGTTGACCACCAAGGCCGCCCCAAACTTCCCAGCTCCATCACTGACCACCGCCTCTTTTTTCTTCTTCTTTCTCTTTCCCGTCACATTTTTAAGGAATGCACGGCCTATGCATGGCCTCAAGCATGACCATGCAACACTAAAATTTCCTATCGCACAACCGTGCAACTCAGCACAGTCTGCCCATGCATCCTTGTATGCCCGCACACAGCCCCAATACATGCTTGTGCGCATCTGTTCAACTTGTGACCTATTTGCCCAGTGATCAAGCATGGTTGTGTGGGATTCTTCTTCTCGACCCGTGTGTGCATCCACTGGAGCATAGCCGTGCGACTACTCTATTTTGATCATACAACCCTAATTTCACCTCCAAACCTTGTCCAAACACAACCAAAATTTTACCATAGCTCCACCACACATTCCACTACACATCCACACAATTCAAGAATCCATTTAACTACAGTGGTATTTCGGCAATCTCATAGGAGGAAGTCTAGGATGTACATGCTTAGAGCCTAGTGTCCTAGTTAGTAATAATACTATTTGATGTTTAGTTTTTTTTTTTTTTTTTATATGTTATGTGCTTGTATGGTTATGTTTTTTTAATGATATCGTTAATATATGATATAATATATGTTGATCATGCTATGTTGTGATAATATGAATATTATGTTGGAAGAAAGTAAAAACAAGTAGGAGGTATCACTATGATTTTATTGTGATAATGACATATTTATGGGAAGATATCCTATGGCATGAAATATGAGTTAAATGAGTTGGTAAATGGTCATAAGTATTTTTATGAGGTATGATGATGATTGGTGGATTTGGGAAAATAATGTGTGTGGACGGTACAAGATTTTATAAAATAAAGGTTATTGTTTGTTCTTCAGCGTTTTTTTTATCATTATGGGATAATAAGGAGATTTTGGTATTGTATGTGTTAGGTGGATTAAAATATGATAATTATATCATGAGAAATGCTTGAAAGTACTATTATTTATTTAGGGCCCTTCAATGAAATAATGGTTAATTAGGGCATAATAACTTATAACGATAATGTTATCATTCCATGCATAAAATCTAGAGTTATTTGGATTTCAAATATGATGCTAATGATTGGCCTTATAAGGTTATTTATTGGACTTGGTAATCATGTGAATTTTATAAGAGGAATTAGTACTACTTATGAAATTAGGGTTTTTAGTAATTATGTAAATAGTTCCTTGGATAAGATTGTTAATGTGTGTGTACGATGTGGATGATAGACCGTGCATTATGGGTATGATAATAATGATGAGATTAGAGGAAGAGATAATATAATTTTTGGTGGAATAATCAATACGGGAGAGTGGGTGCTAAAGGGTGTGTAATTAGGGTATGAAAAGACTTAAGGATTTTGATCTGTGCTTTGTATCCATCTGCTTTAATGTGTTTGATGCCTAAGAAATTATGTTGAATAAGATATCAATCACTTAAAGTGAAAGAGTATGTTAGTAGGTCCAAGGTGATGTATATTTGTAGTGGCTCGGGAGCATTATGCCCCAAGAAGGTGATGTTTTTAATCTCCATTCTACTAGAAATAATAGTGAATCGGGAGCATTTTTTCCTAAGAAGGTGTTTCAGTCCGTTCTACTAGATTAAAAATAGTAGGGTCTCTGCTCATCATGAAATAAAAATATAACAGTATAATCGATAGAAAAGACACCAATGATTTAAAGTGGAAGAATACGTAAGTCATGACCAAGGTGTTGTTTATATATATCTTGTTCCACTAAGGAGAATAGTGGCTCGAGAGCTTTCTGCTCCTAGAAGGTGATGTTTTCATATCTATTCAACAGGATAACAATAGTGGCTCAAGTGTGTTGTCCTTGAGAAAGTGTTCCAGACCGTTCCACCAATTTAAGAATAGTGGGATTTCTGCACTGAACATATATAAATTAATGAAAATGGATTACATCTAATAAAGAGATCTTAATCATTATCTGTCTTATGAGATGTTTTAATTATCTACTTGTATACCTATTGTTTGTTATGAAAGCATGTGCTAATTGTATCCCTGTTTTGATAGTACTATTTTCCTTATTTAGTACGTAGTGTATTGACCACCCGTTTTATAGATGTTGCTCATTCCCATGAGTATGAGACCCTGATTCTTATGTGTAGGTCTCAGAAGATCCCTTAGATGATTATGCTGCTTATGATGCCTTGTGTGGGGAGGAGTGGCCTTATCTGTACTGGGTGTTGGGTGAAAAGTAATGTTATCCGGTAGTTACATTTACTTGGATACTTTTTTAGACTCCTGATCCATGGTATCCCATTCTTTTATATTTTGTGTATTGTAACTCGAAGTTAAGCTCCAAACTCACTATTTTATCATAAATGTTTCTTTCGTATATAATTTTCTTACGTTACTTTAAATGTTTTAGCCTTGTGATTGATAAAAAGATGGTTGAATAAATCAGACTTATATAAATTACTATGATAACCCCCTATATTTTACATATATTACTTCCATTGTAAAAAAAATTTAGTAGTAAAAATCGGGGTGTTACACATTGGTTATAATGATTGTAATTCATGAATTACCATTTACATTTATTGAAAATATTGGCTTGAGGGAATTGATGAGTGTTGCATATCTTTCTTTCAATATATATTTTCATACTACTAATACTTGTAATTGTTATAAAAAGTTGAAAGAGTTGCTGAGAACATTATGTTAAAGAGTATATGTGACAATTGACACTTGTACACGAGTTCAAAGAGTTAATTATTTGTCTTATTGCACATTTTATTGATAATTAGGAGAGATTGTATACCATGATTATGAATTTTTATCCTATTGTAAGTTATAAGGGGGAGATCATTGGGAGGGCATTGAGGAATGTTTCAATTGTTGGGATTTGAATGAAAACTATTTATTGTGATTGTTGGTAATGTTAGTTCAAATGATATTGCACATGTTTACTTGAGAAACACAGTTAGGATAATTAGTGATGGAAAATATGTACACATAAGATGCACTACCCATATTGTTAATATTATTTTGGGGATGTCTTAAAAGAGCATGCCCATTGAATTAATAAGATTAAGGCTCTAACACCTCTATTTTTCACTATCAAAAATTTTTATTTTAAAATATTATAAAATCAAACTTACCTAGAAAAATTAGGGTGTTACAACCAAACCTAACACATCATAGACATCTACTGTCTATCCCATGTTAGATATAAGGCTAATAAAACCAACCAAATCAAAGACAAGAAATAGAATGCACAAATATATAATATAAAGGTACCGCAAAGGAAAATATTTACAAATAAGACCACAATGTGTTCCCAAAAATATCCGAATTCATCAGAGAGAGTAAACTAGAAGTACTAAAAACATAATAGAGATAAAATAAAAGTATAGAAAAGCAAAAAATTCTAGTTCTCCAAGGACCTACACAATATCTCTAAGTTTCCAAGTTCTTAAGCCCCAAAGCCCAACACAAGGCCGGCTAACTACTAGCCTTCCTAAAAATCCTACACATGGTTTACTATTTGTGGGATTAAACAAGTAACTAAACAAATGGGCACATCGGTACAATACGTATTAAGTAAGCCAAGTTATATTTTTAAATAAAGTTACAAACATGCAAGGCCAAGACATAATATAGAAATAATGCTAAACACATATCATGCTTACACGATATAATTAGATTAAAATGTTCTATCATAGTCATAGAATACACTAAAATTCCATGTCATGCTAAAATTAGATAACACATAACTCATCATGATTATCATCACAATATAGATATCATGGATAATAACATATAATCCCATAAGCCAATTATTTAACAATTCACTAGGCTCTTCTACAATCCACTTGCATAATTTACCCATTAAGTCCACCTTCCAAATTTACACAATCCTTTAGGTTAATTATTTATAAGAATTTCTTTATTTTTGAAAAATGGGTAGGATTACCACCCCTATTGTCTCATAATACCATAGAATCCATCCAAACTACTGAACTAGATGACATAAAGTATGGTCGAAGCCAAGTAACCGCCAATGGACAAAAATTCTAACCAAAGCCAAATAAACCACGTAGGTGACTAGGTCATTTAGTATCAATACCCCCTAGTATATCATTAGTATCTAGAGTAGGTAAGACATCAATATCTAATAGAATTTCATACTAATACACCAATAAACTTCTGAAGGTAGACCGACCCTAGTAGCTAATTGAGAATTGAGTAATCTAAACCCGTGTAGTGGTTGATCATCTTTCACTTTAAGTAATTAGTGTGTTATTTTTTAGCGTTATGTTATGACATAAGGTCCATATAACAACCAAAACAACATATCCACATAATCATTCCATCTTATCCATTGTTACCATCCCAACCGTGTGATGGGGAGTTTAACCCATCCATTAAAATAATCCATTACCAAGAATTTGGATTACATCATCCCTTTGTAGAATCATAACATATATTTTCTAGTTTTTCCCACTAAAATCTTCTAAAGGAATTTATTAAAAACACCATAAATTATGAACTAATTAATCCATCCAATATGTTAGTTAACTTATGCTAAGATGTGTGTTCTCATCATTAAGGAATCATGTTATAGCATAATATCAAGTATCAACTATAATGAGATCAAAAGAATCAAAGATAACACTTTTATAACCGAATTGGTTGATCAGTTTAGCTAACTAAGATCAAAAGAATCATGTTGGTTAATTTATGCCTGTTGATTGGTTAGGTCAAACCAGTTAACTATTCTAAGACAAATCAATTAATTTAACTACAGGGCAACCAAAGTCATCATAGACAACCCAATTGATTGGTTAGGCTAACCAGTCAACTGTTTTAAAAACTAATCGGTCAATTTGCTCCCAAACATCACATTATAGGCATTTTAAATGTGATTAAGGCTCTAAAATCTAACCATATCAAAATCATAACATCGCCAATTACATATGATCATATGCTAATCATGTTACATTTACATTGAATCAGCCATATTTCTCTTGAAATCATACTTTTTCTCAAAATTCTTACGTATTCCAACAT
Source organism: Tamarix chinensis (assembly GCA_030549775.1). NCBI lineage: Eukaryota > Viridiplantae > Streptophyta > Magnoliopsida > Caryophyllales > Tamaricaceae > Tamarix > Tamarix chinensis. The sequence goes on from CM060182.1 coordinate 68,613,601, forward strand.
GCATCACCAAAATACCAACAATATCATATATGCATACAAAAATTAGAAGTTTACTAACTATATTATCTTACATGCTTATTCATACTATATTTTAAAGGCAAGAATTATTTACTTTAAAGCTTAGAAAAATTGAACACGAAGAAAGTAAAACCTTTAGCTAAAATATTTCAACTCTCAAATTCTTAAAAACAAGATATTAAAACTTATGAACCTTCTTCTAATTCTCATAAATCAAGAAATATGAATTAGGGAAAAGAAAACTGGATTTACTACTGTAATACCCAAAATTTTAAAACCTATAATTTAATAAACAATCCTTATTTAGGATAAATTAACATTTAAATTTATTTAATTTAATTATTTTAAGGATTTTTGAGTATATAAAAATGGATTTGAATATTTAATAAATTAAAATAAATATTTTATTATTTTATTATACTCATTTTATTTAAATAATTTTCCAAACCAATATTTTACTAAAATTATCTTTTTTAAACCAATATATATTAAATTATAATAATTTAAATTATTAAATTTATTTATCTATCAAAAATATTAAATTCCATTATTTTAAAAATTATTTTATTTTATTTTATTTTTTCCCTTTTTTCTTTTTTTTTTCTTCTTTTCGTCACTTTTCCTTTTTCTTCCCCTTCAAGCCACCAGCCTGTGGCCTTCCTCCCCCTTGTGATGAGCCACCGACCCACTCCCTTCCCTTCTCCTCCCTCTCCCATGTGACTGTCTAGCCTAGTCCTCCCCCCTTCTTTCTTTTCTTTCCTTCCCCTCTAGTTGGGCCAACCCAACTCCCCTTTTTTTCTCCCCTCACGCACGGGCCAACCCGCTCCCCTTTCTTTCTTCTCAACCCCATTGGCCTGCCTCTCCTTCCTTTCCTTCTTCTTCTTCTTCTTATTTCCTCCTTCCTTTTCCTTTGACCACCACATGCCTACACCGCCTACCACCACCTGCCTCCCTCTACAGCCTTGCTCTCTCTCCTTCCCTCTTCCCCATCCCTTTCCCTTCCATTTTTGAGCCAAACACAGCTTCCCTCGCGTGGCTTTCTCTTTCCTTTTCTTCCCTTCTCTCTCCCTATCGTCGACCTGCAAACCCCCTGCTACCACCTAGCCAGTGCCCCTACCTCCTCTCCTTTCCATCTTCCTTTTCTTCTCCTTATCACCTTCCCTTCTACTCATTTTCGACTTGCCTCAATCCCCTCACCTCCCTACAAAGCCTTCTTCCTTCTCTTCCTTTCCTTATCTTCCTCTCCCCTGTTTTCACTTTGATGCCGCTACCCAAACAACCACCTACACCACCTCCCTAACACCCCACCAACCTCCTTGCACCACCCCATCACCCCCACATGCCCCTATAGCCTCCTTCCCTCCCTCTCTTTTCTTTCCTCTCCTTCTCGGCCTCCACCCTACACCACCACCATCCGTCGCCCTCCTTCCTCTTTCGCCGGCACCACGACCACCAATCCACTCCCTAGAACCTCCCCTACCACCACCTTTCCTCCCTTTGACCGAAATATCCCCTGTAGCCATCCCTCCTCCTCTTCTTTTTCCCTTCCTTCTCCTCCTTCGGTACTCTTGCATCCAATTTTATAGCCCTACATCCACTGCCTCCGCCGCCCTCAGCCACCAATCACTGACTTCTAACCACTACCTACACCTCTACTCCATCCATGCACCCAACATCCACCCTAACTCCCCTCCACAGGCTCTCCACCCTACTCTCAAAACCCTTACCTAAAACAGCTACCACTCCCTTCTTTTATTCCCTTCTTTGACCCATGTGGCTTTGTGTAGCGCACGCAACTCACACTACTTATGCAACATGAGTCTGCTACCTCCCTTTAATGATTTAGGCTAATTTTTGAGGTATAACAATGATTAATACTAGTATGTATTTAATTAAGTTTTTGATAAAGGTTTATTCTTTTGATTTGTCTACTTCTAATATGATAAATATTGATATTATTTTTAGGTATTGATTTTACTAATCAAAGCTCAAACCTTTAATTGGGGTACCGGTAAGGCTTAGTTTTTACTGGAAATAAGGTAACTATTATACTCTACTAAAATGTGTGGATATACGAATGCTATCACATTAGGATTTTTAATATGTTTGTATGCATGATATATATTGTTAAGTATAATGTATTTAGTTGCATATGTTGATTGGTGAAAAGAAAAGCATGATAATTTATGTGTCATGTGTAGAAATAATACTTAAGGGAATGAGTCTTGTTATTAATGATGATATTAAATGTATATGTATGATATGATATGCTAATGTGGCCATTTTTTGCATAGGTAATATTAATGTAATCCATAGGGGCATTTTAGTAAATCTCTCTTGTATGAAAGCATGGCCTAAATAAGTATGTGTGATAGGTGCTAATGTGCGTTAATGATAAATAGTAATAGTTGCTAGAGTTGGATGATAGGTATGGAGCATGAATATTAATATTTTATGAGGTGAGGGTATTTTAGTAAAATTTGTATAATAACGGCAAAATGGTAATTTATAAGTGTAAAGGGGGTAAAATGGTAAATGGATAAGTAAGGAGGGCATTTTAGTAATTTTACATAGAAAGGGGTAACTAGGTAATTTTTGTGAGTAAGGTGGCATTTTGGTAAATTAATATAAAGGAAGGGCATTTTGGTAGTTTTATAAGTAAAGGGTTAAAATGGTAATTTAATAAAGGAGAAGGGTAATTTGGTAATTTGGCATAAAAGAAAAGGGTATTGTGGTAAGTTTGTAAAGTAAAGGGGTACAAAGGCAATTTAATAAAGGAGAATGGTATTATGGTAATTTGGTATGAAGAAAAGGGTATTATGATAAGTTTGTAAAGCAAATGGTTAAAATGGTAATTTAATAAAGGAGAAGAGTATTTTGGTAATTTGGTATAAAAAATGGTATTATGATAATTTTGTAAAGGGGAAAATTGGTAATTATAATAATTAAGATAAACAATTTGGTAATTTAATCCACCAAAAGGGTAAATTGGTAATTTTGATAAGTAGGAAGGATGATTTGGTAATTTAACCAATGCAAGTGGTATTTTGGTAGTTATGCAACTGTGAAGGGTAATATAGTAATTTGGCAAATAAAAAGGAGTGACTTAATAATTTTACAAATAAGGGGTATTTCAGTAATTTTGGTAAGGATGAAGGGGTAAATCAGTAACTTAAATATAACATTCCAATGGATTAAATGAGTCTCCATAATGACACATAAGTAATATTAAATAATGAGATAAGGGTATTTGATAAGGCGGTAGGTATCACAAGTGAGTATCACGAGAATATGGCATAACCTAGGGTTGGATGGATAATTAAGGGCATGGTATGGTGTTTATCTCATATTCATGAAGGAGGTGTCTTAATCATTAATCATGCATGGTATTGTGTGTTAGGTGTGAATTAAGGGCATGTTAGGGTTATGTGTGTCATGATCCTTCGATGTGAACTAACCAGACTCTAAGACCCTATTGTGATCTTGATGTGGTAAATCCCTTATGGAATATGAATAAATGGAGACGAATCCTGAATTGGAATTAGATGATATAAGGATGGTCATAGTGATTTCTTTAGGTTAACATGAATAACTGTATGAATAAGGAATACCTTATAATGATATAAACAAATGAGAATGAATAAGTATGTGGTTGTTGTGTTTTTCATGGTCACTTTAATTAAAGTGGAAGACCTCAAGATCAAAAATTGTGGCTCTTTAGGGGTCGCTAGCCTAAAGACGTGGTTTAGCCCACGATTATTCTGGTATTTGCTGGTGTGCCTTAGTACCTCAGTTGGGCCTTACATCTTACTCTATCTAGCTCTACAAACCTATATAGGGGGTATGCATACTTATGGATTAGGTGTCCTTATCGGTAGGGTGTTGTATAGCTTGTATGCACTAGTACGATCAGGGTACTTTTGCATCCTTGGGTTGATGGTTGAAGGGTACTGAATTGCTTGTATGCGCCAGTATGACTAGTATATATTTGCATCTCTGGGCTTTTGATCTCACCCTCGAGTTAAATAAATGGAACTATTATGCTAAATAAAAGGGAAAACACTAATCATGTAAAGTAAAAGATGATTAAGTCAAGCCCGGATGGATTATATCATGTGTACCAGTCCACTGTTTATAATAGTGGCCCAGGAGCGCTTTGCCATGGAAGATGTATATGTATATCGATCCACCGGTTATAATAGTGGCCCAAGAGTACTTTGCCCTGGAAGATGTATATGTGTATTCCGGTCCATTAGATATAATAGTAGGGGATCACGAGCTCAAAAAACTAAACATTGGATGTTAATAAAGTATGGAAAGATACTAATTATTTATAATGGAAAACCATGTGAGTTGGGGCTAGACCAATCCATCAATGATAATAGTGGCCAAGAGCCTTCTGCCCTAGAGATCACTCCACCAACAAATAATAGTGGTCAGGTGCGTTTTGTCGTGAAATGTATTTTCAATCCACCCACTATAATAGTGGGGTTTCTGCACTCACATGGATATAATTTCGAGAGATGATACTTAAATGGCATTCATTAATGGCTTAAGGCCAAAGGAGTTACTTCCATCCTCATGATTTTTTGTTATAATATATGTTCAGCCTTGGTGTTTGTCTCTCTCTTAGTATATGATGGACTTGCTAAGTACATAGGTGTTGTGTTATGCATTTATTATTGTATGTGGTATTGCCTTGTGTATCAGTCCGTATGTTATCGGTTTATACTGTTTATGCATAATGTGTTGCAGGCAGGCCTGCTTTTCAATTTGATATAAAGGGATTGCTCGGTACCGTAATACTGAAGGGTTCCATTTGTGGGCATCTGCCTATTCAATGGATAGTGTCCCTTACAAGTCTATTTCAAGTGTTATTCATGCGGGTACCGAGTACGAGCGTAAAGATTATTCGGGAACGTTCAGGGTTTACCTTTAACCTTTTTATTCCTTGTTCAAACCGAATTTTATTCTTGTAACCACTAACAATGGGTTTTTATCTTTTGTAACATCTTTAATACGCAACTCTGATTTAAATGAAAGTGAATTTGTGTGAATTGTATAGTGATTCTTTTTAGCCTTAGCACTTAGTACTAGAACGGTAGGAGGAAATTGGTCTGGTACTAAGTGTGGCAGTAATATCTCCAAAAGTCATGGGTTTTGCTTTTTGTTTCCGCTATTTTCTTTAACTAAAATGAAATTTTTCAGTAGTGAATTTTGGGGGTGTTACAACTACCTCCAAGGAGATTCCAATAAATCAAATGAAAATAAAACTCGATTTTTTTTCTTACTTAAGGATTAGGGATGGCAATTTTCCCCGCGGGTTCGGGGCCCCGTTCGGGTTCGGGGAGGGAATTCGGGGATCAGGTTCGGGTTCGGGGATTCTTAACGGGAATTTTTTCGGGGATGGAGCGGGGACGGGTTTGGGGTCCCCATCCCCGAATCCGCCCCTAATTTTTTATATATATATTTTATATAATTATATATATATATATATGATATATATAATTTTTTTATAGAATATAAATTAAAAATATAATATAAAAAAATAGTTTGAGGATCGGGGATCGGGTATAAAGTCAGGTTTTGGGAATCGGGTCGGGTTTTAAGAACGGGGAATAAATCGGGGATGGAAAATAAATCGGGGATCGGGTCGGGTATGGGGATTTGATCCCCGCGGGGATCGGGTTGGGGAATCCCCGATAAAAAAATAACAGGGATCGGGTCGAGTTCGGGGATTATTTTCCTTATCGGGTTCGGGGATGGGGATGGGGTCCCCATCCCTGACCCGCCCCGTTGCCATCCCTATTAAGGATAAAACAAGAGGGAGCTAAAGAAATTGTTAGAAGAGGAAAACGAATTAGGGTGAAGGATCGGAACAAAAAGAGTGGAGCATAGGTGTGGAAAAAACTCTGAATATTTTTATGGCTGAAAATAGTTAAAGGGGAAATAGAATTAAGACTATATATAATCAAATAATCGGTTATGGGCAATAGATTAAAACCCTAAATTTACCATTCAAAATCGTACCATATGGGGCGAATTTATCAAGAACAAGACTAATTTTCTTCTCAGGACTCAAATGGTAATTTCTAGATAATGTAGGTTGATATTTTACATGGAAAGTTTGAACACAAGGAGGGAAATGGGTAGAAATCCCTCATTCTGGCAAAGACAAAACTGGAATGGATCACCCATTCCAGTGCTATACAAAGGAGAGAGGAAGAAAAAGACAAGGGATGAAGCCATCTTCCTTTTTTTATTTGTCAAAATCATACCTTCGAATCCACTCAAGACAAGGAAAAGTTGGGGTGAATGTTATAAATGGTTACAAATTATTCTTGAAGTAATTTAGAGTTGGATTATCAATTTCCAAATCAATAGAAGATTTTAAAAAACAAAAATATGTAAGCTTGAAAAGACACTCAACTTGACAAACCAGTCAATCGGTTTGGTTAACCGGTTGACTATTCTACAGAACTGTTGATTAGTTCCATTGAACCAAACTTAAGTTGAAAACGAAAAATCATTCCATCCATTCAAGAACTAGCTAACTGGTACACTAAGAAAACCCTTTCTCTCTCAAATTTTCCAATTATTTTCAATTCCTTTTTAAGTCAAACCCAAAATATATTTTTAAATCAAGATCAAATACCATCTAAACTCCATTAAACATAAGAATTTTCCATTTTATAAATCTCAAATTATGGGGTATTACAAATATGGTGGTTAAATATGTTAGAAACTCCTCTAGAAGATTGTTGTTATTTAGATTAATAGTATAAAATTAAATGTAAGCCTTTTTTATCTCTTTATGTGGCTACTAGATGGAGTTCAACCTATGTTTTTTTTATCAAATCTTTAAAATGCAAGGTTATTTTTGGTCATATAGAAATTCCCACAGACTTAGAAAATGATCTTTTTGTAAAGATGATTGGGATAATCTTGAATAGCGTGTAGTTTTTTAGAGGAGTTATATTAATTGACTCAATATATCTGTGGCTCTTTGTATGTGATAAGTAATAATATTTTCTTTGACATTTGTAATACACTTGATTAATAAATTAGTGGATACTTAATTTTGGTGATGGTTTTTGAAGTATGGGTGAAAATATGAAAACCAAGTATGATAAGTATGAGGAAAAAAGTGACAAGATGAATATGTTAGTTTACTTGGGCATGATTATAGATCCTTATTTCATGTTTCCTGGGGTAAAAATGTCACTACATTACATGGAGTAGAACTTAGTGAAAGTATGACTATGAATAATAAAAAATGTACCTTTGAGTTGTTTGATGAGTATTGAAATTTATATGCTCATGTTGTGGATGAGAATGGGCCTGGAGATGTTTCAAATGGACAATTAGGATCTTCTAGCTCATTTGTCAACATAATAAGTAAGAAAATCAATAGGCCAGGAAAAAAGTCAACTTGTGAGAAGTGAATTCAAACTTTATTTGACAGAGGAAAAAGGAGCCAAATACGTTTGCTTTGAAATCCATATTTAGTGTTGGATAGCATACTATTGATTAGATTAGGAGTTCTTTGACCCCCAAGAAGACACTTTTTTTAAATACATTAATAACTTCAATTAACCTAATTAATAAATTAACAAGTTGAATTTAAAAATACCTTATTTTCATATCTTTAGTATGTTTTAAGATGGTACAAGAACTTTTGTATGCACAAGATTGTCTACAAGTAAGATATAGCTCTAATTCTAAAGTTGGCATGGAAGAGTGTATAGTAGAATTGGATTGAGTGGAAAAAGGCAACAAATATTATTATGTCATTATGTTTGATTTATAGTTACCTTTTTACTTGTTATTTATAAACATTATCTATTTGTATGTGTTGACTTGTAAATGTGTAACAAAAAGTAAGTGTCGAAGATGAACTAATTTTTGTTACCTAAACATTGGAAGCATCTTGAGGAATATTGTAGTTTGAAAGTTGGAGCTAGTAATGGAAATAAATGGTGAATGTTAATTGTGACTACTACTATGACTTTGAGGCGTGAATTATAATTGTATCTTAAGGCAAGTAAACTGATATATGGCGCTTGTATAGTTATATTTTGTGTTTGTTTTTCTTTGTTTCTCTCACTTGGCAGGTTTCGGAGGCTTTTGTATTACAATTTTGCATAATTGTACTTGATGTTATATACATACATAGCCACTAAGCTATATGTATTGTGTATTGGTTGTCTACTTGATAACAAATATTAGGCAACAACAACACATAACATCAATTTAGGGGGGGAATCAAACAATGTTAATTTAAAATTTTAAAAATGAAAAAAAAAATAGTAATTTCGGTCCATTTTATTTTGGTCTTGATCCTAATTTATTAGTCAAGTACAATCTTTGGTTATAGATAATGATAATTTTACACTTTAAGTTTAGTTCAACTTAATTTTGGTTGGACGTGTTGGTGCAATGGAAAATTATTCAGCATTACTGAATTCTGTTGTTGTCTTTTTCTTGTCCCACATTGGTGGTGAATAGTAAATTTATTCTGTTTTTATATCCACCTACCCATTGGCTTGTTTGAGTATTGATTTTGGGTTGTTTTGTGTGGGTAGTGGGCTGAACTATATACCACACACACGCACGCGCACGCTGGCGCCCGCTCGTCCGATCCAGGCTGGGCTAGGCGTGGGTATGGGTGTGGTCTTTGATCCAGTCAGACCCAATCTTTTCTTTTATCAGAAATTTTGAACGATTTTTTTTATCCGTTTGATTGGTCTTCATCGGTTGCTACTATTGTGGATGTTTTACAAATTCTCCTGATTTCTTGGTCGTGTGAAGAGTAGGAGACGTTCCACTCTTCCACTTTTTCGGTTTCATTATTAATATAAAAATTTCTTTTGGTTTTCGGGATAATTAATTTCGGCGTGGAAAACTGAAGCTTTACCGAGACCTAATCTCCCGAACTCTCTTCAAAATTCAATAGATCTGGGCACTGTTTTTGCGAATTTCATTCCTTCAATCACGAATGCACGGGATCAAAGGAGTTGTGTCAACCTTGGGGGTGAGCCGACCGTGAAGGGATTTGCACTAAAGTCCGGTCAAAATTCACTTCAAGGCAGTGATTTAATTGATATCTCCGTGTGTCTCGATTAAGTCGGTTTGGCTGATATTGAAATAAGGCTCCTTTATTGGCAAATTCAAGTATAGCAGACTTTAATTGATATAAGGTTTCGATTTTCGTGTGTTGTTGCTGCATCTTCAATTTGGTTGGTTTTTGTTTTGGAAAACGACTACTGCTACTAGTGCTACAGTAGCTTCGGTTCAATAATTTTGTTGTGCTAGTTTTTCCTTATTATAACATAGCTTCAAGTGTTCCGAGATTTATTCCAGATATGTCAAAGGTTGAGCCACTAGACGGCACTAACTACCGCAGATGGTCTCAGAGAATGATGATCTTATTTGAGGCTTTGGAGGCTGATTATGTATTATTGAGTGATCCTCCGACTCAGAAGGACACAGATGATGCTCTTGCCACTCCAACAACCACCCATGTTCCTGCTACTGCAAAGAAAGGTGATGAAGCTGTGAAAGAAAAATACAAACGGGACAAGAAAACTGTTCGAGGTCATCTTCTGCAGCATGTGAACAACAAACTATTTGATATGTTCTTCAGTGTTGAGTCTTCAAAGAACATCTGTGATACTTTGAGGAACAAGTATGGTTCTGATGAAGCCGGGAGAAAGAAGTATGCTGTTGGAAATTTGTTGCTGTTTCAAATGGTCGATGACAAGCAGGTTATGAACCAATTCCATGACTATGATCTCTTGGTTGCTGAAGTACTGGGTGAAGGGATGAAGATCTACGAGACTTTCCAGGCAAACATGCTGATAGAGAAATTCCCTCCATCCTAGAGTGATTTCAAAAACCATATGAAACATAAAAAGAGGGATTTGATTTTGCTAGAATTGATCAGTCACATTAGGACAGAAGAGGCAAACAGTTTGAAAGAGAACCGAGTGCCTTATGCTTCTGGTTCCATGAGTGCTAACATCGTCGAGTCTGCTGCTGGAAATGACAAGTTCAAGGGGAAAGGCAAAAGGACTCAGAAAAAGAGTCAACTGAAAAGTCAACCTAACTTCATGAAGGGTGACACTAGGATTCAAAAGAAACAATTGACTTGTTATGTGTGTGGTAAGACGGGTCACAAGGCTTATCAGTGCTTTAAGAGAAAGGGCCCACAGACTCATAATCAGCAAGGTGGTGCCCTTCCTGCTCCACAGGTTAATGTTGTTGAGATAGAGGAAGTTATTGATGTTGTGCTTGTGGAAGCGAACCTGGTTGAAAACAAGGTAGATTGGATCCTGGACATCGGAGCTTCTAAACACTTGTGCGTGAACAGAGAACTATTCCACCAGTTTCAGGATGCTACTGATGGAGAACACGTCTTTATGGGAAACTCTTCCACTGCTGGAGTTTTGGGAAAAAGGAAAGGTTCTTCTTAAACTTACCTCTGGAAAATCTTTGATGTTGAATGATGTGTTGTATGTCCCCTCCCTCCTTAGGAACTTAGTTTTGGGTAGCTTACTTAATAGGGCTGGTCTGAAATTGGTTTTTGAGGCTGATAAGGTCGTGTTGACCAGAAATGGGGATTTTGTGGGTAAGGTGTACTTGTCTGATGGACTCTTTGTTTTGAATGTTGTTTTTACTCCTATTAATGAAATTGACTCTACTTCTACTTATATTGCTGAGTCCGTATCTTTGTGGCATGGTAGGCTAGAGCACGTGAACGTGGCTTCCATAGACAAACTGAAACGAATGAATTTAATTAATGTGTTGGACACTAATGATTATGAGAAGTGTCCCGTTTGTGGGGAAGCCAAGTATGCTAAAAAGCCTTTTAAACTAGTCACAGTGAGATCAACAGAGTTGCTTGAATTAATACATACAGACTTAGCAGATTTTAAGAACACCGAGAGTAGAGGGGGAAAACGGTATTATGTGACATTCATTGAAGATTATTCGAGATATACTAAAGTTTTTCTCCTTTGGTCTAAAGATGATACTAAAGGTATGTTCTTAAAATATAAGGCAGAAGTGGAAAACTAATTGGACCGAAAAATTAAGAGGCTTAGGTCTGATAGGGGTGGTGAATATGGAACTAGTTTTTTAAAGGATTTTTGTGATAATCATGGTATCATACATGAAACTAGTGCCCATTATTCTCCCCAAATAAATGGTGTAGCTGAAAGAAAGAATAGAACTCTAAAAGAAATGATGAATACTATGCTTTTGAGTTTTGGTATGTCTGACCAAATGTGGGGGGAGGCGGTCTTGTCTGCATGCTATGTTTTAAACCGGGTTCCCCATAAGAAACTAGACAAGACTCCCTATGAATTATGGAAAGGTTTTGAACCTAATCTAAAAATTTTAAAAGTGTAGGGGTGTCTAGCTAAAGTTGGTTTACCAGACTTTAGAAGAACCAATGTGGGAACAAAAACTTTTGGTTGTGCATTTATTGGGTGTGCTCAAAACAGTGCTACATATAGATTTCTGTGTTTGAATTATTATTCTATTTGTGAATCTAGAAATACATCCTTTTTTGAGAATGTGTTTCCCATGAAAAATAATACATGTGAACTTGCTAGCTCTTCTGATGCTTCTTCAGTGCCCTTGTCTTCTTCACCATCTCTTAGTATTGAAAATGATAATGTACATGAGCCTAGGAGAAGTAAAAGATGAAGAATTGAAACTAGCTTTGGACCTGATTTTATTACTGCTTTTCTTGTTGAAAATGATGGCATTGATATGATTAATATGGACTTTGTGTCTGCATATCTAATTAAGGAGGATCCTAAATCCTATAAGGAAGTGGTAACTTCTGTGGATGCTAGTTTTTGGAAAGAAGCAATTAAAAATGATTTGGAATCAATTATGTCCAATCACACTTGGAATTTGGTTGATTTGCCTAAAGGTTGTAAACCAATCAGATGCAAATGGATCTTTAGAAAGAAATTAAGAACTGATGGGACCATAGATAAGTTTAAGGTTAGATTAGTGGCTATAGGCTACAAGAAAAAGAAAGACGTTGACTTTTTCGATACTTACTCTCCTATGACTAAGATTGCCACTATCCGCTCCTTGGTTGCTTTGGCTGCTATCCATGGACTTATAGTTCATCAAATGGATGTGAAAACAACGTTTCTGAATGGTGAACTGAAAGAGGAGATCTATGTGGAGCAGCCCGAGGGTTGTGAGGTTGAAGGTCAGGAGACTAAAGTGTGTAGATTGAGAAATTCATTGTATGGCCTTAAACAAACTCCTAAACAATGGTATGAAAAGTTTGACCACGGTTATATAGTAAATGCATCTGATTCATGTGTATATTCTAAATTGATTGGACATGAATGTGTGATAATATGCTTGTATGTGGATGATATGTTGATTCTTGGCACAAGTATGACTGTGGTCGATGAGACCAAAGTGTTTTTATCTTCTCATTTTGAAATGAAAGATTTAGGAGAAGCTGATGTAATTCTTGGTATTAAAATGAGAAAAATCGAGAATGGTTTTTCCTTGAATCAATCACACTATGTTGATAAGATTCTAGAAAATTTTGATTGTCGAGATGAAGTGCCTGTGAAAACTCCCTATAATCCCAGCATACATTTGAAAAAGAACCTAGGTGCTAGTGTTTCTCAAGCTGAATATGCTAAAATCATAGGTAGCGTGATGTTCCTCATGAATTGTACTAGACCTGACATAGCATATGCTGTGAGTAGACCAAGTAGGTATACTCACAACCCAGGTAGTGATCACTGGACTTCCCTACGTCGCTTGCTTAGATACCTTAAAGGTACTAAGGATTGGGGTTTGCATTTTTGTAAATTTCTTGTTGTGCTAGAGGGATTTATAGATGCAAATTGGATTTCAGATAATGATGAGGTCAGTTCTACCAGTGGTTATGTGTTTACCTTGAAAGGAGGAGTTATATCCTGGAAGTCTGCTAAGCAGACTTACATAGCTCACTCCACCATGGAGTCAGAGTTTATTGCCCTTGAGTTAGCTGGTCAAGAGGCAGAATGGTTGAGGAACTTTTTGGCCGATATGCCTTTGTGGAGGAAACCCTGTGTACCGGTTTCCTTACATTGTGATTCACAGGCAGCTATATGTGTTACCAAGAACACTGTTTATAATGGTAAGAGGAGACACATTCATGTTAGACACAGTTGTGTGAGATAACTATTGAGGAACGGTGTGATCTCTTTAGAGTTCGTTAGATCCGAGAGGAATTTGGCAGATCCTTTCACAAAGAGTCTAACAAGGAGAGTCATCCTTGAATCTTCGAGAGGAATGGGGCTTAAGCCTTTGAGTTGAGTAAAGTATGGTAGATACCACATGTGGTCAATCGAAACCATATGATCACTCATTTGCACTAGGTTCTCATTCCTATGGCGCCTTGTAGTGCGTTGCGGACTGGTTAAGCTTTATGCTTTTAATGAGTTCATAGCCCTATATTTTGGGTGGTCCTAATGAGACGGATTTGATGAACTCACTGCTAGACTTTTATAAGGTTGAGCATAATTGTGCTCTTAATGAATCCATAACCAGATTTGGTGGTGCTTGTGAGACACACTTGATGGATTCACCTAGGTGAGTGTGAAGGTGAGCCGCCTTCTATGAAAGATTCAGGCTATCTTTCTAGAGCACTCATGAGTACCCAAGGTATGCGCATGGCCATTAAAAGCGCTTGTGTTACTATCGCAGAATTTGCAAAAATTTAAGGTAAGACATGTGGTGTGAGGGTCTCAATCGAAGTCTGGGTAGTTCAAGACTTATTCATTCCTCAGATATGGTTGTTGCCTCACTTCACTATGTATCAATTCAATCCTTGTGATATTGATACTTAAGTGTTACTCCTTCCTTGTCCAGATCTATTGCGTTTTTCTTCTGTTTGCCATTGGTGAGGGATTGTTGGTGCAATGGCAAATTATTTAGCATTGCTGAATTCTGTTGTTGCCTTTTTCTTGTCCCACATTGGTGGTAAATAGTAAATTTATTCTATTTTTATATTCCCCTACCCATTGGCTTGTTTGAGTATTGAGTTTTGGTTGTTTTGTGTGGGTAGTGGGATGGGCGTGGGTGTGGGTGTGGTCTTTCATCCAGTTAGACCCGATCTTTTCTTTTATCAGAAATTTTGAGCGATTTTTTTTATCCGTTTGATTGGTCTTCGTCAATTGCTACTATTGTGAATGTTTTACCAATTCTCCCGATTTCTTGGTCGTGTGAAGAGTGGGAGACGTTCTACTCTTCCACTTTTTTAGTTTCATTATTAATATAAAAAATTCTTTTGGTTTTTGGGATAATTAATTTCGGCGTGAAAAACTGAAGCTTTACCAATACCTAATCTCCTGAACTCTCTTCAAAATTCAATAGATCTGGACATTGTTTTTACGAATTTCATTCCTTCAATCACGAGTGCACGAGATCGAAGGAGTTGTGTCAACCTTGGGGGTAAGTCGACCATGAAGAGATTTGCACTAAAGTCCAGTCGAAATTTACTTCATGACAGTGATTTAATCTCACGGCACAACATTTATTATCTCAGTTTGAATTTATTTATTCCTTTATTACTGCGTATATCGAAGTTATTATCTAACAGGACGTACACCCTCGCTTACCGTATTACACTTCACATTAATGCTTACGTATTTCCACGCTAAAGTTCCAATCTAACTTTTATTGTATGAATCAAATGATCATCCAACTTACTTCCTAAGGTTCAATGAAGTAAGAATTTATTTTTATGTCCTTATTTAGAAAATTTATCAAATTAAATTATATTAATTTATGTTAAATAAATAAAATTTAAATAATAATTAACAAGAATATTTATATAAATAATAATAACTATAGTAACTGGTAATATTATTTAAAAACTAGTACTTATGATATTAATAGTAGAAAAATAAAAATAATAGTAACTCATTAAACAATTTTTTTCGGTTCTCGACGAAGAGGAGATTGCCAAACTGTGGTTTTGGTTATCATTGGGTCATCGTTCTGAGCTAGACGCGGAAAGGAAGAGATGTGTCGCCGGTTGATCTACGCAACGCTGTTATTGACAATTGCTTCAGTTTCATGGGGGCAAGAATTAAAGCCTAAAGAATGTGAGAAATTAGGGTTTACAGGTCATGCTCTCTGCTCTGATTGCAGAACTTTTGCCGAGTACGTCAAAGACCAAGGTCATTTTCTTTTCCTTCTTTGTTTCTGATTATAAAAGGTGTAGGATTGTACTACTTTTTACTGGAAACTTCTCGTTAATCTTCTATCTGATTCTATTCAGTCAATTATTACTCTGCATTAGGCACTACTGCTAGCGTCGTTGGCCCGTTCGTCTTCGTTCGTCAATGCTAGGGATTCATTACATTTGATCGTTGTTGTTGTTAATAAAAATTGTTTGCGGCTCTATTTCACTCATTGACATCGTTTGTCTTGTCTTGAATTTTTGGAATCATGGCGCACTATATAGATCGAGTGTAGCCACTTCTTCACACGAAATATGTTGCGATTCTGAAAAATGGAAAAACGCTGAGGTTGACGGTGGTGAAAATGCCTCCCTTTGAGATGTCAGGTTCTACAGATTGTACTCGTAGCTGCTTCTACCAGAGAAATCATGCAACCGTCCACACTCTTACTCCCAAAGTAATTGCCATGCGTTTTAATGTGTAGATCAACCGGATTAGGATACATTTGCTTTGATGAAGAGGGGATATTCCCCATTGTCATGCTGATTAGTCCTTATTTTGTAGATACGTAGGGGCGTTATTGGTTGCATCTTCCCCCAACATTTCTTGTGTAATAGGCGTCAGAGAATAATAATCCATATCCATTACAGAGGAGAAAGTGAAAATAAAAATGGAAGACAATTATGCTTCAAGAAGAATGCTACCTCTTCTGATCCCTTGTGGAAAGAATAGATGCTGAGGTTGTTTCTGATGCTTAAAGACGTATGAATAGCACTCAGGGTGGAATTGCGGTCAAACGTGGGGCAAAGCATATTAGCATTGTTAGAGTTCGGACTGCATATTATGGTTTTCTAATGTTCATATCATAAATCTTGTTGCAGAGCTAGTTTCTGACTGCTTGAAATGCTGCGTGGAGGATTCTGAAGATGCAATGAGCAAGGTACTAAAGCTTTTGTTCTTGAGATTCGAGTGCATTTTGTGATTGATCATGATTATTGATTATCAGTTTTAGAAGGCTTATTATTAGTATTCTCTTTAAATATTTGTAGTGTGGCTGTATACTTGTTTTCTCATTGGTATTCGCATTTTCTTTCCTTTTCATGAACTCAGCATGGAGTTTATTCTGCATAATGTTCGTTCGGCTAAGAACTATAATGATGATCTCTTTTTAATTTTCATTTTGTGACAACTTTCCTCCTCGCCGTCACCCAGCAAGAAACAAAAAGGGGAATGGCTTAGGTTATTTATTTATGTTGTTTCCCCATCTTTGTTTTATCCATGAAAGCCTGTTAAAATCCTATTTTTTACAATTCAGTCAGTCATGGATCTCCTTTGTGGTCACTTGTTGAAGGCTTATGGGATTTCAGGTTTGTCATGTTCCTTTTCATTTTCTCCTCTTTTCTTGGGAGAGGAGATGCTATCTGCAATTCCCGTCCCAATAAAATGAAGTTGTTGCAAGAATGTTTTCAGGTTAGGATATATCTGGTAACCCTGGATGAGTGGATGATACTTCAGAGATGTTGCCAGTATTTGTAGAGATCGGAATAGGGTTCTGTTTTTGTTGTGCTGCCAAATTTACTGAACTGCGGTTATCATAATACCGTAAAGTCTATTACGCATTATCTAGTGCTATATTATTTTACTGAGAGTGGTGACAAGGAGGGATTGAGGAGGGATTGGGTACGGCCTTTGGATATTCATCTAGCGCTTTTGACGGGCAATAGCATTGCGGTTTCTTGATCACATGTTTTCAGTTTTTCTCCCATTCTTTTTGTTTAATGGAGAAGAGCTTTCAGCGTTCAGTTTTATATCTTGCCTTCAAATCCTACCATATGCTTAAATATTAACTGAAACATTCTGGGACCCCGTGGTGGGTGGGAGAGAGGGGGGTGCTATTAAAGTGAAAAATATGTTTAACATGTGTGCCCTTACGCAGATTACATATTCTGGTGCGGTGCTGGAGGTCTGCATGAGGAAGCTGGTCTTTTATCGTGAAATTGTTAGTTTCATAGAAGAAGATAAGGACAAATTTCCTCTAGTCAAGATTCAATACACGTTCAATTCTCCTCCGAAGTTGATCATGCTGGATGATAATGGTGAACAGAAGGAAACAATCAGGTGAGATTTTTTGCATATAAATTAATCACTGGGGATAGGGCTTGAATTAACTGTGCTAATCTGCACCGCGTACTATCCTTTGCACTGATATATACAGAATATTCATAACCGAGGGAAATATCATTGTTTATGGAAAAAATGGTTTTCTGTGGTGCTCTAGTCTGCTGTTTTTGGTTATTTATGCAACTCTTCTGGTGCAGAATTGACAACTGGAAGCACGAGCATATTCTGCAATTTCTACGAGACAAAGTTAGGCCTGCTTCAGCATCGGCCTAAATTATGGGGTGACTAGCTACTACCCGCCACCTAGTAAATGTGCTTCGTACAAATATCCGCATGTAATCTGGCATGGCCAAATTTGGTCGTAGGATACTCGGTCGACTGTCACCGATTCCTCTCTCGCCCTTAACAAATTTATGTGATTTAAAAAATTCATCGGTGTGTTTTTTATTCTTATTGTTTTTTACCAGTATTTTCGCCTGAAAGGACGATAAAATGTTTTGAGCTAATCAAGATGAGAACAATTTTTACTGAAAGTGAGCAGGCTCCCATTGACGGTAGAAATATGACGAGGCATAGTTATTGGTAATTCTGATGTTCCTCTCAACATCAATTATATCAGAGCGATCATTTTTCAACTAATATTGTAGAATATACATTCTCTGCTACATCATAAAGATCCCAACCCAGTGAGACAAGCATTTGTAATAATCGCGGCTTGGTCTCACAACCTTCGACAGTGCCCTGCAGTAGTAGAAACTAGAAACTATACAAATTTAACAATGCAGAAGATGCATGCCAGTGAGACTGGATCAGCCTCGTGATGAAGCCCGGTTTCTAAAACCTTTGGGAAGTGGACTTCATGGGTGCCCAAATATCTGCCCCATTGCTGCGAGCCAACATAGCAGTACACGAGATTGGTACAAGACACAAGCCTTTACTTCTCAGGCTATAGATTTCTGATTCCTGGGACAAAATCAAAGAGGAAACCAATGCACATTAATAAAATTACTAGGTCACGAGCAGGAGATGTATGAAAAGGCCAATGACTTTGCCGGGATATCTAGCAATTTTACTTACATCGGTGCTAGCGATAGAATTACTAGCGAGATATGGAGCACTAAGCACCTGAAATCATCATCAAAAAAACATTTAATGAGAAGACACAGAGAAGCACGATTGGTGCAGAAAGAAAAACCCAACAGCCCCATTTTGGTGGTTGCCCACACTTCAGACCAAGTTGAGGGTATCATATCTCCGTTATTACTACTATTTCTGATTGTTTTAAGGACATCAAGTTTGCATGGCATCAAAATGTCATTCCTCTGGCAATTTCTAACTGCGATTGAGATGCATGATTTCAGGGATTGTTATTATCTGAGTAGGCCAAACCTTGACTTGCTCCTGAAGGAATTGGATATATTCCATCGCCTCTGACAGAACCGAAGCTGTATCCGTCTGCAATCACGTTTAGGATTATGAATGGCAATTGCTAGTTGATCACGGTTTTTATCTTTCTTTTCATGTCCTAAGGACTGGTTAGGCACACTATACCTTCCCAAATGGTGAAACAAGTTGCTGCAGAGCTGCTACTCTTTCACCAAGCTTCTCTTTTCTTTCCTGTTCCCATGGAGCTTCAGGTCAAAAGTAATGAAACACGGAAGAATTACTTGCTAAAATAGACTCTTTATCACAAAGTAGAAAATAAACGAGCCAGCAACCTTGGCAGACATTGATAGATCGGCCTTTGGTCTCTTGGATGCAACGGGCATAAGGACTTGTGGTGTGTCAGAGCTCAGCCTCCTTTTAAGTTCAGTCATTTGTCACTTGAAACCCCCTCCTAGTACCAACAACAGACAGAGAAAAGATTAGCAAAGATGAGCAACAGGTTTGTAGAGCGCTACTCTTGGTAAAGAACATAGGAACTTCGATTCACAAGCACATATTGAACAACGCAGGCAGCACCAAAGAAGAGAGCAACAGACAAAACCAATTTCAGAACACATATTAGATTAGTATCAAAATCAAGTATTCTTCCTTGACCCAACAAAACAAAAAAAGGTCTTCCTAAGCAGCGGTAGATAACGACGATGACATAAAAGCGAGCCTTCTACTTCAATATTCTATCTACCTTCTCCCTTTTATAAAGAAACATAGGCTAGACTAGCTCCCTAACTGGCGATAGGATAATGTTTCCCATGGAGTTCCGAGGGGAATTCTTTTATATACATGACATGACGATGACTGCGCCTAGAGTAACCGTATTACAAGTTGCAGGGAAGGCACACAATTCACAGCCTAAATGCAAATCTCCTACCACCTTGATTAATGAAGAAACCCAGACACCATAGAACATGGAACGGTAGCAGGGAGCATAACCATGATGCCAAGAAACTTCCCGTCCTTAAAGTTAAATGGGAGTAAGTATAATATGGGGCGTGATTTTGACTAAGGAAACATCCTTCCTATATTTAAAATCGTTCTAATGGAAATAATATATTTAAACGTTTGGGACACTATCCGTAGTAGGCTAGATCAACAAGATTAGGTAAAATCTGTGATTAAAGATGATGAGAAATTTCTGAAAGGACTGAAGCAAGAAATGATCCATTCGTTCAAGCATTCAACACAATAATGACACACTCAAACGGATCATTTGTTTATTAGGTGGTACATAGAATCATAGAGAAGTGGAGAGAGAGAGAGAGAGGACAAAACACAAACTCGAGGTCAGAATATATTATATGTCGACTCACGAACCGACACCACTCGAATATATTAAATGAGTTCATTCAATTCTCGACAAACTCATCAATATCTAAACTCAAGCAGATAGAGGGAGAGATATGTAGAAGGTATCATATGCAAGTCGCCATTAAATAACAGGCTATGAACAGAAACCAGTAACCTGGTCAGGCTCAAATATTAAACAAATGGGATGAGATTGAGAGCTCAATACAATACAAAACTAATAAAAATAGAGAATTTTCTTGTCAGCATATCAAGTTGAAGAAACTACACAATAATAGTTATAGTAATAGCAATAGAATAAGAAGAAGACGAAAGGAGAAGAAAATAATAATAATGGAAATGTGTTGAAAGATAGGCGATATTAGATCTCCATAGCCCCTGACTCCACACCCACAATCCTACCCAGGCCGATAAGAATACATTATTGTCTAGAAAGACATGCAAATAGTAGTTAGCAAACGACAGATAGCTCAAATTAGCAAAGAGGAATCGAATGTTAACGAAGCCAATGGGTAAAATTAGAATAAGTTGCAAAATTTGGTGGACCTAAAAGCTGGAAATGACATATAGAATTAAGCAGCACACGAGTGGAGTGGTGACCAGATACCAGCTTATAATACCCGCATTCCGGTTGGAAAAAGAAATTGAAAAAAAATTTAAGAATCAACCAGTCGGCGAGCAGCAAATTCATCAAACAGCCGACGAGCGTTACAGAAACTCGGCTGCATGGCCCTCCGAGGGAGGGAGGGCCGGCGAGGAATCCCACAAAAAGAAAAAGGAAAAAATGTAAAGGAGAAACTGTGAGAGGGAAAAAAAAAACTATAGATTATCTTACTGGAAGTTCAGGCCTTGCATCCGCAGAAGTCCAGGGCTTCTCTCTCCTTGCTCCCCCCCTACCCCTTTTCTCCCTCTGTATGGACGCGCAGAGCTCGATTCTCTAGTTCTTTAAAAATAATAAGAAGAAGAAGAAATGGGGAAGCAGCCACAGAATTAGAGGTTGAAACTTCAAAAGGGCGAAAATGATACGGATCAGCTCGCAGCGCAAGACTCCAACTCAGAAAGTTAATACAACAATCGGAACCCAAAACAGAGGACAATGACAAAGTTGAAACTTCTCACTAGTTAATTTCAATCTTCAAATACTGAAATTTATTCACGACGGAATCACTTGTCGGTAAATAAAAAATAAAAAAATAAATGTAGTTGTTGAAATTCACCTGAGCTGGACAAAAAAAAAAAAAGGAGAAAAAGAAGAAGAAGAAGAAGAAGAAAAGACAAAAAAAAAAAAAAGGAGAAAGGAAAAAGAGAGAGAGAGAGAGAGTCAGTAGTAATTTAAACCATAAGCTAAATTGCTGCGGTAATCGGTCCAGGAATGGTGAGAAACCTCATGGCTACGAGTGAAAAGGATGGAGAAGGGAAATCGCAAGTGCCGGAATTTGGGAAAATTCGTGCGGGACGGGGAAACTAGGAAACGGAGAGGGATCGCCTCGTCCGGTGAGTTCAGTGTTCTTACTTCTTATGAAGGAAATATGTAACAGTTTTTTGTTTTTTTTTCTTTTTCTTCCCCCCTTCCCCTTTCCAAAGCAAAACACTAGTAGGAGACTAGGTAGCAGTAGTGACTAGTGAAGGCTGAACAGTAACATCGGAGTTTTATTACATCATCATAATTATTATTATCATCATCATGATTATTATTATTAGCTAGTAGCAGCATACCGTACACATAACACATTACACAAACAAACAAGCATTGACAGCTAATATCCAGTCATGTAAAGTAAGTAGCAGTAGTTAATCCATATATATATATATATGCTGAAGTCAGGGGATTAAACTTTTTTGCTTAAATTCTTATATGACTCACTTTTTTTTTTGGTAGTATGTGTGTGTGTGAGCGGGACGGATGGAAAATGACCGGCGTAACGCGCTTTTCCTTTTCGCGCTGAGCAAAAAAATCGATTTCAACGTAATACGGCAAAAGCGTGAGCCTTTGGGTCAGCTCAGTCAATTATTGATCAGCTTCATATTTGAGCTAATTTGGTCTTTGGAGTCCCTAATCTGTCTGTGGCCCACAATCTAATTAATTTCACATTAATTCTTCTTCTTCTTCTTCTGCTTTTTTTTTTTCAGGAAGTAAATGTCAATTTACTAATAGGTAAATAGCACCTTTGATTCATAAGCCGCCACACCCCCCCCCCCAATTATTTGCTGAGAAGAATAAGATGACAAAACACCCCCCAAAAAAAAAGGCTAAGGATTAGCCATTAGTTTTTCTTACGAAAACATGGTCAGAGTTTATAAAATTTAGCTTCTTTGAAGCTAATTGTTAAAAATAATTATTTAGTTTAAAAAATAATTGTGCTATTTTTTAAAAATAAATAATTATCATAAATAATTATTTTATATAAATAATTTCAGACACAAATTTTTAAAAAAATATATGTATTCTTTATTCGATTAAATTTTACATATCTTAAACAGATAATGTAGTGGAGAATTATTTTTAGATATATCTAATGTTAACTGTTTAGATTATCATTTTTTTAGTGTTGACAAGTGAACCTATTTTTATTTCATATTTTGATAGAAGGAACAAAAAAAATAGAGACAAAAATTCCTATCATAAAAATGAGGCGACCCTCAACAGCAATAATATTGACTTATAGGCACTATTTGATTCTAAAAAAGTTTAAAAGAAAGAAAATTAAAATTAAAATACTTTCCTTTAAATTTTTCTCAAATAAAAGTATATACTTAATCTTTAGCAATTTTATACCATCTTCTTTTTCTATTTTATTATCTCATATAAACCAAACATAAAAAATTATTTTCCTCATATTTTTTTTCTTTTCCTTAAAACTTTACATGAACCAAATGGATCAATAAAGTTTGGGGGGAAAAGAAAATTCATGTTCCTTTACTTTTTCAAATTGTCAACAAATTTCTTACCTTAATCCGATAGTTTGCAATAATTAATGTTAGGTTACCTGTAGCACCTTTCATCGGTAAGACTTCTTCTTTTCCTCTTGCGCCTACTTCCGAGAGAAATATTAAATATTCGTTTGGTATAAAAATAAAAATAGTAAAAGCTTTATTTTTATATTTTATATAGTTTATTTTAAATTAAAGATTTTTTAATAAAAATATCATTTTATCTTTTAATTTGATATAAAATAAATATTTTATTACTATTATTTTGTTTTAAACATGTAATACAAAATATATAAAAAAAAATTTAAAAAAAAACTACTTTTATTATTCCATATCGAACAAGTACTACGAGCAAGAGGGGAGGGGAGTTAAGGATTAGTCACTAGCTTTTCTTACAAAAACATGATGTAAACTCAAATCATTCAATTTTTCCAAAGTGTCGAGAAACTTTACGGATTGTAGTGCATTATTTCCAACTACCTAATGTCAGACTATAATTTTTCTTGCGTAAACAAAGTTAGTAGTAATACTGCTAGTGCTTGCTATTGGCTTATAAAGTTTTTGGTAACAACCCAGCTTACTTCACTTTACCGTATTGCCCACAAATTCCGTGTGCTACGTACAAATCACTCTCCATGACGTGTTATGAACTCGTAAATTTAGTACTTATCTATCTATAAGGTCGTATCTGATCTCCCTCCCTCCGTCTATACCGCATACTTTCTTATCACCTTTGGCTAAGGTTAAATTTTATTATGTTATGAATTATGATAGATCAATAGTTCTACTATGTAACCAATGTCAAATTAGTAAACAAGTAAAATTTGTTAATTCGTTTACATTTTTTTTAAAAAAAAAAACTAGTATATCTCTTATTTGAGTTATCAAAAAAAAATATGTATTGTTTGCAATATTTTTCTCATATATATAAGTGCTTTCGGTTTCACGATTTTTTGCATTGCAGTTTCACCATTATTTAATTGATATTTTTTGTAATTATGTTTCACCATTATTGTATTTATGTTTTACCATTATTGTATT
Organism: Tamarix chinensis; assembly: GCA_030549775.1. Classification (NCBI taxonomy): domain Eukaryota; kingdom Viridiplantae; phylum Streptophyta; class Magnoliopsida; order Caryophyllales; family Tamaricaceae; genus Tamarix; species Tamarix chinensis. Next base: position 68,637,678 of record CM060182.1, read on the forward strand.
ATATTTGGCTATTCTTGTGCTTATGTGTCATCATTTTTTGCATTAATGTTTTGCCACATTTTTCTTCTAAAATATTGTAATATCCCAAAATCTTAATTTATGAATAAATGATAAAATAAGAATTGATAGGCGAGGTCAATTAAATATAACATTTTAATAAAATAATATTATTATAATGGAAGTAATTAAGACAAAAATAATGTAGGAATTAAAGTAGTGGAGATTAGGGTAATTTGCTAATTAAAATAGAGTTTAGGAAAATTTAACCAAAAAATCTAAATTAATATAAAAATAAAATTTAATTATTTATTTTTTCCAATTTTATTATTTTCAAAAAAATTAAAAAAATCTCAAATACTCCAACGACCTCTTTTTTCTTTTTTTTTTCCCTTTCCCTCTTTTTCTTCCTTTTATTTTTTCTTTCTTCCTTTTTCTCCCTTTTTCTCCATTTTCTTCTATTTTTCTCTCCTTCCACTGGTCTGGGTCTTTCCTAGCGTGGCCTAACTCTCCCATCCCTTCTCTCCTTATTTTCCCCCGCGCAGCCTAGCCCACCTTTCTTTTCTTTCTTCCCCCTCGTGCAGCCCAGCACACCACCTGTCCCCCCTTTTTATCCCTGCCATTTTCCCGTTTTTCCTTTCTACCCTTGTCTCCTACCTCGCCCCCCCCGGATTGCTAGTGCACATGGCTAATTCGCAGCCATGGCTCTCCTTTCCCCTTCATCTTCCCTTCAACCTAACCTGCATGACATGCAGTTGGCATTGCCCCTGCACTAGTCCCCTTGTAATACCTCAAAAATCCAAAATATAGAATTTAATAAATAACCATCATTTTGGATAATTTAGATCTTAAATTCATTTAATGTAATTATTTTGTAGATTTTTGAGTATATAAAAATAGATCTGAATATTTAATAAATTAAAATAAATATTTTATTATTTTATCATAATTATTTTATTTAAATAATTTTTCAAACCAATATTTTATTAAAATTACCTTTTTTAAAACCAATATATATATTAAATTATAATTAATTAAATTATTAAATCAACTTATCTATCAAAAATATTAGATGTCATTATTCCAAAAATTGTTTTGTTTTATTTTCCCCTTTTTTCCTTTTTTCTTTCTCCTTTTTCTTCTTCTTTTTATTTTCCTCCTTTTTCCTTCTTTCTTCCTTCTGGCTGCCATCCTTCTTCCTTCCTACACTAGGCCGCTGGCCCATTCTCCTTCTCTCCCCCCTCACACGTCCAGCCTGCCGCACCTTCTCCTCCTTCTTCTTTTTCTTTTCCTTTCTTCCCCTCGATTGGGCCAGCCCAACTCCCCCCCTTTTTTCCCCTTCTCCCTCACGCATAGGGCTGGCCCATCCCTTCTTTATCCCCCACTTGGATTCCCTACCCCTTTTCTTTCTCTTCTTCTTCTTCTTCTTCCCTCCTTCCTCCTCCCTCATTCTCCTTTGACCATCGCAAGCCACGCTTGTAAGCTCGTCTCCTGCCAACTCCTCTACACCCACCATGGCAGCCTGCACCCTTTCTCTCTCTCTCTCTCTCCCATCCCTTTCCTTCCATTTCGGTCACACAGGCCCTACAACCTTCCCCCGCGTGCCTTTTCTTTCCTTTTCCTTCTTCCTGCAACCTGCCACCCTACCCCGACCTGCAACCTTCCCCTATATCCTCCACCTAACTCGGCCACGCCTACCTCCTCTCCCTCTCCTTTTCTTCTTCTGTCCTACTTATTTTCTACCTTGCTCAAGCCCTCATTCTCCCTTTACCGATCTCCCATTTCTCCCTTCTTTCCCTCTTCTCTTCCTCCCCTATTTTTGCTTTGCCACCTCCAACCACTGATGTTGTAACCCAACCAACCACCACATCCACCTCCTGACACCCCTACTACCTCCTTGCACCACCGAGACACCACCACACACCCATGCAGCCGCCTTTCTCCTCCCTTCCTTTTCTTTCCCCCTTCTCGGCCTCCACCTTGCACCACCACCGTCTACTACCCTCCTTCCTCTTTCACCGCCTCCATAGCCACCAACCCACTTTCTAACACCCCACATCCTCCCTTTGGCCAAAAATTCCCCAGAATCCCCTCCCTTCTCTTCTTCTTCTTCTCCACCTATGCTTCACCCTATTTCCCAACCCTACAGTTGCCGCCTCCGCTGCCCTGAGCCACCAAACTTCAACTCCCAACCACCACCTACACCCCTACTCCCTCCCTACACTCAACCACCGCCCTAACTTCCCTCAACAAGCCCTCCAAAAACCCCAACCCGAGCCACCCCTTCCCTTCTCCCCACTTCCCCTCTTCGACCCCCTTCTTCCTTACTGTCTTACATGCAACTCACGCTGCATGAGCAGCGTGAGTCTACTCCCTCTCCTTTGACATTTTGGCTAATCTTGTTAAGGTATAATAATGGTTAATATTAGTATGTATTTGATTAAGTTTTTGATAAAATTTATTCTTTTGATTTTTTACTTTTAAAATGTTAAGTGTTGATGTTATTTTTAGGTATTAATTTTTGCTAATCAAAGCTCAAACCTTTAACCTGGGTACCAGTAAGGTTTGATTATTGCTGGAAATAAGGTAACAATTATACCCTACTAAAATGTGTAGATATACGCATGCTAGCACATTAGGATTTTTAATATGTTTATATGCATGATATATGTTGTTAAGTATAATGTATTTAGTGACATATGTTAGTTGACGAAAAAGAAAAGCATGTTAATTTATGTGTCATGTGTAGAAATAATGATTAAGGAAAGAGCCTTATTGTTAATATAATGTTAAGTACATATGTATGATATGATATGCTAATGTGGCCATTTGTTGCATAAATAATATTAATATGAGCCCTATGGATATTTTGGTAAATTTGCTTGTGCAAAAGGTGTGGCCTAAATAAGTGTGTGTGGTAGATCCTAGTGAGTATTAATAATAAATAATAATAGTTGGTGGTGTTGGATGATGTATATGGACCATGTATATTAATATTTATGTGGTGAGGGTATCTTAGTAAAATTTGTATATTAAGGACAAAATGGTAATTTTATAAGAGTAAAGGGGGTAAAATGGTAAATGGATAAGTAAGGAGGGAATTTTAGTACTTTTATATGGAAAGGGGGATAACTTGGTAATTTTTATGAGAAGAATGTTATTTTAGTAATTTGGCATAAATGAAGGGTATTATGGTAATTTTATAAAGTAAAGGGGTAAAATGGTGATTTGATAAAACATAAGGGTATTTGGTAATTTGGCATAAAGGAAAGGGTACGTTGGTAATTATGTAAAGTAAAGGAGTAAAATGGTGATTAATAAAGGAAAAGGGTATTGTGGTAATTTGACATAAAGGAAGGGTATTTTGGTAATTTGACATGAAGGAAAGGTATTTTGGTAATGTGGTATAAATTAAGGGTATCTTAGTAATTTAGCATAAATGAAGGGTATTTTGGTAATTTTGTAAGAAAAAAGGGGGAAATGGTAATTGTAATAATGAAGAAGGGCAATTTGGTAATTTTGATAAGTAAGAAGGATAATTTGGTAACTTAACCAACCAAAAGGGCAATTTGGTAATTTTAATAACTAAGAAGGGTAGATTGGTCATTTAACCTATCAAAAGGGCAAATTGGTAATTTTAATAAATAAGAAGGACAATTTGATAATTTAACCAACCAAAAGGGCAACTTGGTATATTTAATAAGTATAAGGGTTATTTGGTAATTTAACTAACCAAATGGGCAATCAGGTAAATGTAACAAGTATGAAGGGTGATTTGGTAACTTAATAAACCCAAGGGGTAATTTGGTAATTTAAACAAGTATAAAAGGGTTGTTCGGTAATTTAACCAACTAGAAGGGTAATTCAATAACTTAACAAATATAAGGGATAAAGTGGGTGATTTAACAAGCATAGAGGATAATTAGGTAGGCTAACAAATGCAAGGGGTGAATTTAGTAATTATGCAAACATGAAGGGTAATATGGTAATTTAGCAATTAAAAAGGAATGACTTGATAATTTTACAAACAAGGGGTGTTCTAGTAATTTTGTAAGGATGATGGGGGTAAATCAATAACTTGCATATAACCTATTAATGGATTAAATAAGTCTTCGTAATCAGACATAAGTAACATTGAATAATAAAATAAAGGGAATTGACAAATCAGTGAGTATCACAAGAACATGACATAACCTAGGGTTGGATGGACAACTAATGGTGTGATACGGTGTTTATCTCATATTCATGAAAGAGGTGTCTTAATCATTAATCATGCATGGAAATGTGTGTTGGATGTGATATAAGGGCATGTTAGGGTTAAGTCTTCCACGATCCTTCGATGTAGACAACCAAACTCTAATACCATATTATGATTGTGATACAATAACTCTTATGGCATATGAATAAATGGAAACGAATCCTGAATTGGAATTGGATGGTATAAGGATGGCCTCAGTGGTTTCCTTGAGTTAACATGGATAATAATATGAATGAGGATTACGTAATAATAACATAAACAAATGGAATTGAATAAATATGTGGTTGTTATGTTGTAATACCCCGTATTTTTAAAATTCAAATTTATTAAGCTTAATAATTTTATTAGCGTAATTTGATGTAAATAATTAATTATTCTAATTTCGTTTCGTTTTATAGATTTATCGATGATTTCGAATTCATAATTGAATGTAATTAATCATTGTCGTTGCGAACCATTCTAGACAAATTCGTTCACGACAGTGATTTTATTATATTCTTATGATTTCGATCTTCGGTTAAAAATATATATTCCCGTTCTTTCTCGTATTTTGGGTTTTAATATTTTTAATTCGTCTGCAATTATATCTTCGTCAGGTGATTACGACCTTGTTTTGGAGTTATATTTCGTTAACGAAGTATATTAATTAAATTATAGAATTTCTATTTAAATAGTTATTTATTTTAATGATTTTATCCGTAGAAAATATTTCCAACTTTAAATTTATTCGTTTTCGAAAATTGTTAATATCTTCGAGAAGTTTTAAATTAAAAAGATTTCGGAGTTTATTGATGAATTTCTTTCCGGAATTAATTTTCTCCCATTTTACGATTTTTGGTTTACGGAAAACCGATTTCGGAAATTATTTAAATTAGTCTCGGTTTATTAGAATTTAATTTAAATATTTACTTTTATGCTTTTAAATATTATTTTGAGGTCTTATAATGTATTTCCGTAAATAATATAAATTTTTACGTACGTTGGTAAGTTTTTCCGAAAATGTTTCTGAAATTCTTTATGTAGCTTTTATATCGATTTTAAGCCTTCGGAACCTTACGAAATAATTTTCATTTAATGAATTTTAGATAAAATTCCCCAATAATAGTTTTTAAATTTTTAGTAGTTTATTTTATATGTGTATTTGTAAAAAAAAAAAAAAAAAAAAAAAAAAAAAAAAAAAAAAACCGTCGACCACACCCCGACCCCCCTTTCTTTTTCTTTCTCTCTTCTCTTTCCCTGCCTGTGCTCCCCGACCCCCTGCGCCTTGCGTTGTCCCGCAACCCTAGCCGACCGGCCTCCCTCGCCTCTCTCCTCCTCGCTCCCTCGCTAGCCACCGTCTCCTCTCCGCTCCGGCCAACCTCGCCAGCCTCGTCGGCCTCAACCTGCAGCAGCAGCCGAAGCCTTAGCCACCGAAGCAGCCGCGCAACACCAGCGACGAACTGCGGCAGGGCAGCGACGAGCCACGCAGCTCGTGCCACCGTCCGGCTCCGGCGAGCGTCGTTGACCACCGGCGAGCAACCCCCGGGCCCCAACGAAGCTTCCCCGGCCTTCCTTTGCCCCGATTCGTCGGTTTTTCGTTTGGTATAATTTCCGAAAAACCCTAACCTTATTTTGATTAATTGGGTATGGATTGGCTTGTAAAAAGCCAAATTGATTGTTTGTTTATATATGTATATGTTGTAGGATTGATTTAGATAGGTTAATTGTGTGGTTGTGTTGGAATTTTGGAAAAATTGGATTTTTAGCCGGGTTATGCCCAAATTTTTCGGATCCGCCCGTTTTCGCGATTTCGGACAAATTGATTATACATTATGTTTTAAAATGTACCCAATTTCATTTTAAAACCGTCAATTTGAGAAATTTATGCAGGATTTATCGGAATTTGATTCCTAGGTCAAATTTTGGGTGTAATGAAATTGGGTCGTATAATTGGGCCGTTCCGCTTAATTGATTTTATAATATTGTTTAAAATGTATTTAATTTTATATTGGAAGTGTTGATTTGGAAAAATTGTGCGTAATTTATCGAAATTGAATTTTTAGGTCAAAACCCCCGCGGGTTTAAATTGGATTTTGTGATTGGGTTATTTTATTCAATTGACTATATAAATTATATTAGAATATGTTTAATTACATTTCTGAACCGTCAATTGGTATGTTTTGGCAATAATTGATCGGGTTTGCGTTTCGGGCTAAAAACCCTAATTGTGCTAAATTGGGTATTTCCTTTATTGATTTTGATCAATTGATTATTTGGTATGTTATAAAATGTGTTTAATTGTATTTCTAAACATTTAATTTGATTAAATTTATAGAATTTTACCGAATTGTATTTTCGGGCCTAAAATCCTAGATTTAAGTAAGATTACGAGATTGGGTATTTGTATAATTGTTTTTCTAAAGTTAGATTTATAGAAGTAGTTGAAATGATCCTAATTACCTTCTAATACCTTTAAATTGTAATTAATTGATTTGAATTACTTGAGTTGTGTCATGGGCTTTAAAACCCTAATTTTAAAAATGGATTGTTTGGAATTGGTTAATCGGAAGATTGTTTTGTTGAAATTGATTATCTGGATTTATTTAAAATTAGTTTAATTGTGTTTTAAAACTATCAATTTGAGGTAATCAAAGTAATTTGGTCGATTCGTAATTAGGCATTTAAAACCCTAATCTTTGGGGATGATTTTGTAGAATTAATTTTGCTATGTGTAGTTATCTAATCGATTTCTATCGGGTCTAGGAAAGCTTTCTCGTGGACCCACGAACTAGGGATCCCTCTCCCTCTCATTTCGCTTAGCTAACTTCGGATCCAGGTAAGTCTCTACTTACCCCTACCTGTGGGTGTTTAGTAAGGGCGTAACTAAGGCCGTCTGTGTGTATTACATGTTTTTACTTGCCATGGATGCCTCGTATGGTTATATGTTGTATCATGTGTATGTTATATGTTCTACTGTGTAGTGCAGCATGGAACTAAGGTACGTTTCCGTGCTCTTGTCTGTATGTACTAATATGGTATGGTACAAAGATGAGGTGGTGTGATGTGACATGCATGCTAGGTGTTTTGATGGGGAATTGTGGAGTGGGGGATTTGAAAGAGAAAAACAAACAACTAAGATAACCAAAGGGAAGTATGCTGGTTAACATAAGTATGGATGACCTAAGGAATTCATAATTGGGAGATGATGAGGAAAAGGGGAAATTGAATAAAAGGGGAGAGTGGGAGAAACTAATGTTGCATGGGAAAACTAGGGTTTGCATGAGAATGATAGGGTTGGCATGGTGGAAATGATAGGGTTTGCATGGGGAGATTAAGGTCCGCATGGGGGCGGACCATACGTATAAAAAGTTACCTTGGGACGTGGGGAGACTAATGGAAAGTTTGTTTGGGAGTTTGGAGGCTCGAGGTGAGAAATAGTACGTGGGATAAATTAAGGGTACATAGGGACCAACTAGGGTTTGGGAAGGAAACCCTAACTTAAGGAGGTGGAAAAAAAAAAGAAAGAAAATAATAAGAATAAACGAGGAGGAGTGAGGCATGAGGGAGAGTCGAGTCTGTGAGTCATGATTTGGGTTTTTAACAGTTTTGGACGGAGAATAGTACGTGGAGTATTATAAAGGTATGGAGGAGACAAAATTAAGGTTTGGAGTGATCAACTCTGGGTCGTTGTGATTAAGTAGGGTTGGAGTAGCTAATTGTGATTTGTCGATGATAATTAAGGTTTGGGATGGCTAAGTATGGTTGTTATGGTAAAATAGGGTTAAAAGTGGTCAACCACGGTTTGGTGTGGACAATTAGGGTTGGTTATGATTGCTTAGAGTTGTTTGGTGTTATCATGTGTATTGATGGACTAAAGTGTAGTTATGAATGTGTGATTTTATTTGTTGTGACGTGTATAGTATAAAGAGAATGATTTATGCATGTCAATGGTGTGATGTAATTTAATAAGACACTGATAAGACATTAATTACGTAAAGTGAAAGATGTCGAGCCGAGCCTGCGATCCGGTCCACCGGCTATAATAGTGGATCAGAGGCGTTCTGCCCTGTGCGTATATTTCCGGTCCACCGGCTATAATAGTGGATCAGAGGCGTTCTGCCCTGTGCGTATATTTCCGGTCCACCGGCTATAATAGTGGATCAGAGGCGTTCTGCCCTGTGCGATATTTCCGGTCCACCGGCTATAATAGTGGGGGTTTCCGCGCTCGACAAACCAAACTTATAAGTTAATCCATGGGAAAGATACTAAGTACTTAAAGCGAAACACCATGTGAGTCGGGGGCTGCGATCCGGTCCACCGGCTATAATAGTGGATCAGAGGCGTTTTGCCCTGTGCGTATATTTCCGGTCCACCGGCTATAATAGTGGATCAGAGGCGTTCTGCCCTGTGCGATATTTTCCGGTCCACCGGCTATAATAGTGGGGCTCCCGCACTCACATGGGTTAATGAAGAAATGTGTGGAATGGACTTATTACTATTTATGAGAATAAAAAGACAAAGTACCGAGGAAACATTCACCGCTTCCTTGCATGTTATTGTATGTGGTCTATGTGCTGAACTTGTAATATATGTCCTAAGTGCTGGCCTTAGCTCGTCTGTCACACTATGAGTGTATGGCGAGACTCATGCTGTGGGTTGTGAGTATGTATGTTATTGTATTAACGTATTGTACTATAATTTAATATGCGCTTGATGAGATCTTTCTTATAAGATAAGGTAGCGAGACTTACTCAGTACTGGACCCGTACTGATACTACACTGATTGAATGGGTCCTGTGATGATCCACCAATGGTGGGGAGCAGACCTCTTGTGCAGGTTGATACTGAGTTGGGGTGGAAGACTTGCCTTGAGTGAGTAGGCGATCCGGATTTTTATTTTCGGGATTTGTTTTGTTTAATTGTATTTACCCTTGAAAGTTTGCAAGTATTGTATTTAGATTTCTAAAGGTTTTGTAATTGACTTTAAATTTCTCGGACTCTGTTAAGTGGTTACTATTCGGATTTAATTGTTTGATTGGATTTAAAATTCAGATTTAATTGTTTGACAGGTTTTAGCCTTGCATCTAACATGAGATAGATGGTGGACATTTATCTTGTGTTAGATGTGGCGGTAACATTTCCCAAATTCGCTCCTAGCTTCCGCTTTAATCTTTCAAAAAAAATTTTTTTCAGGAGTGAAATTTGGGGGTGTTACATATGTTTCTCATGGTCGCCTTAATTAATACATTAATAATTAAAGTGGAACACCTCGAGATCGAAAATTGTGGCTCTTTAGAGGTCGCTACCCTAAAGACGTGGTTTAGCCCACGATTATTCCGATATTTGTTGGTATGCCTTAGTGTCCCAGCCAAGCCCTACATCTTATTCTATTTAGCTCTACGGACCTATTTAGGGGGTATGCATACTTATAGATTAGGTGTCCTTGCCGGTAGGGTATTGTATGGCCTCGCGCACCAATGCAACTATGGTACCTCTGCGTCCCTGGGTTGATGGTTGAAGAGTATTGAGTAGCTTATATACACCAGTTTGATCGGTGTACCTTACGTCTCTAGGATCTTGATCTCCCTCTCAAGTTAAATAAATGGATTTGTTGTGTTAAATAAGTGGAAAATACTGATCATGTAAAGCGATAGATCATGTGAGTTGGGACCAGATCGGTCCATCAACGAATAATAGTGGTCAGGAGCCTTCTGCCCTGGAGACCGGTTCACCAGCGAATAATAGTGCACAGGTGTGCTCTGCCCTGATGAATATTCCGGTCCACCGGCTAAAATAGTGGGGTTCCCACACTCACATGGATATAACTCGAGAGATGATATGGAATGATATTCATTTAATGGCTTAAGACCAAAAGAGCTACTTTCATCATCATGATCTATTGTTATATTATAAGTTCAACCTTGGTGCATGTCTCTCTCTCTCTCTCTTGGCATATGATGAAATTGGTAAGTACATGGATGTTGTGTTATGCATTTTTTATTGTATGTGGTCTTGCCTTGTGTATTAGTTCGTATGTCGGTCATGATTTCCTAAGCCTGTGTATGTTACCGTTTTATATTGTTTATGTATGATGTGTTACATGCGGGCCTTACCTTTCAGTCTGGTATAAAGGGTTACTCGATACCATAGTACTGAAGGGTTCCATTTGTGGGCCTTACCTATTCAATTAGCAGTGTCCCTTACAGGTCTATTACAAGTATTATTCAAGTGGGCATCATGTAAGAGCGTAAGGGTTGTCTGGGAATGATTCAAGGTTTCTCTTTTACCATTTTGTTTCCTTGTTAAAATGATCTCTATTATTGTAACCATTGATTGTGGGTTTTATTCTTATAAAGAGTTTATTGTGATACTCTGATTTAAATATATTCTAATTTTGAAGAAATTATATTTTGATCTTTTTAGCTTTAACACCTGGTACTAGAACAGTAGGAGGAAACTGGTATGGTACTAAGTGTGGCGGTAACATCCCCAAAATTTACGATTTTTGCTTCCACTAATTTTTAAATAAAACGAAAATTTTCAACTTTGAAATTGGGGGGTGTTACACCCCTCCCCTCTACAACCTTGACACCCTCACTAACCCTCCCTACAGCCCTGCCAAAACCTCCACTGCCCCCTGCGAACATGCACACCTACAAGTCTGCACCAACCTGCTACCGCTGGTCGGCAATCACCTGCCCCTCCCACTCCCTTATCCTCGTCCTCCTTTGTCTTCTTCTCCTCCCCACGCCTATAAATACCCTAGCCCTCACCCTTCTTCCTCTTCTTTTTGATCTGCCTAAAAGTTCCTGAAGCTTCCCTCAGCCACCTCATCAGACGCAGCCCCAACCGCCGTCCAAAATTCCACCCAACCTCTTCCCCGCATTACCCTTCACCAAACAAAACCACTCCCTGCCCCCTTAACTCCCCCTGCACAGCCCGCCCTACTCGTGCAAAGTGGAAAGCTCGAGCTACCCTTTGCACCTTGTTACCGCCCTACGCTACCTCCTCCGCCATAACTACCACCCCCACTACCTCCCTCTCAACCCAAAAAACCTTCCCCTACCTTCCCACACCCTTCCTTTCCCTTCCTTCCCCTCCCTTCTTCTCCTCTACCTCCAACGATCGTAGTTGTCACCACCTGTGTTGTTGCCTTGACATGCCACTACCACCACTACAACCCTCCTGGTCCAAGAAACCTACCACCTCACAACCAACACTTCCATTTCCCTTTTCCAACCCCAAATTTTAGACATTTTTAAATCACGACCACTCCCGCCGCCGCCACCACCATCATAGTTACCACCTCCATCCCTGGTTGTATCCTAACCCTTACTTCTACTTAAGTATAAATTATTTTGTATAATTTTCATTACTCATCTTATTATCATCATCATTATTATTATTATCGTCATTATTATTATCATTACTACTATTTATGCCATTATTATTACTATTATTATTATTATTATTATTATTATCATCATCATCATTACTACTATCAATCTTATTATGGTTATTATTACTATTATTATTGTTAGTATTATTAATAATACTAATCTTATTATTATTATTATTATTATCATTACTAGTATTAGTCTTTTACTAGTAATTAGTTAAGGGATAGTAAAAGAAATAAGAAGAAAGTTAACATGAGTGTTCCACTCTTATAGGTGAACCAAACCCTTCCCTTAAGGAGGCGTAGGAGTCGTGCTCCAAGCTCAGCGTCGATCTAGGTAAGGATGTGGTTAAGGTCAAATTGTGTGTTATGTGTTCATGTGTATTTGGTTATATGCTTGTATCTTATATGGTTATGGATTATATGCTTGTGGCACTGCTTGCTAAGCACGGAGCTAAGGTAAGTTGTATATGTGTTATGACATGTGTAACATGGTGATATGACTTGTATTTTGTGGTATGCCTTATGTATTATTTCCCTGTACGATATGTATGCTAGGAGCCCTTAAGTAGTATGACGAGGTTGTGAGGAGATAGAAGAAGTAAAGAAAGTGGAGTGGTTAGAGGGAAGTGAGAAAGATCTAAGTACCTTATGACTTATGGGTGGACAAATAAAATGATAATATGAATAAAATGAGAGGTTGGAATAAATCTTGCATAGGAAGTGTAAGGCTTGCATGGGGTGGTTAGTCCTTGTATGTGGGTAATATTTACATGGGGGGAAGGTGATTTAAGGGTTAATAAATGTGAGGAGGAGTACCTTGGGTGATTGGTATCCATGAGTGAAAAATAGTACGTGGGTTAGTAGAAGTGTGCATATGGGATTTAACTAGGGTTCGTGAGAAAAACCCTAAGTGGGGGGAGTATGTGGAAGGGAAAGTTAATGGTAAGTGGTTGGAGTGTGGGTTGAGATTGGAAGGGTGCACATGAAAGGAGAAACAATTCAAGTGGAAAGGAGGGTGGTGTATGTGTGATGAGGGGATAACATAAAAGAAATGAGAAGTACCAGGGTTTGGGGTATCCAACTAGGGTTTTCATGATCACATGTGAAGGATGGGAAGCAAGGTTATGATGTTTGGTGTGGATTGAGTAGATTGACGGTGTTAGAAGCAAAGTGAGCATGGGTTGTGTATGATAAGGAGAGGTTAGACCACATAGGCCAAGTTAGGTTTACAAGGAAAAACCTAGAGGGCGATGATGAGTTAAGTGAAGATATGGGAAGTGGGCCTTAATCCACGTACGCAGAAGTTTGGGTTTTTCACGGTGAGTAGGGGAAAGGTGATGAAGGATTCTTGGAGTCTTAGGATGCGTAGAGGTCCCAATATATGGGACAGAGTTTTTCAAGAGAGCTGGGGTGAAGGGGTGAGAATGGAAAGTCCAGTGGGTCATACATGTCTAGTTGGGGTTACATGCGGAATAAGACACAAGTAAAACAATAATTACTTAAAGTGAAAGATTATCGAGTCGGGCCCAGGTCAGAGTGTTTTCTAGTGCATTTTGCCCTGGAATATCATTTCCTATCCATCGGCTATAGTAGTGGGGGATCCAAGCTCGATAACCCAAACCTTGTATTAAAATAAAGTGTGGAAAAGACACTAACTACTTACATTGGAACACCACGTGAGTCGGGGCCGAGTTGGGATAATTTCTAGTCCACCGGCTATAATAGTGGTCAGACGCATTTTGCCCTAGAGTATCATTTTCGGTCCACTGGTTATAATAGTGGTCAGGTGTATTTTACCCTAGAGTATCATTTTCGATCCATCGGCTATAATAGTGGGGTCCCCATACTCACGTATATATAATCTGGGAGATGTGTAAAGATAGAAATAGTGACCTGTCTTAATAATGATGCTGAACCTGAATGAAGTACTATATGCACCTTTTGTTTATGTACACTTGCATGATCTTAGCCATATGGTTACTTACTCAGTATATAGTGTACTGATCACCCCTTTCATGAGTGTTGCTCGTTTCCATGAGTAACAGCCTCTTTTAAGTTGGTACAAGTAGGAGATGTTGCATATGATGATTTTGACACCTTCGATGTATTAGGTGGGACTAAATGATGGCTTGTTGGAATTTTCCTGGGTTCCGAGGGAGTGTCGTCCAAACTCAGCTTATTTTGTTTTTTCTCACCGTTGTATTAATCGTTTTATTTTCGGGCCTTGTTAATGTACTCATTTTCTATCTTTGTATGGACTATGACTTTGTGCACTCTATTTTATTTATGAATTGTTAGAAACATTATGGTTTTATCTTCTATTCAAATTTCATGTCTTTTAAAACCTTGTTGTTGGTATGAGATTGGTTAGGGGTCAGTCTCGTACCGATTACGGTAGTAGCACTCCCCTATTTTAGTATATGGTTTCTGTGTAAACGAAATACTTTTTTCAGCTGTAAAATTTGGGAGTGTTACATTATATTTGGTTTTATATTTCACCATATCTATACCAATATCTTGTCGTTGATATGCTTATATTTTATTATTATGTGTTGATGTTTCATCATTTTTCTCACATGTTAGTCATGTTTGTGTTTCTCCATTTTTATGTTATGTTTCAACATAAAGGTACCGATGTCTTAGTTCTTATGTTTAATTGTTATTGGGTTCATGTTTTACCTAGGGATTTTTAATGAGTTGGATTAGTCATGACTTATATTACCCAACTTGTAAAAATAGATTTACATGTTAGATGGGTTGGATTAGTGATGACTTATATTACCCAACTTGTGAAAATAGGTTTATGGGTTAGATGGGTTAGGTTAGTATTTTATAAAAGTTCACATGTTGACTTACAGTGGATTACATTATAAGATAGGTTAGTATGGGTTGGCCCATGAGTTGTCATGGTTAGTAAATATTACCTATGTTATACCAAAATCACCACCACCACAAGGTTCACAAATCCATTTTAATTAAACCTCAAATAAACTAGTTTTGTTCGGGCCTTTCCAAATCCATCCAACCTTAAAGAGACTTCGGTTGACCCTAACTTGGCTAGGTCCAATCCAAATTTGGCCCACCTTAACCCCACTAAGACCCAACATCCCTTATGCTTACCTTCACCCAACCTGACCCCATCTAATTCCTGAATTTACTTGAAAGTGAGCTAGCTCGGCCAAAATTTAATTTGATCTGTTAACCAAAAACAACCCCAACTCTATCTGATTCAACAAATTAACTCAATACAACCCGTATCTACAATGATCCAGAGTCAACCCGATTAATATAATAAATCGAAACTACCCGAACCCGAAGTGCCCAACCCATGCCACAACCGCCCTTATAAAGAACAATGATATATAAATAACTCTACCCGAACTACCCGGCCGACAAGTATATGTTCAATGTTTTTACATATTTTACACACCTTTTAATCTTAGTTTTTGGTCTTTTATTTGAGTAATATATAATAATCATCATAATTTTATGTTTAAGTTATAATAATCTTATAAATTTTATTATTTGAGCTAAAATGAAATAAATTAAATAAATTTAAAGTATAAGATCATTTATTAATTTTTTTTAAGTTTATTTTTTAGGTAAAGTAAAAAAAATAAAAAGGGATTTAAGTCATTTGGACCAAAGGCCCAAAAAGAACAAAAAGACCAAGAAGAGTCGGCGCAAGCATGACACAACAAGAGAAGGCAGTGAGAGAGAAAGATAGACGTGCAAAGTCAAGGCACCTGATGCGACAGAAGAAGGGAAGCACAAAAGGTGAGAGAGTCGGATGCCATAAGAGGAAAAAGAAAAAAAAGAGAGCTCGCAACAGAGAGAAGTAGCAAAATGCAACCAAAGAAAAAAAATCTATTGTAGCAGAAGAGCCAGTAAAGAAAGAGAGAAGAAAGGCACAAGCCAAGCGGGACCAAAAAATGCACCAGAAGACCAAGCAGCAAATGCAGAGGCCTAATGCATAGCAGGTCAGCGCGAAGAAGAAAAAGGAAGCGTAGACTGACACGGAATTTCAAACTGGCTTTGAGAGAAAAGGAAAGAGAAAAAGAGACCAGAAAATTTATTTCAAATAAAATTTAGCAAATTTTCATAGGAATAAATTACTAAACTTTCATCCATGATTAGTTTTGGTTATTTATTTCTCTATTTTTGATATTTATTTTTAACATATATTTTTTGTGTAATTAATTTGATTATTATGACTAGCTAATTATTTATTACTAGTAAAGAGATTGAAACCCTAGATTATGGTTTAAGATATGATATTATTTTTTTTTTGTTTCAGAAGATTTTTCTTTGACCCTATTTTAATTGATATCGTTTATATCTATGATTCTGTCATGTATGATTTACATGGTGCATGTTTTATTCTAGTCTCCTCATAGTGACAGTATGTAGGATTATATGCTGCTAAGTGGCTATATAAATATGCTAGAATTTATATGTATAAATTACAGTTAGGTTAGATAATAATTCATTTTGATAGTTTTGTAATTATAACCGGAGTAGTGAAACATTTATATATGTGTAGGTCAAAGGAGAAAAATAAAACTAGACATGCTTACGGGTACTTAGTTTAACATCTTTCCACTTGTGATTAATGCATTAAATCTAGTTAAATATAGGAGTTACTTAATAGGATTTAATATTGGGCTTTGTCGTATTAATTATTTTAGGAAAGTAATATAAGGTGTATAGACCTACTTTTGACTTACTACTTGGTCAGTCTTTTTCTCATGATTAAAAGTTGACTTAGAAATTATAATTATATTTTTGGCATAATCTAGTGGCAGATTTCAATTTCCCTAGAAAGTTTATCAAATTTATAGTTATCTATTATTTTTATTTATTATTTTCTATTTTTAAAAACCCCATTATTATGTTCATCTTATTATTTATTTTATGTTTTTATTTATTAATTCATTTTCATTATTTGTGAGCCAGTTAAATAAATGTGAGTACTCTCAGTTTTCGGTATAGAATGATACCCTTATTTACCAATGCTACAATTGATTATAAGAGAGTTAAGATATTATGGGTTGAATTAAACCATGACATTCCATTTAAATACTCCTGGTTTTACCATATATTCTATTTGTGTTCAACATAATTATATTTCACCGTTATTGTGTTATATTTTCTCATTATTATATTTACATTTCACCAATACAGTCCCTATGCCTTATATATTTTGTATTTCTTCACTATTTTTTTTAATGTTTTACTCTTCACTATTATGTTTATCTTTTACCACCATTAACTATATATTTCACCACCAAAGTTTTTAAACAAATACTTTACTAAAATTAAACCATTGTTGTACATATCATTCATATATATATATTTGTATATTTTTTGTATTAGTATAACTTTTTTTGATAGGTCAGAATAAAAACAATATACTTCAAACTTTCTACAAAAATGGTCTTATTTATACAATTTCCACCGAACTCAATTATCACCTACTAGCATACATAAAAGAAAGCTCAACTATATACAAAATTATCACTTATTAGGCTGTCAAATCTGGTGTCTAATGATAGGGTAGAATTTGAGAAATCTAGTTACCTTTGGCCAATGCTACGTTTTGATGATAATTTTCATGATATCATTTTTTTTATTAAAAAAATAGTAATATATCTCTTGTTTTCCCCTACTATTATTTTAACATGTTCGATCCATGTATTGCCTATCCTCTAGAAAAAGTTCATGCGTAAGAATTTCCCCCGTCATATGTCAAAATTTAGCACATGTAAGGAAAACAAACACAAACCAAACTAGAATTCACCATACACAAAGTTAAGTCCCACTTAATAAATAACTGTTTGAAGGTTTTTTAGTGTTTTTGAAGTAAGTTAGATGTTTGACTACATGAAACTTCTAATTCAGGTATTTAGTGAATAACTTATTTATATTAGAGGTATGGGATGAAAAGACTCTTTCTTAATATATTCATAATAGGAAAAAAATTGGATCAGCTTATTAAAAAAATATTTTTTTTGAATTTAAAATCAACTATTATTAATTATAAAAGATAATATTACTATTAAAAAAATATATGACACAATAAAGTACTATTTGATTATAAGAAAGTTTAAGGAAAAGAAAATCAAAATCAAAATACTTTCTTTTAAATTTTTCTCAAAGAAAATTATATAGTCAATCTTTAGTAATTTTATACCATCTTCTTCTTCTTTTTATTTTATTATTTCATATAAACTAAACATAAAAAATTATTTTCCAAAGTTGATGTATTTAGAAGGAATTGTTAATCCATCACAAATGAATCTTTATTTTTTAATCCATCACATATTGATGTATTTAGAAGGAAAGGGACTTGAAAAGTCAAGTGAAAAGAGAAACTCAGATACCTCATAAATAAGACTAAAATTAAACCGACTTGTTAACAGATAAGACGTTCAATTATTATATAAAAATAATAATAATTGGCGTGGTTTTAGAGTCCTTCGCCACCTAGCCATGGAATTATGGAAAGCACTGATAACTGATAAGTAAGGAATCTTAACAAGTCGACGTTCACCACAATTCCTTAGTTGAAATATTACTTTTCCATACTTGTTCGATGAACTTTCGAAGAGAACACGTATTTATTTATTTATTTATTTATTTTGAGCGAATTACATAAAAATAAGGTAACGTTGGACATCCAAAGTTGAAAGCATGGACTATGGTTTGAAATTATCGTTTCCTGATTCCTTTTCTTGTCCCCCCTACTTTTATGTAAGTCATCAAATCTTGAAGAAATAACGCTGGCAAGGGAATCTCACTATAGCGTGAAATGAAGGGACGTGATATAATTTGTTGCCATTTATATTCATATATTGGTGATATTTTTTCTTCCCACTTGTTTATGACTATCAAATAAAGTATAATTTATGCGTATATAATACCTGAGGCCCGTATTTTATGAGAGAGGTATAGAGAAATTATAGAAAATGTAATTATAAAGGTCACATTTTTGTAATATTTTCGGCACTTTCCTTGGAAATGGCGGTGGCACAAAAAAAATTGTTAAAAATTAATATTTTATCATATTAATTGTACATATGAGCATACAATATCAATGTCACAAAATAAAATAAAAAGTATGAAATAGATATTAGAAATGATAAATATAAGAGAGATTCTTTTATTTTTTATTCTTTCAATAATAATAGTCGATAAATAATATGTGTTTACTAACTCCTAAGATATCAAAATTTAAAATGATTGTGGATATATTGTTTAGTATTTAAAATGGCTAATAAAAATATAAGATTATAACAATATAATATAAAACCATTGATTTGATAGTTGTATAAATTGATTATCCTTATTGCTATTAAATTTAGTTAGCATAAATAAATTATACATGCAAAAATATTAAATAAGTAAAGATATGAAAAAAAAGGTGTTTTGCTCCCCCCTCAAAAAACAAAATAATTACATTGTCCACACGGGCGTAACTCAACAGTTGAAGCGTGGTTAGTTTATTCAATGGTCACAGATTCAAATCCTTGAAGTTTCAACCTTTGTTTGTAGGGGTGACTGTTTGTAGTCATCAAGATTGACCGTCGCGTGAAGACATTTTGATCACCGAAATTTACCTTTTCCACACAACACAACATTCGACCGATGTGTGGGATCCTAGGGGTGAGGATTTTACCTTTTGCTCAAAAAATAATTAACTTCTAAAAGGTAGAAGGCATCATTTAGAAGATAGGGTAGACTACTCGAGACAATTACATTTTACAGATGAGAAGTCACGATTCACAAATTATAATTTATTTAATATAAAGTAAGTGAGAAGTTAGTCCATGAATGAACTATCTAGTCATGACTCATGAAAGAAAGGACGGATAGTTGAATAAGAACCACTTTCTTCTCTCATATAAATTATACTAGTGTATGGAAATTAAGAACGTCGACCAACGAAAGCCGGGTTTCATTAATCAACAATGATTGCTTATTCGATGGACTGACAAGGTGCTTCTTGTAGTAACCTCGCAAACTTCCGTGGTTCATCTTGTTGATCTCCAAGTACAAAAGTGCAGTAAATAGAACAGGCCTGAAGGACACCATCGAGGGAATAACAACACTTCCGAGCCTTTGAATCTCAAAAACCTCGTATGAGAATTTGAGAGAGAGAGAGAGTATGAGAATTCGAGACGAGAGGGTACAAAGGAAGTGTGCGCCGATCCTTGCCGCTGCACATTGATTTGTATAGTAATGGGCTTAGCAAAATCGGTAAAAACAAATGTTAGGCATTGAAAGGGAAAACTGTTGGTAATTATGGAGTAAAGGGGTTCATGTTGATGATTATTTAGCATTTTATTTTATATTTATTAAAAGTAATTATATATAATAATTTTTTTAAATAAATAGTTATTTTTATAATTATTTTTAATAAGTAAATTCAAATAAAATAAGATATAATAGTTGCTTAAAACATCTTGGTTAATTAATCAAGGAATCCAATAGTATTTACGGACATTAGTACATTAATTTAGTAGATTTAAAAAATAAGTGATATACTTTATTTATACGTCGACAATAAATTTATTAAGACTTAAATATTTTAAAGTCCGTTTTACATCAAATTATTTAAAGTTAAACAATTTATTTAATATTTAGTCCACTTTTTTTTATATCTAATATACATGTGTATATAGATAATATTATCTATACATTTATACATAATTAGATATACATATTAATAGAATTATATGTATATAATATTTTATATTTAGAATTAAATATTTTAAAAATATTTTAATTTTTATCTTATTATTTTTATTTAAATGGATGGCAAACTAAATTTTCCGATAAAAATTTTTCAGTTTCCGGTTTCCAATAGTTTTTCAGCTTTAATTATTTTTTATGCTTTCGATTCATTTTTTAACTTTCAACACACTACCAGTGGGAAGTGAGGAGGCTGTAAGCCTGTAAGCAGCAGCTTCGACGTGACGTGCCGCCCGTAATCATGGCATAAAACACGCGTTGAATTTATTAAAAGGTAAAAAGGAAAAAACAAAAACAAAGAAAGACGTCCCATCTTGAATATTTTTGCGTGGCGTGAGGCTTACAGGATGCGACAAGACGAAACTTCCGTCTACGAAGACACATAAGAATATTTAATATTTCAATCGATTTAATCTAAACAATTAAATAATAAATTAAATATTTTTTTAAATTAAAAAAATATTTAATATTTTCTGAAATTAATTAACCTATCCAATCAATAGAAAATAAATATAGTAAAATTTTATTCTAACAAATATAAATAATATTTTATTTGATACATACACCATAAATATTATTTAATTTTTTATAAAATTATATTGTATATAAGTATGTATGTGTGTATATAATTTAAAATTAGAGTGTTTATTGTAAATAAATTTTATAATTATTAAATATTATTTTTATCAAATATTTAATTTTTTTATTGAATAATTTTTCGTATGATATTTCTATTATGTTGTGTGTTCGAAAATTTTGTATATATAATTAATTATTTGTTCTTCGATTTAAAACTATAGACATTTTTTTTATAAAAATATCCAATTTTTTTATCGGATATCCAATTCATGAATACTTTTATTTATTGATTATCAACAAACAACGATCAATGTCTTGCATAGCATAAAGTCATCAAGCATGAAGATTAAAGCTAGTATGGAACAGGTAACCAAACCAATTCAAACTAGTGACCTCCTTGATAGGTACAAATTCTCCTAGGTAGATTCATGCATGTAGATGGAGTGGATGCATATGTTGCAGCTAGCATCTAGGAAGAACCAAAGTATTTTTTTGGCGTACGTAATTGTATGTAATGTACTCCTCGCTTTCAAGTGAAAGCGATGCATATTTCATATACACAAATCTTATTTTATATATATCATGCAAGGGTATTTCAGTCGATTTATGCTTAACAACGTTGTAGCATAATTGACTGTTTGGAGTAAGGATAACGTACTGGATGAGTTGATCTTTTGATTCGTGTTAATATCATAGTTTTGATGGGGTAAATGGATAGTGGGTCAACAACACCAATCATAAAATAGAAATAATAACAAATCAATGACACATAAATTACGTGGAAAACCCTTCCAATGCGAAAGGAAAATAACAACGGGATACTTCAGTTCACTTAAAAAACTTCCACTATGATGAATCTAAGATACAAAGTTTAGTATACAAGTGCAAATTGGATGCTACAATCATCAACCTAAAAATAGCACAACTAGTCAACAACTACAACACTCAAAGAGAAGAGTTTGCAATCATAAAACAAAGTTGTTGTAAACACACCCAAAAGGTAATCTATATACCACAAAACAACAATCCCTTTTATAGTAATTAACAACATGATGTTAAAATCAACCTCACAAATTTTTAGCCAAAAATGAGCATAATATACCACTCAATTAAAGCCAAAACGAAAACCGGTATTAAACCAACCTAAATAAACACACCAACTGAAATATCAACTAAAACCTGACCTATAGAGCTCAAAAACAAATCTCCAATATTCATAATCAAAATTTTTGTCCTATAAATCTTATGTCACAAAATTAGAATGATCCAACAATGAAAGATTTCATATCGTCGAATTAATCAAACTTGTGTTGAAGCAAATAAGGGCAGATTTTTTTTTTCTCTCTCTCTCTCTCTTCCTCCCTTACCTACAAGATTTGAATATAATATTTTCTCACAATCACTCACCTTCTCACATCAACTTTACAGATGATGTTTAGTCTTCTCAAAATTAGTTCAGAATAAAAATAACAAAAATAGTCTTGGTTAGAAAATGGGCTTTACTACATAGGAGGGAGCTCAATGCCCCCAACAAATTCTCCCTCTCCCAACCATGTGGAGGTGATTTTCATCCCAATTATTATACAATAAACCACAAACTTCCATCTTGGTAAGAATTTTGTCGACATATAAGCCCCACTACCATCTGTGTGTACACTCTTAACCTCTAGCAATTTAGCATCCAAAACATCACGTATCCGATGATATTGTGTATCAATGTGTTTTGACCTATGATGGAAGGTAGGATTCTTACCAAAATGTACAGTGATTTGGTTGTCACAAAAGAGCATATATCTTTCCCGAACAAAACCAATCTCTTGAAAAAAAGTTTTATCCATGGTAACTTCTTTCCAGCTTCAGTCATAGAAATGAACTATGATTTGGTAGTCGACAAAGCAACACATTTCTAAAGTTTAAACTACCATGATACTGCCCCCTGCAAAAGTGATCAAATAACCTGAAGTAATTTTCTTTGAGTCAATATCTCCAACCATATCCGAATCAATATATCCTTTAATGACTGACTCGTCACTTCCGAGACAGTGTCTCAAACTAGAAGTGCCATGGAGATATCTAAAGATCCACTTCATTACATTCAAATAATATCTACTAGGGTTAGAAAGAAACCTACTAACAACTCTAACTACATGAGCACTTTTAGGTCTCGTGCACATCATAACATACATCGAACTACCCACGGCGAATGGATAAGAAATGTTCTTCATCTCTTTCTTCTCTACATCACACGGGGGACATTGCTTAGAGCTCAACTTTAAGCAAAGAGCAAGTGGAGTGCCTATGCCTTTGGTATTTTCCATCCTAAATCTCCGAAGTATCTTCTCAATATATATTTCCTTGAGATAGCCACAACTTCTTAGCTCCTTTGTTTCGAATGATTCTAACTCCAAGAATTTGCTTCATTGGGCCCAAGTCTTTCATGGAAAAAGACTTGCTTAAATCTTGCTTCAACTTCTCAATCCTATAAGTTTTATTTCTAACAATAAGCATAGCATTGGCATATAGCAATAAAATTATGAGATTGCCGTCATAGAATTTATGCATAAAAACACTGTGATCTGAAGTAGTCTTCTTACGACTATATTGTTTTATGACGGACTCAAACTTCTTGTACCTCTAAATCGATACATGTTTCAATCCATAAAGACTCCTCTTAAGCTTGTAGACATGGTCTTCCTTGCCTTTCACATGAAAAAACTCTAGTTTATCCATGTAAACCCCTTCTTCCAATTCACCATGAAAGAGGTATTCACATCTATTTGCTCAACATCTAAATCAAGATTAGTATCCAAGCCTAGCACAACTTGGACTGAAGATATTTTAACAGTGGTAGGAAAAATCATCCAAAATGAACACCTTTATTTTTCTTAAAACCTTTAACCACCAACCCAGCTTTATATTATGGGACTGAAGGATGATCATCTTGCTTCAACTTGTAAAACCATCGATTATTCAAAACTCTCTTACACTGGGCAACTTTACTAGCTCAAAGGTATGGTTATCATATAAAGATTGCATCTAATCATGCATTAATTCAAGCCATCTATCTTTTTCTCCACCTTTAAAAACTTCTTCATAGGACTCAGGCTCTCCCCGGTCAATCAAACGTACGTACTCTTATGAAGAGTATTTGGAAGATTGTCTATGATCTATGGTGGACCTCCTAATTGGAGATGATGGTTCATCTACAAAAGTTTTTTGGTGATCACCTACAACATCATCTATTATAGCATCAATATCTCCATCACGTTGATAATCATCATGATCCAAATGTTCACTCCATACCATATTGTAATCAACGACCAACAAGTTTGCGCGCTTGTTGCTTATCTGTCAGTTGATCATCACTCTCAACTTTACTTGTCTCTACTTTGTCAATGTCAGCAATGGTCCGGTATTCAATAAACACTATATCTCCGCTTCTCACTAGTTTTTTTTTATGCACATGATCATATAAACTATAGTTAGTTTTGTCATGACCATAAATCAAAAAGATGCATTGATGAGTATTTGGATCAAACTTTAACCTCTCATCATTGGGGACATGAACATATACCTTGCAGGCAAACATACACAAGTGGTCATATGAGATATCCCTACTACACCAAACTCTATTAGGAACATCACCATTCAAAGCAATTACAGGACTCAAATTAATCATATGGGTGATTCACCCTAAAAAGACCTAGGCAACTTTGCCTATGAAAGCACACATCTAACTATTTCAATCAGAGTTATAGTCATCCTCTATACCAAGCCATTCAACTAAGGAGTATTTGGAGGAGTCTTCTGGTGCCTAATACCCTACTGAATGCAATACTTATCAAACTCACCACAATACTCACCGCCATTATCAACACGAATGCATTTCGGCTTCTTCTCGGTCTCTCATTCAATAGAGGCATGAAAGTGTTTAAAGTTATCAAGCACTTTATTTTTATTTTTTAAAATTTCAAGGCATAACCCAAAGCTTTATAAAATGATCATTAATAAAAGTGACAAAGTAAAGTGCACCACCTAGAGATTTTACCTTAATGGGACCACAAAAATCTGAATGCATCAATTCAAAAACCTTGGTTCTTTTTGAAGGATGACTCTTGTGGAAATAAATCCTGCATTGTTTTTCTGCTATACAATGAGAACACTTATCCAATTTGACACACTACAAACCAAAGAGAAATTTATTCTTTACCATGCAGTTAAGCCCTTTCTCATTTATGTGAGTACGCCTTATGTGTCACAACTAGATTACCTTTAGTGAGCTTCCATTGGCCTAAACCAAAGTTATTGCAAAAATCCTCATCATCAAGTTTGTCTGTCGAAATCAAATTTAGGTAAACATCTAATGTGTGTCGAACATCTTCGAGACACAAGCTTTGTCCCAAACTTAATCTCCAAGAACACATCTCTCGTGCCAGTGACCTTAGACAAGCCATCATCATCCATCTTTAAATCTCCAAAATCACCTAGAGTGTAATAAGTGAATAATTCCTTCATAGAGGTAACATGTTGTAAAGCGCCACTGTAAATAACCAAACTCGCCTCATGATTTGCAATATTCAAAACATTATCATCAATAACAATGAGAATATCATTAGATTCAACAAGAGAAACATGATCATTATCATCATTGTTATTATTTTCTTACTTGAGATTCTTGTTATCTCTCTTCCACTTGTAACAATACTTCTTGATATTACCCGTTTTGCCACAATAATGGCATTCAGGAATCCTGTATTTACCTATTGACTTACCATGACTCTTATCTCTACCCTTCTGAATTTTACCCTTGATTCTCCCCTTTTTTTGGTGAATAAAACATCTGATTATGAGGATGGACCTGGAGTCCTTCTTCTCATTCCCTCATTCAGAACACCACTATTGACAAAACTACATGGTAATCTCGCCATTTGGGATGGAGTTGGTAAGTGAGACCGAAATGTCTCCCAAGAATCTGGTATAGTATTAAGGAGCCATAATACTTGAACCTCGTTTTTAAACTTTACGCCCATACTTGAAAACTTACCCAACACACCTTTGAAGTCATTCACATGATCATAAATCAAAAAACTATTTTGTATCTCAAATTCATCAATTGTTTCAAGAGATACAATTTATTGTTCCAGTCTTTGAGACATACAATTTTTATAGTTTATCCTATAGTGTCTTTCCATTTGTCTCATTCACAATATAGTTGTAAATAATGTACTCTACCCATTGTAGAATAAAACCACATACCTGTTTACGATCAAGTTGCCAATCTTCATTAGATTTGTCTACTGGTTTATCCTTAGCAAAAATTGGTAGATGCAAACTTTTCACATATAAGTGATCCTTCATTTTACCTTCCATCTGTAGTAATTAGACCCATCCAAAGAAGCCATGTTACTTATATTATCCTCAATCTTATGCTCTTATACCACGTTGATGGGACAAAGAGATAATAGGTCAACAACACCAATTACAAAATAGAAACAATAAAAAATCAATGATATATAATTTACATGAAAAAACCCTTCCACTACGAAAATGAAACAGCCACGGGACGCTTTAGTCCACTTAGAAAACTTTCACTATAATAAATCCAGGATACAAATTCTAGTATTTGAGTGATAACTAGATGCTACAATCACCAACTCAAAAATAACACAACTAGACAACAATAATAATACCAAAAGAGAAGAGTTTGCAACCCTAAAATGAAGTTGTTGTAAACACACCCAAATGTTAGTCTACAGGCCACAAAACAACAATCCCTTTTATAGTGATAAAAAAAAAAGATGTTAACAACAACCTTACAAAATTTCAGCTAAAACGAACACAACAGACCACTCAATTAAAGCCAAAATAAAATCTGATTTGAAATTTACCTAGACAAAAACACCAACTAAAATACAAATGAAAACCTAATATAGAGAGATAACAAACAAATCTCCATTGTCTAGAATCAATATTGGTGTACTGGAAAGCTTGTGTTAAAAAATCATAACGATCAAACAGTAAACAACTTCAAATATTCTAATTGATCTAACTTGTGTTGAAAAAAATAATGACAGAATTTCTGTGATTTTTCATACATACAAGATTCGAATCTCAAATTTTCTCACAAATACTCACCTTCTTACATCAAATGTACAGTTGATGTTTCGCTTCATTGATAAAAATGACAAAAACCACATTGGTTAAAAAATGGGCTCTATCACATAGATATAAAATAAATATATAACAAAGTAAATTATACTTGATTGTTATATCAAACTTTTTTTGGCTTACCATGCATTTAAGGACACTTGTTATTATTATTAAAAATAGAAATAAAAAAAATTAACATTTAATAACACAAGCCACTATATGAATATGAGGTTATTTATTTAGATGTATTAATGCATACATATGATTTAATATAAGTGTCATTTTAAAGTATTGTATATTTATTTAAAAAATATGTGCATTATTAAATATATATTTATTTAATAAGCATATTTAAATAATATTTATGGTAAAAATATATTTAATGAGTGAAAATAACATAAGAAAAATAGTTCATTTTTTGGCATAAAGAATCTAAAACAACATTATTTTAAATTGTGGAGAATATTATTTAAAAATAATAATAATAAACTTTGACGGCTTATAATCTTTTAATATATATATTTATAAAGTTAAAAAAAAGAATATATTATAAATTTTTTTTTGAACACGAATATAAAAACATTATGTCCGGTAAATATTTATAAATAAATTTTCAAACTAATAAACGGGTTTCATTTACTTCGATTAGCCAAAACCAAACACTAGTAAATCAAGGGTATACAGTAGAACCCCATCACCACGCTAGTAAATCAAGAGGAAAAGAAAAGACCATATAGATGCCGCGTTGTCAAATTAAAACAGCTTCAGAGAAGTTAGAAGAGCAAGATACGAGCTATTAGGAAGGTAGATAATAATAATGTTATCAATTTTGTCACCAATTACAATAAGAAGCCTGGAGAATGGACAGGGATACTACTGCCCAGGAGCTCCGCAAGCAGCGCAGCGCCACTCCCCTCTTTTGCATAGCTTCATGTCTTTGATCATGAAAATTAATTGAACATTAAATTGTTGTAATAATAATAATAATTAAACGCAAACAAAGTATAATTTCTCAATTAACTTCATTGGATCAATTTGGTCTTTGCACTTTCATGAGATACGATCTCCAAACTTCAATGTGGGAGGAAGCAGATGAGACGACAGAGGTTGAGGGTTGGAGAAGCAGAGGTAGAAGAAGCGAGGATATATATGGAGGAGGGGGAAAACCTAAGTTAACAGGGAAGGAAGGAAGGAAAGATTTATAAAAAGAGGGATAGAATGGGAAGTCGAATGGTAAAAGTTGTTTCTATTTATAAAATTGAATGTGCTAAATGGGAGATACGAAAAAGAAATTTTTTTTTTTTTTTTTTTTGGTCCCCCTGCCGCCCCTGCCGCCGAATTACGTTTAGACCAGTTCCTTACAGGCAGGGGACAACATTTGAGCCCAAAAGCAAAAGGTTCTGGACCGAAAGGTTTGGGCCCAAGCTCCAACTTTGTAGGGGCTCTCGGGCACCAATCCATCCTACTACTTCCTGCTCCTCCGGACCTCCACAGAGAGTCGCTTCTGAACCTGGAAGTCGACGAATTTCTCCGTATACACAGAAAAAAGTTTGAGAAAGGAAGAGCAATGGCGTTGGGACCGACCATGTTAGGAGCTTTGCTCGGTCTGGGCACTCAGATGTATTCAAACGCCCTTCGTAAACTGCCTTACATGCGTCGTATGTCTTTTTTCCTCGCCATCTTTCTGTTCCAATAAAATAGATCAAGTTACCTTTGCTGATTTGACCTAGATCTGTGCATCAATACCTATTCAATATGGATTCGATTCTCCTATGATGATTTTATTGTTTCGATTTTCGTAACTGATGTTTTTATTTTTTTTTGGGGGAAATTGGCGGGCAGATCCGTGGGAGCATGTATTAGGGATGGGATTGGGTGCTATTTTCGTCAACCAATTGGTGCAGTGGAATGCTAAGCTTGAAGAAGATCTTGATGTGATGCTCAAGAGAGCTAGAGACGCAAACGAGCGTCGTTACATAGGTATGCATTTATCTCGTCTCCTTCAATCCTTCTCCTTCCGTTGCTTCCCGTCCTCCCTTTTCTTGAAAGTTTGAACCTTTTGAGCCTCTTGTGCCGATTAGCCTTGGAACTTAAGAATGGGTAGTTTAACTGATTCTATATGGCATACATGAACGAGGAGAGCTCGTATAGTATGGTGAAAGAAGTTGAATTGCTCTTCTGAGTATGTTGGTGGGAGCAAACGGAAGCTCCGGTCTTCCAAGCAGGCTTCACAGATGCCACCTGAATCTCCCAGTAGCACCAACTGTGTATGCATTCCAGCGAAGTAGCGTGATTTCTTCCATTGCCTGGATGAAAACTTGGGAAAAATGTCATTTTTAAAAAAAAAAAATTTGATAGACAAACCTGTATGGTTTGTTTCTAGGATTGATAGCGTGTACACCAATGTATGCTCAGGCTCTGTTTGGCCACTAGATTGTTGCCTATTTATTGCATTAGATGTATCGCGTTCCTTTTTTCAAACAATTTAAGATAAGGTGTTTTTTCGTCAAACTACCTTTGAAGGACCGTAGAACACGAAGTGGCAACCTAGGAATAGTTGTAGTGTGTTGATCAGGAATGATTTTGCTTGTCTACAACTCACTGAGGGTATATGAATATCCTGGATAGAAAGATGCGATGTGGGGAGATTAGGGTAGCTGACGGCACATAAGATTAAAAAGCTTTCTTTTATCTTCTTAAATTGAGTGTGCACGTGGTACACAAGTCATTCTTTTTTCTTATCAGTAGTATTCTTATGATCAATGGATTGTGTGTGGATTTTGATAATTGTCATTATTGTTCAGTTTGTTGTTAGCCTTTTCGTTACATTACTCCTATTTTAGTGGAATGTTTATTCGGTATACTAATTGCAATTTAGTGTTTCATGGTTCTATTGTTATAGTTGTACAGTTATTAATAATAATATTATTTCTTTTGTTTAACTTCTTGCTAACACTATTGTTGTACCCTTTTATTACTAGTACCTTCTAATTTTTCGTTTACATTATTACTTTGAAATATTTTTTTTCTTTTATATGTATATCAACAACCATCTCCTCTCTCTTTCAATAAAGTTTTTGATCAATCACTTTGAAAATGGTGCTTGCTATCCCCAAGTTAAAAGAGTTTGCATACAATCGTATACCAGACTCCCCAACTCTGCCAATGGGCAAAAAGGGTTAAAGTACATTTCTAGAAATGTCAATATAATATTCCAGTTTTAATTTCAGTTCATCATATTATTTTCTCAAACAAAGCCTTGTGTTTGAGGTTTTCATACTTTTCCAATGACAAAGAAACCCTTGGTAGCTGCTTACTGAATTTACACCATGAATTCTCTATGGAGATGACATGTATTCTCTCTCACACAAGAATTCAACTATGGGGAATTCTCATTTCACTTGTATAGTTATATTTCTTTATTTCTTACTCTTGTGTTAAGTATTCCCTCCTTTGGGAGTCCATTGTTTTATTTGTTTTTGTTGGTTCTTTTGTTTGTCAATGCTATTTTTCTTTTTGGGGGGTGGGGGCTAGCTTTACTAGTATTTGAAAAGGCCTAAGGTGCACCTAGGCCATTGGGGTCCTAAGGCTTAGGGGCAAGGCAAAGGTGGGTGCCCAAGTGAAGTAAGGTGTCAATATTACTAGTCTAATACTGCTTTTGATCTTCTTGATTATATAATCTTTTCTCTTCAAAATCATATTTATTGGTCTTCCATGACCTTTTTCCCACTCCCTTTTCTTCCCCACATGAGATCTCGTTATTTTATTTATGAAAATAAAGTCCCACAATAGCTAATTAGAGTGTTTATTTTCTTTGCACAATAAGTATTTCTTTCCTTCTCCATTTAAAATTACGTCTGTTGGTTTTCGTATATCCTCCTTCCTCTATTCCCTTCCCTTTCCAATTGATTGCGGTTTTTTTTTTTGAATGAAATTAAAACCTAAAAGTTATTAATTCTTAGTAAGGCATGTGCCTTAGATGTGCCTTGCCGATGTTGCCTTGCCTAGGATAGAAAAAAGCCCAAACCTTTGTGCCTTGCTCCTTAGGCACGTTTGAGGCTTGCCTTTTCAAACATTGATTGGAATGATTTTTTTTTTTTTTACGGTAATGAATTTTTATTTCTATGTTATTTAGAATTATCTTACTTGGTATGTCAAAGTAAATAAAAAATGTAACTCTTATCTCCCAAAAATTGGAAGATGTAAATCTTATACAAAAGCTTTCTCCTTTTTTATTTTCTTTTTCTTTTTCCAATTGAGTTCCAAATAATAGAAATAGAATTCTATTTTTTTGGAAATAGATTTGTATTCCTATTTCCATTTCCATTTCTAGTCGATTTCATTCCCAATAGGCTCTTAGAGATTTTTAACTGTGATAATAATGAATCAATTTCGAGTCTGCATCATACCTAGAATGATGTTTTTTCTGATTTTTGTTTCTGCTTTCTGTTATGGAGATTGCCTATCCAATCTAAAAGGCCATTAGCATTGACGTGGTATCAGAAACTTAGTTTTTCTATCCCTTAATATATTTTCCAAAGTTGGCAACTTGATGCCACTCTTATTCTTCCTTGACCAAATTCACCAATGGCAATGACGACCACAACTTCTCGTCACCTTCTCTCTCAATTTTCTCTGGCTACACAACCTTTAGACCTTCTCCTTTCTCTACCTCCCCACTTAAACTCACTCCTTCAATAACCACCAGTACTTCACACTCTCTAAGTCTCAATTGATTCCCAATTAACACAGTCCTAATACTTAATACTATAGAGGCAAGTTCAGTAAAGTGATCCTCATCTCAGGACTGTGCCATCGGAAACTGCTCAAGCAATCATAAAATGTGGAGTAACTCTTGTACTCCAACACAAACACCCTCTTTTCTGGACTTGTTGCCAATAACACTGATGTCAATGAGCCTTTCTCTGTTGCATGTTTTTTTTGTCCAGTTTTGATGTTTGGGCTTCTGCTCCTTTTATTCAACATTTAGGAGTAGTACTATCAATTTGAAGTAATTTTCCAGGTATTTTTGTTTGTTAAGAATCAATTGGAATCAATTTAGGAAATGGGATTACCGAGGATTAGGATTGTAAATGAACTGAGCCGACTTGCAAACTATTTGCCTTATATTGTTAAAAGCTCAGCTTGATTCAGCTTATTTAGTTAAACAAGCCTAGCCCGAGCCTCACTTTTGGTTTTGAGCCCGAAAAAGTTTGGCTTAGCGTTCTAGCTTTGATTTGTGGACTCGGCTTGGCTTGTTTGTTTAGTTTAACAAACTGAGTTTGAGCCTTATTTCAAACACTCGTTTAGTAAGCAAGCTGAGCTTGCGTCTGGGAGTGTTTGACTCAGTTTGACTCATTTACAACTCTTGGAAGGGGGGAAATAGTGATTAAGTGTTTCAGGGTAATAGGGGTGGAAAAATTAACTCCTCATTTTATATCTCTTGCATAATTGTTTAAAGTAAAATAATTTTTTTTATCAAGTATCCATTTAAAATCTTAAGTTAAATGGATATTTCTTGAAAATATCTTTATTATTTCTTAGTACTTGTTATAAAAGTCGTAAAATTGGAGGAAATTTTTACTATCCTTATTATTCTCATACCAAATTAGAATGTATGTTTTCCTGACAAATATGAACATAATTAATTCTTTTTTTGAAAAAAAAATAAATCAATGCTGCTGAAAGCTGATGGAATGGCAGTTCTTGAGAAAACAGGTATACACAGGTGTAAAACCTGAGGGAGCACTTGACATGAGGGTAATGAGTGCGGAGAAGATGCACATTTTCTGAATCTTGTATTTGGAGCATATGAAAACCTTTGGGAAAAGTTCAATTTTTTTTTGGGACGAAGGCCTGCTAAATCTCCAGTTAGGTTCTCCCCTTTTCCAAATACGTTAAGTATGAGAGCGTGTATTTCACCCAATTATTGTCTTACCAAACGTACCCTGAAATGATGGGGTTTTGCGTGATTTCTAAATAACATATAGGTACCTGTACTCAGTGTTGTGGGGGGGGGGGAGTAAAACGATAAAACGTCATTCTTTGAAAAATTAAGAAATATATATGTTCAGTCTAACTTTATTATAGATAGATGGATAGATATTCCAGTTATTTATTTATTTTTAATAAATGTATGTATTTTTTTAGGTGTATATATATATATATATATATATTCAGTCTAGAATTTATTATATACAGTCCAAAAATTATTTTGTGCTTTCTTAGTTCCTTGCAACGTTTCTGTCCCCAGACTTACTTGATTTCAGTATTTCCCATTGTATAAGTTATTTGTTTGTATATATAGTTGGTATTTGGCCCTGGCATGTTTTTAATTTTATTTGATTTCTTGTTGCAGAGGAAGACGATTAATGCCACTGCTGAGAGGAACTGACCTTCAAAAGGGAGTTTAGGTTGTCAGGAGGCGCCCAGAGCTTAAATATTCTATTTTCAATTTTGTACCCTGTTTGCTGGATACCTTTGTTTTTGTGTGTTCATTTCAACCTACCATGTTGCCGATGCATTTTGCTAGTGCAAGAAGTCTTGGTCTTATAAGTATGACAAATTTAGTTTGGGAAGTTGTTGGGAAATAAAAGTTCTTCCTATAACTATTTTTGCAAAATATAATTCACATCTGCCTCGTAAGAAAAGAGAATTTTGTGTATTTCAGGGTTAAAAAGTTGAAAATCTGGCGTTGAGCTTCGTTGGTTGTTTGGAGTATCACCCTGAGGCACAACTGAAGAAGGGGATTGTTCCTTGCTCCATTGATATAGAGCTCTGCTGGTGGTTGTATCGATCATTTGATCCGCATTGATGAATATGGTATCCTGTAACATTCAAAAGTGATGCGCCCAATGATGATTGGGTATGGAAGGAATGCGAAAGAAATTTGATCAACCAAATGGATTTCTCTCACACACATTATTCTTCACTTCACTGAACATGGTGCATGAAGTTCATTCAGTCTGGTCAAGACCAAAACTTAAAATCTGGACCAGCCATTAAATGGGCCTTATTAGTGGTTTAGGGGTTGTACCAGTTTTGTAATTGGTTCAACCAATAATATAAAGTCGTTAGATAAATGTAATAAAATAAGTATGAGAACAAATAATAACGTACGGTTGCAGGCCTTAATTTGGGGAAAGGATAGAAGCTGCCTTCGAGCATGGTCATACGTCAATATGGAGAAATTATAGGGAGGGGAAGAAGGGACGTAATGTTGGAGGGAGGTTGATTCTAATTCATTGACTGCTTTTTAGGTACAAGTGATTATAGCCTATAGGCTTTCAAGGCTAGCAATAACGGAATATTCTAAAAGAAACTAAGTGTTTTTTTTTTTTTTTGTATTTTAAATTTAGTTTCAATAAGCGAAAAACTAACTTATGAGCTACTTTTTGTTATATCAAACGCATACTAAGCATAATAATCTAACAGCTATAATTATCTTCTAAGGGATACTTTTTTAAATTAAGCTATTAAGAAAATGTACCAAGTAGTGTAAGCTTGTATCATATATTTTTAAATGTATTTATGTAAGAAAATATTTAATTCAAGTTATTTAGCAATCAAATCTATTTGGGTAATCATTTATAAGAATTTAATTCCTCTTGAATTAAACATAAACATAACAATAATTATTTTTGGTCAAATTTAACCCAAGCACACACTCATAGTCGCACCGCTTATATTTACATAAGAAACAAAACCTTACCTCCTTTCTTTTCCTTATCAACCGTTCACGCTCCACCACAATGCAACCACTAGGGTTGTAAAATAGTTGAGGTAGAGTTGAACTTGGCTCCTTTAAAAATAAAGTTTGAGTTCGGCTCATTTATAAACAAGTCGAGCTAGCTTGGTAACTTTGTAGTAAATAAGCCGATCTTGCTCGCTTTTATACCATAATCAAACTCGAATCTAATTTTTTCATACTCAAGCTCGAATCTTTTAGTTAAATAAATGAGTTGAGCCCAAAAAGTGCTTGAGCCAACTCAGCTAATTTACACCCCCAACAGCCACCATTCTCGTTTCTGGTTTTCTATCTCCATTTTTTGTTGAAGTGTTCGTTTGGTAAATTATTTTTGATAAGATATGATCTGAAATAATAATGTGTCCAAAGTAGTAATAATGTTTGTGCTTGTAATGGAGTATATCAATCAGTTGATTGGCACCTTGTGGATTATCTCTGCTTTCAATCCTCATCCTAAGTACAAGAGTGTTAGGTTGGTTTCTCTTCTCTTTGATGGCGAGTTACTCTTCTTTAGTCAGTGAGTTATATCTTCTGTGCTTACCTTGTATGAGACCTTCCTTCAATTTTCAAATATTTTTTGGGTTGCAACTCAATGCTAGTAAGAGTTCCATCTATTATTGAGGCGCGATAGATGATCCTACTAAACATACCCTGTTCAATCACTTACATATTCCAATTGAAGCCTTGCCAGTTATGTACTTGGGTCTTCCTTGGGATGGCAATAGGGTGGGTTGGGGACGGGGACCCCATCCCAAACCTATCTCAATCTTTGATTTTTTCTTATTAGAAAATTTCCGACTTGATCCCCAATCTATTCTCCATTCTTTATTCATTCCTTGATCCGATCCTTGTTTGATTCCCCAACACAAATTTATTTTTCCAACCCAATACCAGATCCTTTTTTACTTGGGTCTTCCTTGGGATGATAACAATGTGAGTTAGGGACGGGGACCCCATCCCAAACCTATCTCAATTCCTGATTTTGTCTTATTAGAAAATTCCTGACTTGATCTACAATCTATTCTCCATCTCTGGTGCATTCCCCGATCTAATCCCTATTTTATTTCCCATCCCAAATTTATTTTCCAACACAATATTATGTCCTTTTTTATAATATATATTTTTATTTATATTCTATAAAAAAAAAATTTGTGTGTGTTCTATTTGGAATTAAAGGTTACTAGATCATTATGTACTTGATTCCTAAGAAGCTCATTACTACAATTAATACTAAGTGTAAATAATTTTTGTGGTATGGCACACAATCCAACTCTAGGAAGTGTCCCATCACATACCATGTGGTGTGTAAACCTAATAAGGAAGGCGGGTTGTATTTATCTAACCTAGAGTGGTGGATTATTATAGCCTTGGGGAGACTGCTATGGAACTTAACACTCAAAAAGGACATACCATGGCTAAAGCGGGTACACATGTACTTCATAAAGGGGAGAGATCCTTGGAGTATGTCTACTTCCTTCAGTCTTTTGGTGTTTATGGAGGCTCTTTAAGCTAAGGGAGATGTTTCTACCTATACTTACCCCTCAACATGCTAGGATGCGCTTACTTGGATGTTGAACATATACCATATCAAATGCCTATGACATACCAATACCTTATGGGGTCGTGGTTGCATGGTATAAGGTGGTTTGGAACCAAATCTCTATCCCCAAACAACTTTACCTTTGGTTTACAGTCCATAACCAGCTTTATACCAATGATGAGTTGTGTAACATGAATATGGAGATTGATGGTGCGTGCGTGCTTTGTGCTTCAGCCAACAAAACTGTGGATCATCTTTACTTTGGGTGTCCTTTCTCTCAACATGCTTTTCTCCCATTAATTAAGACCCATGATGCCTTTTGCTTTATTGGCTTTTTAATATGGATGTAAAGAAGGGGTCGTGGATTGGCTATTAGAAGATTAGTGTTTCACATCATGTTTGTTTCAAGTTCATATTATCTTTGGCATGAAAGGAACCATTAGATATTCCACCGTACGAAGTGTGAACCACAACATCTCATTTATATTATTATTAAGGAGTTAGCCACTAGTGTAACTTGTATGTCCCATTATAAATCATATTGTGTTTTAGTGGCTCATGTGAACAACATGAGTTAGCTTTTCTACTTTTTTTGGGCGTTTGATTTTTGTTGTATGTTTACATAACATGTTTAAAAGTAATAAAAATCTTACTTTACTTAACATTAATAGTAATACTAGTGGTTGGTAGACACATATTATTTATTTATGAAAGTTTTTAAAGTAATAATGATATTTGACAATATATTAGAATATTTAATGAAGATAAAAGTATAGAATAATTTAAATATTTAATAAAAGATAGTGATGACTACTCATTAAATCATAATATTTAATAGATAATATAAATAATAAAATTATAAAAATAATATGTAAAACAAACGAATGGAAATAATAATGGACAAATAATATCAAAATTATTGATTTAAATAGTATGTTCTCTCTTTGCCTTGTTATTTATTTCTTTTTGGTACTAGACGCTTCTATGATATATGAGCACCATAATTCTTTTTTTTTTCTTCTTCTTAACTTCCTATTGTTTATCACTTCCTACTTTACCTTTTGAAGAAAAACTCAATAAAATCAGCGTAGAAATTAAAGAGGAATCAAAACTCATCTGTACTACTATTGAAGGTCACCGTTTAAATTCAAATAATTATTAAGCTCTCATCCTTAAGAACATGATTTTGAGGTGAAATTTATAAATAACAAAAGGGTTTTGAGATTTGATATATACTTTTGTATTGTAAGTAGAAGATAAATTATAAAACTAGACCGGTTCTTTAAGAAACGATTATATTCTGGTTATCCCACATAATCAGTCTGACATCTGATTTTTCCTATTCTTATACTAAAATAATCTTTTTAAATATTTGAATTGAACCTGTAAAGTGGTTGGTTCACATGTTGATCGATCCAACCAAATACTTTGACCCAGCTTCATTACTATGGTCAAGATCACTCATTTGAAGCAAAGGTAAATCATTGAATTAAAAATTGAACCAATCAATATAAAACTTTTGGGTTTTTAAAATTTATATACAGGTCAGATCAATTTTATAAAATATATCATAAAATATTAAAATATAAAAAAAATTAAAATTAAAATAATGGGTCATATTGGTCAATTTTTAAATTTAAAATAAATTTTAATCGAACTATAATTAAACCACTCAAATCACATACCAAGTACCAACCACTATACTAGATTTATTTTTGGTCTAACATTTAATAATCGAAGATAAATCAAGATAACATTAGGACTCTTAATGAGGCAACCCCCCCCTCCACCCAAATTTAAACTCTATTAGCAAAAGCTTTCAAGGCTCTTGATCTATTTTAATTAATTCATTTAATATAAATAAACTAAATCTACACATATTATAATTTAATTTGTTAAACTATTCAGTTTATTTAAAACTTAAATTAATTCAACTTATTTAAATATTTAAATTAATTTACGACTCATTCAAGTATTTAATTCATTTATTAGTCACATTCTAAACAGACAAGCCCGTTCCTCTAATCAACTTATAAACAAACAAGCCGATAAGATTCAAGCTTTATTTGTTTATCAACCGAGTTATGCCGCCAACGAGCCAGCTAGATTTGTAAAGACAACAAATATCAAATAATATAATACGTAATAATACTGACCGCTAATCCAGAACAACTACCAATGATTACAAATTATAACCCATTGGCAGTCCAAAAATGATGCCCATTTCACTTGACTTTTACAAAGTCTATCAGCATCATTGCCATTAGTTCAAAGAGGAAAAATATATGGGGCGAAGAAGACCCAAGTGATGCACTCATGACGTAAATTTACAATTATTGAGTGCTTCAGCGGCTTCAAGAGAAAGCTGCCATGACCAAGTCTTCGTGCCGAGCGCAGAGTTTGGATCATGCAACCTCGAGCATGAGGTGGATGGTTTTTTTGTAAGGCAAAAACCATAATTGAACCTAAGGTTGAACTTCATCAACACGGACAGCTTAAACCTGAAACCAAAAAGAAGCATCGAAAAGATGCATTAAGACCAGGGACTCGGCTAAAACATTAGTTTCCTCAGAGTAGAGTAGACGTGAGGGCTTATATACCTGTCTCCTCCTCCTCAAAATATGCCATGAGCGTGCCAATACATAGCATGGCAGAACAACACCGGCAAGCTGAAGAAGAGAAATCTGCACCTGAAAAAATTCAACCATTGTCAGAAACAGCCATATCGTTTGGCTGGGACCACTGAAATGCATCAGGCGTTAATCAATTCAAAATGTTCAACCAAGCCAAAACATGTACGGATTGGTTCATCTAATCTTGCATTACAATCCTCGATAGCAAACCGAGGATACTATATATACATAATGGCCTTTTTTGACGTTCTTCTCTAGCATTCATACCTATTCACTGAAAAATGATTGTGTTTAGGAGGTCATTCCATGATTTGCATTTAAAGAGGCCCAAGTGTGAATAATAGATGTCAGGCCAAATGACTCAGGGGATTATGATTACCATATGCAGCACCACTAGCATCATCCTGAGCTTTTTCTTCAAAGGCCGGTGAAATTATGAATCATACAGTAAAAAGGTGAAATGGATGTATTACCTATTCTGAATAAGTTGGAGAATCAAGATTTTTATTACAATAGCTAAGGAGAGTTCACAGGGTTTTAAGCTTTGTTGAAGAAGCCAGAAAGTTCGGTCAAAAGTTGGAATGATGCATCATGTCATGATATTGATATGGTACAACAATACACAATAACATAGACCACTATCCTGATAAAAACTGTTATTCCATATCCAAACTCATTTTCCAGTATGAAATAACGGGAAAAAAAAAAAGAGGAAGGCCAGCAAGTAGTGACCAAAAGTAGGAATTAAACCATCAAAAGAAAAGGCAAAATGGAAGAGCGAAATGTTGAGCATCATTCTGTACTTACATTGACAAATGTAGAGGACTCCTGCACCATCCCAAAGTCTCTTATGATCATTAGGATTTGGCGGATAAGCAAGATAAACATTAACTGCACAGAACAAAAACACCATTCCTTCAGATCTATCAACTAAGATAAGAATATGAACTAGTCATTGAGAAGAGAACAAAAAAAAAATATTTATTTCTATACACTGATTGCAACTGAGCGTAGACAGACAACACTGCTGGAATTTGCGACTGCATATTCATCGTATTCTGATTGCAAAAACTGGCGCTCGGCAGCAGCTAGAGCCAGAAGTTGATGATCTCGGATGCTAATATGCGAGCCCCATGCTTGTCTGTTAAAGGTCCAGGAAGTAAAAGAAGATTAAATTATCAAATTGTATATAAGACGAAGAAGAAGTGAATAACAATTAGGTTTTGGCAACAAGCTAGCTCAAGAATCATGGAAACAAGAATCTATCACATAGGTCTGCTTTTGGAGTTAAGAAAAAAGGTAAAAGGCAATAACTGCACACAAACTGGAGCTAGAAATAGAATCTATGAATAATGACCAAGTTGGAGATATCTGCTGGGCGATATGTGGACGATCAGTCCTTGAAACATGTTCCAATGTCTAGAATAGGAGAAATCACACCTGAAGAAGACACTGCCAAGATTCCAATGCCTGATGCCCACCACGAAGCAGGGAAAAGAAAAGAAAGCAGAAATCTTCGATGCTTAAGTAAACAGGAAAACACACCAATAATGTAGATCATACCCAAATTGAAGGAAACTACATACTGAAGTCGACCACACATTTACTGGAATCAAAACTTCTTAGCAGTCACGATAGATCAGTAAGCTGGACCAATTTACATGAGAAACATCATACTGAGGATTATGTAAAAAAAGAAGCATGCATGATGCATCTGTTGTTTCCTGGTTAAATTATCACATATTCCCACAGCAAGTATACAATTAGTAACAGGAAAAGGACACTAACTGGAGAAAAAGGCAAGAGAAAAGTCATTCATGGAGTTTATACTGTTTCTGATGTAAGCAGCCCAAAACATGCTGTCTCCCATTATGCCAGCAAGGGGAAAAACACTAATATAGTTAGTGATTAAGAACCCTGAGACAGGTACCTGATATCAATGGTCATCACATCGGGGTTAGTTCTTGCAGGTGGAAGAGAGTAGTTTGGCGAAAACACCTGCAAAAAATGTACATACATTGTCAGATGAGAAGGTACTACGCTCATGAGTCTTAATCAGAGAACACTCTCACTATCTAGCATGTAAGGAAAGAGAAAAAAATATGTCAGCTAAGGTAGATAAGAGAAACCTAGAAAACATTATTACCTGACTGCAAATTTCACAGGTAATGTCACCCTTCTTGTTGCACCATCTCTGAATGCACTTCCTATGAGCAAACTGCACAGAGTATTGAAAACTACATATAATCAAAACTCATAAGCTGTTGAGTTACAATACGAGTTCAATCAATTAGAAGACAGAAATACTAGGCAGAATATATAAAACTTCATAAACAAGACTCACTGCTACAAGCTCAGTTAAGTAGAAGACAGAAATTACACAAGCCATACGACAAAGTTGGTATCTTCATTTAGGCATTTGAGGTTGAAGAGTTCAACGTGAAATAATATTGTTTAAAAGTACTTCAGAAGCACAGAGGTACCAATCAATAGGACTCAAGAAGAGTTGGTTAATAAAAACTATAAAAAAAAATTTTTAAAAAAGGGGGGAACGCCAAAAGAATGTGAGCCAACATTAGTGGCAGAAAAATTATCCGTATTGAAAGAAAGGGGGAAATCGCGCAAGCAATAACAAATCACCAACCAAGGTGTTAGGCAATCGAAATTCCTGGATTTGGTTAATCATAAATTACCAAAAACTCAAGCTTTCTAAATTTGGGCGATGGGTACTACAAACCATATCGTTAGCTTTAATTTGAGTTCACCAATTTTTCATCCGCTCATATTATGATGAACATTTGTATAAATATACTCGATAGAGGACAGCCAAGCACATAACTTCTTCTTCCCTTTTTTTTTTTTTTTGGGGGGGGGGGGCATACTCGTAACCGAAAGCGAAAGAAAAAAGACAAATAGTATTGAGGAGCAAGCACGCTAGTAGTCCAAAAAGAAAACATCTTTTTCAGCAGACCCCAGAAAAGGCAGAAGAAACCCAATGAAAAACGCAAGTTCAGAGAGCGACGGGCATGTTAAAATCAACAACGATGGGTTAGAAAAAGCAAGGCAAATATTCATATGAAGGAAGGAAGTGAACCCAAAAATACCTAAATGAGACCAATAGTGGAATTAAACAACAAAAATTATACTGAGAAACCCAGATGTTCAGCTACCAGGAACCTACTAGCTAAATCTATAATTATCGAAAAAATACTGCTTCTAGTAGTATTATATACCCATTTGCAGGAGTTCAATAAACACTAAAAAGCCGGAAACAGTCTCCTACGTGCAGGAAAAAAAAAGGGCGGAGTATAAAGAC
The DNA here is from genome assembly GCA_030549775.1 of Tamarix chinensis. Classification (NCBI taxonomy): domain Eukaryota; kingdom Viridiplantae; phylum Streptophyta; class Magnoliopsida; order Caryophyllales; family Tamaricaceae; genus Tamarix; species Tamarix chinensis. The sequence continues at coordinate 68,680,033 of CM060182.1, forward strand.
AGAAAATCTCCTTTATATGTTTAAAAAATAAAAATAATAAAAATAAAAAAAGAAGGCAAATTCAAAACTTGTATTATGTCAATACCTTCAAAGTGCCATTACAGGCACATGGAGATTCAAGAGCAAGTTCATCATCTTCTTCCTGACAAATCCTACATTCTCTCACATCCTTTTGCAGCAATTCCTTGTTCTCTGAACAGCCCTCCTCTCTATATCCATTATTCTCAACAACGATACCCTTTCCAATTTTCGCATAAACCAAACACTCATCACGACCAGCAGCAGACGCAGGAGCAGTACCTGAACCTTCGCTCTTAAAAAATGGAGGATTCATCGCTGTCACAATCATTCGATCAACAGACACCATGATATCGTCAACCATTTCTGTTTTCTATTTTACTTTAAGAAGGAAAAAAAAAACTATCTATCGCACTTTCCGATTTTCTCTTTTCCTTGATTCACTGGTTCTGCAGTAATAAAGAGGGAAGAAAACAGGAAGGAACTGGGGGATGAGAAAGAAAGAATTGGGCAGTTGAAATTGGGCCAGTGAAGGAGCAGTGCAGACCGTCCTCCTTTTTATGAAAAGAGAGAGAGAGAGAGAGAGTTGGGAGGGGGGACGTGCAAGTTGCAATAGTTTGGGGCTGAATTTACGATAGTGGGGTTGTTTAGACGCATAAATATCCTTGGAAGGGTCGTGTTATTTACGGATGAGCCCTTGGAATATCTTGGCTCGGCTCCTAGAGAATCGTAAGCGGTTGAAAGTGGGGGACAGTGGGTAGTGCCGAAGTGGTACGAGATAGTTGACCATTTATCCAACTAAAATAAATAAATATATATATATATATATATATACTAGCTTTTAGTGAACCGAAAACTAGGCTTACCCCTGCGGATTACGGGTACAAATTCTGATACCATTTCCACCATATTTGATTGTTTTCATTTTTATCAAAATTTTAAATTTTATTACTTTTAATTCGAGGATTTTTATTTTTATTTTTTTCCTTTCTTTCGACCGAATCCACTAATCTCCGCAGTGGATATATTTCCAGGGTGCGATGCAACCATTAATTGGATACGGATGTGTATATTATTCTTTTTAACACAACAATACACGATTCCATCTCCATGATATATATTTAAGCATGACATGATGGTTACAACGCAGATATTACATTACTATTATACTAGCATTAATTATTACGTAATTATTGAGCACATAACCCCAACACAATACATAGTAATACATGTTAGATTACATGTAAAAAGGAGCACACTGATTTTTCCTTACCTATGGGCACCCGCATTAATAATATGTGGTCATCAGCAGCATTAATAACATGTGGTCATAAAAAAAATTGCACATTCGTACCGGCTCTCAAAATGCCCTTGCATATGTTTGTCTAAGCACGGTATTACTCCCTTCGTTCCAGGGTCTAAGGCCTATAATTTCTTTTAAATTTTATTTCATAATATAATGCCTATTATAAATTTAAAAAAAAATACAAAGTTTACATATTTTATTACCTACTTTACTCCTCAATTATCTTTAATAACTACAAATAAAGTTGGGATATTGATGACGTGAGCTCAATTAATATAACAGTATATTGGTCGGATTATAAACTTCTAAAATTTATTACTCGATCCATACAACAGATGACTTATAGTTTTTTTATCATACGTTAATAAATATTAAAGTTTAGAATAAGTGATATTTAAATTGACTAAAATACCCATATCAAAACTTAAACAATTTAATTATTATAGTATATATTAATGAGATAGAAGGGAGAAAATTAAAAAATAAAATATATATATATATATATATGTTTGAACTTAGAATATGACTGATATTATGAGGGAAAAAAATTATAAATCCTCTATTATAATATGAATGGAGTATTTCTTAATATGTGTGGTAAAATATTATATGTCTTATATTATAAAATGGAGGGATTACTAAATTTTTTGGCTGGCAAATATGAAAATTGAACACTCCATTTGAAAATGGATTTAATGTGCTATTTTAATGCATTAAAATATACAAAAATAATACTATAACACACAGTTATTCTTTCAAAACTAGCAAAACAAATCAGTACAGTGCATGGGGGTAGGAGCTAACAAGTAAAGTAATTAATTTATTCATCTTGATTTATCAGGACACAACAAAAAAATTAATTAATTTTTACCGTTCACTTTGGTTATCTCCCATTTCAATGGCAATGCTAGAAGTGTACAACAAAAAAAAAATTGAGATCATAATAGATATAAGTTGTTTCAAGTAACTTTTACAAAATTAAGTCAATAAAAGGTTAATCGACAAACATTTGTTTTTAATATATATATATATATATAACTAGCTTATTGACCAAGCCAATAAACTCATATATAGTTTATAAAGTACTTTAGGCCTTCCTAAACACACTTAAGTTTAAAGATAGATTTTAAGTTTTAAGGATTATTTTACACAATTAGACGATAAACCACTGAAAGTTGAAAGTCATATCTTATTTCATAAGCTGCTATAGAATTATTATTTTTTTGTTTAAAATAAGAAATCTTCAAACAAGCTAAAAAAATAATAAACATAAACACAAGTTACACAACGTATAAGTTAATTTTACAAAACATATATCGAGCATGAACAAAAAAAAAGTTTGAAGTTGTTATAAATATAAAATTATATATTAATATGTTACTAAAGTAAAATAAAAAATAAAAAAATTCATTTCTATTAGCATCAATTTTTTGAAATGATGGTACTCCATCTATTTCCGAGAGAAAATCAATTAGATAACAAAAATTGTTCCAAACAAATTTCTTTTAAAAAATTAATGCTTACATTGCACTTTTACCCTTAATTTTTTTTGTTTCTTCTTATATGCATTGATTGTCATGTTGTTTGTAATTATTATATTATAGGTATATTTATTACCTCATAAAATAATATGTAAATTACTAAAATAAATTTCTTAGAAATTGATGGAATATTATGATATTAATAAATACTAATGCTATAATCAATATAAGAGTATTTTTTTAAAGAGTGCCCATGGGGGCATTTGTTTAAATTACTAAAAGTAGAAAGAAAAATAACATTTAATATCTTGAATCAATTTGTGTATCCATAATTAATGTACTACACTACTACTTATAGATGCGACAACCGAGTCAGGTGGGTTGAGTTCAGGTCAGGTTGTCAATGAGTTAGTTTTTTTGTGAGTCATTTTTTATAGGTCGGGTTAGGTCTTTTTGGTTAAGGTTATTTTGAGTCATTTTATTGTTCGGGTTAGGGTAGTTTCATGTGTGAGTTATTAAATATTTGGATTATATAAAATTAATTTGACGAATCGGGTCATGTCATTTTGAATTAACTTAATTGGTCAAGTCAGACTTGCACCAAAGTAGCTCATGTTTGAGGTGATTTGACGGGTTTGGTTTAGGTCGTTTCAGGTTTTGATTAGGCGGGTTAGATTCATAAAGAACTAATCCTAAATTAAATCACTTCAGGTTTTTGTTAAACTAAACATTGGTCGCCTAAATTATTCAAATCTATTATTCTTTTAAGCAAGCATTAAATTCGTTGCGAAGTAGAAATGTAATAAAAAAATGGATTATTAATTGTCACTTTTTTTATTATAACTTTTTCTTATTATATTTTTGTACAAAAAAATAGTGAAATTAACATATCATTGACAAATAAGAATATTCTCAGTAGATTAATTATATTAACTCGAATCACAGATTTATTTGGGTTAGATTAATTATATTATAATTTATCCTCTCTAATTAATTATGTTATTTTGGGTGAGATATTTAGGGTTCTAGCAAGTGCGGAAAAGTTGTTAACAATAATTACAATATTAATAATTTAACGTATCTCATTTGAAATTCAACATTGGTTAGAGTGCGCGGTTTGAAATTATGTTGTCGCCCTAGGTGAATTGTCTTTGAAGTACGTATGAGTAATGACTAATGCGGCAGGCGTGGTGAAGTCATCATGTTGAAAGAATTAGTACGTGATGTTTTTGCTTTAGATACGAACATTAGACAATAAATAAATAAAATAAATACGTGTGCCAACGAGGTATAATATCCAAACAGTTTATTAAGATTTATTACATCATAAAATAATTTTAAGTCCAGTGAAATATTAATTCGTGCTTGTATTAATTTTTGTTATTAAATAGTAGTATTAAATTTATTTATAAATAATTTTTGTCCAGGACCGCCGCTACCTGAGAGGAATGGACAGTGCTCACACCGGCGGTTATATACGTCGCGGGGGATGATCGGTGAGCGACAGGGTACCGGAGGGGGGAAAACAAAACAGATTGGTAATTAACGAAATGTCAGAAATGGGCCTTAAGAAGGGCAATAATGGAAAAAGCAAACGAGCTGAAGCTGATGCCAGAGTGTAGCCATTTGCGTGTCGTGCGGTCGCATTTGGTCCGGATAATATGTGATCCTTGTACTAAATAATTAGGGTCAGGCAGGCGGAAACATTGTCTAGTTTTTGTCAACGTTGGGGGCCGATCGAAGCCCGAGCATAAAAAGAAAAACAATCGGATAAAGAAATAGATATTATTGTCCGCACATGATTATTTTATATATAAAAATGAAATGCCACTACGTGAATTATTATTGTTATTATTATTATATTAAAAGTAAGGGATTGTGCTGGGTAATATGGTAAATTCATAATTAGGAGTAGCCTGAAGGGAATGACTACTTATTTGGATAAGAGAGACAGAGACCGGACAACTTGGATAAGGAGCAGAAATTGGCGACCAACACCGTCGCAATAAAATATTAGTAATACTAAGTGTTGGTTTGTTGACGAGGTGAAAAGATACCTCTATATTTTATATAATTTATTTAAATTATTTTTTCTTAAATAAATATTTATTTTAAATTTTAAGTTAATCTAAAATAAATATTTTATTAAAAATATATTTATTATTTTTTAATACTTAATATAAAAATATAAAATAAGAAAGCAAACTTCCACCCTTATTACTTATGTACCAAACAATAGTAGTATGATATTGAGCTAATGCCTACACATCATAGACACGTTTGCAGCATTGACAAGTAAGCGTCTGCAACGCTAGAGACTCATCCAACAGCGTGGACCATGCGACATGCATGGATGCTTACAAAAACACCTCCGTATGCGGATAAGCGCTACATGAGGTTTTGGTATGGCATAATTTTAATCAAGTGTTTTATAGAATTAGAATCAAAATATTAGGATTGGTGTTTTTTCAGACCAAGTGAATTGAGTATTATACATACTGAATTTTATTGTATAGAATTACTTGAATTATACCCTAGCTGTTGTGATGAACGATGGAATCAAGTATAATATTTGATGTGTGTTTGATGATGGTTTTATTTGGACCAAATCATTTGGGATTAACCAAATAAATAATCATGGTTTGTTCGTAACTTAATTGAACTCATCTTCTTAATTGTAACCATGATTAGTTCATTCAATAATGATAAATTTTTAAATGAATCCGACTAATTATAACTTGAGTCACAACTACGTCCTTATGAGCGAGGAATAGGATTCATGGCAAGCCGGACTCTTCTAAAAATTTCTTAATATATCACACTTCTAAGAATTTAAGGTCCCTGTTGAATTATGCAGTGATTACTAGTGAATGCATCTTAACAGCCACTCATAATACGAACAAACTGCCATATGAGAAATTTACGATGTGCCACTTCTCCTTCTCGTTCACCAGCAGCAAGGCACAGGTCCTCTCATCTTGTCCCAATATCTGTATCTTCCGAACTACACTACTACAGCCCACATACACGAAGATAAACTTCACCTTATATCTTTCACGGTTACCCTCACGGCAAGAAGGCGTACAAAGTCTATAACCTTGCTATCCGACAAAGTGTTGATATCCAAATTATATATCACATCTCCTAGGTGTTTGTCCCATTTCCTGAAAGTCTGAAAAACAACCCACCGTACATGTCTTTAGCATCTGACCCCAGGTCAAGCATAAATACTCACAAAAGGGCTCTCCACAAATCTGGCATGCCTTAGTCGTTTGCTTCATTAGCTTTCAGATCCTCCCATCACTCTCATTCCACTTAAATGTGCCCGTCGAACAAGTATTTTCATCGAAAGAAATCCCCCCCCCCCTTTTTTTGAGTTATACAAGTATCTATAATGAGCTTCACTGCCACTACATATGTTCCGCGAACAATTTCATAAATGACATCCTCACCCTCCCTTGCACTACTGCCGATCCCTGATCAGCTTGCGCACACACTCCCCTTTCACCCAAGTAATAATTAGGCATGACTTTGGCAAGGCCAAAATCAGTGACAAGACCAACTACCAGCCCTATGATTTAACACAATCAGTTGGAAGTTTGTTGCACTCGCAACGTTTGGTGGGTTGTCGGTCGTAGTCAGTTCTGCTAACGATTTATATAAACAAATGCGATCTTCGACGTTTGTTGGGTTAATGATGGCTATAAACAACAGTAACATGTAGCAGGAGATTCAATCAATAACGATATTCTTATATCCCTTACCGCTTATTCGGCTCATTCACATTATTACAATCGGATTGCTAACCAAATAGCATTTGCCTCGCCGTTAAAAAAGCAGCAGCCCTACCATTTGCAGGCTCTTTTGTATTCTTCAAATTCCCGATATTAGATAAGCTCCCCACCTGCTTCACATGCGTCAATCAAACACCGAAATCAACTTATGTGACTGAATCCTACATACCAAAAGCTCCCACGTCTGTAGCGTAGATATTTATATTCCACATGCTCCAGTGTCGATACCTTGCTCTTTTGCATGTTGTTGCAATCATAGAGGGCACAAAAATCCACAAATAACGAAAAACATAGCAGGTCACATAACAAAGGATCCAATATCAATCTCTCACCTCCTTATACATACAATTTCACATCTGCTTACAAAAATTGTTCTTTGGCTATTGAAGATATCCATAGTGGGCAAACTAATTCAAATCGTCGTACAAGACACAGAAACTTGCTTCGCTATGAAGGCTTCTCGTAGGTATTCTGGTTTCTAAAGTCTGCAATGGCAGTTCTTATCATCTCACCTGCATGTGGTTGCACATAAAGATGTGTACCATCCAAGACATATATTATGAACTTCTGAGATGAAGGCAGTGATGCATTATAGTTGATTATGAACTGTGCCATAGGAATGTCACTGCAAACATAAAATCAAACAACATCTCAGGCTTGAGTTGGAACAGACTTTGATGGTAATGGGCTTTAGCATCAACGAAATGCATCATTCACTGTAGTATTCACTTGGATCTGTTTTCTCTTTCCGTTTTTATGGACGCCAACTAGTATATATATAAAAGACTTCATATTGGTAAAACATATTCTTCTACTAACTTGTAATGGGGAAAGGGAAGTAGTATAGGCAAGTAATGCTGAGTCGTACCAAGAAATGAAGAGTCCCTTAGTGGCATTCACCATGATTTTTCTTTTTGTAGTAATTTTACAAAGCGTGACCTGCAAAAGAGGCAATTACAAACTCACAAAAAAAAAAGGAAAAAGATAGAGAGAGAGAGAGAGAGAAGTCTGCTCCGAAGCTACTAATAGTCAAAGAAATTAATTTACTAGAGCAGCAAATAGCTAAAGCCGATTACAAATATTATGACAGACAGCTCAAGATTTCAGTAACAGAATGGCTCAAAACTCAAAACCTATCCTCAAGAGAAATGAAAAAGAACAACAATGGGACTTCACATGCCTCTTCATCTGCCGCTAATACTGATAAACTCATGGAATTGTAAAAGTTGCAGAACTCGTTCTCTGAAGACAGTAGTGAACTAGAGCAAACCCATAATTCTAACTTAATACTTAGGTAGGTAGACTCAGATCACTTTGGTTGCATCAATTAATTTGGCAATCAAATACTCAAAAGACAAAGTTAGAAGAATCTATTCATCAATTCTTAAAATTCTACAGTTTTGAAACACAGCAAATTCCCTCAAACATACAAGTGGCACAGCACAACCCCACTCACAAGGTTAAACTGTGAATGACAGCAACTCAGTCCAACAACACAAACTGTATGAAGAAAGCAGAGAACCCAATGGAAAAAAGAAGAAAATTTTAGGGTCACTCAAAGTACAGACACACACAGACCATAAAAAAACCACCTAATTTCTCGCTCACGATAAGTGTAAATATACAAACAGGCATCTACTGATCACAAATTGGATTTCATAACCTATTTTCAATGAAATTTGCTAATGAAACAAGGTTAGTTAAATGCACTACTGGAAAAAACCAAATGTAATTTCACAGGCAAGGTTATGATTCTTATGAATCAATAATATGAAGTAACAATCAATTCCAAATACACGAAAAGGCTTCTAATCAGCTTAAGAACTGAATTAATTAGTTAAATAACAATCAATTCCGAATACAGGAAAACACTTCTTCATGGTGTAGCAGCTGTTGAAAGTTCAAAGCATTCTGGGTCTCATGTTGCAGCATTTGTTCCCGAATCCAAGGTAAGTGGTTGATATCTTCGGACAGATCTCATGGTTTCTGAATTTTAGGCTATAAGTGTAATACTTAGATTCTTTGTGATGCAGAAAGCTGGTTTAGAATACAGCAGCAATGGCTTTCATGTCTCACTGTACCTATGTTTTTTTTAATTTTACCTGGTCTGGAGTCATAAGATGTGCACATTCTTTTGAACCAACTCAGATGAATAACTAAAGCATATTTCTATGCTGCCTGATTTGATGTAGCCTTGTGACTGTAACAATTTAGCAGGTTCAGACTGTCCTGTTGGGTTTGAACAAGACTTAAAATAAGTTTACATATTGATGCTGTTCCGACCAATATAATATTCATAAAGTAGGCATTTGAGCGAAATCTTAGTAACGTTTAGCTTTTACATTTTAAGTGGTGGAATCAGATTGCTACTGGAAGATCCCTTTAGCTCTACAGGGTCAAAATTATAAGGCCCTCACTTGTACCTTTTTTTTTTTCAATCTGCGTTACACTTTCTGAGTTTTTAGATAACATTTTCTTCTTGGTGGAGCAACTGTTTCTTTCACATATGCAAGTATTTTTTTTAACCGACATCCTTTCCTCTTTTGTTTGTTTACTTCTTTAAGGGGGATCCTGCTGGTTTTCAGATATATGCTTGTGGAAATAGTATTCAGAGTGAACCTATTGCACGGAGAAGTTTTTTCCGTTGCTCTACTGTACAGTTACATTGGAATTCTGGCTTTACTGGGCTTCTTATTGTGGCACAGTCAGATGTTGACAAAACAAACCAGAGTTACTATGGGGAATCAAACCTAAACTACTTGAGAACAGATGGCACCTATGAAGGCCTTGTGCCTCTTCGTATGACTTATTACACCTACTATTGGTTTGCCAGATGTGTCTGATTTCTTAGAACTGATTGTTTTCGTTCTATATCAGGTAAAGAGGGGCCAATTCATGATGTTCAATGGTCACACGCTGGTTCAGAGTTTGCTGCTGTTTATGGGTGTATCCTTGCCGTTGCACGATGTACTTTTGGAAAATGTATTGCTTATCATTTTCGGCAAAACACATTCTCTTTTTATATTATTGAATAGCTGATCAGGGTCCAATCATTGTGAGCAGGATAATGAGAATCACAAGATATTTTGATCTCTGACCCTCTCTTTATGAAAAGTTTTCATGTTCAAAGGGATCTTATGTAATTCAAGGTTATTTCTTAGTTTACTTTTGTGTCATATTGAGGTTTTTGGTTCATCTGGAAACAGTTCTTTGCTCAGTTTCATCGTAGATATACTCTATAAACATACAACAGGTTGCCATAAAATAAGTTTTTTTTTTTTTTTTTTTTAGTTAGAGGGAAATGTGACGGGCATCATTTTTGACACATTCTTCATATGTATGAATTTGGCAATTTGCTTTTTGCAGTAAGAATTTATATGCATCATCTGGTCCCGTGTGTTTCTGCAATGACAAGCAGACTTCAGTCTTTTTGAGGCTGTTAGAGCTCATAGCAATTGAAACATCTACCAGGATGCAACTGGTTCACATGTTTGCTATTTACCATCCAATACTTAGTTTGACTTCTGTGAACATGAGAAATATTTTAGTGGCACGAAATTACTTGCACATTCACCAATTTTTGGAATGTCAACAGAAGCAAAGGCTTAAATCTAATACTCACTTTGTGCTAATGGATGTTAAAAAAGAAAAAATGTATATATATACAGGTTCTTGTTATTGCTAGTTACCTTCTATCCCTGACTTGCTTCTGGTTCCGTTGATTTGTTCCCTAACCTACTTTAAGATATGCCTGCAAGAGCTAATGTGTTTGATAAGGAGTGCAATCCTATCCTTAAGCTTGGATCAGGCCCTTATAACACCATACGATGGAATCCCATATTCCCATGGGCAGATGTATCCTCTAATCCTATCCACAGTTGCTCTTGCGTTTCTGTTGTCATATGGAATTGTTTCTACATTTTTATATACATTTGTGTCCTTTAAGTCTCTGTATTTCAGTTTTGTGACTAGCTGGTTTTGGGCACTTGCCTGGTGAGATGGTACGTTTTTGCTTCTTTGTTCTGCTTTCTCATTATGGTTTAGTTCTGCTATTAAAATTTGCAGCATATATCTCTGTTACCCTCCTGCTGTTCATCCCTGTTGTGTTCTGATTCTCATCTACTGTTTGATTTCTGCCAATAAATTCCTTTAGAGGCAGCCGCATTAGTGGCTAGGTTACTTGCTTTTGGGGGTGAAGTCATAGAAACATTGTGCTGTGAATTGAAATTAAGCAAACACAACCGACTAGGACTCGAATTAATTTCAATATTATTATAGCTGAATCAAATAGAAAATAAGCAATTACAAAGTTTTCCTACTTTCAAGAGGTAGGAAGGCTCTCCCAAATTTTTCTCTCTGATTTTTCCCTCCTCCTTTCCAGCCCCACCCCCCTCTATTTATCCTATAGCTTTAAGGAAGATATTCCCCATAACCACCTCCTTAAATCTCTCCTGAATATCTGTTAGAGAAATATTCGATATATCCATCCCTTAAATCTCTCCTAACCTGTATTTTTCACTAAAAACTAATAAATAAACTTTTACTAATAATAAAGCTACTTTCAAAGACTTAATAAAAAGACTGCAGACTTAATAAAAAGACTTTACTACCCTTAATGACTTTTCTGCTCAGCTGTTCGAGACTTACTCCTATTATATGTAAATATTACCGGTGGCTTAGGATGATTCATAACACATTGTTGTGGGCTGCATCAATGTAGTTACTCTAAAATATAAAGCACTATCAGTCACATTTAACAGCTTATTAGCATGGTCTTAGCTGTTGTGTTTTGTCAAATGTGTTTGTTAGTCTCAACTTATTGTTAAACTTGGTTCTAACTAGACTGGGTTATAGCTTTTGACTGGCCTGTTTGAATTACACCCAGTTTTTAGTTATTAAAAATACGGGCGATAATAAATATAATATATTTAAGTTAGCTGTTTTATTGTAGTATAAAGCCTAATTGAGGAAAGTTGTTGTTATTAGTTAAAGAAAACTTAACGAAATACATATAGAAATTTTAAAGCATATATACATTTGGAAAGATGCATGCTCTTTAATTTGAACCAAAACACCGTCCAAAACTAAATCTAAATTGAGGGGATAATTTTGTGGTCTCGCATCATTTAAAAAATATATATGATGTGCTCAAATTAATCAAAAAAAAAAGGTCCTCAAATTAACAAAAAGTTATTAAATCCTTCGAGTTTGTTTTTTATATAAGGTTCTTAAATTATATATATATATATACTCACATATAACGTCTTAAAAGTTTGATATATAATATAAAGTTCATGTCATTATAATTGATTCATGTTTTTTTTTATTTATACATGGAAAAAAATAAATTATTTGTATTCTTAATACATATTTTCAATGTCTATCATACGAAAACTACTCACGGTCCTTAAATATTAAAGGAAAAAAATTTGAGGTTCTAAAACTTTGTAAAACTAAAAATTCAAATCCTTAATGTCTACTTAACCTAATAGATAGTGAAATTTTGTTCATCTATATTTGCACCTATATTTGTAGGGTGGCCAATATTTTCCTATTTATATATAATATCTGATCTTATGTTTTGTGATGTGCGGTAGTAAAAAAAATACAAAAATGATTAAAACCTATGATTTTGTTTAAACTGTGCTAAATAAATAAAGAATGTGTCTGATTTGAACACTTTAGACCTTTACACTTCATATGTGAATACTATAGACACGGAATTCATTAAATTTTTAATTATTTTTTGGCCAGCAGTAAAGTGATGCCATAAGATGTCATGTATGTTGCATTTAGAAGTCCAAGAAGAGTCAAGTTGGATACCGTGTCACTGGTTCTTATTTGGAATATATGACACATTTTAACAGTGTATAAAGTAGTCATTTCATTTAACATCATTATTAATATGAGCCTTGGTTTTCAAAATTTTGTCCGTTCAAAATTATCTTTTACTGACCTATAGATGTCCATTTGATTGTCAGTTTTTTACTTTGGTCCTCTAATCTTAATAAGTGCTTATTTTCCTCAACACTCTAATTTCCAATAATGTCTTTCATCAAAGGTAGTTACCTTCAATTCTGTCATTCAAGGTATTTCCTCTATCATGATTTGGGATAATATCCATAGCTCTATAATTCAGGTATTTTTCAAATTTGGACCTTCTTTTCTTACACACTGCTTTGTTAAAGTATCAATACAGATGAGGAAATTAACCAAGTCCACAACAATATCAAGCAAGCGATATAGGGATGGCAGCTCAAACAGCGGTAATATAAGTGTTTTTTATTTACTATTGAATCCACGATCATGCCTATAATTATATGCTTCTATAAGTGATAATTCTGCTCCATAGTACGTATATCAATTATTGTGATAATAATATGGTAAGTAAAGCTATATGTCAATACATATTTACCTCTTTTTACTTTGCGATATCCAAAATCTATTCAACCTAGCATACTTCCTTCACAAATAATCAGCCTTTCGTTGTTCCACCTACAATAAGTAGTTTTAATTTATAATGTGAAAGATAAATTCAAATTCTCCGAATATATGCATTACATAATAAAATAGAAAATATGTACCAGATGAATCAATTGACGAAGTAGGCATAAGTTGTTTCACTCTGAACTTGGCAATCGAATAGATGAAGCAACAAAGAAGAAGCTTGGGGGAAAATGCAGCAACACAACACTCAATCGAACAAATTGAGCACGAATCCACTGTTAATTGTAACCAAACTGAAGAGGGCACGGGTAGGGAAGATGTGTCGCGTGGAGGACGATGAAGATGGAAGGGATTTAATGGAGGAGGCAGATCGAGGGTGGTGGCGTGGCTAGGTCGCAGGTGGAATTGGTGCTCCGCTGTCGCACGGCTGCTGGTGGTGATTTGGTGTTGTGGTCGCTGCACAGTAGTGCTCGAAGGCAGAAGGAGCCACGGTCACAGAGCAAAAATGAGGAGCAGGAGACACCGGCGGCAAGTACCTGCTGCCAGCGATGACCGCCTAATGGAGGAGGGATGGGGGAGGAGGGTGGAAGGAGAAGAGGCGCCAATGACGGCACTGGGAGGGAATATGTGTCTGATGGAGGACGATGAAGATGGAAGGAGTTTAATGGAGGAGGCAGATCGAGGGTGGTGGCGTGGCTTGGTCGCAGCCTCGCAGGTGAAGTCGGTGCTCAGCTGTCGCACGGTGGCTGGTGCTCTGGTGGTGTAAAGGACCGCACGAAGGTGAAGGAAAAGGCCAACGCAGTAGTAGCTAGGGTCAGAGAGAGAGAGGAAGGGGTAGAGGAGTGGGTCGTCGGTAGACAAAACTAATAATTTTTTTAATTTGGAATATTAAAATTAAAAATAATCTTCTTTTAAACGAGATATTAAAGTAAATATATTAATATTATATGATTTATTAATTTGAATGAACTATAATTATTTTTAATTAAATTAAAACTAACTTAAAACTAAAAAATATTTAATAGTTTAAAAACAAAATTCTAAGGTAAAAGAATAATAGAAATCAAAAAATTATAAAATTAAATAAAATTAATAAAAAAAAAGAGAAAACAAAAAAAATATAAGGAATGATATTTGATGATAATTTTTGTTATAAAAGCTAGAATTTTAGTTTACATTTTTTAACACAAAGATATCGTTCTACTCGATACAACTTCTTATTCAATTATAAATTTATTTTTACTTGAACTCTTTTTCCATGGTTAGTCCAATATATGCTACATTGATAAAAGTTTTCTTGATATTTTTTATATTAATAAAATAGGAAATATTGCTATATTTTTTTATTTATCTTTTGTTGATTAGTAATGATGGTATGTTATTTATTTTATCAATATTTTGTATGCATTAGTAAGTTCAATAAAATAGCTAATACTACTTCATTCTATATAATATATTAATATCTTAAATTAGTAAATGAATCATTGCTATCTAAAAAATTAATAATCTTATAAATATGTTGCTTCGATTTGCTATGTATGTCCATAATGTTTTTTTATTATGTGTTTGTGTAGAATTTGTATAAAATAGTCAAAAGGTTACCCTATCAATATATTTCATCTAATATAAGGAACTTTTCAGTAGAATAAATGACCAATACCTAATCTCTACCATTAACATTGTTACCGTTTAATGATATTATAAATGGTATATTTTTTATTTCCATATTTAATTTTGTACGCGCACACCATTTAGTAATATATTTAAATAAGTTCATTATTTTGTATTAAGATAGTTTGTGTTTTTTAACACTCTATTTGTAAAGACAGCTATAATATATCGAGTGACAACATAAAATGTAGCATATCAATGATCAATTTATCAAGTACATTTTAAAATAATTATTTATCAATTATATTAAATAGTGCTAATGATACTACAATGGGAAAAAAATCTATAATTCAATCAGGGTAAGTTGTTATACTTATTTTGCTATTAACAAACATATATACCTTATTAAACTATTTAAGATAACGTATGACATCTCTTTTTAATTGCTATGCGGATGTGTTAGATGAAGGCAGCGGTTAAATAGAGAACATATGTGGTAGTGATATAGATGGTAAACATACATATTATACTTTACTATTTTTATAATAGTTTTCATAGCATATATTTGTTAACATTTATTCTTTTATTTTTCCACATATTGTGATATTAAATGTGAAATTGTCAATTGTTCAACTGGTAAGTCCATATTATATAACTCTACTAATCATTACATGATCTGATCTTATGTATAGTAATACTATCTATGGATATAGAATTGATATCAATTTAAATAGTAATATTATCATGTCTTAGTTTAGTCTTCATGTTATTTGGTACAAAACATAAGAATTGTATGCATTTGTTTCATATTTTCTACTTATTTGTAAAATATATTATTTTCAATAGAGTATTAGGATCTTGGAGATGCAAATTATAATTGTGAATTTTATGGAACATTTTTTTTTGTTTGAAGAAAAAATACATAAGAAATATCGTGCTTGCATTCTTAAATACTCTCTATATTGCATGCAAGGTAAAATACAACTGTCAAGTGCCAAGATTGAAGTATCCACCTAGTATCTTGAATGATCTCATATTTTAAGATAGTGACAAAATTAGACACTCTATTCAAAATATTATATCATACAATAACGTATTTTGCTTTACCTTAATGCATGGGTGGAAAGATAGATAGTAGTTTAAACATGAAATTTCACCGTCTATTTTTTAGGATACATGGAAAAAATAATCATTTGATGGGAAGTTTGTTACCTCCTAAAGGTGCATGTCATGTGTGTGTGTGTGTGTGTCACTTCTAACAATTTGTCTTTATCTTGAAATAATTTACAAACTAAACAATGGCAAGTAAAATTTGCATGCTAGTATTGTTTTTTATTTGAAAACTATGTTAGATGAGAATAATATATCGGTTAGACAATTTATAATGGCCAGGCTAAAAATGGAAGAATAAGGATGTTCCAATGTTAAGTTAGAGCTAAATGGTGGAAGGGATGTCGATGGAAGAAGATATAATCTACGTACTATATCTTAAATTGCTAGTTTGAATGTAGGTAAATCTGACACATCATTAGGTGATAGGGACATCTTAGTAGAGACACAAACTAGAATATTTAAATGTATTAATGAGTTACATGTTGTGACACCCTAAAATTTTTAAAACTTAAAATTTAATTATTTAACATTTTATAAAAAAAATATTTAAATTATTAATTTAATTATTTTATGGACCTTTGGCTTACAAAAGTAAATAAAATTATTTAATAAATTAATTATTATTATTTTATTATTTTATCTTATCATTTTTAACCAAATAAACCCTAAACCCATAATTTTATCCAAATTATTTTCTTAAATTAATACCTTATTTTTTAGATAAATTAATTTAATATTTTTTTCAATAGCCCAATTTTAACCTAATTTCTAATCCCAACTCTAAATACATTTTCCTTTTTCCTCCTTTTCCTTTTTTCTTTTCTTTTCTTTTCTTTTTCCCCTCAAACCAGCCTAGCTTCTCCCTTCCTCTTATTATTTTTCTCCCGTGCAGGACGACCCTCTTCTCTCCTTTTCTTTTCTCCCTTATGCGACTCATCTCTCCCCTTCCTTTCTTCCCCGTCTACCCCCTCCCCTACCAAACACGCCCCCTCTTGCATGCCCTTTATTCCTCCTACACCTTTGCCTGAGCTGTAAGCCTGCATTGCCCCCTCTTCTGGCCAGACCACCTACACCACCCCTCTGTCTATCCCTTTTTTTTCATTTTCAACCTTGTATCCCCCTGTTCCCCTTCCCCCTATGCCTTTCCCTACCATTTTGCCCCTGCCTCACTACTCTGCCATGCCTACAATGCCCCCTTGTATAGCACCTAACCTTTCACGTCCAACGCCTCCTCTACTCCTCTTCTTTTTCTTCTTCTTCTCCTCCTCTTCCCTACCTCACTTCTCCCTCATATTCAACTCTCCTCCCTGACCCTCTTTTCTATTTTTTTCTCCCTTCTACTCCCACCCCTATTTTTCCTTCAATGCACCCTTACAACCACCTTCGTCGTTCACACCACCAAGCCAACCTCCACGCCGCCATCTCCTCCACCCTACCTCCTCCTCTACACTACCCTGAGCAGCCAACACCAACCTCCCCTGTAGTTTGCCTCCGTTTTTCCTTTTCTCCCCTTCAACACCCCTTACAACCACCATCCTTCCATTCAACCTCCCTTTCCTCCACCACTGCAACTTCCCCCCAACTGCCTGCCACCACCTGGACCTCCTCTCCTACACCATTATCTACAGCCACCCCCAACACCACCTTTCTTTCCCCTCCTCTTTCTCTTATTCTCAATTTCTTCCTCTTATTCTGTTATATGCACCTTCCTCTTGTAGTCCACTCCGCCTCTAAGCCTATGCACCATGACCCCTAGCTGCCAGCCACCTTCTGCTTTCACCTCTTACAGCCAACAACCAACATCAACACCTCCCACCAACCTTACCCGAGCTAGCTCCTTTCTACCCCATTCCATTTCCTTAGTCCATTTTTCATGGCTCACATTGCACACATGCAACGTGAGTTATGCTGTATACTTCTTAGGTATTTTCGGATAATATTAAGGTATAAGGGTAGTTCGATAGTCTTATATTTAATAAGTATTTTTACTAAAAATCATTATTCTATTTGTCTAATATTAAAATTTTATTCGTAGTATTATTTTTAGGTACAACATTTTATTAAACGGAGTCTAAGCACTTTTAACCGGATACCAGTAAACTTTATTTTTTGTTGGAAATAGGGTAACATTTATACCCTACTAAAATGTTTGGATTATTGTATGTTAGCACATTAGGGTTTTTGACTTATGATTTATATGTGTATGATGTGTTACAAATAATCTAATGATTATTAGTGTTATCTTGGAAAATGAAAAAAGAATGCATGTGTATCTTGCGTATGATGTGATGTGTGTGAAAGGGTGATTAAGAAGGGGTCTAATGTTTGATGATGGATGTTATGTGTAAATAAAAGGTTAGGTTAAGTATGTTTGGACACTTGTAGTAAAGATGTTACTACTATGAGCCCTAGGTGCAATTCGGTTATTTGGACACATCATGATATTTAACTCTAAGTGGGATGACCAATGTGTTATAACTGTTGCCCTGAATGGAGATTTATAGGAGTTTGGTGCATTATAAATACATATGCCGGTAGGAATATTAATATTTTATGCTCCAGGGGTATTTTGATAATTTTAATGTATGGTGGTGATCATCCCAATAAAAATGCTTGCTAAGTGTTATGCGGTGTTGAGAGTGATAATATAATTTTTGGCATTAAAAATACACGTTTCATCATGATTATTAATATTATATGACCTAGGGACATTTTGGTAATTTTACATGTGTAATGAGGGTTATCTTAATAAATATGTATGATAAGTAATAATTGTTGCTAAGTATGATAATAGGGATTTGTGGTGTGGTCGTAGTTGGCACATAATTTAAACCCTTTTGTTGGCAATTGTAGTACTGATAAATAAGGGTATCGTTCTATACTAAGGATTGAGAGGTCTCATTTATATTTAACTAGCTTAATAATAATAATAATAATAAATCTTAAGTTATACAAAAAAATATGAAAAATAATAATGGGGGTTATAAAATTAGAAATGAATAAAAGAATAAAATAAAAAATAATAAAAATAATGGATAACCACATATATGATAAATATGCTTGGGAAATCGAAATTTACCATTAAATTAGGTCAAAATATAATATTAATTTCTAAGTCAATATTTAATTATGAAAAAGAGATTAACCAATTTGTATATCAAAAGCAAGCCTACACACCTTATATTACTTCTTTAAATTAACTAATATGATAAAATACCAATGTTAACCCTATTAAATACTAGCAGTATAGCAGCAACAAGTGGCTCATATATTTAACTAGATTTAATGTATTAAATATAATTGGAAGGATGTCAATCTAAGTACCCAAACTAGTACACTAAGCATGTCTAGCTGTATTTCGCTTCTTTGACCCACATATGTCTAACAACTTTACTAATTCGGTTAGAATCACAAAACTATTAGGTGAATTATTATCTAACCTAGCTACAATTTATAAATATAAATTATAGCATATTTATATGGCCACCTAGCAGGTAAATAATCCTATATACTATCACTCTAAGGAAACTAGAATAAGGCATGTACCATATAAATTATACCTGACAAAAATATATATGTAAACGATAACAATTAAAATAGAATCAAAGAACAATCTCATGAAATAAATAAAAATAAAATCATATTTCAAACTCTAATCTAGGGTTTTAGTCTATCCCCTAGCAATAAATAATCAGCCAACTATAATTATTGAATTAGTTATACAAAAATATATATCCAAAAATATAAATTAAAAATAGAGAAAGAAATAACCTAAATTAATTATGGATGAAAGATTAAGAATTTATTCAGATAAAAAAGTAATTAATTTCATATAAAATAAATTCTCCTAGTATAAATTTCCTCTATCTTTATTTCTATATCGGTTGTGCTTTTAATTCCGTGCAATTCTATCTTTTCTTTTCTTTTTCTTCAACATAGGGCTACTTTCTTCTCTACTGGTCGTCCTTTATTTCCATACTATTGGAACTTTCTCTCACCTATGCTCGACTGCCCTCCTGCAATGACTCTCTCTCTCTCTCTCGTTTCTCTTTTTGGCGCCTCTTCCCCCCCTGTTCCTTGTGCCCTGTACTGCAGAGAATTTTTTCTTCTGTGCTGCTGCATTGTTGCTCTACACTAACCCTCGATCTTCTACTCCTTTTCTTTTCGTCTGTCTATCCCTCCAGGTCATCCCTTGTTGGCCCTCTATCTTCTTAATCTCCGTGCCGCCTCACCCCACACAGCTCCCTCGGTAGCCTTGTGCCCCATGTCCACCTTCGTTTCTTTTTAATTTCATCTGCTGGACTTTGAGCCTTCGGTCCAAAGGCCTTTTTCTTTTATTTAAAATTTACCTACAACATAAAAATTGATAAAAATTAATAAATACTATTATACTCTAAATTTATTTAATTATTATCATTTTAGCTCAAATAATAAATTGATGCAATTATTACCACTTAAGCATAAAATCATAATTATTCACCTAAAATACCAAAAAATAAGATTATAAGGGTATAAGATATATCAAAATATGAACTCATCAACACCCCACATTTAGCTTCTTACTTATCATCAAGTAAGTTATTAATCTATCCAAATAAAATTAAACCAACTAGTCACTTTTGTAAGTCTCACAATTGTACTTAACATCCCGCAACAAGTCTTATAAACCCCTAAGTCACTCACCGAGGACGAGTAAGGTCTTATGAGGGTTTCACATATTATATACCTACAAAATCACACACGCAAAATAACTACACCTAACACCCTTAACCGATGTTGTCTCATATCTTTCACTTTCATACATCAAGATTAGCAACTAACTAAGATTTAACATTGGGAGATTTAAAGGATCAATTTCAATATATGATTCAAACATAATCATGACTAGTATGAACATATCAATATTATGGATGAAGATCTACCATGCATTAGTCACATCGAAATCCATCCTCACTATGAATACCCTCTATTTCGCTCTCTCTTGGATTCATAGCTACAAATGAATAGAAAAACTCATGAATGTGAGATGAGATGATAAAGATAACAAACAAATCACATGTATAAATAAAGAACACTCATATTCTTATTGATAAAATCTCATGAAATATATCAAATACCTGCCAAATAGGCCAAACTATACGCTTAACTCTTGTTACTAATCCCCGTAATATCAAAGTTTGCTCATCTCAAGAATCAAACATAACTTACTTATTGGTTGTAACGGGGTTTAAGGTATAGAAGGTGCAACCTATACTAAGATTGTGGTGCTAAAAAGGTCGAGAACCAGTGGAACTCTGATAATTATACGAAATATAAGCATTAACCCCACGTCAATAATACACATCTCCACCTTAACACCAAAATAGAGCATGAAGAAAATTTTCTCAACCTCATATCCATATCTCCTTCTCTTCCTTAAATAGTATAAGTTTTTCCTCTTTTTTCTCTTTTTAATTTTTTGTTTCATTCATCAACTTTTAATATATTTTTTAATATATATTCCTCCACCAAACATAACCAATACCTTTGTCAGCATAAATACATATATTTCTTTTATATACACTCACATACACAACCACTCTGTATCTATAGCGATGATCCCCTTCCACTAGCTTTAAGCAACGATAAGGATGTTAAGGCTCAAAGGTTATTTAATGTGGGTAATGAAGAAAAATATTTGTTCCATGTATAGGCTCGAAGGGTTTCTATGAGGTGTATATCATGCATATACAAATTAGGGTTAAGCTTTTTGGTCATGTGGTGGAAAATTCCTAAGCTACCTTTATCATTTTCTCAATCAGAGCATGTTTTGACTATAAGCTTCAACTAGCATAAGAGTAAGTTTTAGTAATCTCTAGAGTCCATTACAAAAGTTATGGCAAATAATTTGATCAAATCAATTAGACATATATGAGGTCTATGAAGAAATTTTGAAGCCAAGAAAAGTATATAAGTTTATGTAAATTATCTATAAAAAAAAGAATGTATATATGGTTCAAAAGCTCACTATGGAATATGATGATTCTCAACATGCTATGTTAGTGGTTAGAAAATCATACATGTTCTTCATCCATTCACATTCTAGACACGTAGATATGTGTTCCCTATATAAAAATTAACACAAAAAATCCCCACTTACTTTATCTCAATTTCATAATTATCTTTTCGTTAGATTTTAAAGATATACTCCTCATTAACTAGTTAATGGCTCCTAGGACTCTAAAAACACTAAGCAATTTTTTTTTTAATTTTTTACAATTTTTTTAATTATTTAAAATAATATTTTAATTTTTTATGCAAGTATATAAAACACACACACCCCACACTTAAATAACACATTGTCCTCAATGTGTAAATAGCTAAGGGACTATGTAATTTTAAGTATGGAGAGACAAGCTAAATAAATAAATAACTAGAGGGTAGAAAAATCCCATATCACACTGGGCTACCTCCCAAGTAGCACTTATTTTTATGTATTTAGCTTGACATAATTTTAGTTTTACTCCTTCAAGTGGGTGCTTCTTGTAATTGCACTTCTTTAACATTGTACTCTGTGAATGCTTCATAGTAAGATTTAACCCGTGACTATTAACTTTGAATTCATCTCTCGTCCTCTCACTTTTGATCTGTATGGCACTATGAGGAAAAACATGAGTAACAATAAAAGGGCCTACCCATTTAGAACACGACTTACTTGGAAATAAGCGAAGACGTAAATGGTAGGGTAGCACTTTTTATCACACAACAAATGACTTTCCATGGATCATCTTCTCATGTAAAGCTTTTGTCTTCTCCTTACATACCGTAGCACTTTCAAATGCATCATCCCTCGTTTCTTCTAATTCATAAAGTTGTAGCTTCCTATACATTCTAGCAAAGTCTATACTCATGTTTAGGTTCTTCATAGTCCACCATGCCTCGTATTCAAGCTCCATAGGTAGATGGCATGCTTTTCCATAAACATAACGAAAGGGAGACATGTTTATGGGTGTTTTGTAGGCTCTCCTATAAGCCCATAAAGCATTGTCTAGCTTTTGGATTCAATCTTTTCTATTTGCGCTGATAGTCCTCTCTAATATCTTCTTGATTTCTCAGTTGGAAACTTTGGCTTGCCTACTATTTTGAGGATGATAGGGTGTAGAAACTTTATGTGTCACCCCATACTTGCGTAGGAAGGCTTCAATCATCCTATTGCAAAAGTGTGATCCTCCATCACTAATGATCACTCTAGGCATACCAAACCTAGAGAATATGTGAGATTAGAGGAAACCTACAACTACAAGAATTATTAGTACGAGTGGAAATCACTTCCAACCATTTTGATACATAATCTACAGCAAGAAGAATATAGAGATATCCCTTAGAAGATGAAAAAGGTCCCATAAAATCAATGTCCCATATGTCAAAAATTTCTACGACTATAATAGAGGTTAAGGGCATTTGATCTTTACGACCAATATTACCTGATCTCTGACACCTATCACATCTTGTGTAGTAATTATTGGCATTGCGTAATAGTGTAGGCTAATAAAACCCGCTTCAAGAACCTTAAAAGCGGTACTTTTAGCACCAAAATGTCCTCCACAATGTAATGGATGATAATGTCCTAGAATATGCTTAAATTTTGAGCTAGGGACACATCTCCTAATTATACCATCAATATTGAATTTCCATAAATAGGGGTCATCCCAAATATATTGGTATGCCTCCTTTCTAATTTCAGTTCTCACAGATCGTGGAATGTCAGTAAGTAGCCTATGCGTCACAAGATAGTTTACTATATCAGCAAACCATGGTGTACTTACCTGTATTGCAAAGAAATGCTCATCTAGAAAATTCTCAATCAAGGGTATTGGTTCACCATCTTGAATCATGCGGCTCAAATTATCAGCCGCTACATTCTCACTCCCTTTCTTATTCTTTATCTCCACATCAAACTCTTGTAGCAAGAGAACCCATCTTATTAACCGAGGTTTTGCTTCCTTTTTAGACAATAAATACTTCAACCCTGCATGATATGTAAAAATAATAACTTTAGTTTGAAGTAAATATGATCGAGAATTTTCAAGAGCAAATACTACAGCTAACAATTCTTTCTTAGTAATGGAATAATTTAATTGAGCATCATTGAGAGTTATGGAAGCATAGTAAATGACCTAAGGCTTTTTATCCTCTCATTGCCCTAAGACTGCACCAATTGCATTGTCAGAGGCATCACACGTTATCTCAAACGGTAGGATCCAATATGGAGGTAGCATCATTAGAGCTGTTGTTAGGAGCTTTTTAAGCTCATCGAAAGCCTTTTGACACTCATTGCTCCAATCAAAAGACACATCTTTCTACACAAGGCGTGTTAATGGACATGTAATGCTATAAAAGTCCTTTACAAATCATTGGTAGAACCATGCATGTCCAATAAAAGAACACACATCTCTCATGCAAGTGTGAGAAGGTAAGCAACGCACAACATCTATCTTAGCTTTATCAACTTCTAACCCCCTAGATGAGACAATATGACTAAGTACAATTCTTTGTGTCACCATGGAGTGACACTTTTTTCCAACTAAGTATAAGGTTATTTTCTTCACATTGTTTCAAGATTAAAGTTAGATTATCGAGACAAGAACCCAATATACTAAAATCATCCATAAAAATCTCAATAATCTTTTCTAAATAATAAGATAAAATACTAACCATAAATCTTTAGAATGTATTAGGGGTATTGCATAGGTCAAAAGGCATGTGTCAATAAGCAGATGTGTCAAATGGACATGTGAAAGTCATATTCTCTTAATCACCCTCTACTATGTGAATTTGGGTGTTATTGAAGTACCTATCAAGGAAGCGGTAACATGAATGACTAGCCAATCTCTCCAGCATTTGGTCAATAAATGGTAGTGGAAAGTGATATTTCTTTGTTGTGGCATTCAACTTCCTATAATTAATGCATAATCGATACGCGGTTACTATCCTTTGAGGAACCGACTCATTCTCCTCATTTTTTACTACTGTGACCCCTGAATTTTTAGGTGCCACCCATTTAGAGTTTGAAATCAGGTAGATGACTCCACAATCTAAGAGTTTGATGATTTCCTTCTTTATTGCTTCCCTCATAGGAGGGTTAAGTCTACATTGAGGTTCCCAAATTAGCTTGACTCCTTCAAGAAGTATGCAATGCACACATATTGTAGGGCTTGTCCCTTTTATGTTTGCTAATGCCCATCCACTCCTCGGTCAATTTTGAAGATATGATCATCGAAAGGGTCTCTCTATCTCCTAAGTATGTATACTTCAAATGGTCGATAATGGCTTGAGCTCTATCATGGGAGCCTGTATCATAGAAGGTATTGGATTATTGATAGCTAAAGGAATTGAAAGAGGAGGGGATCTATACCGATATGAAGGGTTTTCCTTCATGTGTGCTATGATTTTCACAAGATGTGGGGAAAGTATCGCCTCTATCTCTTGCAAAGAAGTGTCTTCCCCTTTCTCGTTCAATTCCAAGCTTTCTATAAGAGTGATTGCCAATGTGTCTTTCTCATCCTCCTCAAAATAATCTTGTGCTCAAAGATCGATGGTGTCAATGGTATAACAAGAATGGTCATCCACGGGGTGCCTCATGACTTCAAATATGTTGAAGTTTATAACTTCTCCATTAAAATCCATAGTAAGAGAACCCGTATAAACACATATATTTGTACGAGCCGTTCTCATGAAAGGCCTTCCCAAAAGCAATGGCAATGAACTTGACCTACTCTCCTCCATATCCAACACGTAGAAGTCCGCCATAAATATAAGTGTACCAACCTATACAAGAATATCTTCTACAAGCCCCTTGGGGAATGCATTAGAGCGATTGGCAAGTTGAATAATAACATTATCTTTTTTAAGCTCTCATAGAACTAATGATGCATAAATAGAATATGGAATAACATTTATAGATACTTCTAAGTCTACCATGGTATTTTCAAACTTATTGTTACCAATCACACATAGGATAGTGAAGCTCCCAAGGTCCTTACACTTTAGAGGTAATTTCCTTTGTATTACTGCAGAAAATTGCTCACTCATTCTACCATTTCTTTCTCTCACAATCTCTTCCTTGCGGAGCATAACTCCTTTAAATTTTTTACATATTTAGGCACTTGCTTAATAGCTTATAGGAGTGAAATGTTGACCTACACCTTCTTGAATGTATTCAAGATAGCTCTATCACTCTCATCCTTCTTCGATTTGGATAATTTGCTAGGAAAAAGAGTAGTAGAAATAGGGTTATTAACAACATTATTTGGGATGGTAGAGGATTTACCATTAAGAGAACTCTCAGATTTCAATTCAATAGTGGGTTGATAAATTGTTTGTTAGTTCCCACTTTTATTCTCTTGCTTCTTCATGCTCTCCCCCTCTTTTATAGCGGGGTCTTCTTTCAATTGCTCCAGATTCTCCTTGGCTTTAGTTGAATTATTCTCACATAATTTACCACTCCCAGTTACCACTCTATTAGCTTATTCGAAATTAAACTTCATATTAGGTATGGTGCTACTAGGTAGTTTTCCTGGGTCATGTAATTTATTTAATGTAGTGACCATTTCTCCCATTTTCCTCTTAATATTCAACACTCTCTTGTCTATGCTAAGTTAACTTTGTATTACCCAATCCTGTCCATTTGTCAGCAACTCTAACATCTTATCATATTTATTAGTGGCTGGAGCTTGAGGTTGAGAAGATCCTCCTTGTGGTTTTTGATAAATATATGGTGCCACTTGGTTGAAATATAGAGGATTAAGTACATTATTATTATTATTATTATTATTATTATTATTATCTTTCTAACAGCAATTAGGATGGTTGCTCATACCTGGATGATAAGTATTTGAAAATCTCATATAATTTGCTTACACATGGTCCTCTCCTCCAATCATCTATGGGCATTTCTCACTCGGATGTCCTATTGCTGAACATACTCCATATGTGGTAATAGCTCCAGTAGCTGTTGCAATCTATGAAAAAAAAGTAGTGGGTTGGTTAAATCTATCATCAAATTGATTTACACTTACTTCATTTACTCTTGCATGAATAGAAAGACCATTGTATTGTTGTGTAGTGGAGGCTTGGTTCGTCAATAGGGCTTGAGCCGAAATTGGATCTTTATCCATAAAAGAACCGCCACTTGCTGCATCCAACATATTCCTTTCAAGTGGGGTGAGACCCTCATAGAAGTACTGCAATAAATTTTCTTCCCTTATCCTATGTTGTGTGCAATATGATAGCAAGGCCGTATACCTATTGTAGTATGCATGGAATGTTTTGTTAGGCTTTTGCTGGATCCCCGTGATCCTTTTCTTGAGTACCATGACACGTGACATAGGAAAAAATTTGTCTAAGAAAGCACTTACCAAGTTGTCCCATGAGTAAATCTGCCCTATTGGTAGCTCATAGGCCCAATCTTTCGCACCATCCATTAAAGCAAATGGAAATGCATTGAGTTCCAGGATTTGAAGGTCTGCCTCTTTGGGGCACATGGATACACATATAAATTGGAATTCCTTTAGTAATTTATTTGTATCTTCACTTGGGAGCCCATGGAATGTTGGAAGACAATGAAGTAGGCTGGATTTTAGCTCGAAGTCCTTTTCCTTCCCATTAGTAGGCTCAAGGTAGCCTATGCATGTAGGTACAAATTCAACTATGTTATGGGCTCCTAGCTCCCGTAAACTCATGTTAGCTGCCATGTGAGTGAAGTAGATGGGATCTTTTGGTGATAATATAAAAAAAACACTCGTCTTGGTGATAAAGGAGAGCTAGAAATTCTTAACTTCCTAATTGCTCGAATGGATCTCACTAACTCAAGATTCATCGGTATCAACTCTCCTTGCGGTTTCCCTCTCGTATGCATTCACCAATGGATACCTGAAATAAGAGAAACACTTTAAATAAGCAAATCATACTAGATAAAAAGAAAATAAACTAAAAACACACAAAATAATAATAATAAATTGCTTGTAAAATACAGGCAAAGTTACCAATCCCCGGCAACGACGCAAAAAATTGGTGTAGCCATAGCTGGCATGCAATTTAAACCATCTTGTTGACAATTGTAGTATTGGTAAATAAGGGTATCATTTTATATCAAGGATTGATAGGGCTTACCTATATTTAACTAACTTAAAAATAAAAAAAATAAAAAAAATCCTAAATTACACAAAATAAATAAATATGAAAATACTAATAGGGGTTATAAAACTAGAAAATAATAACAAAAATAATGGATAACCACATATATGATAAATATGCTAGGGAAATTGAAATCCACTCAAAATATAATATTAATTTCTAAGTCAATATTTAATCATGAGAAAGAAATTAACCAATTTGTATACCAAAAGCAGGTCCATACACCTTTTATTACTTTCCTAAATTAATTAATATAATAAAGTGACAATATTAATCCTATTAAATACTAGTAGTATAGCAGTAATAAGTGACTCCTATATTTAATCAGATTTAATGCATTAAGTATAATTGGAAGGATGTCAGTCCAAGTACCTAAACTAGTACACTAAGCATGTCTTGCTGTATTTCTCTTCTTTGACCCACACGTGTCTAAACGTTTTACTACTTCGGTTAGAATTATAAAAAATATTAGGTGAATTACTATCTAACCTAGTTGCAATTTGTACATATAAATTATAACATATTTATATGGCCACCTAGTAAGTAAATATTCCTACATACTGTCACTTTGAGGAAACTAGAACAAGGTTTGCACCATATAAATTATACCCAATGAAAATATATATGTAAAGGATAACAATTAAAATAGAGTCAAAGATCAATATCATGAAACAAAGAAAAATAAAATCATATCTCAAACCCTAATCTAGGTTTTTAGTCTATCCCCTAGTAATAAAAAATTAACTAACCATAATTATCAAATTAATCACACAAAAATATGTATCAAAAAATATAATTTAAAAATATTTAAAGAAATAGCCAAAATTAATTAAGGATGAAAGATCAATAATTTATTCAGATGAAAAGGTAATTAATTTCAACAAACAAAAAAACCCTAGTTGCTCTCTCCTCTCTCCTCCTCCATGGCATGTACTAGGAGAGCAACATCTTTGGCAAAGAATAAGGTGGTCAAGGCTAGTGCAGGGCCTTCCAAAGATGAAAATTCATTTAGGATTGATCCTCGAGTTGTGGAAGTTGTGGGTGAGGGTGTGATTGATTCGGCTTCAAATGAGTTTGTTCTTGAAAGTGTATGCAATTTGCATGCATAGCTTCACGTCGATTTACCTGCCGAAGCATGAGAGGGATCCAAGTTTACTTTGATGCTTGGGGATGGGTTTTCCATTGATGATCCTGATGCCAAGTATGTGGAAAGATCTGATCAAGAAACAATACGTGATGTATTGACAGATCAACCTTAGGCTGCTCCTTCTTCCTGGAAAGACAAAGTTGTTGGCAATCGTTTGGCCTCTATGGGATCCCAATTGCACTACGTTCCTCCTTCGATTGTAAGGGAAAAATTTTGTGTGACTCTTCAGAGGGATAAGGTGGACCATAACAGTGCTGATTGGTAATGGACTATTGTGGGTTATATAATTGGGTATCGACCTTCCTTGAGACAAATGGTAGGTTTTATCAAGAGAAATTGGTAGGGAGTGAAGGAACCAAAGATATTGTTGCATGATCAAGGTTTTGTTGTTTTCAAATTTGATTATTAGGAGGATAAGGACCGGGTGCTTTCAAAGCCCTATTGGTCATTCTTGAATAGACCTTTCATCTTAAAGGCTTGGCATCAAAAATTCTAATTTTCAAAAGAAAATTTTCAGTTTTTGCCCTTATGGATAAAGCTCATAAATCTACCCTTGGATTATTGGGACATTGATCCATTAAGAATGATAGGTAGTGATGTGGGGAGGCCATTGTATTTGGATGGTATTACTTCTGTAGGTGACAGTATATCCTATGCTTGTATGTTGGTGGAGGTTGATGTGTCGAAGAGGCTACCGGAGTCAATAGAGATCATGGACCCTAATGGTGAGGTGTTGATCCCAAAAATTGTTTATGAATGGAGGCCTCTGTTCTGTTCTAGATGTAGTGAATCTGGACATTTAAATGATAACTATTTAAAGGCTAAAGAAATTCATAAACAACCAGCTTCAATCCTAAAAAAATAATGAGAATAATCCTATAGCTGGTGGGATGACACATAAGTAGTGGAGAATGGTTCAAAGGGATTCATCTCAATCATTAGTGCAGAAGGAGAATCATGTTCCAAATAATTGTCCAATTGTGTAACCTTCATATTCTGCTGCAGGGAAGGATTGAATGGTACAATCAGGGAACAGATTTGAATGCCCACGAGAATGTGAGACTTTGGATGATCCTGGTACCAACCAACAAAGGGAAAAGGTAAAAATTTGATTGATGATTCTGTGATGCTTAATTCCCTAATTGATCATATTCATGATAGAGGTTTGGAATGTTTGAGCCTTGAATAAGCCTTATAAATAAAATGAATTAAAGCACTAGTTATTAGTGCATAAAGTTTCCCTTATGGGGCTGGTTGAAACTAAGATCAAAAGTAATAAGGCTGATAGTGCTTATGGTAGATTAGGACATAATTGGATGGGGTTACGTAATTATGACCAACATTTTAATGGCATGATTTGGTGTATATGGGATAAGTCTGTATGGGATTTGCATCTTATTGCAAGCTGTGAACATGCAATGCATGTCTCAGTAATTGGGGTGGATCCTGATATTCATTTTTATGCTACTTTCATCTATGCTTTTAACGCTGGGGGAAATAGGAAAAGGTTGTGGAGTTGGTTGTGTGAGCATAAGGTTGATATAGAGGCTTGGATTATTTTGGGACACTTTAATGTTGTTTTGTAGGCTGATGAGAAGTTCCAAGGCAATGTAGTGAACTTGAATGATGTTAATGATGCTAGGGAATGCTTTAATTCTCTATTGGTACATGATTTGGGGTTCTCAAGGCTGAAATTTACTTGGTCCAATGGAATTTTGGGCGAGAATAAAATCATGACCAAATTAGATAGGGTTTTGGTGAACATGTTTTGGTTTTCTTCTTTTCCATCTTCAAAGGTAGAGTTTTCAGATCCTCTATTTTCTAATCATAGCCTAGCATTGGTGCATGTTTCTGTAAGGTTTTTCCAGTTCAAGAAATAGTTCAATTTTTTTGATACGTAGACTCTTGATCCATAGTTTCTTTCCTTGGCTACATATATATGGAGTCAACTTGTAGCTAGATCTATGGCTGTTAAGTTTAAGAACAAGCTCAGGGAGTTGAAGTTTAGATTAAAGCATTTTAATTGATCAAAGTTTGGTGGTATTTCCACTAGGGGGCAGGAGATGAAAAGGAGGCTTAATATGATTCACTCACAACCGGATCTTCAACCTCATAATTCTAAATTACAGGAGGATGAAAGGAGATGCTTAAAATAGAATGAACACTATGCTTTATGTGAAGAGAGTTTCTTCAAACAAAAGTATGGTATTAAGTGGCTTAACCTGGGAGATTCAAATTTTCATTTTTTCTTCTTGGTTATGAAGGTTAGACAGATGAAAAGCTTTATGCACAAGATTCAAGCCAGTGATGGCCATTGGATTTCTTCTACAGAGGGGATTCATCAAGATTTTTTATCCTATTATAAAGAGTTTCTAGGAACTACTGGCCCTACTACGGACATCGTTTTAGAGGACATTTTGTAGTTGGGGCCATCTATGATTGTGGAACACCAGCAGCTATTACTGAGGCCTATTTCTAAGTAGGAAGTCAAGGAAGCTCTGTGGTATATAGGTCAATATAAAGCTCCTGGATCAGATGGGTTTAATGATGGGTTTTTTAAAGCTACGTGGTCTTTACTAGGGGATGATGTTTGGTAGTTGATGAAGAATATATTCCAAACAGCTGTAACTCCTGCTTTCTTGGGACACACTATGCTTACTCTTATTCCAAAATCCATAAGAGCCTAGTGTGTGACTGATTTTCGACCCATTGCTTGTTGTAATGTTCTTTATAGGGTTTTGACCAAGATCCTAGCTAGTTATTTGCAACTAATCCTACCCTCATTAATTTATGCATCTAAGGCTGGTTTTATCAAGGGAAGGCTTGCTAGAGATAATATTTTGATGGCTCGTAAACCGATTCACTTGTATAAAAGGAAGAATATTTCTCCAAGATGCATGCTTAAGGTGGATATTAGGAAGGCTTATGATTCTATAAGTCGGTGTTTTTTGGAGAAAGTGCTGCTAGGGATGCATTTTCCTCTACATGTGGTCAGGCTGCTCATGGCATATGTTTCAACAGTTAATTACTTTTTCTCTCTCAACAATGGTGTGTTGGAACCTTTTTAGGGAAAGAGAGGGTTAAGGCAAATGGATCCTTTGTCTCTCTATCTTTTTGTAATTGTTATGGAATATTTGAATAGGATGTTGCAGCCTCTATGGTTAAAAGCAGAGTTTCATGGTCACCCTACGTGTAAAAGGTTGAAGATAATCAACTTGGCCTTTGCAGATGGCCTCCTGGTACTCTGCAAGGCTGATTTGGCTTCTATTATAGCTATCAAGGAGATTTTTCAGGATTTTAGTGTAGTATCAGGCCTCCACATAAGTCCAGAGAAGAGTTATATTTTCTTTGGGGGTATTTCTTAGATTTTGAAAGATTTGATCTTATCTTATTTGCATTTGCAGGAGGGTAGGTTCCCTCTCAAATATCCGGGGGTTCCTTTGGATGCTTCTAAGCTTAAAATAGATGATATGCTCTCTTTGATTTAGAAGGTTACATGAAGATTGCAACATTGGTCCAATCGATTACTATCTTATGTAGGAAGGTTGCAATTACTAAAGTTCATAACTATGTTTTAGATCCAGATGTTTCTCCTTCCCAAAAAATTATTGGTGCATATTATATCTTTGTGTTAATCATTCCTATGGATAGGGAAACCGACACCTAGCAAAAGAGCTCTTCTTACATGGAAATTTGTTTGTCTACCCAAGAAGGAAGGGAGTCTTGGCATTATTGATATGCATTCATAGAATTTAGCTGCAATGGGGAAACATCTCTAGAATTTGTGAATGAAAAAGGATTCCTTATGGATTAAATGGATCCATTCGTATTATATCAAGCAACATGAGGTTTATTCTTGTAATCTTCCAAGTAATGCTTCTTGGATCCTACAAAGTATTTTTGCATTAAGACCACTGCTATTACCAGGTTTTTAGCTGATGCAGGTTGACTCTAAGGTTTAAGGAGTACCATGGTGGAGGACAAACCAAAACACAAGTTTACTGATTAGTCTAAGCTTCCCATAAAGGATCTTATGGCTAAATTCATTCCCTCCATAAACCTGCAATGTTGTTTCTATTAGCAATATGAAAGCATACTCCATTTGTTGGTGCACTGTCCTATTATGAAGCAGATTTGACACTCTATTAGAGTTATTTTGGGTGGAAGAAGGTTTCCTTCTTCTTGGCCTGCTATATTAAGAGGTTTATCCTACCTTAGAGGTAGAGGAGTAAGTAATTCCCAATTTAAGTGTGCTTTTTATGCAATCAGTCTTTATGAGATCTAGAAAGTAAGGAATGCTCATCCTTTCTCTAGTATTAGGTAGAATATGAAAATGATTGTTTTCCAAATTTCTGTTTCTCTGTCCTCTATATGTAATCATCCTAGTGGAAGTTCTAAGTTTGGTGGTTATGTAGGTTATATAGATCATTTCTATAGACTTGACTGTAATTTTTCACAAAGTTATAAAATTTTCTTTCTTAAAAAAAAGTAATTAATTTCATCTGAAATAAATTCTCATGGTATAAATTTCCTCTATCTTTATTTCTCTCTCGGTCTTTCTTTCAATGTCGTACAATTCTATTTTTTCTTTTCTTTTTCTTTGGCGTAGGGCTACTTTCTTCTCTGCTAGTCATCCTCTCTTTCTGTACGGTCAGACCTTTCTCTCTCCTCTCCCTGACTGCCCTTCTAAGATGACTCTCTCTAGTTTCTCTTTTCGGTACCTCTTTTTTTCTCCCTTTCCTTATGCCCTATACCATCGAGAAAATTTTCTTCCGCGCTGCTACACTATTACTCTGCACTAGGCCTCAATCTTCTACTCCTTTTCTTTTCGTCTGTCTCTCCCTCCTGGTTAGCCCTTGTTGGCCTTCTATGTTCTCAATCTTCGTGCCACCTCGTTCCTCACAACTCCCTCAGTAGCCTCATGCCCCACATCTAGGTTCATTTCTTTTTAATTTCGTCCTTTGGCCTTTGGGCCTTCGGTCCTTGGGCCATTAGTCCAAAGGCCTGACTTTTTTTCTTTTATTTAAAATTTACCTACAACATAAAATTAATAAATAATGTTATACTCTAAATTTATTTAATTATTATCATTTCAGCTCAAATAATAATATTTATGCAATTATTACTTAAGCATAACATCATAATTATTTACCTATATTACTTAAATAAAATAACAAAATCTATGATTATAAGGGTATAAAATATGTCAAAATATGAACATATCAGTTTGTGGTGTTAGTAATGCATGTTTGTGCATGATTACTAATATTATATGACCTAGGGGTATTTTGGTAATTTTATATGTATAATGGTGGTTAATTAAATAAACATGCATGATAAGCATTAATTGATGTTAAATATAATAACAGGAGTTTATTGTCTTAGTATCATTTATTTAAGCATGATAATCAATATTACATAGTCTAGGGATATTTTGGTAATTTTGCATGTAATATGGTGATTAATCAAATAAACATGCATGATAAGTATTTATTAATTTTAAATATGACAATAGAATTTTATTGTCATAGTATCACTTATTTAAGCATGATAATCAATATTATACGGTCTAGGGTATTTCGATATTGTTGCATGTACTATTATGATTACTCAAATAAACATGCATGTTAAGTATTAATTGATATTAAATATTATAGTAGTTGTATACTGTCTTAGTATCACTTATTGGAGCATGATAATCAATATTATATGGTCTAGGGGTATTTTAGTAAGTTTACATGTAATACAGTGACTAATCTAATAAACTTGCATGGTAAGCATTAAATTATATTAAATGTGAGAATAGGGGTTTATCGTCTTAATATCACCT
Source organism: Tamarix chinensis (assembly GCA_030549775.1). Taxonomy (NCBI): domain Eukaryota; kingdom Viridiplantae; phylum Streptophyta; class Magnoliopsida; order Caryophyllales; family Tamaricaceae; genus Tamarix; species Tamarix chinensis. The sequence goes on from CM060182.1 coordinate 68,714,954, forward strand.
AATTCACCATGATAATAAACATTACATGGTCTAGAGACATTTTGGTAATTTGATATGTAGTAGGGTGATTAGTCTAATAAACAAGCATGAAAAGTATAAATTGCTATTAAATATGAAAATAGGGGTTTAGTGTTTTAGTATCACCTGTTTCGGCATGATTATGAATATTATAGGATCTAGGGTATTTTGGTAATTTGAAGTGTACCATGATTTATATTCCAATGAATATGCATGATTTGTAATGTTCGTTACCAAGCATAATGATAGGAGTTTTGCTATATTAGATGTGCATGTTTTAAATTATTACTATTATATGGTTTGGGGGTAACTTGATAAATTGGGGTATTTTATGATGTTATTTTCATAAACACTCAAGAAGTGCATTACTTGTTGATTAAACATGATAATGTGTATTTGGTTGTTCTAGAAGCTCATGTTAGGGTTTCATGTACAAAATGGTCATTTGGTGTGTTGGATAACTTAACTTCATGATCAATAGTTTAATCGTAGTGTATTATCCTCTTTATAGCATTTTGATAAAATAAAATAGGATTTGTGATGGAAGTTGATAGTAAAGAGGTAGTCTTAGCCTTAAGGGAGTTTTGGTCATTTTGACCTAAAGTGCCTGCATGTGAGTATTTGAACCTAGGATGGCCTTAGGGGACTACTTATATTGACATTGACAAGGATCTTGATTCTAGTTACTTTATAAGGTTGAAAGTAAATAAAAATAGTTAAGTATGATGGATTAGTTATATGTGATTAATGTGTGTGTTCTGTGGTCACCCTAATTAAAATATAATGCTCAAAGTGAAAGACCTCGAGATTTGGAATGGTGGCTCTTTAGGGGTCACTACCCTAAAGACGTAGTTTAGTCAACGATTATTATGGATTTTGCTGGTGTACCTTAATGCCCTTACTAGGACCTACATCTTACTCTACTTAGCCATACGAACCTAAGTAGAGGGTATGCGTACACATGGATTAGGTGTCCTTATAGGTAGGGTATCGTGTACCTTAGTAAACCAGTGTGACCATGGTACCTTTGCATCCTTGGGTTGATAGTCGGTAGAATACTATGCTTCCCTTCTACGCCAGTATGACCTAGGTACTTTAATGTCTCTAGGTTAGTGATTTCTTCCTCAAGTAAATAAAAAATGGAACTATATGATAATTAAATGGAAATAATTATTGGGATACTTTGGTAGTAGCCTTTAAGCCTACTCGTGAGTTGATAATAGCTTTTAAGTTTACCTATGAGTCGGTAGTAGCCTTTGAGTTTACCTGTGTTTTGGTAGTAGTCTTTGAGCCTACCTGTGTTTCAATAGCAGCCTTTGAGCCTACCTATGAGTTTGTAGTAGTATTTGAGTATGCTCGTGTTTCGGTAGTAGCCTTTTAGTCTACCTATATTTTGATAGTAGCCTTTATGCCTATCTGTGAGTTGGTAATAGCCTTTAGGCCTATCCATGATGGATTGTATATTGTATGGCATTGATGGGCCTATATGTGAATTGAGGGACTTGTGAATAATGTTGATAATGATGTGGCTTTCTAATTATACCACAAAGAGCATCACTTGGATGTTCCATTAGTATGTTTCAATTATTTCTAGGTGAATGAGTATTGCTAGCATACAATCTTGAAGCATGTGGTTATATGCATGATTATCGCATTTCGCTTAATTTATCGTACGATATTGCAAAATCAAACCCTAATTTCACAATTCCATCATAACTTTCCCCGTAGAGCTCAAACAAATACTATTTTCAATATACATTTCTAAAACACAGATTTTAACAACATATTCAAATTTCGTAGTTTAACTTTACCGTTTCATACATGTGATAATAGTCTTCTTATTTTAGGGTTACTATTTTCAAATCAAACTATTTTCATTCTTTATTAAGCTTAGGTCATTCATAACTACTCCAAACACTTCTTGTAAATTCCTTACCATATTTATATGATATAACACCTTAAAATACCATAGTTATCATATTAAACCTATGTTAACCAAAGTGCCCTTACCAATAACAAAACCCTTATTTTATGCAGATCTTATATACTTGGTAACATTATTTTCAAATCATCCATTTATCTTCATATACCTTATTATACTCATTTAACACCCATCATATCCCAATAAACACAAATTACAACCATATATCACTACGAGGGTTTCTGCACATAATATTATCGTACGATATCGCAAAATCTAAACTTACTTATTTTTCCATCATACAATATCAAATCTCATATCTCAGCATTAACAGTCATTCATTTAGGCACATAATATTAATACCAAGGTATCACACAAAATCATGCATAATAATTAGCAACAAAAATCCTAGACTACGACAACAAGTATCATTACAGAAACAACTCCAATCTCTAAGCATGCAAATCCTATGTTGCCTCTTTTGAAACCTTGGAAATGTTGCCTAAGAAGCCATAATAAGACACCATTAGAATTGAATACCATAATTAAGCAAAAGCTAAAGTAATGGAGGGTAAAACAACAGATGAAAGGTAAAATAAACCAAATGAGACATTTGGGAAAACTTTACGCCACCTAGTGGGGAGAACGGTGGGTTGTGCTAAGAGGAAGGGGGATCAACTGCTGGTTCTGCCATTGCTAGGGGACGTGCACTAGTAGGGGAGGTCAAAACAAGGGGGTGGCAGTAGTGGGAATGGGCGAAGGTAGAGTGTAGGTTGCGGTTGGTGTGGCTGAATGGCGGGAGTGTTGTTCGATTGCTTTAGGTGACAAGTGGATGTGGCATGCCGTTGTTGCTGCTGCTGCAAGCAAGGGAAGCAAATGAAGAAGTGTTGCTAAGTTGTGGTTAGCCGACGGTGGAGTGTGAGTTGCGGTAGAAGTTACCAAAGAGGAGTGGTGTGGTGCGGTGGTTGTGGCCGCAACCAAAGGGAGAGAAAAAGAGAAAGGCGATTGTGGTTGCTTGTGCCAATTCGAGGGGGTGAGGTGTGGCTAGTTTGGCTGATGGTTATGTGTGTGTGTGGGGGGTGTTTTGGTGGAGATATCCAAATGCAATCAAATATATATCAAGATATTTAATACATACATACATACATTATATTTATTTATTTATTTGGTTGTATTTGGATAATTTATACAATACAATATACTCCCTCATTTTATAACATAGGTTATTTTTGAATTTTAAAATCAAAATTTAATTCTTATTTTTTCAATATATGATAAAAAATAATGTAAAAATATAATTATTGTATTTGTATTTAATAGTTTTTTTTATAATATTATTTTTATATAAATTTTATGAATATGTATTGAAAGATATTAATGATAATTTCTTTTTTGCAAATTTAAAAAATGACCTATATTATGAAATGGAAGGAGTATAACATAATATCATATAATAGTCCAAAAATGTAGTATAATATGCTCCCATACTCATTAATAAAATATAATATAACTTTATATATTGAAATACTATATAATATTTCTCTAACATAGTATGATATACTAAAAATTAGGTATTATACCAATTTCTTGTAATAGAATACTACTCACGTTATGGGTACCTATATTTCATTTATGAAAAAATCACAGTCACTGGGTGTGTTCAAATCATTTAAGGCTGAGGTTGATAACCAATTCAATAAGCATATTAAGTGAGTTAGATCTAACCATAGTAGTGAGTATTATGGTAGATATGACAGTTCAGGTGAACAATATCCAATACCATTTGCTGGATTCCTAGAGAAGTGCGGTATTGTACCACAATACACCATGCTAGGATCTCCTAACATGAATGTTGTAGCTAAAAGATGAAACAAAACTTTTAAGGATATGGTGAAGAATATGATTAGTCATTCTACCTTACTAGAATCAGTATGAGGAGAAGCAGTAAAGACAATAGCTTACATTTTGAATAGAGTACCGACTAAAGCAGCTACCATAACACCTTATAAGCTTTGGACAGGAAAAAAGCCCAGTTTAAGGCACTTTTATATTTGGAAATGTTCAGCTAAGGCAAGGCCTTACAAACCACATGAAAAGTCATTGGACTCCAAAACAGTGAGTAGCTACTTTATTGGTTATGTTGAGCGATCCGGGGGTTATTGTTTTATAATCCCACACATTGGATTGCCACATTTTTTGAGGATGTTGAGCTTGAGGGGAGAAATGAGGTAAGCTACATTGTCTTAGAGGAGGAATCAGTTACTATTTCTACTATTGTTCCTGACGATGTGCAAGTCTTTGCACTTGTCATCGATCAAGAGGCAAATCAGGAAGTTCAACAAGACAATGTAAAACAACCATCCATTTAAAGTGAAGTGATTGTTTTAGAAGGACAAGTCCAATAACCTCAAGAGCTAAGGAGATCCACTAGAGAAAGGAATAGTACTATTTTGAAAGATTATATTATACTTCTCTAGAGTATGAGGTTGACATTAGGATGATGGAAGATGACCCAATCAATTTCCGTCAAGCCATGAAAAGTTTGAATTTTCGAAGGTGGATTGATGCTATGAATGAGGAAATAAAATCTATGATGAACAATAACGTACGGGATCCTGTCCTATTGCCTGAAGAAAAGAAATCCATTGGTTATAAATAGATATTTAAGATTAAAAGGGATTCAAAAGGCAATGTAAAAATATGAGGCACGTCCAGTCGCTAAGGCTTTTACACAAAAGGAAGGAGAATATTTTATGTTTAATTTATTCTATAAGCATTAAAACCAATTAAATAAATATATACGAAACTGCTATTACACCTTAGAAGTTACTCCATTTATTACTTTCAAAAGGATGATCAATTATGGTGGGGCCTATAATTAAAAATAATAATATGGAAATTCTAAAATAGCCTGCCTACTTCTACGTTCAAGGAGTCATTTAGCTACTCATCTATTAATTTTCAAAAGGTGTAAAGTCAGGTTGGGCCTGCAACTTTAACAATAAAAAAAAAACGACCGAATCTGAATTCGAAATAAAAATAATGACAGACAGACATAATTCAATAGGTAATATATCTTAATATCTATATAATCATGCAGACTCTGATACCACTTGTTGGAATTAATTCGACAAGACCAATATGCAGATTCGTCGAGAATGATAATCAGGATAGGCGTGTGTAAGCATACTTGAATCCATAGTTACAATAAAATTATCGGGTACCGTCGAATCTAATATTGAATTCGAACATACAGTATTATAGTCTTTTAGATCACACACGTACTCGCTACTTTTCAATGATTGATGGAAATCGACTGAAACAAAGTATGTGTGACCTAGAAATCATGACCATATATATAGATAATTGAAATATTATCTATCGAACCATCATATTTCGCTTCATCAACAATCTAAAACTCCCACAATTTCTATACATATGGGTCCATATCCAATTAGATATATTAGATCTTACTTAATTAAACTTACTACAATTACTTTTATGTGAGCTTAACCGTCACGGCAAATTATAATTTATACCGTTCATATATAAACCTGGCATTAGATAATAATCCAAAAAGTTAGTCAAACGCACTACAGAAAAAAAAAAGTAATTTCATAGGCAGGGTTATGAATCAATTATATGAAATAACAATAAATTCTGAATACACGAAAACGCTTCTAATCAGCTTAGGAACTGAATTAATTAGTGAAACAACGACATACTTATTTCGTCTCGTTGCCAAAAAGGAAATCAGAGATGTGATCTAATACGAGATAGAATGGCGGTGAGAGAGATAAGGGGATCAAACCATGCTAGAAGGATGAGGGAAAAAGAAGACCGTGCTCAAAGATGTCGGATCGGGCTGGCTCTCTCGCTCTCCCTCTCTCCCCTAACTGTTAATGAAGACCCACTCGACCCGTTTGTTGACGGGTAGCTTGAACCCGCCCGCCTCGGTCACCATTCGATTTCCAAATAAATTGAACTTCATCTCAGCCGTCAGGCCCATCACCACTCCATAGCTCGGCCCCTGTTTCCAAATCCGCCACGCCGAGGTGAGCTTTCAGGTTAGTCTGTCTCATCCTCTACTCCGACCTCCTGGTCGATAATCATTTTGACTAGTCTCCGTATCCCACAAGCATTGGCCTAGCGGCTTTAAGTTGCTATCTCAGCACGTAGCTAGTGGCGTAGTCTTTGAACCGGAACGCTGAATCAAAATTGGATGCGGATTGATCAATCTCGAAGTTTTTGTTTCTTTATTCCGTATGCTTTTATATAAACTGTTAGTAGTGTTGTTTCATTTTGTTTTGAATTCGATCCAACTTATACCACGACATTTGCCTACTTCCCTTTCCTCCGTGCATATGCATTTCATTAGCTGAAAGTAAGTGTGTGTGTGTGTGTGTATACACACACTTTCTAATGAATATCATGTCTGGTTTAAAATTTTCGTCGTGGTTCATAGCCCTCTATATCTCAAATCGGAGATAAGGACCTACGTTGGAGAGGATTAAAATTACATTATTGGTATTGTTTCCAACACTATTTGATGTGATTAAGAGGGTTATAATGTGTCCCTATGTTGGGATATACCTTAGCAACTTAAGCATGTCAATACAATTAGAGCCGCATTGATTTGTCTCTAGCCTTGTATTTGAATAGAAAAACACGTATAATTGAAAAATGTGTGGCCTATTTATGTCAGGCGGGGTTGTCAATATTGAGCGACATCGCTCATATTACATCACGTGATCATCATAAAATTGTGGGTTTTTCTGACTATTGATCTTTTAGTCCGTCTTCCAGTGCCTTTTTTTTTTGTTTTTTTGTTTTTTTGTTTTTGTTTGCATTGGTCTCTCTTTGATTTCATTGACAAAAATTTTAAGGATTTGACCTTGTGTAGTTAGGGAAGTATTACTCTTTGATCTCAGAACCTTGTTTTTCTGTTTCGGGCAACATGGCTGTGCCATTCGTCTGATCTCCGCTCCTCTCCAGCCTCCCCAACATTCCTATTAAGGGACAAAGACAGGCTATGACTGGGTTCCTTCACAGGAAAATGTCTGTGCTGGACTTGCCGCACTGGGAGCTCGAGTGTTTTTGTCTGCATCGCTTTTACTCTGTATCTTCCTTTGCTTGTGGGATCTTTCTTTGGAAGAAAAGAGAGGGGAAGATTTTTACTACATGAATGACATGATCCAGAAGTTATGTGATTTGGAAAGGATGAATTCTCTCTGAAATTGGCTTAGAAATAATGAAGTAAACATGTTATTTATTTGAGTTATTGACCAATGAGAATTCATTTATTGAATATGACCACCATCTTTGACAATTTGGGCTTCTGCATTTATTCAATTCCGAACATCTATTGAATATTAGCCTTTATCCTGTTTGCAGAGACAACTTAGGCTGTGTAAGTTTTCTTTTCTTGGATTATCTGTTAGCCTCTGATGGCCCTTGCCGAAGCTTCTCCATGCTTGGAGATACTAGGTACTCATCTCACACCACTCAGCCTGGTTTATCTGTTGTGCATAATGTAGCTGAATTTTTTTTTACTCTCTTGTGAAGTTCGTGAGCCAGATGGGTTTTCTATTTGGACTGGACCTCCATTTGACAATGGTCAACCCAAAACTAAGCTGGACAAGCTAGCCTGCAGTAATGCAAAGTTCAGTGAGAATGGATCTAGATTAATGGTGGTTGAACCTGACTCCCGTGTTTCTATCTTTGACTGCAAGAGCTACAAGAAGATAAGATCCTTTCAAGTCCCGAACCTTGCTGCTGCCACTATTTCTCCTTGTGGAACTTATCTTCAGACATTTCAGAGACCCACGGTGCCACAGGAGAAGAATGTGAACTTGTGGAAGATAGAGACCGGTGATTCCGTGTATAGTCTTGCTCAAAAAAATATGACTAAGGCCACATGGTAAGTCTGATAGCTTAGAGTTTCTTCATTGAAAGGAAGATCTAAACCGTACAATTAAATAGCGGTGCCACTATAGCGTAGCAGCCACTATTTAGTATTTTTAGGTCAACTGCGACGCAAAATTACCAATATGCTACAGTTTTTAAAATTTCACACTTATTAGCCAATATATTGACGAATTATTAAATTTTTTTATAATCTAATGAAAAAATCATGCATGATAATTTCTTCTTATTCATTTACTATATATACTTTGGACCAAGTTACTATTGAATTATAATAAATTATTGCTATTTATTACCTTTACATCTACTACTAAATTATATTTTTTCATATAAGGCAACTTTAGGCCTATTATGACAATTTAATATATAATAACTCATTTATATACTTCTAATATAATATAAAATATTAGTTTATTGAATGAATATTTATATTTAAATGATCAATGAATAATAATTAGAACATATGTTACATGCATTTGGAATTTTCTGGATTCTGGAGATTCCAGATTTAATTTGCGGTCAATGGAAAAACCCATTACTTTGGGGGTACTTTTTACTCTCTAAAGAGGGAACTAGAATTATTGTATTAGGGCTCTAAATTCTCCGATTTTATTGGCACCTGTAAGCTTGTGAGTAGCTTGCCAACTTTTCCTGCTTTAGCTTTTCATTTGAGCAGATTGAATGAAGAAGACATATTTCATTTTATATAAATTTCTGTGGCATATGGAACGTGGGATCTGATGACCTCAAATGTAGAATTCGAAGGAAACTTGGCTTCTCTGTTAAAAGAGGAATGTGCTTTTGCCTTGTCAAAGGTGGTCACTGACCAAAGCTTCATGAGAACATTATAGGTTTTCTTTTGACTTGCCTTCTTCAAACAATTTATTGTTTTAAAATATCTTTTTGCACAAAATGTAGGCCCTCTATTCAATTTAGTTCTGATGAGGCGGTTGCCTGCCGAGTTGCCACAAATGAGATTCAATCTTTTGACTCAAGGGATTTCTCTAAAGGGTTTACATCTCGGCTAAGACTTCCTGGTGTAGCAGCTATTGAAATTTCAAAGCATTCTGGCTCTCATGTTGCAGCATTTGTTCCTGAATCCAAGGTATGTGGTTGATATCTTCCGACAGATCTCATGGTTTCTGAATTTTAGGGTATAAGTGGAATAGTTAGATTCTTTGTGATGTGGAAAGCTGGTTTAGAATCCAGCAGCAACGGCGGATCAAAGTGGTTTTGGGTGCTTTCATGTCTCACATCTGTACCTATGTTTTTGTATTTTACTGGGTCTGGTGTCATAAGATGTGCACATTCTATTGAACCAACACAGCTGAATCACCAAAGCATATTTTTGCTGCCTGATTCGATGTAGCCTTGTGACTGTAGCACTTTAGCAGGTTCAGATTGTCCTGTTGGATTTGAAAAATACTTAAAATAAATTAACATATTAATGCTGTTTTGGCCAATATAATATTCATAAAGTAGATGTTTGAGCGAAATCTTAGTAACTTTTGGCTTTTACATTTTATGTGGTGGAATCAGATTGCTCCTGGAAGATCCCTTTAGTTTTAGAGAGTCAAAATTATAAGCCTTTCACTTGTACCTATTTATTTTAATTTGACATTACACTTTCCGAGATTTTAGATAACATTTTCTTCTTGGTGGAGCAACTGTTTCTTTCACATATGCAAGTTTAGGTTTTTTTTACTAACATCTTTTTCTCTTTTGTGTGTTTACTTCTTTAAGGGGGCTCCTGCCAGTGTTCAGATATATGCTTGTGGAAATGGTATTCAGAGTGAACCTATTGCACGGAGAAGTTTTTTCCGTTGCTCTACTGTACAGTTACATTGGAATTCTGGCTCTACTGGGCTTCTTATTGTGGCACAGTCAGATGTTGACAAAACAAACCAGAGTTACTATGGGGAATCAAAGCTAAATTACTTGAGAACAGATGGCACCTATGAAGGCCTTGTGCCTCTTCGTATGACTTATTACACCTACTATTGATTTGCCAGATGTGTCTGATTTCTTAGAACTGATTGTTGTCGTTCTATATCAGGTAAAGAGGGGCCAATTCATGATGTTCAATGGTCACACGCTGGTTCAGAGTTTGCTGCTGTTTATGGGTGTATCCTTGCCGTTGCACGATGTACTTTTGGAAAATGTATTGCTTATCATTTTCGGCAAAACACATTCTCTTTTTATATTATTGAATAGCTGATCAGGGTCCAATCATTGTGAGCAGGATAATGAGAATCACAAGATATTTTGATCTCTGACCCTCTCTTTATGAAAAGTTTTCATGTTCAAAGGGATCTTATGTAATTCAAGGTTATTTCTTAGTTTACTTTTGTGTCATATTGAGGTTTTTGGTTCATCTGGAAACAGTTCTTTGCTCAGTTTCATCGTAGATATACTCTATAAACATACAACAGGTTGCCATAGTTTCAGAAGTAGTGGCACACATCTTCTATAAAAATAAGATGCTATAGTTTATTTAAGTTCTGGAGCAATTTAGTTTAGATTTAACATGTTCCCTGGCCTTCTAAAAGCTTCTAATGAAACGGAAAAATCAAAATATTCCAATTTTTTTGGAAAGAAATAGATAACGTGATATGTTTTATTTTTTTATTTAAGTTAGAGGGAAATGTATTTGTAAACTGAGATATGATGGGCTTCACTTTTGACACATTCTTCATATGTATGAATTTGGCAATTTGCCTTTTATGGTAAGAATTTATATGCATCATCTGGTCCTGTGTGTTTCTGCAATGACAAGCAGATTTCAGTCTTTTTGAGGCTGTTAGAGCTGAAACCGAGTGTCCCATGTTATATCCAGATGCTCATAGCAATTGAAACATCAACGAGGATGTAGCTGGTTCATATGTTTGCTATTTACTGTCCAGTATTTAGGTTGACTTCCGTGCACATGATAGATATTTTAGTGGCATGCAAATTACTTGCACATTTTCAAACTTTTTGGAATGTCAATGGAAGCAATGGCTTAAATCTGATACTCACTTTGTGCTAATGGGTGTTAAAAAAGAAAAAAAAAAAATATTCAGGTTATCATTATTGCTAGTTACCTTCTATCCCTGGCTCGCTTCTGGTACTGTTGATTTGATCCTTAACCTACTTTAAGATATGCCTGCAAGAGCTACTGTGTTTGATAAGAAGTGCAATCCTATCCTTGAGCTTGGATCAGGCCCTTATAATACCATACGATGGAATCCCATGGGCAGATGTATCCTCTGATCCTATCCACAGTTGCTCTTATGTTTCTGTTGTCCTATCCTCTTGTTGTCTCATGGAATTGTTTCTACATTTTTATCTATATTTGTGTCCTTTACGTCTCTGTATTTCAGTTTTGTGCCTAGCTGGTTTTGGGAACTTGCCTGGTGACATGGTACGTTTTTGCATCTTTGCTCTGCTTTCTCATTATGGATTTAGATCTGCTATTAAAATTTGCAGCATATATCTCTGTTACCCTCCTGCTGTTCATCCCTGTTGTGTTCTGATTCTCATCCATTGTTTGATTTCTGCCTATTAATTCCTATAGCGGCAGCAGGTTAATTGCTTTTGCTGGTGAAGTCATAGAAACGTTGTTGTGGGCTGCATTCATGTAGTTACTCTAAAATATAAAGGACTATAAGTCACAATTTTTCTTGCTGTCTCTGGTCAAACCATCAGCGTTTTGTCTTCTTCAGGGGTTGGAAACCCTATATGATTATAATTACCTAAGCAATTGCAGGCTGCAAAAGTTGCAGCACAATGAAATTTTATACGCTCACAATCATGTTAAAAAATGTAGTGGTAACTTCCTAGTTCCATTGCGAAAATGTATCCTGATCAGTGTACATGATTGATTGTGTGAAATATATCCTTATGTGGTTATGGATGATTTGTTCACTACTTCCTATCTGTTCTGAAATTTAATTCCACATCACTTAACAAATGCACTATGACTCTGAATCATTTCTGCTCTGATCTGCCCAAAAATGACAAGCAATGTACATATAAATGAATAATAGAAGTGCAGGGATGATGATATGAAAGAAAGTTTGCTGCTATGAGCTTAATTGGTGGTGCCATACTTTAGTATATTCTACTTCCAACTTTTTAGATTGATTGTGCATTTCTAATGGATAATATTATAATTAAATTTCTATATTGGCTTTAATGACAAGCAGAAACTATGTAAGAGTGGGTACGCCAAAGAAAAGAGTATTCGACTAAACTTAGAGCTAACAGGGGAACAATGCTTAATTGTGGAGAGATATGGATTAGCTAAATTTTAAATAGAAGTAACGATCTAGATAGCATTTGACTATCTCACGTTTCATAATAGATAGTGCAGCAGTGAAGTAGATTTTACATGAAAGGATGATATTCATTTGCAAGTCGTGGAAAATCCAAGAATGACTGTGGATATGATTCATTTCTACCACCACCCAGTAAATTATAGCTTTGATGCTCCAGATGTCATAATCAGATCCCTTTACAAAAGTAACTGTGAAAAATGCAATTGGGTATGAAATTGCTAAAATAAAGAATTGTAAGTAGCTGTTGTCTCTAGATGTTTTACATGTAAACTTCTTCTCATTACTTTGGTCAAATGTGTGGTTTTGTTTGCCGGATTTCATGTGTCTTTTTTATCTATGCTCTTTCATCAATTTCTCTCTCTTGGGTCACTCAAAAAAGATATTTAGGAGGCTTCCTTAGTCTCTGATCTTTTATACAGAATTTCATGTTCACATGCTTTTATCTTCTCCGTATCGCAGGCATTTTGGGATTATGCAGAGAAGAAGCAGCTTGGTACAACCAAAGCCGAGTGCTCAGTTACTAGTGAATGGTCTTCCAATGGATTGTATTTTATGACTGCAACCACGGCTCCGAGATTGCAAGTTGATAATGTGTATGTTTTCTTCAGTTCTGAAACTGAAATTATGTGATAGTGACAACCAACCTGCTTCTATCGAGATTGCAAGTTGATAATGTGTATGTTTTCTTCAGTTCTGAGACTTAAATTATGTGACATTGACAACGAACCTGCTTCTACCGATTTTGTGCATCTACTAACATTGTTTTTACCAAAGTCCTCTATGCTTGAGTTCTAAGTTTTCATTTAGAAACTTGTCCTCAGAATGTGCCATATAATCTTGATATATATTTTTGTTTCAGCCAATTTGCCTGCAGCCATTTGACTGCAGCCATTTGACTGTTTAACAAAGTAAAGCATCGATGTGGATTGAAGGTCCTCGCTAGGCGAAAATAACAATTGTTGATTCAACTTTTTCCCGCCCAGTAGTTTGCATCAGTATGTCCATATGGCACTTTGAGCGTAAAATAGTCAAAGATGAGTTAAAGCTTATGCTCTGGTAAAAAAAACACTAATATCCAATAACATAGGGTCATTTGCTAGGACTGCCAAATGATGGTGTTGGTGCAGGGTAAACTTGTTTTGCTTGCCTAGCTTGACTACTTTTCACACACGGGGAATACCCTTTTTTGTTTGTGGATTTAGCATGATAACATAAAATCTTGGCAGTGATAGCTTTCAGGTCACTTCAAAATTGTTTCAGTTTTTCGTGTCATTACTGACATCATCTGCAGGATTACGTATGCAACATTTCTCTTTTCACTGTACTTATTATTTGTCTTTGAGGATGGTTCACTCTCAGTTCTGTCTATCCCTAGGAATTTTTTTTTTCTTTTATGCCTGTTGTTTCTTGCTTGTAAATTAGAGTATAATATGTTGTGTAGCTTATGAAATCTTTTTTGTGTTATTGAGAATGTGTCATATTTCATCTAAAAGACATTGCTATTCCCTGTGTTCTTTAGTATCTTTACCTGTTGACTGTTGCATTAAATGTTTCTTTCTAAATTTATCAGAGTGATGTCTCATTATTTGATGCAGTTTTGCAATTGAGAATGCTTTGTAGCATTAGCTTGTATTTGTTTGCTGCTTTGCAACCAGCGCAGGATTTGGGGGTTTTATGACTGCATGATCCTGTGGAGAACTGCTAGTTGATGCGTTGTGTTTTGATTTTTATTTCAGGATTAAAATTTTCCACCATAACGGCTCACTGTACTACAAGAAAATGTTTGACAAACTGTATCAGGTTAGTGTTGCTGTCATTGGCTTTATATTTGTTCCAAGTACACTTGTCTTTGGTGTTAATATTTCTGATTTTGACCGGCTGTTACAGGCTGATTGGAAGCCAGAATCAGCAGACAAGTTTGGCAGTGTTGATGACCTTGTCAAGACTGTTGGCTCTTTGACGATTGAGGGAAAAAGATCAGAAGGTTTCTTCAAGTTAACTAACTATAGCTTACCCCAGTTTCTTCTCTGTGCTTAATTTGGGTTTAAGTGAACGAAGTCTGTCATTTCAGGACTAGTATCAAAATCTGCTGAGACTTCTACCAAATCCATGCCTGCAAAACCTGCTGCATATCGTCCACCTCATGCCAAGGCTTCTGTTTCTGCACAGGCACAGGTACACCATAAGCTACTTTATGTTTATATTTCTTGAGTATAAAGCGGTACGCATGAAGGAAGGGGGAGCCCATGCGCCTGATGGGACTCGAACCGGCGTCTATTCGACCTTTTATTAGTTACTAAACCAATTGTCAAACATGCATTTAGAGCATCAAGCTTTAACTTGATATTGGATCATTTAAGCGTTGTAGTCACTTTTAGCATTTGACAATAATCAAACTTTACATAAATATTTGTTTATAACGTTAATGCTTTCTTTTCTATCTTTTTTGATGCACCAGTAACACCTTTAATGGTGACCCTATCGCCTCGCTCAATATAGTATCCTTCAAATTTTCAATGCTGGATTATTCCGTGAATATACCATTTCAAATGCTTTAAATAGGAGACAGTGGAGTTGATTAAATATATTAGATGAACTTAATCAATAGTTTCACTTTTAAGGCTGCATTAGTCTGGCTGAATGCAGGCTGTGGCAGAACGTATTTATACATGCCATGCATCATTGCTCATTTGGATTGCCATAGTGTTTAACTGCCCAAAGCAACTAGTTTTCTTTGCACCCAACTTTTAATGGGTACCTTGCTCGTCTTATGGTTCTGATTATACTTTGTCCGCGCTGATTTTGTTGACAGCTATTCGGAGGCATGCCTACACAGTAAGAATATTTGCCCCTCATGCATTTCTAGTTAAAGTTCATCATGCCCTCCTGCAATTATACCCATCATGCACTTTTATTTTCTCAGAGAAATGAGCAAGGCAGCATTGAAAAACAAGAAAAAGAGAGAGAAAGCACGGGAGAAAAAAGCAGCAGAGGCAGCTTCTTCTGGGGCTGGATGATGAACCTAGCAAAAGGGTGCTACTTATACTTAGCGGAACACTTCTGTCGTTCTTTGCCTGAGGTTGTGCGGCTTGTGCCTGTGCATTTTACGGGGCTTGAAATTGATGGAACTCCTCTCATAGTGGCATACAGAGCGGTTCCTATATATCAGTCAACTTCTTGGGGCTTGACCTGTCTCATGTTAGTATTTTTGAGGATGGAGCTAATAAAATCACCCATAAATCCGGCATTAGTTAAAAATCTGTGTTTTATAAGACAACTGTACGCCTTCTCGGTTCCGTTACCCAACAACTATCATTAATCATTTCCATTCAAAGCTATATTTTGACAAAGACAGCTATTTAACGTAAATTCGGCCTCTATATTTTATTTTCCTAGAATTTCCTTATGCCTGTTTCATTTGTGCTCCCGTCACATATATTGTTTATTGGTCTCATCTGATGTATTATGTCTCATACTTGGTCTACTTACGTATTTTCGGATGAGCAGTGATAATGCTAAAGGGTACTTGATTTGTTATGATGAACACAATAATTTGTCAATATGCTAACTTTTTCTACTATCATCAAGTCGTGTGTCGAAAAACCAAAGGATAGACATGTCCTATGCTTATTTTTCTTATTTTTGTTTTGTTTATTTAATACTCTTCTTTTCATGGTCGGTCGGCTGGCTTGGTTGAGTTTGAGACCACTTTAGTGCCTAGCAACATAGTTTATCGGCAGGGATATTTGATATATGACCTGGACAAATAACGAAGTTATGGGTGATTCTTTGATTTATATTTTGTAAATCCTTATTGTCATATGTATCAAGGGGAGAATACCGATGAACTCCGGCTGAAGAGTTCAAAGAGTAAACGCAGCAAACGTAAAGAAGAATGCTGAAAAATATAAAGGGATATAATCGGAGGTCCGATCTGAACACAGCCAGCGGAGGAATTCCAAGGAAGAGTAGAAATCATAGGGCACAAACAAGAGTATGTCAGGAGAGAGGGAGAGAGAGAGAGAGAGAGAGAGAGAGAGAGAGAGAGAGAGAGAGAGTTTTATTTAGACCGAGAAAAAAATGACTATGTTCTAGAAAACTCATTAAAATTCGTATAACGAGTTTATACATAAACTCCAAAACTTAACCATAACAATAATCATACGAGATTATGAGGCCTATTAATTGGGATACAACCCATATACAATTAATTTGATACAATCAACCCATGTAATATCTATTGCATTTTTGATGGTGTTGGTTTCATTTTATTCCGGTCCATTGACATGATTTCCAACCTATTTACAACAAAGTTAAGAATTAATTTAATGGATTCATTAGCTTATTTATTTTTCTTGATTTGGTGGCCAACTATACACTCCTCACAATAGCTTATTTTAGTTAGAAGGTCATCTATGTCAGTCATCTACCAAACACCACTAGCATTCTAATGATTATCATATCTATACTGCTACAATTTGTTGTAATAATTATACATTAGATACCAGTAAAATAACATTAGCAAGTTGTAAACATCAACAACTACATCTATTCATCACATTTAAGCAAACAGCTAAATTAAAAAAAATATCAAAATTACCAATCTCTGCAAAATATATATTTAAATGATAATTAAAATTAGGGAGGCACACATTATTTTCCTTTTATGAGAGAGATTTTGACTTGGAAACTTGAGAAATACTTACAAAAGAGTAAATGTTTGAAACATTAAATGAATCCTAATATTATCAAAATTTGCATTTAAATATAATTTATAAGCATTCTTGTTAATCCTTTTTAATACAGTAAATGGACCATCCCCTCAAGGATCCAATTTAAATTTCCTAAGATTTGGAAATATGACATTTCCTATGTGAATCCACATTAAATTATTTGGCCGAAAAATAATCCCCCCCTTTTGATCTCTTGGTGATACAGGGGAATGTCCTACACTTGAGAGGCAATCTTATTTACTGATGGAACCCATTGCCATAGGCTTGTTAGAAGGTTTGGATCAAAAGAGTACATATGGACCTAATGAAGGGGGTGACCTTGTTAAGAATGGATTAGAAAGGGACTTGGAGGTCATTATGAGAAGTTTAATGAAGACACGTGTCTTGCACTTGAGGAAGCATGTCGTTAGCAAAGGAGTTCGTCCCTAATATAGTCCTTAATGGTTATTATTTAGTTTTGTACTTAATAATTAAGAAGCATGTTAGAAAATTAGTTAAGATTAGATAGGATGTTATCTTTTAAGGAGTGTTCTATATTTTCTTTTCTTATGTGTTTGACATGAGATATAGAATTGTTTTATGTGAGTTTATTTTAGTTTTTAGTTTATCATATGTGGGAAAGATTTATCTTGATGATGTGGGAATTATGATATATAAACCCTATGAAAATTCACATTAGAATTCATGTCGAGTTGAAATGAGTAAAGTTAAATTTTTATTGAATTATGTGGGAATTCTTCTCTATTATTGTAAATTTTGTGACCTAAAATCCTTTTATATTTTTTTCCCTATATGGGCTAATATAGAGTACTGGAATAAAATAATATAACCAAACCTATCATATAATCATGCCATAAGTCACATAATATCATAACTTTCATCATCTTCAACCTCCAAACCCTAACCGCATACAACATCCATTGGTACCACATTTAATCAAACGTGATCAAGACCTTAAATCCATATTTTACCCCATGTCAATTACCACTCATAATCTATTATCTAATTGAACTCAAAACCTTAAAACCCAAAGCCATACTTCTCAATTTCTGTAGTGCCTCAAATTTTTTCTGATCCTAATTTCTAGGTGATTGATTTATTCATCTATTCATTAATCATTGATCATTACTAATCATTTTAATCTAACCCTTAAACTCTTTATTTTACCTTTTAACCTTCAAACCCTTAATTTTAGTTCAGCTGACCAGCAATCAATCGAGCGTTGCATTTGGTCAATTGGCCAACAACCTTCTAGACTTGTTTGTCTAGTGCATTTAGCAATTAATCACCAGCCTCCCCAGGTTGATTGAATTTGGGTGATTTCGATTGTTCTTCTTTTTATTAATTTCTTTTGACACCAAATTAATTCCTATGCTCTATAATTTTATGTATTGGATTCCTTGATAAATTCTGCATATTTTCCTAATTTTCATATTTTTAGGAAACTATTTGATTATATTTTCCTTTTTTATCCATTTATTGGATTTTCTAACTTACCTAAATATTTTTAAATGTTTTTTTACCTTTCATGGTCATTGTTGACCACTAAATCTAACCCCTCACACCTTATGATCTAATTTTGTTTTTTTCTTACCCAATCAACTAAGTTTTCATCCATAATCAACTTCAATCACCTCCCACCAAGTTTCTTGCACTCTATCACCCATGTCGATCACTCATATCACCCCTTTTATTTAAAAACAACCTCCTCATCATACTTCTCCCTCTCTCTCCTTGCCTCTATCAATATCCCTAATGGATTTATGCCTCTTAGTTGCTCATTTCCATACTTAACTAAATCCCAATTCTTCCACTTTGCTCCCTTTTCTCTCCTCTTGTTCTTTCCTTTGTTCTTGAAATTGTATATTTTTTCTACCTTCTCTTTAGCTTAACAAGCCTCTCCCTTCCACTAATCCTTCATTATTTTGGCTCATTTGCTACTAAGATCTTGGACCTTAGCTCTTTGGTACTTGATTTAAGCACAAAAGAGTTAAGGTTATAGATTATTAAAGTTTTTCTCAACTTGATCTAGCCTTTTTGAGCTTAAAGGGTAGTTCTCCTTCCCTTTAATTTCTTCTTATATTCTACTTCACTTATCTAATTATATGCTATTTTATTTTGTTAGGTGATCAAAGTGTAGAAGGAGGTAATGGGGAAACATTTTTGCTAAGAGATTGATGCACCCTTTGGTAAGGATACATGTCTTTAGTTTAGGGCTCATTTTTTTATGCATATGAGATCTAACTTGGGTCATGCTAGGAAGGGGTGTCTAATTAAGATTAGATCAACAAAAAATTAAGAGTAGAATGGGGAATGATTTAAGAAGATGAAATTGATTATTGGTAACTCCTTGAATCAATATTCACAAGAACCACCTAAAGTTTAAACTCTTAGGATAAATCTTGAAAGATTTTGTAAAATTTCGAACTCTTATACTAGAGTTGAAGGTTGAGGGCTCTCAGTTTTGAGAGAAATGTGTGCAGACAAAAACAAGTTGCTTCCTCTTTAATTCTTTGCTTGACACTTATAAATGGATTGCAGGATTAAATGTTACAACTTAGCCAACTAATACAAATGATTTGAGCTAAAATAAACGAAGGAGACTACCTAATACACCATCCATGTCATTCAGCCATGGGGTGTGTGTTTGTGCTGATTTTGAATGGTGAGGGTCTTTTATCATTTGTCCAACTCATGAAGCTACCACTTAATTTGTAAGGAAATAGACAAGGGCCATTTTAATCTTGTAAAGGACAAAAATAAGTAAATAATGTCTTTTAGCCTTCTTTGTTCTTCCCAAAAACCTGCATTGTTTTTCCAAAACTGTAAAGAACTTGTCATGTAGCTTGAGAGGGACTTGTGGTTTGTTTGTGTGGCTATTGTGGGTTGCAGATTGGGATGCATTTTGGGGTATTTTTAGATATAAAATAATAAAAGAAAATGAGCTAAAAAGGGTGGGAAAAACTTAGGAAAACATGGCTTAAAAGGGTTTCATTTTAATATGTGTTTTTCCTCTTCGAAAGAGAGGTTTTAGATAGATCAACTTAGTTTCATACTCCTATACACATATGTTTTGAGATTTGAGAGTGAATTATGTTGTAGATCTCTCAAGTTGTGTAATCCCTTATACATAATAATATTAAAGCCAATTATTCTTGCTCATGGGCTGAGACTGACTGACCAAACCACGTAAATCTATGTTGTTGATTTATATTTTTACATTTATTGTTTTTTTGTGCTTACTTGGTTCATGATCGCTAATTATTATTTATTGATTCAAACACCATTTGATCTAATTCCTAATGACGTATTAGAGCTAAATTTGGGGGTGTTTAGCACTTTAGTATGGGAATAAAGGGAAATTAATATTCATCATAAGGCTAGGGGCCCACATTTAGCTATAAAATAATAAGAAAAATAAAATAAATGGTTAAAAATAATTAACCAACGTGTTTAATCATGAAATATGTAATGAGACATACCCTAAAGTATTATGCGTCATCATCAACGTCTCCATAGTAGAAGCATGGGCATGCATTACTTACCATGCCATGATAATAACCTTCTTATATTTCATGAGTTCCAACCTTACTATATGATATTTTAAATATAAAAAATCAATACTACTAAACCCTAAATTCTAAACTCTACACAAATCCTAAATTAAATATATAATTACTAAGAAACTATAAACCATAAGGTTTTTTATTTTTATTTTAAAAAGTCTTAAATCTTAAACCCTAAATCTAAGAGACCTTAAACTTAAGTTCCTATTTTATGGTAAAACTACAACTCTATGAGCTTATATCATTTAGAGAATTAAAAAAGAAAGTGACATTAGGATCAATAGTCACAAAATTGAAAAACAAGATGAATATATGGTAATATTGTTACCAACATTTGTATTAGGTATGATTTCATTGATGTATTGTGCATCACTGTAACATCCCCACATTAATTCTTCAAATTTTTTGTTTTAGCAAAAGCAATTATAAAAAATAGTTCGGTGTTATCGTCACATCTAATATGGATAGAAGTATGAATAATTCCTAACCCATGTTGGATGTTAGGCTAAAACTACTTAAACATGAAGATTAAGTGTAGTTAGCACTTAGTCCAAGATTAAGAAAAAACCAACAGAAAATAATAAAGCTGAATTGGGAACATATTTAAATACAATACGCAGGTCCCAACAAAAGAATAAAACAAATACAACAAAAAAAGGCACCCGATAACCATAAACAATGCTTTGACCTAATCCAAGCTACTACCATTCTTAACAGAACCTGCAAGGTTAAAACTATAAATCGAATAGGCAGGGGATTATAAAATGGAACCCATAAGTACAATGATACAAAGTAAACCATTATATAACATTAAACATGCAAATATTACATGGAGCACACAAAAGGTAACATAGAGAATCATTACTAATACCTTAAATAGTACATAACATAGCTATTTACCATATTTATTTCATAATTCATCTCATACCATAAACCACATGCCCATCTTATCACACTTAACTGTATTATGATTATTTCATTAATCCAATTATACCAAGGGTGTTGCACGAAGGGGAAAACACAAAATCATAGTTAATATATTTTCTAATAACCACCTCTATGCCACTCATAAACATAAGAAGGAAGCAATGATATAATTACCAATCGATATATTAAATCCAAATAGTGTATGGAGGCAACTATCAAACCAACATACCAAAACCAAGTAATGTAGAAAGGAAACTACCAAACCACCAAGCCAAAATCAAGTAATGCATGGAGGTAACTACCAAACCAACAAACCAAAACCAACTAGTGCATAGAGGCGACTACCAAACTAACAAGCCAAAATAATCTAATTAAATCCTTATACAAGAGTTTCTTCCTATAATACCCCAAAATTTTGCTTAACCTAATCCCATATCATTAATATCCTAATATGGTTCTAATATCGAGAAAATCTTATTTTAGTCTTAGCCAAATTTCTTAATCCTAAAATCTTAACCTAATCCGAACTGGTGGCCTAGATAAATTACTTTTTGTAACCTAATATTAATTCTAGTAAATTTTATCACTAATCTTACCTATTTTAGCTAATCAAATTTATCTAAAACTAATCCCAACCTTTTCCTTTTCTTTCCCCTTTTTCCTTTCTCCTTTCTACTACATCATATGCCGTAATGCTTGACTTTAGTATACTTGAAACTTGCAACAACAATCACTCTCACCCTATACTCCAACCATCATCATCATCTACATCCCTCATCACCACCATCTCATCCTCATGCTATTGCCACCGATTGCACGCACACTTTTCCCTACCCTTTACTTATTTATGCAACACACACACACACACAACCATCACTCTCATGCTACATACCTTGTCATTTTCACCCAACCCTCCACCATCCCCTCGTTGAATTTCTTCGCCACTCTTCCCTATTTTGTTGCTGTCATCACCCTCCACCACCCTCTGCATTTTTGCCCGTCGTACGTCTCCATTCACATTCTTCTTCTTCTTCTTCTTCCTTTCTGTGCTCTATTTCGCACTTTCGACTGCCATCTTCATCACCCTTGCACCACCACAACCACCAAGCACCACCCAAAGTCTGGTAGACCAACCACCAAGGCCACCTTATTACCCCCTTTGCCGTCATCAGCTGTCACTATCGATCACCTTCATTTTCCCCTCTTCTTTCCTTACATTTGTCGTGTTATTGTGAGACGCACCGCTTGTGCAAGGCTTCACGCACAACCGTGCACTACTAATTTTTCTTATCGCACACTTGTGCAAAGCAGCACGATTCTCTTGTGCACCCTCGCATGACCTACCGTAAGTTTGTGCACACTTGTTCGTTATTGTCTTGTGTCATCCGTTTTCAAGCATGGTCGTGCCTCTTTGCACAACCTACCTGTACGCGATCCTAGCTCAAGGCTTAGGTGTACACTACCTACCGCATGCCTGTGTAGCCTTCCCATTTTGGACGTGCACCCTCTTTTTCACCCCAAACCTTATCAAAACAGCACCAATTTTCACCATAGCATCATTATACATTCCACCACACTTCCACGCAACTCAAGATTCCCTTTGATTTCGGTGATATTCCAGTGATCTCGGAGGAGGAGGTATAGGATTATGTGTATAGAGCTTGGTGTCCTTGTTGGTAAGGACACTGATTGACGTTTTATGATTTTTATGTTAAATGCGTACATGACTATGTGTATTATCATGATATTGTTGTTATATGATGGACTGTATACTATTAATGATATGTTGTGATAATGTGGATTTATATGTGTAATACCCCAAAAATTTTAAAAAAACATATAATTTAATAAATAGCCTTTATTTAGGATAAACTAACTTTTAAATTTATTTAATTTAATTAATTTGTGGATTTTTTAGTATATAAAAATGGATATGAATATTTAATAAATTAAAATAAATATCTTGTTATTTTATTATACTCATTTATTTAAATTATTTTTCAAACCAATATTTTTCTAAAATTAACCTTTTTAAAACTAATATATTAAATTATAATAAATTAAATTATTAAATTAATTTATCTATCAAAAATATTAAATTCTATTCTTCCAAAAATTATTTTATTTTATTTCTCCCCAATTTTCATTTTCCTTTTTTTTCTTTCTCCTTTTCTTCTTTTCCTTCTTTTTCCTTTTCTTTCTTTTTCTTCTTCGGGCCCTAGGCCTGTGTTTCCTTCCTCCCTACACTAGGCTATTGCTTGGCCCATTTCCTCCTTTCCTTCCTTCTCCTTTCCCGTGTCGTCTGCCTCAACCCACTTTTCTCTTCCTTTCCCCCCGACTGGGCCAACCCATCTTCTTTCTTTTTCTCTCCCTCTCCCACGTGTGCGGGTCAGCCCTCTCCCACATGTGCGGGTCAGCCCTCTCCCACGTGTGCGGGTCAGCCCTCTCCCTCTTCTTTCTCCCTTGCCTAGATGGCCTGCCCCTCCTTTCCTTTTCTTCTTCTTCTTCTTCTTCTTCCTTCCTTCCCCGACCATCGAGCATGCCACCTATGCCATGGCAGCCTGCACTACCACCTCTACCACCTTCCCTCTGTAGCCTGCCACCTTACTCTCTCCCCCATCCTTTTCTTCCCATTTTCGGACCAAACCCGACCTACACCCCCAACCCCCCATGCTTTCCTTTCCCTTCCCTCTCCCTGTACCCCAACACCCTTGCCACCTGCAACCTACCCCTGGCCGGCCATACCTACCTCCCCTCTTTTCCCTATCCTTTTTCTTCTTCCCTCCTACTTTATTCTACCCTATTCGAACCCCCTTCTTTCCCTCCCCCGGCCTCTTCTTCTCCCTTTCTTCTCCTTTCCTTTCCTTCCCCTATTTTTGCTTCTTCGCCTCAACCATTGTTGCTACCACTCTACCAACCGCTTGCACCACCTCCTACCACCCCCTACTACCACCTTGCACCACCAAGCCACCCCCTCGAACCCCCTGCAACCACCCCTCTTCCTTTTATTTTTCTTTCCCCTTTCTTGGCCTCCTCCCTGCACCACTGCCATCCGCCGCCTCCCAAGCCACCAACCTACTCCCTGCAACTTCTTCTACCACCCCACGTCCTCCTTTGGGTGAAACCCATCCCTACAGTCCCTCCTTTTCCTTCTTTTTTCCCTTCCTTCTTCTTCGCCGCCACCCCTACAACCCACTTTGCAGCCCTGCAGCCGTCTCCTTCACCACCCTTGGTCGCTGATAACCTATCCCTGACTATCACCTATACCCCCACTCCACCCCTGCACCCAGCCCCTGCCCTAACTCTCCTCCACCTACCCTCCTCCTAGCCCCCCAAAACCCTTACCTAAGACAGCCACCTCTCCCTTCTTCCACCCCTCTTCGACCCCCTCCTTCCTTGATGCTTTGCATGTAGCTCATGCTGCTCATGCAGAGTGAGTTTGTTGCTCCCCTTTGATGATTTTGGCTTAATATTGAGGTATAATAAGGGTTCATATTAGTATATATTTAATTAAACTTTTGATAAAAATTATTCCTTTGATTTTTCTTACTTTTATTATGCTAGTTTTTGATATTATTCTTAGGGATTGATTTTTACTAATAAAAGCTTGAATATTTAACTAGGTTACCGGTAAGGTTTGATTTTTACGGGAAATAAGGTAGCAGTTAAACCTTACTTAAATATATGGATATACGTAAGCTAGCACATTAGGGTTTTTAATATATTTATATGCATAATATGTGTTGTTAAGTATAATGTTTTAGTTGCATGTGTTGATTGATAAAAAGGAAAGCATGTTAATTTATATGTCAAGTGTAATAATGATTAAAGAAGGAGTTTTGTTGTTAAAAATGAGGTTAAGAGTATATGTATGGTATGGTATGTTAATATGGTCATTTGGTGCATAAGCAATGTTAATATGAGCCCTAGGGGCATTTTGGTAATTTTTGCATGTACAAAAGGTGTGACCTAAATATGTGTGTGGTAGGTGCTAATGTGTGGTAATGTTAATTAATAAGAATTGGTGGAGTTTGAATGATGAGTATGGAGCATGAATACTAATATTTTATGAAGTGAGGGCATTTTGGTAAAAATGGTATAATGAGGGCAATTGGTAAATTAAAAGAGTAAAGGGGGTAAAATAGTAAATGGATAAGTAAGAAGGGTATTTTAGTAATTTTACATGGAAAGGGGTATTTTAGTGAATTTTGTAAAGTAAGGAGGTAAGGTGGTAATTTAATAAAGGAGAAGGGCATTTTTGGTAAATTAACACAAAAGAAATGGCATGTTGGTAATTTGGTATAAAGGAAGGGTAAAATGATAATTTAATGAAGTAGAAGGGTAAAATGATAATTTGGTATAAAGAAAGGGTATTGTGGTCATTTAATGAAGTAAAAGGGTAAAATGGTAATTTGGTACAAAGGAAGGGTAAAATGGTAATTTGGTACAAAGGAAGGGTAAAATGGAAATTTAATAAAGTACATTGGTATAAAGGAAGGGTAAAATAGTAATTTAATAAAGCAAAAGGGTAAAATGGTAAATTAGTGTAAAAGAAGGGTATTTTGGCAATTTGTAGAAAGATGGGAAAAATGGTAAATATAATAATGAAGAGGGGTAAAATGGTAATTATAATAATTTAGAAGGGTAATTTGGTAATTTAACTAATTAAAAGGGCAATTTGGTAATTTAACTTATTAAAAGGTCAATTTGGTAATTATAATAATGAAGAAGGGAGATTTGGTAATTTAAACAACTGAAAGGGGCAATTTGAAAATTATAATAATGAAGAAGCAAAATTTAGTAATCTAACCAACCAAATGGAAAATCTGACAAGTGTAACAAATATGAAGGGTGAGTGGTGACTTAATGAGCCTAAGGACAATTTGGTAGTTTAGATAAGTATAAAGGGTAATACGGTAATTTAACCTACTAGAGGGGTAAATTGGTAACTTAACAAGTATAAGGGGTAAAGTTGATGATTTAATAAGTATGGAGGATAATTTGGTAACCTAACACGAGTAAGGGGTAATTTAGTAATTATGCAACATGGAGAGTAATATGGTAATTTAGCAACTAAAGAGGGATGTCTTAATAATTATACAAGCAAGGGGTATTTTGGTAATTTTGTAGAGATGATAGGGCTAAATCAGTAACTCGCATCTAGTATGCCAATGGGTTAACAGAGTTTCATAATAAGACTCAAGTAACATTGAATATCAAGATAAGGGTATGACAAATCAGTAAGTATCACAAGAACATGGCATAACCTGAGATTGGATGGATAATTAAGAGTGTGATACAGTGTTTATCTCATATTCATGAAGGAGGTATTTCAATCATTAATCACGTACGGTATTAGGTGTTGGGTATGAATTAAGGGCATGTTAGGGTTATGTGTGCCATGATCCTTCCATGTGAACTAACCAGACTTTAAAACTGTAATGTGATTATGATAGGATAATCCATATGGAATGTGAACAAATGGAAACAAATCCTGAATTGGAATTGGATGAGATAATGATGGTCTTAGTGATTCCTCTAGGTTATCACGGATAACTGTATAAATAAGGATTACTTAATGATATCAAAAACGATTCAAAGTGAATAAATATGCGGTTGTTGTGCTTTTCGTGATCACCTTAATTAAGACCCTAATAATTAAAGTGGAAGACCTCGAGATCGGGAATGGTGGCTCTTTAGGGTTGCTACCCTAAAGACGTGGTTTAGCCCACAATTATTCTGGTATTTGCTGGTGTGCCTTAGTGGCCCAGACAACCCATAAATTTGACTCTATCTAGTTCTATGGACCTATTTAGGGGGTATGCATACTTATGGATTTGGTGTCCTTGTCAGTAAGCTAATGTGTAGCTTGTTTGCACCAGTGCAACCAGGGTACCTTTGTGTCCCTAGGTTGATGGTTGAAGGGTACTGAGTAGCTTGTATGCACCAGTATGATCGGTATACCTTTGTGTCTCTAGGATCTTGATCTCCCCTTTGAGGCAAATAAATGAAATTGTTGTGCTAATTAAAAGGGAAAACACTAATCATGAAAGTGAAAGACGATTGATTCAGGCCCAGATGGATTATATTATGCGTACCGGTCCACCGAGTATAATAGCGGCACATGAGCGTTCTGCCCTGGAAGATGTATATGTGTACTGGTCCACCGGTTATAATAGTGGCCCAAGAGTGCTTTACCTTGAAAGATATGTATATTCCGGTCCACCGACTATAATAGTGGGGGTCCCGAGATCAATAAACCAAATCTTGGATGTGAATAAATCATGGAAAAATACTAATCACTTATAGTGGAACACTATGTGTGTCAAGGCCAGACCAATCCATCAGTGATAATAGTGCCCAGGAGCCTTCTGTCCTGGAGACTGATCCACCAACGAACAATAATAGTCAGGTGTGTGTTGCCCTGTATGTTTCTGGTCCACTGGCTATAATAGTGGGGTTCCCGCACTCACATGGATATAATTCGAGAGATGATGTTGGAGTAAATATTTTCACTAATAGCTTGAGACCAAAAGAGTACTATCATCATTACGATCTATTGTTATAATATAGGTTCGGCTTTGATACCTGTCTCTTGATGGACTTGCTAAGCACGTGGATGTTGTGTTATACTTCTCTTGTTGTATGTGCGGTGTTGAATGATGTATTAGTCCGTATGCCGTCATCTCGTACTATATATGTTTATGTGTTGCATGCGGGCCTGCCTTTCAATGTGGTTTAAAGTGTTACTTAGTACCATAGTACTAAAGGGTTCCATTCGTGGGCCCCTACCTATTCAATGGGCAGTGTCCCTTGAGGTCTAGTGCAGGTGCTATTTAAGAGGGCTTGGGTACGAGAGTAAGGATTATCTGAAAAATCCTTAAGGTATTTCTCCTAATCCTTTTAATTCTTTGGTAAATTATTTTACTCTTATAACTACTAGCCATGGGCTTATATCTTTTGTAATGATTTCAATGCGCTACTCTGTTTTAAATTGAAATTGTATAAATCATGTTCTATCTCTTTTAGCCTTAGCACTTGGTACTAGAACGGTAGGAGTAAACCTGACCGGTACTAAGTGTGGCGGTAATATCCCCAAAATTCACGGTCTTTGTTTTCTTTGCTTCCGCTATTTTTTTTTTAATAAAACAAAATTTTTCAGTAGTGAATTTTGAGGGTGTTACAATATGATATAAAAAAAAGTGAGAATGGAAGATGTATTGAGATAATATTAATATGTTAAGTCATACTTGGGGGAAAATATAACTTATGGAATAGTAATATGTGTTAATATGGAGATCTTGGTATTTTAACGTTTTAGGTGTATTAAATATAATAATGATATCAGGAGACACAGTTGGAGTAATTACTGAATGTTATGGGTCCCTCAAAATAAGATAAAGGTTTAATTAGGGCATAGTGTAATACCCCTAAAATTCACTACTAAAAAATTTCATTTTATTTAAGATTTAGCGGAAGCAAGTAAATCAAAACTTGTAAATTTTGGGGATATTACCGTCATGGTCAGTACAAGCCCAACCCCCGGCTGGTCCCGTACTAACCACAAGGCAAAAGGGGAAATTACAACCATCATAATCCAAACTCAACAAGGCTTCATTAAGGCATTAAAATATCCATAAGATAGGAAATCAGAGTACGCGAAAAGAGTTTACAATCCAGAATACATAATTAAAATTCCTTAAAAGGAATAAAGACTACAGTACGATAACAATTAAGTATGAGTAAATCAATACAAAATAAAAGAACATAGAAAAGGTAAATCCGACCACGTTACTCTTGATCCCCAAGCCAAGTCCATGCCCAACTCTTAGTCCCACCCGATGTCTCGTAAGCATCGAAGGCATCGAAAATAGTATCACCAACTTGCACGAACTCAGAGGGGCCTTTTGCTCGTGGAAATGAGTAGCACCCATAAAAATGGTGGTCATGATGCTACGTATTGAGTAAGGTAACCGTGTAGCTAAGACCAAGCATACAAAAACATGCAACACAAGTATGATAACATAAACAACATACAATTATTACAGATAAATAAAGGCAAATTTATAGTCCAAATAAACTGATTATTTATTCTTTGATCAATTCTTATTTTACACCATGCTCTTTATCAATCCATGCGAGTACGAGAACCCCACTATTATAGCCGGTGGATCGGAAATGTACAGGGAAGAACGCACCTGCTGGTGGATCGGTCTCCAAGACAAGATGCTCTTAGCCACTATTATTCACCGGTGGACCGGTCTGGCCCCGACTTCCATGATGTTCCACTGTAAGTACTTAGTGTCTTTTGCGTGTATTATCAAACTTAGGATTTGGTTTATTGAGCTCAGGATCCCCCACTATTATAGCTAGTGGATCAGTCACATACAGGGCAGAACGCACCTGACCACCATTATATGTCGGTGGATCAGTCTCTAGGGCACCCCGACACCTAGCTACTATTATACCGGTGGATCGGTCTGGACCCGACTCAATAATCTTCCACTTTAAATGATTAGTGTTTTACTATGTATTATTCAACAGGTTTCACCTTAGACATGCATGACTAGCTCCATCTACACTTATTCTCCCAAGAGGGCCCGCCCCATATCTTGAGACTTCTGCACCTCCTAACATGCCCCCAACATCCTTTCCTTATTCCACTTACTCACATTGGAGACCCAACTCCTAAGTGAGTGGGTTGAGGCCCACTACCCTATGCCTCCAAGTCCACTCACTACC
Source organism: Tamarix chinensis (assembly GCA_030549775.1). NCBI lineage: Eukaryota > Viridiplantae > Streptophyta > Magnoliopsida > Caryophyllales > Tamaricaceae > Tamarix > Tamarix chinensis. The sequence continues at coordinate 68,745,105 of CM060182.1, forward strand.
TTACCCTAGGTTTTTCTCCAGAAACCCTAATGTGGGCCTATGTGGACCATCCTTCTATGCCTCTCACAACTGAGTCCATTTAATACACACACATCACATTCCTTAGATTCATCCCTCATCATTTTACTTTACTCCCCCAAATACACGTGTGGCCACGAAACCCTAGGTGGCCACACCAAACCCTAGAATCCTTCTTTCCACCTGTCACCCCTCCATTTCTCACCTTCCACCCTTTCTCTCCCATGATATCCATACCCTACACATGACATTCCTCCTCTCTCATCTCATACTCCACTCACCCTCAATTATTTTTACTTTCACCACCATCTCAAATTAGGGTTTTCCTCCTAAACCCTAGCTAGGTCTCCTATGTACCCTTATGCTAACCCACGTTATATTTTTCACCCAAAGCCTCCAATCACCCAAATAACTCTTCCCTTACCTTACTTACATCCCAATACAACTTTTCACACATAAAGTTTATCCCTATGCATATTCTATGCACCCTATGCAAACCCTCGAAGTTTTCATGCAAAACCTTAGAAAGATTCTCCCATGCAAACCCTAGATTTTTCCATGCAAAGTTCACCCCCTCTTTTATTTTATTCATAGTCCTGTTTTTATTTTTCCTTTCATGTATCATGAGATATTTAGGTCAATCCCATATCTTGGTCAACTTACTTCCCTTTGGCCAACTTATTTCCCCATGGTCAACTTACTTCCCCATTTTCCTTTTTCATCCTTTCACCCCATGTCATTACATTAAATATCCTAGTATGCATGTCCTAAAGGACCACATCACATAGTATCATAATCACAACATAAACACATTATACACATGCCATAAGAGAACACGTGAACATACCTCAAATCCAAGCTACGTTGCACATAAACTAATTATAATGATAATCATAAGGTACATAACATATCATGATACATAGCATAAGGGAACATAACACACATAGGGCCTTAGCTACATCCTTACCTAAAACGTTACCAGTCTTGGAGCACGCTCCTAGCCTCTTAGGGTTTTAACTAGTTTCACCTATAAGAGGAAAAACTAAGGATTAATTTTCCTCCTACCAAAAATACTTATTATTTCCTACTTCATTCTCATATTAGGGATACAATTATTAAAATAAACTCTACAAGCGAAAATAGGGTTTTTAATTTCTAAGTTAGCCTACTAGAGTATTACTAGTCAAAATAGGTTTATGTTAATATTTATAGCCATATTTATATCATTAAAGTTAATAGCTTTATTTCTTCTAATAAAGGTACTGATACTAGTTGTAGTAAAATAATGATAATAATAATAATAATACTAATAGTCATGGTAATAGAAATCCTAGTATTATTAAGGTTAAGATTGAAAATAGGGTTAGTGATAAAAATAATAATATAATAATAGTAATATTAACAAAATACTAATATTGCTAAGGGTAGTAGTAGTAGTAGTAGTAGTAGTAGTAGTAGTAATAATAATAATAATAATAATAATAATAATAATAATAATAATAATAATAATAATAATCGAAATAATGATAATATAAGGGTCTGAATATTTATACAATAATAGTACTAGTAATATTATGCCTAAGTTAGTAGTAGTAATAATAATAATAATAAGAATAAAATGATATTAATGATAATAAAACCATGATAATCACAATAATATCAATAAGAATAAAAATAAGGTTTGACCATTAATAATAATTGTAGTATTAATATTTTAGAGGTTGTATTTAATAATAATAATGATGATATAATAATAATAATAATAACCACATTAATAATAATAATAATAATGATAATAATATCTATAATGATAATAACGATAATAAAAATAATGATAATTGAAATAATAATAGAAATAGGGTTTCGACCTCTTAATAATAATAAGATTAAAATTTCGAGGCTATAAATAATAATAATAATAATAATAACAATAATAATAACAACAACAATAATAATAAATAATGATAATAATAATAATAATAATAATAATAATAATAATAGTAATATTAATGATATACTACAAATAAAAAGAATAAGGTTTGCGTAAATAGGACTTAGGGGTTGAGAGGGGTCAATGTACCACCTAGGGTTGGTGGTGACCGGCGACAGGGAAAGAGGGAGAAAAGCGAAAAATTTGAGTGTTTAGGGTAGGAGAGGGGGGAATGAGAGTGAAAGTTGAGGTGGTGGCGGATGCCTAGGTGGGGAGGGTTGGAGTGTAACACCCCAAAATTCACTACTAAAAATTTTTGTTTAAATAAAAGAAAATTAGCGGAAGCAATTTAATAAACCGTGAACTTTGGGAGTATTACTGCCACACTTAGTACCAGACCGGTTTACTCATACCGTTCCAGTACCAAGTGCTAATGCTAAAAGATTAAAATACAATTTTACAAGAAACTTCAGCATTTGAAAATCAGAGTAGCACAGTAAATAATTTACGAGAGTAAAATCCACCGATAGTGGTTACAAAATACAAATACATAGAATTCAGAAGAGACAAATTAAAACCCTAGAATTTACCGGACAATACCTTACGCTCTTTCCCGAAAGCCCACTTGAATAGCACCTGAATACAACCTGCAAGGGGTACTGCCCATTGAATAGGCAGGGGCCCCACGAAAGGAACCCTGTAGTACTACGGTACTGAGTAACCCTTTAAAAACACGCTTAAAAACAGGCACGCAATGTCACACATGATATACTAGGATATCCATACATAACGACACGTGTAAAGATAACAATCAGATCCATACATTCACGTATTCAACAGGTCAATCAAATATTAATGGTGTATACGTAACATTTACCTTTGTCCATTCGCATACTTTACAAGTTAACCGAATACTAATAGGCCATAGTGAATAATCGATACTTTAGGGCCTTAAGGCCATTAGTCCATCATTAATCAATCATCTCGAATTATACAAGTCCTTATGAGTGCGGGAACCCCACTATTATAGCCGGTGGAACGGTCGCGAGGGTAATATACCCTGCCACTATTATTTGCCAGTGGACCGGTCTGGCCCCGACTCACAAGGTGTTCCACTGTAAATATTAGTATTTTTCCCATGTCTTATCACTTTTACGTTTGGTTTGTTGAGCACGGAATCCCCCACTATTATAGCCGGTGGAATGGTCACGAGGACACATGCCCTGCCACTATTATTGCCGGTGGAACGGTCGCGAGGGTAAAATACCCTGCCACTATTATAGCCGGTGGACCGGTCTGGGTCCGGCTCAACATATTCCTCTTTAAGTGATTAGTGTCTTAACGTATCTTATTCGAAAATATTTCATCTCTGACATGCATGGCTAAAGGGCCTCATCACAACAAATTGTAACTTATAACGTATCTATACTATCACATACTGAATGAGGACACATATACACGTCTCGATTTCAAGCCATGCTACACATGAAACAGTTAAGATAATAGCATGTAAAACACGGCACATAAATTATATAGGACATCCAATGCATGTAGAACACATGGCGCACATTCAGCCTTAGCTATACCCTTACTCGGTTTAGGTTATCAAGCTATTTCCACTCTTGTTAGGCCACTAGACACCCTTTATAATTATCATACTTAACACATTTCCCATTTAGTTGGTTAGATTACCAATTTGCCCTTTCTCCTTTACTATAATTAACGTATTACCCTTTAGTTGATCAAATTACCAACTTACCCCTTTCTCGTTATTCTAATTACCAAATTAACCCCTTTGCTAGGTTAATTATCCAATTACCACCTCTATTATCAATAACCAACTACCCTTCTCTATTATCAAAGCTACCAAATTATCCCCGGCTGGTTAGATTACCAAATTACCCTTTCATATGATCATAATTACCCAACTACCCTTCTCCTTCATCAAATTACCAAATTGCCCTTCTTAATTGTCATGATTACCAAACTACCCTACTCTATTATTACAATTACTAAAATACCCTTTAGTCGGTTAAATTACCAAATTACCCTTCACATTTATCATATTTATCATTTTACCCTTCTCCATTATTAAATTATCATATTACCCTTTTATTATTTAAATTATTGTTTTACCCTTCTCAATTATTAGCATTACCAATTTAATCCTTTTCAATTTTCTCTTTTGCCCCTTGATTTAAGAAATTACCGTTTCACCCTTTTACCTTCAAATTTACCATTTTACCCCATAACTCCTAAAAATTACCATATCGCCCTTTTTCTTATAAAATTTCTATTTATCCTTAATTATGAAATTACTATCTTACCTCTTTTAATTTCCAAATTACCATTCTGCCTATTAATCACAAAATTACTACCTTACCCTCTAATTATAAAATTACAATTTTACCCTTTTATTACCAATTACTGAATTACCCTTTTATTACAAAATTACCGAATTACCCTTTTATTACAAAATTACCAAATTGCCCTTTCATTATAAATTACCAAATTTCCCTTTTATTATAAATTACCAAATTACCCTTTTTATTATAAAATTACAAAATTGTCCTTTTATTATAAATTACCAAATTGCTCTTTTGTTACAAGGTTACCAATTTATCCTCCCACTTACAAATTTACCATCTTACCTCTTATCACTCCACTTGCATTAAATTATTATTATTACTACATAAAATACTAACTTTAATCCCTCATCTTCAATTCTTATAATTAATGTAACATTATTAACACCCATATATATTCTAGGCCATAATCTTGTACAAGATACATTAATAAAATTCACTAAGGCTCACAAAATACTAATCATGCAATAAATATCACAATACCATAATAAAACATGGATAATACTTAATATTTTCATTAATAACCAACTTCTACCTTAAAAAATTTCTCCAAACATGGCACATAATCTATCATACTTCCTTTTCATCAACCAACTCAAGGAAACATATATAATATACTAGATAACTTAGATTAACATAATACACATTGAAAATGCCTAATGTGCTAACATACGTTAATCCATGTACTTAAGCGGGATTTAACGGTTACCTCGGTTTTCGCAAAAACGAACCTTACCGGTATTCCGGTTAAAGGTCCAAGCTTTGGTTTATCAAAACCAATACCTAAAAATAATTCAAGACTTATTAGATTAGAAAAGATAAAAAAAACCAAATCATAAGGCTTATAACATTTAATTAATCAAATAATTAAACTAAAATATTATCATACCTTAAAAAATTATCAAAAACTAAATTAAAGAGGGCAGCAGCTCATACTACTCATGCAGCATGAGCTGCATGCAGAGAAAGAACAAGGAGAGGCTCGAAGGTGGTAAAAGAGGGGGAAATAGGCATTTTCGGATTGGTAGTTTGGGGCTAAGAAAGGAGGGGTTTCGGGGAGGATTTGGGGCAAGGGAATGGTGCAGAAGTGGAGAGGGGGTGTATGTGGTTGTCGGGGATGGGTTGAAGGTGGCTAAGGGTGGCGGAGGCGGCGGCAGCAAGGCTACGAAGGCGGTAGCCGAAGTGGGGGTCGAGGTGAAAAGCGGGCGAGGAAGGAAAATGGGGAGGAAAAAAGAAGGAATTCGGGTTACGGTTTCGACCAAAGGAGGACTAGGAGTGGTAGAGGAGGTTGCAGGGATTATTATGGTGGCTTAGGTGGTGGAATTGACGGCGGAACGACGGCAGATGGGGCCTGCACAGGTTGGTTGCCGAGAAGGGGTGAAAGGGAGAGAAAAGAAGAGAGGAGGAAGGATGGGGCTGCGGGGTGGCTCAATGGGGACTGTGATGGTTCGAGGGTGAGGCAGAGGGTGGAAAAAGGTGGTGCAGGTGGTGGTTGAGGCGGTGGAAGCGGCGGAGTGGCGGCGGCGAAACAAAAACAGGGGGAGAGAAGGGAGGAGAATAATGGGAGAAAAGGAGAGGCTCGGGGCATGGGGGAAGCTCGAAAAAAAACAGAAAGGGCAGGGAAGGAGGAATAAATAGAAGAGGAAGAGAAGGGAAGGGATAGGGCGGCTCGAGGGGTGTCGGTAGGGTGGTAGGGGAATGGGGGTTGCAGGGAGAGGGAGAAGAAGAGGGGCGGTAGGGAGAGGGAGAAGAGAGGGAGACAAGGGTGGTGGGACTGATATGGCCGAAAAAAGACGAGAATGAGAGGGAGGGAGACAAAGAAGATTTGTAATACCCCATATTTTTGAAACATAATTTTATTAAGCTTAATGATTTTATTAGCGTAATTTGATGTAAAAAAAATAATTATTTTAATTTTGATTTGTTTTATGGATTTATCGATGATTTTGAATTCATATTTTAATTTAAGTAATCGTTATCGTTGTGAACCATTTTAAACAAATTCGTTCATGACCATGATTTTATTATATTCTTTTAATTTCGATTTTTGGTTAAAAATATGTATTCCCATTCTTTCTCGTATTTTTATTTTTAATATTTTAGATTCATTTTCGATTATAACTTCGTTGTGTGATTACGACCTTATTTTTGGAGTTATATTTCGTTAACTAAATATATTATTTAAATTATAGAATTTCTGTTTAAATAGTTAAATTTATTTTAATGATTTTATCCGTAGAAAATATTTCTGACTTTAAATTTATTCGTTTTCGGAAATCTTTAATATTTGGGAAGTTTTAAATTAAAAAACATTTTCAGAGTTTATTTATGAAATTCTTTCTGGAATTAATTCTCTTTCGTTTTATGCTTTTTGGTTTACGGAAAACCGACTTCAGAAATTATTTAAATTAGTTTTGGTTTATTCGAATTTGACTTAAATATTTTAGTATATGTTTTAAATAATTTTTCGGGGTCTTATAATGTATTTCCGTAAATAATATAAGTTTTTACGTTCGTTGGTAAATTCTTTCGAAAATGTTTCCGAAATTCTTTATATAGCTTTTTATTAATTTTAAGCCTTCGGATCCGTTCGAAATAAATTTTATATAAAATCATCCAATAATATTTTTTATATTTTTAGTATTTTATTTTATGTGTATTTGTAAAATGAAAAAAAAACCGCACCCCAGCCCCGACTGGCGCCCCCTCTCTTCTTTTTCTTTCTCTCTTCCCTTTCCCTGACCCCCTGTCCCGCAACCCTAACCCTAACCCTAGCCGACCTCCTCTCCCCAGCTCCTGCCTCCTCCTTCGTCGACCGTCGGTTGCCAGCCACGACGCGACCTCTGGCGACACAACAGTAGCCACACAACAGCGGAAGCCGCGCAACAGCCAACTCGACCACCGAAAGCAGCGCAGGAGCAGCAGCAGCGGCGAGCTCAGGCGATGACCGACGAGCCACCCTCGTTCCCCGACGAAGCTTCTCCGGCATTTTCTTGTCCCGATTGTGTTGATTTCATTCGATATAAATTTCTGAAAACCCTAATATATATATTTGATTAATTGAGTATGAATTAGCTTATGAAAAGCTAAATTGATTGTTTGTTTATGTTTTATGTATATATGTGCTGTATGATTGATTTGGATAGGTTAATTGTGTGGTTGTGTTGGAATTTTGGAAAATTTGGATTTTTGGCCGGGTTATGCCCGAATTTTTCGGATCCATCCGATTTAGCTATTTTGATAAATTGATTATACAATATGTTTTAAAATGTATCCAATTTCATTTTGGAACCGTCAATTTGAGAAATTTATGCAGGTTTTATCGGAATTTGATTCCAAGGTCAAATTTTGGGTGTAATGAAATTGGGTCGTATAATTGAGCCGTTCCGCTCAATTGATTTTATAGTATCGTTTAAAATGTATTTAATTTTATATTGGAAGTGTTGATTTGGGAAAATTGTGGGCAATTGACCGGAATTGGATTTTTAGGTCAAAACTCCCGCGGGTTTAAATTGAATTGTGTAATCAGATTATTTTATTCAATTGAATATATAAATTACATTAGAATATATTTAATTACATTTCTGAACCGTCAATTTATATGTTTTGGCAAGAATTGATCGAATTTGCGTTCCGGGCCCAAAAACCCTAATTGTGCTAAATTGGGTATTTCTTTTATTGATTTTGATCAATTGATTATTTGATATGTTATAACATGTGTTTAATTGCATTTCTAAACATTCAATCTGATTAAATTTATAGAATTTTACTGAATTGCATTTTCGGGCCTAAAACCCTAGATTTTAAGTGAGATTATGAAATTAGTTATTGGTATAGTTGTTTTGCTAAAATTAAATTTATAAAAGTAGTTGAAATGATCCTAATTGTATTCTAATACCTTTAATTAGAATTAATTGATTTGAATTACTTGAGTTTATATCGTGGGCTTTAAAACCCTAATTTTGAAAATTGATCATCTAGAATTGATTAATCGGAAGATTGTTTTGTTGAAATTGATTGTCTAGATTTATCTAAAATTGATTGAATTGTGTCTTAAAATTATCAATTTGAGGTAATCAAAGCGATTTGGCCGATTCGTGGTTTAGGTATTAAAAACCCTAATCTTCGGGGATTGTTTTATAAAATCGATTTTGCTATGCGTCTTTTATCTAATTGATTTCTATCTTTGGGTTTTAAGTCATTTAAGTTATGTTTAAATTAATCGGCTTGGATTTGGTTCTATGCAAATGGTTGGTTTACCTATTTAGTTGTAAAACTTAATGAACAAGTTATCTTTGATAAATTATCTTATGATCGATTATCTTCCTCGGGCTTTCCAAACTAGTTTGAAATGTCATAAGTGTAATTGTATTAATTCGTTTTGATTGATATTTAATCTTAAATCTTAATAGAGCTATGCTTTTAAGTCCTAAGTTTTGGACACGTTTTACAAGAAAAATAGTTTGTGTCTCTTGTATCGATTAAATTATAATAGTTGAAATTATTGATCTATAGGATAGTTTCTAAATTAGTTTCGATGTAATCTAGGAAAGCTTTATTGTGGATCCTCGAACTAGTGATCTCTCTCCCTCTTATCTCACTTAGCTAGCTTCGGATCCAGGTAAGTCTCGACTTACCTCTACTTATGGGTATTTCACAAGGATGTGGCTAAGGTCCCTACGTGTTATGTGACTTGTATGCCTTGGATGCCTCGCATGATTATATGTCGTGTTTTACATGTTGTTACTTTACCTATTATGTGTAGCACAGTTTGGATTCAAGGTATGCCTTTGTGATCGCTCTTGTTACCTGTTAATGTGGATGGGCTACAAGTTGTGACATGTATATGTATGATGTTTATGATGTATTATGTTATGGCCCTCTAGGACATGCATGTTAGGGTAAATGGTAATATGAGTTGGGAATATAAGGATGACCGGAAATAAACGGGAAGTGAGACCACTAAGGGGGATATGAGGTTGACCTAAGTACCTCATGATCTATGAGAGAAGATTTAAGTGGGAGGAATGTCCGAAATAAATGAGAGTTGGGAACCATACATGGGAGTCTTGAAGTTTGTATGGTGGTATTAGTGATTTCATGGTGGTATTAATGGCTTATGGTGGTATTAGGGTTTGCATGGTGGTGTTATGGTTTGGTGGTATTAATATTTGTATGGTGGTATTAGTGATTTCATGGTGGTATTAATGGCTTATGGTGGTATTAGGGTTTGCATGGTGGAGTTGTGGTTTGTATGGTGGTATTAATGTTCTATAGCGGTATTAATGGTTGCATGGTGGTATTAATGGCTGCATGATGATATTAGGGTTTGCATGGTGGTATTATGGTTGGAATGGTGGTATTAGGGTTCGCATGGTGGTATTAGGGTCTGTATGGTGGTATTAGTGATTTCATGGTGGTATTAATGGCTTATGGTGGTATTAGGGTTTGCATGGTGGTGTTATGGTTTGGTGGTATTAATGTTTGTATGGTGGTATTAGGGTCTGCATGGTGGAGTTAGGGTTTTACATGGGAGTTAATAATTGTATGGGGTTTAGGGTTTGTATGAAAAGTTCGAGAGGTTGCATGGAATGTGTAACGTTTGCATGGGAGCAAAATTTACGGATGAAAGGTTGATTTGGGATGTAAGAAAGGTAATGCAAGTATGATCTGGGTGTTTGATTGTTTTGGACGGAGAATAGTACGTGGAGTATTATAAGGGTATGGAGGAGACAAAATTAGGGTTTGGAGTGATTAACTCTGGGTCGTCGTGATTAAGTAGGGTTGGAGTAGCTAATTGTGATTTGTTGAGGATAATTAAGGTTTGGGATGACTAAGTATGGTTTTTATGGTAAAATAGGGTTAAGAGTGGGTAACCACGGTTTGGTGTGGACAATTAGGGTTGGTTATAGCTGCTTAGAGTTGTTGGTGTTATCATGTGTATTTATTGATTAAAGTGTAGTTATGAATGTGGGTTTTTATTAGTTGTGATGTTTACAGTATAAAGAGAATGATTTATGCATGTCAAGGGTGTGATGTGATTCAATAAGACACGGATAAGACATTAATTATGTAAAGCGAAAGACTGATGAGCCCGACCCAGTCCGGTCCACCGGTTAGAATAGTGGCCAGAGGCGTTCTGCCCTGCGTGTTTATTTCCGGTCCACCGGCTATAATAGTGGTCAGAGGCGTTCTGCCCTGAGTGTTTATTCCGGTCCACCGGCTATAATAGTGGGGGATTCGGGCTCGACAGACCCAAACGAATAAGTTAATCCACTGGGAAAATACTAAGTACTTATAGTGAAACACCATGTGAGTCGGGGCCAGTCCGGTCCACCGATTAGAATAGTGGCCAGAGGCGTTCCACCCTGGGTGTTGATTCCGGTCCACCGGCTATAATAGTGGTCAGAGGCGTTCTGCCCTGTGTGTTTATTTCCGGTCCACCGGCTATAATAGTGGGGCTCCCGCGCTCACATGGATTAATGAAGAATGCTTTGAATGAATACGAATGAAGTAATCCATGGGAAAATACTAAGTACTTACAGTGAAACACCATGTAAGTCGGGGCCAGTCCGGTCCACCGGTAAGAATAGTGGTCAGAGGCGTTCTGCCCTGTATGTTTATTTCCGGTCCACCGGCTATAATAGTGGTCAGAGGCGTTCTGCCCTGAGTGTTGATTTCCGGTCCACCGGCTATAATAGTGGGCTCCCGCACTTACATGGACTATTAAAGAATATGTGTGGAATGAACATATTATTAATGAGAATAAAGAATAAGTCTAATTGGACCATGGCCAGCTTTTATTATCTGTATTACTACATGCTGCTTATGTGAGTATGCCACGTATTGAGTTTTAATAATATGGATTATTCCTACCTGAGGCGTATGAGCCACTTTACATCTCGGTTATACCATGCTTATATGTTAAATAGGATGTTACGTATGTTTTATATGTTACTCTAGGTGTATGGTAAGATTTATGCTGTGGGTTGTGAATATGCATGATATTGTATCAACGTGTTGTACCCGGATTTAATATGCACTTGATGATATCTCTCCTAAGATAGGGTAGTGGGACTTACTCAGTATTGGACCCGTACTGATACTACCTTGGTTGAATGGGTTCTGTGATGATCCACCGATGGTGGGGAGCAGACCTCTTGTGCAGGTTTAAGATTGGATACTGTTTTGGGGTGGAAGGCCTGAATTGAGCGAGTAGGCAATCCGGATATTGATCCTTCGGGATTTGTTTTTGTTTAGCTGTATTTTGTATTACATTCCTGTTTGGAGAAACATATTCTGGGGTTGTAATCCTAAATCGTACTCTAACTTCTGTTTGACTTACCTCTTGTTAAGGATTTATTTTAAATGTTGTCTTGCGTTTTTGATACTTTGTACTAAAGGTTGATCGGATATAGCCTTAGCACTTAGTATTGGAACGGTAGGAGTGAACCGGTCTGGTACTAAGTGTGGCGGTAATACCCCCGAGTTTACGGTTTTATCCTTTGCTTCCGCTAAACCTTTTGATTTTAAGCGAAATTTTTCAGTCGTAAATTTGGGGGTGTTACAAGATCAACGGGGGAGAGGGAGCTACAGGTCGGGCGGCGAAAATCTCGCCGGTGATGGAGGAAGAAGACGAAGGGAAGAAGAAAGGGAGTCGGGTTGGTGCTGGGCGCGAGCGAGACGGGTGGACCGGCCAAAGGAAAAAAAAGAAACAGACCGGTCGAGGAAGAAAGAAAAGAAAGGAGGAGGGGGGCGGCCGACTCGATGCAGGAAAATGCAGGGAACTGGGCATGCGGCCCAGTGCACAGGGGGAAAGGGCAGGTCGGCAGGTCGGCTGGTCGGCGGCCCAAGGAAGGAGAAAGAAAAAGAAAGAAAAGGGAAAAGGAGGAAGAAGGGAAAAAGAAAAAGGAAGATTGGTTTTGGTTAAAATAATTTAATTTATAAATAATAATTTACAATATTTTTGGATAATAAATTTATTTAACAATTTAATTAAAATATAAGGGTTCAAAAGGATACTTTTAGTAAAATAATAATTTGGAAAATTGTTTAAATAACAAGAGAATGAAAAAAATAAGAAAATATTTATTTTAAAATATTTATACCAAATTTCATACACTCAAAAATCCATAAAAAAAATAAATTAAAAATATTTAAAAGCTAATTAATCCAAAATAAAATTTATTTATTAAAATATAGGGTTTGAAAAATTTGGGGGATTACATGGAGTGGTGGTGGTGGTGCAGCCAAAGGCGACGGTGCATGCGATGGTGTTATGGTGGCCGAGGGTGGTGGAGAGGGAGGAAGGGAGGAGGAGAGGGAGGTTGGGGGAGGTTTGCTGGTGGTTTGGGGGGTATAAGGGGTGGTGGTTGCGGTAGAATCGGAGACAGGCTGTTTTGCGAAAGGCGGTGATATTCGAGGTGGGGCTGATCGGGAGGGGGACTTTGCACGGCCGGGGTGGCTTGTGCAGGGTAAATCAAGGGTGGTGGAGGGTGATGCAAGGAGTGGTTTGGTAGGTGGCTTGGGCGGTGGTGGCGACAAGAGTTGGGGTTTCTGGGTTGAAAGAAAAAAGAGTTGAAAGGGGGTTGGTAAACAGATATTTATAAGTTAAGGATGAGGGGGAAGGAGAGAGGGGGGAGAGGGAGGGTCGGCAGCAGGCATGCAGGTCGCCGGCTGGCGGCCTATAGCCAGAATAGGCCTATGACTTCTGCAAGACTTGCTAATTGGGAAGGGGAAAAGGAGGGGAGAGAGAGCTATGCGTGAGGAGAGAGAGGGATGCGATTGGTTGGAGGAGAGAGAGGGAGTGATAGGGAAAGGGATAGGGGAAGCAGGATGGCGTGTGGCAGTGTAGAGGCCGCGTGCCTACGCCAGGAATTGGGGTGGTTAGGCATCGAGGATACGAAGGGTCGGGGGAGAAGGAAGAAAGAAGGGGGGCGATAGATAGGTTGGTCTAGGAGAAAAGAAAGAAAAGGAGGGGGAGGACCAGACGGGTCGCGAGGGAGAGGAAGGCTGGTGCGGCGAACCTTGGGCCGCGTAGGAGGAAAGGAGGAGGAGGGGGTTTTGGGCCGCAAGGACTGGGGTGGCCCAAGTTGGGGGAAAAGAAAAAGAAAAGGAGAAAGGAGGGGAAAAGAAGAAAAGAAAAGAGGGGGAAAAGGAAAAAGGGAAAAGGAAAAATAGGTAGGTTGGGGTATTTAAAATATTTTGGTATTTTGGGATATTTAAAATTAATAATATTTTAATAAAATAATAATTAAATTTTCTTTTTAGGCTAAATTTTGGTATTTTGAAATATTTTTCCTAAATTTCATTTTAACTAGTAAAACACCCTAGTTTTTTCAATTAAATTATTTATTAATTTCCTCTTGATTTTGCCTTAATTACTCCCTCTTATTTTAATAAAATAATTTATTTAATTAATTTTCTTAATAAATCCCTAAATTGCCAGAATTATCTAAATTAGGATTTTGGGGTATTTCACATATTAACCCTAAAATGGTAATATTATTATCCCAAGTGTAAAACCCTTGAATTAGACCACAAATTTTGGATATGTCGTTAATGTTGGTAAGTTAAAGATGTGTATTAAATTTGGGTAATCATATGATCCTTACGGGAAGAGTTATGATTAATCTTGAAATTAGAGTTTTGGGAGCTTTGTAAATAGTAATGTTTGGGATATGGTTATTATTGTATGTGTGAGACGTGGGCATTAGACCATGAATTTTGGGTATAATAACAATGATAATATTTGAGAACGATATACTATATTTGATCGTTGAATTATCAATATAAGAGAAGTTATGCTAGGAGTGTAATATTATGGTTGAGGAAATTAAGGATCTTGACTCTAGAGGTCAACCTTATGAATTGTGTTATGTGCTTATCTGTCTTAATTTGTTTGGTACATGTAAATTGACCATGAATAAGATATTAATCATTTGAAGTGAAAGATCACGTGATTAGGACCAATGTGATGTTTTTATTTTTGTTCCACCAGAGTGTAATAGTAGCTCAAGAGTGTTTTACCCTGATAATATGATGTTTTTATATATCCGTTCTATTGGAGGATAATAGTGGCTTGGGAGCGGTTTGCCCCAAGAAGGTATTTCAGTCCGTTTTACCAAATTAAGAATAGTGGGATCATTTCTCATTGTGGATGAAAATATAATTGTGTAATTTATGCATAAGACACTAATGACTTAAAGCGGAAGAGTACGTGAGTCTGGACCAAGGTGATGTTTTCATATCCGTTCCACTAGATGATAATAGTGGCTCGGGAGCGTTTTGCCTTGAGAAGGTGATGTTTTTAAATTTGTTCTACTGAATGATAATAGTGGCTCAGGTGTGTTGTCCTTGAGAAGATGCTTCAAACCGTTCCACATGTTTAAGAATAGTGGGGTTTCTGAACTCAACATATATAAAATAATGAAAATGGTTATATCTAATAAAGAGGTCTGGATCAGTATTTATCTTATAAGGTTCTTCATTTTTTTGGATTTGTTATCATCATCAGTTGTGAATGCATGTGTTATCTATTTCCCTGATTCGATAGTATTGTTACTTTGCTCAGTACGTACATACTGACCACCCTTATCTTAGGTGATGCTCATTCCTACAAGTATGAGACCCTAATTCTTTTGTGCAATATGCTGCTTTTGATGCACTATGTGGGGATGAGTAACTTGTTATCTGTACTGGGTGTTTTGGTGAAGAGTTATGTTATCCAATCGATGTATTTACCCGGATAACTTTTTCAACTTTTTGATCCATGGTATCCCTTACTTTGTATTTTGTTATTTTAATTTGGAATTAAGCTCCAAACTCGTATTGTATTCATAAATGCTTCTTCCATTTCTAATTTTCTTGTTTTACTATAAATGATTTTAGCCTTATGATTGATGTAAGGTTGTTTGGGAAAACAAGACTTATGTCAATTACAACGGTAACATCTAATATTTTACTTATATGCTTCCACTGTAAAATAAAATTTTTGGTTAAAAAAAAATTAGGGTGTTACACTTCCATTTTTAATTACTTGAGGGGATATAATAATAAACTGGAGACATATAAAGTACACTAATCATACTGGCACACTAAAAAAATACATTATCTTCCCAACTTGTAACTCAAAGACGTATAAGTTCTCTGATAATACTGGTGCAACAAGCCAACACGATATTCTCCCATCCTAGTGCACCTAATAATTAAGTATCAATACTTTCTATATCGCTCGTAGGTCATCTATAGAGTAGATTAGGGTTTTAGCCAAAATATTGAGCCATCCGATAAAATCATCAAACTAAATTGAGGGCTCATACCTCATATCTAGAGTAGCTAACCCTAAAGAGCAACCATTTCCAAATATCGAGGTTTTATACTTTAAATAATAATATTTTATTTAGTGATCCTGGTTCACTGGTTTAGTGGTCGAACCAGTGGTTCAACTGGTTCACTCAATTAAATTCAAATCTATCCGTATTTGTTTAAAAATATAGTTTAAGTATTTAATACTTAATATTAAAAAATAACATAATTAAAGTCAATTAAAGTGATCATTACATATTCATATAAGATCATAAAATAACATAATTCCATACTAAAATCCCCTACATATCAAATACAATTACAAAATAACATAATCCAACATCAAGTCACTTACATATTCATAAATAACTTAAAATAAAACACATTAGTTTAGAAGTTACAATTCAATTACATAAATTAAATGGTTCGATCAAAGAGCTACTCATCCAATCCTATAGATTATCTATATCATCTCCAACATTAGAAAATATAGGAATGACATTTTCATGCATGCGATTATCTTCATCATCATCATCTCCACTCTCCCCTTCAACTTCATCATCTTCATTTCCGTCAATTTCATCCAATACGTCTACAAAAATGGAATAAGAATAATAACTTAAATTATTATATCAACTTATATAAGCTATAAAAAGGTATAAGCCTCGTACCTTCACTAGGATTATCTTGAATAGTGACAGAAGCTAATTCATTTCTAAGCAACTCAAGCTCTTCGTTATTCAAATTACATGGCTCATCCATAAGAATCCAAGAGCCTATTGCATCAAACTCTTCAAAATTAATTGGGTCATAACTTGTCTTAAATCGATTTCTACACAAAAGAAAACAAAATTAGACAAGGTTGGTAATATTATCATATAAAATAAATAACTTTACACATGATTTACAATAGTAAGACAACAACAAATTAAATTCACACATTTGTTGCAATATCAAGTTAGAGTGCACAAAAACTAAACCATTGAGTCTTTGGTGCTCAAGTCTATTCCTTTTCTTCGAATGGATATGCTCAAATATGCTCCAATTTCTTTCACAACCAGAAGCACTACAAGTCTGGCTTAAAACACGAATGGCAAGCTTTTGTAGATTTGGAGCACCATATCCATATAATTCCCACCATTCATCTACAAAATCATTATAATAATTTACCAAACAAAGTAAAAAAATGTAAATAGATATAAAATTTTGATAATACCTTGAAATAAGTAACAAAATCATACCTGGAACAAAAACACGATCTTGTACAGCAGACCATCTTCCAAAATCACCTTCTGCTTTTCTAAAATAACTCATCTCCCTCGTTAATTTTGACCTCAACGTGAAATTTCCATTTGCATATCTCTCAATGACATCAATAATAGAAGACACAATACTTTGATGTTGAGAAAATTCAGATGAGTACTGGAAACGCGGGTTAAACCAATAACCAGCTGCATGTAAGTTCCTTGAGAGTTGATTATCCCAACGAGAATAAATAATTTGAAGATAAGGCTCTACCCTTTTCTTTCTCCTATGAAATCTAGCAACCATATCATCTTTAGCCTTGTGAAATGATTGATACAAATAAACCATACATGGTTTCTCTCCACTATCCACCAATCGCAAAACACGTATAAGAGGTTCGGTAAGTTGCACAATTATAGCACACTCCTTCCAAAATGTGGTATCCAACACATTCTCCACAAACTTCTTACCCTCCCTATCCTTAGCATAAGCACAAGAGGTCCACTCCCTATACACAACCATTTCCCTAAGAGCATTCTTATGTCAAAATGCTTTGCAAAGCAATAAAATTAGTAGCAAACCGAGTAGGAGCTAGACGAATAATCTCCCTTCCATGAACTTTCTCATCAAATGCAATGCATAACAATGATTATAGATATACTTGGTTATTTTTGAGGCATGCTTGACAATGTCTTCCACCTCATCCAACTTACCCATATATTTAAGCATCAAATTAACACAATGTGCAGCACAAGGAGACCAATAAAATGACTTAAACTCATACTCTAACAACCTTCCAGCAGCAACATAATTCGCAGCATTATCAGTCACCATATGCACAACATTTTCAACACCAACATAGCGAACAATATCTCTAAATAACTTATGCAATAGTTCAGCAGTTTTTGAAGCATCAGAAGCATCAACAGACTTTAAAAACACAATACCCTTTGGACAATAAACTAAGAAGTTAATTAAAGTTCGATTATGTTGGTCTGTCCACCCATCTACCATAATAGTACAACCACATTCTTTCCAATGAGAACGAAAAGTCTCAACATAATTATTCACCTCTTCAACATTTTTCATTAGCAAATAACCACGAAGAGCATGAACAGTTGGTCCCTTATAACCAGGACCAATGTGAGCTATACCATCAATAACAGATTGATAATAATTAGAATTTGCAGCATTAAATGGGATACATGAATCAATCATCCACTTAGAAATGGGAATGTCAACTTTCTCAACAGCATCTTTGCTTTGTAACACACTTTGTAGTGTTGGTTGTGCCCCTGCAGTTGTTCTTGGCATGAAATGATGTCCTATAGTCTTTTGTTTTCCCTTGTCTAAAATCCTTAATTTCTCTCCTGATTTGAAACTACTAGTTACCGTATGAGGAGGTATCAAACATGGCTCTTGGTGTGAAGGAAAGTCCATTGAACAATATGGGTTATCTTCGGCTAAAAGCTCTTGTGCCTTTCTTTTTTTTCTAGCAAACTCTTCAATACTTTCGTTCATTTCAAAACCAACTTCAGGAGGAACTTTTTTACAGCTCTTCTACTTGACCTTTAACACCAGCTAAGTGTTGTTTGACACGCTGGATTCCACCCCCAGAAAGCAGCTTAGAACAATATAAGCATTGTAACTTTTTTCGCTTATTAGCATCCTCAACTTCTCTACAATGATCCCATGCTGGATCCTTCTTTCCTCTAGAAGTACTTTGAGAAGAATTTGGCGTAGAGGCGGTATTACTAGCCTCCGCAAACATCTTTAAGGCATAAAGAAGAAATTACAAGTTACAAATTAATCATCCAAGTTACAAATTTTAGAGAATCATCACAAATTCAGTGGCAAAACACTATATATCCAATAATAGAGCATACTTCTCAAATTCAGCATCAATAATACCAAAAAAATAATAGACATACAACATATTCAGCATAATTATCATAATCAGCATATTCAGAGTCATTCTGATTTGCATACCAATGGGAATGGTGAAAATAGATCTAAATTAAAGAAGAAAGTAAGTTGGCTTAGGAGTATCAAGAGAATAATGGAGGTTGATAACATAATCAGCATATTCAGCATAATCAGAGTCATTCTGATTTGCATTCATAATGGAGGTTGAATAGACTGAAAATTTGAGGTTTGTTGCTGTTGAGAGGATGATTTCAGAGCTGATATGCAACTTATGTTATCAGCTGAGTGGTTCAGAAGAATGAAATTTTAAAATAAGTTATGCTGGATTAAATTATGTTCATTGATGAAGAAGAGAATAAGAACAGGACTGTGGATGCAGAACTCAGTTCATTTTTAGATGACTGTTTGGGTCTGCAGTATTCAGGTATTCAACAGAAAAACATCATTTTTGGATGACAGGATATTCAGCTATATAGATTGATTTGCCCCTCCACTTCTAACTAATCACATTTGCCACATTCAGAAAAGCAAAGGATATTCAACATAACTTAATACCTGAAATTATTAACAACAACAATTTGCAACTTGAAAATAGGTATTATTTCAATATTTCAGAAATGCCAAATAGGTATTATTTTAGAACAATAAAATACAACTTGAGAATTTCATAATCAATTTGCAACAAGAACAAGGCAAAGAATCAATCCCAAGTTCGAGTTCAACCACGAACTCGGGATTCGGTTAAGAACAATCTTAGATTAGGCAAAATTTTAGAGAATCATCACAAATTCAGTGGCAAACAACAATATATATCCAATAATAGAGCATACTTCTCAAATTCAGTGGCTTTGACAATGACCCCATGCTGAGATTAGGCATTCATAATCAGCATCAATAATACCAAAAAAATAATAGACAGACGGCATATTCAGCATAATCATCATAATCAGCATAATCATCATATTCAGAGTCATTGCCAAGCAAATGTATGTACCCAAGTCACAGACTTAGCCATTTTAGAGAATTTATGCATGTTTTAGCACAAAAAATAGCTGATATCCCAACTTTGTCACAAAAATCCAAGGTAAAATGAAGATCAAAACCAAATAGGGGTGTAAGAGGCAGACGAAATAAACATCAAGTAACAGCAAAAAATGCTTAGTTCAAAAGTGAAATTAAAGGGAACACAAGAAGGCAAAGAAAAAGAGCAGGTGCACCATGCATTACAGTATGTAGTTGTTGCTTCATGAATCCATTTTCATAGACCAAATGTAATAAAAACTTAGCCATCTGGTGCGACCGTAGCCGGCACGCAATTTAAACCCTCTTGTCGTCAATTGTAGCACTGGTAAATAGGGTATCGTTCTAGCCGGGGATTGAGAGGGCTCACCTCTATCTAACTAGCTTAAACTATAAATAAAATAAAAACACTAAATAACCTAAAATAAATAAATAAGAAAAATACTAATGGGGGTTTATCAAAATAAGAATAAAATAATAAAAGGATTAAATAAAATAAAATAAACTAATAATGAAAATAATGGAAAATAATGGGAAACTAGCAGATAGGAGAAATATGTTAGGGAAATAAAAATCCACCACTAGATTAGGTTGAAAATATAATATATATTTCTAAGTCATCTTTTAATCGTGAGAAAGAGATCGACCAAGTTGCACACCAAAAGCAGGTCTATACACCTTATATTACTTCCCTTAATTAAATTAATACGACAAAGCGCCAATATTAACCCTATTAAATACTAGCAGTATAGCAGCAACAAGCAGCTCCTATATTTAACTAGATTTAATGCATTAAGTCTAAGTGGAAGACTGTCAATCTAAGTACCCAGACTAGTACAAAAAGCATGTCTAGCTGTATTTCCTATCCTTGACCCACACGTATCGAAACGTTTTACCACTTCGGTTAGAATCACAAAACGATTAGGTGAATTGCTATCTAACCTAGCTGCAATTTATACACATAAATTCTAGTATATTTAGATGGCCACCTAGCAGGCAATTAATCCTACATATTGTCACTTATGAGGTACCAGAACAAGGCATGCACCAAATAAACTATACTTGACAGAATTATACATATAAACGATAGCAATTAATATAGAGTCAAGAAACAATCTCACGAAACAAAGAAAATAAAATTATAATTCAAATCATAGTCTAGGGTTTCAATTCATTCCCTAACAATAAATAATCAGCCACTCATAATTAAAGAATTAATTACACAGAAATATATATCTAAAATATAAATTAAAAATAAGAGAAAGAAATAACCGGAATTAATTTTGAATTAAAGATCAAAAATTTATTCAGATAAAAATTTATTTTATCTGAAATAAATTCTACCGGATATTAAATTCTTCCTCTAATTTTTCTTCCTTCGGTGCCTTGATTTCCGTGTAAAAATTCTTTTCTTTTTTTCTTCTTTCCGGCTGGCGGCTGATGGCGCTGTGCTGAAACGCGTCCGTTGGCCTCGGTTTCCGTGCGGCTGCTTTTGTTTCCTTCCGTGCGGCGTGTGCTGAAGGCTCTGCCGAGCCTCTCCCGAGCCTATAAAGGCTCTGCCGCACCTCGTACCCTGCGGCTCTGCCGCGCCCACTCTCAGACGCGCCCTGCTCTCCCCTCTGCGTCTCACAGAGTCGAGCCTTGAAGGCTCTCGTGCCGCGCGCCTCTGTGCTTTTCTGTTGCGGCTCTGCCGCCTAACGGCAGAGGCTACCTCTTTCAGCCTCTCGCTCTCTGTCGCACTCTCCTTCGTTTTTTTTATTTCTTGAAGACCGTGCGTCCTTTTATTAACGTTCCGTGCCACGCCACGTCAGCCCTCCGTTTTACTTCTGTCGCTGCGCCTTTCCACGTCAGCCCTACGCTGACTTTTCTTGCCCTGTTTCGTGCTCCGTTTGGTTTCGTTGAGTCCGTGCGTCGAGGCCTGTTTGTTTCGTTTGCTGACCTTTGGGCCTTCGGCCTTTGGCCGTTGGTCCAAAGGTTTTTATTTCTTTTTTTTTTAAATTTTCTTTTATTTAAAAACAAAACCTGCAAAATAAAATTCAATAAATATTAATAAATAATATTTATTCTAAATTTACATTAATTTATATCATTTTAGCTCAAATAATAAAAATTATACAAATTTTACTACTTAAGCATAAAACAATAATTATTCCCCTATATTAGTTAAATAAACTACCAAAAACTAAGATTATAAGGGTATAAAATGTGTCAAAATACGAACTCATCACCATCCCCTTACCATTTGATAACAGGCAGTCGATCACTCAAGTCTCAATTGTAAGGTGCAACTGCAGAGTCTGCAGAAGCCATAATACAAAATTAAAATTGAAATAACAAATAACAAGTAATTAAGCAGATTATGATGGGAGAATCGAGATAATGACCTGAGTAGCAATGTCAAGAATCGAGATAATTAAGCAGTGTCAAGATAATTAAAATTGTTATCAGCGTCGGCACTTGGCAGTGTCAAGAAAATTGACAACAAAGTAGCAATGGCAGACGAGTAACAGAATTGAATCGAAGGACAACGGAACAAGATTTGCATTGAATCAAAGATGAGCAATGACAATTAGCAGAGGCAGAGCAGCCGAGGCCGAGCAGTCGTGCGAATTGCCAAGGTTGAAGATGAACGAAGTGCTTCGTTCGTCGGGACGGGAGATCGACCGACCGAAGAGGCGAAGACGCAGCAGTGCTCTCTTTGGTTTGGTTTAGGGTTAGGATTTAATTTGGTAAAAAGACATATTTACCCCTCAACACACAACACCCTAAAAAATTAATTTGAGGGCGAAAGGGTAAATTTGGGTGAAAAACAAAACCGCCCCGGTTCCGAACAAAACCGTCGGTTCTCGGTTTTTTTAAAAACCGGCCGATTTTTTCCACATCACCCGGTTTTTTTGTAAAACTGGTTTTAACTACCTTTTCGACAAATTTTATCACTGGTTCGCGGGTTTACTGGTTCAACCGGCCGGTTCGGTCCAGTTTTTAATACTATGCTTAATACACAACAAATTAAATTCTATGCTTAATCATTTTTCTTTATTTTCAGTTATTCAAGTTGACCCTAAAGTCAATGATCCACACCAAAGTCAAAGACAATACTAAGGTCAACCTAGGAATCTATTTAGGTCATCCTAGTCCAATTATTTACACTTTTAGGCATAATAAGTCATAAATGATCAAAATATCCTTATATTTTATTTACTTAATAATTTTCCATTTTAATACCAATTTTTATTAGAAGTACGCAAAATTCATGGTATGGCTAAATAAAATTAAAATAAGTACTTGAATATAAACTCACAATTTTAGAAAGTCATAAAAGTGGAAAACTTATCATTTTACCCCTAAAACACAATTAAGCCCATTTAGCATACAAAACTTTAACTGTGCATAATTAATATACCATAAAGAACCCAATTCTAGCACACTATCATGCATATATTAAAATACATAAATTTAACATGTTCTTACATAAAATCACATGGCCATATACATAGAGAAATTAATAATAATACATGGTGTACACATATTTAGTATAAATTATAATTAAGCATAACATAGGAAACCTCAAACTTGCTATCACATGATTTGTGCATATTTAGTAGGAGCATATAAATTACCTCATTCCCAAGAAAAATATCAATAAATAAGAACAAATAAGCATCACAAGCACTATCTCCAAACTATTATTCCTTCTTCTAAAAAAAACCCAAAAAAAATAACTAGAATCTAACACATTTAAAAAAATTAACAAGACAACACAATAATAAAAATAAAAAGAAGGAGAGTTATACCCAACAAGGATTGGTGTGCCACAAGAAGAAAAGGGAGAAGGAAAATCTTCAATTATTCTCCCAAATCTAACACTATTATATTTAATAAAGTATAAAAAGGCTAGATAAGGTATCAAGAGAAGAAACACCAACAAGGAGGACGGAGATAAGAGAGGTGTGGGTTTTGATTAGGCCCAACAAGCTTAATAATACAAAAAAAAAACCAAAATAAAGAGAGAGGTGGGATCAACCAAGAGAAGCAAATGAGAAAAAGGCTAACCAAAAATAATGCAAGACAAAGAGATATAAATAAGGGAGGGAGGATGCTGAAATATAATGCCAAGATAGAGGGGGGAGTATGTTTTTTCAACACTTGAATGAAGTAGTAGATGATTGAGTGTGTAAGAGAAAGTATGGTGGGTGTTGAAACTTTATGACAACCCGACATTCAAGGCAAATGGGTGAGGGAGTGCAGGTTTGTCCAGGGGTAGGGGAGGTCAAGTTAAAGCATAGGAAAGGTAAGTAAAGAAGGTTGGGTGCAAAAAAGCACCAAAAGGGCACATATAACATATATAGAAAGTGTAAGGAAGTAACTTTAGCTCAAATTTTGGTTAAATGAATGAAATAAATGGTCAAATTGATACAAAGTGTGATCATGTAAGTGGAAGGAAGGAATTTCATGGGTGAAAAGTAATTTTAGGATTTATAGATTATGTTTAGTGATAGAAAGATTAAAAAAAGGCTAAAATTTAAAAAAGTATAAAATAAGATGATAAAATTACTAAAATTTATGGAAATAATTCAAATATTATGATAAACTTATATATAAATTTTCATGAATTTACAACAAGGATTGATTTGTAAAATATTGATCTGGTGGTGAACTAATAAGCTTACAAGGAAATTACAAAAATAAATATAAAAAATTTCCTAAAATTACAAAAGCTTCTATATATACCTATTTACTAATTTAAAACTTAAATATAGTTTTTCATAAATTTTTAACAAACATTTGATATGTGTTTTAGCTAACATACCTTAATTACATATCTATATAAAATTCAAAATGTATAGCAAAAATAAATAAAATTAAACAAAAATTATATATTCACACATTTAGGACCCAAATAAAAAGATTTATAATTTTTTTAATGATGTTACTTAAAAGTTTATAGATATGAAATATTATTTTATAAGCAAAGTGCGTCTAGCCATAAAATCGAAGAATTACCCAAAATGATATTGAATACATAAAAAAACTATACAATACTTTACATAATTAATTATTCATATAATAAAACACTTTTATATTATTACACATAATTAGGTTTAGTTAAGAACATAGTATTACAAACATCGTTGCCTCGTTCTGGATCCCGTCTAAGATTTTGGAGAAAACAAATTAGGTACACACTCTAATGCATACCCATTTTGAAATTTAAGAATGAATTCAATTGTAATTATCTCATTTGTATAATCCCTCATACATAATAAGATTCAATCCAAATCTATTAACCCATGGACTTAGGTTAATTGACTTAAACATGTAAACACGTGTTATTGATTTATCCTTTTGCATTTTTCAAATTTTGTTTGTGTTTATTTAGTTTGTGATTGCTAATTTATATTCATTAATTCAAATACCATTCGATTTGTTTCCTAACAAGTGGCATTAGAGATAAGTTTGGGGTATTTAGTGCTTTATTAGCCAGAAGAAAAGGAAATTGATATTTATCATAAGGTTAAGTGCTTGCATTCAGTTATAAGAATAAAAATAAAAATAAAAGAAATGGTTACAACAATTAACTAAAGTGTTTAATGATAGGAGAGGTAATGATTACATACCGCTAAAGTATTATGCTTCAACACTAATGTCTCCATAGTACGGTCAAGGTCATGCATTACTTGACATGCCATATTAATAATCTCCTCATATATCATGAGATCCAACCTTACCTTTGTAGTTCGAATCCTGTTAAAATTTTACAAAAATTTACTAGAGTTGTAGGTAAAGTAATTCACTTGGCCTATTATGGTGAATAGAATTACATTTAAAAGCTATACAAATAGAGTGTTCATCGTGATCAACTGACCAAACCTCTTCTAGGATATTGAATCAATTTATAAATATGGAGATTAATAAATAGTGTAGTAGGCTGTAGAAATTGATTCAACCCAAAACTCATAATGATGCCACATTCCAACATTGGAGAGAAAACACCAAGCTCTCTCAAGTGGAGTGCTATTAATGCATTTTTCAACTCCTTTTTTTGGGGGCTTTCCGACTAGAATCTTATGCTTAACAATTCTAATAACTGTGCTGAAGTTATTAAAATGACTCTCGATGAACTCTAACTCATTATTTGTTTCAAGCGTCCCACCTTTTGCCCCATTTGGTTCTTCACTTAAGCTTTCCACTTTTTGAAAGTGGGAAAATGCTTCATTCTTGTGGTGCTTAAAATGAACCCAAACATTATGAAGAAAAAATCATCAATATAAGTCATCTATAGTGTTATCGTTATGAGAAGGAACCTTGGATAGTCCCCATAGATTAAACTGAATATAGTCAAGAATATCCTTCATACGGTGTGTTACGGTATATAATATAACCATTGTTTTATTACCACAAACATAATGATCACAATACTCAACCTTGCCCACACCATTACCAAGATACCCCTTTTGACTTAGAACACTCATATTTTATTTGCTCATATAGCCCAAATGCATATGCTATAAACCAATAAGATCATCACCAAATGAATATGTGGATAATGCAACTAAACCTATAATTTTAGGACCCAACAAGGTATAAATATTATCACGTTTGTTACGCTACAACATAACTAGAGCACCTTATGAGACCTAAAGGTTAAATACCTACAACCAAGAGCACATGCCACGTGTTTTTAGTATCTTCTAGGAGAGAGCTAGTAAAATTTGGCATTCTTAAAAAAAACTCTATCTTTTTACTCAAAAACTATCTTTTAACATTTTCCATTCAAAATCATAAATTAACAAGAATGCCACCAATCAATTAATGTAAAGTCTGCCTCTATACTTTATTTTCCTTGAATTTCCATATGTATGTTTCATTTTTCTCTCTCATATATTATTCATTAGTCACATTCGATGTATTATGTCTCATATTTGGCCAACTTATGTATTTTTGAATGAACAATGAAAATGTTTTAGGGTAATTGATTGGTTAAAGATCAAACACAAGAATTGGTTAGTATGCTAACTTTTTCAACTATTAGTTACTAAATACATGTCTCTAAAAACAAAGGATTGAAAAATCCTATGGCTATTTTTCTTAATTTTGTTTATTTATTTTAGTGTAAGCTAGGAATACACTCATAATTCTTCCCATGGATGGTTGGTTGGTTTGGTGTTGTGAAGTATGAGACCCGTTTAGTGCCTAGTAAGATAGATATCTAATATCTAACCTAGGCTTGTGGTGTATTTTAAGGTATCTTATATATATGTATAATTGTGCTGCCATGGGTTATTTTAATTAGGTAGGTATAGCTATATTAGGTAAAAAATTGTTTTAGTAGTTACTATGTTACTAACTTGCTATAAACTCATTTAGATTGAAGGGATTGTAGGTCAACAGATATTTTAGGTGCCATTTTAACTCTTCTCATCATTAAGACATTTGAAAAAATAAGGGCTAAAATAATTAGCAATGACAATATTATTCAAAGAATTATTGTAACTTATTTATTCATCAAATTAGCCATTAATAACTTTTAGGTAAATTTAGGTTCATGTTAACCTACCTTCACCTCAAAATAAAACTACCAATGAGGTGAACTTAAATATTAACTTAGGTTTGCCATGGTGTATCCAATTCTAACATAGCATAAAACATATGTTGTTCTTCAAGGTACCATAATAAAATAACAAAGCCATAACACGTAATGAGATGGTCTTTAGTGCCTTCATTTTAATCAGATTTCTTGTCTTGTAAAAACCTAAAAGTGTTTATTTCTCTCTGTATATTTTTATTACACTTTTATTGTTTCTTTTTGGTTTTCTTGATTGGTACTTTTGTTCTCAACTTACTATGTCGGATTCATTTGTTGTTGAGATTTTACTTGATTAAAAACTAATAGAGTTATTAGATAACATATATGTTATGTATCGTAGTATAATGATATTGTCACCTTAGGATATGTCTATCATTTACTTTCACGTATTACTAATAACTTTTTATTCTTTAGTCATAAGTTGTCAATACTGATTATAACTCCTCCGGTGAAGGTTATAATCAATTTTTGTTGTTGATTTTGTTTCTAACAAAAAATAATAATACTAAAGTTATTATAGTAACACTGTAATTCATGCAACATAATCTACTAGTCATTTTGAAATCTTACATTTTTTTTATTACATATAAGGAAAGGTGAACTCCTATTATAACCATCGAGATTTGATCTAGTAACTTGCAACATGAAACTTTATATTTTTATTTAATTATTTTTGGAGTTTTTAAATCCTCAAATGTAAAGATGATACTAATATTAATGATATTTTAGATTTTTTACTCTTTAGATAAGTTTATAAGTAATACTGTTCTCTATTCGAACACAGGTAGCTAATAACAACTATAACTTACATATACATAATTACAAATACAAACTACATATTATCACGAAATATGCATTCATTATTGTTATTATCCCTCCTCCAAATACTATTATCACTGTTATGTAGCAATCATAGATTACGTTATGCTATCTAAATATGATTTCAAACCAATAAAAAGTTATGATACGTGACATTTAGTACTTCCAAAGGGAAACAAGACATCCTTAAAATTGGGATGAAAATGATACACACATTATGGAGAATTAGTCAAGTAGAGTGGTAAAA
Organism: Tamarix chinensis; assembly: GCA_030549775.1. Lineage (NCBI taxonomy): Eukaryota > Viridiplantae > Streptophyta > Magnoliopsida > Caryophyllales > Tamaricaceae > Tamarix > Tamarix chinensis. The sequence goes on from CM060182.1 coordinate 68,773,571, forward strand.
AAAAAGTTAATAAGTTTTGTATATCAAATAAAATGAAATAAAATAAACTCGAAGGGGTAGTTATCCTTTAATTATGTACAATATAGCATAGCAATGTAGTATGTATGTCTTTTTATAAAAAAAAAGTTATTTATAACAGATAACCAATTGCGATGACTAATAATCACTTACGAGAACTAGATAATCACCATGTTATATGAAATATATAATTATTATTTTTATCCAAATAATTACCAAGGAAACATGTCACACACCTAGTAGTTTTAATATTACTGAAAAATATAGTGATTATGTCTAATTTTTTAGTGATTACTTGACATCTTTTTGGTAATTATGCCATGTATTTTGTGATGTATTATACTTTTGTGTCACAGTACATTTTGTCATTGATTATGATAATTTGTGTAATTATTCATTTTTCTATTATTTATAGAATATATTTTATTATGATTATATTGCATATGTTAGTGATTATGTAATACTTTTTAGTGAGTGTATATTGTAATTTATTCTATGTTATACTTTAGTATCATAAATAATGTACGTTGTGATTATATTATATATTTTAGTGATTATATTTAATTTCTTGACGATTATTTAATTATTTAATTATTTAAGATATTTTATTGTGATTATGTTGATTATTTAACACCTTTTAGTAATTGTGTCATATATTTTACTCCTCGTTATACTTTGATGTAGTATATTTTGTGATTATTTAAATAGTTTAGTAATTGTATTTAATTTTTTAATACTTTTTATGCCTTATTCTACCTAATATATGTGTGATTATTAGGTACGTTTTTATTCATCTTACTTTAGATAAAGATTATAAAAAAAATTCTAGCAAAAAAAAGATTTAAAAAAAGAATTACTTTAGTGATATAAAAAGATAAATATTTAAACAGTCTAAGTAATTACTGTAAAAATATGAAGGAAATAATTACTTTAAAAGACATATAGATATAATCACCAATTTTTGTTGGATGGATCGGCGACACTCTGACAACTGCCATTGGAATTATGGATAATGGATAAATGGAAGGCAGAGCTGGCTGCAACGAAAACCATCCACCTGCCTCATCCGCCTGCCATAAGTTTTTTTTTTTTGGTTCAAAGGCGGATAACATTTTACTTTTTTTCTGGGATAATTTTTTTTTCATTTTTGGTAATGGGCAGATAACAATTTACAAATTACGTGAAACATTATCGACGATCCTCACTTCTCGTCCACGTATATCGTTTTACTTTTTGGATATTTCTATGGTCTTTCAATTCTGATCAAAATAATTCAACCAAGAAAACGAAATAAATAAGAAAAGGAGAACAAATTCATTATCCATTACGACGTACCTTTACGTTACGTGTGTTCGATCCTCATCCATTTAAACCACACAAAAGTCGGCACCACCACCCACGGAGCTTTTCTAGGACGAAACCAGGGCTTACGGACAAAATAGAAACCGAGTCAGAGAGGAAACCCGGGGCTACTGCGCTTTCCTCATTCAAGAAAAGTGTGCCTCCTTCGCAACAAACAGCTTCCATTTTCCAGACCTATTATCCTCTTTTCTTTTCCTTTGGTATAACGCAACGCAATTTCTAAAACCTTTTCCCCTTTCTCCTTGTTTCATTAGATCGGTTGATTGGAAACTTGGGTTTCCTCTGTATATAAATTTGGGGATCTTTCATTGTTCTGGGTGTAAAGCGAAGTCGATTGAATTCTTGACTTGGCTGAAATGTTGAGCAAAAGTGGTGTTTTTTCTCCAGTAGTTTACGACTGTCACCGTCGTTCTTTGGGTCTGCGTGGTAATAGTAGCTCTGTGAAATCCATTTTTCCAATCAAGAACCGGTGTAAAATAGCTGTTCCTTCCAGTTCTCTCAAAAGTGGCTTTTATGGTTTGAGGGTTCTGGTTGACGAAAGTGGTAGATGGAGGATGTCTTCTGTCAAGCGGAACCCTATTTCTCCTTCTGCCCAGGTATTATTTTATTTCTTTCTCTTGTTCTTGTTCTTCTTTTTTTCTTCTTGTGTTTTTCTTCCCGTAATACCGTTGATTTTAGGGTCACCAATTCGTTTTTCCTGATTTCTGCAATCGGATCTTGCAAATGAAAAACTGTGGGTTCAATTGGTCAAGATTGTACTCAGTGTTCTTTCTATTAATCGGAAGTTATCTGATCAGATAGGACTGATCACAGAGTTCCATCTTTCTCTTTCAATTCGGCATTCTTGTCCATGTTCTTAATCCGATTCCCAATTTCAGTTTCAGGCGGGTATCATTGGAAAATCGCACAAATGGTGGGCGAAAGGGCTTCAACCCAACATGAAAGAGATAACTTCAGCTCAAGACCTTGTGGATTCCTTGTTGAATGCAGGGGATAAGTTAGTGATCGTCGACTTCTTTTCTCCTGGATGTGGAGGATGCAAAGCCCTCCATCCCAAGGTAACTAAACTAATGCTGCAACTTCATTCTTCTTTTTTAATCTGGTTAATATTCTTGACATAGATCCCTTCTGATATATAATTTATTTGTTTGGTTGCAGATATGTCAGTTGGCAGGGTTGAACCCAGATGTTCAGTTCCTTCAGATTAACTATGAGGAACATAAATCCATGTGTTACAGCCTTGGTGTGCATGTCCTCCCCTTCTTCCGGTTTTATAAAGGGGCTGAAGGTCGAGTCTCTAACTTCAGCTGTACTAACGCAACGGTTAGTTTGTATATCCCAAGATTTTTCCTTGCATTCATTGATGCTCAGTAGTGATGAATTTATGAACATTGACATCTATATGGATATTCCAGATCAAGAAATTCAAGGATGCTCTAGTCAAGCATAGGACTCTTAGATGCAGCGTCGGGCCGCCGAAAGGGCTGGAAGAGAAAGAGCTGCTAGCTTTAGCTGCCAACAAAGATCTGTCATTCACCTATACGCCGAAGCCCGTGGAGGCAGAATTGCCGCCCCCTGAAGTTGGGGATAGTGCAGCTGCTGAATATGAAGCAGAACCAGTGTCTTCTTATCATGATAATACTAAGCTGACTCTTGCACCAGCAGCAGCCATGGAGCTTTTTGAAGACAGCGGGGAGAAATCCTTACTTCTTGCTGGGCGATGATGTTGGGACAGTTCGGTATTTTCCAAATTGCGGTCTGCGGTCTTTGCTCTTTTGTCCTGTACAGTGTTGTGTTGTTATGTGATCAGGGACTTGTAAAATGTATGTAGTTATCGGGATCAGGTGTCGAGAGAGTTGATCGGTGCTTAATTGCATTGGATATCATTCTGTGTTGAATGTGCAGGTAATTGGGATTGCAGTTTTTGTTAGATCCCAGCCTGTTTCGAGTTTCCGGTTTAGCCACCCTAGGTTTTATAGTTCTCTTGGTGTGATGATCGTGAGTTTGTAAGGTGTCCTCTTGGTTGTTAATTGCAATGTAAATATGTGAAAGAAGGATTGTATCTGCTGCCGCGATTAGTCAAATTCCAGTGATGTGTTTTCTGTCTGTGTTTGAAGTCTTTGACTATATTCGGTTTTCAGGCATCTAACACACTTTGAAGTGAACGAAATGCAATCTGTTTCTAAGAGCACGACCCATACATACACACTTTGAAGTGAACGAAATGTGATCTGTTCCTAAGAGCACGTAGACGGCCTTTGTTTGCTCCACGGTGCGATGGCCAAGTGAAATTCAAGTAGACAGCGGGGAAAGTACGTGGGATGGCTTTGTGTGTGCTTTCTTTTTTACCGTAAGGCACATCGCCTGCGACCGTTCTTAGGGATGGTTAAAGTCTGTAGCCAGGTGTGATTAAAACTGAGATACTGGTGCATCAAATCCTCATTCTAGTTCCCTTCTCCAGCCCTGCCGGATTGAATTTATTAAGCCTATGCACCTGTCATCCTAGCCTTTATGGCATCCTTTTTTTGATGAAGACCACTTATATCTAGGCATAATTATAGATGATGTACTTAATGATTGAGCTTTTTAGCTTCATTGAGTCAGTCTTCAATTGTTAAAAAGAATTTTTATTTATTACTTAAAGTCAACCACATTTAACTATGGACTTTTTTAATTATCAATTTTTTGAAGAAAAAAAATGTGCATCTTGTTGATATGGACAGTGATTTTAATTATTGTAAATCTCTACCATTAATCACTAATTTGGAGTATTACATATACCCCTAGAATGCAAATTCCTCACATATTAGTTGTGGATAGATTATCTAAAGTGCTTTTGAATATTAATAAATAACCCTATAGATCAACATTAACAATTTCCAGCGTGATATATTATTACTCAAATGTTTCTAGGATAATTTTTTTGGAGATAATCTATCACATAGAGTTCTTGGATGATAAATTTTTAGGGAAAAAGGTATAACTTATTAAGGATAATATTATCAATCTTTTCTAGTTTCTAACATTAAGAATTATAAATAGGGTGTTACACTTCATCTATCTTTGGTTATATTCGATTTCTAGCACTTAAACTTTGCTCGGTTGGTCTTGCCTTTGCTATCTTTTCCTTGTAAGGTATATTGCATGCTGCCTTAGCTAACAAATCTTGGCTAAGTGGTGGCCTAGTTTTTAGATGGAAACCTTGTATAGATCACTAGATCAGATCTAAGTGTTGAAGTGTTGTATTTATCAGTTAGGTTCACATTCCCATATGCTAAGGCGCCTTTTGAGGCATCCATGAATGAAAGAAATGCTATCTATCAATTGAATGAACAATATCTTTACACACAATGTACTCGTATAATCGTAAACGTAAAAATATCTAGATATCATTGAAAGCATTAAGATGGTGATACCCTTCTACTAGGGTTGTTGACGAATCAAATCAAGCTGAACCACCCCTGACCTAATTTTGGTCATTAATTTTTTTTGTATGACTCGAGCTTGAATTGAGTCAAGTATTTGAGGCTCGAGCTTGGTTCGAGAAAAGCTTGCGAGCTAGTTAACTCAATTTATTTATTATAAATGAGCCAAATCGGCTTGGTTCAAAAAAGCTTGATTTATGGCTCAGTTTGACTTGATTTATTTTGCCTTTACGAAAGCCAAATTAGCTAAATTTTTTTGGCTCTATTCATTTGGATCACTTATTAAAAATACCTACAGATTAAACCTGTATCTTTTAACAAAAATCAAATCTAAAATAAAGACATGTTTGACTTGTTTATAAAATATCATCATGAATACTGAAATAAATCCATACGATATCAAATCCTCTATACAAAATATTCAAGGATTTATTCTTCAACTGTGCATGCTTTCATAAAATAAAATAATTCACATTCCTGCCCAAAAACATGTTCTTCAATCCTCAATTTTAATATCAGGAATTAGGATCCTACATAAAAATATATCATAAATATCCAAAATAAAACCACCATACAAATAACCTTGGACCAGTTATAACTAAACTTTATTATACATAAATAACATGGTAACAAAATATTACAGTCCTCATCTCAAATTCTCATCCAATCTTTACATCATAAGCACTTTTAATCCAAACCCCAAAATAAGGCAGTGGCATCCACCAACCTTCATATCTTGTCAATAATTTTATGAATAAAAAAAATAGAAAGAGACTCATCTTAGAAATGTATATACATTCTAGATTTTTATCATTTTCACAATAGATCAACACTAAGCACTTCATATTTATTAACCCCAAATTTAGTAGGAAAGCAACTCTTATGTGTAAACACTTTATTAGTGTCCATCTATAAATATTCTACAACATCATTATATAATAAGTTAGCCTTTACTGCTAGTTCAATAAGCCATATAATTATTTCCACCCTTCACCCTTTACTACAAATACAATGCCTCAATATATAGCCACCATGAGTAACATCTAACCAAGACATGACATATTTATTATACTACATATACAATGCCTCATTAGAGAAAATAATGATTTTTCATTCAATTTCATTTAATTGGACATGATAAATTAACAGTTCCCATGTGAATGCTATCTTGCTTCAGCTAGATATCTAGCTTTTGTCACCATATTTATAGAGGGATGCTGATGAAATTTGATGCATGTGATTCAACCAACTATTTTAATTTTTCAATTTTGATGCTTAATTACCACGTACAGTAGACAAGAGAATCTATATGTTTTCTCTTTACTTCATCAAGTAATAGATATTTATAAGATTAATTAACATTCTATTAACAACTATGAAATATATATAAAGCATACAAGGTGTGTGTGCAATTAATTATAGATCATAAAGAGTGTTTTTAACAATATATTACATATTTATACTGGAATTATGTATAACAAAGGGTTCTATTTACTAGATACTATACTAAGTAAATAAATACCTCTATACTGGATTTTTTTTTTCATTCATATTTGATAGCATACTAACCAAAGAGCTCCCTTAACACGTTTGGGAATTGAGGAGAAATTAGGATAGAAAGAGGGAATTAAGAAGAGGGAGAAGGAATAAACACTCATTAATACTTAAATATCAATTTGGTTCTTCAACTTGTTCTAATCAATAACATAGTCTTAGGGACACATACAAAGAGACCAATACACATCTAATAAAAGGAAATAGGAAAAGAAACTTTCCTAAACACACAATATTATATCTTCTAGTAAGATATTACAAATTATTATATACCATATTATGATATCCTATATCTAAATTTTGACTAACCAATGGTATGTGTGCATATAAAGCATGAAAGATATTTTTTGAAAAAAATAAATTAGAATAGTACTAGAGGGATACAGAGACATACCAAAGCTTAACTTAAGAAAATAGTAGTCAAAAGGAAGTTGAGTCTTAGTGGATAAAGGCTTGTTGATTTTCCCATACATATAGATTTATAGAGAAGGCAATGATCGTCATATGACAAAGACTTCAATCCCATAAATTCTAACTATATCTATACCTTAAATTTGATAACACACACACACACACACACACACACACACATATATATGCCATATTATGGAAGATCTATGATCTTCATGCTAGGAGCATCTACAACCTGTTTATATTAAGAAAGTAATATATATATATATATATATATATATATGATTAGAATTTAATTCCTAAAATTTTACGAGATAAAAAATTAATAATGAAATAATATAAAGAAAACATAAAAAGATGATTACCTTCTTCTTTAGTCCTTTTTTTGTACAAACCCAATCACTCGCACAAAAAAGTACTTCAACAGTATTAGTAGCTAGTGCTGCTCTATAAGGATTAATGACCCTTGACCCAATACTAAAAGCAGCTATTGAAGCAACTACAGTGATAGATATGGACAAGATATTGCGTGCCATTTGTGATAATATATGAAACTTCAGAGTATTTTCCTTCTACCACTCCAAGGCACTAAAAGAAGATTTAAAATCATTGTTACTAATAAATACAGTCTTCTCCAAGTATGTATCTAACTTTGAGTTTGAAGGAAGTTGTGTGCCCAATTTTCTAATAAATTTCTTAAATCCTATATTCCCTAAATAAGTGCCTTTTTTTAAACTCAATATTAATAACAGATGATGACCCTTCACCTATGTCAAATCCCACTAACGACTTCGCCAAATTACTCCTATACTCTCGAGCATAATCATCAAATATGACTTGTAAGATATCATGTACTAGCTTAATATGCTTTTAGCTTCTTCGTGACTAAAAATATTGGGGAATGTGTATTTGACCAAAGACATCTTGCATCTAGGGTCTAAAATAGGTGCAATAGCCATTAACAAATTACACTCGCCCCAATATTTATCAAAAAAAAATTTCATGGCTGAATTCATCCCTCAAATAAATGGTTTTGAAGAACTTGCCTTCTCATATAATACTTCTTTAATCCTCCATACCTCAGGAAGATACAGATTTATTGTCAGATACTTACTTCCAGAAACTATATTTGTCACCTCACTAAAAACCTCCAAAAGTTCACATACTATTTTCATTTGCCTACATTGTTCAATGGAAGGCAACCATTTATATGATGGATCTTGCTTTGCATATCTAGGAAACACATACTTGAATTCTAATATAGCAGAAAACATAGTGTAATACCCCCAAAATTTACAGTTAAATTTTTTTGTTTAACAATAAATACAAGTATGGGGGTGCTACCGCCGTGATTATTACAAGCCCAGCCCCCAGCCAGTCTCATACTAACCATATGGCCAAGGAAATCTATCGTTAAACATTAGTCGAACTTAAAATAAGGGTTCATAGAAAAATTAAAATGTTCATAACACGAAAATCAGAGTGCACATAAAAAGTTATTACAACCCAAATGAGTGCATTATTAGAGTTCCCAAAGGGATAAAAGATACATTACGATAAAAAAAGCTAAACTAAAATGGTACATATATAATAGAGGAGAATCCACCTAATGTCGCTCTCGGTCTCTGGGCCAAGTCCAAGCTCAACTCTCAGCCCCACCGAATGCCTCATAAGTATCATAGGCATCGAAGAGAGTGTCTTATACCTGCACAAACTCAGTAGGGCCCTCTACTCATGGAAAAGAGCAACACCCATGAAACGGGTGGTCGGCACGCTACGTACTAAGTAAGGTAACCATGCAGCTAAGTCCATACACATAAAGCGTATAATGCCAGCATAATCATACAAATAAACATACAAGCAATGCAGATTATAGAGGTCGTGTTATAGTCCGGTTAATCTTATTCTTTAGATCTTTGATTAGTATACTCATTTCACACCATGCTTATTATCAATCCATGCGAGTACGGGAACCCCATTATTAAAGCTGTTGGATTGAAAAAATATGCAGGGAAGAACACTCCCGGCCACTATTATTCACCGGTGGATCGGTCTCTAAGGCACAAGGCACCTGGCCACTATTATTCGCCGGTTGACTGGTCTGGCCCCGACTCTTATGATGTTTCACTATAAGTAAATAGTATCTTTCCATGGTTTAACATCATTAGGTTTGGTTTGTTGAGTATGGAATCCCCCACTATAATAGTCGGTGGACCAGAAAAACATGTAGGACATAACGCTTCTGGCCACTATTATTCGCTGGTAGATTGGTTTCTAGGGCACCCCGGCTGCTAGCCACTATTCTTCGTCGATGGACCGGTCTGAGCCCAGGTCAACAATCTTCCTCTTTAAATGATTAGTATCTTATTCGTACCTTATTCGATAAATATTTTTACTCTTGACATGCATGTCACAATCCATCTACACCTATCCTTTTGAGAGGGCTCGTCCCATACCTTGGGACTTCTGCACCTCCGAACACGTCCCGACATCTTTTCCCTCTCCTATTTACTCCCATGAATACCCAACTCCTAAAGGTGTGGGTAGAGGCCCACTTCCTTATACCATCTAATGACAAATCACTATCGCCCTCTAGGATTTTCCCCGAAACCTTAATTTGGCCTATGTGGCCCATCTTTTCTCTAACCCACACAACTAATGCTCCTTTATCCCCAATTCATCCTCTCAATTAGGTTTAACCCCAAACATTTTACCTTACTTCCCATTTTACACATGTTACCACGAAACTCTAGTCGACCACCACAAACCCTAGCCAAATTTCTTATACAGTCTTATACCAACTGATATATGAGATTTATATGTTATTTTGCTAAGTAAAAATGTCATTTATTCCTCGTTATTTTTATAACATTTAATCTTTTCTCGAGCTTTTCTCTTTTGGATAGATTTTGTAGGAAAAGATAAAAATGAAGAAATTCAAAGGAGAAATCAATGGAAAGAGAAAAGGAAGCAAAGAACACATCAAGAGATATGGAATCAATGGAAGAAAAGACTAGAAATGAAGAATATATATCAAAGGGAAGATTGTGTTGAAATTTCATGAAGAAATAATGAAGGAACAAGAAACACGGCCCCCCCGTGTTTCCTAAACACGGGCCGTGTTTTTTATCAGCACACAAATTTCAGCACTTAAAAATTCAGCATTTGGCCGAGAGTTCAAGGAAAAAACACGGGGGTCCCGTGTTTTCTAACACGGACCGTGTTTTTATCAAATTCTGTAACCGTTCGCGCAATGTTTCCCCGATATATTTCTAAAGTTTGAACATTCGAAAAGGTGGTTCGGGAGGAGTTCGAGAATGGGATTATCTTTTTCTCTCTATACTCTCTAGATACCACATGTAATTTGTAATTCCAATTCTCTTTCTCTCCATTGTATTCAATTGAACAATCAACAATCTGCAATTCAATTCGATAAGTTCTTCTCCATTCCTCTTTTAATTGCAAGTTTTGATTTTTGATTGAATGCAATTCAATTCTCTTTGTGGCATTATTATTTTTCTTATGTTTGGTGTTTCATTGTTAATTTATTTGTAAGCATTGTTGTTAATTATAGATTTTTGCATTTAATTGTGTGTTATTGCAATTATGTAGATAGTATAAGGTAGGAGGATTTGATGACGGAATTAGGGTTTTGGATATGATAACGTAATTTGAATTCATGACTCTAAATGAACTTTAATTGAATTGATGGACGGAATTGAATGATCTCGCATCATAGATTAAGAATTTAAACTAATTAGACTGATCACCTATCTAGTTTAGATCTTAATCTACGCTAGGATAACGGAATTAATACGTAATTGTTAATTAACGTTTCCAGAGTAGCAAAAGATTAATTATTAATCTTGTCCATTAATTCGTTCGATTGCATGATCCGAGCTTGTGTGATTATGGTCGTAGTTGACTGCTTTCCATTCGTAATGCTGCCATTAATTGAATCTAGTGTTCTTAACCTAGGTTATTAATTGGTTAGATGATAAATTGAGAGCTTATTCAATTTATTAGAATTAAGAGAAGGCAAAGAGATGAATTATTATGAGTTTCTACAGGTCAACGTTAAATCATTTAGAATCTTTCGTTTCTCCATGATTATTTGATATCCTAATTCCATAATCAATACCTTCCTGTCCTTATTAGTTAATTAGTGAGTACAATGTTTTATTATTTATCTATAGTTTAGATATTGATGATAGAATTGTATGTTATTACATAACCGGGGTTTTAACATCGATTATGGAATTATTGATTATATACCATTCCTTGTGGGTTCGACTCCTTCTTGCCATATACTACGTATTTGGGAATTAGGATTTATTTATTAAATTTGTTGTGCATACGACAGTGCATCAAATTTTGAAACACGGGCCGTGTTTTTTGTTCCTTCATTATTTCTTCATGAAATTTCAACACAATCTTCCCTTTGATATATATTCTTCATTTCTAGTCTTTTCTTCCATTGATTCCATATCTCTTGATGTGTTCTTTGCTTCCTTTTCTCTTTCCATTGATTTCTCCTTTGAATTTCTTCATTTTTATCTTTTCCTGCAAAATCTATCCAAAAGAGAAAAGCTCGAGAAAAGATTAAATGTTATAAAAATAACGAGGAATAAATGACATTTTTACTTAGCAAAATAACATATAAATCTCATATATCACCAACCCACGTACTATTTTCCATCCAAGTACTCCAATCACCCAAACAACGCTTCCCCCACCTTACTTACATCCCAAGGTAAATTTTCATACGTAAGGATCATCCCCATGCAAACACCATCCATCCCATGCAAATCCTAGACTTTTCCATGCAAGATCCACTCCAGTCTCTTATTTGTCCATATCTCCCTTTTTATTTATCCCCTCATGGATCATGAGATAATTAGGTCATTCTCATTCCCATTTAGTCACTCATTTCACCCTTTTTCCCTTTTTATCCTTTCATCCCATACCATCTCATTAAACCATCCTAGCATGCATGTCCTAAAGGGTTACATCACATAATACCACAAGCACAATATACACATCATTTTACACATGCCATAAGGAAGTCACATAAGCATACCTTAACTCTGTACTGCGCTACAAGTAAGCATTAATTATAATATAAAGTAAAAATCATAGTATAATACATGGCATACAAGGCACATAAGACACACAAGCAACCTTAACTACATCCTTACCTAAAACAACGCCGGGCTTGGAGCATGCTCCTGCGCCTCCTAAGGGTTTTGACTTGATTCACCTATAAGAGGGAAATACTAATGGTTAACTTTCCTCTTACCATAATTACCATTATTTCCTACCTTAACCTTATCATAGCCTAATATTATGGTTATTAATAATAGTAGTAGTGTTATAAGTAAAAGTAGGGTTATTATTCTTAAGGTAACTAATCATATTACTACTAGTCAAAATAGGTCTTAGTAGGTATATTGGTTCATGTCAAAGTATTAATAGCAATATTTATATTATTAAAGATAATAGCTTTAATATTACTACTACTACTAATAATAATAATAATAGTTGTAGTGATAATACTAATAACAACCCAAATCTTAGTGATAGTAATATTAAGGTTCGAATAATCATATTAATATTAGCATTAGTAATAATAGTTCCCAAGTTAATAATAATAATAATAATAATAATAATAATAATAATAATAATAATGGTTCGAATAGTCACAATAATAATAATAGTAATAATATGCTGAAGTTAGTAGTAATATTAATAATGATATTAACACAAATAAAATAGTTAACAACTCAATAAATTATTTTTAAAGATTAGGGAGGTTCGAGCAGAACCTAAGGGCGGCGGTGACCAGGCGGCACCGAAGATACTTACATTGACATTGATCATGATAAGAAGAATGATTTTGAGCCCAATAATGAGCTTAATGAAAAGGTTGATGAGTAGATTAATGAGGAGAAAGAGGTGAATAATGAAAAAAACGATGACAACGACGAGTGTGCAATTAAGAAAAAGGCTCGCAAGAAAACTTCTTATGTTTGGGAAGAGTTTGAAGTAGTTACTTTAAAATATGGGACCAAAAAGGGTCAATACAAGCATTGTCGTAAACATCTATCAATTCTTTTTGGGAGCATAACCAGTCATTTCATTAGGCATTTCAAGCGTTGTACTAGCCAACCATTAAGAAATCAAAGGGTATTGTCTCCTTCTAAGTCTGTTGGTGTTAGTGTTTCTCTTGTAGTTACATATGATCATGAAAGGGTGATGAAAAAGTGTGCTCATATGATACTCATGCATTAATATCCATTTAATATTATAGAGCATTTGGGATTTAATGAATTTATTTGGGTTGTCTCTGATAAGTATCAATAGATTACTTGCCATTCCGCTAAGGGTGATTGTTTTATAGTTTATGATTTTGAAAAGAAGAAGGTGAAGAAAAGTCTAAATGATGCTAATAAGATTGGCAAAACAACAGACCTTTAGAAATATGATGTCCAAATAAAGTTATTACATGGTTGTAACAACTAACTTGATTGATACTGATTAGAATTTTCAAAAGCATGTTTTGCATTTTTTTCACCTACCCCCTCCCAATAGTGTATTAAATATATACAATGCTTTATGTGGCTATTTGGTGGATAGGGAAATTAAAGATAAAGTGAGCACCATTATTGTTGATAATTGTAGTGCTAATGATGTTTGTGTAAGACATTTGAAAGATAACTTTAGTTTGATGAAGAGGATTTCTTTTTCTAGTAAAATCTTTTGTGTTTAATGTTGCACTCGTATTGTGAATTTTTTGGTGCCAGATGGCTATAAGAAGATCAATAATGTTACCACTAATGTTCACACAAATGTGAAGTATTTTTCTGATTCTGATGATCATTTGATGAAATTTAGTAAGATTGCTAGATATCTTAAATTGCCCACAAATAAGTTTATTCTTGATGTTTGCACACACCGGAATTCTGTGCATGCTATGTGAAATATTCTAAAATCCTAATTTAAGAAATTATGGTCAAATAAGGATTTATTAGAAAAATTAATTAAATTAATTATTTTATTAAAATAAGAGGAAGTATTTAAGGCAAAATCAAGAGAAAAATTATAAATAATTTAATTAGAAAAAATTAGGGAGTTTTGATAATTAAAATAGAATTAATGAAAATTTATTCAAAATATCTCAAATTAATCTAAAAAGAAAATATAATTATTATTTTACTAAATATTATTATTTTAAATAATCAAAAATACGAAAAATATTCTAAATACCCCAACCCGTCTATTTTTCCTTTTTCCCTTTTTCCTTTTTCTTTTTTTCCCTTCCTTTTCCTTTTTTCTTTCCTTCCTCTCCTTTCTCCTTTTTTTCCCCTTCTTTCCCTGATCTAGGTCATCCCCCCTTGCGGCCCATACCCCCTCCCTTCTTCCCTCACACAGCCCAAGCCTGCTTTCTTTTTATTTTCTCCACACATCCCGACCCGCTCGACTCCCTCTCCTTTTCTTTCCTTTCTTTTCTTTCCCCTCGGTCGGCCGATCCATCTTCTTTCTTCTTCCTTCTTCTTCCCCGCTCTTTTATTTCAGTAGTGATAAAATTTTGATGAAAAAAATGACGCATACAAATAATTAAAATTTGGTCAAAATAAATGGCGTACCTGCGGATGTTGATAAGCCAAAATGATTCTGCGAAATGACCTTGCAATTCTCACGACTATACCAGCACCGTTTGTTTTTGTGATGCATATATAGGCGGGGAGAGCAGTGTTTGAAGTCAAACAAATAGATCTGACCGTCGATTCTGAACTTATCCGATGAAGAGTTGCACAACAAATTAAATTTGGACACATGGCAAAGTGTACTACTGCATTGGCCGGGAAACAAAGAATAGCAGATGTCTGTAATGAAAGTGTATAAAAAATATTTTGAAATGATGTATTTTTAGATTGACACGTGACCTTCTAAAGTCAGATTGAATGTAATTTTGACACCTGGCAAGTATAGTGTACATAAATGAGCGGGGAAAAATGTTGCATGTATTCTTCTTTTATATATAATAAGATGCCATAGCTCAAGCATGCCACAATATAATGCCAATTATCATTACACATATATGGATGAGTAAGACATAGACTTATCAAAAGAAATTGAAAAGAAAAAGAAAAAAAAATCAAATATACCTAAGCAATGAAGTCTTGAGTGTGATTTTCAGACAACTGTCAAGTTGTAGGCTTCGTTGTGCAAGTCAATGACACCATGGCAGTGAGGCGGATGATAGCAGATGAAAATTGGACGCTAATAGATTGTGGGTGACAACAATATAACACGAGGTAGAACAAGAGCGGTAAGCTGCAGTGAGATTGGAGATGGAGAGTTAGGTGGGGAGGATTGAGGAGTTGGGACAGGGAATTGAGAGTTGAGAGAAGAGTGGTGGGGGTTAGGGCTGAGTTGGGAGTCGCGGGAGTTGAGAAATGGGTGTGTAGATTGCTGATTGTGACTATGAGTATGACTTATGAGTTATGAGAGGTGTGGGTCATGCATGTTTTTTTCACTCGGTCAACTTGTATTATACGAGTCATATAATCGTATTGAACCAACCTTAATTTTGAACATTAATTTTTTTTCATCTATTCAGCCTGACTCAGGAGTTTCGTGTGTGTTTGATAGTATACTCTCACCCAATGCAATGTTTTATTATTAATATTTTTATTAAAACACAGTGTTTTATGTATTCTAAAATTTATTTTATAAACGAGCAAGGGAGCTTATAAATGAGACAAACTCAAACCAATCTCAAGTAGAGACGGTTCATGAGCTAATGAGCCGAGTCGATCGAGGCTTGAGCTTGGCTTGTTTATTAAACAAACCTAATATTAAGACATAAATTTAATTCATTTACCTAACCAAGTGAGATGAGTTAAGCCATTAATGAATTGAGTTGAGCTGGCTCGCTAGCCTATTTGGTTTGTCAACAACCCCACCTTCCATGGATCCGGAAATTTAAAAAAAATGATGTATGGAAAAACTAAGTTAATAGAATTATGATACATTTGCTCACCACCCTTCCTATAGTTTCATCAATGACGGGTACATGGTATAGCTAGTTAACTGGTACCAAAGCATATCATATCTTGAACTCTCCATCCATGCTAATCCAACTCGGAAGCATGGTAACTTATGTAAGCTATTTGTTATCAATCATCTTTAATGATAATAAGAGTGGATAAAAGATGATCTAATATGAAACAACTTTTGGAAACTGATCCAATCATCTAAAAATTTATCCCTTAGAACATGATAAATTATGAACCCATACCTTATCTAGTCTAATTTGATGCCTAATAGATATTTGATATGATCTTAGAAATCATAAATCCAACATAGACTTAGCCTTATGATGCATACCCGTTTAGTGATTAGATATCATCATGTAAAATGAGCTTCATTTGAAACCCTAATGTTTAATCGCCCAGGACCAACCAATGTGGATCTAAAAAACGTAATCATTTGAGAGACCCTAGGCATAATCACCCGAAAAGAGCTTTCACTCCAACGAAAAGCTAGCTCAAGAGTAGATTTTTAACTCTCCCATATAAATTATCCAAACAAATCCTTAATTTTTTGATGTGGGATCACATAACCTCATCTGATGATTATTTGAAATATAATTCAATTCAAAAAATTATAAACCTAAAAATTTCTAACCCAATTCGATACTCATCCAAAATATGGAAAGATACAAAAATTATATATCCAAAAAGACCTAGTCTGAGGTTTTTAATAAAATATATTGCTTTAGAATTTTCCATTTCTCATTTACAATAACATTTCAAAATAATAGATTTTATCTATTCAATGAATTGGCATTGTCATGGAGTTATATATTCTTACAAATAAAATAAACAACCAAAATATTCAATCTTAAAAGAACAACACACTACTTCAAATTTCGTAAAAAAAAATGAAACCAAGACTTAAAAAAATAGATATTATACGAGAAGACAATAAGGCATCCATTAATGCAATTTATTATTTGTTCCCATAAATTTTCAACTGAATATGTAGCTTATAATAATATAAACAAGGACAATTAAAAAAATGGTCTATGAATACATCGTTCGGTACCCAATGAAGATACTTCCATATATGTATGCAATTTAAATCAAATAATTGTCTTAATGAACTATGTTAAATAGTAATTGAAGTCACTCTTAAGGAAAAAAAATACAAGACTTTGAAGAGTATAAGTGATAATATCCCATTGTAAATCATAATTCTCCAACTTATAGAAAGATATAACCAAGTCATCTAAGAAAAATAAAGGACTTTGCGAGCACCTTCATCATAGACAACCTCTAGCCAAATTGAAGGGAAAGAAAGGGGGTGGAATAGAAACTAAGCTATGTTTACATATCTAGAATGCAAGAGATTAATGTTAACAAAAGAAAATAAATATCGCCAAGTGCATAATTGCATCACAATTTGTGACAAGAACTAGTTACAGGTATCATAATTTGAGCCCCATATAGACAATGAAGTATTATAGTAATTTTTGTAATGCCTCAAACTTTTTTTTAGAAATATAGGATAAAATAATGAGTTGTTGAATAAAATTTAAATATATGTACCCTTTTTAATAAAATTATTATTATTATTATATAAAAATTACACAAAAAATATTATTTAGAAGCTATTTTAATTAACTAACCTAAAATTAATTATAGATAAATTATAGCAATTTCTAAAATAATAAAATAATAATAATTATTATTATTATTACTATTATTATTATTATTATTATTATTATGATGCATTAGCCATACTGTTACTATAAGGAAACCAAAATAAGGCATGTACTATATAAATTATACTTGAAAGAATTATATATATAAACGATAATAATTAAAATAGAGTCAATGAACAATCTTATGAAATAAAGAAAAATATTATCATATCTCAAACAATAATCTAGAATTTCAGTCTATTCACCAATAATAAATAATCATCTAGTCATAATAATCAAATTAATTATACAAAAATATATATTAAAAATATAAATTAAAATTAATTATAGATAAAAGATTAAAAATTTATTAAAATAAAAAATTAATTAATTTTATCTAAAATAAAATTTTCGGATAAACTTTTTCTCTTTTCTACTCTTAGATGCATATGTTTCCATGTGGCTTCTGTCTCTTTTTTTTTTCCATTTCTAGCGGCTAACGTGGGACACCAAATCCCCACGATCTCTTCTGCCAACTGACACCTGTGATGTACGGAAACGACACTTAAGTATCGTTTTTCGTCCCGAAAATTTCTCCGAATTAAAATTTATATTAAAATTATTTAATTAATATTTTTATTAAAAAAATATTATTTCATTAATTTTTTATTTAAAACTAATAATAATTAATTAAAATTAACTAATATAAAAATTAATTTTAAATTTTTTTTATTTTTCTCTCTAAATTTTAATAAATTTAATCCATTTTAAAAAAATAATAATTTTTTTAACATTTTTTATCGTTTTCATTTCTTAAATTTTAAAAAATTATATTTTTACGTTTCTTAGTATCCCTATTTATCCGTTTCTGTCCTTGTTTTCGTGCATCACCGGCTGACACTGCTCCTTTTTCTTTCTTCTTTCTTCTTTTTGGTTCTGCCTCTTTTTTTCTGTGTGTTCCACCTCCTTTTCTTCCTTATTTCTGTGCCTCAGCCCTATCTCGATTTCTCCATTCTCTTCTTTCTGTCTCCTCTGCAGCTCTCTTGAAACTGCTCCCTTTCCTGTTGCGCTGGTGTGGCTTACCTTTTTGTCTCCTTCGTGCATCACACTTCTATGTTTCTACCCGGCTTCGAATTCTGTGCTTCACTCTTTCTCCTTCTCTCCTGCTGACGGCTGCTTCCTCCTCTTGCTCACTGTTGTTTTCTTTTTTCGTGCGGCCTCCATTTTTGGCAATTTTTTTCTCCTGCAGCCTCCCCCTCTGCGGCTGCTACTCCTCCCCGCCCTCACGACTTCATTTCTTCTCTCCCACTACGCTGCCCATTTATTTTATGCTGCGCCGATTTCTTTTTTCTTTTTCAGGCCTTTGGGCCTTCGGTCCTTATTTTTTATACTTTACCTATAAAATAAAATTAAAAAAATAATTAAATTATCTTATATTCTAAATTTACTTAATTTATTTCATTTTATCTCAAATAATAAAAGTTATACAATTATTATTACTTAAATATAAAATCATAATTATTCACATATATTACTTAAGTAAAATATCAAAAATAAAGATTATAAGAGTATAAAATATGCAAAATATGAACTCGTTAGTTGATATGGACTTAATTAAGGAGAATTAAGCTCGGCCTCTTATCATATGTCTGTATATATAAGCTTTTTACATTCGATTGAGAAAAACAATAACAAAATTGAACACTAAATGAACAAATGAGCAAAAGTAGAATCTAGCTTTCTTTCCTTCTATCTTTCTCTAAAGTGAGAAACGAGCTTTAGGAATAATTCTTTTGAGAAATTAGATATTTCTCTTTAGAAGTTATTTTGATCTTTGAGTAGATATAAATATCACATTTGAATCTATATAGTAATCATCCACATCAAGTCCTTTACTTCTAAGTCGACTTTGTTGAAGATCAATCAAAATTCAAAGGTCATGCAATTGTGAAGATATTCATCTAATATCTCACACATCAACTCTACTTATAACATCTCAGGAATTTAGGGAAGAGCTAGAGTAAGAGTCTTATTTGCTCATTATGAAAACTAAAGATCAATGATTTTTATTATATCAAATATACGAGAAATTTTTAGGCAAGCACAATTCATTATAAGCAATTCCTCACAAAGTTGTGGGGACCACATAAAACTGTATTAATGATCTCACTTTTTTGTGAGAAGGTCTATGGCAAGCTGAATTTACATAAAAATTTCTCCAAATATATCAAGAGTAAGAAATTAATATTATATAGTCTTTGTTAATAATCCCTACTTCATCTTCTTTTTTTTGATATGGTATAACAAGATCTAATATGGTTTGATATCATCTAATTAGAATTAAAAAAATGTATTGTTATTTTACTATCATTACTATCATAATTAATATTTATTAGTTACTATTATTATTAGTATCATTGTTATAATTTTTATCATTAATTTTGTATTATTATTGCTACTACTAATATTAAAATTTTGATGATACGATCAATCTACTATAAAATTAAGGTGAATACTAATTAGGAGTAAAGCCTTACAAATAAGCTTTAATTTATTTTCAATGATTAATATAATTCCATATAATGTAAAGACTAAATGGGATATAAATATAACATAAAATTAAAATAATTCCCAAACTCTATATTACCTGACTTAAAATGGAGATGAATTATAAGTCATACCTTCAAATAAAGAAGTGAATGATTCAATTGAAAAAAATATTAAAATATTGATCATAAATTTATAACACCTACAAAGATAAAATAAAAAACCAAAATCTAGGAGTTTGATATAATCAAACTCAAAGAATGACACCTCTAAACTTTAAAACAAATAAATGTTATAAATTAATAAAAATATATAGTGAAAATAGTAGAGTGTTATGATGTGTCCCCGAAGGAATACAAGGTTAGAAACATCGATGATAGAGTTCATAAATCAATGAACCAAAGATAAAACAAAAATAAACAAGAAATATCTTATTACATTGAAAATAAGAAAAACAATTAAATAAATTCTTAATAGCGATTAAAAATCAACCAAACGCATATATGTTGCCCCTTCCCTATGCATTCTTCGTCACTATATGTGCAAAGTATAAAACACAAAAAAAATGAGCCACAAATTAATAGATATCTTTTAAATTTAATTTTAAAAGACACAATACAATTTGAACACCTTAGAAAATATATAAAAAATTAAAAAACTAATGAAAGAGTTAACTTATAGAGTGCTTGAGAAAATTTATAATCATTAGTTATAATTTGCTTTCACATATTTATTAAAATTAATATGTAACACCATCAAACTGTTGCGACTTCTCAAGACCAATCATACTAAACATCTCGGAAGAGACAATACCACCTCATTAACACATATGACAATACTAATCATTTTTAATGCATCTAAGGAAGAATCCACTCTAAGCCACAGGTCGAGGGCAATAATGCTTTATGTTTCCTAAATCCGTGGATATAAATTATCATGATTTGTAAAAATAATCACCATACTATTTTCCACCAAAATCCACTTAGGCAGATTAAAATATATAACGCTTTAATTATTCAACTTAAATACGAGTACTAAAGATAACGTGCCCACAAACATATCATAAAATAATTAACATCATCTAATATTATGAAGTAGTACAAAACACGTAGACTTAGACATGCCTTAGTTTTGTAATAAGCAACACTGGCGTCAAAGAATTCGCAGACGCCCTAAGTCTTCCAGATAAAACATAAGAGAGGAGGAGGGGGAGGCAAGGAAACCATATATAGCTAGATTGGAAGCTAAGCTTATGTATCCTTAAATGTAGCCAGGAACTTGCCCCAGTCTACAGTCAGATTTTGAGTTCATTAATTTGGTAGACTCTGACTTCCGCAATATTTGCTTGAAGCCTTGAACCTATGATTCTTGATCCAGCAGACAATGTCACTTTCTTTCTACCACAATCCTTAAAACTCAACTCCTTAACCTTAGATTTGAAATGACATTTAACCATAGTCAGCCACTGCATATCAACTTATCAAATTTTGACATGCTTGCACCGATTGATATCTCAGCTTTCTGCAAAACTTCGTACTGAAACACAACCAATCCATATCCTAAGTTCCATAAATAGTGAAGTCTGGAGTGCTCCCAATATTTGAAGAGCAACGTAATTGCATCCATTATATCTGAGTTAATGTTATTGTGATGTTTTTACACAACCATATGCCACAAACCTTTCACCTGTCATCGGTGTCAACTTGAGTGCTCCACCATAAGGTACACAACATATAACGAGTCTAATGTCACACGTAACACCCCACTAATTAATATAGCTTTTAATAAGGGTGTAACTTAAAAGAGGTACAAAGTCACAACAATTCCGTAATAGTTAGCCCCACATTGGTTGCAAGGCAAGATTGATAACCGATCCCAACTAATTAGTACGAGTACTTTTGAGCATATTTTTCTCCATTCACAAGCATTCTAAAAATTTTCTAAAAAGCTACTCATACTTGAACTACTCTAAGTAAAATATAACTAATTATGAAATTCTCGAAACATAGACTTCCTAAAATATATATATCTTATTAATATAAATGATTTTATCAATTATTTTAAATATCTACAATCCATCACTAATTTAAAACATTACATACACACCAACTCAAAAATACAATGTCATCATTATGTCTCAGCCCCTTGATGGTCTCTTTAACTAAGCAGCTAACTTGACTCATCCAAATTTAACCCACGATCATTGTTTCACTTTAATACCACGTGTAATACTATGTCCCTACATCAAAGTGGATAATTATCTAAAACTCTTTTAAAATTAATGGTTGATCTTTTGAATCAATACGAGTTATTTTAAATATATTTTTTATCTACTCACACATATCTTAAAAAACTTTTTAGGAGATCACTCATGCTCTAAGCACACCATCCACCTCTAATTTTGCCTATTACATTCAATTTCATTGTACTTGTCGCTCCAAAATTGCATTTGGTGCTTTTAATAATATCAAAAGATAATTCCCCGCCATAAGTTTTTCATCATGGAGAAAAATTTGAAAATATATATACATAGAGGCCCAGCAAACCCGTCCTATTAAACATTAACTAAAACAAAACATAGAATATTTTTTTGCATACATGAAGACTTGCTTCTATCTACTAGCCATAATTGCTAAGCAAGCAAAACCCATCACATATTTACTAAAACAGAGCGTGTAACTTTTTCCTGGATTGAAAGACTTATCTCAGTCTGCTAGTCATAACTGCTAAGCAAGATCATATCTGAGTAGCCACACAGAAAGAAACACAACAAAGCTTGCTCCTTCGTTGCTCAGGGGAGACCCACCTCAAGACATGATACTAGCTTAGTGATTGAATCCTCTAATATTGGAGTAGAGCGACATTCCACCAGGTCCAAAAAGTCGAGGTATGCCAGCACCTGGCAGACGATCATACTCTCCCCCTATGATAAACGGAGCTGCGAAAGGACAAGGATCTCTTCTAACTGGAAAACGAGCAATTCCAAAACCAGGTCCTCGACTCCTTGGAAAACATGCCCTCTTCCTCTTTTTCCTATTCTCCCAAGCTTGGCAAAACCGAGCTTTCCACTGGGCCTCGTTCTGTGATCCTGCAAGGACCCCAAATTCTTCCGCATACTTCAGCTTCCATAGATCGTTATTAGAAGCCAAAAACCGTAATTCTGAAGCAACACAGGCCACTCTCACGACGTCTGTAGCAGGAAGCAACTCCAGTATATTCAGTTTGAGCTCGGTTGGGAGGCGCATGAAACATGGTGGAGGAACTAAATCAGCCCTCTCACAGATGTCTATCAAGAGAGGCAATGCAAGCCCGTCTTTCATAATCTTCCAGAACTCGAAAACCTCTTTCTCTGGGTATGACTTCGACATAGACCCATCTCCTTGGGTATCCGCGTTCTTCCAGATGAAATTTAGAGCCGGAACAAAACGGTATTCATCCAAGCACACTCTATATATCCCAATTCCTTTATTTGACAAAGACCCATAAACATTCACAAACTTTCCCAATGTTTGAAATTTCAAAGCTACGGTTTCAACATCCTCCGCCGATACAATTTCAGGGAGTGTATAACACATAGATAGAGTGAATCCAGAGGATGGCCAAACATCAGGGAGATGAAACTCAGAAGAAAGCATTCCTGAAACTGGATCATAACCCATAAAACCAGACTCTAACAGAACAGCATGAATAGCAATTGCCAACAACTTGCGATCACCACCATTAGCAGCATCACCCACCTCCTTTCCGAGCACCTTCCTTAAAAAAATGGGTACAGACAACGTTGTCTTCCCAGCAATTACCGACTCATCTATCTCCATATCTTCAGCACCGTCGGTGATTACTTTTCCAATATTTTTCTCCTCCGATTCTAGAGGAGATCCAGATATGGTATCCGGTTCTCGGATATCTTTCTCCTGGGAACCCCTCAAATCGCGATGCTCTACATTACACGCGGTCGATTTTAGGGTCCCATTTTCCGGCTCAACACTCTGCACACTCAATTCTAGGGTTTCTTCCTCCCGGCCATTAACCTCATCCTCAGCTTTAGAATTCAATTTGATAGAAACTCCACCTTCGTTATCCATTATTCCCAGATTTTGATCACCTCTAGTATTGGATCCAGCAGGTTTAACAAAATCAAGCGGCAAGATTTGTGCCGATGATGAAAATGCACCAGGATTAAGACTAAAATAAATAAGATCACCTGGAATAACACCGACAGATCGAAGAGACTCCTCAGGACCACATAGCTCGTCCTTTCGATTCAGCGACAGCACCAGATTCTCCACAGGTGAAGATGAAAACGAAGAGGAGAGCAATTGCTTAAGCTGTTGAACCGTGCATGTGTTCGGAACATCAATTCTCGACGTCTCTTTTGATTCTATTGACCTGATTCTCAACTTCATGGCTTCCTTTCTTCGACTCTGCAGGGATTCTGAACACGACACGATCGTGAACGCAAAGATGACGTTATCTTCTAAGTTCTATCCCTTCTTGCCCGAGTTGGTGAGTCGGTGGTTCATTATATCAGGGATTTTTAGATGCTTTGGATCAATTTTTAGGAAGATAAGAAAATACGATGGAATATTTTTTTATTTTTTTCCCTTGTATAGTTGTATTAGGTTCACTTAAAAAAAATGATTAAAAATAATAATGAATAAATATATTAAAAATCAGTTATTGGTTTTCTTTACTGAGAAGACTATCTTTTTTTTAACATTTTAAGAATTAAATAAAGATGAATATAATATATCTTATCAACGTGTTATTAACTAGTTTCACTCTATTTATTGAGCAAAATATTTTTAAAATATAATTAGTAAATTTTATTATAATATTTCTATTATATATATAAACTTTTTTTTATAAAATACAACGAACTAACTATACAAGATTATGCGATACAAATAAAGTATTTAAAATTTTAGATAAGAAACTATATATAGTAAAAAGTAAAAAACCAACTAATAAAGATACTGTTCTCTAAATTTTGGAAATTAGAATTAATAGGTTTAAGTAGCATATTGTTGTTTATATAAATCCAACGGATATATATATCTCTCTGTCCTGCTTTATAATAGACATAAAGAAAATAAAAATAACATATGAGAAAATGTATCACTATTACCTTGGATTTTTGGATGATTCTTTAAATCAAATTTAAACGATATGACATAATTTTTGAATAGTTTATTATGATAATTGCTCTTATTAAATATATGTATAACTTATATATTATTTCCATCATAAAAGGACATGTACGGTAGTATTAAACAAATTAAACTATAGATACTCAAATTATAGTTATAGATTTAGATTACAAATTTATACAGATTCAATCACTATTTATGGTAACAAATGAAAAGAATTTAAAATAAAATAATGTAGAAAATTTAAATTCAATGCAATATTTTCACTTATTCTCAAATTATCGCATAAATATTAAGAGGTAGCATTTCAGTTGGGTTGTAACAGGTTAGGTTGCTCTCAGCTCATTTTTATTTGTGGCTCAAGCTCGGTTTGTTGCACATTATGATCATATCGGATGAATTTGTTGCGTTAGTGCCGCAATTAGTTAGTTTGGGTTCAAGTTATTTCAGGTTTAGATCATTTCGGATTAGTTTAACGGATCGGGTTGGGTCAAGCTAACTTGAGTTTAAGTGACTTTGGGTTAATATGATACATTAGGTCATTTGAGGTTAATTTGATTATTCGATTCAATTTCATATCAACGTAATTTCGAATCAAATTATTGTAGTTTGGGTCAAACAAAGTTAATTTAACCACACAAGACGGATTCAGATTAAATTACTTTGATTTAGGTTATTTTAGGTTTGAGTCAATTAAGCTCAAGTGTGTTAGTTGATAATTATTATGTTATTGTGACCTTTTAATGTCATATTTTTTTGTGTCTATAAAAAGAGCTATACATTTATAATATAATTGACAAAGAAAGATATATATGAGATAAGTAAAATTTATAAAATAATATATTTCCAATAGCTTTAAATAATTAATTAATACATGTAATTTTTCTTTTATAATGTGTTAAAATAGAATTTGATTTTGTCAAATCTGATTGATATTAAAATAATGTTGAGTTAGATTGTAGTTTGATTAGGTTGGTTTGGGTTGCAAGTTTTGTTTGTGTAAGATTACTTATTATTAGATTAGTATTGGATTGAATTTAGGTTGAACTGATATATTTTCTAAATTTTAATAGGTTAGATTTAGCCAAACTGATCCACACTTAAATTGGTCGATCAAGTCAACTTTATAGATATATTTTTCTTATTTATTTTGCCAACTTTGTGCATAATTAACGGAGCTCATTCGAGGGTAGGCGTCACCTCCAAGAGTTTTGTGGAACACACTTTTTGTTCATTTGGATTTCCCAATTCCACGCATGTCCTTCTGTTTCTGATTATTAGTTGATTAACCTCCATGGACAACTCAATTATGATTCCATGCCTGTCTCAACATTAGAATATAAATTGACAGGTTAAAATTCGATACCTACAAACTGCCTGAACCTTTGAAAGCGGCAATTGGTGCGACTCCTGAGATCTAGCACAGATGTGACTTTTACGGTCCATAAAATGATTTATTGCCTATTTTTTTGGTTGGCAAAGAGGATAGATTAACCAGTTATGTTATTACATATAGGTAGCAATTAGATTGGACGGGTCAGATTATTCTCAGATTAAATTATTTGCAGGTTATTTCCTTTACAATTTAGTTATAGCTCGAGTCGAGGTCGGATCATTGCAGATTTAGATTGTATAGGATTATTTTATCAAATCGGATTAGATTTGGATTGATATAGTTTAGGTTCGAGTTTGGTTAGGTTCGTATTATTTTGAGTTAGCTTGTCGAATTAGGTCAAATCTATATATATAAATTGGGCGAATTTCATCGGAAACGTGATAAATTTTATTTGCCGGATACTTAATCGAATATAAATAAATGGATATTGACGATGGAAAAAAAATATGTGTCGGATACGGGTATAGGATATCTATATCCATACACATACCCATATTCGTATCCATATCCATACCTATTTATCCGGTATATAATTACTCTTTTACCCTTAATTTTAAAATAAATATAGTATAAATTGAGATTAAAATTATCATTTTGCTTAACTCTAAATAGATTTATTCGCTGGATAATGCCCGTAACAGGTAAATGGATTATTCGTCGGGTAACAGATATCCGATAGATATGAATATGAGTATCTATTTGGGTACAGGTATGGATATGGGTATAAGCATACTCTGCCCTAAATCTGCCTCGTTTGTATCCCTATCGGATTAGGATTAGGCCGAACAAGCTCTTATTTGGGTGGTTTCGTACTCGAGTTAATTTGACGTGATAGATTGATTCGGATCAAATCACTTTAGATTTAGGTCAAATCGGACATTGACCACTAAAATTAATCTAAATCATTAACCTTATTAGCAAGAATTAAATTTAACTTCATATAAGTATATAATTAATAATATGTTATTAATAGCTATTTGTTTTTTTATTATGGTTTTATAATGTTGTATATTTATGTAAAAAAAAAATCGATAAAATTATAATATCATTGGTAAATAAGTAAATTCATAATAAAGGTAAAAAAATAAATATAATTCAAATAATAATAATATATTTTTTAAAAGGTTTAAATAAATAATAAGATATTTATATTTATTTTTTATCATAACTTATTAATATCAAATTTGATTTTGCGGATCAGATCGGGTCAGGTTGATAGCAAATTGAATTGATAATAAGTTGGGTTGGTGGCAGATCATATTGATAATATGTAAGATTAGTGATAGTTTAGGTTAATATTAGATTACGGATTAGAATAAAATTAAAACGTTTATATTCGAATCAACATCAGAATGAATCAAGTTTAAATCGGATCAGGTTGACAAACTTATCGGATTATGTCGAGTTGAATTTTATGTAAGTAGAATTGGATTAATTTTTATGAGCTTTATTATTAAGGAGCATGGAAAACTGACGCCCAGGGCCTCCATCCATAATAAATGAATTTTCCTAGAGGAAGACTCCTAGCCATATTCACTAGCTTATCGGCACATCTATTGGCGTCACAGATGACATGTCGCACTTGATAACCTGGGTAATAAAGAGAAATATGGTGTAAATTTCGTCGCTTTTATATATAAGAGTGTACACATATGGGCCATATTAAGTATGTATTTCATTTGATAGACAGTTTTTCATTTCTTACAGAGCCATGGATGGTCTTCTGAAATTCTCTTCCATCTATAAACAATTTCTCCCGCCAAAACTCGGTAGAGGCCAGTGCACCACAGGAAAGAAGATCGCTAAACCACAATCCGGTACCCCATCAGACGGAAAGAATCTGAGTTACTATGAACTCAGGATCATCTACAAGCCTGAGTTTCAACTAGTCGTATCAACTGCTGCATTCTCAAGTTCCAATACAGCACTAAACCCAAATGCACTTCCTGGGGAGAATAGCTTCTTAAGTTCATCTTCAGTCTGGACAGTGCTAACCTTGTTCTCCTTCACTGACAGATTCTCCTGACGTACGTAAACAATTTAGAAGTAAGAAAATAAATAGGACAAGCAACTCAACAAAGCAAGAATCCTAACATGAAAGTAAAGAGCAAGCATCAGCAGTAGCATGCCTTCTTTGAATAAGTGGATATAGTCGAGGTAACTATCTCTCTCATTACAAACTTGATGACACGCTCTTCGCCTAACATATCTAGGAGGATGCTCTTTGGGACCTGCAAGAAACAAAATGTTACTGAACTAGTTCGTAGGATAAGATACAAGGGTGACAAAAATTAGTCAACGAGAATGCTCTTAGTTACCTTGGATGTTTTTCCTGTGTCAAACCCAGCAACAAGACAAAAAATGCAAAAGTCAATAATTTCCCAAATTCAGAAGCCAGTTACGTGGACAAATAACATATAAGTTGCAACAGATGGGCAGGAAATAGTCAATACAAATCAGATAATTAGTTCATATCCACCTCTATGGATTTTTGTCCAATGAGACAAGCAAATCCATGGGGAAAAAAATTGCTTGCTGATTCTAGCAGAATAACATTAAATTATACACATAACACAAAGCTTCATCTCAAAATATATGAATACAGCAGCTGGATAACTTCATTTCATTGTGTTGGGTTTTAAAGGCACACATGGGTCACGTCACTAAAGTCACTTCCGCCAGGTTACATGTTATGCATACTTTACGGCGCATTACTTTTGGGTTTTGTGAAATTGCAAAAGACTGATTTTTTGTTAGATTTTAGCCTCTCACCATGAAACAGCTCTGCTCATCATTTTCCTCAATATTCTAGTATTAACTTGGTTTTGATATCACAGATGCCATAATGGGACAGCTAGAACAAGGGGAGTGACACTTCGTTCAGGTTGATATTTCACTTAAATTCATTCAAGAGAATGTGTCATCCTCTTTGTTCCTTTCTCTTTTAATAATATAAATCTTCTATTATCAGAAAAGAGAAATCCAGGTTAAAAGACTGTAAGTCTATGAGTACAATATGAACATATATTACCTCCTTTTTCTCGTCGAAATCCTGGGATTGGTGGTGCTGAGCGAGCTAAGTTCATCAAAACAATATCAAATGCTTTTTGCGTCTCTGCCCCATTCAGGTCCACTTTCAACTGTCACAAACATATGATAACAAGAGGTCTTATGAACTTCGTCAATAAAGTCAATGGAAACAGCTGACGCACAAGTGTAGGCTGAGTTGCTGACCATATACTCTTAGATTATCTTCATCTCACAGAGCGACCTCAAACATGCTTTCCAAAAGCCCAAAATCAATATGCATGGAGCATTGACACTAAGATAAATTACTAAGGTCAAACACCAATGGCAGCAAGCTTGTCCACCAGCACTACTGATCTACTCAAGTAATATGATGAACTTAATCAAGGTTTGAGGGTGCCATTTCATGACGTTATTTACAACTTCGTTCTTTTTTCTGTTTTTCTGCTAAGCAATGTTATTTACAGCTTCTTCTTCTTTCTTTTTTCTTTTTTTCTGTTTTCCTGATAAGCGATGTTATTTAAAACTTTTGTTGTCCATATGAGTAGAATCAACTTTAAATTGAGAATATTGACCCTAAAAGCAACAAAGCAAAGATGATACACGGAACGGCCAGTAAAACAGAAGACCTGCAAACTGTGGATAATTATCAATTTTACTATATTGGTAGCAAACAAGCACAATTCAGACAGATTGATACTGCCTGTTATTCTTCCCAAGTAATAGTGGTGTAACATGCTTAGATGTATGATAGACCAATCATTAAATTCACCTATGTTAGAAAAGGAAGGAAGGCTAGACCAGGGATGGTTGGGGCTGGATAATTAGGGAGGGGCATTTTTATCTCTGTCCTTTTTAGTCTTTTATGAGTCTGTTATGTGGTTATGCCAGGTGTCGTGTCATTGTAAGTATTTTTGGTTACAAGAGCGAGATTTGGGTAGAGGTAGGGGACAAAGAGGGATATATATATGGGACAGGAAGGTTTCGAAGGGGGTCGGGGAAGGAAAATACTGTAAGGGAGGAGTCAGGACCTCGAATTCCTGGCATTGTGGCTCTTGATAATCAAATCATCTCCTTAAATTTCCTGTGATTGCATTTCTATTGTAATAAACTGAGCAGGGTGCGGTCAAGAATAATTTTATTGAGAGAAAAATACAGGAAGTTCTATCAGATTGGTATCAAAGCGAGGCTCGAGACTGAGGGATGGCCCAAAAGAAGGCGGAGGCGATTGAGGAGAGGATGGGATTGCTTGAGGAGAAAATGGCGTTGGTACAGGAAGAATGGCAAAAGGAGATAGACACTATTAAGGGAGATACAGGGAAGATACCTCAAATGGAGAGAACCATGACCGAAGTGTTGAGCCGGCTGGATCAATTGATGAACCAAGGAGGCCGCGCATCATCTTCTAGGATCATGGGAGTGCAGAAAACAGAAGAAATGACGGTGGATTCACCCTAGGGAGCAGAGTCACCACTGGTGGTGGAGGGGCAGCGAATGGAACATCAGCCGACCCGGCAGCTGGAGTTCCCACTTTTCAACGGAACGGATCCTAAGGGATGGCTATTCCGTGCGAAGAGATACTTCAATATGAACTAGCTCACTGAAGCAGAGCGACTGGAAGCTGTAGTTGTGGCTATGGAGGGAAGAGCACTGGCGTGGTTTCAATATGTAGAGGAGAGGAAGAGATTCACCACCTGGAAGGGATTCAAGGAAGCCTTCTTAATCCGATTCCGTCCAAAACATGAGGGATCACTGTGTGAGAAGTTTCTGGCAATTCAACAGCAGGGGACGATCGACGAATATCTGGAGCTGTTCGAGCTGCTTGCTGCCCCGTTGCAGGGAAGAATGCCGGAGGAAGTACTAGAAAGTACTTTCCTCAATGGACTAAAACCAGTGGTGAGAGGTGAGGTGAGGTTGTTGAGGCCCACTACTGAATGAAATAATGGAGACAGCCCAACTGGTGGAAGAAAAGAATCGGATAATCCGGTCTAGGGCCCAGGGGGAGGAGGGGGGTTGGGATCGAAATTAATGGGCCAAAGTCAAGCACTGACTAGCCCACGACAAACTCCAACCCCGAGCTCAGTTGGACCAATTTCCCCAAAACCCAACGCAGGGACTGTTTGGCCAAAATCGTTGGGGGGAGTTCGAACACCCCAAATCAGGTTGCCAAGTCACAGGGAAGCCGGCGAAGTTTGGGATTCAGGAGGCTGTCAGATGCCGAATACCTCCGCCAAAGGGAGAATATGCTATGTTTCCAGTGTGATGAAAAATTCGGGTCGGGTCATGTCTGCAAAAATAGAATGTTGCAAGTGTTGCTCGTCGATGATTCAGCTGGTGGTGACGAGGGAGAGGAGGAACCAGAGGAGGAGTGCAAGGAAAAAACAGAGGAAGTGGAGGGGGTTGTCGAGCTATCCATGAATTCTATGGTGGGGTTTACTTCACCCAGAACATTGAAGCTGAAAGGGAAAATTCGAGGGGAGGCAGTGGTAGTCTTAATAGATTGTGGTGCCACCCACAATTTTGTGGCCAACGATTTGGTGGACCGGCTTCAAGCCTTCAACTACCAGTCACGACCACCACTTCCTATGGAGTGCTCATAGGCACCGGAAATTCTGTGCAGACCCAGGGCATTTGTAAAGGAGTTTTGTTGACCCTGTAGGAGGTGGAAATAATTGAGGACTTTCTGCCCCTAAATTTGGGTAGTGCGGATGTGATACTGGGTATGCAATGGCTGGAAAGATTGGGCGAAATGCAGGTGGACTGAAGGAACTTGAAGATGAGGTTTATATTGGGAAAGACTCGGATCATACTTGAAGGGGATGCCGAGCTGAGTAAGGAGCAGGTATCACTTAAGTCCATGATCCAAACCGTGATAAAAGAAGGACAAGGGATTCTAGTAGAGTGTTGTGCATTGAATCCTGAAGATGACAGCTCACTACCCATAGAAATTCCCCCACAGCTTGAAGTGGTAGTGCAGCAATTTCCTGAGGTAACTAAGGAACCCTAGGGCCTTCCCCCTCCACGGAGACTCGACCACCAAATTCCTCTGCTACCGGGCACTAAACCAGTGAGTGTTAGGCCTTACAGATACCCGCAGGTGTAGAAAGATGAAATTGAAAGGCTAGTGGGGGAAATGTTAGCAGCAGGGATCATTCAACCCAGTCACAGTCCATTTTCAAGTCCAGTGTTGTTGGTGAAAAAAAAAAATGGGAGTTGGCAGTTCTATGTGGATTATAGGGCGTCGAATAAAGTCACGGTCCCGGACAAATTCCCTATTCCGGTGATCGATGAGCTGTTAGATGAATTGAATGGGGTTGCGGTGTTCTCGAAATTGGATTTAAAGTCTGGGTATCATCAAATTCGGGTGAACCCGGTTGATATTCCAAAGACTGCACTCCGCACACGTGAAGGACATTATGAATTTCTGGTTATGTTGTTTAGGCTTACAAACGCCCCAGCCACTTTCCAGGCCTTGATGAATGAGGTATTTAAACCTCTCCTTCGAAGGTGTGTGCTGGTGTTCTTTGACAATATACTTGTTCATAGCCCAACCATGGAGGAGCATCTTCGACATCTCACATGGGTCTTTGAGGTACTACGTGCCAATTCTTTAACTGTAAACATGAAAAAATATGTGTTTGGAAAATCAAAATTAGAATACTTGGGACATCTTATATCTGATAAGGGGGTGGTTGCCGATCCGTCCAAGTTAAAATGCATGAAAGATTGGCCAGTACCGAAAACATTGAAAGAATTAAGGGGAATTTTGGGACTCACAGGCTATTATTGGAGTTTCGTGCGACATTATGGGCATATAGCAGCCCCCCACAGCCCAATTAAAAAAGGATAACTTAAGTGGAATGAGGAAGCGCATGGGGCTTTTGAGAGATTGAAACAAGCTATGCTTACTGTACCGATCCTAGGGCTGCCAGATTTTAAAGAGCCGTTTGTGGTGGAGGCCAATGCTTCGAG
The DNA here is from genome assembly GCA_030549775.1 of Tamarix chinensis. NCBI lineage: Eukaryota > Viridiplantae > Streptophyta > Magnoliopsida > Caryophyllales > Tamaricaceae > Tamarix > Tamarix chinensis. The sequence continues at coordinate 68,807,144 of CM060182.1, forward strand.
TGTGGGAGTAGGGGCAATACTAATGCAAAAACAGCGACCCATAGCGTATTTCAGTCAAGCTTTGGGTCAACGCGCGCAAATGAAGTCAATTTACGAGCGGGAATTAATGGCCATAGTACTAGCCGTACAGCGATAGAGACATTACCTTCTAGGACAGAAGTTTATTGTGAGAACAGACCAAAAAAGTCTGAAGTACTTACTAGAGCAGCAGGTCATTCCAGAGGAACACTTAAAGTGGGTTGCGAAGCTATGGAGCTATCAATTCGACACTGAATATAAACCGGGCGGCGAGAACAAAGCCGTTGATGCCTTATCAAGAATGGGGGCAGACACCGTCCTATCAGCTCTTACAGCAATGTGGATGAGTGATATGAGCTCTCTTCAATCCGACATTGTTGTTGACCCCATATTGGGACCTATACTTCGAAGAATTCAACAAGGAGATCAAAATTGTGGTGGATACAGCTTGGTTCGAGGGAATTCGATGTACCATAACCGGATAATGATACCTGCACAGTCACCTTTGAAGGACAAACTATTGGCTGAGTTCCATGGAGGTGGAATAGGGGGACACTCAGGGGTGCTTCGAACCTTTCACAGGCTAGCACGGGAGGTATATTGGCCAAGAATGAGGAAGGATGTGCAGGTGTACATGGCAGGTTGTGCGTGTGTGTCAGCAGAATAAAAACCAAGCCTTATGTCTGGCCGGACTGCTGCAACCTTTTCCTATACCCCAGCAGGTCTAGGAAGATATCTCACTAGATTTTATTGAGGGGTTGCCGAATTCAGATGGTTTTGATTGTATCATGGTATTAGTAGGCCGCCTAACAAAGTAGGCGCATTTTATTCCCTTGAAGCATCCTTTCAATGCGCAAACGGTGGCAACTACATTTGTTAAGGAATCATCCGCTTACATGGGGTGCCCAGATCCATAGTCTCAGACAGGGACAAAGTATTTGTGAGTAATTTCTGGAAGGAGCTATTTAAATTGCAAGGCTCCTCATTGAAGTTCAGTTCGGCTTATCACCCACAGACCGACGGGCAAACGGAGGCCATGAATAGGAGTGTGGAGACATACTTGCGTTGTTTTACAGGAGATAAACCCAAGAAATGGGCCAAGTGGATTCCTTGGGCTGAATTTTGGTATAACACCTCTTTCCACTCAGCTATCTAGACTACACCCTTCACTGCTTTGTATGGAAGAGACCCTCCCCCCATTCTGCGTTATGAGGTGGGGAGTACACCTTTTGCTGCTGTGGATCAGGACTTACGGGATAGAAATGCCATTCTGGAAGAGCTGAAGTATCACCTCTAGCGTGCACAAACCAAAATGAAACGGCAAGCAGATAAAGGGTGTCGTGAGCAAACATATGCAGTAGGCAATTGGGTGTTTGTGAAACTCAAACCATACCGACATAGGTCATTGGCCAAGAGGCTGAATGAGAAGCTTGCCCCACAATATTTTGGCCCGTACCAGGTGGAAGCTAAAGTGGGAGAGACTGCCTATCGACTCAAGTTACCAGATTCAGCATCCAGTCACCTGGTTTTCCATGTGTCATGCTCAAGCCAGCAGTAGGGGATAGCATCCATGCACAGCCTTTCACCCTGGTCCTCTCGGCTGATATGGAGTGGAAGGTGGAGCCTGAGGCAGTTTGCAGCTTACGCTACAACCAGCAGGGAGCATTGGAAGTCCTAGTTAAGTGGAAGGGTCTACTGGAGTTTGAGACATCTTGGGAAGAATTTGATGTCCTGAACCAGCAACTTCCAGCTTTCCACCTTGAGGACTAGGTGAAGCTCCAAGGGGGAAGTATTGATAGACCAATCATTAAATTCACCTATGTTAGAAAAGGAAGGAAGGCTAGACCAGGGATAGTCGGGGCTGGATAATTAGGGAGGGGCATTTTTATCTCTGTCCTTTTTAGTCTTTTATGAGTATGTTATGTGGTTATGCCAGATGTCGTGTCATTGTTAGTATTTTCGGTTACAAGAGTGAGATTTGGGTAGAGGTAGGGGACAAAGAGGGATATATATATGGGACAGGAAGGTTTCGAGGGGGTCAGGGAAGGAAAATATTGTAAGGCAGAAGTCAGGACCTCGAATTCCTGACATTGTGGCTCTTGATAATCAAATCATCTCCTTAAATTTCCTGTGATTGCATTTCTATTGTAATAAACTGAGCGGGGTGCGGTCGAGAATAATTTTATTGAGAGAAAAATACAGGAAGTTCTATCAAAGTACAAATCTATTTTGCTCCACATTGTCTTACAGCTTGTTTGGAACTAATTAAACAAAGTGATTATATAATCACTTATTTTGGAAACTTTGTTTGTATAATCACCTTTTTTAATTAGCTCCAAACAAGGGCTCAGTACATGTCACAAGAAATAAGCCACATTCTTGATATTCAAAGACAGATGAAGGATTTCATGTCAAAGTTATGCTGAATCTATATAATTTCTGTCATGAACATTCTTTGGTGTATTTATTGTATAGTAACAATTAAATAATTTTAAAATATCAACATCAACCCATGTTATCCATTAATTTCAAATGATGTGACATATCACTTTTTACAAATTTTCAAGACTACTGCTACTTTTCATCCCAAATTACTATAACGTAACCCCAAACAAATGAATCAATAATAAAGTATATACCCAAAAATTTTCCGATCAGATTCATACCATGCATTAATTTACCAAACCCTATGTTAATCTAATAAGGTGAAACATATATACAAAATGCACATAAAAATTATTTCAAGTGGATATACATGTCTTTATTCACCATATTAGAAATTTAAGAACAATGTCTAAAATTCATCCCCAAAACAAGCTGTTCAAAAGTTCAATAAACCAAAAAGCATGTTTTGTCTTAGCACATGCAACAAAAAATGAACCAAAATCTCAATATTTAAAGACACATCTATGGTTTTAAGTCAAGGTACGCTGAACTTATAAAAATTTTGCCATGAGAAATTTTTGGAGTATCTATCAAAGGTTGAGAATTAAATTTTTTAATTTTATCAACATCAACAAAAAGTTTATAGTATGTTAATCTAACAACGCGAACTACAAATATAAACAAAAATGTGGATAAAAAAATATTTCATGAGGATACGCATTCATGAATTCATCATATTAAAAAATCTATGATGATCAATTTCTAGATTCTTTCCCAAAAACCAACAAAATTTAAATTAATCAAAAAGTATGTTTTGTAGAATTGCTTTTGTTGCAAGAAATGTCAATGGCTCTCTACTTGTGAAACAAAATAAACTTGTTGCAAGTCAAAAACAGGGCTCTTTTTCATTCTCAGCTGTGAAGATAAGAAGTCCAGTAAATATCGAAAATGACCCAAATGAAATTATAAACAAAGAGAAAGTAGAAGGGATAATTATTATTTTCCCTTCTAAGGTTTTAAGTTTTAGATAGGCAACCATGGTCTATGCATGGTGAAATCGCAATGGAAAGTAGATTAGGAAGTGGAAAAATGAAAAACCTAAACGAAAAGGAAGGGCAAAAGAAATATGAGGAAGAAGAATATTGGACAGACTGTTAGGTGAAGGAATGGAAATAGAAACAACTGAGAACATGCAAGGGATTGAACCTAAACATGTACAAGGAGTAGAGTCACCTATGTCAGTTGCCTGCTATGGAGTAGAGTCACCTCTGTCAGTTGCCTGCTATGTTTTCTTTGCCATGCTCTAATGTGTCTATAACATCAAATTGCTTATAGCATAGAACCATCAATAATATACCCAGCCACAGAGCGCTTGGACCTAGATCCACTCTTCTTGACATTTCCACAGCAAATTACCACAGGAACTGAGAATCCAAACTAGGGTTAATCTTAGCTTGTGCCAAAAAATATATACGATCAAGACTGAAGACCAGAAACTGACCCTACTGCAAATGAAGTTTTATGCAGTCAGGCACTACAGGGGTATTTAGACCACAACTAAAGCCTAAAGCAAAGCCTACGAGAGGGGGGGGAACCTATGCAATCAATACTCCATCTTTCAACTAACTGCAGAACATTAATAATTGAATAAATGGGATAGCAAATGCTGAAAATAAATATTCCAAATAGCATAGAAACAACCTACCAAGCAAATCTTCTGAAAGAATCTTAAGAACTCACTTGTATCCTATCAGTATCTTCAGATTCTACAGCTATCTCAACATTTTTGAAGTTTATAATATCATCCAGAGGTTCAGCCATAGATGCCTCTAACCCTGTGACATGAACTTCTTCAAATATGAGAATGAGGAAGCAAGGGCAAAGATGAATATATAGCTAGTAACTGATAATCAAATGTAGATATTACCTGCACTAGCTGCAGAGATTGGCTTCAATATTTCTCTAAAATGTCCTCGTCGTTGACCAGCATGTGATAGCCTGAAACAATGTAACGAGACTCAAAACAAATTTAAAACTTACTGAGTGCACCTCAGATGACTTGGGCCAACAAGTGCCAACTGTTGAGCTATCAAGCATCATATTGTGCATTCGTGGTGAAATGGGAAAAGCAGCACTGATGGAGTCGTTGGTTATTAAATTTGTACTGATGGGGCTTCTAAAGAATCACTTACTTCGTATAAAAATATTGGTGGCCACCCGAAAATGTTCCACTACTGAATACAGTGCCGGGTAAACTGTCGAAGCCACAAAGGGGCTGCCAAAGGAGACAGCCAAAACATTGATTAGAAAAAAAAAAACCTAAACAAGCAGCTGCCAGGTTGCCATATTCTTCGTTCTAGTTTCTAACTCATAGTACAAGTATTCGAGAACATGCATAAATCTCTTCAAATGCTGACAAAACTAAATGGAAATGACTACTGCGTTTTTCTATTCCCAAGTTCAGAAACCAAAAAAATAAAAAGTTTTGACAGTAGATGCATGCCTGTAAACTATAAATGTAGTAGAAAGTCCAATCCCATACCCATCCCACCCAACTAGCATGAACCCCTTCCCCCCTTCCCTTTTTCCCTTAGATCCATAAAGCTGTGGCATTACTACGTAGCTTGAGAACCCAGGCAACCAGGGGCGCTTTAGTATCAGCTTTTGGAGTTTGAATTACACATAGAATTTCGAGCATTTTAAATTCGTCTTGAATATAAATTAGCCAACAGAATAACATCTAAAGGAATCGTCAATAATTGTTGGATAGACAAATACGGAAATACCCAAGTCTTTCCAACTCACAGTCCAGATGTCAGAAGTAGCAAGCGAAACATCTACTTTCAATCATAGCGTTCACTCATGATTATTCGTTCCTTATTTGGATATTAAGAACATATCACTTACGCAACGTCGTAGTTTTAAGAGCTTATAATAAACTCTGGCAGAGTATCATTTCAGGTCAGAATCACATATAGTAACCACACGAACCCCCCCAAAAAAAAACTATCAAGAATTCTAAAACCAATCCGGTTGAACACGAACCCTAATTCTCTACGGGACAGAGATGTGTTTTAAATCAAAGAGCTGAAGAATCGCTAACTAAATTGATCCAATTTTAGACTCATTGAGACATACTGGATGGTGACATCGTATTTCTTTCCTACACACAATATTCAGCAAGTTTACGTGATATAACCCTAGAACTAGTTTCAAGAAGCACAAAAGATTCACTTTTTTTGTGTGTTGATAATTGACATTCTATGAAGAAATTAACATGAAGTAGCTACTCACGCTGAAAGTGCAGCGTCGTGACGAAGCCAGGAATAAACTTGGCTTTGAAGAAATTGCCGGCACCATACAAGCCATGGTTTCTGTCCCGCTAAGTTGATAGAGCTCCGTGAACGACCTCCGCAAACGCTGAGCAGCACTTGCCGTTTCTCTAGCCGTTAGTTTATTTTTGCCGATCTGTCCTCCACGTGATAAAATAAAACCACCGTATTGAATAATTTAATTGGAAAATTGGTTTGGAGACCATTAGAAAGAAACTTATAGTCCCAAACTCAGAATGGTCCAAAAATATTTAATAATACATACATAATTTATGTACATATATATAAATGATTATGCTAATATGTGTAACTAAATTGTGTAAAATATATTAATAATATTACCTATATACATATGTATATTTAATTCAAAATATACAAATATGTACAACTAAATTGTATAAAAGATACATATAACATTATCTATATGTACATATAAATTCTATACAAAGTATTTGGTATTAAAAGTAAACTAAATACCAAGATTGATTGACCAACTTTAAATAATCTGAGCTCAATGGACCTTAAATTAATTTTTACTAATTTAATTTCATTGAAGAATCATGTTACATTTTTTTTATTCTATCAATTTTAGTTATCGTTATTTAAAAACTAGTTCATTAATATTTATAAAGCATTAACCCTTGAATAAACTAAGGTACCCTTTGTAGTTGCATTCACTAAATCGCCGGGACATTCAAATTATGTCATTTTGTGTCCTTGGATATTTTGGGAACGAAAACATGACTTAAAATACCGAAACATTAAAAGAAAAAAATTTAACTCTAAAATGACATCTTTTTGGGACATTTATTGAGGGAAAAACCTAACTTCTACCCTACCATCCTACCTTGCCTCCTCTTTAGTTTTCTCTGACTATCAACTTTTCAAACTTAAGCTCTCGACAACACCACTCACTCACACACAACTCTTTCCTCTCTCCTTCGAATTCAATTCTAACCCATTCCATCCCTCCTCATCTCAGTGCATCAATGATGTCTAATTATGGTATTTGTTGTTCATCGATATGGGTTGAAGGTTGGTGATTCCATACAATTTTTACCTTCATTGTGTCACCTCTATTTGTGTTGAAGCAACACCATTGCCAAATCTACGTTCTTGTTGTTAGGCATTGAAGTTTCTATATATTCTAGTGCTAAAGGTCGATGAGGCTTGGTGTTAAAGCTTGAAGGTCATTGGTTTAAGGCTTGCAACAAGTCGGTAAGAATTTTTCCATTTTCAAAATTTTCTTTGATTTCAAATAGCAAAACTATTTATTTTAGAAGTTAAAAAAATATATGTTGAAGTAGTGTATTATGTTTAGGTGCTATGGTGTTAGTGTTATTTGGGTTGGCAAGGTATTGTTATGTTATTGTTGTTGTTGTTGTGATTTGTGTCACTAATGTTATTATGGTGTTGTGGTCGACTTAGAATTGCTAAACATTCATTATGAGTTGCTGTGTGGTGATATCTAATATTGATGTTGTGGCATTGTGGTATTGTGGTGTTGCTAGTTGTATTTTTTTGGTGCTTGTTTCACTAAGATTGTGTTGTAATTTGTGAGTGTGTTATGGATTCTAAAGTTAGTAATAGTAATATAGATTCTATGAGTAACGACTCATCTTCTACGAATGTAAGTGATAATCCTTTTTGAAATTATACTACTAGAGGAGAAAAAAACTAATGAATGGAAAACTATTTTTTGTACTTGTAATTTTCATAATCAAACGTAAGGAAGCTATATTAGGGTGATAACTCATTTGTTGAATATTCCTAGTAAAGGTATTGCATCTTGTAAGAACATGAAGATGGAGGATAAGATTGAGATGGCAAATTTAGAAAAATAAGCTTTTAAAATTGTTGAAGACATGCTACCAAATGATGTGCTTTTACCTCGCTTAAGTGGTTGTAATTCAAGAATAATTATGTTTTTTTTTAGAAGAGATGATTAAATGAGATGAATCCTATAGAGAAATATTTTAGCAATCAAATGAGCTCTCAATTAGATGCATTAATTAGTATAAATCTTTTAACTAGTGGTATTGCATTTAATTTGGATTTACCATCCGAAGAATAAGTTGTATCTACTTAGATCAAAGATCAAGCAAAAAAAATGCCTATTCCAAGGCAATACTCAAGTCCTTCTTGAATTTCCTTTAAAAAATATCATATAAAAAGGCAAAAACGGTAATAACAATTACAAGCTCAATATTGTGGAGGGAGATGAAGAAGAGGCTATAAGAAGGATTAACCTTGAATTGAAAGAATGTAAAGTTTGAGTAAGAACAAATCAAGAACTAACACCACTTCCGCCCAATCTTAGTTTCCTACACTTACATCAAGTGCTTGGGGGTCAAGTTAAGGATAATTAGACAATGAAAGAGTAAGGAACTATGAGAAAAAAAAATGAGGAGAAGAATCAGTTTCAACAAAACATGCAACAACAGCTATTAAAAATGACCATGAGCCAAAAATGTGGCTTCCAAACAAAGTCTAAAGATAAGGTAAGAGTGAGGGAAATGGATGGTAGATGTAGAGAATTTCCAAGGAACAAAGCCCATAAAAAACCAAGAAAGATCATGTAACACCCCCCAATTTACAAAACTAAAAGCATACACGATCAAGAAAAATGTGAAAGTTATAACTGATATCAATGGTATTACCACCACATCTAGTGCAAGTAGACATCGTTATTCTACTTACACTAGATACTAAGGTTCAAACTTAAAATAGAAACCAAAACAAAAATTTCAAAAAATTCTTAATATAATAGAACACCATATGAATAAAGTTAAGTAACATTGTCGTAAGTAGTTAACAACACGTCGGTAAATTAAATATCTCTCCTACATTTAAAACCTTTTTTTAAATCAAAACACCATAAAAAAAAATAGAACTCCAAAAGCAATAATAACTCTATCTACTTGCCCCACAAGCATGTGTCAATTATCAAGTATGGTCACAATCTATCTGCACGAGACTATTTACTCGCTATTATATCATGGATCATCACATTCCTATTTAAAATAGTAACAAGTTTGATAGAAAAATAGCTAAATAACCCATTATTTAGAAGAAAAAATAATGTCATGATTTATAGTATCACTAAAATGCATCTGTAATACCCTGGTTTTTATGAACTATAAATTTTTAGTTACAGAGTTAAGCACAGAAGCTAAAATAATAAAAATGAAGGGTGTTATCGCCATACTTGGTACAAGTCCGAATTCCTCTACCATTCTCGTACCAAGTGCCAAGGCTAAAATCATTATCCTGCTTGTATTTTTAACGTGATTAAGAGAATCAAAAAGGAAGGAGAAAGGATAATTATTATTCTAGATAAAAGCAATGCTAGCCGTTTACAAAACTTAAAGGGAGAAAATACATAAGGGCACAGGCATCTAAAAGACAACTGGAATTAAATATACCAAAAGACACACGATAGCTCTCAAACCAAACTACCAGCATCAACTCAACCTAGAAGCTGAACCGCAAACACTACTATCCATTAAATAGGTAGGAGCCCATGAAAATAATCCTTTAATACAACGTACTAAGCAGCCCTTCATACTAAACTAAAATGAAAAAACAACATAGAACATATGTAAGACGTCACAATAGTACATAGTATAAAACATCAAAATTATACATACATCAATTTAAATATGAGGATCATTCTTGTACCACATACCATTGAGGTCATATACTAGGCATACTTGTTCGTCTGAAATTAATCGAAGTTTACCAATGGAACATCCAAGAGATGCTCTTTACAGTATAATTAGAAACAACATCAATCCAAAAACCAACATAGAACACATGCAGGGCATCACCATAGGCCACATATTTCATTATCATTTCCAATAAATCTTATAGTATAGGTAGGCTCACAAGCACAATTTAATAACAACTCATCGCATCATAGGTAGGCATAAAGGCAGCTATCGAACCATAGATAAGTACAAAGGCTACTACTGAAATATAGGCAGGCACAAAGGCTACTACCAAACCATAGGTAGGTACAAAGGATCCTACCAAAATACAGGTAGGCAAAAAGGATCCTACCAAAACACAGGTAGGCACAAAGGCTGCCACCAAAACACGGGCAGGCACAAAGGCTCCTATTGAACCACAGGTAGGCACAAAAGTTACTATCAAAATCCAATAATCCGTAAATTGAATAATCTATCAATCCATTTCATTTTTATTTACTTGATGGGAGATCACATTGAACCTAGAGACACTAAGGTAATCTGGTCATACTAGCACACCAAGGCAGCGGTATCATATCAACTATCAATCCAAGGATGTAAATTTACACTATTTATAGTAGTACATAAAGGTAATATAGTACCCTACTGACAATGACATCTGATCCATAAGTATGCATACTCCCATCAATCCGGAGAACATAATAGAGTAAGATATAGGCCCTAGCTAGGGCAAGCAGAAATCCAGAGTCAATTGTGGGATAAACCATGTCTTTAAGGTAGCAATCCCTAAAGAGCCACCATTCCTGATCTCGATGTATGTCACTTTAAGTATTAGTATTTAATTAAATGATCACGAAATTGCACATAATCACATAGATCTAATTTTCATACTTAACCTTTTTACTCATTTTTGATTGTTCCAAGACAACCATAATCAAGATAATTACCAAGGTCAATCATAAAAAATATACTATGGTCATCTTAGGCTTAATTATTTACTTATGGGTGCATTAGGTCAAAAATAACAAAAATGCCACTAAAGTCAAAATTACCACATTAACTATAACAACCCAATTTTACTACTATTTTTGTTTTACAACGAAAGTATATAAGTAAAATATTTCGTAATTGACATAAGTTTGGTTTACCCAACCATCCTTGCACCAACCAAAAAGTTAAAATATTTAAAGTAACATAAGAAAATTAAAAATGAGGGCAATATTTATAATACAAAAATGCATTTGGAGTTGAACTCCGTGTTATAATAAACAAAATATAAACTAAGGAATACCATGGATCAAGAATCCAAAAAGGTATCTCGATAAATACAACTACCGGATAATATTACTCTTCACCCAAACATCCGGTACAGATAAAGTCATTCATCCCTACGTAGTGCATTATAGGCAGCATAGTCATCTAGATAATCTTCTGAGACCTACACGTAAGAATAAGGGTCTCCTACTCGTGGAAATGAGCAACACCCATAAAACAGGTAGTTAGTACTCTACGTACTGATCAAGGGAACAATACTATTGAAGCAAGGATATAATTAGCACATGCTTTTCAAAACAAATGATAAGTATAGGGGCAAATAAAAGAAACACCTCATAAGATAGATAATTATACATGTCCTTTTATTAGATATAATTAATTTTCATTCTTTTATATACGCTGAGTGCAAGAACCCCACTATTCTTAAACTAGTGGAACGGTATGAAATACCTTATCATGAACAACACACCTGAGCCTTTATTATCATCTTGTAGAACAAATCTAAAAACATCACCTTATCAGGAAAGAATGATCTTGAGCCACTATTCTCTCTAGTGGAGTGGAATATATATAAAAACAACACCTTATTCCTAAATCATGTATTCTGCCACTTTAAATCATTAGTGTCTTTTTCATAGGTTATACTATTATATATTTTTTTCACAATGAGTAGGGAGCCACTATTCTTAATCTGATGGAATAGACAGAAATACCTTCTCGGGATAAAATGCTCTAGGGCCACTATTTTTTCTAGTGGAATGGATATTAAGAACATTATCTTCTCATAATAGAACGCTCCCAAGCTGCTATTATTGATGAGTTCATATTTTGACACATTTTATACCTTTATAATCTTAGTTTTTGGTAGTTTATTTATCTAATATAGGGGAATAATTGTTGTTTTATGCTTAAGTGGTAAAAATTATATAAAAATTATTATTTGAGCTAAAATGACATAAATTAAGTAAATTTAGAGTAAAATATTATTTATTAATATTTATTGAATTTTATTTTGCAGGTTTATAAAAAAAAAAAAGATTTCGACCTTTGGACCAACGGCCAAAGGCCGAAGGCCCAAAGGCTTGTAACAAAACTAAACCAAACGAGCCGTCAAGCCGGACAGTCAGCAAAGAAGGAAAAGAAAAGTCAAAGAAGGAGACTCAGCGCAGGGCTGACATGGGCGATCAAAGCACAAAACAAAAGAAAAAGAAACGAAGCTGGCCGAAGGAGGGGCCACAAGGACGTAGCAGGGCTGACGTGGCAGCCGCATGAAAAGAATGAAAACACAGCCGCCGCATGGAGGAGCCATCAGGCAGCACGAAAGTTTATAAAAAGCAGAGACGCAAAGACGACGCGGAGTGGGCGACAGAGCCTTCAAAGGCTCGGTCAAGCGCTGCAGGCCAGAACAGAGGTCGAGAGCCTCAACAGGCTCGGTAGGGCGCGTCACAAACGCAAGGACGATGCGCAAAGGACAGCCGCCGCACGGAGTCCGAGGCAGCAACCAGTCAGGAACGAGCAGCAGCCGCAAGTCAGCCAAGAAAAAAAGAAAAAGAAAAAGAATATTGCAGGGTAATCCAAGACCGAGAAGGAAGAAATTTGAGAAAGAATTTAATACCCAGTAGAATTTATTTCAGATAAAATTAATTTTTATCTGAATAAATTATAAATATTTTATCCAAAATTAATTCCAGTTATTTCTTTTTCTTATTTTTAATTTATATTTTAGATATATATTTCTGTGTAATTAACTCTTTAATTATGGCCGGCTGATTATTTATTGTTAGGGAATGAATTGAAACCCTAGATTATGATTTGAATTATAATTTTATTTTCTTTGTTTCGTGAGATTGTTTCTTGACTCTATATTAATTTTTATCGTTTATATATATAATTCTGTCAAGTATAGTTTATTTGGTGCATGCCTTGTTCTGGTTCCTCATAAGTGATAGTATGTATGATTATTTGCCTGCGAGGTGGCCATCTAAATATACTAGAATTTATGTGTATAAATTGCAGCTAGGTTAGATAACAATTCACCTAATCGTTTTGTTATTCTAACCTAAATGGTAAAACATTTCGATACGTGTGGGTCAAGGATAGGAAATATAGCTAGACATGCGTTTTGTACTAGTCTGGGTACTTAGATTGACAGCCTTCCACTTACACTTAATGCATTAAATCTAGTTAAATATAGGAGCCGTTTGTTGCTGCTATACTGCTAGTATTTAATAGGGTTAATATAGGCACGTGGTCGTATTAATTAATTAAGAGAAGTAATATAAGGTGTATGGACCTGCGTTTGGTGTGCAACTTGGTCGATCTCTTTCTCACGATTAAAGGATGACTTAGAAATAAATATTATATTACGACCTAATCTAGTGGTGGATTTTGATTTCCCTAACATATTTCTCATATCTGCGGGTTTCCCATTATTTCCCATTATTTTTATTATTATTAGTTTATTTTATTTTATTCCTTTATTATTTTATTATTTTGATAAACCCCCATTAGTATTTTTCTTATTCATTTATTTTGTATTATTTAGGATTTTTATTTTTAGTTTTAGTTTCATTTTCAAGCTAGTTAGATAGAGGTGAGCCCTCTCAATCCCCGGCCTAGAACGATACCCTTATTTACCAGTGCTACAATTGACAACAAGAGGGTTTAAATTGCGTGCCGGCTACGGTCACACCAATTATCCTCGGTGGAATGGATATAAAAATACCACATTGGCCCTACTCACATATTCTTTCACTTTAAATGATTAGTATCTTATTCATGATTGTTTCACAGGCATCGAACACATTGAAGCAGATAAACATAGGTCAAAGTCCTTAATCTTCTCAAACCCTAATTATACACTCTTAGCATTCATCTCCCGTATTGATTATTCAACCACTAATTATAATATATCATTCTCGAATATCATCACTATTATTATACCCGTAATTCATGGTCTAACTCCCATGTGGTACACATATAATAATAGTCTTATCTCAAGGTATTACTCACAGGATTACCGAAACCCTTATTTCACAAGTGGTTATAATGCTTCCCATAAGACTCGTATGATTACTAAATTCAATATACATTCCTATAATGCCAACATTAGTAATATATCCGGAACTATGGATTTACTCTAGGGTTTTACACATGGAATGTTAAGATTATCATTTTAGGTCATTATACCCTAATTAGACCATTATTTTATTTGAAAGGACCCCAAAAAAAACAATAATAATTCTAAAATATTTCTCAAGATATCATTATCATATTTTAATCTTCCAAACACATTACAATACCAGAAATTCCTCATTAACCTATAATTACCAAAATACCCGTAAGGACAACCAATAGCCTTTATTTTATATAATCTTGTACCTTCCACACACATTATTTTTCAAATCCACGAATCATCATCATACCTTATAAATATGCTTATGTCCATTTATCATAGCTTATTTAGCCCATATTTCATGCCATAAAATATATTTCCTACAAATATGTCATTAACATGACAAAATCATATTCATACATCTTACCCATTATCACTTTCTTCAGACATAATATCCATATCATCACAACATATCACGATCAACATATATTAAATCATACAACAAACATATCATGAAAAACACACATAATCATACAAGCAAATAACATAAAAATCCTAAACATCAACTAGTATCCTTACCAACTAGGATTCCAGGTTTTAAGCATATAATCCTAGACTTCCTCCTTCAAGATTACCAGAATACCACCTACGAAACATAATAAAATCCATAGTTAGGCTTAGAGGGTATAGCCGAGGGAGAAATTAAGCTAAATAGGGTAAAAATAAAAATATCTGTAGTCAAATAGAAGCTTGAGATGTGTGGATATGTAGTATTATGTGTGGTGGAGATATAGTAAAAAATTGGTGGTGTTTGAATAAGGTTTGGGAGTAAAAATAGGGGTGTGCGGCCAAAAATGGGGGCTACACGGGTGTGCTACAGGCAGTGCATACCCTGTTCAAGAGTTAGGATTGCGCACATCTAGGTGGTGCGAAGTGGCACAGTCATGCTCGATCACTGGCAAATAGGTCACGAGTCAAAAAGATGCACATGGGTGTGCGTCTGGGTAGTGCGAAAACGGAGAGGGTGCACGTGTAAGCTATGCTGGGTTGCATGAGCATGCGATAGGAAATTTTAGTGTTGTACGCCCGTGCTTGAGGTTGTGTGCAAGCATTGCATTTCTCAATAATGTAATAAGAGAGAGGAAGAAGAGGGAAAAAGAGGCGGTGGTTGGCAGCGATGGCCTGAAACGGTGCTAAGGAAGGTTGGGGTGGCCCTGGGTGGTCGATCCACGAGCATTGGGTAGTGTGTGGTGGTGCATAGTGGTGATGGTGGTGGAAAGGGTGGGTTGGTAGAAAAACAAGGCAGTAAAAGGAAGAAGAAGAAGAAGAAGAAGAAGAAGAAGAAGAAAAAGAAGAAGAGAGGAGGAAGGAGAAGAAAGGAAGAAGAGGGGCTCAGGGTAGTGGGTCTTTGACACAAAAATGGTAGAGTGGATGCCAAACAAAAAGGAAAAAAAAAAGGAGAGTGTGGTATAAATAAATATATATACACACATATGTGTGTGTATGAGGCTTGAACGGTGGAAAAGGAAAATAGGGGGAAGAAGGTGTGCGAGCAAAGGTGCAGGGGGGTGGTGTAGGTCACGAGGGGTGTGTGTGTGTGCAGGTTGGGCAACAGGGATAGGAGAAGAAAAAATTTAGTGATGGATGGTTGCAGGAGATGATGGGAGATGGTGCAAGTGGAGGGAAAGCATAAGCTAAAAATGTAAGTTGCAACAAAATTCAACTATTGCGGCTAAGGTGACGGCAGATGGAGAAGAAAGAAAATGAAAGGAAAAGGAAAAGGAAAGGAAAAAAGAAAAAGGAAAAGGAAAGGTTTTGGATTAGTTTTAGATGATGTTGGATTAGCTAAAATAGATAGGATTAGTGGTAAATTTTTACGGATTTAAGATTGAGTTTCAAAATAAGGTTTATTTGGGGTAAAGATTTGAATTCAGTTAGGGTTTTAGGATTAATAAATTAGTTAAGGCTAAAAGTAAGATTTTTTCAGGATTAGAGTCAAATTAAGGTGTTAATGGTACAATATTAGGCTAAATTTGTTTAGGGTATTATATTAACATCCTCTTTAATTACCAAATCTATTTTATTTATTAAGTTGTCATGAAAAGGCTAAAACATAATAATTAATCCAATTTGTCCAACAGTTACATTACCAGATAAGCCAACTGACTAATTTGCCCTTATTCTATATTTTGCATATAAAACCCTTTCATGTGTATCTAATATATCAATGATCACATAATCTCATACTTACAATATATAATATACATTAAACATATTGGTTATGGTAAAACTCATAATACATATAAAATAACCAAATTGCCCCTAGTGTATCCATGGTTAATATTACATAGATAGATTTAAGCATACTCATCCTATCATTTTTCACGCACATATCATACATAATTAAAGATCATTGTTACCATACTTTTGTCCCTGAAATATTTTACATATGATAACATGTTATTGTTGCAGATTTTCATGATATAACAGATAATTACAATTTAACAATTTATGCTTAACATATCTCAACACAAAAAACCTAATATGCTATCATTCCCAATTTAGCATTTTAATAGAGTACAACAGTTACCTAAATTCCATCAAAAAGGCAAAAATAGCGGTATTTTAATAAATACTATGAGATTCCGCTAATCAACTTTCGTACCTAAAAATAATACTAAAATACCAAATCAATATTTCAAATAATAAAATAATAATTATAATAATAATATTTTTTTCTTTCTAAAATTACCAAAATACTCGTTCATATACATAATAGTACCAAAATTAACTTAAAATCCAAACATAACTCACACTACATGCGCAATGTGAGCCATGTGCACATGGGGGGGAAAGGGTGGAACTGGCCGGTTGGCTGGGTGAGTTATGGGGAGATGGTGGTAGTGGTAGAGACTAGTGGTGTAACACCCCAAAATTCACTAAATGTTTTTTAAAAGCGGAAGGAATTAAAATAGAAATACTTAAAACTTGTGAATTTTGGGCATGTTACCGCCACACTTAGTACCAGACCAGTTTTCTCCGACCGTTCCAGTACCAAGTGCTAAGGCTAAAGAAAAGATTAACAATCAATTACAAAATTAATACAAGCTAAACTTCAAATAATCATTAAACGGTTATAAAACAAAATCAGAGTACACATCAAGAAATGGAATTCATTTCAAAAAGAGAATTAAACGTACAACCGATAAAAGGTTCATTAAAATACTCAATCGAGTAATGAATCATAAAATGGTAAATACTAAACCAAAGAAATAACAAAAGGAATGAAATCACGTAAAGAATTAATACGGCCACAACACTCTCGAACTCAAGCCAAACATGCTCAACACTCAGCCCCGGCTGATGGCTCGCCCACCTACACAAGTCAAAAGGGCATGCTACTCATGGGAATGAGCAGCACCCATGAAAAGGGTGATCAGTACGCTACGTACCGAGTAAGGTAACCAAGCACTAAGGCCAACACATAAGCACATAAAATCATGCATAAGAATAAAACATAAAGACCATCATCATATTATAATATCGACCAATCATTCGGGTACATACATAAAGGCCCAATCATAGTCCAGAATAATTATTTAATTAATCTTTTATCAGAATTCGATACACATCATGTTTTATATCAAATCCATGCGAGTACGGAAGCCCCCACTATAATAGCCGGTGGATCGGAGGCACATAGGTTATCATACTGTAACACCCCCAAATTTCACTCCTGAAAAAATTTTTTTTGAAAGAATAAAGCGGAAGCTAGGAGCGAATTTGGAAAATGTTACCGCCACATCTAACACAAGATAAATGTCAATCATCTATCTCATGTTAGATGCAAGGCTAAAACCTGTCAAACAATTAAATCTGAATTTTAAAGCATAACAGCGTTACGAGAAATTAAAAGTCAATTACAAAATCTTTAAAAACTTAAATACAATGCTTGCAACTTCCAAAGGAGAATACAATTAAACAAACAAATCCCGAAGGATAATTATCCGGATCGCCTACTCACTCGAGTCAAGCCTTCCACCCCAAAACAGTATCCGATCTTAAACCTGCACAAGAGGTCTGCTCCCCACCATCGGTGGATCATCACAGGACCCATTCAACCAGTGTAGTATCAGTACGGGTCCAATACTGAGTAAATCCCACTACCCTACCTTATGGAAGAGACGTAAACTATAACATCAAGTGCACATTAAATTATGATACAATACGTTGATACAATATTACGCATACTCAAACCCACATCACAAGTCCGACCATACACATATAATAACATGCGAAACATATGTAATATCTTAAACCGATAAGAGATTTAGATAAACCAACCAGGCATTTATGGACAATGCCGAACCAAACCAATTGGGCATTTAGCCTCGCAGACATTACTTAGGGACATGTCCAGCCCCGAGCATTACTTAGGGACATGCTCAGCCCCGATCGAGTAGACTCATTCTTTAGATCTCTGGTAAATATAGTCGATTCACATCATAGTCTTTATCAATTCATGTGAGTGCGGGAACCCCACTATTATAGCCGGTGGAACGGTCATGAGGGTCATGCCCTGCCACTATTTTAGCCGGTGGACCGGTCATGAGGGTAACATACCCTGCCACTATTATTCGCCGGTGGACCGGTCTGGCCCCGACTCACATGATGTTTCACTGTAATTACTTCGTATCTTTCCAAGGTCTTATCGTTATTACGTTCGGTTTGTTGAGCACGGAATCCCCCACTATTATAGCCGGTGGACCGGTCATGAGGGTAACATACCCTGCCACTATTATTGCCGGTGGACCGGTCATGTAGGGCACCCCGGCCCTAGCCACTATTATTCGCCGGTGGATCGGTCTGGGTCCGGCTCAACATCTTTCTCTTTAAGTGATTAGTGTCTTAACATATCTTATTTGAAAGAATTGCCCTTGACATGCATGGCTAACTATATCCACACTTATCCTCCTAGGAGAGCCTGTCCCATATCTTGGGACTCTTGCGCCCCTTATCATACCTCGATATCCATTCCCCTTTACACTTACACATAATGAAAGCCAACTCTTAAGGGTGTGGGTTGAAGCCCAACACCTTGTGAAACCACACTCTACCCACTATTCCTCTCTAGGGTTTCCCTTGAAACCCTAATTGGACCTATGTGGTCCAATTTCCTCTTGCCTTACTACCATTAATTCATTTATCGTCAAACACCCCATCTCTTTTAAGTTCAATCCCAAATCAATCACTACTTTCTCCCAAAACCCTAATCGGGTCCCTTATACACCCTTACACCAACCTACGTATTATTTTTCATCCCAAGTCTCCAAACACTCCACAACTCTCCCCTTAGCTAATTTACACTTTAATACAACTTTTCTCACGTAACGATCATCCTCATGCAAGTTTTATCCAACCCATGCAAACTCTCGAAGTTCCCATGCAAACCCTAGAATTTTCCATGCATAACTCTCATCCCTTATTCAATTTGGTCAACCTCATACCCCTCTTTAGCAACTCACTTCCCATTTATTTCTTTTTATCCTTTCATATCCATGTCATAATAATAATCACCCTAGCATGCATGTCCTAGAGGGTTGCATCATGCCACAACACACCATAATCACCACATATGGATATCACATTCATATAATAAGAAAAACACATACCACACACCTTAACTCCAAGCTGCGCTACGCATAAAACACGTTAAGGACAATCAGGTGATACACAACAGGACATGATATATATGTACGAAGCATCCAAGGCATACAAGTCACATAACACGTAGGGACATTAGTCACATCCTCACGAAACACCCATAAGTGGAGGTAAGTAGAAACTTACCTGGATCCGAAGCTAGCTAAGCAAATTGAGAAAGAGGGAGAGCTATCGAAGGCTCAACAATCCACGAGAAAGTTTTCCTAGATCGCCGATAGAAATCGGAACTAGGTTAGAAACTATTTTATCAATCAATAATTCACATATTCAAATTAAATAAACAAAAACGAACAAAAACGATCTTTCTTAGAAAATTTGTCCAAAACTTAGGACTTAAAAGCATAGCTCTATTAAGATTTGAAATTAAAAATAAATCCAAATGGATTAATACAAATACCACTTAGGACATTGCAAATTAATTTGGAAAGCTCAAGAAAGAATAATCGATTATAAATTAATTTATCGAAAATGACTTATTCATTAGGTTTTATAACTAAATAGGTAAACCGACAATTTATATATAACTAGATCCAAACCGATTAGATTAAAACATAATTTAAATGATTTAAAACCCAAAGACAGAAATCGATTAAATAAAAGACGCACAACAAAAATCAATTTGTAAAACACTCCCCGAAGATTAGGGTTTTAGGCCCGAAAATACAATTCAGTTGAATTCTATTAATTTAATCAAATTGAATATTTAGATATGCAATTAAACACATTTTATAACATATCAAATAATCAATTGATCAAAATCAATAAAGGAAATACCCAATTCAGCACAATTAGGGTTTTTAAGCCCGAAACGCAAACCCGATCAATTATTGCCAAAACATATAAATTGACGGTTCGGAAATGTAATTAAATATATCCTAATATAAATTGTATAGTCAATTGAATAAAACGACCCGGTTACATAATCCAATTTAGACCCGCAAGAGTTTTAACCTAAAAATCCAATTCCGGTCAAATACGCACAATTTTCCCAAATCAACACTTCTAATATGAAATTAAATACATTTCAAACGATATTGTAAAATCAATTGAGCGGAACGACTCAATTACGCAACCCAATTTCAATACACACGAATTTTGACCTAGAAATCAAATTCCGATTGATTCTGCATAAATTTCTCAAATTGACGGTCCCGACATGAAATTAAATACATTTTAAAACATATTGTGAAATCAATTTATCCAAAATCGCCAAATTGGACGGATCCGAAAAAAATTTGGGCATAACCCGGCCTAAAATTCAATTTTCCAAATTTCAACACAAACCATACAATTAATATATCCTAATCAATCTTACAGCACATATATACATTATTAAACAATTAATTTAGCTTATCACAAGCTAAATCATACCCAATTAATTAAATATATATATTAGGGTTTCCAGAAAATTATACCAACAAAAATCAGTAAAAATCGGAGCAAGGAGGGTCGGGGAAGCTTCGCTGGAGGTCGAACAGTGCTCGCCGGTGCTCGACGGTGGTCGCCCGAGCTCGCCGGTGGTCGGGCGGTGGCGCGAGCTGTGTGGCCTGCTGCTACCGTTGTCGCCGCCCGATTTTGCTCCGCTGCGTTGGCTGCTGTCGCGCGGCTTTAGCTGCTGCTGCTGCGGCGGTCGGTTGTGGTCGGCAGCTGGAGGCCGACGATCGACGAGGGAGGAGCAGGGAGGAGGAGCTGGGGAGATGGAGAGGCGCGAGGGGGGGTCGGCTAGGGTTAGGGTTGCGGGAACAGGGGGTCGGGACTGGGAAAGATAAGGAAAAGAGAGAAGGGGGTGGGGGGTCCCGACAGGTTGGGCTTCTTTTTTTTTTTCTTTTTTTTTTTTGAAATCACATGTAAAATAAAAGACCAAATATTTAAAAATTATTATCGGAAGACTTTATCTAAAATTTATTAAACGAAAATTATTTTCGAAACGATCAGAACACTTAAAATAAATAAAAAGGTTATATAAAGAATTTCATAAACATTTTCGGAATAATTTACTAATGAACATAAAAATTTATATTATTTACGGAAATACATCATAAGACCCCGAAATAATATTTAAAAACATATAATAAAATATTTAAGTCAAATTCTAATAAACCGAGACTAATTTTAATAATTTCCAAAATCGGTTTTCCGCAAACTAAAAAGCATAGAACGGAAGAAAATTAATTTCAAAAAGAAATTCTCAAATAAGTTCCAAAAATATTTTTAATTTAAACTTCCCGAAAATATTACATTCAATTAATTAAAACGTCGATAAAATATTACTTCCCGAAAATGATTAGTTACAGTCAATTATAAATTCAAAATCGTCAATAAATTCATAAAACAAATTAAAATTAGAATGATTAATTGTTTACATCAAATTATGCTAATAAAATCATTAAACTTAATAAATGTGGATTTTAAAAATTCGGGGTATTACACATACCCTAACCACTATTATAGCCGATGGATCGGATACACATAGGACTACGCGTCCTAACCACTATTCCTAACCGGTGGATCGGTTGGCTCCGGCACGCATGGTGTTCCACTGTAAGTAATTAGTATCTTTTAGGTATTTTAGCAAAACTCTGGTTTGCGGTTGTTGAGCTCGGGAACCCCCACTATTATAACCAGTGGATCGGTTTACGCATAGAGCATCCTACTCTAACCACTATTATAACCGCTGGATCGGTCACACATAGGATAAAAACCCTAACCACTATTCTGAACCAGTGGATCGGTTGGTCCCGTCTCAACGATCTTCCACTTTAAATAATTAGTATATTAAGTATCTTATTCAAAGCTTTCACCCTGGACATGCATAAGTCATCACACATCACAAATCATAAAATTCCACCCTCATAATTACACTTTAATTACCACATGCACATGATAATACAAAAACCCTAATCAGCCACCGCGGACCTCAATTAACCACAACAAACCATAGTTAACCACTCTAATCCCTATTTAACCTTAACCACCATAATTAGCCACTCCACGCCTTAGTTAATCATAACAACCACAATTGTCCACTCCATCCCTAGTTAATCACAACAACCCAAAGTTCATTACTCCAAACCCTAATTTCCGTCCAAAATAGTTCAACACCTAAATAACACTTATATTACCTTCCTTACATCCCAAATTAACTTTCCATACGTAAATTTCATACCCATGTAGACATTAATGTCCCCATGCAAACCTTCGAACCTTTTTCATGCAAACCCTAAGATTCCACGTGAAACCCAAATTCAACCATGCAAACTCTAATACCACCATCCAACCATCAATGCCAACATGTAAACCCTAATACCATCAAACAACTATAATTACCACCATACAAACCTTAGTAACATCATACAAACCCTAATACCACCATGCAACCATTAGTACCACCATCCAACCCACGATTCTGCCATATAAAACCCCAAATTCAATCCATAACAAAACCCAAGATTTGTCCACATAATAAAATTGATTAGATTCTCCCCTTTCATAACCACAATTTAGATTCCCCCATACAAGACTATAAGTTAGATTCTCCCACATAAAATCATAAATTAGAATCTCCCAAGAAAAACCATAATTTGGATTAATTGGATTCCCCCAAACAAATCATAAATTAGATTCTCCCAATCAAATCATAAATTAAGTTCTCCCATATAATATCATAAATTACATTCTCCCAAATAACATCATAAATTAGATTCTCCCTAACAAACCATAAATTCAATTCTCCCATATAACATCATAAATTATATTGTCTCCCACAAAACCCTACATTTCCCATTTTATTCTTCCTCTTATAAATCATTAAAATACTTAGGTCAACTCATATCTCTTGATCAACTTCTTTCTCCATCCTTATTTTTCATCCTCTTCCCCACACAACCACATCAACATTCTCACATGCATGTCTTACAGGATCACAACACATATCATCATACATAAATAATACACATCCCATATAAAAACATACTTCAACGCCACGTCATATCATATACGACATAATTAATAATCATAAACATATAATGCATAGCATATGAAGCACATCATGCATAGAAGCACACAATGGCCTTAGTAAACCCTTACCTGAAACGACACCGGTCTTGGAGCACGCTCCTACGCTTCCTTAGGGCTTTGACCAAATAAAATCATACTAATAAAATAACCTTAACAAAATTCTAACTTTGCTAAAGACATAAAAATAATAGAGATATTATAAACCTTGATAATGTAGGATTCAAGACTTTACCCTAATAATAATAATGATACTAATATAATAATATCAAAAATAATAAAACTACTATCAATGAGAATAAAAATAATAATAACAATAATAATAATAATAATCATAATAATAACAATAATAACATTATTAACAATACTAATGGTAAAATATTTGCATTAATAATAATGGAATAAGAATAATAGAAATTCGAAATATAAAATAATAATTATAATAATAATACTTATAACATATTAATATTAATAATAGTATAAAAGAAATAATAAGGGGAACAATAATAAAATCGAATTAAAATACAATAAAGCTTAAGCCTTCAACATAAATAATAATAAAGCAATAATACTACTAATAAATAATAATAAAACATATTAAGAACATAATTATTAAGAATAATAATAATGGTATTTAGATGCAAATAATTGTGATAAATTAAATTAAGGCTTATAATAATATGGAAAATGGTTGAGAAGGTCTAGGGTTCAACCTTAGGCTGGTGGTGATAGGCGGCACTGGCGGTGGTTCATAGCGGCGGCCGGAAAAATAGAAGAAAAGAGGAAAAGATGGATGTTGGGAAAAAGATAGGGAGAATTGAGGTGAGATAAGAGGTGTTTATGGTTTGCCAGGAGGAGAGGGACAAAATGATGGTGGTGATGCAGCCAAAGGTGGCGGCGCACGGTGGTTTAAGGTTTTGGGGTAAAAATTCCGGCAAAACGAGCAACCAACTTTGCACGGTTATGGAGGCCCGTGCAAGAAGAATCGAAGGTTGAAAATAGTTTGGTTAACTAGAGGGAGTTGCAGGGAAGAATTTTGGATGTGGAGGTGGCATTGAGGTTGACTAACGGCGGTGGAAAATGCGTCTGAAGATGCGGTGGCCGGCAACTCGGGCTTAGGGTCTCGGGAAAGAAAAACTCCAAAACTCCTACAATCAGGCTATTTATAGATTGTAGATGGTATAATATGGTGTTGAAGCTCGACAGGGAAGTATTAAGTGCAAGAATTTGGGTGGCCGGTGGCAGAAAACGGTCGCCCAACGTTTGGGTTGATTCAGAATTTCGCGAGGTTGGGGAGAAGAAACGGGCGAGATTTAACGTCCAATAATTATGCCAATTTATTCCTGGAATTAAGAGGAAGACAATGAGTCAAGAAACGGTCGGTATTAATCACCGTAGCCGGAGACACCATTGATGGGGGCGGGAGTTGCAGCAACGTCGACGGAGGAGAGGGGAGGAAGAAGGAAGAAGAAGAGGAGGTGGACCGGTCGGCCGGGGAAAGAAAAGAAAAAGGGGGAGAACCGGGTCGGTCGGCGCGGTGAGGGCGTCATTAAATGAAACGACGCGTTTCGGGAGTTTCGGGAGTAACACGGACGAAACGCAGCGCGTCGAAGACAAAAGAAGGGCGACGGTCGCGCGGGCTGGGCCGTGCCACAGAAGGAAGAAGGAAAGGGAAACTGGGCCGCGATCTGGCCCAGTTCGGCGAGAAGAAGAAAAAAGAAAAAGAAAATAAGAAGAAAGAAAAAGCAAAAAGGAAAAATTTAAGGTTTTGGGTTTATATAAATAAATTAGAATATTTTGGGTATTTAACATAAAATATTTATTTAATAAAAATATTAAATTTCCTTTTGAGGCTAATTTAGGGTTTTTTAAATATTTTCCATAAATTATATTTTAATTAGTAAAACACCCTAATTTTCTTCAATTAAATTATTTATAAAAATAATATTAATTTAAAACTATTTTCCCATTCTTATTTTAAATAAAATAATTTATTTAACTAATTTCCAAAATAACATATTTAATTATCCAAAATACCAAAATTTCTCTAGTAAAAATACTTACAAAATTCTTCTTAATTTTTCCTAATGAATTCCTTTTTATTTTAATAAAATTAATTAATTTAAATAATTTTTCTAATAAAATATCATTTAAATATAATTTATAAAATTAGAAATTTTTGGAGCATTTCAGGTGGTGGTTGGTGTTGGACCGCGGAGATGATGGTAGTGGCTCGGTGGGTTGGTGCAAAGAAGGAGTTGGCTGTCGGGAAGAGTGTCGAAGGGTGTGGTGAGGTGTAATCCCCCAAAAATTTAACCTATATTTTAATAAATGACTTTATTTGAAATAAAATTTGCTTGTAAAATTATTTATTTTAATTATTTTATGGATTTTAGAGTATATAAATTTGGATAAGATTATTTAATAAAGTAAATATAAATATTTTTCTAATTATCATATTATTTTTATTTAAATAAATCCCCAAACTAATATTTTGCCAACTTTATCCTTTTTAAACTAAAATATTAGATTAAAATAAATTAAATTATTAAATTAAATAATTTACCAAGAATATTATATTTTATGATTTTATAAATCAAATTAAATTATTTTTCCTATTTTTCCATTCTCCTTTTTGCCCTTTTTCCTTTTTCCCTCTTTCTTCTTTTCTTTTCCCTTTTCCTCCTCCTTGGGTCGTCCGCCTAGCCTGACCAGCCCCCCTCTCCTGCGCGCTTGGGCCTCGACCCGTCTATCTCATCCCCCTTCTCCTCCTCGCACGCCCGTCCCTCCAGCCCAGCTGCCCTCCTTTATTTTTTTTCCTGGACCGGCCGGCTCCCTTCTTTCCTGCGCCGGTCCAGCTGCCCGCCATCCCTTTCTTCTTCTCCTCCCTTCTTCTCCCACGCCCGACCATTTCTTCTGCCATGGTCGAGCATGTCGCCACCTGCAACCTAGCCACCACCTACCTCCCTCTCCCTCTCTCTCCTTCCCCGTCATTTTCTTTCTTTTTTTGAGCCAAAACAGCCATGGACCACAGCCCCGCATGCCCCTCTCCCTTTCCTTCTTCTTCCCTCTTTTCCCCTGCCACCTGCACCCTCTCGCCGGCCAGCCGCTACCCCCTCTCTTCTCCCTCTTCTTTTTCTTCATCTCTCAAGCCTTCATTTCCCCATTTTTTTCGAGCCCTACTCCCTTTCCCAAGCTCCCTCCTCTCTCCTTCCTCCTTCCCCATTTTCTCCCTCGGTTTTTTATCACCGCCGCCCGCCGCCGCTCGAACCACCAATCCCAACCCCTGCGCCGCCTCCTGCCACCACCTACTACCACCCTGCACCACCACGCCGCCCCTCGAGCCCTACACTCCCTCCCTTCTTGACCCCTTTTCTTTTTCTCCCCAGTTTTTCCCCTTACCACCGAGCCACCTGCAACCGTCGCTTCCACCGCCGTCCGGCCACCTCTGCCGCCACCCAACCCACCGTTCAACACCCTGCAACCCCCTCTACAACTGTCATGCCTTAGTTGGCCGAAAACAACTCTTGCACCCCTCCATTTTTCCCTCTCCTTTTCCTTCCTTCACAACTCCTCCACCTCTGTAATACCCCGTATTTATAAAATCCAGATTTATTAAGTTTAATGATTTTATTAGCGTAATTTGATGTAAATAATTAATTATTTTAATTTTGATTCGTTTTTCGGATTTATCGATGATTTCGAATTCATAATTGAATGTAATTAATCATTGTCGTTGCGAACCATTCTAGACAAATTCGTTCTGACAAGGATTTTATTATATTCTTATGATTTCGATATTCGGTTAAAAATATATATTCCCATTTTTCTCGTATTTTAATTTTTAATATTTTAAAATCGTTTTCGATTATAACTCCGTCGTGTGATTACGACTTTGTTTTGAAGTTATATTTTGTTAACGAAATATATTATTTAAGTTATAGAATTTCTGTTTAAATAGTTAAATTTATTTTAATGATTTTATCTGTAGAAAATATTTACGACTTTAAGTTTATTCATTTTCGGAAATCTTTAATATTTGGTAAGTTTTAAATTAAAAAAAAAATTTCGGAGTTTATTTATGAAATTCTTTCTGGAATTAATTCTCTTTCGTTTTATGCTTTTTGGTTTACGGAAAACCGATTTCGGAAATGATTTAAATTAGTTTTGGTTTATCCGAATTTGACTTAAATATTTTAGTATATGTTTTAAATAATTTTTCGGGGTCTTATAATGTATTTCCGCAAATAATATAAGTTTTTACGTTCGTTGGTAAATTCTTCCGAAAATGTTTCCGAAATTCTTTATATAGCTTTTTATTAATTTTAAGTCTTCGGATTCGTTCGAAATAAATTTTCGTTAAATAAATTTTATATAAAATCTTCCAATAATATTTTTATATTTTTAGTATTTTATTTTATGTGTATTTGTTAAAAAAAAACCCGCACCCCAGCCCCGACCGGTGCCCCTCTTTTCTTTTTCTTTATCTCTTCTCTTCCCTACCTCGATGCCTCTCCCGTGCGCCCCTATTCTGCAACCCTAACCCTAGCCAACCTCCCTCGCCTCTCTCCTCCTCCCTGCTCCCTCGCTAGCCGCCGCCTCCTCTCTAGGGAGGGCAACGGGGCGAATAATATCCGAAACCCGACGGATATCGAAATGGATAATGATAAACGGATATGGATACGGATATGGGTAATGGTGAAAAATATCCGGCGGATTCGGGTACGGATACGGGTACGGGGTATCCATATCCGTATCCGATGGATATCCGTTATCCATATCCGTTCCCGTTTACCCGTTATATATTTACTATTTTATCCTTAACTTTTTATATAAGAATAAGTTATAGTTAGAAATTAAATTGTCATTTTACATTTAACTTGGATTTTTTATATATATTTTTTATTTTTTAATATCAAAAAATAATTTTGTAGGTAAATTATATATATTATGACAGGTAAACGGGTACAAAAACGGATAAACGGGTAATTTTAATCCGTCGGATAACGGGTTTGATGTACCCGACGGATATCCGTCGGGTAACAATATCCGTCGGGTAACGATATCCGTCGGATACGGATATGGGTACAGTAACGGATATCCATGCGGGTACGAGTACGAATATGGTTATCAAATTTCTTATCGGGTTCGGGTATGGATAAGGGGTACCCGATCCGTACCCGCCCCGTTGCCATCCCTACTCCTCTCCGCTCCGGCCAACCTCGCCAGCCTCAACCTGCAGCAGTAGCCGAAGCATTAGCCACCGAAGCAGCCGCGCAGCACCAGCAACGAACTGCAACAGGGCAGCGACGAGTCACGCAACTCACGCCACCGCCCGGTTCCCGGCGAGCTCAGGCGACCACCGTCGAGCCACCCCCGTCCCCCAACGAAGCCTCCCCAGCCTTCCTTTGCCCCGATTTATCGGTTTTTAATTGGTATAAATTTCTGAAAACCCTAACCCTTGTTTTGATTAATTGGGTATGAATTAGCTTATAAAAAGCTAAATTGATTGTTCGATTGTGTATATATGTGCTGTAAGAATGATTTGGATAGGTTAATTGTATTGTTATGTCGAGATTTTGGAAAAATTGAATTTTTGGTCGGGTTATGCCCGAATTTTTCGGATCCGTCCGTTTTTGCGATTTCGAACAAATTGATTATACAATATGTTTTAAAATGTATCCAATTTCATTTTGGAACCGTCAATTTGAGAACTTTATGCAGGTTTTATCGGAATTTGATTCCTAGGTCAAATTTTGGGTGTAATGAAATTGGGTCGTGTAATTGAGCCGTTTCACTCAATTGATTTTATAATATTGTTTAAAATGTATTTAATTTTATATTGGAAGTGTTGATTTGGGAAAATTGTGCGTAATTGATCATAATTGAATTTTTAGGTCAAAACTCCCGCGGGTTTAAATTGGTTTGGGTAATCGGATTATTTTATTTAATTGACTATATAAATTACATTATAATATGTTTAATTACATTTTCGAACCGTCAATTGATATGTTTTGGCAAGAATTGATCGGATTTGCGTTCCGGGCTCGAAAACCCTAATTGTGCTAAATTGCGTATTTCTTTTATTGGTTTTGAGCAATTGATTATTTGATATGTTATAAAATGCGTTTAATTGCATTTCTAAACATTCAATTTGATTAAATTTATATAATTTTTACAAATTGTATTTTCGGACCTAAAACCCTAAATTTCAAGTGAAATTATGAAATCGGTTACTTGTATTGTTGTCTTCTAAAATTGAATGTATAGAAATAGTTGAAATGGTATTAATCGCTTTCTAATACCTTTAGTTTGAATTAATTAAAATGAATTACTTGAGTTTGTGTCGTGGGCTTTAAAACCCTAATTTTCGGGGATGATTTTATAAAATTGATTTTTGCTATGTGTATCTTATCTAATCGAATTCTATCTTTGGGTTTTAAATCATTTAAATTCTGTTTTAACTTAATCGGTTTGGATTTGGTTCTATGTAAATTATTAGGCTACCTATTTAGTTGTAAAACCTAGTAAATAAGTTATTTTCGATAAATTAACTTATGATCGATTATTCTTTCTCGGGCCTTCCAAATTAAGTTGAAATGTCCCAAGTTATATTTGTATTAATCTGTTTTGATTTAGTTTTAACCTTAAATCTTAATAAAGCTATGCTTTTAAGTTCTAAGTTTTGGACACGTTTTCTAAGAAAGATCATTTGTGTTGTTTGTGTTTATTTAATTAGAATATGTGAATTATTGATTGATAGAATAGTTTCTAATTTAGTTTCGATTTCTATCGAATCTAGGAAAGCTTTCTAGTGGATCCACGAGCTAGTGATCTCTCTCCCTCTTATCTCGCTTAGCTAGCTTCGGATCCAGGTAAGTCTCTACTTACCTCTACTTATGGGTGTTTAGTAAGGACGAAGCTATGGCCTTGTGCTATGTGTATATAATGTGTTGATGAATGATGAGTATACCATGATAATGTGTATTATGCATGTGTTATGAATAATCTGTTTTGTGTAGCGCAGCGTGGATAATGAGGTATGATGTGTGTGCCTTATGTTATATGAGTATGACATGTTCTATGTTGATATTTCATGTTGATGATGTGACATGATATGGCCCTCTAGGATATACATGCTAGGGTTGGTAGCGTGAAATGATAATAAAAGAACACGGAAAAGTGGACATTTGGGAAGTTTGCATGGGGGGACTAGACCTTGTATGGGCATGATCCTTATGTGTGAAAAGTTGATTCGGGTTGTAAGTAAGAGCTTGGGAGAGTCTTGGAGTGATTGGGAACTTGGTATGGAAAATAGTACGTAAGTTGGTGCATAAGCGACCTTATTAGGGTTTTGGGTGTAAGTGGGGGTTGGAGAGTCTGCATGGAGTGTTTAAATTATGTATGGGAATGAACCTTACGTGAGGAAAGTGGATTCGAGAAGTAAATAAGATAATGTCGAAGTTACAGATCCATTGGAGACTTGGGTGCAAAATTTCACGTGGGTCGGTGTAAGAGTGTCTAAGGGCCCAATTAGGGTTTTGGGAGAAAATGAGGAATTTAAAAGGGTACAAGGGTAAAAATGATCAAGGAGGGATGGATATGGGGTTGAGAGTGAGAACTCACTTATATAAAGGATGAGTGAGGGTTTATAAATGAGAGAAGGGACTTTGGGGTGAAAGAGGGAGGTTACTTGTTGAAGAAGTAAAGTGCTAGATTTTGGTGCCGCCAACTAAGGTTGGTGGGGTCGAATAGGGTTTTGAGTGGCCAACTAAGGTTTCGTCGGTCGCGCGAGAACTTGGGAGATAAAGCAATACATTTGGGGAATTTCCTAATAATAAAAAAATGAGGTGAGAGATAGGGAACAAAGTAACGTTTGGGTAAGTAAGAAAGAGTTGGGCCACATAGGTCCGATTAGGGTCTCCGAGGAGGAACCCTAGAGGGATGATGACATACGGAGTCGATATCATATGTGTTGGGGTGGCCTATATCCTTGGAGATTGTGCCTTACTATGTGCCATTATGCTTAAGTCTACGGGGGATGGATGTCGGGTGTGAGAAGAGGTATGGGTCTCAAAATATGGGACGATCCCTTGGAGGGGAAAGTAGTAGGGTATTAACCGCATGCATGTCAAGGGTGTTGTGTGAATCAATAAGACACGGATAAGACACTAATAACGTAAAGCGAAAGACTGTTGAGCCGAGCCCAGTCCGATCCACCGGTTAGAATAGTGGTCAGAGGCGTTCTGTCCTGTGCGTTTCGTTCCGATCCACCGGCTATAATAGTGGTCAGAGGCGTTTTACCCTGTGCGTTTCGTTCCGGTCCACCGGTTATAATAGTGGTCAGAGGCGTTCTGCCCTGTGTGTTTATTTCCGGTCCACTGGCTATAATAGTGGGGGCCTCGGCTCGATAGACCCAAAGTAAATAAGTTAAACCACGGGAAAAGTACTAAGTACTTACAGTGAAACACCATGTGAGTCGGGGCCAGTTTGGTCCACCGGTTAGAATAGTGGCCAGAGGCGTTCTGCCCTGGGTGTTTATTTCCGGTCCACCGGCTATAATAGTGGTCAGAGGCGTACTGCCCTGTGTGTTTATTTCCGGTCCATCGGCTATAATAGTGGGGCTCCCGCGCTCACATGGATTAATGAAGAATGCTTTGAATGAATACGAATGAAGTAATCCATGGAAAAATACTAAGTACTTATAGTGAAACACCATGTAAGTCGGGGCCAGTCCGGTCCACCGGTAAGAATAGTGGTCAGAGGCGTTCTGCCCTGTGTGTTCCTTTCCGGTCCACCGGCTATAATAGTGGTCAGAGGCGTTCTGTCCTGAGTGTTGATTTCCGGTCCACCGGCTATAATAGTGGGGCTCCCGCACTTACATGGATTATTAAAGAATATGCGTGGAATGAACATATTATTAATGAGAATAAAGAATTAAGTCTAATTGGACCATGGCCAGCTTTTATTATCTGTATTGCTACATGCTGCTTACGTGAGTATGCCACGTATTGGGTTTTAATAATATGGATTATTCCTACCTGAGGCATATGAGCCACTTTACATCTCGGTTATACCACGCTTATATGTTAAATAGGATGTTACGTATGTTTTATATGTTACTCTAGGTGTATGGTAAGATTTATGCTGTGGGTTGTGAATATGCATGATATTGTATCAACGTGTTGTACCCGGATTTAATATGCACTTGATGATATCTCTCCTAAGATAGGGTAGTGGGACTTACTCAGTACTGGACCCGTACTGATACTACCTTGGTTGAATGGGTCCTGTGATGATCTACCGATGGTGGGGAGCAGACCTCTTGTGCAGGTTTAAGATCGGATACTATTGTGGGGTGGAAGGCTTGGCTTGAGTGAGTAGGCAATCCGGATATTGATCCTTCGGGATTTGTTTTTGTTTAGCTGTATTTTGTATTACATTCCTGTTTTGAGAAACATATTCTGGGGTTGTAATCCTAAATCGTATCCTAACTTTTGTTTGACTTACCACTTATTAAGGATTTATTTTAAATGTCATCTTGCGTTTTATGATACTTCGTACTTAATGATGATCAGATTTAGCCTTAGCACTTAGTGCTGGAACGGTAGGAGTGAACCGGTCTGGTACTAAGTGTGGCGGTAACGCCCCCGAGATTACAGTTTTATCTTTCGCTTCCGCTAATCCTTTTGATTTAAACGAAATTTTTCAGTAGTAAATTTGGGGGTGTTACAACCTCGACCCTTCTCGGCAGCCAACTTCGTCGCCTTGCCACCGCCGTCTCCGCCGCCCTATGCCGCCTTGAAACCACCCTTAGCCTCCACCTACACCCTTCTTCACTTCTGCACCATTCCCCTGCCTTAGAACCTCCCCTAACCACCTTCTTTTCTAGCCTAACGAACCTAACCCAAAAATAACAAAATTTGCTCCCTTCACCCTCTTTGAGCCCTTTTTCCCCCATGGTTTTGCATGAAACTCATGCTGCCCATGCAGCGTGAGCTCCCCCTTATTTTGAAACTCATTTGGTTAAGTTTTGAGGTATATCCATATTTAATTAAAGTGTATTATTATTAAATAAATTTGTTTTATAAAGTTTTATCCTTTTTAACTTCTTATTTCTAACATAATAATGATGGATGTTATTTTTAGGTATTGAGTTGCTAATTATGCTTGGTAAGATTTGATATTTTTCGGGATTAAGGTAACCGTTAATCCTCCCTTAAATACATGGAAAAACGTATGCTAGCACATTAGGGGTTTAGTATGATTTTATGCATGCTTTGTGTGCTTAGCATGATATATATATGGTTTCTCATATTGTTTGATAAAAAGGAAAAGCATGTTAACTTTTGTGCCATATGTAGGTATGTTAATTAAGGAAGGAGTTTGATGGTTGATGGAATGATGTAATATGTTGTTAATGTATGAATAATATTATTGTCTAAGGGTATTTTAGTAATTATGCTTATGAAGTATGTGACCTAATGTATGTAGTTGCTAATGAGTATTATGTTGAATAATGACATGTTGGTGGACTTAGATGATAAGAATGAAGTACTAATATCATTATTTTATGCAGTGTTAGTAAATTCATAAAAATGGTGAATAGAGGGGTTGAATGGAAATATTATAAGTGAAAAAGGTATTTCGGTAGTTTTATAAGTAAAAGAGTATTTTGGTAATTTAAAAATAAAGGAGTTAAATGATAATTTATAAGTAAAGGATAAAATTGTAAGTTGTGAGAAAGAAGGGTATTATGGTAATTTTTGAGATAAAAGAATAATATGGTAATTTTATGATTAAATGGCCAAATGATAATTTTATAAGTAAATGGGTATTATGGTCATTTTTGGAGAAAAGGGTTAAGCGGTAATTTTGGAGTCAAAGGGCAATATAGTAATTTTATAAGTAAGTGGTAAGAATGGTAATTTTGGGAGTAGGGGTAAAATAGTAATTTTGGATGAAGGATGGCATTATGGTAATTTTTCAAGTAAAAGGGTTAATATGGTAATTTTGGAGGTAGAGGGGAAAAATCGTAATTTCATAAGTAAAGGGTAATATGGTAAATTTTATAAGTGAATGGTGAAGTGGTAATTTATAAGTAAAGGGCAAAATGGTAATTTTGTAAGGAAAAAATAAAAATGGTAACTTTGGATGTAAAAGAGTAAAATAGTAATTTGTAAAGTAAAAGGAGTGTTATGGTAATTTTATAAATAAAAGGGTATTGTGATAATTTTGTAAATAAAAGGATATTATGGTAATTTGAAAGTAAGGGGTAAAAGGGTAATTTTGAAGTTAAGAGGATATTTATGGTAAACTTGGGAATAGGGGTAACTTGGTAATTATGATAACGATGAAAGATAATTTAATTATGATTGTAGAGGGGCAATTGGATAAGTTTGATACTATAGATGGATAATTTGGTAAATTAACCAATTAAAGGGCATTATAGTAATTATTAATATGGAGAAGGGTAATATAGTAATTATAAGTATGGAGAAGGGTAAATTAATAATTATAATTATGAAGAAGGGTAAATTAATATTGGTGATTATGAAGAAGGGTAATTTGAGATTTATGATAATTAAAAAGAGTAAATGGCAATTAAAATAATTGAGAGAGGTAAAATGGTAATTATGATAAAGGAGAAGGGCAATTTGGTAATTTATCCAACTGAAGGGGCAATTTGGTAATTTAGCCAATTAAAGGGTAAAGTGATAATTATTTAACCAACTAAAGGGGCAAAATAGTAATCATGATAATGAAGGAGGGTAATTTAGTAATTTATCCAACTCAAGGGCAATTTAGTAATTATAACAAAGGAGAAGGGCGATTTGGTAATCTAACCATCCAAATGGGAAATATGATAAGTGTAGCAATTATGAGGAGTGAATGGTGATTTAAAAAGTGTAGGGGATAATTTGGTAACCTAAGCCGTATAAGGGGTAATTTGGTAATTATGTAACCTAAAGGGTAGTATGGTAATTTGGCGAGTAAGGAATGGATACTTAACAATTATATAAGTAAAGGGCAAATGAGTAATTTGTACCTAACATGTCTTTGAGATTGTGGAACATTATAATATGAATCAAATAATGCTGATTAGCCAAGTAAGAGTATTTGATAATTAGTATGACCTTAATGATTTCTTTGTGAATTTCTGGATAATCATTTGAATAAGAAATGATTAATGATATCATAACGATTAAAAGTGAATAAGTATCGGATTATCGTGCTTTTCGTGATCACCTTGATTAAGACACTATTACTTAAAGTGAAAGACCTCGAGATCGGGAATGGTGACTCCTTAGGGGTCGCTACCCTAAGGACGTGGTTTAGTCCACGATTATTCTGGTATTTGCTGGTGTGCCTTCGTGCCCCAGCCAGGCCCTATATCTTACTCTTTCTAGCTCTACGGACCTAGTTAGGGGGTATGCATACTTATGGATTAGGTGTCCTTGTCGGTAGGGTACTGAGTTAGCTTTATGCATCAGTACGACCGGGGTACCTTTGCGTCCTTGGGTTCATGGTTGAAGGGTACTGAGTAGCTGGTATGCACCGGTACGACCGGTGTACCTTTGTGTCCCGGGTTATCGATCTCCCGTTCCAGGCAAATAAATATGATTGATGTGCTGATTAAAGAAAAGGAAAGATGCTATTATTGAAAGTGAAATATTAATGAGCCGAGCCCAGATGATTATGATATTGAGTACCGGTCCACCGATTATAATAGTGGTCCAAGAGCGTGTTGCCCTGGTATGTGATATTGAGTACCGGTCCACCTGTTATAATAGTGGTCCAGGAGCGTGTTGCCCTGGTATGTGATATTGAGTACCGGTCCATCAGATATAATAGTGGTCCAGGAGCGTGTTGCCCTGGTATGTGATTATGAGTGCCGGTCCACCGGTTATAATAGTGGCCAGGAGCGTTGTGCCCTGAATGATGATTTTATATATATTTCGGTCCACCGGCTAAAATAGTGGGGGTCCCGAGCTCAATAAAATCAGTTATGTATGTGAATAAGGTTATGGAAAAATACTAATCACTTATAGTGGAACACCATGTGAGTCGGGGCCAGACCGGTCCACCGGCAAATAATAGTGGTCAGGTGCGTTCTGCCCTATGTGTTTACCTTCCGGTCCACCGGCAATAATAGTGGTCAGAGGCGTTCTGCCCTGTGTGTTGACTTCCGGTCCACCGGCTATAATAGTGGGGTTCTCGCACTCACATGGATATAAAATATGATATTGATTGAATGATGATGGAATAATGGCTTAAGGCCCGAATGTATTGATCTTACACTATGACATGGCTTAAGGCCCAAAGTATCGATCGTGATTTATGAATTATTATGCATGTTATTGTTACGTGTGCACCTCTCATTATTTATGTGTGTAGCTTGCATTGTGTGTCGTATGCGGGCCTGTCTTTAAGTGTGGTATTAAAGGGTTACTCAGTACCATAGTACTGAAGGGATTCCCTTTATGGGGCCCCTGCCTATTCGATGGGCAGTGCCCTTGCATGTATTTCCAGGTGCTACTCAAGTGGGCTATGGGAAAGAGAGTAAGGAGTTATCCGGTATCGTTAGGGTTTTCTCTTTCTCTTTAAATTCCTGGTTTTAATGTTATGTGTTACTGTAACCACCGTTGGTGGATTTTATTCTTGTAAACGATTTGATGCGCTACTCTGATTTGTGTGTGTTGAGTTTCTTTCAAGCTGTATTTCATTTTCTTAGCCTTAGCACTTGGTACTGGAACGGTATGAGTGAACCGGTCTGGTACTAAGTGTGGCTGTAATACTCCCAAAGTTCACATTTTATTTATCTGCTTCCGCAATTATCTTTTAATAAAACGAAATTTTTTAGTAGTGAATTTTGGGGGTGTTACATGAGGTGTTGTGGTTTTGGCTAGAAGGCATGAGGATGGGAATGGCAAAAAAGGAGGAGGAGGATAATAAGAAGAAGAATGAAAGAAAGAAGAAGGGGAGGCAGAAGACGGTAGTGTGTGTACGTAGGGGAAAATGCAGAGAGGGGGGAGAAGTGTTTAGTCAAATGAAAATGATTTGGGAGTAGGTTGGGTACGTGAGTATATATATGTATATATGTATTAACGAGGTTTATTTGTTCTTGAATAGGAAAGAAGATGGCAGGCTAGGGATATGGTTCACATAGGTAAGAAAGAGGGGTATGGTTTGGCGGAGGGTGAGGGATAGTTTGACAATGGTATGGGTGTTACGTAAGGGAAATGAAATATAGGTGAAGGTGATCAAGGCAACAGAAAATAACAGGATACACATGGGTAATTTAGGGGGTAAAAATGGTAGGGTAGTTTTATAAATATTTTATTATTTTAGTTTCAGATTTAGTTTGGATAGATTAGGTTATCGAGTAAAAATAATTAGGTTTAGAATAGGTCTAGTAAAAAGGAAAGAGGTAAAGTAATAAAAAAAATGTTTAAGAATTTATTTAGGTTACGGGGTAAAGAATAAGGCAAGGTTAATTTTGAATAAAAAGGTTAAACACCTAAAAACAAAGGTTAGGAAATTTCAAGGTGTTACAGCATCAAACATGAATATATATGAATCGAATGATAAGGAAAATATTAGGTTGTCATTTATAAAGCCTATTTCATTAGTAACTAAAACACACCATCCAATTTTATCTATTGACTAAGAAAAACCTAATCAGGAGGGTTGTCTAGAAAATGTGTTGGGACATGTAGCTTTATGGTTCACGATCCATGTTGACTTAGAAAATTTTAGAGAAGGTAGTCAATATGATATCTTAGAGAAGCAATTAAGAAAGACTAGTAATACGAGTATTGAGGTGTCATTGTTTAGATGTGCTAGACTTTTGATTTGTTGGGATGTAGCAGGTCAAGTTGATGAGATCAAGTGAGAGAATGGAAGTACTTGGTGATAATAATATTGGCCTAAACATTTGGCAAAACCTTGTTGAGAAGTTAAGTCTGAGTGAGCTCATGAGATATGGAGACATTTTTTAGGTTGGTTTGGTAGAGTGATAGTTGTTATAGGCTTTATTTTCACTTCTAAACCTTCATATTACGACTTAGTGGCTATTTGTTGAGAAAATTACCTTTATGAATTATTTTTTTTTAGGTGGATACTATTTTGCTAACTCATGGATGTTGCAATTAAATCATTTAACTTCTTACATCTCAGAGGTGAGTGCAAAGTATAGACTTACTTGGTGCGTTTTCTTGAAGAATGCCATCTTTAATTTATAGTGAATATTAGTGTTATGTTTGTTGGTGCTTTCCAAGCTAATTGGTTTTATGTGCAAACCAACTGCTTTGGATGTGGGTCATATGACCCTATTTTCATTTGTTTGGTTTAAATGCATATTGAGTCATATAAACAGGAGTTAAAAGTTAGGAACAGTTTCTTAGGGTGAAGTTCTAAATCTATATGTAGGTTAAAATTCTCATGCATGCTTTGATTATATAGAAAGAGTGGAATACTAGTGAGTTCTTCATTTAAACATAATTTACCCCATCATGTCCCTATCCATCAAAATTTAACCTCCCTTACTTACCCTAATAACCTATTATAACATACCTTATGCTTTACCCCCCCAACATGTTTTATAGTTTATCTTAGTGTAACACCCCAAAATACACTAATTTTTTTAAAGCGGAAGTAATCGATTTAAAACCTGTGAATTCTGGAGATGTTACCACCACACTTAGTACCAGACCGGTTCTCTCCGACCGTTCTAGTACCAAGTGCTAAAGCTAAGAAAATATTTACATTGAACTCAACCAACAGCTCATAAAAGAACTCGAAAGATCATACGTTAAAAATCAGAGTATGCATAAACGTTTATGAACCATAATAAAATAGGAATCAGAGTGCGAAATCAAAGAGGATAAATACTTAATACAAGGTAATAAATCAAAGAGGATAACTCTAATACAAAAGAAATAATAAAAGGAAATATAATTGCATAAAGATTGAAATACGACCACGACACTCTCGAACTTGAGCCAAACATGCTCAACACACAGCCCCGACTAATGTCTCGCCCACCTGCACAATTCAGAAGGGCATACTACTCGTGGAATGAGCAGCACCCATGAAAAGGGTGATCAGTACGCTACGTATTGAGTAAGGTAACCGAACACTAAGGCCAACACATAAACACATAAATCATGCAGAACATAAAAGGGCATAATCATGATAACATAACAACATAACAATTCAGGTAAAAGTACAAAGGCCCATATGATCCGGATTAATTACTTAATTAATCTTTTATCAAAAATCAATACACACCATGCCTTTTATCAAATCCATTTAAGTACAGGAACACCCCACTATTATTGCCGGTGGGCCGGTCACTTGCGGGAAAAAGTCCATACCACTATTATTGCCGGTGGATCGGTCACTTGCGGGACAAAGTCCACACCACTATTCCTTACCGGTGGATCGGCTGGTTCCTGCTCACATGGTGTTTCAATGTAAGTAATTAGTACCTTTTAAGTATCTTTAGCAAACTCTGGTTTGTGTTTATTGAGCTCGAGTCACCCCACTATTATTGCCGGTGGGCCGGACACTTGCGGGACAAAGTCCTCACCACTATTATTACCGGTGGATCGGTCGCACATAGGGTAATAACCCTAACCACTATTCCTAACCGGTGGATCGGCTGGACCCGGCTCAATAATCTTCCACTTTAAATGATTAGTGTCTTAAGTATCTTATTCAAAAGCTTTCACCCTGGACATGCATAAATCTTCACACATCAAAATTATAAAAGTCCACCATCATAATTACACTTTAATCACCACATATACATGATAACACAAAAACCCTAATCAACCACCACAGACCTCAATTAACCACAATAAACCATAGTCAACCACTCCAAACTCTATTTAACTATAACAACCATAATTAGCCACTCCACGCCTTAGTTAATCATAACAAACCACAATTATCCACTCCAACCCTAGTTAATCACAACAACCCATAGTTCATTACTCCAAACCCTAATTCAGTCTCTTCCGTACCCTCATAATGCTCCATATACTATTTTTCCTCCAAAATAGTTCAACACTCAAATAACACTTACATTACCTTC
This sequence comes from Tamarix chinensis, assembly GCA_030549775.1. Lineage (NCBI taxonomy): Eukaryota > Viridiplantae > Streptophyta > Magnoliopsida > Caryophyllales > Tamaricaceae > Tamarix > Tamarix chinensis. Next base: position 68,847,818 of record CM060182.1, read on the forward strand.
CTTACATCCCAAATTAACTTTCCACACGTAAAATTCATAACCATGCAGACATTAATCTCCCCATGCAAACCTCCAAACCTTTTTCATGCAAACCCTAAAATTCCACGTGAAACCCTAAATTCAACCATGCAACCCTAATACCACCATACAACCATCAATGTCACCATGTAAATCCTAATACCACCATACAACTATATTTACCACCATACAAACCTTAATATCATCATACAAACCCTAATACCAACATACATCCATTAATACCACCAGGCAAACCCTAGATTCCGTTATACAAAACCCTAAATTCAAACCATATAAGACCCAAAGATTTGTCCATACCAACCCTAAATTCAAACCATAAAGATTCTTCCATGCCAAACCCTAAATTCAAATAATAAAGATTCATCCATACCAACCTTACATTCAATCCTCACAAAACCAAAGACTCATCCTTACCAAGCCCTAAATTCAAACCATACCAACCCAAAGATTCAAATCATATAAAACCCAAAGATTTGTCCTCATAATATAATTGATTAGATTCTCCCATTTCATAACCACAAATTAGATTCTCCCATACAAGACCATAAGTTAGATTCTTCCACATAAAATCATAATTTAATTCTCCCAATCAATCATAAATTAAATTCTCCCATATAATATCATAAATTAAATTCTCCCAAATAGCATCATAAACTAGATTATTCCTTATAAAACCATAAAATTTAGGTCAACTCACTTCCCTTAGTCGAATTCTTTCCCCATCCTACTTTTCATCTTTTCTCCCATACAAACCACACCGACGTCCTCTCATGCATGTCTTACAAGGTCACAACACATATTGTCACATGCATATAGCACACATGTCATACAAAAACATACTTCAACTCCAAGTCATACCACATATAAAATAATTATTAATAATAAACACAGGGTACATAACACACGAAGCACATAATGTACATAAAATGCCTTAGCACCCCTTACCTAAAAAGACACCGGTCTTGGAGCACGTTCCTACGCCTCCTTAGGGCTTTGACTGGTTTTGCCTATTATGATAGAAAAGCTAAAATTAGACTCTCTCCTATCAAAATAATATTAAAAACTAACTTAATATAAGACTAGGCTTTTGATAAAATAATAATAACAAAAATACCAAAATAATATCAATATTAATATTAACAAGAATAATAAAAATAGTAGTAATAATAATAAAAAGACATTACTCAAAAACAAAGGGAAATAAGGGCTTCGGACCCTTTACCAAAATAATACTAAAAATATTATTTGTAAATTAAATAACCAAATTTAATAATAATAATAATAATAATAATAATAATTTATAATATTATTAGTGATACTTTTATTAGTAGAAAATTAATATTAATAATACCAAAATTCTTAAAAATTACAAGGTGGTTTTCGAACCACCCCAACTTAATAATAATACCATTCAAAATTGTAATAATGATATTAAAGTTATATATACTTATAATATAAAGTTAATAAAGATGATAATAATAATAATATAATTAGAAAAAATGTTAATAATATTAATAGAAAGTAATAGTGCGAGGCTTAATTAAAATTTTTGTTCGCTGCCCCTCCTTAACTAATTAAAACATTAATTAAATAGGTACACTAATGATAATAATATTAATCATGTTATTAATAATAATGTTAAACATGTAATAATTTAATTAAATAAGTAAAGACCAAGATTAATAATATATATTACTCAATAATACTCCCATACCTGTCAAAAAAATGTAGAAATTAGGATACAGTCGATAACAATAATAATAATAATTATAGTTGAATTAACACTAAAATTTAGGCTAAAAATAGAATAATTATCAATAATTCAAAATTAAGTGTTTAAAAGGTTTAGGGTATCACCTTGAGTTGGAGGGTATAGATGGAACCAACGGTGGTTCCCAGAGGTGGCCGGAAAATGGATCTAAGAGAGGTAAAAATGAAGAACAAGAGGGAAAGGGAAAGGAGAAAAATAAAATAAGCTTATGGTTTGGTGGAGGAGACTTAGCAGGAGATATTGGGTGGTTTAGAAGGTGGTAAAAGTGGTGGATGCGGTGGTGGATGGTGGTTTAATGTTTTGGGGTGGACTTTTCTGGCGAGAGGACTAGCCAACTTTGCACGATAATGGAGGCTCGTACAAGGTGAATTGAAGGTTGAAAATGGTTTAGTTAATTAGAGGGTAATGCATGGAAGAGATTGGAAGGGAGAAGAGGCTTCGAGGTTAGCTAACGGCGGAGAACGAGATGTCTAAAGGGGAGGTGGCAGACGGTTCTCACTTAGGGTTTCGATAAAGAAGAAGCTTCAAAAACGTCCACAAATAAGCTATTTATAGAGTTTAGATGGTTTAATAGGGTTTTAGAGGTCGACAGGATATTATTGGATGCTAGGGTTTGGGTGGCCGGTGGAAGAAATCAGTCGTCGATCATTTTGGTCGGGTCGAAGCTTCGAGAAGCAACAGAGAGGGAACGAGTGAGATTTGACGATAATCAATCATTCCAAGCTCATGTGCGGGTCGAGAGGGAGAAAAAGAGAGGTGACTCGGCCGGTCAGAGTTCTCGTAGCCGGTGCCGCCATTTTCGGGGGTGGGAGTTGCAGCAACGTCGACGGAGGAGAGGGGAGGAAGAAGGAAGGAGGAGGGGGCTGGTCCGGTTCACGGGGAAGAAAGAAAGAAAAAGGGAGGGAGATCGTGCGGTTGGCGCGGGTCGAAGAATAATTAAACGCAATGCGGCGTTTTCATGAGGAACTACAAAGAATGCGGCTCAGCGAGGGCGGGCGAAAGGCGCGCGGCGTGGGCTGGGCCGAAGGGGAAGAAGAAGAGGAAGATTGGGCCGTAGGCAGGCCCAGTCGGGGGAAAAAGGGAGAAAAAAGAAAAAGAAGAAAAGGAAGAAAAGGAAAGAAAAAAGGAAGAAGAAAAGGAAAAAGAAGAAGGGAAAAAGGAAAAAATAGTAACATTGGGTATTTAAATTAATTAAAATATTTGGGATATTTGAAAATAATAATATTTATTTAAAATAATATTTAAATCCCTTTTTAGACTAAATTAGGATTTTTAAAAGATTTTCTATAAATTCTATTTTAATTAGCAAATCACTCTAATTTTTTCCAATAAAATTATTTATAAAATTATTATTAATTTGAAAATATCCTCTCCTTCTTATTTTAAATAAAATAATTTATTTAATTAATTTTCAAAATAAAATGCTAAATTAGCTATAATACCCAAATTCTCTTCTAATAAACATACTTATAACTGTCTTCTTTATTTTTCCTAATTAATTCAATTTAAAAACAATCTATTTAAATAATTTTTATAATAAATATCATTTAATGTAGTTTATAAAATTAGAAATTTTTGGAGCATTTCACTTAGCCTTGTTTTGCCCTAAATTATAACCTACCGTATTTTACAAGTCCTTCGTCTTCCTTACTTCTATCGTGTCTTGTTTATCCCAAACTACTTTAACATATATCAACTTTACCTATCTTAACCTATTAAAGTATCATTAACCTACCCTAACTCTAACTTTAACTTATTTTAACTCAGAGGTAATATCTTCTAAGAAACTTATTCTTCTTTCACATCATTACCTAGTTTTAACTGACTTTTGACTTTCCTTACCTTGCTCTTACAACTTACCCTACAATTACCAACTTAGCCCTATTTTAATGTCTATTATGATACCTTACTCCCCTAAACTAACTCATGCATCTAACGTACATGCCATATCATACTTAAAGAGAACTGTAATATGCTTCAAACTAACTTATGGGAGAAGTGAGCAACACTACCTTTTATGTGAATTTGAAAAATCAGTTGTATAATTGATGAATTCTAAGTACCAAAGAAGAAGAAAAAAAAAGAATGTAGATATTTAATGTGAAACCTCAACTAGGGCAAAAAGTATAGGAGAAACCAGCCACAAGTTCCATTATAAGAGAACCATAACAGGCTTTACAATTCATGGCTCTACCTTCTAACTCTAGGGCACAAGGCTTGAAAATTTCTAAAAGTACCTTTATCATATTTGGGGCATTGCCACTGCATCTCCTTTATAATTGTCGCCGATAGTCCCTCACATCTGCCGTTTTGACTTGAGGGATTTCTACATAAATTAAGAGCATATTTGAGAAAGTCTTCCTGTATTTTGTCATACCTTGTTGAACCCTATTAATCTTCCCACAATACCCTTTCCTACTTCTTCGTTGTGTAGTTCTATCTTTTTGTTTTTTTGGCCTATGATATAGCAAGCGTTTTCCTACTTGGATTTGTGGAGCTATTGAAAATATAAAACTTCTCATTTCACAATTTTTTCTATATGTGCTCTTTGTATGTAAATATCTTATTCTTTTTTTGGCGTGCAAGTAACGCTATAAAAATTTAACTTATCTATGGTTTATGTGGCCCTAGCTGGTTTGCTCCTACAAAATGGTAGCTTGGAAAATGTGTGTGGGTATGAGGTGTTCAAATTATGTGATTGTTGTTTATTTTTCTCTGCATAATACTTGCCCCCAAAGTGGTTTGCTACTCAATTGTCAATTCGTGCAACAACGTGATAAGCTGAAGCAAACAATTGCAAGTCTAATATGTGTCTCTGACTAGCAAAATTGGAAAGCTGATGGACTCTAATTTCAAAGTAAGAAATGTTTTGTTTGCAAGCTATGGTCCATTTAACATACATGCTCTAATGCAGATGGCTTATTTGGTGAAAATGCATTGCTTGTGAAAGCAATTTTGATGATTGCTTAAGAATGTTGTTAATGAATATGGAAATGCATGTTTAATGTTTCTTTATAGTATGAAATGAGCTATTGTCTATTGTTATATTATTAGGCGGGTGCAAAAGATCACCAATGTTTTCAAGCTTCATATGCAACCATTTTGAAGGCTCACATGACATATTTAAAGAAAAGGGAGTGAAAAGATAAGAGGAAGGCAGTACAGGCGGATAAAAGCTAGCAAAGAAGGAAGCTGTTAAATCTTCTTAGTATGACTATTGTGTTTTCATTTAGATGATAGGATCATGGTTCATTATTCTTACCTTCACAGAGCTTTGAATTGAGAGGGATTGCACTGCAGTGAGATGGCAATTGTGATGCAGATTTCCTGGCATTATTTTGACATGGCTGAAGAACAGTTGAATTATAAATTTTATCCTAGAGTCCATCCCGGCTTGTTATGTGCGGAGGTATTTTGGCATTGTCGTAGCTTTTTCTATTTTCATAATGATACTCGTCTAGGATAACCCAAAAGGGGAAATTTTGGAAGGCGCCTTGTATGAATACAAAAAATTGAAGTTGTTTTGTCTCGCAGTTCTCCAGATAAAAGTATACTGGGGAGAAAAAGTATACAAAAAGATGATACAGACTGAAACGATATTTATTTATTCATGTGTAAAAAAGTGTGCCGTCAGAAATCCAGGAATCATGAAAGCATTCAGTTGACTTACTTTTTCCTCACAGGAACAACAAAATAAGATGCCAATCTCAACTGAATCTACTGCTAGATCATATTCTTTCATGGCTTGGGTGTCGTTTGGTATTACTTTTTTTAATAACTACTTTTAGATAAAAACTACTTTTATAAATCTACTTTTAAAAAAGTACTTTTATAAGTAATATGTATGTTTGTTTTTAATTTTATTATATAAGTGATTAATACCAAAAAACTACTTATTATACCTTATTAGTGTTTGGTTTTCATTTTTCTACAAAACTACTTTTTCTTTCCATCTTTAGTTTTTATCTTCCTATATATATCTTTTAGTAATAATTACTATATAAATTATGTAATATTAAATATTAAAAAGCATATGAAACATTAACAAGTATAAAAAAAACATAAAGATATTACAAAGTACTAAAAATTATAAAATAAAGATTATAAACTTATTAAAAAAAATTATGAACAACCACTAAACAAACTTTATAAAATTCACAAACATCTAAAACTCAAATAGTGATAATGATAAAAGTTTATATTATGCAATAAACATTCTTAAATTTATAATAAGCATCATAAAATTAAATAGTTCAACGACATGCATGGTAAATATTATCTGCAATCCTACACCGTACCATTTTTATTTCTCTAATAGCTCTACCCTCTACATGTTGTCCAACATCTCTATTCCTATTGTTTTCTTCATATATTTCTCTGCTACAGAACTCATCAAATAGGCCTAAACTAATTTGGGTAAACGTGCATGTCCAAACTAATTTGGTTCTTTCCATAGGCCTAAACTCATTAGAACTCGTTTTTAGAATTTGCTTTTATTAGGATTTAGTATATTTATCTTTTATGAATAGTCATCTTATTAGGGTATTTGTCAACATCTTTTGAAGATATGATTTTAGTTTTTTAGGATTTAATTCTATCTTTTGTAGTCTTTTAGCTTATCTATGACCTTGAACTTATGCTATGTTGGTGTGTTTTGATTAATGAAGCCGATTATTTTGAGGTTTTATGTGAAACCTATAAGGTTTTATGTGATGAACCCGCATGCTAGAGAATAACCTTGCATCAACAGCTCTCGGAGATTACTGGATGTTGGGTTTCCCTCCTTTTTCTCAGAGATTCTGAAACTGGGGAAAGACAAAGTCATAGAATGAGGTCTATTTACTGTTGTCTGATTTTGCTTTCCGCTTTTCCTGATCACGACTTTCCTACTAGCGCAGGGATGCTGGGTAAGTCACTACCTTCACCGGTCCTGACATTTGATCATTTTACACATCATAGCTTGCTGACTGTGACCAAAAGGTCCTCCTTCAACAACAAAATTTGGGAGAGATGAGTTTTCACCAACAAGATGGAAAGTGCGTTCAAGTGCAGAAACTGTGGATATAACCTCAAGCAACAACAAACTTAATATATCACTACCTGAAGCAAAAAATTCAGTCGGATCATGTCGCAAACTTTGCTCTGCTTTACTCACAAACTTAATATAACGAATCTCGTTGGAGATGGAAAAACGAAAGACAAAAGCCCAATAATTTTTGTTTGGATGTTGAAAATGAATACCGGCGACCTCATTTGAAAACGAAAGAGAGAGTAGTAGGGAAGCTAACGAAACTTTTCACCAACGTTCATGTTTTGTTTGAAGATAAGAATTGAAGGGGACCATGCTAAACTAATGAGGAAGAAGATGAAAGGGTAGGAGGAATACACTGAGATCAAAGAGGAAAGCAGTCCAATTATTTGAAGGAAGATCATAAACAGTTTGTTTGGTTTCGGATAAAACAACTGAATATGAGCACCCAGGGATTGGTATTATTTAACTATAAATATTCTATTCCTTCAGCCATGAGTTTAGAGTCGGCTAACAGTAAGAGGGGAAGAGGATGGTGGCGTACAAGAATCTAGAGCCGAGCAAACAGTGTTTAAAGAAATCGATAATCCAGCTCAGGCCAGTAGCACCACCTCAAAAGAGAAAGGCTCCGAACTCACAATATTCACACTTCACGATTAATTTTGACCAAGGTGTTCCTATCGTTAACCGTGGGCGAGGAAGAAATTAACAACTAAGTACTAATAGCTCTCTATAAAGGCGTTAAAACAGCTCTCCGTAAGGGCGAGGCTCTGGACTACTGGAAACAAAACATCTCAGATCTGAATATCTATTTTTCTTTTATTTTTGGCTAACGAGAAAGCAACCAAGTGATTGCAACAACACGAGAGTGAATGAAAATCTACCGAAACATTAAAAATGAATCACCCAAATTACTGAATATCCAAAGCAAGATCGTTGTCTCAGGAAAAAAAAACAAACAAAAATCGAAGACGACGAAGGAAATGCAGAGAATAACGAATCTGGAATTTGAAGAGAAAGAAGAATCAAAGCCCAACAATTACGGATCTAAATCTTCGAAGACCGAGTCACTAGCAGCAATGGAGGACGTGAGCAGAAATAATCGTGGTGGCGACCATGAGAAGCAAAAATGGAGGACATGAGCTGTAGAGACAGAGAATGGGAGAACCAAAAATGGTGGTGGGACAGCTCGGGACTCGGGAGCAACAGATATGGGAGAGAAGAAGGTTGTGTTATGAACGAATTTTTTTTAAAAATGTACCGTACCACATATATGAATAAGCAATTATCAAAAGTAAGTAAAACTTACTTCTGATTTATTACTTATAAAAAGTAATTTTTGTTAATTACTTTTTCATAATAATTTATAAAAAGTAAAACCAAACATTCATTGTAATCTATAATTACTTTTTATAATTAATTTTATTTAAAACTACTTATTATAAGTTAAACCAAACAAGCTCTTGTTGGTAGATAATCTAAAAGCCTAAAGAAATATCATTAACAAGGACTCACAATTGAATAAAAGATAACTCCTGTTAATTCATTCAGCTACAACACTTTCAAGTATATGCTTTTACTAGGAATTTAACCATGCTAAAATGTCTACGGGTGTGACAGAAAACAAGCAAATTGATTTCAGCAAATACCCTGCTACCAAAAACTGAGAAGCGAAAATTATTGCTTTGATCTGGCTTCAGCTAACCAAAATGAGATCTCCACAACAATTCGGAAGAACTACATTTGCTTAGAATATCTGGACTCCAAAGAAGCTCTCAGCATTTGCTTGTACTTCTCAGGGCTATCCCACCATGTTGGGGTGCCAATAATTGCACGTTCCAACCAATATGGCTCTGCTATCATCTGTTTCTTCCGCTGCTTACTGCTAAAGAATTTTCCCCACATGTACATGGCCTGTGAGAGACGGACACTCTTATTGCCTCCGAAGATGTACTTGATGAAATCCTTTGCTAATCGAAGTATTTCGTCACCAGTGATGATGTATACATACTGCAATGAACCATAATACATTAGATTTCATATTATTGAGACTTGATTTGTGCAGCTACAAATAAGTCAGCACGTCACGCAACAAAACAAACTTCATCACCTCCATTTCAAAATAATAATAATCAAGGGGAGCAAAGTTGTCACTATTTCTCTATAGTTCTCGTACCATTGTTATCCAGGGATGAAAAAGTGTTATCCCATGCTAACTTTTACAAGGTATGTTTCCTCACAAAACTAAGGTAGTTAGGTCATACAAAATATGGCACATTTTGATTGTGTCTCAAATCGCTTAGCTCCATTCAACCAGCTCTAACAATGATATATGCCAATGCAGAAGACAGAATTCAAGGAAATGAGTAACTTCTGCGTCCATTAATTAGTTGCGCCCGACATTAACATAATTTTCAAAATTTGGAAGCCAGATACAATATGCTGAAACTATCATGTAGAAAGGCCTTGAAATAGAAGAGGTGATGCAGTTACCAGAAAAATAAAGCCCATGGTTGCTAGAACCACTTGAACCGTCTCGTCCAACACCCCGGCGAAGCCTTCATCTTCTGTTTCACCAAAATCACCACCACCACCACCTGTACCACCAGGAGGACTCCCCCCACGGCCCCCATCATAATATTCCTCTTTCTGTATCTGCTTGCGCAGCAGATCCTCCACAGATGGTTTCTTCCCTATATTTTTAATGGTATTCTCCAATGCTTTCCATGGATTATTCTGACAGCAATTTTAGAAATGCAATATTGTTAGAAAATCTGATTCCTATGATAAGCACAGTCTTTCATCATTAAACAAAACAATAAAGATCTATCTGCATGATATCATAGAAGATTCACCAGCTATGTGCATAGTTTTCTATCACGGCCATCTTAAGAAATCAGAGTCAGTATTGAGCTAAATTGCTAGCTTTTTATGTTCTGCTTAGAGTTCTAAATCAAAGACAAAAGTAAACGTCTTTTGGCAGCTGTAGGTTATATCCTTAAATAGACAGTGAGCAGACAAATAGAAGGGAAGGTGGAAAAATTGTACTAAGAGCATCTACAATGGGGTAAAAAAAGGGTATCCCAATCTCAAATTTGAGGACCTCAAATTTGAGGTTGTGATTGTGGGAAAAAAAATTTATCCTTAAATTTGGGGTAACCTCAAATATTTAGGGCTCCCAATTTCTGAAAAGTAGTTCCTAAGATTTTGTGCATAGTTGATTTTTAATATTTTTAGTATATTTTGGATACTAAATAATATAAAGTGTAAATAATTAATGATGATGTGATTGATAAAAGTAATTGGGTGTTGTAAATTTGAGGTTGGTGATTGTAGAGTAATGAATTAAATTTGAGGTAAATTAATAAAAGTAGGAAAGAGAAAAGAAAAAATAATTAAATAGTACAATTGGGGTCTTAAATTTGAGGATAGCATTGTGGATGCTCTAAGAATATTTTGAAGAACAATAGATGAAGCACTGAATAAAGTGCGGTTTAATGATGTCACCTCCAATTACCTGACTGCCATCTGACTTCCCAGGGCCACCAAACAGACACACTGGTGAGCCTTGTCGGCAACATTGCCTATCGCTTGTTAGCTTGAAGGTAGCTTTAGGAAGTTGATGCACACGTGATAGAGAAACGCATGACATAGAGGGCAACCCATGTATCTGATATGGTTTTTTGGTGCCGATACCAGGGCAGGATGAAACAACTTGATTGGCACTCATATTAGAAAAAATCTTCTGAAATCAAGTATATCTGGGGCGTTTCCCAATTTTTATTCACCTCAAATACCACTGCAAGTAATATAATATATCAAGGATTGCAATATTTCCGAAGTTTTGAGAGAAATGGAAGCATCATATCAGATGTACAGCAAGAAAAATACTCCTATTTGAGTAGAATATTCAAGTTGAAAATTCTTCTCCTTTTAACTTTCCAAGACAAGAAACAAGAGACACTAAAAGTAATATAATAGGAACGACGCTTTGCATTTTCTTATGAAGTTAAAGTACAGACTGATATCCGTTCGAATGATCATGGTACATATTCAAAGTAACCAGAAAATGGGAAAAAGGTTCCATTGTCATACAGACATACACAGAGGTTCAGGTCTTTTGTAGAGTCCTAATCCCGCCAACTCAGCTTAGTTTATATGCCTCCCACGGTTCTTGAACATGGGAATGCAATGCAGTTACTTTCGAGTCCTTTTTTTCTCCAAAGAAAAATTTCTCGATTTGAAAAAAAAAAAGGGACGATAATTTGTCCTTCTTATAGACGGGGACAAGCCCTGAAAACATGAAGGGGTCTCAATAAAACCCAGGATAAGAAAATAATGATGATAAAAAATAATAATCACAATACAAATTCTAAAATGCACCGAATCATTCATTCTCACTTCTTTATCTCCTTCCTACCCTACATTTACCTAAGAAACCCGCTCCACTGGAAGTAATTTAATCAACGGAATCGAAATAAGAATGATTAAAAAAGATCAATTCCATAACCCTAAAATCATCTTCAACGAATGAAATATTCAATTATTAATAGAAGCAGATTCAATTGCTAAAAGCGGTTCCTGAAATGATGCTGAGTTCCTCATATTCTTCCTTCCTTACACATTCATTATCGAGTAAGACTTACTTACATTCCGGTCTTCACCACTAACACTTGCACTTGAGTTGCATCAAAGGCCGGAAAGAAAAAACGTCGCTTCCTTAGGTAAATTGACGTATGACATCTCAAAAACTCAGTAGTGGTAGCAATTGAATATAAACAGATATCCACTGGAAAAGGGCGGGGAGTGAGAGAGAGAGGTCAGCCGGAGCTTTACAGCGAGTTGCCGAGTGAGGAGAAAAGCCACCGCCTTGCTGTTCCTCTAATCCTCTGGTACTTTCTATGATCTAATCTGCTCTACACAGAGCGGCGCAACCACAAACGACGTCGTCTGGCTACATTTTATAAAGTGTTTCTTTTTTCCGCCGCTTTCTTTTCTCACCTGCTTCTTCCAAACGACGCGTTGCAAGCTAAAACCTATTTCTGTGCCGGATCGCAGCCTTGCCATGAGTCGTCCTCCGTTTGCTCTCTCCGGTCCTCTCTCTTTTCCTTGATAGCAAGCAGAGCAGCAGCCAGCAAGTGATGGAATTGGAATGGAATTACGAAATTAATCGAACAGCAAAGTTCATCCATGCCAGGAATTTTGGCAGAGTCGCTCTCCAGGTCTTTTTGTACACAGTACTTAAATTACTGCTTAAACACCGGCTAAATCCTCTCTGTTTCTTTATCCTCCTCGTCCCTTTCTTTTGGATGTTTCTCCTAAAAAACCAGTATATGGTATCTTATGATTGATTTGATTATACGGGATTAATTTATGAATGACGAGTGACTGACTTCTTCCCTGGTTATTGAATTGATTTTCAGTTTCCTGATGAGCTACTGAAAGATTCGACTAAAGTTGTCAAAGCGTTACGTGACAAGCTTAGGGAGATCAGGAACAGGGAAAGCGAGGATGAAGGCAACGGTGAGAGGAAAGAAGTGGGGTTGTATGTTATGGCTGATACAACTTATGGTAGTTGTTGTGTTGATGAGGTGGGAGCTTCTCATATATATGCTGATTGTGTTATTCATTACGGACATACTTGTTTGAGCCCGTAAGTATTTTCTCCCTTTTTCTTTGATTTTGAACTGTGAGGTAAATTCCTCCCCCCTTCCCTCCTTTCTTTTATTGCTTGGTTTGATGGTACTGAATTTGTATGTTTTGCGTGGTCTTTGTAATGATATATAATGAAACTCTATTGGAGAAGCATTTCCATTTTCAAAATTTTCTCGTTTTACCAAATATCCGTGTTTTTCTCGTTTCCCTGCCTCCCTGTTTTCATGACCCCTTCTCCGTACCGTCCGTGTGCAACACCGTTGCTATAGTATGATGTAAGAGATGAAGTCTGTATTGACTTCAATGTTTTTGTTTGTTTCTGTTTCAAGTCATTTAATTCGATGTCAAACCTGGCTCTCTAATGCAGCTAATCCGGCAATTCGTATGATATAACCTGTTTTGTGCTCAAGTGTTTGCTGGATTGCTGCCGCAGCATCTATTTATGTGAATTGACCATGACATCTCCATTTCTTTGGTTGCACAGGACATCGAATCTTCCGGCTTTCTTGGTTTTTGGTAAAGCTTCTATTAACGCTCTGAACTGTGCTAGTGAAATATGTAGCTTTGCGGCAACACATCATAAGTCTGCTCTGGTAGGTGGAAATGAAACGATTACTTATCTTAGCTGTTCTGCTTCTGAATCTTAATCCTCGTGAAGTATAATTGTCAGTACATGAAAAAATATCCCAACGATTTACATTTTTGTTTAGGAAATGTAAATGATCCACGGTTTTAATGTTGCTATTATGCTTATGAGACTAAGAACACAGATAATGGAGAATTATTCTGGGTAGAAATGGGTAGCTTCGAAAACAATGGAGTAGCTGATGGGTATCATAAATAAGAAAAAGTTAACTTGAGTAGCAAATTTAGGAACTAGTAGCATAGGGTAATGTGCTATTTTTTTTCATAAACTGTGAGTTGTATAAATAGTTTATTAATAAAGATTATATAATTTAAATTATTAAGGTAGTATATTGGAACTTATGTGCCATTGATAGGGGAAAATGAATAGAGATCATATGCTTAGCTAAAGTAATAAAATAATAATTATTTTTTTATTGGGAATTAAAAAGTTCTAAATAAGGCTACCCACCATTGATCTTACTCTAAGGTATTCAGGGTAGTAGGTTCGATTCTGATCAAGAAGCAATTTGTACAGTGTAAACTATGTATTTCGATACGATAAGTATTCCCCCATTGTCTTTGGCTTGTTGGCAATTGTATATCAATCCGATTTGGTAATTGCTCTGCGGGGGAAAAATATTCGGGTTTTCTGTTAAATGAATAAATTATGCAGCATAACTTTTTGGCTGAAGTGAAGGAGATTATGTTCGAGAACCTGGAATTGGAAACTATGCTGCTAAAGTTCAAATCTTTTGAGGAAATTTTTTGGATTAGCAGTAGTTGATTGTGTTGGGATGCACTCATTCTTTTAGATCATTATAAAAAAACATGCAAGTATAAAAAGGAAAGAGGGTTCTTGTCATTGGAAGGTGAAAGTTTCCGGCAGCCTTTTTTGTGGGAATATATTCCAAAAGAAACCAAATAAATTTAGCTCCTGGTGTTGTGAAAAAGTTTTATTAGATCAGTTTTATGTTCTCAACTTATGGATCTTGAATGTCCTTGAACTTAAATTAGTTCAATCCTAGAAGTCAGTATATAGTACTAGTTGTAGGCCAATAGCCATTTATGGACTTGGCCAAGCTGCTTCTTTCTTGGTTAAGTTTGGTGAATGCATAAATGTCATTTCTCTTTGATATACCCTATCTGCAAGTGCACGGAATCGGATTAGTACTCAAGGTATTGTTCCACAAGGACTAAAGAGTGAGTACTAGAATGATGATAAGACCTTTCTACGTCTAGACTATCGATGAGATAGAAGTGGCGACTTACTAAACATGCATAGAAAATGTGCAAAATAAAATTAACATTGAGACAAATGAAAGGTGACTCTCAGATAGAAAAAGGGCTTAGGCTCTGTTTAATCCCCTTAATTCCAATTCAATCAAATCGTTATCCCAGAACCTCGATTCATATCACATAGTCAAGTATGCCAATAGAGGTATGAAGTGTAATGCTCTCTGGAGCCACCACATCTTGTTGTTTAGGGAGAATCTTCTATCTTTAGCATGAATGCACACATATACTATACATTGCCAATTAGCTATTTTTCCCTCTTTTAGGTTGCAGAGACTGAGTCAACTTCTTTCGACCTTATGGTTTGGACTCTAGTCATGCTAATGGAGCTCGCTCTGATTCATCTCTTGAATCTTGTCGAAGTTTCTCAATTTGATAAGACGATCAAATTTTCAATTATACCAATTAACATAGAAGCAGAACACATGCAACTCTAAATGAAATTAAAATTTAATTGGGTCTATAATTTTCAAAGCATTTGGCTCAGCGATCTCCCTTCACCTTAACACATATTCAATTAACCAAGCATGATTCTAATTAAGCACGTATTCACAAGTAAAAGAGAATTCATAATCAATTTAAAATTAGAAAATTGAAGAACGCTATGAAATACCCTTTTTTTGGCAAATTGGATTACACCGTTCAATCGTGTAGCTTGGATTACAAAATTGGGATCTTAAGGATGGATTGTGGATGGGGAATGAAGGAGAAATTGATGAACCCTAAGTCCCAAGATCAACTGCCAAGCTGTGTTTTGGTTTTCCCAAAATAATCCTCCAAAAATGAGTCAAAAAATGCCTTATATATGCAGTCTGGAGAATTGACATGGGCACCCTATGTTGTGTTTCTTTCATCCACATTGTTGGTTGTGGTCAACACGGTCTTGTCAACTGACATGGTAGGGTCGTGTTGACTCTTGGCCTATGAGACAACTTTGACCGTGTAGCATATTTTGTCCATAACTTCTTCGTTTGATCTTCAATTAAGCTAATTTTTGATGCGTTGTGTCATGGTTGAATTCATACGTTTTCCCACGCTTGCACACTTTGAGTTCTCATTCTTACTTCTCATTTGTTTAAGATGTGCTTTAACTCCTTTTGATCCCATTTTACATACCTATAAAATATTATCAAGAACAATAAACAAGAATAAATAGACTAAAATATGTAAAAAATTATACATAATCATATTAAATATTTTTGTTAAAGCTTCAATTGATCAATATAAATCATACCTATCACTCACTATTAGTAACAAAGTATTTAGAGGAACCCATTGGCCATGGGCAATTAGATGACCAAATTTGTTAGGGATGTCAAATGCTTGTATCAGTCGTAAACAATGCAATACTATTATGATATGGTTCTGTTTTTCTATCTATTGTATGTACTATTTGGTTGTAAATTGATGCGTATTTCAGATGCTGTGAAATGATCCATTTTTCTCCTATATATAAATATATAAACATGACCTGATTACATTCTCTTTTCTGTTTCTCCCTTCTCATGGATCAAGGTTCTTTTTGGACTGGAATATGCACATGCGATGCACAGTATCAAAGAAGCACTGGTATCTGAGGCATCAAATTTGTGTACATCTGATTCCAAATTAGACATTCTTTGTGCTGATGTCTTGTGTACTACGTTGGACCCTCTGAAAAACCAAGCAGTCTTGAATGGCAATGTGGAACTTGAAGACCGTCCTAGGAATGGTGAATTATGTAATCCTGAAGCTGGCACCAGATATAGTGCTGGGGGCTTGGTTTGGAGTTTGCCACAAGGATACAGAGTGGAGGATTACTTAGTTTTTTGGATTGGTGCAGACAATGCTGCATTTGCAAGTTTTGTGTTAACATTTAACGGCTGTGAAATAGGTATTAGAAAATCCGGCTTTCTAACTTCCATTTTCTCTTGTCTGAAAGCTTTTGTGTTTCCTTTATGTTTGTACAATATCTGCTTGCATCTTGACTCTTGATGGAGTGAGTTATCAGACATTAGGCTTGCCTAGGGGGTCTATGTTATGGTTGAAGATAGAGGGCCCTTTCCTATTCCTAGTTGGCACTTTCCTGTGTATCCTTATATCAAATTTTAATTAGTATTTGGAGCTTTTTAGCTATTTAGTCCTTTATGCTTTCTAACTTGAAAATATTTCTTACTTATGTGAACTTTATCTATAATATAAGTATAGCTTATTTTTCATCTCTTTTTTCCAATCTACCATCTTATTTATGTCAGATTTGTTTCAGTTAGGTACAATGCTACTCAAAATTGCCTGGTAACAGACTTATCCCAACAAAACAGGGTTCTTAAACGCAGGTAACTTTGCTTATGTATTCTCAGATGCTGAAGATTTCCTCTTTATAGTAATGACATTATTGGCTATGTTTTTTCACTATTATTATTATGTTTTTTTTTTGGGGGGTGGGGGGTGGGGGAGAGGAGGGGTATGAAACAGATGGTAGTTTTGTAACTTCATCTTTTCTTTTGTTAAAGTATGATATCTATTTTGCAGGTATTACCTTGTGGAGAAAGCGAAGGATGCAAACATCGTTGGGATCTTGGTTGGAACACTTGGTGTAGGTATTACTTGTTTTTCCTCTCAGTGGTCATTGCGGTTGATTTGGAAGGTGTCACTATATTCTGGACCTCTAGTGTACTGTGCTATGCTGATTGACAGGAAGTGGCTGTTGATTTTTTCTCGCCCTGCACTTACATTTGTGAAGGACCTCCAGCTCACATAACAGGGAAATCATAAAATTGATAAAACAATCTGGTTCAATACCTATAATAACGACAGGATGTAGGCTGGTTGAACTGTATGTGGTACTGCAGGGAGGAGAGATTATTGTTGTTTTGTTTGGTCACTGAAGTAAATACGTGATTCAGCATGTGAATATTATGCATATTTGTCTGCCAAATTATGTAAGATGTTTATTTCCTTAGTGCATTTCCCTGGATTACACTCCTAATGCATAAGATCAAGGCAGCTTCCCTGCATCGGCTGGAGCAAGTTTACTTACAGACTGACTGAAAGCCTACTGTTTAAGATGCCCTACGGCCTGGGTTGCTTTGCCATATTTATATTTAGTAGGCTTATTAAGTATGGTTTGCATTTTGGCTCATTATCAGTCCAGGAGCATGTCTTTGATGTTATAAGCTGTTGTGGCAGTTTCTTGTAGTGTGTTTTCCTTAGCCTTAAGTTATATGAGAACTACATATTTTTTTACTCTAGCAAGTATCACTGATTTAACCCCTTGAAGTGCGAGAATGGGTCTTATAGTATGTTTACGGAGGATTTCAGGAAGGAACTTTTCCATTTTTAGCATTTTTCAGTCTACTAGAATTAGTTAGATGCTCATCTGGCACATATATGTGAGTTCTTTTTTCCTTAGGATGTTAATATTTGGAAACAAATGTTTCTTCCAAATTGAAGTGCTTGCCTTGTTTCTGGTGATCAAGGAGTAACACCTAGTCTTTTTCTGAAGGAGCATTCGATCCTTGTAAAATGTTTAAGCATAGTTTGGAGAGGTTATTGCTGTTGGCCATTGGCTGAGATGATTAGCTGCATGGTAGTTGTCTCTGTTTAGAAAGTTAATTGACTAAAATATGGGAAATTTCAAAAAGCTGCGTTTTGACTTCCAAACATTTTCCTGAATATCCCTTAGTCCCTCCAAATTAGTTCGACTGATAAAAACATGTTTTATGCTTGGTAAATGTGGGGTTGTACCATCATAGATACATTTGGTCATCAAGTACTTTTGTATATGAACTCATGATGACTTAAGTGGTAGTTTATTGAATAAACCATCCTGTGTGCGCTAACTCAAAGTGAATTGATGCAATTTAGACTTAATCAGCCTGAATATTAAACTATCTGGCTTGCTTTTATGATCAAATGCTAAAAACACATTCTTGTGGCCAGGTAGGAAGTGTGGCATATGTTTTGTATCTACTGTAATGTTTAGCGCACAATTGAGATTCGGTTTCTATGTATTTCTATTAGCTAGTTGAAAGATGTTACCTAAGTGGCTTTGATGCAGCGGGCTATCTTCATATGATCCATCAAATGAAAGAGCTGATAATAAGAGCTGGAAAGAAGCCGTATACTCTTGTTATGGGTAGACCAAACCCAGCAAAGTTGGCCAATTTCCCTGAGGTAGAGGCGTAGATCTTCTCTCTTTTCTATTGAGCTGTCAGATACTCGGAACTTGTTTTCCATTAAGCCAGACCTGTTGTTTTGCAGTGCGATGTTTTTATATATGTCTCTTGTGCACAAACTGCTCTTCTGGATAGCAAAGAGTTCTTAGCTCCAGTTATCACTCCTTTTGAAGCCATGCTTGCTTTCAACAGGTACCGGATGCACATTTAAGCGATCTTCTGTGTGCTTTTTATGTCATCAGCTTCACTTAGATGTAATAGTCGGCGTTTAGCCATTTAAAAGTAACCAGACCTTGTCTAGCTATGGTGGTGATTGGCCGAACACTTATAATTATGAAAGTATATCATTATTTAGTCTTTTAGTTCCTATTTTTCTCGCCTGAATCAGATCAGATTGTTAAAATTTTGTTAACAATAAAAAATATATAATTAATTATAATAGTGATAGTAATGATAACAATAATAATAGTAATGAAAAAATTGCTTATGGAACATTATAATAATAATAACACAATAACTTTTGAAAACCAGGAGATCGTATCCGGTAAGCAAAATAAAAATCAGGCAAAGCAAACAGGCTCTTAGTAAGATTTTGAGTTATGGGAATTGTCTTCTCAAGTTTGGAGGAGTTTTTTGAGGTGCCACCTTGCATCACCCCTCTTCCTTTTTAACCGTCTTGTTAGAGGTTCATATTTGATTTACTACTCATTTATTGTTTTAAAGATTTCCTTATCTGGAACAATCTTGGCTAATTTTTTTTTTTTTAATTTTCTTCTGTTATGATTTTCAGAGGAAGCCAATGGACTGGAGCATACTCAATGGAATTCAGGGATTTAATTAATTTACCTTCATTTAAAACTGAAGTCCCCTCAGATGAACCACGATTTTCATTCTTTCAGGGTGGCTATGTGGAGGATCGTGAAGGTATTTTACTTAAGTTAGTTTTCGTTCCTTTCATTATCTGAATATAAGACTGCGTAGGGCTATATAGAAATACTTATGAAGCAGCCACACGAGCCATTTTTTATGTCTTGAAATAAGAGTTCGTTGAAGAGAACCGTGAGCAAGTCGACTACCAGTTTATGCCATCATGTCCAAGTAAAATGTTGGATTTCTGTTGAGCTTCTCTTTGATGGTAGGTGCATAAATGTAGATCTAACTGCTTGTGGACTGACGATACACTTTGAGGCCTGCAAGCAATGTGGGCCGTCGGAATTGTTTCAAAATGGATAGAATCTTATGCTGCATATATGGAGAATTTATGTTTGAAGAACCGTGGGCGTGGAATGAAATTCCTTTTTTTTTTTTGTTTTTGTGTGTGTGTCAGTGTGTTATATATAAATGCATGCCCAATAAATAACAAAGGTCGCAAAAAAAAAAAAAAATAGTAACAACGTGATTTTTTATTAATTATTATTATTATTTCCCCTTGAAAGTGAAGTTAGCAGATTTCCGTCCCTAATAATAAATTAGCGTTGGTATTGCGAGGCGGGCTTTATATTATTATATTATGGGTATGTTAGCGTAATAGTTTTATTTGCTGCTGTTGTTATACCAGAGAGTAGGGATGAAAGGACAGAAGAATCTCTCGCATTGGCTGTTGCGACGGAGAAAGCACTGCAAGTGCGCGATAAATATTATGCCGGTGGTCTTGTTAAAGGGTCTGCAACATCAGGGGCAGAATTTTTGGCAGGAAGATCCTATCAAGGCCTGGACGCTGGATACGATGATGATTCGGTAGCAAAGCCGTTCATTATGGGCAGGAGTGGAAGGGCATCGGGGTATGCAGACGAGAGATAACAAATATAAAGTCTCATGTGGATTGTCAATACAAAGAGACATCTTGGACTCTGCCCTGTTGATCATACGAGGCGGCGGCGGCGGCATCACTAGTGCAACAACAAATCCTTGCAGTCCGGAGCAACGACCTTTTGAATGGGTCTGGGTTTTTTTTTTGTTGGTCTTTTATTTAACTGTTTTATGTTGTGACCAACTGCAGAGGATCACGAACACCTCTTTAAGGACCTCAATCCATGTTCCGTCTTCTGCGTCTGTCTGGATTTTCATTACTAGACTGCGCGTAGTAGGCAAGGCATTTATATTTAATTACTATCTTACTTTCAAGAACTGTTGCACGGGGTCGTCGAAACAGGGGGGAGACAAAACGTCATCTCTGGAAGAATTTAATTCGAAGGCGGAAGAAAATAATATTTTTTTATAGACATTAGTTATTTTAATAAATATATGTATTATTTTTTAGGTAATAATGAGTATATGTATATATTTTGTCTAAACTTTATTATATATATTTAAAGAAAAATAGATTCAATTTAATAAAATTAACGGAGGGAAAAAATTCTAAAATTATTGTCTAAAACACATTATATTTAAATCACATATCCTTTATAATTTTCCTACCAGATTTGTTTTTTAGGATATTCTTCAATGTTGAAAGTGTCCAAATATATGGAGAAAAAACGTGACCAAGGACATGTCCCTGTGGTGGGCCTGTGCAGTGCTTTCAACTAGCATTGTAGTAGTAGTATTCATTTTATGATGTGCCGTTTCAAAGGAAACTAATATTACTCCCTCCTTCCTTATTTTTGAATTATTTCGTGAAAGGAATATCTCCTATCAGTCGTGACTCGTGACTCGTGACAGTCCCACTCGAGAGCTGGATAGAACCCACTAGTCACGACTCACGACAAATGGTTTGTTGTGGATTAGTGGTAGCCAACCTCCGCGAACTTATACCAATAACTAAGGGGCTTACGGCTTAGGATGGGAAGGCGATGGGGGAGTAATAGTCACCCGCGTCGCGTAGATGCACTTGACTTGAGAAAGAGTTCGTGTGTGTGTGTGGTTCGGGGCGAATAAATTATATTTAAAGTTTATTTTTAGATTTATTTATTAAACGAATTAAATTTGATCTAAAATTTTATTTTTAATTCATTTTATTTATAGTTTAAATTAATAAATGTAATTCGGTTCATCTATAGTTTAGATTAATGAATAAATTCGATTCGAGATTTTATTTATCTGTGGTTTGGTGCGTGTTCATTGGCTTCGTTTAAGTAAATAAATTATATTTAAAGTCTATTTTTTAGATTTATTTATTAAAGGAATTAAATTTGATCTATTTTATTTTTATTTTTTTATTTAATTTATTTATAGTTTAGATTAATAAATTTAATTCGGTTCATCTATAGTTTAGATTAATGAATAAATTCGATTCAAGATTTTATTTATTAAATAAGACAAATCTGAATTTTGTTTATCAAATGAGTGTGGTATTTACAATTCAGTTATGATAAAAAGAAATTACATGATCTTTGATAGATTTGAGACGTATAAAATTCTAAATGTTTATTATACAAAGGGGAGGAGAGAGAGAGAGAGAGAGGATTTATACTAATAAATAAATAAATATAATTGTAAATGTTTAACTAAACTTAATGACCGCCGCCACGTCCACTGGGACCTGAAGATAACCGGTAAAGCCAATGGACTATTGCATTCTTTCCGGTTCCACCCTCCTCCATGGAGGAAGAAGGGCTCATTGAAATGTTACCGTATCCAACATCTTGCCGCAAGAGTCGCGTCCCTCCTACCGACGCAAAACTCGTGAACATGACCACCGAAGCAATGAGCATCATAATAATCAAACCGTTCCTTGCCTTACTCCTATAATACATATCTGCTGCCACTACGTATCTGAGAGGAAGAGAGCGAGAGAGAGATTATTATCTGTGAAGAGGATGTTTTGCTGTATGAATTAAGAATTAAAGTGACGCCTTGAGTATTTATAGGAGGAGGAGAATGACACGCGGACGAGGGCTGTCTGTATTGCACTGCTTGACGTCGGGCACATTTCTGACGACTTTTGATTTCATAATTAATTAACCTACGACCTCGGGCGGGCGAGTGATGCTGTAGCAAAATTTATTGGTCTGGGCAGTGGAACCATGCAATGCAACTTACATTACATATATATGATATGCAGGTACTGTCACAACAAGCACCGAGACAAACATTGCCGGGCCTTGCCTCACTGTGCGATCCAGTGGATTCATCCTACTCCCTTCCTTTGAATATTCAGCGTTAGACCTCGTAGTTGGACGCGTAAAAGTCGGGAGTGGGCCTACTTTATATCCAAGATAAATCGGGTCATCGTCACCCCAATCATTTATTGCCCGATGTTGATCGGGCTTGTGTTGTGTTAACATTTGGACGGATCGGATATATATAATTTTTTTTTTAAGTAAAACAAAGATAAAAATTAAAATCGCTGTATATGTTAAATTTCGTTTTTAATACTATTCTAATGAATGTTGATTAAATAACTTTCTATGTATTAAGTTCTCAATTTTTTTTTTTACTTTTAAATAACATATTAAAATAATTTTTATAGTCCTAACCATATTTACTAAGTCACTGTTTATATTTAATGTCATTCTTTACATAATTTTTTTTTTGACTTAATACGTGTCTGATGTGAGTTTTCCTCCTCCCCCCCCACCACCCCCACACACACATTTTAATTGTAAGAAAGAAGAAAGTGAATAATCTTATTCTTAACTATATTCATCGAAACTTGATCATTATCAAAATTTTTCTTAGAGTAACTAGGTTAAAAAAAATACTATTTATAAGTAAAATTTTAAAACACAAGCCAACATATAAAAAAAAATAGTGTTAAATGAATATTATTTATTTTTATTAATACATAAATTAAATTTTGAATAGGCCTGTAAAATCTTATAAATATTCATTAAATTTTTTTAAGATTGATCCATATTTTATTAAACTTAAATAAATCAAAAATTTATCTAAATTCGTCGGCTTTTCATTCATAAGTCCATATTCTGATAATCATAACCGAATCAAATTGGGTGCGTCGGACAAGCTGTGCTAGCTATTCTTCTTACGCCGGTCTTTTCAGTGTCTTTCTTACAGTCGCGGTCCAAGTGTCCAACTACTGGCTCACATTAATTCGTAATCCCACTTGATGATTTTGAGTCATTTGTCTTATCTCATCCAAGTATCGTGGATAACATAATACCTAGATCTGGCGTCAAACAACACTTCAATTCTCACACCACCTGTAATTTTCTAAAATTTAACGTCCGCTATAATAAGTTCTATTTCCTGATGAAATGATAATATACAGAGCAAGAGCCAGCAAGCATCACAGTGACTCGTACCAACAACCAAATATACCAATTTAAGTCGTATTAGTAGTTATAACTATGTGCATTTATATATCGGATAATTTTATTTATATTTATTTTTTGAATATTTATAAATTTAGATATTTAAAAAAATATATATATATATCCAAAATTTTATATTATATAATAAATTATCCGTCGGATATTAGAATTTTTTTTAATATGTCACAAATAAAAAAAAATTTGGCATAAAAATTATTTGACTAAAAAATAATAAATTGATCAAGTTTCAATCAATAGGATCTAACGATTTGATTTGAGTCTTAAAATTTATTATATTTAATTAATAATTTTAAAATTTTGGATAATATTAATATATTTAATCAAAATAATAATTAAAAAGAATACAATTTACTTACAATAAGCACTCTTATTTTAAGTAATACATGCTTATATATATAATACAATTTTATGAAAAATAAAGTAGTGTTTAAAGTATGAATGTATGTATGTAAATAATTTATCGTATAAAATATTATTTGTATATGTCGGATTGGATAGCCAATTTATTTAATATTTCATTAATCGGATCAGTTATTTGATTTGATAATTAATAATACCCCATTTTTAGGAACCCTTATTATAATTAATAATTACTTGTGATTAGTTATAATTATTATTATTATTATATGAGGTTTAGTATTAAACATGTTATTATTATCCGTATTATTATGATGGTTTAGATATAAAAATAATTAGGTTAAAAAGTTGATAGAAATTAAACTATTAATTTTAATCCTACTTTATACCCATAAATCTTAGCCTAATTATTTTATTAATAACCCTGACCCGTAACCCGAAATAAATTCCTAAAATTTATTCCTGATTGTTTTATCTTTTTTTTGTTGTTTCATTAAACCTATCCTAATCTGGATTATTTTTTTTTCAAATTATTTTTCAATCCAGTACCCTAACCTACCCAAACTAAATCTAACATACAATTTTAAAATAGCTATTTTCTACTCTACCTCCCCCAAATCTCTCTCCCTGTCTCCCTCATTTCCTCACTTTACTCAACTCATCGCCTCATCGCAGTACCCTCTGCATTTTTTTATATACATATACACGCTACACACACATGCAACACCCAACCGTCCGACACCCAAACAACCCTCCACAACCCCTTCCCTCTCTTTGTTTTGTTTGATCTTCTTAGCCCCCTGGATTATATACATCCACACTGCATTATATACATACACACGCATACACTCTAACCAACCCTCCCAACCTCACACACCCTCGTAGCACCCTGACCATCACCATCCACCATAGCCTCTGCAGAACCAGCACCACCCCAGCAACCAACCACACCTTCCTTCGAGCCACCATTGAGCCATCCCACCATCACCACTAAATCCAGCCCAACCACTCCACCACCACTCCGTAGCCTTCTCTCCTACACCATGCATTGCCCACATCACCCATCACAACCCTCTCCCCTACTCCCTACACATTGCCCACATCACCCATCGCAACCCTCTCCCCTACTCCCTACGTTGCCCACGTCACCCATCGCAGCTCCAGCATCTCCACCCCAGCCTCGACTGTCGTGCACCTTTCCTACCACTTTTTCCGTAGCCTCCTATAACGAACCCACCCTCCACTGCAACCAAAAACCAGCAACCTCCACCAGCTCCGACAGCACCACCCTGTCACCACCAACCATCACCGTCGCCCAACCCAACCATCTCCACCACCCACTACCGCCATCTCCTTCCCCTGCTTCACCCAGCCAACCCCTTACCTAGCAATCATTCCTCCGTATGCATGGCTTATGCTACTATTTGCGTGTGTGGTTTTAATAATTTTGGTACATATATTAAAGGTAAGGGTATTTTGATAATTTTAGAAAAATAAATATTTTTATATTATAATTAATATTTTATCTTATAGATATTAACTCGGTAATTGTGGTATTATTTTTTAGGTATAAAAGTTGATTAGAAAAACCTAATAATTTTTAGTGGATACCGCTAATTTTATATTTTTGCTAAAATTCAGGTAACCGTTATACCCTACTAAAATGATAAATATTGTATGATAGCATAGTAGGGTTTTTGGTGTATGAAAATATGTTAAGCATGATTTGTTACGATATAATTATGTGTTAATTATTATTATCATGAAAAATGGTAAAACGAGCATGTTATCTGATATAAAATATTTTGGGTACAAGATTATGATTAAAATGATTCTAATGATTGAAAAATATTTTCGTGATAAGTATGTATAAAATAATAGGATGAGCATGCTTAGATATAATCATGGAATAATAATTATAGATGTGTGCCCTAGGGGCAATTTAGTAATTTTTAGTGCATTATGATATTTATCCTAAAAACCATGTCTAATATGTATTATCTATTGTTGATTATGTGATCATGTGTTTTGTACATTTTAAAAGTGTATGATAGGGTTTTGTATGCAGAAATAGGTGTAAGGTCAAAAAGATCTTTTAACATAGCGGATAATTTAAATTACATAATGAATAATTAAATTATTTTATTTTATCTTTTTCATGATAAATTAATAAATAAAATGGATTGAGTATTTAAATGGATGATAATCCGATAATTATGGGTCTTAGGGGCATTTTGGTCATTTCGACCTAATGTGCCCAAATATGAATAATTGGACATAGGACGGCCTTAGATTTTTAATAGGTTGACTTTAGTGTTGACGTTGACCTCATTTTGGACCGTTGACCTGAGGGTTGACTTGGATAATTAGAAATAAAAGAAAAAATGGATAAGTATGGAAATGAGAATAATTGTGCAATATGTGTTATCCACGATCACCTTATAAAATATTAATACGCAAAGTGGAAGACTTCAAGTTTGGGAATGGTTTCTCTCTAGGGGTAGCTACCCTAGAGATGAGGTAGGAGTCCTCAATTTGTTTGGATTTTTGGTGGGCCGGTTGTGCCCCAGTAAGGCCCTAGTATACTTTATAGGTGACTAGCGAGCTCTATAAGGGGTATCGATACTTAGGGATTAGGTGTTCGAGGTGAGGAGGGTATTGTGTGCCTCGTGCATCAGTATGACCAGAGTGTTGTTATGCCTTTGGGTTGGATGGTTGGAGGGTACTGTGATGCCTTGTGCATCGGTATAATTGGTGCACTTTTATGTCTCTAGGTTATTATTGTATCCCTCTCGAGTAAATAAAAATGGAAATAATATGATTTGAGTGGAATGATTATTATTGGATATTGGATTGGTTTCAGTAGTAGCCTTTGTGCCTACCTGTGGTTCGGTAGCAGCATTTGTGCCTACCTGTGGTTTCGATAGTAGCCTTTGTACCTACCTGTGGTTTCAATAGTAGCTTTCGTGTCTACTTGTGTTGGTATTATGTCTGTGAGCGTACCTGTGATGTTATGGACTTTATTATATTGTACTTGTAATTATACCCGTGATGTTATAGATTTTATTATAATGTACCTATAAGAATACACGTGATGTTATGTATTTTATTATATTGTACATGTAAGTATACCTGTGATGTTATGGATTTTGTTATAGCATACTTGTGATGTTATACATTTGGTTGGGATTTATGCTAAGATATGAGTTATTTTGTGAATGTTATGATTGTTATGTTGGAGTTTGGGTTCTAGTAATTACTTCTGATAGCATGTAACACCCCCAAATTTACTACTGAAAAATTTTGTTTAAATCAAGAGTTTTAGCGGAAGCAAGAGAATTAAAAATCGTAACTCGGGGGTATTACCGCCACACTTAGTACCAGATCGATCCATAGCTACCGACCCGATACTAAGTGCTAAGGCTAGAAAGAATAAAACCAGAGCAAATCATTCATAAAACACGGGTTCTACAAAATTAGAGTGCGAAGGTAAAAAGTTACATTCCGAAATACAATTTAAAAGGTCTATATATCAGAATACTTAAATAACGGAATAACAAGTATGATAAAACCCTTGAAGATTTAAGTACAACACTTGTGACTTTCAAGACGAATGCGATTACACAAAACAAATTCCGAAGGTAAATGTCCGGTCCACTTACTCCCTCAAGTCAACCTTCCACCCCAATAGCAACCGATCAAAACCTGCATCAAAGGTCTGCTCCCCACCATTGGTGGATCATCACAGGACCCATTCAACCAGTGTAGCATCAGTACGGGTCCAGTACTGAGTAAGGGCGTAGGTGCCAAGGCCCACACACAAAGATACATAACATAGCAGACATAGCATAGATACATAGATCGAATGCAATAACACATATAAACCACACAGATTACAGACCAAACGTCACTTTTCTTTTATCAGGTCTCTGAATATAATCGATCATCATCTTGTCCAGACCCTGTGAGTGCGGGAACCCCACTATTATAGCCGGTGGAACGGTCGCGAGGGCCATGCCCTGCCACTATTATAGCCGGTGGAACGGTCGCGAGGGTAAGATACCCTGCCACTATTATAGCCGGTGGACCGGTCTGGCTCCGACTCACAAGGTATTCCACTGTAACCATTTATATCTTTCCCATGACTTATCACTTTTACGTTTAGTTTGTTGAGCACGAAATCCCCCACTATTATAGCCGGTGGAACGGTCGCGAGGGCTTATGCCCTGCCACTATTATAGCCGGTGGAACGGTCGCGAGGGTAAGATACCCTGCCACTATTATAGCCGGTGGACCGGTCTGGGTTCGGCTCAACATCTTTCGCTGTAAGTCGTTAGTGTCTTAATGTATCTTATTCGAGGACATATCTTTGGCATGCATGGCCAGAGTTCTCAACACATCACATCAAAACTGACGACATAATCGTACTATCACATGTTAATAAAACATAAGTACATGTCTTGTCTCCAAGCCACATTACCCATGAAACAAGTAAGATAACGACATTTAGAATACAACACAGCATTCATATAAGGCATCCACAGCACATAGGACACAGGTCACACATCCAATCTTATCTATATCCTCACTCGGTTTAGGTCACCGAGCTGTCTCCTACGCTTATATTAAGCTACTAACACCCTGTGTATTTAGCATACTTCTCGCATCGAAAACCCAAATCATGACCCTCAACTCAACTCCCCCACATACTTCACTCTTCCCCATAAATTCTTATTATTTCCCTCTTTTTTTTCCACCTCCTCAAATTAGGGTTTCCATCCCAAACCCTAGTCGGTCCCTATGTACCCTTATTTTATCCCACGTACTATTTTTCACCTCAAGCCTCCAATACTCCCAAACAACTTTCCGTTATCTTCCCCACGACCCAAAAGTAACTTTCCATACGTAAGGTTCGCCCCCATGCGGACCTTAACCACCCCATGCAAACCCTAACACTTCCACCATGCCAACTCTATCATTCCCATGCAAACCCTAGTGTTCCCCAAGTAACTTTACTTTCTTCTACTCTCCTATTTATTTAATCCCCCCTTTTCCCATTCATTCATTAATCATAACCTGCCTAGGTCATTCTTACCTGCGTTAGCCAACATACTTCCCTTTGGTTTTCCTATTTGCTTATTTTTCTCTTTCAAAGCCCCCACTCCACAACTCCTCATCAAAACATTCTAACGTGCATGTCACATCACACCATATCATCCTTGTATCATGCCATACTAGTACATATAAGCCAGAGTACGGAAACGTACCTCGGTTCCATGTTGCGCTACACGGTAGAACAGGTAACATACACGTAATATAGCATATAAAACACACGAGGCATCCAAGACAAATAAAACATGTAATACACACAAGCGGCCTTAGTTACGTCCTTACCTAAATCGGCGCCGGGCTTGGAGCACGCTCCTATACCTCCGGTGGTTTGACCCGATTTACCTATAAGAGGGAATACTTAGGGTTAATCTCCCTCTACCAGAATTATCAAAATTCCCATCTTACCCCTATTATGGCCTAATACCAAGGCTAATATTAATGATGGGGTTTATAAATAAAGGGGTAGGTTATTACTACTCTTACGATAGCTTAAACGGATTATCACTAATTAAAGTAGGTTTTAGCAAAATTCAGCGTATTAGGGTGAGGGTTTCGATATTATTAATAATATTTGCTAATGATACTAAAAATAGTAAGAAGACTACTTATAATAATAATACTCATAATAAGAATAATAAAGGCTATAATGATAATGACGATGATAATAATAATTGAAATCACACTGGCATTAGTGATAGTAATATTATCGATAATAATAATAATAATAATAATAATAATAATAATAATAATAATAATAATAATAACAATAATAATAGAGTATTTGTACAACCATAGTCGCTTAGGTGACAAAATCAATGATAATGTTAATAATAATAATAGTGATAATATTAATAATGATAGGAATGAAGACAATAAGAATACAAATAATATTAATAATAAATACAATGAAAGTATTAGTAATAATATCAACGATTATAAAAATAATATTAATAAGGATAATAAGAATAACAGTAATAATCGATAAAATAATGGATGCGATAAACACAATAACGATAAAACACTGATAAGAATAATAGTGATAATAATAATAACCATACTAGTGATAATAATGAAAGTAATAATAATAATATTACAATAATAATAGTAATATGGTAATAATGGTAATGATAATAATAATAATAATAATAATAATAGTAATAATAATACTAATAACATACGTTGAAAATAGAATAGTAAAGACAATAATAATAATAATGATATTAACCACAATACTTCTACTAATAATAATAGTAATGGTAATAGCAATAATGATAATAATAACAATAATACTAATAATAACAATAACAATAGTAAAATAACAATAACACTATTAATAATAATACTTATACTAATAGTAAAATAATGACCATGATAATAATAATAGTAATAATAATAACAATAACACAACCCTAAGAATAATAGCAATAATAATAACAATATCATTAATAATAATAATAACAATAATAGTACTAATAATAACAATAGTAAAAATAACAATAATAATATTAATAATAATTACTATAATAGTAATAATAATAATCATACTAGTAATACTATTAATAGTAATAACCATTATAATATTAATATTAATATTAATATTAACAACAATAATAACGATAACAGTAATAACACTAATGGTAACGTTAGTAGTAATAACACTTAATAATAATAATAGGGATAATAATAACAATAATAACAATAATAATAATAATAATATCAATAATAATAATAGCAATAATAGTAGTAATAATAAGGATAATAATAATAATAACAATATGATAATAATAATAATAATAATAATAATAATAATAATAAAGATAATAATAATAATAATAACAATAATAATAATAATAATAATAATAACAATAATATGATAATAATAATAGTAGTAATAATAATAGTAATGCTCATAATAATATAAATAATAATAATAACACTAATAATAATAATAATAGTAATAATAATAATAATAATAATAATAATAAGGGTGGTAGTATTAGTAATAATAATAATATTAGTAATAATAATGATAATGTTAATATTAATCATAATAATACTAATAATAGTAGTTAATAATATTAAACCACTAATCACTTTTATTTATTTATTTATTCATTATTATTATTTACTTATGTTATTTATTTATTTATTATTATATATATATATATATATATTTTTTTTAAGAATTAGGGTTCAGGGTGTTGGCAACCTGACAGAGGTGGTGGTGGCGGCGGCGGCGCGGCGGCAGCGGCGGCGGCGCGGCGGTGGAGGAAGGGAGAGAGGGGAAAAATGGTGGTGGAGGCTAGGGGAGGGAAAACCAAGATAAAAGGGAGGTATAGGGTGGTAGAGCAGGAGCTGCCGGTCGTTTTGGGGGGTGATGGTGGTGCTGCAAGCGGCGGCGCAGCTGGTGGCGGCGGCACGAAGGTGGCGCAGGGCTGGAAGGGGGTCGATTCGGGAAGAGGTTTTCGCACGGCCAGGGCGGCACGTGCGGCGCGAGGCAGGGAGGCTAAGGAGGTTGGTTGCGTAGAGGGCGGTGCAGGGAGGATTTTGGTGGTAAGGGCAGGCGGCAGCGGTGGCCGATGGCGGAGGAAACGGCGGCTGAAAGTGGGGCGGCGCGACGGGTTGGATTTCTGGGTTCCAAATCTCGAACCCGATTCAGGCCATTTCCGGGGCTATTTATAGAGGATCTGGAACGGGAAAACGACAAGGAGGCGAGGGAGAGTCAGAGGGTAGGTGGAGGCGTGTCCGGCGAGGCTGACCGGAGTAGGTCTGCAGATGCAGACTGAGACTCGCCGGGGAGAGAGAGACAGAGAGAGAGAGGTTTCGTGCGGGAAAAATAAACGGATCGATTAGTCCAATCTATAGGGGAGACAACGAGGATGAACAGGGCGAAAAGACGGAAGGAATGGCTGTCGTTGCAGGCTTTCCTTCCCGGCCATGGCTTTCGTGTTACAGGGGGCGAAGGAAGAAGACGACGCGGGGCGGGAGAGAAAGAAGGCTGGACCGGCGGTCCAGCGGAAAAGGAAAGAAAGGAGGAAACGGGGCGGGCCGAACCGGCCGGAAAAAAAAAAAGAGAAGGGGCGCAGGAAGGGAACGGGCCGCGAGGGGGTGGAAGGGTGCTGGGCCTGGCAGGCCGGCCCAGGCCGGGAAAAATAAGGGGGAGAAGGGGAAGAAAAGAAAAAAAAGGAAAAGGAGGGAGAAAAAGGAAAAGGGAAAAAGGAAAAAGAGGGAAAATTAGGGGTTGGCTTAATTAGTATAATCTGGGTAATTTGGGGTATTTAATAAAATATAATTATCAAAACAATAATTAAATTCTATTTTTAGGTTAGTTTAGGGAGTTATGGAAGAATTTTCCTAAATTCATTTTAATTAACAAAACCCCTTTAATTTCTCTAATTAAATTATTTATAAATTTTATATTAATTTGAAACTATTTTATTCTTCCTATTTCAAATAATTTAAGGTATTTAATAAATTTCTAAAAATGAAAACCTTAATTAGCTTAAATACCATAATTCCTCCTACTTACACACTTATAAATTCCTTCTTGATTTATTCTAATTAATTCCCATTTGTTTCACTAAAAGTAGTTTATTTTAATTAATCTTCTAATAATTCCCTATTCAGCCAGGATTTCCTAAATTAGGGTTTTTGGGGTATTTCATAGCATCTCTGGTATAGTCGTTTGGTAAGCTTTCAATTGTTTCACACAAATGAGAATGAGTAGTATGTGACCTTGATAGAATTTGATTATCTAAATGATTACTGTATATCAATCCTCGTATGAATACTTAAATATCTTGTACCATGTTAGTTGTATGCCTTGCATGTGTTCCATGCTAGTTTTTCATATTAGTTTGGTATAAAGGGTTATTCAGTACCATAGTACTGACGGATTTCGTTTTATAGTTCCCTACCTATTCAACAGGCAGTAATGACCCTACAAGAATACTTTGAGGGTTCGGCTTGATGGTTTCTATAGAGGGTTAAGAGTTAGGATTATCCAATGTTTGCCCCGACATCTTTTCATCCGGATATTTTATGGACTCTTAAGTCCCTTGCTATTTCCTTTTGTTATATTGCAACTCTTTGCCTGATCTTTTTGTATTTATCAGGACAACGTCATTTGTAATGAAATTTTTATTCTGCCTTCATTATGAATGTTATTTAAGTAAAGTAATGTTTTAGCCTTAGCACTTAGTATAAGAATGGTAGAGGATGCCAGACTTATACTAAGTATGGCGATAACATCTATAAATTTTGTAATTAACGCTTCCCTAAAACGAAAATTTTTGGTAGTAAAAACGAGGGCGTTACACCTAATTATAATGAAGTTAGGGAACAAAACTTGATATTAATTAGAGCTGTAAAAAAAGGTTCAAGATCCAAAAATCTGATTTGGTATTTAAAAAAAATAGATTTTGGAAGAGTAGATGTCTGATTCAATTTTTAGACAGATTATTCAAAACTGTTATAATGTCTCATTTGTTATTATATTATACTGTATTTTGAGTGTGTCACACTATATTTGAATAATGTTGTACTCAATTCAAGTATATAAAAAAATATATTGTACAATATTAATACATATTATAGCATATTTTTGAAGTTTTATACTATTTAATGTAGTTATTATATTGTATTGTAATATGTTTTTTTAATGCATGCATTTAATCATTAATATAAGTATAATTGAATATTTTGAATATTTTCTACATCTGTTCTATTTTATTAAATATCTAATCGAATGTTAGATAATTATAATAAATATCTGATTTAACAAATATAAATATTCAGTTTTAAATGCTCTTACTAAAAATAAATAGTGTGTTACTTCCATGCATATATAGACCTATGTACATTTCTGTGTGATTTTTTTATTTTATTAAATGAAATTTGGTACATGAATCTGCATCTTAGGCAAAGTTTCCACCGAATCATACTTTTCCATTCACACTTGGTCCAACCGAATATATATTATAGTAATTTTTATTGTACTTGTTACACCTAGGAACAATTTGTTAGTAAAAATGATATTTCATATACAAGTAAACCTTTTGCACCCTTTGTGTATGAGGAGGAGGAGAATCCTGCTATTAGTGATAGTAATAGTATAATTATATATATTTTTTGTTTATAAATATACATATTTTACTAATGATTAAATATACATTCTTTTTAAAAATATAATGGATACGGTGATATTTTTATAAATTTAAACCTTTTATAAGAAAGTGCATATTTTTTACTCATAAATACACATGTTTTATGATATATCATAAAATACACATGTTCCTTAAAAATATAGTGGATAGGATCACCATCACATAAATTTTTATAATGGTTTTTAAATAGATAAACCTATGGATCGTCAGTGTTTTGGTACCATAGTTGACGCGTACCCTTCCTTTCACCAAAAGAATTAAGGGATCATTATCTACCAAGTCATATTTATGCAAACCCTGCAAGAAAAGTATATCAGTATTGTTAATTATTGATTTGAAACTTAATACCCTCTCTCTCTCTCTCTCTCTCTCTCTCTCTCTCTCTCTCTATATATATATATATATATATATATATATATATATAATATATATATATATTATATATATATATATATATATATATATATATATATATCAATTCATAGTTTCATATGCTTACCTTGGGAAGAGAAGAAAAATGTGCATCGCCTTCATAACTATCTCTAACGCTATTTACATTGGATATATGAAGAGGATCATGTGCATCTGAATAGGATAGCTTATACCCTTGAGACTTGATGGATGACAACTCTTTCTCATGTGGTCATCCATTCAAATGCCATGTTTAATTTTTGGGTTAGGAGAACCACTTATTCATGGGAATTTCAAAGTCCACGAGATCGACCAAAAATGTTTGTTCTTGTAACCCCTAACCCAAGACTCCTATGTCTTCCTCAGTGTTCTTCAATTCCCATTACTTGTGATACGATATTATATTGATCTAAAACCTCTACAGAATCTTATGTTTCTAGGTCACCCTGTAATGTATATAATTTATAATATATAAATAAACACAATATCATGCTCTGTTTGCTCTAAGAAAAATAACTTTAATTAGGGATAACTTCAAACTTATAATTCTTTTGGCAGCATTTTGTACATCTTCATTAATATATCATTCTTTTGTTGCTCCAGTCTTCTTCCATAACGTACCAATATTGATGGATGAGGCACATGGATCCTTGTCCTAGGCTAGGATTTGTAATTCCAAAATACACAATTATATTAGCAATATGATTATAACACTCACAATATTATAATGTGAACACATTAATCAAAATGTCATACCAACTCTTCTTCTAGGCTTGCATAGGCTTATTGAGTCATATTATGGCGGTAAATATCCCCCTTCCTATTTTATTTATTCTTGGCACTTTTCTCTTATATTACAAGAAAAATATATATGATCGGTTATTTAAATATCAATTAAATATTCTTAATCAAAAAGCTTATCTATTAGTCAATAAATACCTTAAACTCCTCTGAAAAACGATATGCAATGAATTGGTCCCAACTTTCTTGATCAATAAACCCATAATGCTTGGGGGCTTCGTGCATAAAATACCATCCCTTTTTTTTTGTACATTTTTTTATTTGTCAAATATGTCTTAAATGTTCTTAGACATTCACCACAATGTCTAAGAAGCCACTTCTTCGTCGGCTCCAGGATGATGAAAACTCTCTGCAAAATAAGACATAAATATGTATATCAATGCCATTGTATTGAAATTAATAACATGTAACATCCATAAACATAACAAAAAAACATATCATTTACCGTCACTTCTTGCCAAATATCTTCCTTGTGGCCTTTTGGAACTTGCTTCCAATTGTCGTAGGAGATAGGAATATGATTACTAGTGATGAGTAAAATGTATGTGAGAAACATGTCAGCATACTCGCTAATGGGAAGATTATACGTATTCCAACTCAATGGTACTTGTTCTCATATATTTCTTATGTCTGTGATGATTCTCATCGCAGTAGATCCTCTCTTCTTTTCTTTATCTCTAAAGTTCCTATCAATAGTGTGTTTTGTCATATAGCTATGGAATTTTAATATATAAATTAGTATAATGTATGCTATGAATACATATATACAAAATAAAGTGTCAAGTAAACATTTAATATGTAATAATGATATGAAAAACACAATAATATAATGTAGTAATGATATGAAAAGCACAATAATATGATGTAGTTATGATATAAAAAACACAATAATATTATGGAGGAATAACAAGTACACTCTCAAACATATTACAATGTCATTACCCTTATTGCCTTCTTTTCCTTCTTTTTTTTTTCTTCCCTCTATTTGGATTGGTTTCATAATCTAATACATATATTAATTCACGATGATCATCCCTTATATAGATTTCATCCTCAGTAATGTCATTGTTATCGTTTTTTAATGATTGAGTTTTTTGTACTACTTCGGCACACTCTTTATCCCAATTGGCATCATTTTCATCATCACATTCATTAACAGTTCATGTCCTCTCCTATTGAGATCTAATGATGTGAAACCATCTTTATATCTAACCCCATGACTATTATCAACCCATCTGCACCCCAAAAATAGGTACTTTAAACACAATATAATCTAGCTCCCAAATCCGTTTGATCACACCATAATAATTTATATTTGCATATGTTTGATTTTTGTTCTTCACAGTAGCAATATGTATTGCCTCAGCCACTAAAGTCACTCCATTGTTTTGCATTTTACTCCTCTCATCTAGTTGTTTCATGTAAAAATTATATCCGTTGATAGCATGGTTGGAATATGAGAAGACTTCATATTGAGGCATTTAGGGCAACCAATGCAAAGTTGTAGAAATGGATGTTAAGGGATATTTAATAAGCGGAATGATGCGATCTCTTATCCAATGTATGAAGGAAATATTATGTTTATCAGTTACCCACTTCTCAGTCTTTGATGGATTTTAAATCCTTAAAGAACACATATGTTCTTCAACTTATGGTTGAGCATCATCACTATTATTTAATACATAGATATGTGTTTTACGAAGCATGTTAGAGTTTACTTCCCCAATTTTTTTGCCTCTAATACCATGTCATTCAACTTTTCTTACATGCCAAGACTTAGGAATGCCAATAGCTTCAGCATTGGACAAGTAATTTGTACAAAATTTAATTGTATCTTCTACTAGGTAACTCTCAATAATGTATCCTTCTAGCCAATATTGATTCTTCACATAACCTTTTATCAACTTCATAAACCGTTCAAAGGGGTACATCCCGTGCCCATGAACATGTCCTAACATTTTTACTTCATAAACCAAGTGAACGGTTAGATGCGCCATAATGTCAAAGAATGAGGGAGAAAAATATGTTTCAAACTGGCACAAAGTGATCAAAATCCCTATTTGGAAGGCATCCAAACTAATAAGGTGTATGAATTTGGAGCATAGTGCGTTAAAGAACTAGCAAAGCCTAGTGATAGCATTTTGAACACGCTTCGAAAAAATTCCATGTATGGATATTAGCATCAAATGTTGCATCTAAATATGAATATCATGAGACTTCATGTTAATTAGTTTCAACTCTTTCATCGGCACTAGCCTTCTGACATTTTAAAAATACCCTTTCGGAACCTTAACACTATTAAAAAATTCACAAAATGTAATTTTCTCCTTTTTAGAGAAAGTATGGCAAGCTGATGGTAAATAAGTTCTTCTATTGTCTCGTGGTGCTAGTTCATACCTAATGCCCATTTCCTCCATATCTAATCGAGAATTTATGTCATATTTAGTCTTTCGTGGAATATTAAGTAATGTATCAACAATGTTATCACACATATTTTTCTCGATATGCATCACATCGAGGGAATGCCTTACGTATAGAGATTTCCAATATGAAAGGTTGAAGAATATAGAAATCTTCTTCCACCCAACTGATGGAGGATTATCTTTATTCTTCTTCCCAAATCACACCTTTAAATATTTCATCTTCATATACACTTGTCTGCCCGTCAACCGGGTTAGTGTATGCCCTTCTTCTAGTTTTCCATTGAATGCATTCATTTACCTATGATAATGATGATCCCTCGATAAAATCTACGATGCCTGGAAAAAAAAATCTTTCAACGTTGCGTTAGTTGAACAAATGAAGTATTATCCTCCTATGTCGGGCATGTGTAATGACATTTCACGCTATAACTTGACAAGTTACCATATGCCAGAAAATCATTTATAGTATATAATAACATCGCTCTCAAAGTGAAATTTTCCTCACCATAAGTATCAAATACTTTAACACTCATGTCTCATAATAACTTCAAATCATCAATCAAAGGCTCCAAATAAACATCAATATCATACCTCGGTTGGTTTGGTCCTGAAATAAGTAAAGACAACATCATATACTTGTGTTTCATGTAAAACCAAAACAGTAGATT
The DNA here is from genome assembly GCA_030549775.1 of Tamarix chinensis. Taxonomy (NCBI): domain Eukaryota; kingdom Viridiplantae; phylum Streptophyta; class Magnoliopsida; order Caryophyllales; family Tamaricaceae; genus Tamarix; species Tamarix chinensis. The sequence continues at coordinate 68,886,560 of CM060182.1, forward strand.
GTATATAACCAAAATCACCGGCCAAATACTGTATGTGCCTTAATTATGTGGATTCATACCATCCGTAGAGAGTACAAGACGCAAGTTTCTTGGTTCTTTGACAAATTTAGGAAATAAACCATCAATCATCATCCATTATGGAAATTAAGATAGATGTTTCAAAATCCTGTCATTTATCTTTTCATTAGTATGCCATCTCAAGTTCTTCGCATCTTAAACATCATTAAACATCTATATGAATCTTGGTATTATAGGAAAATACCATAACACCTTTGATGATGCCTTATTCTTCTTATATCGTAGTGTTTTGCATTCTTCATTAGGACAATAATTTAAGTATGCATAGTCAATACAAAATAATATGCAATCATTAGGCCATGCATGTATTTTCTCATAACTCATGCCCATAGATGAAATGACATTCTTAGCTTTATAGGTACGATCGGATATAACGTTATCATTAGGAAGCATTTTCTTTCACAAGTGATAATAATTATGTGAAACTTTAACACTCCATCCGTTACATACCTTTAAGTTGTACAACCTTAAAATAGAGGATAATCTAGTAAACTTCTTACAATCACCGTACAAAAGTTTTTCCGAGTCACTCAATAACTAGTGGAACATTTTTGGACAATCTCAAACACTTTCCTTAACCTTCCAAGTCATCTCCTCTAACAAATCACCCTCATTATTATCAAATGATCCACTACTATCCCTCCTACCTTCCTCGTTATCATATTCATACTTTGTTTCACCATGTCATATCCAACAAATGTAACTTGTATTAATTCTGTAGATAAACAAATGATCTCTTAAATTATTGACATTGACACATTGAATATAAGCACAATTTAAACAAGGACAAACTATTCTACTAGCATCCCGAGCATATTGTACTGCAAACTTGATGAAAATTCAACTCATTTATCATATTCTCTAGACAAATGATTTGCAGACATCTATTTTTGATCCATAGTTTTCCAATCTATATATATCCCACAAAAAATATTATTACAAATCAATTCACTTCTACAAACTAATTCACATATTGCTAATGTTTAGAAAGAATTCATATTTGTATAATGTATATCATGCTATTTTGAAGTTATATATATAAACAAATCAAAATAACTAGCTAATGCCCTTGACCATGAATCAATTTGAGGCAATGTTAAAAGCAAATTATACAATTCGAAATGGAACAAATCATAGTACGACTCATTTAAGAACAACCTACTAAGCTCCTCGTATAACTATATGAGATGACTTCGAAAATCTAAATTGATTGTCATACACAAATATGATGGAGGAAATTTGAAATGCCCCGAAATATTATAATCTTAAATATTATATTTAAATGAGATTTTATCATAAAGATTAATTAAATAAATTATTTTGATTAAAATAAAAGGAAATTAATTAGGAAAAATCAAGGATAAATTTATAAGTATGTTAATTAAGAGAAATTGGGTATTTTAGCTAATTAAGGATTTTTATTTTAGAAATTAACTAAATAAATTATTTTATTTAAAATAATGAGGAGAAAATAGTTTCAAATTAATGTTAATTTTATAAATAAATTAATGGAAGAAAATTAGGGTATTTGGCTAATTAAAATGGAATTTATGGAAAATATTTTAAATATCCTAATTTAGCCTAAAAAGGGATTTGAATTTAATTTTATTTAAATATTATATTTTTAAAGATTCTAAATATTTAGATTAATTTAATTGGGCCTAACCTATTTTATTTCTCCTTTCCTTTTTCCCTTTTTCTTTTTCTTTCTTCCTTTTTCCTTTTCTTTTTCTTTCTTTTTTCTTCTTTTTCTTTTTTCCTCTTCTTCTCGCCGAACTGGGCCAGCTCGCGGCCCAGTTCCCTTTTTTCTTTTCTTCTTCTTCTTCGGCACGGCCCGGCCTGCGCGGCGCCCTTCGTCGCCCTTCCAACGCTGAGTTTTGGCTCCGTTTCCTCCGAAGCTCGTCGTTTCATTTAAAACCTTACCTCGTCGCGCCCGACCGGCCCGGTTCTTCCTTTTTCTTTTCTTTCCCGGCCGACCCGACCGCCTCCCTCTCTTCTTCCTTCTTCCTCCTTCCTCCTCCGTCGACGCTGCTGCACCTTTCGACCTCATTAATGGCTTCTCCGGCTACGGTGAATAATACCGGTCGTTTCTTGTCTCATTGTCTTCCTCTTAAATCCAGAAATAACTTCATATAACTATTTGACGTTAACTCTCGGCCGTTTCTCCTCCCCAACCTCTCGAAACCCCGAAGCCAACCAAACGTCGACCGACCGTTTACCGCCACCGGCCACCCAAATTATTGCAATTAAAACTTCCATGTCGACCTCCAGCTCCTCATTATCCATTCCAACATCTATAAATAGCCTTGTTATAGGAGTTTTTAGAATTTTTCTTCCCGAAACCCTAAGCCCGAGCTGCCGATCACCGTGACTTTAGACGCCGTTTCCTCCGCCGATATCCAACTTCAACGCCACCGCCGCATGCCAAATTATTCCTTGCAACGTCCTCTAATTAACTAAACCATTCTAACCTCTCGATTCTTCTTGTACGAGCCTAAATAATCATGCAAAGTTAGATGCTCGTTTCGCCAGAATTTTGACCCCGAAGCCTTAAACCGCCTTCCACCACCGTGCGCCGCCACCTTTGGCTGCACCACCACCATCATTTTGTCCCTCTACTCTTGGGCAACAATAAACACCTCTTATATCACCTCAATTCTCCCTATATTTTTCCCAACATCCATCTTTCTCTTTGTTCTTCTATTTTTCCGGCCACCGTCGCCGCCGCCGTGAACCACCGCCGGTGCCACCTATCCCCACCAGCTTAAGGTTGAACCCTAGACCCTCTCAACCATTTTCCATATTATTATAAGCCTTGATTTAATTTATTTCAATTATTTGCATATAATTACCATTATTATTATTCTTAATATTTATATTCTTAATATGTTTTATTATTATTTGATGAGAAATTTTATTCTGAATTTTACTTGCAGGGTGGAGAGTGGTAATAAAACAATATTATTGTTAGTTTCGAATTTTAAGTTATTAATTGCATTATTATGGGATTATTATCATTCTTCTTCTTCTTCTTATTATTAATATTATAATTATTAGAATAATTATTATTATCGTTTTATTATTTATTCTGGAAAATCTTAGGCCCTAATTTTGTATTAACATTCGCACTTATTTATTTTAGTATTATTGTTTCTATTGTTCTTATAACTATTGATGATAATATTATCAGTATCTTTATTATTTTAATATTATTATATATGTTAGTAATTTTATTATTTATATTAAATAAGTGGTAAGTCATTAGTTATAAGTAGGGTCGAAACCCCACTTTAAATTTTAAAGCTTATTATTATTATTATTATTATTATTATTATTATTATTATTATTATTATTATTTATATTCTCGTTGATATTAGTTTTATTATCCTTGATATTATTATATTAGTATCATTATTATTATTAGGGTAAAGTCTTTAACCCTATATTACCAAGGTTTATAATATCTCTATTATTTTTATGTCTTTAGCAAAGTTAGAATTTTGTTAAGGTTATTTTATTAGTATGTTATTATTTGGTCAAAGCCCTAAGGAGGCGTAGGAACGTGCTCTAAGACCGGTGTCGTTTCAGGTAAGGAGTACTAAGGCCTTTTATGTGCTAATGTGCATTAAGTGATTCATATGCTATGCATTCTATGTTTATGATTATTAATTATGCCGTATATGCTATGACATGGAGTTGAAGTATGTTTTCGTATGACATGTGTATTATTTGTGTATGACCCTGTAAGACATGCATGTGAGGACATTGATATGATTTTATGTGGGAGAAAGGATGAAAAAGGAGGATGGAGAAAGAAATTGATTAAGGGATGTTAGTTGACCTAAGTATTCCATTGATTCATGAGTAAAGGAATAAAATGGAGAATTTTAGGGTTTCGTGTGTGAGAATCTGATTTATGATTTTTGAGGTTTTGTATGGAGAATATAATTTATGGTTTTATATGGGGAAGTTTAATTTATGGTTTTGTATGGTTTTGTGGGAGACAATATAATTTATGATATTATATGGGAGAATTGAATTTATGGTTTGTTAGGGAGAATCTAATTTAAGACGTTATTTGGGGAGAATGTAATTTATGAACATTATATGGGAGAACCTAATTTATGATTTGATTGGGAGAATCTAATTTATGATTTGTTTGGGGGAATCTAATTAATCCAAATTATGGTTTGCTTGGGAGATTCTAATTTATGATTTTATGTGGGAGAATCTAACTTATAGTCTTGTATGGTAGAATCTAATTTGTGGTTATGAAAGGGGAGAATCTAATCAATTGTATTATGTGGAAAAATATTTGGGTTTTATATGATTTGAATCTTTGTGTTGGTATGGATTGAATTTAGGGTTTTGTGTGAATGAATCTTTGGGTTGTATATGGTTTGAACTTAGGGTTTGGTAAGGATGGATACTTAGTTTGGAATGGGTGAATCTTTGGGTTTTATATGGTTTGAATCTAGGGTTTTGGTATGAACGAATCTTTGGGTTATGTGGATTGAATTTCGGGTTTTGTATGATGATATTTTGGGTTTTGCATAATGGTTAATGGTTGTATGGTGGTATTAGGGTTTGCATGGAAGTTAATAATTGCATGGGATGTGTAAAGTTTGTATGAGAGTGAAGTTTACGTATAGAACGCAGATTTGGGATTTGAGGAAATTAATGTAAGTGTTGTTTGGGTGATTGAACATTTGAAGGGAAAATAGTGCGTGGAGCATTATATGGGTACGTAGGAAACCGAGCTAGGGTTCGTGTGGATAATTAGGGTTTGGTGCAACTGGTTAGGGTTTTTGTCGTATCAAGTATATTTGGTGATTAAAGAGTAATTGTGATTTGTGATGTGTGTTGATTCATGCATGAACAGGGTGAAATCTTTGAATAAAATATTTAAGATATTAATCACTTAAAGCGAAAGATTATTGAGCCGGGTCCAACCGATCCACCGGTTAGGAATAGTGGTTAGGGTTATTACCCTATGTGAGACCGGTCCACCGGCAAATAATAGTGGTGTGGACTTTGTCCCGCCAGTGTCCGGTCCACCGGCGAATAATAGTGGGGGACTCGAGCTCAATAAAAACGAACCCGAGTTTGTTAAAGACACTTAAAAGATATTAATTACTTACAGTGGAACACCATGCGAGGAGGAACCAAACCGATCCACCGGTTAGGAATAGTGGTTAGGGTTGCTACCCTATGTGTGACCGATCCACCGGTAATAATAGTGGTTAGGGCATGATGCTCTATTGTGACCGATCCACCGGTAATAATAGTGGTTAGGGCATGATGCTCTATTGTGACCAGCCCACCGGTTATAATAGTGGGGTGTTCATCTGCTCGCATGGATTGATAAAAGACATGGTGTGAATCGGATTCTGATAAGAGATTAATTAAACAATTAATCTGGATTATATGGGCCTTTGTACTTTTACCTGAATTGTTCATATACCTTTATGTTGTTATGTTGGATTACGCCCTGTTATTATTCTGCATGGATTATGTGCTTACGTGTTGGCCTTAGTGCTCGGTTACCTTACTCAGTACGTAGCGTACTGATCACCCTTTTCATGGGTGCTGCTCATTCCCACGAGTAGTATGCCCTTCTGGTTTGTGCAGGTGGGCGAGATATCAGTTGGGGCTGAGTGTTGAGTGTGTTTGGCTCGAAGTTCGAGAGTGTTGTGGCCGTATTCATTCTTTACGCGATTTCATTCCTTTTGTTATTTCTTTGGTATAGTATTTACCATTTTCTGATTCATTACTCGATTGAGTATTTTAATGAACCTTTTATCGGTTGTAAGTTTAATTCTCTTTTGGAAATGAATTACATTTCTTGATGCGTACTCTGATTTTGTTTTACAACCGTTTAATGCTTATTTGGAAATTGGATTGTATTGATTATTTCTTTTCTTAGCCTTAGCACTTGGTACTGGAACGGTCGGAGAGAACCGGTCTGGTACTAAGTGTGGCGGTAACATTTCCAGAATTCACAGGTTTTCAATGCTTCTAATTTAATTGCTTCCGCTTTTAAAAAAAAAATTTAGTGAATTTTGGGGTGTTACAAAATTACATAATAGCCAACTGCGCCATCTCACTAGTCCACCACCGATAAAATAAAACAACCACTAAATCATGTTACTAAGATTATTGTCTAACTTTTTAAATTATAAAATATGTAACACTCCTTTGCAATCTTTAACCCGCTATAATCAAATCATGTGTCTCTAATGCTAGCAAAAATAGTTTTTTTTTTCATTAATATCAAAAGCATCAATATTGTCATGCATGCATAAACATATAGAGAGACAAACCAAAACCCATAATAACACAGTAACAAACAACAACAAAGGCCAACGAACAACAACATACATATATCATACAAACAATAATACACATAATACCTACTAAATAATTAACATACATGCATATATATTTATAATGAAAGAAGAAGAAAAAAAATTAAACCAAGTGAAGGTTCTTGGGGCATGGAGCTAGGCTGTAGGGTTGACGTCGGCTGTTGTGGTTACAAGAGCCACAAATGGTGGGGGAGGGTTGTGGTAGAGAAGCAGGAAGATAGGCAAGAGGCGAACGAATGGTGGGAAGGACTGTGGGAGAAAGGGCATACGAGACACTCAACCTGGGCAAGAAAGACAAAAAAAAGGATGGCGATAACAAGAGGAGACAGATGTAGAATAACGAAGTGAGGACAATTGTCAAACAAAATGAAGAGGATAACTAAGAGCAAGAGAGAGTAAGAGAGTTTACAAGTTTTTGTAACAAACGTGAATGAGCGAGAGGGAAAGGAGGGGTGTTTAATGCACTAGTTTTGATAATGGTTATACATATAACCGTTATAAAAACATGTTTTAATACACAGCTCTAGAAATAACTATTATTAAACCTTAAAAGCATTTTTGTTTTGGTAATTTAAAACCGTTATCAAAACAAGCATTGCTTTAATTTTACTAATAGTTAATGTATGAAACTATTATTAAAACTTATTCTGCATTTCCACCCCCAAATTTTTGCATTTTTGTCAACGATTTTGATCAAACCGTCATTTATGTAGCGTTATTAATTGTCGATTCCATAGTAGTGGATGTCATGTTTATAAATCTATTGATATTTCTTTTAAAACAATTACATCTTCAGCATATATTCATAACAAAAATACACATCTTATCCAACAAAATACAAATATTCCAAATATGTAAATACACATTTTATTAGAATGTATACAAATCTTTCCCAGATTAATAAACATTTTATTGTTATAAAGTCACATCTTATTTAGACAATGCATATATTATATTGACAGATATATATCTTATAATATCATTTATTCATAAAATAAGAATGGACGAATATATGTGTTATAAATTCATATCTTTTTGAAATAAATTTACATTTTTTCTAATAAAATACACAACATTTATTTATAAAACAACAAGAAAAAATACATGTGTTATAAATATACACCATATTGAAAATATTGCTCATCTTTACAAGAAAAATGCACATCTTATAATTGTCAGTGCATATATTAGATCAATAAATGTACATCTCATGCTAGTGAATGCATATCTTATAGTGTTAATATCAATGTTATAACTATCTAAAAGATATGCATTGTCAATCTAAGATGTGCATGAGAAGCTATAGGATATGCATTTTTTATATAATATGCACATTTGATATTGTGCCCATATAAGATCTATATTTATTTATAAATCATGTGCATTTATATTATAAAATATGTACCTTTAGTTATAAAAGATATGCATCAATTAATCAAAGATGCGTGTCAAATAAGAGTAAAATAAATAAGAAAGAAGGATACTGTTTATGCCATGTCAACGAAGTATAGTGCAATATACTACTAGTAGTAAGTAGGGCTTTAAATGAGTTAAGCCAAGGCAGATACCTCTAGACTCGGGTTCGGCTCGTCTAACTAAACAAGCATAAAACAAGGCTCAGACTCAACTCATTTAACTAAACAAACGAACCGAGCTCACAAGACAAAGCTATAAAATGAACCAAGTATCACTTTTTCGAGTCTGGCCTCGGTTCATTTAACTAAACGAACAAACCGAATCAAGATTTTAACGAGTCAAGTTGAATACCAAACTGGCTCAACTCATTTACAATCTTAGTAGAAAGATACAATGATTATGTTACTTTACTATTGATAAAATTTAAACATTCATTCGGATACATATACATATTTTGTGTAAATTGAAAAGATCCATCTTGCAAGTTCAAACTAATGTTATTTTTCGGAATACCAAATCAAAAAATTTAAGACTATATAATGAAAACAAAATTGGAAATGGGAACCAAATTAATTTAACTTTCTTTTAGATATCTTAAATTCTAATCTATGCACTCATAATCGATTCTAAGATTTCCAAAAATAAACATAGTCCCTGGGCTTACGAAAAAATGGGAGCCTCAATTTCTTTTAAATATGAATATATTATATTAATAAATAAAAATCAAAACTAAAAAATTGATGATCATAATACTGTATTGCATCAATAATGTAGAGGTTGTATATTCAACTACTACAATAGATAATTTGAAATAATTAATGCTATAATATAAATATTATTTTTCACATTTTAAACAATATATAGCTTTATAAATTCCCTTACCTAAGCCCCCTAACTTGGGGTCGGCCGTGCATGCATCCATTGCTTTTTCCAATCCAAACATTAGGTGTTTGTGTCACATCTATGAATTTTCTAAAGTTGAATATGCAGGCTCAAAACTATATCTAATACCAGGTGTGTTTTAAAAAAAAATATTTAAAAAAATTATTTAATTTTTAAAAATTATTTAATATTTTGTTTTTGTTTTTATTTTTATTATTTTATGTATTATTTATTATATTATTTGTTAATTAAGGATATAATTATAATATTAGAAGTATATTCATTATATTTTAAAATAGTGTGTTATTTCTTTTATAAAATGAAGGGGTAATTTCTAACATCAAAGAAAATATTTGAATAAGCTCGAACAAAAATATAAAAAAGATTGATGTTAGTTGATTAGTTTCATCCTAAATTTTGAATGACATCATAACAATAAATAGAAGCTCATGTGCATAAGGACTAATCAATAAAATTTGTAAGAGTTCCTCGTATTTTGGAGAGTAAAATATTGAAAATTAGAATAAAAAATTAAATTTAATAAAGCCGGAATTTTTTTAATATAATTAAAAATAGGAAAAAATAAAAATGAGTATGAAAAAAATATCTTCAATTGCCAAGAATCTATCACATCGGATTATAAAAATACTAGATTTGTATAAAAATGGTTGTCACTATATTTTTTAAGAATAAAATTTGACAATTAATTTATTTTAAAATATAACATAGCATGCTATATAAATATAATAATTATATTTATATTAAAATATATTTTTATAATAATATTTGTTTAATATTTTTTTAATATATATATATATATATTAATAGTTAAAATTTATCATAAAAATATTTTTTTTAATACGAAGTCACTAATAATTTATATATATATATATATATATTTTGTCATCCTCGATTCTCAAGATCTTATTTCTCATTATCAAACGGCCCATTAGTGTCGTCACTCGCCAGCTTTGGTTTGTGCGGCCCAATAATGCAAAGAGTTCACAGACGGAACAACATCATTTCGACCTTACGGGTACTGTCCAGTCCAGTCTGTTCTTCGGAGTTCGACCCCGTTACTGCAGCAGGATTGTGTACTCGAAGAACAATGGCAGTCTTCTTATCTGGAGCATCGGTTTTTTCGGTAACGACGACGACTACCACCAAGCTAAAGCTCGTGCTCACTCTTTCAGGGCATAGCACTTCGCAGAGCAATTTAATCCCGACCGATGGCCTTTTCAATAGTAAGTTATCGCATTCCTCTACAAAACAACTCTTTTATAATTTACATTTCTTTCTGTCAATTCATCAAATATCTTACAAGCAAAGTTGTGAATTCCCCAGGATTTAGCAAACGCCCCCAGAAAACTTCTATCATCTGCCTATCCGTAAAGGGGCAAAAGAAAATCCAGACATCTGGTAAAGTTGATGTTAAATATAAGAAAAGTAAAGGTGGCGGGAATTTACTGTTGAGTGAGGGAAGAGATGAGGATGAGGAATATGGACTTATATGTCCAGGTTGTGGGGTTTATATGCAAGATGAAAACCCAAATCTTCCTGGGTATTATCAGAAAAGGAAGGTGGAAGTATCAGACTTTTCCGAGGGGGACGAGGATGATGATGCTGAGAATTTAGTGGTTGATGAATTCGAGGACGAAATTGAAGATTTTGTGGATGATGATGATACTGATGTCGATGAAAGTAATGTGGTGAAAGTTAAATTGGAAAAGGATGGGGTTGATTGGGGTAGTGAAGAATGGGATGATGAATTTGATGTTGAGGAAGATGATGAGGAACTGTTGAATAGCTTTGCACCTGCTGGGGTTGGTTTTGGTAACATAACAGAGGAGTTTCTGGAGAAGACAAAGGCAAAGAAGACGTTGACAAAGGCAGAAAGAAAGAGATTGGCTAGGGAGGCTAAAAAGGAAAAAGAAGAGCTAACTGTTTGCGCTAGGTGTCATTCATTGCGGAATTACGGGCAGATAAAGAATACAACAGCTGAGAATTTGATACCTGATTTTGATTTCGATAGTTTGATCAGTACCCGGCTGTTGAAATCGAGCGGAAATGCTGATGCTACTGTTGTAGTCATGGTGGTCGATTGTGTTGATTTTGATGGGTCATTCCCAAAGCGCGCAGCTCGATCTTTGTTCAAGGCCTTGGAGGGATGCAAAAATGATGCTAAGCTTAGCAAGAGGTTACCTAAGCTTGTCTTAGTGGCTACCAAGGTTGATCTTCTTCCATCTGAAATTTCACCCACTAGGTTAGATAGATGGGTCCGACACCGTGCAAAGGCTGCTGGAGCGCCTAAGCTAAATGCAGTTTATTTAGTAAGCTCAAGGAAAGATTTGGGCGTGAGAAACTTATTGTCCTATATTAAGGAATTGGCTGGTCCTCGAGGAAAAGTATGGGTCATTGGGGCCCAGAATGCTGGGAAGTCTACCTTAATCAACACGCTCGCAAAGAAAGTAGGCGCCAAGGCCACAAAGCTTACTGAAGCTGCGGTTCCTGGGACAACTCTTGGGATACTGAGGATTGCAGGAATTTTATCAGCCAAGGCCAAGATGTTTGACACACCAGGACTCTTGCATCCCTACTTGATGTCCATGAAATTAAACAGAGAAGAGCAGAAAATGATCGAGATTCGGAAGGAGCTACGTCCTCGGACTTACAGGATCAAGGCAAGTAATTCTTGCTTGTAATTAATGAAATATGCTCGTACTATTAATCTTTTCTACGCACTCTAAACCCCAGTATACCTTTGTGAAACCTGTGGACCGCTGATGAGTGATGACTGATGGATTGAAGCATGAGTGCATGACTATGAGGGTTGGTGGCTGAGGACAACAAATCCCTGTTCAGTAACTCTAACAAGTCACTTTCGTTTGTCTACTTTAGTGCCTGAACTCATTTTATATTGCTAATCCCTGAATACCCAATGCCTCAGTTCTGGTCATTCGTCTTCCAGTTCTCCTCAGTCGATCCTTTTATGTAGATTATTATATTTATGTTAGGCAAATGAAAAGAAAATTTTGCTATTGTTAGGTTCCGAAGTAACACCAAGATTGCCCGGGTTAAGTATTTCAAAAGCAAAGTGTCTCTTTGATATTTCACCAATTTGGTAGTGTCATTCATCCTCTATCTTTCAAATGTAGGAGTATGCAGTGCACATAGACACTCATAAGCCTCATCACACCGATATTTCAAATATGCTCCGGACCTATCAGTCCTCTCACAATGAAGCCTGCCACTGACCATCCTGTCATTGTGTCTGAAATAGTTTGCTTTATAGATTTAAACAAAGGCCTGTATGTTGTTGAAACTTGAAAGTAGCAAAACTCATATTCAGAGGTTGTTTTTACATGTCATGAATCCCTTGTAAAGGAAAAGCTGCAAGGCTTAAAGCATAACTTTCTTGAAATTTTACAGGTTGGGCAGACGGTGCATGTTGGAGGCTTAATGAGATTAGACTTGATTGAGGCTTCTGTTCAGACCATTTATGTGACTGTCTGCGCTTCACCAAACATTTCTCTTCATCTTGGAAAGGTGGAAAATGCCGATGAAACCTTCAGTAAGCATGTCGGTGTCAGGTTACAGGTAAACTTAGAATTCCAGAATTTTGTATTCATTGACAAGTTCTGTTGGATTACACCATTAGACTGCACAAATGGGGTTTGGTGATCGTTGGGTTAGATTTGGTCATCTTATGTGCCACCCAAGGGCTGGGGCCCTGGATTAATATTACCCCATACTTATTGATTTTGAGCCTGCCAATTTAATAATTAAGCAGTGTTTTATGTAAGGGTGGATGTTTTCTGTTATAGAGTCCCTATTGGCCAACAAAATATCATTTCTTATTATTTAAGTTTTGAGTGTTTATTTGAGAAAATGATCCCAAGGGTAGGAATCTTGTACAAAGCTTCTTTCCAGGGTTTCTTTTTTCCCCCCTCTTAATAGACTTTCCCGAGTTCCTTTAGTGTCCCATGCACATGCTCCTTATGCTTTTATTAGGACCATGGTTAGTTCTTCACCTATGTATCATTTTGAAGAATCTGCGTTGTAGCTTTATTGAGTCAAAACTTAAGAAAATATAAGCATGAAGGGCCTTATAGCAGTCAAGACAAAAGATCATTGTGCGGTGCTTCAATACTAGAACACTTGAAGCGTGACCGTGACCACTGTTTCATTGTCTGGTCGGGTCATAGAAGAAATTTGTCACTGAGTTTTTGCTTTCATATAACCCTGTCTATCTGGGATAATAGTTCATTCTTGCCAGGCAACTCTCACACCCATTCACTGTTGATTAGTTTTATAAGGCTGACATTTGACGCTTTACTTTTACGGTCTGTTCTTCTTTCAGCCCCCAGTTGGCGGAGACCGAATTCCTGAACTAGGAAATTGGAATGTCACCGACTTTAAAGTGTCTGGAACAAGTTGGGACGTAAATAGTGCCGACATTGCAGTGGCAGGAATAGGCTGGTTTTCACTGGGTTTAAAAGGGGATGCAAACCTGAAGTTATGGACTTATGACGGTGTTCAAGTCAATCTGCGAGAACCATTGGTTCTTGACCGGGCCCGTATCCTTGAGAGACCTGGATTTTGGTTGCCCCAGGCTATATCTGATGCCATTGGAAATCAATCTAAGCTTGAAGCTGAAAAAAGCAAGCAGCGGCAGGAAGAGGATGATACAAATATACTAGTGGATGCTGCTTTGTGAAGAACCTGCATCCTTGGTTTTGCTTCTCTCTCCTTATGGTCTTAAACCTTATTGTTTGAAGCCGAGAGGAGGTACATGGTTGGAACTCTGATGGTGTGGAGTGGGCCCAGTGATGCATCCTCCATGACCTACTGTTGAATTTTGAAGCCTGCAGATAAATTTATCGGCTTTTTGCAATGCTGGTGTCGTCTTGAATCCTGAGAAAGAGTGTAACCTTGTTGCGAGAGGGTACAATGCTTAGCCGTGTGCCTAGAAATGGTAACTTCATGCGTCATCCTATGTATATTAACTGATGTATATTGGGATCCAACGCTAGCTTGAGGCATAGTTGAGTAAAGGCATGGCCTATTATTCGCAATACTGAAATTAGAGGAAATTGCGGATCTAGTTGCAAATTTGTATCCTAGTGAGTAAAATGACTTGAAGCCTGGTTCTACAAGTGGTGATACACCGCAAACATGACTTGTCTGCTGTGTGTGTCGCATCTCTGTCTGTTGTGCCGCCCGCGAAGGAGGTTACGGCCAGAGTTGCACGGGAAAGGATCAAAGGAAAAATAGGGACGGAGAAAAATACCAAAATATTATTTTTAAAAAATTTTAAAATTAGGAACAGGAGAAAACAGTAATATATATATTAAAAAAAAAGGTTAAATCTACTAAAATTAAGGAAGAAAAATAAATAAAAATTTTAAAACTACTATCTATATTAATTAATTTAAACAATTAATAATTTTTTTATAAAATTAATCAAATGTTTTCGGTATCAATTTTGATACCGGAAAGTTTTCAAAACAAGAAATATTTATGGGATATTTTGAAAACGAAAAATGATACCGAGCATCATTTCCGTGGTTTGCTTGTTACAGCTTGCATACTGTTATTGAATAGCTACTTTTCCTTATCTTTTTGTTTTCCCTTACTCCTTCCTTCTAGAATTAGGTTCACAAATTTCGGAAGTCCAGACACTATGTCCCTTTCCTCGGTCGCCTATCCGGTTATTGCTCTGGTATCGTGGACAGGGTGATGCAACGAAGCAAATCAAAATATCCCAACAGCTACAACCAAATGAAGTTAAACATGAATGGTCGTGATTATAAAATAAGGAAGAAAATAGTCCTAACCAGATTACACGGACATACATGTATCGTTGTAATAGATAACTCAGGTAACATTATCGATCAACACAACCAAAATGCACGTTATGATGACATCCAAGGCGAACTGTATGGACAAAAAAAGGTTGAAAAGAAAAGGATGTGCTTGACATATGATGATAGGCGACATCCAAAGTCTAACGTATTATCCATGACTGGTATTTTCTTCTTTAAGGGTTGCTTTGGATGGAAAAATCCTAGGAGTAGGTTTTTTCCCCTTACGTAAACTATCCTCTAAAGCTTCCCATCCAAACAAACCCTTTGTGATCATTTTCCTTCGTTGTTGTGATGGAACATTTTCATTTAACACCACATTTCAAAATATTTCTCTAAGAACCGAACAAAAGGCAAGCTTTGCATGGAAGGCATACAAGGGTTACAACTACATACAATAATACAATACACCAACAAGGGTTAAATTAGTTAGCAAACAACACCGGTGCCTAAGTCCTTGTTCTATCCAATGCCTCTAATCTTGTGGAGTTATTGTCCACCCTAGGACTCAACTTCGTTCTTTAATTTTTCAATCGGCATGACTTGCCACCTAAGAGTCCTATGTGCTGATGAATATTGAAGCCCTTTAAACTCATGTGAGCCTAGATCCTTTAATGTTTCATGTTCCAAGATGGCTTCAAATAAAAGATGGAGAAATGAAATCATGAAACTAGGAAGAGGAGACAAAGTTGAGTTTAAACTTCAAAATAACAAATAAGACATGTCAAAAGACTATAAGGAAAAAAAAAACTAATGCATGGACCAAGGTCTAGGTTATATTTGAGATATTTAGTAGAGGCATATAAACTTGAAGATGTTATATGCCTCCCAAATCATGAATTCAAAGAGAAAGGTACATAAAAACCATCCATTCAACCTCATTGCATATCTCTAGAGTGAAAGTCTTCTAGAATCACATATTAGTACCTTTGTTGTAAAGAGTTATTTGTTTTTGACCACTATAAGATTGGACGAATTCCTCAAATTGTGACTCCATATTTAAAAAATCCTCCCCAACTCCATGATTAATGTTCTAAAGCAACAAGTCAACAATGTCATCACTATCTATGTTGTTGTTGTGGTAGTCGTGTTAATTAGAGTAAAAGATATTAGATTCTTGGTGTTAGCCGAGCCAATAGGCATAGAACATGTTGATGTTGTGATTGAATCCACCACTTAGGAGATAAGTCATCTAATTGACACAAAACAATAGGGATACAAAGAGACGTGAAGCCGTCCTCACAAAAATATGCATTCAAACTTCCAACAACCCTTCACATTCACTATTTAGGAAAAGAAACTTGTCCTAGATAGTAGGTTAAGAACTAAAGTGACACCAAGATACACACATTATTATTTATAAATTTAAACAACAATAGCTAGGGGACAACAAACAAACAAAAGGAAGAACTTGTAAAGCCTCGGTCTCAATCCCAAAAGACCCATTTCGCAAGATATAATACGAAGTTATGTTGTTGTTTCCATAAAAACAACAGGCATGCCATATTTCAAGTTTTAGTATGCTCCATTTGGTTTTGAGTGAATGAGGGTTAATAGAAGTGAATTAATTGATTCATCCAGTTTGGGACCTAATTTGGTTAACCCGAACTAGGTAAATTGAAGTTAAAGTTTCACCTGCGTTCACCTTGTTTAACCTCTGATTTCAGGGATAATGGAGGTAAATATGAAAATATAAGTAAATTCACCCAGGTTAACCTCAATCTAAAAGAGACTTTAAAAATATTTACTCCAATTCACCCAGGTTGATTTACCTCAATTCTCTTTACCTTTTTTATTTTTTAATGTTTACCCTTAATCCGATTCACCTTAATGCAAATGGACTAGTAGTGTTTTAGGAACATAAGAACATTGATTCTTAATGCTATGAACATGGATAAGAAATTAATCATTTGTCAAGGAAAACTCAAATACGCTTTTCCACTCTGATCCATTGTCGATCTTTTGATCAAGTTTGAGACTAAACTAATTTTAGAAAGCATGATCAACAAATGTTTATATCAAAGAACACAATTTCAAGCATACCTAACAATTTGCTGATAGAAAACACCACCAACAATATTATCATATACATTTTTAGTAAACTAATTTGCCTCTACAATCACAAAAGCCTAACCCTATAGCTTCTCCAAAACCAAGAACCTATCAGACACCGAATGGATCAACTCATGATCATCACATCAAGACTTCGCCAATTTAATAAATTCAAGGCCCGTTAGCAAAACTTGTGTTACATGCCATGAGGCCCATGACGAGTACCAACGTTTAGAGAATAACAATTTCCTTTTGTTTTATTAGCAAATGTATCTTTCTGAAAGCACGTGTCATTGGATTAATAGGAGCAAAATATATGTGCTTTAATGGTATGATGTTATTAAATAGGGTAAAATAATGTTTTGATTAGATAGTAAAATAATGCACGGAAGTGAAGACAACAAACATGTTAACTTGTGAATTAATTTAAATAACAAGCATACTATCATACTATTACAAAATGGTTTTAGACTGATATAAAATTAACTTGAAATAGGCTCAAAAGTATCCCAAGTGAAAAACTTATCTTGTCAATAACTACAAGAAAATGTCACCCAAAAAGTTTACATGTTCTCATATTCAATAGTTGGAAGAACCCTTCCATCATATATACACGTCTCTACCTACACTTTGGAATAGAATTTATTGGTGTTTATTGCAATCAACCTTGCAGTTGATCCACTATAAGACCCATTTGTTATCTTCACTAAACTGCTAATATCAGGAATAATAGTCTCAATTTCTCTTGATCAACTCTAAGCACATAATTAATATCAAGCATATCAATTTCCCTAACTTACTTGTTCTTATAATAACCCTTCTCAACCAATGTTTTACTCATTATTTTGACTACTATTCAATCACATAACCATTATTCTTTCCTGTTCATTTTCTCCTTCACCTTTGCCTTCTCTTCTTCATTCATTAATTCATCCAAAGCTAACTTACCCCCACTACTACTCTTCAAAGAATCAATATGATCATTTACTTTACCACTCTTATGATCATAATTATTCCCATCTTCAAACAACATTTTTGACCTCACCCCTTTCTCTTTCTCCTTTTTAACACACCCATGGTTATCTAGACATGGCAACTTCACTACCATATAAGTATCATTATTTTAAGTGTACGCATTCCCTATCAGGTCCATAGAGCTCATATATAGTATATAAGGTACTGGACCACTAGATACCCTAAGGTCCTTTAGGTTTGTTAATTTATCTAAAACAATATATATGACCCGTTGACTCAAAATAAACGCATCTACACGTGTTTTAAAATTACACCAAACACACATTGCACACATGTCATATCACTTAGTGATTCATAGATCAAACACGACACATAATCCATATATATTCTAAATTCAATTATTTCAGAAGATCTAATAAGTAGGGGTATTTATGTGATTCGATATCCGATGAATCAATTGGTTCAAATTGGATCAATTTATTATCTTTCAATCAAAGACTTTTTTATTTGATATTTATAATTCGCATTCTATTTGAAAGTTTTAGATATCCGGTGGATTATTTGTGATATGGTATGAAGTGTTAGATAACCAAAGTCTTTTCTTGGATACCTGAAGCTTTTTACCAGGTATTTGATAATTTGGTATCCAAAATACTAAATATTCAATCCATGAACACCCCACCCCTACGCATAAGGATTTGTGAATTATTAAAAAAACTTTTTAAAGTCAACTTAAATGGTCATTAGGCTTAAGGTGGAAATTACGATTCTGCTTAAGGGATTTACTCAACTTTTGAGCCATTTTATAAAATACAGAATAAACTGGGGTTAGATTCAACTCCATGGTTAACCAAAATTATCAAATGCAACTTTATTTATTAGTGATTCAAAATATTCACAAAATTATCGAAATACACTTTTAGCCTCCAAAATTTTTATTTAAGGGTATAAATTATAACACTCCCATTTTTAAAACTAGATTTTTTTCGCTTTTTTTGTTAATTTTTTTTTACAAAAAAAAAATTAAGAACATTACAGCCACATCCACCATGGATTATGTACAACCAATACCTAACCCTTGTCGGTTGCAAGGCTAAAGGTGTTTTCATTCCTCAAGAGCTAAGTGTGGATGACACCTAACCTAAGATCTGCATAATATTTGCTAAATGATGGATTAGAGTGTGAGGAAATAAAAATGTAAATAGTAAAGGTGTAACAAAAAATAAACCTCTTCTATAGAGAATTAGAATTTTACAATGTTTTTAATGTTATAAAGCATATATTATATTAAGTGAGTAGAGTTATAAAACTAAAAGGTTTCGGTTAGCTTAATCCTAAGTTATCTCACCCTACACCAAGCATGCCTCCACCAGGGTTTTAGAACCCTTAACACAAACTTCTCCATATACCCATTTGAATTAGGAAGTGACTATGAAATGGACATGTTAGTACTGGCGTACTAGTAAGATTAAACTACTACACAAAATTATAGACATCATGAAACACAATATAGGCAAAGTTTAAGGAATGACATGGTATAAAATCATACTTAAACATGTAACCATAATATGATTGCAATGTATGATAACCCGTGTATCTTAAATAAGAGTATTCCACATTATTGTCAACTCATTGCATGACCACATAATTTCAGTTCTTAAACCACAATAGTTATGTATAACAATTATCATCTTCATCTATGAAGGCTCAAAGGCTAAGTCATATATATTTTTGATTTACATGGGATCAAAGGATATTGATCATCCTCTTGGGATATCTCATCTTGATCTATAAGAAATCAAGGGATCTCAATCATCCTCGTGGGAGATCTCTCCTATAGATCTATAAATAATTGAGGGCTATCGATCATCCCATTGGGAGATCTCATCTTGATCATAAAGAATCAAGAAATATCAATCATCCTCTTGGGATATCTCATCTCGATCTATAAAAAATCAAGGGATATCAATCATCCTCTTAGGAGATCTCTCATATAGATCGATAAAGAATTGAGGGCTATCGATCATCCCATTGGGAGATCTCATCTTGATCTACAAAGAATCAAGGAATATCGATCATCCTCTCAAGAAATCTCATGTTGATTTATTAACAATTAATGGCTATCGATCATCCTATTAGGAGATCTCATCTCCATCTACAAAGGATTAAAGGCTCATTATCTTGATACACAAAATATCAAGGGATCATATATTATCTTGATCTGTAAAAAGTCAAGGGCTCATATATATTATCTTTGATTAAACAAAGGGCTAGAGTGTCACCAACATATATGTCAGATAGATCATATAATGCACATGATAAGTGTTTTTAGACAACACTAAAATTAGATCACTAATTACATAAGTGTTTATAAATTATACTAAACTTTTATATAATTGCACTGATTAAAACTTGAAATAACCATATTAATTCCAAATTAGGTACAATGTCAAATATATTTAATTTTGAAACATCAAAATAAGGCCGTATACCATTTTTTAAAAAGTCATAATTCACCAAGAAAAAGATAAATGGTAAAAGTCAATGGAAAAAGTTAAATTTAATGCCAACAATCAAAGTTGTGGTCAATGGTCAAGTTTTGAGTTTTACTATTCACATATTCAACATTTTACCATTTTAAGACTAATTTGGTCATTTAATATCCAATTATTAGTAATATTCTTTTAACCCTAATTATGACATTAAGGTAGACAAATAGAGATTTAATTTGATAACAAATACGCCTTCTAAATCTTATCTAATTAGGAGCGGTAATTTACAAAAGTTGAAACAAATTTGATGGTCATGAGAATAGCTAATATTATGCTTCTTTCACAAAAAATCATAGCCAATATACCAAGAAACATATGAATATCATGGTCATCATCAACATAAGATCATGCTCCATGAATCCAATACATCAAAATACTCATATTAAACCATAGCATTCATAAAACCACACAAACAACCTATATTATGCTACATAAAATCATAATTGTTGTCGAGAAAGATTCATCTTAATTGAGTTTACGGAACCAAAATAATAATAAAAGGTGGAAGGAGAGAATTAGTTATTCACTCCAAGATGTTTATTTCATCTTACAAAATCAATGATTAAAACATAATATATGATACATAAATCATAAGAAGAAAGGAATAAAAGTAGAGAAGAGGAGAGGATTTAACCAAGGCTATGTTTGTGTTGGGAGGTTGAAAGCTTCAAGACCATTAATGGAGGATGAATGGTTGCAAAATGGAGAATATAAAAGGGAGTGTATCATTTCTTGAATAGGGTAGTAATGAAGTGAAATCATAAAGTGGTAAATACTTAAGAGCTAAGGAAGACTAAGGTTACTTAATCATTCACTTGTGATAATTTGATGCATTGGATGGAGTGGGCTCCTTGGCTAAGGTGTCATAGATTGTCCAATGCAGTTTGGGAAGAATCTTACATGCAAGGGGAAGTGGATTGCATGTAAGAAAGGTGAAGGGTGATTCACGTTGGTGGATGAGGTTTAGGGATAAGAGATGTTAACTTGGCATATTCTTGGAATCTTATGATAGAAAATGAAGAAGTGTGTTGCTAAAAGCAACGTATGTGTGTTAGTTAGTTGTGACACCACTTTGTGGCCTGATCCGAATGGTTGGTATTAGATCTAGGTTATATTTTAATGTCTAGTAATGAATCACAAAAAATAAAATTGAATTCAAGTACAAAAGATTGAGATTTGAAAAGCTTATTTCACTAGAAAAAAGAAAATTTTATCTAAAAATAATAAAAACAATGATAAAATATTTTTAATTAATTTTTAAACTTATAAAAACAAATTATTATAATCCTCTAATTTTTGCAATTTTTTATATTAAAATTTGAATCTCGAGGTTCAAAACTTGATAAAGGCTAATTGAGATGAAAATAATATATTTTTTTTGGCAAAACTACTTTTCATCATTTTTTATAATGGTTGGGAAAGTCTGAAAAATCCAATAAATTCAAATATGATCAATCTAAAGTGATTCAAGAAAAGTTAGAGGGCCAAAAGTAGCTCAGAAAGTCTCATATAGCAAAGTTGTGAGTAAAGGTATGGATAATACTATGAAGCACTTATAAATCATAACTAGGGTTTTAATTTTTTTTAAAGGATGTAATAAACATTTAAATAACATATTATAAAATATATTTTAAATATTGAGGTATTATATCCCTAATCCTTAAAAAAAGAATTCATCTATGAAGTCAACATGATTTAAATGCATTTAAAATATTTGAGGATAAGAGTAGAGAAAATAACCCTAATGTTGTTAAGCTAAGGATCAAGGTACTACCCTCTTAAAACGTTAGAAGTATTGACCTAAAAGATTTGCAACATTCCAAAATTTACAACTTAAAATTTTCATTTTGAGTAGAAGATAAACATAAATACACAGGTGTTACTATAATATCAAACATAAAAAAGGTACACTTAATTCATAAACTACAGAGGGTACAAGGTTATAGAGTAACTCATACCCTAAATATTACGTGTAGTTGTCACCTAATTCCAAATTGATATAATATTACAAAACCACTTGAAGAATATATGAAACATAAATAAGAAACAAAGAGGTATGCAACATAATGCACCGATAAAAGGAGATGCAGAGAAGTTTGTACAAAAATATACTATGAATAGCCATATATGGACATCAAAATAAACACCAGCATGGTGAATCAGATGTGCCTATTCTAAGCCTAATCCTTAGATAAATCCCGCAAATCCATGACGTCCTCCACTAACCTCTATACATAGATGTTTGAAAATGGAAAACAACAATAGAATCAGTACGACAATCGTATTGATTGAACTAAATCTACTAAAAATAGATGACATACAACATATAAGACATAGTAGAATATGCATAGGCGAAAGAATACAAGAAAATATGCTTAAACACTTAGCATAATATGGAAATTACACAATTTACACTATTCTTTACTATTCATAATTATTCATTACTATTCATCAAAACCAAAATCTCACAAACACTTAGCATAATATGGAAACCTTAGAACCCAATACCAAACACTAATATCAAGGAAAACACATACACATTGAGAAGAACTAGTTATTCTATTTCTCATGTATGTTATCACACATTCCACATTTTTCATGCTTTCATTGAAGTAACACTTTTTACTTATAACATGGAACATATCTCTCTCCTATGCCCCATGGGCAACAAGTAACTTAATCATGGAAAATACGTATTTGCCGTGTCTCATTGACATTAGGTAACTTACAAGAATCATATATCTCCTGTGTCCTAAGGCCATCAGGTTACTTCCCCTTTAGTTAATATCCAAAAGAGCAACCTATCATTATTCATTAGTACTACAAAGGTATCTGGGGTGATCCTTAGTATAAGGGCTAAAGATCCTACTAACTTATCTTCTTCGCTACAAAGGCATCAGATAACTATATCATATGCTACAAAGGTATTAGGTAACTAAAATACACACAAATTTAGTACTTAAAATTTTCAATTTGTGAAAGTGTAAATTATAAAAATATCTAGTGTTATCGCCTAGAGCTAGGGATGGCAATGGGTCTCGGACCCGACCCAGACCCGCTAGACCCGCCTCATTTTTAGCGGGTCTGGGTCCATGATTTTTGGACCCGACGGGTCTGGATCGGGTCTGGGTCCACATATACCTTAAAGGGTCTGGGTCTGGGTCTAAATCTAGATCCAGACCCGACCCGCCAGACCCGTTTAATATACATATGTGTGTGTGTGTGTGTGTATATATATATATATATATATATAAATACTAATATTATGTTTGTCATTATTGTTTTAATCTTATATAAGCTTCTTATTCATTTTTTTAAATTTTATTTTTGTATGCTTACTTTATAAACAATATGTATAACATTGTATTCTAAAAGCTAGGGATATAAATAGGGCCATTTTAACCGAAACCCGACGGATTTTGCCCAACGGATATGGATACGGATATGGATGATGGGAAAAAAATACCCATCGGGTTCGAATATGGATACGGGTATGGGATATGCATACCCATACCCGTAACCATACCCGTATCCATATTCGTACCCGTTTACCCGATATAGAATTATCTTTTTACCCTTAATTTTAAAATAATTATAGTATAAATTAAAGTTAGAATTATCATTTAGCTTAACTCTAAATGGGTTTATCTGTCGGATGATAGATTTATCCATCGGATAATATCCATTAACGGGTAAACGGATAATCCGTCGAGTAACGGATATCCAATGGATACGGATATGGATATGTTAGCGGATATGGATTCGGGTACGGGTACGGATTTGGATATGGATTTTATTATCGGATACGGATATGGGTATACCCGCCCCAAACCCGACCCATTTACATCCCTACTAAAAGCATTAAAACACCATTTGAAAAGTTAATATAACTATTTTAATATATTTATTTTTTCACTTAGATGATTTTTTTAATAAAAAAATACATATTAAGTTATATAAAATATAAATGTATTTGTATTAGCATAGATTATTAATTAATTTAAAAAAAAATAATCGGACCCATTTAGGACCCGTTTAGGACCCGTTTACCCGCTAGACCCGCTGGATCTGGATCTGGGTCTAAACTTTTAAGACCCGACGGGTCTGGGTCGGGTCTGGATCTAGGTAATATAAACGGGTCTGGGTCTGGGTATGGCTGGACCCGGTCCAGACCCGACCCATTGCCATCTCTACCTAGAGCTATGCAAAAAACTTGGGATCTAAAAATCTAATTCGATCTTTGAAAAATTCAATTTGACATTTAGGATATCCGATTTGGTTTTATTCAAAAGGATATTGGACATTCAAGACATCAAATTTTTTACTGGATTATCTGATCGGGGAAAATATCCAATATTTTGTTGATTATTTCAACAATAAACCATAATATTATATTTTTATAGTTTTAAGTATTTAAAATTTATTTATTTCTATAATTTAAAATTTTATAATAATATTTTAATACCTTTTTAGATAAAATAAAATACTTATATGAATATTAACATATATTGTTACGCCCCAACATTTACTACTATTTTTTTAACGAAAGATTAATAACAATATAGATGGGAGTTACCGCCATACTTGACATAACTCTAGCTTACCATACCATATTTACATCGAATACTAGGCAAAATAATTAACACTTAAGGCATGACAAAATAGGGAATGAGATGGAGGATTACTTAGAGTATAATATTCAAAATACATAAAAGGGATAAACAGGAACTAAGAGTCTTAAAAACTATTTGGGTCAAGCTAAAATCTAGATAACATGACTATATATTCCCAAACCCTAAGCATAAAAAGGTCATGCCTCCTTAGGCACCATAAGTGTTAAAATCAGCCAAGGAGTCATCAATAAGCCACACAAAATTATTTAGGTTGTCTGCTTGTAAGAATGAATACTACCCATTAAAAGGATGATCAGTACGCTACGTACTAAGTAAGGTAAATACAATCATAGTAGGGTTACACAGGATACATAAGGTTACTTAGATAATTGAGCATGCATATAGATTAGTATAATATGATGCAAGATATGAACCGATTTTAGAAACCCATTATTAGATATAATCATTATTCATTTTTTATTTATTTTGAGTTTAGGGACCCAATGATTCTCAACTAGTGGAATGGTATCAATAATATACAACCATAGGGTAAAATATTTTTGACCACTATTTTTTTCCCTAGTAGAATGGACTAGTAAAACCCTAGGGCAAAATGGTCATAGCCATTATTCTAGTCTGGTGGATTGGATAGTTCAACTAATCCCGACTCATGTAATCTTTCACTTTAAATGATTAGTGTCTTATCCTTTATTATTTATCCTAATATCATATTCTTATTTACATTGATATTAGAAACCCCAATATTTTAAATCGATGGAATGGTATCAATAATATACACCCCATGTCAAAATTCTCCTAGCCACTATTATAATCTGATGGAATGGATTAGTATAATCAGTCCTAACTCATGTGATCTTTCAATTTAATTATTAATGTCTTGTTATCCTGTTGATTATTTATCTCAAGATCATCATGCAAACACCCCATATAAATATTCAAGGCATAAAATCCAAAATTAACATTATTATTCAAAGCATAAAAAACAAAACCGCACAAAGATTAGACATTCCTTATCGAAAAATGCCATATATATTTCTCTTAAAAGAACCCTAATTCCACAAAGTGAGCATGAATTCTCCCATAACAATTATTTAACCACTAATTTTAATAAATATTTCTAAAATATGATTGTTGGCGAGATACCAAAAAATCAAGGTCTAACTCTAATGTCTTGGACATGTGATAACATCCCTACGTCTAGGGTTACTATTTACAAATCCCTACAAAACTCTAATTTTATAAATTTGACATAAATTTTCCCATACGACCACCAAATTTTGTACATATTCCTAAAATGCCAATATCAACAACATATCCAAAAATCAGAATCTAACATCAACATTTTACTCATGCGATAATGACCCCACCTCTAGGATTTCTATTCTCAATTTAAGTCATTTTCTCTTTCTATTGGACTTAGGGTGTTTATAATTACTCCAAATATTCCAAATGATATAATAATCATATTTTGAACCAATTAACACATTAAAATACCAAGAATTCCATATTTAACCCATGCTAACTAATTTACCCTTAAGATAATCAAAATGTCCATATTTTTACAAAAATCCTGTGAGTCCTAATATGAATGATTTTCAACTTCCAACACATATCCTCATGAAAAAACATAACCAAAATTATATACTAGTAAACCATCCTAGAAAAATTTAGATAATGATTCATGCCAACCCTTTTGACTTACAAAACTAGACTTAACCATCAATATATACAATCACATGCTTTCACATTTTTCTCATTTTTTTAATCATACAACACAATATGTCATATAAAAGCATTACCATAATTACATTATCCATATAAAAATACCAAATAGGATAATTCATACAAATATACACATGACACATAAAATTCCTGTCTATGACATATATCCTCACCAAAAATATCATCAATCTCTAAGCGTGTAAAAACTTAAGACTCCATCTTTGAGATCATCAAAATATCACCTAAAAGGTAAAGATATCATAAGGTTAGAACTTAGGCAAAATAGCCAAAGAAAATCTAAGGCAAAATAAGGTGGAAATGGAGGGAAAAAATAAAACAAGTTGAAGAGTTTGAGTTACATGGGAGCGTGGTGCAAGTTGGTGGTGCAAAGGAGGTGTTGCATGGATAGGTTGGTGTGTGAAAGGTGGAAAAAGGGCATGGTGGTGCAAGGGTGGTGCACAAATTGTGTAAGGAGGGTGGTGCACAGGGTGTGATAAGGAGAAGGCATTGTTGTGCTAAGGATAATGTCGAAGAGGAGGCATTAATGTGCTAAAGAGAAGTTTAAAGAGGAGGCCTGGTTGTATGCTAGGGTGTGTGTGATAAGAGCACGCATGGGCTGTGAAGGAGAGATCATGGTTGTGTGAAAATGAGTGCACAACCTTACGAGATAGGTGCACAGGTCATGCAAGGGGAAAAGAGAAAAATAGGGTGTTTGGGGAAGGGGGAGGAAGGATGGTTTGGTGATAATGTTGGGCGATGATGAGCAGGAAATTGATAGGGAGGCAATGGCCATTGGTTGCTGGAGAAAATGGGGGTGCTCGATGGCTAGTGGTGGTGGGTGGTGTTGGTGGTGGATGATGACACCAAATAGAGTAGGGATGATGGAGAGGAGAAGAAGGGGAATAAAAAAGGTGGTTGGGGCTGGGATTTTAGATGATAATAGAAGGGAAGGAGAGGAGAAGAGAAGAAGGGGATATATATAAGTACATGGGTGAGGCGTGGGTTTAGTTCTTCCACGCGACAAAGACTAGGGGCGAAAAGAACAGGGCATGGTTGGTGGTGCAAAGAGTAGGTGAGTAGTGTAGGGGGTGGGGTAGGGGTTGGAAAAGGAAAGGAGGAAACTGTAATCCCCCAAAAATTTCGAAAACCTATCTTTTAATAAATACATTTTATTTGAAATAAATTAGCTTTTAAAATTTATTTAATTTAATTAATCTATGGATTTTTCTTTAGTATATAAATTTGGACGGGAATTTTTAGTAAATTAAAATAGATATTTCGTTATTCTATCATGCTATTTTTATTTAAATTATTTTTCACACTAATATTTTACTAACCTTATCCTTTTTAAATCAATATATTAGATTATAATGAATTAAATTATTTAATTAAATAATTTATCAAGAATATTACATTTATGATTTTACAAATTAATTTATTTTATTTCTCCCATTTTTCCATTTCCCTTTTTACCCTTCTTCCTTTTTTTTTCTTCTCTTTCTTCTTTCCTTTCTCTTTCCCTTTTTTCTCTCCCTCGGGCTGCCTCACCAGGCCAGCCCCTTCCCCGCGCAGTGGGCTTCGGCCCGCCTCACCCCTCTCTCCCTCGCGCGCCGCCCAGCATGCCAGCCCGGCCGGCTCCCTTCCTTTTTTTCCCTGGATCGGCCAGCCTTTTCTTTTCCTCCTTTCCCCGACCGGTCAGCCTTTTCCCCTTCTTTCCCCGACCGGCCGCCCGCAGCCCCCCTTTTTTTTTCTTCTTCTTCCCAGGCGGCGACAGCCGCGGACCTGCCTGCTGCTGCCGACCACCTGCAACCG
Source organism: Tamarix chinensis (assembly GCA_030549775.1). Taxonomy (NCBI): domain Eukaryota; kingdom Viridiplantae; phylum Streptophyta; class Magnoliopsida; order Caryophyllales; family Tamaricaceae; genus Tamarix; species Tamarix chinensis. The sequence goes on from CM060182.1 coordinate 68,914,915, forward strand.
CCACCCTGCCACCCTGTCTCTTTCTCTCTCTCTCCCTCTCCTCCCTCTTCTTTTTCTCCACCTTTCCCCTGCCCATTATTTCGAACCTTCTTCCCCGAGCTCCCTTTTCCCTCCATTTTTCTCCCCTCCATCGTCTCCCCTTCGTTTCGTGCGCCGCCGCCCTCCGCCGCTCCAACCGCCGCACCCAGCCCCTAAACCACCTCCCGCACCCTTCTTCTACCACCCTGCACCACCCCAATATCCATCCCGCAGCCTCTTTCTCCCCTTCTTCCATTTTTCTCCCTGTTTTCACCCTTACCACCGAGCCACCTGCAACCGCCTCTTCCGCCACCGTCCGGCCACCTCTGCCGCCACCCAGACCACCAATCTCCTCCCTGCAACCCCCTCTACAACTGCCATGCATTTTTTTGGCCGAAAACAGCCCTTGAACCCTTCCATTTTTCCTCCTTCTTTTCCTTCCTTCACAACTCCTCCACCTCAACCCTTCTCGGCCGCCACCTTTGCAGCCTTGCTGCCGCCGCCTCCGCCACCATTAGCCACCATCAACACGTCCCCGACCACCTCTTACACCCCCTCTTCACTTCTGCACCATCCATTTGCCTTAGAACCTCCCCCAACTATCTCCTTTTCTAGCCTAAAGTCCCTAAGTTGAGCCACCCTTCCTATTTTCCACTTCACCCTCTTCGAGCCTTCCCCCCCCTTTTCTGCATGAAACTCACGCTGCTCATGCAGCGTGAGCTCCACTATATGTAAAAAAAAAATGATTTGGCTAATTTCTAAGGTATAATGGTGTTTTATATTAAGTATTTTACTAATTAAATTTTATAAAGTTTGATACTTGGATTTTATTTCTAACGTGTATATGATGGATATTATTCTTAGGTGTTGAATTGCTAATTGTGCTTGGTAAGGGTTGATAATTTTGCGAGATTAAGGTAACCGTTAAATCCCGCTTAAATGCATGGATTAACGCATGTTATCACATTAGGCATTATTAATGTGTATTATGCTTGATATATGTTGCTTAGCATATTATATGTGGTTATTGTGTTTATTGATGAAAAGGAAGCATGATAGATTGATGATATGTATGGGGATAATATTTAAGGTAATAATTTGGTGGTTAGGGAAAATGTTAATTATTATCCATGTTGTTATATGCTATGGTGATATTTAATACATGTTTAATATTTTGCTAGCATTAGGGGATTTTATTAATGTATATTGTACAAGAGTATGGCCTAATACATATATATATATATATATATATGTGCTAATAAGCATTATATTAATTATAAGAGTCATGTATGAGGCATTAAAGTTAATACTTCATGTAGTATTAATAACAATTTAATAATAAGGGTGTATAAAGAGTAAAATGGTAAATTTGTTAATAAAAGGAGAAAATGGTAATTTTGGAAGTAGGGGGTAAAATTGTAATTTTGTGAATAAAGGATGAAAGAGTAATTTTTGTAATAAAAAGGGACAATTTGGTAATCTTGTTAAAAAGAATGGCAATTTGGTAAATTGTAATAAAAGGACAATTTGGTAATGTTATAATAAAAGGGTAAAATTGTAATTTTATAATTAAAGGGCAAAATAGTAATTTTATGATTAAAGGACGAAATGATAATTTTACAATCTAAGGGCGGAATGGTAATTTGGAAATTAAAGGAGGTAAGATAGTAATTTTATAATTAAGGATAAATGGAAAAGTTATAAGTAAAAGGGCAATATGGTAATTTTTGGGAGTTAAGGGGGTAAGATGGTAAATTTGAAGGTAAAGGGGTAAAACGGTAATTGTGTAAATCAAGGGGGTAAAAGTGAACATTGGAAAGGAGTAGTTGGAAATAATAATTATTGAGAAGGGTAAAATAATAAGTTAAATAACTAAAGTGTAATTTGATAATTTAATAGTAGAGAAGGGTAAAATGGTAAATATGATAGATGTGAGGGGTAAGTTGGTAACTTAACCGACTGGAGGGTATTTTCGTAATTTTGGATAATGGAGTAGGGTAGTTTGGTAATTATGACAATTAAGAAGGGCAATTCGGTAACTTAAATAACTAAAGGGTAATTTGGTAAATTTAATAACGGAGAAGGGCAAAATTGTAATTATGATCATATGCAAGGGTAATTTGGAAATTTGACCAACTCAAGGATAATTTATTAATTATAATAAAGGAGAAAGGGACAAAGTGGTAATCTAACCAATTAAATGGAAAGTATATTAAGTGTAATAATTATTAAGGGGGAATTAATGTCCTAATAAGTATGATAAATAATTTAGTAACTTAAATCGAATAAGGGATAACTTGGTGATTTTGTAATAAGGAGGGTAACATGGTAATTTATCAAATAAGAAAGGGTGACGTAGTGATTTTATATGTAAAAGGGTAAATAAGTAGTTGTATCTAGTATATCATTATGATCGTGGAATTCGTAACATGGCTCTAATAGTGTTGATTAACGAGGTAAGAATGTTTGATGATTAGTAAGTATCACGAGATTGAGTTTTAATTCGGAATTAGATGAGGTTAGGATGGCCTTAATGATTCTCCTATGTTATGTTGGATGACCATCTGAATAAGAAATCTCTGATGATATCTGAACGATTAAAAGAGGATAATTATCTTATTGTTGTGCCTTTCTAATCACCCTTAATTAAGACACTAATACTTAAAGTGAAAGACTTCGAGATCGGGAATGGTGACTCCTTAGGGGTCGCTACCCTAAGGACGTGATTTAGTCCACGATTATTATGGTATTTGCTGGTGTGCCTTTGTGCCCCAGCCAGGCCCTATATCTACTCTACCTAGCTCTACGGACCTAGTTAGGGGGTATGCATACTTAAGGATTAGGTGTCCTTGTCGGTAGGGTACTGAGTTAGCTTTATGCACCAGTACGACCAGGGTACCTTTGCGTCCCTGGGTTACTAGTTGAAGGGTACTGAGTTGCTGTTATGCGCCAGTGCGACCGGTGTACCTTTGTGTCCCGGGTTCTTGATCTCCCTATCGAGGCAAATAAAATGGAATTGTTGTGCTGAATAAAAAGGGGAAATACAAATTGTTAAAGTGAAAGATTAACGAGTCGGGACCAGTTGATTCTTTATATATCCCGGTCCACCGGTTATAATAGTGGCCAGGAGCGTTATGCCTTGGGTGATGATTCTTTATATATCCCGGTCCACCGGTTATAATAGTGGCCAGGAGCGTTGTGCCCTGGGTGATGATTCTTTATATATCCCGGTCCACCGGTTATAATAGTGGCCAGGAGCGTTGTGCCCTGGATGATGATTTTACATATATTTCGGTCCACCGGCAATAATAGTGGGGGTCCCGAGCTCAATAAAATTTATTTTGGATGCGAATGAGTTATGGAAAAATGTTAGTCATTGAGACGATTGATTAATGGCCTCAAGGCCCGAAAAATATCTCGATTACTGATCATGGCCTATTTGATATTGGTTGATGGATTATTGAATATATGAAAGTGAATTTTACGTATACGCTATTAATGTATCATTGAGTTATTGGATGTACAAATAATTGGATCTGAATACCATGTTTATACCTATGGTTATATCTGAATGTGGTAGTATCATGTGTAATATGGCGTGCCTGTATTTTAAGTGTGTTTTTAAAGGGTTACTCAGTACCGTAGTACTGAAGGGTTCCCTTCCTGGGGCCCCTGCCTATTCAATGGGCAGTACCCCTTGCAGGTTGTATTCAGGTGCTACTCAAGTGGGCCCTTGGGGAGAGCGTAAGGTACTGTCCGGAAATTTTTAGGGTTTTAATCTGTCTCCTTTAAATTCAACGTATTTGTTATTTTGTAATCACCGTGGTTGAATGTTTCTCTTGTAAAGTATTTACTGTGCTACTCTGATCTTCAAATGCTTAAATTCTCGTAAATTTGTATTTTACTCCTTTAGCCTTAGCACTTAGTACTGGAACGGTATGAGTGAACCGGTCTGGTACTAAGTGTGGCGGTAATACTCCCAAAGTTCACGTTTTATTAATCTGCTTCCGCAATTATCCTTTAATAAAATGAAATTTTTCAGTAGTGAATTTTGGGGGTGTTACAGAAACCATACGGGGGAGAGGTTACATGGCTAGAAAGGGAAGGGGAAGACAGTCGGGGCAAGGAGAAAGAAAAAGGAAAAGGAAAAGAGAAAAGGGAAAGAAAAAGGAAAAAAATTAGTGTTAGGATTATAATTAAATTTAAATTTAAGATTAGAAAATTAGAGTAAAATTAATTTATCAATAATCCAAGTTTAGGTTTAGGTTAAAAAAATATTAGTTATCTAGGATTAGGATTAGGTTAATATATTGATTCCTTTATATTAGGGTTAGGTTAAAATTTAGGGTATTACATATATACTATTTTTATTTTTAAAAATATGTTAGTAAAAGTTATTAAAATTGATAAAATAATATTTTCATATAGATATTGGATATATCTAAATCCTATTTATATGCGTTCTAAAATAAATTTAGCGGATATCCCAAAAAATATGCAAATAGATATGGACATTCGGTTTTGCATATCCCCTATTACTGTCATAATTAGCATAAGTTTGATCTCCTTACCTTTCTTATGTCAAATGCTAAGGCTAAAACAAATTAGATAAAAAAACAAAGCAATAAAAAGAGGAGACAATATCATAAATAAATGTTGTGGATAAATGCCTTGTTCACAACAACGATAACTAAAATGCTATAAGCGGCATAAGAGTCCAAATGGAAAATCAACTACAACAAAAGTTAGCACCCGAAGTTATGACATTGGTTTGCCCTAACTCTTAGAGCTAAAAGCTCATTCCAAGAAAAAAATATTATCCTAAGGACCCCACGGATCCTTGTCATGCTTATACACCTCATGCCACTCTATGTCCCACACATAAACATATACAAAAGTAGTATCAATACGACTTTCTTGTATTGGGTAAATTACAATACCTCACACGAGGTAGCATGCTTACATTTTACATAATCATGTAATAATAAGAAAACATATTATTGAGTTCCCATGTGTTTTGATGATTCCAAACATATGACTTTGTGATATATTGGACGTATTTAGATTCAATAATGAAAATAGGTCTAAGTATAGAACTCGAAATAGGATTATGAATATTCATACAACATACTAAACAAATTGTCAAGACAATCATAATAAATGGATGATTTGAAGCAAAGTGTCGAAGAATTATTCAATTTATCTTCAAATATCTCAAAAGAATGAATCTCAATGTGTTGATGACTAAATTGTTTAAGTAAAAGAAGGAAGCGTTGAAAGATTAAGGTTGATCCCGATACAAAATTAGGAACAAGCATGGGCACAACAACTCCTTAACAATATTGGTTCCTAGTATTGCTCCTAATATTGCAGAAGATGTTTACACTGAAGATGTCTATATATTAACAAATTTGTCAGGTGGTATGGATCATAGATAAATATTGAAGATATGTTCTTGATTCTCAGGACTAAGACGATAAAGATTATTCACGTAGTTAAAGATAAAAATATAAAGATTTGAAAGAGATATTTTTGTGTGGTTATTTGCCAAGATTTAAAGATCAATAATATCTAACATCTATTTAAAGTATACCTTCCAAGAGTTAACAAAATAAATTGAGCAACAATGAGTTTTTTAATCATTAAACAAAAACTAATGCACACAATGAGAAATTCAAAGAGAAAAATAGTGATCAAGATAATCAAAATTCAAGATATTTTGGTGTATAATAGCGAGAGAATAAAAGGAATTATTTACTTATTGTAAAAGCACGGAAGTTCAAAATTTTGTATCTATTCTTTATTCACATATTTTATAAGAAGGGTACGAATGTATCGAGAGCTATTATGTAGAGTAATAGGGGATCACAAGTAGAGTTAGTTGTGGAGTGACTTAGATCTAGAGTTAGAATTGAGTGCTAGGTTTGTAATTCCATAATTTTGGAGTAGATAGTAAAAGAAGAGAGACCAGCCATGGATGTATATTAGAGTTGATCGACCCACGTAAAATCCCTATGTTCTTTATTGTTTTACTTTATTCATTTAGTAACACACTACAATATATAGTAACGAAAACAAAACCTATTACAGTAGTAGGAATAGATTTTGTCAAATCCAAAAAGTTATTCATATTTTTGCACAAAAGTTAAAATTTGACAATACTCAATTCACCCCTCTCTTGAGTATACTTGTGAGAACCAACACATACTTAAACCACAAAATCGCATGCGATAACAAGATACAAATAACATGCGATGACATATGACATCAAGGTTTCTTTCTCAATAACCAACATACTTAATCATTTCACACCCATCTCAAAACCCATAGTAACCATATCATCACCAATGATTGGTAAAGTAATGCATTAAGGCTCTACTGACCGACTAACCAAATCAATTCCAATTACCAAAGGTAGGGCACATAAGCAACTACTAAACCAAAAATCTAATGCATACCAAGGTCAATAAAAATTTTTGATTCCTTATTATTTGTTTTACCCAAGGGAAGATAATATCAACCCACGGACACTGACATACATTGATCATATTAGCATAAAAGGGAAACACAATACCCTTATGCCTTAGAACCCAGGGACAATGATGTACACCTAGTTATACTGGTGCATAAAGGCAATACAATACCCTCATACCTCATAGGTGACTTAATCCTTAACTATTGATTCCCTCTAAGAAGTCCATATAACTAATTATAGTAGATATAGGGACTTACTGGGACATTGCAGCACAATAGAAAAATGAATCAAATCAATCAAGGGCTAAACCTCGTCCTTAGGGCAGCTACCCGTAAGAAATCACCATTCCTAAGCTAGAGGTCTTCCACTTTAAATATTAATGTTCTATGAGGTGATCACAAATGTCACATAATATACAACAACTCCAATTATATACTTAACCATTATATTTTATTTTCAATTATTTAAGTCAACCTTAAGGTCAAAAATCTAAGCTAAAGTCAAATTCAACACTAAGGTTAACGTAACAATCTACTAAGGTCATCTTATGTCCAATTATTCATATTTAGGTGCATTAGGTCAAAATGCTCTTAAAACCCTAATCATACAATATTACCCAATTCAGTACCAAACTTTATTATAATGATAATTTGTTATGAAATGGTTAAAAGATAATAATGTAAAGCAATTTAGTATGTAGGTAATTTCTAGGACTTTAGTGATTGACTATATTTCCCTTTTATGCATGTATTTCAAAACTTGTATATCCAAAACCCTACGCATGTTTTTCTAATATGTCATACTCTTCACGGTCCATGTAAGATATCATTTCAAAACTTAAGCATACACACTAATTTAAAGCATAAATCAACATTTAAGATAGTAGTTAATATCATGGTCCATGTAGGATATCATTTCTATCTCTAAAGCATGTGAATAGAAATGACCATCAAACTAACCTTAATCATGCTTCAATACTAACATGCTAAAATCATGGAACACTTAGTATGGTAGAAAAATAACTTGACAAGGCCACATGCCCTAAAAAAACCCTAGTCATGCATACACCAATCTTCACAAATTTCACATGCATATACTTCATATTCAATAACTAGTCAAAGTACATGCTAACTATTTAATATCACGCTTTCATCTTATCATACACTTTCACAACACTTGCATAAAATAAAACCCTAGCATAATTCTAGTTCTAAATAACCTATCATGCTCACACGCAAATTTTACAATCTCAAAAGTGAGTGGATTTACCTAATTCCAAGCAATACAAAAGCATAAAATTTTGTCCTCTCCATGGCACTTCAAGAATTACCTAATCAAGCAACACCCAAAAACATATGTCAACATCTAACACAATATAACAATTAACAATATTTAACAAAACCCAAGAGACAAAGGAATGGAAGATAATTGAGGCAAAGGAAAGTTATGTGAGGTAGCAACGTAGTAGGGAAGACATAATGGGTGAAGCTCATGGCGCTAAGGGCTTGTAGTGTGAGGTATTCACACTCAGTGGGATCTGAAAATGTTAATAGCTCATGAAAAAGGGAGGGTGCAACATCCAAGGTTCACACAGGGAAGAGGTTGCAACATAGAGGCTCACATTGGTAAGGTTTGGCTTCGCAAAAAGGCTTGATAAAGCATGGAGCTCATGCAACTAAGGTGGGAAAAATGTTAGGGGATCACACAACCAAAGTTGAGCAATTCAAGGTTGCAAGATTTAACACAAGTAGCTTTAATGAAAAATGAAAAAAAAATGATGGAGAAGGATGGGAAAAATCTATGAATAGAAGCTTAAGAGAAAGGGGAGAAGTGTGGGAATGGAGGGGATCTAATTTGGGATCGGATCAAACACAAACATGAGGGAGGAAAGAGGGGTTATATAGGTGATGGTGGAATACAAAGGAAAAACTTAAGGGGTTGGTGATGTCAGGAATGCACAACATGGCACAGATAACCAAACGACAAGGGGTGATGTACACAATAAAGTAGCGTGAAGAAGCAATAGCAGACAAGGGGTTGGAGTGTGGAAATTGAAAAAGTTACAACTTCGTTAAGGTTCTAGTTACTAAAACCAAACCAAAGAAAATGGAAAAAGAATTAGTTCAAAGGTTGAGGTTCTATGGTTAAACAAACATAGATTAATGTCCAAACTAGGGTTAAAACTAATCACCCAAATTTTATTAACTTTTAACATAAGTAAATTTATAATCTAATTTTTCATAATAATAGTAATAATAATAAAATTAAAAATTGAACATCCTATAGTAACTATTGTAATTAATTACACATAAATACCAATTTTATAATTAGGGTTTCTCTATATGGGGTATTACAATAACTATCTCCTATGTTACATGGGGCATCAGGTAATTATTCCAAAGTGTAGATCGCATATGAATCCTTCCGCTATTCTAATCACTATATCCTTCATTGTGCACACCTTTTTATAGAGCTCCTAAGTCACATATAAAGTAGAAAGGGACCTAGTTAACATGTAAGGTGTTGGCACTACCTGAATGAACACTTGGTGACCAAACCAAGGTTTAATGTATAGCTAGTGCCACATGGACTATAGGTGTGATCCTCACTATAAAAATAAAGGATCCTACTAACTTAAAATACAATCTTTCACTTTGAAATTGATCAATTTATTAGATATTTTTTTAATCACTACCTAAATATAACCTTGTACACCAATTTCATAATAAAAAATTACTATTTATAAAATACTATTCATGTATAGTTAATAATGTAGAAACATAATCTTATATTTCAAAAAAAATATTTATTACTGAAATGTACTATTTCAAAGGTTAAGGTTAGTCATTGATCCTAAATATCTAATTAAAACCTTTTAAATATTAAATTACCATTTTAACCTTAATATGACTTAAACATAATAATTAAGAATAAAATATGAAATAAAGTCCTAAAATTATGAGATTAAAGATCGATCATACCTAATCAATAATTCAAATACTAGAGTAATAATATTTGCTTAAAAATTTTAGATTTCATGAAAAATGATTGTTATGCCCCTAACCCTAAAAACAAATAAAAATAACATAACTCTTAGCATATAATAATATAAATCCTCAAAATTTGCACACCATTAATTAAGAAAATCAAAAACACTTTAAAATAGTAAGAAAAACAAAATTCATATCCTAGATGTATAATGACCAAAATACCCTTTATTCATGCTTTAAACTTAATTTAATCACAACTTTAATTATGCAAACCCAAATTAAGATTTTGAATATATGAAACCATACCTAAATAACATAAAAAAATCAGAAAATATCACTACATCACATAAAACAACCCTAAGGTCAAATGACCTCAAAAATGACAAAAATGACCATTTAAACAATATCAACACATTTAAGCATTCTAACACATCAAAATCTATCCATTCTTAGTATAATTTAGTTTACCTATATCCTAAGCTCCAGTATTAGCCAAAAAATCCCCTAAGATCAAGCTCGATCACCTCCTTAGAAACCTTGTACTTAAAATCATGAAAATTGTTAAAAAAGACTTCTAAAATGCAAACAAAAACAAAAGAAAGCAAGAATCAAGGTTAGAATGGAGCACTTATCCCTGAAATGATTTATGAATTTGAGGATAATATTAGGTTTATATCTTTAATTTCTTTAATTCTTAACACTTAATTCCTTAAAGAAAATAATAAAGAGCTAAAAATCAAGAATAAAGAAGTAAAAATAAAAAAATGAAGTGCAAAAATGGAGGGAGGTTGTGAGATTTAAGAAGGTTTTTTTAGAGATAATGGAAGAAATTTTCATCAAGGGAACATAATGTTGGATAAAAATTTGGTTAAGGTAGATATTTTGCTATTAAAAGGTACTTTAATGATTTTAAAATGGTGGAAAATCAAAGGAAAATTAGTTGGGAAGACCATAAAGGTTTTGACATACCTCTTGGTCATAAAACTATTTTCCCAACTCAATTTAATATATTTTGGAAGGATAGGATCAACTTTCAAATAGTTAGGATAGGTTTAATGGAAAGAAAGTTGAGTTTCGGGACTAATTATTCCTACAATTGGCATAATTTATTTTAAAATATAAAAAATATTCTTTAATCATTTTTTAATACATATTTATATTAAATATTATAAAATATAATTATCCTTAAAGTTTCATAAAATTTTGCCAGCTAAAATGCTCTTTTTAAAGCTTAAAACACGAGTAGGGGTAAGAAATGTTAGTAAATAGTATTTTTTTCATCAAAATCTCCATTTAGAATTTTGAAAAGCCCTAGAAGACTCAGAAAAAGACAATGAATTAAAATATGATGAAATTAGAATGTGTCGAAAGAATTTTTATGTTCAAAAGTGGCTCAAAAGTCATATGGGACCCAAAACTATAAGAATGGTTAAATGATTGAAGTAAAATGTTTTAAAAATGTCTCAAGGGTTCAAGGAATGTAGAAATGTTTTATTTTAAATATTTTTTCATAATAATAATAATAATAATATTATTATTATTTTAAAAAATTAGGGTGTTACAATACTTGCCTATGCAAACAATTCTAGGTAGGCCTCTTATATTTACTCTTCATTGCCTCAAGTCGCTTATTTATTTTGGTAGATGATTTGGGTATCTACTTGGGGGAACATGTAATTCGTGGAATGATGGGGCAAATTATTTTTTGTGTGCTTTAGATTACACTTGGAAGAAGTTAGCAAGTTGGAAGGTAAAGTCTTTCTTTGGTGAGAAAGGTAAATTTTGCCAAATTGGTTCTTACAACTATACAACCTTATATAGTTTGAAGTTTCCTAATAGGGTATTAGATGAGATAGATAGAATGGTTCATACTTTTATATGAGATGACCCATACTTGAAAAAAGGAGGGAATAAGTCTCTTAGAACCAAATTTGCTTAACTAAAGTTAACTTGTCTTTACAAAGGAAACTAGGATGGAAGATTTTAATGAGGAGTACTATAGCCTAGGTGAAGGTGGCTAGGATGAAGTATTACCCCGATTATTTCCCTTTGACAACCCCAAAGAAGAAACAAGCATCCCAAGTTTGCAAGGGTATTTATAAGGAGCTTAAAGTGGTTGCCAAGTATGTGATGTGGAGCTTAGGCAATGGATGAATTGTCAGAGTTTGGAGAGACTTATGGGTAGCTAATTGACCCTTATAGGAGTTGGCATATTATATCATTAGTTAGGATTATGTTAACAAGTGTTTTTTGGACTATGTTGATGAGAATGGAAACTAGAAGTGGCCTATGTTTACTCATATCCTTCCCGGTGGTATAGTTATGCGCATTACATGGATATGTTTTATGACATGGACTCAAGTGTTAGATAAACTAATTTAGGGACACACTGCTTTTAAAGATACTCCATAGCTTCTACGTACAAATTTCTGAGTGAGATTTAACTAGAGAATAATCTATTTAGTTGGAATATGGCGTGGATAATCCAAATGATTGAAAGTATTATATTGTTTCTTTGGCAGATGGTATTAAACTAGCTACAACTAATGAACAATGAACCAAAAGAAAATTCAAGGATTGCGCTCTTTACACTTTGTGTTGGTTACAAGAGGAGGATGTGGAGCATATGATGCAAACATATTATAGTGCTAGAGAAGTACAAATAGAGTTGGTATCTACACAATAGCAATTTGCTTTCTTTCAAAGGGAAATTTGTGACTGAATCTAGGATAACTTGCAAGAAGCTCTGAAGTTTAACTAGGAGATGTTCTGGAATATTATTTTTGCCATGACTTGCTAGTGGATTTGGTAAATGGTGATGTATGTGGGTCTTCGAGGCTAACTTGAGGCTAGGTTTTGTTGGTCCTTTCATCCTTAAAAAGGCAAGGAAATAGATGATCTTAGCATTGTTTTGGTTGGGCTTCAAGTCATGGTTCAATACAAATAATTTGGGTGGGATGGGCACCGCTGTCATCAAATTGTGGGAAGATAAATGTTGATGATTGTATGAGTAAGCACTCAAACTAGGTAGGTATAGGGGAAGTTGTGCAAGATTGTATGGAGATGTGGATTCATGGTTTTGTCCACAACATTAGTGTGACTGTCACATTTTTTTTGTAAAAAATTGGCCAATCTTCATCTCTAGAGTCGTGCTCTAGTGCTATTGAGATGGAATTGGATTCAAAAGTAGAAACATACTTGTTCACTAGTAGAGCTAAAGATATAAGATGCAACCGGTGCCTAGTTCAAGTATGTAGGAGGATACTTCGAAAGGAAATAGGATATAACTTAACGCACGTATATAGGGAAACAAATAAATATATTGATAAATTATCATATCTGGCGTTTGATTTATAGTGGGAGTCCATAAACTAAGAACCCCACTTCATGGCATTAGTCATATCTTGTATAGTGATGTTTTGGTCATTTGTTTATCACGTCACATGAATATATAATTGGACATTAATCTTTTTCTTAAAAAAATGAACTAAAATAAATATTATTCCTTTTTTTTTATTGAGAGGCCAAAATAGGGAAAAAAATCTATAAACTAAAAGGACAAGTTAGTGTTCAACTTTCCTCACATTGGTGAACAAATTAGGTTATTATTATAGGTGATCTGGATAAAATCAACACTTATTTTACCTAATTTAACTTAATAACTAGTACTTTTTTAAAACAATCTCAATTCATCTAATTTCACCTCATCTAAGTTCACCTGTTTAATTTAACCTTCTCTAATATAATTAAGCCTTAATCCAAACATATCATTAACCTTTATGAAATGGGTTGATCATGCAGTTGAATCCGCAAGGCTAAAAAATTATGAATATGAAAAAAGAATGCCAATGGTAGAAATCTTAAATGAAGCTTCTCTCCAAAGTTCTATTTGGGATATTAGATAAAAAGAGTCCCTACATTCTTGACGTGAAGTTGCTCTCATAAATTTGAGCATCACCTCATATCCCAACCCTCCGACCTGGTTTTCGATCGATTAGGACTACGATGAAATGGCAATAGGGCAAGAACTAATAATGCAAATCAAAATATCTAAAAATAAGAATATTTACGGATCAAATATTTGATGTTTTAAATATCCGATAAAATAATTTAAATATTTAAAAATTAAATGTTTGAAGAAAAAACCTTTAAATATTTAAAATTTTAAATCGAATAACAAATAATTTATCGAATATTTAAAATTTTCGAACAGAATGCAAATAAAAATTATCAAATAAATAAATTTTTGATTAAAAGGTAATAAACCCAATTCAATTTAAACTAATTTGATTAGATTACATTATATTTAATCAATAGTTCTAAAATTTAGATAATATTTAAAAATTCAATAAAAAAGCTAAAATATATTAAATTTATCAACAATAAATACATTTTCTTAATTCATGCCCACACACCCCTACCGTCCACACACAAAAAAAAATTATAAAAATAAAACTTTTTAAAAAATATATATAAATTATCAAATTAAATATTATTTATATTCATCGGATCTAATATTCAATTTATTTAATATTTTTATCAATCAAAGTCAATTATTTATTTGAAAAATATAATTATTCAATTATTTAATTTTTTCGTTTAAAGTATATTCCGATATGATGAATAGATCCATAGCACAACGGATCGATTATGAGTATTAACAGCCTTCGTGCTGCCTCGCATTGTTCACTTGGAACATTTTCATTTCGCATGCCATTTCCACATTCCACCGAAAGGTTTCTCTGCTTTACTGAACAAAAGACGGAATGAACATGGTCATCATACAAGAGTTACAACTTTACTCTATACAAAATACTAGATAACCATTCAAAGAGAAAATACAAAGACATTACTTAATTTGCAGATAAAATAATTGAGCACACGAAAGAAAAGAGGGAAGAAAGAGAGAACAAAAAAAAAATACGGAAACAAACTGAGACCACCGATTAAGCCAATAAGTTAGCACTGTTGGGGTTGGGCATGCTTTTACATATGTTAGTCAGCTTGAGACTACTATGCAACCAGCTGCTTCAAATGGTAAAGAGTTTAGACCGTTAACCATGCATTATATTTAACTCACTCTTTTTTCTCTCTCTCTTTCTCTGAGGCTTTCTCACTCTCTTCGTTCACCGCCGCACCACCGATGATATGCATTTTTTAAGATTTTAAGGGAGGGAACACATAATTTATTGTTGGGGTCTAAAGAATCGGCTGAAAATGCATATGGTTGAAGCAAGATGTGGGTTGAATGGAAGAGGGAACCCCATATTTTGTGATCAAGGGGCAAGCTAATCGGTTAAACATGCCGTTGGTTGGGGCAGTGAAATAACTAAAATTGCCGATAGGTGAGGAAATAAATCGATAAAGTTTGTCGTTGGGGGTGGGGTAAGACCATTGGTTGAATAAGCGATGATTAGCGAAGGGGCAAATTTTGCATTATTTTGTTAGATCTAGTTTTGTATAGTTAGGGAAGAACCGTCGAAGAAACCAACTATATTTAACCGTTAAGGTTAACCATTGACCCTCAATATCTAATTAAAACCCTTTAAATATTAAATTACCATTTTAACCTTAATATGACTTAAACATAATAATTAAGAATAAAATATGAAATACATTCCTAAAATTATGAGATTAAATATCAATTATACCTAATAAATAATTCAAATACTAGAGCAATAATATTCGCTTAAAAATTTTAGATTTCATGAAAAATGATTGTTATGCCCCTAAACCCTAAAAACAAATAAAATAACATAACTCGTAGCATATAACAATCTAAATCCTCAAAATTTGCACATCATTAATTAAGAAAATAAAAAACACTTTATAATAGTAATAAAAACAAAATTCATAGCCTAGATGTGCAATGACCAAAATACCCTTTATTCATGCTTTAAACTTAATTTAATCACAACTTTAATTATGCAAACCCAAATTAAGATTTTAAATATATGAAACCATAACTAAATAACATAAAAAAAATTAAATTGAACCATCAAATATCAGAAAATATCACTACATCACAAAAAACAACCCTAAGGCCGAATGACCTCAAAAATGGCAAAAATGACCATTTAAACAATATCAACACATTTAAGCATTCTAACACATCAAAATCTATCCACTCTTATTATAATTTAGTTTACATATATCCTAAGCTCCAAGATTATCCAAAAAAGCCCCTAAGATCAAGCTTGATCACCTCCTTAGAAACCTTATATACAAAATCATGAAAATTGTTAAAAAAAACTTCTAAAAGGCAAACAAAAACAAAAGAAAGCAAGAATCAAGGTTAGAATGGATCACTTATCCTTGAAATGATTTATGAAATTAAGGACAATATTAGGTTTATATCTTTAATTTCTTTAATTCTTAACACTTAATTCCTTAAAGAAAACAATAAAGAGAAAAAAAAATCAAGAATAAAGAAGTAAAAATCAAAAAATGAAGTGCAAAAATGGAGGAAGGTTATGAGATTTAAGAAGGGTTTTTTTTGGGAGATAATGGAAGAAATTTTCATCAAAGGGACATAACATTGGACAAAAATTTGGTTAATGTAGATATTTTGCTATTAAAAGGTACTTTCATGATTTTAAAATGGTGGAAAATCAAAGGAAAATTATTTAGGAAGACCAGAAAGGTTTTGGCATACCTCTTGGTCAGAAATTTTTTCCCCAACTTCATTTTAGATATTTTGGAAGGATAGGATCAACTTTCAAATAGTTAGGATAGGTTTAATGGAAAGAAAGTTGAGTTTTGGGAATAATTATGCTTTGAATAAGCATAATTTATTTTAAAATGTCAAAAATTATTTTAACTCATTTTTTATTCATATTTATATTAAAATATTACAAAATATAAGTATCCTTAAAGTTTCATAAATTTTTGCTAGCTAAAATGCTCTTTTCAAAGCTTAAAATGTGAGTAAGGGTAAGAAATGTTAGTAAATAGTATTTTTTTCGTCAAAATCTCCATTTAGAATTTTGAAAAGTCCTAGAAGACTCATAAAAAGACAGAATTAAAATATGATGAAATTATAATGTCTCGGAAGAATTTTTATGTTCAAAAGTGGATCAGAAGTCAGATAGGACCCAAAACTATAATAATGGTTAAATTATTGAAATAAAACATTTTAAAAACATCTCAAGAGTTAAAGGAATGTAGAAATGTTTGATTTCAAATAATTTTTCATAATTACAATAATAATAATATTTTAAAAGATTAGGGTGTTACAATACTTGCCTATAAAAATAATTCTAGGTAGGCCTCTTATATCTATTCTTCATTGCCTCAAGTCACTTATTTAGTTTGGTAGATGATTTGGGTATCTACTTGGGGGAACATGTAATTCATGGAATGATGAGGAACATTATTTTGTGCGTTCTTTAGATTACACTTGGAAGAATTTTGTAAGTTGGAAGGTAAAGTCTTTCTTTGGTGAGAAAGGTGAATTTTGCCAAATTAGTTCTTACAACTATACAGCCTTACACTGTCCAAACTTTAAAGCTTCTAGATAGGGTATTAGATGAGATAGATAGAATGGTTCATAATTTTATATGAGATGACCCATGCTTGAAAAAAGGAGGAAATTAGTCTCTTAGAACCATATTTGCTTAACTAGGTGTTTTGGCATGTTGGACATTTGAAAACCTAAACTGGTTAACTTGTCTTTACAAGGGAAACTAGGATGGAAGATTTTAATGAGGAGTATTGCAGCCTCGGTGAAGGTGGTTAGGATAAAGTATTTCCTTGATTATTTTCCTTTGACAATCCCAAAGAAGAAAAAAACATCCCAAGTTTGCAAGGGTATTTATAAGGAGCTTAAAATGGTTGATAAATATATGATGTTGAGCATAGGCAATGGATTAATTATCAGAGTTTGGAGAGACTTATGGATAGCTGATTAACAGGAGTTGGCATCTTCTATCATTAGTTAGGATTACGTTAACAAGTGTGTTTTGGACTATGTTGATGAGAATGGAAACTAGAAGTGGCCTATGTTTGCTCATCTCCTTCCCGATGGTATAGTTATGCACATTATATGGCTATGTTTTATGACATGGACTCAAGTGTCAGATAAACTAATTTGGGGACACACTGCTTCTAAAGATACTCCATAGCTTCTACGTACAAATTTTTGAGTGAGATTTAATTGGAGAATAATTTATTTAGTTGGAAGATGGTGTGGAAAATCCAAATGACTGAAAGTATTCTATTGTTTCTTTGGCAGATGGTATTAAACCAGCTACAACTAATGAACAATGAACCAAAAGAAAATTCAAGGATTGCGCTCTTTGTACTCTATGTTGGTTACAAGAGGAGGATTTGGAGCATATGATGCGAACATGTTATAGTGCTAGAGAAGTACAAATACAGTTGGTATCTACACAATAATAATATGCCTTCTTTCAAAGGGAAATTTGTGGCTGAATCTAGGATAACTTGCAAGAAGCTCTGAACTTTAACTTGGAGCTGTTGTGGAATATTATTTTTTCCATGACTTGCTGGTGGATTTGGTAAATGGTGACGTATGTGAGTCTTCGAGGCTAACTTGAGGCTAGGTTTTGTTGGTCCTTTCATCCTTAGAAAGGCAAAGAAATAGAAGGATCTTAGCATTGTTTTGGTTGGGCTTCAAGTCATGGTTCAATACAAATAATTTGGGTGGGATGGGCTCCGCCATCATCAAATCATGGGAAGATAAATGTTGATGATTGTATGAGTAAGCACTCAAATTAGGTAGGTATTGTGCAAGATTGTATGGGGACGTAGATTCATGGTTTTGTCCACAACATTAGTGTGACTGATACATTCTCTGTAGAAATTTGGCCAATCTTCTTTTCTAGAGTTGTGCTCTAGTGCTATTGAGATGGAATTGGATTCAACTGTAGCAACAGACTTATTTACTAGTAGAGCTAAAGATATAAGACACAACCAGTGCCTAGTTCAAGTATGTGGAGGATACTCCGAAAGGAAGTAGGATATAGCTTGACACATGTATATAGGGAAGCAAATAAATATGTTGATAAATTATCACATCTAGCGTTTAATTTATAGTAGAAATCCATAAACTAAGAACCCCACTTCATGGCATTAGTCATATCTTGTACAGTGATGTTTTGGTCATTTGTTCATCACGTCATATCAATATATAATTGGACATTAATCTTTTCTTAAAAAATGAACTAAAATAAATATTATTCCTTTTTTTATTGAGAGGCCAAAGTAGGGTAAAAAATATATAAACTAAAAGGACAAGTTAGTGTTCAACTTTCCTAACACTGGTGAATAAATTAGGTTATTATTATAGGTGATCCGGATAAAATCAACACTTATCTTACCTAATTTAACTTATTAACTATTACCTTTTTAAAACATTCATAATTCATTTGAGTTCCCCTATTTAATTTAACTTCTCTAATATGATTAAGCCTTAATCTAAATATATCATTAACCTTTACGAAATGGGTTGATCATGCAGTTGAATCCGCAAGGCTAAAAAATTGTGAACATGAAAAAAGAATGCCAAGGGTAGAAATCTTAAATGAAGCTTCTCTCCAAAGTTCTATTTGGAATATTAGATAAAAAGAGTCCCTACGTTCTTAACATGTGAAGTTGCTCTCATAAATTTGAGCATTACCTCATATCCCAACCTACCAACCCGGTTTTCGATCGATCAGGGCTACGATGATATCACAAAAGGCAAGAACTACAAAAGCAAATCAAAAGACCTAAAACTAAAAATATTTACAGATTAAATATTTAATGTTTTAAATATCTGATAAAACAATTTAAATATTTTAAAAATTAAATGTTTAAAGAATAAAATTTTAAATATTTAAAATTTTAAATCAAATAATAAATAATTCATTAAATATTCAAAACTTTCAAACAGATTGTAAATAAAAAATATCGGATAAAATTTTTTTCGACTAAAAGATAATAAATTCGATTCAATTTGACCTAATCCAATCAAATAATTTGATATAATTACATTATATTCAATTAATAGTTCTAAAATTTAGATAATATTTAAAAATTTAATAAAAAAAGCTAAAATATATTAAATTTATCAACAATAAATACATTTTTTTAATTCATGCCCACACACCCCTACCGCCCACACACAAAAAAAAATATATTATAAAAATAAAAACTTTTTTTAAAAAAATATATAGATTATCAACTTAAATATTATTTATATTCATCAGATCTAATATTCAATTTATTTAATATTTTTATCAATCAAAGTCAATTATTTATTTAAAAAATATAATTATTCAATTATTTAATTTTTTCATTTAAAGTATATTCCAATATGATGAATAGACCCATAGCACAACGAATCGATTATGAGTATTAACTAGGGGTGTGCAAAATCGGATATCTGTATTCATTCGGATATTTTTTTCGAATATCCGCTCCGCATTTTTTATCCGGAATGCGGATATCCGAAAAATATAGACCGAATATAGACCGGATTCGAATATATCCAATATCCGTATGAAAATACTATTTTATCAATTTTAATAACTTTTACTATAATATTTTTAAAAATAAGGATCGTATATCAATTAATATTCATATCTATATTCATATAAATATCTTATTTTATCTAAAAAAAGTATTAAAATATTATTATAAATATTTAAAATATAAAAATAAATAAAATTTTAAAACTTAAAACTATAAAAACACAATAATATGGTGTATTATTAAAATAATCAATAAAATATCGGATATTTTTTCGGATCGGATAATCCAAAAAAACACCTGATATCCAAATGTCGGATATCCTTTTAGAATAAAATCAGTTCGGATATCCGAAATGTCAGATCGAATTTTCGAATCCCGAATTTTTTGCACAGCCCTAGTATTAACAGCCTTCGTGCTGCCTCGCATTGTTCACTTGGAACATTTTCATTTCGCACGCCATTTCCACATTCCACCGAAAGGTTTCTCTGCTTTACTGAACAAAAGACGGAATGAACATGGTCATCATACAAGAGTTACAACTTTACTCTATACAAAAGTTACAGTACAGCAACAAGAGTTAAATTATTTAGCAAACAGCATCAACGCCTAACGGAAGTCATATCCACTGTTATGGAGCTGCTGTCGGCTCTAGGACTCCAACTTTGAGCCTGCGTTTTACAGCCAACTTTACTTAAAATTAGGAGTTTCTGCCGTGATGAATCTAGAAGCCCTTGGAAACTCCTGCGAGCCGAAAGTCTTTGCTGCTTCATGATCCATGCCTGCTTCCCAAGAAAGAGAAAAGAAATTAAGGATGTGGGGGAAGACAGGTCCTTCAAAATGGTAAACTACATAAAAACCACACGGCATGTCGGGCCATCCACAAAAATAGAATAAATTCAATAGACCTGTGTCCGAACAATATCAGTAGATCCAGCACAGGTATAAGCCCAAAGATGTCATAAACCGCGCAAATCACCATTTCAAAGAAACAAAACTACATAAAAACCATACATTCAGATCCTGATGGAAGCAGTACACCGCGCGGGAAACCACCTCCAGGGCGTAAGCCTTCCCATACTTCATATATAAGAGATCACATATTTGTACCTTTGATGTAAGGAGTCATCTGTTGGTGACCTCTAGAAGACTGGATGAATTCCTCAAGCTGTGATTCCATATTCAACAAATCCTCATCAACTCCAAGATCGATATCATCAGGCAGCAAATCAACAATGTCATTGTTATGTACGTTGTTGTTGTCATAATTGGAGTGATAAATATCAGATTCCTGGTGTTGGCTGAGCCAGTAGTCACGGAACCATGTTGACGTTGTGATCAACTCCCACCATTCGGGGGAGAAATCCTCCACTTGGCGCAGAGCAGCAGGGATATACAGCGGTGCATTGGGGTTCAATGTTGATCTTCCTCCCGAGACTAAAGCCATCCTCACAAATATTTGTTCAAACTTTCAGCAATCCTTCGTTGCACTGTTTATGAAGAGCCACATATCATAATTAGTATGTTGAGAATTGCGGTGATAAGAAGTTCCATACATTGTTAAATTGAAATCCAAACGTTGCAAAAGACCTCTCCCTGCAACCCTAAGAACAGCAAGCAAGCCAAAAAAGAAAGGAAGGAAGAAGAAAAAGATCGATAGAATAAAAAGTGGAAGCCGTCATATATTATGAAACAGATCAAGATGGTGAAGAACAAACGTGCCACAACCCTAGGTTGCACAGCTTCCTGGGAGGGGGGGGGAACATCAGACATATCAAAGCGGAGGAACAAGATTCGAAAGCTATAAAAGATGGATCAGGCCCTATGAATCAACCATTCAATCAAGGAAAGCTCAAAGATTCTTCCCACTTGCCCAAATGTTAATCTTTCGATCAAGCTCAAGACGAATTTCATTTTATAAAGCATAATCAACAATTTTTTATTTTTATTTTTTTGCAATGAAAGAACATATTTTTCAATAAACATATATAATCACCAATAATACTAGGCATAATATAATATCGAGCTCTACAGCTTCCTCAAAATCGAAATACCTAGCGGGCATAACATGAAACGATTTAACATCATCACATCAAAACTCCACCACTTGAAAGCAAGAAGAAGCAACCGATTCATCAAGCCCTCTACCAACCACTCCAGGCTGCCTGACAACCACCCCATAACTCGCAGAAAAAAGCTACATCATTACGATCAAGAAATCGACAAACCGAGAGACATGACCGCTTCCTAAGTAAACGAATCATACCATCGCAACCACAAAATAAAATAAACTAGACTAGCTAAATCCAATCACGAAAGTCAAAACTAAAACTCCAAAATTTCTTCCATTTTCTAACACAGAATCACGCAATCGCCGCAACAACCATGAAAAAGAAAACAAAGAAACAAAGAAAAAAAAGGGTAAATAAAGAACCACCTTGAAGAAACCCTAGCAAAAGCCATTATCAGATCTGACCCAAGTAGCAACGAAATAACACTACATTTAATTATCCGCAAAGCTTCATCACACAGAATGATTGATCACACGGCCAAAACAGTTCGGAAGAAGAAATTTTAAATAAGATCCAATACCTTAAAAAGGTCGAAGCAAAAATATCTCGTACTATTTCTTTTCTCGTTTCAGACCACAGAGCGAAAGGAAAGGAGATAAGTGAGGAAAATACAGAGAGGCTTATTCCATATAAAAACAGATATGCTCGCCAGGGTGGAGCGAGCCGTACAAAAATCAGCCGAACCGCGTCCGGCCCATCGAATTTGATTAGGAGATGGAGAACTACGAAACCGACAGGAGCCGGTCGCATGACTGGAACGCGGCGGAAGACTCATTAAGTGTCTTGTTGCGTATGAACGGATAGGTTTCATTCAATGTGGGAGCCACCCACGTACATGTGCGACGGTGATTGCTGACTGCTTTTCTTTCTTCCTTCTGGTGGGTCTGACTTTCTTGCTTTAAAATCTTTAATCGGACGGCTTAGGTGAGTTGCTTGATGTATTTGGTGTGAGGATCGACGGTCGAGATTGTGAAAGGTGGATGGATGACTCTTGGGTTGGGTCCCTAGAACTAGAATGAGGTAGTAAATCCCTGATTATCGGGTGTATTTCACATGCTTTGTTGGGTTTGTTAAGTGACTGTGTATTATATTATTATTATTATTATTATTAGTATAATAATAATAAGAAGCCAGAAGACGACCTGCCAGCATAATTATGCTTTGTCTTATAGTGAAATGAATTATTATCATTTCTTATTTATTTATTTATTTATCAAGGAATCATTATCATTCGTGGGTTGGGTGTACTGCAATTAGTGCACCCGTAAAAGGCAAAAAAAGTTGTATATTCGGTAAAGCAGAGAGTCCTCTCCTCGCCTCAGTCTCAATGACAGCTTTTATTTATTCATTTATATATATATATTTTTTTTTATGACAACACTCTGAAAAAGACCGCCGTTCGAGTAGTTTTAAAAATAGAACAACCGAGTGATTGAAATGGTATTTCTAATGGCTTTATAGTTTTATGTTGGGGCCAATAATTTAACTAGTTTTGACCAATGGTTTAAAGTGTTTTGATAAAAATTTAATATAATATTTCAATAATAAAAAATAGTATGATAACTTGTAGTATCGGATAAAGCTATAAAACTGATTAAAAAAAACTAAAATTCCTTTAAGTTAAAATAATGAATATATAAGATAAGTTAATTAGGCCTAAAATATAAAACCCCTCTTCTATTCGTAAAAATAAAACTCTTATCTTATGTGTGCACCGTTTCCGTTTCCGTTTCCGTTTCCGTACGTATATCTCCTGCCCATCCTTTTCTTTCGCGCATTAGTTTGTCTTCTTCCTCCTGTTTTGCATCATAGTCATCTCTTCTCTCTCTTTCTGTATCCTTCACTTTTGTTTCCGCGTCGATTTTTAATTATTCAACCGAAGGTGACCGACCCGGAGTGCATCACAGATTTTTGGGCCCAACCGGACAAGTTCTCCTAAGGCCCTACCTCGACTCATACCGTACTGTATAGGGTCCAATTATTCCCGCAACTCAGATTCAACAGTTCCCAAAAATAAAATAAAAATGACTCCAAAGGACCGCTGCCCCCTCTATGACGTCGTTTGGACTGGAATATTCACAATTCTCAACCAGACTAGACCTCCAGCGAATGTTTGATTGATTATACAGAAGAGGAGAACTTGATGGTTGTTGACATTAAGTCGATACATACTTAAATACCACTTTACCAGGCTGGTGTTGAGACTCGATTAGTGTTTCCGTGAGAAGTTTATTCCACGTCTTTGCCTTTGCCGTATCCTACGTTCCTATCTTATTATCACCGATGTGGGATGGTGAATCCACGGACCTGATTACTGTATCGTTGATAATTATGCATTTCTATTTTCTAAGCCAGAAGCGTGTGAGACTGGACTGGCTAAACAGTTCGCATCTTTTACCAATTTGACTATAAATTTAAATTATAATTTAACCAAATAAATTGTAAGAAAATATGTTAAACGATTAACTAAAATGTCATGTCCTCTACATTCTCGCCATGGTTTAAGAAAAGACTTCAACTACAATTGATAGGGGCCGCGCGAACGCAGGCCCCCACTACCACAAATTATGACGTACACTCTCCCATTTTGGGAGATGTTAGGCAGGCGCATCTCCGACGTGCAATGAAGACCGCCAGCCTAGGCCAGAAGCCTACATGATCGCCCCTAGACCCCGTCCAGGTAAGTATATTGCCCAATGACTAGACTTCTCTATTTATTCACGTCTCTCAACGCTCACCTCTATTCCATCAAAGATGTGGGATGCTAAGACAAAAGAAAAGAATTTCAATCGCTTTTCTATTCGCCGCGGGGCATAATCGTCACTTGACTTCTGAAGTGGTAATAAAACCATGGACGATCGCAGTGGCGGTAGCAAATTTGGCTGAGAAAATGGGCGGGCGGGTTATCGGTCGCGGCGGAAGAGAAGGCTTCGGTCGGTGCTGGAATTGCCGTTTTGGCTGTAATCGAAGACGATCCTCCCTTTTAAGGTACTGGAAGCTAAAATTTCTTGCAAATTGAATTTATTATTGCTTTCGAAGATAAAAAAAAAAACCTTTTCATTTCTTTATAGCTCAGGATCATTTGAGCTTAATGCATTCTGCTATTTGATTTTTCTGCAATTCGCTGTTTATCGTCACGGAAGCTCGATGCTGTACCAAGTTTGGTCCAATTTAGCTCATGATTGAACTGAAAAATAAAATTAATTCTGGATTTTTTTTATGCCAAAATCATCTGCGCAACCGTCATACTTCTGTTTGAGTTCTCTTTTGACCGACCTTTCATTGGCAGTTAGCTGCTTCATCATCTTAGTTCTGGGATGATGCCGTCTCAAATCTAAACATCCTGGGGATGTAGCTCAGATGGTAGAGCGCTCGCTTAGCATGCGAGAGGTACGGGGATCGATACCCCGCATCTCCACATTATTTTTTGGTCCTTTCTCAACACAGAAATTTTATAACACATTAGTTTGCAGCTCATGTAGTTTACGTTTCTGACGTTGGTGTTGCAACTGATGGTAGTTTGTTATCTATACGAACAATATATAAATTGAAGATGTCAAACCATTACTATGTTACCTCCTGTTAGTATTGACTATTGAGAATGCGTATATTTATTTATCATCCTCAGTTTCTTCGTAGAGGGGATGTAGCTCAGATGGTAGAGCGCTCGCTTAGCATGCGAGAGGTACGGGGATCGATACCCCGCATCTCCAAAAGAAAATATATTTTACCCTCCAATCTTCATTTTGTTGTACCTCATTTGAACACTATTTTCCCCCATAGGTTGATTCAGGTAGGCCTATACTTTGTTTGTCTGAACTCTGAACCATCAACTTCAATGGTCCTGATGGCCTCACGTTATTTTAAGAGGGTGATAGTTCATGAAAGCCACTAATACTAGCACTTTATCAAGCTACTCAGATGATGGAGCACTCACCTAGCATGCATGAGGTTTGCCTAAAGTCCCAACCAGGCCTAATCCTTGCCTTAATCAGCTCAACATTCATTTATAGCTCTGTCAATGTAGTGATATCATATTATTTTTGCATAAACATGCCGAAAATCATGAAATAAGGAGACAAAAAGAGCATAAGAATGGTAATATGTCTTCTGCAAAGTTAGATGGCCAAGTATGTGGATCTATACCTTATCCAAAGCTCTTCTCAGAGTGTGGCAGGAAAATATCTGCACTAAAGACAAGAAAATAATCATGCTGGTTATGTAGCAATGGAGTTTGTCCTCTTAGTAATTAAAGATGAACTATAAGTGTCAGCATTTGCAAAGTGGGGATGTAGCTCAGATGGTAGAGCATTCGCTTAGCATGCGAGAGGTATGGGGATCAATACCCCACATCTCCATTTCTTTTCCCTCTTTTTACTCCCATTCTCATCAATTTTTTTATAATTTGATTCAGGCAAGTCTAAACAAACATGGTGCTAATAGGCCTTGTATTATCTACCAGAAAATGATGATTTTGAAAAGCCAACAATCCTTTCCTGATCAATCTTCTCAATTTCACACTATATGAAGAGAGAGAGCATAAGGCTGCCTTGTTCAAGTGGGAGGTTGAGGGTTTTAATCGGAACAAATCATATGGCAACATTTTGCTGGTCTATAGTGTATAAACAACTCTTTTGAGCCTGTGATGGAACAACACCTGCAATAAAAGACCACATTTGCAAAGTAGGGATGTAGCTTGGGTCATAGAGCATTTGCTTAGCATGCAAGAGGCATGGTGATTGCTACCCCACATTCCATTCTTTTTGTTCCATCTTTATCAATTTTTTTGTAGGATGATTCAGGCAGGTTTGAACTTTGCTTT
Source organism: Tamarix chinensis (assembly GCA_030549775.1). NCBI lineage: Eukaryota > Viridiplantae > Streptophyta > Magnoliopsida > Caryophyllales > Tamaricaceae > Tamarix > Tamarix chinensis. The sequence goes on from CM060182.1 coordinate 68,941,765, forward strand.
CACCATCAACTCGGATCTCTAACACATTGCTGCTAATAGGCCTTGCAGTAATTCCGAAAGGGTGATAATTCTGTAAAGCAGCTAGTGCTACTGAATCAACCTACTAAATGTCATGCAACAAGGAGAGAAAGAAAGGAGCATAAGACTGCCTTGTGTAAGTGGGCAATGGGGGATGGGCATAGGTTTTGATCCACACAAATTTGATGGCATGGTTTATCTGATGTATAGGTTATCCAAACCTCCTTTTGAGCTTGTGGTGATAGAATGCCTGCAACAAAAGACAAAAATTATAAATAATCATGCTGGTTGTACCAATGGAGTCTGTCTTATTAGCAATTGGAGATGAACAAGTCTGCTGTAAATTGTTAACATATGCAAATTGGGGATGTAGCTCAGATGGTAGAGCATTCGCTTAGCATGCGAGAGGTATGGGGATCGATACCCCACATCTCCATTTCTTTATTTTTTTCGGGGTTTCTTTTCATCATTTTTTCCATACAATGATACAGGGTCTAAACTTGTCTTACATGGTGGTGCTAACATACCATGTGTTACATCCACAAGTTATGGTAATTTTTGAAGTCACCTACTTACTAAATTTCATGCAATACAGATGGAAAGTAAGGAGCACAAGGCTGCATGTGAGATCCAAAACTCTTTAGAGCTTGTGGTGGGACAACACCTGCAATAAAAGACTAGAAAACAGTTTTGCTAGTTCTGTAACAATGCAGTTTGTCCTATTAGTAACCGGAGATGAACCAGGCTACTGTGATTTTCAACATTTGCAAAGTGGGGATGTAGCTCAGATGGTAAAGCATTCGCTTAGCATGCGAGAGGTATGGGGATCGATACCCCACATCTCCAATTTTCGTGGTTCCTTCTGTTCAATTTATTTTATTTATTTATTTATTATTATTGTAGGTAAATTCAAGCAGGTCTTAACTTTGCCTTGATCACAACTTTGTATCTATATACCTGTAAATTAGTGGCATATCATTGTTTGTGGATACCGGTAGCACTAAATTGTTGCAGAATGAAGAGAATATTTAATTGTCGAACACTTCCAACGTTAGGTACGCTAGAACACGGAATCCCTTGTTTTCAACCCCCCCCCCTCTCTTCAGGATAGTGAGCTACTAGATGTTGGTTGTCAGCCTTCTGTGGTTTCCTCCAAATGGCAGGTTTCTGAACCAAGGATTGGGGAAGGATAGATCGAAAAAGATGTGGATGCCACGCCTGCTTGATGTGAATTGGGTGGCCAGGTGAAGTACAGGTTTTCTTCTTCAACTTCTTCTTCATGCTGAGAGTTGCTTGGATCGAGCGATGGTAGAAGACAAGGCTTGCGTACAAATGCTACAATAACGGTTATATCATCAATCTTCCCACCGTGGTACTGCTTTCCTGCTCTTCTAGCTGCTGCGGAGAATGGAGTATCAGAATGCCTGTCCAGTGAATTGTGAAATGCTAGTTTTGCAATGGTCTCTGCTATGTGCTGCGGCTCTTGTCCTTTCCCTATTCCAATATCCAGTATATGTTTCATCTGAAGAGGGAACATGTTATCAAGCAGCCCGTCCGTCCCTGCAATGATGACATCTTCCGGTTGTACTGAGATTTTAGTTCCCTGTAGTGTAGACGGAAGGATTCGGTTCAGCTCCAAGTTTCGGTATAAATTTGTACTTAGGCACAGAACTGAAATAAATATATATATATTTCTACTGGCTAGACTTGTGGTGGTACTGCTACAAAGCATGAAACCTGTGCTTTATCAGGTGGATCGTATTCACATGTGGTGCTATTTCCAAGCTGGTATGGTGCATTGAATTTGTGTTGCTGAATCGGAGACCGATGGATGATATTTCCTCTTCTGAATAGAATAAACCCGCTATCTCCCAGGTTTGCGTATTTCAGATATTGCTGTATCAGAAAGGGATATAAATAATGCGTCAGAGAAATCAAAGCCCGACAAGAAAAACAGGGTGGAAAAAAAAATCCTTTACATACATCATATTATAGCAATGCTTTTTCATTCATTCATACATCATCTCTGAGCGTCACTAAGCAAGCTGTTGAAGATCCCCGCAGATTTGTTCTCGAGTGTGCCCGTCTCAGGACTCTCCTAGGATTAACAGATCCTTTCCTCTCATGTTGAACTGCTTGAGCACAGTTATTCATCAGCGCCCTTGAATATTCACCTGGATCAACGCCCACCTTTGACCAGCTGCCAACCCCATCAGCTATTCCGAATGTCTGTTGCTCTTCACAGATGAAATACGCATCATGACCTAGGGGATGAGTAGGGTTGTTCTTGGGTATGTACACAGCTCCGGTTACCAGTTTAAGATCGCTGCAATAGCCGACAATGAAAGGCAGTTTATGACAGTAGTAATAGTACAAATTGCTCAATTTCTGATGATGCGCGAGGTAGGCATAACTGACAACCAAATGCGAAGCGCATAAAATCAGTTAACAAATATCCTTCGAAACACAACGCGACCTGGGTATGTGTGTGTGTGGGTCTATATATATATATATATATGTATATGTACGCACACACTACGATCATCTTGATATACCGACGATCGACGAGGTAGGATATGGAACTCGATCGCCTCTATAATTTGAGTATCAATGCAGAACAAACGAACATATCAATTTCTAAAGAGAAGAGGATCGAAAAAAATCGTACCCTAATCGAACGACGGAATCAAACCAAAATCACACGAAAAAAAAAATCATAGAAACCAAGCCAAAATCAATCGAACCATCATAGTGAATAAAAAGTAAACAATAACTACCGCCCAGCGGCTGCCATATCACTTCTAGATTTCTAGCCACTTGTACGAAATTCCGCCGCTAATGAGATTGCAATGTAAGATTCTATCCCTTGTTCAATTGTATGCTTAAGGAAGGAGTATATATTTATATCAATTGTGTATTATTATATATATATATAGTATGCAATGGTAAAGATTATCCTTTGCTACAAAAGTAATTTAGTAAAAAAAGATAATAACCACCTGATAAGGACTATTATTTCCCATACATATATATATCAATTGTTTATTATTATTATTATTATTATTATTATTATTATTATTATTATTATTATTATTATTATTTATATATATATACATATAATCGAACGACGGAATCAAACCAAAATCACACGAAAAAAAAATCATAGAAATCAAGCCAAAATCAATCGAACCATCATTGTGAATAAAAAGTAAACAATAACTACCACCCAGCGGCTGCCATGTCACTTCTAAGTTTCTAGCCACTTGTACGAAACCCCGCCGCTAATGAGATTACAATGTAAGATTCTATCTTTGTTCAATTGTATGCTTAAGGAAGGAGTATATATTTATATCAATTGTGTATTATTATATATATATATAGTATGCAATGGTAAAGATTATCCTTTGCTACAAAAGTAATTTATTGAAAAAAGATAATAACCACCTGGTAAGGACTATTATTTCCCATATATATATATATATATATATATATATAAACTAAGATTCAAGAATCATTGACATGACAATTGAACCTTATACCGGAATTATCAAAATAATGTACGTCTTATAAATTTACTCAATTCTTTCTGAATATCAGTAGTTGTACGAAACATTGCCACTAACGAGATTGCATACGATGTAAAATTCTATCCCTTGTTCAATTTTATGCTTAAGGAGGGAGTATATATTTATATCAATTGTGTATTATTATTATTATTATTATTATTATTATTATTATTATTATTATTATTATTATTATTATTATTATATATAGTATGCAATGGTAAAGACTATCATTTCCTACAAAAGTAATTTAGTGAAAATAACCACTTGAATAATGCAACGGTAAGGACTATTAGTATATATATATATCAACTAAGATTCAAGATTCATTGACATAACAATTGAACCTTATACCGGAATTATCAAAATAATGTACATCTTATAAATTTAATCAGTTCTTTCTTGATATCAGTAATTGTACGAAACATTGCCGCTAAAGAGATTGCATACGATGTAAAATTCTATCCCTTGTTCAATTTTACGCTTAAGGAGGGAGTATATATTTATATCAATTGTGTATTATTATTATTATTATTATTATTATTATTGTTGTTGTTGTTGTTGTTGTTATTATTATATATAGTATGCAATGGTAAAGACTATCCTTTCCTACAAAAGTAATTTAGTGAAAAAAGATAATAACCACCTGAATAATGCAATCGTAAGGACTATCATTTCCCATATATATATATATATATATATATATATATATATATATATATATATATATATATATATATATATATATATATATATATCAACTAAGATTCAAGAATCATTGAGATAACAATTGAATCTTATACCGGAATTATCAAAATAATGTACGTCTTATAAATTTACTCAGTTCTTTCTGGATATCAGTAGTTGTACGAAACTCTGCCGCTAACGAGATTGCATACGATGTAAAATTCCATCCCTTGTTCAATTTTACGCTTAATATATATATATCAAGTAAGATTCAAGAATCATTGACATAACAATTGAATCTTATACCGGAATTATCAAAATAATGTACGTCTTATAAATTTACTCAATTCTTTCTGAATATCAGTAGTTGTACAAAACTCTGCTGCTAACGAGATTGCATACGATGTAAAATTCTATCCCTTGTTCAATTTTACGCTTAAGGAGGGAGTATATATTTATATCAATTGTGTATTATTATTATTATTATTATTATTATTATTATTATTATTATTATTATATATATATATATATATATATATAGTATGCAATGGTTGACATAACAATTGAACCTTATACCGAAATTATCAAAATAATGTACGTCTTATAAATTTACTCAATTCTTTCTGGATATCAGTAGATCGACGAAAGAGGGACAAACCTGTCTGACATTCCTGAAAGATTGATAATTGCTGAGAGTTCACCTTACCTTGAAATATCTTATGCAATAACAAGTGAAACTATATTTTTGGGTTTAATAAAAATTAAATTAAAGAGAATATATAGTATCTAACATATATACATATACACATATACTTGGTAAGTGAATGTGGTAGCTATTTATAATGAATAATTTTGATGCTTTGTCGAATTTTTAGGAAATAAAGTGAATTTCATAGCTCATGATACTAATTATCGCAATAGTAATGTATGGAAGTTACCTTTTGGTTAAAGAATATGAGAGTTGTAAGTTAGTAGTGAACCCCTTCATTGATCTTTAATACTTTTAAAATGTCACCAATATACATTTTTTTTATTTCTAAGAATCAGACAAACAGTTAATTTGCACATGCTTTACCTTTAATTGAAAAGTGTATTTTTTTTATGGTGGCCATTACCAGTTTCCTTTATTTACTCTTGCCAAGGTTATTCATTCATTATAATCCCATAACCTCATCCTATATTTATTATATCTACTAGTGGTTTTAACTTGAATCTAAATACATGATACTGAATCAATCCCTTAATGCCCCCAAAGGGTTGTTTGTTATCACTTAGGAGTCTCTATAGAAACCTTACTTTATATATGATCTAACTAAATATCTCCTATACATGTAAAGCTTTAGTTGCTTGACTGTTTGTACAATGAAAAAAATATATATGTCCTTGTAAGGGAAGGATTTGAGGTCGAAGATTACACATGAGAAAACCCGATAACTAATCGACAAGAGATCAATAACTCACACCGCCAACTAAATCAAAGAACACCCTATCATTGACACTAGGATCGGGGCTATCAAAGATTATATTTTGAACTTAGCAACTCTCTCTAATGAATAAATTTTTTGCTTTGTCAATTTTTTTGGAAATAAGGTGGATTTATAGCTAACAATGATAATTATCACAATAATAATGTATGGAAGTTACCTTTTGGTTAAATGAAATGGTAAGTTAGTATTGAACCCTTTTGTTGATCTTTAATGCTTTCAATATCCACCAACAAACAATTGATTCACACACAATATACCATTGATTGAATTTTTTTTTATGGTTATAGTTACTAGTTTCCTTTATTTACCCTTATCGTGGTTGTTCATTCATTATACTCACATGATGTAACACCCCCACATTTTACAACTTAAAGATTTAATTGTGGAAGCCAAAACATAAAATGTAGGGGTGTCACGCCGTATCTAACATACAAAAGGCACTCCATATACCTCGTTTATATTTGGTGTAAAGTAGAAGTAACATCATACCTAGGAATTATGTATGGGAAGCACTTACATTATCCAAAAAATCTATAAGGAAATATGTAAAATGAAAACAGAGAACTAAGAGTCTATAGAGAGATAAAGATATCCCGATAACCATAACCTTTACCAATTTGATTATGCACTCACTAAAGACAATCACGTTGAGAATATTAATCAACAGTCCTACAAAACAAAGTGAATATGATTGTGGGAATAAGTAACACCCATAAATTAAAAATGATGATCGGTATGTTAAATATTAAATAAGGTAACGATACAGTCATAGAAATATCACACAAGTAACACAAGTCATAAAGTCACAACAAGAGATAAACATAAATATAGATTAATATATGATGGAACCAACTTATTTATTAATTATAGGTCTCACAATCATAATGACATAATTAATGTCCATAATCTTATTTATGTTGTGTTTAGAAATTCCACTATTTTCAACATTGGAACGTTATCATTAATATCAACCCTAAGTCAAAATACTCCTACCCACTATTCTAAACTCAATCAGTGGAATGATATCAAGAATGTATAATCTTAGAGCATTAAGCTCCTAGCCACTATCCTCATTTGATAGAAAGGACAAGTATAACCAGTTCTGATGTATGTGGTCTTTCATTTTAAGTGGTCAATATCTTGTTAATGAATTCGATCATTCCAAATGATTTATTCAATTTGATTTCAATGATCCCACTATTCTCAACTAGTGGAACGATATAAATAATATACAACCCTAAGATATAAAGCTCTTGGTCACTATTCTTGTCTGGTAGAACAGATAGGTATAACCGGTCTTGACTCATATGATATTTCACTGTAAATGATTAATATTCTATTCATGGTTTTTTGTTTCACAGTTATAATGCAAACATAAATATATACATGCAAGGCACATGACCTAATAGATCTTCCCAAAGATAAGCCATATTCCCTTAAGAAGCCTTAATTTCATATGTTAGGCATAAATTCTTCCTTAGTGCTCATTTTACCACCAAATTTCATACGTATCCTTAAAATAGTATTACTAAAAATGTATCCAAAAATAGAGTTTTAACTCCAATGTATTACACAAGTGATAACAACATAATTGTATAGTAACTATTCTCATTTTCTCTCAAACCCCTAATTTCACAAATTAACCAAAAATTCTCCCATAAAATCCATGTAACCAACAAATTTAATATACATTTCCAACATATTATTATTAACATCATACAAAAATAAAAGGTTAACTCCCACATCTTACACAAACAATAATAATCTACCTTTAATATTACTATTTATATTTTCCCACAAAATCCTAATTTCATAAAGTAATCATAAATTTTTTCTTGAGACTCATATAACCACCAAATTTAATATGCACACCTAAAATGTCAATACCAACAACTTATTCAGAATTTAAGGTCAAAATCTAATATTTCACATATATGATAATAATTCATCCCCTATAGCCATTTTTCTCATATATCGAACTTAGACCATTCATATTTACTCCAAACCTTCCACATAATATACTTAACATATTTTGAACCAATTATCAACATAAAAAACCCCAAAATTCCATTTTTAACTTATATTGACCAAAATACTTTTGAGATAGCTAAAATACTCATTTTTCCACAAAAATCTTATGAGTCCCAATATAAATGATTTGCAACCTCTAATACATATTATTATCATAAAAACGTATAACCACAAATATATATATATATTTCACATATCCCAATTCATACCGACCAACAATACACACAACTCATGTTTTCATAGCTTTCTTACTTTCTCCAACATATTTTATAACATAATTATCATAATAATACTTTCCTTACAATAATTACAAGCATGATATCACATACAAATATACAAATATTGTACATGAAAACCCTAACTATGACATGTATCATTACCAAAGCGTCTCTAATCTTTAAGCATGTAAGACCTACGGTTCCTCCTCTAATACCACCAAAATATCACCTAGGAGTCAAACTATACAATATTAGACTTAGAAAAATAAATAAAGGGAAAATAGAGAAAGGGAAAGGGAGGAAAATAGAAATACCAAAAAAAAATATAGAAGGCTTGAGTAAGGGCAGTGCATGACAGAGGGCACAACGACGATGTGGTGGCAGACACATCAGTGGTTGGCAGTTAGGGTGGGAGTTAATAGTGATAGTTAGGGTAGTGGTGTGGTGGTGATAGTGAATTAGTGATGGTGATGGTTGGATGTTAAAGTGGTGGCTGGTGGTGGGTATTTAAGGTGGTGGTGATGGTGGAGTAGAGCCGGTGGTGCTTATTGCTGGAGGTGGTGGTGTTGGAACTCTTCGATGATAGTAGGGTAGTGTTGGTGGGTTGCAGGTGGTAGCCAAGGCTAGGAGGAGGCTAGTGGTGTGAGATCAAGGTGGTGTTAGGTCAAAGTGATGTTGGGTTGAGTGAGGCAAAGTTAAGGGAAAAGGAAGGAATGATGGAGGAGAAGAAGATAAGGATCTAGTAGTGGTGGTGTTGCTAAGATGATCAACGATGAGTGGGAAGAGGAAGCAGGAAAGATGAAAGGGTTTGAATGAAGGTGAACAACAACAACAGAGGTGGTGTGGTGTGATGAAAAAGGTAGGGAAAGGAGATGAGGGGAGGTTTAGCACTCCTTGTCATAGCCAAGGAGGAAGGCAACAATAGTTTTTACCATGGGCGTGATGAGGTAAGGTGGCGAGGAAATGGTGAGAAAAAAAATAGAACAGGAAGGGTTGTGGTTTTTCGATGATAGGAATGAAAGAAAAGTAGTAAGGAGAATAAAAGTAAGGGAGATGGCAACACATAGCAACAAAAAGAAAAATAGGGCAGAATTTAGGAAGGGGAAATCTCAATGATAGCTCGATAAGAGAAGGAAAGGAAATAAGAGAAGGGAAATAAGTCATACATGTTTTTGTGTGTGTGTGTGTGTGGCTATGAGAGGAGGAGAAGAACCTATGGGGGAAAATGGATTTGGGTTAGGCATGCAAGGGTAGGTAGTGGAAGTGAAAAAAGTACAGGGGTTGGGTGTCAGGGTAGGGAGTCGATGTGGTGCAGAAATAGCTAACAAAGGCAGGGAGTTTCAAGGTGGAAGGGGTGCTTTTAGGGTTACAGAATTTTAGGGTGTTTCACATTATCTCATCCTATCTTTATTATATATACTAGCAATTTTAGCATGAATAGACATACATGACAATAAATCAATCCCTTATTGCCCCAGAGGCTTATTTGTTATCACTTAAGAGTTTCTAAGGAAACCATCATATATAATCTTATTAAATATATCATATACATATGAGGATTTAGTGCTTGACTATATGTACAATGAAAAAGATATGACCTTGAAAGGGAAGGATTTGAAGTTGGAGAGTACACATGAGAAAACTAGATAACTAATTAGCGATAGATCAATAACTCACACCACCTACTAAATCAAATAACACCCCATCTCTAACGTTAGGGGGATATAAAAGATTATATTTTGAATGTATTAGCTATCTATAATGAATAATTTTGTTATGTTGTTGATTTTTTTTTTTGGAAATTAGTTGGATTTCATAACTGAAGATGATAATTATTGCAATAGTAATGTATGGAAGTTACATTTTGCTTAAAGGAAATAAAATTGTTAAGTTAATATTGAACCTCTTCATCAATCTTTAATGCTTTCAAAATGCCACTAACTTACCTTTCTTCATTTATTTTTAAGAATTAGATAAATAGGTGATTTTCTCACATATACCTTTGATTGAAAATGTTTTTTTTTTCTATAGTAAAAATTACTAGTTTCCTTTATCTAGTCTTACCATGGTTATTTATTCATTATAATCCCATGATCTCATCCTATCTTTATTATATCTACTGGCAGTTTTAGGTTGAATAGAAATGTCCATCAATAAATCAATCCCTTAATGCCCCAAAGGGTTGTTTATTATTACTTAGGAGTCTCTAAGGAAACCATTATATATAATATAAGCAAATATGTCTTATACATATAAGGATTTAGTCGCTATAACATATATATGATGGAAAAAAATGCCCTAAATGGAAGGATTTGAAGTAGGAGAGTCCATGTGAGAAAATCCAACAACTAATTAGCAATAGATCAATAACTTACACCAACAGCTAAATCAAAGAACACCCTGTGTTTAACACTAGGAAAGGGCCTATCAAAGATTAGATTTTGAATGCAGTAGCTATCTATATTGAATAAATTTGTTTCTTTATCAAAAATTTTAGAAAGAATGTGGATTTCATAGTGGACAATGATAAATATCACAATAGTAATGTATGGAAGTTACCTTTTTGGTTAAATAAAATAAAATTTTTAAGTTATTATTAAACACCTTAATTAATCTTTAATGCTTTTAAAATGCCACCAACATACCTTTTTTCATCTATTTCTAAGAATCAGACAAACATTTGATATGCACACGATATACTTTTGATTGAAAAGTTTTTATGGTAACAATTATTAGTTTCCTTTATTTACTCCTACCATGGTGGTTCATTCATTATACTCCTATGATTTCATCCTATATTTATTATATCTATTAGCACTTTTAGCTTGAATATAAATACATAATAGCAAATAAATCCCTCAATGCTTCAAAGGGTTGTTAGTTATCACTTAAGAGTTTCTAAGGAAATCATTATATATAATCTAACCAATTATTTTTTATACATATGAGGCTTTAGTTACTTGGTTGTACGTATAATGAAAAAAAAGGTATGCCCTTACAAGGGAAGGATTTGAGGTCAGAGAAAACACATGAAAAAACCTAATAACTAATTAGAAAGGGATCAATAACGCATGCCACCAACTAAATCAAAGAACACCTTATCTTTGACAATAGAACAAGGGCTATAAAAGAATATATTTTGAATGTAGCAGCTATCTATAATGAATAATTTTGTTACTTTGTTTAATTTTTAAGAAATAAGGTGGATTTTATAACTAATGATGATAATTATCCCAATAGTAATGTATGTAAGTTACCTTTTGGTTAAATGAAATAAAATTGGTAAGTGAGCTTTGAACCCCTTCATTGATTTTTAATTCTTTCAAAATACCACTGACAGACCTATTTTCATTTATTTCTAGAATCACATGAATGGTTGATTCATGCATAATATTTTTTTTATTAAAAGTTTTTTTTTATGGTAACAACTACTAGTTTCCTTTATTTACTTTTACTATGGTTGTTCAATCATTATATTCCAATAATATCATCCTATTTTTATTATATATTCCAGTGATTTTAGCTTGAATATAAATACACAACAATAAATCAATCCCTTAATACCCTAAAGGGTTGTTTGTTATCACTTAGGAGTCTCTAAGGAAACCATTTTATATATTCTAGCTAAATATGTCTGATACATATTAGGCTTTAGTTGCTTGTTTATATGTACAATGGAAAAAAATTAATCCCTTGCAAAGGAAGGATTTGAGGTAGGAGACTATAGAGGATAAAACCTAATAACTGAGTAGTAATAGATGAGTAACTCGCAATGCCAACTAAATCAAAGAGCACCCTATCTTTGGAACTTAGACAAGGGTTATCAAATATATGAATGTCGCTGGAAATACCATGTTTAAGCTGTGTCATGCTATATGCTACTAAATTCATTTTTCTATAGGAATGACTTGCCTGTCATAAAGAGAGTGCTCATCAAACTAAGATAATTGTTCACTATAGGGCAGCCAATATGCTTACATTGTTGGATTTTCTTGGGTAAGTGTACGGCTAAGGAAGAGTCACAAAACACCATGGCATGAATATAACCCATGTTTGTTGCTTCTCTCAAACCATGAAATATGCTTCTCTCACAACACACTAGGAAAATTAAATAGAGTTTGTTCCTATGTTAGCGACATCGCCAACCAACCACTACCCTTTATGATCAGAAGCAACTCCACCTATTGTAATACATCCTGGATTTGAGATAGCACTTCTATCAACATTGATCTTAATTACATTTCAAGACAAGGACTCCCGACTCAATACCTAAATATTTGGTTTACTTCCTTACATGGCATCAATTTGTTACCAAGCAACAAATTTATCTTGCAAAAATCATCTTATATTGCTTAAAACTTAGATGTTAACAATGTTATCTCTTGTGGATATGCGCTTATTGTTCCACCACCAAATGTGCTAACAAGTATTTAGGAACCAAAGTACGCAAGGTTTCTCGTTTGGTGACAAGCTAAGCCTATATCTCATATATCTCTAGAACCAATCATAGAGAGTTCCTCTAAAAAAATTTTGGCAATCCTTCATTTGCATTAGATCAACCCATATGTTTATGCTCACAAGACAATCACATAATACATAGGTTGTGTCTTTGTTGTGATGGAAATATACTCCACAAGATGCATCACTAATATGGGGCATCTTTAAACTTATAGAGCTTACTCCAAAGTGGGGATGCATTGATCTCTTTAGTTTTGGCTAGGTTGTAAGTTAAATTATACGAATAGTTATTGCTCGAGGTGAACCCCCGGCTATGAATGTCTTATTTGGTGCTAAATAGAGTAATAAATACTGAAATGAGTTATGACAGCCCAACAGTTGGCAAATACCGATGAAAAAGCTCTCACCTCCATGTACCATCATCAAGAGCATAGTATCTTCTTTCCCTCTTTAACCGATCTATTGGTAATTCAGTGGTCACTGCTTTGATCAAAGGCAATTTTCCCATCCATCAATCTGTCTAAAAATAAAGTCGATGTCCCAATCGAATGACTCATTTTATTCCTCTTTAAAAATAGGTAGGTATTTCATAATAATTTTCCATATATGTGATGTCGAAGCAGGTGTATATTGTTAGAAAAAATGGGAATGTGCCATATATTTCTCACATAAAATCTGGACCCACAAAGCCTCCTTATTTTGTAGAATATCCCAATCCAACTTCATGATTATAGTTTACATGCACATTATTCATCATATGAAATGATCTAAGAAAGAAGTTGGATTATAGTTTCCTTATTTGATAATCATACATTTCAACTACTTAGCTATATTGAGTTTAAAGACCCCACCATTCTCATATGATATAACAGACTTGCACAACTTTTAGGACAAAATACTTCTGACTACTATTCTCATATGATGGAACAAATTAATACAATTTCCATAGCATAACACACATGATCACTATTCTCGTCCCACAAAATAGATCAATAAAACTTCCAATGCGTAACACATATGACCACTATTCTTATTCAGTGGAACATGTTGATACAACTTGATCCTAGCACATTTGTTCTTTCACTTTAAATATCAATGTCTTACCATGTAGATTATTACTTATCTTAGTTATATAAGATACCCGTATTATTAAATTTATTCCAAATATTGATAATATTTAAAACTTTGAAATACATCATGATTACAACACATTGGACATATTATGATTACATGAAGTCAAAGTAAGACATAAAATCATATATTAAGCATAAAAAGGAACATTTCACAAGAGAAAATGTAATCATTCCCTTATAAAATCCTAATTTTCAAGTACACCATAAATCCACCTATGAGGATCTCCAATTCACCAGATGTAATACACTATATCCAAATATTATTGAAAATACCATATCAAAAAATTATAACTTAAACATTAATATTTCACATATAAAATACTGATGATACCCTGGTTACTATTCCCAATTTAAGTCATTTTTTATAAATTCATACCTTCTACAATTCATAATTTATCATGACATTTCACATATCATACTTATTACATTTTTAGCTTATATAACATCTCTAAATTTAACCCAAAAGGACCATAATATCCTTAGTTCACCTAAATATTTCTAAATTTATTATTTTCACAACTTAAGCCATACTCATTCAAACCCTAACATATATATAAAAAGTTTAATGTAAATACCTCAAGAAATACAATGACATACTTGTTTTCCAACAAAATCATAATATGACCAAATTTACCCTTAGGGTTAAGACACACATATAGATCACACAATTCTATAAGTATCTAAAATTCACCAAATTCACACACAACTGCCCTTATATTATTAGCAACTTAGAAGTATAATTAGTTTTAATTAAAACAACCCATACAGTCTAAAATGGCCTAAGATTGAGCCACCACAACCTAAATTCTCAAATATTGCAACCTCAACATACAACACCAAATATAATATTTAAACATAATTAGTTCTACTCATCCATGGACTTGATATATACCATGGAAAATTCATAAAATTAATACATAAAAAAATAAAATATAATAATTAAATAAAGTAGTTATAGTCAGGGTTATAATAGAATATAAAAATTATAAGAGAGATGAGAATAACCTTCATGGCTCAAAATTGGGGCCTAGAATAAGCTTGAATCAAACACTCACCAATGTATAAGTTTGACTCTCATTTTCTTGGAACAAGCATCAATGAGTTAAGGTTAAATATTTTAGAAGTTAAAATATACAAGAAAATGGAGAAGAGAGGAATGGAGGGTTTTGTGATTAGTATATATTTTAACATAATTTTTACCCATTTAATCTTAGTTTGTGGTCTTTTATTTGAATAATATATGAGAATAATTATAATTTTTTGTGTACGAGATAATAATCTTATATATTTTATTATTTGATCTAACGTAAAATAAATGAGTTAAAAGTGTAAGATTTTTTTTTTCTAATGTTATTTTGTAGGTAAAATAAAAAAAATAGTTTGGGTCATTTGGACCAAAGGTCCAAATGGCCAAATGCCTAAAAGAGAAAAAAAGAGGATATGATACAAGGATGTAGTAGGAAAAAAAATTATAAAAGGGGAGCATCAAATGAGGTAGTGGGAGAGAAGCAGAAAGAGACAATGCAATAGAGAGCCAACGAAAGAGAGTAGCAACAAGAAGAAAAAAAGGAAACAAAAGAAGAGAGAAGGAAGGAAGCACAATAGGCCACACTATAGGGAGAAGGGCAGGTAAGGCAGGCCTGATGCAGGCCATGAGCCCATGACCACTGAATAAAAAAAGAAGAAAGTCATATGGGGGACTGACCATTGAAGAAAAAAAAAGAAAAATGAATGAAAGAAAGAAGAAAGATAGAGAAAAGAGAGAGAGGATAGTGCAGACCCGATATAGGGCACAAAAGAAAAAAGAAGAAAGAAAAAGATAGAGAACGAAAGAGAAGGAAAGAAGGGGCTCTGATTGCAACAACACAACATAGAAGACAAAGAAAAAAGAAAGAGAAAGAGAAAGACGACGTATGTTAACGCCGATAAGAAGAAGAAGGAGGGAGAATACACACACGGAAATTCAGGTAGAGAATAAAGAAAGTGTAAAATAGATCGAAGAATTTATTTCAAATGAAATTAATCAAATTTTCATTTAAATAAATTGCTGAATTTTCATCCATAATTAATTTTAGTTATTTCTTTCTCTAGTTATTTTGGATACTTCAACTGAAATCCTTCAACTTGTACTTAATACTTTAAATCTAATTAAATATAGAAGTCACTTGTTGTAACTATACTACTAGCATTTAATAGGATTTAATATTGGTGCTTTGTCGTATTAATTATTTTGGAGATGTAATATAAGATGTATATACCTGCTTTTAGCTTACAACTTAGTTAGTCTCCTTATAATTAAAAAAATGACTTATATTATTATTATTATTATTATTATTATTATTATTATTATTATTATTATATTTCAACATATTTTAGTGGTGGATTTCGATTTTCCTAACACATTTATCATATTTACAGTTATCTATTATTTTTTATTATTTTTATTATGTTTTATTTGAAAATCTCCGCAATTTTGTGTTTTTATTTGTTTTTGTGTGATTTAGAATATTTATTTATTATTATTTTTATTTGTGAGCTTGTTAAATAAATGTGAGCCCTCTCAATCCCTAGTATATAACGATACTCTTATTTAAAAATACTACAATTGATTATAAAAGGGTTTGAATTGTGTGTTGCCTTCAACCACACTATTTTGGTCACAAGAAAAAAGACCAATAACAACATAGCCCATGAGCAATAAGAAAAGAGAAAAAGGAGAGCAAAATAGAACATATGAATTTGGCTAAGTGAAAAATGATTAACTAAAGAGTACACACCCCCTTATGGTTGTCAACCAAGGTAAGAGAGAAATGAAGGGGTTGCTTGTAAGCAAAATGAGTGAAGAAAGTGATCAACATAGGTGAGAGGTTGTAAGACAATTGTCAGTTGATGGTAGAGATGACAACAAATCAGGTACTCTTATCCGTTACCCAAACCCAATAAGAAAACCTATACCCATATCTAAACCTGGCCGGTATTTTCCCCCTCATTTATATCCATATCTATTTATATATCCATAAGATTTTGGGTAAAATCCATTAAGGTTAAAATAAAAACCATTTAATGTTAGAATTATATACTTATATTATTAGAGTTTAATTATATTTTCACTTTTAACCTTAGAAAATTTATTGAATATTATATAAATAAAGGGTCAAAATGTAATTTTATATCTAATAAATGGATGTTGATGTGGGTATAGATTTAAGGGTCCTTTACCTATAGCCATACCCAAAACCGATGGATATTTCTCTCCTTTATCCATATATGTATCCATATCTATTTATTGATATCCATTTACATATCCAACAGATAAAATTCGTTACGTTTCAGGTAAAACTCATCCAATTGCCATCCCTGGTTGATGGGAGGTGATTAAGATAATTATGGGTATATTTTTGGTTGAATGAGTAGCTTCAACATGGGATTTTGATCATGGGTTGTAAAAGGGTGAGAATTTTGAAGTAAACATGCCCAAGAAAGTCAACAATGATTAAAAATAATTTAGTTAAGTTAGAGTGTCTAATAAATGGCCAAAATGGAAAAATAATCACATAATTCCCAAAAATCATGAAAAATTAGGGAAGAGTGAGAAATTAATCTAGGAACACAAATATATAAAAATATTGGACATAATAATTGATTTAAGGTCAAAATAAATTAAGAAAATCAAGAATAGTAAACATTAGACAATTTTGGTCCATTGCTTAATGTCCTGGATGAAAGGGTTTAGAGCGTTGTTAGCTAGTTGATTGAAGGTAAGACCTGGTCAAATAAACTCAAAATTTAGGATTTGAAGTGTAAAAAGGTATAATTAAAGGTTTGAGAGGTATAAGTAATGTGTTCAAACATATTTTAAGGGTTATAGAAGAGATTAGGAGATTAATCACCTAAGAATTAGGGTTAGAAAAGTTTAGGGGTATTACAATAAGGTAGGAGAATAACATACCAAAAATTGAAGTGAAAATAAGCAAAACAAGGTGGGTGGATGATTCATGGTTGGCAGTTTCATCTTTTTCCTCGTGTGAACAACCTTTTTCCTCCACTTGAATTAGATTTTCCTTTGTGTAATTTGAGGCATGATATTAACAAATTAAGGGTTTGTCAATATGGAATTGATGATATTTTGGATTAATTAAAAGAATTAAATCATGAATTAAAGGAATTATGGAGGTCGTTGAAGGTTGAATATGGTGGAATCCTTCCTATGATGAAGGCTAAATTGATGAAAAAGAATCACAAATTAGGGGTAGATGATGGATGAATTTAATGCATTGTGGAAATTTTGAATGATGAGAAGTACAAATTTGTGGAATTAATGGAGGAATACAGGGTGGAGGTTAAAGATGAATGAAGAAGCCCTAACTCTTGAATCTCAAGATGGGAGCTTGTGAATTCGTTAATTAATTTGAGATCTAAATTAGAGAGTTTTGTGTAGGTGTTAAGAAGGTTGGAAATTGTGCATTAGGTTGGTGAAAAGATAGGATAGAAGTTAAGAGAGATTTGGAAAAGATTTTTTCCAAGGTTGAGACCACTAAGGCAGTTCTAAGTGCTTCGAACAAGCCTTGGTTGACTAGCAGTCGATTGCCCTCCCTAGATAAATTTCAGCATTTTTTTATTGTCAACTTTGTCTTTTGATGCAATTTTGACCATGCTCTAGTCCAATTAATAAAAAAAAGTGACAGGTATAAAATTTGTAGTTCTTGATCTTAGATTTCCAACTGAACTTGAATAAGCTCAATAAGAGTCGGGATAAAAAAAATTTATACTCGAATTCTAAATATTATTTTTTTGTAATTTAATGTGAAAGTACAGGTTGGAGTTTTTACTTTTAAAACTCTTTAAAACACCACATTTTCTCCTTGACTTCATGATTAATCTTAGATAAGTAAATTTGGTTCAAGTGAGGTAAAATGTATATATTTTTAAGGAAAAGTAATGATAAGTATGGGGATTAATACCGTGCAAATAGGGTATAAAATATACTTGTCAATCATATTTGCAGCCGAATTACACCAGGTATATATACGACAAACAATTTATGTCGGAATATGGTTTTTCTAATAGGTGCTTATGAATACTTACTAACATTACTAAAAGTAGAAAGGAATTTAGTATTAAATGGCAACAATACACTTATATTTTTGTAATAAATGTATTGGTTACACTGTTTTTGGTAATAAATTAAAGGGTCAACAACTGCCATTGGACACTTGTTAGGGGAAAAAAAGGAGGAAAAAAAACGAAATACAATATTTATGTTGTTCCACAGTCCACAAACAATTCCGAGCACTGATAATATATAAATTGACGTAGAAACTAAAATAATTGAGAGATTAAGGAAGAAGCAATCAAAATCTTTAAACCCTAGGCTATAGACTCCCTAAGGTCACCTTTATATGCTCTGGGGCCTTAGAAAAACGTGTTAAATAGGGTCGCGATAATGTTATCTCTACAACAAAATTCTTACAACTCTTTTACAACCATGTAGTTTCCTAAGTGGCATATAAAGTTAAGAAAAAAAAAGAAAAAGAAAAAGAAAAAAGATTTTTCTTCTCTCACACGATTTATTTTTAGGTAGCACATTTCCGCCTCTTTACTTTTTGTGATTTAAGAAATTTCTTTTTCCACTCATATTTCACATACGACTTCATAATTTTTTGTAGCCTCAACTCTCAATTTCACTCTTGTAATGGATACCGGTACAGATGTTCACGGTTTAAATATCTGATATTTCAGATATTTAATTATCGGATATCCGAAATTTTAGATATCTGAAAATTATATTTGATATTTGATTTGAAACTTCGGATATCCGAAAGATCGGATATTTGAATTTTTGGATCAGATATAAAATATAATCGATATTATCCAATAAAATTTTAAATACAAAAAAAACCACCAAATTATAAATATATTTAATATTATCCAATTTATCGAGCAAATTGAAATACCCCAGAATTAATTATTTTGGAAATAAGTCACTAAATAAGGACTATTGGGGAATTTATTTAATTTATTGCTCTTTTTAAATTAAAAAGGGATTTTTTAGGGCAAGCTAATAGGAATTTTGAGATAATTTATAAAGGGTATCTTTATATATATATATATATATATATATATATATATATGGGCCCTAAATTAACCTAAAAAGGAGAATAAATGTTTTATTTAGTTATTTAAATATTCTTACTCTAAGTACCCAATGTAAATATTCTAAATATTTATATAAAATAAAATATTAAAATAAAATAACAAAAAAATAATCCTTTCCTCTTTTTTTTCCTTCCTTTTCCTTTTCTTCTTCTTCCTCCCTTTCTTTTCTTCCTCTTCTCGCCCGTTGGGCCAGCCCGCGGCCCAACTCCCCTTTCCTTTCCTCCTTCCCGCGGCCCAGCGCCGTTCGGCCCTCCCCCGCCACAGTAAAACGCAGCGTTTCGCCCCTCCTTTCGCTGAAACGCTGCGCACCGATTAATGAAGTAGTCGTTGCCTACCAGCTACTCGACGCCACGCTTTGTCCAAATAATCACCAAAACGCCGCATTTTAATAAGGCGTTTTTACCGTTGCTGAACCGGCCAGTTTCCCCCTCTTTTCTTTCTTTCTTCCCGGACCGCCGGTCCAGCCCTTTCCATTTTCCTTCTTCCTCGCGCGCCGCTGCAAATCGCCGCCCAGCCCCCCTCTACGCCGACCGACTGTCTGCGCCGCCTGCACGCCGCCTCTCTCTCTCCCCGACCTTTCAGCCATCTTTCTCCGACAGGCCGACACCCCCAACACCTCACACAGGCCTGCTCCTGCCCCCTTCATTTTTCCCGACCGAACCACAGGTCTGCCATGGCAGACCAGTGCCGCCTGCCACCGATGGTCGGCATGTCGAATTTCCGCCTGCCCGTGCCTCCCTCTGCCCCCTCTCTCGATCCTTCCCCATTTCGAGCTTATAAATACCCCCACGAGCCCAGCATCGGGTTCTTTCGAGAACCCAACCCAGAAATCACCTCTTGCATCGCCCCCTCTTCAGATCGCCACCCCGTCGCCGCCGTTCGATCCACCCCCGAAACCCTTCCTTGCATCACCCTCCACCAACCTAGGCCTCCCTCACCCCTCGGTTTTCTCTGCACGCGCCACCCCAGGCGTGCAAAGTGCCCTTCCCGACCAAGCCCATCTCGAACTCCGCCGCCCTTCTCACCGCCGCCCACCGCCGTGCCGCCACTTCCAGCACCTCCTCTACCTCCCAAAACCACCAAGGGAGCTTCCCTAACCTCCCTAGACCCTCTGTTTCCCCTGCCAACCTCTCCTCTTCCTTCCTTCCCCCTCCACCACTTCTTCACCTTCCTTCTCCCCCATCGCCGCCGCCGCCGCCGTGCGCCGTGCACCACCACCTGTGCCACCAGCACCCCTAGGTGGTCCTCTAAACTCCCCAACCCCTAAATCCTTGTTATACAAATGCTAACTAGTTTTAGAAGTATTATTAATATTGTTATTAATGTTGTTATTATTATTATCATTATTATTATTATTATTATTATTATTATTATTATTATCATTATCATTATTCAACCTAACCTTGATTTACTTATACTTTTTAGTACTAATATTATTAATGACCTATAAATTTAGTATTATCATTTTAACCTCCTTATTGTTATTATTAATAGTATTACTATTATCATTATTATCATGGTTATTATTATTATTTTCATTTTAGTTCCTTGTCACTATTAGTAATATTTCATATATCCCTAACCTCACTATCGCTACTACTATCACCGTTATTAGTAACATTAAACTACTACCTTTAATAATAAATATTATTAATATTTCTTTTAAAATATTATAGCTATTAAGACCTACTTTTATTAGTAGTAGCCGGATTAGTCACCTTAAGAATAATAACCATACCTTTACTTATAAAAGTAATATTTTACTTTTAGCCCTAATGGTAAGTTAAAGATAAGGGTAAGGTAGAAAGGATGGTGTTTTGGTCAGAGGGAAATTAACCTCTAGTTTTCCCTCTTATAGGCGAATCAAGTCGAAACCCGGAGGAGGCGTAGGAACGTGCTCCAAGACCGGTGTCGTGTGAGGTAAGGACGAAGCTATGGCCTTGTGATATGTGTAATATAATGTGTTGGTGAATGATGAGTATGCTGTGTTAATGTGTATTATGCATGTGTTAAGAATAATCTGTTTTGTGTAGCGCAGTGTGGATAACGAGGTATGATGTGTGTGCCTTATATTATACGTGTATGACATGTTCCATGTTTGATGTTGATGTTGATGATGTGACTTGTTATGGCCCTCTAGGACATGCATGCTAGGGTTTTAGGTAGCATGAAACGATAATAAAAGAACAACGGGGAAGTGGGCATTTGGGGAGTTTGCATGGGGGGATTAGACCTTGCATGGGCATGATCCTTACATGTGAAATGTTGATTTGGGTTGTAATTAAGATCTTGGGAGAGTCTTGGAGTGATTGGAAACTTGTTATGAAGAATAGTACGTGAGTTGGTGCATGAGCGACCTTATTAGGGTTTCGGGTGTAAGTGGGGGTTGGAGAGTCTACATGGAGCGTTTAAATTATACATGGGAATGAATCTTACGTGAGGAAAGTTAATTTAGGAAGTGAATAAAATAATGTCAAAGTTATGGACCCATTGGAGACTTGGGTGAAAAATTGCATGGATGCACGGGGACGGGGACGGGGACGGGGACGGGAAGAAACGGGGAAACGCCAAATTTCGAAAAAGCAGAAAACGGAGACAGCAGGAAACGGCAAAGAAAATAAAATAAAATATTTATATATATATATATGTTTTTAAATTAGAAATGAGCGTTTGATAGTTTACATAAATTAAAAAATTTAACCATTTCATTCACTAATATTAAAAACTAATATGAACAAATATATGGATACTTTATTATTATAATTATTTTATTTGGATATGTTAATATTTAAGATTAGTTTTACTTGACAACAATTAACTTAATATAGTACAAAACCACAATTTTTTTTGTTTATAGCAATATTGTTGCTATTTTAAATAATAATAAATTTATTAATATTATTTCTAAATGCAGCATTATAATCTTTTATGTCAATTAAATTACCAAATGCACAAAAATGGATGAAAATATTATGGAAACTCTAAAAGTTGAATAATGAATATTTCAAAGTTAGGAAAGTTATAAAAAAAAACTTCAAGAAAATCTAATTCTTTGCATTTTTGGTAAATTCTAGAGTGTAATAAAAAGTATAAAAGATTTTACGAGCATCCAAAACAGTATGAAATGAGATAATTACATAACCAAACCAAACCAAGTTTAGTCATAAATTGAAATTCAAAGTTTACATAACCAAACCAAGCTAGTCTTAAATAGAAATTTAAAGTTTACATAACTAAACCAAAATAGTTATACAAGGATATTCAAAGTTTACATTACCAAAACATATCTCAATTTCATACTAAGTTACTAATAACCATACACTCAAAATAGCTAGATAAAATATTCAGCAATTTTACTCTCCTTCATGAGTGGCATCAACTACTTCTACTTCATCCTCATCGACATTTGTTTCTTCAAAGATCACCGCCTCTAACTCGGGTTCATCAAGAGAAAAGGAAGCGATATCAAGTAATGCAATGTATTCATAAGAACTACAATCATCACCATAGATGTCCCACATCATTGATTTTTGTTTTTTGTATTGTGGAAGTTTTCTTGATAGAAGACGGTGATTGTTATGAACAAACACCAAATCCTCGGCACGTTTAGGAAGCAATCTATTCCTCTTCATAGAATGAATGAAACCATATGTACTCCAATTACGTTCACTACATGAAGAAGAAGATACTTGACCGAGCAATTTAAGAGCAATATTTTGAAGCAATGGTGCACTTGAGCCATGAACTCCCCACCAAGCTTTTGGATCAAGAACATCTCTATCATAAAGAGAATCAAATTCTCCAAATGAACCATACTTAAGAGAAAAATTAGCAAACTCCAAATTAACCTTTGAACGATCTTCTTGGCTAGGAAAAAGTCTTCTAAAACATTTGTTTCTTTCGATACAAATCTCCTCATCTCTAGAAGGAGCAACTCTAGTTGATTTAGCATCTAACCAAGTATCACCATAATACCTTCATTGAAATGAGAAAATCAAAAAAATAATATAAACTAAATATTAATTGCCAAATTGAAGAAACAAAGGAATATTTGAAAAAGATTATTGAATTAGAGAGTTAAGGTTACCTTGGATTCAATGAAGAGGTGTATTACTTTTCGTCCAACGAGCTGTGAGTATGACATATATTACTTGAAAAAAAGAAGATATTTCTCCAAGTTCCTTGCCTTCATGTTTACAAATGGAATTTCTCACTTCATCAATCATTGTATCCCACATTTCATAAACAAGGTAAAGGGTTGGTTTATCAGCATCACACTCTCTAATCATATGGTACATAGGTCGTGTGAACTCAAGAATATAATCAACTTGATCCCACCATAAATCATTAAGGAGTTTTTCTTTCACAAACCTTGCTTTTCCAACATTATCAGCTTTATAACACAACCAATCTTCACTGATCACCATTGCTTGAATACTAGATCTTATAAGCTTCATTCTCATTAAGGTAACAACAACTTGAGCAAAACGAGTATCAGCAACTGCAAGCAACTTTAATGCAGAAAATCTATTGAACATAGATAATGTCATGGAATGCATCATTATAAAATTCTTGATTTGTATAGCATCTCCATAAATTTCAGTTATCCAATGGCACTCCTCATATGTATCAATATTGTTCTCTACATTTTTTGCAGCACAAATATTTTTCAATGCAAGGTTAAGAGTATGAACAACACAAGGAGTCCAATAGATATTAGGATAAATCTGTTCAATGATCTCACCAGCCGCTTTACAATTTGATGCATTATCGGTAATGACTTGTACAACATTCTGATAACCCACATCCTCAATGACTTCTTTTATCAACTTAGAAATAAAGTGTTTATCTTTGATCTCACCTGAAGCATCAACGGCCTTTAAAAACATAGGACCCGTATCACAAATCGCAATAAAATTTATCAATGGCCTTCTTTGTGGATCACTCCAACCATCAGACACAATAGTAACACCTTTTTCCCTCCATGTCTTCTTGATTGGTTGTACTAACCTCTCTATGTTTGCCTTCTCTTCTTGAAGCAAACTTGTTCTCAAACGATTATAACCTGGTGCAACATAACCAGGTAAATGATGGTTACCAGCAAAAGTAAAAGCTTCCATAAAAAAAGGATTCCGTGCCAAATTAAATGGAACACCACCAGTGTAAAACATTCTAGCAATCAATGCATCTAATTCATTACGTGCTTGACTATTGAATGCATTCTTAATGGGATTGTTCTCAATTACCTTTCTCTTCCTAAAAAAAGACATATCTATTGTCGAATTAGAACCACTTGAACGAGGTAAAGGCACATTCTTTGGAAGCATATCTTCGGCTCTTGTCACAGCCTCTTTTTCTAACTTTTCCATTTCAATCTTATCCTCCATCCTCACTTTCTTACAAGTTACAATACCTTTCCCAGGAATATTCAATAAATGAGCCCTTACTCTAGTGTAACTTCCTTGCTTTGTTTGATTACAAAAGTTACAAGTCCATAAAATAGTCCCCCCTCCGCTAGTTTTTTCCCCTCTAGTAACATATTTCCAAAGAGGATTATCACTTTCATCCTTAGAAGATACACTAACACCAACACTGCCACTACCACTGCCACTACCACTAGAAGCCATGAGATGGTTGTCGCAGCAAAACAACACCACAATTCCAATAATCAATACCACAGTCCGAATCACAACACCGGATCACAACACAATTCTAATAACCAAAACAATACCACAGCATCGGATCACAGCACAATTCCAATAATCAATACCAATTGTGCCAATATTCAAACCAAAGCAGCAACGAATAATCGGAATCAACACAGAAACACAACACCGAATCTTATCAACACAACAACAACGAAAAGCAACAGCACATTAGCGATATAGCACTGGATCACAGCAACACACCAACTCCGCAATACACCAACACGGCAGATATCAACAACAAATTAGTCGTAGCGCAAACCACCGAATTATCAATAACCATAGTCCGAACAAGCAATACCTGAATATAATTAATGGACTATTAGCTTAAATTGCGAACAGAATATCTAACCACAATTAATTAAAGCAATACAATAACAATAATTATCTATTTATAAATCAAACAAAGGAGGATTTATAATTATCTATTAAAGCAATACCAGATTGAGATTCACAACCGCAAAGCAGGAGCAGGGTGAAGCACCAACAGCCGACAGGGAGCAGCGACCGGCGACAACGGCTGAATCGGCGGTGGTTGTTGGTGGTTGCTCGGGTCGAATGACGACGAGCGACGCTGGATGAGCGGAGATAATTGCTTCCAACAACGAGCGGCGGCAGCTGGAGCTCGAGCACAACGACAACAATGGCGAAGGAGATTTTTCGTCGTCGTCGTCGTCGTGTAGAGGAGAGCCGGAGAGGAGAGTCGGAGAGGAGAGCCAGAGACGAGAGCTGGAGATTGGGAGAGGAGGGTTTCTGAATTTCGAATCGAATGGGGGCCGGGGGAAGGAGGCAGCGAGGAAGGAACACGGGACGCCGTGTTTGGCCTGGTACCCTAATTCAAAACGACGTCGTTTTGACGTCTTTTTTTTTGTCGTTTCCCGCACGTTTCAGCGTTTCAGAACCGTTTCCCGTCCCGGGGATGTTTCGGGGATGCGAACAGGCTCCAATCAGTCGTCCCCGTGCATCAGAGAAAAATTGTACGTGGGTCGGTGTAAGAGTGTCTAAGGGTTCCAATTAGGGTTTCGGGAGGAAATGAGCATTTTGAAGGGTACAAGGGTAAAAATGATCAAGGAGGGATGGAGTATGGGGTTGAGAGTGAGAACTCACTTATATAAAGGATGAGTGGGGGTTTCTAAATGAGAGAAGAGATTTTGGGGTGAAAGAGGGAGGTTGCTTGTTGAAGAAGTAAAGTTGCTAGAGTTTGGTGCGGCCAACTAAGGTTGGCGGGGTCGAATAGGGTTTTGAGTGGCCAACTAGGGTTTTATCGGTCACACGTGAACTTGGGAGATAAAGTAATACACTTGGGGAATTTTCTAATAAAAGAATGAGGCGCGAGATAGAGAATAAAGTAACGTTTGGGTAAGTAAGAAAGAGTTGGGCCACATAGGTCCGATTAGGGTCTCCGAGGAGGAACCCTAGAGGGATGAGGACATACGGAGTCGATATCATATGTGTTGGGGTGGCCTATATTCTTGGAGATTGTGCCTTACTATATGTCACTATGCTTAAGTCTACGGGGGATGGATGTCGGGTGTGAGAAGAGGTACGGGTCTCAAAATATGGGACAGTCCCTTTGGAGGGAAAATTAGTAGGGTATTAACCGCATGCATGTCAAGGGTGTTATGTGATTCAATAAGACACGAATAAGACACTAATAACGTAAAGCGAAAGACTGTTGAGCCAAGCGCAGTTCGATCCACCGGTTAGAATAGTGGTCAGAGGTGTTCTGCCCTGTGCGTTTCGTTCCGGTCCACTGGCTATAATTGTGGTTAGAGGCGTTCTGCCCTGTGTGTTTCGTTCCGGTCCACCGGCTATAATAGTGGTCAGAGGCGTTCTGCCCTGTGTGTTTATTTTCGGTCCACCGGCTATAATAGTGGGGGTCTCGGCTCAATAGACCCAAAGTAAATAAGTTAAACCACGGGAAAAATACTAAGTACTTACAATGGAACACCATGTGAGGCGGGGCCAGTCCGGTCCACCGGTAAGAATAGTGGTTAGAGGCGTCCTGCCCTGTGTTTTTATTTCCGGTCCACCGGCTATAATAGTGGGGTCCCCGTGCTCACATGGATTATTGAAGAATGTGCGAAATGGACTTATTATCATTAATGAGAACAAAGGATAAGACATCAGAAAGTGATCGGACCTATTCATGCATGTTATCGTATGCTATTTATGTGTTGAACGTGGGCCTTGTGTGCTATGTGTTGGCCTTAGCTCGTTTGTTACCTTACTCAGTACGTAGCGTACTGATCACCAGTTTCATGGGTGCTACTCATTCCCACGAGCAGAGAGCCCTTCTGACCTTGTGCAGGTAGGAGATCTTGTTTTCGATGCCTACGACACCTACGAGGCATCGGGTGGGGCCGAGATTTGAGTCTACCTTCGTTGGGGCCGAGAGCGAGTTGGCCGGACTCCTTTACGATCCTCGCTTTTATCTATCTTAGTTTTTCGTATTTGTATTATGTTCGTATTTTGGAAGTGGAACTTTTAAGTTGTAATCGTAACGACATTCTGACGATGTTTGATATCTTGTTTTCATGGATGCTTTATGATAATGATGCGCTTATGTTTTGATGATTCTTATTTACGATTTCCTGGTTTAGCCTTAGCACTTAGCATCAAAACGGTAGGAGTGAACCGGTCTGGTGCCAAGTGTGGCGGTAATACCCCCAAACTCATGATTTTAAGTTGTATGCTTTCGCTAAACCTTTCAATTTAAACGAAATTTTTCAGTAGTGAATTTGGGGGTGTTACACAAATATCCGATAAGCTCAGCGAATATTCAACTTAACAAATATCTGATGTTAAAATTAAAATAATGAAGGGGTGGGTGGGGTTTATTGGCACGTAGAGTGTTTTTATTTTTTTGTATAAATATCAAAAAAAGGATTATATTAAAAATATAATTTCCACTAAATTAAATTTTGGCTCAAATAATAAATAAAATAAGTAAAAATTATACACACACACACATATCTAAATTTATTTATAGACAATCATATATAAAATAAAAAAAATTATAAAAAAATGTATAAATATTTTTCTTCGTATCAAATATTATTTGTATTTGTTAGATCAAATATTTGGTTTGTTTGACTTTTAATTGACCAGATCGGATATTTGATTTGAAAAAAAATAAGATCAGTTATTTGCATTTTTGGATTGGATCACTTCGAATATCGGATCAAATAAGCAAATATTGGATAACATGAACAGTCCTGGATACCAGGACAGTGACGATGAACTCGCTCTTGAATGTGAACAACGAAGAATTTGAAAGTTGAATACTATTTATCATCAGTGTTGGATGAAAATGGAGACGGAGACTAACAAATAAAGATAAAAAATATAAATTTTTTTTTTTCAAATTTAAGAGACATAAAATAGATGAAAATGATTAAAAAAATTACACACACACTCTATATATATCAAATCTACTAAAATTAAGAGAGAAAAATAAAAAAAATTCTTAAATCACTACTTATTTTAGTTGGTATAAACTATTAATAATTTAAAAAAAATTAATCGGATAATTTTGATATCGATTCTAACATAAGAAAATTTTCGGAATGAAAAATATATTTGGAACGTTTTGATAATAGAAAACAACATCCAAATACTATTTTTGTGCTTTGCTGATTAGCATTGTAAAGAGAATCAAACAAGACCAATACAAAATGAATTAGAAAAAAATTAAAAGTCGACTTGTTTTTTTATCTAATAGGGTAAATAATATTGCCCTATTTAACTATATATCTTGTAGTAGTCAAAAGCTCTTTTTATAGAAAAAACAGAAGATGATAGAAAAAAAAAATTAATTAGAGAATACAAAAGTGAATAAGTAAGCAAAATTTGTTGATTTTAAAGAAGAAGAACGAAAATATATAGAAAATTTGTTGATTTTTAGATATTTAACTTTTAATTTTGGAGTAAGTACGTTTATTTTTTTTAGCGTCAAAACGGAACGAATAGAAAAAAAAAAGAAGGGGAGAGAGGAAGAAATATATGGCCTAGAGACAGCGGCGGCAGACAAGTTGCTGGTTGTAAAAAAAATTGTAAAACTTTGGTCGTAACCGTAGCATTGCCGATAGGGCCGTCATAGACTACTTCAATATTTATTAAAAGAAGTAAACTCTATTTCACAAAAGAAAATTTAAAAAACTACGGTCCATACTAAAACTATATATAGTAACAAAAGAAAAAAAATAAAACTTATGAAAATTCAAGCTCTTTTTTTTTTTGAAATTTTTTTTTATATAAACTATAATTTAATTTTCACCCTATTTTCTTAACTAGTAAAGATAATGCATATTTATTCCTGAAATTTCTGATTAGATATTACCTAGTCAATCAATATATATATATATATATCCGAATTAACTGCTATATATCTACTCAATTGTTAGGGACTATATTATTAATGTGTTAATTGTATGGTAAGAGCATATATTATGTATCGTGTTTATAGGAAAATTGTATCCCATTCGGTCGGCTGGCAATATATATGTCCAGGAACACCCAAGAAGAAAGCCTATTTTATTGAGAAAAGTCGTCAGTTTTGCGTCAGTCACGGGAAGAAGATACGCAAGAGGGCAGGCAGGCATCAGGGTACCACCACCACACGCATAGTTAATGCCTCGTCGTAGTAAATGTCTCACGAGTCACGACGACAGGAGACAAGGAAATGGAGCTGAGCTGCAGGCTGATGCGGACGTCACAAAAACAGGGAGACTGCTGTCATAACCCGACTACGTGCATATAAAATCAAGACTCGGGAGTCACGGGGCTTTGTTTATACATGGAAATAGAATGCATGCATGCGTTCGTGGAGGAGAAATTAGAGATAGCGGCGTCCGAGGCTGCAGTTCCTTCCTTTCTCTGCCAAGTCACCTGATAATGCAGTCTACTACTATCATTATTATTATTATTATTATTATTTTGTATTCCCAATTCGTTTGTTATCTTGCGTTAGTTAAGCAACAGTTTTGTGATTTTGTTAGGTTGTGCAGAGGACCAGTAGGATGTGTGAGGTAGGAGCTAGCTAAGTTATCTGCATGCATGTGAGTGCACATGTGAACTGTATACGACTTAGAATTCCCTTTTCTCCCGTCATTTTCGCTGCAGTACTGGCCTTACTGGTTTTTCATTTTTATTTTTTATACGTATCCGGAGCTGGGAGAGATTATTCCATTAATTGGGTGAATCTAAAATTATACTAAATATATATGTACATTTATTATAATTATATTAAACATAAAAAAAAATATCTAACCTTTTCTGATTTAGCAACCATATCTAATTACAATAATTTCTTCCGGGCTGGGCCGGGCCACATGGAGGAGAGAAATTAATTAATTTTGTGAGAGGTACGTACGCAGACAGGTTAATTAATTTGTCCACCTTCAGGAGCATTGCGACATCAGCTAGCTAACTTAGCATTTCGACAGTTTTTCTAGTTTTGTGCAAACCAGCGTGGGTGAGTGTCCAGGTTGGCGGTGGAAAAATACATATACATCTGGTAGTTAAATTAAATAATAAAAAATGATACTGTGCTGTGTCCGGCCCGTGCCTAAAAATATCACGGCCGTGATTCTTGTGTCATAGCTAGGCTCTATAATATTTTTCGAAAACACAAAGTCGGCAGATGTAGACAAAGGATCAAATCCATATTATATGTCGCTGTTTTCTGTTATTATAGTATGAACTTTAATTGATCTTAACCGCTATATATATATATATAACCGAAACTTCATCATTTTTTTTAGTTTTTTTCGCTAATTGAAGTTGTATATGGACTATCTTTATTTTTATTTCTCTCCTCTAATTATTAAATGAAGGACGGTATACGAATTAACATATAAATTTTCATACAAAGAATTCCGAAGAACGAAGAATAAAATATAGATTTCGGTAAATAAAAATAAAAATAACTTAATTTTTCTTTTTTTCTTCTAGTTATTAAATACTTACCTTTATGAATTAAATAAATTTAACTTTAATTTGAATTAAATTTAAAATTATATAGGCCTGATTTGAACAATGCCATTAAAAGTTGAGTTAGATCGGATCGAGTCAATATTAATTTCTGTCCAAATATAAATTGGCATCACTTTAGATTTTATTTTTTTTGGTCCGACAATTTTAATTTGGGTTATCTTGATACGAATTATTTGACTTCTTTTGCAATTTTTTTGGTTGAGATTATGATTAAATTTTTAGGGATCCAAAATGGGATGAAGTTTGTCCGGTCTCAGTCCAAAGTCCCCTGGACCATATCTTTTAGAACATGAAAAAACTGAAACCAATCTGCAGATTCTGGATCGCAAGTGATGAGCGAGCATATAAGCAGATATAGCGAGCCCTCCATTCCCTCGCGTACACTTTCTTCAGTCCTTTCCTATTATATATAGAGACCTTCTTTATGAGTTGAGACCGTCCGTCCTCACCATCACTTACTTAATTTCTTCTTCCGACTTCTTCCTCTCGATAGACGCCCCGCTTCCTCAAATTAATCTGCAGCTCTCTGCATAAACCTGTCGTACGGATACGAGACAGATTAAGAAATATTTCAAACCAACAACCTTAGAAACAATGGCGTGTAAGCTGCAGGCAATAACTGTGTTCGTTTTCTGCATTATGTTTGCGCTCTTCTCCCCTGCCGAGAATCACGTATGCATCTTCTTCTGTTTTAATCATGCGCACCTCCGTTCTTTATTTATCAAAATCAGATCATATCGTATAATTATTGATGCGTTGGATTTCGAATCAATTATGTGGTCTAATTTTTGCATATAATTATTATTATTATTGATTCATCAGCCAGACAGTAATGTTGCTGAGCCGCCGACTTCATTGTCAAAACCTCCAACCAGCCTTCCCATGGTCAGTTTTTCCTTCTTTTTGTTTCCTCTTCACCTTACTCAGTCTCCATATTAAGCTCTCTGCTTCTATTATATAAAATATATATGCGTACTGACTTTGTACGATGAAAATTTAGTTTTCCATCCCATAGGTATAACTAACTTGCTAATATAATTAATGATGTCGATCTCTATTACTATTTCAGAGTGGGGCTACTCCAGGCAGCCTCAAGCCCGAAGGTTCGTTTTGGCTCCTCACATAATTATAAAGATTAATTTTTTGATTCCTTAAATTAATTCGGAACGCATAGCATTCGATGAGAGCTTATTAAATGCTTGCAGAATGTGGAGGTCGGTGTGCGGCAAGGTGTTCCGCGACACAATACAAGAAACCGTGCTTGTTTTTCTGCAATAAGTGTTGCGCCAAGTGCTTGTGTGTTCCTCCGGGCACTTACGGTAATAAAGAATTCTGCCCTTGCTACAACAACTGGAAGACCAAGCGAGGAGGACCCAAATGCCCTTAGTTCGGTCATTCCCTTCCTTTTAATTTCAACCGGATTAATTAATTCTCCTCCCCTATTCCATTTTTAATTATTACGTTTTCGTATGGAGGAAGAATGATTATTTCCAAGAGAAATTTCGTTCCGAAAAATAATTTATAAATTTCTCTATTCTAAATATTTTGCTTAACTATATATGCTGTTATAGAATTTATATACTTCTCAGAAATTTTAAGTTCTGTGTTAAAATTCCATCAAATAAAAAATTTGGAATAAGTTAATGGTGTGTCTATATATATATATTTATTATAATGTATTCTATCTAAATTTTTGTATAAAAATATCAAGATAAAAAAAATTATATTCAAATAATATATTTGCTACCGTAAAATTTCGAGAGTGTTATATCATTTGTAAAGTCCTTCATCCAAATGCAGCCTAATATTATTGTTGTTAGTATTATGATTATCCATGTATCACCTCATAATAAAGTAATAATCTGTACTGTACAGAATTCTATACAACAATGTAATGTACATTTCTCTTATCTTGATTTTCACTTTTTCTTAACACATGCAGTACTAACTAATTAATTTGTCTTTTTCTTCTTCTTCTTCTTCCTTTTTTTTTTTTTTTCATTTTCTCCCCTCCTCTTCGTCTGACTCTGTTGATGGATCACTAGGGTCATAATTTTAAGTTAATAGCACATTTACTTATACTAAATTGAATAATCTAAAAGGATGACATCCTTTTTGAAGCTGCCAAATGGACCATCCATTTTTTTAAACGATAAAATAAGTACAAAATACACATATATCAGAATGTGAATAAAATCAATTCACTTCATCATTAATGTCACCAAGCGGGGTCGTACCTATGGGTGTTCAAACAAATACTTGATAAAGTAAAAGAATTAGATGTTCCATTTGAAAAGAAAAAATAATAATAATAATAATAAATCAGTCCCTTCATGCGGGTTGAAGAAGACGTCAATCTTATTTTACCTTCCATATTAAAAGGATTTCACATACCATATTATCTTAATATGATATATATTGAAAAGAATATATATGATTATCTAATTAGTGCACTTCTAAGTGTGCAAAAAAAAAAAGGGGTAAAAGAAGAGAGATAAAGAACGATATCAATGTTTGGTTTGATTTGGTCAACATGGGTACAAGATAATTACATCTACAAAAAGGTGAGAAATGGAACTTTTTTCTTACTTATAATAGGACAATTTGAGAAATGATCCTCTAGTTTGTGCTTTTGATGAAGAAGGCTCAAGCAACTTTTGAACACACACATTGGGCGCTCAAGGATATAGTGGTCAATGTATAACGTATAATTATAGGTTAAACCTATATAACGTTTTTGGATGTTGTCCTAGTTCTCACCCTTCAAATGACAAATTTATAAGTCTAAGTGAATAAATGGATATGTTAAGAGAATCAAACAAGGCAATACTTAGTAGGTTGGATGAAATGTTGTCTTCTTCATAATGTCTAGTTGCTCTCTCAACATCTAATGTCCCCACTATACCTTTTTCAAAATTAATAAGGTAATATACTACACTACATTACACTTTAATTTGATGATATTTTTCTATAAAATATAATCTATAAAAAAATATTGTGTGGATAATATAAGTTTGGATGAGTGTTGCTTTAATTTTGTTTGAATTAAGGTGAGTCAAGGTTGAAAAAAAAATAGACAAATGACACTTATTCTCTTTTATAAGACTAAGAAATTTCTTAGATAAAGAGAATTTAATCCAGACATAATTTTTTCATTTCCCTTTATGACCTTTCAAATATAGGGACAATCCACCTTGGGGATGAGATGGATAAAGAGCTGATTCAAATCATCTAGGAAGTAACTAAAAGTAAAGGCCCTCCTTACCAAATACACTAAAGAAGCATCAATGGTTGGCCAATTTTTTTGGAAAAATATCGATGGGAGAGCACTAGTTTCAAGGCATTTGTAAGGAATTATGAAGAACATTGCATGCTTGACTTTAAAGGCTGATATAAGACACAACAAATCTTCTATGTCCATGGTTGAGGGATGTGGAAACATATTCAAGAGTTAATGAAAAGCAAATAAGGGAATTACTAAAATGAAAAGGTTCTAAAATAAGAGGCAGGATGCCCTTTTAGAGTGCCTGAATCATCAATCCATTGATCAACTTCATCCTTTAAGGTAACAACATGAAATTTGAGTCTTTTTGCAAGAGTAGAAAGATTAAAAAACATAGCATTGCGGCCTTCAAGAAAAACCAAATTTATTTTTAGATTTTTAGAACCACAAAAATTGCTCTTGCAAAAGAGTTATTTGAATCTCTAATGGGCTTCTTCTCGACCTAAAGAAGACGTTAGATGGGTCATTATTGATAGCATTTTGAATACCATTTATTCTTGCTAAAATTCCTTGTGATAAAAGATATTACCAAAGGACGTCCAATTCCAAGTATTGAGGGTAGATATATAATAATGGATGGTTTTTTCATAAATCTTCATTATCCTTACAATTAATAACTATCACTTCCCTAAGATCTACATGAGTAAGCCAAGCAACTTCAAATTAGGAAGGCTTGCTTAAAAATGTTGCACAAAAGATGCTTTGAGCTAATGCATATGAGGGTGATAACCAAAGAGCGTAGGCATGAGATGTCTGACAAATATTGAAAGAAAAGAAAGCCACCAATGATCATCAATCAAGACTCTATTAATTCTAAAGCCGATCATTCTACCATGAAACTTATTGTTAGTATTTCTTACGTTTCAAAAGTTTAGAGTGCTACTAACCCAAATCCTTCATGGAGAACATGCAATACCCCCAACCCACAACCTAGGAGGAAAGTGTTACACACCGCCAACTACACGAGGAACTCATGTAGCTAGGAAGGCTAAACAAAACAAACTAAGATAATAACACTTCAAATTGAATTATTGCATAGAAAAGATATTCCAATAAGATAATTGTGATACCCCAAAATTTTAAGAAACAATAATTTAAAAAAATAGCTTTTATTTGAGACAAGATTTTATTTGGGATAAATTAACTTTTAAATTTATTTAATTTAATTATTTTGTGGATTTTGAGTATATAAAATTGGATATGAATATTTAATAAATTAAAATAAATATTTTGTTATTTTATCATACTCATTTTATTTAAATAATTTTCCAAACCAATATTTTACTAATATTATCTTTTTAAAACAAATATATTATATTATAATAAATTAAATTATTAAATTA
This sequence comes from Tamarix chinensis, assembly GCA_030549775.1. Taxonomy (NCBI): domain Eukaryota; kingdom Viridiplantae; phylum Streptophyta; class Magnoliopsida; order Caryophyllales; family Tamaricaceae; genus Tamarix; species Tamarix chinensis. The sequence continues at coordinate 68,977,844 of CM060182.1, forward strand.
ATTTATCTATCAAAAATATTAAATTCTATCACCCCAAAAATTATTTTATTTTATCCCTCCCCATTTTCCTTTTTCATTTTCCCCTTTTCCTTTTCTTTCTCCTTTTTCTTCCTTTTCCCTTCTTTTTCCTTTTCTTTTTTCTCCTTCGGGCCGCCCGAAGTGCTGCATCTTCTCCCCCCTCATGCCGGGCCCGGCCCACTCCCTTGCCTTCCCTTCCTTGTGCCATTCGCCCCAACTGCCTACCTCCTTCCTTTCTTTCCTTCCTTCCCCCCCTCCAACTGGGCCAACCTAGTTATTCTTTTCTTTTCTCCCTTCTCCCTCGCGCACAAGCTAGCCCGTCTCTCCTTTTCTCCCCGATCAGCTGGCTTCCTCCCCTCTTCCTTCCTTTCTTCTCCTTCTCTTCTTCTTCCTTCTGCCTCGACCAGCGAGGATGCCATGCTTGCCCACCCTACACCACTTTCAATTGCCATCACCTACCTCTTTGCACCTCGCTCTCTTCCCCGTCCTTTTCTTCCCATTTTTAGACCAAACACGACTTGTACCCCCAGCCCACGTGCCTTCCTTTCCCCTTCTTTCCCTTCCCTATCCCAGCACATCGACATCGCCTGCCACCTGCAACCTACCCCGACCGGCCACACCTACCTCCCCTCTTCTCCCTCTCCTTTTTCTTCTTCCCTTCTGCTTCATTCTGCCCTGTTCGAGCCCCATTCTTTCCCTCTCCTGGCCTTTTCTTCTCCTCTCCTTTCCTTCCCCTATTTTTCTCCACCACCCTCGACCGTCGCTGCCACCACCCTACCATCCACCTGCACCACCTCCTGCCACCACCTACAACCACCCTGCACCACCAACCACTCCCTCCAGCCCCTACAACCACCCTCCTTCCTCTTCTTTTCTTTTCCCTCCCTTCTCAGCCTCCACCCTACACTTCCACAATTTGCCATCATCCGCCGCCTCTCAAGCCACCAACCTACTCCCCGCAACTTCCTCTACCACCCTAAGTCCTCCTTTGGACGAAACCCAGCCCTACAATCCCTCCTTTCTCTCCTTTCTTTCCCTTTCTTCTCCTCCGCCACCCTTGCAGCCTACTTTGTAGCCCTGCAACCGTCACCTCCACCGTCCTTGGCCGCCAATAACCCATCCCTGACCACCACCTACACCCCCACTCCACCCATGCCCTAACTCTCCTCCATCTACCCTCCTCTTAGCCCCAAAAACCCCAACCCGAACCATCACCCCCTTCTTCCTCCCTTCCTTTGACCCTTCTTCCCTTTCTAATCTGCATGTGGCTCACGCTGCTCATGCAGCGTGAGTTCCACATTACTTTAGAAGTTGTTTTGTGCAATTGTTGAGGTATATCGATGGTCAAATAAAGTATGGCATTAATTAAGTTTTTATAAAGTTTTATCCTTTTTGGGTTTTCATATTTCTAATATGATAATTATGGGTATTATTTTTAGATATTGGTTTTGCTAATCAAAGCTTGAATTTTTAACCGGGGTACTGGTAAGGTTCGATTTTTATGGAAAATAAGGTAACCGTTAAACCTTACTTAAATGTATGGATATACGTATGCTAGCACATTAGGATTTTTAATATGTTTATATGCATGATATATGTTGTTAAGTATAATGTATTTAGTTGCTTGTATTGATTGATAAAAAGGAAAGCATGCTAATTTATGTATCATGTGTAGAAATAATGCTTAAAGAAGGAGTTTTGTTGTTAATAAAAATGTTAAGTGCTTATCTATGATATGTTATGTTAATGTGGCTATTGGTTGCACAAATATTGTTATTATGGGCCCTTGGGGCATTTTAGTGATATTTCTTATATAAGAGTGTGGCCTAAATAAGTGTAGGTGCTAATGAGTAATATGATAAATAACAATAGCTGGTAGAGTTGGATGATGGGTATGGATCATTAATATTAATATTTTATGTAGTGAGAGTATTTTAGTAAAAGCGGTATAATAAGGGTAAAATGGTAAACTATAAGAGTAAAGGGAAAGAAATGGTAAATGGAAAGTAAGAAGGGAATTTTAGTAATTTTACATGGAGAGGGGATAACTTAGTAATTTTTTGGTGTAAGAAAGTATTTTGGTGAATTAAATATAATGAAAAGGGTATTATGGTAATTTGGTACAAAGGAAGGGTAAAATAGTAATTTTATAAAGTAGAAGGATAAAATGATAATCTGGAAGGATATTTTGGTAATTTAATAAAGAGAAGGGTAAAATAGTAATTTGGTACAAAAGAAAGGTAAAATGGTAATTAATAAAGTAAAGATATGGGACGGGCCCTCTTGGGAGGATAAGTGTAGATATAGTTAGCCATGCATGTCTAGGGTGAAATCTTTCGAATAAGATACGAATAAGACACTAATCACTTAAAGAGGATGACGGTTGAGCCGGACCTTGACCGGTCCACCGGCGAATAATAGTGGGATTCCCGCACTCACATGGATCTTTATAATCCGAGATGATTGATTAATGATGGACTGATAGCCTTAAGGCCCTAAAAGTATCGATTGTTAATTATGACCTATTAATATTTGGTTGGTTTGTTAAGTATGCGAATGCACGAAAGTGAATATTACTTATGCACCATTAATATCCGATTGACTTGTCAAATATGTGAATGTATGGATCTGAATATTATGTTTACACCTGTCATTATGTATGGGTATAGTGGTACATCATATGTTACATTGTGTGCCTACCTTTAAGTGTGTTTTAAAAGGTTACTCAGTACTGTAGTACTGAAGGGTTCCATTTATGGGGCCCCTGCCTATTCAATGGGCAGTGTCCCTTGCAGGTCCTTGTTCAGGAGCTATTCAGGTGGGCAACGGGAAAGAGCGTAAGGATTATCCGGGCTTTTAGAATTTCATCCTTCCTCTTCTAATGTCTAGTGTAAATGTAACCTTTGTTTTTGTAACCACCATTGGTGTATTATATTCTTATAAAATGTTTACTTGCGCTACTTTGATTTAAATATGTTTGAATTTCTCGTAAATTATATTTTACTCCCTTAGCACTTGGTACTAGAACGGTATGAGTGAACCGGTCTGGTACTAAGTGCGGCGGTAATATCCCCAGAATTTACAGTTTTATTATTTTTCTTCCGCTAATTCTTTTTAATAAAAAGAAATTTTTTAGTAGTAAATTTTGGGAGTGTTACAATATGAATAAGACACTAATCATTTAAAGATGAAGATTGTTGAGCTGGACCCAGATCGGTCCACCGACGAATAATAGTGGCCATGAGGGTTTTGCCTTAGTCCACCAATTATAACAGTGGGGGATTCCGCGCTTAACAAACCGAACGTAATAATGATAAGACATGGAAAAGACACAAAGTAATTACAGTGAAACACCATGTGAGTCGGGGTCAGACCGGTCCACCGGTGAATAATAATAGCCAAGAGCGTTCTGTCCTGGAGACCGGTCCACTGGTAATAATAGTGGTCAGGAGCGTTCTATCCTGTATGTATTCCGATCTACCGGCTATAATAGTGTGGTTCCCTCACTCACATGGATTTTTATAATATGAGATGTTTGATTAATGATGAACTAATGGCTTAAGGCCTAGAAGTATTGATTGTACGTTTTGGCCTATTAACATTTGATGGACTTATTAAGTATGCGAACGTTGTGTATGCATACCTTATCATATATGTATATAGCTATGTATCATGTGTTGCATTGTGGGCCTACTTTTTGTGTATTTTAAAGGATTACTCGGTACCATAGTACTAAAGGGTTCCATTCGTGGGGTTCCTACCCAAAAGTATTGATTGTACGTTTTGGCCTATTAACATTTGATGGACTTATTAAGTATGCGAACGTTGTGTATGCATACCTTATCATATATGTATATAGCTATGTATCATGTGTTGCATTGTGGGCCTGCTTTTTTGTGTATTTTAAATGATTACTCAGTACCATAGTACTACAGGGTTCCATTCGTGGGGTTCCTGCCTATTCAATGGGTAGTGTCCCTTGTAGGTCTATTCAGGTGCTATTCAAGTGGGCAATGGGAAATAGCATAAACAAGTTATCCGGACTTATAGGGTTTCATTATTTCTCCCTTAATCCCTGATTTAAATGTAATATATATTCTTGTAACCACCATCGACGGATTCTATTATTGTAAATGTTTTACTACGCTACTCTGATTTAACTATGGTCTGAGTTCTTGTAAATTGTATTTTACACTTTTAGCCTTAGCACTTGGTAGTGGAATGGTAGGATTGAACCGTTCTGGTACTAAGTGTGACGGTAATATCCTCAGAATTCACAATTTGATATTTTGCTTTCACTATTCCTTTTAATAAAACGAATTTTTTTAGTAGTGAATTTTGGGGGTGTTACAATTACTATTATACTACTAGTAATTAATGTTGATTCCCTTAAGCTATGTGGCTTGATTTGTCTTATGCTTGTTTGGTATAGGGATAATGGGGATAGAAAAATTACCTCCGTATTTTATAAATCTTGTATAATTTCTTTAAAATTTAAAAAAAAAACTTTTTCAGACGAATATCCATTTTAAATGTTAATTTGATCTAAAATAAATATTTTATTAAAAATATTTTTATTATTCTTAAATAATTGATATAAAAAGTAAAAATAGGGGAAAAAATATTATTACTCCTAATATTTGATTTAAAATTATGTTTCTCTGATAAGGCGCACGTCCCTCTATTTAGTGTTTGTTTCTTGTGTAGTGGAAACAATTTTCTTCCATGATTCCTGGCGTATGGTATATCAATATTTTAGTATTATTGTCTTTTCTTAGTGACGTTATTTTAGTATTGTTAACTAGGCCTTTGATTTATTCATGGCGTGTTTATATTTGAAGGAATTAGGGTAGTGCTAAACTTTTAAAATTATTTTAAATGAAGAGAATAAATATAAATTGAGGTGAATATTTTAAAATATTATTTAAATAAATATTATTTTAATTATGTTTGAATTAAGGAGAGTCAAGGTTGGGAAAAAAGAATAAAGAAATGACACTTATTTTTTTATTATTAAACAAAGAAATTTCTTGGACAAAGGTAATTTTATTCGGACATAAATTTTCCATTTTCCTTCACGACCTTTCAAATATAGAGATAATGTGAGTGAATGAAGGTAAATTGTTTTCTTCTATACCTCAGGAAAATGTCCCCAAACCAAGCGAAGGGATTCATGTACAAGCAATAAGCGCATTCATCTTTTATTGATCTTTATATTATAAAAGACTTACCATGCAAAAAGTAATTATATATAATAATTATTTATTTTAAGAAATTTTAGATAATTATTACTCACTCCAAACAATACATTAATTACCAATTCTTGCCCAACACGGAACAAAAATATAGGATAAAATTACATATGCACCCTGCAATCACTCCCGATTTTTCCAGCTATTCATAAAACATGTACAGTAGATAATTAGATGCTACATAGGATAGGAGTGTATATATACAGAGAGAGAGAGAGAGAGAGAGAGTAGGCCACTTGGTCCCTCACCGTCGGGCAAATATAAATACGAGGAGGCACAGAGACTTATTGCTGATTATAAAAGGCATTCGATCAATTCAGCGCTACACCATGCCGAGCATGATCCAGTACCAATTAATTCAAGCAGTACCTTGCCGTTTCTTCTTATGTACCGGTTGTATAGCCGCGACACCGGATGAGGAGGCAGAAAGATCAGATTTAGTACCGCCGTCGGTCTTGACGTCGACCGCCTTAGGCAACTCAGCCTCCTCCTCGCTTGGCTTACCTACCTTTCTCACGGGCACAAGTTTTGGAGAATCGAGACGAGGATCGGCGTCGACTGTGGCGGTGTATTGAACTGGGACGAAGAAATCGGTTGGGAAGAATTTGTATTGGAAGCCTGCCATGTAACTGTGATGGCCGTCCCGCTTTCCTTTCTTTTTGGACTAAAACTCGTGGCGGATGGAGTCTAGAATTGCGGTATACTTCTATAAAAGAGAGACAGATGGTAGTAGGCAGCCGGCGTGAGGGATGACGTAGTGCTATATCAAATGTTAGGGTCCTTTACAAGCTTTGAATTTGGCTCCTCCCGAATGGGAAATGACTTAAAAAAATTAATTTAGGAAAACGTAACAAAGCTAAATATTAGCCTAATATTAAGATATTATTTAGATAAATATTAATATAATATAGGTGAATAGAAATTAATGCTGTTTTAATCATATTTGAATTGAGTTGAATGAATGTTAAAATAAATAAAGTAATATGGCCTTTTATTGAATTAGAAAGATATTAAAAATGAGGGTGTTTATGTTTGAATAATATAAATATTGCTTATATTTTTATACCCACGTCCATTATCTTTTAATAATAATGTTAAATAAAAATAGGACAAATATAAGTGAATAAAGAGAAAAATATTTTGGTTTGATTAACCTATGAAAATATTTTTAAAACCATCCTCCAAATGGAACGGACAAAAATAAATGAAATGATTCATCCTAATTCAAATGCCCAGTGAGATTGTTTTTCCTCTCACCTCTCCTCGATATAAAAACATTTATGTTATGGTGTTGCCCGTGCAGGTGTATCTCAGTTGGTTGGGGCATGGCTGTTGGAAAGGATAGGTCCACGGTTCGAACCCTTTTGGGGGACAAGCTGCAGTGTGAGAGTTTCACCCTTTGGGTGGCTCCTTGTGGGCGCCCCGGATCCCGAACCACCATGTGCTCAGCCGCTGGGCCACCGTAATTTACCTCCTCCAATAAGACCGTCGGACAGGCGGTTAGGGGCCCTGGGGACGAGGGATTTCGCCTTTTGAAAAGGATTTATGTTATGGTGTTGAAATTTATATAGTAATTGATGGGTGCTTTTACAATTTTTTTTAATAAATTAATATATATATATATATTAGGGCCTCTCAATTTCAACTACCGTCGAGTATGAAAGTTTTGACTAGCGACGGCTCCTCTGCATTCACCGAATATTCCTGGCTTGAATTCCAAAATTTGACTTTGACGGAGGAAACCCAAGCGTGGGTGTTGTTGCCTAACTTGCATTTAGGTGGGTGTGAGTTTATGCTGGGCCGTTGGTGAAGAACATGATTTTACTTACCACTCGTTTCTATATGTTTGAAAAGCAATTATTATTGTATGTAAAGTTATAGTTGTAAAGTATCATTGCGTTATCATGTGGTATGTATAATCTGCACCATATATCACCTTCATCATTAACGACGCCGCCTCCCTCTGCTCTCTCTCCCTCTCTCTCTCTCTCCGTGTATTATAGTTAGACCATGAGTCGTCGTGCTGGTAATATTTTGCTCTCGACACTTGGTAGTTGGTACAGTAAATATTGATCTTTCGCCGCCGAAAGACAAAGAGGGAAGAAACATCAAGTATTGACATTAAAACCTATTCTCTGCCTGCATGAAGTTTGACCTAATTATAAAGATTTGTTTCTCAGTATCAGACGTCTTAGGTTTATTTTTTTTTGCTATAGTAATACATATCCAACTTCATATAATAGTCCACATGAAAAAGCGAAAAAATTAAAAAAAGTCTCCTCACTGACAAGTGTGACGACCTACCCGTGGAAGAAATTACCTCCGTCAAAAACAAATATGTTGATGCAGTTAAACTTTCCAAGTGAATACCTTCCCACATTCGGTAACTCGTCGGAAGAGCCGGTAACTCGGTATCCGTATCAAACTATCAAGCTATCGATGCAATACTGTAACGCCATGAACGAAATTCCTTCGGCTGCGACAGATAGGTAGGTGGTTGGGGGGGGGGGGGGGATGAAAAAAAAGGAGGAAGAAGAAGAAGAGGAAACCGACCGCCTCGTCCAACTGCGAACGGCTGCAATCATGTAAGTAAGCCCGCCTGTCTTTTGCAACCCTTGCTAGTTACGGCAATATTCAATTTTTTTTTTTTTGAGCTTCCTAAACAGTATATGCCGTTTGATAATATTGTTACCGATTTGCCTTATTCTGATGTTCGAAACTTCTAATTCAAATACTTCCCCCAGTTCAACTCCCTTACCTTTCGCTGGGGATTTTGCTCCTTCGGCTTTACACCGCTGTACCACTGTTGCTGTTGTTCACGATTCACAAACCTGAATTGTCAGTCGATGCCACGGTGATGCTTTTGGAATTAACTGTAATTGAATTTGAGTTCATCTCCAACCTCTACTGCTCTCCCTGCTTTCTGCCGTTCTAGAGCTTTATCAGAAATTCTCGTTTATGCCACCGCCGAGATATCAAGGGAGTTCCTAAGTTTGTTCGCCCGACACTATCAAGCAATATAGAGCAGGAGTATGATCTGACACCACACACACATACACATATTTATACATTGTAATCCACTCGACCAACGGCGGATGATTGCTTATCTACACCAGCCAAAATCAGACAAGAAGAGTGTCTATATATAAAATAAGCTACCACCACCATCACTACCACTCAGCTTTAGTCTCACTCAGTCATATCTTATCAAATTTTTAATCTATATATGCGAAAATTGGATTGATGGAAATTCCTTGTGATCATGCCGAAAGAGGTTGAATCATTGTAAAACTCTCTGGTCTTCGACGTTGATCTTCTGAAGAATTGTGATGCTCTTCTCGTTCATCTTTTCTCGAGTCTTGCCTGCATTATTTGAAGCAAAAAAGTTAAGATGTCTGTTTGTCTTGATCATATCTGAAGCTCTAGAAAGCTGAGAATTCGTTACGTATTTTCTCTTCTATATCTATTAATTTTGTAGCACCATATAATATTTTGAATATTTCTTTTCTTTTCTTTTACGCCCTCAACACTAGCTGAAAACATTTGTCGAATGGAAAGTGCGGATTCATTTTTTTTATTTTTTTTGTTGCAAACGGCATGTAAGAATTCTCACCCTCCTCGTGCATCAGCTCTTTGTTAAGCTGCAGCGTTGACTTTTCTCCGATTTTCATCTTCCGGTTGTGGTCCGATGGTCTCGAAAGCTTGTACAAGCATTGATACTCTCCTCTTCTGAGCAGGAGCCAGTCTCCCGATCACTTGTTGAAGCGCGTTATCGAGCATCCATTCATCATAGCTCCCCTTCCCATTTGTCCCTTGGTGCTTTAGTCGAATAGTTTCTCGTTCTGAGTTGGACTGTTCGGGAAGGCATCGCCCATCCTTCGGCCTCAGTTTTCTGCGTTCGTCCATTGCCTTGATGAACCTCTTGCAAAGGATGACCCTAGACAGCTTGCTTAAGCTTCTGGAAAAGTTTTGGTCAGTCTTGTCTGCTGATTTCGGCGCCATTTTCTCATCTTCAACGGCCTTACCGCCTGTTATGCTTGTTTCTCCACCGTCATTGCCCAAACAAGTTGATTGTTCCTCTTCGTGTGGCTGGCCCGGAGATAGAAATAGTTCATTCACTGCTTCCTGCACCAGCTTAATGGCCTCCTGCTCCTGGAGTTCACCATTTGTGGAACCTGTACTCTGAGTCTCCATATCTTCATCATCATCTGCTTCGGAACTCTGATGTAAAACAAATGCTTGCCTTTTGTCGTCAGCTGGACCACATGGATGAGCTTCAACTGAACTTTGTACTTCCGAATTATCAGCAATACCAGATTTGATATGTCGATATATCAGGTTCCACATGCTGCTATACCTCGGTGTATCGAGGAAATCGTTCCCTGCTGCACCGGGACTGTTATTATCATTCTTATCTTGAAGAGAACCTTCAGCTTTGTCAGAAGCTCCGTCCGCATCTGTTGTGGCTGCTTGTTCTTCCTTTGATTGCCCAGTACATGGGTGGTATAATGGTGCGCCCCTGTTATTATTTATGGACGAACATTGAACTGGGCTTTCCTTATCTTCACCTTCAGTTGTCAAATTTTCACTACCAAAATAGGACTCATCATTTTGCCCCTGGTGGAAAGTCTGACCTACCTCGCTGGATGAGGACACACTCTCTATCTGTTCTGCTTCATAAGAAGCTTCTTTGCTTGTTTTTTCAGCATCTGGCTTGACCTTTTCGAAAGCGTCAACAAGTAGTGCCACTCTTCTTTGCTGTGAGGGAGCAAGTTTTGCAATCACCTTCTGTAGAGCATGATCTAGCATCCATTGCTCAGCATTTTTTGTGTCATCTGTCGAACAAGGCCGTAGACAGATGTTTTGATATCCTGCATCAGGCTCCATGGGCGGACATTCCTGCTTTTGTGCGTACACTTTCTGCATATTTTCCATAGCCTTAATGAATTTATTGCACAGCACTGCTTTCCTGAGCTTGCTATAGGCCCTAGATATCTTTCTTTTGGAACTGTCTTCTGATAATCCCCTTTGCTTCTGCTCTGACGTGATAGTCGCATCACTTGATACGCACGTGTTTTCTGGTTCTAGAGACATGTCAATTGCTGTTGATTCTTCTTCTTGAAATATATCATGAGCAGAATCATTGGAAGCTGAAATCTTTGACTCACCGACATCACCTTCCGGAGACTTTACGCTTTTGGCTTCAAATATGCCCTTTGTATCTTCTGAAGGCTTTCCATCTGGATTCTTACTAGTCACTGTTGATCCAGGTTCATAAGAATCAGTCTGACGCAAGATTCCATCAAGAGCTTCTTGTATTAGACGATCTGCATCACTTTGAGTGAGTTCAAGCTTTTTGTAGCCAGCTTCATTGCTACCTGCCTCACCATCGACAACTTTTTCAAACGATGTGATGCCATAATTGCCCTGGCCATTCTCGCTCCAGTTATCAACTGTCTGACCCTCAGCTTCTGCAGCGTTGCTTGATTGGACTTGTTGAATTAGTAGGAGCCATATGCTGTTGTATTTTTGTTTGTCCAGGAGAATGCCTTTTAGTATATTTGTCTTGTTGCCATTTCCAGAGTCGTCATTAGAAGGGGACCGTGATAGCAGTTTGTCGTTGTGGCAGGAATCACTCTTTTCTCTGCTGTTTGTTGGTATGTTGAGTGGTTGAGAAACTCGAAAACCTACAGAAAACATCACTTACAGTGAGAACCCATAATTTGCAAGCAATGTACGTATAGCTATATCTGATTGTTTAGAATTTACCTTCTGTACTGGCCTGATTATGGATGGGCGAATTAAAGGTGTTTGATACCAAGTCATCGTACAAGTCCTTGTTCAAGCTTGAAATATCAACTGCATTATTTTCTTGCAGACTGTGTTTGCATAAAGCAGCGTCTTCAAAAGTCACACCTTTCGTATCCTTTTCCTCTGTGCCACTGTCACGCAAGCGGGAATCTTCATGATTAAAAGCAGCAAATTTCTCTTCTTCACCGCATGCATTGGTTGCTGAATCTTCGTGCCTGAAAGCAACTAAATTCTCTTCCTTGCTGTCAACAGTGGTTACTGAAGCAACATATTTCTTCTCTTCTTCTGGTTTCTGGGCACTACCATCAAACGTTGTGAACCTTTCTTGATCCGCAACAAATTCCTCTTCCTGATTCGGTACAGTGATTGCTGAACCAACAAATTTCTCATCCTTGTCAGGTTTCTGAACATTAAAATCACAGAATCTGGAACCATTCTGATCAGAAGCAACACATTTCTCATCTACATTTTGCGAGGTGATAGTTGAAGCAGTGTGATCACCGTCACCTAGCCTCAAATCTCCATTATCAGAAATAACAGATATCTCTTCCTTAATGGTTATGGCGGCCCCTGGTGCAACATATATCTCTTTCTTCTGCTGTTCCTGGGTGCTACTATCAGGTATTTCACGATCAGAAGCATCAAATTTATAATCCTTGTTGTGTACGGTGGTTGCTGAGGCAGTGTCAAAGACGGTTTCAGTTTTCATATGACTACGTTTCCTGCTAACCTCCTTTAGCTCTGGATTGACTGTCTCAAATGCTTCCACAAGGTGTGCCACTCTTCTCTGTTCTTCTGGAGCCAGCTTAGAAATAACCTGTCTCAGTGCATAATCAAGCATCCACTCATCAGCACTTCTCCTTTCATCCATGTTCAGAGGCCGTAAGCGAACTCCTTCTGCTTCTGCAGTGTCCTCAGGGGAAGGGTGTCTTTGTTTCTCGGGATTGATCCTCCGTAGATTTTCCATAGCTCTGATGAACTTGGTGAATGCAAATACTGTCCTCAGCTTTTTGAAGCCCTTGGACATCTGTTTCGTGGGCACCTTTTCTTCTTTACTTTCTAACTTCTCTTGCCCGGTTGTGCATTGTTTCTCAGTTATCTGCTGCATATCATTTGGGACCAAAATTTTATCCATGTCCTTTTCTGTATCCTCTTTGATGAAGTCACTCTTGGCAGAATCTGTGGGAGGCAATATGCATAGGTCTTCGGCAACGCTGTGGATCTCCTCCTCATCCACTGTTTCAGAACAGGTGGAATTGTGATTAGATGGATGCTCATAAGTTTGAAGTATTGCACTTATAGCTTCTTGTACCAGCTTCACGGCAGAAACCATGTCAAGTTCTTGCGTCTCCTCATGCTTAGATTCCAACTCATTGATCTCTGCAATATTTGTTATATCTGCATCCTGATCATCACCGGCTTCAGTTATCTCTTGACGTTCAACCTCAGGCTGTATTTTTGTTATCGAATGCTGATATATTAGTTGCCACATGTTGGTGTATTTTTGCTGGTCAGTGAGAACGTCGGTGGCTATTTCCTCTCTGCTGGTGGCATCTGCATTTACAGTAGGATATTTCCAAGGAACTGACAAGGATCGATAAGTTTCTTCATTTACTGTTGTTGAATCAAGTTTGTCAACAGCACAAGCTAAAGTCACCCCAGCTGCAATATCTTTCGAAGAATGCCCTTTGGCGGGCTGGCTAGCTGAAGTACTTTCATTAAGCTCCAAGTGTAAACCTGAATCTGCTGCCACAACATCAACGTTGTTCAGAATCTTGTCGTCTGGTACTTTAGGGGAGGAGCTTACATCAGAGGACTGTGGCCCTTCCATCTCCCTTGCAGCAGCTCTGTTTACTGCTTGACCATCTGTTTTCTGAATTCCTTCATTTGCCAACTTTTCTGCCGAATGGATATAACTTTCAATGAGGAAGTCTTCACGGTTGCCATGTGCCGCGGTATCCACTATTGTGGAATCTTGACCGACATGATCTTTCCTAGAGATTATGTCCCTCGCCTGCTTAGATTTGATGACACTTCTGGACTCCTTCGCTTCTGACGGAGAGCGACTTTCCGACTGTCTCTTTCTCCCCTGGGACTTCAGCGAGCGCCTTTTAGCAGATACAAAGCCTTTCAGCGGAGGCAAGGGGTCATTATGATGGCCATGAAGGGAGCAGTAATGATATGAGCACACATGTAGAGTTGAAGTTTCTGCTGATTCACATTCTCCTGACTGAAGTTCTACCTGCTCAGAGAAGTTGCAACTCTTATGATTGGATGAAGAGGTAGGTCGATCAGGGTTTCCCAGCGATGGTGGAACTTGAGCGCGCTTTCTCAATGTACTCTTCCTAGAACGCAGGCTTGGGACCCTTTTTAGAAAACCCGATGACTTGAAACCAGCTGTATTCTTTGAAGCATTTACAGGTTTCTGATGAATAAAAAAATATATATATTTCAGTTTCCCAAATGACAATTCTTGGTTTTGCGGAATTAGATTATAATACTTCGATCAAAGGCAATAAACGCTAAATACCAGGGAAACAAAAAGGATGTATAATATGTTACGAAATAAGGAACTAGCTTCTTTGAGATGTTATTACTGATTTTTCCTTCCTCCCATCTAGATTACTATAATTTATTACGGCATGTTTTAATGGCCGTTCCAATCATTTAATATTTACCTATGGCTGTGCTTTAGGGACTTGGGGGAAAGTGGGGAGCATTGTTTCTGAAGAATTCTACAAAGTTGCAGTTTGAAAATTGTGCTTTATTGATCACGACTGACCTGATCCCTCATCTTCCTCACATACTGAGAAGCGGTAGCCTTCATGTAATGTGGTTGAGCATCAGGCATCTCAGCTTCCATCGTCAATTCCATTTCCGCCTCATTGCCGGATGCAAACACTGAAGCCTGATCAAGTCTGGACTTTGACCATCTTCTTCTGAATCTGACACTCTTCAATTTTTTGAGCTTGATCGATCTTGATTTCTCCAGCCTTTGTGGTTCTGCTTCATCTCTGAACTTGCCGTCGTGCTTATGCAAATCACCACCCGGCAGGAAGCAGCTTGAAATTTCTTCTGAATCACTTCCTGTGGCCATCACTTTTGCATCTTCATCAGACACCGGCAGATGGACACTCGAAGACTCGGTGCCATTCACGCATGGCTCTGGGTCCGCAGAAGTTATATTCCCATCCCTTGAAGACTTCCTTGATTTTAAGCTCGACATTCTCCAGAAGCGCTTTAAACTAGAGAAACTCTTCAAGCTCTTCTGAGATTTGATTGCAGGGGTACGGTCATCCCCGACATGGTTGCTAGGTTTTGAGGCAGGCATTTTTACTGAATTCCAAACACGGCGCAGGCTATTCTTCCTTGTCAAAATTTTGGATGATTTATTGCTAGAAAATACAGTGCTACTAGAAGAATAATATTCAGGAGTAGCTGGACTAGTCTGCAATGGACTTCTTCTCGCGTTTGAGGAGCTAGTTGCTTTCATATAATTTGGAGAATTAGAGTTGGACGATTCCATTGCCTCGTCCGAGAGAATCACTGGACGGTGAGTTAATCGGGAACTCGTTCCTCTCATTGATAGCCTATACGGGTTTGTGACCTTGACCGATCTCAACTTCTTTAGTCTCTTCCTTGAGTCCGGGGACGCCTCTCCTCTGCGTCTGCTTAATTGCTTGTGAATTCTAATAGCCATTTTGATTGACTTCTTAATGGTAATAAATAGGGCGATTGACTGACTCTGTTGAGATTTTCAATGTCAACTTTATGGACACCCCTCTTTTGTCATTTATTACCCAGGTATGCCCAGAAATGGTTTGCTGGATAAAATGAAGAACGAGATCGGTGTGAATACACGGATTTTGGAAACTCTGGAAATAAAGGTGTTTCTTTGGATGTGGAGGAATTCTAGTACTTTAGGAAGGGAAAGTAGCCAAAAGCTATGGTGGAGCTGTACTTTGTGTTTTGATTCGACAGAAGAGGCCCAGAAAGAAGGCCTTTGACGACTGAGAAATGCGGGAGTTGATTTCTGATGGAATTTTCAAGAGGTTGGCAAATGGCAGCACCTTGTGCTCGTATGAATCCGCAGTGCTTTCAATATAACAGCGGTGTACTCATGTTTTAGCTCATAATTAGGTGTCGCTGCGTGACGAATGGCATTCTTGCGATTTTTTGATTCTATCAGATTGATGCGGACAGAATATTTGACTTGCACAACAAGGGCGGCACTGATTGGGTTAGCCTGACTTTGACTCTTTCTTGGGAAATTTGGTGTTGGAAAGCTAGTTTTGTCCCCTTGTACTCGGAGGGTATTGACCGGGAGCAAGACCAGAGTTAGATCGTTTGGAAGTAACAGTTGCATGTGAAACGATAAGGGTCTTGATTTTTCTTTGAACCGGGTAGATCCCAAATTTCGACCGCAATTGATGGTTGAAATGATAATTACTCGATTCGTATGTGGCACTTCATCTGCTCCAAGCCACAACGACTCGTCTGGTTTATTTATTTATTTTTGTACTTACTTATCGTTCATATTGAGCGTTGGATGAGCTGTGCCTCACCTTGGTTAGAATCCATGAATCATATGCTTGTCCCTGACTACGATCATTGTCAAAAGTACGTATTTTTCTTTTATTGTTGATCCCGCAGATCTATCAACGAGCGTTTTCTTTTATTGTTCTCCACAAGCTTTTGTCGTGGTCACTTTCATTATTATTATTATTATTATTATTGTTATTACTGTATATTTATTGGTTTTCATCTCGGTCACCGCCTAATGGAATTGTCGCCTGACACTTCCATTATTGTCGCTTTCTGAGAGTTCTGAGATGAGGCCCCCTATTTGGAAAAATGAGAATGAATCGATCTACGAAAGCTAGCATGGATCCTTGGTCATCACGAAGATGATGCCTTTTTGGTCTGCTTTGGTTGTTTGTGATGCGGTGGCCATCGAGGCAGCTCATGTCCGCTGCATTAACCATGGCTTACAGCTCCTCCCTTCCTCCTCGACTGTCAATCATAAAACGCGTTGCGTCCGTCTGATAGTCGGCCCCATAAGATTGGATCAGGGACTTGATTATGTGATTGTTCCCCTGTGGGTCCTGTTTTCGTAGATCTATCTGTATTCCATTTATTCTACTGTCTTACCCCTTCCCTCCACTCGGGGACCCCTTCCCTCCTTTTCCTATATCCCTTTGTTCCAGCACCTTGTCTATTTCGTGAAACTTGGTCGTTTGATAGTCGGAAATGGGATTATACATGTTATTCGGTATTTAATCAGTGATGCTCCGTACCCAAATTCGAAGGTCAAATTCATCTACAAATGTACAAATTACTGTAATAATTTAATTTTTGTATTATTGATAATTAAGTAGTAAAAGCTATAGATATTATAAAAGGAAAAAAATCATGTCAAAAAAGGTACAATACATTTATTATTAGCAGTATATCATCATCGTTATAAATATATATATATATATATATATATATATATATATATATAATTTTCTTTTATTTCTAGTTTGTATTACATTACTATCAATAAAAAAAATTAGTATATTATTATATATATTTTTAGATGAATTTAATTTTTTGGTTGGGACCGTAGCATTTTGCATACTTGATGAATTAAACTAATATTTAAATTGATCTAATTTGAAAAATAAATAATTGAAATATATATATATATATTTGTCGATTATCTATCCACTTAACAAATAAAAAGTTGAACATATTGGATATTTGATTCGACAAATACAAATGATATCTTATCCGATAAATTATATATACATACACATTTATACTTAAAATTATTATGTATTTTTAATAATTGGACTGATTTATTATTAACAATCAAATAAATTTTTTTATCTCATACTTCTTATTCATGATATAATCAAAAGTATTAATGACTGATTATTTATATAATACAGTCCAATCCAAAATTTTAGACTTCCAAAGTATTATATATAAAAAATTTCTTACTAAATATTCGATCATCATTTAAAAATTCTATCGAATATAAGGATTTACAAAACACTTAATTTCCAATATATCAACGCTCCTAATCCGAACTCCCGCTTTTGTTTCTTCCTTTTCTCTTTTAAAATAAAAGGGGCGTAAGTCTTCGCATCCGAACTTTAAGTTCAAACGATGAGATCTTGATATTCTGTAGTTAATCGAAATTTAACAGCGTGCAGTAAGTAAAAATTGAGGAACATATTATCTTGCTCCCACACACGAGTCGTATGAAAACGGATATTTAGTCGTGGAAAACATTGGACATAAAATATTATATTTATATTACTAAGCTAATTAGACCGATTGCAATGGAGCTCCCGAACTAGAGACACCAACATGCATGCATGCATGCGTAACCCCGCAAGATCCTAGCAAAAGGTGACGCTATATATTAAATGGCTCGCCAACATACGTGTCTGACGTTGCCTAAATCCATCAGAGTACATACATACCTTACGCTGCCCAAGTTTAGCTATTTCTCTCCCCCCCAAATGCCAAATCTTACGAAAAGCTTCGCAAATTAATTAACAACGAAACAAAACTGAAGCAAAACCTATCTTACCTCTTCTTCCGTGTAATAGTTAAATTATGGCGAATCCATTTGTGCTTCCTCCTAATTTCTCATCTCTTCATAGCTTCCCATGTACACCTTTGACCTTCCTTCTCCATAATTATCACGCATGCAGGCCGAAAATTTAGTGTTACCGGAGGCGTTCCGCGTTCATAGATCAGATTTTCCGAATTTCCGATAATCGACGGTCAAATATTCGTTAAAAAAATTTAGATATTAAAAAATAGGATTTTAGATGTTCGAAACTTTCTAACAGATCATAAAAAAAAATTAGATAACAAAATAATAAATCAATCTAACTTCAACCTATATAATCTAATGATTTAATTTAACTATTATATAAATTACATAATATTCAATTAGTGATTCTACATTTCTATTAATATTTAAATATTTAATAAAAAATATTGATTAAAAAGTATCAAATGTACTAACAATAACTATATATAATTTATCGAATAGAATATTATTTATATTTGTTAGATTGAATATATAATTTTTTTTTGTTGATCAAACTATTTATTTAATTATTTAAAAGATACCAGATGAATTTTTAATTTTTTAAATTAAATTAATTTAAATATGAAATTGATTAATCCAATATCGAACTATACGAAAAACCTTGATAAATGAGTATTTTCCGAGTACCAAAACTCTATAATATCGGCCGGTGGAAACATCTCTGAGGTTTTGTGAATACTACGGTCCGGTGGCTACAGAATGACACAACGGTCTGTAACCTTGCGTGTTGCGTGCCAGTTGGTGTATTAGGTTGATAGTAGGGGCAGAACCAAAGACATTTTATAAAATATCAATATCAATCGAAAGTGAAAGAGACTACGAAATTTTAAAAAAAATTATAGTTAATTAATATATTTTTAATGTTGACACTACTTCTTATATTTAAATGTATTTATATATATTCATGTACAGCGACATTTGCACATATTATTATACTGTTCACTGGTAAATAAAATTTGTTCTTTTCTAAATTTAAATCGAAACGTTCTCACCGCGCGAACCGATCATCATTCCAGTCCACTTAGTTTTCAATATACAAAATATTTTTTATACGCGGGGTGACGCGGTACTCAAATTTTGGTACTTCGCTGTCAATTAGTAGGCACTAGGCAGGAAGTAGCAGTGCAGCGATGTGCGCTCATATACACTATACTATGTATGTATGGCTTACAGTATATCATAAATTCATGTTCTAGCTATATTAATGTTCTTTCTATTATTATTATTATTATTATTATTATTGCACTATAATGATCAATGATCCTTAAATTCTTTTTCATGTTTTATACTTTTCATGTAAAATGCAATAAAAAACACTCCTTAAATTTCAAAAATTATTGATGTCGGTTATTGTATTTTTATCATATAATTTATAAAATGTGGCTAATATTAAACAGTGATAAATATTATTTTTGGCATTGTAATGATCAATATTCCATATATTTTTTAAATGTTTAATTCTTTATACATTTTTTTTATTCAAAATTTACTATGAATTGATATTAAAAGATAAAGGTTATTACATATTTAATTTATCGAATATGATTGATATTAAATAATGACAATATGGATATAATTTGTCAAAAATAAAGGGTTTGTGCGGAGTAACGTTTTGCCGGAGAGAAAGGGTTTGTGGGAAAATGTGTTACCCATGTAATTCATTTGTTTAGAATAAGCTAATTACTAAAATATGCAATAATACGTAAAAAGATACATAAAACATTCTTATTTTTTACTATGTAGTTCTGTGTCCATTATCCTAAATTCTAAAGGAGCTAGAAAGGCCGTAAAAAAAGGGATGTCAAGGATAATTTTATTCTTTATACTATTATACATAAATAGAATTGGTAATAAAAGTTAATGAATAAATTAGGGGCCATTTTTTCATTTAAAGAATAAGTAAAGAAGGTTTTGGTAACCAGTGTTTTATGGGAACAAAAATGAAAAAAAAAATACATTATCATATCTTAAAAAAATAGAAAAAACGATGACGGAAGAAAACGATAAAATATACACACACTATATATATTTTAACAAAATAGATTAAATCTACTAAAATTAATTAAAAAAATCTAAAATCACAATCTACCTCACTTAATGTAAACCATTAACAAAATATATAAAAAATTTGATCGGATGTTATCAACACCGATTTTAAAATTTTTATAAGGCGGGAAAAGGGCATCAAAACGTTTTCATGCTTTACCGTTGGTAACTTGACGAAATCAACAGTGCCGGTGGTTTCTTCCATTAATAATGTGACACGCTTCACATTATTTCCTATGAAAATAATAAAAAATGAAGACAGAGAACAATGATTTTACTTGACTCTTGGGCAATTTTCTATTTAAAGTAATAATATTAGTAGTAGAAGATTAATTTTAAGTAAAATATTAGTGAATAATTAATTTGTTGGTGAAAAATAAATATATTAGTTATGAAAGTTCAATACATTCATGGTGAAAGATCATTTTAAGTGTGATAAAACCTGATTTTAATAATAGCAAAATATTAAGCTAAGGTTAGTAAAATATTGCCATTAAAATCTTAAAATAAGAGTTTAATATTGGTAAAATATTACTTAAATACCAATAAATTTTTATTTGAAAGAGAAGAATAATAAAACACAGATAATTTTTAGCTTTTTATTAATAAAAGGTTGATATGCCATATGTCACACTATCATACAATACAATATAATTGTAAATCAATCAAGTCAAGTTGGACACTCCTTAATTTAGATTAAACTCATTTATTAAGCGAGTCTAAAATAAGACTCGAATTAATATTATTTATGTAAACGAAAGAAAATAGTCAAATTTATGAACTAAAGTCAAAAAATAAGTTAGACTTTATTTTTTTAGGTTCGGACTCAGTCATTTAATAAATAAATTTAAAAATAAGATTATGGCTCGACTTATTTCATTAAATGAAGAAAGCGAATCAAACCAAGCAACAAACTAATTTAACTCATTCATAACCTTACTGTATAAACTTTTGCAAAGTATAGAAATTAATTATGATCGGATATACAATTAGCAATTGTCGCTTTCCTTGCATTACATGAAACTTCCGAAAGATTAGACCACATTCCAACTCCCTTATATTTCAGTATGTTTTGATAATTTGGTATTTTATAAACAATGACAGTGCCTTTTTATGAGTAACTAGTTACATTTCCCCGTGCAATGCACGGATGATGTATTAATTATTTATATATTATTATATAAGAGATGAATAGTTTAACAATTTAATTCATATGCAGGAGATGAATAGTTGGCTGTATATGTTAAAGTAATTAATTAATAAAATACTTAATTAATATGCATTGTTCGACATATGTGCACAGATGAATAGTTATATGCATTTGTTGTATGTAGGATACAAATAGTTGTGCTGTATTAATAAAAGAAGATGAATAGTTATATGAATTTTCTATTCACATGAGATGAATAGTTGCATTCATATGCTCATTAATCTGACAATGTAATTAATATGCAGGATATGAATAGTTGGCTGCATATGTTCAAGTAATTAATTAAGAAAATACTTGCTTAATATGTGTTGTTCGACATATGTGTAGAAGATGAATAGTTACATTCATATATTTAGTAGTTTTACAACTCAGTTAATACGTAGGAGATGAATAGTTGGTTGCATATTTTTAAATAATTAATTAATAAAATTCTTGATTAATATGTGTTGTTCGATATATGTGCAATAGATGAATATCTCAATTAATACGCAGGAGATGAATATCATTTTGTTGTTATGTAGCGTAGGAGATGAATAGTTTGACAAATTAATTAATACGCAGGAGTATTTCATCATTTATTTGACCTTATTAATTAGTAATAATATATGGCAGTGATAATATATAATTAATAATAATAGGTATAGTTTAGGCAGAAAAATTTATCTATATATTGTCTGCCAAACAACTCTGTTTTTATATAATAACAAATGTTGTCGTTCTGTTATTAGTTTTTTTTAATAATAATAATATTATTAATCATGATAATATTCATAATAGTAATAATCAATTATATTAATATTCATTATTATCATAATAATAATTATCATTATTATATTATAAATTATGATAATAGTAATTATCAAAATTATATAAATAATTATATTAGTATTAATTATATTAATAGTTATAATTATTATAGTTATATTAATAATAAGTCATATTATTAATAATAAATAATAAAATTATTATTATAAACAATTATTATTATTATTATTATTATTATTATTATTATTATCATATTTGATTGATGTTGGTCTAAGCTTAAAAAAAAGAAAAAAAAGAATTCTTCATTAAAATTAGTTACATGTATTTGCTAGATGTATTGTATTAATGATAGTAGATGCATATGTATTGATCGACTAGTTTATGCACTTTTTTTGGTGTATTAATTATTTATCAATTATTTATATATTAATATGTAGGATATGGATAGTTTGACAATTCAATTAATACACAGGAAGTTAATAGTTGACTGTATATGTTCAGGTAATTAATTAAAAAATATCTTATTAAAAAATATTTGATCAATACTTTATTAAAATTAGTTGTTCGACATATATACAACAAATGAATAGTTATATGCATTTGCTGCACATAGGAGATAAATAGTCGCATTGTATTAATGGATATATGCATGTGAAGCAAATGAATATATACTTTGGTGTATTAATTAGTTATATATTAATATGCAAGAGATGAATAGTTCGATAATTCAATTAATACGCAGGAAATGAATAGTTTTTTACATATGTTTGGATAATTAATTAAGAAAATATTTAATTAAAAAATATATAGTTAATACTTTATTAAAATTAATTGTTTGACATATGTGTAGCAAATAAATAATTATATACATTTAATGCACATAGGAGATGAATAGTCGTATTATATTTATAAATAGTTATATTAATTATTCTATCTTATTAATTAGTAATAATATATGACAACAGTAATTTATGATTAGTAATAATAGATAAAGTTTAGACGGAAAATTTTGTTTCTATATTAACTGTTAGATAATTCTATTTTTATATATATATAGATATAGATTTACAATTGATCTAATTCACTGAGATATTTTACTTATTTGCGCAGATGACCTCTTTTTTTCCACTTAACTCAAACGGAAAGGATGAAAATGGTCATTTTGAGCCGACCGACTTACGCCATCGTTGATTCATTCGTGAAAGAATAACTTCACTCCGCCACCCCCTCCCCTCCCCGTGCCCCAATCAGGCGATCACCGCCCCACCTAGTTATGTATCATCTGAAACGTAGTAATCTGTATTATTTTTCCAAAACAAATAAGAAGCTTCCAGTTACTTTGATCAAACTGATCACGTTTTTGATTCGCCTTCTCCCAGCTGACTGGAGAGGATTAAAATAATTTAAAAGTTTCTTACCTTTTGTCTTTACTGCTTCTGATGCACGTTATCCATCTTCCGCTGCCTCCGGCTCTTATCGACGTCACTGCGTGTGGGCATTGTTATCTTCTCAAGGCCCAAGGCAAAATTATTACGCTATATATATATAAAAATAATATATTCCTGACATTTACTCTATCTCCGGAACAAGTTCCCTGCTGCGTGTTTTAATTCTGGATTGCAGTTCTTGCAAATATTTGCCCATCTCTATTATACCGTTTGGGAGCGGAGTTTTGTGGGTGCTCCTGGCGTTTGATGCGGAGGGCTTCAAAACTCAGTTCGCAAATACGAGGTTGGTTGTTCTTTTTTATTTTTCTCCATTTTACCCCGCGTCCCTGATTTGATCGAGTGTTTTGTCCCGAAATCCCCAATTGTTCAATTCAGGGAGAACCCAGTTTTAGCTTGTTGGTCGAATCCGGATTGTTGTAAGAGTTAAGGGGTTGAAAATGATCATGGTCTGCCACTAAGTAGGGCTGGTCTCCGTATACCGACTTCATAGGAGAATTGAGGTTTATAACTCATAGGGAATTGGGTGTTGGGTAACTGCGAAGAAAAAAATTGCTTTTGCCTAAAACTAACCCAGGGGTATTCCATTTCTTATTCGCTGTACCCCTCTGTGGTTTTTGCCTACATAGGTCATTTTTTCTGTTGCGTACTAGTTCTGATTCTTGCCGTTGATTTAATTTCAATTTTGCCGAGTTCACAGTTCTTTTGGGATTGTATGTAGGGGTTGTTAGCTTCTGGGTTTGAGCTATTGCTGATACATTTTTCACCCAAAGGTTCCAAATTACGTTTACCTGCTTCAGTTATGGATGTAAGTAACGAAGCAGATGTTGATTTTTTCAAAATTGGACCTACTTCAATTCTGGGTAGGACGATTGCTTTCAGAGTACTATTCTGCAAGTCTATGACACATTTTCGGTATCAACTCTCTCGTCTGTTATTGAGGTTCATGTACAGGCTCAGGCTCTATATAGGGCCAATTTTTTCATGGTTTCATCCACGAAATCCACAGGGAATATTGGCCATGGTCATGGCTATTGCGTTTATTTTAAAGCGGTTTACTAATGTGAAAGTGAAGGCAGAGATGGCTTATCGAAGGAAGTTCTGGAGGAATATGATGAGAACTGCACTGACATATGAGGAATGGGCTCATGCTGCCAAGATGCTGGAGAAAGAAACCCCCAGAATCAAAGAGGCAGATCTATATGATGAAGAACTTGTTAGGAACAAGCTCCAAGAGCTCCAGCATCGTCGTCATGATGGATCGTTGAGAGACATTATATTTTGCATGAGGGCAGATCTGATTAGGAATCTTGGTAACATGTGTAATTCAGAGCTGCACAAGGGTAGGCTTCAGGTTCCCAGACTTACGAAGGAGTACATTGATGAGGTTACCACACAGCTGAGGATGGTGTGTGATTCTGATTCAGAGGAGCTTTTGTTGGAAGAGAAGCTTGCTTTTATGCATGAAACAAGGCATGCTTTTGGTAGGACTGCTTTACTTCTGAGTGGCGGTGCTTCACTTGGATCTTTTCATGTGGGTGTCGTCAAGACACTTGTAGAGCATAAGCTTCTGCCTCGAATTGTTGCCGGTTCTAGTGTAGGATCAATTATGTGTGCCATCGTTGCCACTAGATCTTGGCCTGAGCTTCAGAGTTTCTTCGAGGATTCCTGGCATTCTTTGAAGTTCTTTGACCAGATAGGTGGAATTTTCACAGTCTGTAAGAGAATAATGACACGCGGAGCTGTACATGAGATTAGGCAGTTGCAGATGATGTTAAGGCACCTCACCAGTAATCTGACTTTTCAAGAAGCTTATGACATGACAGGACGTATTCTTGGTATTACAGTTTGCTCTCCAAGAAAACATGAGCCACCTCGTTGTCTTAACTACTTGACATCTCCTCATGTTGTTATATGGAGTGCCGTGACGGCTTCTTGTGCCTTTCCTGGTCTGTTTGAGGCTCAAGAACTGATGGCCAAAGATAGATCTGGAGAGCTTGTACCTTATCACCCGCCATTTCATCTTGGGCCAGAGAAAGGGTCAGTGACAGCACGTAGGTGGAGGGATGGAAGCTTGGAGAGTGATTTGCCCATGATGCAGCTCAAAGAGCTTTTTAATGTAAACCATTTTATTGTGAGTCAAGCAAATCCTCATATTGCTCCATTGCTAAGGCTGAAGGAGTTTGTCAGAGCTTATGGAGGCCGCTTTGCTGCCAAGGTATGTGTCTGCTGCTTGGCAATGTATGCTTCAACTATGATATGTCGTAAACTTTTGAAAGACCACTAATTAGGTTTCTGTTGGAGGTCAAAATCAATTCCAAAATCACAAATATCTTCAAAAACTCATTGCTACTGAAAGCACAGACAGTTCTAATCAACAAGCGATACATTCTTCAATTATGAGATTACTACGATGGATTGCATTTGTCACTCTTCATACTCACAATCAAATACAGGAGTCCTTTTACACTCTTGCTGCTGGGGGTTTTCAGTTACTTAGCTGTTCTTCTTTTCGGGTCTTCAGGGATTTATGCAAAACTTCTGCAGTAATAAAATCAAAGGATGTATTTCTGCCAATATTTCAAAAAAGAAGGTATCATAGTTGATTGTGGGAAGAGATGATAGGTTTAGCGTATATCTCATGGATAAGATGTTCAATTGCATAATATTATTCGATCGAGATCAGATTTACTTGCGATACAGAGTTAACTTCTGAATTTCATCACAGATAATCTCTGCGGATTTCATATCATCTTACAGTGGTGCCTATTGTCCGTAAAATAACCATCATGGTCAAAGATCCTCTGGCCATAGCAATTAGAATCGTAGGGTTTAGCAGAGTGGGTCTCTTTGGGCTGAAAATTGACTGAAAGAGGCTAAGTGCTTTTGCCGTCTCCACAACAGTTTTTTCATACAAAGGATGTCTTTATGCTACTTTCTGAATTTCCTCATCTTTTCTTCTTTTGGATGCATAATATGATATTTTCTGACACCTTTTTTGTCCTTGGGGTCCCTTAATGCTTCTTGGTCAAAGAAGCAAATGCCGTAAAGCTTGCGATATCTCATGCTGCTGTTTTCTACCCATATCATGACCTCTCATCTCATCTTTCATTATATGTGGAAATGAAAATAGCCCCATACATTTGCCTGATCTGATATTAGTTCTGATATTATTTTCACAGACTCACTTAATTGCTCCGGACAATATAAGCTTTTCAGTTTGAATCCTTCAATTATACATAGATCCGTTATCCTTGTACATAAATCAATAAAATGGATCTGTTTACAGCTTCTGCAATCTATCACTAGGTGCAACTTGTAAGCCATGTAGAGAAAGTTCCAAGAGAAATAATTTTGCCATTCGTGTGGAGAGATGGCAGTTGCGAATGATGCTGGTTGATTTATTTTGTTTGTGTCAAATAATTGGTATAGTTTGTATGTGGCATGTGTTCCAAAGCATTGTGTGATTGTATTTGGAATGAATGATAGATGCTTGGGCCTGACATGAATAATGACAACCTTAGTTGATGGAAAAAAATGAAGTAATAGAAGTACAAATCCACTCCTGCGATCATTATGCTATCAATTTATTGTGCAACTTTGACAATTTTGGTTTTTGTGAATTGTAAAACAATGTAGATTTTCATGGCATTGAGGATGGATGGCAGATGATTTCCTTCATCATACTTTCTGTCAGCTTGGTATATATGGTATCATGTCAAGTGGAACTAATGATCGCCGCATTGTATGTGCAGCTTGCTCAGTTGACTGAGATGGAAGTGAAGCACAGATGCAATCAGATATTGGAACTAGGCTTCCCCTTAGGAGGAATTGCGAAGTTGTTTGCACAGGAATGGGAGGGTGATGTCACTGTCGTGATGCCTGCAACACTTGCACAGGTACTGATGTCCCGTGCTACAAAGTCTTCACTTCATCTCTGTACAATATAGCAAGTTTAAGACAACTGTTTGTATTTACTATTTAGCTTTTAATCTTTGGTGCATGACGATTGAATCAAATTATAAAATGAATCGTTGTTTGACTCTTGAAATCAGAATTTGGAAATACTGTTGTTTTCTATGGCATATTATCTGTTTGCAGTTGCTTTTCCTAAGAGATCCAAAAAGTATAGAGATGGAAAACGGGTCATATGGGTCAGGGCGGGGCGGGCGGGTTGGTATGCAATCGGGTTGGGTTCAAGTCCGGGTATCTTTCGGATTCGAATATAATTTAAGTAACGGTGATTCATATTGTATCTATATTGGGTCTAGTTATTTTAGATCAAGAGAATATCTGGTCGGGTCCAGGTCTAATCTATCGGATTTCTTTGGGTTTGGGTTCGATTCAAATCTATAGTCTTGGGGTCAGATTAGATTTGAGGTAGGTGGATTCGAGTCTATAAACTTCATATCATATCAGGTTTGGGCCAGGTTAAATCAATTTAGAATTTGAATCAGGTCTATAAATATATTGTTATCAATTTATCCTTGTCAATTTATTATAATTAATAAATTAAATTTTTTGATTCATTATTATTGTTATGATTATTATAGTAATTTTTATCATAATATATGTAATAATATAACAGAATTTTATCATCATTATTATTATTATAGTTATTGTTATAGATATAATTATAAATATTATTATATAATAGTGATTGTTACAATAATTATAATTATCATATTAATTATAACGATTATGGTTATTATTATTATTGTTGCTATTATTATCATCTTTAGAAATCAAGCAATAAAATCACAGTCGTGATTGTGGTTGCGATCGAGGTGCTATGATATTGGAGTATTTCGAATGATATTTTATATGTCGCGGTTGTTGCGGCGTGATTTTTTTTTTCCCACAACAAATATTAGTAAATATCGGCAAATATCTTCCGATAACCAATATATTGCCGATAAATATGTAAAATTCTGAATTAGTTGATCCAAAATCCGATAAATATCAACCGATATTGCGTATCGGGACCGATATTGCGTATCGGGACCGATATTTAATTGTATGTAGAATTATAATAATAATTATTATTAGTAGAATGCAAATATAAATTTTACTATTGTTATTATAATAATGTATATTTACAATTATAATTTTTATGTTTATAATAATAACAATAATAAAAAAAAAATTGTGATCTAATCTGATTAATTTAGTCTAATTGTTTTTAGTATGATATTAAAATTATTTTATTTACAATTATAATTTTTTTGTTTATAATAATAATAATAATAGAATTTTATATGATTTAATCCGATTAATTTAGTCTAATTGATGTTAGTATGATATTAAAATAAAGCGAGGAGAATGTAGTCTTTTTAATTTTGTTTCATTAGATGTTATATGGGTTGTAGATTTTTGTTTATGTAAAATTTTGTTAATAAGATAGTTTATTGGTATTTATGTATCAATTTATATGTGATAAAATGTTACTTTTGTATATCTAATTCGACTTTAGTTTGAATCTAGTTTGAAATTATGTCTAGATATGGGTCTGATTCGGGTTGAGTGAATTTAGGTCGGATCATTATTGGGTTTCTATTCAGATATAGATCATATTCTTTTTGAGTTGGATTATTTCGATTTGGCTCATTTTGGATACGGGTCGAGTATAGCTAAATTTGTATTGGGTTCGAATTGATTCGGGTGGTTTTGAATTTTCGGGTTGAGATCGAGTTTAATTTTGCAGGTCTAAATCGAATTGTAGGTTAGATTATTCGGGTCGGTCGGATTGGGTTAGCCTTGCCAAGTCTAAAAGTAAGTATCTACTCCTTTGGAGATTTTTGAATGTTGCCCATGTTCTAGCAATAATTAGTTATTTTAAATTGCGTCTAAATTACCTCGGAGAAAGGAACTATTATCCTAAATGTATGGTGCCCTCTATTTTGCATGTAATACAAGTTGCTTTGACCTCATCTTCTTTAGGTATAGGGTCATTGCAATTTTTCATGAAAGGCCTTTGTGATGGATAACGTTGAAATACCTGCTGGAAAGAAGTTAGTAGTGAACTTATTTTTCTGGGATGCTAGTATGTTGTAGACAACTTAAGAATTTCTTAGGTGGTAGTGGTACTATTAGGCTCTGTATCTGAAACTGTGTATCACTGACAGTGAAAATGACTTTTTGTACTTTTCTATCCAAATACAGTACTCAAAAATAATACAAAACCCATCATATGTGGAGCTTCAAAAGGCAGCTAATCAGGGCAGAAGGTGCACTTGGGAGAAGCTTTCCGCTATAAAAGCCAATTGCGGGATCGAGCTTGCTCTGGATGAATGTGTTTCAATTCTTAACCACATGCGTAGGCTAAAAAGGAGTGCCGAGAGGGCGGCTGCTGCTGCTTCTCATAACAGCCTATCTGGTACTGTAAGATTCAATGCTTCAAGAAGGATTCCCTCGTGGAACTGCATTGCAAGAGAAAACTCAACAGGCTCACTGGAAGAAGAGCTTCTCTCAGACGTAGCATCATTTCAACAGGGAATCAATGGGCGAAGCCATCGGAATTACCGTAACATGCATGATGGAAGCGATAGTGAACCTGAAAGTGTCGATTTTCATTCATGGACGAGGGCAGGAGGCCCTCTGATGAGGTCTACGTCAGCTAATAAATTCATTGACTTTGTTCAAAGTTTGGACGTGGATTCCGAAATAAAGAAGACCGTAACGGGTCAAATTAATTCGGCTGTTATGCAAACAGTGAGCAGGGATCAATATAGTCAGCAGCAATCAAGAGTGACCACACCTGATAGGAACTCTGAGAGCACAGATTTCGATCAGAGGGATTTTAGTAGTAATAGAGGTGCAAGTAGTTCAAGTATTACAGTTGGTGAAGGTGATCTTTTGCAGCCTGAGAGAATACATAATGGGATTGTGTTTAATGTTGTGAAGAGGGAAGAGTTGACTGCATCGGGTGGTAGAATTATTGATTCAGAGATCTGTAGTAGCATTCTAAGTCCTGACGCTGAATGTGTGCAGTTGGAGTGCCCTGATCGGGAAATGGATGTTAGCTCAGCGTCGGAATGTGGTGATGGCGAGGTCGTTTCGGAAAACCACGTAAATGAAATACCTCCCCACAGTCGTGGCTCTCAAGACATGGACTACGACAACGTACCAGAAACTGCAGAGAGCTCGAGACCACATCATGAGGTCCTTTTTGAGTCCGGCCCTGGTGCTTACGGCGAATTCGCAACTTGAATTCAGGTCACAAGGGCAAGGGGAACACATTTCTGACCTGAGAACTCGGAAGCATCGTCACTCTGGTTTCTTCGTTTGTGTTTTTCCCCCCTCCTTACGCATGTAGACCATGGCATACGCAACTTATATTACTCGACATGCGACCTACATTACTGTGTATAATAATCATAGTATCTATTGCAGAAAAGGCCAATACGCAACTTATGAGCCCACTCCTGTCTTGTGGTGATGGAGTAAGTTCATTCTATAAGGGGATTTGTTCGTGACCACAACATGATACGTCACCATCGTTTATCGGGCGTTTGAAATCATCCACACCATCCGGCTTATTTCTACTCGGCATTTGCACTTGCATAATTCAACATGTTTTTTTCGTGTGTATGTTACATGAAGTAACCTTGGTCTTCTCTCCATGATCTCTTCATCTTTCTGTCTCAATTGTCATTATGACAAATTCTGAATCATTTGCTCATAGAACCATGGATTACGAGTGGCCGAGAATGGTCGTTGATAGAAAAATCATATAGTCAACTGGCGAGGGGCGATGGCCACTACCACATGGCGAATTGCAGGGTGGGAACTGAGTAGATTTATCAAAAGGATCAAAGCAGTGGATGTTGATAAGTCACCATCTGCTTTTAAAATTTATAATTTGGTATATAAAAAGTTCGATCTAGCACGTAGGATATTCAATCTTTGTTTTTTAAAATAATATTCGATTATTAGAATATTTAGTTTTTAATCGGATTATTCAATTCAAAGAAGTAGTTAATATTTTGTTACTCTTTTTCAAACATAATATAGTGATTTTGTAAAATAATTTTATATAATTTTTTTATTCTTATAATTTAAATAATAATAATGATATTTTAATATGGTTTTTAAATAAAATAAGATGTTCATATAAATATAGATATCCATATTTATTAATGTACAATCATTAGTTTTAAAAATTTCTTCAAAAAGTAATTAAAATTGAAATAATATTTTGGTACATATTAAATATATTAAATATGTGGTCTATATTCTGATCTATATTTGAATATCTAGTTTATGGAATGTGGAATGATATCTAATTCAACAAATATAGATATCCAATTATAAATTCTACCACACACAAAGGAGGAAAAGGAAGAAGAAAAAAGAGGGAGAAATCCAAATCATCATTCTCCATTACCTTTTGGATTTTCTTTGTATGTCCTATATTTTGCTCTCTCTTTCCTCCTCTTCACCAAAAGGCGTAATTCCCCACGCCCTCAGGGGCCCCCGCCAGCCGGCCCGACAGCCATCACGAGGGAGGTAAATCACGGTGACCCAGCGCCAGGTCGTGGCAGGTCCGGAAGCCAGAGCGCCCACAAGGAGCCACCCCCACAAACGGAGGGTTGAAACTCCCACACTGCAGCTTGTCCTCCGACGGGATCGAATCCGGTACCATCTTCACCTCATACCACGCCTGAAACCACTAGGCTATGCCCGTGCGGGCGCTCTCTCTTTCCTCCGGGATTGCGGGTGGTTGTCATGGGTTGTCATTTGACTAGGATAAATTTAGGTTAGCTTACATAAAGTTAGTGAATTTAGGTTAGAAAAATAAAGGTGAACATTTTAATATATTATTTAAATAGTTATTAGGGTAATCAAGATAAATATGTCAGAACGTTAATTGTTTGAAGGTGAACGGAGGCAAATAGTCAAGTTTGATAAATAAATTAGACTTGCAATTCAGATGTTAATATTTTTGGCAAATACAGTTAATAAAAACCTTAACCTTCAACCAAGGAGAGTAGGTCATTAGGCTCGGTAGTGTTGGGTGACTTGTGTCCATGTTTCTCTGCATTTTCCGTGTGGCTATTAAACTTCTCAAAGACAAAACAAACCGCGTGCGTCCATGTTTCTTTATAAGTAATTCTTATCACGGCCGGTCGGCCCGCTTTCCGGAAAGAGGGAAGGAAAGCTTTCTTTCCGTCTTTTTGGTCCCTACCCTTCTTCTTCTTCTTCTTTTATTTTATTTTTTTATGGTTCTATTGCCGTCCATAATAACACAACCATGGAAGTAAGACAATTGCATGTGCTGCTGCGAAAGTTGGTCCGTTGATAAGTGCTGAACAGCCAAGACGATGATGGTGTATTTTATTTTCTTTCTTTTTAGAGGAATGGAGGGGTTGGGGGGCCTTAGAAACTTGGACAAGTTAGGTCATGATAGTCATGTTAGTTTTGAAGTGGAATGTTTGCAATTGAATATCCTTTGATGCTGAGTAATTTAATACGCAGACGTATACTTCCCGAAATTCGTTGTAGTAGTTGGAAGAGTATGTTTGGGAGCCAAATTGTTTATTATTACTTGTATTAAAAACTAGACTAAAGAGTATCTAAGATAAATAGTTATCTTAAATTATTATTTTTAATAATCTATATATATATATATATATAAATCGAGTTGTCTAGCAGACAATATACATACAAATTTTTCCGCTTAAACTATATCCATTATTACTAATCATAAATTACTGCTGCCATATATTATTGTTAATTAATAAGATGGAATAATTAATATAACTATTTATTAATATAATACGACTATTCATCTCCAATGTGCATTAAATGTATATGACTATTCATTTGCTGCACATATGTCAAACAATTAATTTTATTAAAGTATTAACTATATATTTTCTAATCAAATATTTTCTTAATTAATTATCCAAAAATATGCAGAAAACTATTCATTTCCTTCGTATTAATTGAATTGTTAGACTATTCATCTCTTGCATATTAATACATAAATAATTAATACACGAAAGTGCATATTCATTTGCTTCAAATGCATATATCCATTAATATAATGCGACTATTTATCTCCTATGTGCAGTAAATGCATATAACTATTTATTTGTTGTACATATGTTGAATAACTAATTTTAATAAAGTATTAATCAAATATTTTCTAATCAAATAATAATAATAATAATTTTATTATTTATTATTATTAATATGACTATTATTATTAATATAACTATTAATATAATTAATACTAATATAATTATTTATATAAACTATTATCATAATTTATAATATAATAATGATAATTATTATTATGATAATAATGAATATTAATATAATTGATTATTACTATTATGAATATTATCATGATTAATAATATAATTATTATTAAAAAAACTAATAACAGAACGACAATATTGATTATTATATAAAAATAGAGTTGTTTGACAGACAATATACAGACAAATTTTTCTACCTAAACTATACCTATTATTACTAATCATATATTATCACTGTCATGTATTATTACTAATTAATAAGGTCAAATAAATGATGAAATACTCCTGCGTATTAATTGATTTGTCAAACTATTCATCTCCTACGCTGCATAACAACAAAATGATATCCATCTCCTGTGTATTAATTGAGATATTCATTTATTGCACATATGTCGAACAACACATATTAATCAAAAATTTTCTTAATTAATTATCTTAAAATATGTAGCCAACTATTCATCTCCTGCGTATTAATTGAGTTGTAAAACTACTGAATATATGAATGTAACTATTCATCTACTGCACATATGTTGAACAACACATATTAATTAAGTATTTTCTTAATTAATTACTTGAACATATACAGCCAACTATTTATCTCCTGCATATTAATTAAATTATTAAACTATTCATCTCTTATATAATAATATATAAATAATTAATACACCACCCGTGCATTGTACAGGAAAATGTAACTAGTTAGTGCTTGTTTGGTATGAGGGTAATAGGGATGAAAAAATTATCCCCATATTTTATATATCTTATATAATCTATTTAAAATTAAATATCTTTATTCTAATGAATACCCATTTTAGATCTTAATTTAATCTAAAATGGGTATTTCATAAAACATATTTTTATTATTATTAAATAATTAATATAAAAGATGTAAAATAGAGGGAAAAATTTTCCACCCCTATTATCCCCATACCAAACAAGCCCTTAATGTTAAATAAGGAGTTGATTGTTTGTTTTAACCCGTCTCTTTTATAAAGATTTCATAAATATAATAAGAATATTTTTTTTATCACAATTATGATAATTTATTACTAGCATATTTAAATACTCTATTTGTATAAAAAATTATTTTATAACTAATTTTTATAAAAAAAAAGTAATTTAAAAAAAATTAAACCTAAGTTTTATTTGTATGCCTACTTTTTATTATTATCTATGCATGAAATATTTTATTATTTTTTAATAACTTATGTGTAAGTGTAATTTTATAACTATTTTTATTAATTTTTAAAAAAAATTATAGATTAACGTAATCTACTTTTTTTTAATAAGGAGTGATTAATATTACAAGGCAAAATACATAATTACCTTACCAAATATAGTTAATTGAACTAGAATAATGGTAGTATGTACGACACGCATGCCCTATTCATTAAATCTATTCTGGTGGGCGAAGTGTTCAAACGTAGAATTTGTCGGCATGGTGATACTAGTAAACACTTACGTAAACCCTAGTTTGACCCCTCATTTTTGTCTCGAATATATATTTTTATAATATAAATATATATATATATATATAAGCCATCTGTAATTTAAAAAATTATTATTAATTCAAAATGTACATAAAGTCACACTGCATGTAACTCAATATCTAGAAGAAGCTCGCCGATCTGATAGGCTATCCGATCATTTGTTAATTACCCATTTCATTCGGGCCGATCACAAATCAATTACTACCATTTCTTAAGGTTTTCAAATCTACCCTTCTTTTGGATAAATTTAAAGTTATGCTTAATTTTTATGCACTTTATAAAAAAAATATTATCAAACAAATTAAATCATATTTTAAAAAAAGAATAAAAAACGAGTACATATTAATTTCGTATTTAAAACACCGTCGTCGTGTATTTTTAGAATAAAATTTAATCGTTAATTTTTTAAAATATATTATGTTATTAAGCTATAAAATATAATAATTATATTTATATTAAAAAAATAATTTATAACATAATTTTTACTAATATATGATAAAAAATATTAATAATTAAAATTTATCTTTAAAATACGGAGCCATATTATTATATTTTTTTTTATACAAATTAGGTGTTATTTTATCTCTTTAGAAAGAGTAATCAAACACGACCGTGGAACCTTACGGCAGTGACCACTGACCAGTGAGTCTAGTGACTAATAATTTAATATTCATATTTTGAAAAATACAACAACTACGTGTTTTTTGAACCTTGAACGCATCGACTTTGAAAATTGCAGGCGCACTCTATTTCCAGCCTTCTACAAATTGTTCATAAAATCGAGCTGTCATGTCATATCATTGTCCTAGCTTTTCCGGTGGATGAATAAGTTAAAACTAAAAATGCCGATTAAAAAGTATATATATGCTTCTAAGAAAATGGCATACATATCCGATTGGTTGCTACTTGACGAAGATGGCTAAAGACAAAGGCTGGGTAAGATATTTTTATTTGACCCAAAGTATACACCGTCTCGGTAAAACAAAATAAAATAAAAGGATCTAAATTACTATTTATTATTCTAAATATTACTAGTCCTTTCTTTTTAAGCCAATGATTAGTTATGTCCCCATTAAATATTACTGTGAGAGGGCACCTTGCAGGCTGTCTTTTACAGTGAGAGGGAAAAACTTTAATGACGACACATTAGTAACAACATATAGTCCCTTAATATATGTACCCTACTACTTCAAAATGTAAAATATAATCGGCGTAGAGAGCGTTAGGGGCATAAATGAGCTGAGCCAGTTTGGTATTCGACTCGTTAAAAGTTTGGTTCGATTCGTTTGTTTAGTTAAACGAGCTTAAAAGTGAGGCTCGGACTCGGCTCGGTTCATTTTTTGGCTTTGGCTCGTGAGTTTGGCTCGGCTCGTTTAACTAAACGAACCCAAACCTAGAGATATTTGGTTTGACTCGGGTCATTTACAACCCTAGATAGCGTATATGAAATAACAATAAAATCTTCTTTTTAAGCCTTGGTTTGAGAGAGCATCTTACTCTTCAATCATAATAGTTTTTCAATAATAATTTTTTAAAAGTTTATATAAAATTCATTTAATTTATTTTTTACATAAGGTAAAAAAAACACATAATAGATTCCATAGACAACACCTATAATTTAATCATACTATATCTTTTATTATAAGCATAATTATTATAGCTTATATAAAAACTCTAATATCATAATCTCAACCTCAATCGCTATGCTATATACTATACTTCATCAATTTTAGTGTAACACCTCCATTTTACTTCCGTAAATATTTTTTTTGAAAAATAATACAGAAACAAGCACAACAAGCGAGGAGTATTACTGCCACACAATATAAAACAGATTTCCCTTATCTATCTCGTGATGGGTGAAAGGAGAAAAACTTGTACAATAAAACATGAAAAAATAACTATTCCAAAATACTAAAACAAATCATCGCGGGTATAAACTTCAAAATAAAAGCTATAAAGTCAGCAAAAAAACTTGTGAAATCAATCTAAAATTTCAAAATCTCAACCAAACAATAAAAGTATAAATGATCATTTATAATACCGACTTAAATTTACAACATGCTTTCTTCAAAACAGAAAATATATAAAACAATTATAGAAGTTCTCGAGAGACAAAAACTCAGGTAGCCCTAACACTTAGCCTATGCTAATAATCATAATAAAACTCAAGCAATGATACATGCACATAGACATCTAACAAGCGTACTATTAGTACCATAACGTACTGAGTAAATAACCCAACTTATAGCAATAGCATATGCACATTTTATGTTTGATTGTGACATAGGAAAAATGAACTTCTTGATTAACATGCAATAATGAAAATACGCCAATGGTTTGCTCACATGGTACTATGTGCATGGAATATCATGCTATCATATCAAATTATGGAGAATAGAAGAAATTGCTATGCAGAAGAACAAGATAGACAAAAAAAATTTCCCATTACACTCTCATACAGAGATACATGACACACTACATTCATTTGCATACTAGTATACCACTATTCATTCTATTCACACCATTCACTTATTTCTATATAATTATTTCACTTTAGTTCACCGAATCAATCATTAATAAACTTCACCAAATGATATTATATCACATATTTTAATTCACATTCTTACCCATTTCCCTGTATATGATATCATAGTCCGCTCATTTCACTTATTCTACTTATTTTATTTATTTCACTTATCCATTTCCAAGATATAGTATTACTCACATCTAAGGCACCACAACCAAGGAACCCACAAAAATATGACAACTATAAATCTACGGTTATAACAAACACTATAACCTATAGCACTATGGTTATAATAAACACTGTAACCTATAGCTCTACAGTTATGACCAACACAACCACTCAACACACCCTAATATTTAAGTATTGATGCCATCTATAGGGCCTTTATGCCACCTATATAGTAGAAATAGGGGCATCATTGTAGTACTACCAACGTAACACATACAAAATCACATAAAAAACATCCATCGCATGACCCTACCTTAGAGGCCTTCTTGAGGCTACCCAAGGTGGACTATAAACAACCACTAGCTAATCTACCAATGATCATCAACACAATACACCTTAATCTCATTATTTCATTTATCACTTGAATCACTCCAAATGTATGCCCATAACCCTATATTCTATAAAACTTACAAAACTTGTGTTTTTAACCACAACCAAATATAATTAACACTATAGAATTCAACAAATGTGCATTCACACTAACAAACATGAACCCACACGAATAGATCATGGTACACTTAAGCATACACTCTTGTCTTTACATATTACTTATTCAATGCACACATAAATTATAAAATAAAATTATAAAGAATCATGATCCACATCTATGAGGAACTACATGATATTCCACCATAAGGTCAATACATCATAAGAATATCAAAATAGCTAAAAGGTTGAAACACACATTTTATGGTCATACTTGCTCATTTGACACCCAACTTAATATAATATCACATGTGTTTTAAACTCTTATAATGCACAATACCCTTTCTTGCTCAACATGAAACACACATATAACCCTTAGCATACTCATAACACAAAATACATGTTTCCTAAGCAAACCCTAACATGCTCCTATCTAAACCTCAATATAGAATAACACATATCATCATACAAGGGTCTATAAACTATAAGCTTAGGAGGTTTACCTAATTTTGAAGCTATCCTAATACAAGAAGAAGGTTATCCTAGCTTAGGAGCTCCACTAGAACGCCTTCCTATATTGTTGATGAAAAAATCAAATGATTAAGTTAGGAAAACTAATCAAAGAAGAAAATAATAGAAAATGAAAAAAAAAATCAAAACAGCCTACACCATTAGGGTTTACAATCCAAAAAGTCAAATCAGTCATTTTCAGAGAGTTGATCCTAAAATGATGAGTTAGGAGCACAATTTAATTAATTTTATATCAAAACTAATAATCAAAAAGTAAAAGAATGAAAGACCACTCAATTTCATAACTATTCCAAAAAATTAAGGTTTTTAAGCCCAAATTACAAATTTGGACAATTCAATTTAATTAACCAAACTTAAAATTGTTAAAATGCAATTAAGCTAATTTCTAATAATTTTATAAAAATCAATTTAAGAGGAAATAACTATAAAAATGACCAATTTCATAATTTTATTTTGAAAGCTAGGGTCTTAGACCCAAAAATATATTTCCGTCAAATTTTATTAATTTATTTAAATTAAAGGTTTGGAATTGTGATTAGAACTATTTTACAATGATAATTATCATGCAAAAATATGCCTAAACATGCTTAATCTATCATATTACACGTATACGCCATGTGTAATGAACCTACGACATTAAACATAGTATGACATGCTTTCGTACTCATAATATTGTAAATAATTTAACATTTTACATAATTTCATGCTAGCATTATTAGGAAAATAAATATGACATAACAAGACATAATTAATACAATAATTACAACTTAGCACCTTATAACACTAAATATGGTATCTTGTGATATTTAATATTTTATTAAGGCATATGGGTTACCTACTTTTAAATAAAAAACATAACTATAAGTAACTTAATATAAATTATTAGGATCCACTAATCTTCCTCCTTAATCTAGCATAAAACCAATAATTCATATATTATAATATAGCTCATATAATAGAAAAATATCATTGAAATAAATGGGAAAAAATGGAAATACACAACCTTAAACAAAATGGAAAAACTCACACTGCATGGGCTAGGAGCCATTAGTTACACATATAGCATAAGGGGTTTATGTACGAGGCTCATACTGCAGGGGTAGTTGTTGTTATAAGATGGCATTAAAGCTCGGGGAAAATGGATAGCAAGAGTGCCAATAGGGTAGAAAAAGGAGAAATGAGGAAGGAAGAAGAAGGCAAGGTTGAGGCTTAGTAGTGAGCAGGTGATGTTAGACGAAGGAAGTAGCGTGAAGGGATACATTGGACATGGCTACTGTGTGAGATGCTGGCAGAGTAAGGAGGGGGTTGTGTGAAGGATGCACACAACATGACAGGGGAGAGCGTGAGATGGTGACGATGCATGGGGTTAGGTGATGGAGGTGATGGTTTTGTGTGCAAGAGAGAGAAAGAAAGGAAGACGGGGTGATGGTTGTGGTTTCTAGCAATGATGAAGAGCCCACAGGAAGGCGGTGGTTATGGATCAATGGGAAAGGATGGTGATAGTAGTTGGTTGTTGGAGAAAATGGAAGGTGCTCAAGAGATGGATATGAAGGGGAAGGTAGTGATACGTAGGGAAAAATATCGAAAAACATGAGGAAGAGGAGAAGGGAAGAAGAATGATGAGGGGGGCTTGATTGAGCTAAAAAAAGGTTGAACGAAAACGATAAGGGGAAGAAGACTTATAAAGGTTGTTGCATGTAAAGTAGGGTTTTTGACAAACCAAGCCGACTCATGAGCTTTTTGGCCACAACTCGGTTCGGCTCACTTATTAAACGAGCTTTAAAATTATGCTCAAGCTCAGCTCAATTATTAAATAAGTCAAGCTTGAGAATAAAAAAATTTGGGCTCAAGCCCGTTTACAGTGAAAAATATCGTGAGCTCGACTCGTTTACCACTAAAGCTCGGGAGTTGACTCATTAAAAGTTCAGCTCGACTCGTTTATAAACAAGGCAAGCTCAAGCTTCATTTTTAGGCTCGTTTAGTAAATGAGCCGAGCCCAAGCCTACCCTGGCTTGGCTCGTTAACAACCCTAATGTAAAGGAGGATGAGTGTAAGGTTGGGTTAGTTGTATGAACAATAATGGGGATGGAAAGGGAGGTCACGTGAGGAGAGAAAATGGTAGGTGGCTTGGAGTGTTAGATTAGACTTGGTTCGTTTTAGTTTTATTTTGGCTAGGTTACGGTATCCGGTTAGAAAATCAAATTAGAAAAAATAATTAGTTAAAGGTGAGGGTTAAGAAAAAAGGAAAAGGGAAAATAAATTATGATAAATTATTTAAGAATATGTTTGGAATACAGATCAAGGTTTATGTTTTTATGTTTATATTTTGAATAAAAAGCTAAACACATAAAAAAATATTATAAAATTTTGGGATATTTTAGTAGTGGTGTGGTGTAACATTAGTGTAGTGGTGGGGTTGGAATTCTAAGGATAAGGAAGTAAGGGATAAGGAGTTAGGGTTTGGATGAGAGAGAGAAGAAGAAAGAAAAAGGTAGGGGTTGGTGCCAACTTTTTTAGTTTTTTTAAGTATAAATATATAGATATAGTAAAGGGTGATTTTATTTGAAATTCATTTAGCAAAAAACCATTGGCTAAATATCTATGGAAATTAAAGTTTCTTTTTATAAAAGTTTAAACAACTACTAACACATTTTAAAAAAAGTGCTTTGTAAATTGAAACAAAAAAAACAAAAGAAAAATAATTTGCTAAGGAAAATAAAATCTTAAATAAGTTGAGGAAACATTTAATTTAAAATTTTATAAATATCTTATCAACCTCGTGAAAATAAATAAATTTAAATACATAAGTATTTGTTATGGATAAATATTACTAAAATAATGTTACTACTTTAAATGGATTTTATAAATTAAAACAATTTATTTTCATTAACGAAATCCAAATCCAAAATAAAATCATAATCACATGACGAAATTATAATAAAAAATGAATTCAAAATATTAAAATCAAAACATGCTACAGAAACATAAATATATTTTGTAACAAAAATTGATTCACATATATTTAATAAGATCATATTCATAAACAAATTTATCTAGAATTATTTACAATAACAAAAGATTAAATAAATTTCAACATAAATTCAAAATTGTGAATAGAACCATACAATGAATATATCAAGAATCACAATTTAAAATAAAAATAACCAATTAAAATAAAATTAAAGGTTAAAACTCATAAATTAAAACCGATATGTATTAAAATAAGTTTTTCGAGAAGCGATGTGTTATATCTAAGGTGTGTGAATGTATATTATTGGATAAATTTCACATCAATATCCCAACGTTTAAGTTAATATTTATTAGATATCCTAGATTTCATTGATTTTTTTTATAAGTATTTGTATACTTTAATTTAATTTTACTTGAATAATTACATAGGTAATATGTACATGGTGGCACGACAAACCATGAGCATACCGATCGCCAACTCAACATTTTAGTTTTATAATTGTTTTAATTGATTAGGTTAATAAAAATTAAATAAATAAAATATTATGTTATTTGTGATATTATTCTCTAATTCATTCACTCTTACTCTGAGCTTTGTGCATATTTTGACACTATAGTCTATATTTAAAATTACTTATTAAAATTAGTTATTCATGATAACTATTTAATTTGAAAACCTTTTAGATAATTTTTTTTAAATAATTAATTATTATAAATAATTATTTTTAATAATTAACTCACAAATCGCAAAGTTTGTAGTAGAAGAGCTGCAATTTGAATCTAACATTGTCACTAAGCACTCCACTAATATGCATCAATGATCAATCCATTTTTTTTTTCTAAGACTCTGTTGATTATTTATCAAACCAACCTTAAAATCTTGAAAACTTAGTTGGAAGCTACATTGCAC
Organism: Tamarix chinensis; assembly: GCA_030549775.1. Lineage (NCBI taxonomy): Eukaryota > Viridiplantae > Streptophyta > Magnoliopsida > Caryophyllales > Tamaricaceae > Tamarix > Tamarix chinensis. Next base: position 69,020,357 of record CM060182.1, read on the forward strand.
GGAAATACCATCAACGTCGTTCTAGGTGATTCCGGGGATGAAAACGTTGCCAGAAACTATAAGATGCCCCTGGAAACACTAATACCACAATTTCAGATAAAATTTTAAGAAGAAAAAAAACTTTAGTTTCCAGGTCGATATGTAGAATATTTGACATGGATGAGCATGGCCACGGATAAGTGCTTGTTGCAGTCTTTGATTATATAACAACATTGTTGCTTTTACTTTGAATATAGTTGCATGCAGCTGCTTCTGCGTTGAAGTTGGAGCTAGCCCCAATAATTTCATCTGCTGATTAATTATTGATAATAAGTTCTGTTGGGTGTATAGTATAGAAATATAGTAGAATACCGAAATAATTTATCCGAGCCCACCGAATTCACGATGTGTCCTTTAGATGATTTTGCTCCCTCACACGGTGCTCAAGGTTGTGAACAATCGTCTTCCAGGATAGAACGAATTTTCGTTCCTATCAGATGCAGCACTTTAATCTAATAGGATTCTAGCGAACGCAACATTATGCTTTGTAACACCCCCAAAATTTACTCCATTTTTTTAAAGCCATATTTAAAACTTAAAACCGTAAATTTTGGGAATGTTACCGCCACACTTAATACTAGACCGATTCACTTCTACCGATCTAGCATTAAATGCTAAGGCTAAGAAAAATAACTCGAGACATTAATAGATAAACCAACTTCATAATTACGGAGATCAAATTCGGGCAAGTCTTTACACAAACCCAAAGTACGAGGTTTAGTTTATCGAGAAAGGAGATAACCATAATAATAAAATTGTTCCAAAGTATTATTCATAAATAAGAGAAATGGTAGTAAAAATCTCAAGGAGAGCCAGCCACGTTGCTACGGGAACTGATCCCGCCCCATCATCTCTCGATCCCCTCTGATGTCCCATGAACATCGATATCATCATAAAAGCCATCTCCTACCTGCAGGAAATCAGATGGGCCTTCTACTCTTTGGAATGAGCAGCTCCCATGAAACGGGTGATCAGTACGCTACGTACTGAGTAAGGTAACCGAATAATAAGGCCGACACATTTACACATCGAATCATGCAAGATAATAATCAGCATCAAATTTCAAACTACACATGTGATACATCAAAGCATATAATGAAATCCATAGCATAATATCAACAAGTCCACATATCAGGTCCAAAAAGATCTGGATTAATGGTTTAATCTTTCTTTCATCGTAAGTCGATACACGTCATACCATTTTATCAATCCATGCGAGTACAGGAACACCCCACTATTATAGCCGGTGGGCCGGTCACACATAGAGCATCATGCCCTAACCACTATTATTATCGATGGATCGGTCACACATAGGGTACAACCCTAACCACTATTCCTGACCGGTGGATCGGTCTGGTTCCTGCTCGCATGGTGTTCCACTGTAAGTAATTAGTATCTTTTAAGAGCTTTAACGATTTTGGTTTGTGTTTATTGAGCTCGAGTCACCCCACTATTATTACCGATTGGCCGGTCACACATAGGACCTCATGTCCTAACCACTATTATAACCGGTGGATCGGTCGCACATAGGACTACGCGTCCTAACCACTATTCCTAACCGGTGGATCGGTTTGGACTCGGCTCAATAATCTTCCACTTTAAAATATTAGTGTCTTAAATATTTTATTCATAAATATTTGTCATGCACATACATTTTCCCAGACATGCATGACTAACTCCATGCAAACCCTAACTCCATGTAAACCACACCTCCATGTAACCCTAGCTCCCATGCAAAACTAACTCCACGTAAACTACACTTACATGCGAACCCTAGCTCCCATGCGAACCCTAACTCCACGTAATCCATGACTCCATGCAACCCTAATTCATATGCCAACCCTAACTCACAATCCTCAACTCAACATAGATCGCATTCCCATACTAACCCTAATTCACATGCAAGCCCTAATTCACATACAAACCCCAACTCCACGTAGACATACTTCCATGCAAACCATAATACCATACCATATCACACAAAACCAATACCCATACCATATCATACAAAACCAATACCCATACCCTATCAAGAAAAGCCATAACACCATACCCCCTTTATGTAAAACCCTAACACCATGCCATTTCATGCAAAACCCTATCGCCACATTGTTACACTACCCATCATTATTTTACAACCCTAACATGCATGTCTTAAGGCCACATCGCATATCATCACTTACAAATAAAACACATCCCATATAACAACCCAAGATCATATATGAACTCCACATCATATCATATACAACATAATTAATGATGATAACATAGAATACATGGCATATGCAGCACATAATGCATATAGACATACAATGGCCTTAGTAAACCCTTACCTAAAACGTCACCGGTCTCGGAGCACGCTCCTATATCACTTGAGGGCTTTGGTTGGACTCACCTACTATGGGAAAAATACTAGGATTAGGTTTTCTCTTAAGAATGTTATTATTTCTAACTTACCCCAAGACCTTGTTTTTAATTAAAAATTATTATATTAGAATTGACTCTACAAAATACTAGTAGAATATTAATAATAAAACTCATGCAGTTCAAAATAAAAAGGTGATATAAGGGTTTCTACCCTCCACCAAAATAATATTAGCAAAGATAATAATAATAATAATAATAATAATAATAATAATAACAACAACAACAACAACAACAACAACAACAACAAAATATTATAACTAAAGATAATATTAAAAATAATAATACTAATAAAAATAATAATATACATATATAAGCTTTAAATTTAAAGTGGGGTTTCGACCCTACTTATAACTAATGACCTACTATTTATTAATATTAATAATAAAACTAATAACATATATAATAATATTGAAATAATAAAGATAATGATAATATTATTATTAATGGTTATGAGAACAATAGAAATAATAATACTAAAATACATAAGTGCAAATGTTAATGTAAAATTACGACTTAGGATTTTCCAGAATAAATAAATAAAATGTTAATAATAATTATTCTAATAATTATAATATTAATAATAAGAAGAAGAATGTTAATAATCATATAATAATTCAATTAATAACCTAAAATTCGAAACTAACAATAAAATTATTTTATTACCATTCTCCAACCTGCAAGTACAATTCAGCATAAATTTTATATCAAATAATAATAATATTAATAGCAAGAAAATAATTATTATATTCGAATAGTTACTAATAAATAAAATAGAAATGGAATAATTTACAATAAATAGTAAATAATGACTAAGGAGGTCTAGGGTTTCACCTTGAGTCAGCAGGAATGGGCGGCACCGACGGTGGTTCACGGCGGTGGCCGAAAAAATGATCTAAGAAGGAAAAAGATGAAGAACAAGAGAGAAGGAGCAGGGGAAAAATTAAAATAAGGTTATGGTTCGGTGGAGGAGGATTAGAGGGAGTTTTTGGGTGGTTCAGAGGACGGTAAAAGTGGCGGAAACGGCGGCAGACGACGACTTAAGGGTTTCGGGGTGAAAATTCTGCCGAGATGAGCAACAAACTTGGCACGACTATGGAGGCCCGTGCAAGAAGAATTTAAGGTTAAAAATGGTTTAGTTAACTAGAGAAAATTTCAGGGAAGAAAATGGAATGCTGCGGTGGCGTGTAGGTTGACTATCAGCAGCAGGGGAAGCGTCTGAAGTCATGGTGGCGGCCAACCCTTGCTTCGGGTTTTCGGGGGAGAAAAACTCCAAAAACTCCTACAACTAGGCTATTTATAGATGGTAGATGGGATAATAGGGTGTTGAAGCTCGATAGGGAGGTATTAAGTGCAAGAATTTCAGTGGCCAGTGGCAGTAATTGATTGGCCACTGTTTGGGTTGCTTCGAAATTTCGCGAGGATGGGGAGAAGAAACGGGCGAGATTTAACATCCAATAATTATGCAAATTTATTTCTGGAGTTAAGAGGAAGACAATGAGGCAAGAAACGGCCGGTATTAATCACCGCAGCCGGAGAGGCCATTGATGGGGTCGAAGGTTTCATCGCAGCGACGGGGAAAGACAGAGGGAGAAGGAAGAAGAAAGATGGTGGGCCGGTCGGCCGAGGAAGGAAAAGAAAAGGGGAGAACCGGGTGGTTCGTGAGCCGGTTAAGCCCTCACTTAACGAGACGCAACGCCTCAACATAAAATCGACCAAAACGCCGCGTCTGGGCGCACGTAGGAAGAAGGCCAGCGACACTGGGCCCGGGAGAAGAAAGGAAGAAAAAGGAAAGAGGATTGGGCCGCGCTAGGCCCATTAGGTGAAAGAAGGAGGAAGAAAGAAAAGAAAGAAAAGGAGAAAAGAAAAAGAAAGAGGAAAAAGGGAAAAGGAAGAAAATAAGGTTTTGGGTTTAAATAAATAAATTAGAATATTTTGGGTATTTAATATAAAATATTTCTTTAACAAAAATATTAAATTCCCTTTTTAGGCTAGTTTAAAGTTTTTTTTAAATATTCTTCCTAAATTCTTTTTTTTTAATTAGCAAAACACTCTAATTTTCTTCAATTAAATTATTTATAAAATTAATATTAATTTCAAACTATTTTCTCCTTCTTATTTTAAATAATATAATTTATTTAATTAATTCCCATATTAAAATCCTTGATTAGTTAAAATATCCAAATTCTCTCCTAATAAAAATAGTTATAAATTTCTTCTTGATTTATCCTAATTAATTTCCTTTTATTTTAATAAAATAATTTATTTAATTACTTTTTATAATAAAACCTCATTTAAATATAATATTTAAAATTAGAAAATTTCGGGGCATTTTATGCTTGTACTCAACTAGGAATATAGGAAACGAAAAAGTAGACAGAGAGAAAAGAGAGAGAACTATTGAAATTTCCGGAAAATCTGAATTTCCGAAAAAAAAAATCGGTTGATGGTGGAGGCTATTTATAGAGTTAACGAAGTCCCTTTGAAAAGGCACTAAGTCAAAAATCATGACTTTTCAAGTTAATTCAAATAAAAGGACACTAAGTCAACAATCATGACTTTTCAAATTAATTCAAATGAAAAGACACCAAGTCAACAATTATGACTTTTCAAATTAATTCAAATGAAAGGACACCAAGTCAACAATCACGACTTTTCAAATTAATTCAAATGAAAAGACACCAAGTCAACAATCACCCTCTTATATATATATATATATATTATAATCTATTTAACAATCCTCCACTAGATTGTAATATATGACGAGCATGAACAAATTATGCTTAAATTAGTATCTCTCATATTACCCTACCACAAAGTAATAATATCTCTTCGCGGAATGCGTTCATTCCCTGTATGAAAGATAAAATTAACTTTCATTCCATAATTAAACTAACTGAGCACAAGTGAAGAAAACTGCATCTGGATAAGTAGTTTGAGACTTTGAACTTTCCATAGTGAATTTCTATTGGGTTTATTGGCCAATCAGTGGACAGGTCTGCCTTGAACAGTCAACCGTCTAGTGTAAACCGAGACAATAAAAAAATACACAGCTTCCTTCAAGCATAGTTGGTTCTCACGTTTTTTTTCGTTTCAGCCATGAACACCTCTTGGTTCTGTGAGTGTGTTAGAGAATTCAGCCTTCGAAATTCTCACAGAAGCGGCCCCTTCCCACTCACATAGGTGATCTCCTAATTATTATATCCTTTAGATATTTTACTTAAACATATTAAGTTATAGAGATCATTAAAAGCATATCTTAACCTTATCCTTTCTTTGCACTGTTTCATCATAGGAATGGGTAGATAAAACTTAGATTCCTCAGTGCAACACCGAGTCATACATAGTTCAGTTTTTCCATTGAACCTAGATCTTGGGATCTTCGGTCAACTAGGTTGGGTTGCCACCATGACGACTCTATATATCCATAGGCTTTAGGCCCATTCCCATTGATGAACTTTCTACTTGCTTTCTAGTTAATGCCTTTGTAAGCGGATCCACAATATTATCCTTTGACCTCACATAATCAATTGAGATAATTCCACTAAAAAGCAACCTTTTAATGGTATTATGTCTACGACGAATATGTCTAGACTTACCATTATACATCTTACTCCGTGCCCTACCAATTGCAGACTGGCTATCACAATGGATACGTATGGGTGGCACAAGTTTTTCCCATCATGGGATATCTTCTAGGAAGTCTCTAAGCCCTTCAGCTTCTTCCCCAGCTTTATCTAAAGCAATAAATTCAGACTCTATCGTTGACCTCGTGATACATGTTTGTTTAGATGATTTCCAAGATATTGCACCAATTCCAAGAGTGAACACATATCCACTAGTAGACTTAGAGTTCCTGGAATCCGATATCCAATTCGCATCGGTGTAGCTTTCTACCACTACTGGATATCTCTTGTAGTGTAATCCAAAGTTTTTGGTGTGCTTTAGATATCCTAGAACTCAAATGATCGCTTTCCAATGTTCCCTATTAGGGTTACTGGTATAACGACTAAGCCTGTTAACTGCATTAGCAATATTCGGTCGCGTGCAGTTCATGAGAAACATGATACTGCCTATTATACGTGAATATTCTAATTGTAAAAAACTAGCACCCGTATTTTTCATCAAATGAATATTCACCTCCAATGGTGTCTTATCTGGGTTAATATTGTACTCCTTGAATCGATCAAGTTTTTTTCAACATAATGAGATTGAGACAATATTAATCCATCAGATGTTCTAGAAATCTTAATTCCTAATATAACATCTGCAAGACCCATGTCTTTCATATCAAAACTTCTGGTGAGCATCCATTTGGTAGAGTTAATAATATCATTATTATTACCCATTATGAGCATATCATCTACATATAGACACACTATAACGTAGCCTTTATGAGTGTCTTTGAAATAAACACATTTGTCAGCCTCATTTATCCTGAATCCATTTGACAACATTACACTGTCAAATTTCTCATGCCATTGCTTAGGTGCCTGTTTTAATCCATAGAGTGATTTAATAAGCCGACAAACCTTTTTCTCTTGAGCGGGAGCAATGAACCCTGCCTTGTATTTGTCAATTGAACCATCATCCTTTAATTTCTTCTTAAAGATCCACTTACATCCTAGGGGTTTATTCCCAGGAGGCAAGTCCACTACTTCCCACGTGTGATTTTACATGACGGATTCAATTTCACTATTTATTGCTTCTTTCCAATAAGTAGATTTAGGATAGGATATAGCTTCTTTAAATGTTTGAGGCTCATTTTCTAACAAATATGTTAGATAATTAAGTCCAAATGATTTAGAGATTCTAGCTCTCTTACTTCGTCTAGGTTCATCTGAGTTCACTTCTTTATTCCCATCACCAATAGACTCTCTTAGCCTCTTCAGTGAAACTGATTCATTATTCATTTTGTAGGGAAAAATATTTTCAAAGAATATAGCATCCCTTGATTCTATAATAGTGTTGGCATCAATATTAGGAACCTCTGATTTGTGGACAAGGAAAAGATATGCACTACTGTTATGTGCATAACCAATGAATACACAATCAATGGTTTTCGGTCCTAACTTAGTCCTCTTAGGTTTGGGAATTGCTACTTTTTTTAAGCACCCCCGCACCTTTAAGTATTTATAGTTAGGCTTGTGACCTTTCCATAACTCATATGTAATATTGTGGGTTTTCTTATGAGGCATCTTATTGAGAATATAATTTGCAGTTAATAAGGCTTCCCCCCACAAGTTTTGCGGTAAACCAGAACTAATCAACATGGCATTCATCATGTCCTTCAAAGTTCTATTCTTGCGTTTTGCAATTCCATTAGATTGAGGCGTATAAGGAGCAGTAGTTTGGTGAATAATACCATTTTCTAAACAAACTTGTTCAAAAGGGTATTCGTATTCACCTCCTCTATCGCTTCTTATAGTCTTAATCTTTCTACCAAGTTGATTCTCAACTTCTGCTTTGAAGTGTTTAAACATACCAATTGCTTCATCTTTGCTTTGTAGCAAATACACATATTAATAACGGGTGCTATCATCTATGAAAGTAATAAAATACTTTTTACCACCTCTAGTTTGCACAAATTTTAAATCACACACATCGGTGTGAATTAAATCTAGAGGTTATGTGTTCCTTTCAATAGAATGAAAGAGTTTCCTTGCCATCTTGGCCTCAACACATATTTCACATTTATGATTAGGATTAAACTCACATTTAGGCAAAAACTGTAAATTAATTAACCTTCGAATGGTATCATAACTAACATGTCCTAATCGTTCGTGCCAAATATTAAATGACTCAGGTATATAAGAAGAAGAAACACTCTTATTATTATTAACTTTGGGTACAATAGTCATTACATTCATCTTAAAGAGCCCATCACTGAGATAGCCCTTTCCTACAAACATCTCATTCTTAATAAGTATAAATTGATCGGATACAAAGATCAACTTAAAACCATTCCTACTTAGTAGGGATCCTGAAACTAAATTCTTCCGGATATCTGGTACATGGAGCACATCATTCAAAGTAAGGTTTTTTCCACTTGTCAACTTCAGTATCACCTTTCCACGATCGATGACCTTAGAAGATGAAGCATTTCCCATGAAGAGTTGTTCTTCATCATCTTCTATAGGTTGATACTCATAAAACATCCACTTGTTACCACATATGTGACGAGTGGCTTTGGTGTCTACCCACCATTCCTTAGCATTGCCTATAAGGTTGCATTGTGACACTACTGCGGATAGATTGATAACATCAAGATCTTCAGATAACTTGTCTATCTCTGTGACATTCGCTTGAGCATTGTTTTTCTTAGACTTTTTCGGATTGCGACAATCCTTTGCACGGTGCCCTTGCTTGCCACATTCATAGCACTTTCTCTTGAATTTCTTGGAGACATTAGATCCTATATTATAACTATCTCCATTGTGCTTCCTTTTATTGCTCTTCTTTGATCCGTTTTCCACCACATTGGCTCTTGATGCCATTAGATTTGAGCCTCCAGACTTGCGGTTGTCTTCCTCAATTCTTAGACGGACTATGAGATCCTCAAGTTTCATTTCCTTACGCTTATGCTTGAGGTAGTTCTTAAAATCTTTCCAATATGGGGGTAATTTTTCAATTACCGTTGCTACCTGAAAGGATTCACTCAGGGACATACCCTCGACATGAATGTCATGAATAATAACCTGAATCTCTTCCACTTGGGATATTACCGACTTGTTATCCACCATTTTATAATCAAGAAAACGACCAACAATAAATTTTTTTATTCCGGCGTCCTCTGTCTTATACTTGGTATCTAAAGAATCCCACAGTTCCTTTGCATTGTTAGTACCAGAATACACGTTATATAATGTGCCATCCAAACCATTTAGAATGTAATTCTTCCAAAGAAAGTCGGAATGATTCCATGCATCTATTGCAGCCACTTTGACTACATCAGTCTCTTTTTCATCAACCTTTGGAGGACTTTCATTGAGGTACTTTGCCAAATTTAATGTAGTCAGATAGAAAAGCATCTTCTGTTGCCAACGCTTAAAATCCAACCCATCGAACTTTGGTGGCTTTTCACCAACACTCACAGGATTTGTGGAACTTGCAACAATGTTTGCAGATGAAGCCATTTCTGTTACAAAAACAGAAGTTCGACAAATAACAAAGGAGTAGAAGAAAACTAGTATAATTATTTATCAAATAAACACCACTTTCTATACTATAACAAATAAAGGAAATATAAAATAAATAAATAAATAAATAAATAAAATCGTCTTAAGATTGTTGGGTGTATAGTATAGAAATATAGTAGAATACTGAAATAATTTATCCGAGCCCACCGAATTCACGATATGTCCTTAAGACGATTTTGCTCCCTCATACGGTACTCAAGGTTGTGAACAATCGTCTTCCAGGATAGAACGGATTTTCGTTCCTATCAGATGCAACACTTTAATCTAATAGGATTCCAGTGAACGCAACGTTATGCTTGTACTCAACTAGGAATATAGGAATCGAAAAAGTAGAGAGAGAGATAAGAGAGAGAACTATTGGAATTTTCAAAAAATCTGAATTTCCGAAAAAAAAATTCTGGTTGATGGTGGGGGCTATTTATAGAGTTAATGAAGTCCCTTTGAAAATACACTAAGTCAACAATCATGACTTTTCAAATTAATTCAAATGAAAAGACACCAAGTCAACAATTATGACTTTTCAAATTAATTCAAATGAAAAGATACTAAGTCAACAATCATGACTTTTCAAATTAATTCAAATGAAAAGACACAAAGTCAATAATCACCCTCTCATATATATATATAACAAGTTCTTAACAAGAGAGTGGAGGGGGAGAATTTGATAGGCGAGAGAAGTGTGAGAAGCAAACTTGAGAATTGAGGACAAGGGTGAGCGGGTAATATGTGGCATGAATGTGTTCGGGAGAGGTACGTAGGTTTTCGTTTCATTTGATGATACTGGTTTTATTTTGGGTAGCATTGACAAGAGGCTTATCAAATGTATTATGAGGGATAGTACAATAGTTAAAATTAAGATTTTTTTTGATATGTTTAAGATTAAATATAGTAAATACACACACTATAAATTAGATTGTTAAATTAGGAATACATATGTATTATGTTTCCTATTTTTTTTTAAATTATTGTTTCTTTTTTTTTTATCTCGTCCTCGACCTCGTCCTCGTATAATACTTACTAAAAGTCTTTACAAAAGGTTGAACAAAATATATTATATGGAATACATTAAAAAAATATTACCATGTTTATGTGTTTTAAACTTTGTCCTTAATATAAATAAGAATGTATAAAATTAAATATTTATATATTTATGATTTTATATTCACTTTGTATCTCTTAGATCTGTTCAAATATCTAAAAATAAATAAATGGGATAGAGTATGTCTATAATATATATTTGATTCTACTAATATTCATAGTTAAATGTATATATTTAAAAAATATTAGAATATAATATGATACATCAAAATTACAGTGTAATATATATGCAATAATATGATGTAATATACTTTTATATATCTTAGTATAGTATACTAATATTTTTTAATTACAGTATAATATACTTCAAACATATTATAATATAATAAAAATTAGATATTACACCAATTTTAGATAATTTACTGCAATCAGATACATTATCCGATCACGATTCAATTGAATATTATCTGATTAAATTTCCAAATAGGGATTTTCCAATCTTGAATTCTACCATCTTAAGCACAAAGTCTTTGGCCCTTAGATCCTCCCGAAGACTGGCGCAAAAAACAATTTTTTGCACCTTTTGAGAAGCTTAAAAAGCCACAACAACGGCCATGTCTACTGTCTAGGTACAAAAATAGGAGCAAGAACGGAAGCGTTGCACCGAGATCGGGAACACGAAAAACGTAAAGATATTATTTTTTATAAATTTAAAAAATGATGACGGAAGAAAATATATATATATATATATATATATAAACATTAAACCTATTAAAATTAAAAAAAATCTAAAAGTATTATCTATATTAGTTGATTTTAATCATTAATATTTTTCTAATAAAAATTTCGATGTCGAAAAATTTTTGAAAGGAGAAAAAGTTTTCTAGACGATGATGGCACAAAAGTACCGTTTCCATGCATCTCAAGAAGACATTGAGACTTTGAAAAAAAAAGCAATTAAGTAATTAATTATTTTACTTAAATATTTAATATTGAAATAATAGGAAAATTATTGAGAATAAAATTGATTTTGTAATTCATTCAAATGATTAAAAAAATTAATGTGTGTAAAATATTAAATAAAATAATCTATAAATTTATAACTTCTCATTTTATTAAAATAAAAAAATCTTCTTTTTTACTATAACAACAAAGATTAGTATTTAATGAATAATATAATTAATTAGGTAAATAGCTTAGTTGGCTGTAGTGGGGTAATGATTTGATGACATAAATATATTTTATCTTATAATTGAAGTTAAAATGCTTTAAAGTTTAACTTTTTGAAACTTTTTTCACCATTTTTGCGAAAACTTAAACCATGAAACTTGTTGCAAGTCTAGTACCTCACAACAGGTACTAAAGTACCTTTATTTATTTATTTTTCTAATTAATTTATTTTTATCTTATTTTATAAAAATATACCATAATATTTGTAAAAATTTGCATTATAAATAGATATCTATATTAATATATTTTGGTAAAAAAATTGGTAAAAAATTAATATATTAATGACAAAAGATTAATTTTAAATAGAATAATGATAAAAAAATATCTCACTGGTAAAAAAATAGTTTTAAGTAGAAAAATAGGAAAATATCAATTTATTAGTGAAAAATTAGCATATTAGTAGTGAAATATTAATTTTAAGTAATAGAATATAAAAATATTAACTCCTTGGTAAAAAAATCAACACATAAGTGACAAAATATCAATACATTAAGCGTGAAAAAGCAGTATAGTAGTAGTAAAAAATTAGTATATTAGTAATAAAATATTATTTTTAAGTAGAATAATATTGAAATATCAATACATTAATAATGAATAATTTGTTCGCTGGTAAAAAGTCAATATATTAGTTGTGAATGATAAATAGAATAATAATGAAAGATTAACTCGTTTGTAATAAATTAGTTTAGTGATGATGAAAGATTAGTTAAATAGTTCTAAAAGATACTTAAATGTATGATGAAATATAAATAGATATGTAGTGTGCCAAAAGTTCGATACATTAATGATTAAAGATTAATTTGTTTGTGAAAAAAAAAGTAGTGGTCTACAGTTAATATAATGATGAAAGATTATTTTTAGGTAGAATAATGATAAAATATCAACTCGTGGGTGAAAAATTAGTATGGAAAATTAGCATAGTAGTAGTTAAATGTTCATATATTAGTGCTAGGGAGGAAGTTAGGAATATAATTTAATGGAGTCGTGTTACATTTATATGTGTACATATAAACTATCAGTATTAGTAAAAAAATACTATTAATAACACCGAAGAATGTATATATTTGTCATACATTTTTAAATTAATATTAATTTTTAAAATATATAAATTTTTATACATAACCCTAAGGAATATAATTAACAAAATTATATATTTGGTATTAAGCATAATAATAATAATAATAATAATAATAATAATAATATATTATTGTCACCAATGAAATTTATTTTTTATTTTTAAATTAGCAATGATAATCATATTATTAATGGAGAAAAATTAAATTACAATTTTATTATACTAATTAGTGTATATATATAAACCACAAGAAAAAAAACGAATAAAGTGTACGACACACCCTTAAAATCTGGATATAAAAATGACAGGAAAAAAACTTACATATTATACTAATAAAATATAAAGAAGAATTTTATAATATATTTAATTATTAATATCATGTATCAGTAATCCAATAACATATATTAAATAAAAATTAAATAGAGAAAAATTTGCACAATATAATAGTAAAATAAAAGGAGAATATAAACCTACAAACCAATTGATTGGTAATGAAAAATATTTAAATGAACCCGAGTCAAAAATAGGTCAGAATAACAAGATAAAAAAAATACGAACAAGACATACAAAATTAAGTGGTTATAATATATATAGAATTATTATTTTTAAATATAATAATAATAAGAGATTAATTAATTGATAAAAAATCAGTTTAATAATGATAAAACTATTTATATATATATATATATGTATATATAAATTAAAAGTATATAAATATAGATATTAATTTATAGATAAAAAATTTAATAATATTTAGATATAATTTTTTTACTTTTCTAATAATCCTAAAAAAAATATATATATATATATATATTTAAAAATAATAATATCTTATTAATGTCAACAATCTACACCTATTTTTAATGTGCAATTTGGTCTGTGCAGTAGCTCTTATAATAAATTAATAAGTAAAGAAAAGAACATCGCGGTCATGCCACTTTCAAATTACCATTATCACCCATACACAGTCATGAATCATGATAACTGCAGGCACACGCAACACACGATAGCTGCCCAAGTAACTCTCGCTGTCGCTAGTAGCTCGGCGCGCAATAATTGTATAGGAAGCGACGGTAGTAATAACTAATAAGCCGTAAAAATATAAATACCCTTTTCATTCACTACTGGTGCTTCACAATCACAGCTAGGAAGCTTCGTGGAAGGTGACCCCCGACCTCGGCATGGCACTTCTTAACCTCCCTCCCGCACTCCTTTCTTCTTCCCAAACCCAGACTTTCTCCCATCATCAACCTCGCCAATCTTGTCCTCCTCTTCATCTACATTTTTTCTTCTTTAGCCTAATTCCACCATGAAATTCATCCAATCAATCAACCCGAAACAACTGTTCAACTCCAAGTCCAAAAAATCCCGTTCAGTCTCCAAATCAGATCCCCCATCCTTCAGTACCACGGTCTCAAACGCCTCCGCATCCTCTTCCTCTTCCTCCGACTCTAACCACCACAAACCACATCACCGTTCCTCAACTCCTACCTCCGTCCTCCAAAAATCCCGCTCACAAGAACTCGCCCGCTTCGTATCCAGCGAATTTTCCGACACATCCAACAACACTACCAGCAGCAGCCATAACAGTACCAATCCTTCCGACGTGTACTTAGAGTTAGTCCAAGCTTTCAAAATAATCGACCGCGACGGCGATGGAAAGATAACTCGGGAAGAACTCTCGGCGATCCTGACTCAAATCGGTCCTGAACCACCAACGGAGGAAGAAATCACGGTGATGATTAAGGAAATTGACGCAGACAACGATGGGTTTATTACGCTGGAGGAGTTTGAAGCGATAAGCTCGGCTTTTGGACCGGCTTCAGATATGGAAGAGTTGAAGGCGGTGTTTCATGTGTTCGATGCTGATCGTGATGGGAAGATAACGGCGGAGGAATTGCTCAAGGTGCTCAAATCTATTGGCGATAGTAAGTGCACGTTAGAGGAGTGTAAGAAGATGATTGAGGGTGTAGATAAGAATGGCGATGGGATTGTGTGTTTTGAAGATTTTAGTCGCATGATGGATTTGCAGAGATGTTGATCAGTATCTAGTAGCTAGATCATGTGTGGCGGTGGAGTATAATAATTGAAAAATGGATTGTGGGGGTCCTTTTGGTGGAATCTTTTTGATTTCCTCTTCTTTTGTCTGTTGCCCTTTGGTAATGAGTGACCGATGAGGCTTAGAGATTAGGTTTTGGGGGAGAACGATAATGTTTCAGGCTTGAAGGTTAGAGGTCCTATTCAAAATCAAGTCGGCGGACTTCAATTGTTTGAGCCTTGGGCGTATGTATATGAAATGAATTTCAACGAAGATGTTTCGTCCATTCCTTGCGTCCTCTTTCCCTTTTTTTGTTCGTTGATTTACATCAAAATGGATTTGTGCATCCTCCGAAAAATTGTACTAGCATGTTTAATCAGATGCATATATCTCATTATACTATTATGTTTAATCAATGCATAATATAATAATAATAATAATAATAATAATAATAATAATAATAATAATACAGTATATTATAGTCTATAATAGACCTTAAATACCATATAAAAAAATTGAATATTATACTGATTTTAAATAATTAGGTCTAAAATTGGATTGTTGGTTATTTGTTTCGGCTGTAGTTGGATATTCCAGGATTAAAACTCTCAGACGGTGGATGAGAGTTTCAAAACACGGATTTTTTGCGGAATTACTAAATTGGGTCTACACTTTCTACTGTATACCATAATACTCTATGTAGATAAAAAAGAAGTCATCTTAGTAATTTAAATATATTTTTAGAAGTTAATAAATATAGTTTTAAAATTATATTTATATTTTTTATATTAAAAATATTAAATTATTTAATGTATTGATAAATAAAAAAATAAAAAATAAAAAGTTGGTCTTAATTTTACTGCAATAATTTTTTTTATACAGATGTTTGGTGATAGGTTTTTTTTTTTTTATAAGGAGAAAGTAATTTTTAGTAAGAGTATACATTGTACCTCAAACAATCTATATTATCTGAAATTTGATTTGAAGTAATAAAATAATATCTAACAATTTTTATTTTTTGTATCTAAAATAATAATCTGGCAACTCATTTAATTTGAAATACATTATATGAAGACAAATTTAATCATTATTTATTTAATAAATAATGATGTATAGGTATATTTGTTACGAGTACAAGGATAATATTGTACCATAGTTTAAATATTTAATAAAAAAAATCATTGAATATATTCAATAAATAATAATATGATAGATGATATAAATCATGTGATTTAAAAATAATATATAAAACAAACAATCTAAAGGATGTCAGTTTAGATTGTAAGATGTCTATACCCACGGAATGCATCAAATGCCATGTTTACTACCGACACAATGCCAAGGTAATGCAATCTTTACTATGTTACGGTGAACATTGTGTGTTATGCTGATGTCATGATGATATTACTAATTATTTTTTAATTGAAATATCGATTAATAGGATTATGAGAGAAAAAAATATATTATAGTGTTCATAATTTTTTCCACACAAATAAATATCCATATTAATCTAATTTTGAAAAAAAAATATGATAAAAAATAGTAATTAACATAATACAATAAGAAAATTAGAAACAACACAGGAAAAACATGGTGGTAAATGGTAATAGTGGCGAAACAACAAGCATATGATGGTAAAATATGAAATATATCATGATAAACACATTATTCATATCATGAGTAGATCCTAATTACATAACACACATATGCGATGAAGTATAAAGATTAATCATGGTAAAACAATGATTGATATTTATCAAACCGAGGTAATACATCAAGTATATCGCTGTGAACCACCCTAACTATCTTGATGAAATGTAACAATTGAGAGAATCAAGACTACAAAATGTTGGGCTATAGTGAATCACCAAGCCTATTATTGTGAAACATAAAGCATATCATGGTAAAATACTAATTATGCTATAGTAAAACATGAAATATATTGTAGTGAAATATCAAGCATACTATGGTGAAATATAAAATATATTGTGATAAAATACCAAGCATATCATAACATGAAATATATTGCAGTAAAACATCAAATACAATATAGTAAAGCATGAAACGTATAATGATGAAATATGAAGCATATTGTAGTAAAACACCAAGTATACTATAGTAAAACACAAAACACAGTGTGGTAAAATACTAAGTATATAATGGTGAAATATAACTATGGAGAGAAGTATGACTATATAATGTTAGATCATAGTAAAATATTAAGTATATCATAATGAAACATTAAGTATATCATAGTAAAACACCAAGTATATCATGATAAAACGTAAAACATACCATGATAAAACATAACAATGGAAAGAAAAAGGATTGCATGATGCTAGACCATGGTAAAACATCACGTATACCATGGTGAAATATAAAGTATATTGTGAAAAAACACCAAACATACTATAGTGAAATATAAAAGCAACCATTATTTATTTATTTACTTAAATGTCACTATATATACCATAAGTAAGGTGTATGCAGTTACACCATATACTAATTGGTGATTGTGCCCACCACTTATCAATTATCATTTGGTACATGACTATAAATCACTACAAATCATCCACCACTTGAGGTAGCAATCATTACATCTATGGTTCTATCATTTTAGTAGTTTGCCATGAAGTTGGTTGTAGGAGGGCGAGAGCAGATGGAGACAAAATTTCTAAAGATGATACACGAGCTAGCTAGGAGACTCGCAAACCCTTGTCACAACCATTTTAAAAAAATTTAAGAACATAAACATCAGAGAACACTAATGTGTGTGTGTATATATATATATACTTTAGCTATTTTAATTATAGAATTATATATAGATTAAGCTATTACATATATATAGAGACATTTTTAATTATATTTAAATTTATTTATGATTATAAGAGGTAGTGATGGAGTATGAATGCAAATAGGCATTTGATTATGTTGGCTAGGCAAAAACCTTAGCCACTTTTAGTAAATATATTTTATTGAACCCTAATCCTATTGAGCATTGAGAACATTAAAAAAAGGATGGCATTCACTCTCCCACTTCTTCTTCTATGTTACTCCATCCTCAGAGCAAAACAATGAAGTGGGTTTGAAGCACGACAACAACAAGGTCACAAGCGGTGGGATTGGAAAAGGAAACACAATCAAGAAATGAGTAGAGGTATTGTAACATCTCGTTTCCTTCTAACCATAATAACTACGTGATTAGGCTTGTAATCTACTTTAAAATTTTCTATCATGGTTTTCCAATGCATTTATATTAAATTGAACTTTTCAACACTTATTTAATTCATTTGTGGAAAATCACATGTTTACGCAAATTCTTCAATCATATCATTTTCTTTCATTTCGTTTCATTCTAAACTTGTAGCTCATTCCTAAAAAAAAAATCCAATCATATTCTTTTACTTCAATATTTTATGCATCATTGTTTAGCGTTTTGCTAACTATGTATACGATTGTGGAAATTTTTTAGTCATTTGTGAAAAATCACATTTTATATGATTTTTTATTCTAAGTCTTTTCTCGCTTGTTTTTTCCAGCCTAGAATATTTCTAAGCTTCTTAAAAAATTCTTATCTTGGGTGTGTATCCCAAACATGTTTTCATTTACTAGTTCCTTTCGAAACGTTAAGTCATGAAAATTTACGTTTATGTGATTAGATGATTCTAACCATTTCTAATCTGTTACATATCAAATCAATTATGAGAAAATATATTTTCACATATTTGGTTTTCTAAGAATATTCTACATATATACATATCAGTTCAAACACTCCATTATTCATTTTGTGCATTTGTAAAAAAGAGTGTTTTCATAGATTATCCAATTTTACTATTTTTGCTCGTTTTTCATATGTTGAGCTTCAAACCAACTCATATACTAAATATTTTTATATATATTTATTTTATAAAATTATTTTGCACAAGTTTCCATTAGTTTTGGATTTTGTTTGCTATTTTTCTTTGAAAATACCTATTTTGGACATTCTTTACAATTTATTTCACTAAATTATTGTAACCAAAATTATAACTTTTTCATTTGATCGACCATTCACTATAACCCAATTTGATTTCCCTCATAATTGACCTTTAACCAAAATTTTAGCTAAGATTACATTAATCATACTATTGTTATTTTATCCTCTTGTACACTTAACCATTTTCATTCGAGCGTGTAAGTATCTGACCTCACCACTCACCATAATCCCTTTGTTTCACATCAAATCTAGCCTAATTTCAAATCCCCTCCTTATGTCACTCAACCCTTCCCACAACTCATGCATTTCATTTCTTGAAACCCTTAAAATCACGAGTCTTGACCCTCTTCTTTTTCTCTTCTTCTCTATTGGTACTTTTACCAACCTTATGCTTTCTTTTTGTAGTTGTTCTACTGAGTTTTTTCTTTCCATTCTACCCCTAACTCCCCTCCTCATATTGGTGTAGCTGGTTTATTTTTGTGATTTTAATTTCATTTCCCTCATGTTTCACACCCTTTATTATTGTGAAAAGCAATTAAAGTTGAGGTAAAAATGACTTATGTACCCTTGTGAATACTTTTGGATTTAAATATCGTAGGAAAACCTTGGGTGTTAGGGCACCAAATTTGTTATTTAATTCATGACATTTTGTATGTAAGTATGTTTTAGGATATTTTATTGTTGGTATAAATTTGGAGTAAAATGAAATTATTTTGAAATTTGAGCAAATTCAGTTAGGCTATTGTTTATTGGCATTTTTGTCATAACAGTTGGAATTTTCCAAAACTAGGGTCACCATTGTTTTTATTATGTCTTTTAAATAAAATTTGGCATATAATATGATGAGTTTTGGAATTTCATAGAATTAATTATGAATTTTAGAAGTTTAGAGGTGATTTTATGCTAATAAGGATATTTTTGGCCTTTAAACATTAATTATAATATTAGGGGTTTAAAATGAATATTATGATAATTAGTTGAGTTAGATGTATCAAGTAAAGTAATTGAGATAATTTTGATTAGTAGAAGTTAAGTTTTTGTGATAAAATGACATAAAATTAGCATAGAACACTTCAAGAATAAAGTTATTATTTTATCTACATAAATTTGAGTCGAGCCTCTATTTTTAGGTTAATAATGGTTAATATGAAGTGATGAAGTGTTGTCTTTAATTTGGTCAATTAATGAGTTTAATTTTTGGTTAATTGGTTCAAGTAAAGATTTAGGATTAATGAGGATAATTTGATCTTTTTACCTTTATTATGTCTTATTAGATCATGTTTAGCTTTGGGATAACCTTAATGGTCTTACTTGGTGAAACCCTTGAATTGTGTGACTTGTTTCATTTATTTATGTTATTCTAAGTGTTAGTTTGGTGTTCATATGAATTTCTTATTTTTTGTTTTAGTGTAATCCTAATTTCATGTTAAGGACACAATTGTTGGAATGAATTAACATAAGTGATGAATGGAATATAATGATGATAGTATTAAGAATCTTGCGAACCCTCAAGGTTTAAGTGTTTGGATGATATCTATTTGGTAAAGCATTAATATTAAAGGTGAAAGATCACACGAGTTTGAATCGAGTTTTGTTACAATTATTTCATTCATGGTTATGTCAAAACTATGATAGCCTTAGATTACTATATAAAAATCCATTCCTGTGCCCTATAAGGGTCTACATATTTAAGGATTAGTTCGATAGTTAGTGGTCCCTAGGTGCATTTTCCCCTGAAAGGTTCTATATGTCAGTTGCTATTTCACAGGATATTATTTGTGATTTTAGGTGCGTTTTGCCTTAGAAGGTGTTTAATAATGCTTTTGTAGCTTGATTAATCGGTGTGATTAAGGTTGGAATGTTGTGATAATTAAATAAATATAATAATATGACTCACACTCTAAGTTCCATCTTATGTTATGAATTTTATCGTATATTGTGTTATTGCATGCTCTACCTTAAATGTACGATGAACCATATGCAACATGCTATGTTTCTAGAATAATCATGTTAATCAGAATCGCATATCATCGTTATTATTATCCTACAAGTATTCTTATTTGATCACCATATTATATATGTCTTGGGTACACCATGCTATATCTTTTAAATTAACCGAATTACTGTATATGCAAATAATAACTTATTCATTTTATGGACATCTGCTCATTCCTATGAGTAGATGTTGTCTTAGTTTTTAGGCATTTTCATGTTGTTGATGTGAGTGATTTAACATGACTCATATGGTAGAGAGATATTTTGAGGTTGTAGGTGTAGTGTAGTGGTTATCCGAAACTCTTCTCTTATTTTAGTTATTGTATAAGATTTATCCTACATCTCTCTATTTATCATATTTGTTTTGTAATTTTGTAACTCGAGATCATGTGCTTAATTTCTAGTCGCGAGGCACATTTTTCAGTCTTGCACTCATCATAGATCAAACATAAGGAGTATTATTTTTATACTAAATATGATGGTGATATTTATTAATATATTACTATGATGGTTATGATTTATATTAGTCAATTAGAGCTTTAATAAAAAAAATATTTAAAGTAATTATTTAATGAATTTTGCATACTTGAATCCAATTATTATTTTTTACTACTCTTGATTATATTTTATAGGTATTTAGAGATATTGGGATAAATGGGAGCTAAAACACAGTAATTGAAATAAATGTAAAGCAAGAATGAGTACTTAAAGTGTGCAAGGGTGGAAACATAGACATAGTCGACCTTTATGGAATCCAAATTTGGAAACATGCTAAACATAAACCTTTCATATCTTCCTTTTAGCTTCCAACGCATAAAAAATTAGCCCAAACGAAGGCCTAACGAATAAGTTGTGGTTGGAATATTGAAAGTTGACAAAGTTGTAAAGAGCCATTGAGCTCGAGAATGACCGGGCCCGTGTTGGTCTACAACTAGACTTATTCCATGGTCATTTAAGCAAAATTTTGATATATAGTTAGGTTAGAGGATATAGAAGGGCTATTTCTTAGCCGTCTTGAGAGAAGAGAACCAATAGGACAAAAATACGATGATTTTTGGATGACTAAAAAGAGATATAGGGTTCTTTGTTTGACATTAACTAATCCAATCTCACCCCCAATTCATCCATAATCTTTCATCTCGTGATCTCAATTTCTTATTCTCCATCGAATGGATAAAACAGTGAATTCTTTATCTTGAAGAAAGAGAGTATTATATTTTGCCTTTGGATTTTATTTGTTTTTCAATTGATACAATTCTATATTTTTAAGATGATGAGCTTATTGAAAGCCATGGTTAGTTAATTGATCTGTGTCGAGGTGAAGGGAAATATCCTGATCTAGATGTATTGATAATTCGAACCCTATCTAATTTAATTCATTGTCGAATGTGTTTTGTTAATGTTTTAATTGGTATAATAGAGAAATTGATCACTTTTCTATTAATATTCAGAGAAACTTAACCAAATTTGAGAGATGAGTTCGAGTAGGCTCCATTAGCATGTTAGAGATTAAGTCACAAGGTCGAGAGATATTGGTTTGGACTCTAAAACTATAAAAAGGGAGTAAGGATACTTAATATTACGTTGTCTATTTATACATTTATACTAGA
This sequence comes from Tamarix chinensis, assembly GCA_030549775.1. Classification (NCBI taxonomy): domain Eukaryota; kingdom Viridiplantae; phylum Streptophyta; class Magnoliopsida; order Caryophyllales; family Tamaricaceae; genus Tamarix; species Tamarix chinensis. Next base: position 69,042,981 of record CM060182.1, read on the forward strand.
GATAGATGAGTCTCTAATAGATAATAGCGTGCAGTGGCTTGAGAGAGCATTACACTATATGCTTTGGTTGGCATTCATGACTATGTGTTTTGATAAGGAATTTGGGATTAATATTTGATGGCTTTGGGATTAAAAGGATTGACCAGAACCTTAACCCTCTCTCCATTTGGATTTCACTTGTTCGTCTATTATTGTTGGGTTTGGTTGGCATATTTTCTTTTTTATTTATAGTTAAACATCATATACTCCGTATTGTTAGTCTACTCATATGATAGCATTAGCATGCCGTAAGTAATATTAGTGGCTCGATGGCGCTCTGATTAATCGGTGATTTTTTTTTATTTTATTTTGAATAGGTCCTCTATTGACAAGTCCTAAAATGTAAGTTGCTAAACTATAGCTATAGTGCCAGGGTAAACTCTAAAGTTTTTTAATATATCGTAAAGCCATGGATTTTTAACACAAGTGACATTGAACGGGATTCAAATTCTATAAAGAGCCATAAGGCCTAAGAAGAAAAAATGATAAGTTTTTTAAAATATAAGTGTATTTAAAATGATTCATGTAAACAATTTTTTTTCTCAAATAGTCGTTAAAGTATTTTTGTTTTCTTTCTAAAATGGTCCATTTGTTTTGTCAAAAAAAGTTTAACTCATTAATATTTTCCTTGAATAACATCTCTCTTCTGTTTAATAATTCTCATTTTCTCTTCTTTCTTTTCTTTTCTTAATTATTCTTGTGGATACAATTTCCTCCATTTTCACTCTCGCCTCACATTCTTCACTTGCTTATTATTCTATAGAGATCAAAGTGTATTTAACTATATAAAGAACTAGGTCTAGATCTTTGAAATTGTACAAATTTGAGGAATTGATAAAAATAAATTTAATATTCTAATTACATACTCCCTACGTTTTATGATATATTAATTTCTGTTGATGGCATTTACTAATAATGGAATTAATCATATCCTTTCTATAGTGTCAAATGTTGTTTTTATTAATCAAATCATTTCGGTCATTGCAAATTACGGAACAATTTTTTGTAGATCACATGTGTGCTTGTGTTTGGTGTAGTATTGTCATCGTGTGTACTGATACTTTCACACCTCTTGAGTTAGTGACTCTTAATACGCTAACATATAGTTGATAATGACGGAATATAAGTTTCTTCAACAGTATCCCAATATGAGAGAGTACTCGTCCTTAGCTTTTATTTTTAGTCATCATTATATGACATATAATTAGTAGGCGTTGTCATTAGTTTTTGTTGATAGTTATTGTTAGGGTCGTAAAAAAGATTTGAGTCAATTCGTTAAAAATTTAATTTATTTAGTTTATTTAATTAAATAAATTAAATTTAAATATTAGTTTAATGTCTATTTATTAAATAAGTTGTGTCCATAGTCATTGCATTTCACATTTAGTAATTGATGGATAACTTTTGGAATAGTTCCTTGTATAAACGCATAGACTAACCTAGACATTTTTCCTTTGTGCGCCCCTTGATTGAATACTAAAAGGTGCACTCATTTAATTTGATAGTCTTCCCCCATAAGCACATCTGTCTTGATGCGGACTAACAACCAGTACAGATCTCTCAATCAACGGGATTTAAATATAATGTAGATGCATGCAGCCGTATTTTCACCAACTTTTGTATTGGCAGAGGACCACTTTTTTAAAACGGTATATTTAAAATTTAGATACTCGGATGTATATGAAAACAAATCACTATCATTTTAAGGTTTTTTTTTATTATCAAAAAATATTATTATTTTAGAAAAATTAAATCATAACTATTACCTTTAGTCATACTTTTTTGTTTCCATGTATATTAATTATATTTAAATATTCTCTAAACTTTAAAACTGAAAAAGTAAATAGCATATGTGAAAGAATAAGTTTAATTAAATATTTTCTATAAAAGTATAAAAATGTGCATCAACACAACTTACTTAAAATTAAGCTGAAAATTGAAAGTAAAAATAAATAAAATAAATGGCTACTTAGTTAAACATAGACGTGATCATTTAAGTACTTCCATATTTTAATTTAGTTTAACCGGAATACTTAAATGGTAGAAATAAATCACATTTTTAATTTCATTTATGTTCTTATTTTGGTACCCCAAGTGAAATTAAATTGAAATACAAGTATACTTAAATGAAGTTATTAAAAATGTAGGCTACTAAAAAAATATTAAACTAAATATCAAGGTGTCTAAATGAAATTTATCCTTTTTTTTTAATAAAAAAGCTGATTTTTAAAATAAATTTCAGATTTTCAATAATTATATATATATATTTTTTGTATTTAGCATAAAAAAATTTCTTAATTGTATCAAATTTAATTTAATCTAACTTTGTTATCATAAAATGTATGTAAGTGATAAGAGTTTAAAATGTGAATGTATATGAGTAAAATTATTTAAAATAGGATGTACTTATAAAATATGATGTCAAATCAAAGGATATCTAAATAAAATTTATTTTAATTAGTTCTTGTAACAAATTGAAAAATAAAAATAACAGTAAAAACTAAAAGAAAGTATTATGATTATCAGAATCATGTTTTTGAGCCAGAAAACAAATTAGGTAAGAGTACTCTTCGATAATACGACTAATTGTTCTGTTTGAGTTTAAAATATTTGTGCGGCTAGTGGTACTTGTAGTTGTATTGTATACACCAAACAGCGGCATAAAGGCGAAAGAATAGACTATTTGTGTGGTTCCGGTCCGGTGTGCTTGGCGCTTATTCAGTCGTAATAAAGGAAAAAATAAGAGAAAAAAAAAACATAAGTCTTGAGATTCGTTGAAAGCAATATGTACGCGAGAATGAATGTCTGGTATGATCATTATCAATTATAAGATGCAGTTTGGTCGAAGGCACATGATTGATTGATCTCTCCTACAATAATGGAGGATCAATTAGCAGATTAATTTATAATCCTATAAAACTTGTTTACTAATCAAAATACTGAATTAGCACCGAAAGTTGGTGGTAGTCTATACCTTTTCCTCTAAAATTATCGGTGCACGAAATTTTGTTTAAGTTTAAAAATAATAATATAGATAATATTAATTTAATTTTAAGTAAAAAGTTAACTATTTAATAAATAAGATGTAATAAATAAAAATTTAAAGATAAATTAGAGATGCGTAAATGAGATATCACTAAATATAATACGATAATATATTGATATGTATTATTGCATAATAAAACTATTTAATTATGCAATTTTATTTATTTAAAATAACATAATATTATACATCATATCTTAATATAAAAATTAAAAATTTAATATAAAGAAGTTATTTACTTGTTTATATAATGTGATTAATATTTTTATTATATAATAGTTGTCGATTTAATTTCCTTGTACATGAGAAAATTGAACTCTTATTTTCATCTATTATTATTACTACATCAACATCAAATATTCTTTCTTAATCTTATGGGATGTTCTATGTTAATATTTGTTTATATTAAATGTTTGTTGTTTATCATTTAAATCTTGTTATTAGCATATTGTAGGTTGCTTCTTAATGATGTCAAAATTTTGATCCTATTAGGGAGGGGGTAAATTTTGGATGGAAAATTTTATGCGTTTGGATTTTATTATTATATATAATATATAAAAGTACCCATATATATTTGTTGAAGTTGGTAAAAGTAGAAAAAAGAGATTAGGAAATCCCATAAAAAGTCACTGACCAACTTCCAAATTGTTATTAATTCAATTAGTTTTTCACCAATGTAATGCTTGGGATATTAATTCATGATTGTAATGTTATAGATTTACGTATTTTTGTGATGATGAAGTATATTAATTGTCTTTTCTATATTTCAAAATTTAAAGGTATCATCATGCTTTGAATCACCTTTTTATATACAACATTATAGTAATATATTTTAGTACATTAGGAATTATATAATTTTTTTAATCAGAGAATACAAATATTAATGATGATGCCAAACTGATAACGTTGAAGAAAAAAAAATAAACTTACTATTTAATTTCATATGAATTGAGGTTTGAGCCATCTATTTTTATTTAAGTGGTTCAGACCATCTATTGCTGGACTATAATCCATTTGTAGATGCCTAAGGTGCAAAGTGACTAATTATTTTCTTTCTCATGTTGTTTTGATTTGTAAATGTTTTTTGCCATAATTTTTTAGTTGTGAGCTAAATGATTTGGAGAAGTGTTTTTTTATTCTTTTTTAAGCTAGACTATTTGTAGGAGGTTAAGGTGTAAGATGAATCTATACCTTTATTTCCTTGTTGTTTCAACAAGACTCTGAATCTTTATATTGTCTTATTTTTATAGACACTTATATAATTTGTTAATAGTTATGTATCTTGCCTCTAAGTAGGGTTACCACTATTTTTTTTAATATTTTTGTTTAGAAGATTCTAGAACACCCTAGAGTTGTGTAGGCTCTAATGGCATTGTGTGAAGAGTAATGTAATATTTTAGAGACATTTTAAATAATGTAAGATCTCTCTAGATTTCTCAAATCTAGAAGAGTGCAGGAAAACATACAAGAAAGTTTCTAAAATTCTCATATAAATGTTGAAGATTACAGAAGTTCTAGAACCTTCCACCATAGGGAAGTAGGGAGAGAAACCTCAACTATAAATAGAGGAGGACACCCCCCATTTTCTCTCACCATTCAAGAAGTTGTAAGCTCTCTCTACTCTCTCATCAATAAAGTTTTGTCTTCATACACACAAACACTTTCTCACTTTTTCTAAGTTTCCAAAGTTCTATAAGTGTTGATGTTCTTACTTGTCCTATAATGCTTGTTTATAGCCTTAGTGTGACAAATGCTGACTTAGTGAATATTAAAGGAGTTGTGCCACACATAAAATATTTAGATGAAAGGAGTTACCTCGTGACACATAGTATCAGAGCGTTGGTAAATGGGAAGCTTTGGTTACAAGGGATCACAACCATGACGAATGATGAATTGGAAAAGAACCCAAGTGGGAAGACCCTTTCTATGGAGACTTGTGGTAGGGAATACGAGAAGAAGAATAAGGGTATTGCCAAGGAAAATTCATTGTCTAAGAATTGAATAGCTTCACTTGATGAAAGGGTTACTCGAATGGAGATAAAGATGGATGAGTTAGTGGGGAGACTTGATACATTAGATTCATATCTTAGTGAGGATATTCATGGGGAATTCCTCGGGGGACACTGACCATTTGTTAGAGGAATTTCGTAAGGATATGAGTACCTTAAGGGGTAGTTTGATACCCTTAGGGTAGAGCATGTTGCGTTGAGATGGGATCTCAACCAAGGAAGGCATGTCAAAAATACTAAAGGATCAATGGTTCCAAGCCCCGAGCTACCCAAGTATTGAGGTAAGTGTGATGCTAAAGAACTTGATAATTTTATTTGGATGGTAGGAAGATATATGCATCATGCATGAATGGACGATGCTGACAATAAGATTGATACCATCACCCTCTACCTTGAGCATGCTGTTATGATAAGGTGGAGATGCCATAGAGATGATATAGAAAGAGGTGTCGATCCGGAGGATTATCCGATCCGATTAAAATATCCCGTGGAATTTTTAGAATTTATTTCTAGTAGGTGGATATTTCAATACGGCCTATTCGGATATCCGCTATTAATGGATACGGATACGGATATAGGGATGATCGGATATCCGGACCGGATACAGATATTGCACAGCCCTACTATTGATACATGGGAGGACTTTAAGAAAGATATTAAGGCCTAGTTCTAATCCATGAATGTGGAGGAGGATTCAGTTAAAAAACTAAGGAGCTTCAATAAAATTGATACCATCAAGGAATATATTAAAGAGTATAACTCATTGATGCTTGAGATACCGAATATGTCAGAGAAGAACTAACTCTTCTACTTCATAGATGGGTTGCAAACATGGGCAAAATAAGAGTTGAGGCACCACAATGTCCAAGACCTTGCTTTAGCCATAAGGGAGGCATAGTCCCTCGTTTAATTCCATAAGTAAAAAGATACAAGCAAAAGAAGGGTGTTCCATACAAAGGCGAGGGAGAAAAATCCCATAAGGAAGGATACCTACTTAAGTGGAAGGGGAATCATGAAGGGGAAAAAAGATCACCCTAGTAAAAGATTGTGCTTCATCTGTTAGGGGGAGCACAGTTCCCTAATCAGAAGTAGTTGAATGCCCTTATTAGTTCTCTTGGAGAATAAGGGACATCTAGTGGGAAGAAGGTACAAATGGGATCAATGTGCTTCCTAAGCTCACTTAAGGTTAGGGCTAAGGATGATCCCAAGGGGATAGCCAAGGATGAGGAGATGCTTGAAGGGGAGGCTAAGGCATCCAAGGGATTGATTTATTGCAAAGCTAAGGTAAATGGTAGAGAAACGAAGGCATTGACGAACACAGAAGCCACTCGCAACTTGGGATTTGATATGTAAAGGAGGTTGGATGGACAAATACTATAAACTTAGCATCAAGGCTAATCCTTGGTATTTCTTAAGGGGTACCCATTCATTTAGGCAAATGGGAAGGCATAGTGGACTTGATGATGGTACTCATGGACTTTAAGATGGTTCTTGGGATAGATTTTGTTGATAAGGTATGCCCACTCTCATTCTTGGATGCTAACACCATGCATATCTTAAAGGCTCAGGAGTCCTATGTTGTGCCTATAATTTGAGAGAAGGTGGATTCAAATATTCTTTATGCTATGCATGTATCTAAAGGACTCAAGAAGGGTGAGGTCACACTATTAACCATGTTGACGGAAGAATCTTAGTTGTCAGAAGAGATTGAGGGAGTTCTCAAAGAGTATGAGGATGTGATGATGTTTGATATGCCTAATAAACTCCCACTTAAAAGAGAAATGGACCATGTGATAGAGTTGGAACCATGTTCTAAGCCTCTAGCCATGGGACCCTATAGGATGGCCCCATTGGAGTTGGAAGAATCCAGGAAGCAACTCAAACAACTATTGGATGTGGGTTTCATAAAGACATCCAAAACTTAGTTTGGTGCCCCTGTGTTTTTCTAAAGGAATCATGATGGATGGCTCCGAATTTGTATTGACTATAGGGCACTAAATAACGTGACCATAAAGAATAAGTACTTGATTCCATTGGTGGCAGACTTGTTTGATAGGCTTAGGAGACCCTGGTGGTTCTCAAAGCCATATTTGAGGTCGGGATATTAGAAAGTTCACATAGCTGAAGGGGGTGAGCTCAAGATTACATGCGCGACCAAGTAAACATCTTATGAGTTATTGGTTATGCCCTTTGGCCTTACAAATGCACCTGCAACCTTTTTCAATATGATGAATAAGATCTTTCATCCCTTCTTGGATAAGTTACTGGTTGTTTGCTTGGATGATATCGTAGTATATAGTGAGGCCTTGGGCAAACATGTTGAACACCTATGGAAAGTTTTCCAATTACTTAGGGAAAATGAGCTATTTGTTAAGTTGGAGAAGTGCTCATTCGCCCAAGAGGAGATTCTTGGGGTATAAGATCGTGAAGGAGAACATATTTATGGATGAAGCTAAGGTGTGGGTTATTAATGAATCTCCACCACCCTACCTTACTCTTCCACCATAGCTATTCAACCAACAACCCCCTTCTCTCATGCACTGCTCACGCTGCACATGTAGTGCATCATGAGGTAGTTATGGTTTAAATATTTTGTTACCCATTATGAATAGTAAGGGTATTTTTATAAATTTAAAAAATAAATATTTTATTATTATAATTATTATTTTATTTATTTAAATAATTGTGGTATTATTTTTAGGTAAAAAATTTTGATTAGTGGGCCTTATAATTTCTAGTGGGATACCTATAATTTATGCTTTTGCTGGAATACAGGTAACTTTTATACTCTTCTAAAATGTTAGACATTACATGATATCACATTAGGGTTTTTATGTATGAAATATGTTAAGCATGATTCATTATCTTATAATTATGTACTTATTATTGCTATCATAAAAATCAGTAAAAAGAGCATGTAATCTTATGTAAAATAATTTGAATATGAAAGTATGGTAGAAATGTTCTTTTATGATTATGTATGACATGTAAGTGAAAAATGATAGGTTGGGCATGCTTAGATATATTTATGGAACAATAATTATGGATATGTGCCCTAGAGGTAATTTGGTCATTTTGAGTGTGTTATGATATTTATCTTTACAAGCATGTCTAATGTGTATTGTATATTGTTGAGCATGAAATTATTCGATTATATATATATTAGATATGCAAGCTAGGATTTTATATGCAGAATCATAATTAAGGGAAAAATGGTTATTTAACCTAGATGATAATTTAATTATACGATACATTAATTTAATTAATATGTTTTAGCCTTTTCATGATAAGTTTATAGATAAAATGAAATTAGTAATTAAAAAGGGTGATAATGAGCAATTTTGATCTTAGGGGCATCCTATCATTTTTGGTCTAATGTGCCCAAATGTGAAATATTGAGCCTAGGATGGTCTTGATAATTATGTGGTTGGGTTTATGTGTTTATCAATTTTAAGACCTGAAAAATTGAATGAATCTCATAAGATGACCTTGTATTGGCAACACCAAATAAGATACTAATTATTTAAAATAAAGATCACATAGGTTAGGTCGAGGTGTTGGGTCCGTTCCACTAGATAATAATAATGGCCCATGTGTGTTATCCTTAAGAGGTACTTCAGAGCATTCCACTAGGTTAATAATAGTGGCTTAGGTGCATTTTGCCCTCCGAATTGTAGAGTTCGTTCCACCGGACGACAATAGTGCATCAGGTGTGTCGTCCCTGAGAGGTGCTTTAATCTGCTCCAATAGATTAAAAATGGTGGGGTCCTATATTCAACATAAATAAGAATATAATTTGAGATAAGTAACTAATTTATAAGACATTAATTATTTAAAGTGAAATATTACGAGAGTCGGGATAGAGATGTTGAGTCCATTCCACCACACGATAATAGTGGTTCAAGTGTGGTATCTCTGAGAGGTGCTTTAAACCATTCCATTGGTTTAAGAATAGTGGATCAATAGGGTTTTTCCCTTAGATATTTTGGGTCCATTTCATCAAATGATAATAGTGGCTCAAATGTGTTGTCCCTGAAAGGTACGTCAGATTGTTCCACTGATTTAAGAATTGCGGAGTCTCTGAAGTCAATGAAATGAAAATGAAAATGAATATTATTATATTTAAATAATTATTGGATTATTGGATTGGTCGTTAGTAGCCTTCGTGCCTACCATTGGATCGGTAGTAGCCTTTGTACCTACTTGTGGTTTAGTAGTAGTATTCGTACCTACCTATATTTTGGTATTTATTGGAGATGATAATGAGATATGTGCCTACCTATGATGTTGTGGATTTTTAATAGTCCTACCTATGATGTTGTGGATTTTTAATAGTCCTACCTATGATGTTATGGTATTTATTGGAGATGATAATGAGATATGTAACTATTGCTATTATTATGGTTTGGGTTAATGTTGTTTCTAATTATACGTCAAGGAGCATCCCTTGGATGTTCGATTGGTAGTTTTTTATTTTGTTCTAGATAAACAAGTATGAGCATTATATGTCTTTGCTGGTATTTGGTTATATAAATGATTATCGTATTTCAATTAATGCATGTACATTTCAATGTTTTATACCGTGGTTGTGATGCCTTATATGTGTTCCATGTTGGTTTTTCATATGAGTTTAGAATAATAGGTTGCTCAGTATTATTATATTGAAGTGTTTCTTTCATAGGCCCCTACCTGTTCAATGGGCAATGATCTTTGTAGATTAGTTTGCGAGATCTACTGAGGCCTAGTAAAATGGGTTGAGAGCTTTAGATTATTCAGATTCCTTTTTGCTATTTATTTTCTGATTGTATTCAGACTCTTGTCCCCTCCTATTTATCTTTCTATAAGTTTTGTAATGTTTGATGTTGTTTTTATTTAGAATGATATAAATCTATTTGTTCTCTCTAATTTGATTCTTGTATTCATGTTATTCATTTAAGAGGAGTAATGATTTTAACCTTAGCACTTGATATGAGAATGGTAGAGTAAATAAGACTTGTACCAAGTATGACACTAACATCCTTCATTTTTTTATTTTAGCTTCAAATGAAATTTTCCAATTCATGATTTTAGGGGTGTTACAATGGCATGCTCTATTCCATTGGCCGCCGATTCTATGTGCCAAGATGGGGTAATCTAAGGAGCGAAGTACTACAAGAGTGCCACGACTCAAAGTAGGATGGATATATTGGTATTTGAATGACGCTAGCTTTACTTAACAAATTATATTATCAGCCTACACATGTAAGATGGTGTGGAGTCATATGTGAAGACTTTTCTTAGGTGCCAACAATAGAAGGTGGAGCAAAGCAAGATTGTCAGCCTACTAGAGCCTCTTCCTATTCTGGAGAAGCCATGGGAGAGCATCTCCATGTAATTCATTTCACACTATCGACATTAGAAGAATGTGGCTCCATTATGATGGGAGTTGACAGAATTTCTAAGTATGGAACCTTCATCCTATCTCCATGAGATTGCACAACTGAGGAAGCCGAATGCTTATTATTCAAACATATGGTGAAGTATTGGGGTGTTTTTCAGAGCATCATAAGTGATCAAGTCCCATGATTTACATGAAAGTTTTGGGGGGAGCTATTTAAGCTCATGGGCTCGGATCTCCACTTCTCCACAAGTTTTCACCCACAAATTGATGGGCAAATGGAATGGTGAGTTACTTGTTGGAGATCTACTTGATTCACTTTGTGAGTGCCAACCATATGGATTGGGTAAAGTTGTTGGACGTGGCCCAATTCTCCTACAATATCCAGTAGAGTGAGGTGACATAGAAGAGTCCCTTTGATTTGGTGATGGGCTATCAACCCGCATCTCCATAGGAGTTGGCCAAGTTATATATAGGACCTCGCCCTACAGCCTTCAAAACCGCAAATGGGCAAGATGAGTAGCTAGATATGGCTAAGGAAAACATGATCAAAACATCAAAGAAAATGAAGAAGTGGTTTGATTAAAAGAGGCAACGTAGAGAATTCTAAGCAAGAGGTAAAGTCATGGTAAAGCTTCCAACCAAACAATTCAAGGTCTATAGGAAGGTACACAAAGGCTTGAAATGATGGTACGAGGAGTCGTATCTAATTGTGAAGAATGTTGTAAAGACTTCATATAAATTGGAATTTCCAAGAAAGCTCAAGGTGTACCCCGTATTCTATGTGAGTCATATGAAGCCTTACCATAAGGATAAGGATGGCCCAAGTTGAGGTGAGTCCCATCGAGCATCACTTCCAAATGTTATATCTTCTGAAAAGGAGGTTTTAGCATGGTATATTGATTAAAGAAGGCTAAAGGATTTTCCAAATACACTAAGTACCTCATGAACCGGAAGGGGAGATCAGATAGCAAGGCAAGTACTTATGGTAGTTCTCTAACCAGATCAAAGATTTTAAGACCTCAAAGGACTTGACAAGGACATCAAGGGCTTAGGTGGGGGAGAATGTCATGGACCCTTACTTTTTTTTCTTCTATTTTTGTCCAGAAGGCTCTAGAACACCCTAGAGTCATATTGACTGTAGTGGAATTGTGTATAGAGTAATGTAATATTCTAGATAAATTATAAATAATGTAAGAACTCTCTAGATCTCTAAAATCTTGAAGAGTGTAGGAAAGCCTACACGGAAATATCTAGATTTCTCATGTAAATGTTAGTTGTTCTAGAAGTTCGAGAACCTTCCACTATAAGGGAAATGGGGAGGGGGACATCTGCTATAATCAGAGGAAGACCCCATTTGATCCCACCATCTAAGAAGCTGTAAGCTCTCTCTACTCTCTCATTAATAAATTGTTATGTTTATATACACAAACACTCTCTCACTTTCTCTAAGTTTCCTAAGTTCTCCAAGTATTGGTGTTCTTACTTACCCTATAAGGCTTGGTTGTAGCCTTAGTATGGGAAATACTGACTCAGTGAGCACTAAAAGAGTTGTGTATCTAAGTGTTGTATGGGAAAGGCTTTGGTAAAAGGATTCACCCCATGAGATCGGGATCGTGTGAAATGAGCCAAACTTTTAACAAATTGATCCAAGTTAACTCATGAGGTTTTTCATATTAAACGAGATTGTGCCCAAATTCTTTATGCTCAAGCTTGACTCGTTTATTAAACAAGCCTAAAATTATTGTTCATGAACATCTTGTTTAGCTAAATGAATTAGCCAAGCCAAATCCTTAACGAGTTGAGCCCAAAAAATTCGTAAGCCGACTCTATTCACTTACAACTATACGTCCAAGTGCAATTCTTCCATTTGTTGAGTGGAGTGTATTGTTATACTTGCATTATGACCTTTTATTAGGTGAACTTTTTCCTTGTTATTGCCTCATTATGTTAGTAAGTAACTTGTAACACATTTTTTTTCCACTGATCCTTGTTATTGCAAATTCTTGATATTGTTTGTAACTAATTTGTACTATATTTATCAAGATATGCATTGAAATTGGTAGATATTATCTTCTCCCTATTTTTTTCAAATTAATTTTACTATCTCAAGTTAGGGAAACAATATGTTCTATGATTTTCTTTGATGAGAATTATTTAAATTGTTCTTAGTGTTATATATTTCCTCATGAAGTTATGTATTTATGTTTTAGCACCTCGTTGTTTATTTTATTCTTCATGTTGTTTATTTCCCAAAACATTGCTAATGAAGTCTATGTTTGTCATTAACCTATTATTTCAAATATTGGTTTTTGAGTTTATTTTTTTTATTTGTAAGAAGTAGGCTGAGCCATTTTTTGCTATTACCAATTCAAGTCTCTCTTTGTTTTTTAGGTGAAAACAAAAATTGAGACTGACACCTAGCTCTCTCTTATTATCTAAGTGGAAACATATATTATTGAAAATCAAGACAAACATTTTTTACAAAATATAATGCCGATATTATTACTTTAGATAAGATATGAACTCTATGCTTACATTTTGAGTTGAAATATAATTGCTTAACTTGTTATGTAAAGAAAGAGAATTATGTGTACCAAATGAAGGTTGATGAGTGCTAATCCGCAAGCGCACGAGTTTATTATAGCAGATCAAGGTCGTATCCTATAGGAACTTTACAATTGATTACCGATCTTCATCATTTTAATTATTTAAATCACTATAAAATGAAAATATGGAAGTAGCTAATGAACAAAAATGTAATGACTAACTAAATATAGATTCTGAAACGATAAATATAAAGCCTAAGATTAAACTTCGATCGCATCCTTAATAAATTAGCATTATGTTGTAGTATAGTCCAAATCAAGCCTAATTCAATCCTAGAAAAAGGAATTACTTACTCATGGTTGTAAGAAAAGGTAATGAATGAAAATGAACAACATACATATTACAGATACGATAAATAATGAAAGAGAGAGTGGATACATTAAATCGTGAATTGAAGATAAACGGAGTTGACTGCAAAGTTGTAATACATGATTGTCTACTTTTAATTTGAAAAATAAAATTGTATAAACTAAAACAGATTACATGGAGTTTTTTCTTGGGAAAAAATGTAGAAAATAAAATTATTATGCTCTATAAATCCTACTGACTCCTCCAAGAAAGTAAAATAAGTGGAAGAAGAAGTGCGAAAAAAGTGGAAAAAGAAGTGCCAGAAATAGGGGCAACATTGTGCTCAAAAGTGGTGATAACCCCTGTTGCACGACTATGCAAGGTTGCATAGGTTGGTTGTGCAGCAGTTTTTCTTTCAGCTCTCACATTAATTGTATGGATATGCAAAGTGGGTGTGTTAAGGCTATGCAAAACATTTCGTGCGGTTAGGGTCAAGGTTTGCATGGCTGTGCAGCTGGTAGTGCTGTAGCCATGCAACACGATTGCCTGTGGCTGGTTGAGATTAAGGTTTGCAAGACTGCACAACTGGTTGTGCTGCAGCCATGCAACACCTCTTTCATGTTCCTTTTTATTCCTTTCGGCGTCTTTTCAGATCCTTTACTTTTTCAACTTCTCCAAAATCATATAAAGTTTACTATCTTCCTTCAATGTCTTTCATATTTGATTTTTTCTCCAATTCCATGCACCACTTCCTTAGATTTGTGCGTTTTTGTGCAAGTTTCTAAAAAGAATAATTACCAAGAGAGCAGTAACACAAACAAGAGACTTGAACTATGATAATTCTCATAATCCGTGTCAAACAAACTTACAAAGTGAAGATAAAGTAAGGTGAAAATATGAAAAATATTTGGGTTATCATGCATTTATTGCTGCTTACTAGTACTTGAATATGTATTAGTATTTGTCTATGAATCCATAGAATGGATATCTTATATGAATAGTCATCGGTACTTGACCTTGGCTCTTTAATCTGTTTGTTTGAAATGGTGACTTATTGATAAAAGCAAAATATATATATTATATTTTTGTCTTTGAAGCATGATTTTTGGATATTTGATGTATGTTCTGTTATTTAGATCCAAGATATTGCTGTGACCTATGCTCTTATATGTAGGTATTAAACCATTATTAAAAATTCAAGGGTCATTGAAATTTTGAAGTGACAATAGGACTAAAAGTGCATAGTTTGAGAAGAAAATAGATGTATGGACATGAATAATCAAAATTCACCCATGATCTACTCATAATTTGGAAAGTCTTATAATATGAAATTGTTAGTTCACTTGTTTATATTTTCGATGTAAATTAAACCACCTCATTTAGAATTTGGATAAAAAAATTATGAAAAAAATATAAAAGTCTATCCAAACAACAATAAAATTGAAAAATAGGACCAAACACTGCATTGTGGTATTGTGGCTACAGAGCTTTACCATGTTAAACTTTAGATGAAAAAACATATGTTTGCAGCCATTGTCAATACGTAATTTGTTTTGTTTGAACAAATAACATGTCGTATAGGACTTGAAAATTATGGCATGGACTTGGTAAAGTGTACATGGGAACCATTTCGCTGGATATGTAACCCAGATGATAGAAAGGCGGAGACACAATCTGAAATGGCCGCACTAGGAACACAATAATCGTATTTGCTTCTCTAAAAACACAATAATGTTATTTACCTATTTATATGATCTTACATTCATCATATATATAATAGTATATGTTTATTAATATGTTTTCCCGGCCTATAAATGTTCCATTTTGTTAATTAAACACAACTATTTACTGACCCTAAAGTGGTTGACCATACATTATTCCTTTGACAAGAAAATGTCGTATTGTGGGTTCTACTTCTATATATATAAAGATAATGATAGATATACCATTTAAAGTATTAAAATAAAATTTTAATAAGTGCTCAAGAACACTTGCTAAACAAACCAGAGCGTCTCACTCATTTTACTTGTTGAATTAAGTTTACACTTTACAAAAAATAAAAATAAAAATGACATCGAACTAATAAATATTTTAAAATATAGTTGTCCATGGAGTGACACAAGATCATTGATAATAAAAAGTACTCGGTAAGAGTTTTCATCACTCATAGAATCTAAAAAGGTTCATATATATAAGATTAACATTTGAACTTGTCACGAGCTATTTTCAATAAAGCTATAAAAATAGCTGGAAATGAAATATTTCAATGTGTTAAAGTAGCTCAAGTAATAGCACTAGAAATTTTACTTTTAGTAGGTAATATATGCATAAAATAAAAATGGTTATGATACAAGCCATGATATATAACAATAGTTACAAATAAGAGATAACATTGTATTTTCTATTATAATATAATATTTGGTAGTACAACCACATTGCTGGATTGATATATTTCAAATTATTATTATAATTTATATATACTTTATTTAGGGCATAGTTTATACATCCTTCGTATAAAAAAAGTCATTCTACCTTTTAAGAAAGTAATAAAAGTAGTATTAAAATTACATTTACACAATTCATTGAAAAATAATAAAACATTTAATGTATATATAATTAAAAAAAAGTGAGGTTAAAGATGAAAAATAAGTTTTATTTTTATAAAATATCTTTTTTTAATACAAAGATTTAGTGATAGAATGACTTCTTTTTATATATTGATCGAGCATATACTTAACTTTAACCTAATCAATTGAATAGATAATACATTAATACATTAATACATTAATTTAAAACTTAGAGACTCAAACATTAAATTGTCAATCATGCTTTAATGTGAAGAACTAATAGAATCAAACTATATGTACATGATTTTATCATTTCAAAACATGCCTAAATAACAATACTATAGAAGAATATAACAAAATAAAGTCATTGTTTTCAAGACATATTATTTAAAATATAAAATGATAGAAAAAATTTAAAAGTAATATATGAATATTAAATTAAGTATTTTTTGTGGAAGGAGACAAATTTGAATAGTTGGCCAAAAATTCTCATTCCCAAAATAATACACAATAATTTCATTATTGGCCTAAAATGAAAATGCCTAAACACTAGTAAGAATTTGATCTTCACTCAAAAGACGCATAGATGGATCAATTTATAACCATAAAATATATTTTTTAATAGAATTTAAATATAAATATATTTTGAATGAAAAATAATTGATGTGTTATATGTGAAATGATTTGTTGAGATATTGTTAATATCTGTACAATATTTTTTTTAAAAACTTTTTTAAATTTATTTGATCATTATCTTCACCAATATTAAAGATTTTTAATCCTTGATGGCTTATAACTCTAAAAACAACAACATATACTTGACCATTACTAAAATACTGAATTTTTCTAAAATAAGCCAATGTTCGTAAGAGAATGAACTTTATTTTTGCTGATTGTCATTGTATATGAAATAAATGAAGGAAATTTATATGATTGAATTTAATAGAAAGACTTGGATTGGACGATGTAAATGATATTCTTGGTAAAAAAACCTTTATTACTAGCATTGTTTCCATCTAAAAAGTTTTCTTTTAAGACATGATATCCTAACTTTATAATAACCATTTGAGTATCATTGCTTAAACCAAGGAAATGATCTATATTTCTCTATAATTTCTTAGGTGTATCAATTTTCAAGTTCAAAACATGATCAAATATACCAAAAGACTTCATCAAATAAAATAATTCCGGAGTGTGTTGATATTTTAACATTTCATTATTTGAATCTGATATGTAGGTGTTATTTGAACTAAAATATATATTCTTTTCTATTGAGTTAATTGGAAAAATTTGTTCATTTATAGAATTAATGATGTCAATAGTCGATACTGATATAGATCTTCCTTGAAAACAAATATCATTAGTCATATTAATCATGAATTTGGAATATGTGGTTTCCATAATAGCTTAATTTGGAGTTTCAAATATTGTATGAATGTCATTAGGGCCTTTAATTGTTACATCTTCGATGCTGTCAATCTGAATTGAAAAAATTGTTTCAAGTCTACACATTTATCATTATTTCCAATATTCATGTGAGCACACAACAAACCTACTATGAATAAGGATCATCTTCTTAAACACATGAAGAATGCATAATCATCATCAATAGTTGTAGTTCCAATTAACCTTTTTAAAAAAATGCTTTGTATAAATAACATAAGCTATGTAAAGGGAGTCCTTCATCATTACATCACATGGTCTATGTATCATACAATCTTGAAACATTGTGTAATACATAGAATCAATGCTAAAATATGAAATTTCAACATAATAAACTTGATTGACATTGTTTCTAGTTGGATATTTATCCCCTTTTGTAAGAAAAAGCATTATATGTGCATGTGTTAAACCATGCCTCTAGAACTTTATAGTACATATAAATATGATTCAAACAAAGCAAAAGGAAAGTAATTAAATATCAAAATTTTATAATAAAAAATAACTATAAATTTTCAATTAAGTAAAAATATACTTGATTTAATTATTTTAAATAACTTGTTAATCTAAATATCTTTTATAGTGTATTCTAGTTTCATTTTCGAAACATGACTAACAATACTCAATGATCTTCGACAGTAAGCCCTCTCTTGTGAAAAAAATGAATAATATCGGTCATTTTGGATTGAAAGTAAATGTGATAAAAAAACATAAGAAGAAGATGAAGAAGCTATCATTAAACAACTTGTCTACATATATTCATGGTACCTTGATAATTCTACTTCATATATCGATTATTGAGCACTACTAGTGAATGAAGATGATAATATAACTCTATTTCTTTATGTTAATGATTTTCTATTTTATTCCCCCTAATTTAGCAAGTGTCAAACCACTTTATAGTTCACACCGTATTTAATTTTTGTTGAAGTAACTAAATAGGTGCCAATATCGCATAATTCATCATTATATAGACATCAATAATAAATTGTTAGAAAAGTCACATGAATGATAATATCACCAATAATTGCAAATCTTTTTTATGCAAGTGATAGCAAAAGTACTCACTTAAGCTTACATTTTCTGACCACGTTTAAGATTTCCTTTATTAAAAATCAAAGGAAAGCCTTCTCTAGACCCATTTTCACCAAATGTGAATGGTCGGAGATATTGTAAATGAGTAATTCATTGATGCACTTTAGCAGTTTTGATTTGTCTCAATCAAGATATCCTTATTACCTAAAGATGAATCAATTTTGCCAACAATTAATCTAGTAACTTATGAAGCTTAACATCAAGGAACCGCCTTTTCCTATTTTTTTTCTTTTTCCATTCTAAATGATTTGACAAATGCATTATCAAGAATTGTCTTCAAGGAAATAGTGGATATATGAAAGTTGTTCGACCTTTGATTTTTTCTCTAGCGAATAAATTTTAAACAAATTAATATTATCACTCACTTAAAAATTTATATAATGAATGAATCGACACTAACAAATAATCTTATAAAACTTACGTGAGCTAATGAACTCCATTTCAACTTCAATTTACATGTTGTAAATGTATAGTAGTGTAAATCTTTGGGGGCGAACCTTTGGTCAATAATAATCTTCTAATAAGATAAGAATTATGACCATGTGGTTCAAATATTAGAGCATAATTTTCACTCTTCAAACCCCTATACTTTTTTCTAACATATGATGTATTGAAAAAAACATAATGTTGTAGGACCAAAAAAATTTCAAAAAGTATTTGCTTTGGTCATATCAGGAAAAAAAATCATGCAATACTTCTGGAGTTTTTTTTTTTTTGTTGATAGATGAATGTTTCCTTAAATATAACACAATGAGAATTTTAGATATTGAGAATTCGTACACAATCTCTATTAGACAAAGTTTCTAAAATTCAAATGCTTGTATGTTCACAAATATGCAAGTATTATACACATAGAAAACCAAACACGTTTAACAATTATCTAAAAATAAAGGAAATTATATAATACTAACCAATATTTATTATATTATATATTCTTATATTATGAATATGAGATTTTTTACAAACATTTAACAAGAAAATTGAGGATGAAAAAATTATATATATATATATATATATAAAGCAAACATGAATAATTATTGTGGGCATGCCACATGATGAATTCTCCATGTCGTATTCTATTTTGATATCTATGACAAAAAAATATCTTACATTATTATTATTATTATTATTATTTGTAATCTTAATATAAGAATGTTACTTAATATGTATTAATTGGCACGAATTAATCTTATTTTTAAATAGTCTTCTAAATTGATGGTCACATTTTCAATCATGTCAAAATAAATCATGAACAACAAATTGTGATGACCAAATATTACAAAATATTGCTTAATTAGATATTGAATAAATTTTATAAGGAAAAGAAAATACTAACATTTGTAATATGTCAGAGTATCCCTGTTACACTACCCCAAAAAGTAGTTTTAACAACGGTTATTTTACAGTTTTAATAACGTTTTCAACCGTTATTAAAATTCCCGTTATTAAATCTTTAATAACGGTTCATAACCGTTATAAAAATATATACAAAAACCCGCCAATATGAGCATAAAATGCATGTTTAATAACGGTTTTTCAAAAAAACCGTTGTTAAACAAGAGGGTTTTAATAACAGTTTTCATAAGAACCGTTATTAAAACTCCAATTTTTTTTAGTTTTTACAGTTTTATTCCTACCTACATATACAGTTGTATGTTCAAATAATTACCAAATCTGCATTGTAAAACACTATCAATTGATAAAAAATCTGCAATCACACCATAATTTCAATCAATCCATTGTTAATACACCGGACATATATAGTCAAGAATCAAAATTAGTAGGCATACCACAACTTGGTAGCTCTACACGCCAAAGCAAAATGTTTATAAATCTAGCTTAGAAGACTTAAAGACATAGACAAAATACAAACCTGAACATGCATGTAGAATATATAGATCTCTACCTAATACCGAATGAATGAGTGCACATACTTGGCCCATTGCTCTCTCACTTCATCAATTTCTTCAACATTGTATTGCTGGCCTTGTGCATAATCATCGGTGAAAAACTACAAATCCCAAGTTTTGATTAATATACAGTTAGCACTTACGTCAAGTATCAAACATATATGTCATGATTCATTAATGGAAAAATATCGAAAAGAAAACATACATGGCTTGGATCTATGTTGACCGATCTATTTTGGACTATCAAATCCATTGCTCTACATACATAGTATCCACAATCTTTGTCATTTTGCTGTTGTGGACACTGTCAAATAAATTCAGTTAACTCTCTAACTATTAGATATTAATTTTAATTAAAATAAAATACGAAATAGTTGCCTTCCTACTTACAATGACACGCTCGTATTGAACATTCTTTGGGTCTGGGACACCATTCCCACCTCTCCTTTGATATGCTGTCCGTAGTGCCCTAATAAATAGAGTTGGATACACAATATTGTAAGTACGCATATATACCTCAAATAATGAAAGCTAGGCGAATATATGTATAAATAAGCTAATGAAGTAAGAAGTGAAAATTATACTAATATGTCGATAAATTCCTTCCCACCACGACGAGCGACTTCAAAAGGCACGTCATAGGTTCGAAGGGAATCAAACACGTAGACTTTATTAAGATCAGGTCGGATGACGTACAAAACCCAATGTTCAGTTGCGAGGTGAGGAATGAGATAGAGCTTGTTGTGTCCCTCAATCAAAATGCGATCCGCTAAATAGTTTATGTGCCTACCCTCTCTTATTGTACTACCGTCAGCTATGTAGTATGGACACACAAACACAATAGAGGACAACATTCCCTCCATCGCAGCTCGAGTAGCTACCAACCTATGGACGACAAAAACAATGCATATTTGTTAATAAATAATAACTCATATAAGAGGTCATAAAAATTCCAATCGTATAAGTTAAGAGTACTAAAATCTCAAAATAAAATAATACTTATGTGACATAGATGGTGACACTTATGGTTGAAATCCATTCTTGATTATAAATGTCGCTTATGTCAGCCGTCGATACCATGTAAGTAGCATCGTCCCTCCCAACATACTCAGGACGACAATCAATGAAAATATAAATGTCCCTGAGGTAGTTTTGGGCATAAAAATATAATATAGCTAATGCTGATGGAGGTTGGCTTTGCTGATCTGAAGAAGGAATCTTTCGTGGGGCAACTGATTTTTTCAGATTTAGCTCTCTTTCCTTTAGCAGCGCCCTGTTTTGTGTTGCTCGTTATACTAGTACCTCTCTTGATTTTACTAGAAGAAGCAATCTTCTTTTTTGATTCCTTTTTTGATAATATTAAACAAAATATATATTGAGCATATAAATATATATATGAAAAAGGTATATATAGTGTAACTACTAAACAAGGTCTAATGAAGATGTCAAATGTCAATACCTCTTCAGTAGTGAGACGTATTTGATCCGCAGGCCAAGCCATGAAGCTTCCATGAGCTTCTAGTACTGTTGTTGCCTCATCGCCCTCTTTATAACAAGGCAAGTGTGCACTGCCAATGATTGGAGTGTCAATACTCACCGGCCTTGTATTTAGGGTTAAATTGTACCTGTGGATTGTATGCGTTTCGGTACTGTGACTGATGCAGACCCTTCCTTTCGCCAAAATTGTTGAAAGGTCATTCGCTAATAAGTCACATTTATGCAAACCCTAAACAAAAATATTACACATTATTAATAATTTATTACACCGAATACATTTAATAACAATTCATAGTTTGTAATTCTTACCTCGGGAAGAGTAGAAAGAAATGCATAAGCTTCACAACTATCTCTAACACTATTTACATTAGGTATGTGAAGCTGATCATGGTCTACTGAATCAGATGGCTTATACCCTTGAGATTTAATAAATGACAACTCTTGCTCCATTGTTTCCATCCGTTCAAATGCCACGTTCAATTTTTGGGTGAGGATGACGACTTGCTCATTAGTGCTACAAGAACCACGAGATCGACCATATATGCCCGTTCTCGTAACACCCAATCCAAGGCCCCTGTGTCTTCCAGGGTGTTCTACAATTCCTGTAGCCTGGGCCACAATGCTATATTGGTCCACCTCCTCACCTTCTGACGTTTCAAGTTCGTCCTGTAAATTTAACTTATAGGAATAAGCATAATATAATAGTTTTCTAATTAGGGTTCTAGATATCTACATCAACATATTCATTAATATATCCATCTCTTGTTGCTCTAGCCTTCTTCCATAATGTACCAATATTGATGGACGAGGTACATGGGTCCAAGTCTTGGGCTAGGAGATACAAATAAAAAAATATTCTTAATTAAGAATATTATTATAAAATTCAACATTTACATGTAAATAGATAATCAAAAAATGTATACCAACTCCTCTTCAAGGCCCGCATAGCCTTTGCGAGCCATATTATGCCGATATTTATTTTGTTTGGCAATCTCTTTATTTTGGGTACTTTTTTCCTATGTGACAAGCCAAAACATAATGACATAGTTATTTCAATATTAAGCATAATACTAGGATTGATACAAAAAGTTTAATTGTTATCGAACAAGTACCTTAAAATCCACCGTAAGATGGTAAGCAATGAATTGGTTCCAACTTTCTTGATCGATGAAACCGTATCGTTTGGGTGGGTTTTGTCGTACATAACCATCATTCTTTCTATACATTTTTCTACGAGCTAAATATGACCTAAAGGTTCTTAGACGCTCCCCACAATGTCTAAGAAGCCATTTCTTCCTACTCTTTGGGACATTGAACACTCTCTGCAAAATAAGACATGTAGATGTATACCGATGTTAATGTAATAAACTTAATAGCATTTGAAATACAAAATGATTACATAAAATAGCATATTTACCGTGATTTCCTGCCAAATATGCTCCTTATGACCCTGTGGAACCTGCTTCCAATTATTATAGGAGATAGGAACACGGTTACGGGTCACAAGTAAAATGTAGGTCAAGAACATATCTGCTTAAGGGCTGATGGGAAGATTGTAAGTATTCCATCCCAACTCGACTACTTCTCCTCTATTCCTCATGTCTATGATAATTCTCATAATCGTAGGTCATCTCTTCCCTTCTTCATCACTACTATCCCTATCAATGTTTTTGTTAGCCATATCTCTACAAAAAATAAATAAATAAATAATGTTAGAATGTTATGTATTGAGCATAATAATGTACCATTATATTATCGATACGAATCATGCTTAGAAAGAATTAATCTAAAATGTATCATGCTATTCTATATATATATATATATATACAAATCATGCTAACACGTTTCCAAAAAGATATTAATACTAACCCTAACCCTAACCCTAACCCTAACCCTAATTAACCATAATTAACCATAATAAATGATAAACCCTAACCCTAACCGTAGCTAATTAACCATAATTTATTATAATAAAACCTAACCCTAACGCTATACAAAAAAAACCTAATCCCTAAACCTAGCTAAATGTAATTAAAGCATAATATATAAATCATATTATTAATTATTATTATTATTATTATCATACACAATTATTTCTCTCTATTTAATTATTCACTTTTATATATTCCTTATTCTCTATATCTATTTAATCCTCATCAAATAGCAATCATTAACATATGCATATGTAAAATATATTTGCATTTCATTATATGACATTTCCTATATCTTATTGCTAGTCTCCTATACTTATTAATGAAAATGTGTGTGTGTGTGTGTGTGTATATATATAGTTTTTATGAGTGAAAATGTATATAATTCTACACTCACATTCATATTATATATATATGTAAAGGTCTCGGCTAACACATGCATTTGTTAATATATAACAATAACGCAACAAATTCAACAACAAACAGCAAAATTTTCAGCCAACACATTCAACAACACATTTTCGAACGACAAACCACAATCTTTCAATAACAAACAAGCAAAAATCTATAGCAACATGCATGAATTTATATATATATATACATATATAAGTAGATAAAAAGTTACGAGAGGAAGAACAAACACATACATAAAGTGAACTAGCTACAAACACGACAGTGAGAATGTTGAGAGAGGCAAGCGCTTCAAACACGACGGAGGATGAAGGTGCAAGTGCTAGCTAGCTTCGGAAAAATGACGGCACGCACATGTAGAGCCGACAATGGCAGAGGCGTGGTGGAGAGTTGGCGGTGCGAGGGGTAACACCCCAAAAATCTTTTTATTTTAAATAAAGTAATATACTTAATTAAATTTTATAATAAAACCTCATTTAAATATAATATTTAAAATTAGAAATTTTCGGGGCATTTCAGAGGGTTTCCTTTACTTGAGAGGAGGCGGTGTGGTGGTGCGAGTTGGTGGTGCACGGTGTGGTGGTGCGAGGGTTTGCTCTCTCTTCATAATCTCTCTCTACCTCTCAACTCATTGTTCCATTGTAGTTTTGACGAGCGTTCCTCGCAACCCAAATCTTAAGTCCCAAAAATCCTTATTAGCAATATGATGCAAGACAACACAACCTTGATTATTTTTCTAAAGAATCCTTTTGTCTATTTTATTAAGTATTATATATGGTATAGTACTTTGCTTACATGATATGTTTGCATGCGCGAGTAAAAATATTATCAAAAGTATATTTTTATTATTAGATTATGTTCTTAGCTATTAATATTACCTTCTTTTTTTTCCCGCTCTCTCATGCAGATATCGTAAAATCTAAAGAACCATGTTTTTAAGTTAGTATTATTAATGGTTGAATTTTATCTAATATTTATGACATTACCTTACCGTTTTCATACTAATTATTATTATTTTCTCCACAAGTAAAGCCTTAAAAATTGTGTAATTTTTTTGATAAACATATGGAGGCTAACCATTTATTGTGATTTATTAAATCTTATTTTTTGGATTTAGCATTATTAATTTTCATTTCTAATATCCATCAAAATTTAAAGAAATCTTTTTGCTTAAGCCTTAAAAATTATTTATGTTTTTGTCTATTGAGTCTAGTTTTTACGTGTAAAGTTCATCTTCCATTTTTAACATACGTTTACGTGTATTTTTTCCCCTTTTGTCAAAGCCCACAAATTTTCAAGTAATATGCGTAGGCTAAATTTATAGTTTGGACAATTTCCATAATAATTTGATTTCATTCTCTTGTAATCTTTGTTTATAATCTTTCAAAATCTAAAGTTTTTTTTGTTTATTTAAATTCATGAAAATTATTTATGTATTTTATTTGGTTTCTTAAGAGAAGGCTATATAAGTATCTTTATATTCATGTAGCTAGTTAGAAAGACCATGTAGGCATTTGTGTGACTAATTTTTATTTTTTATTTCAATTATTATTTTTCCAAAAATTAGCACTAATAATTTTCTATTTGCATGTTATTGTCAGTAGATTGATTTACATTGGCAAAACCTTGCAATGTGGTGACTTGTTTAAGGGAATATCTCTTATACCCAAATTTAAAACTAATTAGGTGTAGTAGGAGTATTATCGTATGTTTGTGCATGATTTTAATTTTTTGCTTGACTGTTTCTCCTTGTTATGACTGTTCTTTCTTATTATGACTTATATGACAATAATTGTAAAATTCTAAGGAAAATACTTTTAGCTGAAGCATAAATATAAACTAGTGGGTATTGATGCCACACTTATTACAAGTCAAGTTCATACCTTTCTTGTGTCAAATTTAAGGCTAACAATTTTATAACTTTAAAGTAAAACATTGTAGAATGAATGGGTTAAACAACAAAAGATTACATATACATATAATAAGAATGAACAAAAAAAATTGAATTGCAATGAAAAAAAATTATAGCAAAATCATAATAGATTAAAATAGTAGTGAAGAAAAAAATGTAGCGAAAGCATAATAGATTCATGTAGTAGTGAAGAAAAAAATTGCAACACGAGATCTTATTGCTAAATCAATGAAAAAACACAATACAAATCCACATTTAAGACTAGAAAAGGGAAGGGGGAGTTATAGCATAGATCCATACCTGGTGGTGATGTTGCGCTGGGAGAGCAGAACAGACATTGTCATTGCTATTGCAACTCTAGCAGTTGACACTTCAACTATGGCCGTCGAGATTGGAAGTTATTGCCAGGATTGAGGTGGGTTGATGAGAATAGGAGGAAGCAGGAGAGAGTTAAGTTAAGGTCGAGTAGGGAGGAATACAGGGTGGGAGAGGGGAACTCTAGGGGAATTTTATCTTATCAAGAATAAAATTTACTTATGTTTTTACATTTATCTTTGTTATCCCCAAAATTAATAAAAAGTAGGTTAATCGAGGTAAATGAAGGTAAAACTTTAACCCCAATTCACCTAGTTAAGGCTAACACAATATGACCATGAATAGAGTGAATCAATTGATTCACTTCTATTAAACACCATTCACCCCAAACCAAATGGACCATAAGTTTAAAATAAACATTAAAATAATTCCAACTTGCATTCAACTATTCATTACCCAAACACATTTTAGTCACAAAAGATCAAAATGCACTTATACTCTATTTGTCCCAAAATTTACCACTTTGTTTCCAAATATTTACATAATTCAATGAAAACAAAAGGCTAGATAACATAAAAATTAATACTTTAACATAAATTTCTAATTTTGGAAAATTTCTAGAGCAATAGAAAGGTACTTTTGTCCCTATATATAATTTAAATACACTTAGCACATAAAATCCTAATCATGCATTTCTACAATGCTATATTTTATATGCTTATCATACATAATATATCATGTTAAATACTTGACACACATTCTGCAAAAATGACCTAACATATGTAAAATGACATAATTTCCCTTAGGGCTCACAAAACTTGATTATACATAACTATGCCTAAACATTTCCAAATCCTAATATATTATATGTCAAACTTTAAGTAAAATGCCTAATGAACACATTGAAATATATATAAGGAATCTATATTGAGGAATGTCCATTTAGGTTTGGGTTAGGGGACATTTTCAATTTTTGGCTTCAAGTTTATAATTTTTTCAAGGAGGGGAATATATTATCCATATCGAAACCCACTTTGATATATACATACATATATTGATGTAGGAGCATATCCTACAACTGAAGAGTATCCTAAGAAAGATATAAACAACCCTATGAAATATACACTATGTCCTACAAGTGAAATTATGGTATACCTTAGGGAAAATATATTCAATTAATTACAACATATAAATGACAGTTTGCTGAAAAACATTGATAATTGGTGAAAATTTGTGTGTCGGAATGCTAAAAAATACCCATATTTTGATAAGGGTTATATTTATAACCATTGTTAAAATATAAAAATAAATAAATTACTGCATCGCTTTAATAACGGTTATCAATAGAACCATTATTAAAACATCAACATTAAACTACTAGTTTGTTTCATCTTCTCTGGTCATTATTTCTATATTAGATTTTTAATCTTCTCTCTTACTCTTACTCCTCCTCCTTATCTTGATAGTCGACATCCACTGCTATCCTCGTCTTACCTGTTGACGATTACCTTGCACCACCTTTTTCTTTCTCTTGCTTTTGGCTAAAGTTGCATGTTCCCTGTCTCATACCCGTC
The DNA here is from genome assembly GCA_030549775.1 of Tamarix chinensis. Taxonomy (NCBI): domain Eukaryota; kingdom Viridiplantae; phylum Streptophyta; class Magnoliopsida; order Caryophyllales; family Tamaricaceae; genus Tamarix; species Tamarix chinensis. The sequence continues at coordinate 69,070,999 of CM060182.1, forward strand.
TATCGCAGTCACCACCTTTATGTTGATGTGTACTCCTCCATTGCTACCAATAGTCTCTTATGCATAGAAGTTGGTTCTTTCTCTACCATCGAAGGTCATTCTTATTTTGTCCATCACACGTCATTTTCAGATTTAGCTAGGTAGTTAAATTTTCCTTCTTTTTCATTATAAATATATGCATGCATGGTATTTAGCTTGGTCTTACGTGTGTTCTTGTTTGTATGATATAGGTTCACCTCTGTTACTATGTTTTTATGCTTTTTGGCTATATGTTGGTTCTCTTCCTTTATAAATATGTTCATGCATGGATGTAGGTTGATGACTTTGAATTATATAAAAAAATATTATAAATGTATGCATGCATGTTGGTATAATTTGTTGCTAAAAATGTTATATAATTTTTATTTTTATTTTTTTTGTTGATAAAATGTTACTACTTGTATGGTGTGGATGTGCGTATGATAAAATTTTGATGATAAAAATTAATTTCATAGCTAATATCTTGTATATGTGGGTATGTTGTTAGTTTTACAAATATTTTTAAGCTATAGAATTTGCATATTTTTACATAGCTAATATAATCAACATAGCTAATTATAAATATGTCATTGAACATTACATGGTGAGATAGAGTCTGGATATGATAATGAGAAAGGTTGGAGAGAAAGTAGTCGATGAGTTAACAACTATAAGGGAGATTCATTATAGTAAATGACTCAGAGGTTGAGGAAAGTGTTCGAGATTTTCCAAAAATATTCGACAAGTTATTGAGTGACTCAGAGAAACCTTTTGTGTGATGATTGTAAGAATTTTACTAGATTATCCACTACTTTAAGGTTGTATAACTTAAAAGCTTGTAACAGATAGAGTGATAAGAGTTTTATGGAATAATTGACACTTATGAAAGATATGATTCCCGATGATAACATTTTACTTGATAGTACCTATGAAGCGAAGAGGATAATTTCATCTAAGGGTATGAGTTATCAGAAGATACATGAATGCCTTAATAATTGTATATTATTTTGCAATAAATATACATCTTTAGATAATTATCCTAATCCTAAATGCAAGACACCAAGATACAAGAAGAAAAAGGTGTCATCTAAGGTGATATGGTATATTTATATAATACTAAGATGCAAGAAGATATTTAATGTTGTCCAAGATGGAATGAACTTAAGATGGCATACTGATGAAAAGATAGATGATGAGATTCTGAGATATCCATTTGACTCTCCACAATGAATGATGATTTATGGCTTATTTTCTTAATTTGGTGAAGAGGCAAGAAAATTGTGTCTTGCACTTTCTGAGTATGATATGAATTTGCATAATTAAGGCACATATAGTATATGGCTGGTATTTTGGTTATATATAATTTACTGTTGTGGCTTTACATGAAACACAGGTATATGATTTTGTCTTTACTCATTTTGGGACCAAACCAACTGAGAAATGATATTGATATTTATTTGGTATCTTTGATTAATGATTTGAAATTATTATGGGACATATAAGTTGAAATATTTTATGCATATGGTGATTTTTTTTTTACTTTTATAGAAATTTTATTCTATACTATAATAGCTTTTCCAGTATATGGCAACTTGCTAAGTTATAGTGTGAAAGGCCATTATGCATATCCGATATTTGAGGAGAATACTTCATTTATTTAGCTATTGCATGGTAGAAAGATTTTTTTTTGGGCATCATATATTTTACCAAAGAGTCATCATTATCATAGGAAAAGGAATGTTTTTAATGGATTCTCAAAAGAAAGGCATGGACTAATCCAATTAACGGAAAGACAATTTGAAGATGAAACATTTAAGGGTGCAGTTTGGGAAGATGAATAAATATAAGCCTCTATTAGTTTTGTAGAAAAAGGTGTATATAATCTTTAACCTTCTATATTGGGAATATCTATGCATGAACCATGCCTCAATGTGATGCATATCAAGAAAAATATATATGATAGCCTTATTGGTACATTATTTAATATACCATAAAAGATTAAAGATGGCATCAATGCTCGATTGGATATATAATAAATGGTTATTAGGCATGAATTAGTACCATGAAATTATGGAAGCAGAATATATTTACCACCAGCTTGCCATACTTTCTCTAGAAAAAAGAAAATTACATTTTTCAACTTCTTTAATAGTATCAAGGTTGCATAACGGTATTCTTCAAATGTCAAAAGGCTGGCATCATTCAAAAAGTTGAAAATAATTAACATAAAGTCTCATGATTTCCATATTTAGATGTAACATTTGATGTTGATAGCCATACATGGAATTATTCCAAAGCGTGTTCTAATTGCTATCACTACGTTTTTTCTGGTTCTTCAACCCACTTTACTCAAAATCCATAAACCTTGATATTTTGGACTCCTTGAAAAGAGGGATTGTGATGACTTTGTTCCACCTTGAAATTTACTTTCCTATCTTATTCTTTGATATTATGGTGTAGCTAACCATTCACTTAGTTTATGGGTTAAAAGTTCGGACATGTTTATGGGCACCAGATGTACCCCTTTGAACGGTTAAGGTTATGTGAAGAATCAATATTAGCTAAAATAATGCATAGTTGAGAGTTACCTAGTAGAAGAGGTAATTGAGTTTTACACTAATTACTTATACAATGTCAAATCTCTTGTTATTCCTAAGTCTCGATATGCAAATAAAATCAAAGAATAAGGTTTATGGGCAAAAAATTTGTGCATGTAGACTCTAACATGTTCCGTAAAGTGCATATCTATATATATTACATAATAGTGATGATGTTCAGCCATATGTTGAAGAACATATGCTTTCTTTGAGGATTGAAAATCCATCAAAGACTGATAAATAGATAATTGATAAACATAATCTTTCCTTCACACATTGACTAAGATATCACATCATTCCGCTCATCGAACATTTCCCAACATTAGTTTCTGAAACCCTATATTGGTTGTTTCAAATGCCTCATTATAAATTTTTCTCTTATACCACATAGGGCATCAATGGATACACTTTTACATGAACAATAAGATGAAAAGAGTATAATACAGAATAATGGAGTAACTTTAGTAGATGAGGAAATGCATATTTCTAGTGCAAAGGATAAGAATCCAACATATGCTAATATGAATTATTATGGCGTTGTTAAACATATTTGGGAGCGAGATTACATTGTTTTTAAAATACTTATTTTTTAGGTTCAAATGGGTTGATAATAGTCATAAAGTTAGATATGAAGATAGGTCCACATTAGAATATCTCAATCGGGTAGGACATAAACAATACCTATTAACCTTGGCATCACAAGAAACACAAGCTTTTTTTGGACATTGATACTGCTAATAAAAGATGGCATGTGGTACTATTTATAAATAAATAAAAAATAAATAAATGGGATGATGAAAATGATGCAAATTCAGAGAAAGAGTATGCCAAAGTTGTGCGAGCAACTCAATCATTGAATGAAAATAATAATGACATTGATAGGGAGGAAACCTATATAAGGGATGATCAATGTGAAGCAATATATTTATTAGATGATGAAAACAATCTAAAAACCAGGAAGAAAACATTATAACATATGATACATGTGCTTGTTATTTTAACTTCATATATTGTATACATTCATGAAACATGAAGTGTGCCTTATTTCATAACATTACTACATATGATATGTTTGCTTGACACTTTAACATCATATTTTGTATATATTTATTCATATAGTTGTTTGTACTGATTTATATATTGAAAATTCATAAAGATATGACAAAGAAAACTATTGATATGGAATTTAGTGAGCAAGAAGGGAAAATGAAGAACAATTAGAATTGAGAGGGAATAGATCTAATCTTCCTATCGGCGAGTATGCAGATATGTATTTCACTTTTTACTCATAATCATATTCTTATCTCCTATAACAATTAGAACTAGGTTCCGAAAGATCACAAGGAACATATTTGGTGGAATACCCCAAAATCCTATTTTAGGAATTAAAAATAAAATAACAATTATTAGGTAAGTTTTCATTAAATATACCATTTTTAATAAAATAATGATATAATAATAATAATAATGGCCATAGAGAGAGGAAAATAATATAGGGATCTAATTAATGGAGGTTAGAATTATTTACTAAAATAAAATAAATTTTAAGTAAATTATAATAATATTTTCTAAATTAATAAAAAAATTATTTATTATTACTAATTTTATTATTTTTAAAATTCCAAACCGCATAATCACCTCACTTTTTTTTTACTTTTTCCTATTTCTTTTCCTTTTCTTATTTTTTCGTTCTTCCCCATCCCTCACCGAATTGGGCCTGCCCAGCGCAGCCCAACCTCTCCCTCCCCTTCTCTCATTTCTTTCCTCGGCCCACTCCCACTCCCCCTTCTTTTTCTTTTTTCCCTCACACGGCCTAGTGCCCACGACTGCCCCTCTTTTCCCCTTTTCTCCCTCTTTTTCTTTCTTTCTTACCTTTATGCCCTTGTCTTCAACCTCCCCCGATAAGCGCTGCGGACATGGCTGCTTCACAACCTCGTTTCTCTCTCTTCCCTCACCCTCTCCTCGTTCTGACAGGTAGGGCGTGCAGCTAGCATTGCCTTGCACTGGTCCCCTCCCTCCTGTGACCCTAACACCCCCACCTAACCCCCTACAATCTTTTCAAAATCACTGCCTTGTCCCCTGATCATGCAAGCTATGCTGGCCTACACGCCGGCCGATAGCCAACCACCCTCCCCTTATTTTATTCCTTCCTTTTTCCACTTCCCCCAACAATTTCCCCTATGTATAACCCCTCATATTCACTCCATTCTCTCTTTCTTACCACTCAAAAACCACCCCCCAACTTCCTCGCATAGCCCCTTCAGCTGCCACCACCATCGTCGTCACGCCGCGCCACCATCGCCACACCCTCCCTTCCTCTTCCCTGCATCACCGTCCATAGAATGAGACCTTCCCCTAACCCTAACTTCCCTTCCTATCCTCTCCCCACTTGTGGAAAGTGGGCAGCTTGAGCTACCCTTTTACACCCATCTACGCCACCTACGTCGCCTTGCGCCACCACCACCGCAGCAACCACCGCCTCCACTACCTCCCTTCCTGCACCTTCCCCTACCTTCCCACACCACCATTTCCCATTTCCTTCCCCTCCTTCCTTCTCCTTTTCTCTCCTTCCCTCTCTGCCACCACCATTGTCGCCGCCTGCGCCGCCGCCGTGAGACATCACCACCACTGCCATGACCCCCTTTGACCCAAAAACCCTATTTTATCAAAAAAAACCTAGCTTCCCTCATCTTTTACAACCCCAAAACCTCTTCTTTTCCATCACCACCACCACCGCCGTTGTGTGTCACCACCGCCCTTGCATGTTATTCCCTCTCTAATTATGCCATTAACCCTTGTACTTATTTAGTATATTTTATTATAAATATTTTGCTACTATTATTATTATTATTACTACTACTAATATTTAGTTAGGGAAATAAAAGAAAAAGGAAAAAGGATTAGGAAGAAGGCTAAATTATTAGTGTTCCATTTCTTATAGGTTGTGGACCAAACCCTTCTCATGAGGAGGCGTAGGATTTGTGCTCCAAGCTCGGTATCCTATTAGGTAAGGATATGGTTAAGGCTTGTATTTGCTATGATTTATGTGATTATAGGTGTAATGATATGTGTTGTGTATTTATATGTGAATATGGACTAAATATGTGTGTAGTGTAGCTTACCTTGTAAGGAGCTAAGGTATGTTGTGTATGATTTATAATATGTGTAATATGGGGGATATGACTAGTTATTTATGACATACTCTTATTTATGGTTGTTATGGTATGTCATGCATTCTTAGATGCCTTAGGTGGATTTGAGTGGTTATGGAGATATAAAAGAAATAAAGATAGTGGGGTGAGTAAGAAGAAGTGGGAAAAATCCTAAGTATATTGTGACATATGGGTGATAAAATAAATGAATAAATTAATAAAATGAAGAGTTAGAGTAAAATCTTATACTAGGAGTGTGAGGCTTGCATGGGATGTTTAGTCTTTGTATGGGAAGGATTATTTGGGGTGATTGAAGTCTTTAGGGGAAGAGATAGTACATGGGTTGGTAGAAGTATGCATAGGAGCCTAACTAGGGTTTTTAGGGGAAAACCCTAAGTATGGAGTGTCATGAGAGAATTTCTAGAGGTTGGTTGGAATTTGGGTTGAGAATTAGGAGTGTGTCTTATGAAGGATGTGAGTCAAGTGGAAAGGAGGGTAGAGTTTGTGTGTGAAGGGAAGGTGTAAAAGAAAAGAGGACTATTAGGGTTTCGGGGTTACCATCTAGGGTTTCTTTGTCACATGTGGAAGTTGGAGAGTAGGGTTATGATATTTGGAGTGGGCTGAGTGAAGTGATGGTGTTGGAATCAAAGGGGAGCATAGGCTATATATGAAAAAGAGAGGCTAGAGCCACATAGGCTAGATTAGGGTTTCAAGGGGAAACCCTAGTAGGCACGTGTGAGCCTAAGTAGAAAAATAGGAAATTGGGCCTTGACCCACATGTATGGGGGCTTTTATATTCATGGTGAGTAGGGCGGAAGGTGAAAAAGAGGTCCTGGAGTCTTGGGGAGTGTAGATGTCCTAAGTTATGGGATAGGGTTATTTAGGGAGCCTGGGGTGGAAGAGTGAGAATGGGTCAGGGAAGTCTATTTGAGGGCATGCATGTCTAGTTAGGGGTTTACTTGTGGAAGAATATACAAATAAAATACTAATTACTTAAAGTGAAAGAATATTGAGCCGGGCCCAAGTTATAATGATTTCCATTCTATCGGCTATAATAGTGGCCAGGAGCATTCTTGCCTAGAAGACCAGTCCATCCGCTATAATAGTGGCCAAACACACTCTGTCCTAAAGTAGTATTTTTGGTCTACCAGCTATAATAGTGGGGGTTCCAAGCTCAATAAACCAAACATTATATAGTAATAAATCATGAAAAAGATACTAATTACTTACAATGGAATACCACGTGGGTCGAGGCCAGGTTAGGATGATTTCTAGTCCACTGGTTATGATAGTGGCTAGGTGCGTTCTGTCCTGGAGTGGTATTTCTGGTCCACCGACTATAATAGTGGTCAGGTGCATTCTACCCTAGAGTAGTCATTTTCATTCCACCGGTCATAATAGTGGGGTTCCCATATTCACGTGAATATAATTTGAGAGATATGTAAAGACGCTCTTAATGGCCTAAATTTTAATAACGGTGATTAACTATTTGGTTTATTGCATGTATTATCTGCCTTTTTCATGTTATGCTCTGTCTTATCCATATGCTTACCTTACTCTGTACGTAGCGTACTAATAACTCCTTTCATGGGTGTTGCTCATTCCCACGAGCAGTGACCCCTCCTAAGTTTGTGCAGGTAGGAGATGATGCCCTCGATGATTTTGATGCATATGATACATTGGGTGTGGCAGAGTGTTAACCTAATGTACCTTGTGTGGGGTCCAAGAGGGTGTTCTTCGGACTTGTCGCTTTTCATACCCTTTTTATTTCCTTGTAATGGGAGTTGTTTGTACTATCTTTTGTTCATGTATTAACACTAATATTGCGTAATCTGATTTTATTTATGAGTGTTGAACTATTATAGATTTTATTGATCAATTGTGTTAATAATTTTAGTACCTTTAGCCTTGTGGTTAGTATGATATTGGCCATGCCTTAATCTTGTACTAATCACGGCAGTAGCATCATATGTTTTAGTGCATGGTTTTCCACAGTAATTTTTTTTATAGCTGTAAATTTTGGAGGTGTTACATTTGATAAGAAGTCAAATATATTATTTTGTTTGTTCCATTTTGTATGTCACGTGTTATTAATTTTAATACATTAACATTAGTATAAATATTTATAACTCCATCTTATAGAGTGTTCATCGTCTCATGGGTGAGGGCAAAGTGACTTATTAGACATTTCAGTGAGTGTCTAAAAACATTTAGGGAATACTTGGCAAATAAAAACATGTATAGAAATAAGGATGGTGTTTTACGCACGAAACCCCTAAAACGCTATGGTTTCATTGATCAAGATAGTTGAGACTAAGGGTGTGCATTGTCAGATATTCGCATCCGAATGGATATTTTTTTGGATATCCAATCCGACTGGATAATAGATATCCTATATCCGAATCCACATCCGAATACTCCGGATATCCAAAATATCGGACCGGATTTCGGATATATCCGATTATTAAATTTACATATATAATCTATAACTATTTTTTTTTTCTGTAGAAACACTTGTTTAATTATTCAACTTGCATACAAAAAGATATAATACATGATTAATCATATCCATAAAAATTAGCGATCAAGATTTGTGAACAATGACGCTCTAGAACCGTGGATGTTTATTTCAGACTTTAATTTAGTAAATTATTTTTGGATTTATGTAATATAGTAAAAAAAATGATCCAAACTTGAAGATTGAAAGAAAAAAATTCATATTATAAATTAAATTATGCCAAAAATATAACTGACTTATTTTTAAAACTGGATATTTTTGGCGGATTGGATATCCAACATTTCAAATCATTTTTTTCGGATACCGAATTGGTTTTTCGGATTTCGGTTTTCTGCACAGCCCTAGTTGAGATTAGTATACTGCATATTTTCTTTCTAATGTATTTAAATTATTTATTGCATAACAATTAAGCTTTTTGATTAAAAGTATTATATTTATATTTATATAATCATGTGTAAATATATTAGTTTGAAATATAAAAGAAAAATGCTAAAAATAAAAACAAATTCTAAGAGGAATATTTACCACCATAATATGTCTCAAAAAGGTTATGCGTGCCTTGAAGAAAAGTTGGTATAATATTTTGATTTATGTGTTTAAATGTTTATGTAAAGAATGTTACAATCATATCGCTAATGTAAGTGCATATTTTAGAATTATAGCTTGTAGCTAGGAACTTGGATCCATATACCTCATCCAATAATATTAGTACATTATGGAAGAAGTCTAGAGAGACAAAAGATAGATATCTTACTAAAGATGCACAAAAGATGACAAAATAATTAAAAGTTTGAAGATATGCTTAACCCTAGTTAATTTTCTTAGATAAAATTATTATATTATGTTTATTCCTATATTCTAAATTATATACATTACAGGATAGACTTGAAAAATTAGATTTCATTGAGGGTGTAGATCAATATAGCACTGTGTCACAAGTAGAAGGAATTGAATAACATCCCAGAAGACACAGGTGAAATATATTAGGGGTTATGAGAACAAGTGTGTGTGGTCAATCTCGTGGACCCCGAACCACCAATGACCAAATGGCTCTCCTGAACCAAAAATTAAACATGACATTTGAATAAATGACCAAAATACATAAAAAGTCATAATTTATCAAATATCAAGGGTATAAGTTATCCGATTCTGATGCACATGATCCACTTCATATACCTAATGTAAATAGCTTTAGAGTCGGCTTTAATTTTGATACACATTTTTCTTCTCTTTTGAGGTAAGAATATCAAATTATGAAATGCTATAAAATGTTTCAAATGTCAACTCAATAATTAATAATATGTAATATTTTATTCTAGGGTTTGCATAAATGTAACTTGTTAGATAATGACCCCTCAATTCCTATGGCAAAAAGAAGGTTACACATCAATTATGGTACCAAAATTATGATGGTCCATGTGTCTATATTAATCCTAGATACAAGGCTCATAAGTATTGAAGTTCCAATTATTGGAGATGCACCATTGTATTGTTATAAAGAAGGCGATGGGGCAACTACAGTAAGCTTTGTGCCTTGGATTGTCTACCAGATATGTCTAACTACTGAAGAGGTAATGATATTCTCTATCCATATTATGCCTAACATGTTACATAAATTATTTATACCTTATTAATATATATATATATATATATATATATATATATATATATATATATATTAATACTATGAGTTAAAGAATCAAAAAATAAGAATGTTCTCATTACAAAGGGAAAGAGAGTTATTAGTGGAAGGATAAAAAAAAAGAGGCGTCAAAAAAGAAAAGAGAGATATATTAGAAATTTTGGTTTCCTAAAAAAAGATTCCATCTTCAGAGGAGAACCAACAACTACAAGAAACTCGCCGACCACAACTAGCTTTGACGATGTTGTATTAAAGATCTAATTATAATTTATTGTCATTCAGAGTATGTTAGGAGGGACGATGCCATTTACATGATATTGGTGGGGGTTATCGGCAAAATTTATAAGAATGAAAGGGTGCCAACTATGAGTGATGTTATATATATTAAGTAAGTATTATTTTATATGATATAATTTAACACTTTTTCATTGAATTTTATAATTTTATAACATATTATATATGAGTTATCAGTTATTGATAAATATGCATTATTATTTTCATACAAAGGTTGGTAGCCAGCCGTGTTGTGGCAGATGGGATGATGTCCTCTGTTGTGTTTGTTTGTCCATACTAAATATGTGACCATACTATAATAAGTGAGGCTAGACACATAAACTATTTAGTGGATGACATATTAAGCGAGGGACTCAAAAACAAGCTTTATCTCATACCCCACCTCACAAGTGAACATTAGGTTTTCTATGTTGTTGGTCCTAATAAAAACAAAGTATATATGTTTGATTTCGTATGAAAATATTCCGTTCATTTTGTTGTCACTCGTTCTAAATGGAAAGATTTAATTGAAATGTTAGTATAATTCTTATGTCTTACTTCATTAGTTTATTTAAGCATATATTTTGCTTGAAGTTTTTAGGTATATAAAGTTACAATATTATGTATCAAATTTATTTATTCAGGCATTATAGATGGTGTCTATGAGGAGAGGCGGAAATGGTGTACTAGATCCAATGAATCTTGAGTATGAGCCTATAATGGTATACAAAAAGACAAGTATTTTATATTTTATTTTAATTTCAATTAATATCTAATAGAACAACAAGCTAATTAAATTTATTTTATAGTGTCCACAATAACAAAACAGTAATATTTGTGAATACTATGTTTGTAGAGAAACATATCTCATACTTAAGAAAAAAAAAATTGTGAACATAGATCCAAGCCATATATGTTTATTTTTTCATTAATATGTGAAAAAATTGATGCATGATATATTAATTACTAATCAAATGATCATATTGTGTCAATTTGTAGGTTTTCAGTGACCGATACACATGAGGCTAGAAATACAAAGATGATGAAATTAATGATGTTAGAGATGAACATGCTAAGTTTTTTCACTCACACACTTAGTATTAGGGATCTACATACTTGTTTTTTTATTATCTCATATGTCTTATGTTATGCTATGCAATTGGAGATGCATATGCATGCATGCATGCGAGTGTTTGTAAGTTTTTAATAGTTAGAATTTATGATATATCAACTTTAGCTTTAGAGTGTAGGACTACCAACTTGTGGTACGCCTACTAATTTTCATTCCTGTGTATGAATTGATGCTACTTTACACATTGCAGATTTGGTAAATAATTGAATATACTACTATGTATGTGGGATGCATTAAAAATGGTAACAAAAAAAGATTTGGGTTTTAATAACAATTCTTATACAAAACCACAAATAAGTCATTTTCTACAATGTTTATTTTTAAAAATGATTATTAAAACCCTCACATGACATACATACATTAGATCTTGATAAATTTTTAACAATGGTTATGTAAAACAATCATTGTTAATATGTCATCGATAATAGTTATTTTAACAACCTTTGTTAAAACTACTTTGCTAATTCGTTGAGTGTTTTTTTAATGGGTCTTTTTAACAACGATTCTTACGAACAACCATGGTTAAAATGGATTTTAAGGATAGTTGTTAAGAATAATAATTGTTAAACTATTTGAACAATATTTGTTAATAATACTTCTTGTTAAAATGTTGCCACACAATTTTTAACTTCACCCCTCCCCCTTTCACAAACATTATTAACTCATTTATCTTTTTTTGGTCCTCACTTTCATCAGTGTTGTTAATTTCCATGAATAGACAACTCAACTTTTGTTATGACGGTCTCTAAGGATTGCCTTAATAATTTTTTTTTCTCATGATGTACTACCCGTGGAGGAGTAATTTATGTTTATTGGGGTTCAAATGTAGAGTTAATATTATTTGGTAGGTACTTTTTGTCTACATACCTGTTAGAACTCTTAATTCCAATGGATCCCATTTGGTTTTATTTTGTTTAAGTTGTACTTGAAGATAATCTCCAAGTGCTTATTTAAGTCTTATGAAAAGTTCCTTCATTCCTTATTTTTCTTATTTAAATTTCTAAGTAATTTTTCCTTGTATTTGATGTAATAATGGTATGGTAAGTTAGACTTAAATCAAGTACAATAGTAACACCTGATTACCTTGTTATTATGCTTCCATTAAAATATAAAAAATTTAATATTAAATTTTGGGGTGATACATATAGCATTGTTTATTTGCAAGTAAGGGATGAACATGAAGAGAAATATGATTGTTGGAAATTTAGAAAGATGGGAGAATAAATGAGATATAAGATAGCGAACACATTTTTACTTTAGTGTATTAATGTTATTTGTTGACAATATGCATTTTATTTTTGAAATTGTAGCTTAGGCTACTTGCTTTTTTTTTTCTATGGACATTTGGTATTCCTAAGTACATTTTCAATTTGGTATATATTGAACATATATATGTGTATGTGAGGCAGAAAAAAAAACATATTTTATTTATTATAATTTGGGTTAAGGTTTTTGATAACTTTTAACTGCAAATGTACTGTGTTGAAGTAGCATGCAATGTCGATTTCATAGGGAATAGAGAGTGAGCAATGAGATGGTGAAAAGATCTCTTATGTCTAGACTAATGATAGGGGTAGATGATGTCTAACTCTAACTAAAAAGAAAATGTGCAAACAAAATCCAACTATAAAATATAAACAAGGGAATTCAGTTAGATGAAAGGCTAAGGCTCTGATCAATCCCCCTAACCCCAATGTGATCGAATACTAAACCCAAATACAAAACCAAAATACTTAGTCATGAATTCTAACAAAAGATAAATTGAAGATTTTAGAAGTAATAAAACAAAATAAAATGGAGAGAAAAAGAGGAGAGGGGCTTGACCATCTGACAAAACTGAAGTGCAACACAACTAAGAGCAAGATGAGAGAAGAGAGCAAAGTAGAAGATAAGAATTTGACTAAGTGTAAAATGACCAATGAAGGGGTATACACCCCTTTATGGCTGTCGACTAAGGCATGAGCATAAGGGAAAGTCATATGGGAGGGGTTTCTTGCAATTAAGAAGAAAGATGAGAGTGATTGGTATTAGAGTTGTAAATGAACTGATCCGGCTTGCAAATTGTTTGAATCAACCCATTAAAATCTTGGCTAAACTCAATTTTTTTAGTTAAACTAGCAGATCTTGAGCCTTACTTTTAGACTCGTTTATTAAACAAATCGAGCTTGAACCTAAAAAAGTTTGGCTCAGCTTGACTTATTTGTTTAGTTAAACGAGCCATGTTTGATCCTTGTTTCAAGCTTGTTTATTAAATGACCTGATCCAGAGCTTAAGGGTGTTCGGCTTGGCTCGTCTAATTTACATCCCTAATTAGTATATGTGATAAAATGTAAGGGAGTTGGCGGAAGGTAATTAAGGTGACTATGGATAGATTTTTGGTTGAGTGAGTATGGATAAAGCATGTACCATTCATGGGGTGTAAGTGGATTTTAATTTCAAATTCCTCATACCTAAGAAAGTCAAAAAGTATTACAAATGGGTAAGGTAAGGTAGAATGTTTAATAAATAGCTAAAATTAGGAAAAATAATAAAACAATTCCTAAAAATCATGAAAAATTAGGGAAAGGTGAGTAATTAATCTACAAAACCAAATATAAAAAAATATGGGCATAGGGATTGATTTGAGGTCAAAATAAGTTAAGAAAATAAATAATAGTAAAAATTGCCCAACTCTAGTCAACCAGAAGAGGCCGGTGGTTGACCATCGGATACCCAAGGTGAAAGGGTTTGGAGTGCTATTGGGTTATTGGGCTATTGGCTAGCAGACTGTTAATTGACTAAATTAAATATAAGAATGAGGGTTTGAAATGTAAGGATTAGGTGTCCAAACAGGCTTAAAGGTTAGAGAAATAATTAGAAAACTAATCACCCATGAATTAGGGTTAGAAAAGTTGGGGGGTATTATAGTAGGTTTTTGGGACAAGGACAATGATTTGATCCAGGATTGAGAATTTAGTCCCCATGAAAAGTTTGGGTGGAGAATACCCATTAACAAAAATCATAGATCAAGATAAGTTTAAAAATTTCTGTGTTTTGGATTCGGAGATAGAAGTTGGCATCCCCATCCCCACCCCACTTTGGTGTCATCCCTACTCGAAAATAAGCTACAAGATTAGTGAAATACAAGGTGGTTACCATTTCAAATTCAACCACATTTTTTTTTATATAAGGCTTGTTTGGTAACTTGTTATTTTTGTTATTATTTGTTTACTATTACTTAGTATATTTGTTTGTCATATTATTTTTATAACTTTAATATCTATATAATTTTTTGTTACGCATGTAAAACTTATGTTGACACGTAAAATGTGAAAGTACAAACAACAAAATAATTACCTCATCATTTACTCTACTCTAAGTGGTTAACATGGGCAACTAATTTATCAAAAGATTTACATGCATGGATACTCTCGTTCTTAGTAGCTAACTCTTGAACTATAAGTTTAATGACATGTCTTGGATTTGTATTTTTGACATGAAATATACATGCATTTCTTTTCTTCCATATATAATAGAAACTTGCGGCGAATAAGAACCGAAGCATAGTAGTTCGGAAAGGAGGTTTCCCTCCTCCTCTTCGTAGCCAATTTAAGATAGAGGGTAGCATCTGTATAGTGGTTACAGCCATTTCCACGTAGTAATTGATTCAAAAGACCCATCGCTTAATCACATTCTAAGAACTTTGATGCCTATATTATTTACTACATGTTATTATTTTATATCTAGGTTCCGGCGTCTTTTATTAAATATTTAAACTATTCTACACTTTTATCCATATATCCTTATTAATTATATTCACCCACTAAATCCCTACAATTATTAATATAATTAATTATTATTATTATAGAAAATTATTAAGTTTTAATATTATAATGGACAATTATTAATATTCATTAATAATGAGTCATGATTTATATTAATAATGTTAATTATTAATTGATATCTTCTATTAGGATTAATTATTTGTATGCTTAATTATTATTATTAAATATTAATAATAACAATTATTGATCATCATTATCATTAATTATAATTGTTAATATGATTAATAATTAATAATTAATGATTATTAATAGTTATTGATATTATTTATGATTATTGTTATTTATAACTAATATAATTATTTATAAATAAATAAATAATTATATTATTAATTATATTATTATTAGTAGAAGGAATTCACAATACTATAATAAATCCAAGTAAGAAGGTGGATTCGCAACGCACGTCAATAAATGCTGCCCCCATTGTGGCGGGAAACGAGGGATTGAAAACACCAAGAAGTTGCCTCGTAGGTAGGTAACTAGGTTTATTAAATATCAATGTAGTGTCGGTATGCGAAGGGATTCCAATGAGGAGGACGTGAAAATATGTGCACGACGCGAATGACAAATGACTAATGAGTCTTTTCCTTTTCTTCTATTCCCCCCCCCCCTCTGATTTCTATAAAGGTTGCCCTTTAATCTGCATTTAGTGCTATAAATAAGTTTGGTAATCTTTTAACTTTTTCGTTTACTTAAATAATTTAAATTTAAATTTTATTTTTAATTTTTTTATTAAATAAATCGAGCATGGATTACAAAATTAAAGTTCGGTTAATTTCATAATTTTTATTCGACTAATTTATTTAATTAAATTAGTAGAATCTTATTTATAATTATCCATTAAACAAGTCAAACATGAACTTAAATTTAATCAACTTGGCTCGACTATTTTTCAACCACACTTGGATTACAATTGCTTATTAGATGTTCTTACTTCTTAGTATACGTTGTCATAAATATAGACAATTTTTCAATTTATTTTTTTAGTAAAATTATAATTTATTATTATTATTATTATCATTTTAACTCTAATGATACTACTATATAGTAGATGATACTTGCTAGTATTAAAAAAACTATCACTACTTATTTTAACAATAAATTTTATCCGTTAACTTTTTTAAAATTATATTATATTATGATATATATAAAAAAATTAAAAATTATTTTCAGAATATGAGGAAATAGTGTATATTACCTTCCACCCCATGCCAAAACAATCTATTGACTCTAATGCACTACTACTATGTATTAAATACTAATCCTTCTATAAAAAAAATCTTTTTAGGTAATTTTTTTATTAAAAATCATTCTTTTAGAATAATTATTTTTTTATATTTTTCTCCTTATTTTATCTCTTTCTTTTTTAATATATTAATTATTATATTTTTTTAATTAACAGTATAATTATAATATTAGGAGTATATCTATTGATTTTAAAAAGTGTGTAAATTGTTAAAAAAATATATTACAAAATAAAGGGAGTACTATGAATCTATTTGAGTGAAAATTTTATATTTAAATTGATTTATAATTTTTTTTTAACAAAATATTATTATTAAATTTATTTACTTAATAGTACAGTAAAACAGCGACAGGAATAGTCGACGACCGACCGGTACCGTTTCCCAAATGTATCATTGCTCCGCATATTTATGCGTTTCATAATCAGACGTAATTCAATTCTAGCCTTCTAGATCACGGATCCCTCTTTTAACTTTTGACATGGTTTCCCGGAAACTTCTCCCTTCCTTAATTTGCCTGGAAAAATGGCACCACTAACCTCATTTTTCTTCTCCTTTCCAGCTTTTCTTCCTTTGCGGTTACTTTTCCCCTTCGTCGATGATGGCAGATGTCAAATAACTAGGGACAGAAACATTGCCGTAAAAGGAGCCCCACTCCCAGCCAAATCCATCGATTGGCGACAAGTTTCTAGGTTAATCGAATGGATATAAAATCAACATATTATTTATATATTTAGTATAAATATATTATTTATTTAATAATTTTAAATATATTTTATAAAAAATATAATAATTATATTAAAAGTATAAATAAATACATCAATTTTTTTATTTTATCAAGCTTACGCAATCATTTCTGCTCTTTTGAAGAAAAATGAGGACAATGATGACATATAGATTAAGACAAATTATTAGATAAACTTCGCATGACTTTTCATTAATATTCTATTTGTCTCACAAACATTATCCTAATTATTATTTTCATATAAATTAAAAACAATATACGATTTAGTCTCATTAGAAAAGTTTAGTTCTGAACTATGTCCTTTGTAAAATTATTTCATTTAATTACCTAATTACATTAAATGATGTATTAAATGAGAATACATTAAAAAAGTACTCCCACTTTATAAAAAGATAAGTTATGATGATGAATTTTAATCTTTAATTTTTCTTAAAAGAAAATATATTATAATATTAAAATATAATTATTATATTTATATAATAGTGTAATAATATATAATAGTGTAATAATAATAATAATAATAATTAAAGTTTGATTTATTTTGTATAACAAGGGAGGAATATAAAAAGTTTTGCTATTTACAACAAAATAAGACTATAATTAATGAAGACAAACAAACAAAATTAATTTAGGACATTTAGGGACGTGGAATCTATATACAATAAGTATTTTTTTTAAAGTATATATTAAAAAAGTATTAACTTTTTTTTAACTCTTATAAAAATAGGTAACAAATGGTAGAAAAAAAATACAACATTTAATTATTGTAAAAGGTTTTACATTGGTCTTGTTTGACAATAAACAGATAACAAATAAGGGATAGTTAGTTGTATAGAGGATTATATTAGCGGTTTTAACCAGCTGATAATATCAGTGTTTGTATAAATATATTTGCTAACATTAAATAATAGATGATAACTATTAGTTGATTAGTCATATAAAATAACATATAAGAACACGGGTGTAATCATTATTTAATGAATATATTTGATTTATCAGTCATACGGTTCTCCTCTATCCAATCAGTTTCAAAACAAAGCAATGTAGATGTAGGTCCAAAAAAATAACCACCGCCACACAAAATTATCACAAAATTCGTATAATCAATCAATTGAGGAGCAACGAAAATAATGAAAAGGTTATATGCTACTGTAATTGAAGTCTCTGACGCCATTCAGATAAGAAAATGATAATCTTGGCATAGATTAATGTGTGGCCATAACTCGTCAATTTTAGTCGGTGAGAAATGGTATCAACGTCCTTCCCTACCACTACCAGGTTACCACTACTATCAAGGCTTCAACAATTTTGATCGAATACTTCATAGTTTAACATGACTAACCTTAATTTAATTTAATGCATGCCTAAGTTAATCTGAGACGATAAACGAACTTGAAACTAGCAGCACGATAGAGATCTGCATGTTCTCTATCTATACAGTTTAGGAAGAAAGTGAGAAGAAAATAACAGGTAGAGCTTTAAGGGTATACTAAGTACACAGCATATAACACTGGGGGTGACCCATCATCAGCGGTTTTCCATTCAGGTTCAGCAGTCGTACCATTCCAATATTGAGTCACCGGAAATATAGATGCAGGGGAGACCTATCCCTTTGGCTAGGAGGAAATAATAAACTGTCTAAATCTCTGCACAAATCCAAAACCAACATTGGTGGAGGGGAAGATTCCCAAGATTACAAGTTAGTCAATCATGGAGGGGAAAGATTCATGAAGTCGGTCATCCCGACACATAGATTGAAACAAAGACCAAAACTATTTGCTCTACTCACAATCACCGAGAAGGGTTTCATCCTCTCCACACAAAGACCAACCACTCATATTGTAATATCTTAAATTTTATCTAATTTTAATTTCGAATAACTAATAGTTTAACCAAATACTATTCTTTATTCTGGGTAAATTATATTTTAACATAACCCTAATATCAATTGATTAATATTTTAATCTTACATAATTTCGTTAACTATAAATTTAAACCTAAACCTAATCCTAACTATAACTCCACACCTATCTTTCCTTTTTCCTTTTTCCTTTTTCTTTCTCCTTTTCTTTTTCTTTTTCCTTTTGCTTCTTCTCCTGCCCGATTATCCTTCTTCTTCTACCTTGAGTGTTCTTATTTTTCCTTACAACTCATCAAAGCCCGAATCTACCATCACCTCCCACAATCCATCGGATATGTTCTGTTGAAATTTTTGCCCTAAATTCCCCCCCCCTATCGTGGTGCATCATGACCCCCACCCTTCCTTTTTTCCTGTGCCCACCTTTTCCTCTTGCCCATGCTCGTCTTACCCTCTCAACCCATGCATGCACTGCATGCATGTTGTGCACCTTTGATGTTCCCTTTGGCACAATCGTGCCTCCGTTCTAGCACCATCACACTCTAATCTAGCACCACCATACTCCCTCACAATCGAGCCCTCTATTTGTTTTGATTATCCCCATTTCTACCCTCATTTACCTTAACTTTTCTTTGTTTGTATTATTAAGTTATAATTGTGTTTTACTCTTGTTCCTTAGGTGTTCTTTCAACGATCTCAGAGGATGTAGGTTAGGCTTACATGCTTAGATACCGATATTGTTTTTGGTAAGGCTACACGTCGTAGTTAGGACTTTTATGGATAACGTTGTTATGATAATTCTATTATATGATAACTTATATGTGAGAAGCTTGTGAAAGTATATTTTTGTGCATGTTGTTGGTAGGCATGAATTGAGATAAGTGGTATCTATATATAATTGTGGTTGCATATTTCATGATGATGATGATGATGATGATATACATATTGAAGGATTAAATTCTTTAATAGTGGGACCGGTAAGGTTTTCATGAAAATATAAGTGTTTTGGCTATTGTAAGGGCATTATTGTTATTTGATGATAGATAATTATTACATGATAAGTTTTGAGGGAGTTATAAATCATTTCATAAGTATTGTGATTAAATAATGGTTAAGTAAAACACAAGTTACCTAATATGAAAAATTGAGATTTAGAATGACATTTTGGTTAATATGGGTGAATATGAAAATTTTGTGATTTTAAAAGGAAAATAGACTTTAAATATGTTTAGTGTGATACTCAAAATATTTAGGATAATGATGAGTAGCATAAGTAAAATAAAATAAGAAGTTATACTCACCTTATAAAATTTGGGTTTCTAAAGGAAATTATAAACATTTTCCTTAGAAAAATGCCTAGATAATCATATGGCTATGCTTTATGTGTTTTAATTACATGTTGTATATATCTATATGAGCCATGCATGATGATCTTGATATAAAAAACTATGAATAAGATAATAATCATTTAAAGTAAAAAATCATGTGAGTCGGGCTAAGGTATTGTGTGTCCATTTCATCGAACCATAATAGTGGCCTTGGAGTGTCCTGTCCCAAGAGGTACATCAGCCAGTTCCATCAAATTAATAATAGTTTCCCCCCTAAATTCAACGTGAATGAGAATATGATTATGTGATAATTAACTAATGAGTAAGATATTAATCACTTAAAGTGGAATATTATGTGAATCAGGACTAAGGTGTTGTGTTTGTTCCACTGGACGATAAAAGTGACTTAGGTGTACTTTTCCATGAGAGCTGCTTTAGACCGTTCTGTCTTTTTAAGAATAGTGGTCAGGAGTGTATTGTCCTAGTATGTGTTGGGTTTGTTCCATCATATGATAATAGTGACTCAGGGCATATTTTATTTTAAGGGATGCTTTAGTTTGTTCCACCAGAATAAGAATAGTAGGCTCCTTGAACTCAACGTAAATAAAATTATGGATTCAGTTTATATCTAATAATGAGCTTTGGAATTAGTATTTACGTTGCATCGCTTTATGTTAACACACATTTATACTTATTCTCTTATGCGAACTTATATAATTCTATGTAACCTTACTTTAACTGTATGGTCACATTACTTAGTACATGGTGTACTAACCATTCTTCTCATAGGTGATGTTCATTCTCACGAGTAGACGTCCTAGATATTTTTGTTCAAGTTGATGATGACTATTTGGATGATTCTGTTGCATACGATACCTTATTTGTGGAGGAGTTATGCATTGGATTAGGGCATAGAGCTATGTTATTGGGTTATCGTTTTTTATTCGGATATCTTTTGGGGCTTTTCGTTTCCTATATATTCCTTTTATGTATTTTTGATATCGTACTCGAAGTTAATCTTCAAACTCTTATATAATATTTAGGAAAGATCTCGTAATCTCTGTTTATGATGCTTTAATTCTTAATTATTTTGCTTTGTAATTGATTTAAATATGGTACAGTAAGCCGGACTTATATTGAGTGCAAAGGTAAAACCCAACTATTTTGATCTTATACTTCCACTAAAAGTAATTTTTTTAATAGTAAATTTTGAAATGTTACACATATCTTCAATCAAGTGGTGCTTGCCTGCACTTTATATTAGTAAGCAAGGCGGCATGAGATGCCAACCACACAAAAAACTAAGGATGACAATGAGTCAGTTCTAGGTTGCGTTCGACCAGACGCATACCTAGACTAGTTTACATTATCTAGATCTAGATCCAGTACGGACCAGTTGGGTTGCAAAAGTGTAGACCTAGATCCACTGGACCTAATAGGTAAATGAGTCCTAAATGAGTTGACTATTTTTTTTTATTTTTTTAATAATCTATGTAAATATATTACGTTTTATACATATTAATATATATTTTTGTTTAACAAAAACCTATGAGTGAAAAAGATAAATATTTTAAAATAGTTACCTTAACCTTTTAAATAGTATGTTAATGCTTTTTGAATAAAATGTTATACATACTTTTTATAAAATAAATACATAGAAGTAAAATTAAAAAAATAAATAAGAAGCTCCAACAATATTACAACAGAGATAAAAAATATATATTTATATATGAGTATATATTCACATACATATATATATATTAAACAGGTTAGTTAGTCTCATTAGGGTCTAGGACTATTGGACCCACACCTAAACCCTTTTAGATATATATAGACCCATGTCTGATCTAAACATGTTGTATTAAAAAATTATGGACTCACATCTTCTAAAAAGAAGACATGTCTAACTAATCTGGATCAGATACAGAATCCATTGTCATTCCAACCCAAACATGAACACTTGTTGTCTAGCTTTGGAGTCGCCAGATATTAGTAAGGATATAAATGAAGTGTATTTTAGATGAAATTTGATATATTTTATTGGATGGATACTTAAATAGATGTGGATAAATGAATACGAATACGAATATGGAGGATAAAAGAAATTCATTGGATACACGTACGCATATCCATATCCATATGCCTGACATATAATTTTTATTTTATCCTTAATTTTAAAATAAATACAGTATACGTTAAGGTTAAAATTATCGTTTAGCTTAATTCTAAATAAGTTTATCTGTCGGGTAATTGATTTATTAATTAGATAATATTTATTAACGAATAATCCGTCGAATAACAGATATTTAACGGATATGAGTATTGATCTATTAGTGTATACCTGTTTTATCACGTATATGAATTCAAATACAAATTTTTTTATGGGCTATAAATATAAATTTTATTGTATCTGCTCCAAACTAGTTCCGTTTACATCAGTTGATACTAGCCGCCCATTTAGAGGCTTCGAGCAGTGGGGGTTCAACTTGCAAGCGGTATGTTCGTCGAAGCAACTGAAAACTGACTATCGCCTGTCAGACGTCAAGTGGGTATATACCCAATGGCTACGAAACTTCCTCAACCGGCGGAAGGGCGGCGGCAATTTCCGCTAACATTTTCAACCTGCACGAACGTGTGTCGGAACTTCGACCAGTTCCATCCTCCATTCGAGTGTAAGTAATCGGCAACCACATCGCACATCCCAACGCAAGATGTGTAGCCAACGTCCACTAATTAGAAGGAGCTGCCCCAGAGGAAGGGCCCATTAAACCTTGTGAAGAGGTTTGCAACATCAATGGGTAACACAGCTCTTCATGGTGTACGTATAGGAATAGATGAGAGGATTGATTTAGGCGATAGTTGCCCGCCTAGTATGGGGCCTCCGACAGAAAAGCTTCTGTTGTACTCGTTCGACTGTTTTCAAGAAAAGCTTATTGGTAACACAACCATTGCATGTACCAGTACTGACCCCGAAGTATCTGCCCAACGTACACGCTCGAGGGATATCGACCGTAGTAGATATCTCACGTGTCAAACGGCTGGTTGACATATTCCCCAAGAAAATGATACTAGTGGACCTGTCCAAACCAGCATTTTGGCTTGAAGCTTCGCCAAACTCCTCCAAAACATCAATAATAATCTCGGCTTAGTCAGTAAAAGCCTCGACAAAAAGTAGGTCATCCGCCCGAAGAAAAGATGTGATAGTGTACTACCCCCACATGAAACCGAAATGGGTTTCCAAAATCTATTAGAAACCGAATCCTGAAGAAGATCAGAAAGACGCTCCGTGCCAAATGTAAACAGGTAAGGGGATATAAGGTCCCCTTGCCTTACACCTCTTTCGGGTCGGAAATAATCACTAACATCATTGATCCAAATAACCTGAATCTGAGGAAGATGTCACGCACCACATGATCAATCAAAGTATCTCTGATAAAACTCCAACATAGGTTATCATACCTTTTTCCAAATCAACTTTCAGTACCATAAACCCTTTCCTACCCTTCTTCTTACGCAAGGTACGCATGACCTCTTGAACTACATTAATTTTATGCCGGATATGCCTTTCCAGAAGGAAGGTGCGTTGGTTGGGACCAACCATTTTGCTAAGAATCGGTTTCAGCCTTTGCACAACAACTTTAGTAATCACCTTATCTGAAACGTTACAAAGGCCAATAAGACGGAATTGCTTCACCTGAGTGGGATGGTACACCTCTGATATAAGACAAAGTAAGGATTCAAGTAGAGTGGTACTAACTTTCAACTTTTGAAAGCAAAGAATTTGGTCTTGCAACAGAACATAAATATACTCAATTATCACTCTTTTCGCCAATGATACCAAACCTGAGGTATACTCAATATCCAAAATCTTTTGAATACCTGTAAGTCACACCCTACGCCTCTTTTTTCTCAAAAAATGTCTACCAAAATACTCATTATTCCACTGCTGAAGCCCGATAGCACATTGGGAGTGTTTTCCTAGAAAATCCACGCGGATGTGCCAAACCTTTGCAACTGTATTGGAAATGTTAGGATTAGTGAGCTAAGTCGTCACTTCAAAACAAAACAGCTAATGGCGGGAGAAAGGCACAGGACGCGAAGGGTTTAGGCTACGGAGAATAGGGTGATGGATGATCACCGTGGATCCGAAGGATATGCTGAACCTATGCTGAAGGGAAAGCTAATTTCCAATCTTCTATAGCGACTACTATGTCAATCCTTGAGCCGATCGATCTATCACCAACTTATGTAAGGTTGTTCATGTCATCGGATATCTACTTATCTGATCCGATATTTGAAGTGATCCAATCCAAAAAAATAAATAATTGATCCTATTTTTTTTTCAAATCAAATATCCGATTCAGTCAATGAAAAGTCAAACAAGTTAAATATTTAATTCGAAAAAAAATATTTATATATTTTTTATAATTTTTTATTTTATATATAAATATATATAAATAAATTTAGATGTGTATGTGTAATTTTTACTTACTTGATTCAGTACTTGGACCAAAATTTAATTTAGTTGAAATTATATATTTGATATAATTTCCTTTTAGATCTGATATGATCCAATTAAATCTTGTGATGTGACAGCTTTAATTTTAGTTTTAACATCGGATATTTGTTGAATAAGTCGAATATTTGTTGAGCAGATCGGATAATATCAAATATATTTGTGATTTATTTTTTTTATATTTCAAATTTTATTCAAATAATATCGGTTATATTTAATATCTGATCTGAATTCGGATATCCGATCTTTCGGATATCTAAAGTTTCAAATCAAATATCAAATATTATTTTTAGATATCCGAAATATGGGATATTTCAACTGTGAACAACCCTAATGTTATGTAAGTTGTGGACTGACAAACCCCAGATCACTAAGCTGATATTATCATAAGTTATTATTAAAATCCAGACATCTATTCAGCTATCTTATACTGCCTCCTCTACATTCATCAATATGACTAACGTCATTGAAATCTCCACCAACCAATCCACCAAATCAGCAATGAGATTTATATCTTCCCAAAATTCCTCTTGAAGAGCGGGAAGGGGAGAACCATAGATGCAAGTAAGCAAGAAAGGCTCGTGATTAGCGAGGTGAATCATCGCATGGACCAAATATCCCATGGCCCCTATCATTGAGATACAAACTCTTATCATTTGTCCAAAGAAGTCAAACACCACCCGAAAACCCCTCGATCACCACTAATACTGGTCTCAACCAAAACAATAATAAAATGATCACGCAAACGAACAAGATATCGGCAAATATGGATAAAAGAGGTGTTGCAAACACCTCTAATGCTCCAAAAGAAGACATTATTGATTGATGCCATGCAGGCATGCACAACAAAGTAACAACCGTGCGATAAAGGCAGTCTCTTGTTTGTTGTTGGGTCGTAGGTGACCCCTACGAGGGTCAACATGATCTTGAATGGAAGGAGGAGGTAAAGAAGCACCTCTAGCTAAAATGACTTTTGGTTGAGATGTATCACCTAACTAAGGAGCACTCGAATTCCTAGGAGGCAAGCTATCTATGGCTACATACTTGCGTCCCATCTCTGATTTTATCTGGTGCAAAACTTGCTGGGTACCCATGTATCCGCTTGGCCAATTGGTGAAGCGAAAGACATGGACCTGATAGAGGCAGCATGCTTGAGCTTAAGGAACCCATCGCCACCATTGCCACAGTGAAGATTCACTTTAAATTAAAACAAAGACTAATCTTTACCAGTAGTCTTCGAGGAGTTTGTTGATAGATTAATGTATAATCTATATATATTCGACAGGATCGAATGCTAATCTATCAAGATTAATATATATAATATATTGCGGAAGCGTACCTGAATCCATAATAATAAAATATTTATCGGGTAACGTCGAATCTGATGTGAAACCCTAACGGTTGGTTTTGTAGTCTTCTAGATCACGCACGTACCCGCTACTCGCCAATGACTGATGGAAACCAATGGAGTGAAGTACGTCTGACCTACGGACCATAACCACATATATATAGACAACAAGCTTGTCATCTATCGGGCCATCCTAGTTCGATCCATCAACGATCTAGGACTCCCACAATCTCTACACATATCGGTCCACATTTAATCAGATACATTAGGCCCAACTTAATTAAACCTAATTCGATCACGTTTATTCGGGCTTAACAATTATGACAACGTCCAATTCATATCGTTCACATACAAGCCCAACGTCGGATAATAGTCCAACAATCTCCCACTTGGGCTATATGTGCAACATTACTAATTGTGACATAACCGAATGAGCTCAAATCTGTTGTCGTTATAAAATGTATCTTCTACCAATCTGGTCCATCAATCACATAAACATAGGATCAAAGCGGCTTTCGTCACATATCTACATAACTAAACCCTTAATGGTCACATATGTTGACATGACTGAATGACATGGATCAAGACGTGGATGTGTAGCATGGAAATATCATGCAATGTGATCCTAACATGCATATTTCCAACTGGTCCACCTTAAAACTTTAGCGAGATCAAACCATACCAAAAGATAGAAAGGAAATAAACTGAAACTTTATTTCTGCAAAAAATATATGGTAAAGTATCCATAAGTCAAACCAAAGAGAGTCTATACATAAAGCAACTGAGATTACAAACTCCCACCGAAACTAAAGATCATTAACTGATATAACACCCATACGAGCTACATGCTCGAGAAACTGCTTGGGTGGTAAAGCTTTAGTAAACGGATCCGCAATCATAGAGTTTGTACTGATATGCTCTATAGACAATTCTCCTTTTTGAACCTTTTCTTTAACAATTAAGAACTTGATATCGATACTCTTCGATTTCGTAGAACTTAGATTGTTGTTGGAATACTGAACTACAGCCTTATTGTCACATAATAATTTGAGTACTTTTTCAATACCATCAATATACGCAGCCTTGTGACAAACTTTCGCAGCCATATACCATAATTAGAAGCCTCATAGCATGCCACACATTTTGCCGCCATGGTGGAAGAGGCAACAACTGTCTGTTTGGAACTCTTCCAAGACACAGCTCCTCCAGCCATCGGAAAAACAAAACCTGATGTGGACTTCATGCTATCTTGACATCCAGCAAAGTCAGAGTTAGTATATCCTATGATCTCAAGCTTGCCTGACATCCAATATATGAGCATGTAATCTTTCGTTTTCTGTAAGTACCGCATGACTCGTTTGGCTGCTGTCCAATGGTCAAGTCCTGGATTGCTCATATATCTACCCAACATCCCAGTAATGTACGCAATATCCGGACGTGTACATACCTTAGCGTGCATAAGACTTCCCACTGCTGAAGCATAGGGAATATTCTGCATTTCTCTTCTTTCATAGTCATTTTTAGGGCACTGATTGAGACTAAACTTGTCTCCCTTACCGACAGGGGTATTTCCCGGTTTGTAGTTATGCATTCCATATCGTTTGAGAACCCTTTCAACATAGGCCTTTTGTGACAACCCTAGGATACCTCGAGAACGATCCCGGTATATCTCTATGCCCAATACAAAAGATGCATCACCAAGATCTTTTATTTCGAAATTCTTAGCTAGAAATCTCTTGGTCTCATGCAACAAACCTGTGCCATTGCTTGCTAGCAATATGTCATCAACATACAAAACCAGAAATATGTTCTTACTCCCACAGAACTTATGGTATACACATTCATCAACCAGATTCATCTCAAAGCCAAAAGAGGTGATTACTTGATGAAATTTAAAATACTATTGTCGAGACGCTTGTTTGAGCCCATAGATAGATTTCTTAAGTTTACAAGCCATATTCTTTGGGTCTCCGGACACAAAGTATTCTGGCTGTACCATATAGATCGTCTCCTCAATGTCACCATTGAGAAAGGCAGTCTTTACGTCCATCTGATGTAACTCAAGATTAAAATGTGCCACTAATGCCATAATTACCCTCAAGGAGTCCTTAGAAGAGACCGGAGAGAATGTCTCTTTAAAATCTTCTCCTTCCTTTTGTGTAAAGCCCTTAGCAACTAGACGTGCCTTATATCTTTCCACATTGCCTTTTGAATCCCTCTTAGTCTTAAATATCCATTTACAACCAATGAGCTTCTTTCCTTCAGGCAATGGGACAAGATCCCATACGTCATTGTCCATCATGGACTTTATTTCCTCATTCATGGCATCAATCCACCTTTGAGAATTCGAACTCTCCATGGCTTGACGGAAGTTGACTGGATCATCTTCCATCATGCCAATGCCAACCTCATGTTCTAGGAGAAATACAATATAATCATTCAGAATAACACTTCTCCTTTCTCTAGTGGATCTCCCTAGCTCTTGAGGTTGTTGAGCTTGTCCTTCTGGAACAATCACTTCATGTTGAATGGGTGGTTATTCTGCATTGTCTTGTTGAGGTTCTTGATTTGCCTCCTGATCGATGATAGGTGCTGGGACTTGCACATCGTCAGAGACAATAGTAGGAATAGTGACTAATTCCTCCTCAAAGACAATGTTTCTAACCTTATTTCTCCCCTAAGCTCAACATCCTCAAAAAATGTGGCAGTTTCCGTTTCGAAAATTGACTTAAGTGTGGGATTATAAAACTTATAGCCCCTAGATCGCTCCGCATAACCAATAAAGTAACTACTAACTGTTTTGGAGTCCAATGACTTTTCATGTGGTCTATAAGGCCTTGCCTCAGCTGGACATCCCCAAATATGGAAGTGCCTTAAACTAGGCCTTTTGCCTGTCCAAAGCTCATAAGGTGTTTTAGTAGTTGCTTTAGTTGGTACTCTATTTAGAATGTAAGCTGCTGTTTTTAGTGCTTCTCCCCAGAGTGATTCTGGTAAGGTAGAATGACTAATCATACTCCTCACCATATCCTTAAGAGTTCTGTTTCGTCTTTCAGCTACACCATTCATGTTAGGAGATCCCGGCATGGTGTACTGTGGGACGATACCGCACTCCTCTAGGAATTTAGCGAACGGTCTTGGACATTGTTCACATGAACTATCATATCTACCATAGTACTCACCACCACGGTCAGATCTAACGCACTTAATTCGTTTGTTGAGTTGATTCTCAACCTCAACCTTAAATGATTTGAACACGTCCAACGACTATGATTTCTCGTGAATGAGATACAGGTACCCATAACGTTAGTAGTCGTCTATGAATGATATGAAATATTGTTGACCATTCCAAGAAGCCGTAGGGAATGGTCCACAGATATCTATGTGAATCAATTCTAAGACATCTGAAGATCTATTTGCACCTGTTCTTTTAGTTTTGGTCTGTTTTCCCTTGGCACAATTGACACAATTGTTTAAGTCCGCAAAGTCAAGGGAATAAAGTATACCATCAGACACAAGCCTCTCAATTCTAGCCTTTGAGATATGACCTAAGAGCTTTTGCCATAATGATGCTGAATTTTCCTTATTTAATTTGCGTTTGGTACCACGTGATTCCATGTGTAGGATTTCATGATATGAAGTGATGATGTCAAGCATATATAGGTTATCGTAAGCGCATAATGAACCGGTGCCAATCATATTTGAATTTAATGAAAGACTAAATTTATTATTTCCAAATGAACATAAATAACCAGACTTGTCCAATAAGGAAATGGAAACCAAATTCCGTCTAAAAGACGGTACAACGAAAGTGTATTTCAGATCCAAATAGAAATATGTTTCTAATAATAACCTAAAGGTGCCAATCGCTTCAACTGGTGCTGCCTTGCCATCTCCCACATAGATGTATCTTTCACCATCACTTGGCTTTCGGCAGTTTAGGCAACCCTGCATAGAAACGCTTATGTGAGTAGTAGCTCCAGAATCTAACCACCAAGTGTTTCTAGGTATTGAGGCTAAATTAATCTCAAAACATACTAAAGTAAGGATTGTACCTTTCTTTGCACGCCAAGCGTGGTATTTAGGACAATCCTTCTTTACAGGTCCAGCTTTGTTGCAAAAGAATCAGCTATCCTTTTCCTTCTGCTGTTTCTTTTGAACCGGACCCTTAGGAGCAGCTTCATCCTTTCTTTTCTTGCCCTTGCCCTTAGAGGTACTGGCTAAGTGAGCACTTTCAGCCCTGTCATGCTTTAGTCTTTCTTCTTCTTGCACACAATAAGAAATGAGCTCATTGAGAGTCCATTTCTCCTTTTGGCAGTTATAACTGACCTTAAACTGACTAAATTGTGCAGGAAGTGAAAGCAACACCAAGTGCACGAGCAAATCATCTGATAACTCAAGCTTTAGCACTTTCAGTTTCAAAGCAATGTTGGACATTTCCATTATGTACTCCCTTATATTTCCTTTGCCTTTGTACTTCATTGAAATCAAGCGCTGCAAGAGAGTGCTTGTTTCCGCCTTATCATTTTTTGCAAAACGTTTCTCAATTTCGGTAAGGAAATTATTAGCGTTGATGATGTCCTCAAACACACCACCCCTAAAGGCTTCTGGAATGCTGCGCTTAATGATCATTAGACTCATGCGATTCGACCGATCCCACTTCTCAAAGTTCCTCTTATCATTAGAGGTACTTTCAGCTAGCAGATCAGCGGGTTTCGGAAGCCTGAGTGCATGATCCAGATCCATGCAGCCAAGGACAATGATAACATTATCCTTCCATTCCTTAAAGTTATTCCCGTACAGCATGGGAATAGAGCTTAAGTTAGCAGATATAGTAGTAGCAGACATGGCTGTACAGAAAACATAAACATAAATAAATATTCAAGCTCACAAAAATAATTCATCTAATAAAATACTCAATGAATTTAAATATTGGTGATCCCATCACAAGAAACCAGCGCAACATTAATATCAAGTCTTTGGATAATAATATCAACTGCAAGTGGTATTCCTGTTGCAATAATCAAATACTGACAATAAGGTCTGTCAGATAATAAGCCCATCTTTAGATTGACTTATTATCCACATGGCAACCAAACAATCGTCACATATTTATTATCGCACGTGCATATGAAAATCTGCTAGATATTTGTCTTCCTTTGGGCCGACTGAATAACCGCACGAATAGATATATGCATAAACATCTAATATGTTCGATAAACCAATTTTCATAAAAGATGTCACTTTGGCGACATATTATTTCAACCAGCTTATCTATTAATATTAGACAACCAATCATTTAAATAAATTGATCCCTTAATTTTATTTCATAAATTTGGACCTATAATATTTGGACCGACCTTATTTAGATATAATATATATACAACAATATCAAATCTAACTTTATTTACATAAATTTCAAGTAACGCACATAAATAGGCCCATATGAAATTTTAATTGGAATAAAAAAAATGAACTTGATATCCAATTAAAAAAAATTAATTAAGTCAATCATGTATTATTATTATTTGAATATAGAAATAATAATACACAACAAATATAAGGCCCAAACTATAAGTCCAAATAGTATAAAAAGAAAAATATATCGGCCCAAAGCTAGACCGGCCCAACATAAGGATTTATCAACCCAAATATATATATATGTGTGTGTGTGTGTGTGTGTGTGTGTGTGTGTGTGTGTGTGTGTGTGTGTGTGTGAGCTATTGGGCCAAACTCGTCGATGACCCAACAGCCCACCCAAAGCCAACACCTTACTTGAGCTACAACACAACCAAAAGAAAAAAAATGTGCTGCAGCACCTACTATCCTTAACAGGTGCGGTTGTGCGAGGTAGCACCTGCCGCTGCCCTCTTTTAACCATCTTTTTTTTGTTGAAAAAGTAGGGAT
Source organism: Tamarix chinensis (assembly GCA_030549775.1). Lineage (NCBI taxonomy): Eukaryota > Viridiplantae > Streptophyta > Magnoliopsida > Caryophyllales > Tamaricaceae > Tamarix > Tamarix chinensis. The sequence continues at coordinate 69,103,098 of CM060182.1, forward strand.
ATCACAAATGAACCAATAAGGCTACGAGCAGCACCTGTCGCCGCAGCCCTACCTCCCTTAATTTTTTTTGAATTAAACACAGCCTAAGCATAGAGTGAACAGTAATCGACGCATGAACAGTATCCATCGATGAACAACACCGACGGGAAAATTGAAAGAGAATGAACAGTACTCGACGCATGAACAGTATCCATCGATGAATAGTACCGACGGAAAAAAAACTGAATGCATGTTTCGAATGAGCAGTACCGAATAAACAGCTTTTTTTAATCTGGATAAATTTAGCAACGGCTCTAATACCACTTGATATATTAATATATAATCTATATATATTCGACAGGATCGAATGCTAATCTATCAAGATTAATATATATAATATATTACGGAAGCGTACCTGAATCCATAATAATAAAATATTTATTGGGTACCGTCGAATCTGATGTGAAACCCTAACGGTTGGTTTTGTAGTCTTATAGATCACGCACGTACCCGCTACTCGCCAATGACTGATGGGAACCAATGGAGCGAAGTACGTCTGACCTAGGGACCATAACCACATATATATAGATAACAAGTCTGTCATCTATCGGGCTATCCTAGTTCGATCCATCAACGATCTAGGACTCCCACAGTCTCTACACATATCGGTCCACATTCAATCAGATACATTAGGCCCAACTTAATTAAACCTAATTCGATCACGTTTATTCGGGCTTAACCGTTACGACAACGTCCAATTCGTATCGTTCACATACAAGCCCAACGTTGGATAATAATCCAACATTTGTTACTAAACTGGTAATATCATCGACAACTTAGGCCAACTCAAGATCCTCTCCACCATCATCCTCTATCTCTAGGAGTACCAAGAAGGATGATTTAGATCAAAAGCCATTGCACGCACCACCAGTCTCCCCAAATGATGAGGGAAGGCGATCATCAGCGGGGTCTGATGGCGTACCACCACTTTTGTGTAGATCCTCTCGGCTTATTCCCTCTGCCTGCTGAACCACGTATGTTGTGGCTAGCAACAAGCATCCAAGCGTGGTGTGACCGTAGCCGACACACAATTTAAACCCTCTTGTTGTCAATTGTAGCACTGGTAAATAGGGTATCGTTCTAGCCGGGGATTGAGAGGGCTCACCTCTATCTAACTAGCTTAAACTATAAATAAAAATAAAAACACTAAATAACACACAAAATAAATAAATAAGAAAATAAAATACTAATGGGGGTTTATAAAAATAATAATAAAATAATAAAAGGAACAAATAAAATAAAATAAAATAATAATGAAAATAATGGAAAATAATGGGAAACTGCAGATATGAGAAATATGTTAGGGAAATAAAAATCCACCACTAGATTAGGTCGTAATATAATATTTATTTCTAAGTCAATATTTAATCGTGAGAAAGAGATCGACCAAGTTGCACACCAAACGCAGGTCCATACACCTTATATTACTTCCCTTAATTAATTAATACGACCCATGTGCCTATATTAACCCTATTAAATACTAGCAGTATAGCAGCGACATGCGGCTCCTATATTTAACTAGATTTAATGCATTAAGTGTAAGTGGAAGGCTGTCAATCTAAGTACCCAGTCTAGTACAAAACGCATGTCTAGCTGTATTTCCTATCCTTGACCCACACGTATCGAAACGTTTTACCACTTCGGTTAGAATCACAAAACGATTAGGTGAATTGTTATCTAACCTAGCTGCAATTTATACACATAAATTCTAGTATATTTAGATGGCCATCTCGTAGGCAAATAATCCTACATACTGTCACTTATGAGGAACCAGAACAAGGCATGCACCAAATAAACTATACTTGACAGAATTATATATATAAACGATAACAATTAATATAGAGTCAAGAAACAATCTCACGAAACAAATAAAATAAAATTATAATTTAAACCATAGTCTAGGGTTTCAATTCATTCCCTAACAATAAATAATCAGTCAGCCATAATTAAAGAATTAATTACACAGAAATATATATCTAAAATATAAATTAAAAATAAGAGAAAGAAATAACCGGAATTAATTTTGGATAAAAGTTCAAGAATTTATTCAGATAAAAATTAATTTTATCCGAAATAAATTCTACCGGTATAAATTTTCTTCTTATTCTCTCTTCTTTTTCGTGCCTTACTTTCTGTGCAAAAATTTCTTTTTTCCTTTTTCTTTTCCTTCGGTTGACACTGATGGAGGCTGACTGGTTGATTCCTCGAACTCCGTGCGGCGACTCCTTCCCTCTGCGACGTCTGTTCTTGCCCAAGCCTGCGAAGGCTCTCTCTCTCACTGCTGCTCACCTCTGCTTTTCCCGAGCCTATAAAGGCTCTCCATTTTACGCGCCCAACCGCACTCTCCCGAGCCTTTGAAGGCTCTGTCGCGCCCCCTGCGTCTCGTCCGTCTCTTTCCACAATTAATGCAGCGCTCCTCTTTTTATTGTTGTGCGTGCGGCTCACTTCCGTGTGTTAGGGAGCCTTTCCACGTCAGCCCTATTTGCAGGCCCGCCTCGTCCTTCTGTGCGTCCCACGTCAGCGTCCGTTCTCTTTTTCGTTTCTTTTGTTTCCAGGCCTTTGGGCCTTTGGCTGTTGGTCCAAAGGTCAAATTTATTTTTTTTCTTTTATTTAAAAACATAACCTGCAAAATAAAATTAACAAAATTTAATAAATAATATTTTATTCTAAATATACTTAATTTATATCATTTTAGCTCAAATAATAATTTTTATGCAATTTTTACCACTTAAGCATAAAACAATAATTATTCCCCTATATTAGTTAAATAAACTACCAAAAACTAAGATTATAAGGGTATAAAATGTGTCAAAATATGAACTCATCATAGGGCCATACGTTGCTTCAGTACCACCCATACTTTGAAGGTTCGATATAATCCCTTATGCCTTCTAGTTATCCCTGGCAGCAACCAGTGCCTTGACTTCTTTCCATTGGACCACCTCTGGGTTTGTAGTGCACCTCATTATGGAAATGCCACATACCACAGTGGAAACACACCATACGAATCCACTCATATTCGATATTATAGAATCTCAAACAAACATAAACCTTAGGGAGAAGCAACCTGCTGAGGATGACTTTGATGACAAGACCTATTAAGAAAATTTATTAATATAAATGCCCAAAACCACATCTAATAGCAATAAGAAAATCCAAGATTGATCGAAGAAAAACAATAAGAACAAGAACAAATCATTGGGGAAAACAATATCTTATTACATGAAATATATGAGATCACAAGGAGAATCAAATAATTATCACAAAGTCACTCATTACACAAATTCTATTTCTTGAAGTTCTAATGAAATAAAATAGTTGGAGAAGAGGGGTTTTGGACAGGTTCTAAAGCACTCACCAGCAAATAAGGTTCTCAAATACAACTATTTATAGTAATGTGATTGTATGGACTAACAATAATGTGATCGAGGTGACTGATAGAAAGCAGGAAAAACATGATTTGGGTAATTAAATGCGACCCAATATTTTTTTCCTGGACACTCAATCAATGCCAAACTTTGTACAACCATAGTGCAAGAAAGAAACATTAGTCATGTTATTTAACACAAGCCCCCTATGTTCTCTCTTCAAGTCTTCGTTTGGATCTAAATTCCTCTGAATACTTGGACATACCAATCCATGCTGGACTTCATACCAAATACAAGTCACAAACTCAAAAGACCCTTAGAAGCTTCAAATGTAGTTAGGTCCAAGAGAACAAACCTTCTAACAAAATTCTCTTTTTGTTTGAGGTTGTCCTTATAACCTAGGACAAAATCAATAGGAAATCCAAGTATATGACTCCAAGTGACTATAGAAGATATAATCACATCATCAACATTAAATAATAGGGACCAACAACACTAATATCCAAAACCTTCCTAACTCTAATTTCTTGGCGGTTAGTCTTTTAATCCTTTCTTAACCTCTTATCATTAATTGATAATCTTAACTTAGAATCTTAACCTATTATTTCATCTCAAAGCATTTCAAAACCCTATGTCACATGCTCAAAGATTTTGGCCCAACATCCAAGGTGAGGCTAGCATCCTACGCCCATTATAGCTAAGCACCATGCCGAATATGCACAACATCCTACAATTATAGCATAAAGAGATGTATAAGAGGGACACAAAGTCGTACTTGAGACATAACATCGACATTAGTAACCATCAGGAAACTAGGAAACACCCATATTCTCATGACTCATTCGCAAAACACCTAGGGCAAGTCACAGACCGTGACATTCTCCCCCACCCAAAATCGCAGCTGCCCTCGTTTACATAACAAAGGGATCCCAACATCGTTTCCTTGCATCTCAAGAATTATTCTCATAATATTCCTTTAACACTCATCCAATGTTAGAAAAAACATCGCGCAAACACCATATGTTGCCTCGCAAGGCTTGAAATCCAACCAACATCTTGTTCCCATCATTTGTTGCGGCATATCCGACCTCCTTGCAACGACTTGACCATGCGCGCCCGAGAATTGTCTCATCAAATGTCCCCCAACAACTTATGTCAATGGCTTGGATCCCAAACCAAACCAAACCCACCAACAATCATTGTCAATGGACCTGTGAGGCACTCACAACCCCTTGGCTTCACTCCTTCAAAATTGGTCGTTGCTCAAAGTGCCTTTAACTAACGGGCTGCCCACTCTCCTTCAGGGTACACCCAAAAATATGGCAAAATGCTTGTTGACCGGCTTGGTCAATGAGTTGCTTTGATACCACTTGTCACGTGCTCAAAGGTTTTGGCTCCAGTGCCCTTGGCGAGGCCAACATCCTACGTACATTACAGCTGAGCACCATGCCAAATATTCGCAACATCCCATGATTATAGCATAAAGAGATGTATAAGAGGGACACCAAGTCGTACCTGAGACATAACATCAATATTAGCAACCATCAGGCAACCACAGAGCACCCATATTCCTATGGCTTATTCGCAAGATACCTGGGGCAAGTCACGGACCGTGACACTTAGCTCTGGTTTCTGCCAACCAGGTGTTTTGTGTTTGTACCAAGCTTATTTGTTTTAATTCGTTAGGTTCCTAAAATTATTCAACACCTTTTCATAATTTTTTTAAATTTTGAATTGTGTTTGCTATTTTTCTCTACAAATGCCTAATTTCATGTTATCCTTACAATTTAATTTATTAAATTAATCGTAACTATGCTCCTAACTAGCCTCTTAACTAAACCAAATAAAATTGGAGCTTATTTGAATGTTTCAACCATAAAAATAATAAAAAGTACACTAGTTATGCTATATGTCATTAACTTCTTACACCACCTTAATTAACCATATTTCATCCATATTTAGTCAAGTGTTAAACAAGCTAACTCACCCCCATAACTCCCTCTATTTCATGCTAAACATGGCTAGTCAAACCCTCATGAGAGTGCCTTTACCCTTATAAACACACCTCACCTTTTCATTTACATGCATAATTCCCTTTCCTTTCCTTCTTTGCTTGATTTATCTAGCCTTGCCGCACTCCTTTCTTCCTTCCTTATTTTTTCCTTTAAAATTATTTTTTGCCAAAAACCCTCCCTAAATCCCATTTTATCCTTTTTTTTTGTTTAGGTTAAATTACTATAAGTAACATCTTTTCTATTCTTCCCTAAGTCAACCCATCACACAACCTCTACTCCACCTATAAAACACCATTATTTAAATCCCCTAAGCCTGCATTATCACCTAATGCAACTACTTCCTCACTTGTGTGCTTCCATTTTTTTCACTATTGATTTATTTAACCTTGGCCTAGCAATCAACATCTCTCCTTCTTCCTTTTTCTCCTACCTTTTTTTCCGTAGCCCTCCACCATTTCTATTGCATCTCGTTCATCTCTTTTATTCCTGTTTATTGGGGGTATTTTGGTTGTTCAAGTGGTTATGCAATCAGTTGTTTTTGCTGCTACAATTGGCTATTTTTTCCTCATATTATCCATTCATCTCCTTTCCTTTATGTTTTCCCTTACTAAATTTAATTATTTTCCTAACCCTCATATTATCTTGTTAGGTGATCAAGGTGTTCGAATGAGGAGTTTAGGATTATTTTTGTTAAGAGATTGGTGTAGATTTGGCAAGGATACAAAATTTTAGATTAGGACTTTTTTTTATGTTATATGTTTCTTTTATGTAAGTTTCATGTTAGTATGCTTTTATGCAAGAAATCATGTTTTGGTTTATTTAACTTGTATTTATGTCTAGAAATATGAGCTCATGATATGATTATTTTTTTATGATTTTATGTGAATTTTATTATTTTAGGATTTATCCTAAATTATAAATTAAGATGATGTAATTTATTATTTCAAATGAGTATGTGTTTAATTTGTTAAATTGTGATTGAGCACTTTGGTTGAGAAATAGTTGAGGATGGATTTTGGGGCTTGAGGTGGTTTGACCCGAGGCCACATATGGTGTTTTGGATCGTTTTGATGAAGAATAATTACATATTGGGGTGTGGAATAATATGTGGGAGATTTTTATATAAAAAATGTGAAGTTTGGGTGAGTTGGGTCATAATTGGCCACTATGTCTCCTTTTTCTTTCTAGTGATTTTTTTTGAAATCTAATCATACCATTATAATTGTGGGGTTTTTTTTTACTTAAAGTTTGATATATGGTGTGTTTTGGTTGACACTATTTGGATCAAGTTATAATTATAAGAAGTTTTGAAGTGTTTGGGAAAAAGAGGGAAACTCTGGTCCTTTTTGGGTTAAACCTAAAAATTTGAGGTTGTATGAGTGTAACTAGGTTTAAAATACGATAAGTGTGATATGTGAAATGTTTGGATAAATTTTGAGCATTATAAGTGTAAATATTGAGGGAATGACTCAACATGAGTTTAGAAACCCTAAGGGTTTAAGTGGTATTTTATGTAAAAGAATATTAGGTATGGTACTTAATATGATAGGTTGGAGTATTGTGTTAATTTTGGTGAATTGGGGTGTCATATGGGTGAAAATATGGCGTAATTATGAAATTAGTTTTCAAAAGGATTTTTTTAGTCTTTTCACTTTAAAAATGTTTTTAATTGTTTTTATTTGTATTCTTTTGTGCCTTGTTAATTATCCTACGCGTTGTGATATATTCCTTAATCAACCTTAGCATAATTCTAAGTATATGTAAATTAAACAATTATTGGAATGAATTTAGTGATCAGTGGAAGTATTATTTCTGCAATTGAATTAAGTGTTGCATTTATATGTGCTAAGTGTTTGAATAATGATATCATAAGACATTAATACTTAAGTGAAAGATCATGCAAGTCAAGATCAAAGTGTTGCATCCCAAGTGTATTACTATCATTGTTAGAACTAGAGGATCTTATATTTACTTTATAGTAGTTCGATCCATTAAATTATACAAGATGCACATACATAAGGATTAATACATTATGTGTAACACCCCCAATTTTCATTACCAAAAAATTTTATTTAAAACAATATCGAAGCAAAAAATACACTTAGGAAAAATGGGGCACTACTACTGTACCTAACACAGGATAGATGTCTGCCGCCTACCCCATATAAAATAAAAGGCTAAAACCAATCAACAAATTTAGAATAGAGTGTGCACATTTAAATTACATAAATATTTAAAAGATTGTTTACATCAAGGACCTCAATATTTTCCAGCCAAGACAGATACGGGGAAACGGTCAGTTAAGACTACGGGGCTACATTAGTTAGAAAACAAGACTAGGGTGTGACCCCAAAGCCATAGTCCATCACATACTATACAAAACCTCCGGATGTTCATGCTCTCAAGCCCCGAATCCAAGCTAAGGTAGGCCCATTACTGGCCATCTCCAATAACATGCACATGACCCTTTGTTCATGGGAATGAGTAGGTGACTGAGCAAACAGGCATATCAGTATGCTACGTATTGAGTAAGCCAAGTTGTCCCCTAAACGGGAAACAAAAGTATGCAAGATTCTATCATAACATGGATATCATATTTATTATGCGTTATACTAATGCCATATACATATATGTAGGAATGCATCAAAATATACTAGTATGCATAACTCAGGCAACTCCAAATGTATCACCCTTATCTTCATATTATGATAACATAGATAATCACACATGTATTAGGCAGATTAATTCAAACAACCACTAGGGTTTATTTTCCAACTTATTTAATCGATTAGATTATACCATTTCCTTATTTATATATTGATATATGTCAACATGCAACTAATCATTCCAACTATTTACTAGTTAGTCATTTAAGCTATTATCAATGTGTATAAACCAACTTTTATCCTTTTTGGTCATTCAAACCATTGTTACCATAATTATCCAATTATTTTTCATTCTAATTATTCATCAACCAAAATTTTATTATCCAATTACTTATCATCCCAATTTTCATCATTGAGAAATGGATTGTGCATCACTCCATGGTCTCACATACTATGAAAGCCTATCCAAACCAAGGAACATAAAGCCTAGGCCAAAGCCAATCACCAAAGTAGACACAAGTCCAAGTCAAAGCCAATCACTCTAATGGAAATAAGTTCAGGCCGAAGCCAACCAATATGGACATAAGTCTAGGTTATCACATGGGAAATCAGACCCTTTAGTATTGATACTCCTTAATACATCATTAGTGTCTAGAGTAGGTAAGACACTGAGATTTCTAGGATCCTGCCCGAAGGTAGAGTAACCCCTGGTAGCTAATCGAGGATTAGGTAACTCAGACCCATACACAACTCAATTGTCTTTCATTGTACGTGATTAGTACATTATTCATGAGGTTAGATGATCACAAAAAGCCCATACAAAGAGCAAGTAAGGCATTCACATGTTTCTTCCATATTACTCCTTTCCATTTCCCAACCATGTGTGGGGTTTCCATTTATCCCTGACCAATATTATTCATGCCCGTCATATTATTTTATTTAAGTATGTGACGTGCTTCATTATTCTTTCCTCAAATTTCATCACATTTACAATACTCATTAAGTATGTCATAAATCATGATCTATTTAATCCATTCATTAGGTCATTAAACCATGATAAAATCTGCATTTTATCCTCTTAATAATCATAGAACAATCCCATGCATAGCGTCAAATCATAACCAAACCGAAAGGAAATAAATCACACAAACAAGCCCAACCATTTGATTGATTGCACCGACCAGCCGATCGATTGGTTTGGGCAAACCAGTCGAGTGTTCATAGATTAGTTGATTGATTCTGCCAAACTAGCCGATGGGTTTAAGTAGAGAGTAAGACCAAGGTTTCTAGAGACTTATCAATCAATAGGTTGGGTCAACCAATCGACTCTTTTAAGAACTAGTCAATCAATTTGACCTAACCAGTCAATTTGTTTTCCCTACAACAACATCAAACAATCAATTTCATACAGATCATGCTGATAAATCTTTATCATACCACATTGGAACATGTTTTAACATCAAATAACATATTTTTATCCTATTTAGATTGCACATCTCAACATTAATCATCACAACCTATCTTTTCTCAAGATTTATGCTTTTCACTCAAAATGCTCCATCTGAGCATCCAAATCATTTCTATAAGCTGTATATATTTATGCCAACATATAATATCAACTTAAAGAGTTTCATATTATGTAAGAATACTCATAATTCATTTTAGAAGCAAGAATCACTTACTTGATGCATGAAAATTTTTATTATACTAGAAATCTGAGCCTGTGAAAACCTCAACTTTTATAACCTTAAAAACAACAAGCTTTAACTCATAAATTCATGCATAACTTTTATAATTTTGAACTTGAAATAGAAAGGAAATAATGGGCATACCACACCCCAAAGGCAAAATAGAGGGTACTCAACTGAACCACTTAACCTCTTTCCTAAATCTAACTTTTCTTTGCTTAATAATCAAAACAAGATGGAGCTTGAGAAAGGATCATAAGAGTGAAAAGAAATTTTACTATAAGGTTTGAAGTGTAGAGGGAGAAGGTGAATACTATAGAGTTAGGTATTTTCAGTGTCTGAAAGAAAGGTGAACAAAAGGGATGATCAGGGACATTTATAGCCAAACAGTCAATAAAAATCATAGTGTAGTCAGGAATAAAAAAAAAATAGACAGATTTTGTCCAAGATATGCTGACCTACCCTCCAAAGCTCAAATGGTGATTATGGAAAAATACAGGTCAATTGGTCCAAAAATGCAATTTACAAGAGGGGTAATGGAAGGTTAGTGTAGAAGGAATCTTTCAGCTGAGTAGAATGGAGCCTGGGATTGAAGCAATGATCTAAAAAATGTGCAGATGAGAGAGGTGGAAGAGGACAAGACTAAGGTCATCTCCCCCCATTAGTTGTACCGATTGACATTCTAGATCGATTTGAGATAGTGTTTTTGGACTAAATGCATCATGAAAAATGCTAAGAATCTTTTTGGAACAATTCGATGTGGGTTAACAAAGTTTCATTTTAGTATAATAATTTTTTCTGAAAAATTGAGTTTAGAAAATATGCCAAACTCAACAAACCAGTTGATCAGTTTGACCTACCAATCGACTGTTCTACAAACCAATCGATCAGTTTAGTCGAGTAAAATCATTTTGCTGAAATGACGAACCGGTCGATCGATTCTCCTGAAAAGCTCAATAAATTTAATTTTTAAACCTTATTTCAAATCCAACTTTGTCTCAAATCAAATCATAATACCAAATTAAAATCAAATACCAAAATTTACATAACTTCTCATTCAACATTTTCCAAAAAGATGAGGTATTACATTATGAGTGGGACTAAAGTGATGTATGAGTTTCGATGAAAATGGTATGGTTCTCTTGGAACCAAAGCACACCATGTCTACTTTATACTAGTTCGGTACACCAACCTATGGGCATACGTATACTTAAGAATTAGAAGTTTCTCGGTGTCTACTAGGTGTCTTTTACCCTATTTTGGCTCTTATCTCCTATCCATGGAGAAAAGATGAGTAGAAGTAATTTTTCAAGTAAGGTTACTGTTCTCAAGTGAGTTATAAAATAGAAATGTGCGATTACCTAATAATGAACTCTAGTATAGTTTTTTCTTAAGCCATTTTATATCATGAGCATATATGCATATATCTAGTATCTACCTTTTGTATGGTTTTTATGTGTTATATATGATTAATTTCTATTTATACGTACTATTATCTTATTCAATACTGTCAGATTATGCTACGATATTATTCATGGATCACCACTCAGTATAAATTTATAACCAAAATGCTTCTAGAATGTCGTAAGGATGAATCAACTTTCTAATTCAATCAATTTCAAAGGCGTCATCCATTGACCGTTAAACTTGGAAGTTAGAGTTTCGTAGTGAATGCTCTATCCCAAAACCTTCACAATCAAACAATGGCATAAGGGTTTTCAGAATTTTTAGTTGTTTATTTTGTGTAGTAAAATAGATGTGTGGCCACTTTGCACAAGTGATTTAGTTTACAACAAAAAAATATTCAGGATATATTATTATTATTATTATTATTATTATTATTAATGTAGCTAGTTAAAAAAATAAAATCTAAATGAACACATATACATAAGCAGCACTACTACTACTATTACAAACACAATCTGAAAAATAAGACACCGAGTTCAAGTTTGAAGCGCACACAATTCATAAATAAAATATCCGAGTTCAGTCCGCCACAAATATTCTCTTGCAGAAAATATCAAGCTAAAGTTGAAAAAGGTGAGAGTAAAGCGAGAACCATCCCATTTAAATTAATTAGCCAACCAACAAGTATAGTATTAGTAGGCCGGCACATTTTAATTTTATCTATAAAATAAAAGGGGCGTGAGAATTGAGAACCCACCCAAACACTCAACAGCACGTAGAAAGACCCGTACACGTACAGTTGAATCCTTATGAAACAAGATATGAGGTAAGGTACCTGCTACTGCCAAGTGCCAGCTGGTCGAAAGGTAAAAGGTTTTGCCCGTCCACATGCACTTGCATGTTGCATCTGCTCATTGCTAATAAAACACTGCCACGTGATTCGTTTCACTAAGTATATATAGAGAGAGAGAAGATGGAAAAAGTCGAACTGTCAAAAATAAGTAAAATTGACAAAGTGCATTCGATTAAAGCAATTTGAATACCAATTCGATGTCGGCCATCTAAGGCCAGGCTGGTCGTTCGGGTAAAAAGCTGAATTAACGGGATGGATAGATAACTGAGAGAGGTCAGGGCCCATTCGTCTTATGAATGGTCCGGGCATGGAGCCCAAGGCATCTGACCGAACGTAGTATATATTATAGGCCCGTTATGAGCTTCACCGTCCGTCTGTGTAAATTGTAATTCCTCTCCCTTAAAAATTCCAGCCCAGCTCCCTACAAATGGGTTGGCACTCGCCTTGGGCTATTAAACCGCGATCATTATTTATAAGCCCAATCTTACATCTATCACCTGTCAGAAATGAATGTTTGTCACCAAGAGCAGGCAGCTCAAGGTGACATCGACGGCTCCTCTAATCCGTTATCTGCTCCTCTCGTGCCAAACTGCCCTTGTTGGCTGCACTGCCACTAGTGTGGCTAGGAGGAAGAGGTACACAATCTAATGCCAAACGGGGGAAAAAAAAAATGCTCCGGGAAAATTTTTGATAGTCATAAATGTACAAGATGATATGAATCAATTTACTTGCAGGAACTGTTGAAAATAACGAATCACTACTCTGCATGTACGTAGTTTACCACCATGAGCTGAGACCTAATTTAATATTGTACCAACATAGACAAGTCTCGAAAACCCAATTTAAAGGAAGAGAGCAGACACAACTCGCAAGCAATTCCCCGGGATCATCGTGCATTCCCTAAAACAGTGGCATACATTTTCCGTACTGCTACTTCTACTTTTTACCCATATAGACAGTCAAGTTAAATGTAAACTAAAACAATGTCATCTATTACGTATACTAATTTATACCCATATAGGACCTTGTGTTTTAAAGTGAACTAGCAACATCATGTTATATAATTTACTGTAACTTGATATATATACGAGTGGGTATCTACATATATATAGAACTAAATACATCAGTTTATCCATTTTGACCTTTTAGATAATCATGGTACGTGATCTAAAGCATGCACACATTTAAATGAAATTATTAATACAAATGCAAAATACCCATATGTATTAACTAAGTATTAGAGTACTTAAAAAAAGAACTCATTCATAAGTTTATTTATTTATTCATGGGAAGCTAGTGAATATGAATACAAGATATCATATAGGTGATCACAATTACCATAAAAGTGTTACCTAATCGAGGAATGGACGGTGGTGCAGCCGGAGTTTTAGATGCACGGCGTTCCTACTTAATACTCCTTCCATATTCGATTCTTACCAGTGATTAAAGTTACTAGTTTATGCGTTGACTCCTTGTGGGCACCTGCAGTCGCGAATATGAGTTCCTTGTATTCCTAAGACACATGCCATGATTTATCTCTATCGTGTTGTTCAACGGTAGAATTGACGGCGATGCTTTAAGCAAGCATGTTTCCTTTTGTGATGAGAAAAAGAAAAGGCCATATTAACAATTTAGGCATTTTTTTAGGAATGAATAAATGTAGTATCAAATTTCACTTACATCCTTCATTGAGCTATAGTAAATTATTTAATTTATATATATAATGAAAGAAAAAAATGCAAAGGTAAAAGTCGGAAGTATGTTTTAACTTTTCTAAAGTGATTTTCTATTTTTTATTTATAATATATAAGCAATAGAACAACTTCATTTTTAATACGGAGAGAGTATAAGTTTGTCGGAAATATAATATGTTAACTTAAAATATAATAATTTATAATAATATTTCTTCATGATTTAATATACCTAGTATGTACATTTAAAATATTTAATTATTCCTTCATCCACTATTTAAATCCTATATAGGTGTGATAGTGTTTGCTTTTTACTGAATAGTGGCACCTTTGTGTCATGAAATGAAATATGGTATTGTGCTTGCTTTGTACTGCAAGAATGTTGCTTAGCAAGTGATTGGTGGATTATGTCATACCCTTCTTAGAAGGTGGGGGCATGGGTTTATAATGATGTTTTTAGCAATACCCTTTTTTTATATAAATATAATCTTATTTAATGATCAATTTTTTTAGTAAGATCATAATAATTACCAAGGAGGGTGCGGTAGGATTTGAATGCTGGTCTTTAAAAAAGACATGGGTGCACTGGACCAGTTTGCCATTTATCTCATGTAGCACTTGTACTTATTCGATCTGGTTTAGTGTTACCATCACAAGTACCTGCCTCCGTCCCTACATAGGAGGATTAAGAATTGACTTAGACCTCGAACCCAAATTCCATTGAAAAAATTTGTCTATAAGTGTAATCACGTAATATCATATCCCACAGGCATGTATTAATTGGCATTAGTTCTTTTAAGTTCAACCGCAACCCTAGTAGCTAGCTAGCTTTAGTAATTTTATAAGCCATCGCGCGGTTATCAACCAGTTAGCTTTGTTTATTTAATAATTAAATTCAGTTATTTCAAATGACTAATCTGGTGTTAAATAAGTATTGTTTTAGAAATTTCATTTTGATACTAAATAGGCGTTGCTTTACATTTATAAGGTAAAATTTGAATTATTTTTTATACTTTATCCTTTAGTATATATTAGTTACTCTATAATTTTATTTTTTTTTATGTATCTATATCTTTCCCTTTCTAAAAATAATTATGATTTCCAATAGTATTTAATATGAATGCTTTAGTCATTTGGATCATATTCTTAATTTTTTTTTATCTAAAGTTTAAAAAAACACCAACGTATAAAACTGGAGACAGTATTAAATAATTGATCACAACGAATTAAATCAAAGTGTTGGCTTTTTTGTTAAATAATGCAGAATTACTTCATTTTACTTACCAACTGTGTCATAATCTAATGATTGAGGTTGAAATCAACAATATCACAATGCCATTATTTTATTAATTCATCTTGGTGAACTGTTTTACTGATCTAAGCCATAGTAATGCACCGAGTCAAAATCCCCGGAGTCAGCTGATTACATACAAATGCGTGCTTAAGTTAAGTAAGACCAAAATATTTAACATACCTAGCTAGGGACACCGGGGTAGGGCGGAAATAAATTATGTCAGCTAGCTAGCTACGCTGAAACTAGCTAGGGTTTTCTCTTTCCCATGGGAGGAAGGGTGCGCTGCAAGGCACATAAGTCACAAAACCCGGAGGAAGAGAAGGATTCGGGAACAGAAAAGAAAATAGAGAACATAGAAAATGTTGATCAATATAAATTTATTTGCTCGGTAATTATATTATTTTTGTATTGATTATGCGTTTATTTTATCCTAATCACCCACTCACATTCAGTGGAATAACACAGCACTTTATATATATATATATATATATATATAAATTAAATTACCATCTCCTTTATCATAATTTACCATAAATCATTTAAAGATGCATAAAAAATATATCCATCACTTCAGTTATACATTTTCATTTCAACACTTTTACGGTATAGAGCTATATATATGATCACATATAAATATGAATATCCTACATTCAAGTCTAAAATTTATGTGCTCCTAAACATATGCAATAGAGATAAATCAATTAAATAAATATTTCTACTTATCATACATCATTGTATATGTCATGATAAGATCACTCCAGCCTAGCCGGCCGCTTGCCTCTAGGATTATAACAATCATAAAAATAAACCTTTAATAATTAATTCTCATGAAATCGGATGATGATAAAGTTCAAAATAGCTGTCCCAAAAAAATACATGCACTAATAATTTCTTCACCATCAATCATATATAGTACATGCTCATAAGACATTAATTTTCAATTAAAATGGTTCGTGAACATCATGAGCATGGTGATTGTGATACATCCCCTGACCATGCCTACTAGTCATCGCTTCCCTTTGAGCAGTATTCCCATGATGACCGACTTGATCGCCATCATGATCCCCCATTTGAGTGGAACCCCCCGCACCAAGATTAAGATAAACTAGCCTCGGGTCCAAATTCAACCCATGATGACCTACATTCCCACCAGTAGTACTACTGGTAGAATTTCTACCACCAGCCCCATGATCATCACCCACTCCTCCGCCGTACATGCCCTCCATAGATGACGATCCCGGATTATTCCCACCACCAGCACCAGCACCACCTCCCGCATCAGCAATCCCGTCTTCCCTAGATATAACCATAGCAGCAGATTGGACCAACTCAAGACACAGCCTAAGTTTATTAGGCTCGATATGATTCAAACCAGGAACAGCACCCTTAAACAAGAAATCAGAAGTCAGACTGCGTAACACGTCCAACGGCGTGACACCTTCAGCGGTCCTTACATTCGGATCCGCATGATGATCCAACAAAACCGCTACCATATCGGGACAGACCGCCTCAGCAGCCAAATGTAATGGTGTTTTAGCATTCGGACCAGCAGGATAATTCACGTCCGCTGCTCCTAATTCTAATAGTGCCTTCACCACTTCTCTGCTACAATTCCGCACCGCGTAGTGCAATGCTAGTGCTTCGTCTAGGTTTAATCCTTCTCCCATCACCATCAGTTTTACAAGCTCTACGTCTGATGAATCTAAGGCTCTTCTCATCCGTCTTATCCTTTGGTCTTCCAGATCGGCCGTCAGGTGGTGAGAGTGGTGGTGAGGATGGTGGGTCGCCATGAGGGAGTTGCGGCGAGATAGGTTGGTCTTGAGCCGGAGTTCTTCGATCTTGGCTACAAAATCGATAGGGAGGTGTTTGGCTAAGATTTCAGGTGGGAGACCGGATTTGGCGACGAGGTGAGAACAAGTAGTCCAGAGTTGGTGCATGTCGTGTTTCCTTGATGCTATAAGGACTTTCATTACGTCCTCGATGGATGCCTTCTCTACCATGCTTGCTAGTTGTTTCTGCAAGGCCAAACCAGGCATTGATTCATACATATATATACATACATATATACATACATCAAAAGGCCTTAAGATAGACAAAGGCATTAGAAATTTGACATAGGTGGTATACACACAAACACTCAAACTATATATATATATAATACATTTATATTTGTTTGCGCTTGCATAGATGCGTACGGAATATTGTATATACCCATAATGTCTTGGTCTAGTGATTTTAAATTCTTTTCACGGGGTGTATTAGTTTATGTCAGATACTAATTAGTAAAACCGTTGTTGTATGAATGCAGTTTGTGAGGATTTAGATGTGGCTACGGATCGAAACAGATTTTTTCATCTTTTTAGAAAATTTTGATGCCAGAGAGAGAGAGAGAGAGCTTGTGGGAAATTTTGTGCATATCTCAAGTCGTGTTACTTATTAATTAATGTATAGGTAGCTTCTTATTAACAAGCGCATATAACTCGTCTTCAAGGGTATACTTGTTTCTTAATATATACGGGTTAAGGAGCCGAGGGAAAATGAAGAAGATTGAAGTAGGATTTGATCTTTTCCGAGTCATGCTTAGATACCCGTCGATCACTCACTACAGTGAAGAGACAATACTAATTGGAACGGATACCTTTTTTTTTTTTTTTTTTAATTAAAAGAAGAACTTGGGGTGGAGAAAGGGGGGGGGGGGGGGAGGGAGAGAGAGAGAGAGAGAGTGATGAAGGGGGAAAGGGGATAGTAATCCCATTTTGGCAAGTGCAAGTAGTGTGCACTGTGCAGCAACACTTAGAGAGTTGAGACATATGGCATTTCAAACACCCATTTTAGACATATGGCTGGCAGGCAGGCAGGCTGGTCGGGGTTTTTCTTTTCTTTTTTTATGAGTAATTAAATTTAAAATGTTTGTCATGCAAGCTATGATTAGGGGGAAAAGGGGGACTCCTTTTTCCATGATCGATGACGATGATAGGTTTAATGAATATTTTTTGAATTAATAATACTAGCTAGCTGCTAGTTACCGGTATTAAATTCTAATGAAGGGGTTATCAAAAATGAAGCTAGCTGGTTAGCTAAAGCAATTTCTAAATTACTCGAACAAAGAAAGGAAGTATATAATTAAACATCCACGAGCATATATTATATATACAGTCTACTTTAATTAATTCTTCACCCAAAAGGGGGGGAAAGAAATTCATGAGCCAGATAAAGATATTTAACTATTTATGTAGATTTTATTTTTTTATTTTTTTAAAAAAAAAAAACACTAGTTATTTGTCCATAAAATTTTGATTATTGGTCTAATTACTTGATGAACAATAGCTGCCGATCGCCTATCCATCAATTACCGACATTTTATCGAACACCGACAAGTAGTATATTTCTTTTGCTCCACTAGAGCGTGAGAAGAAGAATAAAGAAACTTATCCCGCTAGGAAATTATTGGCTTAATTCAATAATTCAATGCAGCGACATGCAGATGAATTATCAAAATACTAGTTAAATAAATAAATAAAAAGGAAGTAGAAAGAGGGGCAGTGTATGTACCTGAGTAAGCAATGCGAGCTGTTCAATGCCAAAGGAGGTGGCAGCAGCAAGCGTATCAAGAGCAAGCTGAACAGCAGAAGAACAATGTGTGTGCCAGCAACTTCTCTCACCACAATTAGGTCTTGGCTCGTGTTTTTGAGGCACAATCGATACTTGTCCGCTATACAAAAACTGCAACATTAACATAAATACTTCATACCCAACTGAATTCACCGGGATCACTTGATGATGCTGCTGATTCATGGCGCCGCCCCCTCGAGGCGATGTAGATGGACTACTGCAGGCTGCTGCTGAAGATGGATCTGCCGATGCAGGCTGTGATCCCCCACCTCCTCCGCCGCCGCAGAAGAATTTGCGGAAGAAGAGACTCCGAGCTGCTAATATGCAGCGATGGGCGTGGACCAGACGGCCTTCGACGCTGAACGTGACGTCGCCGAATACTTGACCGTTGATTAGGAGGTTTAGGTAATCGACGGACAGAGATCTTAATGATTCATCCAGGCTCATCTTCTTTCTTCTTCTTTCTTTATTGTTCCTATTATCTTTCTTTTTGGTCGAAAATAACAGTAATTTAGGTTTACGAATTTTGAAATAGGGTAAGTAGTTGGGGGATGGATTTAGCTCGATAGGAAAGAAAGGAAGACGGTTCTAGAATCTAGTGCAGTTTAAAAGAAAGATATCGAATAATATTTGGTTCTTTTGAATTAAAGGAGATTTGCCGGAGATGACGATGATGAGCACCCGTGTTTTTTTGCCTTTAGGGTGGTGAGATTCGATCAATCTATTCGTGGAGTGGCGAACTAGTGAGTGGCCGTCAGAGGATTTTGCATGAGAGATAGACAGGGAGGGAGAGATAGATAAAGAAGAAGAAGAAGAAGAAGACGAAGAAGAAGAAGAAGAAGAAGAAGAAGTGAGGAAAGGGGACGAGAGCGTGTGGGGGAAAATATCACAACTACATCATCGGTCTCATTTATTCATTCATCTTTCACAGTGACGGGATAGAGAGGACTAGAGGAGACCGAACGATGGAATACTTTTCCTCTCTCTCTTCCCTTTTTATTTTTTATTTTTTTGAATGCATCAAATAATTCTAAGTTTAGGTGAATGTTTAAGATAATTCACTAAAGATGCATCAAATCATCACCCTTACACTTTATCTTGAACTAGAGTAATTCGATGAGTAAGTTCTAAAATTTAAAGTTCTACGATGATTTATTAAAAATTTAGGATTATTTAATTTTCATATATTATATCTAAATCCAAAATTATTTATTGCATATTTCCTTTTTTTTGTTTACCTTTTTCTTTTACTTTTTCCATATAACAAAAAATATATATGTAATTTACATAATTTTTAGAAACAAATAAAACTAACTTAAACAATGTATCTAGATATTATATTTTATTTTTTTTTAAAAAAAAGAGAGGAAAAAAGCGTGATTGAAATGGAAAATTTATATTATGAAAATCATAAAATATTTTTGTTACCCGTATTTACATCTAAAATAATTTTTTTAATATAAAAACAAAGTTTTGATATTTATATAATGTGTTATTAAACTAATTAATAATCTAGGACCGTGGGAAAAAAATTTTGTCATCTATAAAATCAGTTTCAAAAATATTTAAGAGTAAGCGGAGCACATGTATAATTAATTTTTTTAATTGAATTATTTAAAGCAATGTAATATTCAACCTTTTAGTATATTATTACCCGCAGGCTTATTAAAACTGGAATTCTTAATTAAAATTGTATAACAGGTACATTACTTATAAAAAAAAATAAAAATACATTCGTTGCTTGATACTGTTAAAAATGTTTGTTATTTTACCTACTTTTAGTAATTGCATTGTGCGTTCGATAGACACGTATGCATTAGATTTTGTCTAGAATATATTGAATAAATTATGCTATATTTTGGGCCATATCAAATACATCAAACAGTATCGTCGGTATTGTATCGATTTTGTATTTTAATGTTAAAATTAATTTATACTTTTTAGTATATCGAATACAATTAAGATCATTTTAAAAATAAATAAATATATATATAACGGATATTTATTTACTTTTGTCATATATTCCACAGTTATTTGATTTTACACATCATTAATAGGGTCTGCATATGGGCTTGGGGCAACTATTCGACTTGGGTTTGTGATAGTGATACCACCATCCATTTGTACACGTCTTACAAACTACTACGCCTCCTACTACTACAAATCCGGAGGAAAAAGCTACAGAATAATAATAAAGTAGAGGCGCCAGATGGCAGCTTGGCAAGATGCGAATGGACGTAGGTTTTGGTCTGCTACCCACCCCTAGAGTCCTTTCCTCTTTCCCCTTTATTTTTTCTTTGGTGAACATAGTTAGGATTCGGTGAATGCGGTAAATACTAAAAATTATAAAGAAAAAATAAAGTATTCTTTTATTAAATGTTAGTATTAAAAGAAAGTTATTTAAAAAAGTAAAAGTTTATTTTTTATTTTTATCTTTACTTTTCTTTTAATTACATATCTATTAAATATTTTGTTATTTTTCAATGAAAGATGTTAGTACAATGTTAAGATTATTTTTATGCTTAATTTTATTAATTTCTGTAAAAAAATAAAAAAATTATTTTAAGATTACTCTATTAAAAAGTGTGTAAATTAAAATGATAGATTGTCTTTCTATTTGATATGGAGGGACCAATAGTTTTTTATGAATTAAATTAAATACTATTATTTAGATAATATTAATGCAAATAAATACTTTAAAATATGATTTGAATGATATTAGTATATATTTTTAATTTTATTAAATGAAGGGTAAAAAAATGATATTTACAGCATTTTATTAAATTAGGGTGAATGGCTAGAGTTGAGGATATTTCAGTCAAATCATGTTTTAAAAAAAAAAATTAGCCATTGTTTTTCACTTACATTACAGTTATATCAAAAGCGAGTAAAAATGAGATGAATTGAGATAAATAAATAAACTTTAATTAGCCTACGTAAACCCTTTAAAAATGTCTCTAAATTATATAGGCGAAGAAAGGAAAAAAAAAAAAAAAAAAAGAACAAAAGAAGAAGGGTCACTCGGACTTAACCCAAACCAAACAACAGATTAAGCTCAGACAAATACGTTTCTTTATTTGGCTTTACAGTTTGCCGCGGAGCTTTATAGCTCCTTATTAGATATTTAATGGAGCAAGTCAAAAAACCTAAAGTCGAACATCTAAAATTAACATGTAAGTTTTAATGAAACGATCGAAATGCGGAAGTGGGGATTTTTTATTTTTTTTTTTTAAGGGGGGAGAGGGGAGGGGAAATGTATGGATTCCTTTAATCAATGAAGGTGAGGTGAGCGACAGCATTTAGTGTTGAGAAAGCAATGAACTTTCGTTTCGATCATCGCTTATGTCCTATCATTCACAAAGTGTCATAATGTCAGTATCGACGAAGGAAGAGGTGGTCCAAGACAAAGTTTATTCAGACATACATTACATACATACGACTCGTGTCAAAATTAATACTCAAAATTTAATTAATTTCCTGAGATTCTGCCTGTTATTTTGCATATCCCTTTGTAGGAGCACGTGAGACAAAGAGTTGGCAGGCAGGTGTGGCGTAAGTAAGTATGCGTGTAGCAAAAAGAGGAGAAAGGAGAGGGAACAATCGGCGAGATGCATTGCAGTAATTTTTTATTTTTTATTTTTGTTTGGGGAGAAACTAGAAAGGGTGGGTGTGCGTTTGCTTACTAATGCCGTACTGGTAGTGGTATGCTGGCAGAAGCAGCAGCAGCAGCAGCAGCAGCAGAAAAGGAAAGGACAGTAGATAGAGATTTTAGGTACTGGACTTTAGCATCAGTAGCTCATGTGCGGTATGCCGCTCTTGATCATCTACTTCTACTTCTACTTCTACTACTTGTTGTTTTGTTGTTTGCATTTACCCCCCAAGAAAAACACAAAATATCCAATCGATTGACAATACAGAAGACTGGTCTTATGATGTAATGACCCTCCGATTTGACGTTGTATTGACTTGTCTTGTCACCACCGTAGCTTCCCATTGCCTTTCCCCTCCCCTCCCCCCACCAAGTTGTCTACCTCCTCTTTCTTTACCCTCCGCAATAAGCCTGCTTCCTCTTCAGGACAGACTTAACGCACTCAATTCTACTCCCTTAATAACGGGGAGTACTATATACAGTCGAACACCGAAACGGCCTACTCGTTAATTAATTTATTTTTATTTTTCCACACTTGGCAATTGGTATCGTATCGTAGGTCTGGTCGGGTATTAGCTTCGGAGTTCGGGTATTCAATAGTCATACCTTTTTTTCTCTTTTTTTACCACCTATTTTAAATATATTTTTTATTAATTTATATTTTTTAACAAATATTAAACTATATATATATATATATAATTGTTATAGTTTGATAAAAATGATATTCAATTAAAGTTTCTCCTAAAATACGATAACTACTTAGAATTAGACCTCAATCAAGATCTATGGATTGATATTTACAAGAAATATTTGTTATTTTATCTTTGCTTTGGTTTGATATTACGCTTCGTAATAAGGTAGGCGGAATGCCAATATAAGTCTCTGTCGATCGTGGAGGTCAGTCATAATTATTAATGTTGTTTAATTTTAAGTTTATTTATTTATCTTGTCGGATTTTCATGTCTGATTTTCGTCTAACCATTTAGATTTTTTATTAGTGTCTTTTGTTATTGCTTTAATACTATGCTACCACCACCACATGTGCTACTATTGGTGTTTTGAATTCTGCAGCAAGGCTTATTTTAAATCTTTTCCATTATGTTTAACTTTTAAGTGGTTGACAAATGCTACCATATTTCCTTCCTTATCTAGTCCCACTTGATTGTTTGGGCATTCAAATTTGTTATAATATTCATAGGCCAAAATGTGGGATATTTGTTCATAGGCAGTAGTTTTGGATATTTATATTAGGGCGGTTATGATCACTACTGTGTATTATAAATTAAACTTTTTTTGTTTTAATCTTATTTTTTTTCCTACAATCTAAAAGCGATTAGTTTAAATAAAATTATAAGTTTGGTACTAAGTACTAGTATTGTGCATCAACGGTGATAACTAGGTCAATTCGATCTAAGAATGTGAGAATACCATTATTTTGTGTTAGGTCTCTAAGGTAGACTCAAGAGGGAATGAATTGAGTATTGTCAAATTTTATTTTTTTTTCCAAAAACTTAAGTATTTTCACAAACATACATGAATTATATGGGATTAGTTTTTGATACAACAGTAAATATTACCACGCTATAACTTAACTCTACCTCTAGACCTAAGCTTCCCCACAAGCTACTTTAATTGTACTCCCCAAGTACAAACTCTTATATTTTTTTCTCGACTACACATGTGGGCCTTACAAAGTATGTATGAATGGTGGTTAACACTACAAGAAAAAAAGATTTTATGACAACAATATTTCGAACGACATGTCGTTAAAAAACATCAAATATTCCTGATCAAAAAATGGAGGGAAGTGTGTTGTCCAAAAAACTTATTTCAAATGACAAAGTTATAGGTAAAACTTTTGGTGATAAATTTTCCCGACATTTTTTTTGTTTAAGGTTAAAATTTTGGTATTTTTTCCTAGACGATATAATCATAAAAAATAATGTACATGTTGTTTGAAATATAATGCGTACCAAATTTTCCTCCCAACAAAAATTTCAATCAAGACATAAAATTCCTAAAAACTTATCATCGGAAATACCTCATTTGTGGTTGGAAATAATCATGTGAGAGGCATGTGTTTTTTTTTTTTTGAAGGTTGTCGTTTTAAATGAAAAAGTGTCTTATGAAATAATACTTTTTCTTCTTCACATCACATATCATTCGTCTTTGGTTGTTCTTTGTTTTCTCTCTTCAGTGATCTTTTTAATCTTAGTTCCAACCAAAATTAGGTAACAATATTTGATTATTTCTACATATTATTATTATTATTATTAATATATCATCCATTTTTGAATTAATTTGTTGAATTTTTGTTTTTGTTTTTATTTTCCTTTTTTTCTACCATAGCCACCTTCCTCACCACCTTGCACCACCACCTCTGGCTAAGCTACGAATTGATGTTGGATTCCTTCTTAAATATTTCTAATAGATGGTTTTAGTAATTTTATTAAATTGTTGTTCTTAATTTTCTTATTAAAATGTTGATTTGTTCTAGCTTACCACCATCTCCACCACTTGTGGCCACCTCTACCATTGTTGACTCCTTAAATCTTAGGGATATATTCAAGGAAAGGATAAGGTAACTATCACTGAAAGAATGGAGCAAAACCAACTTGACAAGGTATGAAGAGTCTCGGTAAAATTTTACTCAACAAAAGGATGGGGAACAACAACAAGTGCTGAAGCCAAGGGGGTGAAAATGACACAAGATGCCATTTCTAGGAGGTTTGTAATGGCAAAGAAGGATAAATCAATGGGGGTAGCGATAGTGGAGAAGAACATTTGTTGGGAATTTGTTTTAGTGGATGTTTTCAAAGGGAAATGGGTGGTTGTGATGGTTTTGGCCCAAAGAAGGGGGAGGGGTTTAGTAGCTTTAGCTAAAGCTAAGGGTGTGGAATGGTGGCTTTGGCTGGTGCACAAGGGGGTGATTCGTTTGTTTTAGCCAAAAGTGGTCGGTGGTGAAGAAAATGTTGAGGCATCAGTGGTGGATTGTGAAGCAAATGGGGAGGTTTTAACGGAATTTATCGAAGCAAATGAGGACATTTTGGTGGAACTTACTGAATCAAAGGGGGAAGGAGCGACAAGGGAAGCTAATGCAAGGGAGTGTGGTGAAAATGCTAGTATTAGGTTAACGTTTAAGATTAGAAATTTTGGGTAAGGTGAAAATATTAATTTTTCAATATTAGAATTATGAAGATATTAATTAATTGGGATTAGGATTAGCTATAATTTGGGTATTACATCATTAACTCCTTAAAAGAGATTTTATCCTCAGAGTTAATGAGTCAAGGTTAGTGATGTGGATGTGGGTTGAAAGAACTCAAGACCACCGAATGCATATTCTTTAGCTTTCAAGTAACACACCAATATACATAAGATAGAACCTTGATACTTCACAAAGATAGTAATCAAAGGGTTTTTAATGAAAACTCACAAAAAATCACTCAATAAAGACAATAAAAAAAACTACACATAGTAACTTTCCAAAGATCAAAAAAACTCACAAAGAGAATGAAACTCTCATAGAGGCTTTTGAAATTCAACTCAACTTCACACCTCATACAACCCATGAAATTAAGCCATATTTATAGGCTACAACCCATGCTAGCCAGCCACTAATACTCATGGAAATTAGGGTTTAGTTACAAAATTTTTTACATAAAATCATTACTAACAACCAAAACCCTTTTTAATTACAACCAACTTCCTGGCTGTCATTATACACATTGCATGGATGTAAGTTGAATTATTCTAGCTATCATTTCATCACCTTTAACTAGTTAATCAACTGTCCAAATTAGCAAGGTTTTGTTTGGTTGCACAAAAATCACCTATTTGCAAGATTCCTTATTATAAAACCAAATCTTCAAGAAAGTGTTTTTAACTTGGAAAACCCTTTGAAGAACCTTAAGAAATATCTCAAACATGTCAAAGAAGAATTTTTATATGTATGAACAAATATGCTTTTGCATCAGTTAGGGAAGAAGAGAAAGAGAATTTAAGGAAAAGGTGATCTCGAATGTTAACTCTACCTTAGTTGACAAAGCACTAGCGGTGAATACCCCCTTAAAAGAGAGAAAACCTTGAAGCCTAACACACCTATGCAGAAAAGCATAGGATGTGACTCATGCATGTCCTTTTCTGTCTCTTGGGTGACCTCCTCTATTCCATGGTAGTTCCAAAGAATCTTCATTAGTGGAACTGAGCTCGTACGGGTTCGACACCCCTTGCTGTCGAGAATTTGCAATGGTGCCTCATCATAAGATATATAGTTGTCTAGCTCGATCTTATTGGGATCACATGGTATAGATTTGCAACGTACTCCCTTAACTGGGAGATGTGGAAGAACTTATGCACTTGCGCTAACTCTAGTGGAGGTGGTAGGCGGTATGCAACCTCGCAAACCCCATGAAGAATCTCATAAGGACCAATGTACCTCAAGCTTATTTTATCCTTCTTTCTAAATCTATACACCCATTTAGTAGGTTAAACCCTTAATATAGATATGTCCCCTAGCTAAAATCCATCACTATGATACATTTGATTTGCATAGCTCTTTTAGCAACTCTAAGATGCTCTCATCCTATCTTGGATCAACCAAACTTGTAGAGTTTTCTCCTCAATCATCTTTGGTCCAAGTCAACAATTTTGCTGATGTCACTCCAACATAAAGGTGTACAACACTTGCATCCATATAGTTCCTAAAAGGGTGTCATCCCTATGCTAGTGTGATAATTGTTTTTGTACAAGAACTCAAAAAAATATAGATGATCCTCCCAACTACCTCAAAAGTACAAAATGTAAGCTTGTAGCATATCCTCTAGTGTATAAATTGTCCTCTCGGTATGGTCATTAGTAACTGAGTGGAAGGTTGTACTCATCCTCAACTTCATGCCCATATCTTCTCCCTCCCATCACACACATTTGTACTCAAACATTTTTTTAGGTGTTGGCCATTCCCACAAGCAGATGACATACTATTTTACACATATCTATTGATTTGATTCTCTTAACACAATTGTCTATGGTGAGTGATTATCCAGGTTGGTATTAGCATATGGTTATCTGAATATCCATATCTATATATATCTCTCTCACTCTAGACTTTTAGTCCTCTATATTTTCTTATCTCCTATTTTTTTAATCTTGTATCATTATAGGATCACGTGTTTCCCACACTTGATAGCAAGATATAAATTACTCTTACCCTACCCTCGACATAGATTAAGTGTAGGGAGTACCTTTTCTATATTGGATGCAGAATAATACCTCGTATTTTGACTAGTAGATTTTGCAAAATAATTTTTAAAAGCACTTTTCATATCAGGGTATGGCATAAAGTGTTGCATGTTTTATTATTTTGAGACTAAATGGAGCAAATACCCAAGCATAAAGAGGATTATGGGTGACATTGGAATCCAAAAGTCAAACTGGGCGATGATTACTCATTGAGGATCAATCATAGAAAAAAGAGTTAAAATAAGTTGCTTTGGAGAGAAATATAAACAACAATGTGTTGAGATTGCATGGATCATTGAGAACAAAAATGTATGGATATGAAGAATCAAAAATTTGAGCATTGTCTATTCATACTTTAGGAAAGTGTTAAATATGAAATATGTATATATCTTCACAAGATTTACACATTTTATTTCATCTAATTTTGATAAGAGACAAATGAGTTATGTCCAAAATACATAATGAT
This sequence comes from Tamarix chinensis, assembly GCA_030549775.1. NCBI lineage: Eukaryota > Viridiplantae > Streptophyta > Magnoliopsida > Caryophyllales > Tamaricaceae > Tamarix > Tamarix chinensis. Next base: position 69,131,027 of record CM060182.1, read on the forward strand.
ATTAGAGTGGATGAGAAATGCTTAAACAAATCCGAACATGATCAGGACACATTGTTAAACACAACCGTGTGTATCCCCAAATGCTATTGACATGTAAAATCTTTATTTTAAATCTTTCCAACCTAATATAAAATCTTATAACCAACTTATTACACAATTTTATACCAAAATTAAACCATTTTTGACCAAAATTAAGCCATCTTTACTATATAAAAATACATCATAAACTAATGAGAAACATTTTTTTTTAAAAACATTTCTTGAATGGAGCATCAGTGAAACTTAAAGAGGAAGGGATGTACTTCTCATTTTATACTATGTTGTCTCATAAGCATAAAATTCTCCCCTTATATTTTTAAAATAATATTTATAGTAATAACAAGTTAGTTCACTTTCACTCCTCTATTCCAACCCTTTTCCCCCTAGTAATATGCAACTCATTTTTTCCTATCACTTTTATGTTATGTAGATTTCTTTGTCCATTGAGGACAATGTTCATAATAAATGTGGTGGAGTTTCCCTTTGTTCTTATTATTCATTGGTCTAGAATGTGTTTATATTTTTTGAAGTATTTCTTTGAATTATCTTTAGAGTTTTGTGTGGTGTGTAAATAGTTATTATTATTATTATTATTATTATTTTAAGTGTTAGAATCCATTAACTAGAAAATGATGGGTATATCTTTGTAATTTGACTAAAACGGGATCACAACCTAAGATAAGGTTAAGGGGATATTTTTAGTGTTAATATTAATGATGGGAACATATGTCAATGTGATTAGAAGTGAATAGAGTAATAACGTGTATGATTTTCTAACCATCACCGTGGCATGTTGAGATTCAATATAACCTATAGTGAGTTTTGAGCCATATATGCCTTCTTTTATTAGCATTTTCACATACATTTATCTATGTTTTCTTGGATGATTTTTTTTCTTTCTTTGCAATGCTAAGCTATTTTGATCAAATTACCTAAGATAGATCTTGTATTAGACTATAAATTATACTAGAACTTGATGTAGCAATTAAAAAATCATTACTGTTTTTTTTTAGTTTTGTGGAACCTAAACATCATACAATTAGGTTCTACCACCATATTTAATATTGATTTTGTTTTAGCTTACCATTCTCATATAAAATATAAGGCAAAAAGCTCACAAACATTAAACAAAGCAACAAAAGAATAAGAGAGATTTCATAAAAGATAGAAGTGTTGGATATAAACTCCAAGTATAATGCTAATCAAAATACAACACATAAGAATATCATAAAACTAAGAGTCCCTAAGTATCTAGAAAAAAAAACACTAACTACCGTATAACCTAGGCTCTGTGCCTATTACCCATACAAGAGTCATTCCTCCATATGAAGCACATTGAACTCATCAAATGAGTCGCCAGGATCCTGCACATTAGCAATTGGATTATCTAATTGTGGAAATGAGTTTCACTCATAAAATGGATGGTAAATACTTGTGTATTGAGTAAGATAACAATGCAAATCAATTGTTATGTTATGGAATAACGTTGATTGGAATCTAATAAGACTGGATCTGAACTATTATTAGAACCAATAAGATAACTAATCCAATTGAGAATTCAATTACAAGACATAACAATAAGGGAAAAATCAGATATCTTTATTCATGCAATTTAGTAATTACAAGATGATTGAACAAATTACTCAAAAATCACACAATCAGTAATTCACAATAGAGAATAAGAGGAAGATTTTCAAGGTTGACTTGATGGCTAGGATTTTATCAAAACTATTTATATATTAAATAAAACCATATAAGGTAAAACAATGTCTTTCATAGAAGATATAAAAAATACGGTCCATATTTAGGAAAAATAGAGGGACCATGTTAATTTCCTTACCCTTAGCATTTTCTCATAAAACATGCCAAACCATTATGTAGAAACACATGGTCCATGTTAGTAAACACACCCCTGGTGTTTGTCATAGAATGCACATGGCAAGCTATACACTTCTCTAGTAACCTACATGAAATAAAACCTTATTATATTATACACTAAATACCCGATCAAAGCTCGAAAGTAAAAAGGGCATGCAAAATACTTAGGGTCACATGAAAGAAACACTATACATGCACATTATTCATTTTACGACATAACCTAAGAATGTGGCCATATTAAAGTGTATACTTGGGTGTCCACATTATTTCATTTTATTAATCACATTGATACTAAGAAACCACCAACTTATTTACTCTCATATCAGAGGTAAAACACACTTGGGAATCAATAAACTAAAATCCTAGTATTTAAGTATGAATACCCCTATAAACTAGTAGAACAAATATTATAGGGTATATCTAAGGCAATTCTAGTTATTGCAACAAATAGGAAGTACACGGGTACCACACTAGCCTTATAATAGAAATAAATGAAACACCTTAGTTATGAGTCATATGATCTTCCAATTTAATTATTAATTTCTTATTAATTAATTAGTCCATATTTAGCATATTATAATACTCTACTTTATTTACTTAAGATCATTGTACTTCTACTTTTATTATCATTGACTTGTTATATGGTGAAATGGTATATCATCTTATTACAAGGATTACTAGTTATCATGAATTCATTTTAATAATTATATTTACTAGAAACAACTAAAATTCCACCATGGTCAATCACGTCAAGCTTTTTATGATTATAAACACCAAATCCAAAAAGTAGGACTTAACTCCAATGTTTCACGCATAAGATACCAATGTTACCCCTTTGATTACTATTCCCACATTAAGTCATTTTCATTATAATATCAGACTTATGATACCTCAATTTATATCAAGTACTTTACATACCATGCTTATCATATTTATAATCTAAGAACCTTATACAACCTCTAATTCCCATATTTCATTCAAAATGACTACAATTCTCCTAATCATCTAAACACCTCAAAACTTCTTATGATCATAACTTTATCTATACACATTCAAACCATATCATATTTTATGTAAAAATCTCATTGAATACGATGACATACTTATTTTTCACAAAAAATCACAATTTTACTCAAATGCACTCAAGGCTAATAATCACATGAAATTCCCAAATTTCAAATTCCCCAAAATTCATTAAAAATTACAAACAATTCCCATATAGTATTAAAACATATAGTTATGTAATTTAATGAATTTAGATTAGAACAATGCCCATAAAACCAAAGAGACCAAGACAACGCAGTGGCCTAAAATCACCAAAAATCCAAGCCCATACAAGGATTTCCTCAACAATAATGAAATGCAAGATAATCTACATAATAATATGCTTATTGACAACAACAAAGTACATAATCATGATCGAGACTTTATGAGAAAGCCTAGAAAGGCCCAGAATTTGAAAAATACACGAAATTACAAAAACACATGAAATAATGATTTTGCCTAGTGATACATGAATATAAGTGAAAATAAAACCTAAACATGATTTCTATCACAAAAGAATAGTAACATGGATTTAAATAAAAAAAAATACACGCATTAATAAAACACTCTACACTAGAGATATGTACCCTTAAAAATGGTACTCTAATCTCTAAGTAAGCCAACATACTCTTAAAAACCTCCTTCACCTTGATCATCAAATAAAGAAAACACATAGAGTTAGAAGTTAAAAAATAGGGAAGGGTTATAATAGAAGGGAAATTTATAGGAAGGGAAAATAAATCCTATAGGATCAAAAATAATAAATTCTTGGTAAGTCTGAATAACCTTCATCAATATATACATTTAAATATTTTTTTTTACAATAATCACTAAAGACTTAAATTCCAAGATTAAGTTCAGCGATGAAAGAAAATGGAGTGGGAAGAGAAGAAGAGGGTGGGAATCCAAGGGTAAGACACAAGAAAATAAGAATATGGAAGAACAAGGCTAGAGAGAAGAGAAAGAAAAGTGAGAGAAGTTAAGAAAATGACTAAGTGTGAATGAGCAACAAAAGGGGATCCACCCCTTATGGATATAAAAAATAGGCAAGAAAGAGAGAGAAAGAGACAGAGAGATAGAGAGAGAGAGAGAGAGAGATGGAAATCAAATGGGTGGATTGAGGCAAGAACATGTCCTACAAATTTTACAAGACATGTTTTTTTTTCCTTTTATATTAGAGCCCATTAGTTTAGCGTTTGTTAACCTCATAGGTCAGTCAACTTTTGTTTTGATGATAGCAAATTCAATTATGAATTTGACTCGTCTTATTAAGTGTGTATGTGTATCACGGCAACAAGTGAAGTATTTAACACTTAACTAAGCCAAGGAGTGCTAAGGAGATCAAGTTTAAAAATCATATCCCAAGCACAAGCCAAAGATCAACAAGGAGGTCAAAATAATAATCTATCTTTAAGCACTTCAATTTCATATGTTTAATACACAAGCCATAAAAGGATAAACAAGTGCGCTCAAGATTCTAAGACTCAAGCTTTAAAGAGTATGCTACAGTCTTAGGTTTTTTTTGAACTTATGATTTACATATTGAGCACTTAGATATTTTAATGATGCAATATTTTTAATCCTATTCAAAAATCATTTTGAAAGATCTTAAAGTGATTTCATGAACCAAAACATTTTTCAATTATGTGTGCAAAAGTTTATCTTAAATATATTTTATTTTAAGTAGTTTTACATTTGATATGACTTGAAAAGGTAACCATAACTTCTATATACATTGTTTTTGGATTAATAATACCTCCTTGGAAAGCAAACAAACACGACACTCAATTTTGAGCTCTATAGATCAAGTTATAGTCTTTGTTTTTTGTAAATTTGTGTAGTGTTGAAAACTATTCCAATCATCTACTGGTTTGTCAAAACCAGTCAACTGGTATGGGCATTTCTAAGATTTTTAGCCCATTGTAATTCAACCGTTGGAGCACTTTTTACACCCAACAGCTAGTGCCAAATTGTTTTTCATATTTTACACCCAAGTCTTCTAAAATCATCATTTTCACATCTTACAAAGAATTAAAGAGAGTTTTGATTTTACATTTTCAAATCCAAATCAAACTTTTCTAGTGATCAATTTGTTCTTCATATTTAGCTAGAGTGCTTATACACTTGTAATCTTTATTTCTCTGGTGATTACTCACTTTCATATGCTATCTAGTGAAGATTCTTATTGTATTCATTCAAACTCATCATCTCAAATACAAATGAAGAGTGGTGTTTTATCTAGCATTCCTAAGAGATGTCATTGTGATTGTAATCTCATAAACCTAGAGAGGATAAATAGGTAAATTAGAAATCATCTCCTAGAGTTTCATTGAGTTATTAGGCTCATAAACCAAATAAAGAGAGATTCAAATCTAAAAGGCAATACCTTTCGGTAGTGGATGTAGAGAAACTTTGTAAAATTTCTTGAACCACTATAAATCGAGTGTTTATTGTTTGCCATCCTTCTACTTATTTCTCGTAAAATTTTGATTTGGCATTATTGTTACAAAATACTTTATTCACTTCTTTTATAGTATCCATATGGTCTTTCAACCTTACTTAAAGATTTGGGCTAAAGTCACAATATTAGGTCTGATAAGGTAATTACTTGCTTAATTGTGGATGAAGGAGAGATTAAATAGTCGTTAAGCAAATTTTTAATGAACCATATGTATGGCACATGGGGAAGGAATTCCATGAGGCATAGATCCAACCATTACTAGTAGAAGATACATATTAATTATTATTTAGAAGATTTAATTATATCTTGTTAGATAAAGTTCTATCATTTATGCTTTTGAGTGTATTTTTGTGTTATTTTTGTCTTTAAGTTTTAGCTTATATTTTCATGGAGAATCAAATGTGAGGAGTTTTAAGTCATGTATTGAAATTCTACCAAGAAAAACATTGACGATAACATGCAAATTCAAGATCCTAGTTTGATTCTTCAATTTTCTATGTGATTCACAATTTAATTTTCTCTAGTTAATTTCTATGTGATTTGAGTGGATAAGGTTGTTTTCAATTTAGCATATTCATATCCTATACGATCAATTACCAATTCACTCTTACATGCACACAAATTTATTTTCAACAACTTGATTTCAAACATCTTGAAACCCTTACTCTCACTATAATCCATAGCCATGTTTCTTTATAACTTAATTACCATCAATAATCCATGTTTTATGCCATATTCAGCCCAAAAATTTTAACATTAAACATCATTAAAATCATTCCCATAATTTTTCAAATTATTCACACATTTAACCCCGAAATTCCATTATTTCAATCAAAACCCTGGCCCTCATACCCTATTCTTTAATAACAGTTTCTTCACCATTAATGGTCCAATTAATCATGAAATAACATGTTATAATTAACCTAATAATTATCCATTAATCTGCATTAAAATCCCCAACGAATCATGTATGAAACCCTAATTCTATCCAAAACCCTAAATCCCAACATAAATACTAATTTCCAAATTCAATCCTCAAATTTCTATCCTTTCCTAATTGATTCTTGTAATTGTATAATTCTTATTTTTGGTTTTTTTATGTTTCCAATCCGCATCAAGTGTTGCTTTCAAGTAAGAGGAGTGATATGAGTGATTGGTATGGCTAAAACAGTATAAGACAATTAGTGGAAGGTGATAGAGTTTATTATGGAAGATATTTTGGTTGATTGGGTGAGGATAATCTAAGATATGATCATGGGGTGTTAGAGGGTTAAAATTTTAAGCGAATGGTTTTGGTAAGATAAAAATCCATATATATGTCTAAAATGGTAAAATAATCAAATAATTCCCAAATATATATAGAGGGCATATGAATTGACTTAGAGAAAAAGAATTAAAATAAGCAACTTATGCACAGTTGCCTAGTGCTCGGTCAACCACCAAACTCTTCGAGAGAGGGGTGTTCTACATGTAGGCCAATCGACTAAAGAGCCTGGTGTAATGCTTAGAAATTTACTGCTAATAACATTTTACTTTTTTAGAAGCTAAACATAAAATAATTAGGTGCTACTGTAATATTGAACATAAGTTTGGTTACTATACCATTCTCATATCAACTACAAGGAAAATGTTAACAAGTTAAAATAAGACAAGAAGAGAATAAAGGGAATTTTATGAACATAGATAATAATTAGATATAGAAATCTAAGAACAATACTAATAAATCTATAACACAACGAAATTATAGATCTAATAGTCCATAAGATATACAGATAATAATCTAGCTACTAGATAAGTAAGACACTATACCCAAAACCCTATTGTATAAGTCACTCCTCCCGAAGAAATACATCAAACCCAACAAAGTCAGTGAGGTGGTCATTAAAAACCTGCACATCAACAATTGGACTGTATGCTCATGGAAATAAACATCACCTATAAAATGATGGTTAATACTTGTGTATTTATTTAGACAACATTGCACATCACTAGAATAAGGCATGCATAACATGTAAGGTCATAATGAGAGAAAAGTATATATTCACACTACACATGATAGAAGAGGGCCTAATGATGTAACCATATTAAAATCCATGCTTAGGTGATCATACAAGCCCATTTAATTACGAAAATGAGACCAATAAACTACTAACAATAGTTACTTTCCCCTTTCCCCATAGATGGGAGAAAGGCAATAATATTTAATAATTTTAAACACTTGGTTCCCACTCATGTATTTTCCCACTAGAAATATTAATCTCTTATTAGTTAAATATTCAACATTTAACATATAAAGTATGCATTGCTCGATTTTACTTCCACTTTTATTATTATTGACTCATAATAAGGAAAATGCTTATCATATATCACAAGTAGTATCACTTATCATGTATTCATACCAATAATTGTTATTACTAAAAAAACTTATAATTACATCATGGAAGCCAAAATTGGCACGTGACAATCACATAGAGAGAAAATAAAGCATAAATAATGAAAACAAATTCCAAGCATAGTCATTATAGAAGTAAAGGATCGTTAAAATCTTAGAAAACCGTAATTTGTATTTTCACCATAACTCCATCCATAAGTCTTAATATTTCACCTAATTTAACACATTATATAAAATATAATTATAAAAATTATATCCAAAAATAAAGACTTAACTTTAATATTTCACATATAAAATACAAACATCACTACTAGGGTTACTATTCTCTAGCTTACACCGTTTTCTCACATCATCTAAATTATGATACTCATAAAAGACCCAACACTTCCATGCATCCAACTTATCATAATTATATACCAAAATATCCCAGACAACCACACATATACCAATTTCACCAAAATGACCATAATTCCCTTAAAGAGCTTCAAAACCTCTTATCAACTCAACTTCACCCATACAACCTAAAACCCTACATACATTAGCTCAAATTAAATGTAATAACCTTGAGGATAACAATGGTATATCCACTTCCCATACATCTCACAAAGAGACCTAATTACCCTTAAGGTCAAAATCATATAAAAATGCACACACTCCTACCTGTTTTGAAATTCTCCACTTTTGCACTTACCTTACCAACAACACTTAGCCTCAACTTGTTAAAATATTATGTTAGTACAAAACCTAGGTAAAAACTCCATAAAATCAAAACACCTTATCATTTCCACCCCAAAAAAACCCGCAATTAAATATACATAAACATATGTTAATATACTAAACTACAAATGAAAATAAATAACCAATTATACCAAAACATTATAATTTCATAGCATACCTAGTAAAGCCTAAACATGTAAATTTCCACTTAAATAATTACTCTCTTATAATCATGAAATCACTAAGTAATGTATGCATATCTGTTGAAATGGACCTGAGCATGATCTATACAACAATGTATAAACTCGAAATTAATAAGAACCCACACAATACAAAGGAACCCTAATATAGGTGATGCATATCCTTACCTAATCTAACTCTGATCTCTAAGCATTAATACTCCTAATCAACCACTTATAACCATATGACCATCTAAAAGATAAGAAAGCAATTAGTTAGCATGCATAGATAATTACCCAGGAAAGGTATAAAAACTGAAAAGGAAAGCTGAAAAGAATCGAGGTAGGAAAATGGAAGAGGAGTTGAGTGGGTTATGTACATAGTTAGGGATAACTTTCATGAATCACACTACAACAATGGAACATTGTGAGGTTGGGACACATGTGAAGGCTAATAGGTATGATTAATGTTGGTCAATTATATCTTCAATGGAAATATTTAACATAATTATGTAATGAATTTTGCATACTTGAGTCTATTTGTTTATGTTTACTGCTCTTAATTATATTTCATAGGTATTTGAAAAAATTGGGATTAAAAGGAGACATATTTGACCATGATTAAATCAAAATTTGAACGGAAAAATATGTTTTCTTACCAATGATTAAATCCGAATTTGGAAATATTCTAAACATACAAGTTGTATATATTTTTGTTTTCTTACCAATGCATTAAAAATCAGCTCAATCAGAGGTTGAAAAAAGAAGTTATAGGAAAAATATGTTGCATTGTCAAAGCTGTCTCTCAAGTCGAGAGCTAACAATAGGGATGGCAACGGGGCGGGTCGGGGACGGGGACCCCATCCCCATCCCCATCCCCGAACCCGATAAGGAAAATAATCCCCAAACCCGACCCGATCCCCGATATTTTTTTATCGCGGATTCCCTGACCCGATCCCCGCGGGGATCAAGTCCCCATACCCGACCTGATCCCCGATTTATTCCCCGTTCATAAAACCCGACCCAATCCCCGAAACCCAACTTTATACCCGATCTCATCCCCGATCCTCAAACTATTTTTTTATATTATATTTTTAATTTATATTCTATAAAAAAATATATATTATATATATATACAATTATATAAAAATATATATATGAAAAAATTTCGGGGCGGGTTCGGGGATGGGGACCCTAAACCCGTCCCTGAAAAAATCCCCGTTAAGAATCCTCGAACCCGAACCCGATCCCCGAATTCTCTCCCCGAACCCGAACCCAAACGGGAAATCCCCAACGTAGCCCCGAACCCGCGGGGAAAATTTCCATCCCTAGCTAACATGATCTGCCCGTGTCATTTGACATGGATGCGTTGTGCATAAAATTTTCATTTTTTTTGCTTATGTAATCATAGGGTTTGGTTATGAGGTATTTTGGAGGGTATAAAAAGGAATATTTTAGGGTTTTATGGGAGAGTTTTTGGAGACTAATTTGGAACACTTCCATTGATATTAAATGAGAGAAGAAGAAAATTAATCAAGAGGTTTTCAATTTTTGTAATTCTAAGTTGGAGATTATTGATTGGAATCAATAATTTTAAGGTTAATTTATCAATTCATATGTTTTTCTTTATGGCTCCATTGATTGTGATTAATATCTTTGATTTTTCAATTATATGTTTCTAATTTTCTTATGCTAAGGTGAAGGGAGAATTCGCCAATCCTGATGTGTTGAATATTCTATATATGGCTTGATATGAGTTTATAATCATGTGAATTTCGTTATGTTTTAATGTATTATTCAAAATATTGATCAAATTTTGATTGTGGGAACTTCCATTAAGATTTAGAGATGAAATGATAAGTAAACCTACATTACATAATCAAAGATTAGAAATTAATAGGTCAAAAGACTTTAATATAATTTCTACAACAATAAGGAGGAATAATTGAATTGATTGCTTTGACAATTATAAAAATCCATGCTAGAGATAGTTGGACTTGTAATTGGCAAAAGGCAATTGCAGCTTGAGAAAGCATAGCGATGATTATCCATGTTGACACACTGATCATAAATTATGAGTTAGGATCTATAGAATTATTTAGCATATTATAAATTGGTGAATTTAATCGAAGCATTAGCCACTGTCTTTTATAGCTTTTTTTTTTATCTTTGTTATACTTTTATTTTTTGAGGGTTTCCTTTTTGTCACAATTTTCATAGTTTCTAGAATAATTTGTTTAATTAACTATTTAGTGGTTTAAACATAGAGAACTCAAATCACCATTTTGGTGCCCACTCTCTAGTCCCTAGAGGATTAGCCTTGAGTGCTACATCAAAACCATACACTTGTGGTTAGAGAACATCAAAGACCAGCAATGTGAAGTGTGGATGCTACACGGGGTTGATTGTTAGGTGGTTTGATGTAGCAATGGGAGTGAAGCATGAAGTGTTAATGAAGGTGGGGTTGTGGTTATGTTAATAGCTGATAGAGATGGCATTTGGTTTCTCAAGGAAAGTTGCAACAATGTAGGTGAAGCATGAAAAAAAATACCAAAATAAGGGGAAAATATGGTAGTTTTGCAAGTGAAAGTGTTAGAGAGGAAGGGAGAAAAGAGGGCTCGGTATTGGTTTTGCAATAAATGATAAAATATCAGAGGTTGGAAGGGTATAGGGGCTTGTTGCATGAAAATTAGGTGTGAGGGAGGTTGGGTTGTAGGTCAGATAAAATAGAGGTATGGGGAGTAGGGTTTTATATATGGCAGGGATAGATGAAGGTGATGATTGGTTAGGTAGATGTTGAGTAGGGTTTTGGATATGGAGGGGGTTCTTGGTTATGTTAAAAAAATTAAAAAAGGAAAAATATAGTTTTACTAGCTAAAGAGAGAGGGGTCACATGAGAGGGATGTGTTAAGTCAAGGTTTTAAAATAAAAAAGATACCGAGTGAGCATTTAGGGTTACAAGCTAGGGTTTAAGGATTATGAAAAGAAATAAGAGAATAACCACCTCATGATTGGAGCCAGATGTAATACCCCAAATTGAGTGGAGTGTTATAAGGATTGATATGGCTACTTATATCAACATGGTATACTATCCTTTTGGTGATTCCATCCTAAAAACTTCATAGTTAAGCGTGTTGATCGTGGAGCAATTTTTAGGATGGGTGACCTTCTTGGAAAGTTTTAAAAATTTTCTAAAATTTTTTTGGGAAGTGTGTGAGTGAGGATAAAGTGCGCTGAAAGGACTCGTATTGATCTACGGGGCCAACCGCTTAATCTGAAAGCTCTCTAACGTAGCCCACGTGTAGTCGTATCAACTCAGGGTGTTATACATGGTATCAGAGCAAAACTGTGTTTGTGAGCTGAACTTGGATGAGCCAGTCAACCACCTAGCGAGATGATTGTTGGGATAAACTGTATTAAGACAGTTATTGGGTGAGGCACAACAAGGAAGTTGCATTCTTTGAGTGGGGGTGAATGTAATATTCCAAATTGAGCGGAGTGTTATAATGATTGATCTAGCTACTTATATCAACATGGTATGCCATCCTTTTGGTAATTCCATCCTAAGAACTCTATAGTTAAGCATGCTGGATGTGGAGTACTTTTTAGGATGGCTGATTTGTAATACTCCAAAAATTTATCTAGCCTAATCCCATGTCATTAGCACCCCAATTTGATACTAATATCAAGAAATCTTATTTTTAGCCTCAATCAAAATTTTTAATCTCAAAACTTTAACCAAAATCAAAACCTTGATTCGGATAAACCATAATTTGTAAACCAAAATCAAAACTTGCTAAAATTTCCACTAATCCTAACTATCTTGGCTAATCCAAAATCACCTAATCTAATCCTAACCCCTAACCTCTTCTTCCTTTTTCTTTTCTTTTCTTTTCCTTTATTTTTCTCCTTATCTTTTCTTTTCCTTCTTCTCCTACACCAATTTTGTGGCGTGAGGGAGTTCTCTTCCCCTACTGCACCATGACACCATCAACTTGCCCTCCCACATGTAACCTTTCACCATAACCTTGCCCTCCCATATGCACTATGGCACCATCATCCCTGCTGTCCCTCATGCCTATCTTCTTCCTTATTCTCATTCCATCTTTGCCGATCTACACCACTATCACTTCCCTTTCCACTCTTCTTCTTCTTCTTCCTTATCCTTACGCAACCCACACTCATAACCATTGCCATCACCTGCATTTTTTATCACAACACTTAACCATCACCTCCACTGTCACCATTTTTGGCCTGCACACCCGTCGCACATCTCCTTCCACCTCTATTTTATTCCCCCGATACACCATACACACACATACACATATGACTCTATATATATATACCATACTCTCTCTTTTCTCTTTGTTTGGACTCCAATCTATCTTTTCTGTGTCAAAAATCCATTGCTCGAACTCCCTTCTTCCTTCTCATTTCTCCTTATTCTTCCGCCTTCTTTCCCTTTTTTAGGCATTTGCACCACCCAATCCATGACTGAGCACTGCCTTGGCCACCACTCTCCGCCCTTTGGCCGATGGAGCAACCACCAAGGTCACCCGACCTTCCCCCTTGTCGTCACCGGTCATCATCGCCGACCACAGCCTCTTTTCCCTTCTTCTTCCTCTTCTGCGTCACAACTTTGTAGAGTACACGACCTGTATAGCGCCTGCAGCACAGCCATGCAACACTTAAAATCTCTTGCTGCACAGTCATGCAACCTTTGCATCGCCTATTCTTGCGTCTTTTTCTCTCTCAGATTGGTGTTGCACAACCGTGCAACTCTTGCACCACCTAGCAATGCATCTTTTTTTCTCTCGACTAGAAGCTGCATCACTTGCTACACAGCCATGCAACTTCCAAATTTTGGCTGTGCACCCCTATTTTCACCCGAAAACCTTGTCCAAATACCACCAAAATTTAATCATAGCTGCACCACACATTCTTCTTCACTTCCATATAATTCAAGCTTCCACTTAACTCCAATTAATTCCATTTTACCATCCTCTACCTTAAATTCCCTCTCAATTTTAATCTTCAATCCTAATCATATTTTTATCTTATTTTTGTAGGTGATCTTCTAATGATCTCGAAGGAGGCATTGGATTTGCATGCATAGAGCCTAGTGTCTTTGTTGGTAAGGATACATATCGTAGTTAGGGATTTATGTGATACTTGTATTTTTTTATGTTCTTTTGTGTTGTGTATGCTGTATTGAATAATTTATTTATAGAAATGCTATGAAATGATACTCTTGAGAGTAATGAAATTATGTAAGTACATATTTGGGTATAATGTTGGATGCAAGATATTTATGGAAAACTAAGGATATGTACTTCGGATATTGATTAGAAATTTATGTTTTGGGTTTTATAAGGCTTTAGGAGAATACGATTGTCTTGACTACCTTGAGGGCATTATGATCATTTCAAAATAATTACGTGGTTGTACTTATGTTGTTCAGTTGTATGTCTTGTGCATTTATATGAGTTCAACATGATAATATACAATCAACTTTGAATAAGATACTAATTATTTAAAGTGAAAGATCATGTGAGTCGGACCAAGGTGTTTATATGGGACTGTTCCACCGAATAATAATAGTGGCTTGGGTGTGTTGTCCTCGAGAGGTGCATTAGTCCTTTCCACCAAATTAAGAATAATGGGGCCCTATACTCAACGTGCATGAAAATGCGATTAAGAGATAAAGTATATACAGAAAGATACTAATAATTTTAAGTGGAAGACTACGTGTGAAATACCCCGAAAAATTTTAATTTTAAAAATTAGAGTTAAATAAGGTTTTATTAGAAAATTTAATTTAATAAATTATTTTTATTAAAATAAAAAGGAATTAATTAGGGCAAATTAAGAAGAAATTTATAAATATTTTAATTAGGAGAAATTTGGGTATTTTAACTAATTAAGGATTTTATTTTAGAAATTAATTAAATAAATTATTTTATTTAAAATAAGAAGGAGAAAATAGTTTCAAACTGATATGAAGTTTATAAATAATTTAATTAAAGAAAATTAGGGTGTTTTGCTAATTAAAATGGAATTTATGGAAAATCTTTTAAAAATCCTAAATTAACCTAAAAAGGGATTTAAATATTATTTTATTTAATTATTATTATTTTTAAATATCCCAAATATCCTAATTAATTTAATTAACCTAAAACATTATTTTTTCTTTTTCCCTTTTTCTATTTTATTTTTTGTTTTTTCTTTTTCTTTCTTCTCCGTTTCTTTTTCTTTTCCCCCTCCCCTAAATTGGGCTTGTCCCACGGCCAAGACCCCTCTCCTTTTTCTTTCGTCTCTTGCGGCCCGTTCTCCCTTTACTTTCTTTTCTTTTTCTTTGACATCGGTGCAACGTTTTCCATCTTTTCCCCCCCAAAACGCCGCGTTTCATTTAATCATCCCCCTCCTCGCACCTGACCGCCCAGTCAGCCTTTCTTTTCCTTTCTTCTTCCTTCGCACTTGCCGTCGATGCTGCCAACCTACAACTTCGCCGCCCCACCTTGGTTTTTCGCTGCCGGTTACGCTCGATTTGACTGGCCAGTTTTTCCCCTCACTTTCCCCACTGATTGGCCTATCATTTTGACCCAATCAACTCCCCTATTCTTGCACAATTTCCCTCTCTTTCTTGTGCATAATCTCTACCCCAAAAATTGCTGCCACTGACCAACCATCACCGTCGGCGACTGAAAACCTGCCATCCTTACCCCCTAGCTAACCCACAAAACCCTACCCTCTCATTTACACTTTATAAACACCCCTATAATAGACTGTATCGAGCCTTTGATTTCCCTACCCAGAATATTTCCCTTGTGCGCTGCCGCCCCTTTAGACACCATTGCCGCCGCCTCTGGCCAACTTCGCCGCCCTCTCTTCCTACCCAACTCATCCTTGCGCCGCCCTCTAACTACCTAAACCTCCCTCATCCCTCGATTCTTCCTGCACAAGCCACCCTTGCTATGCGAAGTTCCCTCCTTGATTAACCCATTCTTCTACCTTCCCCACCCTTCGAACCACCCTTAGCCACCACTTCCGCCGCTTCTTTCACCTCCCATTCTCTTCTACAAACCACCCTCTACCTTCCCTATCTTTCTTTTCCTCTTCCTCCCTCTCCTCCTCCCTTTCTTTCCTTCCTTCCCATTCGGCCACCACCACCGCCGTTGTAAGCCACCACCTTTGGCTGCGCCACCACCATCATTCAACTCCTCTCCCTCTAGGCAATCTTAAACACCCCAACCCCCACCTTCATTCTCCCTATCTTTTTCCCAACATTCAACTTTTCTCCTTTTCTTCTCTTTTTCCAGCCACCACTGCCACCTTCTTACACCACCGCCGGTGTCGCCTATCACCACTAGCCTAAGGTTGAACCCTAGACCCTCTCAACCCTTCTCCCTATTTTTACAAGCCTTAATTTATTTTATTTCATTTATTTGAATATAAATATTATTAATATTATTATTAATTTTTCCATTATTAATATGTATTGTTATTATTATTATTATTATTATTATTATTATTATTAATGTTTTTATTATTATTTATATTGAGGGTTGAAGCCCTATTGTATTTTTATTTCCATTTTATTATTATTACTATTATTCTTATTGTTTCTATTATTATTATTATTATTATTATTATTATTATTACTATTTCAAATTACTATTATTATTGTTCCATTATTAATATTACAACTACTTTACTATTAGTTTTGCTATTATGTTATTATTATTATTATTATTATTATTTTCAATATTAATATTATTATTCTATATAGGGCTGAAACCCTATTGTGCCTATTTTGAATTATAATAGTAGTATTATAGATATCAAGTCTTATTATTATTAATATTATTAATATTTTATCAATAGCATTTAATATTCTTATTAGTGTTATTTTTATTATTACTATTATTTAATAGGTTTATTATTATTCAATGTAGGGTAGAAACCATACTTCATTTTATCTTCAAATATTATCCTTACTATTATTAGTTTATTACCATTATGGTTATTATTATTTTGTAATGTTATTATGGTTTTTATCATCATCATCATCATCATCATCATCATCATCATTATTATTATTATTATTATTATTATTATTATTATTATTTCATCATTATTATTACTAAATTTGGTTATTTATTTTACTAATATTATTATTAGTATTATTTTGGTAAAGGGGCTGAAGTCCTTATTTCACTTTGTTTTTGAATAATTTCCTTTTCATTATTATTATCGTTATTACTACTACTACTACTACTACTACTACTACTACTACTACTACTACTACTACTACTACTATTTATATTATTATTGATATTATTTTTAGTGTCTTTGCTATTATTATTTTAGTATTATTATTATTATTATTATTATTATTATTATTTTTAGGGTAAAGTCTTCAACCCTTTATTATCAACTTTTATAATATTTCTATTATTTTTTATATCTTTAGCAAAGATAGTAATTAGTTAATGTTATTTTTCTTAATATGTTATTATTTTTTTAAAGCCCTAAGGAGGCATAGGAGCGTGCTCCAAGAGCGGTGTTATTTTACATAAGGGTATTACTAAGGCCTATTATATGTGGATGTGCACTAAATGCCTTGTATGTTATGCATTCTATGTTTATTATTATAATTATTTCGTATATGGTATGATGTGGAGTTCAAGCATGTTCTTGTGTTTTTATATGACATGTGTATTATGTATATGTGATGATATGTGTTGTAACCCTGTAAGACATGCATGTGAGGATGTTGATGTGATTTGTGTGGGAGAATCTAATTTATGGTGTGTATGAGAGAATCTAATTTATGGTGTTATGTGGGAGAATCTAATTTATGATGTTGTATGGGAGAATCTAATTTATGATGTTATATAGGAGAATCTAGTTTATGGTTTGTATGAGAAAATCTAATTTATGGTGTTATGTGGGAGAATCTAATTTATGATGTTATATAGGAGAATCTAATTTATGATGTTGTATGGGAGAATGTAACTTATGATGTTATATGGGAGAATCTAATTTATGGTTTTGTATAGGAGGATCTAATGTAGGGTTTTGTATGGATAAATCTTTGGTTTTATATGGTTTGAATTTAGGGTTTGGTAAGGATGAATCTTTGGTTTTATATGGATTGAATTTAGGGTCTGGTATTATGTGTGGTTGTAACATCCCCAGAATTTAAGGGTTTAATTTAAATATTTCTATTTTAATTACTTTCGCTTTAAAAAAATAAGGTGAATTTTGGGGTGTTATAACGTGAGTCAGAAGCGAGGTGTTGAGTCCATTCTACAGGATAATAATAGTGGCTCGGGTGTATTGTCCCTGAGAGGTACTTTAGACCGTACCACTAGTTTAATAATAGTGGCTCAGGAGTATTTTACTTTCAGAGATGTTGGCTCCGTTCCACCAGATAATAATAGTGGATTGAGTGTGTTGTCCTCAAGAGGTGTTTCAGACCATTCCACTAGTTTAAGAATAGTTGGATCCCTAAACTCAACGTAAATAAAAGTTTGGAATATGGTATATCTAATGAAAGACCTGGAATTAATAATTATCTAGCATTCTTTGATTTATGCATATATGATTTTCTTATGAGAATTCGTGTAACCTTACTTGACTATATTGTTACCTTACTTAGTATGTAGCATACTGGTCATCCGTTTCATGGGTGCTGCTCAATCCAATGAATAGATGACCCCAGTGTTTATGTGTAGGTTGATGATGACTAGGTGGATGATTTTGAAGCCTTTAATGATATATATGTGGAGGAGTGATTTCTTTTGTATCAGGATTTGGGTGTAGAGTCATGTTACCCGGATGATAGTTTTACCCGGATACCTTTTTGGACTTTTAGTTCCATGGGATCCCTTTTGTTGTATTTTGATATTTTAATCAAAGTTGATCTCCAAACGCTTATTTGATGTTATTAAAAGTTTTCTTGTTTCTTACTATTATGTTTTAAATTTTCTAATCATTTTACCTTATGATTGGAATAAGGATGATGGAGTAAGCCAAACTTATGTCAATTACGATAATAACACCCAACTATTTGATTATACGCTTTCGCTTAAAATGAAACTTTTCAGTAGTAAATTTGGGGGTGTTACAGGGTGACCCTCCTGAGAAGTTTTGAAAATTTTCTAAAACTTTCTTGGGAAGTGCGTGAGTGAGGATGAAGTGCACTGAAAGAACTTGTGTTGATTTGTGGGGCCAGATGATCAATCCGAAAGTGCTCTAAGATAGCCCCCGTGCAATTGTATTGACTCGGGGTGTTACACCAGGCAAATTTGGAGTATTATATATGGTCCAATAAATCGGTAGTCAAGAAAACTAGGTTTGAGGTTTTTGAAGGGGTTTGAGTTAAAATGAGGGGTTTAGGGTTTTAGATATCGTGATTAAATAGTGAAAAGGAGTTAAAGAAGGATTAATGAACTAATCACCTAGAAATTAGGGTTATGGAAGTTTAGGATAGCACACTTGTTCATGTGTTAATCAAGACTTTTAGGTCATAACTATCATGATTGAGAAAGTGATAAAGATACCTTAAGATTTACCATCACATAGATAAATAACCTTCTAGCCCATTTTTATTTACACACAATGAGAACCCCTTAGTTAACTCCTTTGAGCCTTTTACTTTGACCAGTATTCTTTTCATCACCCACATTAATCTTAACCTTAAACCTAAAACAGATCCCTATCCTTATTGTAGAATCTTGTAGGAAGCTTTATGCTACCTAAATCTATGATTTCAAGGTTACAAGTGAAGGATGAGGTAATGAAAATCTAATATAATAAATGTGGGGGAGCTGTGTGTGTGTGTGTGTGAGAGAGAGAGAGAGAGAGAGAGAAAGAGAAGCAAATGAATATAAAGAAGAAGAAAAAAGGAAAAAAAATAAAATAACTTGAGGTTGTGATGTGGAAAGTAAGGGTGGATTAATCAACCACTAATTCTCTATGTTGGGTAGGATGGAGTATAAAGTGTTCATAATTTGGTGAATCATGGCAAAAGTGAGGGGAAATAGAGAAAGAGAAATCTAGCTTTCTTTTTTTTTTCTCATATATTTTGAAGACAAGTTGTGAATATGATGTAAAAGCTGAACATGAAGATATTTGGCCTATGTGATGCTATTTCGTATCATCTGCAAAATTCTTGAGAAGTTCAAATCTGCAAGAATAGTTTATCTACATCAACATGATTCTGCTAAGTTTTAGGATATTTTATTAATTCTCATTTTCCATTTTCTTCATTAAACCCTTAAATCTAGCATCGTTATAATTGTTTTGAACTTCTATTTGATTTATGTGATGTTCAATATTTATCAATTGGAAATTATTCACATGAGTCAAGAATATGGTTTACCCATTCGATAATTATTTGAGATTCAATAAGTGTTGAGGGTTTTATTATTTTAAGGTGAAATTGAGCAAAAGCCGAGCAAAAAGTGGATTGTTACAATAATCCCATTTTTATAACTAGAAATACAGGGTTCTACCACCGCATTCAACATAAAAGATGTGCAACCACTACTAATTATCTATTGGGTGTAAAGTTAAAAAGTAAAATTATATTACAAGAGTCAAGCGTAGTTATCAACTAACTTGAGTCCAATAAAAGACATACAAAACTACATGAAAATTTAAATACAAGATCAATAAGATAAAAAGAAAGCAAAATAAAATAGAATGAAGGATCCTGAGGATCTAAATTGAAATGTTCATCAAGTTGACCTAGGACTTGATTCTCTTAACCCTACATAAGAAAATCACAAAAACCCTTGCATAATACCTAAAATAGTGTAGTATTAGTACGACAAGTATATCGAATAAACATAACCTACTATAAGTGATAGTATGCCCATATAATACATGTAGTATATGCTGAGGCCGATGAAAAAATCATAGATCATGATGCAATAGTTGAATATTAATAAATCATACTGATATATAACCATATAAACTATCTTCAAAGTTAAAAACCTAGGATAGGAAATAATATGCAATCTTTTATACCATGAGGGTATGCCAGGTAAAATAGGAAATTACCAAGGATTTAATAAGCATAGAGAGGAATTGGGTAAAACCTATGGACATATCTAGCATGAGTTTCATTCATATTCCCACGATAATGAATACATAGTCCAAGGGCATAATAAAAGAAAGTTACATGAGGCCATATAGGCTAAAAGCCACAATAAAGGAAAGTCACATAAGGTATATTCGTATGAACACAAAGTTTGAAGCACAAGCCTAGACATCCAGTCCTACCACCAATGGACAAAACCCATAGGACAAAACATAACAATAAGGTATTAAAGATAAATGCATATAAGGAATCTAATGTCCTACCACAAATAGATAGAAGCTCATACCATAAATAATGAGGTCATAAAAGAAAAAAGAACATATAGACTCCAACGACCTTCCATAATTAGATAGAATCCAAGGGTACAAATAGTAATAATTTATAAGAGCACCCCAATCAACTACAAATGAGCATATATATCGAGAGGTTTATATGAGGACTCTAACATCCACCTAGTTGGGAATTATAATGTGTCAACACATGTTGAACATCTCATCCAATACCAAAGGACTCAGACTCTCACCAATGGTATTATAATCCTTAAGTGTGCACATTCAATATAGAGTTCAAAGATCATATAGAGTAGAAAAGGAACCGAGATACTATATGGCTAGAAGCTCTTATCATTTTACAAAAATGCAAATGATAATTCCAGAAGACTATGTGTTTTGTATGTTAACATCAAACATATCCACAAGTGAATAACTCAAAGATCACAAAATCAACATATGAAATAAGTATTTAAGGTTAATATAAAACCCTTCAAAACGATTAGAGATCACAAAAAACAATGAAAATTGATGATCTATATGATCAGCACATATCATATGATCCCCAAAATTTCTTTAGGAAAAACCCAAAATCTAAGTCCAAAGTTCATGAGAAATGCTTTTTAGCAACAAAATCATAACACCTCTTACTAAGTAAGAGTTCTCAAAGATAAATTAAAAGTTAAACTTTTGTTAGCAAGCCCTTAAAATGTATTACCCCATTTTTTGAAAACCCTAATCTATTCAAGATCTTTTATATTTAAAAATAAAATTATATTATTTTGAATGTTTTATCACATCCTTTATCAAATTTTAAATCCTTGTTTTTGTTTTTGAAGCATTTTATTTTTGTTTCATAATCCTTTCTTACAAGTTCATTTCTACGATATCTTTTCAGCCACTTTTGGCTATCATATTCCATGTAGATCATTCCAATTCTTTTCTTTTTGGAATAATTTAAAAAATTTAAGTCTCTCAGGCTGTTTTAAAATTTTAATAAGATATCTCTTTGCAAAAGTATTATTTATGTTCCAATTAGCTCTATTTTTGGGATTTAAGCCTCTAAATGACCCTTTTAGCTATTAAAAAATACAAAATTTTGGGGATATTTTAGGGATATTAAGATTAAAATATTTTAAAAAGTTAAAAGATTATTTTTATAATTTTTGAATTTATTTATATAGTTTTGAACATAATTATTCATCAAATGTGGCTTTTCTTCCTTTAATCTTGTGTGGATGAATCCCAACCTTCAATTTACTGATTAGTATGGATAATAACTACTCTTTTATGCCTATAAATTTCGTGGCTTAGCTTTCTCCTTTTTAGTTATCAAATTGAGTTTCATTTCCTTAGCAAGTTACCATTTCACCCTTAGCCACATTTTCTTCCTTCTTTTCTCCTCCACCTATTTTTTATTCATCCAAACATTTCATTATAAATTTTGGATAAATCTAAGACACTTATTTTCATCCTCAGTATGAGATCATTCTCTTCACTCATTTTTGAGATATTTTGTCACAAAATATCCTATCATATGCATTTACTTAATTATTCTTCTACACTTTGAGATAGAATATTACTTACATTTTTATTTCTCCTTCTTCTTCCGCATATTTCTCCTTTTTATTCCACATATTTTCCCTTCCTTCATATGTCTATCACAAAAATGTTCTAACATTATACATTTACTATAATACCCTTTATACTCTACATTAAGAAACCTAAATTATCTAATTTCCTATCATATTATCTTATCCTATATACATTCCATATTAAACCATCAAAATCTTTCTTCTTTCTCCCAAAAGTGATCCCACCACCTTGTGCCATCATTATCCTCTACAATCATAACCATTTTCTTCCTCCACTTTTCGTCTCTTCTTTTTTTCCCTTTGGTTCATCAAATTTCTCTTCTTATTATTCTTCTCTTCTCCATTTCATGTCTCAATTTTTTTATCACCATTAATTAGACCCTTTTTTTTGCTTCCAAAATTTGAAGATAAATCACCTTTACTTCCTCTTTACTTCTATATTCTTTGATTTGTTTTTTAAGTTTTAATTTTCTATAATATTTCTTTGAATTTTCTAGGATTCAAAGATGAATTTTGGAAGAGTATTGTTAATATTTAATATTTCTTGTCTTTTTTCTAATTTTGAGATTAAATTTAGGGTAAGATCTTTTTACCAAATAAAAGCATATTTTAGTGTGTTTGTTGATGGATATGTGCTATGTTTTTTTGTTGGGTATTCTCAGACAATTGGAGGGCTGTATCTTGTTATTTTGATTGAATTGATGACACCATGTCATGTATCTTGAGTTACAGATGATCTTTTTTATGTTTATGCTATTTAAATTTGAGCATGTTTGGTATGATTTTTAACTAAAAGAGTTTATGGATGTTCTAGTATGAATTGGTCTTTTATGATTTTTGTTTTGTGTTGATGATATGATCATACCATGTTAATTGTTGTAATTTGAAGATAAACTTTGGCACATATCATGTTAATTAATAATCAAGTTTAGAATGTTGTAATTTTCAAAGATTAAGATATTTGAAGATGTTAATGGTGTTCTTAGTTTTATTCAAGGTGTTATTGGCTAATGACACACTAATTACCTGAAGTAGGATTAACCATTTTTTTTAGATAATCAATAACAATATGGTATATTTAACCCTAAAAGGCTTTTTACATGATCTAAGATCAAAGGTTGACCATGAATTTTAACTATTCACCTTTATTATTACGAATAGTAATTTTAGATAATAAAATAATTTTAATTGTTTTTTTAAGCATATTGGTATAAACTAATATTTTCCATCATCCAATGAATAAGAATTTTTCTAAAGTTGAAGTTTGACCTTGTTTTGACTTGTTTAAGCTATTTATATTTGCATTTTTTGCTGATTTTGTTCTTAACAACTAAAGGTCATTTTTGGTATCTTTTGCATTAATTTTGAGGTACATAAACTTGTGCAATGAGTTTTAGGTCTTTAAAGTGTGTTTTGGTCATTGATTGACTAAATTCACGAATAATGAGTTACGTTGGGCTTTAGTGCTTTATTTACCTAGGTTTGAGTTTAAGTTGGTTTTCTAGAACACTTATTTGGTAAGAGGTGTATTGATTTTCCTTGTTGAATTTTTTTCTCATGTCTTATGGATTTTTATTTTAGATTTTGTCTTATGGCCTATGGCCTTTGATTTTGGGATTTTTCCCTAAAGTTTTGAGAAATCTTATAATCAGTTATTTTCATTTTTTTTGGATGATTCCTAAACACTCTTTAAGGTTTTATGTCAACCATAAGTACTTATGTTATCATTATGCATAATTCATGAAAAGTAATTGTGATACATATGATGTGAGTTGGGTGTTATCTTTGAACACTACGTATGTTTGGTGTTAAAATGTAAAATACCCGTTATTTAAAATAGTAATTTGTGGTAGGACAAGATTTCCATATGTGAACATTAATATATGTTTCCGATTGTGTCCCTTAGCTTTTTTACAACTATAGATGTTCATATATGAATATTGATATGTTTTTGGTATAAACACTCATAAACACTTAAGTGACCATGGGTTAAAAGATAAGAAATTATATTTATATGACCATGATATATGAAAAAGTAATAATCAAAATTGAATTCTTAGAGATGCCTTAGTACTTTGCTTTACTACATACATTTGTTAAATACCTAGATGTCATCATGAGATCTTATGTTATTACCATGTTCTTGAAAAGTTATGCTATCATATGATGTGATAACATGTTTTACATGAAGCATGTTTATGTATGATAATATAATCTTACTTAGTACACTCGACATACTAATACAACACTATTTTTGTATTATGTAGGTTTCTCATGCTTTATTGATGTTGGGTTGAGAGTATTGAGTCTTTGGTTGACTCAGTAGGCATTTCAATTTGGATCTTTAAGATCCGGTATTCTATTTTGTTTTGCTCTTGTAGAGCTTTGTTATATCCAATTGATCTTGAATTTATTTTTGTATTATTTTGTGAGCTTTATATTGAACTTGGGTTAGGTGACATCCACCTGACACATGGGATATTAAGTTAATTTTTAGCCTAGCACCTGACGTAGATTAGGTAATGACTATACTTCTCCTATGTTAGATACATCAATAACACTCTACATTTCTTATTCAACTTTTGCAAAATATTTTGTAAAACAAAAAAAATCTAGTTATAAATAATGAGGTTACATAAAGTTCAACCTATTTCATTATTTATCTACTTAGTTAATCAATGAACAAAATATAACTTAAATATATGAAATCATATTCAAAAGTTTAGATATCTCAAAAATAGATTAAAACCACCAAAACCACTTTTTGTTAGTACAGCCAAAATAATCAAAAAATGCAAATATAAATATTTTAACCAAATCAACACAAGGTTCCATGTTAAATTTGTAGAATTTATTGTTCACAAAACACTATTTATTGATCGATGTAAAACATCATTTTATATTGAGAATCTTAAATATAAAAAATTGATAAAATATTTATTACTAAGAATTACTATTTATCAAGATTCACTATTTATGTTTAGACACTATTCTGAGGGGCAAAAAGTTAAAGATTATGGTCAACCTTTAGCTCTGATACAAGATAAAAGAAATTTAGAGGTATTTATGTAATATTATGATTAATTATCCCGAAAGCATGATTAATCATAGATTAAGCCCTATCTAGGTTTATTAGGGCTAAAACTCAAGAAAACATTGAATAAAATTCAACAACATGAAGACCGCACAAATGTCATCAAAGCCTTTCAAAATTTTCAATGATAAATTAGTGTATGAAAATGTAAGCAGATCAAAACATGTTATATATGAAAATTTATCAAAAAATTACAACCTATATTATAGTGTAATTCAATTAAACAAAACATAAGATGAAAAATAATCCTATAGGGGCTAAAATCCTCAATTACGGTGAATCATGGCATAATCAGTTATAAACTAAACTAATCATGTTAAAAACTCAAAATCATGCTTCAAAAAGAGAGGAAGAGCACAATCTTTAAGAAATTGAATATTACTCCTAATCCCTAAGGTTTAATTTATTTTTTCCTAGTTAAAAAACCAAAAAAATTAATCCCTAGATCAAAAGTTGAGATGAGAAAGAAAAAGGAGAGATTTTAGTGGTTGTGTGGTGGTGCTAAGGTGGCAGTGGTAGTGGCAGTGGTGTTGGTGCATCATAAAAGGGTATCAAGGAGGGAGGTTGTAGGTTGAAGATGATACTAAATGGATATGATCAAGTGTTCCTAAGGTTGAAAGATATATTTGGTTTCTCAGTAAAATGGTAAAAGTACAAAGTTGATATTTTATGTGTGCGGGTGGGGTTTTTGGTAGCCTAGGTCTAATCTTGGGTATATATTTGTCTTGACTTGACACATGGAAGGATAGGATAGAGCTTCATAAAGCTTAAATTTGCTATATAATTTGAAATAGGAGTTTCCGTAGTGAATTACACCTAAGACAGTTGGTATAAATTCTTAGAATCCTAAAAAGCATAATTTTTTCAAACCAATTTTAGATTATTAATGCTAAAATTTAGTGGTCCCTAAAGTTTTGTAAATTTTAGATGGTTAAATGGGATGTTTTGGGGATTAAAAACACATAATAAGCAACATGGATAGAACTTTTCATAGACATCTCTTATTAAAATTTTGAAATAGCCTATAAGACAAAAAAAGATATGGATTCCAAAATTGAAAGAATAGGAATGATCAAAAGATGTCTTATAGCTAAAAAAGAGTTTAATTGAGGCAATTTAGAGAGAATTATGTGTAACATTAGAGTGAGACTGCAAGGTTTGGTAGGAATAATAATGTATGACCAAGAAGAATCAAACTTTTGAGCATTATAAAATTCATAATTCGGAAAAAAAACAAAGATGAAAGTTGTAGATCCACTCATTAGTTTCCCAACACTTTTAAATATTCTCATTCTAACCTTGGACAAAAAAGTTATGATTGAAATACCAAAATTTGTTAAAGTGGACAAGAAATTTTTTAAAAAAAGCCAAACATGGGTAGAATGTGTTGTTCAATACGACCATTTTAACCCTAAATCTTCTTGATGTGTGAATAGATTACATGATTTTTGACCAAAATTACACCCTCTCCACAACCTACATATACATCATTAACTCTTGAGCCCCAAAACACGCACACAATTAGACTCCCTATCTCAAGCTTATGGTTGTCATTAATTGCATTCAAGACTTCAAGATTTTGATTCAATATTGTTAATTTATGCACCATTCAAGTTGTCTTTTCAAATTGCGCATGTTTTCTTTAATTATTAGTAATTTCAAATTCTTTTTTACCAAGGATATGGTGAATCACTATTATTTATGATGTTTGATTAATTAAATGTCGATTCTTCAATTGATCTATGTGTTTTATGCTTTTATTTTTAATTGTGTCTAATTAATAGTTTGATCACTTTTAATTAGTTTTTAATAATTTAATTTAGAGAGAGAGATAATTATTCACTTTAGGTTGAATAGTATAAATGGAATTGAATGGGTTATAAGAGTGGTGACATGATTTATATAACAATAAGGAAGAATAATTAAATAATTAGTCTTAAAACATTATTCTTTATTTAAAATATTTACCTAGAGACACCAAAATTAATAATTGGATAAGGCTATGTAGTTTAAGAGAGTGCATTATTTATATATTTTCATTGATACGTAGTCGGTAATTGATTTTTTTAAATTAGTTGATTAATTTTATAATTGAATAGTGGTAAGTATGGGTTTTTTGGTAGTTTTTATTAATTGAACTAATCTTTGTTAGGTTTTATTTATTTTTAGTTTAAAGATTTCGTTTAAAACTATCAGTCAAGAACATTAGTTCTTTTTTTTTTTAATTTGAAAGCCGAGGCCTGATTAGTAATGAGGGTCTTTGAGTTATTATTTAGTTGTTTTGGGTTGATATCTGATACTCATAAGCTAAGCTATCTTCATAATCCAAATGTTTTGATGAAAATAAAATAAAATGCTTCTTAGATGCTAGATTAGTTATATACTTCCTTCTAAAAACCCACTTACGCACTGACAACCAATAGGCTTAGATCCTAGAGGCAAATCCACTAAGACCCATGTATGATTAGATAACTAGTATCACTCGCCCATGTAATGCACACGATCATAAGTGATATCCGAGTAGAGTTTAACATACCGTAATAATGAATTTTAGAATAATAAGTATGAAAAACAATATAGAAAGTAAAAAAATTGTTAAAGTACATTATGATTATTATAAAGGATAAAATAATCGTTAAAAAATAAAATAACAAAATAATACACTACATATAGAAATGACAAATAACTAAGGGAATATATAATCTCGCTAGATATTTTGGAATATTTTCTTGAAGGCAATTTTTTTTTATGGATTTACTTTCATTTCAATTGTTATTGCATACCAAATTTTTTTAGCTCATTACAACGTGTAACCCTAGATAATACAACACACCGTTGACCATGGCCGAAGATTAACTTTTTCAATAATAGCCCAACATTAATATTTGTATTCTTTCTTCTTTTTTATGTTTTGTCATTGGTTTTTATGCATTCAACTAGCTGAAGATGAAAATTGAATGAATGTCATTTATTACTGCAGTTTGATTTCAATAAATGTATAATTAGATACATAAAGAGGTACCATCTATCTATATTAGGCATTTGAAGAGGCTATAAATTAACCATCTGGTTGATTACTTTATGCATGTAATGATATATTTTAGGATGTAACACAATTAATGTTATATTTCTAATGTATATTAATGTATACTATTAATTAATATACTATTAAAAAGAAAAATTAAGGATTGAAGGCCCATACTATTTGGTTTATTATGAATTATTGAAAATTATTGGACCCATATATAGTATCGGTAATTTAATATTTGTCGCTTAGTGTATAAGTTAGGGCTTATAATTGCATCATTGAATTGTTGTGTTGAATAATCAATTTATAAGCAATAATTGTTGCAAATGGGAGAAAATTTTGTTTGCATATTGTCTGTCAAATAACTCTCTTTTCATATAATTATTATAGATTTTGAGTCCATCTCATCATGTATGAATTCTTTGCAAAAAGCTACATCTCTAGATGATAGCATTTCACTAAATAATTTGTGTTCATTTGCAATGTTAAATGCCATGGGTACTTTGTTCAATACTTTGACTCTAGTTCCGTCAACCAAGAAAATTACCGAATCATTTGAAACAAAGTTAGAACCTAAACACTTCTCTTTCCTTGACCTTCGACTTTTTTGAGTTTCACTTACATCCTCATATTGCTTCCTCTTATTTCCATTAGTAGAACACTCACATTATTGTTTTTATTAGTCACAAAATCATTAATAAATTTGTTTCAATAAATTTAACATTTATCATTTCAATAATAACATTTGAACTTAGATCTAAAAGTCTATATGCTTTAGGATTATTTGCATAACCAAAAAATACATTTTTAATTCCTCTGGGTCCTAGTTTACTTTTATAAGATTCAAACGTTTTATAAAATTCAACACACCCCCACAATTTAAAATAATTCAAGTTAGGCTTTCTATTATTCCAAATTTCATGCGAACTAACATTAATTTTATTTGAGGGAATTCTATTGTGAATGCAACATGTTGTTTCAAGTGCTTCACCCAATAAGTTGAAAGGTAAAGTAGCATTCATGATTACAGCAATAACCATATCTACTAAGGTTCTAATTTTCCTTTCAACCAAACCATTTTATTGATGAGTGTAAGGAGATGATGATTGATGTATTATGACAAATTTCTTAACAATATGTAGATAATTAGATAGAGAAATATTCATATCCTCTATCACTATAATAATCTTAATTCATATCCCCTTTTTTATTTTTTAACAATAGATTTATATTCCTTGAAGTTACTAAATTCTTCATCTTTTGTTCTCATTAAATACACATAAGTAAAATGTGAACTATCATCAATGAAAGTTAAAAAAAAAATATCACTTTCCTCCTCTAGCTAATACGTCATTCAATTCACATATATTTGTATGCACAAGATTTTTTTTTTATTTCATTCAACCTTAGGAAATGGTTTCTTAGTCATTTTTTCTAAAATTTAAATTTCACACATTTCATTATGGTCATGCTTAAAATAAATATGCCTTTGTTTTTTCGTGCGCTCTAGATAATGAAAATTATTTTTTGCTAATCTAGCATGCCATAAAGAATATGAATGCTCAACAAATTAAACATAAGAATAATTCACTTCAATATTAATACTAATTTTAATCATTGATAACTATACCCCTATCCCACAAACAAAGTGTTCTTTGTCACTATGGCCTTGTCAGACTCAAGTATAATCTTGAAGCCTTTCTTACACAATAAATTAGCATATGAATGATTTTTTTTTTCTATTATTGGGAACATAAAAATACATTGATCAAGGTCATATTTTATCCTAAATAAAAATCCAAGACAACCAATATTTTTCCCAAAACATTGGCAACATTATTGTTTTCTATAAGAACCTTCTCTTCTTATGATAATTCTTCATATGACTTAAACATCACCTTATTATTGCACACATGAATGATTACTCTTGAATCAAGCCACCGATATGATGGCTTGCTCAGTTCTATCACCATGTCAATTTGCATTATATATACCATTGCTAAAAGTTCTTTGAATATGACTTTTTTCTTAATTCTACATTCACAAATGTTGTACCCTTTTTATAATGGCAATACTGTATATTTTTCTTCACATCATTAAACTTCTTGAAGGAATTTCCTTTCTTGTCGACTTTCAAACTATTACGAGAGTTCCCATTATGATTCCTTCTATTTTCATTCTCACTAACATAATTCACTTTTGAATTCAATAATAACATATCATGTAAATAGGATTCCACCTAAAATTGATGATGTGTTTGAAATTGTTCTATAGTTATGCTTTCAAGAGAACGTAAAAACTTTTCCCTATACTCACTACAACTATGAGGAAATTTTAACAAAATTAGTCCTATTTAAAGTGAATTAGGGACTTTAACCTCAAGGTTACAAAGCTTGGATACTAGGATTTTAAGTTCAATCTCTTGATCTATAATAGGTATATAATCAGACATTCAATACTCAAAGTATTTTAAAGCAAAAAATTTATATGTACCTCTTTTTTTTATTTGGCTTTGAGAGCATCTC
The DNA here is from genome assembly GCA_030549775.1 of Tamarix chinensis. Lineage (NCBI taxonomy): Eukaryota > Viridiplantae > Streptophyta > Magnoliopsida > Caryophyllales > Tamaricaceae > Tamarix > Tamarix chinensis. The sequence continues at coordinate 69,162,360 of CM060182.1, forward strand.
ATATCTTCTTCAGGGATCTAAATTTTGAATATAAGTCATATAACCAATTAGTGAGGGAGTTGGGATTTTGACCACAATATACCAATTCTTCTTTCTCTTACTTCTTTCCTAGATTCTTGATATCATCGCTATCATTAGATTTTGGTTTGGGCAATTTTGGTAGACTAGCATCAAGCACATAATTAAATTTTAATGAAGTGAGTAATAATAACATCTTATATTTCCATTTAGTAAAGTTGTTTCCATTGAATTGACTCAACTTGATTAGATCCCGGCTTGCTATTTTGTATGTCAAATGCATCTCCATTAAATATTACCTTTATATTGTTAGGAAAAGTGAAATTAGGACAATATTAATTAGGCTTTGAGGAGTGTAGAACACTATCTTAAAGGTAATATTATCACAACAATTTACCTCTAGTATACAAAGAAGCATTTACGAGATGCTCGTTTAATAAATGAGCATATATACTCTAAAAAATGTTCAAGAATTAATTGAAGTAATTTTTCTATCTATCAAGACATTTATATACAAAATCAAGATACCCATTCAAAAATTACATCTCTTAATAAAATACCTTGTTTAATAGTTCAAAGCAATATTTAACAATCCTTGCATTACATCATTTGGAAAACAACCTCGCATGAGTATTCAAAGTTATCATATAAAACAATTAGACCATTATAATGTTGATTAAAAATTATGTGATTACTAAATACTATACAGTTAAAGAAATTTCAAGCAATCTTGAAAATTAAAACTCAATACATTGCAATAAGTGTTTTTATTCACGTGCGTAGCAATGCACCATGGGGACATTACTTTATTTAATGCCCCACATTTACTTTTGAAATCTCATGACTTTTTTACTAGCCATAAAAATATATCAGTAGGCATCTAAGTAAATTTGCATCGGTAAATAGTTAAACCAAATATTTCAACCACTTTATATTATAATCAAAAATGCGGACTAGAAATCTTAGGTATTGTTATTCAATGGAGAAGATGTTAGAAAAGGTGCCATTGTCATGTTCCCAAATCCAAAAATAATTCTACTACTATTTTATCTAAGTTAATATTATGAGGGGGTGTATAGCGATATTAATAAGGGTACAACTCCATCAATCAAGGCAAAATACAACATTTATGCTAGAGCAAATGGAACATTAATAACTTTTCCAAAATGCTGAAGATAGTTGACTATATGTCTCTAAACATAAAAATATAGTTAGTTATATGGTAATGATGCAGTGGTGAAGAGTTGGGAAGATACTACCACTTGAGAATCTTTTCCCATAAGACATCATTAAGAGGAACCAATCTAATCAAACCTTCATGAGGAAAACATGATTCATGGGGAACATTATGTTGATGCCTAAACCCCCTTTTGCTTAAGGAAGGTAGAAAATGTCCAAGAAATATTGTGGTCACTTGATTTGAGTATCCCAAAAGGAAATTACAATCCATCTTATCCAAGAGCCTGAGAGAGGTTTTAGGAAGTCTTCGTAATTGTATAGTGTAGAGTGAAAGTACTGAACTCACATGCTTAAATATTGTAGTATGACCAACTAAAGAGGAGGTGGCTTACCACAGTTGGATTTTATACTAGACTCGGACCACCATAAAGGAATACCTTTGTGTTGAAGGTTTTTCATCATGGAGGCGGGCACTTAGATAGTGCCCAAGAGAATTAGTTGTTATAATTTTTGAGAAGGCAACAATGCAATTGATAGAGATTCATTCAATTTTTGGCGAGAAAAATATAGAAGATTTTGAATAGTTAATCTTCATACCTAAAACAAATGGAAAGCTATCTAGATAATTAGAGATCATTTGTATATGTGAAACATAAGCCTGGTCAAAAAAGTAATATATCATCAGTGAAAAATAAGTGTGAAATACTAGGACCATTTTTGGAGGCATAAAGAGCATGCTAAACACCTAAATCAACTATATCTTGGATCAAGTGAGATAGTTGATCCATGTAGAGAATAAAAAAATACGGTGATGTTGGATCACCATGTTGGACTCCATGTTTTGGATGAAAGGGGCTTCTAGGGAGACCTAAAAAATCGTATGAACATTGTAGAGGAAGAGAATAGATTATTTAATGATAGTAATAACAAATTAAAAATTATACAATACTTTATAGTGGTTCAAGAGCCTTAATGCTCCTATACGTCAACTAACAAAAATATCATCCTTTTTGGATTTGATATTTATTATGTATTTATTGATTATCATTCCTCTCTTAGTTTATGGATATATAATTTTAATGAACCTCTAGAATATAATTCAAAACTTATCCCAATTACCTTCCTCTAGGTTTATGAGCTTTCAAACTCAATAACCTTTTCTAAGGGCGTTAGACACACACAACCTCTTGATAATGATTTTTTTTTTTGTAAGAGTTGTGGTGATTACAATGAAATTCTCTCACATTAAAAGATATAAAAGTGAAATTTTTTGAGAGGATGTAATATATCTAGAATTAAAGAATATGAAAGTGTTTTTCACTCTAGCTAATGAGTTTGATATTTGAGCACAAAAAAATTCTCAAGAGAATTCAAGATCTAAAAGTTTGAGTTTGATTTCTTGAGAGATAATGAGAGAATTTAAAATAAGGTTAATAAATGAGCTGTTAGTTTATTTTATTGGGAGAAAGGAAGCCTCAACCAATATATATATATATATATATATATATATATATATATTGCATAATAGATATACTAGCCAACTAGCATAAAAAAGCTAGTTGATGGGTGCCTAAATTTTTCCTAATAAATAGTTATTATTAGAGTTAAAAAAATTGCCATTGTACAGGCAAGTTGATTGGTATAGAACTAGCTCAGGAAAAATAAAGATTGGTGAGTGTGAAAGTCGAGAGTAATTTTTTTTTGTAAGGTAGTCCAATTGACTAGTGACATACAACTAGTAGGCTGGTGTCCCAATTTTCTTATGGATCAATTGGCAACTCTATGAATTATAGGGATAATGTTTTTTCAACCTAACGAACATTTGGTTGATGCTTACTACCCTTTCAACTAGTGGTTGAAGAAAATTAGTACCTAATTCAATTTCAAGTCAAATTCTTTCCCAACTTATGCCACTTTAAAACCTTTTCAAAGATAGATTTTAATGAGACTTTTAAAATTTATTTTTAGGAGAAACTTACAAGGCTTATGGATCAAACAAATGTACAGCTTAAACATGAAACCTAAGACATAATATTCAAAGATACCATTTAAGCACTAAGTCTTGAGGTTTTGTTTTGCATGATTTTGCTTGATTTTCATATGAAAATTATTTAGGATTTGCTTGAGAGCCTTCATCTATTGAGTTTTAAAATTTATTGGTATTTTATTTCCTTAACACTTGATGATTGGTTAAATTTGATCCATTATTAAGTTATTTGAGAAACTTTATTGCTCTTTTATCTTTTGTTGCACTTGATTGTTTTCTTCACATGTGCTCATCATCTTTTGATCTTGTGTAAATCATGAATACTTAAAAGTACAATTTATCCATTTTAAAAAGTTTTTTATCATCAAAATAAGGTTGATTAGCTTATAAAGTCAACAAAACCATTCTATAGAAGTCAAATAAAGAGAATGGAAATGTAGAACAAGATCAAGTTAATGATCCACTTCCAAAAATCAACAAGAGTAAGAGTCTTCCAAATGAAGTCCTAGGAACTATTATCAAAAGCCTTCTCAAGGTCTATCTTCAACATTATAAATCCACAACAAGCATACATATGACACATCATATTGACCAACTCTTGGGAAATAATAACATTACCTCTAGAATGTAATTATGGAAGAAAGCTTCTCTAAAAGATAACAATTGTCTTTATAAATAACGACTTCATAATATGTCACCACTGTTGTAATGACCTTGTAAGAAAAATAAAAAAGCCCTAATGGACGGTAGTGCTTGATCAAAGTAGGGGAGTCTTTCTTTTAAATAAGATGAATAAGTGACTCATTGAGTTTAGAAAATAGGGAAAAAAGGTTCAAAAGCATGATTCACCAAGTTAATTAGAGAATTAAATACTAGTTAATAAAAGCTTTAGTAAAAGACCGAGGAATACCATCATGTCCTACACATTCATCATGTCCCATAAAAGAAACAATATTATTAACTTATAGATGTGAAACTAGATGAAGAATACAAATTTTTTTCCATTTTAGTGAGGCATGTAAAAGTTGGTGAGGTGTGCAACTAGGTATGGTTATGGAGATATTAAGAGAACAAGTGGCTAAATTAAAGGTAAGCAAGGCTTTAGAGGTACTTTTGTGAAGTAATCATCCTCCCTTTTTCATTATTAAGAGCACTAATATGGGATTTTCCTTGGTTACTGACAATTGAAAGATGAAAATAATATGTGTTTCTACCTTTTAGTATAACATTATTCATTAGAGCCTTCTAAAACCAAAACATGTGGTCCTCAATTAGAACATCATTTATCTCCTTGATTAATTAATGCTCTTATTTCCAAAGGCCCATAGTATGATGGTAAGATAAAGATATTTGGATAGCCTAAAGTTGAGCCACTAAGATCTTCTTCCTATGAAAGATATTACTAGAATAAATAGAATTCCATTTCTTGAAAGCAATTGTGTAGAAATTAATTTATTTAAGGAAGTCACCTTATTTGTTCTAGCAACCACATAAAACATTACCAATATACACATGGTTAAGCCATGCAACTTCAAAATGCGAATGGCCAGAGTTTGGATGAGTTTGTGGTCATGAGAGCTAGAGTAGAATTGGGGATGGTCAAAATGGGCGTGAGCAATGTGGTTTACTATAGGAAAGGGAAAATTAAGGTGCCAATTATCATTATCAAGGCATTTATTAATCCTATAATTGATTATTTATGCTCCAACCTATCCATGCCATATAGTATAACCAAGATCTATTAAGCCACAATACTATATCCCTTCATTAAAAATTGAACAATGATGTACACCATAGCTAAAATTACATTTATGCTCATTAAGGAAGCATAAATCATTCAAATTGCACCCCAAAATCCAAGGAGAGTTTATAGTAGATGCTAGTTTAGTCAATTCATCCCAAAGCTCATCTTGATAAAAGAACAGGGTGAGTATGTGTAGTAGTGAATAAAAAAATGACACCTTAAAGTAGTTAAAACCTCTAAGTGAATAAGTTGTGAGGTGGAACCAATAATGTTAATATAATGTCAATATCAAATCTATAATTATCTTAAAACTACCAAAGACTACCTGAAAACCCTTGTGGTTTTACTCTGGCATTAAAAGTAAAATAGAATCTTTAAATAACAGAGTTTGTAGAAGAGCTATTATTAAGGAGAACCATCATAGAGATATTTTGCCTCTGAATTAATTCATGGTGTAATACCCTTTATATAAAAATTATTTTTTTTATTTATTGAAAAATGAATTGTAAAAATTTCATTCAAATCATGGAATCAAACAACTAATACAAACATAATAAGAAATAATACTTTGGGCAACAAAATATTTCGTCGCCCAAGGTAAAAATTTTATTGCCCACACTTTGTGCCACAAAAAAATTTCATCATAATTTTTTCACTAAAAGCCTGTTGCCCTTGATTAGGGTGATGAAAAGTAAATTTTTTTGCCTTAAAACTCTTTTTGTGCAACGAATATGTTTTGTCGCCCTAAACCTCTTTTGTGTGAAGAATATATTTTGTCGCCCTAAACCTCTTTCGTGCGATAAATATGTTTTGTCACCCTAAAACTTTTTTTGTGCGGCGAATATTTTTTGTGGCTCTAAATCTCTTTTGTGTGACAAGTGTTTTTTGTTGCCTAGACCCACTTTTGTGTGACAAAGGTATTTAGCTGCTGGCCCTATAGCTTGTTTTGCAACAAAATCAATTCCCAATCTTTCTTTCAAGCTACAAAAATATTTTGTAGCCTAAAGGCCAGTATTATTTATTTATAATAATAGATGATATTGTAATGTAGTATCATTCATATAGATACTTCACTATATTTCATTACCTTGTATAATCATATATCATTCAAACCATGCATAGATTACGATATCATTATCCAAAAACAAATGTCATTTGAATGTTAAAGTATATGACACCATAATATACAAATTAGAAAAATTTATGCCTGATGGGTACCACAAAAATCAATTATGCTATCTAGCTTGAAAGACCACCAAAAATGTTTAATGTTAACTACATTTATGCATATTCAGCTTCATCAATTATATTGTAGTGCTACAAAAAAATACTCCATGTTAATATGCAATTCATGAAATAAAAAATATAAATTAAGATTATAAATAAATATGCAATGCTATTTATTTATAATTGGCCACTTCCCTTCAACTAAAAGGAGTTGTAAGCCATATTACAAAAATTCCTATTTTTTACATTATGTGTTTTCAACACACCTCATACCTATTTTACACTAGATTTCTAATTCAATTACAAGAGATACATAAAAGTCAATATCCAATTATACTAGTTGAAGTTCGCATTAATATATAGTAAATTTAAGTAATGAAACTTGACACAGTCACCAAGAGAGGAACTTGGACACTTCTTACCATGAATATATTAAATATGAATATTGATTGACGTGTGTAAATGAATTCATAGAAGTTATACAATATCATTAGTGAATTATGCAATAGTGACCATCCGAAGAACAAAAACATTGATCAAATTATAGGTAAAGGATCTTCTTAACATTCCAAACATCAGATTATTCTATGGCTAGTTGTACAGGGCAAGTTAGCATCCAACATACACAACAAACTTCATAAAAAGTTTTTAAAAAGGGGGAAGATTATTCTATGCCCAAACATGCACATGAATAGGGAAGGTATTAGCAAGGAACCAAAAAGGATGATGGTATCAATAAAATCAAATTGTATAATATGTTATCAGTAAAAATGAATACAAGAACTAAATTACATTTATAAGTCCAAAAAAGCTCCTTGCCAATAAAAGTCTATTGCATGTTCTATGTCCAATCAGAACTTCCAGCTATAAAAGAGAACACATAACATAGTTAGAATACCCTGATGCAAGAAATCATCCATTTCAATTTCCAGACAATGAATATTACATGTCTAATGTTGGCCCAAAGTACAAATTTTGGTTCCATAATTTATCCACACTTATGGTGCAGAGTTCTAAAGTTTAGACCATTAAAAATGGGGAATTTTGAATGCATTAAATATACCTTATACTATTTTAGTGAGTTGTGAAGATTGTTGTGCTCTTAAAAATCCTACAATTTTATCTCTCACAACTTGCATCATTTCAGCCTTCAACTTCTGGGTGGTCTCATCAACATCTACTCTAAGTTTTATCTCTCATTCTTCTACTTCTTCTGTTAACTTTCTCTCTCTTTATTCAGAAATTTCCGTCATCTTTCCCATTTCAAGTGTTAAATTTTCATCCCTTAAGGCATTTGAATGTTTAAGCACCTCTATTTTTTTACGAAGGTTAGCCTCAATTTTATTATCTTTTTTGTTCATTAAAGGCACAGGTCTAGCTCCTAGTCCTCGAACATAGCCAAAATGATTCTCAAATGCTTGGGTATATGCTTCTTGCACACTGAGATTATCAACTCCATACAACTCCTTCTGCTTAGCATGAAGTTCAGTCAGCTTTTGGTATTTTGCATATGCACCATCTTCTCATGTACCATCTTTTTCCTATAATAATATAAAATAAAAATTTTAAAAAACCTTATGATTTTGTATAAATTAACTTATATTTAAGCACTTCATATTTGACACACCTTTTGGTGTTTTCCCATAGTCTAAAATAATCTGATTCTTGCTCAGGCTCTTCAATCAACTAATCAGCATTTTCAGCGACAATAGAAGACTCTTTTGATAGTTGATGTTCCTACATATAATGAATCCACGTGAATCTTTAAATAAAAGCACGAGATATCAAGACTCAAAGAAGACAAGCATTTACATTAACAATAACCGTATATTCCATTGTAACACTTTTCATATACAAATATATATAATTGACCAACCTTTGTATTTTTTATAGAACAATATTAGTAGGAACAAAAATAGAATAATAATAGAAAAAATTTCATTAGTATACTTATAATTTCATAAAGATAGCGTGCTGTCAACTTTCCTCCGTTGCTGAGAATTTCAGTTTGTCTTGATTTATTTCTATGATTCAGTTCACTAATATGCTACATGTAAAAAAAAAGAATGATAATTAATGATTTTGTAACCCTTTTACATCTCATTAGCCAATGCATATCCATCAAATAAACTAAATTTATAAACTAGAGTGGAAATACTTGTCATCGGAAGCTTTTTTTTTTAAAAAAAAATAACATAATCTTTTGCTTGGAGGAACCCCAAAAGTCCACCACTAATCACCTCCATACAGTAGCATTTATAGGTTAAGGTCGGTTTGCGATAGCATGTGACATTGAAAATCCATTAAAATATCTCTCTTTTTGCCTGAAACGCCATTGTCTATACAAAATTTTACATTGCATAGATAATGCTTTGTCAACATAACTACCCTCTGGAAGTCTCCACTCATCCTAAACTATATATAAATATCAAACCAATTAATTGGTTATGAACAAAATGAAACATGTAACTGATATGCAAAACTGAAACATTAGCCTTAAATTTTAGCTTTATCTTATTAAAAAGCCTTTCTTTCATCATAGGATCCATATGTTTCCAATTTCTATGCATATAATTCAATATTCTAAAAAAATTCAATTGATGAGAAAGTTTTGTCAAAAACAAACATATGCAAATAGAATTAGAAAAATAAATATTAGTTTTACCATGAATCAAGAGGATAATTGTTTTTTTTCCTATACTCCCAACTCTATGATAAACTGGTTTGCATCATTACCTACAAGTCTATTCATTTCTTCGGTGATTTTAGCATATGTTTTTGTAGTGTGGTCATTTAATCACAAACTAAAATATATTTTTTTTCATGTGTGGACCCCTGCTTTGGCCCTATATCACACAAATATATTGGTTCAACAAATAATGATAGATATGTACAAAAAATATATAATTAAAAAATATATTATAGAAAAATAGGCATTCTTAACCCAAACCTGTCCTTTGTGATTTTTGCGATCAACGACATTGCCTATATGTCATATGATTAACCAAATTGTCAAATCACTCATCATGAACATCTAGTGAAGTCTCCTGATTTACATGCACTATAGCTTGCGATAATAAAAGATTAGATGCCATTAACCTACCAAATCTAACAACAATAAAATAAATTGATTGATACGCTAATTAAATAATTTAGGATAAAACAATTATATCATTTGGAAATTTATCACTGTCACCTTCGATTCTGAAAGAAAACTAAAATAATGTCATGCAATATCTTTATCTGATTCTAAATTTGAATAGTTACTAACTTCACCATTTTCATCTTCAAGGCCCTCCTCCTCTTCCTCCTCCTCATTATTCATAGCCCTTTCAACATCACAAATATCGACTAAATCATATTCAATATCATCACGTACCAAAGGAATTTCATCCTAATTTAAATCTTGCATATCAGAAATCGTAGTAGTCATCTCATTCTCCCAATTTGCATTTGAAGGTTCACTATCATCATCAATTTCCTCAACAATAGGAAAATAAAAATGATTTCAAGGACTTGTTTTAACAATTATCCTCCACTTAGGTTCTTTATGGGTATTTACATAAAAAAAAAACTTGCCCTACTTGAGAGGCTAGTGTAGAAGGCTCATTATATCTTAACCTACTGTTAAAATTGACAAGGGCAATTCCATATTTATCATCTATCTTTACCCCCATCCTCTTATGCCATACATTGAATAGTTTACATAAAAAAAATGGTATTAGGACTACCATGATTTCAAATAGGGTCATATTCTAACAAATCAACTCCTCTAGTAACCGGTAAAAATCCACACCTCCACTATCATCATCTCCTTTTACCATTACTCCACTGTTTTGTGTCTTCCTTCTTCTTTGTCACTTTGTCGTATGAAATCTAAAACCATTCACAACATATGCCTCATAACTAAGCACATTTCTCATTGGACCTCGAGCTAGACATAATAGTTCATCTGTAATCCTTTCATCCCTCACATCTCTCAACTCTGTTATCTATGTTACATAAAAATTAAAAGAAATAATGTAAGACATAGGTTATTACTATAATAGCTTTATAATTTAATTCAAATAGATTATTATTTCACTTACTATTTTTTTTAAACCATTTAACAAAAGCAACAGGTTGTCCTTCATTGGCATTCGAATACTCCCTATCATAAAGAATAATTGTTAATCTTTGTAACCCTATTTACATATTCAATATTCTATATAAATTTAAAATGATCTCACTTACTCATAAAATGGTTGAACTTCTTCATAATTTATTAGAATGTACAATTGCACTTGCTCTTGATCTTTAAAGCTTAACTCTTTAAGTGTAGCCTTCCCTAACAGCTTACCATACTTACAAAAAATAGATAAGCTATAGGGAAGTGGGTGATTCTCATCGTTGTTCCTCTTTTTACGATTGAATTGTGTCTCTATTTTACTCAAATACCATGAGCAAAATGTAAGACATTCATATAAAATTTCACTTTCTACAATCGACCCTTCTAGACATGGTTTGTTGCCTACAAACAACTTATAAGTATACATTTCCCTACAATAAGAAAAAAGTCACAATTTTACATTTTACATTACAAAATATATTATATTAAAATATTATAATTTTACATTACCTTTTAAAGTGCCACATTGAATGATAAGCCACAGGTCCTACTAACTTTGCTTCACTATCCAAGTGCACAATTAGATGCACCATCACATCAAAAAAAATAAGGGACAAATACTCATTCCAATTTGCAAAGGGTGATAGCTGCATCTTTTCCATTTGCTCCAACACATCATTATTTAATGTCTTTGGGAATAGTTGCTTAAAATATCAACTCAACTCCACCAAAATTTGAAGCAGCTTATCATTTAACACACCTCAAAAAGTTGGTAGAAGTAAATCTTGCATAAACACGTGATAATCATGACTCGTCATCCCAGAAATCCTACCATCTTCCAAGCTTACACATCTTAAGACATTGGATGAATAGCCATTTGGGTTTGCCAAATTTGCTAGTAGGACAACGACTTCCCTCCTCTCAAATAATGTTAAACTATAAAATGTCTTCGGAATATGGAACTTTTCCACCCACCAATTTAGCACGCAAGTGTGGATGCTTCTTCATCTTCTCAAGGTCTAATATAGCATTCAGAGTATCTTTATTTTTTCAAGTATATCCAACAATATGCCCAAGATATTGTCACAAATGTTCTTCTTCATATGCATCACTTTTAGATTATGCCGAATTAACAAATGCTTCCAATATGGGAGTTTTAAAAAAATAATCTTTTTTCTTTCATTGATGCACCAAGTATCCCTCAGATCTCTTTTGCTTAAAAAATTTACTTTTTCCAAATGTGACATTTATAACTCCACTCAATTTCTCCAAAATATCATGCTTAGAAAGTGATTTCGGTGGGGGCCGCTTTCAGTATATCCAACACCAAAGTCGTTCCTATTCAATTGCCATTTCTGGTCTAGTTTCAAGAATCTCTTATGTCCCAAATAGCAGTGCTTACAAGAGTGCTTCAATCTTTGATACCAAGTATCCTTACAGAAATAAGGACAAGCAAGCATCCCTTTTGTATTGCATCCAGACAAATTAGTGTAAGGTGGGAAATCACTAATTTTTCACATTAAAACAACATGCATGTTAAACACCTCACCAGTATGTGCATCAAATGTCCTAACCCATTCTCCCATAATTCCTTTAATTCTTCTATTAGTGGTTGCAACAATCAATCTATATCATTGCCTGGTGATTTTGGACCAGGAATTAATAAAGATAACATAAAGTAAGCACTTTTCATGCACATCCAAGGAGGCAGATTGTATGGGACAAGATATCTGTTATACCTAACCTTGAGGATCTATTATAAATTGATTGTGAATGATTTTTAAAGAGTTATTCAATCTCAATAACAACCATTTTCATACTTGAATTGCCTAACATGATATTCCACCTCATAAAGTACCTTTTCCACATTTTCCTTAATTCCTCCTTTCTCACTTCAACTCTCTTCTTCCTATTGTGGTTGCACCATGATGTTCTTATTTACAAACATATCCTAACTTTCACCTCCCATTTAAGCTAGTCTAATATCCATTATATTTGCTTGGTCATTGTACATCTCATCCACCCTTCTTTTTGCACTTTTCTCTCAAATACCAAAGTGTCCATTTCTCCTTTTATTCCCTGAACTTTCTTGCTTGACCATATTTCACTCCTTCTCAATTTTATGCTCAGATGAATCAAAAAAACTCAAATTCTCAAAAAAACTTTTCTCTAAGGATATTTTTATCTTTTCACATAAACTATATAATTTTCCATCATGTATACCCATTATATGTTATATTATGTTAAACTTGAGAAGTATATGAAACATAGTATGCTAGATATTAGAGTTTTATGTGCTAAGTGAGCTTAAGTGTGTTTTATATAATTATAATTTTATGTTAAAGTGTTTATTTTAGTGTGATTTAACTATTTCATGAACTTCATTCAACTATAATAACATTTGGTTTAAAATGGGAATTTAATGAGTAAATAAATTTTAAGGGCATTTTTGTCATTTTTAACCCGGATGTGCCTAAGTGTGAATACTTGGTCGTAGGATGGGCGAAGTGGATTGTTAGGTTGGCATTAGTTTTAACTCTTGACTTTAGGGGTGACTTGAATAATTTAAAATAAAATGGAAATAGTTAAGTATGGAATTTGAATTGTTGTGCTCTATGTGATATTTTTAGATCACCTTATTAAGATATTAATATTTGAAATAAAATACTTTGAGATTATAAATTGTCTTTTTAGGGGTAGCTACCCTAAAGATGAGGTTTAGCCCTCGGTTTGATTTATTTTTCTTGAGATGTCTTCGTGTCCCAGGTAGGCCCTATATTTTCCTATTCTAATTAGTTCTTATGACTTCTTAGAAGGTATGGATACTTATGGATTATGTGTCATTGTTAGTAGGATACCATGATTACTTTGTATTCTAGTGGGACTAAGGTACCTAAGTGTCATTGGGTTGATAGTTAGTAGGATACTGTGTTATCTTTGTGTGCCGGTATAACCAAATTACCTTAATTGATGCAAGTTGATATGATTTCCCCTTGAGTAAAGTAAATAATAAAGAAGTAATTTTGCATGTTGGGATTTGGTATAAATTGGATTGTTGGCTCAATAGTTGCCTTCATGACCTACATATGATATTTGGTATTTGTTGGCATGGTTTGTTTGTAGTATCCTTAGTTCGCTACTCTTATGGTTATGAGAGGTAGGTGACTATTTTGGAAATGGTTAAGTATAATTTGATGTCTTGCCTTGTGGAACACCCTTGGCATAAATTAGGTTACTAGTTTTTATAATATGATTAAGCGTGATGGTATCATGAGTACGTGGTTTTGGTGATATGTTCATACCCTGACATATTTTATTGTATCTCATTATCGTATTTATTCTTGATGTATTTATGTCATGGATATCTTGTGATTACCTTCTATGTACTTCATGCGATATTTGTATGTTTAATGTTGTGTAGTGTGTTACTTAATACCGATGTACTAATGAGTTTTCTTTTATACCCCCTGCCTATTTAGTGGGTAGTTGAGACTTTTCAGGATTACTTTAAATGTTTTGCTTCATGGTAAGTATTTGGGGTTGAGAGTTGAGATTATGCAGTGTTTGCTCTAGCAAATTTTGATCAGAATACTCCTTGGAATCTTATCTTCATTTCTTTATTTACTTTCTTTGATATTTGTAACATTTTTCTGATATTTTGTTAGAAAAAAATGGTGTAATCCTGCCATATATTCTTTTATGTGCTTCTTATAATTGTTGTTTATAAATTAAGCAAAGTAGCATTTCCACCTTAGCATTTAGTGTAAGAATAGTAGAGAAAACTAGATTTATACTAAGCGTGGAGGTAACGCCCTACATTTTTAATGTTTTGACTTGCACAAATAACTCTTTTAAACAAACTTTTCAAGTGCTACTAATGAAAATGCCATGTCATGCTTTTATAGAATTGAGTCGGTTTAATGTCATCAGATACACGACATATGAAAGTTTTTTTTCTCTCCCCTTAAATATATAATAAAATTCAACTCCGCCCTCCATTTAGTTAAGAAAGAAATAAATAAAATGTCAATGAGTCGGTTGTGTTTTGTAAATCAATGTGATGAAACAAAAATATTTTAATTAGAATAAACTTTATTCAAGTATCATAATATTTGAGTGAATATTTTGATTATGTTTAACAAAAATCTAATAAACTTAGATGAAGAAAAGGAGTTTTTTAAGTTTCTGTGAATTTTTTATTCAAGTAGCTATAAACTTAATTTTAAGAATTATTTTTTTTTTGTAAAAAAAAAACTTTGAACTAATTGAAATATATTGTTAGATATGCTCTTTATGACTAGCTTATATGTTTACAAAGATTCACTTAGGTATCTTTAGATTTTTAGATTATATTCACTTAAGTACCTTTCATTTAGGTATACATTTGGGGTATTTAAGTAAAAATAAAAATATTGAAGGAAAATTATTAAAAATACATGATATCCATAAAATATTAAGATATCTAAATAATATTTAATATTTTTTTGGGTAATTAGTTCATTAATGCCAAAATAAGCTTTGTGCATTTTATATATACATGTGTACTCTTCCTCTAATTATACTCTATACAAAACAAAAAATTAATATATATCAAAATTGATCTATACAAAAGGAAGTCTTCGGTTGTACTGTACACGTACGATGATAAGTAAGATGGTTGTTGAATCAAGTTCGCAGATTATTATGTCTCTTTGACAATGCTAATAGATTTGTATTAAATTTAAACACCTTAATATTTTTGAGATAACATATGTTTTTGATAATTCTATGTAGGCACAAATTTATGTATCTAGGTTAAACTATATTACAATATGAAGATAACTAAGTAAACTTGTTAAAAATATTAGATACGTAAAAAAATATTAGATCAAATATTATACCAGATTAAATGTAAAGATATATAAATAAGACGTATTCTAAAATTTATGCCATATATTAACTTTTATTAAACACCGGCGTGACTTCTTTATACTATCCTCTTATTTTTGTGATCCGTGTTCTTAGCTAGGCCACCAAAACGAAGCACCCCTGGGAAGATGAGAGTCGTGCCTCTATGATGTCAATGTCATGGGTTCCACGGATCCACCTACCGGGGTACGATGTGCTAAAGGTCAACATTATCCCGCAATTGTATCGCAGCCACTCGTATGCATAATTTAGTTTGCCATCTCTGCTGTCAGAGATGACAATTGGCATCGGCATCCAACCTAGATTTATTAGATCCGAGCCGGATTATAATAAATGTGATATGTGAGTATGATTTTTTTTAAAAAATTTATTATATTTGAGTTGGATCTATTCTACATATTTAAAAAAAAGTCCAGATTTAGGTTCAATAATTTTGAATCTGTAAGTATAAATGTATGTACCCAAAAAAAAAGTTTTGCCTATTATATTCCTCATTATATATATTTTTTATTATATATGCATTAAAATATTATTTTTTAATAAATAATATAAGGGCAATTTTAAGATTAATCTTACTAATTTTTAAAAAAGTATAAAAGTATATGTATTAGAAAGTGTCATTCAATTTCAAATTAATACAAGCTATGTTATAAAATTTTAGAGATTGTAGCTTATTTATAAATACATAGTATTATGTATTTAATATAAAAAAAAACTTATAATTTACACTTTTTTATGCTATATTATATAGTACTTTGTATTATGTATTTCGTTAGATTGATTATAGTGTTTGTGTGTGTAAATTATATTATATAATTTGTAAATTATAGTACTTTAATATAATTTACACGTGTTTACGCTATAAATATATATATATGAGTCATTGATTTGCTAGATCTGAATGGTCTGTGATTGAGTGTAAAAATTTTGGACTCACTAAATATGGATGGGATCTAATCATACCCGAACAATTGTCGTCCCTTCTCTCTCTCACCTGTGTCTTTGCTTCGTTCTCTGATTCCCTCTCTGTGATTTGATGTTAGTGAACTCAGTCGGCGTTGATTTCGTGCTGAAACTTTTTGGCAAAGAATTGTCATGTCCACATAAGGGAAGTGGCGAGCCAGGAATCATATTTATAAAAAAGCTTATGGAATATACGTGGAAGGCATGAATGAGGTCAAAGTTAGTGATTAATAATTGTGAATTGTTTCCATCTTTGGTGGTGAAAAAGGAGTCAACTCTTACAATTAATATATCTCACTTTCTTTCTCCTTTCATTTTGGCTCCTTCCCCACCCTCCCTCGTATGAGAGGCAACAAATAATAATAATAATAATAATGCGCGAATTCCTGTCAGCAGTATAATCAGTCAGTGGTAGTAGGAGCCAGGAGGTCGATGACACCTTAACAAGCAGTAGTAGCTGCAGCATTAATTGCACTTTTGAATAAAAAGACGGCTCGTCTCGATGTCTCATACCTGTTGACTTATTTACTGCATGATTACCACACGAGAAGCAAGCAAGAGCGACCTAAATTCGATTTGCCAGGTCTGTAACAAAGTAAAACGCCACGAGTGTAAGGATCCATGCAACACGGTGAAATTGGCCTATCAAACCAAGAAGTAAAGATAACAAATGAAGTGGTGGTTTCGTGGAGGTGAGGACTAAAGTCATTCCTATCTCACCTGATTTTGAGCCACACCAACGACCGGTGCTCCCCCATTCTTGCACAATAGTTGGATGCTTCGTGATTATCACACTCATCAACAGACCGACCGACCGACGGATATACGGTCCAAATTTCACCATCGGGCATCTAGTTTCCCCCACTCCCCTTGGTTATCAGATTATCCTTCATATGAAATGCTTCAATATGTACCACCCAAGTTAAATAAACCAAGAAACCGATAACAAACAAAAAAGACGAATATTCAAAAAAACCAATACCATTTCAACCAATACATGGAGTTCTTGAATCATAAGACATATATAACATGTAACCTAATATTCGAGGCCTTTGAGAATTTATTTAATGTTGCTACCAAGAAATAGGGTTGTCTCGCAGGATACCCCAATTTGATCGGGAATTTGCAACATATTACTATCTAGTAACGCCATGCTTGGTGCTGCTTCATCCTATAATTTTCTTCCCTCAAATTTTAAATCAAATTATGTCTAACTTAGCTCATTAAAAATATTGTCACATTTTTTCCCAATAAATATACACCCGTATTGATATATCTTGGATGCAAAAATAAAAATACGTATATTCCTTGCAACACAAATGCACATTTTATAGTTGTAAAAAATATATTTTATACCAACAAATGTTGTAGGAAAAAATTTCACCAAACATAGAATATCCTAGATTTGACTTTACAAGTAATAGGAAAATTCCAAGATCTAATTGAGATAACAATAAAAGAAATAATTGGAAAAACAATGATAATTTTTATTGTATACATCACTAGTAACTATAAGAAGAATCAAGCAATCTTCGTAATATCACTCAATACACAATTCTCTCACAAATATAAGAGACTACAAGAGGAGAAGGTTTGGACAGAGTTCGATAGCCTATCGCTAAGGTTTCATACATATCTATTCATAGAAATACATAAATGACACAAGTGGACGACAGAAAATAAGAAGAAGAAAAAAAACACACTATGTTCTCATAAACACTGGCCCTTGCATTTTTTTTCTAGAACTCTTGACTTTTGCCATAATAATATAGGACTAAGTATACCAAAAAAAAAACACAGGTCATATTCACAAACACGGGTCTCCCGTGTTTTGTCCCTTGATTTCCTTTTGTCTCAAAACTTCTCCAAACACCTATATGCAACAATCCATGCTATATTACACACACAAATACACGTCATGTTCTCACAATCTCCACCTTGACAAAATATTTTTAACCACAAGCAATAGGATCACAAAAGATCATCATAAACCCTTGGATCTAAAGAACCTATTGTGGCAAATGAACACGAGCAAGCAATAACTTCATTAGCATGCACACTAAATTAGCATCTGAAGCAACTCTTCATATCATCCTAGTCTCACAAGCTAACACTCCAAATCAAACAACATTATCAGGTCTAATCAAAGCCAAACACATAATATTAGAACCTTTAAGGTCAAACACTAGCACACTAGTATACCTCTAATCATTAGGACGACTGCTAAGATCAGAGTAACCTACCAACAAAATAGTCGACAACACATACTCCATATAAACCAATATTGTATGCACCAAGTACCTCAGAATCCACACTAAAACTAACTAAGGTATCTTCAAGGGACTCAACACATACATGCTCACAATATAAGCAATACAAGGGTCGGAAATAATCACATCGTACATCAAGTATTTCATAGCTACATAGTATGTACCATTGAGTAAGAAAGCCACCACAACCGTTTTAGATTTGGGCATATCCAAAGTCTTCAACTTGTTCTTATTAAATATATCTTTTGCTACGCCAAGCATGACAAAGACACAAAACAAAACAATAGCCAATGAATCGTCACATATTATGGTATTAGTCCACTAAAACGATTGTATCTCTTCAACAACAAAAATAGAGTACCATAATTCAGAATTAGCACCCAAAATAACATTTGAGTCTGACACTAGTAACAGAACACTAATGCTATTACCCACATTATATGAGGCATAACCTGCTCTGTCTAAAGTAATGCCCACTTGCTCCACCTGTTTCCCAAATTCCTCATCGCCAGAAGAATCTGTACCATCTAGATCAACAACAACCTCCACCTCATCTGAAGCAACAAGTAGACTCTTATGCTCCACCTTCTTGTTAAGAAAGAATTTATACTTATAGAAGGTAACAAATCTAGATGTAACTAGGTCACAAAACAAGGACCCCTCAGTTAAGCCATTGAAACTTCCATGTCTCAATCACATCGACCCAAAACTAGCAACATTTGAGTCATACTCTCAATGTTGCCCAAAATACATCCTCAATAGTTGTGCCAACAAGCTCATATAATGTCGTGACCCGCTTTCCAACAATCACCACCACAACCCTTTTAAAAACCTTCAATATGTCATTCTCAATGGCACACCTATAACTTATGCTATCAAGGAACATAGCAAAATCAAGCTCTTGGTCATCTTAAAAACATGACAAACACTAGACAATGTCCTGACCACACCATCATGCATCCTCACCCTCACCCTCATAGTTTCAATCCCAATAACTCTACACAAAACATCATTTCCTAAGACAACAACTCCATCTCAAATAATGTCATAAGTATAGAACTAGCTTATGTTGAGACAAACATAGTAGAAGCACCTAAAATCCAAAATCTACCTATTGGCCAATCTGGTCTATCCATCTATGGTAGTCAAGTGCATCACCATCACCATCGGCCTTATATATGACAACCTCACCCTCACCAGATGTACCATCAACAATACCTACATGTTTCCTATTAGGGTAGTATTTTCTAATCTGACATTTCATGTGAAACTATTGTAACACCCCCAAAATTTATAGTTAAATTTTTTGTTTGTTACAGAAAACCATACACTAAAAATGAGGGTGCTACCGCCGTGATCAGTACAAGATTGACTTCTGGCTAATCTCAAATTAACCACAAGGCTAAGGGGCTAAAAGTAGTAACACAAATAATTAAATAAAAACATAAAAGTTTAATATTTCTTAAATAAATCAAAGTACACAAACGTCAGAGTTAATATTGAATGGAAATTAAATACAAACACGCCCACTATGGGAAATATAAAAACGATAGTAAAATAGATAAAGATAAGTTCAGAGAACACCCTCACGGACCCCACAATAGGTACAATAGATCATCACTCAGTCTCGTCCAAAGGATCATAAGCATCAAAGTCATCATAAGTGTCATATCTTACATGCACAAACTCAAGAAGGGTCACTACTCATGGGAATAAGTAGTACTCATGAAAGGGGCGATCAATACGCTACGTACTGAGTAAGGTAACCATATGGATAAAATAAAGCATAATAAGAAAAAGAGAGATAAAACATGCAGTATGCCATTCAAATTTATCATCATTATTAAGATCTAGGCCATTAATTTTATTTTTACAATCTCTCGAATTATATCCATGTGATTATGGGAGCCCCGCTATCATAGCTGGCGGACCGAAAATGATACTCGAGGGCAGAATGTATCTGACCACTATTATAACCAATGGACCGGAAATCATCCTAACCTAGCCCTATCCACGTGGTGTTCTACTGTAAATATTTAGTGTATTTCCCTTAATTTGTTACCATACAAGGTTTAGTTTATTGAGCTTGGCACCCCCATGATATGAATCTTAAAAATTTATACTTAATTAATTTTGATAATTGCTGTGAAATATTTGTTACTTATAATTGTTTGTCTTATTTGTGTGAATAAATAGGAAATTGATGCCGCACATGGATTCTGTGGATTCTGGATGCAACTGCTGGAGTGTTGGAGATTATGGAATTTTTTGTTAATTATATGTAATCTCATGTGATGCATTCGCCGGTCGGATTGGCTAATGGAAATTAGGTCGGTTGTATAATCCGCCACTCGGTCCATAATTATGGACTAGTTGGATTGTGGATTAATCAATCCTTAATAGCCATGATTAGCTAAAGTTAATTTAGCTTATGGGAATTATGTCTAAAACTTACCTTGTATTTGGGGGAGTTTCTCTTGTTGCGTTCTTGGGCTGGTCGAACCTATATCTTCGGCCCAATTATTGTCGACCATTTCCGTTTGTATCGCTGGGCTGTGATGGCGTCTGGGCTGTATGTGTGTGTGTATTTTTATACGGTCTGTATGCTTATATATATAGGCCATATACGTTGTAATACGCAGATAATTTTTGGACGAAATACGATTCTTGATTTCTCTCGATCTTTCTCTCTCGCGACTTGCCTCTCTTGGCGAACCTCTCACTCGCTCTTCTCCTCTGTGTCTGCTCTCTGTCTTTGATCGATCTTGATCATTCTTTCTTTCGATTTCAGTTGCCGTTGTAAAACTGTGCCTCTGAATCTTTGGATCTTCCTTTGGAGTTTTCCTTAGGCTGAATCCGGCGAATCGAACTTTGTGCTCGATTAATTCCTCGATCCTTTCGTGAAACCCTAACAGGTTTCCATCACCCCACTATTATAGCTGGTGGACTGAAAATACTACTCTAAGGCATAATGCTCTTGGCCACTATTATAACCAGTGGACTGAATATATTACTCCAAGGCAAAACACGCTTAGCCACTATTATAACTAGTGGACTGGAATACACTCCAGGGCAAGAAGGCTCTTGACCACTATTATAGCCCGTGGATTGAAAACATTATAACTGAGGTCCGGCTCAATAATCTTTCATTTTAAGTAATTAGTATTTTATTCGTGTCTTGTTCCACAAATAACCCCAACTAGACATGCATGCCCCCAATGGACTCTCGTCTCATTACCATACTTCCACCCCAAACTTCCTGAATGACCTAGTCCCATAGCTTGGGACCTATACACTCCCCAAGACTCTAATACCTTTTTATCTCCTTCCACCCCACTCACCATGAATCCAAAGCCCCCATGCATGTGGGTCAAGGCCTACTGTCTTATTTCTCCTTCTAGGCTCACCATCACTTATCAAGGTTTCTCCTTGAAAACCCTAAATTAGCTTATGTGGCCTTAGCCTCTCTTTTCCATACATAACCCATAATCCCCTTAAATTCCAACACCATCACTCCACTCAACCCACTCCAAACATCATAACCCTACTCTCCAATTTCCACATAGGTATAAGAAACTCTAGTTGGCCACCCTAAAACCCTAATACTCCTCTTTTCTTTTACACCAACCCATCACACACACACTCCGCCCTCCTTTCCACTTGACTCACACGCTTCATAAACACCCTCCTAATCTCCACCCTAATCCTAACCAATGTCTACAACTCTCTTTTATTACTCCATACTTAGGGGTTTTCCCCAAAAACCATAGTTAAGCTCATGTGCATACTTCTACCAACCCACATACTATCTTTTCCCTTAAAGAATCCAATCACCCAAAATACTCTTTCCTCACCATGTTTCAACCTTAAACCAACTTTTCTCATGTAAACTTTTCCCCCATGCAAAGACTAACCACCCCATGTAAGCCTTACACTTTCCATATAAGATTTACTCCAACCCTTCATTTTATTATTCTTCCTTTATTTTATCACACATAGGCTTTTTACCATTTCTTCTTACTCACTCCACCCTATTTATCTCTTTTAAGTCCCCGCTACCTCACAATACCACCTAAGGACTCATAGTATGCATGTCATACCATAAAAACTATACATAAGAGCATGTCATAAATATCAAGTCATAACACCCATATCACACATATCATAAATCATACACAACTTTCCTAAGCTCCATGCAAAGCAAGCTGCACCACACACATTTTTAGTCCACATTCATATATAATAAACAACACATATCATTACACCTATGAGCACACAAATCATAGCATAACCAAGTATTAACCATATCCTTACTTAATTAGATACCGGGCTTCGAGCACGAATCATATGCCTCCTTAAAGGAAGGATTTGGTTCACAACCTATAAAAATGGAACACTAAATACTAAACCTTCTACCTGCTTTTTCCTTTTTCTTTTATATTTCCTAACTAAATATTAGTAATGAGATTAATAGGAATAATAATAATAAGGTTAATAATAGTAAAATATTTAAAATAAATTATAACAAATAAATACAAGGGTTAAGGGCACAACTAGAGAGGGAGTAGTAGGTTAGGGTGGTGGTGGTTGTGCACGGTGGGGGCGGCACAAGGTTGGTGGAGGTGGTCGTGATAGAAAAGGAGGGATTTTGGGGTTAGAAAAGGGAGAAAACTTAGGTTTTCTTGGGTGGTAGGGTTTCTGGGTTACAGGGGGTTGTGGGCCTTGTGGCGGTGGTGGTGGTGTCTCACGGTGGCGGTGGTCGAGAGTGAAGAAGAGAAAAAGGAGGAGGAAGAAGGGAGAGAAAATGGGAATTGGTGGTGTGGGAAGGTATGAGGAGGTTTTTTGGGGAAAAGGGAGGTAGTGGAGGTGGTGGTTCTACGGTAGTGGCAGCACAAGGGGTGCAAAAGGGTAGCTTGAGCTGCCCACTTTACACAGGTGGGGAGAAAAGAGGAGGGAGAGTTAGGGGCAAGGGGACGTATCATTTGGTGGATGGTGGTGTAGGGAAGAAGAAGGGTGGGTGTGGCGATGGCAGCGAGACGCAACAACGATGGTGGCAGCATGTGAAGAGAGGTTGCGAGGGAGTTGGGGAGTTCTGGAATGGAAGTAAAAAGAGAGGAAATTGGAGGTAAAGGGGTATATATATAGTGGAGAAGGTTGGGTGAAGTGGACAAATGAAGGTTAAAGGTAAAGGGGAGGGGTGGTTGGCTGTCGGCTGGCATATAGGTTGACACAGCTCGCACGACTAGGGGACAGGGCAGGATTTTTAGCTGGGTTATAGGAGGGTCAGGTGGGGATGTTGGGGCTACAAAGGGGTGGGTAATAATGTAGGGTAGTGCCGGCTACATGCCCTGTAAGTTAAGATGAGGGGAGAAGGAGAGTCATGGTAGTGAAGTAGTCGTGTGTGTTCACTGATCGAGGGGAAGGTTGAAGATGGGGGTAAAGGGGGAAGAAGGGAAAAAGGAAAGGGAGAAAAAGGGAAAGAAGGGGTGGTCCGTTGGGCGAGGGTGGGTCGTACAAAGGGAAAAAAAGAAAGGGGGAGTGGGTCGCGGGAGAAAGAAAAGGAGAGGAGAGGGTTGGGCTGTGTTGGGTGGGGCCTAGTCTGGCGAGGGGGAGAAAAAGAAGAAAAAAAAAAGAAGAAAAAGGAAGAAAGGAAAAAAGAAAGGAAGAAAAGGAGAAGAAAAGAGAAAAAAGAAACAAAGAAAAGAAAAGTGAGGTGGTTGGGGGTGTTTTGGGATTATTTTTTATTTTGAAATATTAGGAATAATAAAATTAGTAAAAATAAATAAATAAATTTTTAAATAAATAAATTTTTATTAATTTATAAATTATTATTATAATTTACTAAATTTATTTTAGTTTAGTAAATTACTCTAGCCTCCACTAATTTTATCCCTACATTATTTTTCTCCTTTTTGGCTCTAATTATTTTTATTATAATATCATTATTTTATTAAAAATGGTATATTAAGTTAAATCTTACCTATTAATCCTTATTTCATTTTTCATTTTTAAATTATGGTTTTGAGGTATTACAACTATGGCAGACCACAGCCATGAACCAATCCTTCTTTGATTTTGACTTTTTTTGTCACCAGACCCTTTTGCTACAAGACTCTCACTAGTCACCACGTGAGTCACCAAAACATCCTTCAGTCAATCAATTATCAATCAATTCATGTTGTAGCAAGGCATTATTGACATATACAAGAACTAATTCATCATTCCTATACAATACAATCTCATAAAAATACTTATAAGCAACAAGAAAAGAGGAAAAAAACATAATAGTCAGATCCTCATCATCTAATTTAATATCTATGTCATGTCAAAGACTAACACTCCCCTAATTTCAAATCAAGAAACCAACTCATTAACAACATATGATGCCACAGATCTCATGATATACAAGGATTCCAACTTCAACTATAAGGTAGAAATAGTTATCGCTTTGGCCACTTCTTACAAAACCTCATTTGACAAACACAATCGTATGGTGGATAGGGCCTTCAAATCAATATTCCCAAAATCCTCATCAAGCATTGTTTTTGGCTTCTCTACTTTTCTAGATAATGACCTCTCCAATCCATTTTGAATAAGGTTTGAATAAGGATCACCTTCATCTTCAATTTTCATAACCCAACATTGATAAAACGATCAAATCTCTCAATTTAAAAACTTATAAATGTCACCCCAATATAAACCAATCACACACCCAAGCTCTAATACCAATTGTATGGAAAAAATTCACCAAACATGAATGCCCAGAACTTGATCTAGCTAGCAATCAGTAAATTTCAAGATCTAATTGAGATAACGATCAAAGCACAATAACAACTAGGAAAACAATGATGATATTTATTGCATACAGCACTAGTGAATGCAATGAGAGTCAAACAATCCTCACCATATTACTTAGTACAAAATTCTCCCATAAACATAAGAGAATATAAGATGAGAGAGTTTGGATAGGGTTTGGTGGTGTACCACTTATCGCTAGAGTTACATATACATTTATTTATTGAAGTACGTAACCAATAAAAGAAAATGGTAAAAAAAAAGGAAAAAGCATAGGGGCCCATATTTTTTCCAAAAATCTCAATTTTAGCCAAAATAATGCAGGGTCAAATATTCTAAGAAAACAAGGGTTGTGATCACAAACATAGGGCCACTGAATTTTCTCTCTTGATATCTTTTAAGCTCCAAACTTCTCCAAACATATTGAATGCAACAATTCATGATAGACTACATGCACAAATAAAAGTCATGATCTCACAAGTATAATTCTCATAGAGATAAAATATGCATCGTATAATAGTATATACATATGTTATATTAGCATACACACATCTTATAACATCATATATTTATAAAGCAACAACAAGTACACATGTTATATATTATAGTTATAAATACACAGCTTATATCGATGAATTAGTATCTTATAAAAATAAAATATACATCTTATAGTGTTAAAAACACATGTTTTAGTAACCATAAACACACAACACTATACTACTAGTAGTAGGATGTAACAATCAAATTTGATATACTTGTGAGTTTGTGACTTGTATTTGCATGTGAAGACAGGAATGGATTAATACATGTATCTTTTCGGATAAGGTTGAAGTCAAATAGGGACTTAAGGAGAAAACATGAGAGGTTTGTTTTAGATAACATTGCCCATGTTTCTTGTATATTCCTTGATCCTGCTAAGTTTGGACCAAATCGAGTATTAAAGAAAATAAGGTATAGAATATTCGAGTATATCTACATGGACCATATTTTTCCCATTTTCTACCACCTCATCATTCTCGTTTAGATTAGTTTACACTATTACAAATAGATGTGATTGGGGGTCCCCAAACACTGTTGATTGATGTAGAACTTATCTGAACTCCTCTTCTATGATTATCTAGTTTCCTTATAGTTCTAATAGAGAGAATTTGTGTATTAAGTAATTTTATAGGGATTATTTCAATCTCCTTGTAATCACAAGTATTGCATATAATGAGATCAACATTTCTCCCAATTGCTCTTTTTTTATTATGTTTCTTGTATCAATCTTGGATCCCCTGATTGTTGTCAATTCTAGTCGTGGGGGTTTACTTCCCACATACTTGTTGGTGTTTAAAACTTATAGTTAGGTTTTTCTTTATTTATTTCTAAGCAGAATCCATGGCAATGGATATTTCAAAATTGGAAATATATTGAAAGAGATTTTAGGCTTCAATTTCAAGGTCGATAAGATGAAGATGTTAACAAATAGAAGTTTTAAACCAATGGAATAATAAATCTCGATGTATTCAGTCCTTGTTAATTTCTCTATACATACTCAGTCCTTATTAAGTTCTTCTACTTTTTTCATATACTACATATCTTCTATCTCTCTCCTATAGTTTGCATGTAAATGTTTTTTTCTTTTATCTACATACTACATCATTGAAGAAAAAGTATTTTTTATTTCTTATTTTAGGAAATGATTAAAAGATAATGTATTCTTATTTTAAAATGAGTATTCTTATGTAAGTGGCTGTGTATTTTTGTCTTAGAGAAATATGAAAATGATATTTTTGTATCATAAAATGTGCATTCGTGTCTTGAAAGTTGTGCATTCTTATCATGAAATATGTGCATTTATTTTTGTATATACTTATATATTTATACATTTCCCTCATATAATATTACTACAAAAATAAAAATAGATGACAACTTATATATGGTTATTATAATAAGAACAACCATATATAACATATTTAGTATAAAATATGGAGTGGGTTGGACAAATTGGGGTGAATATGATAGACTATAGACTACAGTTCTAGAATTATGACAAGAATCTATAGTGTCTTGTAAAACAAACACAAAGATACAACCATTAATGATTATTTTAGTCTGAAAGCACAATCTATAGTTTAGTGATCTTTTTTTTCTTCAGGAAATAGATGTTAGTTTTAGTTAAAAGTTGCAATCTATATTTTAGTAGATTTTTTCCTAATTTTTCAGGGTATAATGACAATTTCATACTAAAGATTTCATTTTCCCCTCAATCTATCTTCTTCTTTTTTTTTTCATATTTCTTCACTTTAACCTAGATCAATTTTTACTTTCACCCATTTACTCATAAACTAGAGAGAGAAGTTCTAGTGGTACATAGAACCTCCAACATTTATATCACCTCAAACCTTCTTCTTCGGTTTCTACTATCATATTTTCTCCTTCCTTTCATTATTGATGTCATTATTCATACTTCATGTATAAATTTTCCTAATTTATTCTCGATTAATGTTGCACATTAACTCAATTTCTTCATGTTTGACTACGGTCATTCCCCTTAAATATGCTTGCGGAATTCACTATGTAATATTTGTTATACAATTTAAAAGTCATATGGAGTGTGCTTAATACCATTTGGTTGTAAAATTCCACAATGGTTTCATTTTTTATATTATATGGGATACATAAATTACATGTTCTATTATTGTTTAGTTGTTACTATTTCATTTTTCAAGATACAAAACTTCTCCAGAACAACTTTGTTATAATTTTATAGTGTTTTCTTGTGTAAGCTTGGAATTTTAAAATATTGTCAAGAGAAGATAAAACTTTAAATTTTGCTTAAGTGATAATAGGGAAAAGAACAAATACAAAGGTGCTAATGGAAAAGGTGTGAGAGTGCAAATATATAATGTAGCTAAGTTAAGACAAAAGGGAGTTATATGGATAATTGAAAAGTTTCCAAATGAAAGGTTGCCAACATGAGAGAATGTGACATATTGTATTAGCTTTGCGAATGCCATAATTGGTGTAATGGTTTCCATTATGATTCCTAATTGGAATAAGGTACTTAATAATATGATGAGCATTTATATACTAATGATATGTCGTATATTACCCATTTAAATCATGCATATATTAATATTTGCACATTTGCAGAGTGACTTTGCACTGACATGATTTTTTTTTACAATGGTTAAAAAATCAAATCAATAGTTGTTTTTCATCTGAAATCATATCAAGTTCCATAAAATCTCTCAATGACATTATTAGCACCATCATTGTATAGTTTTTCTCTAGAGGGACTTGGTTAAAAATTCAACATTAAATGCATGTAAACAATGGTAAAATACTATTTACAATTGTTGTTATAAGTTCTCTACAACTTAATTATTTATAAGATGAAGATCATTTTTATATGTCTTGTTGTTTATAATTAGTACTTTAAGGAGGTATTGTAACAACAACCACATCCATAAATGATAACTTTTTTATCTTTTATGATGTTATTATATTTATTCTAGGTATTGCATATACCTTTATAGATACACAAGCTTCAATACTTGATTTCACATAAAGATTATAGAAATTACCAAAAAAATTAGCATTTTCATAAACAAAACCAACAATGCTAGCTACTATTATTCGATAGCAAAAACTTGTGAAAAAAACAAAAATCAAGCCTCCCATAATTGTTATAGAAGACGTTTTGTATGTTCACAATAGACTTATAAATTATTTACATTATATTTTGTTCAATACAATTCAATAGTGTACATTTAATATCCATTTATTGACATATTTATTCATATATATATATATATATTTTCATGATAATTAGGCACTAAACATAGAAATTAATCTTACCATTATATCCCAAACAATCTTCATTTGCTTTGTTGATGTATTTATATAAGGTATATCATGATCTCAATCATTTATCTATCAAAAAAATTCAATTAGTAGTCTATAGAAAAAATATTTAAAAAACTACAATTGAGAACATGTAATAAGTATTAAATTAAATTATATTATATTATACTTACATGCATATATTATGTAACGTTTTGTTTATAGTTTTTTGCAGCTCTCCATTTAGCCTTTTATGTACCAAATTAGCTTTAGATACAAAAAAACGTTATCATCATATCATAGGTAAATATCATCAATTTTGTGATCATGATGGTTGGGAGAAGCTAGTAAATCAAGGGGCAAAACATATTCCCCATCTACAACAATATCTTACTCATCTTTGGAATTCTAACTCTTTGATGGTAATATAATAAAACACTGGTTATCTACAATATCATTAAAATAAAACACTTTATATGCTTGTGATGCAAATATGAATGGGTGGTGCTTATGGACAACCTTATTCACAATGACTTAAATGAACCTTTTATCTTTAGATGATACACCAGTAATACCCCATTTTTTTTATAACATATTTATTATTATAAATATGAAAAAATTATTTTGAAATTGGATTTATTACATTATTTTAAGGATTTTAAACTCTCGTCACATTTTTAAAATGCTTTGTTTCGAAATCTTAACCCTTCTTATGATTTTGAGCTCTGTATAACTTTCAAGCCATTTTTGATCATCAAACATCTTCCAAATCATTATAAATCAATCATATTTGAATTCCTTATATTTTTTATAATCTCCATTAATTTTCAAAATTGTAAATGAATCCTTTTGAGAAGAAAAAAAACATTATCCACTGTCTATTTTACCTTTAATTATGTTTTAAACCCTGAAATTAACGTTTTAGCCAATAAAAATTATATAACTTTGGGGATACTTATATTTTGAAATATTAATCTAAAATGTATTAAAAATATATTTTATTTATTTTTGACATTTTCATATACATTTTCCTAATTTTTGGCATAATTAGCTTTCAAAACTCAACATTCTCTACACTAAGACTATCCAAATATCCTATATTTAATCCTATGCTTCTAATTTACCATGAATAAAATTAGGAAATTATTTTTTTCCCTAAGGACCAGTAAAATTGGGAAATACTATCTTTATTTAGTTTTTGATATTTTATATTATTTTGATCATTTAGAATCTTAAATATTAAGCTTAACCAACAACATTCCAACCTTATTGTAACCATATAATTTTGAACCCTATTATATCCTAATAACCAACCATATTCAACCTCTGCTCCTTCTCCAATATTTTTCTTTTATATCCTTTGATTCTTCATCATTTTGAAATGTTCTTACATATTTTAGGTACTTTTGTGCAATGATTTCAATGAGAGCTTTTTCTATTAAGGAAAATATTTACATCTATTAGGAGTTTATGAGAGTAGGTAACCATAATTATACTAAAATTAGATATAGTCTGAGTGTTGGCATGCTTGATTTTTTTGTTAAAGTGATGGGAATGTAATTTTGTGGTTTTTCAACTTCGGGGTAGAAAATTGTGTTATTGAAGTTTTATTTGGATTTTGATTATTACAATTGATTAATTGGGTTATTAAGATGCAATTTCATACATTAAAAGTCTTGATTTGGATGTGTATAATTAAAGTTATGATTTAATGAATTTTTAATCATATTTAAGGGTAATTTGATAAATATAAATTCTAGATAAGAATTTTTGCTGAATTTTAAGGATTCCATTGTGTTTATCATGCTTTTTTTAAGTATACAAATTTTGTTGAATTAATTCTAAGCATGGAATATGTGATGAATTAATTCTATATTAGGCCCTTTTGGGAGTATTATGGTCATTTCACATGTCTGCTACGATTTACAGCACATGTAGGGTTCTATTTTTATGTCATGTGATATATTATATTTATGTGAATTTTCATGAATTTAATTAATTGTTTTCCACACTAATTGAATATTATAATATTTGAGACCATTAGGGGTAATATGATCATTTTACATGACCTCAATCTTTTTTCACTAAATTTTGAACTTTAATATGATATAAATGATTTAAGGATGCTTAGAATCTAATTTCATGATTTTAGGAGTTTGTTTAGTATTTTATTATTAATTTATAATATAGTGACATATTAGGGGTAATATGGTAATTATGCACCTAAAGTCCTTAACTAGATATTTAGGGTAATACCCCATCCTAAAATTGTTCAAAATGTATTTAAAATTATTTTGATAGAAAATAAAATGATTTTGGTTAGGGAAATGACTTGAAATTGGATAAAAATGTGAATTTCTATAAGTAATCTTCAACTAATTTTCCAAAACAATCAACTGGTATGTCCAACGACTAACATTTTTACTCCTAGAGTAACTAATCGGTTGGTTTATCAAAATAATCAACTAGTTATGCTACAAATTCATATTCTTTTCTATTTTTTTTACGATTTATGAAAACTTCTAATTAATTTTTCTTTGTGCTAATAAACATGTATTTAATGCGTTGGGATGATTTTCATAATATTTTGATCATTCTATAACTTTATTTAACTAAAAATCTCTGAAAAATATTTTTGAGGTATTTTTTCTCACCTAACATATTTAATCCCTTCTTCTACCTTATCCCTCACTTCTATAGCTCATGAATAACCCTCTACACCTATTGTTACCTTATGCTTACTTGATTCTTGCTCGACTTTATCCCTCCTACCCCATGCTTCATCATTTGATTCTCTTACACCTTTACACACAATACTCCACACCACCCTTGCAAACAACCCTTTTCACTCTCTCCTCTCTTTTTTGGTCGACTAACAGAACCCCCTCAAGCCCTTATTATCTGATTTCCCTCTCCTTTTATCCTACTCAATAACCTTCTTTATTTCTCTTCCTTCCATATAAAATTTTCTAAGTGATTGAGTGTTCTACCTCATTCCTTCTTGTGCATTGAATCAGGCCCTCCTTCTTGGCTTTAATTTCTAATTTTTACCACCACTTAAACGCCTTGTTCTCCTTTCTCTCTTTTTTCCTTAGTATATTTTGCTAAGTGTGTAAAATCTCTCTCTCTCATTTCTCCCTCCTTACCCTTATAGAAAAGTCAACGTCGGACCTATTTCCCCTCTTCCATTATAAGTTCATTTTACCTTCTAATCTCTTTTTCTTAATCTTTATTTTAACCCTTATTTGTTTTTCATAAGAAGAAGAAGAAGAAGAAGAAGAGTTAAAGTTTAGAAAGAGTTGAAGATTTCATACTTTTCCTCCTTTTGGGATATCTAACTTGTGAGTAAATGTTGAGGAAAAATATTGGTAAATCAATTTTAAAGTGTGTTCTACTAATTTTGGGTTCTTGGTTCCCTTAGGTAATCAATGATCATGTAGATGGAAATCAAGTTAGGAGTATTTTCTCTCTTACTAGAAGATTTGCTTTGAGGTAAGAAAAATCTCTATGTTATGATAAGGCTTGGTGTTCATATTTTCATGTCCATATCAATAATTGTAAGGATGCTCCTATAAACGTATCAGTTATAATATATATACATGATCAAGATAAACACTGTGAATAAAGTTGGTTATAAGCATGAGTTGTGGCATTATGTGGGATTTTGACCCTAATAATGGATCACATGTATATATTGGGAGTTTAGCTTAAACCAAATTGACTATAAGGAACAATTTAGGAAGGTTCTATACATCTAGCATGATTAATATGTTTAACTAATTCCATCAGTGTGACACTCTATCATTCTATAGCATGTTTAAGTGCATTGAGTAGCATGTGGTCACTATGACCTTTTTGATGAATTCTCAAAAATGTATGTATGGTTGATATTGGATGTGATCCTATGAGAAATATTCAAATGTTTATCACTAGTCTTGTTGATATTTCCTTAATGTTGAGCATGATTTAGCTATTTTGGTCTTGATATGAAACCTCTCTAGCACTTTGTTCACATAGGAGCCATGAACTCACTTTTCAGCATTGTCTTTGCCTAATCAACATCATATATAACTTTTGCTGCAACAAGCATGTCATCAACATATAGCAAAAGATACACAAATGAGCCACCCTCCATCTCTTTCAAGTGCACACATCCATTATACTCACTTTTGTAGAAGCCATGATTATGTAGAAATTGATCAAACTATTTATAGCATTGTCTAGGATATTGCTTCAGACCATACAATAACCTCTTCAGTAAAAACACAAGATTATGCATCCCCTCAACAACAAACCCATCATTATGACGCATTTAAATCTCCTCCTCAAGCTCACTATGTAAAAATATAGTTTTAACATCCAATTACTCCAACTATAGATCATGCCTAGCCACAAGTACAAGTAAAGTACGAATAGAAGTATGCTTAACCACATGAGAAAAATACTCTGTTATAGTTTACGCCTGAAATGTGACTGAATCTACATACAACTAAATGATCCTTGTACCTTAGTCTCTAGACCCCTAGAACTCTCTATTTGAACTTGTACACCCATTTGCAATTAACTATCTTTTTCCTCCGGGGTGCTTATTGATTTATTATTTATTATTTTTATTTTTATATATTGTGAATATTTTATATTTAAATTCTTTGATTTTAATTTTAAATTTTAATAATAATAATTAGTTATAAACTAAAATTAAAAACTATGCTTTATTAAATTATCAAATAAGTAATAAAACAATTCTATTTTAAATTAATTAATAGTTAATTGATATTAAGTTATTATTAATAAATGGAATTGTATATTTATTTTCATTAAATGCCAATGTCTCTTTATTTATTTTACATTCGAAAAAAATTCTTCTATAATTGAAACATACATTAAACAAATTTTCTTTAATTCACATTTTTTTTTTCAAATTTAGATGATAAACTTCAACACTCTTGTTATCGCCATTATAAATAGTAGTGAACGAGAAGAGTGATAATAATTGTGAGTTTTTGAGTTAAATGTTAATAGTAGTAGATGATTGAGGATTCACTTATTAATTAATTATTTTCTTGTATAGAGAGATCATAGCTTGAAATTAACTTTAGGGGGAATATTTTTTATTATAAGTAGTTAATTATCAATCATTTCTGCTAATATTTTTTTTACTTTCAATCAATAATTTATTCACGTTTTCATATAACAAATATTTTTTGAAATAAATTCATAAAAAGTTCAATCTTTCAGAAAAAAGATCAACCCAATGATAAAGAGAAATGGCAAACAATATAAGATGACCATAATCGAAAATCCCAAACCAACATGCTCCATCGAGAATGATCAAACATGTTCCTCATCAAGCCCATACTACCCGTGGTAGGATTCAGTCATATGTGTACAACGTTGTACAGGGACGCGAAAACGGGGATGAAAAGAAATGCGAAAAAATTATTTATTAAAAATTTAGGAAATAGGGATAGAAGGAAACGACAAATATATATATATCCTCATTATATATATTTAAGAGAAATAGGCTAAATCTACTAAAGTCAAAAGAGAAAAATAAAAAAAAAATCATAAAATTACTACCTATATTAATTAATATAAACCAATAATAATTTAAAAAAATTAACTAGATGCTTTTAATACTGATTCCGACATAAAAAAAAATGCAGGATGCTTTTGGGACGGAAAACAACATGCCATTTCCATGCTCCAGTGCATGTGTATAGGCTTAGGAGAATCTAGAAAGGATGACAACGAAGAGAAAAAAATGTCTTGGGAGGGGTACATGGGTTAGAAATGTTGGGAAATGTGTCTACGTCAAAGAAGAGTAATGACAATTGAAAAAAAAAAAAAGAAACACGGAGATCCTATATTTATTAACACATGTTTCGAGTTTATTTTCATTGTGACTTATCTCTTAGATTTGTCTTATATCTTTTCGTTGGTCTGACGGCCTTATTGACATATCTATATATATATATATATATATATATATATATATATATATATGAGGGGTCTTTCGTAAAATATTAAGTATAAAGAGAGTTTTTGTACTTTAAATAATCAAAAAGGTTATTTTTAATAATTTTAGTAAGAAAAAATACAGAATGTTTTAAAATGTGTATTATTTTAGATGATAATTATAAAATTCAAGTTTTATTATTCTTAGTTTCTTGATTTGATTTATAGTTTTAGTAATTTCCTTCTTTGACATATTTTTTTATATAGGACGTCCAATAGATACAGGAACTAGTCTATTATATTTAAAGGGCTCTTAAATGTTGTGTGACAGGTGTGTGAACACAACCGAAGTTATAATAACAAAGATTTAGATTTTATGTTATAAAATCTAACATGGACGTAGCCTATTCCGACTACCCTTCAGCCCCGAAAACCTCATAATCAAAGTCCGGTCGAGTATTCAGGTTCGAAAACATTTGATATCCACACGAACTTTTTGTCTCAGACCTGACTTCCCGATCTCCCATGAGAGATCGGACATTCAAATAGACTATATCAGATAAAGCGCTAATCTCGATTTTGAGATGGACTTCTTCTTGCTCCCAGCTTTCCCGATCCACACCCCACTAAAAAAGCCTCCAACTTGTCACAAATACAAGTATATACCTCAGCTACACAACTCTAGTAATATAGTCAGCTCCTTTCAAAGCCACTCAACTATACTTAGAAAAGTCGAATAGTCGTGGCCACCCGAGTGCCACATAAACGTGCCAATGCAAAAAAATAAAAAAAATCGCTACTCCTCCATTTTCAAGGTACCGTTAGGCTAGGTGACAAACCAAATCTCTCAATGCATTCAATCGAAAAAATCCTCATCACGTGATTCATCTTTTCCAATAAAAGTGTCTCCCATGAATTGAGATTGAAGATTCGAAAGTAAGAGAGGAAAATGAAAGGATGGATGCAAGTTTCTAATTGTATTTTCATTCATTGTTTTGTATATTACATTACGTATATTTATATACTTCAATGACATTTTAAGGTTGGATAAAGTTAACAAACTAAACAAATTGGTTTAGTCTTAACAAAAAAAGATAATCAACAAACTAATAAATTTTACACCTAACATATTAATAATATATAACACCCACCTTAAGTTGAAGGGTGATGAGAAACCCCCAACTTGGACAAAATATAATGAATTTTGGAAGGCTTTTAATAAATAGATCAACCAGTTGAGTATGAGTACAAATATGAGAGACAATGATTAAACCTTCTTGTAACATCTAATGAATGAAATGACAATCTAACTTAATATGTTTGATTTGTTGATGAAAAACTAGATTACATGCAATGTAAATAGCTGCCAAATTATCACATTTGAGAAGAATTAGAGTGACATTAGGAATAATTAGTTCGTGAAGAAGATGTGTAAGCCATGCAAATTCAACAATTACCTCGGCCTCATACAATGAAAGTAGGTTGTTTCATGGCTTTCTAAGAGATGGGAGAATTATCAAGTAGGATGAGTCATCCACTTACATATCGACTCGTTTAAGGACAGGCAACCCAATTGAAGTCACTAAAAGCTTCAAGATAAAAAGATAGGGAGGAGTTCATAACTAATCTGATAGTAGGATTGCCTTTGATATATATGAGGGTATGAATGGCAGCTTTTAAATGAGAAACTCTTGGAGCATGCATTAATTGACTTAAATATTGACTGGAAAAAATAATATTTGGTCTTATATGTGTGAGAAAGTTGAGCTTGCCAATAGTAGTAGAGCCAGAGTTTTGGCTCCATGTTGTTACTATTACTATTTATGTATTATTAACTATTACCAATACATCTATCATGACAAATAATACATCATCCCTTTTGTCTCAATTTTTATTTTAGAATTATGAGTTTCATAATTAAAGATGTCAAGATAAATTTATCTAAATATATCACAAAATATCATTTATTCATCAATTAGTAATATGATTACTACATTCTTGTATGTATTTATAAAGTAAAAAATTAAGTAACTCAAGAAATAGCTTAAAGACTTAGCATAAAATATTAAATTCGTAAATCTGATCATTGAAGTAATTATTTTTTCATTACAAAACAACCTTTTTGGTCGTTCAAACTTATATCTTCATATTATAATGGATAATTAAAACACAAAAATATGTGACGCATAAAGGACTCAACCCGGTGATCTAATGCAATGTGGCAAAAAAACTCCATGGTATCTCACTGTCACAGTAACTGAAGTTCAATGATAATTAAGGCTATAAAGCATATTTAATCTAATTTTTATGGTCTCCTAGGACCCCATGAAAATCCTTTGGCCCTGCCCCTACTTGCCAACAAAGCTTCAATAAGTAGCTAGATCATGATAGAGAGGGCCAACATCTGGAAGATTTTTAATACTAGCTTCAAGTGGCATAATACAGAAGAATAATTAGGATCAAACTCTTAAATGAGTTTGAGAGAAAAATTCCTTTGAGTCATAAGAAAGCCAGTATATTAATGTAAAACTTCAACACCCAAAAAATAGTAAAAATGACCCATATCTTTAATTTTGAATTCAACATCCATAAAAGATTTTAAAGTAATAAATTCAAGAGAGTCATTTTGAGGGATCAATAAATTGTCCACACAAAAAACTTACAAAACATAACTAGTCACTCCAAAAGTAATAATCATTATGAGATATTACAAATCCTTTGGAATTGAAAGCAATAATCAAACGAGCATAATATTGATGAGATGCTTGTTTTAAACCATAGAAGGACTTGTTGAGTTTGCAAACAAGGTTAGGATGAGAGAGGAGAAGACCTGGGCTGGTTTCATATCAATCTCTTTGTCCGAATCACCATGGAGAATTTCATTATTCACATTGAGTTGATGCATGGACCAACCCATGTTGGTAGTAGTGCAATGAGGCTACAGATGGTTGTCATTTTAACAATAAGTGAACATGTTTCATGGAAATAAATTCTATATTTTTGAGTAAATCCTTGGATAACTAATCAAGCTTTAAAACATTCAATAGTCCCATATGCTTGATGATTGATCTTCTAAGCCCATTTACAAGTGATAGGTTTTTTTTCCTATAGGAAAAGGAAATAAATCCGGAGTATTGTGGGTAACTAATGAATCAAACTCCTTATCAATAGCTACCTAACAATTAGGGCTAGATGTTAATTCCTCATAACATACAAGTTTGTGTGGTTATGATAAAGACTGAAGGAGAGATTGATTAGAAGGAGAAAAGGGTAAAATAATAATAATGCTTGGAAATAGGAGTACAGTATGATGAAGTAATCATATTTGTACAAATAAAAGAAATAGTATAGAAACACAAAATCTTTGAGATGAATGGGTGGTTTATGATTTATGGTAGAATGTATAGGTGAGGGGTGGGAGAGGTTGAGAAGGTATATTTTGTGGTGGTGTGGGAGATGAAGATGAAGATGAAAGTTTGGGAGAAGAGATGTGAGGTAAAGATATTTGATTTTGTGAGGGTGAGGATAGGAAATAATTGAATAAAGGATTATCACTATGGTTGTTTTTTGATGTGATAATATCAAAATAGGATAGTGGGAAAGTAATAGAAAATGGAAGTGATAAAATAGTGTAAGGGAATATGTATTCATGGAAAATAACATCTTGGGAGGTAATGATTTGATGGTTATCAAGATTATAGAGTTTATATCCTTTCTTTCCAAATGGATAACCAAGGAATATATGTGTGTATGCTATGGGGATTTTTTTTTCTATTTGGCTTCTCTTAATCATATTTTATAGGTATTTAGAAAAATGTGGATTAAAAGGATCTAAAGTACAACATTTGGAAAAAATGAGAAGCACAAATTAGAACTCAAAGTATGGAAGGGTGGAACAATGTACACATTTAACTATGATGTAATATGATTTTAGAAAAGTGATTAAACATAAAAGTTTTATATCTTCTTGTTATCTCTCTAATACATTAAAAATTAGCTCAATCAAAGGTGAAATGAAGAAATTATGTTAGAAACATGTTGCATTGTGGAAGTTGTCTCACAAGTCGAAAGCCTACATGACCAACATGTGATGTCCATCACAGCTGTGTTAACCATATGATAAAAACACTGGAAGAAGAGCATGACTCAGGGTGCCTGTGTCATCTAACATATCAGTGTTGGGCTTAATAGTTTTATGATTTTGTCCATTTCTTATATGTAATTGAAGGGTTTGGATGTTAGATATTTGTGGGGTATAAAAGGTAATGTTTTAAGGCTTTATATGATGTTTTTGGAGATTAATTTTTTCTCCTCTCCATTTTTATTAAGAGAAAGAGCAAGAAAATCAATCCAGGCATTTTTTATCTTTGTAATTATTGAATTGGAGATTATTGATTGAAGCTGGCAATTCCAAGGTTTATCAACTCATATGTTTCTATTTATGGATCTATTGATAAATATCAATGTCTTTATTTTACAATTATGCATTTCTAAATTTTTTGTACTAAGATGAATGGATAATTCTCCAATCTTGATTTGTTAATTTTTTCTACATATCTCTTGATTTGAGTTTATAATTATGTGAATTGTGTTGTGTTTGAATGTTTAAGTCAAAATATTGATCAACTTTGATAGTAGGAACTTCCACTAAGATTAAGAAATGAAATGGTTAGTGGATCTACATAAAAAAATTAGATATTAGAAATTAACTAATTGAGAGACATTAATCTAATTTCCATAAAAATAAGGGGAATAATTGAATTTATTACTCTGACAAGTATATAAATCCATCCTAGATATAGTTGAACTTATAATTGATAAAAGGTTGTTGTAGCTTGTGAAAGTATAGAGTTAAGTATCCCTGTTGACACAGAGATCATAAATTTTGGTTTAAGATCTACAATATTATTTAGTATGTAAAAAATTGGGGAATTTAACCATAACTTTAGCCACTACCTTTTTTACTTTAATTCTAACTTTCTTAATTTTCGTGTTCTTGAGTGTTTTCTTTTTGTCTCAATGTTCATATTTTTTAGAATAACTCGCCTAATAAGCTATTTGACGGTCTAAACACAGATAAGTCCAATCACCATTCTAGTGTTCATTCTCCAGTTTTTGTGGGACAATACCTTGAGTGCTACCATGAAATCTTGCAATTGTTGATAGAGTACATCAAGATTTGAACTATAACAAAGGCATCCAAAACTCATGAGGTAAGAATAAGGACGTAGAGTCATATAAGATGTTGTGAGGACTAAAACCTTATAATACAATTGCAGGAAATTTGATAAAAAGATAAGTTGATCCCAAAACACAATCACTCTAAATTTTTAGAGGTAAATTAGATTGAAATAAGAGTTCTTAAGATGTTTCTAAGAGATGTTTTTGCTTCTTTTCAACAACACCATATTTTTGAGGACTGGTTTGATGTAGTATACCTAGAGATGAGAAAAGGGAAGAGGATTATTTAATAGAACCCACTTTGAGGCCATATTCAGACCTAATGGTTTGGAATTTGGCTTTAAGTTGTGTCTTTTTTATTCTAACGAAATATGTAAGGACCGTAAGGGCATTACTTTTGTGACTAATAAGGTGAGTCCATATGGCTTTGTTGTAGTCATCTACTATGGTTAAAAAATATCAATACTAATTATATGTGGAAAGATGATATGATCCCCAAATGTCAATAGGTATAAGCTGAATAACAAGAGTGGTGTGTATAGAATTGTGAGGATAGGGTAGTGTATATTGTTTTGCTTTAGGAAAAGTGTTACATGGAAAAATGTTTCATATATCACCATTAATGAGGTGCAATGACTTTATTTTATTCAGTAGTACATGTCTTAATATATTTTTCCAAATTATAATGTCATTAATTTTACAACTAGAGAAGCAATTTGATGAAACATAAGTAGAAGAAAAATTTAGAATACGTAGATTGAGGACATAATAGCATGATAGGTTCTTTTCATGTTAATTTTCTAATATATAAAGACCCCCGTTGTGGTTACCAAATACCAACGGAATATTCTATAAATGGATCTACAAATAGCTGAAATTAGAATTGAAATGAACAGAGTAATGATATTGGGAACATAGTTTATTGATGGAAACTCAATTATATGTGAAAGATGGGACAAATAGAGCATTGCGGAGAGTTATATGAGGAGACAAGTGAATGGTTCCACCATGTGTTACTTTATTGGTGTGACTATTAGGTAATTTAATATGGAATGTATTAGAAATATTATTGAGTTGAGAGGAAAAAAAAAAGATGGATCATAACATATGTGGTATGCAACGTTGGTGTCAATGATCCATAATTTGTGTCAAGGTTGACAAGAAAGACATGCACATTTATTTTATTTTTTTTAAAACAAAGTATGATTTTCATTGGATGAAATCAAAGATTACAAGCATAACTTGTAAAACACATCCACAAGTGAAACATAAGGCCCATATTTTTATACACTAGATCCATATTGACACCTTTGTGCATAGCTAACTAAAATCTAGCTTGATGTTGATATTAACCTTGGAAATTCAAGCTTGTTGGAGAAGTAAAGGCTTTACCTTTAGAAATATTATCATTTAGCCTTATGTGAAGAAAGTTAATTTGATCAAAAGTCAGGTATGAAGTGGTTTAATTTGGGGGATTCCAAAACTCATTTTTTTCCTTGCAAATACGAGGGAGGAACAACATAGGAGACTATTTCATAAACTTCAATCAATTGAAGTTTGATACTTCTCTTCTCCTAAGTAAAATGTGATTTCTTGGATTTTTTCATTGTCCTATTAGGATCTCCCACACCATCTATTGGGTTGTTCTCAGAAAATGTGTTATAGTATGGATCCATTATATTTTTGGATCATTAACATCAGTTTTTGGCCCCTATCTCAAATCATGAAATAAAAGATGCATTGTTCTCTATTAGTAACTACAAAGCACCAGGGTCTAATGGATTTTGTGTTAGATTCTTCAAAGCATCATTGGTGATGATGTCTGGAAATTGGTGGATAAAATATGTCACCCTTGCTCAGTGCCTTATTTCTTGGGTAGGACATTGCTTGTTCTTATTCCCCAAAAAATATTGTCTCAGTGTAACTAATTTTGGACCTATTTCTTATTGCAATGTTCTTTTAAAAAATCTTGAAAAAGGTTCTTACTGCTCATTTGAAAACAATTTTACCATAACTTATTCATTCTTCTCAAGTTGGGTTCATTAAGGGTAGATCCATAGGTGACAATATTTTTTTTAGCCCATGAGTTGATCCACATGTAAAACTAAAGATAGTGTCACCAAGATATTGTATGAAGGTATACATAATGAAAGCTTATGATTATGTTTATTAGTCATTCTTAGAGAAAATGTTGTTAGGACTACACTCCCTACCTCATTTTATTTAGCAAATTAAGTCTTATGTTACTCAAGTGAAATACTACATTTCATTTAATAATGAAACCCTTGATTCTTTCCCAGGCAATCAGGTCCTTAAGAAAGGAGATCCCCTATCTCCTTACTTAAATGTAATTTTCCTTGAATGTCTTAGTAGAATGTTATAATCATTTTGGTATAATAAAGGTTTTCATGGCCACCCAAATTGTAAATCATAACAGATAATTGACTTAGCCTTTGCTGATGTTTTGTAGAGGTTACCTGGGATCAATTCAACTAATTAAACAAATATTACAAGAGTATGGCACCTTGTTAGGTTTACAAATCAGTTGGGAAAAACCCCTAAATTTATTTTTGTTGAGTATCTCAGACTGTAAAATACTAAATTCTTACAACATTGTAATTCAGCAAAGGTAGAAATGCCTTTCAAGTACTTAAAAATCCCTTTGAACTCAGGAAAGATGTCTAATGTAGACCTTATGGGGTTGGTTGATAAAATCAAAACCAAGATGAAACATTAGTCCAATCGATTGCTTTTATATGTTGGCAGAATTTGGTTGTTAAAGACTGTCATTTTTGGTATTATTATGTTTTGGAGCAAACTATTGGCCTTGCCAAATAACTTGATTAATAATATAGTGTCCATATATTAAAGTCCATATGGACTAGCGAGTCTCTATTGAGCAGAAGGTCTATGAAATCCTAGAAGATAGTGTGCTTACCCTATAAAGAGGGAGGATTAAGCTTGATTGACTCATTATTATAGAATTAAGTAGCGTTGAGAAAGTAGATATGGAATATAATCTAGACGTATGTGGATAAAGTGGATTCACACATATTATATCAAAAACTAACACTTAGATGCTGCTAAGTTACTAGGTACTACTTCTTGGATGGTTAAGAAATTATTTACTCTTCAACCAAATATCCTTCCTTGGAACTCTCAATAAGTTATAGGATATATATATATTCATGGTTACTAAGTTATATGAATATTTGAGACATAAAGGTCCCATTGTCTGGTGGTAGAAGGCCATATAGCTAGGGCTATAAATGAGCCGAGTCGAGCCAAACACATCTGAGCTCAAGCTTGACTCATTTAATAAACAAGATATTCAACATTTGATGTTCTCTCCTGTCGTTGATACTCAATTATGCTTCTACTCCTAATTATAAAGTATCCAACATTTGATGGCTGAGTGCCTTGTAACTAGCAAGATTTGGAGAGTTTCAAAGTGAGTAGTAAGTGACTATCAATTTAGTTATAACAAGATAAGAGAATTCACATATGTTACATGTTCAAGGAGAGGATAAAAAAGAAATACCATGTTGCTTAGAGCATTCTATGTAATAAGATCATA
Source organism: Tamarix chinensis (assembly GCA_030549775.1). NCBI lineage: Eukaryota > Viridiplantae > Streptophyta > Magnoliopsida > Caryophyllales > Tamaricaceae > Tamarix > Tamarix chinensis. The sequence goes on from CM060182.1 coordinate 69,206,106, forward strand.
TGAGGTTTGGAAGGTTAAAAATGATTTATTATTCTCTAAAGTGAACTTAAATTGGAATAGACTTATTAGGAGGATAGCTTATGCTTTGTTTCTTTGATGTAGCCATCTATAAAGGGCGAGGAAGTATGGTAGTAATTCAAGGTGCATAGATAATCTCTATGCTAAGCCTTGCACTTTATCCTAATTTTATGATGTAAAGAGCCCTATTTCGGGAGGGGGGATTGCAACTTGCATAAAAAAGTAATGAAAATCCAAGCTCTTATTATTGAAACAAATATTGTTACATTTTCTTCATATCTCCTACATTACAGTGCCTAAAAAACACCAAATGACCTCAATTTTCCATGTAGTGCATCCATATACCATGGCTCCTGAACGGAGAAGCCCTTACCAACTAGAAAATCATCTATATCTTCCAGTTCATCTCATTGAAATAGGAACCAACCTTCCTATCACCAAGCAGTTGACCATTAAGTGTTGCATGATTTCCTTATGATCACAAAAAAATGTGTATCATCATTGATAAGGTGGATTATATACATGAACTCCTTTGTTGCTAAACTTTCACAAGCTGCAAGATAAAAAAAAAAAAAGAATTTGCATTTTGGGTTGGTTGGGATCTAGAATTTTTTTCTACACCAAGCTAAGGCTTACCTCTCCTTCAAAGCTTTTCATAAATGAGAATGATTTTATAAGGATCTATTGGCAACAATGAAGAGAAAACATGCTTCAGGTCATCACGGAGCTATAAAAAGTATCCAGTGTTCCATGCTGCAACAATATAAAGATGGATAAAGAGAACGGAGAGGACAAAGAATATAAACACATTTACTAGTTGATAAATGAGAAGAACAAGCACTCTTACTAGAAAAATTAACATACGCTCATGAATATGAAGTTGATGAAAGAGACTACTCACTAAGTAGCGCATACAATTTATTGAACTAATCTTTGAACAATCTTGGAATGGTTCTTGGTGTAGTAGAAAAATTAATAGATATTGACTCAATGGGAATGTTTGCAGCTACCATACGCTTGCTTTTAGTAAATTGGAAGTGTGTAGGGAATCCATTCAACTTGTAGCACTTGTCTAGAGTATGATCATTCTTCTTACAATAAGTGCATTGAAGGTTGGGATTGTATTTCTTCTTTTCATTGAATCTAGAAGAACTTTTTTGAGAAAATTGAGGAGTTTTGTAGGCATTGAAAGAGGATGAATTTTCAAGAAAGTGGTTGATGGAGTGAATCTCTTGTTGTTTTTCTTCTTAAATTAAAAGAGAATAAGCATAAGAAACTAAAGGTGTAGGTTTAAGCATAAGGATATTCCCACTATGACTAGTGTATGACTTAATAAGGCCCATTTTCTTCTTGTTCTTTAGCAAGATTTTCTGTCAAACCACAAGTGTATTTGCCACAAGTGAACTTTAAAGTAATTTTCAAATATTAAAGTTCATCCTAAACCTTAACTAATTGAATAGATGTCCTTCTAAAATTGAAAAACCTGATCTATATTAGCTTGCTCAAACCTTTCTTTAAGTTCCTTCCAAATTTCAAAAACTAAGGTTGAGAACACTACACTTCCTACGATTTCTTTATTGAGAGCTCCAAAAATCCGTAAAATATCTAAATCATTACATCATTCCCATTGATTAAATATAAGATCTGATCTAATTCATTTGGTTTCTTAGAAGTGTTATTGATGAGTCCAATTTTGTTTTTGACAAAGATACCAATCTTCGTGGAGCGTTTCCATGTTGTGCAACCTTGTCCATCAAAATTTTGAAAGATGAGCAATGTCTCAAGGTTATAAAATGGATGAATGTACACTAAATGATTAGGATCTATAAGAGGAATTATTAATGGAAGATGAGTTATCTTCTGTATTAGGAATGATCGGAAAGTGAAACTAAATCAAATTTGAGATGAAAATTCGAGCAAACGATGAGTAATTGAGTTTCCAAGCTTTGATACCATGAAAGTATCTGACATAAATTAAGATTGAATATTCAAAAGTAAGAAAGGAAAATGAAACAGAGAAAGGTGGACGAAAAGTTTCTGATTGTATTTTCATTCATTGTTTCGTACATACATGTATTTAGGGATGACAACGGGTTGTGTACCTCCTATCCATTACCTAAACCCAATAAAAAAAAACCTATACTCATATCCATACCCAAACCCAATAAGTATTTTTTTTCCACCTTCATATCCATAACTATATCCATTTGTTTATATCTATCTACACATCTATCGGATAAAACCTATCGAGTTGTGGATAAAACCTATCAAGTTTAAAATAAAAATCATTCAATGTTAGAATTATATACCTAGATTGTTAGAGTTTAATTATATTTTTACTTTTATCCTTAGGAAATATATTAGTTGTTATATAAATGAAGGATAGAAATATAATTTTATATAGGATAAACGGGTATATGGGTACGGATATAAAGGCGGGTATGGATTTGGTGATTTTCTATCCATATCCATATCCAAACCCAATAGATTTTTTTTCTTCTATATCCATTTACATATCCTACAAATAATACTCGTCGGATTTCAGATAAAACCCGTCCGATTGACACCCAACCCCTTAATGCAACCCATCATCATCATTATTATGTGGAGGCATTTACGAGAACATCCTCAATCTGCTATCCAAATTTTAATCTAAACTTCTTACTCCTCGAGTTATTCTCATTTCCTTAAAACAAATATTTTTTTAGAGAAGCTCATAAAAGGCTTTAATATATTCACCCCATAATCCATATTATCCCTATACTTTCTCGCCCATCACACTAGTGGACAACAAATTCAGACTAATTTTATTCTGGTAACTTGGCAGGTTCCTCATGGACAAATAGATACCAGGAACGATGACGGCACCAACGTACTCCCCTACACTCTTCGACGAATCCTAAGTTGTCAATCACTATGTATAAATAGAAGAACTTGACAAGCTTAAGAGATCGCGGACTACTCACTATCTCACATCTGATTCTTAGTAGCTCTCACGAATTCTCTAAGACACAGTTAAAGTGTTACCAGCTCACCATTACTAAGGATTACTCATGCCTTCATTGCACACGCCTCCATTCTTCTGCCTTGGCCCTTGGGACCCAGGCATAGCGCTAATCATGTATCCATATTATTCTTTCCATTTCTACATGTATTTTATTACATTTTGCTTATTATTCATATCCAATGTTTCTGAGTTCAACATCAGTGTACCCTTAGACCAAAGCCAAACTAGTATCCCACTGATGCGTTCGGCCCTAGTTTTTCTTGTTTTGTTGGCTGAATTCTAGAGCACACATTCTCGATGATCCCTCTATCAATTGTAGATTCCAGCCGTCTATCATAATTATATCACTAGGAATAAAATTATTATTAAAATTCAATAATATAACTGTATTACTCCATTTTTTCAAAATCCTAATTAAGTTTTATTAAGAAAAAAAATTAATTTATGCAAGTTAAAGTGTTTTTTATACCTTGATTTATTTTAATTAAACTTACTTTAAAAATATACCATGTTTATTATTTAAATCAAATTTGAAAAATATTATCTTTAATTATATAAAAATTTATAGACTGATAGTTATCTAACATTTTTTTAGAGAACAAATTGGTCATTCAAGGACCGACAGTCGATCAACCGAGCCACCCAATCAACTATGCTTGCAATGAATTTAATTATCTTCTTTGCTTTTAATTCATGTTGTAACGAAGCTAAGTTCCAATTTAAATGCTTTTACGCAATTGGATTGAGAGTATTATTTCATGGTTTCTCCAACATTTTCATACTTTTTAAAATTCATTTGATATTTATCTATTTATTTAATTTTTCTAACTAAAAATATTTTTAAAAATATCGGGGGACATGCCCATTATCTCACACCACTCTTGGTTGATCTCCTATCTCTTTTGTCAAAAAAAGTTGTGGCAATCCATTTTTATAGCCTAAACTACAATCATTTTATTTTAGCTCACCTAACTCTTAATTGTGTGACATAATGTTCCTACACTCAACCTTTCCTATTATTTTGGTCATTTATCCCCTATCTCTTGTGGTTATTAACACCACTCTTGAGTGTGGGAGGGCAGATTTGTCTTTGACTTTTATGTCATAGGAGCCAAATCAACTCATTTCCTTTCGTTTCAAAATTACTCTAAGCGTTGGAACTCTTTTCTCTCTTATCTCCCATGAGCTATTGCTGAGTTCAAAGCATTTCCTTAGCTTTTCTCATATTTTCTCTTCTATTAATCTTTAATGTGTCTTTTTTTTCTTCTTCTTATGATGTCCTTTAGTATGAAAGACTGAGAAAATATAAAGAGAACCATCAATTTCTCCTCTTGGTTTAATTAGCTTTGGGAGAAGGCTAAATATCTCATTTTGCATCTCTTACTCTAATTTTCTTATGCAATTTAATTTAACGAAATTGGCTTTACTAAATATGATTTTGTATTATTTTGAAAGGTGATAAATGTGGTCAAGGAGAGATAAGCCAAGGTTGTTCTTTTTTATTCTTTTTCCTTGGTTTTGCTAGGAGATCATGTTATAAATCATATCTCAAGCACAAGCCAAAGATAAGTCAAATATATAATTAATTTTGTTATTATCAAAACAAATATTATTGACCTATGAGGTCAACATACTACAAATAATATATATATATATATTTGGACACTTGAGTGTAATGAAATTGAAATTTAACGATACCTAAGTAAAATAAAAAATACAATATATTAGTAGAATTTGTCCTCATAGAAAATTTAATTAAATTGCAGAAGAGGAATAAAACTATAACTTCATCTTACTCCAATCCGGAAGTAACGAAGCAAACTCAACTTTGCATAGGATATATAGCAGAAGTTTGACTATATTGAATCTTTAATTTTAATATTTGATGATAAATTTTTATGATGAAAAGCTTTAGATAGAACTATTGTTTTTATTAAAGTTATTTATATTTTTAATCTGCTAATAACTACTATAAGAAAATATTACTAAATATTTTAATATAAACAGCTGGTATTATTTGTTAATAATACAATCTGATATCATCTAATTATTAGTATAATCTGCTATTAGCTATCAGCTGGTTACCAAACGAAGTCAAAAAGTGAGAGACCGAAGAAGCTAAAAAAAAAATAAAAATGACATGGTTGAACGCTAGGAGGAGGACTTGAACCTAACAGGTAACAGCCGCACGCTCTAACCGAGCTATTCCAGCGTCGGTTCAATATTAACTATTCATAAAATGTATGAATACACTCTTATGGGTTTTCTATTCTACTCCTTTTACATGATTTCTTCTCGAAAATGCCGGCCTGAGCTGACTAGTTAGAATTTTAGGCTCCATTTCGTCGACAGAAATATTGGAGGAAGAAAATGCTTGGGGTAAATTGGTAGTAATATTTTCCCTTGCCGGCAGAGCTATTGGCAAACACTGGGCCGAAGTTTGAGTCCCACCAATAAATAATAATACAGTTGAGACTAGTATTCTGAGGATATTATCATTAGTATACAGGGAGTAATCTTACGGTGCTCTAGGATAGATGTGGTGGACGTGTCATGGTCGAGGGTTTCATTCTCATCTCGTCTTTTGATAATTAAATAATCGGCCCTACAGAAATAAAATATAACACACACACACACACGTATATATTAGTGTAGAAAACATTTAACTTTATAATAATCTCAAAATTAATATGCTTATTTTAGATGCATGTCGTTGTAGATTCTATTATGTATCAATATGTAGAGGTAAATTACATCATTTGACTCAAAATTATTGAAAATATATATTTACGATCGTAGATGTCTACTGAAAAATCGTGTTTCTAATCAAGTGACTTTTAATTAGTAATAAAAATTAAACTTTTACATTATAACCGTCTAAATTATTACCGTCATTTAATATCAACGGATCTGTATACTTTTTTTTTATAGCTAGAATATGTAATGAGATGATATAATTCAAACCCTATACTTTAAAGAAAAAAATTAAAATTATTTTTATTAGACTAAAAAATGAATAAATACTTTATAATAATGCATTAAAACAAAGAAGATATTTTTATTTTATTCTATTTTACTATTCTGCTTCTTTCACGAGTCAAATCACTTTATGGTATAATATAAATAACGGCAAACTGTGTTAGATTATTAATAATAAAAATAAATCCAAGGCAGCTAAAATACATACGCAAAACGAGATAGTAATGGAGGAGGACAGTGAAGTGACAAGTCAGGAAGAATGGGAAGTGGAAGAAGGTAGTAGGAGAGAGGCAGAAGCAGAGAGTAGTAGTAGGTGACCGTACCACTCAACTAGTAGTGGTGTTCTATTCGCGCACGGTAAGGTAAAAAGAAAAAAAATCATAATATTAATCCAAGTAATGAAGTAGTCGAATTGCTGCATGTGAAAGGGACATGATTTTGACGCATGATCTGACATTTCATGGTCAGTGATCGATCTCTCTCGCCCCGGCCTTAACCCGTGGCCGTGGGCCGTGGCTGGCCGTCCACTCCTCCTATATACTAATACTATATAGTCTACGCCATATTTACTTACAACTGCTTGCTGGTTGGTTGTAGTAATTATTTTCTTTCTCCGAATTACAGAAGAATATAACAACATCATGTGGATCGTGCGTGGGTATCAGGCTCTCAGTCTGTCTCCATGGATCTGAACAACAGTAAAGAGAATCATCGCAGGATGGAATACATATCGGACAGCAGTAATTTACTGCTTAAGTAACACGGCATGTTCTTAGCTAGTATTAATTCATTCCATCTGATTAATTAAGTTGCAGACGTAATGCCACCGCCCTACTAGTTAGTTCCTATTAACTCATTTCTTACCATCCTTTTTTTGCTTAATTCTTGCTTATAATTGATGCACAAATTCAAGCCTGTCTGTACTATAGAATGAGAATCCCCCGCTTACCATAACAAAAATAGTTTTTTTTTTCTATTGCTATTATTCCACTTTTAACTATATAAAAATATTACTTCATGGCAAATATGGTTACTTCTACGTAGGCCGTAAATGATCCGAGTTAAATCAAATATTTATAGGCTTGAATTCGGACTCGACTCGTTTAACTAAACGAGACTAAATTAAATGAATAAGCTGAATCGAATTATTAACCTGTCAAGTTCGAAAGTCAAAATAATAAAATAAAAATAGTCACACTTTTTTAAGCTCAGACTCGGCTCGTTAAATAAGTGAGTTCAAAAGTGAGATTCAGTGTCGTCTCATTTAACTAAACGAATGAAGCAAAATAAATTTTAAACGAATCGAGTTGAGCCGAATAGTAAAATGATTTAGTTCATTTACGGTCCTACTTTTACGTAAGTAGCAACACGCCATTTATGTTCATGAAATTATCGTGCCACCAAAGTCCTTTTAAAGCCCCTTCGATGGCCAATAAATCTTGTGACAAAGAAATACGCATTGGTTTCAATTGTTTCATTCTACTCCTGTCTGTATGTATGTGTGTGTGTGTGTGTGTATTGGATGTCGACGAGAGGTTTGCATCAGGCAGGGTCATGTGAACATTGGTTAGTTAATTAGGATCGTCTTTTCTTCAAGAAGCTCGAAGCTAATTAGGATTTGTTGATGGCAATGAATATTAATTAAGATCATTAGTTAATGTAAAATAGGAAGACTAAATGGTTGCCTTCGGAGAAGAAGAATATATCTGCTGTTGCTGTGGACCCTACGTCTTCATTTGCAGATGCAGAGACGCGCGTACTCGACTTCTAGGATGATCTCTCGATTCCCTCCCTTTCGTTTGTAAAGAATTCATGGTGGTAGTGGGGAAGGATACTTTTTTTTTTGTAAAGTTATCAATTCTTCCTTCTCCTATTCCCTCTTCTTCCTCCTCTTCTTCCTCTTTCTTTCTTATCGGTTGACCTGGTTCCTTAATTCTCTTTATACATAAGTGCTTACTTTTGTGGTTTGGAATTGTATGAAATTACAACAATAATATTATAACAGTCAAGCTTCCTTAAAAATCATCCCTAACTCTCTTCACATCATCCTCGTATAAATCTTTAATTATTTTTTCCTCATATAAATCATTCCGTTTAATTTACTAAATAAAATCTTTATACTTTATTTGGTTCATGAAAAGTTATAAAAAAAATGACGAGAAAAATAATTTTTTATGTTTGATTTATATGAGATAATAAAATAGAAAAAGAAGATAGTATAAAATTAGTAAAGATTAACTATATAATTTTTTTTAAAAAAATTTAAAGAAAAATATTTTAATTTTAATTTTTTTTTTAAATTTTCTTAAAATTAAATAGTGCCTTATTAGAATCAAACACGGGTGTCTTTGTCACTCCTCACATAATATATGCCTATTGACGCATGACTTAGTTTAAAAATTATTAAAATTTGCAAATATCAAAATTAGTACCTCTATTTTTTTCTTCTTTAATTTTATGTTAGAATAAAAGAAATTAGTTATTTATGAACCTTCCAAGATTTTATAATAACGATAGCGTAAATGAAATACAAAGAGTTGACAGTGATTTTCGTCGAATATGTTGTAGGAATATTTTTTTTATTAGTAATTCTTTATATATATATATATATAAACAATAAAAAAAAAAAACAACGAGTGGATTTCATTTCATTTCATTCTACTAAGTATTTCCTTTCTTCTCGTGCGGGCTTCTCGCACGGCACCAGCAGCACCTACTGATTTTGCTGCAAACACATCACTGATGGTAAGTGCTAGCTTGGGGCTCGTCTAGTTTTCTATCAACAGAACTGGCATTTGCATGGGCACCGATTCCCAGGTGGGAAAGCCTCTTCGGTCCCATAATTTGTTGGGACTGATTGATCTCTTCATTGATTCATTCACCCAACCAACAGACACGGTCGTGTCTTTTCTCTAAATTTAATTTATTTTTTTAAGTCCTTTTCTTAGGTTAAGTCATTCGGATCAGAGTCTGACTCAAGCCCTCTCTCCCAGCAGGCCAGCATTTTAATATATATATATATATATATATATACTGTAATAGTATTTGATAATAAGTTGTTCTTTTTTTCTGTTTTTTTTTTGTTGGTAGGAACAACAAGTAGTTCTTCTCGCTTCATTCCTTTTGCCTTCTCTTTCTTTATTGAGTACTACTATATTCTTTCTACTGCTTACTTATTTTTCCTAAACATACTGTTGATGTTGTTGGGGTTTTGCGTGTTCCCTGTTTTTTTTTTTTTTATTTCAATAAGTATAAATTATTATGTGGATGTTAAATCATCGTTACAAAAGTATTCTGATAGCTTCACAATGGAAATTTCAAAATTTAGATATCTAGGGCGTACGACCATAGCCTCTTCCGTTAACTTATAGCCTTGTCATCTCCCCGGTGGTCATGTATGTATGTATTACTACTAATTTTACTAGTAATGTTTGCATAGAGATGGCGATTTGAAAACTCTCACACACATTAAGGAATAAATTAAAATATGCTAGGAGCTACTATTATCGCCTTGGAAAAATTAGGTTAGCCATAATTTATATAATTGAATCAGTAAAAATAAATCTATTAATTACATGGATTGAGTTAATATTTAATAAAAATTTATAGGGATTTATCAATGGTAGGTTATAAATTAAGATATATTAGTATGAATTAGTCTATATATTACTATGAGTTATCATAAGTTAGTTAATATTACTTCTATTATACCAAGATCGCCACTATGACAATCCCATTTTAAATAGACATCAATATATTTATTTCTATTCATGTCTCTCCGAATCCAACTAACTCTAACCAACTTCACCCTGCCCTATTTTATCTTAAAATGAATCCGCTCGACCATACCCCGACCTAGTTCGACCTCCACCTGGTCCTACCCAACTCGTCCTATCTTAACCTGCCGCCACCCGAACCCATCCCATTAGTGACCTAACATTGCATGTGCTCGCCGTGACCCAACCTCACTTCATCCGATCTCAAAATTATCCAAAATGTGAGCCAACTAGGCCCAAAATTGACATGATATGACCCATTAACTTAACCCAAAATAATTTCAAGTTGGCCTAATAAATTAATCTAATACGATCAAAATCTACAACAACCTGGACTTAAACGCGAATTGACTAATAAAATAACTTGAATTGATTCAAACCCGAAACCGACTTGGCTAATAAAATAACTAAAATGAACCAAACTCTAATGATTCAACATGACTATAACCAATCCATAAAGAAAAAATCATCTATAACAACAAGAAACAAGAACGATCTGACCTGCTACAACTCGAGCCGTCCAACCCAACTGTCACCTCTAGGTAGAGGTGGCAATATGTTTGATTGTTTATTAACCCATGGTAATCAATGTTCGATTCATCTAACCCGTAGTTTATGATTAAGGATATAAATGAGTTGAACTAGTTCGGTATTCAATTCTCCTCGTTGAAAGTTCGGTTGGGCTCATTTGTTTAGTTAAATCAGTTGAGCTTGAGCTCAATAAATGAGGCTTGATTCATTTTATGGCTTTACCTAATAAGCTCTACTCGTTTATTTAGTTTAAGGAACCAAGTACAAACTATATTGTAGGTTTGTTTAGTTAAACGAGTTGAGTCCGGACGTAAAATATCCGGCTTACCTCAACTCATTTACAACCTTAAATATGATAGGTTGATTAAAAATTATTAATCATTTACTCAAATCGCATGTGGGTTAGATTATGGATCACATGGGTTTCAGATACCAAGAGTTGGATTAAACTATTGTAATCCTGCATTTGAATACCCTTATCTAGTATCATAATGGTATGTCATCAATTAATAACATCCTTAGATATCTCCACTGTTAACTGTCCAATTGTACGTCGCCCTTGCAAGGTAAATAGTGGTCACGGTAAATTAAAGGAATAATGCTTGTCGTAATTATATACTAGGAAGATTCTACTAAGAAGGTGGTTGCGGTCGTTTAAACTTCCATTGTATCATATCTATATATATATAAAAAACTGAGTTGTCTAGCAGACAATATACAGACAAATTTTCCCGCCTAAACTATATCAGTTATTACTAATTATTAATTACCAATGCCATATATTATTGCTAATTATTGGTATTGCTAATTAATAAGATGTAATAATTAATATAACTATTCATCTCTTATGTGCATTAAATGTGTATAACTATTCATTTACTACACATATGTCAAACAATTAATTTTAACAAAGTATTAACTATATATTTTCTAATCAAATATTTTCTTAATTAATTATCCGAACATATGTATAAAACTATTCATTTCCTGCGTATTAATTGAATTGTCAGACTATTCATCTCTTGCATATTAATATATAAATAATTAATACACCAAAGTGCATATTCATTTGCTTCACATACATATATCTATTAATACAATGACTATTTATCTCCTATGTGCAGCAAATGAATATAACTATTCATTTATTGTACATATGTCGAACAACTAATTTTAATAAAGTATTAATCAAATATTTTCTAATCAAATATTTTTTTAATTAATTACCTGATCATATGTGGTCAACTATTAATTCCTTGTGTATTAATTGAATTGTCAAACTATTCATATCCTACATATTAATATATAAACAATTTATAAATAATTAATACACCAAATAAAGTGCATAAACCAGTCGACCAATACATATGCATCTACTGCCATTAATACAATACTACTAGCAAATACATATAACTAATTTTAATAAAGTATTATTGTTATTTTTTTAAGGTTAGATCAACATCAATCAAATATGATGATGATGATGATGATGATGATAATTGTTTATAATAATAATTTTATTATTTATTATTATTAACATGACTATTATTATTAATATAATTATAATAATTATAACTATTAATATAACTAATACTAATATAATTATTCATATAATTTTGATAATTTCTATTATCATAATTTATAATATAATAATGATAATTATTATTATGATAATAATGAATATTAATATAATTGATTATTACTATTATGAATATTATCATGATTAATAATATAATTATTGTTAAAAAACTAATAACAGAACAACAACATTTGTTATTATAAAAAAATAGAGTTGTTTGGCAGACAATATACAGACAAATTTTTCTGCCTAAACTATACCTATTATTACTAATCATATATTATCACTATCATATATTATTACTAACTAATAAGGTCAAATAAATGATGAAATACTCCTACGTATTAATTTGTCAAACTATTCATCTCTTACGCTACATAACAACAAAATGATATTCATCTCCTGCATATTAATTGAGATATTCATCTATTGCACATATGTCGAACAACACATATTAATCAAGAATTTTCTTAATTAATTATCTAAAAATATGTAGCAAACTATTCATCTCCTGCGTATTAATTGAGTTGTAAAACTACTGAATATATGAATGTAACTATTTATCTGCTACACATATGTCGAATAACACATATTAATCAAGTATTTTCTTAATTAATTACTTAAACATATGCAACCAACTATTCATCTCCTGCATATTAATTGAATTGTCAGACTAATGAATATATGAATATAACTATTCATCTCATGCGAACAACAAATTTATATAACTATTCATCTTTTGTCATTAATACAACACAACTATTCATATCCTACATGCACTAAATGTATATAACTATTTATCTGTTGCACATATGTCGAACAATATATATTAAAAAAGTATTAATTAAGTATTTTATTAATTAATTACTTGAACATATACAACCAACTATTCATTTCCTACATATTAATTAAATTGTTAAACTATTTATCTCTTATATAATTATATATAAATAATTAATACATTACCCGTGTATTGCACGGGGAAATGTAACTAGTAATATACTATAATGAAGCGGAGGAGCAAGTTTCCTACTCGGACCTAGTGGCGTTTGCATTTCCTTGGTTTCATAATTGCTGCAGGTTATTTATTTTTCATTTTAGTTGCCGAAATATAAGATTTGGAACATTATATATATATATGTATGTATAGAGAGAGAGCGAGAGAGAGACCCCCACTCTCTCCCTCTCTCCCTCTCTTATAGCATCTTGAGTTTTTAATACCTACTAATGATTATGGCATTTTAACACTCCTTTTTTTATTATTATTTTGATAATTCATAATAATGATCACAAAATAGTATCACACCCGGGATCAGCAAATAATCAAGCTGCATGTATCAGCAAGCTAGGTGATGAGAAAAAAAAAAGGAAAAGAAAAACGTCGTGGAAATTATACATCGTTGTCGGACATTGGACTCTTAACTTTTTCTCTATTTGCGTTTGATTGTGTTTTTACATAAAGCACACAAAAGCTATGTCTAAATTCATAAACTAATCCGGTATCTTATTTATTTATTTATTTTGATCGAGCAGAGTGCTTAAACACTCACCGAAAACAATGATAGGTCGGGAGTGGGCTAATAAGTAATAACACACTACGCAGCACAGGGGGGCTCGATGGATATATAAGGAAAGAAAGGTGATTATAGCTCGTCAACCGTCATTTGAGTGATGTATGTCTCCTTTCTCTTATACTACTACTTACTTTACTAATTGCGCGACTTCACTTCATTGAGTGATCCGTCTCTTTCATTGCCATTAACAGAGACTGGGGATGGCAACGGGCGGGTCGGGGACGGGGACCCCATCCCCATCCCCAAATCCGATATGAAAAATAATTTCCGAATCCAATCCGATTCTCGATATTTTTTTATCGGGGATTCCCCGACCCGATTTTCGCGGGGATGAAGTCCCCATATTCGATCCGATCCCCGATCTATTTTTAATCCCCGATTTATTTTTTGTTTATAAAATCCGACCCGATCCCCGAAACTCGACTTTATATCCGATTTTCGATTCTCAAACTATTTTTTTATATTATATTTTTAATTTATATTCTATAAAAAAAGTATATATATTATATATATATATAATTATATAAAAATATATATATAAAAAATTTCGGGGCGGGTTCGGGGATAGGGACCCCAAACCCGTCCCCGAAAAAATTCCGGTTAAGAATCCCCAAACCCGAACCCGAACGAAGAATCTTCGATGGAACTCCGAATCCGCGGAAAAAATTATCATCCCTAACGGAGACCCACCCGTATCTTCCGTCTCTTGCTTTTTATCCCCCCGCCCCCACACACACCCTTCTTTCTTTCGTTCCATTTATTTATTTATTATTATTTTCCAACTCGAAGTCAAAGCCAGTGGACAGAAAAAGAGCACTGCTCCAAATATTACGTTCTTTTAGATAATATTCTATACTTATACTGACTTGGCCCTTGAATTATCTTTACAAGGTATTGTTTAGTATAATATTATTTTGTTATTAACAAAAGTTTACATCCGAAAATGATAAAAGGATATAATAGAAAGAAGTAATTAGTTTTTTTTTTGCACAAAATCTTAAGACGGTATTTATTTATTCTGGATAAAATTAAAATTCCCAAATGACATTTAGATCTTGTGCCCCCAAGGTTGGTGTTTCTTTATCATAGATCAAATCAGTTTATATCAAAACATATTAAAAAAAATGGTGATAGTAATAACATATATATATATATATAGTAATGATAATAATAATTGAAAATTTATGATGTTGACGTTAACATCTTATTGCTGATTATTATAAAAGGATTTATTGTTTTGTGGGCTCTAGATTGATTTTTGAATGTGTTTATAGTAACTCTGTTTTAGAATTGAGAACTATTTTCTTTAAGTGTTGTAATTGTTGTCTAATTATATTACACTTTGTTTCTCAATTTTTTTGTATAAATCTTAGATTGAATTTTTTTTTCTACTTTAATTTGCTATTTCTTTTATTCTGTGGTAAGTGTTTTTTAATCTTTCCTTCCTCTAACCCATAAGAAATTAACTTAAAAACTTTTTGTGTTTTGTTGTGTGTCTTCAATTGTGGGACATGGGGCGGTAAGGCCGACAAGGCGTGATGTCGTCTTGTCAAAATCAAAATCACCCCCACCCCACCTCCATTTGCTTCCCCTGTTAGTTATTTTGTCACCGCTCCCCGCCCTTCCTCCTCATAATATATGTGATCTGATGATATCCCTAGCTTCGTCCCTACTTCACCACCACCGTACATGCATGTCGCCTTCGTCACTCTTTCACGGCACTCCTCCTGTAGCCCTTCTAATCATAAACTCCTCCTCTGCCGGAGGAGTATAACAGCCAGATGAAAGCCGCTTGATTTTTTTATTTTATTTTTTTGGTAATATATAATCTCTCAAAAATGGGGCAGCAGTAAAATACTAAGGCATCCTTGGCTTAATTGGTCGTCGTTATACGTTTTTAGCGGTTACAACTTACAGGTTCCGTTCGATTCGATTCGATTCCCACCCCGTGCACGAACTCTCTCTCTCTCTCTCTCTCTCTCTCCCCCCCAAGTTGACTTTATTATTATTATTATTATTATTATTTATTAGACACTAAACGGACGGTCGGTCGAAATATCTTCTCACACCATACTCAAATATATGGAATCTAAATATGATTAATCTGCTTAGGTCATGATCACACTCTTCCGTCAGATCATTGACTTACTTACCAAACTGAAGTAATATGTCGATTACTTCGACTTATGACGAAAGGAACAGGTTGGTTGTGTGTTACTCCCTCCTTTAGAATTTAATCTATTATTAAAATTTTACATTAAAAAAATATTTAAATTTAAATTTATTTCTATTATTATCTTTATTTTTTAATTATATATTATTAAATAATTTATTATTTTTCATAAAAAATTATAAAAATATTATTTTAAAATTATCTTTATTATTTTATTAAAAAATATATAAATTAAAATAATGCATTTTTTTTATAAGAAATAAATATTTACTATATATATTATGTATGTGTTTAATTAGTCCGGATTTCACGAAGTGCAAGACAGTCAACAACACACTATCACAACAATCGAGTTCTGTCACATCCGTCGTATCATATCATATGGATGTCTCGAGAGAATTCTCTTCCCCGTATCGGACAATCATCTGTTACATGTATCATATTCATAACACCCGATGCTTCGGCCCTTCTCCCATTTTACTCGGCTCTGCGGCCCAACCCAACGGGATTGAAGCTTCTTAAATCCTCCGTTCGGGTCCAGTAGAATTGCAAACCCTCAGCCAACCGAATGTTGGGGGCGTCCGATTCAGAAGGGACGAGTGCCGACAGACACACACTGACACGCGGTCCACGGACGGCGCAAAGGAAAGGAGTGAGCTAGCTACCTGGGCCTATTTTAATAACATATTCCTCTAAATGTGGAGTTCATCAATACGTATCGTCATACTCATACATATGTAAATATGTAATACAGTAACTTTTTATTTTGACATAATATGATATCAAATATTAGTTTTTAGAACCCTAAGTATAGAAAAAATTTAACCTTAAATAAAGAAAAAATTTATAATATAATCCTAAATTTCTTAGAAATGTACTAGATAATATAGAGCTTAGCGGTTTATGTACCGCGTAACTCTTCCCTCGTAAATTCAATTAAATCTCAATCAACTATCAAAATTTTCAAAAATAAAGGGTGCAAAATGATGAACATACCCATCCCACCAACAAACCCTACTCCCTTCATTATCCTCGACTATTTTTCTCTCTTTTTTACACAAAGTTACGATGAGACAAAACATAATTTACGACAACATCTTATCATCCATAATAATGAACAATTCAAATGACATTTTGTCAAAACTAACAAATATTTATTACCAAAATTGGAGGTAAACACGGTATCTAAAATAATATATTCAGACGACAGAATCATGAGTAAAAAATTAGGATCAATTTTTCCTCTATAATATTTCTTTAATGTTAATTTTTTTTCAAACAAAAATAGCTTGAGTGTAATACCTCATAATTTTTGAGATTTATAAAATAAAAAATTCTTGTATTCAATGAAATATAGATGATTTTTTTTTATCATGATTTGGAATGATATTTTGGGCTTCATGTAATAAGGAATTTGAAAAAAAAAAGAGCTTAAAGTGAGTTTTTCAGGCAAACAAATCAATTAGTTTTATGAACCGGTCAACTGATCTACCTTTTTAGCTAGGTTTTTTTTTAAAGAACCAATCAACTGATTTAGGAAAATTGATCAACTGATCTTTAGAACAATCGATTGGTCCGACCAAATCGATCAACTGATTAGTCAGGTTAAGTGCTTTTCGAAGCTCAATTTTCTAAGAAACTTAATGCATCGAGATAGGACTTTGATAATCCAACTCTGAAATGTTACTATATAATCCTTAACCTTTTTGATCGTTTACCTAGCTTTAATTTCTGCCTCGAACAGATTCGATGGCTTGATTACGATAGAAGGAGGGGAGGATGACCCCATTCTTTATCTTCTTCTTCCTCTCTCCTCTACACAACTCTGGAACATATGCTTTAATTCCAAACTATCATTGCACAACTGGGATATTTGCTTCCCACACTAATATGTCATTTTAATTCTTGTGTTTGATATCCTCTGTCAAAATCAAACATTTAATATCCTCACTCATTCGTTAACCGATTAGTTAGATAAATAACCCTAATAATCTCTTTTTATTACTTTTTTTAGCCTCTAAAATACCTGAGTTCTTAAACACTTGTGCTAATTTTTCTCCACTTGAAGCTTTCATTCTAATTTGATTCATTATTCTAGTCCTTTCTCTAACTCCCTCTTATTTTATTCTTAAATAAGAAAGAGTTATATTTAGGAAGAAGTTGAGTTCTCTTTCCGCCGACTATTCGACTATTTTTCTCTTAGATGTGGTAAGCTCATTTTCTTTCCTAATTCAAGATTCTATATTTTTAAAGGTTACTTGATGATTTCAAAGTTTTAACCATTTATTTTTAAGGTTTTAGAATTTGAAATCTTTCAAGTTAAGGTTTTCCTCTTTGGTGGAAAACTTTGATAAACTTCAAGTTATTCCTACCTTTTAAATGTTACATGAATAAGTATGGGAGCTATAGTACTCTATAAAATATTAATCTTCATATGTCTATATGAGAGTTTAGAATTTTAATGATGCATGTTGGATTATTTGATATTTTAGAGAAAATGGCTTGATTCTCTAGCCCCCTATGCGGCACCTGTCTTTACCTTCTAGTCCGGGTGAGCACCTATTCTTGCATATGAGCGCTCGCTAGCATTCCTCTATGCTATAGTTTCATTCAAGTCGATATTGTACTTGACTTGAAAGAGATCTGTAGGCAAAAGCTAGTCTCCTAAACGAAGCTTTGGGAACTCTAGGATTCCTTGCTTCATGAGAAATAGGGTCGTTTGCTTCTAAATGATGCATGGTTTGGTTTATGAGTGTGTTAAATATTGATTTTATACTGTGAAAATGGTATAATTTGGATGTGGTAAGATTTTGGAGTTTGAATTGTGTTAAAATGTATGTTATGTGTTGTGTGGAAGCAAATTGATTGATTAGTTATGTCAAACCGATCTATCGGATTGTTTGTGGTGCCTTTGGTTGCTCTTTGTTTAAATCCATCGACCAGTTTGTTAGAATTGATTGACTGGTCGTAGAATAGTCCACTGGTCTGACCATACCCATCGACTAGTTTGAGGGAACTCTAGGATTTGGTTAACCAAATTGATCGGCTAGTTTAACCAAAGTGTCTCGTTTTTGTTTTTTTAACTTGATATGTTTCGAGACTATACATAATGCTATAATATGATTATATAATGATGAGAACACACATTATAGCATGAAGTAACCAACATATTGGATGGATTAAATAGTTCATAATCTATGGTACTCTCACTAAGTGATTTGGAAGGTCTTAATGGAAAATTTAAAGTGAGTATGCTATGGTTTCATAAAGGAAAAAAATGTAATTTAATTTATTAGCCTAATGGATTATCTTGTCAGGATGGTTTACACTTAGTTAAAAATAAATGGAAATGCCACCATATTGTTAGAGGGTAATAATGGTTAAGATGGAATGATTATGTGGGTGTGTTACTTTGACGATACGTAAGCATTATGTGATAACATAACCTTAAAAAATAACACACTAATCACTTAAAGTAAAAGATGATTAAGATGTTCATGGGTTTGAGTTACCCGATCTTCAATTAGTTATAAGGGTTAGTCTGAATTTGAATGTTTATTGGTGCCTTTGGGATTTGCCTTTAGGAGGGATATGTCTTCTAGTTTGGATGGGCTTCTATGGTATATGAGACCATAGAGTAGTAATCATTCCATCCCTTGATAAGGATAAGGATAAGAACAAGGATATAAATCAAGAAAAAGAGAAAAAATTTAAAGGAATAATGGAATGCAAATAGTTAATCTAATGGATCATGTAAACTTGGAAATGGACCTAATAGGATACTCCTATAGGAGGACAGTATAAAATCCTAGTATTGTAATACTTCAAAATTTTACTTAGCCTAATTCCAATCTCAACAATTATTATTGTTAGCCTTAACTAAATTTCTTAATCATGAAAATGTAACCAAAACCTAAACCTTGATTTGGATAAACCATAATTCGTGAACCAAAATAGAAACCCGCTAAAATTTCCACTAATCTAAATTACTTGGTTAATGCGAAATTACCTAATCTAATCCTAATCCCCTAACCCTTCTCTCTTTTCCTTTTCTTTTCTTCCTTTTTCTTTTCTTTTCTTTTTCCTTCTTCTCCTACGCCAATTTTGTGGCGTGAAGGAATTGAGTTCCTCTACACCACCCCATCACTTTTCTCCCACATGAACCATGACACCATCATCCCTACCACCCTTGTCCCTATCTTCTTCTTCTTTTTCTCTTTCCTTGCGCACCACCATCACTTTTCCTGCCACTCTTCTTCTTCCTCCTATTGCTCTATTTCGACCATCAGCCACCATTACCATCACACTCCTTGCTTTTATCTCCTATGCATGTCTTCTTCTTCATCATCACCCCCTCGTCCCTCTGCCTGATCTCCATCCATTTCAACTATCACCATCCCCCCTATCCTTTTTCTTTTCTTCTTCTCGGTAGATCGTCGTCGTCACCCCCTGCCATTTTCTCCTCCAAGGCATGCCATCTTACTAGTATGTATACCCCTCCATCCCTCCATTTTATTTTCATCCCTCACCTCCCCGACCTTCTTCTCTTCTTCATTATCCTTCCTCCTTCTTCTTCACCCCCTTTCTTTGTTTTCAGCATTCACACCACCCAATCCACCACCAAGCACCACCTCGGCCACCACCTACCGCCATTTGGACTGAGGACCGACCACCAAAGTCTCCCCAACCTTCCTCCTCACGTTGCTAGCCATCGCCGCCGATTGCCGCCTCTTTTCCCTTCTTCATCCCCTTATTAGTTGTAGTATTGCAAAGTACACGACTTGTGCACTGCTTGTTGTACGGTTGTACAATGCTCAAATTACTTACTGCATAACCATGTAACTCCGGCACCATCTAGTTGTGTGTATTTTTTTCTCTCAACCCAGTGTGGCACAGCCGTGCAATTTTTGCACCGCCTGGCCATGCATCTTTTCTTCCCTCGACCTGTTGTGCAATGTTGCTGCACAACCATACAACTCTTGCATCACCTGGCTGTGCAACTTTCTTTTTGGCTATGTACCCCTATTTTCACCCCAAATCTTGTCCAAACACCACGAAAATTTAACCATATCTCCATCACACATTCTTCTACACTTCCATATAATTCAAGCTTCCATTTGACTTTGAAAATTTTCATTTTTACCCTTCTCTATCTTAAATTCCATCTTAATTTTTAAACTTTGATCCTAATCGTATTTTATCTTCTTTTCATAGGTGAACTTCTGATGATCTTGGAGGAGGCATAGGATTTATGTGCATAGAGGCCGGTGTCCTTATTGGTAAGGATATATGTCATAGCTAGGGATTTATGTGTTACTTGTATTTTTGTATATACTTTTGTGCTGAGTATGTTAGATTAAATAATTTAATTATTAAAATGCTATGAATGGTATTCTTGAGAGTAATTAAATTATGTAAGTTCGTATTTGTCTATAATGTTGGATACAAGATATCTAGGGGAAACTAAGGATATGTACTTCGAATATTGATTAGAAACGTATATGCTTTAGGTTTATAAGGCTTTGGGAGAATATGATTATCTTGCCTACCCTAAGGGCATTATGGTTATTTGAGGATAATTACGTAGTCGTGCTTATGTGTTTAATTATATGTCTTACATTATATAAGTTCGGTATGATAATATACAATCACCTCTGAATAAGGTGAATCATTTAAAGTGAAAAATCACGTGGGTCAGGGCGAGGTGGTTATGTGGCTCTGCTCTACCAAATAATAATAGTGGATCGGGTGTGTTGTTCCTGAGAGGTGTATCAATCCATTCCACTATATTAAGAATAGTGGGGCCCCATACTCAAGGTGAATGAAAATACAATTAAGAGTAAAAGTATAAATGGAAAGATACTAATCATTTAAAGTGAAAGACTACGTGAGTCAGGACTGAGATGTTGAGTCCATTACACCAAATAATAATAGTGGCTCGGGTGTGTTGTCCCCGAGAGGTTTTTCAGATTGTTCCACCGGTTTAATAATAGTAGTTTAGGAGTATTTTACTCTGAGAGGTGTTGGCTCCATTCCATCACATAATAATAGTGGCTCAAGTGTGTTGTCTCCGAGAGGTGTTTCAGACCATTTCACTTGTTTAAGAATAGTGGGGTCCCTAAACTTAACATAAATAAAAGATTGGAATATGATTATCTAATAAAGGACATGAAATTGGTATTTATTTAGCATTCTTTGATTTGAGCATGTATGATTTTCTTATGATAATTCTTGTAACCCTACTTGACTGTACCATTACCTTACTTAGTACATAGCCTATTGATCATCCGTTTTATGGGTTCTACTCAATCCAATAAGTAGATGACCTAGATGTTTAAGTGTAGGTCGATGAGGACTAGGTTGATGATTTCGCAGCCTTAGATGCGATATATGTGGAGGAGTGATTTATTCGTATCAGGGATAATAGTAGTCATATTATCTAGATGATAGTTTTACCCTAATACCTTTTTAGACTTTTAGTTCCAGGGGATCCCTTTTTGTTATATTTTGATATTGTAATCAGATTTTGTCTCCATATGTTTATTTGATGTTATTAAAAGTTATCACTCCATTTTCCTTATGTGTTTTTTTTTCCACTTTTGTAATGTTTTAAAATGAAAAATTTTCAATAATAAAAAGTGGGATGTTAAACTAAGTAGAAAAATTCTTTTCCAACAAAAAAAAACATGAGTCAATGCAAAAAAAAAACTATATATATATATAAAATCAAACCACATGTCCTCCAAATTACCGCATATATTATCCAAAACAATAACTTGCAAACCACTTTTTTCTTTTTCTTTTTTTTTTGCCTCAAACCATAATAAGTATTTCGGATGATATGATGTTGTTCAAAATCCTCTAATAGAAAAGCATCCCAAGCTGCTTCTCCTTTGTTTCACATCACTTCTCCTTCCATATTTCTCTCTTCTCTCTCTTTCGATTGCACCATCAAGCTTCTTCTCAAACCAACATTAGGTAATAATTCTTTTTTTCATTTTCTTTAGATTAATGTCATTATATCATTTAATTTTTAGTGTATACTAGTATATATGTATAATAGATATTAATGTTATAGGATTAAAATATTATCTCTTATGTATTTGATTAAATATAGATTAAGTATATAAACACAAAGTAGATATTAATAAGATAATACATGCAAAGTAAGTATGATAATGTGATAATAAAAAATATATATAACATTTTATTATAAGATAATATACTAATTACCATATTTAGTATATTAGAGTAAGAATAAGAATAAAAATAGAAGTAGATATATCCCATTGAATAATGTATTATACAATAGTAAGTATAGAAATGAGATAATAAAAATTTAAGTAAAACGGAAAATATTTTGTTTATATATATATAATTTCATGTTGGAGACATTTTTTGTCACAATTAACCACATAGTCATCCCATTACTATTTAAGGATGACTTGTCATCACTAGCATCGTCCACAATATGTCGTAGCTAGAAAATAAAATTGGGAAGAAAAAATAGTTGTTTTCATTTAAACCTTTAGCAATGATAATATTGTCTCCATTAGTCCTTTGGTGGCCATATAAGTTCAAATTTTGGTTGATCTTACATTCATGTACATTTATAAATCTATAAGTTAAAATAGATCCAAACTCGTGGAGGCTAGGATCTGTCATATTATATCTACTCTTCTTATTTTTTTCCCAGGCCTTGCCTACATGTATAAAATGAAGTCAATACATGATTCATAATTTTCAACATTTATGATAACATATTTATATTTTTACCTTTGTCTTATATAAAGTTCATGGAGAAAGAGGATGATAAAATGCTAGGGATTTTCATTTGGAAGAAGTGGTGAGTGCTTTAGTGCCTAATACTTTTCACATACCACCACCCACTAGTAGACTTGAGCACCTAAAATTCAGTGAAAAATTATGTGTTTACAAACTTAATTTTATCAATTCTACACACTTCTTATATGTTTCTTGGTCAATGTTATATGACTTATATTTGTAATTTTTAAGTCACTTCATCATCATCATCTTCTTTTTGTTCTTGTATTAATCCTAGAACAACCTTCTAAGACCAATATAAATTTGATCCCTTATAAGGCTATGACTCTAATAATCAAGATCAAAATATTGCTAACAAAATTAATTTATATCATATAAGTAATTTTTAAAATGATAATGTATAAATACTATAGGCCGTAAAAGAATCTTAGAACATAAAGTTTTGAGAATATGAGCCTATGATTTATACAAAGATGGAATGAACTCTCTAATTGAATTTCCGCCACAATGAGAAAATTTTGAGCCATAGTCTTCCATAGGATTATTTGTTTCATCTTTGTTAGCAAAATTTATTTGCAATGCTTTTTCCCTATTCGTCAACCACAGACAATCAAGTTCATTCTCTTTACCTCTGTGTTTCCTTTTTCGCATTGGTGATGCTACAAGAATAAATTTTAAAGTCAATGTTAGAATTGTTAAATATTTATTTGTATATTTAAATGGTCAACAAGTTTTTTGTATATATTTTCTCATCATACTCGATCCGAAAAGTAATTTATGAGATCCAGTAAGAGGATCACCTACTCCATCTCTAGTTCTCCACCATGATATGTAACCTCAATGTCAGCACAAATTTATACAATGCAACATGTTGCATGGTCTAGAACCATTCAACCTATCGATATAGTACCTTTTTTATATAATTTTATTTTTATTTATTTTTTTTTAACGTTAGTTTATAAAAAAAAGTATATCATAATATTTTCTAAATTTTTTCTTTATAAATAGATATCCATATTAATATATTTTTGATAAAAAAAAAGGTAAAAAAATTAGTACACTTGGGGTGAAATATTAGTTTTAAGTAGAATAATGGTGAAAAATCATCTCTATTATGAAAGACTAATACATTAGTTGTGAAAATTTAGTTTTATGTGGAAAAAGAAAAGGAAAATATCAACTCGTTGGTGAAAAATCAGCACATGATTGGTGAAAGATTAGTATATTAGTGGTTAAAAAATTGGTATATAAGTGATAAAAGATTAATTTTAAGTAGAAAAAATAGGAAAATATCAACTCATCGGTGAAAAATCATCACATTAGTAATGAAAAATCAATATATTAGTAGTGAAAGATCAAATTGTTGTTAAAAAATCATGTTAGTAATGATGAAAGATTAGCTTAATAGTGATGAAATATTCTTAAATATATGAGGAAATATGTGTGCACACCCCCCCCATACACACACATGTAGTTGTGGTGAAATTTTAGTAAATTAGTGGTGAAAAATCAATACATTAATGATAAAAGATCAATTCGTTAGTAAAAAATTAGTATATTAGTGGTGAAAGATAATTTTTAAGTTGAATAATGTGACAAATAAACTCACTGGTGAAAAGTTAGTCTAGTGATAGTGAAAGATTAACTTAATAGTGACGAGATACTTATATGTATGATGAAATATATATCGATATGTAGTTAGTGAAAAATGAGTACATTAGTGGTATAAAATCATTACATCAATGATGAAAAATAAGTATATTAGTGGTGAAAGATCATTTTTAAGTAGAATATTAACAAAATATCAACTTGCTAGTAAAAAATAAGTTTAGTAGTGATGAAAGATTAATATATTCTTGGAGAATATCAATATATTAGTTGTGAAAGATCAATTTGCAGTTGGAAAGCTCGTACATTAATGTTAAAAAATTAGCACATTGGTGGAGAAATAATAGTATATAAGTGGTAAAAATTTATTTTTAAGTAGGATAGTGGTAAAAGATGAACTAAATAGTTAAAAATCAATTCAACGATGGTAAAATATTATTTTAATAGTAGTAAAATATATTTAAATATATGATAAAATTTTATTTTTAAATTAGAAGTATATCAATATGGGTGTTAATTTTATAGAAAAAAAATTGAAACGTTATGGTATAATTTTTTTATTTTTTTATTAATTCTAGTGAGAGATATTTTAATTTTTTATGATGCTTGCAGGCTGCACCTATCTTCTATATGCAACCGGACATATGGTATAGATATTGGACGTTATCCATAACTACATCTTGTAGGAAAAGAAGTTAAACTAGAAATACAAAAGGTCAATGATATCAAATTAGTATATGACAATATAGTAAACCATTATTGGTGTTAAATTATGTTACATATGTCTAGTTTAATGATAATAATCAATACAAAAATTACACCAAAAAATAGTATATCATCAAAGTATTCCATATATTTACTAATAAACTATTTAAGGATATTAATATTTTATTATTTAAATATATTATTATATTATTATTATATTTATATAATAATATTTTATCTAAGGTTATGAGTAAATTCTTGGCTAAAAGTATTGTTATGTTATTATTCTACATATTGATTAATAATATTTTATCCAAGGCTAACAATACTTTATTATCTAATAATTTTATATTTTAATTAATATACTATTTTAATAATTAATTAGTTAATCACAACATATGCATTTAATCATAATTACTAATATGCATATACATTTATTACCACAATTGTTAAACCTTTTTATTAATAAATTATTTAATCATAAAACACAAATTAACATGCAATTATTTCCACTTACATTTATATAATACTTAATAATATCATATATATATATATATATATATATATATATATATATATATATATAAGCGGTGGAAAATGCAACAAGAGTCGGGGGCAATGTAATACAAAATTACCAAAAATTAATCAAAGAAAATTATTAAAATAATAATTAAAAGAAAGTAAACTAAAATATATAGTAATAATTACTAAGCTAAGGTAAGAAGGAGGGGTGGTGTGAGACAATACACAGTAGAGGTGGAGATATAAGGTGGGAGATGTGGTGGTTATGGAAGAAAAATACGATAAATAAATAAAAAAACACAAATATTTCCCTTAGATTGAAATCAACAATGCTAGAAACTGAAAGGAGAATAAAAGTGAAAAAGATTGTCTAAAGAAATGATGGGTGACCTAGGAATTTACAAGAACATTAGCCACAATATTTGCAGTTGTTAATACTCAGAATGTCATCGCTAATACTAGGGAGATTTTTATTGCAAGTCATGTAATATATTATTGATGACATGTTGTTGCTAATAATGCAGTATTGACTAAGAAAAAAAATGCTTCAAAGTTCTCACTAAAAATTTTATAAAAATATTCTTCACGATAACCATTATTAACAATGACATTTTGTTATTGCTAATTTTATCTTCTATAAAATGTAGTAGTTTGGGAAAAATTTGGGAGGAAAATTTTCCATAAATGAATTAATGAAGTTTTTTCCCTATCATTTTTCTGTCTTCAAAATTTCTGTCAACAACAATAAAGTGTCATCTCTAATATTTTCGTCACAAATTTACCTTTTCTTATAGTAAAATAAGATAGTAAAACTTTAAGTAAAGAAAAATGGATATATAGAATAATAGGTTCAAGCAAATATACAACTAAAGGTATAAGAGGTGGGTGACGGTAAGGGTTCCATAGGTCCACAAACAATTTATGAGGATATCTTAGGTCATCATCCAGTTCACAGGAGGGACATCGGATGCAAATTGTGGGGTTCTTCTTCTTCTTCTTCAATTAACAGTTGCAATCCACTATCACATGCAATTGGTACATCATCATCGTGTATAGTTATTTTTGTCTATTTTGATGGCTTGGATGTCTAAATATTTTTTACATCATCCTTCTTTTTCTTGTGACTACTTTTTGCTAAAAAAAATGTGACAATTATTGTTTAATTTCCTTGTTTCAATATCATTATAGTTTTCAATAATTGTATTAGTGGAAAAATAGGTGTTATTGAATTTTAAATATCATGTCACCAAATTATATATGTATGTATGTATGTATTTTATAAAATACCATCACAAATAATTTAAATTTGAAAAAAAAAATAAGAAAATTAATTTTAAAAAGCCACTCAATTTTTTTAAATATGTAGTCCAAAATAACTATAATTTCTAACAACATTTCATTGCAAACATATTTAAATTTTTTAAAAATTAAATATTTAACTAATTGATGTTTTAAATTATGGTATTTCAAACAACTTTATAGTCACACATATATTTATTTTAGAAAACCTTTTTTTTTGCAATGACTTCCCTTTTCTTGCAATGTAGCTTTTATGATGCCTATTTTGCTATGTCATATCATCAAAAAAAATTATTGACAATGATATTTTTTCTTATCAAGCTGGCAAATGTCGTCACAAAAGATAGTTTTCCTTGTAGTGAATACTTAAATTACCTTAAAACTATATCCTTCCCAAATTTAAATCTTTCTTCTATTTATTTGAATATGAAATATCTAAAATACCCCCAACTAAAAAAAATCCAAATACATACCTCTTCTAAAAGAACGTCGCTCCACATTCAACACTCTCTTGCTTGACATTGTTTCTCCTACCTCCCCTTTCACAACACTATGCACTCCCCCTCAGTCTTTCCATATACTCTTTTTAACACCTTAGCTGTAACACCCTCAAATTTTAAAATTTTCTACTGAAAAATTTTATTTTATAGTGAAAGTAATATTAAAATCATCGTATGTTACCACCATAATTGATGTGAGTTTGGTTTATCGTACCATCCTCGTATCAATCACAATGCTAAAAACTCATTAAGAGTATAACAAAGTAAATAGAAATAAGAGAAGGTTTATAAATATAAATGTGAGTTTGGAGGCTTAATCCGACGTATAATAATAAAATACAATAAAAGAAACACCATAGATCCAAGAGTCCTAAAGGTATCCGCGTAAAACTAGCATCCGGATAACATGACTCTACACCTAATTTTCTAATACACAAAGTCACTCTACCCCATACAAAGTGTTAAAAGCTGCAAATTCATCAACTGGGTCCTCATTGACGTGCACATAAACATCTAGGTTATCTGCTCATGGAAATAAGCATCACCCATAAGAAGGATAATCAACACGCTGTATGTTGAGTAAGGTAATAATACAGTTGAAATAAGGAAAACAAAGAATTACATACATTAGAGCAGAAAGTAACATAAATGTAACATATAATAATAAATACAAGGTAATTACTAATTTCGGATTCGTACCATTAGAATATAATATGATCCATTATTTTATTTACATTGAGTTCAGGGACCCTCACTATTCTCTACCAGTGGAACGGTTATCAATATACAACCCTGAAGCAAAACCCTCTTGGCTACGATTCTCGTCTGGTGGAACAGACAGATACAATCGGTCCTAACTCATGTAGTCTTTCACTATAATTGTTTAGTATCTTATCAATAATTATGGTCATTGCCAGAATTTATTTTAGATTGAGTTATGGACCCCACTATTCTCAACCAATGAAACGATTAATCTACCCCAAGGAAAAATACTCCTGGCCACTATTCTTACCGGGGGAACGGTGCTAATATACAACCCCAAGAAAAATTCTCCATATTCTATTCTCAACCAGTAGAATGGTCATCAATATACAACTCCCGAGTAGAACACGCCCGACAAATATTCTCATCCGGTTGAACGAACATATACAACTGGTCTTAACTTATAGGATCTTTCACTTTAAATGATTAATATCATATTCATAATTTCTCAGACAACCGCCTTTGGCCTCATTTTCCCCTTTCTCCTGCGCGTCCCAGGCCCGCTTCTACCTTCTTCTTTTTTCCCGGCTAGTCCGGATTCTTTTTCCTTTCTTTCTTCTTTTCTCCTGGACCGTCGGTCCAGCCCCTTATTATTATTATTATTATTATTATTATTATTATTATTATTATTATTATTATTATTATTATTATTCTTCTTCTTCTTCTTCTTCTTCTTCTTCTTCTTCTTCTTCTTCTTCTTCTTCTTCTTCTTCTTCTTCTTCTTCTTCTGCCTCGCACTGACGATAACTTCCCCGATCGGTGCCGAAATTTCCGCCGCCGACCACGTCGGTTGACCAGCCATTCTTCCCCTCTTTTCCTTTCCGTCTTCCCTATCGTTTCAACCTAGCCATCCATTCCCTCTCCTACGTATACCATCCCCTCATCCCCGTCGAAAATGGCCTACGAAGGTAGACTTGCACTAACCTACCCTCGCCGGTCGGTGCACCCATGCTCTTTGCCCCCTGTTTTTCCGCTCCCCTCTATCGTTTTCCCTTCAAATCTACCTATATATACCCCTGAAGGCAACCATAATTAGGTTTCGATTTTGCAGCCTAGAAAACCCAACCTCTCACCACCGCCCAAATAAATCGTCGTTTGTCCACCGTCGTCCATCACCACTGCCCACACAGGCCACCAAAACCTTCCCTACACCACCCTCTACAAAATTGAGCCTCCCTACTCCCTTTCCTTGCCCTGCACGAGCCACCCTGGCCATACAAAGTCACCTTCCCAAACAACCACTTCGACCTTCCGCCGCCCTTCGCGCTGCCGTCCGCCACCTGTTCCACCTCAACCAACACCTCCTCCACCCCCTAAAACAACCAGAGAACCTTACTCTACCTCCCTATACCTCCATCTTTCCCTGCCTCCCTCTCCTTCTCCCTCCTCCACCTTCCACCACCTTAGGCCACCGCCTCGGCCGCCATGCACCGCCACTTCCGGCTGCACCCCTATCCACTTGAGACACATTCCACCATCTCAACACCCCCTCATTCCCTCTTCTCTAGCCTATACCCCCATCTCTCCGCCTCTCTTCCTCTTCTACAGCCACCGGCGGCTTCGCCCCCAAGCCTAGGTGGTATTCTAATTTTCCCAACCCTAAGTGTTAATAATTTTTAGTATTACTCTTATTATTATTATTATTATTATTATTATTATTATTATTATTATTATTATTATTATTATTATTATTATGTTATCACTCTTATTTCAGAAATATTTCTAACTAATGGTATTATTATTTAAAAGGTTACAACTTTATTATTATTATTATGTTATCACTCTTATTTCAGAAATATTTCTAACTAATGGTATTATTATTTAAAAGGTTACAAATTTATTATTATTATTATTATTATTATTATTATTATATTACACTTAACCATATTATCACCAAGGCTACTACTATTATAATTTCTAGAACCTTATTATCATTATTCTCAAGATTGAAACTATTATTACTATTTTTACTATTATTATTCTTATTATTAGTATCATTATTATTATTACTACTACTAGCATTATTAATATAAGTATCATTATGGTCATTACTTTTATATTGTTTACATTTCTATTATTATTATTACTCGAGTTTGGGCCGATATTAGTATTATTACTAAAACTAACAATAATATTATTATTAGTAATATTGAAACTATTACTTTTAATACTATGAATATCACTAAGACTTATTTTGGTTAGTAGTGGCATGATTAATTATTTTGAGAATAATAACCCTACTTTTAATTATAAAGCTACTATTATCATTATTAGCCCTAATAGTAGGCCATAATAGGCGTAAGATTTTGGTAAGAGGGAGATTAACCTATAGTATTTCCCTCTTATAGGTGAATCAATTCAAAACCCTAAGGAGGCGTAAGAGCGTGCTCCAAGCCCGGCGACATTTTAGGTAAGGGTGTAGCTAAGGCCTCATGTGTGCTATGTGTCTTACATGCTTTGGATGTCCCATATAATTATATATTGTGTACCTTGTGCTATTATCTTAACTATTTTATGTGTAGCGCAGCTTGGAATGGAGGTATGTTTATGTGCTTTCTTCTGGTATGTGCTAATATAGATATGCTGCAAGTTGTGACGTGATGTGATGTGGCCCTTTAGGACACACAAACTAGGATATTTAATGTGGTGATATGGCATAGGGGCATGAAAAAGAAAAATAGGAAAGAAAGATAACCAAGGGGAAGTAAGTTGGCTAACGTAGGTAAGAATGACCTAAATAATCCATGATCCATGAGTGGTGAATAAAGGGGGGGGACTTAAATGAAATGAAAGAGTGGGAGAATCTAGGGGTTGCATCTTGCATGGGAGGAACTAGGGTCTGCATGGGAGTTTTAGGGTTTTGCATGAAAAGTATCGAGGGTTTTGTATGGGATGGTTAGAGTTCACATAGGGGCAAACTTTACATATGGAAAGTTGCCTTAGGGCATGAGGGAGGTAATAGAAGTGCTGTTTGGGTGACTGGAGGCTTCAGGTGAAAAATAGTACGTGGGATAGTATAAGGGTGCATAGGAGACGGAGCTAGGGTTTGGGAGGAAACCCTAATTTGAGAAGGTGGAAAAAGAAAAAGAAAATAATAAAAATAAATGAGGATGAGTGAGGTATAAAGGGAGAGTTGAATCTAAGGGTCGTGACGTGTGGGGTATTAAAATAGTTTGGATTGTGTGAGGAAGAGAGGATGGGCCACACAGGCCTAAATTAGGGTTTCTAGAGAAAACCCTAGGGTAAGGCGGTGAGTTGACTTTGGGGTATAAAGTGTGGGCCTCGACCTACATACTTAGGAGTTGGGCTCCTGGTGTGAGTAAGTGGATTACGGGAAGGATGTCAGGGCGAGTTAGGAGGTGCAGAAGTCTCAAGATATGGGACGGGCCCTCTTAGGAGGATAAGTGTAGCTGGAGTTAGCCATGCATGTCTAGGGTGAAATTTGTCGAATAAGATACGGTAAAACACTAATCATGTAAAGTGGAAGATTATTTAGCTTGGCCCAGACTAATCCACCTACATAATAGTGGTCAGGTGCCGGGGTACCCTGAAGACCGATCCACCAACATATAATAGTGGTTAAGTGTGTTGTGCCCTATAAGTGACCGATCTACCGGATATAATAGTGGGGGATCCCGATCTTAATAAACCAAACCTTAAATTTGATAATACACATAAAAGATATTGAGTAATTACAGTGGAACACTATGAGAGTTGGGGCCAGACCAATCCACTAGCATAATAGTGGCCAGGAGCGTTTGCCCCGGAGACCAATCCACCGGCATATAATAGTGGTCAAGTGCGTTTTGCCCTGTAAGTGACCGATCCATCGGCTATAATAGTAGGGTTCCCGTACTCGCATGGAGAGATAAAAAAGTATGGTGTGAAATGAGTACTATTCAGATATTAAATAATCAATTTATCCGGACCGTTGTTGGCCTTTATTTACCTGAGATATTGTATGCTATCATATTGTTGTGATTGTATTATGTGCTCTTATGTGTTGGCCTTAATGCACGGTTACCTTACTCAGTACATAGCATACTGATCACCAGTTTCATGGGTGATGCTTATTTCTACAAGTAGAAGGCTCTTCTGACTTGTTGCAGATCGGTGATTCTATTTTCAATGCCTATGACACATACGAGGCATTGGGCGGGACTGAGAGTTAAGACTGAATATAGCCTGGGGGTTGAGAGTGGCATAGCCAGAGTCTATCTCCTGTTTTATCTTTCCTGTATTGTTATATTTAGTTTTATTCTATTGTATGATATTTTTTGTCATTTGGAACTTTAAAACCTTACTTTTGGGTTGTACCTCTTTTGGTTACCACACTCTGATTTTCTATATGGTTAACAGTTTATTTCTTTTATGAATGCTCATTTTAATTATCGACTAGTGTTTGATGTCAATCCCTTGCAGCCTTAACACTTGGTACTGGAACAGTAGAAGTGAACTAGTCTGGTACTAAGTGTGATGGTAATATCCCCATAATTTATATTTTGTTATTTCGCTTTTGCTAAACCTTTTCATTAAATAAATTTTTTTAGTAGTAAATTTTAGGGGTATTACACTTATAGTAAAGGGGTCTAGTGACAAAAAGAAATCCTAATCGAGGAAGGAAAGGTTCAAGACTGTGGTCTACCATAGTTGTTGCATGAAAGGCCATATTATAAAAAATTTCCTAATAGGAAACCTATAGATAATGCTAATGGCGTATCTACCACAAATGGATAGGTCAAATTGGCTAATAGGTGGATTATGGATTCTAGGTGTTCATGCCATATTTATCCCAATAAAATCTTGTTCTAAACTTACGATATTGTTCGAGATGAAGTTGTTATCATGGGAAATGGTGTTCTATGCAGATTTGTTATAATTAGGATTGTGAGGGTGAGGATGCATTATTGTGTAGTCAGACACTATCTAGTGTTTGACATGTTTTGACATGAGCAAGAGCTTGATTTTGTTGTGTTCCTTGGATAGAAAATGTTATAGGGCTGTCATTGAGAATGGCATGTTGAAGGTTGCTAAAGAATTTATGGTGATAATTGTTGGCCAGGTGAGTGGAGCACTTTATGAACTTATTGGCATGATTATTAAGGATGAAGTTGGGGGAAACATTGATAGTTCTTTGCACATAATCTGAGTTCCTTCTTGACAAGAAGGTGGAGCAGGGGATCCTACTAGTTGCTTCAGATGAGGTGGAGATTGTATTGGCCTTGATGTTATAAATTCTTCGAGTGGGGAGGAATTTCGGTAGTAGGTGGAGTAAGTGGGCATTTCTTTAGGTGGAGCTAGTTATACATTGTATACTATAGGTAGTAGTGTTGGTATGTTGGAGCCAGTGTCAAACTCAAAGGTTATTTTAGGTGCTAATTCTACCTTGTGGTATTTTCCTATTGTTAAAGAGGAGATGTGGTCTCTTTGGTGGATTTAGACATTGGTATGTGATGCTTCACTAATTAATCTTCTGTTGTATTTTTATGTTATGCTTATTGCAGCAAAAAACAAGTTTGAAGAGAAAAATATGAATACTTTAGATGTGCCCAAATCCAAAGTAATTGTGGTGGCTTGCTTAGTCATTAGTTCATACTCTTTAGCTGTGAGATGCTTAATGTAAGATGTGATTAGTACCAACCTTTATATTACTCATGTTGTGAGCATATGTGTGGTGAGTCACTTGAAGATACCTTGGTTAGGTATGGTGCGGATTCTAAGGTACTTGGTTTGTATAGTATTAGTTTGTATGGAGTATGTATTGTTAACTATTTTTTTTACATGTTACTTTGATCTTAGTTGTGGTCCTAATGCTTAAAAGGTACATTAGTGTTTGACCTTATAAGCTCTAAGGTTATATGGTTGGCTATGATTGGAGATGATAATGCTATTTGGCTTGGAGTGTTAGCTTGTGAGGCTGGAATAATACAAACATTTGCTTCTAATATTAATATAGTATATTTGATAACAGAAATATTTCTTGTTCATGTTCATTTTCCATGAGGGGTTCTTTGGACCCTAAGGTTTATAATGATATTTTGTGATCATGTTGCTTGTTGTTACAAATACTATGTGAAGGTAGACATTGTGAGAACATGACTTGTATTTGTGTGTGTAGAATATCATGGATTGATGCATACATGTGTTTAGAGAAGTTTGGAGCCAAAAGGAGATCAAGGGAGAAAATATGAGGGGCTCGTGTTTGTGAACACGACCCGTATTTTCTTGGTATAATTGATCATGTATTATTTTGGTAAATGTCGAGAGTTCTGAAAAAAAAAACATAGGCCCCCATATTTATGAACACGGACCATGTTTTTTCCCTGTTATCTACTGGTCACTTATATTAGTTACGTACTTTTATAAATAGATATATAGGAAACCCTAGTGGTATGTTGTGAAACCTGTCTAAACACTCTCCTCTTTTATTCTCTTGTGCTTTAAGAGATTTGTAGAGTGAGTGAAATTATGAGGATTGTTTGATTCTCCTTATAATCACTAGTGTTGTATGCAATAAATATTATCATTATTTCCCCAATTATGATTGTTTTCTAATTATTTTCTCAATTAAATCTTGGAATTTTTAGATCACTTGTTAGATCAGGTCTTGGGCATTCACGTTTGGTGAATGTTTTCCCTACAGAGGATATTTTGGTCATTTTTAACATAATACGTTTGACATGAATAATTGGACATAAGATAGCCTTATACTATTATTGATAGGTTGACCTTAGTGATGACTTTGACTTGGACTTAGACCATTTACCTTAGGGATGACTTGGATCATTGAACATAAAGGAAAAATAGTTAAGTATGGAAATGAAAATTATTGTGCAATATGTGATATATGTGATCACCTCATAAAATATGAATATTTAAAGTGGAATACCATCAATTTGGGAATGGTTTCTCTCTAGTATTAGTTATCGTCGGTTTGTCGTTGTGCCCCAACAAGGCCTTGGTATATTCTATAGGTGACCTATAAGTCTTATAGAGGATATCGATACTTAAGGATTAGGTATCCATGGTGTAGAAGGTATTGCGTCACCTTTTGCACCAGTATAACCAAGAGTGTTGTTATACCTTTAGGTTGGATGGTTATGAAGATACCATGATGCCTTATGCGCTAGTATGACTGGTGTGGTTTTATGTCTCCAAGTTATTATTATATTCTCCCTCGAGTAATTAAAAATGGAAGTAACAATTGTGTAAGAGTTTAAATAGGATTGTTATGGTTGTGGTTTGGTAGTTTCGTTTGTGTGTTACTTAGTTTGATGGGTTGATTTGAAAGATGCCTTAATGCTCTGCCTTGGTATTGGAATTGATTTGATTAGTCAGTTATGGTCATGGATTTTGATATAACTATTGTGTATTTTGATATTATGTGAATTATTTAAGTATGGTTGGTGGCTTAGCATGAGACTTTGATGTTGTACTTAATTACCCATTATTATTAGATATTGTTATGGGATGTGATTTATTCTTTGAGCATGTTTTTGGATTTTAATGTGATTATGTGCAATGTGAGCATTATCATTTGAGAAGTATTGTAGTTTTCTAAGTATATAGAAGTCGTACTCATCCAACATATACAAATGGCTATACAAAGGGCATGTAGTGGTTCAAGACGCATAATAGTACCAAAGATAAGTGGAACTTTTGGAAAGATGTCTTATTCTTGGAATGGGCTTATAGGTAGAAGAGTTAGAAAAAACCGATATTGTACCTTTAGGTGCTAGTTTTCAGTTGTAATCATTTTATTTTTATTTTTAGACTCTTATGTCTCTTGTTGTGTTTTGATTTTCATTGTTGTACAGAGACTATTTATCCTTAACTTTTGCTTATGTTATTATCTCTTATTTCTGTTGATTTATTTTAAATATGACTTATTTTAAGAAAGATGAGGGAAATGGACTTACGTTAAGTCCGACAATAACACCCATTATTTTTATAATTAACTGTTTTGAAAAATGAAATTTTTAAGTAGTAATATGGGGGTGTTATAAATTAACTCTTTCACCTTCATGGCTTCTAATTTTTCATCAATATCCTTCCAATCTTTGCCTTTCTCTGCCAAAACCTCATCCATTTGCCTTGCTGCTCCAAAAAAATTGGAAGCCTTAGACTTTGTCTCTAAACTCATCTATAGTTACCCATTATTATTACCACTTGCAAAATTATTATTTTTATTATCATCCCTATCACTAATGGCAACTACAGTTCTAAACTACAATTGAGCATAGGCCTTTAGTTCCCAACACCAGCAACAACATCCATCTTCATCCAATTCTCTAAAACCACAACACTAGTTTCAAGTGCTAAATCATAACATCCTCTTCTTTCTCTTTCAAATCCATTTCCATTGCACTCAAATCTTTGGGTATTAAAGATGTTTGCTCATCTCCCCTCCTTTTTATTAACCCAATTATCTAAATAATCATGCCCTTTGCCACTATCAAAATCCCTTGGTCGTAAAAATAAGCATATCTAAAGAAAATAACATCCAAAAAATTCAAATTTTAAAAACAAGAAAGCTAAAGTTGTGACGATAACTTGGATTAATGTAGTGGTGTGAAAGGATGATTGGTCATTAGACCTCAATCTACCATTGTGATGTTGCGTTCATCACTATTATGCTGCAATTGGTATTTTTGATGATTGTTTTCCTTCACATTATTGCTCGGAAAGCTCACCAAAATGGAATAAAACATGAAGTAAGAGAAGGTGGTTAGTAGTGATTGGTGGGGTTCATAACTCTGAGGAAATTAAGAATAAATGAAGATCTTGTTAATTGTTTTTCTAGGACATTTTTTAATGTTTTTTTTATCATAAGAAGAATAATCATATTGTGTGGTGGGGAGGAGAGAAAATATTGAGAGATAAGGGATGGTCTTTTTAAAAAATTAGGCTTATAATAAGTATATTAGTTTAGATAAGGAGAGAAAAAATGGAGGAAATGATGCTCATTAAATATAATGGTAAAATCATCATTTTATAAGTAGAAATTTTAATTATGACAATTTGATACAAATTTATGGAAGGATTATTTGATACATAACTCTTAAGCTTAAAATTATCTCGTGGCTTTTCACAAACCTAGACTTATATCATATATTTCATCTAAACTCAAGATTATATCATACATATATTTATTAATATTCATAAATAATAAGTAATAGTAATTAATAATGAATAAGTAGTAGTAATTATTATTATTATAATTAATCATTGTTATTAATAATCAATATTCATAATTTATAATGATTAATAAGTAACATTAACAATTGAAAATTATTAATTATTAGTAATCAATCTTAATAATTATTAAATTTTATTGTTAATTAATATGAGATTGTGTATGCTTTTAACTAAACGACCTCTAATTATCATTTGTAAATTGTGAAATACTTCTCTGTTGATGTATTTGATTATAGCATTATATATTCCATAAGACTACAATCTTCATTCATACATTTAGCATTATATATTCCATAAGACTACAATCTTAATTCATACATTTCTTTTTATTTTGTCACCCTACTAATTTCTCATAATTAGTGACAATTTTGGTTATATTTATTTATCGTTTACCCCCAATTCCTAATTTTACATAAATTGACGTTTTCAAGTTTTCTTCTGTCCCTGTTTTCGTATCCCCATTACCATGCAATAGTGCTTGGCACAAGAAGAATATACCACTTGTTATAAGAGCACCTGCAGCGGGGACCTTCCAAACTCAAATTTGAGGTCCCGAAGTTTAAGTGTCCCGTTGGAAAAAAAAAGTCTGACGCAAATTTTGGGTTGCCTCAAAATTTTGAGGCTTTCCGATATCAGATGATAACAATAAGTTTTGTAAAAAAAAGTAATGGGATAGCGTGCATAACAGGTCCTAATATATTAATGTCGGGCGACGGTGAGTCACGCGGTCGTCTGACGCGCGCCCGTGTGATTCACGCGCCAATTATAAGTTGTTGGTATTACTATTTATGTACCAACATAACTTATTTTTTATACTTTTTAGTACATTTTTAACCTAAATATTACCATCATAACAAAAAAATTTAATATATTAAAAAATTATGACCGTTAATAATAACAGTAAAAAAATTTTTTTATCTATAAATACATTATTTTTGCCCATATTTTCATATCATCTATTATATCTCTCTTTCTCATATTCATTTCTCTACATAATTAATCTTATTCATTTCTCTAGTTATTAATATTTTATAAATTTTGCTTGTCATATTTCTTTTGTTAATTATTAATTTTTCATCTTCTAGCTATTTTTTTAATTTCTCTAGTTATATTTTTGTTATTAATTTCTCTACTTATATTTAATTTATTCATTTATCTTTAATATTTCTGAAGTTATATTTATTTGGTTAATTTTTCTAGTTATATTGATTGTATTAATTTAAGTACGTATATTTATTTTATTAGTTTCTCTATTTACTTTTATTCTAATAATTTCTATATTT
Source organism: Tamarix chinensis (assembly GCA_030549775.1). Lineage (NCBI taxonomy): Eukaryota > Viridiplantae > Streptophyta > Magnoliopsida > Caryophyllales > Tamaricaceae > Tamarix > Tamarix chinensis. The sequence goes on from CM060182.1 coordinate 69,245,405, forward strand.
ATATATTTTTTATTAATTTCTTACGTTATATTTATTTTATTAATTTATCCACTTATATTTAATTTTTAAAAATGGATCCTACTAGATTTAATTTTTTAAATCTTTTGGATAATCTAAATGATTCAAACTCAAAAGAACTTCCAAACCAAAATATCCAAAATTCACAAGATTATCCGATTATAAATTCCTCAAATGTCCAAAATTTGCAATATCCACGAAATTTAAAATTTCCAAGTATGCAATATTATCAAAATGATGCCAATTTTCAATTATTTCAACCTCCAAACACCACTATTCCATTTGATTGTAATTTTCCATATATTCAAAATTCTCCACAACACGATTTCAATTCTCCGTTAGCCACATCTCTTGATGAATCTGAATTTCTAGAGTTTTCCACGCAAAATCAGTTCAAAAAAGAGACATAGGTTGAATCTCCCAATGAGTTTGCAAGTCGAGCATACAGGAAACAGACGGATAAAGAAGAAGAAAGTTTATTCAATGGATGGACACATTTTAGTGAGGATTCGGTTTAAGGGAACGGGAAAAAATGTAAGGATTTTTGGAAAAAAATTCCGGCATACTTTGAAGAATATCGTGGCGGAGGACCACATAGAACTTTAAGGACGGTAATGAATCGATTTTCTAACATTAATAAAAATGTTAATCGATTTATTGTTTGTTATAGTTATATTTGTCGACGTAATCAAAGTGGTGTTAGTGAAATAGATATAATTAGAGATGCGCACAAAGAATATAGAATGAGGTACAATAGCCCGTTTAGTGGTGAACATGTATGAAAACTTGTAAAAAACCATCCAAAATGGATGGTAATGAATGAGGGTACAATTGGGCAAGCTTCTACATCAAAGCGTACAAAGGTTTCAACTTCAGGTGCATACAATGATTCATCTACCCCCGATACTTCAGAGATGGAATTTCCGTTGGAGAGACCTATGGGGAAAAAAGAAGCAAAGCGGAAAGCAAGGGGAAAGGCAAAAGAAAGACGAAGGATCAAATATCGACGGGTTGCTGGAAATTACTAGAAAACGGAATGCGATATTAGAAAAAATGGCAGAAGATAGGCAGATTTATAAGGCTAAATGAAGGCAATTAAAGGAAAAAGAGTTCGATATGGTTATAATTTGTCGTGACACATCAAATATGAATGAGAAAGAAAAAGCAGATCATCAGATCTTGTATGATGCAGCAATGAGAAGAATGATGAAGAATCCTTAACTCTACTACTTTCATGTAATATTTTCGTACCTTATGTTTTTGTACTTCTATTGTAATATTTTAATATATTGTAATATTTATCCTTATATATATATATTGAATAGCAGTACCTTATATATATCTTAAATGATAACGAAGAAATGATGACAATTAAGAAAATTCGAACACATTACATTTTTGTAAAAAATGATGACAATAAATAAAATTACAATAATACCTAAACGAAATCCTCACGTAGAGATTTTCTTCAATTCCTTCACTTCTTGTTTGAGTTTTAATATATCGTCCTTCAAACCGTCAATCAATTGTAAGATATCTTTGCTAACATTGAGTAAGTTGGGCTGAACCATGTGGTTTAGAGGCGATATTCGAGGTGTCAGCGGAGCCCATATAAAATAATTACACGTCCAACACTTATAGTATAAACAACTAAGGTTACTTTCACTACGCAAAACTCTTAGCTTAGCAACTCCATCGAAACAATGACAAGGCACGAATTGTTGCATATTAGACAAAATGACATTTGAAGAAACTGAAGATGAAGACATTGATCAATTTTTTGTTTCATACAAATTAATTGTGAATGAATGAATATGTTGAAGTTCTAAATTTATAAGGAAAAAATTATCGTTGCGATAATGTACCATTGGATTCCCTAATTGTTGCATATCAGTCACTGTAACTTTACATCATTGTATTGTCACCTCACCGTACCACCGAAGCCTATATGACAATGTACCATTGGATTCCCTTAAAGTCATATCAGTCACTATATTTTTATGTCATTGTATTGTCACCTCACCGTACCACCGAAGCCCATGTGATAATATACCGTTTGATTCCCTTATAGTCATAGTAGTCACTATATTTTTACGTCATTGTATTGTCACCTCATCGTACCACCGAATCCCATGTGATAATGTACCGTTTGATTCCCTTATAGTCATATCAATCACTATATTTTTACGTCATTGTATTGTCACCTCATCGTACCACCGAAACCCATGTGATAATGTATCATTTGATTCTCTTACATATATCTATAAATATAGAGCTCTCTTATATATACATTCACAACTTACCTCTTTCCCACCTCCTTCAAATAAAATTCCAACAATGTCATCTGATACATCTTCTAATGACTCTAACAGTTTTGATAATATATTACTTGCTGAGGCAATGGATACAACTATCGAAGATGCTATTGTTGAAATTGAGAGGCTCAACCGAAATAGAAGAAAACAACGAGTCTACATTGATCGAGATCGTGAAGAAGGCCATCAAAGATTATATAATGATTATTTCTCCGCCAATTCAACATACAACTCAATTCAGTTTCATCGTAGATTTAAACTGAGAATATCCTTATTTCTTAAGGTTGTCGAAGTTGTTACTAATTATTGTCCATATTTTCAAATGATGCCTGATGCAATTGGTAAAAATGGACTTTCTCCATTACAAAAATGTACTGCAGCAATACGAATGTTAGCATACGGAATGCCAGCCGATTGCGTAGACGAATATGTGTGCATTGGAGAATCAACAACTCTTGAATGCCTAAGGTATTTTGTTCGGGTTGTGAATGAATTATTTACTTCCCAATATTTAAGAAGACCTAATGCTGAGGATGTTCAACGCTTACTTGAAATGGGTAAAAGATGTGGCTTTCCAGATATGATGGGAAGTATTGATTGCATGCAATGGGAGTGGAAAAATTGTTCTGTTGCATGGAAAGGTCAGTTTTGTAGCGGTGACCATGGCGTCCCAATAATCATGCTAGAAGTCATAGCATCTGAAGATCTTTGGATATGGCATGCATTTTTTGGATATTCCGGATCAAATAATGATCTTAATGTTCTCGCTCGCTCACCGGTATTCAATGACATTTATGAAGGAAGGGCACCAGAAGCTCATTATATGGTCAACGGCACATAATATCATCTTGGATATTATCTAGCAGATGGTATATATCTAGACTGGCTAATATTCGTCAAAACCATACCACTTCCTCAAGGATCAAAAAGAAAGTTATTTACATAGAGTCAGGAATCAGCTAGAAAAGACGTTGAGCGTGCATTTGGAGTGCTATAAGGACGTTTTGCAATTGTTCGCGTCCCATCACGCGTTTGGGACATGGCGACAATGAAGCAGATAATGTATGCGTGCATCATATTACATAATATGATTGTTGAGGATAAAAGAGATACATATTTAGGTGATTTTCCTCCCGATCTTTTTGACTACAATGATAATAATTGGCCACCTCCTACGATTAATCATGGTCCGATAACGAACATGGATTCATACCTTCAAAGAGTTACTCAGGTTACCGATCGTACTTCCGCCCACCAACTTAAAACTGACTTGGTAGAAGAAATATGACAATTTGAAAACGACAAATAGTTTATGCTCATCTTGGTTCTCGATGTTTTAATATTCACATACGTTGTATTAATTGTTATTTTCGTAATATTATTCTATTTCTATTTTTGTTGTAATATTTTCATAATGTTATTTAAATTGTATTTCTGTTTTTTATTTTGTAATGTTATTGTAATCCTTAATTCTATTTTTATATTTTCTTAATATTGTTGTATTTGTATTTCCATTGTAATATTTTTATTAATTATGTTATATTTGTATTTCTATTGTAATATTTTTTAATTATTATTATTGTAATAGAAAAACTATAATAGGTTATTTTAAAATTAATTGAAATCAAATATTAATTTAAAAATTGTTGTAGTAGAAAAAATATTAATTAGTATACATAGATTGATATAAATTAAAAGTTAAATAATATAAAGTATAAATGATTTGTGATATGATTGATAAAAGTAATTGAGTATTGTAAATTTGATGTTGGTAATTGTAGAATATTAAATTAAATTTGAGGTAAAATGATAAAAGTAGAAAAGAAAAAATAATTGGATAGTACAATTGGAACCTCAAATTTGAGGATATGGTGGTAGATGCTCTAATAATTTAATACATATATATGACCAAAAACAAAACGAAAAAGGGTCCTAAACCTCGGCCTATACATTAACAGCAGACTTCAATAAAAAAAATGTCATTTTGCCCTGTTCTTCCCCTGCTTCGTATCCTTCGAAGTCGGTCGAACGTAGCGAGCGACTCCTTCGACCAAAATCAGCTCTAGAGGATCTGGAGCACAAAGCCTGTACGATTCATATGTTGGCTCTGCCGCAAATCTTAGACAATCGCCCAAAACATCTTTCTACAAATGAGCACGCTCTCCATCTTCTTTTGTTTGTTTTGTGACTGGTATGTGCTCGCCTCCCACAGAAATTTCGGGGCGTAATCCTTGATTCTTGATATAATAGATTCCTCATCTCTTATTATTACAAAGCCCTGTAACTAGATAGTGTTAATAATGCAACTACAGAAATTTCAGTACATGATGCAACATGCAAGTTTTCAGAACTCTGATCAGCTTCTGTGGACACTAAACCACAAAAATATGAATAAAAAGTAAAAACACATCGCTACAGCAACTTCACCAGATCATTTTATTTATTTTATATGCCTTAAGTGGCTTTGCTATGTGAATTCAGGAATTGGGCGCATACTTTCTCGCGAGTATACATTAATGTAGCTTCCCTTCCTGCCTAGTAGTCTAGCTGATATACTTCATCTATAACACCACCACAAAACTGAAAAATTTTGAAATTGTGCACAAAAAGTCACTAAAACACTTACCCGAGGTCTCAACATACGGTCCATCTCTAGCATAATATCCTGCAATAAGCAGCTGATGCCTCGGTCTTTATAATGAGAGAAGAGGTAATTAGCATGCAAAAGATCGTACGAGCGGGGATACGTTGAGAAAGGTTCGCACCTGCAGAGAAAACCAAACCATTGAAACCATCCGTCAATTTAGAAACTAGCTGCTTATTCCAGGCTTTTTATTTCCAATAATCAAGCATAGCGTCCTCAGCTCACCAGTCATGAAAAACACCAATCAGACCTCGGTCATAAATAGCTGGCAAGGTATTATCCATGGTGGCAGGAACTACATTCATAACCCATACAGGAAATGAATTCAAGGCTACGGCAAACCCACCACTGAAAGCATTCATATCCATGACATTTCGTATCTCTGTTTTGTTATAGTTCATTAATCTCCAGTAATGTTGAATCTGATCTTGCCAAAATAGTGTGTCAGAATCAAATTGCTCTTGATTAATACCTATGTAAGTCGTACAAACAGAAACCGTGTTAACAAAATCTGACATATTATACCGTTTAAAAGTAGTTCCTATGACTCTGCTCCTCCTCAAATTGAAGTTGGTAGGGAAGAAAAGAGAACACTGAGATTTCAAGAAGGTAATATATGTATGAATATTGAACACAAGCTAAGCTAGTATGCCTTGGGTACTTACTGGTGACAAAGCTTAATAAAGCCAATATCAACTCCTCTACTACAATTACTGAGTTAACTAGCCATGATTCTTTTCAATCATTTTTTTTGTTTGGGGGGGGGGGGAAGGCATCCTATTATTAACTTCATTTTATATATATACCTAAAATAAAACAGCAAGGTAAATTAGGAAAATGCACTGTGATAAGGATCAGCATGGACATACCTACTCTGGAAAGAGACTCAGAATATACAGAAAGGCGGTCGGGTCTAGGAGGCAGTTGTTGGTCAGGTCTATTAATTAATCTTATGCAATTCTTCAGTGGCGTATTCCAAGAAGGCTTAGAATCATCCACATTATCACATATATTTATCAGGCCCTGATCGGCATTGCTTTGGATACATGACTTATCCCCGGGTTTAATCCATATTGCCGTCTGAACCTGACGAGCTATTAATTTCCAGCACATAGCAGTTGTTATGTTCATCAGTTTACCCCATATCATGGGATACTCTTTATCCTTTCTATAAGCAGGCGGCGCTGAATAGACAAAGTATCCATTAGGCCTCAACACACGATCCACCTCCTTGATTAGGATGCCATCTGCGTATAGCAAAAGAAAAAACAAGATTCAGTAAATAATACTTGTCAGGAAAAGGATAGAGAACAAATGGAAGCAGCTGGTAGAAGTCCAGGCTAAGCAAGTTAATAAATAAGTAAATACAACATCTATGCAGCAGTATCAACATCATAAAAATAATACACCAAACCTGATATGTCAGATCACTTTAATTCACCCAAAGGTGCTTCTAGGACTATCGACAAACCAAGTCGGCTAGAAAGCCGACTCAACTCAGCTCGTTTGTTTAGCAAAACGAATCAAACCCAAACCTTATCTTTAAACTCGTTTATTAAATGAGTCAGGGTTGAGCCAAAGGAGGTTTGACTCGTTTATTCGCAAGCCAGCTCAAATTTGACTCAAGCTAGGTTTGGCTTGTTTATAAGTTCGACTCGTTTGTTTATAGGCTGAGTATGTATATACTTTACTCAATAAACGAGCTAAATAGTTAAATAAACTTTTAAACAAGCCAAATAATTAAACTAGTTGATTTGGTTTGTTTAACTTTCAAACAAGCTGAGTCTCAAATTGAATCATGATAAACGAGTCAAGTCAACTTGCAAAACTTATCGAGCCGAGCTCAAGCCAAGGAATATTCGGCTTGATTTCGCTTGTCAACAGCCATACGTGCTTCTACCACTCTCCCTTCCCCCATAAGAGCTCATATGATAAGAGGATATCTTTAGTTAAAAAACAACTCTCGTTGGTTTTACACCAACATTGTTGCATAGCTATTTTGGTCAATAAAGAAAATCCATCAGCTCCATTCAACAATTCTTATCAAAACATCATTTCAATGCAAAAGAAAAAAGAAAGAATTCTCATGCAGGCATCATCATTGACTGCTATACTGATTTAGAAGCCAAGTCAGCAACAACTAACCATTTTCATGAAAATCAACTCGGCATCTAGAACAGTGAACCATTTCAAAAGACCTTGAGGGATATGGCAGTTGTTTTGTGGCCATAGCAGAAATCATTGCTCCAATTCCTCGCTCTAAAGCAAACTGAATCTGATTTTCATGGCCATCCTTTGGTGCAAATGACATGGACTGTATATCCCATGGAAGTAGGTACGCCGAGAAGCTGGCAACTCCACAGCCAACATCTAGGACCTGAACAACCCCAGCAGAGCGTAGATCACCAGTCTCATTAGTTGTCATATTTCCTAATCTGCACAGACAGTTGTGTTTATGGATTAAGAATCCAAATGATCCACCAAAGAACACTGATAAAGACAAGAAGTCCAGTTAAAGACAAAACATATGAAATATTTCATTTTCATGCACGGAGTGTCAATTCACCTCTGCAACCCTACATCAAATAAGTACACGACATTCTTCACTATGTTTGACCAGGAGCTCATACTATAATAAAAGACCAGTGGCAGCAAGCATTCAGATTCCCAATACATAATCAAGAATAATCACTAGCAAAGAAACTACCTATGAATATACTCAGGAGCACCATGCTTGAAATGAGTACCACCACCAGGGAACCACCATAGTTGACCCTTGCCATGCACCCAATTCTGCCCACCTTTCACATCAGCAAGATGTGTATGATTCACATTGCTCCTCCAGACATAATCCCGACTAATTGGCCACCTTATTGGCATTTTATAGTCTTTAGGCGGAGGCACTAGGCAGAACAAGGACCTCTCAGGTGGAGGACAATGCCTCTCGAGTTCTTCCCTTACGGTGACATTTAGTTTAGGAAGCAACTCTTTTATGTAGGAAGGATCATGACAAGGGATGTATTCGTTGAATTCTAATGGACATACGTCCATCCCTGTATCTGGGACAGAAGGTGGCACTCTTCTGTAAGTGAGTGCTACTTTGTTCGTGAACTTTGAGGAATCTGCTGCAAGTGCACATCAACAGTATTAGGAAAAAAAAAAGAGGGCAACGACAGCAATAGCAACGTGAATTAGAAAACACTAGAGTACAACAGGATGGATGGCCTCATATATAATGACTGTACTTTTCCTAGGGTGTTTGGACTTTCACACACAAGATCTGATCAAATATAGCTGAGAAAGATCCTTTCTCTTCCCCACCCTTCACCCCTCTCGAAGACATTGAAATTCAAGCCATGTGGCAGTTGGAAACCCACTCACCAACGTAGATCAGTTCCGTTAACTAATATACATTTGCAATTGAACAATTATATGCAAAAAATAATCAATGAAGAGCTAAATCATAATGGCAACATAAATAAAAATTAAAAGATAAAGACATTACCTAGAGATGGACTGACGGCTTCGGTGGATGAAGCTGCAGAAGAAGACTGAGAAACATCAACAATTGGAGCGTTGTTACTGAAGAGAGTACCAACATAAAAAGACGCCGCCATGACAACGAGAGCAACCATTATTATCTTTCCCAAATTTGAATCCAATTTCAGCTTCGCCGACATTCCTCCGAATAACCCCATCTCGGAATGACGCCAAACAGCTTCGAATCTGACTGAAAGAACCGGAAGAAGTCTCACGTAAACTTATCCCCCTTTTCTTTTTGTGTATCTTGAGTAAGAATCTACTGATAGTAGTGTTAGGAATTAAAATGAAGTGACAATTAATGAAGAAATCTGAGGAATCACGACTTTTAGCAGTGTTAGGAGAACGACACCTCAATTCTTACAGCAGGGTTTTTGTCGGTCATCTACTGCGAAGAAAAGCTTGCCATGGAATGAAATTCCGATGCAGTGGCAACTAAGGGATAAATCTGAGATAGGGAACGAACGGAGACTCGAACATCGCCGACGTATGCCTTGTCGCTCAGTCTTGATCTATGTATGCACTGTCAGCTTCCATCGGCACCCAGCTGCTAGCACGTGGCTCCGATTATGTTCTTTCCGTATTCTTCATTTTTTTTACAGGGGAATTTTGTTCTTTTAATTCCACGCATGGTTTGGGTAAGTGTGGAGATGGATTATTTTTGTGTTTGAATCTCTTTTCCGCCAATAGAAATATACTTCTCCCAAAGTTTCAGGCTTCAATTTGATTGTCAATTTCTAGATTTTGTTTCATATATAATATATGCTTGACTTTTATATATTTCAATTAAAATTTTAAAAGGATATCCAAAAATTCTTCCTCCTTTTTGAAGAAAATCAAATTATTGATTATCATATTAAAAAATTTCTTTTGGTGGGGGGGCTAAGATTTATTTTATTTTCAAAAATAGTATATGAAAAGAAAAGAATATACAAATCCTCTTATGAGCCCTCATCATATTTTTATAACAAAAATTAAATAACTCATTACATCATCATCTTATTTTATTTTATTCTTTTATTTCATCGTACATTCAAACTAAACACAATATATAAATATATACACACACATATAATCACTTTTTCTATATTTTTTTAAAAACCATATGCATGATTATTCTCCTCTTTTAAATATATGCTCCTCCACCATAGAACTTCTAGCATATTTTTTAAGTTTGTCGACCAACTGAATTAAATGATAAAAAAAATGTTAATATTTTACAACAAACATGTTATCTTAGTATAATATTTCATATGACATATTTAAAAGAATGTAGAATTTATCTTTGCATTTTATCACAATTTATCATAAAATATTTTTAAATAAATTAATATTAATATATATATATATATATATATATATATATATATATATATATATATGTAATACATCACTACATATTTTTCCAGCCTACCCCTCCCATTTTAGCCATTAACATTTGCCCATATAAATGCATAAAATATATTTTTCCTTCAAAGAGAAAAATTAGTCGAACAAGATAAAATCTACTACATATAGTGTGATTGATGACATTATCTTTTTTTAATACTATGTTTTATAATTGTTGATTTTCAATTCCATCATTATTACCTTTATATTTCACTGTAACCATCTTCATATTTGACCATAATTGTTGCTATATTTTACCAATATTGGTTGTGATTTTCTTAAAATAACTAACTTATCATTCTTCACCATAATTGTTTATTATGTTACATTTCATCAATGCTATATTTATGAGTCATTATAGTTACCTCCATATTTTATCATAATTATATTCATATGTTCCCAGTAGTTGTTATATTTCATCAATATTAGTTGTGATTTTTTCTATAAAAAAAAGTAGCTTATTATGCTACACTATAATTATTTTTATGCCTCACCACTATTATGCTTATGTGTAATACCCTATTTTTAAAATATATATTTTATAATATTAAAATGAGAAAATTATGTTATTTAAATATTTATGACATCATTTAAATGAAATTAAAACTCCAATTACATTTTATAATGTTATTCATATCTTTACTTACAACTTTATTTTATAAAAAAATTCAAGCCACTTTTGGTCATCTAAATTCTCCTAGATCATTTTATATTTGTCATATTTGAATATCTAAGATTTTTTTTAGCCTCCTAACCACTTTAAAAAATGGTAAACAAATGATTTGAGCAAAAATGTCAATTTCATCTCATCTAATTTTTATCGCATTTACACTTCATAATGAACTTTTTGGTTATCTAAAATTTACGAAATTTTGAGGATTATTGTATTTTTGTATTATAAGGTTAAAAATAAATTAAAAATAATTTTTATTATTATTTTTAAATAAACTGACATCTTCCAAACGAAATAAACTGGTGAAACTTAACTTTCTATACTTGAATCTTGTCTTTATATTCTAACATTTAATATCCACTATCCATATCCCTTAATATATAATCATAATCCATTAAACTAACCCTAAGAAATCCATAATCCTTCTCTCCCTCAACTTGACCTTTGCTATGTGCAAAGTAATCATTAATATTCTCCTAATGATTAAGTTCATTACACCTAACTACTTCACCCGTCGCCTCACCTTCCCTCATTAACCCATATTCACTCCTCCTCTTATTCATCCCCCTTGCACTTTATCTTGCTTCTTAACTCCTAGTGTTTGGCTACACCAACTACCCCCACCCCCAAGTGTCCTATATCATTAATGGAAGCAAATATTACAAACTAAATTAATTCCCCCTAGTTTTTCTTAGCAATTAAGCCCCCCGGTTAGTTTCATTTCCACTCCCACCTACACTATTCATGACACCTACCAATTATTTTCTCTCAATGCTTATGCCCCCCCAAGTCCACCATTGAAACTCTCAAACAATCAACAATACTCACTTGGTTAATCATCTCCCTTTCTTTGTTTTCCCTTCTATTTTCTTATGATATCATGCAATTAATCGCATGCTTTAATATTGAATTTTGGTAGGTTGAGAACAATATTGAGAAGATCATTCTATTAATTTGTTAAGCTTGGGTGAAGGTAAATCTAACAATCCTTTAGATGGAAAAATTAACATGGAACTATGATTTCACGTGCCATGATCTAGATAGTTTTGTATTTTTTTTTGAGCTTCCATGGATTGCTATAGAGTGTGTGTGTGTGTGTGTGTGTGCGTGCATGTGTGCATGTACGTGTACACGTACGTGTGTATATTTTGAGTCATGGAACATGATTTTGTGGTGTCGATGAGCATGATAATCATATGGGCATTCATATGTTGGTCAATATGTTATGTGTGAGAACCATGAAAATAGCTATTCTCAAGACCACAAAATGCGTAAGACAACAAAATGAGTGCCAACTTTCATGATTTACTTCTCTCAATTTGCTTAGAGTTAGAAAGCATATTAGGAATCAAATTAAACTTAAGTCGTTTAATTTCCAATGCAACTTTGGGATCTTAAAAATGTTAACCATCTAAAAAGTTGTAATTGTTTTTCCACAAGTGTGGAAATTTGTCTGACCAATAACTAAGAATAATAAGCTTAGATTTGGGCTAGATTTGTGTGTTAGTGAAATACCCCATATTTTTAAATTTCAATTTTATTAAGATTAATTATTTTATTAACATAATTTGATAAAAAAATTATTAAATTATTTTAATTTTGATTCGTTTTATGGATTTATCAATGATGTTGACTTCATACTTGAATTTAATTCATTGTTGTCGTTAATAATTATTCTAGATAGATTCATTCACAACCATAATTTTATTATATTCATATGATTTTCATTTTCATTTGAAAATATGTATTTTCATTCTTTATCGTATTTTGACTTTTAATATTTTAGATTCATTTTTAATTATAACTTCGTCGTACGATTACAACTTTGTTTTGGAGTTATATTTCATTAATAAAATAAATTATTTAAATTATAAAATTTCCTTTAAGATAGTACAATTATTTTAATGATTTTTATCAATAGAAAATATTTTTGTCTTTGAATTTATTTGTTTTTCAGAGGTGGTTAAAATATTCAAAACGTTTCAAGTTAAAAAGGCTTTTGTAACTTATTTATGATTTTATTTTCAAAATTAATTTTCTTCTATTTTACCTTTTTTTGTTTGTGGATGACCATTTTCATAAATTATTTAAATTAATCCTAGTCTCTTAGAATTTGATTTAAATATTTTCTTATATGATTTTAAATATTTTCTGAGATCTTATTATGTATTTTCATAAATAATATAAATATTTGAGTTCGTTAGTATTTTTTTAAAATTCTTTAAATTGCTCTTATATTATTTTATACCTTCAGATCCTTATGAAAGGTTTTTTTTTTAAATGAGTTTCAAATAAAAGTTATCTATAAATATTTTTCAGGTATGTTATACTATCTTATATATGTGTGTATTTGTTAAAAAAAATCACTTGTTAGTCCCCGGACCCCACTCTTCTTCTCTCTCCATGTTTTCTTTCTTCCTCTTCTTGTTTCCTTCTATAGAACCAACCCCAAAACTCTTTCCAACCTCCTACCTTCTCTCATTCATTCTCCACCCCCATTGAACCACCACTCTAGCCACCTATCGCGCTATGCCAAACCACCACACCACTGTCTCTGGCCTTCTCCATCCGCTCGCCGCCACCATCCTCCTCCAGCAAGCAACAAGAGTAGCGTAAGAAGACAATAGCAACATGCCACTATCTAGCCACCTCTAGCATTGCCCGACCATCGGTAAACATCTCTCGACCTTTGTTGGAGTTTCTTTAGTCTTCAATCACATTGATTTGCAACTCTTTATTTGGAATAAATTTTTGGAAACCCTAGATTTTATTTTGAGTAATTTTGTATGAATTAGCTTATGTTAAGCTAAATTGGATGTTTAATCATGTATATATATGTTATATGATTAATTTAGAGTGGTTAATTATAGTGTATGTGGTTGTAACACCCCAAAATTTATAACTGAAAAATTTCGTTTACAGAGTTAAGTGCGGAAGCTAAAACAATAATTAAAACAAAGGGTGTTACCACCACATTTGGTACAAGTCTGGTTTCCTCTACCATTCTCATACCAAGTGCTAAGGCTAAAATCATTAATTCGCTTAAATTAATATCATGATTACAGAAATCAGGATAGAGAGAACGTTAGATAAATACTGCTAATTAAAAATGGCATTAGCAGTTTACGAAACTAGAGAGAGAAATTATAGGAGGACACGAGGGTCCAAATACAACCGGAAATAAGACAACAAAAGAAACACTGGATAGTCCTACGCTCCCAAATCCGAACTATTAGCATTTGATTGAGTTCAGAGGCTAACCTACAAAGTCCACTGCCCATTGAATAAGCAGGGGCCCACGAAAATGAACCCTTCAATACTACGGTACTGAGTAACCCTTTATACCAAACTAATACGATAAATCAGCATGGAACACATGCAAGGCATACAATTAACATAGTATAAGATATATACATATAAATACAATGATTGAGATACAATAATCACTCAGATGATCAATTTCCATCAAGGTCACGTGCTACTCATTTTCATTCATTTGAAACAGCCAAACTTATTATTGAACATTCCAAAAATACTGTCTAAGTAATAATTAAAACCCAACTTCAGCATAATTCATGTCTCAGCATACATCCCAAACAATCACATACATCATAGGCATGTTCACAGGTATAATTTATTAAGATTCATATCATCCCAGACATACTTGCAGGTACAGCATAATAAATCTATAAGTCACGGGTAAACTTACAGATACAACATAATAAGATCCATAATATCACAGGTATGCTCACAGACATAAAACCAACGTAGGTAGGCAAGAAGGCCGCTACCAAATCTACAGGTAGGCACAAAGGCTGCTACCGAAACCACAGAAAATCTCAGGTAGGCACGAAGGCTACTACTGAGCCACAGGTAGGCACAAAGACTACTACCAAAACCACAGAAAACCTCAAGTAGGCACGAAGGCTGCTACTGAAACCACAGGTAGGCACAAAGGCTGCTACCAAAACCTTAGGTAGCCACGAAGGCTACTACCGAGTCTACAGGTAGGCACAAAGGCTACTACCGAAACCTCAGGTAGGCACGAAGGCTACTACCGAACAATCCAATAATTTGATAATCATTATTTTCATCAAATCATATCATTTTTATTTTTTTATTTATTTTCTCGAGGGGAGATCAATCAACCTGGAGACACAAAGGTACTCCAGTCATACCAGCTCAACAAGGCGACACAGTATCCTACCGACTATCAACCCAAGGACGCAAAGGTACCCTAGTTGCACTGGTACACGAAGGTAACACAGTATCCTACCAACAAGGACGCCTAATTCATAAGTATGCATACCCCCTATTAGTCCGCAGAACAAAATAGAGTAAGATGTAGGGTCTGACTAGGGCACTAAGGCACACCAGCAAAAATCCATATCAACCATGAGCTAAACCACGTCCTTAGGGTAGTGAACCCGAGGAGCCACCATTCCCGATCTCGAGGTCTTTCACTTTAAGTATTAGTATTTTATTAAGGTGACCACGAAATCGCATACAATACAGATAAATCCAATTTCCATACTTAACCGTTTTTACTTATTTCCAATCATCCGAGACAAAAATAATCAAGGTCAACATCGAGGCCAACATTAGAATATACTAAGGCCAACTTAGGCTCAATCATTCACATCTGGACCCTTTGGGTTAAAAAGACCAAAATACCCTTAAGACTAAAAAGTCCTAGATTATCATCTATTTAAATACTAATTACATTTTATTTATTCAATTGCCATAAAAAGGCCAAAACACCATAATTAAATTATTCATTACACAATTTAAATTATCAGATATGTCAAATGACCATTTTGCCCTTATACATAATTTTACACATAAAATCCTTTTCCACACCTTTAATCCATCCAAAACACATACTCAACAACAACTAATACATATTAGACATGATTTTTAAGATAAATATCATAATACATAAAAATGACTAAATTTCCCCTAGGGCACACATCCATAATTAATTATTCCATAATTATTTCTAAGCATGCTCAACCTATTATTTTATACATAATTATCATACCAATTATTTTTCCGTCATTAAAATCATTTTAATCATACTTTCATACTCGACGTAATTTATATCCGATAACATGATTGATTTATTTGTTTTCATGATAATAATAATTAACACATAATTATATCGAAATAAATCATGCTTAACATATTTCATCAACCAAAAACCCTAATGTGCTATCACGCAATACTTATAATTTTAATAAGGTATAACAGTTACCTGAATTCCAGCATAAATGCAAAAATAGCGGTATCCTACTAAATTTATCAAATCCCGCTAATCAACCTTTCATACCTAAAAATAATACTGAAATTATTGAATTAATATCTATCAAGTAAAATAATAATTATAATATAAAAATATTTATTTTTTGAAAATTACTAAAATAACCTTACACTTAAAATGGGTACAAATATATATATATATATATATATATATATATATATATATATATATATAATTTTTTTTAAATACACAGAACTCACGCTGCATGCGCAGCGTGATCCATGCACGCGTGAAGAAAAACGAAGGGCAGCGGGGGTTGGCCGGCAGGGGTGGCTTGAGGAAGTGGAGGTGGTGGTGACCGACGCTGGCTCGCTGGGTTACCCGATTGCTGGCGGTGGGCGAAAATGGAGGGGAGCAGGGGTTGCGAACGGTGGTGCTGGGAGGCAGGGTGGCAGTTGGTCAAGGGTGCTGGAGGTTACGCTGGAGGGTGGTGGTTGGTGCTACACAAAATGGAGCATGTAGAAGGTTGTGTGTTTATGTATAGGGGTCGGGGGTTAGTGCATGGGAACCACATGGGACATAAGGAATCAGACGACGTAGAGGAAGGGAAGGGCTGGGGAGTTGTTGCTGGATGCGAAGTGGTGGTCGAAGGCTGGCTCGACGGGGAGTGTTGCTGGGGGATGGAAGCATGCATAGGGTGGCATCTGGGTTGGCTGTGGTGAGGGAGGAGTGGCTGGGAGAAGGTGCATGCAAAGAGGGGGTCGGTGGTTGAAGGTTGGGAGAAAAACAAGGGCTGCGGCGGGGAGGCAGGAAGAAGGTAGAGGGCTGCAGAGAGGGGTTGTGGTGCGTTGCTGGGTGGTGTTATGGGACGAGAGGGAGGTGCAGGGGCTGTTTGGGTGTGCGGACGGGAAGGTTGTGGTGGTGCTGAGATGGAGGAATTTGGGCGACGAGGCTGCTGGATGAGGAAGGCAGGAAGAAAGGGAGAAGGGCTCGTTTGGTTGGTGGTTGTCGTGTGTATGTATATGCACTTGTTTGGGTTGATCTGGGCTGGGTTTGCTGTATAAGGCAAGAAGGGAAGCATGCAGAGGGCTGGAAGGAATAGGAATTGGGGTTGTTTGGGTTGGGTAGAGTGTGTGTCGTGTGTGGCGTGTGTATATGTGTATAAGTGTGCAGAGTGTGTAAGTATGGCGTGTGTTAGTGTGTATAAATGACAGACGGAATGGGTGGGCAACGGTGGAGTGTATATGTGTGTATAAAATGTACGAAGGGAAGAGAAAAATATTTAGGAAAGATATTTAGGGTAACCGGGGGTAGATTAATAATATAGGGTAGGAATTCATCTATTTAAATTTAGATTTAATTTAGATATATTAAAATATCAGATATAAAAATAGTTTTGGAAAGTTTATTGGAATTAGGGTCAGTTTAAAAATAATTGGAAAGAGTAAAATAATCGAGAATAATTTTTAGGAAATTATTTTTAGGTTACGGATCAAAAGATTATTAATAACATAATTTAAAATAATATTTATGGGTATAACTAGAATTAAATTAAATAATCTAATTTCTATTAAAATTTTAACCTAATTAAATTTATACTTAAACCATCGAAATAATACGAAAAATAATAACACTTTTAAAATTAAACCTCCTAAAATAATAGTAATAATTATAAATTTATAATTACGGTTTTCAAAAAACAGGGTATTACAGTGGTTGATTTGTGAAAATCAGAATTTTAACCCGATTATGTCAAGATATTTTAGATTTGTTTGATTAAGATTATTTTGATAAATTGATTAAATAATATGCTGTAATATGTATCTAATTTCATGTTAGAGTTGTCAATTTGAGAATTTTATGCCGAATCCATCAAAATTGGATTTCTAGGTCAAAATCATTGTGTAACAAAATTGAATTATATAATCAAGGTGTTCCATTCGGTTGATTTTACAACATGCTTTGAAATGTATTTAATTTTATGTTGGAAGTATAAATTTAAGAAAAAATTGTGTGAAATCGATCGAAATTAGATTTCCCGCTCAAAATGCTTGTAGATCTAAATTGTAGTCTATAATCGAGTTATTTTATTCAATTGACTATATAATTTATATTAAATATATTTAATTGTAATTCCAAACCATCAATTTAAATACTTTAAAGAAAATTAACTATATTACCACATGGACTCAAAAACCCTAATTATGTTAAATTGGGTATTTCTTTTATTGGTTATGATCAATTGATTATATAATATGTTATAAAATATGTTTAATTATATTTATAACAATTTAATTTGAATAAATTTATAAAATTTTATCAAATTACATTTTGGGGGCCTAAACCCCTAGATTTCAATAGAAATTATGAAATTGTTCATTTGCATAACTGTTTTTTTTTTTAAATTAAGCTTATAGAAATAGTTAAAATGACCCTAATTGCATTCTAACACCTTCAATTTGGATTTATTTATTTAAATTATCTGAGTTTGTGTCTTAGGCTTTAAAACCCTAATTTCGGGAAACAATTATGTTAAATTGGTTGCTCGTAAGATTATTTTGTTGAAATTGATTGTCTATATTTATTTAGAATTGGTTTAATTGTACTCTTAATCTATTAATTTGAGGTAATCAAAGTTAATTAGCTAGTGCAACTCGGCTTAGAAACCCCAATTTTTAAAAATTAATTTTTGAAAATGATTTGCTTATGTTTCTTTCACTTAGCGGGTTATTAGCTTTGATTAAAACCATTTGAATTGTATTTTTATTTTATTGGTTTTTTAAAAAATGGTTGGTTTCTCTCTTTAGTCGTAAAACCTAATCAGTAAGTAATTTTAAATAAAATTAACTCACATTCTATTGTCCTTTCTCCGGCTTTCCAAATCAATTTGAAATGCCCTAAGTTATATATGTTGAACCCAATTTGATTAATATTTAATTTTAAATCTAATAGAGCTAAGCTTGTGAGTCTTAGTTTTAGGACATGTTTTTCAAAAAAGGCCATATGTTTCTCTCTTTGTTGGTTAAATTATAATACTTGAATCGTTGATCAATTAGTCTTATAATTTCTATTAGCTATCTCAGAAAACCATTATCGTGGATTGCCAAGCTCTTGATATCTCTCTCTGTTTCTTAATTTTTTTAGCTAGCTTTGGATTTAGGTATGGTAGGATCTGGAATGTATGCCTTCTTAATGTGGAAGGTGACGAGTATGCTTTATGATTATTTAAGTATTTCAAGCATATATTATGCTCTTGTGTGGTAATTTTATGTATATATGAATATATAATTTCAATGTGAACACATGTTAGTATGCCTCTTGAAAATTGTATGTCTTTGAGTATGTGAAGGGTTGAGCATGATTATGTGGTTAACATGTTCAGCTCATTATGAAATATTTGGTGATTTTAGAGTATGTTCTAAAGTGTCTAAATTGTAATTAGTTTAGAAAACCGTATTCTTTGTTGAGTATAGATTGAAATTGTATGATACCTTATGATGGATTTTATACCTTGGAATTATTAATGCCACCTAGAATCGATAGGCATTAATGTCACTTGGAATTGATTGGGTTTAATGCTACTTGAAATTGATCTACTTTAATGCCACTTGGAATGGATAAAATAATGGAAATTTATTATGTTGATGGAAGTGGTTTAAGTATTGTTTTGTAGATCTGATTTATGATTGGTTAAATATTTAAAAAAAAACATTAATTACTTAAAGTAAAATATCTTGAGTTGTAACTTGTATTACTCGGGTAGCTATTTGAGTTAGGTTTGGTATTTACTTGGTACCATTCCAATATTCTTCTCTTTTGTGATCCTAGGTGTCATACGAGATTGGGAGAGGCCCTCTTTTAATCTATAGGTGTCTCGATATATTTCGACCCTATAGTGGGTATGCATACTTAAGTGATTAAGTGTTCTATTTATTGGTTTTTGGTTACATTTTTATGTGGGCCATCTAGGGCTAGTACTGTTTGAGTGCTAGATTACTTATTACAATTTCTTTGAGTCTCTGTCTTCAAGATAAAAATAATCAAATGGATGCGATTACAACAATGGAATATAACAATTGATTATTCTCATCCATTTTATGGACCTTATATATTCATTATCCTATGCATGTCTCGTGGTTTTCTTCCTTACAATAGTGATACCATATGAAGTATGTTTGTACCCAATTATCACATGATATATTATTTAAACTACATGTGGGCTTTATGGGTAGAATGCTATATTCTAGGGTAGTTATTTTACTCATCATGAGTTCATGACTCCTTATACACTTGTACCATATGTAATGTCATGTCTAGTCATGTATTGACAAGCATGATTTCAGGACCACATGTTTTATTGTATGTATCATGTGTACAATTGAGCATGAGTTATTATATGAGTAAATGGTGTATGTATCACATATATAATCAAGCATGAGTATTGTAAGTCAAAAATTACCATGTATTATGTGTATCATGTTTCCTTCTATGAGTTAGGTTGTTGTAATTTACTCGCTACTAAACCCGTACTAATACTACCTTAGTCAAATGTGTCCTGCGACGATCCATTGATGGCGAGGAGTAAACCTCATGTGTAGTCTTGAGATCGAATGTTATTGATTGGTTGAAGGCTTGGATTTGAGATAGTAGGCATCCCGGAGTTTTATCCCTCGTAATTTATCTGTATTTATTTATATTTACTTTTGAAATATGAGCGGTTTATGTATTGGTATATGAGCAGTTTATGTATGAACTCTTTCTAAATATGAGCGGTTTGTGTATTGATATATTTTGGAAACATGTTGGGATGATTTGTGTGTGTGTGTGTGTGTGTACATACATACTAAATAGCATAATACATTATACATTAATTATTTCTAAGCATGAGTGATTTGTGAATTATTTTTTTAAATTTAATTAATTTGTAATAATTACTTTTGTGTGGGATATATCTAGATTGAAAAACTATGGATCGAAAATGGATGTATGCAAATCGTTTGTCTAAAGAATATGACTAAATTGTCTAAAAACTATGACTAAGGAGTGGAGGTTTTCATCAAGTTTGTAGTTAAACATGCTCACAACTCTAGTAGAATAGTCTGTCCTTATTTGAACTATGCTTATATTCAATGTGTCAATGTTGATGATTTGAGAGATCATTTATTTGTGTATGGAATTGATATAAATTACACTAATTGGATATGACATGGTGAGATAGAGTCTAAATATGATAATAAAAAACTTATGAGGGAAAGTAGTGGATCATCATTTGAGAACTATGAGGGAGATTCATTAGAGGAGATGACTCGAAAGGCTGAGGAAAGTGTTCGCGATTATCCAAAAATATTTGAGAAGTTAGTGAGTAACTCAGAGAAACCTTTGTACAGTAATTGTAAGATTTTTGCTAGATTATCCGCTACGCTAAGGTTGTACAACTTAAAAGTATGTAACGGATGGAGTGATAAGAGCTTCATGGAATTATTAACACTTATAAATGATATGCTTCCTAATGATAACATTCTACTCAATCATAACTATAAAGCAAATAATATCCTTTTATCTATAGGCATAAGTTATGAGAAGGTACATGCATGCCCTAATGAGTGTATATTATTTCATTTGGATAATTATCCTAATCCTGAATGCAAAGCACCATGATATAATAAGAACAAGTTGTCGACTAAGGTGTTATGGTATTTTCCTATAATAACATGATTCAGACAAAATTTTAATGATGTCCAAGGTGCCATGAACTTGAGATGACATGCTGATGAGAAGATAGATGAAAGGCTTCGTAGACATCTATCTGACTCTCCATAAAGGATTATAATTGATGGTTTATTCCCTAAATTAAGTAAAGAAGCAAGAAACATGTGTCTTGCACTTTCTAAAAATGGAATGAATCTGCACAATCAAGGCACCTACAGTATATGGCCTATGATTTTGGTTTGCACAATCTACCTCTATGGCTGTACACAAAGTGTAAGTATATGATGCTATCTTTACTCATTTCAGGGCCAAACCAACCTGAAAATGATATTGATATTTATTTAGCACCTTTTATTGATGATTTAAAGTTCTTGTGGGACTTGGATATTGATATATTTGATGCATATCGTGAAGAAAAATTCACTTTGAGAGTAATGTTATTCTATACTATAAATGATTTTCAGGTATATGGTAACTTGTCAGGTTATAGTGTGAAAGGCTATTATGTATGCTCAATATGTAAGGAGAATACTTCATTTGTTTAGCTAACACATGGCTGGAAGATTTATTTCCTCAGGAATTCTATATTTTTATCAAAGAATCATCATAATCGTAGTTAAAAGAAAACTTTAAATGACTTCTAGGAAGAAAGGAAAGCACCAATCCAATTGACAGGTCCACAAGTGTTTTTTAAGATGAAACATTTGAGTGTTAAGTTTGGGAAAAATAATAAATCTTAGTCTCCATCAGTTGGGTGGAAGAAGATGTCTATAGTCTTTGACCTTCCTTATTAGGAATCTTTATACATGATACATTCCCTTGATGTAATGTATATCGAGAAAAATATATGTAATAGCCTTGTTGGTACATTACTTAATGTTCCACGAAAGACTAAATATGGCATCAATGCTCGAATGGATATGGAGGAAATGGGAATTAGACAGAAACTGACATCATAAGACAATATAAGAACATATTTACCACCATCTTATCATACTCTATCTAGAAAAGAGAAAATTACATTTTGTGAATTATTTAATAGCGTCAAGATTCTAGAAGGATATTCTTCAAATGTCAAAAGGCTTGGGTCAATAAAATAGTTGAAAATAACTAACATAAAGTCTCATGATTGTTATATTTTGATAAAGCACTTATTGCCCATAGTAATACGTGGAATTTTGTTAAAACATGTTCAAATTACTATCACAAGCCTTTGTTGATTCTTAACACAGTATGCTCCAATGTTGTACATCCTGATAGTTTAGATATCTTGTAAAGAAGGATTGTGAATATTTTGTGCCAACTTGAAATGTACTTTCCATCCTCATTCTTTAGCATTATGGTAGATCTATCTGTTCACTTAGTTTATGACATAAAAATGTTAGCGCATATTCATAGGCACTAGATGTACCCCTTTGAGTGATTTATAAAGTTGATAAAAGATTACATGAAGAATCAATATCAACCAGAAGGATGCATTGTTGAGAGTTGCCTTATAGAAAAGGAAATTGAATTTTATACAAATTACTTGTCAAATGCTGAAGCTCTTGGTATTCCTATGTCTCAACATACAAGGAAAATCAAAAGATAGGATATTAGGGGTAAACGGTTTGGGAACGTAAACCCTGACATGTTTCATAAATCACATTTATATGTATTATATAACAGTGATGATGTTCAGACATATTGTAACACCCCAAAATTTACTATTTTTTTAAATAGAAGCAAATAAATTAAATCAGAACCTATGAATTTCGGGAATATTACCACCACACTTAGTACCAAACCGGTTCACTCCTACCATTCCAGTACCAAGTGCTAAGGCTAAAGAAATTATCATCAAACTTAATTTAATACTCAAACCAAGAGTTCATAAAAAGAAAACTAAAAGAGTCATAACATAGAAATTAGAGTATGCGTGAAAAGTTACATATCTCAAAGTACGAAATCAAAATTCCTTGAAGAGAATAACGTCTACAAATGATAATGCTTAATTCTGGAAAATCGAATACAAAAAATAAATAACTAAAGAAATAGAATGACATAAAGAGAGAATCTGGCCACGTCACTTCGATCATCGAACCAAGCCCATGATCAACACTCAGCCCCGCCTGATGCCTTATGGATATCGAAGGCATCAAAATATGCATTGCTCACCTGCACAAAGTCAGAAGAGTCTTCTACTCGTAGAAATGAGAAGCACTCATAAAAAGGGTAATTAGTACGCTACGTACTAAGTAAGGTAACCATGCACTAAGGCCAATACATAGAAGCATATAAAACCAAGCGGTATAATAAAAATAGCATATAGTCCAACACAATAACATAGCAGCATACGATCATTCAGGTAAATATACAAAGGTCCATTTATAGTCGGAATTAATTACTTAATTAATCTCTTATAGATACTCATTTCACACCATGCTCTTTTTATCAATCCATACAGGTACAGGAACCTCCCACTATTTTAGCCAGTTGCTAGGTCACATATAGGGCAACATGCACCTAACCACTATTATAGCCGGTAGACCGGTCACATATAAGGTAGAATACCTTAACCACTATTCCTTACCGGTGGATCAGTTTGGTTCCTACTCGCATGGTGTTCCACTATAAGTACTTAGTGTCTTTTATGTGTCTTAGTAAACTCAGGTTTGGTTTATTGAGCTCGAGATCCCCTACTATTATAACCAATGGACCGAAAATACACAGGGCATAAAGCTCCTGACCACTCTTATAGCCGGTGGATCGGACACTTATAGGGTGGGACACCCTAACCACTATTCCTAACCAATGGATCGGCTTGGACCCAGCTCAATAATCTTTCACTTTACATGATTAATGTCTTAAGTGTCTTATTCAAAATTTTAACCCTAGATATGTATGACTAACTCCCTCTACACTTATCCTCCAAAAGAACCTATCTTACTTTGTTAGACTCCTGCACCTTCTAACTCGGCCCGACATCCTTTCCTCCTTATCCTAACTCACACTAGAGCCCATCTCCCATGAATGTGGGTCAAAGCCCACTATCTTACACTTCCAAGCCCACTCACCGTCTCACTTTAGGTTTTTATTCCGAAACCCTAATTTAGGCCTAAGTGACCCATCCTACTCCACCTCACACAACCCAAATCATTTTAACAATCCACACATCACAACCCATAGATTCCACCCTCATCATCACACTTTACTCACCAAGTACACCTGTGACCACGAAACCCTAAGTAGCGACACCAAATCCTAGCTCGGTCTCCTATGTTTCCTTATACTATCCCATGTGTTACTTTTCATTTAAAGCATTCAAACACCCAAAAAATACTTCCATTACCTTCCTCACACCTCAAATCAAATTTCCATATGTAAAATTCACCCCCATGTAGACTTTATACATCACATGCAACCCTTCGAACTTTTTCATGCAAAATCCTAAAACTCCAATGTGAAACCCTAGATTCACCCATGAAAACCCTAGATTCTTCCCTACATACTTAGATTCTCTCATGCAAACCCTAGATCCATTCATAAAAAACCCTAGATTCCTCTATGCAAAACCCTAGATTATACCATACAAAACCTTAGATTCCTCCATGCAAAACCCTAGATCCTTCCATTTATGGTCATGCAACATTTAGGTCAACTCCATATCATTTCACTTCATATCATCATCTTACATAACCTAGAATGCATGGCTTACAGGGTTGCATCATCTCACATCACAATCACAACACAAACATATGATACTCAAATCATAAGGTAACACATAAACATACCTCAACTCTAAATCGTACCATACATAAAATAGTTATAACAGTACACATAAGGTACATCACATACTATGGCACATGGCATACAAGGCATATAATACACATTACATACATATGGCCTTAGCTACACCCTTACCTAATACGACACCGGTCTTGGAGCACGCTCCTACTCCTCCTTAGGGTTTTGACTAGTGTCACCTATATGAGGGAAAAGCTAAAGATTAGATTCCCTCCTACCAAAAATACTATTATTTTCTAATTTAATCTAAGATTAGGTTTTAGATAAAATAATAAGAATATAATAATAATAACAACAACAACAACAACAACAAAAACATTAACTAATTTCTAATTTTTCTAAAAATATAAGAAATAATAGTAATATTATAAAAGTTGATAGTATAAGGTTTTAAGATTTAAATCTAATAATAATGATGATGATATTAGAAATAATACTAGTAATAATAACAATAACAATAACAATAATAATAATGAAAATGACATAATTCGCAATGAAAGAGAAATAAGGGCTTCGACCCTTCACCATAATAATAATAATAATAATAATAATAATAATAATAATAATAATAATAATAATAATAATAATAATAATAATAATAATAATAATAATAATAATAATAATAATAATAATAATAATAATAATAATGATAATGATGATGATGATAATAATAGTAATAGTAATAATAATGATGATAAAAGCCATAATAATATTGCAAAATAATAATAATCATAATGGCAATAATAGTAATGATAATAATCGAAGATAAAATGAAGTAAGATTTCGACCCTACATTGAATAAATAATAATAATAATAATAATCATAATAATAATGAATACTAACGATAATAATAATAATAATAATAATAATAATAATAATAATAATAATAATAATAATACATGATATTAATAATACTAATACTAAAAATTTGAAATAAACACAATAGGGTCTCGGCCCTATATAGAATAATAATAATAATAATAACATTAATAATAATAATAATAGCAACATTAATAAAAATAATACCATCGAAATAAAAATAGAATAGAGCTTCAACCCTTAATAGTAATAATAATAAAAACATTAGTAGTAGTAGTAGTAGTAGTAATAATAATAATAATAATAATAATAATAATAATAATAATAATAATATATTCGAATTAATGGAAAATTAATAAAATTAAATAATTAAAGCTTGTATAAATAGGGTAAAAGGTTGAGAGGGCCTAGGGTTCCACCTTGGGTTAACGGTGACAGGTGGCACTGGCGGTGGTGCACGGCGGCGGCGGCGGTGGCCGAAAAAAGAGAAGAAAAGAGTAAAAGTTGAACGCTGGGAAAAGGAGAGGAAGAATGAGGGTAGGAGTTGAGGTGTTTATGGTTGCCTAGATGGAGAGGAGTAGAATGAGGGTAGCTGCGCACGACGGTGGCCGTGGTGGTCGAGAGTGGAAGAAGAAGAGAAAAAGAGGAGGAGAGGGAGGAAGAGAAAAAGAAGAGTAGGGGAGGTAGAGGAAGGTCTGCAAGTGTTTTTGGAATATGTAAGGGGCAATGGTTACGGTGGAAGTGGTGGCTAAGGGTGGTGTGAAGGGCGACGGATGTGGAAGGAAGAGTTGATCGAGAAGGAGACTTTGCACGATCGGGGTGGCTCGTGCAGGGAAAATTAAAGGAGAAGGGTGGTGTAGTTAGTTAGAGGACGGTGCAAGGAGTGCTTAGGTGGAAAGAGTGGGTGGCAGCGTTAGCCGACAACAACAGAATGGGTGTCTGAAAGGGCGGTGGTGCTCGAGGGTAAAATTTTAGGGTTTTGGAAAAATCTCGAGTCCAAGCTGGTTATGGGGGTATTTATAGAGCTAAAGGAAGGCTAAGTTTAGAGGGAGGACGAGAGAATCGGGGCTAATCAGTTAGGGCTCACCGACGATGACGGTTGGCTTGCAAAATTTAAAACGTGGCCTATGATTGACTAGGGAAAAAGAGGGGGATCGTGTAAGAAGAGAGGGGAGTGGGTTGGGTCAAGTTGACTGGCGAGTAAGGAGGAGGAGAGAGGAGAGGAAACAGCATGTCAAAACGGGTGTAGCCATCAGCGAAATTCTAAGGAGGTTGGGGAGTTGCAGGTCGACGGGGAAGGGAAGAAGGAAGAAGAAGAAGGAGGGGGAGGTGTGCGTTGACCGACCAGCTGGGGGAAAAGAAAGAAAAGAAAAGAACCGGACCGACGACTATAATAAAAAAAGGAGACAAAATGCAGCATGCCGGTCTGTGCCAAAAGAGAAAGAAAGAAAGAAAAAGAAAGAATTGGGTCGCGCACAGGGCCAAGTCGGGGTAAGAAAGAAAAGAAAAGAAGAAGAAGAAAAG
This sequence comes from Tamarix chinensis, assembly GCA_030549775.1. Classification (NCBI taxonomy): domain Eukaryota; kingdom Viridiplantae; phylum Streptophyta; class Magnoliopsida; order Caryophyllales; family Tamaricaceae; genus Tamarix; species Tamarix chinensis. The sequence goes on from CM060182.1 coordinate 69,273,083, forward strand.
AAAGAAAAAGGAAGAAGGAAAAAGGAAAAAGGAAAAAAGGGAAAAAAGAAAAATAGGTGGGTTGGGTTAATTTAAATAATTTGGATATTTGGGATATTTAAAACAATAATATTTAAATAAAATAATATTAAATTCCCTTTTTAGGCTGATTTAGGATTTTTGAAATATTTTTCCTAAATTCCAATTTAATTAGCAAATACCCAAAATTTTTATAATTAAAATATTTATTATTTACTTCTTTATTTGCCCTAATTAATTCCCTTTTTAATTTAATAAGAATAATTTATTTAATTAATTAATTTTTATAATAAATCCTTAATTAGCTTTAATTCTTAAAATTAGGATTTTTGGGGCATTTCATATATATTAAAGAACATATGTATTCTTTAAGGATTGAAAATCCATCAAAGATTGAGAAATGGATAATTGATAAACATAATTTTTCCTTCATCGATTGGCTAAGAGGTCGTATCATTCCGCTCATAGGACATTCCCCAACTTTAATTTCTAAAACCCTACATTGGTTATGTCAAAAACCCCCATTATGAACATTTCTCATATACCAGTTATGCCATCAACGATTATATTTTTTATATGAAACAATAAGATGAGAAGAGTATAATATAGATCATTAGGGTGACTTTAGTGCTGAGACAATGCATGTTGCTAGTGTGAAGGACAAGAATCTAACCTATGCAAATATGAATTATTATGTTGTGATTGAATAGATATGAGAGTTAGATTGCGCTATATTTAACGTCCATATTTTTGGCTGCAGATGGGTTGATAATAGCTATGAAGTTAGATATGAATATGGATTCATATTATTAAGTCTCAATAGGGTAGGGCATAAATAAGATGCATTCATCTTGGCATCACAAGGAATACAAGTATTCTTTGTCACTGATCCTGCTGATAAAAGATGGTATGTGGTATAGAAAAGAAATGATAATGAATATGATGATGAAAATGATGCCAATTAGGATAAAAAGTGTGTCTCAGTTGTGCAAGTAACTCAAACATTGAACGATGATAACAATAACATTAATGAGGAGAAAATATATGCAAGGGATGATCATCATAAAGTAATATATGTATTAGATCCTAAAACCAATCCAAAAATAAGGAAGAAAAAAGAAGGCAATGAGAGTAATAATATTGTAACATATGATATGTGTGCTTGTTTTTTCAAATGCATACTTTGTATATATTCATTAAATATGTATTGTGTCAAAACATAATTTATTTCACAAGGGTAATTATATAACATTCTAACATATGATATATGAGTTTGTTATTTTCCCTTCTAGATTTGTATACATTTATTGACTTATTTAGGAGCAGATTTTATATTAATTTACTTATTGATATTTCATAGAGATATGACAAATAAAAAAGTTGATAGAGATAATAGTGATGAAGAAGGGAAGAGATGACTAAATATTATGATAATCATCACCAACATGAGAAATAGAGGAGAATAAGTAGAGTTGGGATGGAATACATATAATCTTCCTATCGACCAGTTTGCAAACATATTTCTGACATATATTTCACTCGTCGCTTATAATCATGTTCCAGTTTCATATAATAATTAGGAGCAGGTTCTGAAAGGTCACAAGGATTATATATGGTAAGAAGTCACGCTAAATATGTTGTTTTGTTTAATCATTTTTGTATGTTGAATGTTCTTAGTTTCAATACATTAATATCGATATACATATATATATATATATATATATATATATATATATATATATATATATATATATATTATTTTGCAGAGAGCGTTCAAAGTCCCAGAGACAAGGAAGAAATTACTTCCTAGGCATTGTGGTGAACGTCTAAGAACATTTAGGGTATACTCGACAAATAGAAAAATATATAAAAAGAGGGATGACGCTCTACGCTCAAACTCGCCTAAACATTATGGTTTCATTGATCAAGATAGTTGTAACCAATTTATTACATATCGTCTTTCGAAGGAGTTTAAGGTATTTGTTAGATAACCATTAAATTTTTTGATCAAGAATATTTCATTGATATTTAAATAACCATGAGTAAATATTTTAGCTTATAACATAGGAGAAAAGTGCTAAAATTAAAGAAATTGCTAAGCAGAATAAGTACTGGCATAATATGGCTCGCAAAAGCTATGTAGGTCTTGAAGAAGAGTTGGTATGACATTTTGATTTATCTATTTAAATTTTTAAGTCTAATGTTATAATAATATTCTTATTGTAGGATTTATTTTTAATTTATAGCTCCTAGCCTAGGACTTAGATCCATATACTTCATCCATCAATATTGGTACATTATGGAAGAAGGCTGTAGCAATAAAAGATGGATATCTCAATGAAGATGTAGAAGGTGCTGCCAAAAAAACTGTAAATTTGAAGATAACCCTAACCCTAGTTAGTTTGCTTTGAGCAAACTATTATATTATGTTTATTCCTATATTCTAAATTCAAATATATTGCATACATTATAGGATGAACTTGAAATATCATATTCTATAGAGGGTGTAGACCAATATAATATTGTGTCATAGGCTACAGGAATTGAAGAACACCTAAGAAGACACAGGGATAGAGATGGCAACGAGGCGGGTTGGGGACAGGGACCCCATCCCCATCCCCAAACCCAATAAGGAAAATAATCCCCAAACCCGACCCAATCTCTATTATTTTTTTTATCGGGGATTCCCCGACCCGATCCCCGCAAGGATCAAATCCCCATACCTGACCCGATCCCCAATCTATTTTCCATCCTCGATTTATTCCCCATTCTTAAAACCCGACCCGATCCCTAAAACCCAACTTTATACCCCATCCCCGATCTACAAACTATTTTTTTATATTATATTTTAAATTTATATTCTATAAAAAATTATATTATATATATATAATTATACAAAAAAATGTAGGGCGGGTTTGGGGATGGGGACCCCAAACCCGTCCCCATCCCTAAACCCGTCCTCGCCCCATCCCCAAAAAAATACCCGTTAAGAATCTCTGAACCCGAACCCGATCCCCAAATTCTCTCCTCGAACCCGAACCCAAACGGGGAATCCTCGATGGGGCCTCGAACCAACAGGGGAAATTGTCATCCCTACACGGGGGTCTTGGATTAAGGGTTTCGAGAACAACTGTGTATGGTCAATCTTGTGATTTTCATAACACGAATGATCAAGTGGCTTTCCTTACCCAGAAATTAAAAGTGACATTTGAATGAATGGCAATAATGTAGTAAGAGTTATCATTTATCAAATCTCAAGGGCATAAGCCATCCAATTCAGTTGAACATGATTTGCTTCACATACTCAATGTAAATAGTATTAAAGACAGTTGCGAACTGATGCATGTATTTCTTCTCTTCCCAAAGTAAGCATTTCAAATCATGAATTATTATTAAATGTATCAGATATCATAAACAATTAACAATATGTAATATTTTATTTTAGGGTTTGTATAAACATGGCTTGTTGGCAAATGACCTTTTAACTCTTTTGGCAAAAGGAAGGGTACGCATCAATCATAGTACCCAAATGCATACAATCAATGGGTCTAACTTATCCCTAAATATAAGACCCGTAAGTATTCACACTCCAATATTTGAAGATGCACCCTTGCCTTGTTATAAAGAAAGCAATGAGACAGCGACAGTGCTGAAAGCTCATGGAAGCTTCATACCATGACCCGCGGATTAGATACATCTCACTACTAAAAAGGTAATCACATTCTCCATCATTATTATATCTTATTTGTTACTTACATTATTTATACTTTATTAATATATATAGATATATATGCTTGTCATATTTCATTTATTATTATGAATTAAGGAATAAAAAAAGAAGAATACTCCTATGAGTAAAGGAAAGAGAGGTACTAGCAGAACGAGCAACACAAAAAAATGCGCTAATAAAGGAAAGAGAGTTAAATTAGATAAATCTATTTCCCTGCAAAAGATTCCATCTTCAGAGAAGAACCAACCTCCACCAATTTTGGCTTTGTTGTATTTCTATGTCCAAAACTACCTCGGTGGCAATTATATTTTAATTGATAGTCGTCTTGAATATATTAGGAGGGACAATGCTATTTATATGGTATCAGCCGCTGATATAAGCGACATTTATAATTAGGAATGGATGTCAACTACGAATATTTTTATATACGTTACGTAAGTATTATTTTATATGATATATTTTAGTAATTTTTGTTGCTTTGGAATTTGTATGACCTCTTATATGATTTATCAATTATTAATAAATATGTATTGTTATTTCCGTCCATAGGTTGGTAGCTACTCATGTTGTGGTAGAGGAAATTTTGTCATCTATTGTGTTTATGTGTCCATACTACATACCTGAGAATACTATAATAAGAGAGGGTAGGCACATAAACTATCTAGAGGATTGTATCTTAAGCGAGGGATACAACAAGCTTTATCTCATACCTCACCTCACAAGTGAACATTAGGTTTTGTGCGTCGTCCGACTTGATTGAAATAAAGCTTATGTGTTTGATTCCCATCGAAAATATTTCGTGCCTTTTTGTAGAAGCTCATCATGTAGGAGTATACTTTTTACTTCTTACTTCATTAACTTATTTATGCATATATTCTACTCTAACTATTTTAGGTATATATAGTTACAATATTTTGTATCAACTCTACTTATTAGGGAACTACGGACAGTATATCAGAGGAGAGGTGGAAATGGTATTCCAGATCCAAGGAGGCTTGAATATGAGCTTGTAACGGTATGTAGGAAGACAAATATTTTATATTTTTTTTCAATTCCAATTAATATCTAATAGGTAGAGAGCTAACTTAATTCATTTGGTAGTGTCCACAATAGCAAAACAGCGATGATTGTGGATACTAGGTTTGTAGAGTAATGGATCTGATACTCCAAAAGAGATCGATGAACATAGATCCAAGCCATGTATGTTTCTTTTTCTATATTTTTTTTATTAATAAATCATGACATATTTATTTGGTACTTAAATTAAGTACTGATTGAATGATCAAAACTTATCAATTTGTAGTTTTTTTAGTGGTGAATATGCACGAGGCCAGAAATACAAAGATGATGAAATTGATGAACTTAGAGAGCAATAAGCCAAGCTCATGCACTCATACATTTGGTATTAGTGATCTATATTCTACGTGCATGTTCAAGTTTATAATTCATCTATGTCTTTTAGTCATCTTGATTATTATCTATGAACTTTTAACTTTTGAATGTAGAGCTATCAAGCTGTGGTACACCTACTAATTTTGATTCCTGGGTATTCCTGGTGTACTGAGACGTACCAATTATGGATTTATTAAAAATATATATTATCATTTGGGAGGAAGACATGCATGCATATATGAATTGATATTGTTTTCCATTGCAGACTTGGTAAATATTTAAACATACAACTTTGTACATGGGCTGGAACAAAACTACGCAAATTATAAATAAATAAAAAAATAGTGAAGTTTTAATAACGGTTTAGGAAGAACCATTATTAAAACCTTAAAGAATTATTCTGTATTTTATTTTTAATAACGGTTATATTGAAAATCATTATTAAAAGTTGCATTTAATACTCATTTAATCTTAAGTAGGGTTTAATAAATGTGTAATTAATAATTAAAACCCTAAATCGATTATGTTTTAACAACAGTTTTTATGTAAAAACGTTGTTAAAAATCTAGTTTTACCCAAAATTTATGATTTGTTTAGATTTTTTATAACGGTTTTGAACCGTTATTAAGGCTTTAATACAGATGATTCAATCATGGTTCAAAACCATTATTAAAAGCATAAAAATCATTATTAAAACTGCTTTCTAGGATAGTGCCTTAACAACCTTGTACTCATAGCTTTCCTATAAAGGCTATCGATGGAAAAAATCATTGATTTGTTTCATATTGGTTTGATAAGTATGAATGCTTGGAATATAGTGTAGCTAAAGATGTTGCATTTTGTTTGTCTTGTTACTTGTTTAAAAGTGAATCTTAGGTTGGTGGTGATCATTTTGTAGAAAAAGGATTTATACACTATAATAAATAAATAAAGTTTGAGGCTCATGTTGGTAGTTCTAATAGACCTCATTTTAAAGATACTAAAAAAATGTGAAGATCTTATCAAACAAACGCAAAACATTGAAGCCTCTTTCATAAAACAATCCTAACAAGTTAAATCAAATTATCTTATCCATTTAGATGCATCTATTAGAGTTGTTAGATTTATTCTTAAGAAGAGAATGAAATTTAGAGGTCATGATGAGTTAGAAGATTCTCTAAATAAAGGTAATTTTCTTCGTCCTGAAAGCTTTGAGACATAACAATAAAGCTATAGCTAGAGTTATGTTAAGAAATCCTCCAAATAATAATCAAATAATATCACCTAAGACTCAAAAAGATAGTAGTTATGCATTTTCATTTGAAATCATTAATGACTTATTAATGAAATTGAAGATGATTTATTTGGCATATTAGTGGATGAAGCATGAGACATAGCAAATAAAGAACAAATGGCTATTGTTTTGCATTATTTTTATGATAGAGGTTTTGTTATGGAAAGGTTTGTTGAGATTATGCATGTCAAAGATACAACTGTTTTATCACTTAATGCTGCAGTAGAATCAAAATTGAGTTAGTATGGATTATGTATATTAAAAGTACAATGACAAGGGTATGATGGATCTAGTAATATATAAGGTGAATTTGATGGTTTGAAAACATTGATTCAAAATGAAAATCCTTGTGCATGTTAAGTTTGTTATTTTGCTCACCAATTTCAATTAGCTCTTATTCCGGTGGTAAAATTTCATAATGAGGTCAATTATTTTCTTAACTATGTTACATGTGTTGTGAATGTTGTTGGATCCTCCAATAAGCGTCATGATTCTCTTCGAGATAAACAAGCTACTTATATAGTAAATGTATCGGAAGAACACATGATAAAATCTAGTCGGGGATTGAACCAAGAATATATTCTTATAAGGGTTGGTGACACTCATTGGTGTTTTTATTTAAGGATATTTTTTTAGTCTTAAAAAATTATTTTCTCTTGTGATCAAGGTACTTGAAGACTTAGAAGTTTATAGGACATTTGATAAAAATAGAAATGCTACATTCTTATTATATGGATTGCAAAATTTTAACTTTGTTTTCATGTTACTTTGATGATAAATATTATGAAAGTTATAAGTGATTTATCTCAGGCATTACAAGAGAATGATCAATACATTTTAAATGCCTTGGCACTTGTTGAAATTGCTAAGCGTTGTTTGCAATATATTTATATTACTTAAGAGTATTACTTTATACAAGAATACTATAGAATTCTTATCCTAGCTCTGCAACTAATCATTGTTTGATTGGGTCACACGATAATTAGATTGTCTCTGTCTCATATAAATTTGGGTTATATTTTTGGATTATATTTTATTTAGATCATTTCAGAGTTGATCTCATGTCATTTTATCCTCATGAGTCAGCTCAGGTTGAGATTAGATGGCCCTAAAATTGGATAAATTCATAAAATTTTATTTTCAGTTCAGATTTAGGTTATGTTTGAATAAATTCAAATTATTTTATTTTTTGAGTCAGTATACTAATGTATATATATATTTTTTTTTAAAAAAAAATATTTTTGATGTGGATTCACTACCCCAAAAAGCAGTTTTAATAACGGTTATTTTATAGTTTTAATAACGGTTTTCAACCGTTATTAAAATGCCCGTTATTAAATCTTTAATAACAGTTCATAATTGTTATCAAAAATATAAAAAAACCCGCCAATATGAGCATAAATGCATGTTTAATAACGGTTTTTAAGAAAAACCGTTGTTAAAAAATAGGGTTTTAATAATGGTTATAAAAAAACCGTTGTTAAAACATCATCCAACTACACTTTCTGGCATTATTTAGGCATTTATTAAACCCTAATACATATTAAATGAGCATAAATTTGAGATTAAATGTACATTTTTAATAACGGTTCTTATGAAAACCGTTATTAAAACCTTGTTTTAATAACGGTTCTGATGAAAACCGTTATTAAAACTCCAATTTTTTTTTTAGTTTTTGCAGTTTTGTTCCTGCCCACATACACAGTTGTATGTTCATATAATTACCAAATCTGCATTGTAAAACAACATCAATTGATAACAAATCTGCAATCACACCATAATTTCAATCAATCCCTTGTTAATATGCATGTCTTAATACACCGGACATATATACTCAAGAATCAAAATTAGTAGGCATACCACAACTTGGTAGCTCTACACCCCAAAGTAAAATGTTCATAAATCTAGCTTAGAAGACTTAAAGACATAGACAAAATACAAACCTGAACATGCATGTAGAATATATAGATCTCTACCTAATACCGAATAAATGAGTGCACATGCTTGGCCCATTGCTCTCTCACTTCATCAATTTCTTCAACATTGTATTGCTGGCCCTGTGCATAATCATGGGTGAAAAACTACAAATCCCAAGTTTTGATTAATATACAGTTAGCACTTACGTCAAGTACCAAACATATATGTCATGATTCATTAATGGAAAAATATCGAAAAGAAAACATACATGGCTTGGATCTATGTTGACCGATCTATTTTGGACTATCAGATCCATTGCTCTACATACATAGTATCCACAATCTTTGTCGTTTTGCTGTTGTGGACACTGTCAAATGAATTCAGTTAGCTCTCTAACTATTAGATATTAATTTTAATTAAAATAAAATACGAAATAGTTCCTTCCTACTTACTATGACAGGCTCGTATTGAACATTCTTTGGGTCTGGGACACCATTCCCACCTCTCCTTTGATACGCTGTCCGTAGTGCCCTAATAAATAGAGTTGGATACACAATATTGTAAGTACGCATATATACTTCAAATAATGAAAGCTAGCTAGGCGAATATATGTATAAATAAGCTAATGAAGTAAGAAGTGAAAAGTATACTAACATGTCAATAAATTCCTTCCCACCACGACGAGCGACTTCAAAAGGCACGTCATAGGTTTGAAGGGAATCAAACACATAGACTTTATTAAGATCAGGTCGGACGGCGTACAAAACCCAATGTTCAGTTGCGAGGTGAGGAATGAGATAGAGCTTGTTGTGTCCCTCAATCAAAATGCGATCCGCTAAATAGTTTATGTGCCTACCCTCTCTTATTGTACTACCGTCAGCTATGTAGTATGGGCACACAAACACAATAGAGGACAGCATTCCCTCTATCGTAGCTCGAGTAGCTACCAACCTATGGACGACAAAAACAATGCATATTTGTTAATAACTAATAACTCATATAAGAGGTCAAAAAAATTCCAATTGTATAAGTTAAGAGTACTAAAATCTCAAAATGAAATAATACTTACGTGACATAGACGGCGACACTTATGGTTGACATCCATTCTTGATTATAAATGTCGCTTATGTCAGCCGTCGATACCATGTAAGTAGCACCGTCCCTCCCAACATACTCAGGACGACAATCAATGAAAATATAATTGTCCTTGAGGTATTTTTGGGCATAAAAATATAATAAAGCTAATACTGGTGGAGGTTGGCTTTGCTGATCTGAAGAATGAATCGTTTGTGGGGCAACTGATTTTTCAGATTTAGCTCTCTTTCCTTTAGTAGCGCCCTGTTTTGTGTTGCTCGTTCTGCTAGTACCTCTCTTGGTTTTACTAGTAGAAGCAGTCTTCTTTTTTTATTCCTTAATTGATAATATTAAACAAAATTTATATTGAGCATATAAATATATATATGAAAAGGTATGAATAGTGTAACTACTAAACAAGGTCTAATGAAGATGTCAAATGTCAATACCTCTTCAGTAGCGAGACGTATTTGATCCGCAGGCCAAGCCACGAAGCTTCCATGAGCTTCTAGTACTGTGGTTGCCTCATCGCCCTCTTTATAACAAGGCAAGTATGAACTGCCAATGATTGGAGTGTCAATACTCACCGGCCTTGTATTTAGGGCTAAATTGTACTCGTGGATTGTCTGCATTTCGGTATTGTGACTGATGCGGACCCTTCCTTTCACCAAAATTGTTGAAAGGTCATTCTCTAATAAGTCACATTTATGCAAACCCTAAACAAAAATATTACACATTATTAATAATTTATTACACCAAATACATTTAATAACAATTCATAGTTTGTAATGCTTACCTCGAGAAGAGTAGAAAGAAATGCATCAGCTTCACAACTATCTTTGATGCTATTTACATTAGGTATGTGAAGCTGATCATGGTCTACTGAATCGGATGACTTATACCCTTAAGATTTAATAAATGACAACTCTTGCTCCATTATTGCCATCCATTCAAATGCCACGTTCAATTTTTGGGTGAGGATGTCGACTTGCTCATTAGTGCTACGAGAACCACGAGATCGACCACATATGCTCGTTCTCGTAACACCCAATCCAAGGCCCCTGTGTCTTCCAGGGTGTTCTACAATTCCTGTAGCCTGGGACACAATGCTATATTGGTCCACCTCCTCACCTTCTAACGTTTCAAGTTCATCCTGTAAATTTAACTTATAGGAATAAGCATAATATAATAGTTTTCTAAAAGATAACTAAGTGGGGTTCTAGATATCTACAAACTTATAATTTTTTTGGCTGCAACATCAACATATTCATTAACATATCCATCTCTTGTTGCTCTAGCCTTCTTCCATAATGTACCAATATTGATGGACGAGGTACATGGGTCCAAGTCTTGGGCTAGGAGCTACAAATCAAAAAAGATTTTTAATTAAGAATATTATTATAAAATTCGATATTTACATGTGAATAGATAATCACAAAATGCATACCAACTCCTCTTCAAGGCCCGCATAGCCTTTGCGAGCCATATTATGCCGGTATTTATTTTGCTTGGCAATCTCTTTATTTTGGGTACTTTTTTCCTATGTGACAAGCCAAAACATAATGACATGGTTATTTTAATATTAAGCATAATACTAGGATTGATACAAAAAGTTTAATTGTTATCTAACAAGTACCTTAAAATTCCCCGTAAGACGATAAGCAATGAGTTGGTTCCAACTTTCTTGATCGATGAAATTGTATCGTTTGGGTGGGTTCTGTCGTAGAGAATCATCCCTCTTTCTATACATTTTTCTACAAGCTAAATATGACCTAAAGGTTCTTAGACGCTCCCCACAATGTCTAAGAAGCCATTTCTTCCTACTCTCTGGGACATTGAACACTCTCTGCAAAATAAGACATGTAGATGTATACCGATGTTAATGTAATAAAATTAATAACATTTGACATACAAAAATGATTACATAAAATAGCATATTTACCGTGATTTCCTGCCAAATATGCTCCTTATGACCCTGTGGAACCTGCTTCCAATTATTATAGGAGATAGGAACACGGTTACGGGTCACAAGTGAAATGTAGGTCAAGAACATATCTGCGTAAGGGCCGATGGGAAGATTGTAAGTATTCCATCCCAACTCGACTACTTCTCCTCTATTCCTCATTTCTATGATAATTCTCATAATCGTAGGTCCTCTCTTCCCTTCTTCATCACTGCTATCCCTATCAATGTTTTTGTTGGTCATATCTCTACAAAAAATAAATAAATTAATTATGTTAGAATGTTATGTATTGAGCATAATAATGTACCATTATATTATCGATACGAATCATGCTTAGAAAGAATTAATCTCAAATGTATCATGCTATTCTATATATATATATATATACGAATCATGCTAACACGTTTCCAAAAAGATATTAATACTAACCCTAACACTAATTAACCATAATTAACCATAATAAACGATTAACCCTAACCCTAACCCTAGCTAATTAACCATAGTTTATTATAATAAAACCTAACCCTAAACCACAAAAAAAACACTAATCCCTAAACCTAGCTAAATGTAATTAAAGCATAATATATAAATCATATTATTAATTATTATTATTATTATTATTATTATTATTATTATTATTATTATTATCATACACAATTATTTCTCTCTATTTAATTATTCACTTTTATATATTCCTTATTCTCTATATCTATTTAATCATCATCATCAAATAGCAATCATTAACATATGCATATGTAAAATATATTTGCATTTCATTATATGACATTTCCTATATCTTATTGCTAGTCTCCTATATTTATTAATGAAAATGTGTGTGTGTGTGTGTGTGTAGTTTTTATGAGTGAAAATGTATATAATTCTACGCTCACATTCATATTATATATATATGTAAAGGTCTCGGCCAACACATGCATTTGTTAATATATAACAATAACGCAACAAATTCAACAACAAACAACAAAATTTTCAGCCAACACATTCAACAAACAAACGAAACCCTGTAGCAACATGCATGCATTTATATATACATATATATATATATATATACACACATATATAAGTAGATAAAAAGTTACGAGAGGAAGAACAAACACATACATAAAGTGAGCTAGCTACAAACACGACGGTGAGAATGTTGAGAGAGGCAAGGGCTTCAAACACGGCGGAGGATGAAGGTGCAAGTGCTGGCTAGCTAGTTTCGGAACAATGACAGCACGCACATGCAGAGCCGACAATGGCAGAGGCGTGGTGGAGAGTTGGCGGTGCGAGGGTTTCCTTTACTTGAGAGGAGCCGGAGTGGTGGTGCACGGTGTGGTGATGCGAGGGTTTGCAAGGAGAAGGAGAGCAAGAGAACGAAGGTGCAGAGAGTCTGAAAACTTTGGCACGAAACAAAACTGAGCGAAATAAAAGTTTGATTTTGGAGTTTTAATAACGGTTCCTGAGAGAACCGTTATTAAATCCTCTTTTAATAACTATTTTATTTAAACCGTTATTAAAACCTCCGTGCAAATTTTAACGTTGCCCTTTTAATAACGGTTTTTAACTAGAACCGTTATCAAAACTCTCCCGCCCATTAATTTTCACGTGTTTGACAACGGTTTTCGAACCACCGTTATTATTGTCCCGTTATTATTTTCCGTTTTCGTAGTAGTGATTTAAAATTTAGATGCATAGCATCATTGAAATAGTGCCATTAATCAATCTAACCGCTTGCAAAGAGTTAGTGCACATTTGGTTAGGGGGTAATAGGGGTAGAAAAACTCCCTCATATTTTATATATATTATATAATTTAGTAAAAATTAAATATTTTTATTCTAATGAATATCAATTTTACATCTTAATTTAATATAAAATATATTTATTATTATTAAATACTTAATATAAAAGATATAAAATAAGGAGAAATTTTTTCCACACCTATTATTCTTATACCAAATAGGCCCTTAGGACAAACCATGATAGAGAGGTTAGGCTATCGGTTTTCATTATCCATAACAGTAACATACTGTAAGTTAATGATGTATAAAATAAACTTAATTTATTATGCTATTTCTACAGGTTTGCAGACCATGCTTAGATAAAGCAAACGTCAACGACAATTGATTGAAGGCCAATAAAAAATAATAATAAATAGCATGATGAATAACTGTGTGAAATATATTATAATAACATGCAACTACATGATTAAGTTTATAAATACGACAAATGAAGGTTTTCCGAGGGTACTATATAATTTCAATAACTTTGTCGATTCTTCTTCTTAATTTTTTTATTTTATTTTGGATACTTTGTAATAAAAACTTAATTTTTACTTATTTAATGACTATGGACGGCTGGCGTGCACAACAATATGGGTTGAATGTGTGGATTCTGGCATGCCACATTTGGATGGCTGCTCCACTAAACCTTTGATAATGATGGAACTCATAATTAGATGTCTTGCTACGAATCGATAGTTGTTTTCATTTGAATCCTGTTAGGTTTATTATCCGCATGAATAATTATAAGAAGCATCTTGAACGTTATAGATACTTTCGTTTCCATCGTGAATTGACATTCATTTGTATTTAATCATTGTAAAATACTCTGCTGATTTTTTAATGGTAATTGTAATTGTAAGTATAATAAAAGGGGATAGTTTTATTTCTACTCGTCTGTAAGGTAATGTTTATACTTATAATTTACCTCATTTAAGTGTTTAATAAATAAATAATAGTTTTATTTATTGAATAATATATATAGACACACACACATACATATGCATGAGAGAGAGAGAGAGAGAGTATATATATTAATTAATATTTTAGTAATTAATCGTTATACCCATAACACAGATCAAATACAGGTCAACCACAATGCGGCTATACGTCCTCAATGTTATTTTTGCTAAGAACTCCTGATTGATGCAGTTATATACATAAAGAGCATGGAGCATGAGTTGGCTTTATTAAACTGTAACCATAATAATAATAATAATAATTAGCTATAATTCAATGTGTATAACTACTTAGTGTTCGTTTGATATATGAATAATAAGGGTGAAAAACATTATCCTCATATTTTATATATTTTATATAATTTATATAATTTATATAATTTATTTAAAATTAAATATATTTTTTAGATGAATATTTATTTTAAAATTTTTAATTAAATCTAAAATAGATATTTTATTTAAAATATTTTTATTATTTTTAAATACTTGATATAAAAGGTATAAAATAGAAAGAAAAAATTTTCACTTATATAAATAGAGTCATTTGTCTAAATTGTATTTGAATCAAGTGTCCAAGTCTCATTAGGTCAAAACTTGGCACTTAATTTTGACTTATAATGGTTACTTATTTAAGTTCTTTATAGAAAATCACTATTCTAGTCCCGTCCTATTGCTTTCTCTTCTCCTTCATAGCTCTCTAGACGCTTAAGATATACTTTCTCTGGCTCAAAATATGTATTGTTTTAGTATAACTTTTTAATCCAAAAATATTTGTCACTTAAGATTTATAATACAATACTTAAACCACATTTTCGCAAATTAATCTTATTCAAAAAAGGTTTTAAAAAAAAATTATTGAGTATTATTTAATAACCAATATTTGATAAGAACATATTTGATAAATTATAATTTTTTTGATGTATATAAAATTCTAAAACTATATATATATATATATATATATATATATATATATATATATATATATATATTGGAGGGAGCCTTATATCACGGGCGACTACAAGACCTGGTAAAATTAATTCAACTCGATAGATTAAGTCCGAATAAGCCGACCAAAAACCTAATCTAGACCTAAAAAATTAAATCTGATCTCAATCTAAAAACCCGAATCAATCCCAACCCAACTTAAATTTTGCTAACTCGATAGTAGCCTATATCTAAAATAGCTTAAATCGAAATGACCTAGCTATAGAAGGAAAAAAAAAACAGACCTCAATACGATCCTTACCTGGGCAAAAAAATCAATAATTAACCGATCCAAACTTACTTAATTCGAAATGACCTAACTCATACCTAACCCATTCCCAAACATAATTTCAAAATTGATCCAAACTAAAGTTAAATTTAATCCACAATGGTAACATTTTTATCTCATATAAATTGATATATAAACGCCAATAACTTATCTTATTGATAAAAGTTTATACAAGAAAAAATATGCAATTCATATAACAACAAATGAAACAAAATTAGTAAGACTCTGTTCTTCTTACTTTATTTTATTATCATATTTATCATCGATTAGATTAGATCATAATAATTTCTATGATTATAATAATAATAATAATAATAATAATAATAATAATTATTATTATTATTATTATTATTATCATAAAAATTATAATGGTAAATTTAATTATTATAATATATATTAATATATTAACAATAGTAATATTTATATTTGTATTTTTTCTAATAATAATGATTAGTATATTTCTAAAGATGATAATAATAACAACAATAATAGCTATTATTATTACTAATTATAGAAATAAAAATCATTATACTTATGTATATAATAATATTTATAATTGTATTTATAACAATAAGTATGATAATTAATGCTAATGATGATGATTTATTATTATCATGATTATTACTATATATTTTATGATAACAGTTTGTTATATCATTATATATAATGTAATAAAAACTACTATAATAAGTACAACAATGATAATAAATCACAAAATTAAATTTTTTACTTTTATTAAAGTAATAATAATTAATGTAACTAACTTAACCCAAATCCAATACGATCCAAAATTTTTAAACCTGAATATACTTAACCAAAATATGATTTGACCTTAAGACTGTCAACCCGAAGCGAACCAGATTCTAAAGAGACCCAGATCCAAACCCAATATTCTCCTGATATGAAATAATCAAACCTAATATAAACCCAACCTGAATAATCGTTACCTAGATTAAACCCAATCCTCAATAACATCCAAACATAAACCAAACGCAACTGTATTACAATCCCATTTTAATCCGACTAAAATTGACACAACCAAAATCCAACCTGCATGATTCGATTATGCTTGGGTACATTAATTTTGACAGTAATAAATGAATTTATAAAAAATGATTTTGAACGGCTATAATTAACGGGGCAAATCCAATGGCCTATAGATTTCTCTGTTCCAACGGTCCGCATTAATTTGTCGCCAATAACAGATTCCGCGACCCAACATTTGGCTCGTCATAAAATCAAAGATAATGAACTCATCGGCAGTTTGATAAAATATTGATGATGGCTAATAGCCAATAGGATTGATACGGATGGGTCGATTATGAAAGCAAAGAAAGGTGGCATCAGGTTCTCGGCCTAGGCAACCCATGCATCCCGCGTGTCGACGTCCTTTAGCAGTAACTTTCCAGTTCCTTCCGGTACAAGCTACGTTCCACTTTTCCTTCCCAGTCGGTTGGCCCCGAAGAATGAAAGGCGGCTTTCATTAAGAAAGATCAACGGGCCTCATTAAGAAATACTACAGCTCCTTACCACGAAATTTCAAGGCTTGAAATTAGCTAATGTCTTTTATCTGCACTGTGATGTGACGGCTCGTTCGTTCGATAGCAGCCATCTCTATTCTTTCCATCCAATTTAAAAGTTTTTTCATTATTTATTTATTTTTTTATAAAAAAAAAAAAACTTTTTGAATTTTTATTTATTTTATTTTATCCAAAAAAAGTTTTTTAATGTGCAAACGCATTATATATATAAATATATATTATTTCTTTACCCCTATCAGTCATTCAAATACATGTAAATCAAAGGTTTTTCCCACACCAAACCTTAAATAAATAAAATTATTTTTTCTAATAAAAATAGAGTAGACCCAATTACCTCATCTTACTCTCATACAAGAAAACTTAGTACTACTATGGAAGAGCAAAATAAATAAAATAAAAAACCCTACTCTCGAAACACAAAATTAATAATAGAAAAAAAAAAGTAGATTAGTAAGTAGGCAGCAGTATAAGCTTGAAAGCAGACTTTTTCAACCGAAAAAGGTGCGGCAACTTTCGTCAGACCTCAGAGAGAAGGCTCGCAAGTATGACGATAACCCTCCGTATTCAACGGTTATCAGTTTAGACGTTAACTCTATTATCAAAAAAATAAAATTAAGAAAGAAATAATAATAGCTATTTTTTTTTACATTTATATTTTATATATAGTAAATTTTTTAAGTTGTAATTTTTTTTTTTACTTTAGTCTCTCTACTTAAAAAAATAAATAAATGACAGCTAAAAGATTAAAAAAATTATTACTTAAAAGTGTGAAAATATTTAAAATAAAAATCTTGCACATTTAGAGGGAGTAATTGTGACATTATTGGTTGGCTGGCTAGAACAACGAATTTACCTTACGTCGTAACACTACGTCACTTGTTTATGATAAGTACACGCTCGCCGATAGAAATTTACGGAAATGAATAATAATAATAATAATAATAATATATAAATATAAATTTGAATAATAATAATTATAAATATATTTAACTGATAATTATAACTATTATAACAATTATTGTACTTATATAATATTAATATTATTATTAATTGTATTTATAACAATAGGTATAATAATAATGCTAATAATAATAATAATAATAATAATTTTTTTATTATAATTATATATTTTATGGTAATAATTTGTTAAAACATTGCATAAATAATGATAAAATAACTATGATAAGTATAAAAAAATAATAAATTATAAATTTTAATTTACTAATTATATTAAATTGATAACAATCGATATTAATATAAATTTTAAATTAATTTAATTTAATTTAAACTCAATACGATGCAGAATTGGTAGATTCAAATTTATCCGATCCAATCCAAAATCTGCAGATCCGAATTGAATCTAAAAAAAATTCAATAGAGTTCGACATAAACTCAACCAAAATTACCGTTACAATAGCTTTCAATCTTTCGCCGCCTCTAGTTTTAGGAGAGGAGTTTTTTCTACGGGAGAAGTAAAGAATCAATAAAAGGAGGAAAAGTACGAGTTTTGATTCATAATGTAGAAGTAGGTGAAGAATAAGGCTGGCCTAAATGGGCAAGGTAAAGATATTCGTCCACTAGTGAACAATCTGATCCTTAAGAAAAGATTATATGCCCCGCCCTTGGGTCTTTTTGACTTTTATGTTCATCGATATGATAATGCTAGCAGCAGCATAATTCATTATGCAAGACTTTTTCTTTATTTTATCAATCGTGTTCCCATTTCTGGATTTCCAAAACTGTTCGGCAGACCTATCGCCTATCAGATCATATCAGACACGCGTAAATAAAGTAACCGCAATTAGCCACTAATTGATTGATTAATTAGATAACAATTTACTTATAGTTCTAGTACGAAATAAAAGGAATAATTTGCGTTTGCTGCAGACACCATAAAGTTTGCGCTTGAATTGAATCCCCTCTTTTTCCTTGTCGTAATAGTCTTCTGGTATTTGTTGTCCGTCTTTGTGCGCCGCCTCTTACAAAATAAAATTATAGAAAAAGAGGAGGAAGAATCCGGATATCCCTATCCCAGCCCGAAATGAATCAAATGGATGATCGATCCATCCAAGCCCTTCTAGAGTAGAGCATTACCGTCTTCGAGTACAAATCGTGCCGTAAACCCAAACCCGGAAACTCTAAGCTATCTAGCAGAAGAAGAACACAAGTAGGATTTTATTTACTTGAAAGGGATAGATTTTTTTATTTTTATTTTTTTTGGGTGCGTGGGAGGGAGGGAGGGGGCGGCGTATATGAAACATGTTTCAGTATTCCTTCCTTCAAAGTTCATACCCCACCGACAACATATCCATACAGTTCCATCATGAATGGGAATGAATGGAATGAAATGAGAGTGGATGGTCCAGGGTCTCATCTCATAATCAGTTTCTCATCTGAGATCATATCCGAAACACGCTTTCAATTCACGTTAACGTTGTTGGTACTAATTTAACCCGTACTCACCTCAGGGGCCCACATAGACCGGCATTATTAAGTAACCTACCCTAACGTCTCAAAAGAGGATTCTCCTAGTTATAAATAACACGTTCCCCAGGACAAGGGAAAGAAACGCACATCCATTTCCTCTCAGTATCCCATCGTCTCCGTCTCCCCTTCCCCCTCCCCCTCCCCCATTAACAAATAACAACCACAAGAGTAGAAGAGTCCCGAAGAGAAAACCTAAGCTCTTCGATTTATTCATTTTTTATAGCCTCCCAAAGATCAACAACATGACCAACCCTCAGAGTCAGACCCAAGACAACGTCCCTCCACCAGGTAATTATCTGTCTTAACCTTCTTATATCTATTCTACATACAAATCCAGGTATCCGATCAACCGGGAGGGTGGTTTATTTGTTTGTAGTTTATGGTTTGATGCGGTTTGATAGAACACATAAGGGATAGGGTCCCGCTTCCTTTAATTCCTCCTCGGCTGATAACAAATCTGCAGGGTACCCAACTGCCAACCCATCTCAGACGCAGCAGGTGAAGCAAAAGAAAAAGAGATGGTTCCGTGTTAGCAAGAGAGGTGAAAGGGGTTGCATAGAAGGATGGTGAGTTAGTTAATTACTATTCATTCATATTTCTCCATTCTTCTAACTCTTGTTACTATTATATATTCTTCTGATGATGATGATGACTGACTCACTGATCGATCGATCGTTCGTTGTTTGTTGTGCCATGCAGCCTAGCCGGTTTATGTTGCTGTTTCATCTGTGAAGAGTGCTGCTTTTAAAACAAACAACACGGACAGCATCTACGTGTTTATCTCGCCCAGATTCCATCACTTATTTATTCCCCCTCCCCTTCCCTTCAGTTTGTTTCTTCTCTTTGTTTTTGTTTTTTTTTTCTTTTAGTTACAAATAAACTATACGTACGGTCCCTTATATTTAACGCGCGGTGCTTGTATATGTATTCCTTGCACCATATAGACCTATCAATGCATCAGCTTCCTTAGGTTTTTCCCATTTGTATCACTTATATTTATTTTCACCTTTTGTGTACTCTTCTTCTCTTCCCTTCTTCTCCCCATTAGTGTTTACGTGTTATTGCATACGTCTGTCACCAGTTGATTCATCATTTTCTATGGCTGTCTTATGTTGATACACGCGGACACACAAAATAAAAAATAATATACATACATTTTACTAAAAAAAATTTCAAACTTCACGGCTAATTCCTTCGTGTAAAATTCAAACAGGCAAGCATTTGTTCCAAAATCCAAAGAGATAGATTAACCCATGACATCAAAAAACTCGCCCATTAAATAGAAAATAGTATTAAATAAATGCGTCGGCATCAACGCTGAACCCAAATCTATTGACGAATCATTATCCGGATAATAAGCCCAGCCCCCCCCCCCCCCCCACACACAAAGCAAGTCGGAACAAAAATCATGCATCAACTTGACCACTTGATTGACAAATATGGCAGAAAATGATATTTGACGACGACTTTCCAGGCCTCTACCTACCAATACATAATAAACCTTACACACATGAGATTACATTCAGATAAAACAGGTCCTATACACCCACCGGCCACGACTAAATGGTCCACTGACTGACCCCACGCTATTCGCCAATACTATCTACGTCGTGCGTCTTGCCTCCGGGATGTTTTACAAATACAACCTTGAGGTCGGACGTAATTAACACTACTACTACTAATAAGCTGATTTATTTTACTTTCCAACCCTAGATGAACAAGATCCAACCACTACGACAAAAACAAAACCAAAGAAACCGATGAATGACACTATCCAAAAAACTCCAGAGCCATTTTCATTATTAAACAGAAGCTTCGCAATACTAGACCCAGATCACATCCGTGTTATGCACTCCCAACATAATTACGCATTCATTTAGGAAAGGAGATGTTTTGATTATCATACACACACAAAATCCAACTTCTCATATCTAATTCTTATTTCATCCGATATAAGCCTTTATACCTACCTACGAAGGTTAGGTAGGAATGCAAAATAAATCAATCAAAAAACTAACCGCTTGATCACGCTCTTCAAACAGTTTCTGCCCTTTCTGATAATGGGAACAGCTTCTCCAGCATTCCATTAGAGAGTATCCTATTGGGATCCAACTCCTTCCTTGCTCTGTTGTATGCTTCCACCGGAAACCGCCTCCCTAGCCTGTCCTGTAGGGCTTCAAGCTTCTCCTTGTCTTTTGGGACCTGGAAGGGCGTTACACATTTCACAAGACTTGCGATAAGTAGCTGGTCAACCGCGCACCAACATATAGCAGGCCAACCCATTGAAAAAGAATAAAGATATAAATACAGTCCCTAGAGAAAGTCCAGACACCCCTGCTCTCCCCTCCTCCTTACCTGTTTCTAACAAAAATTACCATATGAATTTAAGAACTTTGAAAGCAGCCCAGCTGCCCTCATTCCCTACATAAATGCTAAAAAGCTAGAGTCCGTACACACATATAAGATGCAGCAGCAAGTACCTCAATCTTAGCCCAATGCTCATACGCAGAGTATCGGTCCCACAACATACTTTGAGTCAAATATCTATAGTGGAAGAACTCCTCCGTTATTGACTTTCTCTGGCGAGCTTTATCTGTAGGAAGATACATGATAATTCCAACCTACAAAACATAAACAGAGCGTTTTAGTCAATATATATATATCATGGGAGTTAGGCTAGTGTCGACTACAACACCCCCGGCAATTCTATATTGTTATTATAGCCATTAGAGGTTGCTTGGTTAGCTGTTCCATTTAAAGTTTGCTATGTAACACTTAGTTTGGAGCCAGAGTGGGTTTAGTTCCTTCTAATCGAAAGTCTGACCTGCCCTACCGCCTTCGGCTACATATAGTCCCCACATATTGATAGATGAGGTGTAGAAGATGATCCTTGTATAGAATCAAAGATAAACCCTCAATAGCTTGTTTGAATGATCAATACACAGAGCCTAAACTTGACAAGCTACCATCTCTCTTCTGGTTTTCTTCCCTGTTGCTCATAGCAGTGCACTCTTTTTGATCATTCTTTCCTTTCTATTTTCGGTTGAGTTTCTTTTCTTCTCTTTCCTCTCAAAGATAAGGAGAAAAGAGTTACGTTTCTTCTCTAACATCTAAAGATTCAAAAAACTGGAATCAAAGTACAATTAGGATTGAAGGATGGGCTCTATCAAGTTTGATACAGAGAAGAAGTTTGCTAGCAAAGGTGATTTCGGTTGGTGGAGCAAGGTTGAAGGTGCAGGCACAGTTGGTGCTGCAAGGGCTGCCTACAACAGGCATTGCTACTGGGAGAAGATGAACTGCCACATACTCTAGAGAAGAAGGAAAAGAATGAAATATTTAAGGCTCATAGTACGATTATCTTGAGTCTTGGAGATAAATTCCTTAGAGAGGTCTCAAAGAAAACAACAGCAAAAGGGTTATTGAGAGAAATTAGAAACTCTTCATATGACAAAGTCATTGACAAGAAGAGTTATTCTCAAGCAGCGTTTGTATTCATTCAAAATGCAACAAGGAAGGATCCTTGAAGACCATTTGGATGATTTCAACAAAGTCCTGCTGGATCTTGAGAGTCTGGATGTCAAGATAGAGGATGAAGATAGGGCACCTTATTACTAAGATCATTACCTTTGGATAGGTATGAGAATTTTGTTGATACAAACATGTTCAGCCATGTTAAACTGATTCTCGAGTAAGTAATCCAAATGGGATTAAAGGGCATAAAGTGATGAATCTAGATTCCTGCAGTGCTAAGACATTCCTTAGCAGAGATGTGAAGTTCAAAGGAGTGTTCTATATAGATAACGTAGGCACAGATGTACAGGGAGACCTTGAAGCATGGGAGAAATTAAGACTTGAGATAGAGCATGATAATGCAGAATCAGAGGATATGGAAGTATGCCATGAACCAGGTCAACAGCAACAGGATCAGAATGACCTTGCTAGTTATCACTTAGGAAAGG
The DNA here is from genome assembly GCA_030549775.1 of Tamarix chinensis. Lineage (NCBI taxonomy): Eukaryota > Viridiplantae > Streptophyta > Magnoliopsida > Caryophyllales > Tamaricaceae > Tamarix > Tamarix chinensis. Next base: position 69,296,448 of record CM060182.1, read on the forward strand.
ATAGAGAAACAAGTCATATCAAACCAAACCAGCCCATAGATTTAGCTATGCTGAATCAGTTTCCTTTGCCTCACCTACCGCATGCCTAATAAAGGAACCCTTGAACTACAAGTGCGTAATAAGCAGCCAGTATAGTAAAAGTAAAGAGTGGCCAGAAACAATGCAAGAAGAGATGAATTCCTTGATGGATAACAAAACCTGGAATTGTACCAAAACCTAACAAAACCCCAGCACCTGAAGGCAATGGGTTGTCAGTGGGTTTATAAGTTGAAAGAAAGTATGCTTCGACATACCCAAGAAGGCTTGAAGCTAGGATGGTTGCAAAAGGTTTTTCACAAAGGGAAGGAATTGATTACACTGACGTGTTCTTGCCAGTGGTAAACATGCACCTCAATAAAAGCCTTCCTGGCAGTATTAGATGCAAACAATCTTGACCTTAAACAAATGGATGTGAAGACAGTTTTCCTTTATGGTGAATTAAAGGAAAGCGTATACATGACTCAAGTCTCCTGGTTTTGCTGGAAAGGGAAAAGAGGAATGGATACATCTACTAAAAAGATCCTTTATTGTATGAAATGGTCTCCAATTAGGCAATAAAATTACAGTCATGGTAGCGGTGTTGGAGTGTCAAGAATGATAAAATATGTGCCACAGTTGCACGGAGTGAATTTTTATTTTTATTTATGCTCTAATTATTTATTGATCATTTAAATATAAGTATTCAATAAACTTATATTTTATATTATATTAGAAGCATTTAAATGAATTATCATATGTTAAAATGTCCTAATAATTACCAAAGTTTATCCATAGTCTGCAGATATTGAATTATCAAGAGGTGCAGTAAAAAGTGGCGAACTGTGAGAGTCGGGCTAGTGTTGACAACACCCTCTTGTTATATGTTGTTATAGCTATAAGAGGTTGACTAGTTAGCCGCTGCATCAACGTTTGTTATGTAACAGTTAGTTAGGGGGCTGACTGAGTTAGCTCCTTCTAGCCGAAAGTCTGACCTGTCCTAAGCTATGTATAGTCAGACCATATTGATAGATGGGATGTAGTAGATGATCGATGTATTAAAGAGAAACCCTTGATAGCCTATTTGAATCATCAATACATGGCCAAAACTTGAAAAGTGACCAATGCTCGTCTGTTTGTCTTTACTGTTGTCCACAGTTGTGCCCTGTTTTTGTGCATTCTTTCCCTCTCTCATTTGAGTTTCTTTTCTTATCTAATATATAAAGAAACCATCAAGGCTCGAGAACACATATGGATAGATATCTCTCTACGTGACTGCACATCAGCTCCAACATGATATAAAAAGATTACAAGATCTTCAGTCTCATGTTTACAAAGAGATTATACCCACACAAGTCGGCCGACGATAAATCAGGATCTTCTGATAACTGATCAGCATTAACTTATGACATAACCAACATCTCTTCTATCAAAAATAGGATTTATAATGAAATGACCTTCAAAGTGACTACTTAAAATTTTTTTTAAGAGGCAGAGTGATATCCTCTAATTAACTATTTTCATACAGAACAAAAAACAGAAGGTAAAAAAGGGTCTTGTTGGTTGCAGAATATCTCGCATGTTGATGCATTCAGCTATTAATATTGCTACTTGGTAACTAAAAGAGTTCCACTACGAACATAGATATAAAGCATCAAATAATGACTAAAAAGGACAATAAAAACAAAATAAATAAGACAATTACTCACCCAAGAGAATATATCATTCACTCCAGTGCTTGATGCTGGACTCATGACACTCGTACTCCGTGCCGTCCATCTTTGCTCTATTGGAGCGGGTGCAGGTATCTCATTTTCTTCTATCAATCGCTTCAGATCCTCTATATATTCAAGATCTTTCATGCTTGGATTGCCCCAAACTCCTGCAGGAAAACATGTCTCCGAAACCCACTGCTGCCCGCCACAATCAAACCCTAGGATCTCATCGCTCCACCCGACTCTGTAACCCTCAGACTTCCTCCAGAATTCAGCCTCAGCTTTGTTTATCCTGATGATGTGTTCTTGGTAAAGAGGGTCTAGCGCAATAAGTTTATCTCTTAGCTCTGTAAAAGAAAGCTCTTTTACATCTGGTTCGTTATCTGCAGGATTCACTCTGCAAAAATTTAGAAGCAATTCAGCAGCTGGCATGAAAAATGACCATGTTACAGATGTATAGACTGATAAGTAAATGAAAATCATAGACTCGGTCATTCTAGAGACCAAACCCACAAGAACTGGATTAGAATGGAATATGATTTTGAACCAGAACAGTAAACAGCATACCTATACTTCTTAAGTGATTCCTCATAAAGATCACGTACATCCTGTAGAGCTTCATCCTGGGTGTACTTAGGCTTAAATTTTGGTGGACCTTTCCACTTCGATATAGGATTGCATCTGACAACCACAACAGCATCTGTGTATGGAATGTATAGGTACTTTATGTGCTTATTTTCAGATAATAATTTCCTGCAAGAGGGACAAGGACTCATGAATTCTAGGAAACCTAAAGTTGAAGCTACAAGCTTAATCACACTAAGTTAATGCAAAGTGAGGAAATAAACAATATACTGATCATTAGCATAGAAGAAGAAAAATATCATAATAGAATCTTTGTGGGATGGAGATCTCATGAACATGTGGCACACAAATAGCCACAAACAAAAATAGAATAAACAGTGCATAGGCCTTCCCATACTCCTTCATGTTCCTTTATGCTAAACAGAAAATCCAACTTCCAAAGAAAAACAGAAAATAATATAAACGGAACAACCAAAGGGAAAAACATTGGTCCTTCAATTATTTAACATCATTGTCAGGGAACCTCATCTAAGATGACAGGGAAAGGCAGCATCCAAAACAGCACAACGTTGCAGGAATAAGCAGATGGCAATATTAGCCACGTCCATGTGAGAGAAGGTTTTCACATTTCCTAAAATGTATCCCTTGATTTCTAAGTTCCTAACTTAATTCATAAAACAACCGACAAACTCAATGATATTACTTGTGGTTTTTCTTGATCTCCTGCATATTACTTATATATGTATGTTCCACAAGCTGTTCTCTCTCAACACACTGAAGGGTGACTTCAGCAACCACTCCAAGGCCCCCGAGGCCACATCGAGCAAGATAAAACAGCTCTGGATTTTTCTCCTTAGAAAGCTCTATAGTTCCTTTGGCAGGCGTTACAAGCTTCATGCTAATAACCTGCTCATCGATTGGAGGCAAACTCGCGCCAGTGCCATGAGCACCAACCTAAATAAACCGCAAAGAATGTTAATACGGTTACACAAGAAATTCCCTCAAGATAAAGCAAGGACAAAAATATACTTGGGAACATCGTAGAACTTGTGAAGCAACAATTTTGGATCCAGCTTCCGATTGGAGGCCTTTTTTGCGGGTTGGGAGGGGGGGGGGGGAGATTATGTAGTAGTACTAGATTAAACGGTTATTTGAATATAAAAATGAGGTTAATAATACACTGTGAGGACCTTGGACAGATGGATAATAATTTGACAAGAAGCAAACAAGCGGTCATAGTCCTGGTACAAGAACCAACCCTCAATTTTGCTTCCGAACAACAATGTTGAGCTCTCGAACAACAGCAACAGATATCAGTAGCAAAACGCAAACTGAAAAGTTCAGACAAAAATGATACGAAAGCAATCAAGAATCAAAACCTGAACAATGCCACCAATCTGCTGTTCTCTAATGGATGCAAAATTCTGCAGAGTAAGCCCGTGTTCCTTGATCTTGTCGACAAGCTCCTGAACTCTAATACCCGCTTGAACCCTAACAGTCTTCTTCTCTTTATTAACCTCCAGAACATTATCCAAGAGAGACAATTGCACCATCCCAGCTCTCGATAGTCCAATTCCATTAGGAGATAAACCCGTCCCTAAAGGCCTCAACTTCTGCCTCTTCTCATGGCATTCCTTCACTTTTTCCTCCAGCTCTTTCAAGCTGCAGGGTTTCGACAAATGCCGAGTTGAAGCCTCGTGCGTCCCACTCCAATTGGTAACAGTTTCAAGGCCATCGGGTAGTGGGGCATATCTGAAGATCTGTGCTTTCATCGAGCTGGTTGGGGGAAGCGGGAAGGAATAGTAGGTGGCGGCGCTGCAACCGACGACGAGGAGGAAGTATCCGATGTACTTTCGAAGTTCGGCATCGGAGGAAGATGGGGAGGGCGATTGAGAGGAGAATTGGCGAATGAAGTTAGATGTTTGGTTTGGGTTTAAGAAGGAGTTGGTGGATGTTAGGGTTCCGGGACGATGGGGGTACGGTGACGGACGGTGGTGGGGAAGCAAAGAGTGGAAGGATCGGCGGAGATTGGCTACTCGGTACATGGCGGAATATGATGAATGAGTGGATCGGGCTCCCGGCCAGAGAGCTTACTGCTTACTTGACTGCTGTTGACAAACAAAATGAATGTAAAATATTAGGAAAAATCACTAATGATATGTAGAAAAAAAAAATTATGCATAAGGCTAAAAAAACATTATGCATTTTTTTATTCAAAACGGGAAGGAAACATCCTAGAAAAATTTAGCGTACCTTTTTAAAATTAATTATAGTATTAGTGAATAAAGGTATTATTTTATGTCGAAAATCAAGAAGGTTCACTTTTATATCCTAGCTCAAAAATAATAAAAATAAATTAATAAATTAAAATTCTAAATCACAATAAATAATAATAAAAACACAATAATAAGAATTTAAGAATATAAAATTATCAATAAAATAATAAAAATAATATATAACTGCAAATATGATCAACGTGATAGGAAAATCGAAATCCACCACTAAATTATATTAATATATAATAATAATTTCTATCTTTTAATGATTAAAAAAAGACTAACCAAATTGTAAGCTAAAAGTAGGTTTATAGACATTATATTACTATTAAATAATAATATTATAGTAGCAACAAGTAACTTCTATATTTAACTAGATTTAAAGCATGAAGTACAAATAGAATGATGTCAATTTAAGTAATTATATTGGTACAATAAGCATATCTAGTTGTATTTCTCTCCTATGAGGCTATGACCCACATGTATCTAAACGTGCAACTATTCCGGTTATAATCACAAACTATTAGGTGAATTATTATCTAATATAGCGACACTTTATATATATTAATTCTAACATATTTACATAGTCACCTAGCAGACACATATAATTCTATATACTGTCACCATGAGGAAACTAGAACAAGGCATTCACCATACAAATTATACTTAATAGAATCATATATATAAACGATAGATATCAAAATAAAATTAAAGAACTATCTCATGAAATAAAGAAAAATAATATTATATCTCAAACCATAATCTAAGGTTTCAATCTATTATCTAGCAATAAATAATTAGTTGGTCATAATAATCAAATTAAGTACACAAAAATATACATTAAAAATATATATCCGACTTAGAAAAAGAAATAACCGAAATTAATTATGGATGAAAGTTCAACAATTTATTCTAATGAATAATTGATTTATTTCATCTAAAATAAAATTTTTTGCCTCTTTTTCTCTTTTTCTCTCTCCTCCTGCTAGCACCACTCTCTCTCTTATATTTCCTCTATTGTGCCCTGTTTTTCACACCTCGACACTTCTATCTCGCTTTTCTTCTCTAATGGCACTGTAGTTTCCCATGCATGTCTCCTTTTTCTTCCATTCTTTTGTGTTGCTGCTGAGTTTTTTTCCCTCCTTTCGGTAGTTGTGTTGCCGTTCTTCGCTTTTTTCTAGCCTTCTTTTCTTCTTCCTTGTTTCCTATGCGTATTGAAAAGTTATGTTTTTTTTAGATTTTTATGACAATTTTAAACTATTATTAAAGCTTTAATGATGGGGATTTAATAGCAGCTCAAAACCATTATTAAAACCATAAAAAACCATTATTAAAACCCATTTCTAAGGTAATGTCTTATCAATCTTGTATTTATATCTTTCCTGTAAAGGTTATCAATGGGAAAAATTATTAATTTGTTTTATCTTAGCTTGATAAATATGAGTGCTTGAAATATAGTATAGCTAAAGATGTTGCATTTTATCTGTCTTGTTACTTATTTAAAAGTGAATCTTAGGCTGGTGATGATCATTTTGTACGAAAATGATTTATAAACTATAAAAAATAAAAAATAAATAAAGGTTTGAGGTTCATATTGGTAGTTCTAATAATCCTCATTTTAAATATACTAAAAAATGTAAAGATATTATCAAACAGAGGCTAAACATTGAAGCTTCTTTCATAAAGTAATCCGAACAAGTCAAATCAAGTTATTTTATCCTTTTAGATGCATCTATTCAAGTATTAGATTTCTTCTTAAGGAGGGAATAGAATTTAGAGGACATTATGAGTCAAAAGATTCTCTAAATCAAGGCAATTTTCTTTACTTCTAAAAGCTTTAAGACATAACAATGAAGACTTATCTAGAACTGTGTTAGGAAATTCTCCAAAAAATAATTAGACAATATCACCTAAGATTTAAAAAGATATTATTTATGCATTTGCATTTGAAATAATTAATGACTTTATTAAAGAAATTGAAGATGATTTATTTGGTATATTAGTGGACGAAGCATGAGACATAGCAAATCAAGAACTAATGGCTATTACTTTGCATGATGTCGATTTATGGAAAGGCTTTGTTGGGATTGTGCATGTAAAAGATATAACTATTTTATCACTTAAGTCTATACTTGAATCAATATTGAATTAGTATGTATTATGTTTATTAAAAGTAAAACGACAAGGATATGATGGAGCTAGTAATGTGTAAGGTGAATTTGACGGTTTGAAAACATTTATTCAAAATGAAAATCCTTGTGCTTGTTATGTTTATTATTTTTCTCATTAATTTCAATTGGCTCGTATTGCTATGGTAAAATGTCATAACAAGGTTATTTATTTTCTTAACTATGTTGCACATATTGTGAATGTTGTTGGATCTTCCAATAAGCATTATGATTCTCTTCGAGATAAACAAGTTACTTATATGGCAAATATATTAGAAGAAGGCTTGATAAAATCTGGGATTGAACTAAGAATATATTCTTGCAAGGGTTGGTGATAGTCGGTGTTTTCATTTAAGGACATTTTTGAGTCTTAAAAAATTATTTTCTCCAATGATCAAAGTACTTGAAGATTTAGAAGTTGACACGACATTTGATAAAAATAGAAATGCTATATTCTTATTATATGGATTGAAAACTTTTGACTTCGTTTTCATATTACTTTGATGATAAATGTTATAAAAGTTACAAGTGATTTATTTTAGGCATTAAAAAAGAATAATCAATACATTTTAAATGTCTTGGCACTTGTTGAAATTGGTAAGGGTTGTTTGCAATGTACTGATATTATTTAAGAGTATTACTTGAAACAAGAATACCATAGAATTTTGGTCCTAGCTCTGCAGCTAATCATTATTTGATTGGGTCACACGATAATCAGATTATCTCCGCCTCATATAAATGTGGGCCATATTATTGGATCATATTTTATTCGGATCATTTCAGAGTTGAGCTCATGTCATTTCATCCTCTTAGGTCAACTCATATTAAGATTAGTGGCCCCAGAATTGGATAAATTCATAAAATTTTATTTTTAGTTCGGATTTAGGTCAGGTTTGAATAAATTCATATTATTTTATTTTTTGAGTCAATATATATATATAGTTAAAAATGATTTTTAATTTGGATTTAAAATTTAGATGCATAGCATTATTGAAATAGTGTCATTAATCAATCTAATCGCCTGCACAGAGTTAGGGCAAACCATGATAGAGAGGTTAGGCTATCGATTTTCATCATCCATAGTAATAACATATTGTAAGTTAATGATGTATAAAATAAACTTAATTTATTATACTATTTCTACAGGATTGCACACTCATGCGTAGATAAAGCAAACGTTAGCGAGAATTGATTGAAGGCCAATAAAAAATAGTAATAAATAGCATGATGAATAAATTTGTGAAATATAGTATAATAACATGCAACTACATTATTAAGTTTATAAATATGACAAATGAAGGTTTTCCGAGGGTACTATATAATTTTAATAGCTTTGCCAATTCTTCTTTGTAAATTTTTTATTATTTTGCATACTTTGTAATAAACTATTTAATTTTTACTTATTTAATGACTATGGACGATTGGCATGCACAACAATATGGGTTGAATATGTGGATTCTTCCATGCCACATTTGGATGGTTGCTCCCAGCGGCGGAGTTAGGGGTGTATTATAGTGTCACGGAACACCATGGGATTTTGGGTTAATAATAATTTTCATCTACAATATAATACAAAGCTTTATTTCGTTTAATGGAGGATATCATGGGTTGGGGCTTTGGGATCAATGAGGTCACAGAATCAAGGCTTTAAGCTACGCGTTTCTTTTACTCTTTTTTTTTTTATAATCTTTTGCCCATTATTAACATACCACACAACCAATTGGAGTTTCTTGTACCCTATTATTGTTTTATTTGTATTGCATCTATTAGTAAAATTATACTCAAACATAGCATTATATATATTAATTGGTAAAGATCTTATGTTATTAGTTATTCTTATTATTTGATAAATTTCTTTAGTTTTGGTTAATATATGATTACATGCCTTAAACTTTTTTGTTTATAATTTTATCAAAAATAAGTTATGAAATTATGTGATTAAATGGAAGAGTGAATGATATTTTTGTGGGATTTTAATAAAATAGGATTTAATATTATTAATTATAATATTGTTATATAGGTTTTTTTAATATTTTAATTTTATTTATTTTTTAAATTATTAGAAATTTTTTTACTAATTAAAATAAATGTAATATTATCCCAGTTCAACTAAAAAATAAATATTAAAAAAGTATTATTTTAGCATATGTTTGGAGCTACTTATGAAAAGTAGTTATCAATCATAACTATTTATTTTATAAATTTTTTAGGCTAATTTTTTTTAATATAAGTAATTATCATACATAATTACTTTTGATAAGTAATTCCAAACAACCTCTTAATCATCTAATATTAACAAAAATTACAAAAGTAAAATAAAAATTAAAACACATAATACATAAAGAAAATTATTGAAGATCCATAATATATAAATGAATGTAGGCTAAATATTACGGCAGTTAAATAAAATTTATCATCATCATCATCATATATAGGACACCATAGATCTAGGAGTTTAGCTTCGCCACTGGCTGCTCCGCTAAACCTTTGATAATGATGGTACTCATAATTAAATGTGTTTTGCTATGAGCCTATGATAGTTGAAATACCCCAAAACTCTAATTTTGAGAATTATGGCAAATTAAAAATTTATTACGAAAGTTATTAAAGGAAAAATCAAGAGGAATTTTATAGATAATTTAATTGAAAAAAATTAGGGTGTTTTGCTAATTAAAATGAAATTTAGAAAAAATCTTTCAAAAATCTTAAATTAACCTAAAAAGAAAATTTAATTATTACTTTATTAAAATATTATTATTTATCCCAAAATACCAAAATATTTTAGATACCCCAACTCACCTATTTTTCTATTTTTCCTTTTTCCCCCTTTTCTTTTTTCCTTTTATTTTCTTTTCTTTCCTTCCTCTCCTTTCTCTTTTTCTTTCTTCCCTTTCCCTTCCCCGACCTAGGCCAGCTAACCCCTACAGCCCAAGCCTTCTCCCCCACCTTTCCTCCCGTTCGGCCTAGGCCCACGCCTCCCCTCTCCCTTTCTTTCCCTCACCCAGCCCTGGTCTGGTTCCTTCCTTTTCTCCCTAAACTAGTCCACCACACTCTCTGTCTTCTTTACCTTCTTTACCTTCTTTCCCGACCCTCTCTCTCTCCCTGATGCCCGACCTTCCCACTTTCTAGTGCAAGAACGCGCGCTCTGCTCCGTCGTACGCCAGCCTACCACCCCTATCCCCTTCCCTGACACTCCCTCTCTCTCCTCTACCCAATTTCAAACTCTCTCTCTTATCACACATGCCCCTTTCCACCTTCCTTTTTCCCTTCCCGAGCATGCCAGACCTACAACAATGGTAGGCCTATTTTGGCCATAGGCTGCTGGCCGGCGATGTGCACGCCTGCCACCGACCCTCCCTCTTCCCCCTCTCTCCTTCCCCATCATTCTTAGCCTATAAATACCCCTCTACCAACCCCCTTTCAACTCTTTTTTTCTCTCAACCCAGAAACCCCAAATTTTGTCACCGCCACTTGTTTAGCCGCCCGTTGCTTCGCCGCCGTCCAGCACCGTTACCCAAACTACCCCTCTGCACCACCCTCCACCGAGTTGCACCCCTCAACACCCTTAAATCTTCCTACACAAGCCTCCTTAGCTATGCAAAGTTGGTTACCCGACCAACCTTAACCCGGTCACTGCCACCTTTACGTCGCCGTCCACCACCACTCCTACCGTAACCACCACCCACCCAAAACCACCAGTAGACCTTCCCCTACCCTTCTTTTCCCTTCCTCCCTCTCCTCCTCCCTTCCTCCCTCTCCACCATTCTCGGCCACCATAGCACCGCCGCGTTTGGTTGTGGCACCACCACCACTCCAACTCTCTCCACCTAGGCATCTACCACCACCTCAACTTCCACTCTCATTCCCCCCCTCTCCTACCTTAAACACTCAAAATTTTCCTTTTTCTCCCTCTTTCTACACCGTCGCCAACCGCCGTACGCCGCTACCAGTGTTGCCAGTCACCACCAACCCTAGGTGGTACTTTGACCCCTCTCAAACCCTATGTCCTATTTATGAAAACCTTATTCTTTTTATTTGTATTATATCATCATCATCATCATCATCATCATCATCATCATCATCATCATCATCATCATCATTATTATTATTATTATTATTATTATTATTATTATTATTATTATGTTATCGTTATTATGATCATTATTATTATTATTATTATTTATAGCCTCAAAATATTAATCTTATTATCATTAAGGGGTTGAAACCCTATTTCTATTATTATTTCAATTATCATTATTTTTATTATCATCATATCATTATTATTATTAATATGGTTAATAAAGCTAGCTTTGGCACACTATCACTTTTATTTCTAGTATAAATATTCAAACCCTATTATTATTATTTACTATTCGACTATTATTATTATTAGTATCATTCTTAGAACTTTTATTATTATTATTATTATTATTATTATTATTATTATACTATAGTTATTATTATTATTATTATTATCGTTATTATTATTATTATTAGTGCTAGGATTAGTATATTACTATTAGTACTTTCGTAAAAGAATTCAAAACCTTACCCATATAAGTATCATCACTTCAAATATTACCACTATTAGTATTATCCTTAGCAATATTATTATTTTATTAATAGTACTATTATTATATTATTATTTTATTACTAACCCTATTATTAGCCTTAACCTTGATAATACTAGAGTTTCTATTTCTCTAAGTATTAGTATTATTATTATTAGTATTATCATTATTTTTACTACAACTAGTATTATTACTATTATTAGAAGTAATAAAGCTATTAGCTTTAATGATATAAATATGGCTATAAATATTAACATAAACCTATTTTGACTAGTAATACCCTAGTAAGCTAACTTGGGAATTAAAAACCCTATTTTTACTCTTAAAGTTTCTTTTAATAATAGTAACCCTAATATTAGAATAAAGTAGGAAATAATAGTATTTTTGGTAGGAGAAAAAATAATCCTTAGTTTTCCTTCTTATAGGTGAACCCACTCAAAACCCTAAGGAGGCGTAGGAGCGTGCTACAAGATGGGTTAAGTTTTAGGTAAGGATGTAGCTAAGGCCCTATGTGTGTTATGTGTCTTGTATGCCTTGATTTTATGTACCATGTTATGTTGTGTATCTTATGATTATCATTAAACTGGTTTTATGTGTAGCGCAGATTGGAGTTGAGGTATGGTTATCTGTTTCTTATGGCATGTGTATAATATCTATATGTGGTGATTATGATGTGATGTGAGGTGATGTGGCCCTTTAGGACATGCATGTTAGGATATTAAATGTATTGATATGGGGTGAAAGGATGAAAAAGGAAAATGGGGAAATAAGTTGACCAAGGGACATGGGATTGACCTAAATATCCCATGATCCATGAAAGGGAAAATAAGAGGGGAATATGAATAAAATAAAAGAGTGGGTGAACTTTGGATGAGAATCTAAGGTTTGCATGGGAGAATACAGGGTTTGTATGGGAATTCTAGGGTTTTGCATGAAAACTTTGAGGGTTTGCATGGGGTGCATGGAGTCTGCATAGAGATGAACTTTACGTGTGAAAAGTTGCATTAGGGTGTAAGTAAGGTAATGGAAGAGTTGTTTGGATGATTAGAGGCTTTGGGTGAAAAATAGTACATGGGTTAGTATAAGGATGCATAGGAGACTTGGCTAGGGTTTGGGAGGAAAACCCTAATTTGAAGATGGTGGTGAAAGTAAAAATAATTAAGGGTGAGTGAAGTATGAGATGAGAGTGGAGGAAGGGCGTGTGTGGGGTGAGTATGGATATTATGAGAAACCAAGAGTGGAAGGTGAGAAATGGAGGGATGGTATGTGGAAAGAAGGATGTTAGGGTTTGGTGTGACTAACTAGGGTTTGGTGTGGCCACCTAGGGTTTCGTGGTCACACGTATATTTGGGGAGTAGAGTGAGATGATGGGGGTTGGATCTAAGGGAGGTGATGTGTGGGGTGTTAAATGGCCTTAGTTGTGTGAGGTAGAGAAGGATAGGCCACATAAGCCCAAATTAAAGTTTCTGGAGAAAACCCTAAGGTAAGACAGTGAGTGGACTTGGTGGTGTAAGGTAGTGGGCCTTGACCCACATACTTAGGAGTTGGGCCTCCAATGTGAGTATGTGGAATAAGGAAAGGATGTTGAGATGTGTTAGGAGGGGCAAAGTCTCAAGATATGGGACAAACCCTGTTGGGAGGATAAGTGTAGATGGAGTGTGACATACATCTCTAGGGTGAAACTTGTTGAATAAGACACAGTAAGACACTAATCATTTAAAGAAAAAGACTGTTGAGTTGGGCCCAGACCTGTCCACCAGCGAATAATGGTGGTTAGGAGCCGGGGTGCCCTAGAGATCGATCCACCAATGAATAATAGTGGTCAGGAGCATTATGCCCTATATATTTCCGGTCCATCAGCTATAATAGTAGGGGATTCCATACGCAACAAACCGAACATAATTGTGATAAGACATGGGAAAAACACTAAGTACTTACAGTGAAACATCATGAGAATCGGGCTTAGACCGGTTCACCAGCAAATAATGGTGGCTAGGAGCACTTTGCCTTAGAGACCAATCTACCGGCAATAATAGTAGTTAGGAGCATTATGCCTTGTATGTTTCTGGTCCACCAGCTATAATAGTGGAGCCCTTGCACTTGCATGGAATGATAATAAGTATGGTGTGAAATGAGGATTGATCAAAGGTTTAAAGAATTGGTTGATCTGGACTAGAACTTGGCCTTTATTCATCTGTCATAATTGTATGTTGTTTATGTGATTATACTTATGTTACATGTTTTTGTATGCTTGGTTTTAGCTGCATATTTACCTTACTGAGTACGTAGCGTACTAACCACCCGTTTCTTAGGTGTTGCTCGTTCCCACAAGTAGAAGGCCCTTACAAGTTTGTGTAGGTTGGTAATGCTGTTTTTGATGCCTTCAATGCTTACGAGACATTAGGTGGGGCTGAGTCTTGAGCATGGACTTGGTCTGGGATCGAAAACAACGTGGCCAAATTTACTTCTCATGTTATTTTACGTTGTACTAGTGTACTTAGACTTGATTTTTTATTGTATTGTGATCTTTATTCCTTTCGAGGAATTTTACTTATGCACTCTCGATTGTAAACCTTTTTCTTCGTACTCTGATTTTCTGTCGTATGAACGTTTTAATGCTTTTATGAAGCCTAGCTTTGAGTTTGAATTATGATGATTGTTAATTTTTCTTTAGCCTTGTGGTTAGTATGGGACCAGTCGGGGGCCAGACTTGTACTAATCATAGCGGTAATATCTCCAAAATTTACAAGTTTTGATTTACTTACTTCCGCCGAATCTTAAATAAAATGAATTTTTTTAGTAGTGAATTTTAGTGATATTATAATAGTTGCTTTTATTTGAATCATGTTGGATTTATTATCCACATGAACAATTATAAGATGCATCTTGAACGTTATAGATACTTTCATTTCCATCTTCAATTGATGTTTATTTGTATTTATTCATTGTAAAGTACTATGCTTATTCTTTATGGTAATTGTGATTGTAAGTATAATAAAATGGGATAGTTTTATTTCTACTCATCTTGAAGGTAATGTTTATACTCATAATTTACCTCATTTAAGTGTTTAATAAATAAATAAATAATAGTTTTATTTATTGAATAACTTAGTCCATAAATATGCGGCCAAAGTTATTGTAATACCCCAAATTGAGCGGAGTACTATAAGGATTGATATGGCTACTTATTGTAATAAGGTTGGTTAAGCCTTGATTGTGCCAACTCCTTCCTCCTATGTATACCCTTGTACATGCATGAAATTGATAAGGAATATACATAATTTTTTAGCACAAATTTAACACAGCAAGGGCTGTTTTTTATCCTCTCTATTGATTCTCCTTTCATCAAGGAAATACTGGGACAATTCCTTCTTCCCTTGATCTCATTCATTCAAATATTAAACCAGCTTCAACCATTCGAACCCACCTAGTGTTCAACCTGAGATCTTTCGAGTTTAGTTAACATTAAACCCATTGTTTCTGCTACATAATCTCATCATTGACACCACCAAAAAACAGCAACCGATCCAATCCTTCCCTCGACTTTGATTAAACATCATTTTTGGTATCAAAGTGCGTGAGTGAGGACAAAGCGCACTGAAAGGACTTGTGTTGATCTGTGGGGCCAGCCGATCAATCCGAAAGCACTCCAAGGTAGCCCCCGTGTGGTCGTATCGACTCGGGGTGTTACAAATGGTATCAAAGCGACCGTGAGCTAAACTTGGATGAGCCAGTTAGCCACCTAGCGGGACGATTCTTGGGATGAGCTGTATTGAGACAATCATTGGTTGAGGCGCAACGAGGACGTTGCGTTCTTTGAGTGGGGGTGAATGTAATACCCCAAATTTGAGCGGAGTGTTATAAGGATTGATTTGGCTACTTATATCAACATGGTATACCATCCTTTTGGTGATTCCGTCCTAAGAACTCCACAGTTAAGCGTGCTGGCCGTGGAGCAATTTTAGGATGGGTGACCTTCTGGGAAGTTTTGAAAGTTTCTCAGAAAGTGCGCGAGTGAGGACAAAGCGTACTGAAAGGACTCGTGTTGATCTGTGGGGCCAACCGATCAATCCGAAAGCACTTCAAGGTAACCCCCGTGTGGTCATGTCGACTCGGGGTGTTACAGTTATGTGCACTTAATATATGCATGCGGGTCTATATTCATATGTCTGAGAGAGAGAGAGAGAGAGAGAGTATATTCATTAATATTGTAGTAAATAATCGTTATACCCATAACACAGATCATACAGGTCAACCACAATGCGACCATACCTCGTCAATATTATTTTTTGCTAAGAAGTCATGATTAATGCAGTTATATACATAAAGAGCAAGGGGCATGAGTTGGCTTTATTAAACTATAACTATAATAATAATAATAATCAGCAACAATTAAAAGTGTATAACTATTTAGTGTTTGTTTGATATAGGAATAATAAGGGTGAAAAAATTTACTCTCCTATTTTATATATTTTATATAATTTATTTAAAATTAAATATTTTTTTAGACAAGTAATCATTTTAAAGATCTTAATTTAATTTAAAATAAATATTTTATTAAGGATTATTTTTTTATTCTTAAATAATTGATATAAAAGATATAAATGGAAAGAAAAATTTTCCACCTACCTAACCTTATAGAGTCATTTTTCTAAATTATATTTGAATCAAGTGCCCAAGTCTCATTAGATTGAAACCTGGCACTTAATTTTAGCTTATAATGATTACTTATTGAAGTTATTTATAGAAAATTACTATTCTAGTCCCGTCCCATTGCTTTCTCTTCTCCTTCATAACTCACTAGGGGCTTAAGATATACTTTCTCTGGCTCAAAATATATATTGTTTCAGTATAAATTTTTTAATCCCAAAATATTTATCTCTTAAGATTTCTAATATAATACTTAAACCACACTTTCCCAAATTACTCTTAATCAATTTTTTTAAATAAAATTTTGAGTATTGTTTAATAATTAGTATTTAATAAGAAAATATTTGATAAATTATAATTTTTTAATGTGTATAAAATTCTAAAATGATATATATGCAAGACCTAGTAAAATTAATTCAACCCGATTTATTATGTCCGAAAAACCTGACCAAAAACTCAATCTAGACCTAAAAAATTAAATTTAATCTCAATCCAAAACCCCGAATCAATCCCAACCCAACCTGAATTTTACTAACTCGATAGTAACCTATATCCAAAATAGCTTAAATCGAAATGACCAAGCTAGAAAAAAAAAGACCCGACCTGAATCCAATCCTTACCTGGGTTGAAATTCAATAATTACCCGATCTAAACTTACGCAATTCAAAATGACCTAACTCGTACCCAACCCATTCCTGAACATAATTTCAAAATTGACCCAAACTAAAGTTAAATTTAATCCACAATGACAACCTTTTATTTCATATAAATTGATATATAAACATCAATAACCTTTCTTATTAATAAAATTTTATATAACAATAAATGAAATAAAATTAGTAAGACTCTTTTCTTCCTACTTTATTTTATTATCATATTTAACATTGATTAGATTAGATCATAATAATTTCTATTATTATATTTATAATAATAATTATTATTATTATAAGCATAAAAATTATAATTGTAAATTTAATGATTATAATATATATTAATATATTAACAATAGCAAAATTTATATTTGTATTTCTTCTAATAATAATAATTATTATATTTCTAAAGATGATAATAATAACAATAATAATAGCTATTATTATTACTAATTATAGAAATAACAATCATTATATTTATGTATATAATAATATTTACAATTGTATTTATAACAATAAGTATAATAATTATACTAATAATGATAATTTATTATTATCATTATTACATATTTATTATAACAATTTGTTATATCATTACATATATTGTGATAAAAATTACTATAATAAGCATAACAATGATAATAAATCACAAAATTAAATTTGTTAATTATATTAAATTGATAATAATCAATGTAACTAACTTGACGCAAATCCAATACGATCCAAAATATTTAAACATGAATACACCCAATCAAAACACAATTTGACCCTAAGACTGTCAATCTAAATCGAATTAGATTCTAAAGAAACTTAGACCCGAACCTGATATTCTCTTTAAATAAAATGATCAAACTTAATATAAAGAAACTCATATCCGAACCTGATATTCTCCTTATATAAAATGATCAAACTTAATATAAATTCAACCCTAATTATTGTTATCCAAATTGAATCTAATTTTGAAGAGCATCCAATCCTAAACTGAACACAATTATATAACGATCCAATTTTAATCCAACCTAAATTGACACAACTAAAATCCAACCCGCATTATCCGATCATTCCCTTTAGTGGCTGCATTAATTTTGAACTAATAAATGAATTTATAAACAATGATTTTGAACGGCTATAATTAGTGGGGCAAATCCAATGGCCTATAGATTTCTCTGTTCCAACTGTCCGCATTTTAATTTGTCGCCTATAACAGATTCCACGATCCAGCATTTGGTTCGTCATAGAATCAAAGATAATGAACTCATCGACAGACTACAGTTCGATAAATATTGATGATGGCTAATAGCCAATAGGATTGATTTGTATGGGTCTATTAAGAAAGCAAAGGGAGGTGGCATCAGGTTCTCGGCAGAGGCAACCATATGCATCCCTCGTGTCGACGTCCTTTCGCAATAACTTTCCATTTCCTTCCGCCTTCCGGTACAAGCTGCGTTCTACTTTTCCTTCCCAAACCAGTCGGTAGGCCCCGAAGAATGAAAGGCGGCTTTCATTAAGAAAGATCAACGGTTCTCATTAAGAAATATACAGCTCCTTACCATAAAACTTCAAGGCTTGAAATTAGCTATTGTCTCTTATCTGCGCTGTGATGTGAGTCATGTGACTGCTCGTTCGTTAGATAGTAGCCATCTCTATTCTTTCCATCCAGTTTAAGAGTTTTTTCATTATTTATTTTTTTTATATGAAAAAAGCTTTTTAATTTTTATTTAAAATAAAATAAAGTAATTGCAATATTAGCCACTAATTGATTGATTAGATAACAAATTACTTATAGTTCTAGTACGAAATAAAAGGAATAATTTGTGTGGGCTGTAGCCTGTAGACACCATAAAGTTTGCGCTTGAATTGAATCCCCTCTTCTTCCATGTCGTAATAGTCTTATAGTATTTGTTGTCTGAATTTGTGCGCCTCTTACAAATTAAAATTATAGAAAAAGTGGAGGAAGAATCCGGATATCCATCCCATCCTCAAACGCCCAACACGGCCACATGCCTATCCCAGCCCGAAATGAAACATGTGACCAAAAACATGGAAACCTGCCAATGTTCCTTCCTTCAAAGTTCAAATCCCACCGACAACATACAGGTCCATCATGAATGGAATGGAATGAAATGAGTGTGGATGGTCCAGGGTCTCGTCTCATAATCAGTTTCTCATCTGAGGTCATATCCGAAACACGCTTTCAATTTACGTTAACGTTGTTGGTATCAATTTACCCCGATAGACCTCAGGGGCCCAAACAGACCGGCATTAGTAAGTAACCTACCCTAACGTCTCAAAACATGATTCTCCTAGTTATAAATTATACGCTCCACGGACAAGGGAAAGAAACGCACATCCATTTCCTTATCCCATCGTCCCTCCCCCCCCCCCCCATTAACAAATAACAAACACAAGAGTAGTAGAGTACCGAAGTGAAATCCTAAGCTCTTCGATTTTTTCATTTTTATAGGCTCCCAAAGATCAACAACATGACCAACCCTCAGAGTCAGACCCAAGACGACGTCCCTCCACCAGGTAATCTGTCTAACCTTTTTATATCTATTCTATTTACAAACCCATGATCGAACACATAAGGGATAGGGCCCCCACTTCCTTTTGATTCCTCTTTGGCAGATAACAAATCTGCAGGGTACCCAACTGCCAGCCCATCTCAGACGCAGCAGGTGAAGCAAAAGAAAAAGCGATGGTTCGGTGTTAGCAAGAGAGGTAGTGTGGCTTCCATGGGAGGATGGTGAGTTAATTACTATTCATTCATATTTCCATTCTTCTAACTCTTATTACTATATATTCTTCTTCTTCTGATGATGATGATGAATGACTGACTGACTAACTTACTGACCGATCGATCGTTCGTTGTTTGTTGTGCCATGCAGCGTATTCTGTTTATGTTGCTGCTTCATCTGTCTAGAGCGCTGCTTTTAAAACAAACAACACGGACAGCACATACATGTTTATCTCGCCCAGCTTCCAGCACTTATTTATTCCCCCTCCCTCCTCCCCTTCCCTTCATTTTGTTTCTTCTCTTTGTTTTTTTTTTCTTTTAGTGACAAACTACCCGAGTATATTCAACATGTTTAGATTTCAAAATAAAAATATAAGCTAATACTTGAAAATATAGTATAAATTTAAAATATTTGAAATAAAATATTTGTATATAACTGATAAAATTACATAATTAATTCTTTTCGAACACTTCCTTAAATACAACATTAGTTGTTGTATTACTTTGATGAACATCATCGTCGCATATCAAAAATTTTAAACCTCTACGATTTATCACTCAAGAAACCGCGGCATATAATTGACTATGATAGAATATTAGTTTTTTTAAAAACAAACCAACATTACTAAGAGATTGACCTTAACTTTTGTTGATTGTTATGACATATGATACAATTAGGAAAAATTGTCTTCAATTAAACTTGAAAGGCAATCTCAAGTCAAATGACGTTAAAGATATTCTTGGTAATAATATTCGATGACCAACATTATTTCTACCTAAAATCCTTACTTCCAAGACATGAGATCTAAGCCTTGTGATGATCATCCTAGTACCTTTGCATAGGCCAAGTGAATGATCAATATTTTGCAACAACATAACAAGTGTACCTATCTTCAAATTCAACATATGGCTTGGTATACCTGAGCACTTAATTCTATTTAGAAATTCTAGAATATGTAGATATTGCAATAAATCATTATTTGCATCTAATTTGTATGTTGTATTAGAACTGAAATAGGTTTTCTCTTTAGTAGAGTTAATTGATAACATATATTCATTGATGGACTCAACAATATCAAGAGTTAGTGCTAGTATAGATATTCCTTCAAAATAAGCATTATCAGTGATATTTCCATTGTACTCTAAATACATGCTTTCCACAAAAGCTATAATTGGGTCTTTAAAATGTTTTATTAGAAGATCATCTGGAATTTCTAATGTTGCATAACCATCATCACTCTCTCCAATTATTCCATCTCCTATGCTTACAATCCATTCTGAAAATTGCTTCAACTCAAAGCATTCATTAATCGAGCTTAGTTTTTGTAACCTTATGTTATTTGTTAATCGTAACACCTTACAAAATCTCCATAAGTATGAAAAGTTCATAGTTGCATGAATAATGTATTGTCTACTATTTTTATAAATAACCAGTAGTATTTGTCTAAAATCTCCACCAAGAATAAATGTTTTACCTCCGAATGGTTTCTCTAGGCTAAACTCATTGGTGAATCGTAAAATATCACTTATGATTTTATTTAAAGCTTTAAAGTAATACATGTGCATCATTGGTGCTTCATCCCAAATAATGAGTTTACACCTTATAATCAACTCAGCCAATGGACTACCTTATTTGATGTTACATGTTGAATCTTTATTCGAATTTATAGGTATTTTGAAGCAAGAATGAGTTGTCCTGCCGCCTGGTAATAAAAGAGAAGCAATTCTACGTAATGCCACATTTAACACAATATCTCCTTCTGAACTTATAGCTACTGATAAAGTCATCGATATAAATGTCTTTCCTGTACCTCCGTGTCCATAAACAAAGAACAATCCACCTGTATGAGACTTGGTTGCTGATAAACAAAGAATGAGTTGTCCTGCCGCCTGGTAATAAAAGAGAAGCAATTCTACGTAATGCCACATTTAACACAATATCTCCTTCTGAACTTATAGCTGCTGATAAAGTCATCGATATAAATGTCTTTCCTGTACCTCCGTGTCCATAAACAAAGAACAATCCACCTGTATGAGACTTGGTTGCTGATAAACAAAGAATGAGTTGTCCTGCCGCCTGGTAATAAAAGAGAAGCAATTCTACGTAATGCCACATTTAACACAATATCTCCTTCTGAACTTATAGCTGCTGATAAAGTCATCGATATAAATGTCTTTCCTGTACCTCCGTGTCCATAAACAAAGAACAATCCACCTGTATGAGACTTGGTTGCTTCCATTACTGTGTCACACACGTGTCGCTATTCCGAAGTCATATGAGATAGAAGTTTACTGAGTTCTTCTTTCAATTTTGACCGAGCGTAACATATTTCCTCATGCATCGATGTATTTCCTACTGTTTCAAAAAACTCTTTGGATCGGAATGGCTTTGATTCAAAATTTCGTAAGTTTTTACCATAATTTTGCAACATAATTTCAATGTCTACCAACCCATACTTTTTGATGTCATCAACTTCCAAATGAAGTTCTATAAAATAATAAAAACTGCTATAAAGATGTATGAATTATACTATAAACGTATAATTCAAAATTATAGATAGTAAGATTTTGATGAATAAATGAAGTTACCTTCGTGATACAACCGTAAACGCTGTTTGTATAAAATGTCATCAGTCATATAAATCCAACAATTATCCCAAAAAACTTCTAGCCTTATAAGTGACTCTGATGCCAATAATGTGGTAAATAATTTTCTTAAAGAAGATGCAAAAGCCCAATGACTTGCCTCAATAATACCATCAATGTATTCTTTATCATCATCTAACAAACCCAAGGCATAACAAGCATCACAATACGATGAATGGTGTTCACCATTAATGCATCTTATTTCATCATAACTTTTAGGTCCACGAACAACATTAAGAAGACATCTTAAATGGTACAACTCACTAATACCAGGAGGAACATAGAAAATGTGTCCAATGGAGAACTTCTTTTGCCTTGGTCTCCATTCTCTATTATACTTATCCCAAATGAATTTTGTTGGAAATTTTGCATAAGTTAATTTCCTTTCTTATGAATATTGTTCATTTGCCTTCATCCAAGCCATAAACATGCTTTGTTTAACTGATAAACAACCCACAACATCATCAATTGGATCAGAGTCAGAGAAAATAACACTTTATTCATTTAGAAGATGAAAGCCTAACTTTCCACCGGCGGATCTCTAAATTGAATATCATATTTGAATATCCTCCATGATGCCTCATATGATGATATATATCTATAATCATAATACATCTTAACTTCGGCTGCATTTTTGGCAAGTTCATTTGTTATTGTACTTTCATAGAAGGAGGCAGTAACACGATCATGGCCTTTGTCGACATATTTAAATAAATACTTGATAGAGCGCGATTGATTACACCACTAGACATTAAAATGAGCACTATACTTGAGCAACAAATAACAATTGTGAGGTACAATAAATCTATTATCAAGAGGAACCCCATTCTTCTCCATTGTTATCCCATTATATCGTCACCTATACATAGGATACCCATCATCATCAACAGTTGTTGATTCGACAAATTTCTTGGGAAAATGCTTAGTATAACGACCATCCAACATGCAAGGGGAGTTCCTTCTAATAGCACCAAATGGTCCATGTACCATATATTCTTGAACTACTTTGTAATATGCCGGATCAATGTTACTATCTTGAATTTCTGCTGAAATGATCTTGTTAATATTCTTAACCATTGGATACTTGTCTGGCAATGCAAGAAGTAACAATATATGTGCATGTGGCAAGCCACACTTCTATAATTCAATTGTATATATAACTGTAATTGGAAAAACATATAGAACTATGTCAACAAAGCACACCATAATTTAATGTGAAATTGATTTAACTGTTCCCAATATCTTGTTCTTGCAAAGATATTTCATAAGAAATTGCAACTTCAATTTAAAAACACGATTAATAATGTATGGACGATCATCAGCCTTGAGACCTCTTTTTTCAATATAACGAACTATTTTCGACCATTTTGAATTGCAAGTAAATGTGATGAAAAGGTCAGGATAACCAATCCATCTATAAATCGCCTTAGCATCTTGATAGTTCTAGATCATATATCTAGCACCATCGGTGAATGATGATGGTAAAATAACTCGTTTTCCTTGTGTGGATGGATCTGTCTCACCCTTTAATATTACATATGCTAGTCCACCATATAATTCACAATGTAATTGTTTCTGATATAACTTAATGTATGTTAATCTAGAATTCTCAACCATAGCATATGCGTTAATAATAAATTGTTGGAGAAGTCTCTTAGAAGACAACATAATAGATAACTTAAACTCTCTTTTATGCAAACGATAACAAAAATACTCTGTTGTGCTTATATTGATTCGGCCACTCTGCTTGATTCCCTGATAACAGGTTAATGGAATGTCTTCTCTATAATCATCTTCACCATATGGAAATAGAAGAGGATATTGTAGCCCATGATATGAACCATGAAATTTGTTAATGCATTTTAGCAAACCGGTTTTAGTTTCAACCAAAATATCTCTATCACCTAAAGTTGCATCAAAATCACCAACAATTAATCCAGCCACTTCAGAAACAGTAGGTAGAGTATACATTCTGCCATCACCAGTCCTTCTTCCAATCAACTTCAACTTTACATCGGAACAACCCTCTTTTTCAATTTTTTCTCTAACCATTCTAAATGATTTAACCAACACATTATTCTCATCAAGCATCTTCTTCAAGTCATAAACAATAGATGTATGGAGGTTGTGCAAGGTTTCATTTCCCCTATATAAAAGATAGTTGTAACATATTATTAGAAGAATTTACTTCAAATATAAATAATCAATATTCAATGAGAAATGAGAAATGGTTGTTATAAAACTCACCTTGCAGAATTCACTCTACTTTGGAGTTCATTCTCTGTGTCATAAATGTAAAGTTGAATAAATTTAGGCATTGAACCTACAGGTGGCAATAAGCTTCCCATAAGATGATAATTTTGGCCATGTAATCTAAATATCAGAGGAGAATTTCCATTGTTCAAACTCCTATTAACTTTTCCTCCCATGGATGTGAAACAAAATATATTGTTGTAAGATCGGATATTTTGGAGGTATTGTTTTCTTCTATCATTATGTAAACATAATAGGTCATGCAACAATTTTGGAGGATTTCTTGTTGCCGGTAGTTGAACTTTTCCTTGCATACAACATAAAGAGTATTTTGGATTTTGAGATGATTGACTTTTGCTCATTCGTTCTCCATACCAAAAAAATGAATTACAAAATTTGCATGTATATATCAGATCTCCAGTATCCAAATAATCTACACATTTAATAAAAGTAATGTCAAATACTAATGATTTTCATTTGTATACCAATTTTGAATAATTATAATTTGAAGATAGAATAATTGAATAAATATCTCTGTATGTACCAGATGATGGTCTTCCATTGTTGTCTTCTAATTCATTATTTATGAACAATTAGAATATAAACCATTAAATAATGTATCATTGTTTTATATTTCTTTCTACATTATGAATAATGTGAATATTGTAACTAAGCAATGCTTATTACAAAATAAAAATGCTAACCTTCATTCAATTGCAATCGTTCACCTATGACGGGGGTATTAAAATATTTCTCAGAATATACTCCAACATTGTTGAATTTTAATAAATTTTCAATATCACTCTCATTTGATCCATAATATGTACATATCGTATTGTTATATGTGATTGAACTTTCCAAACTTGATTGATAGTTCATTCGACCATTAGTGAACTCCAATTTATAAGTACAACTTTCAGAGTTACAAGTTATGTTAAACATTGAATAGAATAGTTAAACAAATTTAATAGTGTAAACAATGTGTGAAAAATAGTTTCAATAACTGAGATAAAGAAATTACCATTTGTAATGTCACTAAGAGTAGATAACAATCTCTGATATGAAAAGGGATTAAATACACTATTTTTATCTGTGTTTTTCATATGTTCTCTTCTCCATAGTTGTATTTAAATTTATTGTATAGATGAATAAATGTAATATATATATATATGTATGTATATATATGTAACAATGGGTAAATGAAACGATAATAAAAGAAAGAGAATGCAATATTTTTTTGTAACCCACTAAACTAACGAAAAATTATATTTTCTATTATTGACAAAATGTACTAAGCTTTCTAAATATTGTTGTTGTATGAATGTAATATGGAAAAAATTTTTTAATACCACACATCATATTTATAGTATATTTTATTCATTTATTACAACATGAAAAGATATTCAACATAAATATAGTTAAGTAAAATTAAGATGTTATTAATATATGCTAAACTTTATGTTCAACTAGGGTTTCATATGTCGCACTAAGCAACAATACTTGAAAAAGCCTATCTAGTATTCAAAATTAAGTAATGTATTTAGTATTTAGTATCAATATAATAACAAATTATTAATATTTTTAAATATATATCACACATCATGATCATTTTTTTTACTTATATCCTTCAAAATAATAAGAGATTAAAGAAAAAGGTTCCTAACACTATATTATTGAATTGGTTCATAAAAGCTTTTATATTAAATATAGTTAAGTACGATAAATTTTTTATTAATTTTTTTAACATTTTGATTAACTTTATGTGTATATTTTACATTTATATTAATTTATTATATTTTACTAATTTACCTTGACATTATAATAAGTTACTTCAATAAAAAATTAATGAAAATAAAATGATTTTCAAATTTAATATGGGTATTTATTTACGTATTTTTTACCATTTAGACACTTAAGTGAAAAAAAATTAAACTATGACTGTATGATGGTAAGATATAATTTAATTTTAAGGGAAATTTGAAAAGAAAATCTTTCACATCATGTTCCCAATTCTAGTTTACATAATATTAAATATAATCAAGTGCAATTCATATGTGCTAAAACATTATTTATTAAATGTAGTTAAAATCGATCAATAGAATAACAAATTATTAATAATATGTTACATAATATTATTATTTTCAATAATAATGTAAAATAATTAATAAATTAAAATTTAATATTCAAATTTTTATACCAAGTATTATAGTCATATTTGATTTTGTTAAATTTCTCAACATGAAAGATATTTCTGCAACATAAATAGAGATTAATGGAAAATGTATTTAAGACGACATGTCTTATAAGTGATAGTATGATATAATTTAAGTTAAAGGTAAAATTAAAAAGATAATATTTCACATAAAGTTTTCAAAGAGATAGTATAATTAAATAGTAAAATACTCATGAAATGTTTAAAACTTAAATAATATTATGGTAATAAAAGAAAGAGTACTCAATATTTTTTGTAACCCACTAAATTAACAAACAATTATATTTTTTTATACTAAAATTTTAAAATATTGTTCTTGTAGGACTATAATAAGAATACAATTTTTTAATAACACATATTTTATACCACACATCATATTTATATTATATTATATTATATTCATTTTTTGAAACATGAAAAGATATTCAACATAAGTATAGTTAAGCAAAATTAGTAAGTGTTTAATAAATGCTAAACAATATGTTTAAATAGGGTTTCATATGTTCCACTAAGCAATAATACTTGAACAAATGTAACTACTCTTAGAAATTAAAAAATGTATCTACTATCAATATAATAACAAATTATTAATATTTTTATAGTACATAGCACACATGATGATGATTGTTTTTTTTTATTAAAAAGAGATTTAAGGAAAAGGTTCCTAACACTTTATAAATTGAAGTGGTTTATAAAAGTTTTTATATTAAATACAGTTAAGTTCAATTCATATATTATTAATATGTACTAAAATTTTTTCAATATTAAATGTAGTTAAGATCGATTAATATAATAACAAATTATTAATAATCTATTACATAATATTTTTTTATAATATTAACGTAAAATAAATATTAACTTAAAAATTAATATTCAGTTTTTAATGACACACATCATAGTCATATTTGATTTTATTAAATTTCTCAACATGAAAAGATATTCCTGCAACATAAATAAAGATTAACGGAAAATGTAATTAAGAAGACATGTCTTATAAATGATTGTATGATATAATTTAAATTTACAGTATAATTAAAAAGAAAATATTTCATATAATATTTTCAATATAATAATTTTTTTAATAATATGTTACATAAGATTTTTATTTAGGAATTTAAATATTTTGACTAATATTTTATGATTATATTTTATCTTTTTATTATTTTATTTTATTTTACTAAAATACCTTAACATTATAATAAATAATTTACTTGAATACAAAAATAATGAAAATAAAAAACTTTTCAAATTTAATATGGGTATTCATTTATGTATTTTTATTAAACGTAGTTAAGATCTATCAATATAATAACAAATTATTAATAATATTTTCATTTAAATATTTTTATTTTCAATCATAAGGGAAAATAATTAATAATTTAAAATTATTTTTTAATTTTTTTTATAACACACATCATAGTAATTTTTTATTTTATTAAATTTCTCAACATGAAAAGAAATTTAAAATAAATGTACTTAAGTTAAATAAATAATTTTTAATTAACTGTGGTATATTTAGATTTATTAATGTTAATATAATTGTGATTAACTTCATTAAGTGCGACGCTCTAGTTTGATAAACATATCTCACGAAATGAACCGTTGATCTTCCTATCTACGAATCAGGACCATTGGTCTACCTCCGATCTATGTCAAAACGTGTGAAAAATCTTGGTCGTTCGTCATTGGCCACGATAGATCTTAACCATCTATTGTTTTGCCGTAGATCAACCAAACCAACACAATTACCTTAAATTGTGGCCATTAGATGCATCGAGCTAAAATCGATCGTCCATTCGTTATAGATTCTGCAGTCTGACGAACGAATACCGAGACAATCTGAGCCGCTGATTTTGTACAGTTTTAATAGGAGCCGTCGATTCCAGAAGAAGAAATGACGATTGTCCTTTATACTTTATCGATAATATTGCCTAATCTAGACTATTGATTTCAAAATAAAACCGATCCCGACCATCTGTATTGTCTGCCACGGATCAACTAAACAAACACAATTTTGTGAAATCGTGGCCATTAGATGAATTGAGCTTAAATTGACAGTCCATTCCTTTCGATTTGTGCACTCTCACGAACAAATGTTGAGATAGCTGCTAATTTTGTACGGGTTTAATTGGAGTCGTTGATTACAGAAGAAGACAGGACGACTGTCCTTTATACTTTATCGACAATAACACCCCATCTCGGACGTTGATTTCAAATTAAAAGCAATCCTAGCCATCCTTATTGTCGACAATGGATCAACCAAATATGAGCCGTTGATTTTATACGGCTTAAATATATGACGTTGTCCCTTTACCACATTATCGTCAAACCTAGGCCGTTCAATTCTAAATAAAAGACAATCGCAGTCGTTCATTCAAATAACCCTAAGTATAACTTCTACATCTCCAAAATACCTATTTCGTCATTCTCCCGCTCTAAATTTCTCGAGTAGATTGGAGAGAAATTTCTCTCAAATGTCGATTCTTCCACAATACTTGAGAAAATTTCTGACCTGCCATCCTCTCCTTCGTTTCGTCCCTTTTATTCAATATCATTTCGTTGAAAATTTTCATTTTCAAACAACAATTTCCTTTCAGCAACTGATAGATTAGTTTAGTCTTCTCCAAAATTGAAGTTTTCTGAAGATTATCATTCATGAAATAGGTATAATCTATTACGTTTTTCTCCTCTTATTTTGAGATGCCATATACTTCTGTTTTAACTTTCTATAGATTTCGATTCAGTAATTTTCTATACTAATCGTTTAAATATTTTTTTACGTGCTTGCGAAATCCTTAAAGATTTCCTATTCGACTTTTGACGTTATGTCCGATGTCATGTGAATGTTCATAGACACAGTTTTCTACGCAGAAAATACACCGATATATGCAACATTATCATTTATAGGTAAGGTTTTATCCAGTATATCTTGTATTATCCTTGTAGAAAATCTCACAAAAGAATTTGTATTGTGTGGTAAGTTTATCAAATATGCAGATCTATGGTTTTATACTATGATATAACATTTATTCAGTTTTTGTGGTTAAGAAATGCTTGCTTAAATGATTTGTTCAATTAAAACGACCTCAAACTTAATGGTAGTAATTATAATTCCATACGTGCACCAGAAATGGAATAACTATCTGGTTGGATAATCAAATCAAATCATTTTCATTCTTTTGTAAAATAATTTTATTTTATTATGAAATATAAATATTTTACTTATTTAATTTAATATGATTTTTAGTTTTCATGTGACTGTTTGTGGTATATATAAATGTCGAGCTTAATTTATGGTCACCAAGGTATAATTTTACATGTTATAAACTTAATTGGTTTCATTAAGATTTATTATGTCTAACATATTATACTAAAAAATAATGGCTTTTTTGGATGTAAGTACGAAATCGTGGCTATTGATTCTGGTTTTGTAAACTGGAAAGGAAAAATATTTTTGAGGTATAATACCATTATATGTTGTTTTTGTATGATGTCTTACAAAATCTATGCTAACGATTTCTATTTGCGTTGGAAAAATTTTATATTCTCATATAATGATAGTCTAATCTACACCGAGTGAAATTATTTAATTAATAAGTAATAATGTCAAACTAATATGTCAGTAATAAGTGTTAAACTATAGCTTTATAAATCAATAATTTATTAGTTCTCAATTTTGCAGTAAATATACATATAATAAAATAACTTATTTTTACTTTTGGAAATAAAAATTGAATTTGACTATGTATATAATAAGAACTCAATTCTATTTTTATAGTATATAACACTAATTATTATGATTTTTTAATTTAATAATTTCGTAAATCTTAAAAAGTTTTATACTACATATGATAGTCATATTTAAACTTACTAAATTTCTACAACATGTGATTCTAATTTTGTAAAGTGGAAACGAATAATAATTTTTGAGGTATAATAATATTATATGTTGTTTTTGTGTCATGTCTTACAAAATCTATGCTAATGATTGATATTTGCGTTGAAAAAATTTTGTATTCTCATATAATGGTAATCTAATCTACACTGAATGAAAATAATTAATTAATCAGTAGTAATGTAAAATTAATATAATAGTTATAAGTGATGACCCATAGCTTTATAAGTTCAACAGAAATGTGGTTAAGTTAAATGATTATGTCATTAATAAGGGCTTAAGCATATGTGTAACCACAATTATAAGGATTGCTACAGATTTCGGAAGGTCTTAGCTTGGCCATCTGTATTATTTGCCACTGATCGACCAAACAAACACAATTTCATCTAATCATGGCCATTTGATACTTTAAGCTAAGATTCACCGTCCATCCCTTACCCTCTCTCCAGTCTAACAAACAAATATTGAGCAAACATCGACCGTTGATTTTACACGGCTTAAATTGGGACTGTTGATGCCAGCTGAAGTTAGAATGGTTGTCCTGACTACTTTATAGTTACTATCGCCAAATCTAGGTCGTTAAATTCAAAATTAAACACAATACCAACCATTATATCCACTAATCCTATGTATAACTTTGATTATAATAAAAATGGTTTTAATAAGTGTTAAATTTATGCTAAATTATGGTTCCTAATTTTGCAATAAGTAAAACTAAATAAGTTATTTAAATAGATTTATGAAATTAAAATCTAAATTCAAAATTAAATTGAAATTAAAATTACTTTTAAATTAGCAAATATTTTAGTGCTTATATAGTAAATAATATAATATTAATATTTATATAGTATATATCACACATGATTATGATTTATTTTTTTACCCGTTTCCTAGAACATACAAAGAGATTAAAGAAAAGGGTCCCCAAAACTTGACATTAAAAATTGTTCCTAAAACATATTCAATAAAATTATAGTTAAAGTATAATTAATAGGTTATTAATCGGTCCTAAACATCATGTTCTTATATATTAAGATAAGTTGCAGTAATCAACAGTACTTAAATTTTTTTTCTAGTAATATCTAAATTTAAAAAATCTATTTAGTATGAATATAATCACTGATTATTAGTATGTTTTTGCAGCAATTAAAACTAATTGAGACCCTATGTCTTCCCACGATCTGTTAAATTTTATATTATATAATGTAAAAATAATGATGTTTAAATACAAACTAAAATTTAAAAATAGGAAAATATGATAACCAATAATAATTATAGGCAGTATTACAAAAATGATAGAAAAAGAAAAAAATAACATTTCTACTTTAATGAAACTTATATCCTTTTTGTTAAACAATTTCATCTTTCTTCTTTAACATATAAATAATAATATAATAAATCAACACAATTTTTAGTTTTCACGTGATTGTTGGAGGCATATACACATGTCGAGCTTAATAGACGATGCCCTAGGTATAAATTTACATGTTCTAAACTTAGTGCGGTATTTATACTCTTCTCTATTGATATTATATGCTCAAAATTATTTTAAAAAATAATTTAGGATTATTGTTAGTTTTTTAACTATGCCAGACAATTTATCTCATAAACATCCCATATATTATAAAATACAGGGCTACCATTAGTTGCAAATGATGCTTAATAATTATAATACTACTATGGAAAAATGGTGAAAATTTGAATCTAAACATAATGATTTAAAATAGACTATTCATAATTGCAGTTCAATACCAGTTATTGTGTCTTCTCTTGATCTTTTTCTTCCAATTGTGGTTATAGATGTTAATTTCTTCATCTTCAACTCCAGTATGCTAACTTCTTTCTATCTGGCCAAGCACAAAAAAATGTTAGATAAACACTAAATTTAATAAAGAGTAACATGATCTTAATATAATTTTATTATTAATATATTTTCAACTATGACTTACATAGAAGCTAAATGTCAGATGGATGTGTTAGAGATTATGTTATGCTGCATAATTTGGAATTGAAATTGAAGAGGAAAATTTTAAAAACTAAGCTTTACAATTTAAATTTTTGAAAATAGTATATGTAAAGTTTGACCACCCATAAACTAATTTGGTTAAAAAAATTATTATCTTTTATAAGTTTAAGCTAATTATTCTAAGTTATTGATTGAAAAGAACCCCATCTTCTATCAAACATGACTATAAGGACTAGAAGTGATGAAAAACATTAAGTTGTAACAAAATTTAATAATTTTACACTTGTGCTTGTTCTGTACTATTAAGATCTTCTATGATCTTAATTTTCGCAAAAAGCCAAAGGTTGATGATGTAAAGTTTGTTACATATATTTTGAGCCCCATACAATATCATGATCAATACTTGATTATGAGTAAAGAAATTGTGACTGATTATTAATTTTCTTATAGTCTATTTGATAATGATGTAGGGGATCTTTTTATAAGAACTTAGAAATAATAAAGAAGCAATTATGATATTTGAGGCAAAAAATGTATAATGGATGATGTATAGCTGATTATTAATGTAATATAAACTAATCATTTTTAACCCTAAAAACAGTGAGTGTTGGCACATATTCTGGAAGGAGATAATTAGTTATACATCACCATTTATAAATAAAGTATTCTGAGCCTCTGCAATATTGAATGTCACCTCTTCTTTTGTTAGTTGTTATTTAAATATCAGAAATATTGGTCTGTGATCCGCTCTATTAAATAATTAGCAAAGTGTGTGATGACCAATATTGGAAAGTATTCCACAGGAAATACAATGACTTTTTGGTTCTATTATATGTCTGCTTTGTTATAATATATGTTAGACTGTAGCAATTAGGAAGGGTGATAAACAAGTTAAAAATTAATGTAAATTATTGACTTCATGATGAAAAATAAGTAGCAGTAATAGTACTAATATTTAATTGATAATATCCGTTACATAGAAATAGAGAGGTTTAAAATTTTCTATGTTAAACTACAGATAAAGTAAACTATTAAGTCAAATGATTGGACAATCAATCCTATGTCTTTCTCTCAATAGGTTACAAATGAAAATAACTACCTACTTAATAAGAATCTAGTAAAAGAGTACACTTATAAATAAAATTGTAATCACTTCTACATCAAACCCGTTCCTTCTTCATATTCACTCTAGGCTTTCTCTTTTGGGTAACTAATGAGGAAAGATCACCATTAGGCCTTCTCTTTGTCAGCTCTGACAGTGTGTTTTGTGAATCATTTGTCTTAAAGTTGGTTGGAATTGTTACCTCATTTGTTTGTGATTTGACCTTCATAGATGTAAACAAAAGATGTGATATCAGCTAACAACTTAATAATTAGGGTTGTTTCAAATTTATATGAACATACTTTCCATATGCATTGTTTCAATCATACCTGCTCATCTATTGTTTGATTAAGTTTGGAAAATAAATCTGAGTCATGACATTGTAAAATTAAGCTGATAATTATAATTAGAATATATAACAAAAGATGAAGCCTACTATTACAAATAAAGACTGCAAAAACTATACTTTTTTAAATTTATGGTTACTCAAAAAAGTAAAGTAGACCTGGTTATCAGAGTAATATGGACCTTTATACTTGCACACTAACCCTTTATTGGTAGTTAATTTAATGATTGAATAGGCTCCCATTTGAGGATCCCTTACTTGGACTAAGAAAAAGAATTCTAGGTTGACTAATTTTTCTAATTCAATAGGAAGTCCCGGATCATCTACTTTTGCTTGCATTGTAAACTTAAAGTTCATATGATAAAACAATATTAACTGTTGCTTAATATTAATATTTTAAATAATACCTCATTTTTCTCCTTCATATGTAGTGCTGTTTTTTCCTATAACTTGTATACACTCCCTATCCCAAAGCAGTAGTGAAATACCCCAAAACCCTAAATTAGGAAATCATGGCTGAATAGGGAATTATTAGAAAATTTATTTAAGATAAACTACTTTTACTGGAAAGAAAAGGGGAATTAATTAGGATAAATCAAGAAGGAATTTATAAGTGTTCTAAGTAGGAGGACTTTTGGTATTTTAAGATAATTAAGGGTTTTATTTTAGAAATTAATTAAGTAAATTATTTTATTTAAAATAAGAAGGACAAAATAGCTTCAATTAACATACACTTTATAAATAATTTAATTGGAAGAAAATTTGGGTATTTTTCCTAATTAGTATGGAGGTTAAGGAAATTTATCTAAAATAGTCTAAACTAAGCAAAAAGGGAATTTATTTAATATTTTATAAATATTAATATTCTAAATAGCCCAAAAATATTCTAAATAATTTATGCAATATCCAAAACCCTAAATAAAGCCTTCATTTTTCCTTTTTCCTTTTTCTTTTCCTTCTTTTTCCTTTTTCCTAATCTCCCCGCCGAAATTGGGCCTCGACCGGCCCAACGCCCCCTTCCTTTCCTTCTTCTCGCCGCGGCCCAGCGAGCCCAGCCGCCCGTGAGGCAAAACGCCGCGTTTCGACGCTAAAGTCGCTGAAATGCCGCGTCGCCATAAGGAGAAAATATAACCGTTGCCAGACCGACGCGGACGCCGCGTTTTTCTCAAATATCACCCAAAACGTAGCGTTTAATTAATAAGGGAAATAACCGCCGCCACCCGGCCGGTTCCCCCTTCCCTTTTTCCTTTCCCCTGGACCGCCGGTCCAGCCCCTCTTCTTCTTCTTCTTCCTCAGTCGGTGACCGCCTGCAACATGAAAGCTTGCCGGAGGAAGAAAAGCCTGCAACGCCAGCTCCAGCTCCGGTCATTTCGCCCTTCTTCTCCCCGTTGACTTCCCCATGGATGTGACCAAACGACACTCCCTTCTCCCGCACGAAAATCCCCCATTTCCCAAGCAATTATGGTATGAAAATTTTCAGACTATACGTCGGCCAACTACGCCGGACGACCTACCCTAACCCTAACCCCCTAACCTCCCACTTGGATCTTGTCGTTTTTCGTTCAAATTGGCCTATAAATAGCCCTCAGCACCGCCTTAATCGGGTTCGACAATTGGGAACCCAGACAGAGCAAGCCGCGCGCCGCCCTGCCTTCAGACGGCCTTTTCTCTGCCGTCAGCCGCCCCTACCACCTACCCTTGCCACCACGATCCTCCCTGAACCTCCCTCTACACAACCAACCACCTTAGCTTCCCTGCCTCGCGCCGCACGTGCCGCCCTGGCCGTGCGAAAACCCCTCCCCAAATCGACCCCTTCCAGGATTTCCTGCTCTACCACCCTACACTCCCACTTTCCCCTAGTTTCTCCTCCTTTAGCCTCCATAGCCACCTTTCCCAAAATTCTTCTTCCTCCTCCGCCGCTGCCGCCGTCGGTGCCACTTCCCCAGCCAGGTGGTCCAACTCCCTAAAACCCTAGACCTGGAATAATAGAAGTGGTTAATAAATTTTAATATTATTATTAACTATTATTGTTAATTTTATTATAATTATCATTAACCTAATTATTATTAATACTATCACTATAATTACTATTAATACTACCATTATTATTATTATTGTTATTATTAACAGGCCCTAACTTTTCCCCTAAGAAATTCTAATTAATGGTATTAAGCAATACAAGACCCTATTAAGTTATTATTATTATTATTATTAATATTACTAGTATTAATATTATTATCCTTATTATTGTTAGCACTACTATTATCGTTACTATTATGATTACTATTATTATTATTATCATTATTATTATTACTCTTATTATTCTTATTGTTATTATAATTATTATTGTCATTCATTACTATTATTATTTTTATTACTATTATAATTACTATTATCATTATTATTATTATTATTACCATTATCACATGTGTTACTTTAACTATGACTAACATCCTTAGTACCTCTATTATTATTATTATTATTATTATTATTATTATTATTATTATTATTTTGTTGTGGTTGTTGTATTTAATGCATTTATTATTTATCGATTATTACCATCGTTATTATCCTTAACACTATAATTTAATATTACTACCTTAGTATTTTTGTTATGCTTAGTATTGCCACAACTATTATATTATTATTATTATTGTTATTGTTATTATCGTTACTACTGTTACTATCATTATCGCTATCATTACTATTAATATTACTATGGTTAATAGTAGTGTCATTATGTTTATCTTTCTAACTATTGTTATCATTTCTATTATTTCTATTATTTATATTATTATTATTTTTAGTATTCTTACTATTAATTGTATTGTCATTATTATTATTATTATTATTATTATTATTATTATTATTATTATTATTATTATTATTATTATTATTATTTTCATTGCTATTACTACTTCTACTATTATTATTATTACTATCGTTATTATTGATATTATCATCAAAATGATTATGGTTGTGTTAGTATTTTATTATTATCGATAATATTACTATCACTAATGGTACTACGATTTCAATTATTATTACCATCATTATTATCATTATAGCCATTATTATTCTTATTATGAGTATTATTATTATAAGTAGTATTCTTATTATTGTTAGTATTATTAGTAATTATTATTAATAATATCGAAACCCTCACCTTAATACTCTGGATTTGCTAAAACCTACTTTAATTAGTGATAATCCGTTTAAACTATCGTAAGAATAGTAATAACCCTACCCTTTATTTATAAACCCCTACTATTAATATTAGCCTTAGTATTAGGCCATGATAGGGGTAAGATAGGAATTTTGATAATTCCGGTAGAGGGAGATTAACCCTAAGTATTTCCCTCTTATAGGTGAACCTGGTCAAACCCTAGGAGGTGTAGGAGCGTGCTCCAAGCCCGACGCCGATTTAGGTAAGGACGTAACTAAGGCCACCTGTGTGTATTGCATGTTTTACCTGTCTTGTATGCTTTGTGCGGTTGTATGCTATAATCTGCATGTTATCTGTGTATGTGTTTAGCGCAGCATGGAACCGAGGTACGTTCTCGTGCTCTCGTCTGTGTGTTCTAATATGGTATGATACAAATATGATGTGATGTGATGTGACCCCTACGACATGCATGCTAGGTTATGTGAGGAAGTGTTGTGAAGTGGGGACTTGAAAAAGAAAAATAAGCAATTAAGATAACCAAAGGGAAGTACATCGGTTAACATAGGTATGGACGACCTAAGGAATTCATAATTTGTAAGATGGTGAGGAAAAGGTGGAATCAAATAAATAGAAGAGTGGGAATAAAATAAGGTTGCATGGGGGAAACTAGGGTTTGCATGGAAATGATAGAGTTGGTATGGTGGAAATGATAGGATTTGCATGGGAAGGTTAAGGTCCGCATGGGGGCGAACCTTACGTATGAAAAGTTACCGTGGGACGTGAGGAGGATAGTGGAAGGTCTGTTTGGGAGTCTGGAGACTCGAGGTGAAATATAGTACGTAGGGTCATATAAGGGACCCGATCAGGGTTTTGGGAAGAATTAGTAATCTGAAAAAGGCGAAAGAAAAATGATTAAGGGTGAGTGAGGTGCGAGTTGAGAGTGAGAGTTTATGTTATAAGGGATGATTATGGGAGTTTTGAGGGAGAAGAAATATTGGGTGAAAAGGAGAGGTTACTTGTGGGAAAATAAAGGTACTAGAGTTGAAGTGGCCAACTAGAGTTTTAGGGTCACAGGTAGAATCGATGGGTAAAGCGATATGATTTGGGGATTGGACCTGAACGAGATGAGGTGTTGAGGATAGATGAATTAATGGTAGTGAAGTAAGAGGAGGTTGGACCACATAGGTCCAATTAGGGTTTCAAGGGAAACCCTAGAGGCTAATGGCGGGTGGAGTCCGATGTCACGAGGTGTTGTGCCTTAATTCATACTCTAGGAGTTGGTTTTTATTAGGTGTAAGTATAGAGGGGAAATGAATATCGAGGTGTGATAAGGGGTGCACGAGTTCCAAGATATGGGACGAGCCCTCCTGGGAGGATAAGTGCGGATATAGTCAGCCATGCATGTCAAGGGTAAAACACTTTCAAATAAGATACGTTAAGATACTAATCACTTAAAGAGGAAGATGCTGAGCCGGGCCCAGACCGGTCCACCGGCGAACAATAGTGGTCAGGAGCGTTTTGCCCTGTATGATTTCCAGTCCACCGGCTATAATAGTGGGGGTTTCCGTGCTCAGCAAACCAAACGTAAAACTTATAAGACATGGGAAAGATACTAATTACTTACAGTGGAACACCATGTGAGTCGGGGCCAGACCGGTCCATCGGCAAATAATAGTGGCCAGGAGTGTTCTGCCCTGGAGACCGGTCCACCGACAAATAATAGTGGTTAGGAGCGTTCTGTCCTGAGTTTATATATTTTGGTCCACCGGCTAAAATAGTGGGGTTCCCGCACTCACGTGGATTACTAAAGACTGTGGTGTGAAATGACTACTTTTAATAAAGACTCAAAGGAAATAAGTTTGATTGGACTACGGTCAGCTTTTATTATCTGTATTACTACATGCTGCTTACGTGAGTATGTCACGCATTGAGTTTCCAATAATATGGATTATTCCTACTTGAGACGCATGAGCCACTTTATATTTCGGATATACCATGCTTATAGGTTTAAATGGGATGTTACATATGTCTCATATGTTACTATAGGTGTATGGCTAGATTCATGTTGTGGGTTGTGAGTACGTATGATATTATATCAATGTATTGTATCATAATATGAACTCGATGCTTTAGTTACGTCTCTCCCATAAGTTAGGGTAGTGGGACTTACTCAGTATTGGACCCGTACTGATACTACACTGGTTGAATGGGTCCTGTGATGATCCACCGACGGTGGGGAGCAGACCTTTGATGCAGGTTTTGATTAGTTATTAAATTGGGGTGGAAGGCTTGACTTGAGTGGGTAAGTGGTCCGGATATTTACCCTTCGGAATTTGTTTTGTTTAATCGTATTCGTCTTTAAAAAGTTACGAGGGTTGTATTTAAATTTCCAAGGGTTTTGTAATCGACTTCAAATTCTCGTAACGTTGTCATGCTTTTAAAGTTCGGATTTAATTGTGTAACAAGTTTTTAGCCTTGCATCTAACATGAGATAGATGGTTGACATTTATCTTGTGTTAGATGTGGCGGTAACATATCCCAAATTCGCTCCTAGCTTCCGCTTTATTCTTTCAAAATATTTTTTTTTTCAGGAGTGAAATTTAGGGGTGTTACAAGTAGTGCAATGTTTCTCATTCCATCAACAACTCTAATATGCAGTTTATATCTTAGATTTTCTTTGGTGTCATACAGGGTTGTTCATGTAATCCGATATCTACTTATCTGATCTGATATCCGAAGTGATCTGATCCAAAAAAAGTAAATAATTGATCCGATTTTTTTTTCAAATCAAATATCCGATTCGGTCAATAAAAAGTCAAACAAACTAGATATCCTTTCTGATACATACAAATAATATCCAATCCAAAGAAAAATATTTATACACTTTTTAATAATTTATTATTTTATATATAATTATATATGAATAAATTTAGATATGTGTGTGTATGTATAATTTTTACTTACTTGATTTAGTATTTTGGCCAAAATTTAATTTAGTTAAAATTATATTTTTTAATTAATCCATTTTTGATATAATAAAATCCAATTAAATATGGTAATGTAGCATCTTTAATTTTAGTTTTAATATCAGATATTTGTTGAGCAAATCGAATATTTGCTGAACGGATTAAATATTTGCTCAATAGATAGGATATTATCAAATATATTTGTGATTTGATGATTCTTTTTATATTTGAAATTTTATTCAGATAATATTGATTATATATGATATCCGATCTAAAAATTTGGATATCCAAAGTTTCAAATTAAATATCAAATATTATTTTTAAATATCAAAAATTTTATATATCTGACAATTAAATATCCGAAATTTTGGATATTTAAATTGTGAACAACCCTAGTCATATGTGTTGCACTTCTTAGAAAGAAACATTTGTCCTAGAGGTTCAAATTTCTTCATGCATGTTTTGTATGCCACATAAAAGCATTCTCTAACAGTTTCTATCCTTGTACCTCTAACATTGATCTAGAATTTTCCTACCTGTAAAATTTTAGGTTATATATTGTAGACGACAGAATTATATATAATTTGGTAAAAATTATACCTCATTTTCTTGTAGTCCTTCAACTGTTTTGAATATTTCTTTCCCTGAGGATAGCCCTTCTATTATGATTTGCTTCAGAAATAGTAACAGTCATTGATTGTACTGCGGATAAATTAATAGATAGATTTTTGTTAATTTCTTTGTGATTGACAAGGTCTATTATCTCTTCCATGTCTGAGTCAATTATCAGTTTGATCATGTTCCATGTGTTTGATACCTTCAATTGATCTATAAAAAATTATAAATTAGTCATAGTTGTAATAATAAGTTTATAATTTCACTGTCTATATATAAAATTGAGACAATAATACCTCTAAAATATTGACTCTCCAAAATTAAAGAACAACTATAACTAGATTAAGATTAGTGATTTCAAAATAATCACTTAGTTTTGTTGCGTAATCTCCCCATTTTGAATGATGTCAGATAATTATTGTAAAGGTGCATATCTACAAATGGGATGATATTTTGTATGTTTTTACATTTGATCTTCAAGTACAAAGTCCAAGCAGGTTATCACATGTCGAAATACTTCCTTCTCTCTCACTAAGTGTATAGCTAAGACCCTTCCAATGATATCTAAAATAAAATAACATGTTAGTTGGTTAAAATCATATAAATAATGTAGTTGTCTCTATATTTATGTTTTTACCGATGAGAGTTGTTGTTGACACTGTCGATGACTCATGAAATGGAATAAACTTGAATAATTAGATTGGAAATACTTATATTTCTTATTGCCTAATACAGTGTGTGAAATTGTTGAAATACATTACATACTTGAAGTTTGTTGTTTTCAATTTAAGATGGTTGTCTACCACAATAAAGTTTTTCACTTGACAGAGTTGACCTTCATGCATTATTGTCTTATATTTATTTATCTGAGATTTTATGATTGTTGCATGGATCCTTTGATCTTGTAACTGATTAAAATATCAAGTCAAATATGATGTAGAAATACAAAATATATAATTAAGATGTGAATAATTATTGATGTATAAGTAAAACTTATTTTTCTGTTATGAAATATACATTCCAAGCTCAAAGCTTCAAGTTTGTTTCCATAAGAAGGCTTTTCGGAAATTTACTAACCGAAGTTTTACTACCCATGTACTCTTTGACGGGTTAATGTCATTAAGGACACTCCACATTGTCTTTTTTTTTTCCAACTAATCTGCAAAATTTAAATGAAAACAAATGAGTTCAAAACTATAATCGACATTAACACATATATAAAATATGTCAAAACCATAATTTTAAAAACCGGACCGGTAATTAAACTGATATCATAATTGGTCTATTGGTTTAATGGTCGGACTACTGATATATTTTAAGTTAAAAAATGTGAAATATTTAAAAAAATTAAACTACCCTTGGAGACCATTTGAATGATTTCAACAAAGTCCCGTTGGATCTTGAGAGTCTGGATGTCGAGATAGAGGATGAAGATAGGGTTACCTTATTAATAAGCTCATTACCTTTGGATAGGTATGAGAATTTTGTTGATACAATCATGTTTAGCCATGTTAAACTAAATCTCCCGTAAGTAATCCAAATGGGATTAAAGGGCATAAAGTGATGAATCTAGATTCTTGCAATGCTAAGACATTCTTTAGCAGAGATGTGAAGTTCAAAGGAGTGTTCTATATAGATAATGTAGGCACAAATGTATGGGGAGACATTGAAGCATGGGAGAAATTAAGACTTGAGATAGAGCATGATAATGCAGAATCAGAGGATATGGAAGTATGCCATGAACCAGGTCAACAAGAACAGGATCCGAATGACCTTGCTAGTTATCACTTAGCCATGGATAGAGAAAGAAGACATATAAAACAAAACCAGCCCATAGACTTAGCTATGCCGAATGAGTTTCCTTTGACTCACCTACTACATGCCTAATAAAGGAACCCTTGAACTACAAGTGCGTAATAAGCAGCCAGTATAGTAAAAGTAAAGATTGGCCAGAAACAATGCAAGAGGAGATATATTCCTTGATGGATAACAAAACCTGGAAATTATACCAAAACCTAAGCGCCTAAGGGCAATGGGTTGTAAGTGGTTTTATAAGTTGAAAGAAAGTATGCTTCAATAGACCCATCGAAGTTTGAAGCTAGGATGGTTACAAAAGGTTT
The DNA here is from genome assembly GCA_030549775.1 of Tamarix chinensis. Lineage (NCBI taxonomy): Eukaryota > Viridiplantae > Streptophyta > Magnoliopsida > Caryophyllales > Tamaricaceae > Tamarix > Tamarix chinensis. Next base: position 69,339,102 of record CM060182.1, read on the forward strand.
TTCACGAAGGGAAGGAATTGATTACACTGAGGTGTTCTCGCCAGTGGTAAACATGCACCTCAATAAAAGCCTTCCTGACCGTATTAGCTGTAAACAATCTAGAGCTTGAACAAATGGATGTGAAGACAGTTTTCCTTTACGGTGAATTAAAGGAAAGAGTATACATGATTCATTCTTCTGGTTTTGTTGAAAAGGGAAAAGAGGATTGGATACATCTACTAAAAAGATCCTTTATTGTATGAAATGGTCCCCAATTAGGCAATAAAATTACAATCATGGTAGTGGTATCGAAGTGCCATGAATCATAAAATATGCACCAAAGTCTTCATGGAGTGAATTTTTATTTATGCTCTAATTATTTATTGATCATTTAAATATAAGTATTCAATAAACTTATATTTTATATTATATTAGAAGCATTTAAATGAGTTATTATATGTTAAATTGTCCTAATAATTACTAAAGTTTATCCGTAGTCTGCACTCTGCAGATAAGAGGTGCAGTAAAAGGTGGAGAGTTGTGAGAGTCAGGCTAGTGCTGACAACACTCTCGTTATATGTTGTTGTTATAGCCATTAGAGGTTGACTAGTTAGCCGCTGCATCAAAGTTTGTTATGTAACAGTAAGGGGGCTGGCTGAGTTAGCTCTTTCTAGCCAAAAGTCTGACCTGACCTAAGCTACGTATAGTCAGACCATATTGATGGATGGGATGTAGTAGATGATCGATGTATTAAAGAGAAAACCTTGATAGCCTATTTGAATCATCAATACATGGCCAAAACTTGAAAAGTTACCATTGCTCGTCTGTTTGTCTTCACTGTTGTTCATAGTTGTGCCCTGTTTTTGCGCATTCTTTCCCTCTCTCATTTAAGTTTCTTTTCTTATCCAAGATATAAAGAAACCATCAAGATTCGAGCAGACATATAGATAGATATCTCTCTATGTGACTACACATCAGCTCCAACATGATATAAAAAGATTACAAGACATTCAGTCTCATGTTTACAAAGAGATTATGCCCACACTAGTCGGCCGAGGATAAATCAGGATCTTCTGAAAACTGATCAGCATTAACTTTTGACATAACCAACATCTCTTCTATCAAAAATAGGATTTATAATGAATTGATCTTCAAAGTGACTACTAAAAGTTTTTTTTAAGAGGCAGAGTGATATCCTCAAATTAACTATTTTCATACAGAAAAAAAAAAACAGAAGGTAAAAAAGGGTCTCGTTGGTTGCAGAATATTTGGCGTGTTGATGCATTCAGCTACTAATATTGCTACTTGGTAACTAAAAGAGTTACACTTCCAACATAGATATAAAGCATCAAATAATGACTAAAAAGGACAACAAAAACAAAATAAATAAGACAATTACTCACCCAAGAGAATATATCATTCACTCCAGTGCTTGATGCTGGACTCATGACACTCGTACTCTGTGCTGTCCATCTTTGCTCTATTGGAGCGGGTGCAGGTATCTCATTTTCTTCTATCAATCTTCAGATCCTCTAGATATTCAAGATCTTTCATGTTTGGATTGCCCCAAACTCCTGCAGGAAAACATGTCTCCGAAACCCACTGCTGACCGCCACAATCAAACCCTAGGATTTCATCGCTCCACCCGAGTCTGTAACCCTCAGACTTCCTCCAGAATTCAGCCTCGGCTTTGTTTATCCTGATGATGTGTTCTTGGTCAAGAGGATCTAGTGCAATAAGTTTATCTCTTAGCTCTGTAAAAGAAAGCTCTTTTACATCTGGTTCATCATCTGCAGGATTCACTCTGCAAAAAATTTAGAAGCAATTCAGCAGCTGGCATGAAAAATGACCATGTTACAGATGTATAGACTGATAAGTAAATGAAAATCATAGACTTGGTCATTCTAGAGACCAAACCCACAAGAACTGGATTAGAATGGAATATGATTTTGCACCAGAACAGTAAACAGCATACCTATACTTCTTAAGTGATTCCTTATAAAGATCACGTACATCCAGTAGAGCTTCATCCTGGGTGTACTTAGGCTTAAATTTTGGTGGACCTTTCCACTTCGATACAGGATTGCATCTGACAACCACAACAGCATATGCGTATGGAATGAACAGCTACTTTATGTGCTTATTTTCAGATAATAATTTCCTGCAGGAGGGACAAGGACTCATGAATTCTGGGAAACCTAAAGTTGTAGCTACAAGCTTAATCACACTAATCTAATGCAAAGTGAGAAAATAAACACTATACTGATCATTAGCATAGAATAAGAAAAATATCATAATAGAATCATCGTGGGATGGAGAACTTATGAACATGGGGCACACAAATAGCCACAAACAAAAATAGAATAAACAGTGCATAGGCTTTCTTATACTGTTTCATGTTCCTTTTTATGCCAAACAGAAAATCCAACTTCCAAGGAAAAACAGAAAATAATATAAAAGGAATAAGCAAAGGGAAAAACATTGGTCCTCCAATTATCTAACATCATTGTCAGGGAACCTCATCTAAGATGACAGGAAAAGGCAGCATCCAAAACAGCACAATGTTGCAGGAATAAGCAGATGGCATTATTAGCCACGTCCATGTGATAGAAGGTTTTCACATTTCCTAAAATGTATCCTTTGATTTCTAAGTTCGTAACTTAATTCATAAAACAACCGACAATGTCAATGATATTACTTGTGGTTTTCCTTGATCTCCTGCATAATACTTATATATGTATGTTCCACAAGCTGTTCTCTCTCTACACACTGAAGGGCGACTTCAGCAACCACTCCAAGGCCCCCGAGGCCACATCGAGCAAGATAAAAGAGCTCTGGGTTTTTCTCCTTAGAAATCTCTATAGTTCCTACGGCAGGCGTTACAAGCTTCATGCTAATAACCTGCTCACCGATTGGAGGCAAACTCGCGCCAGTGCCATGAGCACAACCTAAATAAACCGCAAAGAATGTTAATACGGCTACACAAGAAATTCCCTCAAGATAAAGCAAGGACAAAAATATACTTGGGAACAACGTAGAACTTGTAAAGCAACAATTTTGGATCCAGCTTCCGCTTGGAGGCCTTTTTTGCGGTTGGACCCGGGGGGGGTGTGAGATTATGCAGTAATACTAGATTAAACGTATTTGAATATAAAAATAAGGTTAATAACACACTGTGAGGACCTTGGACAGATATAGATAATAATTTGACAAGAAACAAACAAGTGGTCATAGTCCTGGTACAACAACCAACCCTCAATTTTGCTTCCGAAAAACAAAGTTGAGCTCTCGAACAACAGCAACAGATATCAGTAGCAACATACAAACTGAAAAGTTCAGACAAAAATGATACGATAGCAATCAAGAATCAAAACCTGAACAATGCCACCAATCTGCTGTTCTCTAATGGATGAAAAATTCTGCAGAGTAAGCCCGTGTTCCTTGATCTTGTCGACAAGCTCCTGAACTCTAATACCCGCTTGAACCCTAACAGTCTTCTTCTATTTATTAACCTCCAGAACATTGTCCAAGAGAGACAATTGCACCATCCCAGCTCTCGATAGTCCAATTCCATTAGGAGATAAACCCGTCCCTAAAGGTCTCAACTTCTGCCTCTTCTCATGGCATTCCTTCACTTTTTCCTCCAGCTGTTTCAAGCTGCTGGGTTTCAACAAATGTCGAGTTGAAGCCTCGTGCGTCCCACTCCAATTGGTAACAGTTTCAAGGCCCTCGGGTAGTGGGGCGTATCTGAAGATCTGTGCTTTCATCGAGCTGGTTGGAGGAAGCGGGAAGGCGTAGTAGGTGGCGGCGCTGCAACCGACGACGAGGAGGAAGTATCCGATGAACTTTCGAAGTTCGGCATCGGAGGAAGATGGGGAGGGAGATTGAGAGGAGAGTTGGCGAGTGAAGTTAGAGGTTTGGTTTGGGTTTAAGAAGGGGTTGGTGGTGGAGTTGGCGAAAGTTAGGGTTCCGGGACGATGGGGGTACGGTGACGGACGGTGGTGGGAAAGCAAAGAGTGGAAGGATCGGCGGAGATTGGCTGCTCAGTGCATGGTGGAATAAGATGAACGAGCGGATTGGGCTCCCGGCCAGAGAGCTAAGTGCTTACTTGACTGCTGTTGACATACAAAATGAACGTAAAATGTTAGGAAAAATCACTAATGATACCTACAAAAAAAATTATGCATAAAGAATATTTTATTTTATTTTATCCTAAACGGGAAGGAAGCGTCTTAAAAATAAAATTTAGTGAGGCTATAGTCTGTATAATTTAAATTATTTTAAAATTAATTATAATATTAATAAATAAAGGTATTGTTCGATACTAAAATTTAAAAATACTCACCTCTATAACCTAGCTCACAAATAATAAAAATAAATTAATAAATAAAAATTCCAAATCACACATAAATAAATAATGATAAAAACACATTAATAAATATTTTAAAAAATATATATAAAAAAATAAAATGATAAAAATAATAGATAATTATAAATATGATAAACATGCTAGGGAAATCAACATCTACTATTAAATTATGTCAAAATATAATAATAATTTCTAAGTCATCTTTTAATAATAAGAAGAAGATTGACTAAGTTGTAAGCCAATAATAGGTTTATATATATTATATTACTTTCCTCAAATAATTAATACTATAAAGCGTCAATATTAAATACTAATAATATAACTAAATTTAAAGCATGAAGTACAAATGGAATGATGACAATCTAAGTACTCATATTAATATGATAAGCATAGTTAGTTATATTTCTCTCTTATGACCTGCGTGTATCTAAATATTCCACTAATCCGGTTAAATCACAAAACTATTGGGTAAATTATTATCTAACTTAACTGCACTTTATACATATTGATGCTAACATATTTATATAGTCACCTAGCAGACATATTATCGTATATACTATAAGAAAACTAGAACAAAGCATGCATCATACAAATCATACTTGATAGAATCATATATATAAATAATAATAATTAAAATAGAGTCAAAGAACAATCTCTTAAAATAAAGAAAAACAATATCATATCTCAAACCATAATCTAGGGTTTCAATATATTCTCTAACAATAAATAATTAATCAGTCATAATAATTAAATTAATTATATAAAAAATATATTAAAAATATATATCAGAAATAAGGAAAAAAATAACCGAAATTAATTATGGATGAAAACTCGACAATTTATTCTGATAAAAAATTAATTTATTTTATCTGAAATAATTTTTTAGTTGCTTTTTCTCTCTCCCCCGGTTGGTCTCTCTCTCTCTTTTCTTTCCTCTGTCGAACCCTTTTTTTCATGCCTCGCCACTTCTGTCCTACTTTTCTTCTTTGACGGGACTATAGTTTCCCGTGCTTGTCTATTTTTTCTTCCATTCTTTTGTGTTGTTGCTGCATTTTTTTTCTTTTCTCCTTTTGGCAACTGCATTCTATTGCCCTTCTTCACTCTTTTCTGGCCTTCTTTTCTTCTACCTTGTTTCCTATGCATACCGGCTGGCTTGACTCCTATTCTTCATCTATAGTAAACTTTTTTCCTTTTGCCTTCTCTCTCATTGGTCACCGGCTTTGATACGGGCCTCACGTCATCAAATACTCCTCTCCACTCACTTTTTGGTAGTCATAGATTATTGTCTCCTTGCTTATATAGTTCTATGTTTTCTATCTTTAGGGTAAACTGGGACTCGAAGTCATATTAAGGAATGAGAGCAACAAGCGTGGGAAGAAGCATTTTTTTCCTCACGTTTAAATTAAACTTGAAATTGTAATACATTGTAATTATATATCGGACACTAGTATTTTTGTGGCGTGTGCGTGTTTAGTGGTCAATGATGATTTCACCCTAACTTTTGAAATCCCATTGATAGCCTCGGGTTAGGCAGAGTTGGTTATCAATGGCCACCCCCGAGCCTAAATGAGTATGGGAAACATGTTTTAGAATCCCTATTAACATTGGATTCAGGATCGGTGTTATCCCGTTATAACTGCCTCCTGAATCTGATGGAAATAGGAGTATTTCTTGACCTCTTTTGGAGCTAAGTTTTGGACTGAACCAAAACTTGAGCTTAGGCCCAAGTTTTAGCCTAGTCGGTAGGAGACTCCTTGTGCCCTAACGACCCCCCCATTTAAACCTCTTTTTCCCTCTTTCTCGGGGAGCCCTCTCGCCTTTTTTCTCTCCTAGCGGCTCGACCCATTCCCGTTCCTCCTTGTCGTCGACCGTTGGTGGTGACCATCACTGCGCCTCCAGCTTTTTGCCACCCCGGATCTTGTTTCTAACACCCAATCTGAGGCCTTAGGTCACCTGATTTCTTACCTTTGTCCCCTCTTCCCTTTTTTTTTTGGTGTTCGATCCCCATTATATATACGATGGGGGATTTGCTTGTAAAGGGTGAAGATTGATAAATGAAAATCTGCATTTATCAACATGCACAAATCCGTTGAAGTATCAACGTCTGATTCAAAGAGTACTTCGGTTCAGGGGGAACAAGTACATTCCCAACCCCCGTTTGACGGATCGAGTATGATCGAGCTAGTCGGGTTTGTTTCAGGCTCTCTATCTCTCTCTCTCTCTCCTTGGCCTCCTCTCATGGTTCTTTTTATACATTTTCCAGCACTTCTCTATCCCTCTTTCTATCTTTCTTTCTTTTGCGGCTGACTTCTGCTTCTCTCTCTATCCTTGATTGCTCTTTTTCTCTTTTTCTTTTTTTCTCGTCAAGTGTTGCCCAATCTACTTCTTATTCCATGCCTGTAGCCCTCTCTTTTTTTCTTTCTTTTCGGCCTGACTTCTTTCATTTTTTCTTTGTTCCAGCCCCTAGGCCTTCAGCCTTATTTGTCCTGATTTGTTCTTTCGCCTTTATCCCTTTGTAGTTGATCCTTTGGGCCTTTGGTCCAAAGGATCCAAACCTTTTTATTTTATTTTACCTATAAAATAGCATTAGAAAAATTAATAAATAATCTTATGCTTTAAATTTATTTATTTTATATCATTTTAGTTTAAATAATAAAATTCATAATATTATTATCACTTAAGCATAAAATTATATTTATTTTTATATATTATTCAAATAAAAAGACCAAAAACTAAGATTAAAAAGGTATAAAATATGTCAAAATATGAATTCATTAAAACTACAAAGGAAAATAACAAAGATGGGGCAAAGTGTATCAAATACAATCATAGAAGAAACGATGTTGAATGTCACACAGAGAGACATCTAAACAATATATATAGAATGATCCATATGGACAAGTTCGTTTGCAATCGAGTTAGCTTCCCGCAGCTCATGAACAACCCTACAAGATAGGAACTCACGCATGATATCTTTGCAGGTAGCAATCAAACTAGTTGAGGGTGAAAGGGAGTCTCCCGATCATTCAACACTCTAACAAAAACCTTAGGAATCACTTGAAAGATGCATATGATGATAACCTCGCTCTCTAGCTTGAAGAAGGCTATAGTAGAGTGTCCAAAGTTCATCCATAATAATGCTTCCAAAACCCACAGTTGCCGTGAAGCCAAAGAGCCAACGCCCCAAATGATCTCTGGCTACACCACCTGCCGCTAGCTAGCCTGGATTTCTTAGAGCACTACCATCCACGTTAATCTTAATCATCCTTGCTTGAGGTTTTTTCCATCCAATATCCATCCAGTGCTTGGAAGAAGTCAAGTCATGGAAAGATCTTAAGCTATTCTAGGTCTGAAATTCCACTCTTGCCATTAAAGATACAAACCGAGCCAACGCAATAATCTATATCTCCTTATCCTCAAAGAGCCTCACGTGTCATGTTTTGTGAGTGCCACAACTTCCATACACCCAAAGCGAAGGTAACCACCCAAGGTGCCTCACCATTCGTAGCAAGTCTCTGCCTACAAATAGTGATGCCCAACCATTCCTACAGGTTACCCCTAAAAAAAGCCATCAAACCATCAACTAGTAAAATGCTTAACCAGAAAGAGTAGCTATAATGGTTATGTAACACCCCCAAATTTCACTCCTGAAAAATTTCGTTTAAGACAAGAGTTTTAGCGGAAGCGAAAGAATTAAAACCATAAACTTGGGGGTATTACCGCCACACTTAGTACCAGACCGGTTCACTCCTACCGTTCCGATACTAAGTGCTAAGGCTAAACTAAACAATCATTAAGTAAGAGTCATCAAAACATAGGTCCATAGTTAACATAGACCATTCACAAAACCACGAGTCAACAACAATTAAAATATCGTTTAGGAATACAACTTCGAGTACGGTTTCAAAACAATAAGCGTAGTACAAAATATAGCCAAATAAAACAGATCCCAAGGGACCAATATCCGGATCACCTACTCACTCAAGCCAAGCCTTCCACCCCACAATTTGTAACCGATCAAACCTGCATAGGAGGTCTGCTCCCCACCATTGGTGGATCATCACAGGACCCATTCAATCAAGGTAGAATCAGTACGGGTCCAATACTGAGTAAGGGCATTGGTGCGCTAAGGCCAAGCATACAATCATACAACATAACGTACGTAGCACAATCATATAGACAACATGTGATGACCAGCAAGATAAGGCCCGAATACTTTCCGGTGACTTATTCTTATTTCTCATTAATAATAATACGTTCATTCCACACATATTCTTTAATAGTCCGTGTGAGTGCGGGAACCCCACTATTATAGCCGGTGGAGCGGTCACGAGGGCCATGCCCTGCCACTATTATAGCCGGTGTACCGGTCACGAGGGTAACATACCCTGCCACTATTATTTGCCGGTGGACCGGTCTGGCCCCAACTCACAAGGTGTTCCACTGTAAATATTCGTATCTTTCCCAGGTCTTATCATCATTCTGGTTAGTTTGTTGAGCACGGAGTCCCCCACTATTATAGCCGGTGGAACGGTCACGAGGGCCATGCCCTGCCACTATTATAGCCGGTGGACCGGTCATGAGGGTAACATACCCTGCCACTATTATTTGCCGGTGGACCGGTCTGGGTCCGGCTCAACATCTTTCTCTGTAAGTAGTTAATGTCTTAACATATCTTATTCAAAAGGTTTTCACCAAGGATATGCATAAATAATTCTCTCTATGCTTTACACATCGCAACCAATAAAATTCCGCATTCATAACTACCCTTTAATCGATAATACACATGATAACGCCAAACAACTCTAAGCAGTCATAACCAACCCTAATTGTCCACACCAACCCGTGGTTAACCTCTCTCATCCCTATTTTACCATAACCACCGTACTTAGCCATCCCAAACCTTAATTATCCTCAACAGTCACAATTGGTTACTCCATCTCTACTTAATCACAACGCCCCAGAGTTAATCACTCCAAACCCTGATTCCATACGATCATTAACTCCCATGCAAAACCCTAATACCGTCATACCAACATAAATACCACCATACCACCCATAACACCACCATGTAAACCCTAATGCCACCATAAGTCATTAATACCACTATACGATCATAAATACCACCATACGAACATTAATACCACCATAAAATCACTAATACCACCTTACAAACCCTAATACCACCATACAACATTAATGCCCCCATAAAATCACAAATACTACCATACAAACCCTAGTACCACCATACAAGATTAATACCTCCATAAGATCACTAATACCACCATACAACATTAATACCTCCATAAAATCACAAATAACACCATACAACATTAATACCTCCATAAAATCATAAATACCACCATACAACATTAATACTTCCATAAAATCACAATACCACCATACGAACCCGAATACCGCCATAAGCCATTAATACCACTATGAAATCATTAGTACCACCATGCGAACATTTATGCCACCATACAAACCCTAATACCGCCATGCAAACCCTAATACCACCATACAAACCCTAATACCACCATACAACATTAATACCTCCATAAATCACAAATACCACCATACAACATTAACACAAATACCACCATACCACATTAATGCCTCCATAAAATCACAATACCACCATAAGCCATTAATACTACTATGAAATCATTAGTACCACCATACGAACAATTATGCCACCATACAATCCCTACTCCCATCATACAAACTTCAAGACTCCCATGATGGTTCCCAACTCATATTACCATTTATCCTAACATGCATGTCCTAGTGGACCACAACATATACATCATAAACATCATACATATAAATGTCATGCTCATGCCACGGAAGCACATACAACATACCTCAATTTCCAAGCTGCGCTACACATAAGACAAGTTATACACAAATCATATAATACATGGCATAGCATGACATACATAACATTCAACACATCCATGTCACACATAGCACCAGGCCATTAGCTTCGTCCTTACCTAAGGCGACGCCGGGCTTGGAGCACGCTCCTCTAGCTCCTTAGGGCTTTTGTCGGGGTTACCTATAAAAGGGGAAAATGCTAAGTATTAGTTTCCCTTATAATTACTATCAATCCTCATTCTAGTTTAAGGTTAGGGTTTTTATTACTAAAAAGGGTTTTATACAAAAACTAGGGTTTTTACTTTAGAATTAGTATACTAAATATTAGTAGTCAAAATATGTTTATTTTTAATACCTATTGTTACACTTATATTATTAGACCCGTTAGCCCTATTCTTATAATAATAACGTTCATGCTAACTATAGAAAAATAGTGATGATAATAATAATAATAAAACTAATACTAGTGACACTAATGTTTATAGTGAGAGAAACCCTAGCATTTTTAAGGCTAAGTCTACTAATGGTGTCATATTCGAAATAATATTATTATAAGGTCACAATATTACAAGTAACTATTCCTAAGGGTGATAATGATAATAGTTGTATATTCTTGAATAATAAAAGGGTTCAAATGCTTTTGATTACAACAATAAGGTAGTGATAGTAGTAATAATAGTAATAGTTAATAATAGTGTCATAGTAATGAGGTTAGGGTTAATGTTAAATGGTATGGTAATAAGGTTCAAGTACTCTTCTTAGTTAACAACCAAATGATATTTACTAGCTTGAGTTAAGTAACATGGGTAAGACAAGGTAGTATTATTATTAACAATGGTGATAAATGTGTTAAGTATAATAATAATAATAATAATAATAATAATAATAATAATAATAATAATAATAATAATAATAATAATAATAATAATAACAATAGTACAACCAAGTAAGGTTAAGCAATAATAATAATAACCATAGTAAGGATAATAGAAATAATAATAATAAAAATGTTAATACTAATAATTATAAAAATAAGACCAAAGTTAAGTATAATATAGGTTAGGGTTTAAGAGGGATGTTAGTATTAGTAAGAAAATAAGAACATTAATAATAAAGATAATAATAATGGTAATAATGATAACAATAATAATAATAATAATAATAATAATAATAATAATAATAATAATAATAATAATAACAATAACAAAAGTAATAATAATAATGATAATAATAATAATAATAATAATAAGTATATTAGTATTAATATTAGTAGAAAATAGTAGCAGCTATATAAAAAAAGGGGGTTAGGGTTTGGATGGGTGGAGAACCACCTAGGGTTGGTGGTGGTCCGGCGGCGGCGCGTGGCGGCGACGGCGGCGGCGGTGGAGGAGGAGAAGAGGGGGAAAGATGGAGGTGGCGGTTAGATGGGAGGGGAAAAGGAGGAGTTTGAGGTGGGGAAAGAAAGAGCAGGTGGAGGGGAGTGGAGTGAGGGTGGTGGCGTGGCAAGGGGCGGCGGCGCGCGGCGGCGACTGCGGCGGCCGAGGGTGGTGGAGAGAGGTGGAAGATGAGGGAGGAAGGAGGAGAGGGAGGCAGGGAAAGTTGAAGGCAGGGAAAGGTAGAGGGAGGTCTGCTGGGCATTTTGGAGGGTGGAAGGGTGGCTGGTAGCGGCGGAGGAGGCGGCAGGAGGTGGCGCAAGGCGGCGATGGGCTGGAAGTGGTGGTTTTCGGGATAGGAACTTTGCACGACGAAGGCGGCACGTGCAGGGCAAGGCGGAGGGTGGTGGTGGCTTGGTTTTGTCGAGGGAGGTGCAGGGATGGTAACGGTGGCCAGAGGTGGCGGCGGTTGTCTCCGGTGACGGCGAAAAGCCCCACTGTTTGAGGCGGCGGAGAGGCAGGGTTTCGGGGCAAAAAAAAACGAAAGGGAACTGATCGGGGCTGCCAATGGGGGGTATTTATAGGCAATTGGAAGGGGAAGACGACAAGGGGAGAAGGAGGCGTGCGAGGCAGGTGTGCAGGTGGCCGGCCGGTGGCAGGTGGTGCAGGTTCTGCCATGGCAGGCTGGGTCGGGGAAGGGGGAGAAGAAAGGGAAAGAGAAGGGCACGCGGGAAAGGGAGAGAGGGACTTGTTCGGGGTCGAAAAGAGAAAGAAAACGACGGAAGAGAGGCAGGGAAGGACGGTCGGCGGTGAGCTGGTGGCTGCCGGCGAGTTTCGGGCTGCAAGTCGAGTTGCAGGTCGGCGTGCAGGTCGGGGAAGAAGATAGGGCGGGGTGGACCGGTCGGTCTAGGGAAAAGAAAGAAAGGAGAGAGGGGGCGGTTCGGCCGGCGTTATAAAGTTTTAAGACAACACGCGGCGTTTTGAGGATTGTGGGAGGAAAATGTCGCGTCGCGTCGAAGGCTGGCAATGGTCATAAGGTCGTTTAGCGTGACGCGGCGTGTCGACGGTACTGAGGGCAAAAACGCAGCGCATGGGAGCACGGGGGTCGGCGTCGCACGGCGCTGGGCCGCGGGCGAGAAGAAGGAAGGAGAGGCGGGGGCCTGGGATGCATAGGCCGGGCGCGCGAGACGGGGGGGGAGAAAGGAGATTTGGACTGACGGCTGGCCCAAACTAGGGGAAGGAGAAGAAAGAAAAAAATAAAGGAGGAAGAAAGAAAAAGAAGAGAAAGGAGAAAAAGGAAAAAAAGGAAAATGGGAAAAATGGATAAATGATAAAATGGTTGGGTTGGAGATATTTGGGTATCTATTTATTTATATAATTAATTTATATATATAATTTTAATAATAATTATTTTAATTATAATAATTAAATCCATTTTTAAATTAGTTAGGCTATTTTGGATAAATTTCCTTAACCTCCATGCTAATTAGAGAAATACCCAAATTTTCTTCCAATTAAATTCTTTATTATTTTCCTCTTAATATACCTGTAACACCCCAAAATTCACTACTTTTTTTTTAAAAGCGGAAGCAATTAAAATAGAAATAGTTAAAACCTGTGAATTCTGGGAATGTTACCGCCACACTTAGTACCGGACCGGTTCTCTCAAACTGTTCCAGTACCAAGTGCTAAGGCTAAAGAAAAGATTTACGTTGAATTCAAATTAACAATTCATAAAAGGATTCGAAGATCATACACAAAATCAAAGTACGAGAAATTAAGAGTTAATTACAATACCCTTGAAGTTTCAAATAACACTTGTAACTTCCAAATAGAAATACATTTAAACAAGATAAAAACCGATGGATCAAATTCCGGATTGCCTACTCACTCAAATCATAACTTAAATTCTCCCATATAATATTATAAATTACATTCTCCCAAATAACATCATAAACTAAATTCTCCCAAACAAACCATAATTTAATTCTCCCAATCAATCATAAATTAAATTCTCCCATATAATATCTTAAATTAAATTCTCCCAAATAGCATCATAAACTAGATTATTCCTTATAAAACCATAAAATTTAGGTCAACTCACTTCCCTTAGTCAACTTCTTTCCCCATCCTCCTTTTTCATCCTTCCTCTCACACAAACCACATCGACTTCCTCACATACACAACACATATCATCATACATAATTAATACACATACCATGCACAACATACTTCAACTCCAAGTCATACCACATATAAAATATTTAATTATAATAAACACTACATACATAACATGCGAAACACATAATACACATAAGCACATAAAAGGCCTTAGCACTCCTTACCTAAAACGACACCGGTCTTGGAGCACGCTCCTACGCCTCCTTAGGGTTTTGACCAAATAACAACTTACTAATACAAATAACATTAATAAAATTCTAACTTTGCTAAAGATATAGAAATAACAGAAATATTATAAAGGTTGATAATATAGGGTTAAATACTTTACCCTAATAATAATAATGATACTAAAATAATATCAATGAGAATATAAATAAGAATAATAATAGTACCAATAATAATAACAATAAAAAGGACATTATTCAAAAATAAGGTGAAATAAATGCTTCGGCCCCTTTTCCAAGATAATACTAATAATAAAATAAATAATCAAATTTAGTAGTAGTAATAATAATAATAATAACAAATTTAGTAGTATTAGTAGTAGTAATAACAATATATATATATATACTTATAATATAAAAGGAAATAGTGCTAAAAACGATAATATATTAGTAATAATGTTAAAATGCTAATAATAGTAATAAAAGGAAAAAGCTGCGAGGCTTAATTAAAAATTTAAGTTTCTACGCCTCCTGAAATAATTACACTATTAAATAATTAATTACACTAATAATAATATTATTAATTATATTATTAATAATAATAGTAAACATGTACTAATTCTATTAAATAACTAAAATTCGAGAATAATAGTTTTTCTAACTCAAGAATACTCCCAAACCTGTAAAGAAGATTTAACCATTAGATTACAGTTGATAAAAATAATAATGATAATTATAATAATAATAATTATAATCGAATTAACATTAAAAATTAGGATAAAAGCATAATAATTATCAATAAATCAAAATTAAGTGTTTAAAAGGTCTAGGGTTTCACCTTGAGTTGGAGGATGAAGGTGGCACCGGCGATGGTTCCCGGAGGTGGCCGGAAAATGGGTCTAAGGGGGCCAAAAATTAGGAAAATGGGTGATGGAGAGGAAGAAAATTAAAATAATTATATGGGGCTGTAGAGGATAATTAGTAGGAGTTAATGGTTGGTTTGGAAGGTGTTAGAAGCGGCGCATGTGGTGGTGGAAGGTGGTTCAACGTCTCGGGGTGAAATTTTATGTCGAAGCAACTAACCAACTTTGTGCAATTATGGAGGCTTGTAAGAGATGAATCGAAGGTTGTGGTTAGTTTAGTTAATTAGGGGATATTGCAGGGAAGAGATTGGTAGCAAGAGGAGGTGTTGAAGTTGGCTGGGGAAGGAGATAATGGCGTCTGATGGGGCGGTGGCAGGCAGATCTCTCTTAGGGTTTTCGAGAAGAAGAAGTCTCGAAAACATCCACCATTAGGCTATTTATAGAGTTTAGATGGGTTATTAGGGTTTTGGAGGTCGGCAGGATGGGTTTGGGTGATAGGGTTTGGGTGGCCGGCGTAAAAAATCGGCCGACGACTGCTTGGGTTGGGTCGAAGGTTTGTGAAGCCAGAGAGAGAGAATGAGCGAGAGTTAAGGATAATTGATTATTCCAAGCTAATTTGCGAGCCGAGGGGAAGAAAAAGAGAGGTGACTCGGCCGGTCAGAGTTGTCGTAGCCGGCGCCGCCATTTTCGGGCTGGGAGTTGCAGGCTGCGTCGACGGAGGAGAAGGGAGGAAGAAGAAGAAAGGGCCAGACCAGGCGGTTCGTGGAGGAAAGAAGAGAAAAGAAAAGAGGGAAGACCGGGCCGGTCTGGGCGCGACGGAGGAGGAGGTTTAATGAAACGACGGGTTTCAGTGTTTAAAGAGTCAAAACGTGACGTAGAGGGGGATGGCAGAAGAAATGTGCGCGGCGCGGGCTGGGCTGGGCTGGGCCGCACCGAAGGAAGGAGGGCGGGAAAAACTGGGCTGCGAGAGGGGCAGGCCCAAACGGGAAGGAGAGGAAAAAGAAAAAGAAAGAAAAAGAAAGAAAAAGAAAGAAAGAAAGGAAAAGGAAAAGGGGGAAAAATAATCAGTTTTGATATTTATGTTAATCAAAATATTTGGGATATTTAAAAATAATAATATTTAAATAAGATAATATTTAAATCCCTTTTTAGGCTAAATAATGATTTTTAAAAGATTTTCATAAATTCTATTTTAATTAACAAAACATCCTAATTTTCTCTAATTAGATTATTTATAAAATTAATATTAGTTTGAAACTATTTTCTCCTTCTTATTTTAAATAAAATAATTTATTTAATTAATTTCCAAATAAAATCCTTAATTAGTTTAAATACCCAAATTCCTCCTAATTAAAATACTTATAAATCTCTTCTTGAATTTCCCTAGTTAAATATCCTTTTATTTTATTAAAAATAATTTATTTAAATAATTCTTATAATAAATATCCTTTAAATGTAGTTTATAAAATTAGAAATTTTCGGGGCATTTAATACCTTAATTAACTCTCTACATCTTAATAAATGAGTTTATATAATTAATTTTCCTAATAATTCCTTATTTGGCCATAATTTCGGAAATTATGATTTTGGGATATTACAGGTTATATCTAAGAACGTGGAGAAGACTCTCATATTTCCCACATAAGCCACAGCTAAGATAGTGATTAAGACCTCTCTTGACTCAGTTGGCTTTAGTAGATAGACAATCATGGGCAGCCAAATAAATGAAGGCCCTAACTCTTTGTCTAACTTTTAGCTTCCAAACATTTTGCCAAAAAGAAGAAGTGAAGGCTTTCTCATTTCCACCCTGCATCATCTAGTATGCCGAGGACACCGAGAAAGTGCCATCATTTGACCAACCCCAAGTATGAATGTCCAACTCATTTGAATCCTTTCTTAACCAACTGAATGTGAGCTAGGCTAGAAATTGAGCTGGTAGGAGATGAGAAAACTTGCTCCAATCCCACTCCCCAGTAGACATCCTATAATCCACAACGAGCATATGGAACATTTCATGTAACACACATAAAATTTACTACTGAAGTTTTTTATTTAAGCTGAAGAAGCATTCAAACATAAGAGGGATGTTACCGCCATAATTGGTATAAGTCTAGCCACAGGCCATCATTTTACCAACTACAAGGCAAAAGTAAAACAGAACACAAACCATGATAAATGTAGCACAAGTACAATCTATATCATAAATAAGAGTTAGGTGTTCATTTTAAAAGTAACATTGAAATACATAAATAAACATTTAGTTGAAAATTAATAAGAAAAATAAGTTAAAAACAACAACTAGATAACACAACTCTTTAATCCCAATCCCGGTCATAATAGTATCATTTCGCCCTGATTATAGCATCGTATGCACTGAACACCACCCCAGAAAGTGTTTTTAATAATGGTTTTTTAATAGATTTAATAATGGTTCCCAACCGTTATTAAATCGATTGCTATTAAACCTTTAATAACATTTATAAAACCGTCATTAAAAAATTAAAATTTGTGCCAAAATTTGGCAAACTACATATGCTTTAATAATGGTTATCAAATAAAACCATTATTAAAACAAGTTGTTTTGTTAACAGTTATAAAACCATCATAAAAAATAAAAATTTATGCTAAAATTTGGCAAATTGCACATGTTTTAATAATTTTTATCACCTAAAACCGTTATAAAAACATGATGTTTTGTCAATATTTATTTATTATAACTATTGTTAAATGTTATTTTAATAACGATTTTCACTAAAATCATTACTAAAATAATAGTTCTAGCCCACATACACAAATGTATGCTCGAATGTATACCAAATCTATAATTAGTAAAACACTACCAATAACTCTAGAAACTCATAGACATACTACAAGTTTAGTAGCTCTACACATTCCAAACTCAAAGTTCTAGGATCTACAATTCCTAAACTCAAAGTTGGTAGCTATGTACTATAATATACAAAGTCTTGCATATATATATATGCAGGTGCATCTCAGTCTTACATATATTTATGTAGAAGAGCATAAGATATAGCAAATACAAACCTAAAATGCATGCACATAGATATCTAATGTCTAGTATGTAAGCGCATGAACATAACCCATTCTTTTCTAACTTCATCAATTTCCTCATCAGCATATTTCTGTCCTAGTGCACACTCATCGTTGAAAAACTGGAAATTGATACAATTTAACCATTTAGTTATATATATTAATAATAAGTGTGTCATAGATTAACTATATAATTAAAAAAATATGAAAAAAGAAACATACATGGATTGAATCTATGTTCACATATTTTTTCTTGGGTATGTAAACCATTAATCTACAAACATAGTATCCACAATTATTATTATTTTGCTATTGCAGATACTGTAAAATAAATTTAGTTAGCTTCTTTTTGTATTAGGTATTAATTGAAATTAAAATAAAATACAAAATTTCGATCTTCTTACTTACCATTACAGACTCATACTCAAGATTATTTGGGTTTGGAGCACCATTTCCGCCCTTCCTCATATACGTCGTTTATAGTGCCCTATATAATAAATAAAGATCATACACAACATTATAACTTTATATACCTAAAAATTATATAAGAGGATATATGCATTGTTAAATTAATGTGATTAAAAATATACTAACATGTCAATTAAATGTTTTCCTTCGGAACGAATGACAAAAAAGGACCTAGATAATTTCGTAGGGAATAAAAACATATTTTTTTAATTAAGATAGATGACATACAAAACTCAATTATAAATAGCAAGGTGAGGGATGAGGTAAAGCTTGTTGTTGTACCCCTCACTCAAGATGCAATCTGCTACATAGTTTATGTGCCTAACCTTGCCAACTGTAGTACGATCAGATACGTAGTATGGACATACAAATACGATAGAGAACAACATCCCCTCTGCACAACCTAGGTAGCCACCGATCTATGGATGACGATAATTTATATTTATTAACAACTGATAATTCATAAACTTATACAAATCAACACAAAGTGTTAAAATATATGGTATGAAATAATACTTACTTAACATATATGACCACGCTAGTTGTTGATATGCATTTAGACTTATAAATTGTGCTAATAACCTCCATTGGTACCATGTACATGACATTGTCCCTCCCAACATACTCAGCGGGATAATAAATTATAATTAGATCGCTGCCAAGGTAGTTTTGGGTGTAGAAATACAACATTACCAAAGCAAGCGGTGGTTAACGGGGTTCTTGTATATATTGGTTATCCTCTGAAGATGGGATCTTCTATGGGGCTACTGATTTTTCTAATTTGGTTCTCTTTCCTTTCTAGGTGCTCTCTTTTGTTTTGCTACTTCCACTAGTATTTTTCTTTCCTTTTGATTTAGGAGCCTTCTTATCTTCCAATCCCTTAATTTATAGTAATAAACACAATGTAATTTTCACACACACACACACACAAACACACACACACACACATGTATATTAATAAGGTATAAATAATATGTAATGTGTTTGTGTTAACATAGATGGAGAATGGAATTACCTTTTCAGTTGTAAAATAAATCCTATCTGTGGGCCAAGGCATGAAGCTTCTATGAGATTCCAACATGATTGTTGCCTTATCGCCTTCTTTGTAACAAGGCAAGGATGTATCTCCAATTATTGATATGTCAATACATACAAACCTACAATTTGCAGCCAAGATAGACCTATGAACCATCAACGTTTTGGTACCATGGGAGATGCGTACCCTTATTTTTGCCAAAAGAATTGAGGGGTCATTATCTACCAAGTCACATTTATGCAAACCCTTCAAGATAAGTATATCAGTATTGTTAATTATTGAGTTCACACTTGATACATCGTATATATATCAATTATTAGTTTCATATGCTTACATTGGAAAAAGAAAAAAAATGTGTATTAGCTTCACCACTATCTCTAACTCTATTTACATTGGGTATGTGAAGCAGATTATGTGCATCATAATTGCATGGTTTAAACCCTTGAGATTTTATGGATGGAAAATCTTTCTCCATTATGTCCATCCGTTTAAATGCCTGATTTAATTTATGTGTTAGGAGAACCACTTGGTCATGGGTGTTTCAGGGTCCATAGGATCAATCACAAACGCTTGTGATCATAACCCCTAACCCAATACCCCTATATCTTCTTAGGCGTTCTTCAATTCCTATCACTCGAGACACGATGCAATATTGATCTAAACCCTCTACCACATTTGATGTTTTATGTTCATCTTATAATATATAAATAAACATAATATCATGATCAATTTGATCTAAGAAAAATAACTATGGTTGGGCATAACTTCAAACTTACAATTCTTTTGGAAGTGTTCTGTACATCTTCATTAATATACCATTCTTTTGTTATTCTAGCTTTCTTCCATAACATACCAATATTAATGGATGAGGTACATGGATATTTTTCTTGGGCTAGGACTTGTAATTCCAAAAGAATACGTAATTATATTAGCAATAGAATTATATTACTCTAAACATTATAATGTGAACACATTAATCAAATTGTCATACCAACTCTTCTTATAGGCCTGCATAGTTTTTTTGAGCTAAATTATGGCAGTAAATATTTTCCTTTGAATTTTTTTATTCTTGGAACTTTTCTCCTATATTACAAGGCATATATATACGATCAGTTATTTAAATATAAATTTGTGTATTCTTAATCAAAAAGTATAATTGTTAGTCAATAAATACATTAAACTCCTCTAAACGACAATATGCAATGAACTAGTCCCAACTTTTTTAATCAATAAACCCATAACGCTGGGGGGGGGTTGTGTAAAGCACCATCCCTCTTGTTGTACATTTTTTTATTTAGTAAATATTTCTTAAATATTCTTAGACGTTCACCATAATGTCTAAGATTCCACTTCTTCCTCTCGTCTAGGACGATGAAGACTCTCTGTAAAGCAAGACATAAATATTTATGTCAATGTCATTATATTGAAATTAATAACATGTAACAGATTAAAATATGACAAACAAAACATATCATTTACCATAACTTCTTACCAAATATATTCCTTGTGATCTTTTGGAACCCGCTTCCAATTTTTGTAGGAGATCAAAACACGATTACATGTGATGAGTGAAATGTATGTCAGAAACATGTTAGCATACTTGCCAATGGGAAGAATATACGTATTCCAACTCATTGGAACCTGTTCTCCTCTATTTCTCATTTTTGTGATGATTCTCATCATAGTAGGTCCTCTCTTTCCTTCTTTATCACTATAGTTCCAATCAACAGTGTGCTTCACCATATCTCTGTGGAATGTGAATATATAAATTAGAATATTATATCTTGTGAAAAAATATACAAAATAAAGTGTCAAGCAAACATTTCATATGTAGTAATGATATAAAAAAAACAATAATTAGATGTAGTAATGATATCAAAAACTCATGTTACAATATTATTACCCTTATTGTTTTCTTTTCCTTCATATTTTTTCCCTCCTTCTTGATTGATTTCATATACTTCATGATGATTATCCCTTACCTGGATTTCCTCCTCGGCAATGTCATTAAAATCATATATCAATGATTGAGTTTCTTACACTACTTTAACACACTCTTTATCCCAATTGGCATTATTTTTATTGTCACACTCATTCACATTTTTTTTTCATGCCTAAAATCACAAACCATCTTGGATTGGCAGGATTGATGACAAAGAAAACTTATGTTGCTTAAGATACCAAGATGAATGAGTCCTGTTAATGCCTTACTCTATTGGGATATACTAATGTGATGTAATACCCCGTATTTTTAAAATCCAGATTTATTAAGTTTAATGATTTTATTAGAGTAATTTGATGTAAACAATTAATTATTTTAATTTCGATTCGTTTTACGGATTTATCGATGATTTCGAATTCATAATTGAATGTAATTAATCATTGTCGTTGCGAACCATTCTAGACAAATTCGTTCACGACAATGATTTTATTATGTTCTTATGATTTCGATCTTCGGTTAAAAATATATATTCTCGTTCTTTCTCATATTTTGGTTTTTTATATTTTTAATTTGTTTTCAATTATAACTTCGTCATGTGATTACGACTTTGTTTTGAAGTTATATTTCGTTAACGAAATATGTTATTTGAATTATAGAATTTCTATTTAAATAGTTAAATTTATTTAAATAATTTTATCCGTAGAAAATATTTCCGACTTTAAATTTATTCGTTTTCGGTAATCGCTAATATTTTCGGAAAGTTTTAAATTAAAAAGATTTTCGGAGTTTATTTATGAATTTCTTTCTGGAATTCATTCCCTTTCGTTTTATGCTTTTTGGGTTGTGACAAACGGGTTTTGGAAATTATCTAAATTAATCTCGATTTATTAGAATTTGACTTAAATATTTAATTATATGTTTTTAAATATTATTTTGGGGTCTTCTAATGTATTTCCGTAAATAATATAAATTTTTACGTTCGTTGTTAAATCTTTCCGAAAATGTTTTCGAAATTCTTTATATAGCCTTTTTACTAATTTTAAGCCTTCGGATCCGTTCGAAATAAATTTTTGATTTAATAAATTTTAGATAAAATCTTCCAATATTAATTTTTAAGCTTTTAATAATAATGATACTTGCTTTTGTAAAAAAAAAAAAAACCCGCACCAACCGGCCCGACCGACCCCCCCTCTTCTTTTTCTTTCTCTCTTCCCCACCCCGACCCCTCTCCTGCGCCCTGCCCTGTCCCGCAGCCCCAACCCTAGCCGCCTCCTTCTCCCGTCCTTTTTCTCCGGCGACCGGCCTGCCCCTCCTTGCTCCTCCCCGCTCCGGCCGAGCTCCGACCGCCACTAACCACCGCAGCAGCAGCTGCTAAAGCCGCGCGACAGCAGCCAACGCAGCATCAGCAGCGTACAGCAGCAGCACCGGCCGTGCCGCCGTCCGGCCACGGCAAGCTCGGGTGACGACCGGCGAGCCACCCCCGGGCCCCGACGAAGCTTCTCCGGCCTTCCCGTGCGCTGATTTGTTGAGTTTCGTTTGGTATAAATTTCCGAAAACCCTAACCCTTGTTTTGGTTAATTGGGTATGAATTAGCTTATAAAAAGCTAAATTGATTGTTTGTTTGTGTATATATGTGCTGTAAGATTGATTTGGATAGGTTAATTGTGTGGTTGTGTTGGAATTTTGGAAAAATTGGATTTTTAGCCGGGTTATGCCCAAATTTTTCGGATTCATTCGTTTTCGTGGTTTTGGACAAATTAATTATATAATATATTTTAAAATGTATCCAATTTCATTTTGGAACCGTCAATTTGAGAAAATTATGCAGGTTTTATCAGAATTTGATTCCTAGGTCAAATTTTGGGTGTAATGAAATTGGGTTGTATAATTGAGCCGTTCCGCTCAATTGATTTTATAATATCGTTTAAAATGTATTTAATTTTATATTGGAAGTGTTGATTTGTAAAAATTGTGCGTAATTGACCGGAATTGGATTTTTAGGTCAAAACTCCCGCGGGTTTAAATTGGTTTGGGTAATCGGGTTATTTTATTCAATTGACTATATAAATTACATTAGAATATGTTTAATTACATTTCCGAACCGTCAATTGATATGTTTTGGCAAGAATTAATCGGATTTGCATTCCGGGCCAAAAAACCCTAATTGTGCTAAATTGGACATTATGTTATCGGTTTTGATCAATTGATTATTTGATATGTTATAAAAGGTATTTAATTGCATTTCTAAACATTCAATTTGATTAAATTTATAGAATTTTACCGAATTGCATTTTCGGGTCTAAAACCCTAGATTTTAAGTGGGAGTATGAGATTGGTTATTTGTATAGTTGTTTTGCTAAAATTAAATTTATAAAAGTAGTTGAAATGAGCCTAATTGTATTCTAATACCTTTAATTTAAATTAACTAAATGGAATTACTTGAGTTTGTGTTATGGGCTTTGAAACCCTAATTTTCGGGGATGATTTTATAAAATTGATTTTTGCTACGTGTATTTATCTAATCGAATTCTATCTTTGGGTTTTAAATCATTTAAATTCTGTTTTAACCTAATCGGTTTGGATTTGGTTCTATGTAAACGGTTGGGTTACCTATTTAGTTATAAAACCTAATAAATAAGTTAATTTCGGTAAATTAACTTATGATCGATGATTCTTTTCGGGCTTTCCAAATTAAGTTGAAATGTCCCAAGGGATATTTGTATTAATCCGTTTTTATTCAGTTTTAACCTTAAATCTTAATAAAGCTATACTTTTAAGTTCTAAGTTTTATACACGTTTTCTAAGAAGGATCATTTGTGTAGTTTGGGTTTATTTAATTAGGGTATGTGAATTATTAATTGATAGAATAGTTTCTAATTTAGTTTTCGATTTCTATCGGGTCTAGGAAAGCTTTCTCGTGGACCCACGAACTAGGGATCCCTCTCCCTCTCATTTCGCTTAGCTAGCTTCGGATCCAGGTAAGTTCTCTACTTACCTCTACTTATGGGTATTTCGTAAGGACGTAACTAAGGCCACTTGGGTGCATCGCATGATTTACCTGCCTTTTATGCTTTGTGCGGTTGTATGCTATAATCCTGTGTATTATCTGTGTATTTGTGTAGCGCAGCATGGAACCGAGGTACGTCCCCGTGTCCTCGTCTTTGTGTACTAATATGTTGTGGAACAAGAATGATGTGATGTGATGTGACCCTACGACATGCATGCTGGGTTATGTGAGGAAGTGTGGTGAAGTGGGGACTTGAAAAAGAAAAATAAGCGGTTAAAATAACCAAAGGGAAGTACGTCGGCTAACATAGGTGTGGATGACCTAAGGAGTTCACCATTTGTGAGACGATGAGGAGAAGGTGGAATTAAATAAACAAAAGAGTGGGAATAAATTAAGGTTGCATGGGGGAAATTAGGGTTTGCATAGTGGTATTATGGTTGGTATGGTGGTATTAGGGTTTACATGGTGGTATTAGGATGTGTATGGTGGTATTGATGATTGTATGGCGGTTAAAATAACCAAAGGGAAGTACGTCGGCTAACATAGGTGTGGATGACCTAAGGAGTTCACCATTTGTGAGACGATGAGGAGAAGGTGGAATTAAATAAACAAAAGAGTGGGAATAAATTAAGGTTGCATGGGGGAAATTAGGGTTTGCATAGTGGTATTATGGTTGGTATGGTGGTATTAGGGTTTACATGGTGGTATTAGGATGTGTATGGTGGTATTGATGATTGTATGGTGGTATTAATGGCTTATGGTGGTATTAGGGTTTGTATGGTGGTGTTATGGGTTGTGTGGTGGTAATAATGCTTGTATGGTGGTATTAGGGTTTGTATGGTGGGGTTAGAGTTTTGCATGGAAATTAATGATTGTATGGGATTTAGGGTTTGTGTGAAAAGTTCGAGAGGTTGCATGGGATGCGTAACGTCTGCGTGGGAGCAAAATTTACCTATGAAAGGCTGATTTGGGGTGTAAGGAAGGTAATGCAAGTATTATTTGGGTGTTTAACTATTTTGGACGGGAAATAGTGCGTGGAGTATTATAAGGGTTTGGAGGAGACAGAATTAGGGTTTGGAGTGATTAACTCTGGGTCGTTGTGCTTAAGTAGGGTTGGAGTAGCTAATTGTGAATTGCTGAGGGTAATTAAGGTTTGGGATGGCTAAGTATGGTTGTTATGGTAAAATAGGGTTAAGGCACGGTTTGGTGTGGTCAATTTGGGTTCGTTATGGCTGCTTAGAGTTGTTTGGTGTTATCATGTGTATTATTGATTAAGTGTAGTTATGAATGTGGAATTTCATTGTTTGTGATGTGTAAGTATGAAGTGAATGATTTATGCATGTCAAGGGCGTGATGTGAACTTAATAAGACACCGATAAGACATTAATCACGTAAAGCGAAAGATGTCGAGCCGAGCCTGTGATCCGGTCCACCGGCTATAATAGTGGAGCAGAGGCGTTTTTCCCTGTGCGTTTATTTCCGGTCCACCGGCTATAATAGTGGATCAGAGGCGTTTTGCCCTGTGCGATATCTTCCGGTCCACCGGCTATAATAGTGGGGGATCTCGTGCTCGACAAACCAAACGTATAAGTTAATCCATGGGAAAATACTAAATACTTACAGTGAAACACCATGTGAGTCGGGGCTGCGATCCGGTCCACCGGCTATAATAGTGGATCAGAGGCGTCTTGCCCTGTGCGTTTATTTTCCGGTCCACCGGCTATAATAGTGGATCAGAGGCGTCTTGCCCTGTGCGTTTATTTTCCGGTCCACCGGCTATAATAGTGGATCAGAGGCGTTTTGCCCTGTGCGATATCTTCCGGTCCACCGGCTATAATAGTGGGGCTCCCGCGCTCACATGGATTAATGAATAATGCTTTGAATGAATCTGAATGAAGTAATCCACAGGGAAAATACTAAGTACTTACAGCGAAACACCATGTAAGTCGGGGCTGTGATCCGGTCCACCGGCTATAATAGTGGATCAGAGGCATTTTGCCCTGTGCGTTACTTTCCGGTCCACCGGCTATAATAGTGGGGCTCCCGTACTTACATGGATTATTAAAGAATATGTGTGGAATGAATATACTATTAATGACAATAAAGAATAAGTCTAATTGGACTATGACCAGCTTCTACTATATGTAATACCACATGCTGCTTATGTGCATAATGAGTCACTTATTGTTCGGTTATTCCACGCTTATATGTTAAATGGGATGTTGCGTATGTTTTATATGTTAATATGAGTGTATGGCAAGATTCATGCTGTGGGTTGTGAGTATGTATGATATTGTATTAACGTATTGTACTATAATTTAATATGCACTTGATGATATCTCTTCTATAAGGTAGGTTAGCGAGACTTACTCAGTATTGGACCCGTACTGATACTACACTGGTTGAATGGGTCCTGTGATGATCCACCAATGGTGGGGAGCAGACCTCTTGTGCAGGTTGATACTGTTTTGGGGTGGAAGGCTTGACCTGAGCGAGTAGGCGGTCCGGATATTTATCCTTCGGGATTTATTTTGTTTAATTGTATTCACCTTTGGAAGTTGCAAGTATTGTTTTCAGATTTCTAAGGGTTTTGTAATTGACTTTAAATTTTTCGTATTCTGATAAGTGTTTACTATTCGGATTTAATTGTTTGATGGGATTTGAAATTTAGATTTAATTGTTTGATAGGTTTTAGCCTTGCATCTAACATGAGATAGATGGTTGACATTTATCTTGTGTTAGATGTGGCGGTAACATTTTCCAAATTCGCTCCTAGCTTCCGCTTTAATATTTCAAAAAAAAAAATTTTCAAGAGTGAAATTTGGGGGTGTTACATGTGAACCCATCTTCATATCTAACCCCATAAATTTTATCAACACATCTACACTGGAAAATAGGTGCCCGAGACAAATAGTATCCCACTTATGTGTTAGCTGAACAAATGAAGTATTATCCTCGCATATCAGGTATGCATAACAAATTTTCACACTATAACCTGATAGGTTACCATATGCTAGAAAGTTACTTATAGTATAGAATAAAATTGCTCTCAAAGTGAAACTTTCCTCACCATAAGCATCAAACAATTTAATACTTTTGTCCCATAATAACTTTAATTCATCAATCAAAGGCTCCAAATAAATATTAATATCATTTTTCGGTTGGTTTGGCCCCAAAATGAGTAAAGACCGCATCATGTACTCGCATTTCATGTAGTTCCACAGTAGTAGATTTTATATAACCAAAACCACTGGCCAAATACTGTCTGTGCCTTGATTTTATGGATTTATACTATTCGTAGAGAAAGCAAAATGCTAGTTTCTTGGTTCTTCGCCAAATTCAAGACACAAACCATCAATCATCATCCATTGTGGAGAGTTAGATGGATGTCTTAGAAACCCATCATCCATCTTCTCATTAGCATGAAATCTAAAGTTCTTCACATCTTGGACATCATTAGATATCCGCCTGAATCTTGGTGTTATAGGGAAATACCATAACACTTTTGTTGGTACCTTATTCTTATTGTGTTGTGATGCTCTGCATTCTTCATTAGGATAATAATCTAAATATGCATATTCTTTGCGAAATAATATACAATCATTAGGGCATACATGTATCTTCTCATAACTCATACCCATAGATGAAAGGATCTTCTTCGCTTCATAGGTACGATTGTATAGAACGTTATCATCGAGATGAATTTATTTCACAAGTGATAAAAATTCTATGAAACTCTTATCACTCCATTTGTTACATGTCTTTAAGTTGAGCAACTTACAGTAGCTGATAATCTAGTAAACTTCTTACAATCATCGTACAAAGGTTTTTTTCGAGTCACTCAATAACTGGTCGAACATTTTTGGACAATCTCTAACACTTTCCTCAACCTTCCGAGTCATCTCCACTTTCGATTCACCCTCATTGTTGTCAAATGATTCACTACTATCCTTCTTGCCTTCCTCATTATTATATTTAGACTCCGTCTCACCATGTCATATCCAATGAGTATAACTTGTATCAATTCCATAGACAAACAAATGTTTTTTCAAATCATTAGCATTAACATGTTAAATATAAGCACAATTAAAATAAGAAGAGACTATTCTACTAGTGTCCCGAGCATGTTCCACTGTAAACTTGATGAAAAATTCAACTTCTTCGTCATATTCTCTAGACAAATGATTTGTAGACATCCATTTCTGATCTATAGTTTTCCAATCTATATGTATCCCACGAAAAATATTATTACAAATCAATTCACTTCTACAAACTAATTCACATATTGCTAATGCATAGAAAGAATTCATATTTGTATAATGTATATCATGTTATTTTGAAGTTAAATATATAAATAAGGACAAAAAAAATATACCAATACAAGAATTTTTCTTATTTAGAAAGAGTTCATATGTATACACATATTAAATATTTATACAAGAGTTTTAAATTTAAAAGTAAATACATACTACGCGTTTAAAACAATACACAAAAAACTAAGAAAAAACATAAGGCAATAGCAACAATATTTGCATAAAAAGGTTGCTACAACCCAAACAACTAACTAACAACACTCCCTAACCATCCTATGAAATCCGCCAGTAGCCTTGTCAAGGCCAACTAGAACCCGTTACTCTCAATTTACACTCATCTCGATATGTCATTGTAATCCCTATAAATTTTAAAATCCTATGATTAAATAAATAACTTTTATTTAGGATAAATTAGCTTTTAAAATTATTTAATTTAAATATTTTATGGATTTTTATTATATAAAATTTGGATAAGAATATTTAATAAATTAAAATAAATATTTTGTTATTTTATCATACTTTTTTTATTTAAATAATTTTTCAAACCAATATTTTACTAAAATTATCCTTTTTAAACTAATATATTAAATTAAATTTACTTCCCAAAAATATTACATCTTATTTTTCCATAAATTATTTTATCTATTTTTCCTTTTCTTTTTTTTCCTTTTTCCTTTTTCCTTTTTTTTCTCCTTTTTCTCCTTTTCCTCCTTTCTTTCTTTTTCCTTTTTCCTTCTCTTCGGGCCACCAGGCCGGTCTGTCCCCTTCCTCCTCGCGCCTAGGCCACAACCCATACTTCCCTTCCTCTCCTCTCCTTCTTCTCCCACACTACAACCGGCCCAACTTCCCTTTCCTTCCTTCCTCTCCCGCGCGACCACCCTAGCTCAACCTCTTCTTTTCTTTTCTCCTTTTCCCTTGACTGGGCCAGCCCACACCCACGCCTACCTTGCCCCTCTGCCCGGCCTGCTCCCTCCCCCTTCCTTTCTTTCTTCTTCTACCTCCTACCCTGACTAAGCGTGCCCCTCGACGCCACTATAATACCCCCAAAATTTACACTTGAATTTTTTTTGAAAGAATAAAAGAATAAAGCGGAAGCTAAAATAGAATTTAGAAAATGTTACCATCACATCTAACACAAGATAAATGTCCACCATCTATCTCATGTTAGATGCAATGCTAAAAATTGTCAAACAAAATTTCAAACAACATTTTTGCCGTGAGGATAAACTCCCACAAGGAGATATCCACAGGTAGATGGCAAGTGAATAAGTTCACTAAATAAAATTATTGCTGAATGAATCAACAGAACCTGTGAAATAAACCTGAATTTTAAAAGCTTATCAGAGTATGAGGAATTAAAAGTCAATTACAACACCCCTCAAATTTTAAATACAACACTTGAAACTTCCAAAAATAAATATAATCAAACAAGACAATTTCCGATGGATTAAATTTCGGATTTGCCTACTCTCTCAAGCCAAGCCTTCCACCCAAATACAATATCCGATCTTAAACCTGCACAAGAGGTCTGCTCCCCACCATCAGTGGATCATCACAACACCCATTCAATCAAGGTAGCATCAGTACGGGTCCGGTACTGAGTAAATCAAGATTACCCAACTCATAGAAGGAAACATGAAACACATAAGATATAAAAGACTCTAACTTACAATTCTCATGCTCAATTATACATGTATTACATACAATTGAACATAGGGTCACAAATTCATACTTATGAGTACATTACTAGACATGACAGTACATAAGATACTAGCATACAAGAAATCACGATCGCATGCTAAGTAACACCAATCCAACAATCCAATAATAATCATTATTACATCCGATTTAATTTATTTACGATGAGTTCAGGGACCCCACTATTCTTAAACCGGTAGAACGGTCCGAAGCACCTCTCGGGGACATCACACCTGAGCCACTATTATCGTCCAGTGGAATGGACCCTACACCTCTCGGGGCAAAAGGATCCTGATCCACTATTCTTAACCGGTGGAACGGCTTGAATCACCTCTCAGGAACAACACACCTGAGCCACTATTATCGTCAGGTGGAATGGACCCTACACTTGGTCCTAACTCACGTAATCTTTCACTTTAAATAATTAGTGTCTTATTCATTACTTAATTCATATCATATTCTTATTCACATTGAGTATAGGGCCCCACTATTCTTAATCCGATGGAATGGACTAAAGCACCTCTCAGGGACAGGACACCTGAACCACTATTATCATCCGGTGGAATGGATCCTACACCTCTCAGGGAAGAATGCTCCTGAATCACTATTCTTAACCGGTGGAACGGCTTGAATCACCTCTCAGAGACAGGACACCTGAGCCACTATTATCGTCCGGTGGAACGAACCCTACACCTCGGCCCAACTTACGTGATTTTTCACTTTAAATTATTTGTATCTTATTTAAGAATTTAACCATTCATAAATTAGGCCCACATGAATAATTCTATGACATAAAGATACAACATAGGGTATCATATAATTTCAATCCATACTCAACCCTTCACATACTCAAATACATACCAAATTTAAACATCATACTAACACACATTTGCATTGAGGCTATAAGTTCATACATACGTACAATTACCACACTAAACATAGCATACACTAGACAGGATTAAATGATCAATAAGCATAGGCATCACCTTCCACTCAGAATAGAAATACATCCAGATTCCATCATAAGTAAAGGCAAGTAGTGACTTACCTAAATCTGAGGCTAGCTAAGCAAATTGAGAAAGAGAGAGAGTTATCCAAAGCTTGACAATCCACGAGAAAGTTTTCCTAGATCGCCGATAGAAATAAGAACTAAGTTAGAAACTATCTTATCAATTAATAATTCACATATTCTAATTAAATTAACGCAAACGGACACATACGATCTTTCTTGAAAAACGTGTCCAAAACTTAGGACTCAAGAGCATAGCTCTATTAAGATTTAAGATTAAATATAAATCAAATCGGATTAACACACATATCACTTAGGACATTTCAAATTAATTTGGAAGGCCCGAGAAGGAAGAATCGATTATAAGTTAATTTATCGAAAATGACTTATTTATTAGGTTTTACAACTAAATAGGTAAACCAACCATTTGCATAGAACCATATCCAAACCGATTAGATTAAAACATAATTCACATGATTTAAAACCCAAAGACAGAATTTGATTAGATAAAAGACACATAGCATAATAAATTTTATAAAACCATATCTGGCAAATAAGAGTTTTTAATGCTCGAGCTACGAACCAACTAATTAACTTTTATTATCACAAATTGATAGCTTAATAGTATGATTAAACTGATTTTAAATAAATCTAGATAATCAATTTCAACAAAATAATCTTCCGATTAGCCAAATAAAGACGATCTGTTTTTAAAATTAGGGTTTTAAAGCCCACGACACAAACTCAGGTAATTCAAATCAATTAATTCCAATTAAAGGTATTAGAATGTAATTAGGATCATTTCAAATATTTCTATAAATTTAATTTTAGAAAAACAAGTATACAAATGATCAATTTCATAATTTCACTTGAAATCTAGGGTTTTAGGCCCAAAAATACAATTCAGTTGAATTATATTAATTTATTTAAATTAAATGTTTAGAAATGCAATTAGACATATTTTATAACATATAGTATAATCAATTACCCAAAAATAATAAAAGAAATACCCAAGTTAGCATAATTAGGATTTTTGAGCGCGGAATACAAATTCGATCAATTCTTGCTAAAATATATGAATTGACGGTTCAAAAATATAATTAAATTTATTCTAATGTAAATTATATAGTCAATTGAATAAAATGACCCGATTACAATATATATATATATATTTGTTTGTATTGTATATATATATATATATATTTGTTTGTATTAATTGATAAAAAGGAGAGCATACTAGTTATGTGCCATGTGTGGAAATATTGCTTAAGGAAAGAGTTGGGTTATTAATAAAAATGTTAAGTACTCATTCATGTTATATTATATTATGGTGACCATTGATGCATGAATAATATTATTGTAATCCATAGGGGTATTATAGTAATATGTCTTGTGTAAGATTGTGGCCTAATATGTGTGGGTGCTAATGAGTGTTATGTTGAAATATAATAGTTGGTGGAGTTGGATAATGAGAATGGAGTATTAATATTACTATGTCATGTAGTGTTGATAATATAATAAAAATGGTGTAATAAGGGGTAAAATGGTAACTTTGGAAGTAAAGGGGTAAAGTGGTAATTTGCAAGTAGAAGGGTATTATGGTAATTTTAGAACTAAGGGGTAAAATGGTAATTTTGTAAGTAATAGGATATTATGGTAATTTTAGAGGAGAAGGGCAAAATAGTAAATAAAAAGGGTATTATGGTAATTTTGGAGATAAAGGGCGAAATAGTAATTTTATAAGTAAAAAGGTATTATGGTAATTTTGGAAGTTAAGGGTAAAATGGTAATTTTGGAAGTAAAGGGGAAAAATGTTAATTTTGTAAGTAAAAGGGTATTATGGTAATTTCAGAAGTAAATGACAAAATGGTAATTTTGTAGGTAAACAGGTATCATGGTGATTTTGGAAGTAAAAAGAAAAATGGTAATTTTGTAAGTTGGTATAAAAGAAGGATGAAATGGTATTTAATAAAGAAAAATGGCAATTTAGTAATTATAATTATAGAGAATGGTAATTTGATAATTATAATAATGGAGAAGGGTAAATTGATAATTATAATAATAGAGAAGGATAAAACGGTAATTATGATAATAGAAGGGTAATTTGGTAATTGTGATAATGGAGGAGGCCAATTTGGTAATTTAACCAATTAAAGGGTAGTTTGGTAATTATGATAACGGAGAAGGATAATTTGATAATTATGATAATGGAGAAGGGTAATTTGGTAATTTAACCAACTAAAGGGTAAATTTGGTAATTTAACCAACTAAATGGCAAATTGATAATTATGATAATGGAGGAAGGCAATTTGGTAATTTAACCAACTAAAGGGTAATTTGGTAATTATGATAATGGAGAAAGGCATTTTAGTAATTATGATAATGGAGAAGGATAATTTGGTAATTTGACCAACAAAAGGGAAATTTGGTAATTATGACAAAGGAGAAGGGCAATGTAATCCCCTGAATTTTTAAAAGCTTATATTTTAATAAATAAATTTTATTTGGGATAAATTAGCTTTTAAATCTATTTATTTTAATTATTTTATGGATTTTTGAGCTTATAAAATTTATTATCAATATTTAATAAATTAAAATAAATATTTTGTTATTTTATTATACTCTTATTATTTAAATAAAAATTTAAACCCTTATTTTGCAAAAAAACTATCCTTTTTAACCCTTATATTTTAATTATTTTAAATTAAAATATTAAATCAATTTATTAACCAAAATTATTCTATTTTATTATTTTATCAATTAAATTATTTATTCCATATTCCCTTTCTTTTTCCTTCTTCTTTTCTCCTTTTTCTCTTTTCTTTCTTTTTCTTTTTCTTCTTTGGGCTGCCGACTTACTTCGGCCTGCCTTTTTCCCCTCCTATGCTGGGCCGCTGGCCTATTCTTCCTCCTTCCCCTGCCTTTCCTGCGTCGCTCGGCCGCCCTTCTTTCTTTCCTTTCTTCCCCGACCGGGCTAGCCCGCCCCTTCTTTCCTTCGGCCAGTCTGCTCGCGCCCAGTACCTCAGCCCCCAACTCTTCTTTCTTATTCTTCTTTCTTTCTTCTGTCTTCTTCCTCCATCACCGGCAATAATCCCGGCCATCCTCCACCATTTTCTCCGCCCAACCTACAACTCCCTCTCCTTCTCGTCGTTTTCTTACCATACCAGTCCCACCATCCCTGTCTCCCTCTCCCTCTCCCTGCCGTCACCATCCCTTCTCCCTCTCCCTGCAACTCCCATCCCCCTACCGCCTACTGCCACCCTCGAGCCTACCTATCCCCTCCTCTCTCTCCTTCTTCTTTTTCTTCTTCCCTTCCTATCCCATTTGGCCATTTTTCTCGAAGCCTCACATGCCCCGACCCTCCTTTTCTCCCTTTCTTCTCCTCCCTTCTCTCCCCTATTTTTGTTTCGTCGTCGCCGCTCCGCCGCTTCTGCCGCCTCAACCACCACCTGCACCACCTCCTACCACCCTCTACCTCACCCCGACCGATCACAGCCCCCATCAAGCCACCCCGCAACCCCCATTCTTCCTCCTCCCCTCTTTTTCTCTTCTCTCCCTCCCTTCTCGGCAGCCACCCTGCACCGCTGTAATCCACTGCCATCCCACCTTTTCTACCGCCAACTCAACCACCACATTACTCCCGGAAACCCACTCTACCACCCCCATCCTCCTTTGGTCGAAACTGTCCCCCAAAAGCCTTCATTTTCCCTCCCCATTTTCCTTCCTCACCAGCCTCCATCTCGACCTCCTTCCTCGGCCGCCACCTTCGCAGCCTCGCCGCCACCCTTAGCCACCTTCAACCCATCCCCGACCACCACCTACACTCCCTCTACACTTATGCACCATTCCCTTGCCCCAAATCCTTCCCCATCATGTCTTTTTCTTAGCCCTAAACCTCTAACCCGAAAATGCCCATTCTTCCCTCTTTTCACCACCTTCGAGCCCCTCCTCCCCAATTCTTTGCATGCAACTCATGCTGCATGAGTAGTGTGAGTCTCAACATTTCTTGATTTAGTTGTTTGATGATTTTTAAGGTATTGGTTTTGATAATCAAAGTTTGGACCTTTAACCGGGATACCGGTAAGGTTTATTTTTGGCGAAAATCGAGGTAATCGTTAAATCCCACTTAAACACATGGATTAACGCATGTTAGCACATTAGGCATTTTTAATGTGTATTAGGCTTGATATATGTTGTTTAATATATTATATATAGTTTCTTGTGTTGATTGATGAAAAAGAAGTATGATAGATTATGTGCTATGTTTGGAGATATTGTTTAATGTAGGAGTCGGTTATTAATGGAAATGTTAAGTATTATCCTTGTTGTATTATGCTATTGTGATCTTAAGCATGATTAATGTTTTGTGGGCCTTAGGGGTATTTTGGTAATGTATCTTGTATAAGAATATGGCCTAATATATATATATATATATATGGTTGCTAATAATTATAAGAGTTGTGAATGAGGTATTAAAGTTAATATTTTATGTAGTAATAATAATAATTTAATATAAGTGGAGTAATAAGGGGAAAGATGGTAAATTTGTAAGTAAAAGGATAAACTGGTAATTTTGTAATAAAAGGGCAAAATGGTAATTTTGTGAATAAAAGGTAAAATAGTAATTATGTGATTAAATGGTAAATTGGCAATTTTGTAAGAAGATGGTAAAATGGTAATTTTATAATAAAAGGGTAAAGTTGTAATTTTGTAATAAAAGGGAAAATTGGTAATTTTGTGATAAAAGGGCGATTTGGTAATTTTGTAATAAAAGGGCAATTTGGTAATTTTGTAATAAAGACAATTTTGTAATTTTGTAATAAAAGGGTAATTTGGTAATTTTGTAATAAAGGGGCAAATTGGTAATTTATAACAAAAGGGCAAAATGGTAATTTTATAACAAAAGGGAAAAATGGTAATTTTATAAATAAAAGGGATAAAAGTGGAAATTGGAAAGGAGTAACTTGGTAATTATAATAATTGAGAAGGGTAAAATGATAATTTAATAAAAGAGAAAGGTAAAATGATAATTTAATAATGGAGAAGGGTAAAGTGGTAAATATGATAAATGTGAAGGGCAATTTGGTAATTTAACCAACTAAAGGGGTAAGTGGGTAATTAGGATATTTACGAGGGGTAATTTAGTAATTTAACCAACTAATGGGTGATTTGTTAATAATTATAATAAAGGAAATGGATAAATTGATAATCTAACCAACTAAATGGGAAATATATTAAGTGTAACAATTATAAAGGGCATTTAGTGGCCTAATATATGTGAAAGATAGCTCGGTAACCTAAACTGAGTAAGGGTGTAGCTAAAGCCGAATGTGTGTTATGTGTCCTGCATGCCTTGGGTGCCCTATATAATTATATGTCGTGTTCTATAAGCCGTTATCTTAACCGTTTCACGTGTGGCATGGCTTGGAACCAAGGTGTGTTCATGTGCCCCTTTTGGTATGTGCTAATATGGATATGTTGTATTTTATGATGTGATGTGATGTGGCCCTTAGGGACATGCATGCTAGGATAATTAATGTGGTAATTGGAGATGGAGGCATGAAAAAGAGTAATGAGAGAGAAAGATAACCAAGGGAAAGTAAGTTGGCTAATGTAGGTATGGAAGGAACTAGAGTTTGCATGGGATGGTTAGAGTCCGCATAGGGGCAAACTTTACGTATGGAAAGTTGCCTTGGGAAGTGAGGAAGGTAACAGAAGTGTCGTTTGGGTGTTTGGGGGCTTCGGGCGAAAAATAGTACATGAGACAGTATAAGGGTGCGTAGGAGACTAATCTAGGGTTGGGAGAAAACCCTAATATGAGAAGGTGGAAAAGAAAAAGAAAATAATAAAAATAAACGAGAATGAGTGGGGTAGAAAGTGAGGGTTGGATCTAAGGGTCGGGACGTGTAGGGTGTTGAAATAATCGAGATGTGTACGACAGAGAAGGATGAGCCACATAGGCCTGAGTTAGGGTTTTGGAGAAAATCGAGTTAGGAGTTGCAGAAGTCTCAAGATATGGGACGGGTCCTCCTGGAAGGATAAGTATGGATATAGTTAGCCATGCATGTCAAGGGTGAAATACTTTCGAATAAGATATGTTTAAGACACTAATCACTTAAAGAGGAAGATGCTGAGCCGGGTCCAGATCGGTCCACCGGCGAATAATAGTGGCCAGAAGCCGGGGTGCCCTGGAGACCGATCCACCAGTGAATGATAGTGGCCAGGAACGTTTTGCCCTGTATGTATTTCCAGTCCACCGGCTATAATAGTGGGGGATTCCGTGCTCAGCAAACCAAACGAAAAATTGATAAGACATGGGGAAGATACTAATCACTTATAGTGAAACACCTTGTGAGTTGGGGTCAGACCGATCCACCGACGAATAATAGTGGTCAGGAGCGTTCTGCCCTGGAGACCGATCCACCGGCGAATAATAGTGGCCAGGAGCGTTCTGCCCTGGAGACCGATCCACCGGCGAATAATAGTGGTCAGGAGTGTTCTGCCCTGTATATATTTCTGGTCCACCGGCTATAATAGTGGGGTTCCTGCACTCACATGGACTTTTAAAATCTGAGATGATTGATTAATGATGGACTAATGGCCTTAAGGCCCTAAAAGTATTGATTACTCATTATGGCCTATTAATATTGGTTGACTTGTTAAGTATGCGAATGTACGAAAGTGAATGTTACATATACGCTATTAATATCTGATTGAATTGTTGGATGTGTGAATAAATGGATCCGAATATCATGCTTACACCTATGGTTATGTACGAATGCAATAGTATTTCATGTGTTACATTGCATGCCTACTTTTAAGTGCGTTTTTAAAGGGTTACTCAGTACCATAGTACTGAAGGGTTCCCTTCATGGGGCCCCTGCCTATTCAATGGGCAGTGCCCCTTACAGGTCATGTTCGGTGCTATTCAAGTGGGCTCTCAGGAAAGAGCGTAAGGTACTATCCGGTAAATTCTAGGGTTTTAAGTTTGTCTCTTTTAACTTCAATGTATTTTTTATTTTGTAACCATCGTTGTTGGATTTTACTCTCGTAAATTATTTACTGCGCTTCTCTGATTTATATATGTTTAAGTTTCTTGTAAAATTGTATTTTACCTTTTTAACCTTAGCACTTGGTATTGGAACGGTAGGAATGAACCGGTCTGGTACTAAGTGTGGCGGTAATATCCCCAAAGTTCACTGTTTATTAGTTTTCTTGTGCTAATTCCCTTTTAATTAACGAAATTTTTCAGAAGTGAATTTTTGGGATGTTATATGCAAATTGGTAATCTAACACACCAAATGGAAATATGATAAGCGTAACAATTATGAAGGGTGACTGGTAACCTAATAAGTATGGGGAATGACTTGGTAACCTAAACCAAGCAAGGGGTAATTTAATAATTATGCAACATGAAGGATAGTATGGTAAATTAGCAAGTAAGGAAGGGATGACTTAACAATTATACAAGTAAGGAATAAATCAGTAAACCGTATCAAATATGTCGTTGTGATAACAGAGTTCGCAATAATACTCAAGTAACATTGAATAGTAAGAGAATGGTATTTGACAATTAGTAAGTATCACAAGAACGAATCCTAAATCGAAATTGGATGAGATTATGATGACCTTAATGATTCCCCTATGTTATCTTGGATAACCGTGTGAATTAGGAATACCTAATGATATTAAAACGATTGAAAATGAATAAGAATCTGATTGTTGTGCTTTTTGTGATCATGTTAATTACAAAACTAATACTTAAAGTGAAAGACTTCGAATTCGGGAATGGTGGCTCTTTAAGGATCGCTACCCTAAAGATGTGGTTTAGTCCATGATTATTCTGGTATTTTCTGGTATACCTTTATGCCCCAACCAGGGCCTACATCTTACTCTATCTAGCTCTACGAACCTAGTCAGGGGGTATGCATACTTATGGATTAGGTGTCCTTGTCGGTAGGGTATTGAGTAGCTATATGCACTAGTACAACCAGGGTACCTTTGCGTCCCTGTGTTGATAGTTGAAGGGTACTGTGTAGCTTATACGTACGAGTGTGACCGGTGTACCTTTGTGTCCCGGGATCTTGATCTCCCTATCGAGACAAATAAATGGAATTGTTGTCCTGATTAAAAAGGAAAAACACTAATCATGAAAGTGAAAGACAAATGAACCAGGCTTAGATGGATTATATTATGAGTACTGGTCCACTGGTTATAATAGTGGCCCAGGAACGTTTTGCCCCGGATGATGTTTATGAGTACCGATCCACCAGATATAATAGTGGCCTAGGAGCGTGTTGCCCTATATGATGTATATATGTAATCCGGTCCACCGATTATAATAGTGGGGGTCCCGAGCTTAATAAATTCAATTTGGATGTGAATAAATCATGAAAAATATAAATAAAAGTGGAACGCCATGTGAGTCGGGGTCAGACTGGTCCACCGGTGAATAATAGTGGTCAGGAGCGTTCTGCCATAGAGACTAATCTACTAGCAATAATAGTGGTTAGGAGCATTCTGCCCTATATATATTCTGGTTCATCGGCTATAATAGTGGGTTCCACTCACATGGATATATAATTCAAGATGATTGAATAATGATAGACTAATGTTTTAAGGCCCAAAAGTATTGATTTCACATTATGACCTATTAATATTTGATGGACTTGTTAAGTACATGAATGTTGTGTATGCATATCTCATTATATATGTATATAGTGTTGTATCATGTGTTGCATTATGGGCATGCTTTTTAGTGTGTTTTAAAGGGTTACTCAATACCATAGTATTGAAGGGTTCCATTCGTGGAGCCCTTGCCTATTCAATAGGCAGTGTTCCTTGCAGGTCCTTTTTTAGGTATTATTCAAGTGAGTAATGAGAAAGAGCGTAAGAAATTATTCGAGCCTTTAAGTTTTCCTTGTTTCTCTTTTAAATTCCTAGTTTAAATATAATATTTTTTCTTGTAACCACCATTGGTGGATTCCATTCTTGTGAAATGTTATTTACACCACTCTGATTTTTAATATGGTTTGAATTCCTAGTGAATTGTATTTTATCCTTTAAGCCTTAACACTTGGTATTGGAACGGTAGGAGTAAACCGGTCTGGTACTAAGTGCGGCGGTAATATCCCTAAAATTTACAGTTATGTTATTTTTCTTCCGCTAATTCTTTTAATAAAACAAAAATTTTTAGTAGTAAATTTTAAGGATGTTACAATCATTATCTCATTAACATCGTCAATGGAAAGTTCATTAATATATATTCTAGGGTAATTAGGGTGGATACTTGGGGGCAAGCTATAAAAAACTTTCGCTCATCATCGATGACCACTAGCTCTTTAGTAATCTGATCATAATCCCTCACAAACCCTCAACAAATCAGGGGTGTGGTGCATTGATATGGTCGAAAAATAGATCAAAATAAATAGCTAATACCCTTGGCCATAGCTCAATCCGAGGCAATTTCAATAGCAAATTATATGATCTGAAATGAAATAGATCATGGTACAACCTACTCATGAACAACTGATGACGCTCCTTGTATAATCATGAGATATGACTCTAGAAATCTGAATCGGGTATCTTGCACAAATATGTTGGAGGAAAGTACCTAATAGGCAAATATATCATCTCACTAGTCTCTTACCTATAAAAGAGAACATCTATTAAGTCATGTTACCAATATTATTGTCTAACTTTTTAAATTATAAAATATGCATATCTAACACTAGCAAAACTAGTATTTTTCATTATTATTAAATGAATCAATATTGTCATGCATGCATAAACATATAGAGAGGCAAACCAAAACCCATAACGACATAACAATAAAACAACAAAAAACATATATCATACTGACAATAATACACGTTATACCTACTAAATAGTTAACATGTGTATATATATATATATATATATATATAATGAAATAAAAAGAAAAAAATTTATACCAAGTAAGGTTCTCAAGCTAGAATCTAGGATGTAGGGTCGACAATAACTGTTGCGGTTGCAGGAGCCATGAACGATGGGGAAGGCTTGTGGACGATAGGCAGGAGGCTAGGCAGAGTAGTGAAGGGTTTGAAGGGTTGTGAGAGGTTGGGCATATAAGACGCATGAACCAGGGCAAGAAATATAGAAAAAAGATAATGACGACTAGAGGAGACAGAAAACGACCACCGATGAGCAAGAGGAAGGCATGACAGATGTACATGAGTGAGCATTAAGAGTAAGAGAGATCAATTTAGGAAAAATGAAGACAATCATAGAAAGTAGGTTAGATTTCAAGTTTCTGTAACTATGGTAAATGAGTGAGAGGGACGGGAGGGGTGTTTAAAGTGAAAGTTCTAATAAAAATTTTGGATATAACCATTAGCATAATATGTTTTAATAATGGTTCTAAAAATTATTGTTATTATAACTTCATAGCCATTAGCATTTTAGTTTTGTTAATAGTTAATTTGAAACCGGTATCAAAACAAGCGCTGCTTTACTTTTAATAACGGTTAATATCCAGAATCGTTATTAAAACTTGTATTGATTCCCACCCCTAAATTTTAACATTTTATCAATTGTTACGATCAAACTATCATTTATGTGGTATCATTAATGCTCAGTTTTGTAGTAGGGGAAGTCATCTAGTGAATCATCATTTACGTGCATAGACTCATAAGGGGTCTCTACTTATAGGAATGAGCAATACCCATAATACGGGTGATCAGTACGCTATGTATTTAGTAAGGTAATAATACAGTTAAGAATGTCACAAAAATCAATAACACCACAATAAAATATGACACATGCATTATTTGATCATAAGAACTTTATTTAATATATTATGAACATACGATATTAGTACAAGGATAATTATCTCATAATTTTAATCACATTGGGCTCAGGGACCCCACTATTCTTAACCAGTGGAATGGTAAGCAAGTATAACTTTCAAGTTAAGACGCTCCTGACTACTATTCTCTCTGGTTGATCAATAATTAGAGTATAACCCCAGGGTAGAATGCTCTTAGCCATTATTCTC
The DNA here is from genome assembly GCA_030549775.1 of Tamarix chinensis. Lineage (NCBI taxonomy): Eukaryota > Viridiplantae > Streptophyta > Magnoliopsida > Caryophyllales > Tamaricaceae > Tamarix > Tamarix chinensis. Next base: position 69,381,470 of record CM060182.1, read on the forward strand.
ACTAGTGGATCAGTAATCAAGGTACAATCAGTTCTGACCCACGTGGTATTCTGTTGTAAGTAATTAGTATCTTACCATAGGTTATTATCATCTAATTGTTTGGTTTACTTAAGTTTGGGACCCCACTATTCTTGTCTGTGGAACGATAACAAGGTACAACTTTTAGGGAAAGACGCTCCTGACCACTTTTCTCATCGGTGGATCGATAGGTACAACTGGGTATAACTCAAGTGATCTTCCACTTTAAGTAATTAGTATATTGTTCTTATTTTATATACCTCAGGGTCATCACGCAAACATGCATACCTACTCATGCAAGTAGGGATGACAATTTTTCCTGTGGGTTCGGGGCCTCGTCGAGGATTCCCTGTTCGGGTTCCAGTTCGGGAAGAGAATTAGGGGATTAGGTTTCGAGTTCGGGGATTCTTAACAATGATTTTTTTAGGGATGGGTTTGGGGTTCCCATCCCCAAACCCGCTCAGAATAATTTTATATATGTATGTATATATATATACACATACATACATACATACATACATACATACATACATACATACATACATACATACATACATACATACATACATACATACATACGTGTAATATATAACTTTTTTATAGAATATAAATTAAAAGTATAATATAAAAAAGTCTTAAGGATTAGGGATGGGATTGGGGATCATGTATAAAGTCGGGTTTCAAGGATTGGGTTTGGTTTCAAGGTCGGAAAATAAATCGAGGATGGGAAATAGATCGGGGATTGAGTCGGGTATGGGGATTTGATCCCCGTGGAGATTGGGTAGGGGAATCTCCGATAAAAAAAATTGGCAATCGAGTTGGGTTTGGAGATTATTTTTCTTATCGGGTTCGGGGATGGAGAAGGGGTCCCTATCCCCGACCCGCCTCGTTGCCATCCCTGAATGCAAGGCACCATCCCAAGTACTATCGCGAAACAACCCTGATCCCCTTAGAAACCCTAATTTCACAACACTGGCATATCCTCTCCCCTAGTTTCTCTTTTTAGCCCCCAATCTACCCAAAAAATCATAATATGCCATTACAAAACCTATGGTCAGGAGTCATGGCCTATTACCCATATTTTCTACATGTGATAATAACTAGCCTCTAGGGTCACTTCTCTAAAACCTTAATTTATCTTGGTTGATATATTCCCTTCTCTACTTCTTATCTAGCCCTCAAATACCATACCCCCACATAGGATGCTATGGTTAACCATTAACTCAAACATTGTGGCCTAACTTGCCTATTTTGCACATATAATAATACCCTTCCTATTTAAGCCCCCTCTAAAACCCTAATTCCTCATTTTGGTCATAACCACTTCCCTCTATTTTGCATGGCTACTAAATTTGGTACACATTTTATAAATGTTATTCTTAACATCATACTCCAAGGTTGCAGCCCAACTTCCCCATCTTGTATATGCAATAATAGCCTACCCCTTAGGTTTCACACCTTGACGATGGTTGATTTTGGAGGAATGGGAAATGGTTGGCAGTTTAGGGTCGAGGGGTGGTGGTAATGGAATTGGTTGGAGTTGGTGGTGGTAGAGCTAGCAGCCAATGGTGGTGTACGACTAAGAGGGAGAAAAAAGAAAGGAGGATAAAGGAGGGATACTAGGGTGGTTACACAAACTGGGCACCTGTGTAAGGTGGCTCTGGTGTGGTGGTGGCAAGGAGGGAGGAGAAAGGTCTGCGGTGATGGCGATGGAAATGTAGCTTGCTACGGCTCTAGGCATGAGATAAGGGAATGGGAAGAAGAAAGGGAGAAGGGTGGCTCTAGAGGCGAGGGCAGGGCGTAGGCGACGAAGAGAGATGGTGGGGGTTCGCGTGTTGACGACGATGGTGGTGCTAGAGCTGGCAGGGGCGGGGGAGGTAAGGAAAAATAGAGGTGTAACACCCCCAAAATTCACTACTGAAAAATTTCGTTAATTAAAAAGGAAATTAGCGGAAGCAGATTAAATAAAACATGAACTTTGGGAGTATTACCGCCACACTTAGTACCAGACCGGTTCACTCATACCGTTCCAATACCAAGTACTAAGGCTAAGAAAAAATAAAATACAATTGAAAGAAGTTCAACGTACATAAATCAGAGTAGCGCATCAAATCCTTTACAAGAATAAAATCCACCAATGGTGGTTACAGTAACATATAACATTAAAACTAGGAATTTAAAGAGAAAGAGAAAACCCTAACGATACCGGATAACTCCTTAATATCTTTCCCATAGCCCACTTGAGTAGCACCTGAAAATACCTGCAAGGGAACTGCCCATTGAATAGGAAGGGGCCCCATAAAGGGAATCCCTTCAGTACTACGGTACTGAGTAACCCTTTAATACCACACTTAAAGACAGGCCCACATACGGCACATAATGCGAGCTACATACATAAATAATGAGAGGTGCACACATAACAATAACATGCATAATAATTCATAAATCACGATCGATACTTTAGGCCTTAAGCCATGTCATAGTGTAAGATCAATACATTCGGGCCTTAAGCCATTATTTCGTCACCATTCAATCAGTATCATATTTTATATCCATGTGAGTGCGAGAACCCCACTATTATAGCCGGTGGACCGGAAAGTATACACTCAGGGAAGAACGCCTCTGATCACTATTATTGCCGGTGGATCGAAAGATAAACACACAGGGCAGAATGCACCTGACCACTATTATTTGCCGGTGGACTGGTCTAGGCCTGACTCACATGGTATTCCACTATAAGTGATTAGTATTTTTCCATAATCTTATTCACATACATAACTGATTTTATTGAGCTCGGGACCCCCACTATTATTACCGATGGACCGGAATACATATAACTCATCATCCAGGGCACAACGCTCCTGGCCACTATTATAACCGGTGGACCGGTACTCAATATCATAATCATCTGGGCCCGGCTCATTAATATTCCACTTTCAATAATAATATCTTTCCTTTCTTTAATCAGCACATCAATCATATTTATTTGCCTCGAACGGGAGATCAATAACCCAGGACACAAAGGTACACCGGTCGTACCGGTGCATATCAGCTACTCAGTACCCTTCAACCACGAACCCAAGGACGCAAATGTACCCTGGTCGTACTGGTGCATAAAGCTAACTCAGTACCCTACCGACAAGGACACCTAATCCATAAGTATGCATACCCCCTAACTAGGCCCGTAGAGCTAGAAAGAGTAAGATATAGGGCCTGGTTGAGGCACAAAGGCACACCAGCAAATACCAGAATAATCGTGGACTAAACCACGTCCTTAGGTTAGCGACCCCTAAGGAGTCACCATTCCCGATCTCGAGGTCTTTCACTTTAAGTAATAGTGTCTTAATTAAGGTGATCACGAAAAGCACGATAATCCAATACTTATTCACTTTCAATCGTTCTGATATCATTAATCGTTTCTTATTTAGATGATTATCTAGGATATCACAGAGAAACCCTTAAGGCCATACTAATTATCAAATACTCTTACTTGGCTAATCAGCATTATTTGAATCATATCATAATGTTCCACAATCATAACAATATGTTAGGTACAAATTACTCCTTAACCCCTTACTTATATAATTGCTAAGTATCCATTCCTTGATAAATTACCATATTATCCTTAAGGTTGCATAATTACCAAATTACCCCTTGTCCACTTTAGATTACCAAATTGTCTCCTACACTTTTTAGATCACCATTCACCCCTCATAATTACTACACTTATTATATTTCCCATTTGGTTGGTTATATTACCAAATCGCCCTTCTCCTTTGTTATAATTACAAAATTGCCATCGAGTTGGATAAATTACTAAATTACCCTCCTTCATTATCATGATTACTATTTTGCCCCTTTAGTTAGTTAAATAATTATCACTTTATCCCATAATTGGCTAAATCACCAAATTGCTCCTTTAGTTGGATAAATTACCAAATTTCCCTTCTCCTTTATCATAATTACCATTTTACCCCTCTCAATTATTTTAGTTGCCATTTACCCTTTTTAATTATCATAAATCCCAAATTACCCTTCTTCATAATTACCAACATTAATTTACCCTTCTTCATAATCATAATTATTAATTTACCCTTCTCCATATTTATAATCACTATATTACCCTTCTCCATTATTAAAATTATCATAATGCCCTTTAATTGGTTAATTTACCAAATTACCCTTCTCTAGTATCATACTTATCCAATTACCCTTCTACAATCATAATTTAATCACTAAATCATCTTTCGCCGTTATCATAATTACCAAGTTACCCCTTACTCCCAAGTTTATCATAATATCCTTTTATTTACAAAATTACCACAGTACCCCTTCTTCTTATAACATTTCCATAACACCCCTTTTACTTTATAATTTAATATTTTACCCTTTTACATCCAAAATTACTATTTTTATTCTTCATTATAAAATTACCATTTTGCCATTCTTTCCCAAAATTACCATATTACCCCTTACTTATAAATTACCATTTCGCCACTCACTTATACCATTGCCATGTTACCATTTACTTATGAAATTACTATTTTGCCCCCTTTACTTTCAACATTACCATATTGCCCTTTTACTTGAAAATTACCATAATGCCCTCCTTCATCCAAAATTACTATTTTACCCCTACTTCCAAAATTACCATTCTTAGCACTTACTTATAGAATTATTATATTGCCCTTTGACTCCAAAATTACCGCTTTACCCTTTTCTCCAAAAATTATCATAATACCCCTTTACTTGTAAAATTATCATTTGGCCATTTAATCATAAAATTACCATATTATTCTTTTATCTCAAAAATTACCATAATACCCTTCTTTCCCACAACTTACAATTTTATCCCTTACTTATAAGTTATCATTTAACCCCTTTATTTTTAAATTACCAAAATACCCTTTTACTTATAAAATTACGGAAATACCCTTTTCACTTATAAAATTTCCATTCAACCCCTCTATTCACCATTTTTATGAATTTACTAACACTAAATAAAATAATGATATTAGTACTTCATTCTTATCATCTTAGTCCACCAACATGTCATTATTCAACATAATACTCATTAGCAACTACATACATTAGATCACATACTTCATAAGCATAATTACTAAAATACCCTTAGACAATAATATTACTCATGCATTAGCAACATAATACATCATAAACAAGCATTTAATATTTTCATCAATAATCAACCTCTTCCTTAATTATCATACCTACACATGGCACAAAGGTTATCATGCTTTTCCTTTTTCTTTCAATCAATATAAACAACCATTTATATGTATCATGCTAGGCATACAAAACACGCATAAAATCATACTAAATTCCTAATGTGCTAGCATATTTTTTTCCATGTATTTAAGGGAGGATTAACGGTTACCTTAATCCCGCAAAATATCAAATCTTACCGGTACCCCGGTTAAAGATTTAGGATTTATTAGCAACTCAACACCTAAAAATAATATTAATCATTATTAGGTTAGAAGTAAGAAATTAAAGGATAAAACTTTATAAAAAAATTTATTTAATAATAATACACTTTAATTAATTATGTATATACCTCAAAATTTAACCAAATGAGTTTCAAAATAAGGGGGAGCTCATGCTGCATGAGCAGCGTGAGTCTCATGCAAAACCATGGGGAGAAAAGGGTTCAAAGAGGGTGAAGGGAGAAAAATTTGTTATTTTCGGGTTAGGGTCTTTAGGCTATAAAAGAAGGTGGATGGGGGAGGTTTCAAGGCAAGGGAATGGTGCAGAAGTGAAGAGGGGGTGTAGGTGGAGGCTAAAGGTGGTTTCACGGCGGCGGAGATGGCAGCGGCAAGGAGGCGAAGTTGGCTGCCGAGAAGGGTCGAGGGGAAGGGGTTGTGAAGGAAGGAAAAGGAGAGGGAAAAATGGAGAGGTGCAAGGGTTGTTTTCGGCCCACTAAGGCATGGCGGTGGTAGAGGGGGTTGCAGGGTGTCGAACAGTGGGTTAGGTAGCGGCAGAGGTGGCCGGATGGCGGCGAAAATGGTGGTTGCAGGTGGCTCGGTGGTAAGGGGAAAAACCGGGGAGGAAAAGGAAGAGGTGGATAAGGGGGAAAGTGCAGGGCTCGAAGGGGCTTGGGGGGTCTCGTGGTGGTGCAGGGTTGGGCTTGGTGGTTCAAGCGGCGGCGGGCGGTAGTGATCAAAAACTGGGGAAAGAAGGATGGAGAAGGAGAAAATAGAGAAGAGGCTCGAGAGGAAGAGATGAGGCTCGAAAAAAAAATGGGGAAATGAAGGGCTTGGGAGATGAAGAAAAAAAAGAGGGAGAAGAGAGGGCGACAGGTTGCTGGCTGGCGAGAGGCGTAGGTGGCATGGCTGGTCGGGTGGCAGGGAGAAGGAAGGGGAGAAGGGGGAAAGAAGCAGGGCACGCAGGATGGGGTGCAGGGGTTGGTTGGGTTCAAATGAGGAAAGAAAATGACGGGGAATAGAGGGGGAGTAGCAGGGAGTTAGGTGGTGGCAGCTGCAGGGTGGCGGTCGGCGTGCGTAGGTGGTCGGGCGTAGTGGTTATGAAAAAGGAAGAAGAAGAAGGGAGAAGCCGGTCGGTCGAAGGGAAAGGAAATAAGGATGAACCGGCCGGTCAGGGGGAAAAGAAACGTGGGATGCGATGGTCGGGCGAGCGGGAGAAGGCAGGGACGGGCCGCGTGAGAGAGGGAGGTGCGCCGAGGTCCAATGCGCAGGGGAGGGCTGGTCAGGCCGGGCAGCCTAAGGGAGGAAAAAAAATGGGAAAAAGAAGAGAAGAAGAGGAAAACGGGGGAAAAGAAATGGAAAATAGGAAAAAATAAGGTAAATTTATTTATAATATCATAAAATGTAATGTTCTTGATAAATCATCTAATTTAATAATTTAATTCATTATAATCTAATATATTAGTTTAAAAAGGATAAAGTTGGTAAAATATTAGTTTGGAAATTTATTTAAATAAAAATAATATGATAATTAGCAAAATATTTATTTTTAATTTATTAAATAATCTTATCCAAATTTATATACTCTAAAATCCATAAAATAATTAAAATAAATAATTTTATAAGCTAATTTTATTTCAAATAAAGTTATTTATTAAAATATAGGTTTTTGAAATTTTTGGGGGATTACAAGAGGAGATGAGTATAGTGGGAAATGAGAGGAAGGAGATCTTGAGAGGGTATTTATACATATGGAGAGGTTGAGAGAGAGGGGAAGACAATAGGGGTAGCCTATAGCCTCAATACGCATGGCTGCAAAAGGAAAAGGTGGTCATAAGTAGCAAGGTGTAGGGGTGCATGGTGTAGGCCAGTGTGCATGGAACTGTATGGCCGAGAGAGGAAAGGTGAGAGGGATAGGGTGGCGTGCAGAGATGGAAGGGGAAGATGATGCGAGGAAGGAGATAGGTAGGAGGAAGAAGAAAAGGAGAAAAGGGGGAAAGAAGAAAAGAAAAGAGAGAAGGAGAAAGAAAAAAATAGGCCTAGACGTTGGGGGCAATGATGGAAGAACAGAAAGGGCCTGGGCCGAGACGATGCAACCTAGGGAGAAGGAGGAAAAATAAAGGAGAGAAAAAAAAAAGAAAGGAAGAAAAAGGAAAAGAAGGAAAAATAAATTTTTTGGGTATAGGGTTTAGGTTATATTTTTAGAGCAAAAATTTTAGATTAATAATAATAAATAAATAAAGTTAATACAATTTGTGTAGCACTCCCAAATTTACTACTGAAAAATTTTTATTTTTAAAATTATAAGTAGAAGCAAAAATGATAAATTTCGGAGATGCTACTACCACACTTAGTACTAGACCAGTTTTCCTCCACTATTTCGGTACCAAGAACTAAGGCTGAAAGAGCACTATATACAAAACCAAAACAGATTCATAAAACAGAGTAGTGTGATGGTTAAATTACAAGAAATAAAATCTACTAGTAGTGGTTACATAATGAAATCATTGAAATAGGAAATATGGGATTTTTAAAGATAACATCAAAATCTTCCTGGACAGTCCTACGCTCCTAACGCGAGTGTAAAATCCACAATAGAGCTTGCGACCTAACCTACAAAGACCACTACCCATTGAATAAGTAGTGGACCACAAAAGGAACCATTTAATACTATGGTATTGAGTAACCCTTTATATAGAACTATTATGTAGGGGCTGCATTTAACACATAAATTACCACATATCAAACACATAAATAGGAAATTGCACACATGTAGACTAAAATGCAATAATCATTAGAATGGCTACATGCATCAGGATTATATGTCACAAAGGCTCATTCACTTAGAAATAACATAACTTACCAAGGGAACATCCAAGCAATGCTCTTTGTAGTATAATTAGATGGCGAACAACATACTCAATCATACGACATCCACCCAACTCAAAGGTAGACCCTTAGGCCCATCAACACAACACCATACGCCAACCCATCCAGGCAGGCACTAAGGTCACATCAGTAGATCGTAATAGTTCTTTCATTATTATTTGGACTTAAGCCATTAATTAGATATTAATCATCTCTCAAGTTATATAAATGTAAGTTTAGGAACCTCACTATTATAACTGGTGGACCGGTGCACATGAGATAATCCAAGGCAGAACGCTCCTGACCACTATTATAGCCAATGGATTGGTATATATGATATAATCCATGATAGAATGCTCTTTACCACTATTATAACTGGTGGACCGGTTCATATGATATACCCAGGGAAGAATACACCTGACCACTATTATAACTGGTAGACCATTACATATGATCTACACGGTCCCGACCAATGTGGTATTCCACTATAAGCTATTAGTGTCTTTCTATTTTTACTTATCACACCAATTCCTTTTTATTTACTCAAAAGGGAGATCACGAACCCAAAGATACAAATGTACACAAGTCATATTGGTGCATAGGAGCAACATAGTATCGTACCTATTATCAACCTAGGGATGCAAATGTACCCTGGTCGTATTGGTGCACGAACACACATAGTACCCTACTGATAAGGAAACTTAATCCATAAGTATACATACCCCCTAAGTAGGCCCGTAGAGATAAATAAAGTAAGATGTAAGGCTTAGCTGGGGTACTAAGGTACACCAATAAAATCCAAAATAACTGTGGGCTAAACCATGTCTTTAGGTTAGCAACTCCTAAAGAGCCACCATTCTCGATCTCAAGGTCTTTTACTTTAAGTATTAGTATCTTAATTAAGGTAACTACGAGAAACACGTTAATCACATACTTAACCATTTTTATTTTTTTCCATTATTATAAAGTAATCACAATCAATATTATTGTCAATGTTAGCTTAAGTAGTCTACTAAGGCCATCCTAGGTTCCAACAATCATACTTAGGTACCTTATGTTAAAATGACCAAAATGCCCCTAAGGCTGTGGCTACCTCTTTACCATTCACTTCCATCACATAATTCATTTTTATTTATCAACATACCATAAAAGAGTAATATACCATAACTACACTGTTGATTATGAGGTTAAGTTATACAATTACTAAAATGACACTAGGTCATTTATTATTAATAATAATCATACCCCATATGCGTCATTAACACCATAAACCCCTATTATCACACTTAACACCAATTACCACTTATCATGCATGGTTATTAAGTTAACTCCCATTACACATGTCAAATTACTAAAATGCCCCTTAGGTCATAAAATATTAATATTTTTGCCCAACATGGATTATTAACACCACAAGACCCTTATTAGCCTACTAAGAACCATTTGTTACTTATCATGCCCATTTATTAAGTTAACCTCCATTTCACATGCAAAATTACTAAAATTCCCTTAACACATAAAATATTGATAGTTATGCCCAACATACATTATTAACACCACAAAATGCTTATTATTATTCTTAGTGTCAATTATCACCTATCATGCATGTTTATCTAGGTCACTCCCATTGAACATATAAATTACTAAAATGACCCTAGGCCCCATAATGGTATTATTTCTACTACAAGTGCCCATATTTACTTAGCATAGCATGTATATGCATATAACATCCATTATCAACATCATCCACTTTCTTAACCACCTTCCACACACATCATTCCACATACAAGATGCATGCTTTTCTTCCTACTTACCAAGATAATATTAATAATCATAAGAATGTTAGTAACACATCATATACACATAAACTACATACCAAAAACCCTAATGTACTAACATACGATAATCCATACATTTTAATGGGGTATAATGGTTACTTTATTTCCGATAAAAATAAAACTTTATCGGTATTCTAGCTTAGAATGCTTAAGCTCTGTTAGTAAAAATTGTACCTTAAAATTAGCTAAGACTTTACTTAAAATTAGGCAGCATGCTTACACTACTCATGCAGCGTGAGCATGCCATGCATAACACAAAAGGGGTGAGAGGAAGGGAGAAAATGGAAAAGGGTGCTCAGGTAAGAGGGTTGAGGGGGTGATGGAGGGGTGTTAGGATAGTTATTGGGTGCAGGGGTGATATAGGGTGTAGACGGTGGCTAGAGGTCGGAGTGTAGTGGCTTAGAGGTGATACGGACAATGGTTGTGGCCGCAGAAAGAGGGTGTAGAGAAGGGAGGGAGAAGAGGAAGAAAGGAAAGGAAGGAGAAAAGAAGGGGAGCTATAGGGGAGGTTCAAGTAGGGTGAGGCAGAGGGTGTTGTGGTGGTGTCAGATAGTTGAGGGGAGGCTTCGGCAGCAGTGGAAAAGGAGATAAATGATGGTGTTGGGTGGCAGTGCAGGGGGGAGGTCGGAAGGAGAAGGAGAGGAAAGGGAGGGAAGTTGGCTATAAGGTGGTGTGTGGTGGTTCTTGAGGCGGTGTAGGGAGGAGGTAGAGGGTAGGAGTGGCCGATGTGGTGGTCGGTTGGGCGGTGGAGATGGGAGAGAGGGGCGGTGTAAGAAGAATAGAGGAGAAAGAGGGAGAGAAAGGAAGGGAGAATCAGGAAGGAGAGAAGGGAGCTTGAGGAAGAGAAATAAGGCAGAGGAGAAGGAGAAGAGAAAGAAGAGGAGAAGATAGGGATGGCCGATGAGGGTTAGGTGGGTGTAGGGGGAGGGGGAGGGGGAGGGATGTATGCGACATGGCAGGGGTAATGGAAGGTAGTTGTGGGGATGAAAGGGGAAGGGGAAGGCATGCAAGGAAGGGGATACAGGGGGTCGCATGGCATGAAATTGAAAGGAAAAGGATGGGTAGAGAGGGGGTTGCATATTGGTAGTTGCAAGCACAAGATGAAGGAGGTTTAAGAGGCGTACGAGGTGCAGGGGTGTATTTGGCTCGGGGATGATCAAGGGAAGAATAAAGGAAAAGAAAGGAGGTCGGGTGGGGAGAAAGAAAGGGGAAACGGGCAGGCCAACCGGCATGAAGAGAAAGGAAAAAAAAGAGAGGGGAGGTGGTTTGGCCTAAAGGAAAGGGAAAGGGAAGGAAGGAAGGAAAATAAAGAAGAGGGTGTGGGCTGGCCCAGGTGGGGAGGAGAGAAAGGAAAAAGAAAAATTATTTTTAGAGTTAGGATTAGAAATTAGGCTTATAGAAAAAATATTAAATTAATTTATCCAAAATTTAAAGTATTAATCCAAGAGAATAATTTTGGTAAACTTATGGGTTTGGAAATTTATTTAAATAAAAAGATTAAAATAAAATTATAAATATTTTTATATTAATTTATTAAATAATCGTATCTATTTTTGTAATCAAAGGTCAGCAAAATAATTAAATTAATAATTTAGTATAAAATTATTTTGGATAAAAGGGTTAAATATTAAATTTTAGATTTTTTAACAATTTAGGGTATTAAAATTTACCTATAATCTATTTTAGGATTATAAAATAAAATAATATTTAAAAATTAGGTTAAATTAATTTGTTGATGGATAAATTTTAGGATTTTAAAATTTTGGGGTATTACAATTCTGATGGGATATCGACATTTGTACACCTATTAAGTGGGCGGTCACCAACCCACCAATTAACCCAAAAGCAAACATTTTCCTCACTTCGGAGCAGCCAACACACACCTATTTGCAACAATGAGATAGAATTCCAAATTTATCTCCATAATGGGGAGCATGAGCTAGGTCTAGCTCATCAAGAAGAGAAGTAGAACTTAAGTATCTTTCTTTCAACTCCTGGACCTAGAGATATTGTTTGTTTTACAAGATGTCCTATGCCAGCTTTAGAAGCATAGGTTCATCCATACCCATTGTAATAAAGGAGGCAAACAATGCTCCAACACAACAAATGAATCTTATGTTCATGGGAAGAGGAACCCTAAAAAAGGAGTGGTTTATCCTATCTAACATTGCATTAATACCTCCAGCTAACATATAAGTTTGTACGGTATAGAAAGGTAATGCCATAGAGATGGATTTGATTAAAGTGGCTCGCCCGACTAGTGAGAAATAGTGAGGTTTCCAAGAAAACATGTGCTTCTCTACTTGTTCAACAACATACAAAAAAAGGGACTTGGTGATGCAGCCATCATAAAGTTGAACACCAAGATATCCGCTCAGAGACAGAGAATAGGGAATAGCAGCAATACAAGTGATCTCATTTGCCACATAACGCCAAACATTCTGTGAAAAAGTAATATTGCCCTGAAGCTTGATAGAAAGAATCACGCAACTCTATGATAACCCAAATCTAAGAGGTAGACACCCAAGCAAAGAGATCGTCAGCAAAGAAGATATGAGAGATTTTGGTTACCCCACGAGAAACTGACACCAATCTCCACTCTCCCATATTCACTCTATGTTGAATAAGATGAGACAATCTCTCCATACAGAGGATGAAAAGATAGGGAGAGATAGGGTTACCCCGGCGGATCCCACAGGATGGTTTAAAAGCTTCCCCTAGCTCCGCATTTCAAATGATCTTTATAGTCGAAGAAGAGATGCATTTCATAATAATTTTAATCAAGTTAGAAGGAAAACTAGCATCTTTGAGAGTGTCACAGATAAATTCCCACAATAGTCTATAGTAGGCTTTTTCAAGATCAATCTTCAATGCCATAATGCCTGAGGTACCTTTCATTCTCCTCATACGATGCATGATCTCTTGCATTATAATAACGTTGTCTCTAGTATGTCTGTTGGGTAGGAATTTGCTTTAGCTTATACCAACATTGTGTTTGAGCAACCACTTTAAGCGGTGAGAGATAACTTAAACAAAAATATTTTTTACTTTAATGAAAACATTGTTTAAACTTTTGCTCAAAACTTCTTAGGATAGTGTTAAATAAGCGTAATAATTAATGAGCAAATAAAACATCTATAATATAGATAATTTTCTAATCAAATGTAAGGTAAATTATGAAAATTGAATAGATATTTACAATAAAATTATTTTAAACAAAGTAAAAACTTTATATATATTGGATGATATACATTGATTGAAGGTCAATCACTCGACTAAAACTAATGAAACTTTTGAAACTTTTTTTCTATAATGTTTTTAACACTATTCATTTTGTTTGTTTGGTCATTTGTGATGTAAGAAAATTACATATGGTTAGTATATTTCATTTAAAAATACTTCTATTTTTTATTTTTAGATTCTAATTTTCTCGTAAATGTATAAAAAATATATTTTATAGATCTAAAGGTATGTTCTCTTAACTTATTTTTATAACTTATCATATCATATAAGCAGAATTAAAGATATAAAATTAAAGATCATAATTATAATAATGAAATATTGATAACCATATTAGTTATACTAATAAAAATTATTAATTATTAAAATAATAATAATAATAATAGCTCACTAAAGTTTTAATTCAAATCATAACAATTTATATCATTTTATATTAGATTAACAAACATAAGGTGAGGAGAATAGGCCCTAAGAGTTTATCTTTCCATTTTGCAATCCTATCTGCATACTATACATGTAATAAATATGTACTCTTGTCAATTTTGTAACTTTCTAAGCAACTTTCTATTAGCTTTCACCTCCTCTAATGTAGGATCATCCACCTTTGTTTACACCCTTGTTCTAATCTTTTCCATTCATCTTATTGGTACTAAATATGCTAACATGGTGCATCAAGAGACTATTAAGGACATAATTGTTTAAGCTACGATAAAAGATGCGGTTAGAAGTGAAGAAAGGCAACACTAATCCATCACTAATGACGCATTGTTGTAATCTTTCTAATATACATGCAACCAATAAAAGATGTCAATAAATTGTTTTATAAGCCAATAAAGCTATACTCATCAAAGCTCACACAAATTAGGCCAACCGAGCACCAAGGAGAAACAAATATTCTCAAAAGCCTCCTACTTGGGGCAAGAGATGCAACACAGACACCTATTTACTATTGGAAGGAGGACAAAATCCATCTCATGGTACGTGATAAAGACACAATCAGCTACTACTTCAACAACCTTTACCTTTGAAATTCACATAGAAGTAGAGTTGAAGATAATAACATAGGTCATTAATATGGATGGCCTAAAGCACATATGGAACTTTAAGACACTTTCATAAAGACACGAAGAACATTTTCCTTTTGAAGTTCACATCGGAGGAGAGGTAAATACAATAGCATAGCCAATTAATATGGACGATCTAAATCATGGTTAAGGCTTCAAGACATTTTGAGAATGGCAAACTTTGATTATTCATACCATTAGGGATAGAATTAATGTTGTCAGAGGACCAACGGTGAAATAATATATTTATTCTTTTGGCATTATTATCTTTGTTCGAGTCATTATTTCTCATATTAACGATGTTTCTTGTTTTTCTAATAGTGGGTATTTTCAAATAAAATCAGACTATATATCATAGTAAATAAGGTAATACCTTAAACTATAATAATAGTATTTCAATGTTTTTAGTTCACACAAATTATATCAATATAAATTAGATGAAGAGAATATATTCTAATCTTATAATCTATCTTTCAACTAGACAAGTAAAATAGACAACAAGAAGAGAAAAAAAAAATGGCAGGACCATTTTCGTTAACCAAAGTATTGAAGTTTATAAATTATACATAACTATTCTTCTCTTTTTTCTTTTTCTTTTTTCGGAAAAAGTAGATGTCAATAAGACATTAGGCATATACGTGTATATATGCACGAGATGATGATGACACACAAAGATTATCGCCAGAAGACGCGTCTATGAAAAAAAGATTTGACACAAATAATAGGGTCGTCTGATATTTGTATGAAAAGTCGTATCCATCTTGCCAAATGTGATGGTAATACAATGATGGAAAAGGCTTTAAAAAAAATATTTGGCGTATCAGAGAAGAATTTATTACAGTGATTCATGGATAAATAATTCCAGTGTAAAAAAATACGAATCAACAACAGGACCAGGGTATCTTTACATCACCATCGACATAAACAGCGTTATTATTCGGAATTTGAATGTTTCTCATCTCAACGACTCCTTTGGTCCATCCTTCTGGAGTCCCAGTCCCAGATCAGGTACTTATTATTAGTACCCTGTCTCTGGACACCCCGAATGCTGGAACGTCGAGCCAAGTATATCCCAATGCATATGCCCAAGCCGAAGACCAAGCCTGTTTTAATCAACCCCATTGTGATATCTACGCAGAACTGATCGGATTTTTTTTTTATATATATAATTTATTTGGTATTTAACTCATTATAACTATATATTGATCGACAAAGAAAAGTACCAGAGGATCCTTCTTCTCTTTTATTGATGGAAAATTGGCGACATGACGACGAGAGTTTGGCGGAAGCAGGTTGACTATGGTTGTTTTCAGCATTCATTCGTGGAGGGTAATCCCGGCTTATACGGGCTTTGGTTCATGACCACCAAGTATCTTTTTTTCCCCCTACAAAATTGATTTGCTAATGATCCCTTTCCCAATATTATACAACATGGTTGGCCTACTATCTTAGCAACGTGTTTAATTAGTTGCACCTGGCTAGACAAATGATCGGGAAAAAGGATCATAGGATGGCTAGTAAATATTAAATAACACTCTGAATGACCGGAAGTACATTAAACCAGGCATAATTTAAAAAATTGAACCGGTATTATAACTAGTTTACTAGTTTAGTAGTCGGACAAGTGGTTTAGACTGGTTAGATCAGTGGTACATTTTAAGTAAAAAAATATAAAATATATAAAAAATTAAACTATACATGAATTTGATCGGCTCTCAATCGATTTTTTGATCGGTTTTGCGACCGGTTAACCGGTTTTCACTGATCCGACCGGTTTTTGATCAATTTTCACTGGTTCCGAGATTCTGAGAACTGGTACATAAAATTTAGCCGGAGACCGGACCGGTTGGCCGTTTCACGGGTCGGATCGGCCGGTTCGATCCAATTTTTAATACTAGGCTATTGGGTTTGTAGTTATTTATTTGTTTGTTTGTTTGAAAACATTCTATAAATTATTAACAAACACTACATTCACGATTTATAAAAACCAATAAATTATATCAACCAAAATAAATGATTACTTTGTGAATATTTCAATTAGTAAAATATATCCAAGTAGGGATGATAATTTTATTAGTGGATTTAAAATTCTATCGAGTCTTCATTCAAATTCGGAGATTTTTATCAATAAGTTTTTTAGAGATGGGATAAGGACGATTTGAGATCCCCAAAATTTTTATAAATACATACATATAATATATATAATTGTTTATATAGAACATAAATTAAAAATAAATAGAATCATGATCAAATTTCAGAAACCGAGTCAGATTTCAAGATCGAAAAATAAATTAAAAACAAAATATAGATCAAATATTGAGTAAGAAAAAAAAATCCACAAAAATCAAGTTATGGATTCAAATTAAATTGACGATTGAAACAAATTCAAAATTGTTTTTTTATCAAATTAAAAAACAGGAATGGAATCTCCATCTCCGGCTCTCCCTATTGCCATCCATATAAGAGCATCTACGAAAGGCGAAAAAAATTATATCCCAATCTCAAATTTGGGGACCTAAAATTTGAGGTTATAAATGTAGGAAAAAATTACATCAAAAATTAGGTAACTTAAAAAATTTGAGGTATTCCAAAGTCTAAAAAATCTATTAGTCGTTGTCCAAAAAGCCCCGTCGGTATGCTTGTAGCAACTTTTGCGCGCGTGACTCACACACGCCCTAGCAATGACAGCATCTGTTGTTGCTCGCATACTGACAAAACTTATTTTTGATATTTTTTATATATTTTTAGTCTAAATATTACCGTTAGAACCAAATTTTTTTTAAATATATTTAAAAAAATTTGATCGTTAATAATGGCGGTAAAAAAAATTTTTTGGCTACAAATACATTATTTGTTACCCATATTTTTATATCATCTATTCTACATCTCTTTCTCATATTCATTTCTCTGTATAATTAATCTTATTCATTTATCTAGTTATTTATATTTTATAAATTTCTCTTGTCATATTAATTTTATTAATTATTAATTTCTCTACTTATAACTATTTTTTTCATTTCTCTAGTTATAATTTTTTTTTATTAATTTCTCTACTTATATTCATTTTATTCATTTATCTTCAATATTTTTTAAGTTATATTTATTTGGTTAATTTTTCTAGTTATATTAATTTTATTAATTTTTGTACGTATATTTATTTTACTAGTTTCTATATTTACTTTTATTCTATTAATTTCTATACTTATATTTGTTTTATTAATTTATTACGTCATATTTATTTTATTAATTTCTCTACCTATATTTATTTTTCAAAATGAATCCTACTAATTTTTTTTAATCTTTTAGATAATCCAAATGATTCAAATTCAAAAGAACTTCCAAATCAAAATATCCAAAATTTATAAAATTATTTGAATATAAATTCCTCAAGTGTCCAAAATTTGCAATGCCCATGTAATTTTAATTTTTCAAGTATGCAATATTATCATAATTATGCTAATTTCCAATTATTTCAACCTCCAAACACCACCGTTCCATTTGATCATAATTTTTCAAATATTCAAAATTCCCCACAATATGATTTCAATTCTCCATTAGGCGCATCTCTTGAGGATTTTGAATTTCCAAGATTTTCCACGCAAAATCAGTTTGAAAATGAGGCTCGGGTTAAATCTCTCAACGAGTTTGAAAGTCGAGCTTATAGTAAATGAATGGATAAAGAAGAATAAATTCTCTTCGGTGGATGGATACATTTTTCGGAGGATTCAGTTTAGGGGAATAATAAAAAAATGTTAGGATTTTTTTGGGCGGGGGGAGGGGGAATCTGGCATACTTTGAAGAATATCATGGCATAGGATCACAGAGAACTCTAAATACGGTAATGAATCGATTTTCTTATGTTAATAAAAATGTTAATCGATTTATTGGTTATTATAGTCATATTTGTCAACGTAATCAAAGTGGTGTTAGCGAAATAGATGTAATTAGAGATGCACATAAAGAATATAAATAACCTATTTAGTAGTGAACCATGTATGGAAACTTGTAAAGAACAATCTAAAATGGATGGTAATGAATGAGGATACAATTGGGGAAGCTTTAGCATCAAAACATACAAAGGATTCAACTTTAGGTACATACAATGATTCATCTACCATTGATACTTCAGAAATGGAATTTCCGTCAGAGCGACCTATAGGGCCAAAGGCAGCAAAGCAGAAGGTGAGGGGAAAGGCAAAAGAAAGTAGAAAAGACAAATGTTCAAACATCGACGGGCTGCTGGAAATTACTAGACAACGGAATGCGATATTAGAGAAAATGGTAAAAGATAGGTAGAGTTATAGGGTTGAACGAAGGCGGTTTAATGAAAAATAATTAGACATGGCTATAATTTGTCGTGAGACATCAAATATGACTGAAAAAGATAAATCAGATCATCAGAGCTTGTATGATGCAGCAATGAGAAGAATGATGGAGAATCCTTAGCTCTACTATTTAAATGTAATGTTTGGTAGATGTATACCTTATGTTTTCATACTTCTATTGTAATATTTTTAGATATTGTAATATTTATCCTTATCTATGAATGTATGTACCTTATATATTAATTTTTTAATATTAAAGCGACTCTATTTGTTAAAACTCTTGACAATTAAGAACCATCCTAAATTACCATTAAGAAATGATAACAATTAAGAAAATTGTACACATTACATTTGTGTAAAAATGATGACAATTAAGAAAATAACTTGGTTACTCAGGTTACCGATCGTACTTCGGCCCACCAACTTAAAACTGACTTGGTAGAACAAATATAAGAATTTGAATACGACAAATAGTTTTTGCTCGTCTTAATTCTCTCTGCTTTAATATCTACGTACGTTGTATTAATTATTATTTCCGTAATGTTACTGTATTTGTATTTTTTTTGTAATATTTTCATAATGTTATTTAAATTGTATTTCCATTTTTTATTTCGCAATGTTATAGTAATCCTTAATTTTGTTATTATATTTTCGTAATATTTTTGTATTCGTATTTCCATTGTAATATTTTTATTAATTATATTGTACTTTTATTTTTGTTGCAATATTTTTTTAATTATTATTATTATAGTAGAAAAACTATAATAGGTTATTTTAAAATTAATTGAAATCAAATATTATTTTAAAATATTAATTTGAAAATTATTGTAGTAGAAAAACTATTAATTATTATATATAGATTGATATAAATTAAAAGTTAAATTTTATAAAGTATAAATGATTGATGATGCGATTGATAAAAGTAATTAGGTATTGTAAATTTTAAGTTTGTAATTGTAGAGTATTAAATTAAATTTAAGGTAAATTGATAAAAGTAGGAGAGAGAAAATGATTGAATAGTACAATTGGAACATCAAGTTTGAGCTTATTATTGTAGATGCTCTAAGTTATAACTGAGCCACATAAGTTTGATCGGCCCATCCATACTTCGCTAATGATATCTTACACGATCCACATATAATGGGTATAGGAATTTGATTATTCGAAGGTTCCATGGACTGAGCCAAAAGGCGCCGCTTAAAACCGCTCGCAAAATCCATACACGCATTTCTTTACGGTGGGGCTTAACCCCAATAATGCTATATATTTAAAATTTAAATCCAAACCAAAACCTACTTTTTAAAAAAAATTATACATATTAATACATTAATTTTAATTTTTATTAATAATTGACATTAACTAATGATAATGCATTGGCATAAAAGTACAATAAATTTATTATTAGTATTATTTTTATTATAATCATTATTATTATTATTATTATAATAAATAAATAAATAATTTACATTTTTTTGTGTCCTAATTTTATTTTATTTTGTATTATTATTAGTTTATATTAGTTAATTATTAATGAAAGATAAAATTAATACACTATTATACATATTTTTAGTAAAATTTAATTTTTAGTTTGGATTTAGAGTTTGAATAGGTAGCATTATTCGCTTAACACTGATATCATTTCTAGCAAAACCACAAAAAGGAGAGGAATCTCGCGCCTAGAATGTACATCAATTAGCAAAATAAATACAAGTCGACTGGTATCATACAAGAGATGTGCACCCGGCCTTGCAAGTTGCACCTTAGTATAATTGGACATCAATAACTTTGTAACATGTCATATGCTAGTCAGTAGTCACTGAAATACAAGCTTGGAGCAATACATTGCAAAATTAGTAGTAATACGCTGATTCAGGAGATTCTGTTTCATCCTTCGTATGTGGATATTCAAGAATCATACTCTCTTGATTTCCATCTCTCTTCGTATCTCCCAAATGAATATGGTGAGGGAGGGACCTCACTTAAGTGCAGAGGGTCCGGCTCAATGCCATAATCAGTCAGTGGTCGGTGTTCAAGGACATCATCATGACTTAGCACAAATTCAGGGACCTCAGTTTCACCTTTCTTCATATCTTCCCAAAGGTATTGCAGCCGGCTAACGTATTTGATTTTCCAATACAAGCTATAAAAAGGAGGAAGCACACATGAAGCACACATCATTAGTCAAAAGCCTTTCCATAGCCCTGTGGCAATAAATTCAGTAAATACATAATGATATTCCACATTAGCATTCGTATGAGAAAACTCAAGATGGCATTGACAAATCAACATAAAGCAGGGAAGAATAAGATGGGGAAGGTGAAGAGAAATCTCATTGGGAAAAAGGGAAGAGAGAGAGAGAGAGAGAGAGAGAGGAGGTAGCAAATACCATAGAAAGCATAATGTGTGCGATAAATCTCCAATTCAGTAATGGCCCCTTGCAAGACTCGAGAGTCTTGGAGCCGACCAACACAATGGAAACGTCCATAAAACTACAGCAGCGAATATACACTAAAATCTACGTTTTAAAAAATTTAAGCAGTCTGAAATAAAATCTCGTAGACTACTATCACAGAAAACCGAGTCCATGAACTAAACTGGAACACCTTCCGGCGGTTATGAAGATGAATAATCCCATTAGAAGTATATGCAATGTTAGGATGATACACAATGCAGGAACGAAGATAAACAAGCTTTTGCAGCTCACCTCCTCCACAACACACAGCAAGGAAACCTCGAGTCCCTAACTGCCACGTCTTTTTTCTGAGTTGCTTTGGTGGTGGGGGGGGGGAGGTTCAATAAGATACCAGGCCATGTCATAATTAAACTGTAAGATTTCAGGAGAGCCAGATATACAAGGCACTTACTTTCCGCTCAAAAGGAATCGCCCAAGCGTTGCCAACGCAAGCCTTGAACGAAGACCAGGATGCAAGAAGTAAACAACCTGAAGCCTGTCCTTAACTTCAGGCGGAAGATCTTCATAGATCCACCTCAAGATGGTCATGCCTGGAGAATTATCCTCCTTCTGCACAGTAGTGTGCATATACAGAATTGCAAATGGCCCTTCTGGCACCTCGTGATAGATTTTGTAGTAAACATACTTCTTCAACCTATCTGCACTAATAACTCGTGCTGAAATGCACATACAAGTATATCATTAAATCTGGAAGTTAATTTTCAAATATGATAGCAGCATTATCAGGAGTTCTTCTACAATAATTTAGAAAATGTCGGGGGGGGGGGTTGTATACGCAAATGATATACTTTGTTTATCTACATTCCAAGACTTGGCTTAACAACTAAAGTTTATTCTCAAAAAAACAAAAAAAAATAGATTACCAGTCTGGGGGTTGGGACCAAGCTTATAATCAATGTTGAAAAAATAACACTTTCCATAAATATAGGGTGTCTCAAGTTGATGCTCAAGTAGAGAAGTAGTATGAATCCCCATTATAACTCCCGGATCAGTTCAATTCTTAGATTTGGGAGTTCATGGGCATGTACAGTAACTCAAACTCATAGGCTCATAGTAGACTAACGAGCTGAGATGACTATACTGACTCTCTCAATTTCAATATAGTATCCACAATCATACGCGAGACGATAATTTGAAGAGATAACCTATCAATTGGCAAAAGACACTGAGCTAGGGATTAACCAAAGGTAATTACCAGGGAAATACTTCCCGACAACTCGAAATATCCGGTTGCCGTGTTTATCAGAACCTTGGAGACGAAAGAACTGAAGGGCTTCGAGATCGGAAAAGTCTTCATCGGCAAAGTAAGATGGACAATCGTGCCAGTTCTCCGATTCCTCGGTTCCTCTATCTTCTCTATTTGCCGGGTTTAAGAAGGGTCGAGCATCGACTCCTAAGTCCGAAGCTAATACTAACACTGAGAAATCGTCCATCGTTGATCTTGGTATCGATGATCCCGCCATGAGAATTCTGGCCGCCAGGAATCTAGTACAATACAACGATCTGATCTTTGGTGTCAGCCTCGGTTCAACTTACCGCCGGCCTCCATTAGGGCGTAATCCGAGTGGGAAATTTGGGAGAGGGTTTAGTGACATGGTCCGGGTCGTCTGGATCATTTTGTCCACTTGCCTACGCTCCGTTTGGTTAATACGATGAAATAAATTAATTTACTATATAGTTTTTTTTTATTTGAAAATAATTAAAAGAGAAGTACGATAAATTTAAAAAAAAGTTAAAGATTACAAACTTTCGTAATAACTATTTAATAATATGAATTAAAGTAGAAAAATAGTTTATGATTACCGATGAAACTTAAACTTTACATGTTTATTGTCTTCGTTTCTAACGATAATTAAGAGTTCTTACGTTTGTATTTTAAATAATGGTTTGTACAAGATCCAATATATATATTCAAGTGAATTTTATGGAAGTTAGAATCGAATGATTAACAACTTAAAATAACACATTATTATTGTTTGATATAAGTAAATATTTCAATAGATTATGTTCTTTTTTCTTTTTCTTTTTTTTATGCATTTCATTAGCCTCTTCTCATGGCATCATTATAGAATATTTACATACCCACAATATAATTTTTGTTATGTCTTAAACATGTGTCAATAATAAGAAATTTTTGTACGAGTTCAACCTATGGTGAATCTTACTTATAAAAATATGAAGTATATTATATGAGAGTGATCATCATGAATCAGACTCATAAAATAATTTGTCAAATAATTATCTTCATTTGCGCTACAACAAAACAAACTTTTAGAGAAAACATTTTGATAAAATGTCATTGTTATAAATTTATACCAAGAAATTTTTCTGGCGATGACACTAAAAAATAATTGATTTGTGTCAACAAAGCCTTATATGTTGGTAAAAGTTATTTTTCTATTGACAAAAGCTTTTACCAACATTTTTTTTGTGACAAAACTGTGAGTAAAAACTGTGCTTAAAAGTTTTACCCATAGATATGTATGATCTATTGGTAATAATTGATAATACCCATAGATATCAATCTGTTAGTAAAGTTATGTCCATACTTATATCTGTAAGTAAAAGTATTAGTCATAAAATAGTATTTGTGACTCTAAGTATTATATACAAAACAATATATGTAATTAAAAGTATTATCTACAAAATAATATCTATAACTAAAAGTATTATTCACAAAATTATATATGTAATAAAAGGAATTGACCACACAATCATATATGTGACTAAAAGTATCAAACACAATATTATATTTGCTACTAAAACTATTGCCAACATATATATTGTTGGTTATATATATTTTACCATTTATATATATATAAACATACACACACATATATATATATCTGTTGGTAAAACCTTTATTGAAACATACAAGATTTATTGATAATACCTGTTACAACAATATCTACATGTAGTAACAATCTATTCACCTGTAGTAACAATTTATCATGTTATAAAATTAACCACCCTATATATAATTATCATTGTGTAGTATAAAATAGTTAGTTGTTTAGCTCCCAAATCCATAACAGTCCTGTAAGTAAAATACTGTAATACCCCGTATTTTTAAAATCCAGATTTATTAAGTTTAATGATTTTATTAGCGTAATTTGATGTAAACAATTAATTATTTTAATTTTGATTCGTTTTATGGATTTATCGACGATTTCGAATTCATAATTGAACGTAATTAATCATTTTCGGAAAGTAATATTTTATCGACGTTTTAATTAATTGAATGTAATATTTTCGGGAAGTTTAAATTAAAAATATTTTCGGAACTTATTTAAGAATTTCTTTTTGAAATTAATTTTCTTCCGTTCTACGCTTTTTTAGTTTGCGGAAAACCGATTTCGGAAATTATTAAAATTAGTCTTGATTTATTAGAATTTGACTTAAATATTTTATTATAGGTTTTTAAATATTATTTCAGGGTCTTATAATGTATTTCCGTAAATAATATAAATTTTTACGTTCAATGGTAAATTCTTCCGAAAATGTTCCGAAATTCTTTATATAACTTTTTATTAATTTTTAGCCTTCGGATCCGTTCGAAATAAATTTTCGTTAAATAAATTTTATATAAAATCTTCCAATAATATTTTTATATTTTTAGTATTTTATTCTATGTGTATTTGTAAAAAAAACCCGCAACCCCGACCGACGCCCCCTCCCTTCTTTTTCTTTCTCTCTTCCCTTTCCCCGACCCCCCTGTCTCGCAACCCTAACCCTAACCCTAGCCGACCTCCCTCACCCCTCTCCATCTCCCCAGCTCCTCCTCCCTGCTTCTCCTTCGTCGGCCACGACCGCTACTAGCGACATAGCTAGCCCGACCACTGAAGGCTGCAGCAACCAGCAACCGCAGCAGTAGCAGCAACCAACGACAGTAGCGCACAGCGGCAGCACCCGTGCAGGTCGCGTCGCCGCCGTCCGGCTCCGGCGAGCCTCGCTGACCACCGGCGAGCCACCCCCGACGAAGCTTCCCCGGCCTTCCTTTGCCCCGAATTATCGGTTTTTGTTTGGTATAATTTCCGAAAAACCCTAACCCTTATTTTGATTAATTGGGTATGAATTAGCTTATAAAAAAAGCTAAATTGATTGTTTGATTATGTATATATGTGCTGTAAGAATGATTTGGATAGGTTAATTGTATTGTTATGTTGAGATTTCGGAAAAATTGGATTTTTGGCCGGGTTATGCCCGAATTTTTCGGATTCGCCCGTTTTAGCTATTTTTAATAAATTGATTATACAATATATTTTAAAATGTATCCAATTTCATTTTGGAACCGTCAATTTGAGAAATTTATGCAGGTTTTATCGGAATTTGATTCCTAGGTCAGATTTTGGGTATAATGAAATTGGGTCGTATAATTGAGCCGTCCCGCTCAATTGATTTTATAATATCATTTAAAATGTATTTAATTTTATATTGGAAGTGTCGATTTGGAAAAAATGTGCGTAATTGATCGGAATTGGATTTTTAGGTCAAAACTCCCGCGGGTTTAAATTGATTTGGGTAATCGGGTTATTTTATTCAATTGACTATATAAATTACATTAGAATATGTTTAATTACATTTTCGAACCGTCAATTGATATGTTTTGGCAAGGATTCATCGGATTTGCGTTTCGGGCTCAAAAACCCTAATTGTGCTAAATTGCGTATTTCTTTTATTGGTTTTGAGCAATTGATTATTTGATATGTTATAAAATGTGTTTAATTACATTTCTAAACATTCAATTTGATTAAATTTATAGAATTTTAACGAATTGTATTTTCGGGCCTAAAACCCTAAATTTCAAGTGAAATTATGAAATCGATTACTTGTATTGTTATTTTTTCTAAAATTGAATGTATAGAAATAGTTGAAATGGTATTAATTGCTTTCTAATACCTTTAGTTTGAATTAATTAAATTGAATTACTTGAGTTTGTGTCGTGGGCTTTAAAACCCTAATCTTCGGGGATTGTTTTATAAAATTGATTTTGCTATGTGTATCTTATCTAATCGATTTCTATCTTTGGGTTTTAAATCATTTAAATCATATTTTAACCTAATCGGTTTGGATTTGGTTCTATGTAGATGGTTGTGTTACTTATTTTGTTGTAAAACCTAATGAATAAGTTATTTTCGATAAAGGAACCTATAATCGATTATCTTTCTTGGGCTTTCGAAATTTAATTTGAAATGTCCTAAGTGTATTTGTATTAATCTTTTTTGATTTATATTTAATTTTAAATCTTAATAAAGTTATGCTTTTAAGTCCTAAGTTTTGGACACGTTTTTCCAAGAAAAATAGTTTGTGTCTCTTTGTATCGATTAAATTATAATAATTGAAATTATTGATTGATAGGATAGTTTCTAATTTAGTTTTCGATTTCTATCGGATCTAGGAAAGCTTTCTCGTAGATCCACGAGCTAGGAATCTCCCTCCCTCTTATCTCGCTTAGCTAGCTTCGGATCCAGGTAAGTCTCTACTTACCTCTACTTATGAGTGTTTAGTAAGGATGTAGCTAAGGCCCCTATGTGTTACGTGACTTGTATGCTTTATATATCATGTTATGTTGTGTAACGCATGATTATCCGTTGTTGGCATGCATGTTAAGGGTGAAGTGTGGTTTAATAAGACATGGATAAGACATTAATCACGTAAAGCGAAAGATGTTGAGCCGAGCCCAGTCCGGTCCACCGGTTAGAATAGTTGTCAGAGGCGTTCTGCCCTGTGCGTTTCGTTCTGGTCCACCGGCTATAATAGTGGTCAGAGGCGTTCTGCCCTGTGTGTGTACATCCGGTCCACCGGTTACAATAGTGGGGGATCTCGACTCGACAGACCCAAATAAATAAGTTAATCCATGGGAAAAAATACTAAATACTTACAGTGAAACACCATGTAAGTCGGGGCCAGTCCGGTCCACCGGTCAGAATAGTGGTCAGAGGCGTTCTGCCCTGTGTGTTTCGTTCCGGTCCACCGGCTATAATAGTGGTCAGAGGCGTCCTGCCCTGTGTGTTTACTTCCGGTCCACCGACTATAATAGTGGGGCTCCCGCACTCACATGGACTATTAAAGAATATGTGTGGAATGAATATATTATTGATGAGAATAAAGAATGAGTCACAAGCACTTACAGTAAAACACCATATGAGTCGAGGCCAGACCGGTCCACCGGCAAATAATAGTGGCCAGGAGCGTTCTGCCTTGGAGACCGGTCCACCAGCAAATAATAGTGGTCAGGAGCGTTCTGCCCTGAGTTGATGTATTCTGGTCCACCGGCTATAATAGTGGGGTTCCCGCACTCACGTGGATTAATAAAGACTGTGGTGTAAAATGACTACTTTTAATAAAGACTCAAAGGAAATAAGTTTAATTGGACTATGGTCAGCTTTTATTATTTGTATTACTACATGCTGATTTCGTGACTATGTCACGCGTTGAGTTTCCAATAATATGGATTATTCCTACTTGAGGCGCATGAGTCACTTTATATTTCGCTTATACTACGCTTATATGTTTAAATGGGATGTTATATATGTTTCATATGTTACTATAGGTGTATGGCAAGATTCCTACTATGGTTTGTGAGTATGTATGATATTATATCAACGTATTGTATCATAATTTAATATGTATTTGACGTGATAGTTTACGTCTCTCCCATAAGATAGGGTAGTGAGACTTACTCAGTGATGGACCCGTACTGATACTACACTGGTTGAATGGGTCCTGTGATGATCCACCGATGGTGGGGAGCAGACCTTTGATGCAGGTTTTGATCGGTTATTAAATTGGGGTGGAAGGCTTGACTTGAGTGAGTAGGCGGTCCGGATATTTATCCTTCGGGATTTGTTTTGTTTAATTGTATTCATCTTTGGAAGTTACAAGTGTTGTATTTAAATTTCTAAGGGTTTTGTAATTGAATTTTAATTTCTCGTAACGATGTCATGCTTTTAAAATTCGGATTTAATTGTTTGACAGGTTTTAGCCTTACATCTAACATGAGATAGATGGTTGACATGTATCTTGTGTTAGATGTGGCAGTAACATTTTCCAAATTCGCTCCTAGCTTCCGCTTTATTCTTTCAAATTTTTTTTTTAGGAGTGAAATTTGGGGGTGTTACAAATACTATATATGCAACTTGTAACATAAGCTATTACACAAAAATTGAAATATCCCAAAACCTTAATTTTAGAAATTATGGTCAAATAATGATTTATTAAAGAAATTAATTAAATTAATTAATTAATTAAAATAAGAGGAAGAAATTAAGGTAAAATCAAGAGGAAAAT
This sequence comes from Tamarix chinensis, assembly GCA_030549775.1. Taxonomy (NCBI): domain Eukaryota; kingdom Viridiplantae; phylum Streptophyta; class Magnoliopsida; order Caryophyllales; family Tamaricaceae; genus Tamarix; species Tamarix chinensis. The sequence continues at coordinate 69,410,027 of CM060182.1, forward strand.
AATAAATAGTTTATTTAGAAAAAACTAGGGTGTTTTGCTAATTAAAATAAAATTTAATAAAAATTATTCAAAATGTCCTAAATTAAACCAAAAAGGGAATTTCATTATTATTCTACTAAATATTATTATTTTAAATATTTAAAAATACCAAAATATTCTAAAACTAACTTATTTTTCCTTTTCCTTTTTATTTCCCTTTTCCCTTCTTTTTCCTTTTTCTTTCTTTTCCCTCCTTTCTCCCTTCTTTCTTTTTTTTTCCCTTCTTCCCCAATTGGCCCAACCCTCACGACCCCAAACCCTTTCCTCCTCTTATTCTCCTTTGGCGCGGCCTAGACCCGCATGCACTCCTCTCTTCCTCTTCGTCACCTGCTCGGTCGACCCTCTTCTTTTTCTTTTCTTTCCTCCTCGGACCACTCGGTCCAGCCCTTTCTCCTTCCTTCTCCCCCTGCGCGACCTGCAGCCTGATTCCCGCTAGTAGCCACCAACCGCACATCGACCGTCCTTTCCCTCTCTCCCCCGTCATTTTCTTTTCCATTTTCAACCCAACCAAGCCTTCTCCCTCCTCATGCACGCCCACCCCTTTCCTTTCTTTACCCCAACCACAAACTACTCCCTACCATGGCAGACCTGCGTCGGCCTACCACCGTTGGCCGGTGGTCTTGCCTCACCTGCCCCTCTTGTCATCTTCCCCTTCTTTCGTTTTTCCCTCCAATTGGCCTATAAATACCACAAGGGTATCCATAATTAACCCTTTGATTTGCAGCCTAGAAAAATTAACCTTTGCGCCACCTCCCGATTTGACGACCACCCCATCGCCACTACCTAAGACACCTATCAAACCACTCCATCCATCACCCTCCACCACCCTCGATTCGCCCTGCACGAGCCACCCTGATCGTGCAAAGCCCCCTCCCGATTAGCCTCACCTCGACCACTATTGCCCTTCGCACAATCGTCTACTGCCGATTCCGCCACAACAACCGCCCTCTCTACCCTCTAGAACACCTAGGGGAGCTTTCTCTACCTCCCCATAGCTCTCTTTTTCCTTGCCTCCCTCTCCTTCTCCCTTCTCTTCCCTCCACCACCTTCGACCACCACACCCGCCACCATGCGCCGCCCCCTTTGGCTGCACCACCACCTCTATTCCAACTCTCTCCACCTAAGGTACCCACCACCACCTCAATCACCCCCTTATTCCCTCTCCTAGCCTAGACAACCATCTCTCCGTCTCTCTTCTCCCTCCACTGCCATCGCTGCCGCTGGTGTCACTACCGTCCTTAGGTAGTACTCTAACCTCCCCAACCCCTAAACCCTTTTTATACAAGTGTTAGTTATTTTTAGTAGAATTAATAGTATTATTATTAATATTAATAATAATATTATTGTTATTATTATTATTATTATTATTATTATTATTATTATGTATCATTATTATTACCCTTATCATTTTTATTATTTCACCGAACCACGGAATATTCTAACTATTATTATTATTATTAATGGTCAACAGCTCTAGTATTATTATAATTATCGTTATTACCATTAGTACTATTATTATCACTATTATTATTATTATTAATGTTGAATTTGGCACACTATCACTTTTATTATTATTGTAAATATTTGAATCCTTATATTACTATTACCATTTCGATTATTATTATTAGTGTTATTCTTAACATTATTATTGTTATTGTTACTATTATTACTATTATTATTGCTATTACTATTACTATTACTATTATTATTATTATTGTTGTTGTTGTTCTTCTTCTTCTTCTTCTTCTTCTTCTTCTTGTTATTACTACTACTACTACTACTACTACTACTACTACTACTACTACTACTACTACTACTACTATTACTACTACTACTACTACTTTGTCATTATTGTTAATATTACATATATCACTAACATTACTATCACTACTAGCATTATTATTATTATTATTAGTATCATTATGGTCACTACTTTTGTATTACTAATATTACTATTATTATTACTAAGATTTGGGTTGTTATTAGTATTATCACTACTACAACAACTGCTATCATTATTAGTAATATTGAAGTTATTATCCTTAATAATATAAATATCGCTATAATTACTTTAACATGAACCGATATATCTACTAAGACCTATTTTGATTAGTAGTAGCATGCTTAGCCACCTTAAGAATAATAATCCTACTTTTACTTATAAAAGTACTATTATAATTAGTAGCCCTAATAGTAGGTTATGATAAGGGTAAGGTAGAAATAATGGTAATTTTGGTAAGAAGGAAGTTAACCCATAATGTTTCCCTCTTATAGGTAAATAAAGTCAAAACCTTAAGGAGGCGTAGGAACTTGCTCTAAGACCAGTGTCGTATTAGGTAAGGATGTGCCTAAGACCAACTATGTGTGTGTTATGTGCCTTGTGTGCCATGTGTTATGCCATGATGTGTACTTTATGATTATAATGACTAATTACTTGTAGCACTGGTTGGAGTTGAGATATGCTTATGTGAATTCCTTATGGCATATGTATAATGATTATATATGTTGTGACCCTCTAGGACATGCATGCTAGGAATTTTAATAATATGATATGAGATGAAAGGATAAAAAGGGAAAGACGGGAAGTGAGTTGACTAAGGGGACATGAGATTGACCTAATTATCTCATGACCCATGAAGGGGAAAATAAAAGGAGGTTATGATCAAAATGAATGAGTGATGTGAATCTTGCATGGGAAATTTCTAGGGTTTTCATGGGATGGATGGAGTTTGCATGGGGATGATCTTTATGTGAAAAAAGTTTTCTTAGGGTGTAGGTAAGGTAAAGGGAGAGTTGTGGATTGATTGGAGACTTTCGGTGAAAAATAGTATGTAGGTTGGTATGAGGATGTATAGGAGACCTGGCTAGGGTTTGGGAGGAAACCCTAACCTGAGGGGGAATGTGAAAGTAAAAATAATTGAGGAAGAGTGGAGTATAGGATAAGAGTGGAAAATTATTATATGAAGGATGAGTATGGGTTCCATAGGGAATAAGAGATGTTAGGTGAAAATGGAGAGGTGACTTATGAGGGAAGAAAGGTGCTAGGGTTTGGAGTTGCCAACTAAGGTTCTTGATCACATGTGTAATCGGTGAGTAAAGTGATATGATTAGGGTTGAATCTAAATAAGATGATGTGTTGGGCGATAAAAGAAATAATGGTTGTGTAAGTCAGAGGAAGGTTGGGCCGCATAAGCCCAATTAGGGTTTCAAGGGAAAACCCTAGAGGATGATAGTGAGCGGATTAATTTGGATGTCATAAGGTGATGAGCCTTAATCCAAACCCTTAGGAGTTGGATTTTCGTTATGAGTAAATGGAAGGAGGAATGGATGTCGGGGTGTGATAGAAGGGGCAGAAGTGATATGGGACGGGCCCTCTTGGGAGGATAAGAGTAGAAGGTTGGTGACATGCATGTCAAGGGTGAAATATTTATCGAATAAGACACTAACCATTTAAAGAGGAAGATTTTTCAGCCGGGTCCAGACTAGTCCACTGACAAATAATAGTGGCCAGAAAAGTTTTGTCCTACATGTTTTCGGTCCACCGGCTATAACAGTGGGGGATTCCATGCTCAACAAACCATACGTAATGATAATAAGACATGAGAAAGACACTATGTAATTATAGTGAAACACCATGTGAGTCGGGGCTACAAAGATCCACCAGCAAATAATAATGGCCAGGAACGTTCTGTCCTAGAGACCGGTCCACCGACAATAATAATGGTCAATAGTGTTCTGCCCTGTATGTATTCCTATCCATCGGCTATGATAGTGGGGTTCCCGCACTCGCATGGATTGATAAGGAGTGCCCAACTTATTTATATATTGTCATCATAAAATAAAGATATAAAGATATAAATATTTTTATCAAAATAGATATAAACAACATATTATAATGTGTGTTTGTGACAGATTTTAGACAACATTTGCGATTTAATATTGAAAGAAAAAAGATAAATAAAATTTCAGTAATTTTACAAGGTAAATTTTAAGAACAATTCTTATTATTCTAAATTTTACGTTATACACAGCCTAGTTTTTATTCAATTCATTCATCGTAATATGTCACCAGACTTTACCTTACATGCGTGCGGGAATCTATCAAATCACTTAAATTACGACATCCCATAAAGCAATCAGGGATTCGGAGAAACAAGGAAGAACTCGATTTTGCACATAAGAGTAAAATAAAAGAAGCAAAAAAGCAAAGCTCGATCATCGACAGATTGGTAGGTAAACCGGTAAACGTTGTAGGCGTTGGCCTTATTTTTGTCCATTAATCACCCACCAACCCCATTAAACGCACGCACAGGATAAGGGACTCTGGCCGAACTGCAATTTGTATTTTGTGGACGACGGATGACGGCGAGGGGAGGTGCGTGCATATGGGCCGGGTCGCGTTACTTGTCACATGACTCACATCACATGTGCTAATGGAAGGCGGAGTGATATTATCCTCAGGGCGGCAATTGGGTTGGGCGGGTCAGGTTCGGATCGGATCATAGCAGTTTTAGTCATTTTGAATCATTTGACTTTTGTGGGTCAGTTGTAGGTCGGATAGGATAATTTCTAGTTTGGATTATTTTAGATCATTGCTTTGTTTGGGTGAGTCGGTTTTGGGTCGGGTTATTTTGGGTTAATTTATCGGGTCGGGTTGAATTTGGGTTAAACAAACTCAGATTCTGATCATTTCGGATTAATTTGACTTGTAGGGTTGTGTTAGTTTCGGATCATTTTTTAGTTCACATAACTACGTGGCTTCAACCCATTCGGGTCATTTCGTGCAATATGACAGGTTGATCCTATTGTATTCGAGTTGTTTCGCGTTAACTTGATAGATCAGGTCATTTTATGCAATTTGACGGATTGGATTTGAGTAGCTACGGGTTAACTTGATGGGTCGGATCGGATCGAGTTTTGATGGGTTGGGTCAAATTCGAGTTTAGATAATTATCATTTATTATATTGTAAATATTAAAGACAATCATAAGATTACTATTGCAGATATTTATAAATTTTAATAATGAAAAATATTGCATGATTGAATCTAACAAATATATTTATCATTTATTCTGATTTATTTGATTACTTAAAATATTTAATTACTTAAAAAATATAATTTTATAAAATAAAGGGGATTATAACAATACTATACAATGTATAATTATCATTTATTACATTGTAAATATTAGAGACAATCATAAGATTAGTAGTATGGATAAATGAAATAAGAATATTATATGTGTTTTATTTTTACAAAGGTAAATAATAAAGATATTTATAAGTTTTAACAATATTATATTTTATTACTTAAAATATTTATCAATTTTATAAGTAAAAATATTAGATATTTATCATATATTATATTTATTTGATTACTTAAAATATTTGATTACTTAAAAAAGATAATTTTATAAAATAAAGGTAAACATAAGCATGCTTATACAATGTATAATTATTATTTATTACATTGTAAATATTAAAGACAATCATAAAATTACTAGTAAAGATAAATGAAATAAGAATATTATGTGTTTTATTTTTACAAAAGTAAATAATAAAGATATTTATAAGTTTTAACAATATTATATTTGATTACTTAAAATATTTATAAATTTTACAAGTAAAAATATTAGATATTTATCATATATTATATTTATTTGATTACTTAAAAAATATTATTTTATAAAATAATGGTGAGCATATACATGACTATGCAATGTATAATTATCATTTATTACATTGTAAATATTAGAGACAATCATAAGATTAATAATAAAGATAAATGAAATAAGAATATTATATGTGTTTTATTTTTACATAGGTAAATAATAAAGATACTTATAATTTTTAACAATATAATATTTGATTGCTTAAAATATTTATAAATTTTACAAGTAAAAATATTAGATTTTTATCATATATATTATATTTATTTGATTGCTTAAAAAAAAGATAATTTTATAAAACAAAGGTGAGTATAGACTTGACTATGCAATGTATAATTATCATTTATTACATTGTAAATATTAGAGACAATCATAAGATTACTAGTAAAGATAAATGAAATAAGAATATTATATGTGTTTTATTTTTACAAAGGTAAATAATAAAGATATTTATAAGTTTTAACAATATAATATTTGATTGCTCAAAATATTTATAAATTTTACAAGTAAAAATATTAGATGTTTATCATATATATTATATTTATTTGATTGCTTAAAAAAAAGATAATTTTATAAAATAAAGGTGAGTATAGACTTGACTATGCAATGTATAATTATCATTTAATACATTGTAAATATTAGAGACAATTATAAGATTACTAGTAAAGATAAATAAAATAAGAATATTATATGTGTTTTATTTTTACAAAGGTAAATAATAAAGATATTTATAAGTTTTAACAATATTATATTTGATTGCTTAAAATATTTATAAATTTTACAAGTAAAAATATTAGATGTTTATCGTATATATTATATTTATTTGATTACTTAAAAAAAGATAATTTTATAGAATAAAGGTAAGCATAGGCATGATTATACAATATATAATTATCATTTATTACATTATAAATATTAGAGACAATCATAAGATTACTAGTAAAGATAAATGAAATAAAATTATTATATGTATTTTTATTTTTAGAAAGTTAAATAATAATCATATTTATAAGTTTTAACAATATAATATTTTATTACTTAAAATATTTATAAGTTTTACAAGTGAAAATATTAGATATTTATCATATATTATATTTATTTGATTACTTAAAAAAAGGTTATTTATAAAATAAAGGTGAGCATAGGCATGCCTATATAATGTATAATTATCATTTATTACATTGTAAATATTAGAGACAACCATAAGATTATTATTGCAGATAAAATAATTAAGAGTATTATATGTGTTTTATTTTTACAAAGTTAAATAATAAGGATATTTATAAGTTTTAACAATATTATATTTTATTACTTAAAATATTTATAAATTTTACAAGTAAAAATATTAGATGTTTATCATATATTATATTTATTTGATTACTTAAAATATTTAATTACTTCAAAAAAAATATTATTTTATAAAATAAAGGTGAGTATAACAAGACTATACAATGTATAATTATCATTTATTACATTGTAAATATTTGAGATAATCGGATTTATTGGATTCATTCGATTAAGCTATTTTGGATAAATTGATGATGCAATATACTTTGAAATGTACTTAATTTCATGTTAGTATTGGTTATTTGGGAAAGTTGTATGAAATATATCAGAATTGGATTTTTAGGTCAAATAAAAACTCATACGGATTTAAATTGGATTGTATAATTAAATTATTTTATTAAATTGATTATATATTATTTGTGTATTATTTGTTAAGGAAGATGTTGGAAAATTTTAGAAGATATTGTCATTTGTCAGGTTAAATGAGTTTGCTAATACATTAAATATTTTATTTTATTTTATATAAAAACATAGAGTATTGATCAAAATGATTTGAATAACATATTGATACTTATTAGTTGTTAACTTGTTATACATGGTATGGATGATGGAATTAGAAAAAAAATGTTATTTTACACCATAAGTAATAACATATAATATATTAAATCAATAATTATGTATATAAATTCATTTGATATTATAGGACACATACATGTTAACAAGTTATAAACTTATAAAAGTAGTTAAGCAAAAAAGATAAAAGATATTAAAAAATTATCTAATATATACTTTTACCACCAAAATTTCTCCAACTCATTAACATAATTTAGATTTCATATAAGCATATACTTAAAAATATGTTCTTAATGGTCACTTGTTTATTAAATTACTATTATGACTTCTTAATGTTGTATTTTTGTGTAGACAAATTTATTAGGATATCATTAATAAATAAGAATGTCTAGGGTAAAAGTATGAAAATAAGTACAATTTATAAAATACTATATTTTTAAAAGCTTTAAATAAATAATAAAATATGTGTAATTTATTATTATTATTATTATTATAGATTTTGATATCTGGTCAGATTAATATTGGATCGAATTGGATGAATGTCGGGTCGGATCGGGTCAATGATAGGTCATGTGTTAAAATTGGGTCGAGTTCATTTTTATCGAGTCAATGTCCGGGTTGGATCAACATCAGGTTAGTTTTATGTCGAATCGGATTGCTTAACTTTTTAAATTTTATTAAATTAAATTTTATATAAATCGAATCAGATTAGACGGATGAGATCAACTTTTACCGGTTCTACTCTTTTCTTAAGAAAACTGAAGATTTAGTAGTAGATTATGTGACTAGTGACTACTCCCAAACTCCAACGTCTCGTGAACTTGTATTTGCTAGTATTTTCGTAGTATAAATTTAGTAGTAGTATTTATGTATATATTCATATCCCTGTCATAATAAAATAATATACATATCCGTAGTCCACCCTCTTCAATTCCGCTGAGGAGGCTAGTCACACGCAGGCCACAACCGTCTCTGCCATCAGCAACATCCGTCGTGTGGCTCGGCTTGTTGTGCGTGCTTCTCGGGGGCATCCCCTACATACTGGTGACTGGTGAGCCACCACCTCGCTTATCGCTTCCTATGTTTTCCTTGTTATGTTTCATAGATTATGTGAACCCCACTTTACTCTATAATTTCTGAACCCATGTTTGTAAAATTTCAAGAGAACCGGATTCGATTTCTGACAGAACTGTGAATTCAAAGATTGTCTATGTTTACTTTCAGGAATCGGTAATTACCCAGTCGGAATTTTTGTTGTATTGCTGAGACCCAAGTCATATATTATGGATACTTTGCTTAGGATTCACAATAAGCTTGAATTTTGCGCTCCTGTTCGTGGGTTCGGTGACAAATTTACTCCTTTTAGCATATCAAAGGGCCAAGAACATATTTTTAGGGTTTCTCCCAAGGTCAAAAATGGAAAAAATGGTTGTGTCAGGGCCAGCAGTGGTGCCCTGTTGGAACTTGTCTCAGAGACTAAGAAGGAGAATCTTGAATTCGAGCTTCCCATGTACGACTCGTCAAAGAGCTTCGCTTTAGATCTTGCCATTGTGGGAGGTGGTCCGGCTGGACTTGCTGTTGCTCAGCAAGTCTCCGAAGCTGGCCTCTCTGTTTGCTGCATCGATCCAAATCCGAAATTGATCTGGCCTAATAATTATGGCGTCTGGGTTGATGAGTTTGAAGCCATGGATTTACTTGATTGCCTTGATACTACTTGGTCTGGGGCTGTTGTGTACATTGATGATGAGGTGAAAAAGGACCTTGACAGACCTTACGGAAGGGTAAATAGGAAGCAGTTGAAGTCGAAAATGATGCAAAAATGTATTACAAATGGGGTAAAATTTCATCAGGCCAAGGTTATTAAAGCCATTCATGAGGAGTTTAAGTCTTTGTTGATTTGCAATGACGGTGTGACCATTCAAGCTTCTGTAGTTCTCGATGCAACAGGATTCTCTAGATGTCTTGTGCAGTATGACAAGCCATACAACCCAGGATACCAAGTCGCTTATGGTATTTTAGCTGAAGTTGAAGGTCACCCATTTGACTTAGATAAGATGGTTTTCATGGATTGGAGGGATTCACATCTGCATGACCCGGAGGTGAAGAAGAGAAATAGTAACGTCCCTACCTTTCTATATGCAATGCCTTTCTCTTCTAATCGAATATTTTTGGAGGAAACCTCTTTGGTAGCACGGCCTGGAGTTTCTATGGACGATATTCAGGAAAGGATGGTAGCTCGTCTGAAGCATCTTGGAATAAAAGTAACAAGAATTGAAGAGGATGAGCGATGTGTCATTCCGATGGGGGGACCCCTTCCTGTAATCCCTCAAAGGGTTGTTGGAATTGGTGGTACAGCTGGAATGGTCCACCCTTCAACTGGTTATATGGTGGCAAGGACATTAGCGGCAGCTCCGATTATTGCAAAGTCTATTGTTCAGTACCTTGGTTCAGAAACATGTCTCTCAGGGAATGAATTGTCTGCAGAAGTGTGGAAAAGATTATGGCCAATAGAGAGAAGGAGGCAGAGGGAATTCTTCTGCTTTGGCATGGATGTCTTACTTAAACTTGACTTAGAGGGTACAAAAAGGTTTTTCAGTGCATTTTTTGACCTAGAGCCTCACTATTGGCATGGCTTCTTATCATCTCGGCTATTCCTTCCAGAGCTTATGTTTTTTGGGCTGTCTCTTTTTGGTCATGCCTCTAACACTTCCAGACTAGAGATAATGGCAAAAGGTACCCTTCCTTTAGTAAATATGATCGGAAACGTGATACAGGATAAAGAATAGTGTGTCTGTTCATTCTTATACAGAACGTGATGATATGTTCTTGCTATGAAGATCATTTAACCTTGGTAGTAGTGTATACTTTTATGGACTAGTTAGTATGCAATTTGCTGGTTGTATACAACTTCCTTCCATATATACCGCTATTATGCATGGTTTTCAGTACTAATGATATCTGGTTTCCGAGCAAGAGCTATATCTCCTCTGCTAGCTTGGTTAAATTTTCCTAAATTATCTCTAGCAAGTATGTTTGCTTCTAGTTGCTCAACTGTGGGACTGGCCTGTGGGTGTGTATATAGCTTAGGATCAATGCATTGGGTGCTAACCGTGACCATGGAAGATAGAGGAGCTGTGGTGATTTGATTGTTCATCCGGGCTTAAAGCATGTTTTACGTTGATCCTGAATTCTTAGATAATTTCTCATGCTGAAGCTACACCTGACTTACTTGGACTACATCATTGATTGAAAAAATGCGTTGGTATCTGCTTAGTATGCCTGGATATGCGAATCTCTTAACTCATTAGGGCCAGAATAGGAGAATAGAATATTTAGTAGTAAAACAAGCTAGTGGCCAGTAGATATGTAAGAAACAGAGGACATATAGTAAGTTCATAACCTAAGGGCATATGTTTATTATGAATTTAGTGTTGGAACACGCATTACATTAAAGTGACAAACCAAAAGATAACCATGTCACACATTCTTACTGAATCAATGCACACACAGAGAAGCAAACACAAACTTTAGTTCAATCTTCTGGCATGTGAATATAATCAGAGAGCAATCATGTTTCCAGTTTGATCGTGTTTGTGATCTATGAGGTTGTTTAGTCCCTGAAGAGCCAGATTCAGGTTTTCCACGGGGGAAGATAGTGAAGTAAGTCTGTCCGACAGTGACAAGGATTTTGAAAACCGCTCCAATGAAACCAACAACAGTCCAAGGATTGCTGAAGTGCTGATTGAGCACCTGAGCCATCCATGTTTTCGTTCTATCACTGTAGTACTTTTGTAGTTTTTTTTTTTTCCCTTAGGTATCAAGATTGGCTACCAAGTTCTTGGCTATGCTATTGAAAAGCTCTGCCATGTCCTTTTCACCAGAGAGGTAGTTGTTTAGGATACCAGCCAATCTCAACTCCTTAGCATCCTCAACTCGATCTATTAGCATATCTAGGAAGCAAATGTAATAAGTAACTTTGGGGTGGCTAGGACCACCTGGGCTCATTTAGTAGGGTATTAAGTTGAGAAGCTTTCGTTTTGTTGAGTCATCGATTGTGATCGGAGGAAGAGAGATCTTTCCATAGGTAGCAAAATATTGAGATTCGATGTTTTCCAGATAACTTCTGCCACCAGGCGAATGAAAATTCCTACTTCCATGAGCTCCTTAACTCCTCTAGATGTGTACCGCCCCTCTCCATCAATAAAGGCTGTGGCGGTGGTGCGATCTGGTTCCGTCTTGAAACCTAGGTGTTGCACTCTTAGATGCTCAAGGGCATGTTAAGGGAACCTTTGATTTCTTAGAAGGTCGCAGGAATCAGAAATGTTACCTAGCTTTTTCAGCCGTTCATGGCCGCCGAATCTTTCTATCAGAAAGTCGAGGATTGTGAAGGGGAATTGGTTTTTCATCAACACGTCCTGCAGCCCGAAATCACTGTAAACTGCAATCTTCTTGTGTACAAACTCCCTGCTCCTTATGATGGTCCATACAATGAAGATTAAAACACCCATCTGGGAAAAACATTTGCACAGACTGATCAATATTCTTGCCCTCCACATATTCCTGTCTTCATTTTGGCAGTGAACTCTTTAAACACATGACGGATGCCCAATCCCTTAAAGAAATGCTTTGTTATTTCTGGCTTCAGTTCCTTCACTTCCTGAAGTCCTGGACCCCCTGGTCCCCACCTGTTCCGTCTACTGCATGGACTATGGACTGAATCCACTCCCGAGTTATTTCCCTCCATTTCAATGCTCACTGCCTGATTCCTATTCCATAATAGAAGCGCCTTGCCAAATCTTGTCATTGTAGCAAATTTTGTAAAACTGAGCGATTAAAGTACGATCAAAACTTTATCTTTACAGTTTTTTATTTTCTTTTCGATGGAACACGTGAGATACCTAGGATATAGTATTATATAAGTTATGATGTTGGTTTTAAATCTGACAAAACTAACTTGATTCACCTGAAATTCAATATGAATCTAAAAAATTAAATTCGATCTCAATCTGAAAACTCAAAACAAGTCCAATCAACTTGAACTTAGTCCGAATTTAGTTAATCTGATAGTGATCTGTATCTGAAATGATTCAAATTAAAATAATCTAATTAAAAAATAATCTGACTCATATCCAGATAGAAATTTGATAGTGACCAAACTCGAACTTGGACAATCCAAAATGACCCCATTCAAACCTGACTTGTATGCGGATATAATTTCAAACTTAATCGAAACTAAAGTAAAATTTGATCCACAAAGCTAACATTTTATCTCATATAAATTGATACATAAACACAAACAAACTATCTTATTAACAAAATTTCATGTAAACAAAAATATGCAATGCATCTAACAATAATTAAAACAAAACTAGTAAGACTATGTCCTATCCATAGTTTTAAAAATTGGATCGATAATCAAACCTGTATCATAATTAGTTTACTGGTTAGTGGTTTGATTAGTGGTTTATACTTGTCAGACTAGTGGTACCCATTAAGTCAAAAAATATGAAATATATAAAAAATTAAAGTACACATAAATTTGACCAACTTCCAACCGATTTTTGACCAGTTCAGCCTATTGGTTTTGATTGGTTACGAGATCCTGAGTATCGATATATGGAATTTGACCGATTCTTCGATTCACCAATCGGACTGTCAAGCTTGGTTTGATTTTTAATACTATGGTTCTATCATATTCTCATCAATCACATGAGATTATAGAAATTTCTATTATTATTATTATTATAAACATACAAATTATAATTGTAATATAATAATTATAATATATATTATTATAATAACAATAGTAAAATTTATATTTGTACTTCTACTAATAATAATGATAATTATATTTCTAAAGATAATAATAACAATAATAATAACAATTGCTATAATATTATTATTATAATTAACATGATGATTATAATTATTATAGCAATGATTATATTTATGTATTTAATAATATTTATAATCGATTTATAATAATAACTATAATAGTTATAATACTAATAATGATAATCATTTATTATTCTTCTTCTTCTTATTATTATTATATATTTTATGATAATAATTTATTATATCATTACACATTATGATAACAATTACTATGATAATAATAATAATAATAATAATAATAAATTATCAAACTTAATTTATTAATTATATAAAATTGATAACAATCAATATTAATACAAATTTTAAATTAAATTAACTTTGCTTAAATCCGATGTGACCCTGATTAAACTTGAACCCGAAGAAGTCTGATTAGCTAGATCCGGATCTGACCCAATGTTCTTCTGAAGTGATCCAATTTAATACTGGTCTGGCTTAAGTTAACATTATCTGAATTGAACTCAAACTCAAAAGACATTCGAATCCGATCTGATTGCATTTGCATATCAATATGATTTTAATTAAATCTAAATTGAATCGACCCAAATTCGATCTATATGAGCCATTTGCTACCTCTATTTGGTATTTATACTAGGATGAGGTAGCTTGTAAAGGTCCAAATTAGTGTTTGCTTTATGGGAATAGAAGCCTCTGATTGTACTTATGCCTGGTAAATTTGTGTATCTTTCGCACTCAAAAGCGAACCACATGTTTTCAGAAGACGGCTTATCCTTGATAGTTTCATTCTATGCGACCTTACTTAGATCAGAAGCGTATAGCCTTTTTGTTATCTATCTATTGGTTCCATCTTGTTTTGTGTGTTCCGTGTGTATGCAATACCCGTTGAGTCTTAGGTAATCAACTCCAATTGTTGTAGTTTTGTTGAGCCCTGGACAAGCTGTTATACGCAAATCGTTAGGAAATCAGCTCAAATTGTTATGTGCAATAATACCCGTGTCTATCCAATACTGTTTGATAGTTTTGTTATCTATCAAATTGTTTTGTGATAATGGACGTGCAGAGTTCCTCATGGTGTGATACATCATATGATGATGAACCTGGATCTACACTATTTTTAATGGTTCTGAATTCTGATATACACAAAATCCAACCAAACTAATTTATTATTGAATTGTTCCCGAGAGTTTTGGGTTTTGCTTTTCCTTCTTAAAGTAGGAATTTCCGCCGGCCCATTTGTCTCTTATTTAACATTATCTGGCCTTATTGGCTCGGTACGGTTTATCCAGAGTCTTAAGACCAGGCCGTGGGAATACTAATTTTTGAGGAGCCTTTCTAGATAGAGTAGTATAGAGCGAACAATAGTTTGCAAGACTCTTCAGGAAACCAGCTGATGTCTTCCTTCAAGCGAAAGAGATAAGAGAATGAGAGATGATAGAACTGGTACAAGAGTCAAGGAGAATGACAGAACTAAAGTCCTCGCATGATTGGATACCTTGTCTACCATAGTTGCCCCATCCTTAGTGTCCAAAAGTTTGATACCTTGTTTGTAAGTAGAACAGGAAATTTTACCCCCCCCCCCCAACACTATTCGTTTTTCTGTACTAATATGTTATTTCTGACCAAAGAAGAATCCAGTATTCATAATGTTATGTCCTCACACCCATCATTCATTTTTACTTTTGCTCAAATAAGGGTGAAAGAGGAACATGTTTTGTACTTGATATTCCATATTTCTAAACTTAGGTATCCAGAAAGTATAGCATGACATTAATGTCTGTTTTTTTATTTCACCTATTTGGACTGCGTGGAGATAGATTAAAAGTGGGGTTTTATAGCATTTGATCCATGTTGATGAAATAAGAGTGCCTCTGCATAAGGATTTATTTTGCCAAAACACATGAATATATACATACATGTATATGATACAATATTCTTTATTGTTATTATTATTCATTTCCGAGGGATGCAGCAGAAGAAAAAGGACAGTTTGGAATCTGAAATACTTGTCACAATCCGATTTTATTTATTTATTTATTATCATCATTTTGTTTTAAATTGATGTTTGATGATGCTGGGAGGACCTTATGGACGCGAATCTAGGAAAAATTAAAACATGTCTGTCGAACTTTAGTCACGAGGGCTGCAATGGCCCTAAATAAAGCAATTATTGTCCAATGAGATCTAAAATATGTACTTCCTACTTGAATGTCAACTAGAAAAATAACATCAAATTTGGTAATGTCAGTTTTTGATATAATAGTATCTAAAATAATAATATATCTGAAGTCATAATATGCATGTTTGTAGACATATTTTATTTAAGCATAAAAGATGTTGAAGTAATACTAACGTTTGGTAAATTTTTTGATATGAAATAAGTTGATGTATATTTATAATTTTTTTATTTTAATATGATATATTTTTATTTGTTTATATATTTAGTTTTAATAAGATATATTAATTAATAATAATTGTAATAATTAAAAATATTAATAAATAATCAATATTATTAATATTAATTATAATAATTAATATTAATGATTAATAATAATTAATATTTTTAATAATAACTAATATTATGTAGATCATTATCATTATTCAAAATAATATATAAGTAATTAATAATTACCATTAATAATAATAATAATAAAGAATACTAAATAATAATATTAATATTTAAAAATATATTATGTTTAATAATAATGATAATATTTTTCCTGTCATAAAAATATACTAGATTATTATTTTTCCTATTATTAATTACTATTAATATGAAAAATTTATAATAAAATTTGTTAATTATTATTCATAAGTACTATGAAAATTAAATTAATAACTAATAACATTAATTAAAAATAATATATAATTAAAGTACCAAATAATAATTGATAATGAATTTATTATTAGGATTGTTAATAATGATACTATTAATAATTAATATTGTAAATAATAATTAAATTATATTTTGAATGATCAATAATAATTAATATTAATATTGAATAATAATAATAATAATAATAATAATAATAATAATAATAATTATTATTATTATTACTAATATTATTTATATTGATTGTTTGAAGCTATAGCTAATATTTTTTTATTCATTCATTAATTATAATTATGATTAATAGTATTCTTAATAATGATTTATTTTTCATTATTATTAGTTAATATTTAATAATAATATTATTGATTATTTAGTTATACTTAATATTTTTCTTTATTTGTTAATTATTTATATTTATAATTAAAACTATTAATATTTTTTTTAAAATAATTAATAACTAATTTTTGTTGATTATAATATATAAATAATTAATGATTATTAATAATAACTATAATTATATTATTGAAAATTAATATAATTAACAATGCTAATTGATAATAATAAGTAATAATTACTTTACATGGATCATAAATAATAATTACTGAACATTACTTTACAATATTTAATAATAATAATAATAATAATAATAATAATAATAATAATAATAATAATAATAATAATTTATATCGATAAATAATAAAATTAACATTCTTTAGTAATGATTTATTTAAAATTATAAGTAAAATAATTTGTAATAAATATTTATTTATAATTATGATTTATTTTATTTTTAATAATTACTGATTGTTAATTACATAATAAAATTTATATTATTCACATACATAATTTAATTTTATTTAAGACAAATAATATCGGTATTAATTATACTTAGTAGTTATAAGTAATATTATTTTTATCATGCATTTCATTATAATTATTTTTATCAATTATTTAATTATAATTTAGACTATTAACATTTTTAAAATATGATTTATAGGTATAACTAATATTAATTTTATTAATTATATCTTAGTAATTATAATCAACATTATTATTTATAATTATGATTAATATTCTTTTACAAAAAATTATTTATCATTAATATTTATATATTAGGCATTGATTAATTATTAGTAATTATGATTAATTGTTGGCCGATACAAATAGAAATTGGAAAAATATAAGAGTGATAGGGGTATGGTGGTTGGATAAAATTAATAAGGGTATAAGGATAAAAATATAGAATAATTAATAAAAGATGGTGGGATCTACTTATGAACTAATAATATATAGTATATAATATAAATAATGAGATTATATAAATAAAAGGCAAAACAAACGGCCCTAAGTAATAATATGCAAATAATATAAAATATGCAAGTTTACCAAGTGATGCTTAATTTACTCTGAAAGAAAATGTTAACTATTAACTTGCTCTCACAGATCTTTTGTAGATACTAAAGTTTAGACAACGCCGGACAAACATACTCCACGATCTCCGAATTGGGATCTTTTGTGGAAACTAAAGGTCAGACAAAGCATTCATTTTTTTTTTCCTTCTATGGTTGATGGCGCAAGAGTGTCTTCTTACAAATGGAAAAAAGGTCGAAGGAATTTGGGTGAAGAAGCGCCATGCAACGTATGTGTGGATGTGCATGAGGATATCTTAGATAAACTCAGAGATTGCCTAATCGGTAGGGAGATGTTGCGCGTAGTGAAAGTGGTAGATGGCAGTTCGGTTTTTTCTGTAATTGTTGGAGTTGGGTCTATTTTTTAAGCTGAGCTATGGAAAATTTGGTACGGACTTGACGAGGTCAGAAAATAGAATTTCAAGCACGTCCACCTAAGCAGGTATCCCACACAGGTTGCATCCACAGTTATGATGCATATTATTTGACCGATATCTATATCTAATTTTAATTATGGTTTCACTGTTGAATTATGATTATGCATTACTAATATAATGCTAACATGACTTTTTTGAGTTATCATATTTGATGATACATTATGATTATAAGTGCTAAGGTTTCATATTTATTTGATTTCATTATAAAGAGTATGTTTTTAAAAATTTTAGATTAGAGATATATTTTATTAAATGCTTGATCTCTATTTTGGCCGGTGGGTCAATTATTTGATGAGTTGTGATTTTACTCTCTCCTTTACAACATCTCAAATTTAAAACACAATGCTTAGATTGAAGGTTGGGATCAAGCATCATTATGGAAGCTGAGTATGATAAAAGATAGTTGATTGTGCTTAACTTAGCAACGTAGTTGTTATGTCTTATTTGAACCCTCAGATCATTATTCCTATTATATTTCCATCATAGTTTATAAGAATTATTATTATTGTCTAAAAGGCATTATTCTATTAGCCTTGCTATCTACATGAGTTTCTATGTAGATAGTGGCATGTGACACTTCCCAACTAAGTGGTTGTTTGGGGGTATTACATAATTACCAGTATTCTCTTTTTTTTTTCTCTCTCTCTCTCTCTCTCATGCCTAATTTTATATTCAAGGAAATTTGTGTTGCCATACATGATGGATCCAATTATGATCATAATCAATAACCACTTAAAGACCTTAAAGGCATTTAACCGTATAAATATATATCTAATATTAATGGACACTACCAGTGGAAATGGATAGGGTACCCTTGTAGCTCCGGTTGACATGGACATTTAACTTCTTCACAAACTTCTCGTCTTTCCATTATGAACCTTATACCAATAAGTTTCCTTTAATGGAATGTTAGAGGCTTAACTAGTAACTCATCTAGACAAAATTTCTTTAGCTTATTGAGTCAGCATACTCCTACTCTATTTCTTCTGGTTGAGATTTGTGTTAGTAGTTCTCATGTAGAGGAGGTTATTTGCAAACTTTGGTGTGAAGGTAATACTAGAGTTGAAGCTAGAGGATTCACTAGTGGCCCTTTGGGTCCTTTGACATCTTGAGCGTCTTTGCCCAGAGGTTATTTGTGCCTCTTCCATCATCGAAACTTGTCAACTGAAGATGTTAGAGTTCCCCTCTTGCTCTTTACAACCTAGCTATAGAGAAACCAACCTTGTGGTGATGCTCTAGTACACATGGGACAAGATTTAGAGTTTGGTCTCCATTCCTATGATGTTCCACCAAATGTTAATAAGTATCTTCTCCTTTTTGATATACCTTGGTGCGGTTACTGACAATTAGTTAGGACTACACACATTTTATAATGGGTTCTTCACCCTCCCTTTGGAAAGAAAAAATTAATGGATCTTACTAGTACTACCTGCACCGCCCTCCTCTCCTCAAGCAAACCTTATGAGTTCATCATTTACATTTCCACCATTTGATTACCTATGACGGACCTCCGTTCATGACATCAGTTCAAATACCCATTGTCCTAGTCCATCTTCTCATGCGGAAGCTGCATTAGACATAATTGGCTTGCCATGCATCATTGTTGAAAAAAATGCATTGGATATCTGCTTAGAATGCCTGGATATGAAGACCTCTTAACTCATTTGAGCCCAAATAGTAGAAGAGAATAGTTAGTTGTTGAATAAACTAGTCATAAGTCGATAGGTAAGGCACAAAGGACATATCGTAAGTTACAACCAAATGGCTTATGATTATTACAAATGTATGTAGTGAGGGAACACGCACAAAATTAGGGGCATAAACCAAAAGAAAACCATGGCAGCCAATCTTATTGAATCAATGCACACACACACACACACACACACAGATGCAAACACAAACTTTAGCTATATCTTCTAGTAGGTGAAGATAGTCAAACAACAATCGTATCTTCAATTAGATTTCTTTCGTGATCTACGAGCTTCTTTAGTCCCTGAAGAGATACAGTTAAGTTTTTCACAGGGGAAGATTGTGAAGTCTATCCGACAATGACAAGGATTCTAAAAACTGCCCTGATAAAACCAACAATAGTCTAAAGACTTCTAAAATATTGATGGAGGACCCGAGCCGTCCATGTTTTTGCTTTGTCATTGTAGTGCTTTTGTTTTTGATTCTAAACATCTCTATCAATAAGGAGGTTAGGTACCAATTTATTAGTAATGATGTTGAAAATCTTTGCCACATCCTTGTTACTAGAGAGGTAGTTGTTTAGGATACCATCTAATCTCAACTCCTTAACATCTTTAGCTTTATCTATCATCATATCTAGGATGCAGATGTAAGATGTGACTTTGGGGTTTCTTGGACCACCTGGGCTTATTTCATAGGATATTAAATCGAGAAACTTCCACTTTGTTGAGTCATTGATTGTGATTAGAGGAAGAAAGAGCTTTCCATAGGCAACCCAAGATTGGAATTTGATATCTTCTAGATAACTTCTGCTACTAGGCAGAAAAAACTTCCCCACCTCTATGACCTCCTTAACTCCTCTCTATGTGTATCACCCATCGATAGAGTCGACACTAGAGGTGTCTTTAGCGGAGGCCATATCTATCTTGAAACCAAGGTGTTAGAACATCAAGAAGATGATGATGGGGGCCTTTGAGTTAGATATTCTAGAAGGTCATAGGAATTAGCAATACATCTCTTTGGAGGGGAATTTATGGTTCCAGTACTTGAACGAATGAACACATCAATCCTATCAAGTTTTTTCAGCTGTTCTTGGCCGCCAAATCGTTCTATTAGAAAGTCTAGGACTTGAAAGGGGAGTTGGTTTTCCATCAATAGCAAGTTTTGTAGCACGAAATCTTTGTAATATACAATCTTCTTCTGAACAAAATCTTGCTTCTCGTGACGGTCCATATGATAAGGAACGAAACACCCATCTAGGAAAATCATCTGCACAAACTAATCAATATCTTTTCCCTTCATATGCTTCCTATCATAATACTCCTGGATTGTATCTGTCTTCATTTCATTCATGAACTATGTAAACACACGATGGATGTCCAATCCCTTCAGAAATTGCTTTGCTATTAGTGGCTTCAGTTCTTACACTTCCTGGAGCTTGTCGTATGATGGTGATAAGGCCTGACTACTAAAACCATGGGGGCTAAAGTAATTTTCAATCTTTATCACCTTTCATCAACCAGGCAACTCTATGAATACGCTTGTCGTCCTGGACCCCCTGTTACGTCTGCTACATCGATTATGGACTAAATTCACCCCATTTTACTTTCCTCCATGTCAATTCTCACTACCCTATTCCTATTGAATAATGAAGTTGGGATCTTAATGTTACTAGATAAGCTAATTTACAATATATAGATATAGGTTGAGTAATGATAGGAACTACCATTGACTATATTCTACAACATATGATAAGTATAAGTTAGTTACAAGAATCAGCATTAGAATAGCTAACAACCAACATGAGAATAGCTAAGTATTCATATACTTTACATGCCCTTGCAAGATGGACGACAATGATGAGGGACCAATCTTGGACATTAACATAGCAAATCATTTACAGTTTATGGGCTTTGTAAGAGCATCAACGAGTTGATCACTAGTGGGTACATGAGTTACGTGCATTGCACCATTTCGAACTTGCTCACGTATGAAGTGAAAGACAAGTGCTAAATGCTTCATTTGGGAGTGAAAAACTAGATTGGTACTAAGATAAGTTGCTCCCAAATTGTCACAATAGATGACAAGAACATGAGGCAGAGTGACAC
Organism: Tamarix chinensis; assembly: GCA_030549775.1. Lineage (NCBI taxonomy): Eukaryota > Viridiplantae > Streptophyta > Magnoliopsida > Caryophyllales > Tamaricaceae > Tamarix > Tamarix chinensis. Next base: position 69,431,921 of record CM060182.1, read on the forward strand.
CCATTTCATGTAACAAATTTCTTAGCCATAAAAGCTCACCCGTAGTAGATGCAGTTGCCTTGTATTCTACTTCAGTTGATGATGGAGCCAAAAACCTTTGCTTTCTAGAACTCCATGTGATAGGTATGCGACCTAAGAAGAAAATTTGACCCATCGTTGAGGTAAAATCATCTTTGTTTCTGCTTAATCTGCATTAGAGAAGGCATGAATATTAAGTGGATAATCCTTATAGATAATAATCCCTTTGTCTAAAGTCCCAGCAATATACTGAAGGAGCCTCTTCAAGGCTACCCGGTGAGTGGTGTGAGGTTTATGCAGGAATTGAGATAATTTGTTTATTGCGAAGGCAACATCAGGCCTTGTGAGTGTGAGATATTAGAGGCCTCCAACATCTTCATGGTCGTTTGATAAATTATCAATCAAGGTACCAGAGTAAAGCGTGAGAGTGGAGCTTATAACAATTGGAGATAGAACTGGCTTGGCACCCAACATATTGGTACGTTCAAGTAAGTCGGTGATATACTTCTTTTTTTTTGGCTTAGAAAGAGTCCTTGCATGGTGGGAATGACCTCAACAACCAAGAAGTAAGAAAGAGAACCAAGGTCTTTGAGTGCAAATTATTGAGCAAGCTGCTGAACAAAACAGTCCAGTGCTCTAGTATCAGGTCTTTTTAATACAATATCATCAACATAGACTATCTGTAATACTTCGAAAATTTGCTTAAGCTAATCCCCCATCGTTAACACCTAATTTGATTCTAATCCTAATAAATACTATATTATCCTTAACCTATCCATAATATCAAAACATTAACCAATTTCAAAAACCTTAATTTTGATAAACCGTAATTCATAAACTAAAATCAAATCCGCTAAAATTTCTACTAATCCTAATTACCCTTAACTAATCTAAAATCATCCTAAATTAATCCCCTCAACCTTTCTCTTTTCCTTTTTCCCTTTCCTTTTCTTTCCTTCTTCTTCTTCTCCAGCCAACACCATTTGCACTTCATAATTTGTGTAAGTTGCACCACCACTTGCACCATCTCCTATCTTGTCCCCTGTAGACTTTCATCATCTATCAACCTCACCTCACCTCCCATTTTTGTCTTTTTCTTCTCCTTCTACACCCTTATCCTTACCGAGTTCAGCCATCGCACCATCCTTCCCCTGCCATTTTTCTTCTTCTCATGCAACACCCCCATCAACCATCACCACCTTCACCTTGCATCTATTTCCCAACCCTAACCATCCCCTACAACCATCACCCTTACCCTGCAGCTGCACAATCATCATCATCTTTGTCGCACGCCATCATCCTCCCTATTTCTTTTCTTCTCCTCGAAACACCATGCACACACGTGCGCACACACACACACACACACACACACACACACACACACACACACACATAAACCTCACACTCTCCCTACTTCTATTTGGTTTTACCTCACTCTGCAAATATTTTATGCTAAAGAGCCATTACCAAAGCTCCCTCACCCTTCTCCTTCCCTTCTTATCCCTTTCTTCTTCTTCTTTCCCTTCCTTTCCCTATTTTAGCATTCGTACCACCATCTTCCTCCACCGTGTACCACCTTGGCCACCACTCACCACCCTTTGGTATGTGGACTAACCAACAAGGCCACCCCAACCTTCCCCCTCACCGTCGCCAGCCATCGCCGCCAACCGCCACCTCTTTTCCCTCCTTCTTTCTCTCATCCGTTATAGCATTGCTGAGTGCACGACCCATGCACCGCCTGCTGCACGGCCTAGCAACACTTAAAATTTCCTGCCGTACAGCTGTACAATCCCTGTACGATCTGACCGTGCAAAAATTTTCTTCTTGGCCCAATTTTGCACATTTGTGCAATTTCGTATCACCTAGTCGTGCATTTTCTTTTCTCTCAATTATAAGCTGCACCGCGTGCCACACAACTATGAAACCCCATTCCTTTGGTCGTGCATCCCTATTTTCACCTCCAAACCTCAACCAAACACCACCAAACTTCTAGCATTGCTTCAACACACATTCCTCTACACATCCACACATTTTAAGCTCTCATTTGACTATGGTTATACCTAATTATACCCTCTTTACCTTGATTTTTCCCTTCGATTTAACTCTTCAAGCCTAACCATAATTTTACTATTTTTTGTAAGTAGTTTTCCAGTAGTTTCGGAGGAGAAAGTCTAGAATTTTGCGCGCTTAGAGTCCAGTATCCTAGTTAGTAAGAATAATATTCGATGCTTAGGACTCTTGATGATAATTGCTTGTTTGAATAAATGTGTTTCTCATGTTATTTCTGCTATAATATGTAATATATGTTGATATTGATAATTTGTGATATTATGCATGCTATGATGAAATAATATAAGAGTTGTAAGAGATAACATTTTGTTATGATTATAACAATAACATTTTATTTGTGAGAATGCATCTTATAGCATTAAATATGGGTTAAGTGATTTTAATATCATACTTGTGGAAATATATCTATGGTTGAATGATGATATATCACACTTGTGGAAATATGTTCATGGTATGAAATGTGGGTTGAATGATGAGAATGCCATATTTGTGAAAAATTATATGAAATACCCCGAAAATTCATAATTTTATAAATTATATTTAAAAGAGGTTTTATTAGAAAATTATTTAAATAAATTACTTTTATTAAAATAAAAGGGTATTTAATTAAGGAAAATCAAGAAGAGATTTATAAGTATTTTAATTAAGAGGAATTTGGGTATTTTAGCTAATTAAGCATTTTATTTAAAAAAAATATTAATTAATTAAATAAATTATTTTATTTAAAATAAGAAGGAGAAAATAGTTTCAAAATTTTTAATAATTTTATAAGTAATTTAATTGGAGAAAAATTAAGGTGTTTGCTAATTAAAAAGGAATTTATGAAAAATCTCTTAAAAATTCTAATTTAGCCTAAAAAGGAATTTAAATATTATTTTGTATACATCAAATATTTTAAATAATTTAAATATCCCATATTATTATTTTCCTTTTTCCTTTCTTCTTTTTCCTTTTCTTCTTTCTTTTTCTTTCTTCTTTTCTTTTTCTTTTTCCTCCCCTTCTCCCCGTTTGGGCTGCCCCTTTTCGCGGCCAATCCTCTACCTCCTTCCTCCTTCCCGCGGCCCAGCGCCGTTCGGCCCTCCTTCGCACAGTGAAACACAGCGTTTAGCCCTTCACTTCGTCGAAACGCTGCGCCCCGATAAGTGAAAATAACCGTTGCCTCCAGCTATACTCGACGCCGCGTTTTGTCCATAAATAACCCAAAACGCCGCGTTTTGGTAGGACCTTTTGACTGTTTCCGAACCGGCCGGTCTTTTCCCCCTTCTTTTCTTTTCTCCCGGACCGCCGGTCCGGCCACCTTCTTCTTCCTCCTCGCGCGCGCGACCTGCAACACGCCGCCCCCTGCTTCGGCCGCCTGCACGCCGCCTTCCCTTTTCTGCCCTGCCGACCACCCTCTCTCGACCGACCTACACCCCCCATACCCCCTAGGCCACCCGCGCCTTTTCCTCCCTTTTTCCCGACCAGCGCAGGGGTCTGCCATGGCAGACCTGTGCCGACCCCCCTGCCGGCCGGCGTGCCCAAACGCCGCTTAACCTGTCCTCCTTTGTCTCCTCTCTCGATTTCCCCCCCCAATTCGAGCCTATAAATACCCCACGAGCCCAGCATCGGGCTCTTTCGAAAACCATGCCCAGAATTCTCCCTTGCGCCGCCCCCTCTTCAGACCACCGCCCCGTCGCCGACGCCCATCGCCACCGCTCACTCCACCCCTTAAATTCTTCCCTGCAGCACCCTCCACCTACCAAGCCTCCCTCAGCTCTCGGTTTACCCTGCACTTACCGCCCCAAGCGGGCGAAGTGCCCTTCCCGACCCAGCCAACCTCAAACCCCGCCACCCTTCGCATCGCCGCCCACCGCCGTGCCGCCACTCCCAGCGCCCCCTCTGCCTCCCAAAACCACCAAGGGAACTTCCCCAACCTCCCTAGACATTCTATTTCCCCTGCCAATCCCTCCTTTCCCTTCCTTTCCCCTCCACCACCTCCCTACCTTCCTTCTCCTCCTACGCAGCCGCCGCCGCCACCATGCGCCGTGCGCCGCCACCTGTGCCACCAGCACCCCTAGGTAGTTCTCTAAACTCCCCAACCCCTAAACCTTTATTATACAAATGCTAATTGTTTTTAGTAGCATTATTAATATTATTCTTACTATTATTCTTATTATTACTATTATTATTATTATTGTTATTATTATTACTATTATCATTATCATTATTATTAGTACTATTATTATTACTACTATTACTATTATTACTACTATTATTATTATTACTATTATTATTATTTTTATTATTGTTATTATTATTATTATTATTATTATTATTATTATTACTATTAGTGTTATTATTATTTAGCCTAACCTTGAAACTTTTATAACTATTGGTATTACTAATATTAGTGGCCTATAATTTTAGTATTTTTATTTTAATATCCTGATCGTTATTATTATTGCTAGTATTACTATTATCATTATTATCATGGTTGTTCTTATTATTATTATTATTATTATTATTATTATTATTACTATTACTATCATTATTATTATTATTATTATTATTATTACTATTATTATTACTACTATCATTACTATTAGTAACATTGAACTACTACTACCATTAATAATAAATATTATTAAAATTACTTTAAAATTATTGTAGCTATGTTTATTAGTAGTAGCATGATTAACTACTTTAAGAATATTGACCATACTTCACTCATAAAAGTAATATTACTATTCTTAGCCCTAATGGTAAGTTAAAGAATAGGGGCAAGGTAAAATAGAATAGTGTTTTGGTCGGAGGAAAGTAACCCTAGTTTTCCCTCTTATAGGCGAGCCAAGTCAACATCCAGAGGAGGTATAGGAGCGTGCTCCAAGGCCGGAGTCGCGTTAGGTAAGGACGAAGCTATGGCCTTGTGTAATGTGTGATATAACGTGTGGGTGAATGTTGAGTATGCCATGTTGATGCGTATCATGCATGTGTTATGAATAAATTGTTTTGATGTAGCGCAGCATGGATCATGAGGTATGTTGTGTGTGCCTGATATTATACGTGTATGCCATGTTCCATGTTTATCGTTGATGTTGATAATGTGACTTGATATGGCCCTCTAGGACATGCATGCTAGGGTTTTGGTAGCATGAAATGATAATAAGAGAACAACGGGAAAGTGGACATTTGGGAAGTTTGCATGGGGGAATTAGACCTTGCATAGGCATGATCCTTACGTGTGAAAAGGTTGATTTGGGATGTAATTAAGAGCTTGGGAGAGTCTTGGAGTGATTGGAAACTGGTTATGAAGAATAGTACATGAGTTGGTGCATGAGCGGCCTTATTAGGGTTTCGGGTGTAAGTGGGGGTTGGAGAGTCTGCATGGAGCGTTTAAATGATGCATGGGAATGAATCTTACGTAAGGAAAGTTGATTTAGGAAGTGAATAAAATAATGTCAAAGTTATGGACCCATTGGGGACTTGGGTGCAAAATTTTACGTGGGTCGGTGTAAGAGTGCCTAAGGGTTCCAATTTGGGAGGAAATGAGCAATTTGAGGGGTACAAGGGTAAAATAAAATGATCAAGGGAGGATGGAGTATGGGGTTAAGAGTGAGAATTCACTTATATAAAGGATGAGTATGGGTTTTCTAAAGGAGAGGGGAGATTTTGGGGTGAAAGAGGGAGGTTACTTGTTGAGGAAGTAAAGTGCTAGGGGTTTTGGGTGGCCATCTAGGGTTTTGCCGGTCACGTGAACCTGGGAGATAAAGTAATACATTTGGGGAGTTTCCTAATAAAAATGAGGTGCGAGATAGAGGATAAAGTAACGTTTGGGTAAGTAAGAAAGAGTTGGACCACATAAGTCCGACTAGGGTCTCCGAGGATTAACCCTAGAGGGATGAGGACATACGGAGTCGATATCGTATGTGTTGGGATAGCCTGTATTCTTGGAGATTGTGCCTTACTATATGCCACTATGCTTAAGTCCACGAGGGATGGATGTCGGGTGTGAGAAGAGGTACGGGTCTCAAAATACGGGACGGTCCCTTTGGAGGGGAAAGTAGTAGGGTATTAATCGCATGCATGTCAAGGGTGTGATGTGATTCAATAAGACACGGATAAGACATTAATTACTTAAAGCGAAAGATGTTGAGCCGAGCCCGTGATCCGGTACACCGGCTATAATAGTGGATCAGAGGCGTTCTGCCCTGTGCGTATATCTTCCGGTCCACCGGCTATAATAGTGGGGGATCTCGTACTCAACAAACCAAACGAATAAGTTAATCCATGGGAAAGATACTAAGTACTTAAAGCGAAACACCATGTGAGTCGGGGCCCTGATCCGGTCCACCGGCTATAATAGTGGATCAGAGGCGTTTTGCCCTGTGCGTTTTATTTCCGGTCCACCGGCTATAATAGTGGGGCTCCCGCGCTCACATGGGTTATTAAAGAGTATGTGTGAAATGGACATATTATTAACAAGGATAAAGAATAAGTTACCATAAAAGTGTTCAGACCTTATCTTGCGGGTTATCGCATGTTGTCTACATGACTGTGCTATGTGTGCTATGTGGTATGATTGTATGCTTGGCCTTAGCGCACCTACGCCCTTACTCAGTACTGGACCCGTACTGATACTACCTTGATTGACTCGGTCCTGCAATGATCCACCGATGGTGGGGAGCAGACCTTTGATGCAGGTTGATCAGTTACTAAATCGGGGTGGAAGGCTTGATCTGAGTGAGTAAGTGGTCCGGATATTTGCCCTTCGAAAATTATGTGGTTTAATCGTATTTGACCTTGGAGGTTACAAGTGTTGTATTTAATTTTCCGAGGGTTTTATCGTACTTTGCTATTCCGTTATTTTAAGTATTCTGATATATGGACCTTTTAAATTGTATTTCGGAATGTAACTTTTGACCTTCGCACTCTGATTCCGCAAAACTTGTGTTTTAGGAATGATTTGTTCTGGTTTTATTCTTTCTAGCCTTAGCACTTAGTATCGGGTCGGTAGTTATGGATCGATCTGGTACAAAGTGTGGCGGTAATACCCCCGGATTTACAATTTCATTTGGTTGCTTCCGCTAAACTTCTTTTAATTTAACGAAATTTTTCAGTGGTAAATTTGGGGGTGTTACAAGTTGGTATCAGAGCTTTTGGTTGTTGAGAATCGGATTTCGGTTCGAGATTTGGTTCTCACGATCCTAATTGTTTTAGCCGAAAATGTATTTTGACTTCTTTCAAGTGATTTTTCTTTTGATCCGGATTAGCTTGTGAGGATAGTGAGATCAGGTAGTGTAAGTGGCCTTGTGATTTGTTGATGTAATTATGTCCTTATATGATCATTTGTTGTTTTACGTGCCTGATTTTTGTTAAATCTGCATTTTATATGTTGCGATTATTATGGTTTTGTAATTAGTTTGCTCTTAAGGGGGTAGTGACCCCACTAGGTTAACCCTAGTCTTGCAGGTTTAGCGGATTAAAAACCTTAAGGTATACCTTACCGGATATAGGGTGATGGGACATAACTAATAATCTATTTTGGTTGAGTAATCTCACTTTTGGAGTTGTAAGAAATTATGTTTGGAACCCTAATAGTGATGTTTAAGTAGATGTATCATTTCAATTGGGAGAAATCTAGAATTGTGATAATGTTAAGGTTGAGGTTTGGAAAGAATATCCTTTGACTTAGGTATGTGCGGTTGATGTGTAAGAGGGCATTTTATGAGTCGTTGAACCAAGTGTTAGCCCTGTTTCTTGAACGATGTTATAAAGATAACTCAGTGTATAAAGTTATATGTGCATATTATGCGTTAGTGGTGTTATTAGAGTTGTGCAGTCTTTAGAGTTTTCGTTCCATGAATCTATTTGAACTTCATGTTATACTTTTGTTATTCCTTTGTACGACCTTGTTTTAAAGAATAACATTTTTGTAAATTGTTTGACTTTAAATCTGTAATTCTTCTGTATTTGAATTCCATCGTATTTGATCTACTAAATATCAGTTTTCCTTCTTTTATTTTACTTCCTATGCCTTGTTTCGATTCAACCTTGTTTGGTTTGGTTTCGTAAACATCGTTTTACCTTTCTTCGGATTTACTCTTAACTTAGTTATTGCGGTCAATGTTTTATTCAATCGTTTTGTCAAGTTTCCGCTACCTAGGTTTTCCCGAACTTCGGGGACGAAGTTCCTTTTTAAGGGGGTAATGATGTAATACCCCGTATTTAAAAAAAAACCCAGATTCATTAAGTTTAATGATTTTATTAACGTAATTTGATGAACACAATTGATTATTTTAATTTTGATTGTCTTATGGATTTATCAACGATTTAAATTCATATTTAAATTTAATTAAAATTCTTATGAGTTTGATTTTTGGTTAATAATATGTATTCCCGTCCTTCCTCGTATTTTTATATTTTAGATTTATTTTTGATTAAAACCTTGTCATGTGATTACGACATTATTTTGAAGTTATATTTTGTTGAGAAAATACATTATTAAACTATAGAATTCCTATTGAATAGTTAAATTTATTATAATGATTTTATCAGTAGAAAATATTTTCGACTCTAACGTACTCGTTTCAATCGTTAATATTTTTTTTTGGAAAGTTTTGAATCTAGAAGACACATCGGGAATTTCTTTCCAAAATCAGCTTTATTCTGTCCTATGTTTTTTTTTCTTATTTACAGAAAAATAATTTCGGACATGACTAAATTGATCTCGGGGTGTTAGAGTTCAACTTAAATATTTTATTATATGCTTTAAATAAAATTTTGAATTCTTATGATATATTTCCATAAATAATACATATTTTTGTGTTCATCGGTTATTCCTTCCGAGAGTGTTTCCAAAATTCTTATATAACGCTTTTATTAATTTTGAGCCTTCAGATCTTTTCGAAATAGATTTTCAATAAATAAAATTTTGATTAAATTCTCCCAATATTAATATTTAATATTTAGTATTCAAATTGAACTTATACCCAGGTACAACAACCCTTAGTTCGTCTCTAAGGGGGTAGTTTTTTTTTTAGTGTTGTTTTTATATGGTGTCCCTATTTTCATGGATTTAAATTTTCTTTAGTAAGTTTATTCCTAAGGGGGTAGTTTATATATTTATTAGTGTTAGTTTGGTTTTCTAGCCACTTAGAGCATTTTCGACCCTAACCCTAGGCGTTTCCAGAGACTTCGGGGGCGAAGTCTGTTTTTAAGGGGGTAGTGATGAAATACCCCGAAAATTCATAATTTTATAAATTATATTTAAAAGAGGTTTTATTAGAAAATTATTTAAATAAATTACTTTTATTAAAATAAAAGGGTATTTAATTAAGGAAAATCAAGAAGAGATTTATAAGTATTTTAATTAGGAGGAATTTGGGTATTTTAGCTAATTAAGCATTTTATTTAAAAAAATTATTAATTAATTAAATAAATTATTTTATTTAAAATAAGAAGGAGAAAATAGTTTCAAAATTTTTAATAATTTTATAAGTAATTTAATTGGAGAAAAATTAAGGTGTTTGCTAATTAAAAAGGAATTTATGAAAAATCTCTTAAAAATCCTAATTTAGCCTAAAAAGGAATTTAAATATTATTTTGTATACATCAAATATTTTAAATAATTTAAATATCCCATATTATTATTTTTCCTTTTTCCCTTCTTCTTTTTTCTTTTCTTCTTTCTTTTTCTTTCTTCTTTTCTTTTTCTTTTTCCTCCCCTTCTCCCCGTTTGGGCTGCCCCTTTTCGCGGCCCAATCCTCTACCTCCTTCCTCCTTCCCGCGGCCCAGCGCCGTTCGGCCCTCCTTCGCACAGTGAAACGCAGCGTTTAGCCCTTCACTTCGCCGAAACGCTGCGCCCCGGTAAGTGAAAATAACCGTTGCCTCCAGCTATACTCGACGCCGCGTTTTGTCCATAAATAACCCAAAACGCCGCGTTTTGGTAGGACCTTTTGACTGTTTCCGAACCGGCCGGTCTTTTCCCCCTTCTTTTCTTTTCTCCCGGACCGTCGGTCCGGCCACCTTCTTCTTCCTCCTCGCGCGCGCGACCTGCAACACGCCACCCCCCTGCTTCGGCCGCCTGCGCGCCGCTTGCACGCTGTCTTCCCTTTTCTGCCCTGCCGACCACCCTCTCTCGACCGACCTACACCCCCCAAACCCCCTAGGCCACCCGCGCCTTTTCCTACCTTTTTCCCGACCAGCGCAGGGGTCTGCCATGGCAGACCTGCGTCGACCCCCTGCCGGCCGGCGTGCCCAAAGCCGCTTAACCTGTCCTCCTTTGTCTCCTCTCTCGATTTCCCCCCCCCCCAATTCGAGCCTATAAATACCCCACGAGCCCCAGCATCGGGCTCTTTCGAAAACCATGCCCAGAATTCCCCCTTGCGCCGCCCCCTCTTCAGACCACCGCCCCATCGCCGACGCCCATCGCCACCGCTCACTCCACCCCCTAAATTCTTCCCTGCAGCACCCTCCACCTACCCAAGCCTCCCTCAGCCCTTGGTTTACCCTGCACTTGCCGCCCCAAGCGGGCGAAGTGCCCTTCCCGACCCAGCCAACCTCAAACCCCGCCACCCTTCGCACCGCCGCCCACCGCCGTGCCGCCACTCCCAGCGCCCCCTCTGCCTCCCAAAACCACCAAGGGAACTTCCCCAACCTCCCTAGACCCTCTATTTCCCCTGCCAATCCCTCCTTTTCCTTCCTTTCCCCTCCACCACCTCCCTACCTTCCTTCTCCCCCTACGCCGCCGCCGCCGCCGCCACCGTGCGCCGTGCGCCGCCACCTGTGCCACCAGCACCCCTAGGTAGTTCTCTAAACTCCCCAACCCCTAAACCTTTATTATACAAATGCTAATTGTTTTTAGTAGCATTATTAATATTATTCTTACTATTATTCTTATTATTATTACTATTATTATTATTATTATTATTGTTATTATTATTACTATTATCATTATCATTATTATTAGTACTATTATTATTACTATTATTACTACTATTATTGTTATTACTATTATTATTATTGTTATTATTGTTATTATTATTATTATTATTACTATTATTATTATTATTATTTAGCCTAACCTTGAAACTTTTATAACTATTGGTATTACTAATATTAGTGGCCTATAACTTTAGTATTTTTATTTTAATATCCTGATCGTTATTATTATTGCTAGTATTACTATTATCATTATTATCATGGTTGTTCTTATTATTATTATTATTATTATTATTATTATTATTTTTACTATTACTATCATCATCATCATCATTATTATTATTATTATTATTATTATTATTATTATTACTATTATTATTATTATTACTATTATTATTACTACTATCATTACTATTAGTAACATTGAACTACTACTACCATTAATAATAAATATTATTAAAATTACTTTAAAATTATTGTAGCTACGTTTATTAGTAGTAGCATGATTAACTACTTTAAGAATATTGACCATACTTCACTCATAAAAGTAATATTACTATTCTTAGCCCTAATGGTAAGTTAAAGAATAGGGGCAAGGTAAAATAGAATAGTATTTTGGTCGGAGGAAAGTAACCCTAGTTTTCCCTCTTATAGGCGAGCCAAGTCAACATCCGGAGGAGGTATAGGAGCGTGCTCCAAGGCCGGAGTCGTGTTAGGTAAGGACGAAGCTATGGCCTTGTGTAATGTGTGATATAACGTGTGGGTGAATGTTGAGTATACCATGTTGATGTGTATCATGCATGTGTTATGAATAACTTGTTTTGATGTAGCGCAGCATGGATCATGAGGTATGTTGTGTGTGCCTGATATTATACGTGTATGCCATGTTCCATGTTTATCGTTGATGTTGATAATGTGACTTGATATGGCCCTCTAGGACATGCATGCTAGGGTTTTGGTAGCATGAAATGATAATAAGAGAACAACGGGAAAGTGGACATTTGGGAAGTTTGCATGGGGGAATTAGACCTTGCATAGGCATGATCCTTACGTGTGAAAAGGTTGATTTGGGTTGTAATTAAGAGCTTGGGAGAGTCTTGGAGTGATTGGAAACTGGTTATGAAGAATAGTACGTGAGTTGGTGCATGAGCGCCCTTATTAGGGTTTCGGGTGTAAGTGGGGGTTGGAGAGTCTGCATGGAGCTTTTAAATGATGCATGGGAATGAATCTTACGTAAGGAAAGTTGATTTAGGAAGTGAATAAAATAATGTCAAAGTTATGGACCCATTGGGGACTTGGGTGCAAAATTTTACGTGGGTCGGTGTAAGAGTGCCTAAGGGTTCCAATTTGGGAGGAAATGAGCAATTTGAGGGGTACAAGGGTAAAATAAAATGATCAAGGGAGGATGGAGTATGGGGTTGAGAGTGAGAATTCACTTATATAAAGGATGAGTATGGGTTTTCTAAAGGAGAGGGGAGATTTTGGGGTGAAAGAGGGAGGTTACTTGTTGAGGAAGTAAAGTGCTAGGGGTTTTGGGTGGCCATCTAGGGTTTTGCCGGTCACACGTGAACCTGGGAGATAAAGTAATACATTTGGGGAGTTTCCTAATAAAAATGAGGTGCGAGATAGAGGATAAAGTAACGTTTGGGTAAGTAAGAAAGAGTTGGACCACATAGGTCCGACTAGGGTCTCCGAGGAGGAACCCTAGAGGGATGAGGACATACGGAGTCGATATCGTATGTGTTGGGGTAGCCTGTATTCTTGGAGATTGTGCCTTACTATATGCCACTATGCTTAAGTCCACGAGGGATGGATGTCGGGTGTGAGAAGAGGTACGAGTCTCAAAATATGGGACGGTCCCTTTGGAGGGGAAAGTAGTAGGGTATTAACCGCATGCATGTCAAGGGTGTGATGTGATTCAATAAGACACGGATAAGACATTAATTACGTAAAGCGAAAGATGTTGAGCCGAGCCCGTGATCCGGTCCACCGGCTATAATAGTGGATCAGAGGCGTTCTGCCCTGTGCGTATATCTTCCGGTCCATCGGCTATAATAGTGGGGGATCTCGTGCTCAACAAACCAAACGAATAAGTTAATCCATGGGAAAGATACTAAGTACTTAAAGCGAAACACCATGTGAGTCGGGGCCATGATCCGGTCCACCGGCTATAATAGTGGATCAGAGGCGTTTTGCCCTGTGCGTTTATTTTCCGGTCCACCGGCTATAATAGTGGATCAGAGGCGTTCTGCCCTGTGCGTATATCTTCCGGTCCACCGGATATAATAGTGGGGCTCCCGCGCTCACATGGGTTATTAAAGACTATGTGTGAAATGGACATATTATTAACAAGGATAAAGAATAAGTTACCAGAAAAGTGTTCAGACCTTATCTTGCGGGTTATCGCATGTTGTCTACATGACTGTGCTATGTGTGCTATGTGGTATGATTGTATGCTTGGCCTTAGCGCACCTGCGCCCTTACTCAGTACTGGACCCGTACTGATATTACCTTGATTGACTGGGTCTTGCAATGATCCACCGATGGTGGGGAGTAGACCTTTGATGCAGGTTGATCAGTTACTAAATTGGGGTGGAAGGCTTGATCTGAGTGAGTAAGCGGTCCGGATATTTGCCCTTCGAAAATTGTGTGGTTTAATCGTATTTGACCTTGGAGGTTACAAGTGTTGTATTTAATTTTCCGAGGGTTTTATCGTACTTTTCTATTCCGTTATTTTAAGTATTCTGATATATGGACCTTTTAAATTGTATTTCGGAATGTAACTTTTGACCTTCGCACTCTGATTCCGCAAAACTTGTGTTTTAGGAATGATTTGTTCTGGTTTTATTCTTTCTAGCCTTAGCACTTAGTATCGGGTCGGTAGTTATGGATCGATCTGGTACAAAGTGTGGCGGTAATACCCCCGGATTTACAATTTCATTTGGTTGCTTCCGCTAAACTTCTTTTAATTTAACAAAATTTTTCAGTGGTAAATTTGGGGGTGTTACATTATAACTTAAGGTATGATATATGGGTTGAATGATGAGAATGCCATGACTATGAAATTATGACTTATGATATAAGAAATGGGCTGAATGAGTTATGGAAAATAGCCTTAAGGTTTCCCATGAGGTATGCTAATAAATGGGGACTTGGAAAATTAATTTGTATGGAAGGTATAAGTTTTTATAAAATAAAGGTGCTAATTGTGCTAAAAGGGTAACTTGGTCATTATGGGATATTAAGGAAGTTTGATAATTTATATGTTTGGAGAGTTAAATTATAACAATAATAACTTGAGTAATTTATGGGGATATTATTGATATTTGGGGTTCATAAATATTTAATAGTAAATTTGGGACAAGTCATCTTTAGATGTTATTATTATTATTATTATCCCATGTTCATGGATTAGAGAATAACTATTGGAAATTAGAAATGATGAATATTTCATATGAAGTGTCATAATAATGTTCTAGGATTTAGACTTGGATACTTCAGTGTGTGATATATAAACATCAGAATAAGATTACTAAATCAAATTCATGGGAATTAGGTTGTGATTTTTAGGGTGTGATACTAATGATGGAATTTTGGGAGATGTCATAATGCAATGTGAGTGGAACAACCAACATGGGAGAATGAACACTAAAGGAAGTGTAATTAGATTTTGATAGGACTTAAGGATTTGGACCTATATTACATGCATACTTGTTTGATTGTGTTCTATGCTTGAGAGTCAAACTTAAATAAGATGCTAATCACTTAAAGTGAAAGAGCACGTGAGTAGGGCCATATGATTACTTTTCTTAAACCTATATATATGTATTCTCGTTCCACCGGGTAGAATAGTGGCTCGGGAGCATTCTACCCCGAGATAATATTTTTAATCTTCGTTCCACAGGAAATAATAGTGGATCGGGTGTGTTATCCTCGAAGAGCTTCAAACCGTTCCACCAGTTTAAGAATAGTGGGGTTCTTGCACTTATCGTACATAAAAGAATGAAAATGGACTATATTTAATAAAAGGATCTGGATCGCATTATGCCTATGAGATGATCATTTACTTGGTTGTATTTCCTTTATCATTTGATGTGAAAGCATGTGCTATTTTCATTCTTATTTTTGACAGTATTGTTCCCTTACTCAGTACGTAGCATATTGGCCACCTGTTTTTTGGGTGCTATTCATTCTCACGAGAAGAAGGCCCTGGATCTTTTGTGTAGGTTTCAAAGGATTAGGTAGATGATTTTGCAGCCTATGACGCCTTATGTGGGGATGAGTGACTCCATTTATGTCGGGGTTGGGTGAAGAGTATCTATTATTTGAGTTATGTATTAAATTGGATACCCCTTTTGGACCCTTAATCCACGATATCCCCTTTTTGTATTTTGGTATTGTAAACTCAGAGTAATACTCCAAACTTCGTATTTGTATTATAAATGCACTTTTGATTCTAATTTTTTTGGATCACTTTGAAACTTTTATGCTTATGTTTGATATAAGGATGGTTACATAAACTAGAATTATGTCGATCACGGTGGTAACCCCCACTACTTTTACTTAGTTATTTCTGCTGCAAATGAAATTTTTTAGTAGTAAAAATTGAGGTGTTACGCTATCAAATACATGGAGGAAGCATGATGATGATGAATAAACATAGAAGCGTTCACAATTGAGCATTTGAAAGCATAGCCCTCTAGAAAATTAGTTAAATCTGTGTACCAAGCTCTCAATGCTTGTTTAAGATCATAAATAGCTTTGTGTAATTTGCAAACATGTCTTGAAAAGGAAGCATCTTCAAACCTTGGTGGCTACTGCATAAATACGTGCTCAGTGAGAGTACCATGTAAAAATGCATTGTTATATCAAGTTGTCTAAGAGACTATTTGTATGTCGTGGCTAAACTTAGAAGTGTTCGAATGGTCATTGGTTTAACAACGAGACTGAAGGTGTTAGTAAAATCAATTCCAGTCCATTGTTGAAACCCTTTGGCAACAAGGCGAGCATGATAGTACCATTAGGGTTGTATTTAATTCTGAATATCCACTTGCATCACACTATATTGTGACCTGAAGGAGGAGAAACTAAGTCTCATATGCCCAACTTTTAGAGGGCTTGCACTTCAGTTGGCATAGCTTGATGCCATTAGGGATCTTTGAAGGCTTTAGCAATAGAAGTAGGTTTAGTTGCTCATTTTTGAGTGGTGGTTAGATTGGAATATTTAGGATTAGGCTTGAAGATATTATTTTTGGATTGTGTGGTAATGGTGTAGGTGGGCGGTGGTGGCAAGGGAATTAGTGGTGATGGTTCAGGGTGTGACAAAATGGCTGAGGTTGAAGGTTAGTTTGTACTTGGCGGGGAGGGTGATGAGGATAGTGGGATACTAGGACATATTGGGGAGGAATTAAGCATAGATGACAAGGATTGTGAAAGAGGCATAAGGAGATGTTCACTATGAGGCGTGTCATTTTCAGTAGAGCCTGATGTAGGAGACTGTAATATGGGTAGCATGACGGGGCACCAATGGTCTGGATTGGGATATGAGTCAATAAGAGACGTGGATGATAACATATGATAGGGAAATTGATTTTCAACAAACCTTACACGATCAAAAATATATATTTTTTGATTAGGAGGATACTTTGAGAAGAGGAATAAGGTCTTTGAAATACCCCAAAAATCCTAATTTAAGAATTATATCTAATTAATAATTTATTAGGAAAATTAATTAAGTAAATTATTTTATTAAAATAAAAGGGAATTAATTAAGGTAAATCAAGAAGAAAATAATAAATATTTTAATTAGGAAAAATTTAGGTGTTTTGCTAATTAAAATGGAATTTAGGAAAAATCTTTCAAAAATCTCAAATTAGCCTAAAAAGAAAATTAAACATTATTTTATTAAAATATTATTATTTTTAAATATCCCAAAATACCAAAATATTCTAAATATCCCAACCCACCTGTTTTTCTTTTTCCCTTTTTCCTTTTTCTTCCTTTTTTCTTCTTCTTCTTTTCTTTTTTTTTCTTCCTCCTCCCTCGACCCGGGCCAGCCCAACGGCCCATTTCCCTTCCCCCTTTCTTCTCCTTTGGCGTGGCCCAGGCTCGTGCACTGCACATTTCTTCCCCAGCCGCCTGGCCATTTTCCCCCTTCTTTTCTTTCTTTTCTTTATCCTGGACCACTCGGTCCCCTACCTTATTCTTCCTTCCCTATCTCAACCTACAACTCCCCTGATATTCTTGTTGCTGATCACACCACTGACTGGCTGATCTCTCTTCTCTCTTCCCTGTTGACTCGCCTGCCATTTCGACTCAACCAACCTCCTTCCCTTCTCGTGCGCCATTTCCTTCTCCCTGGCCAATCACACCCTGCCACGAATAGGTATGTGCTGGCTTGCCTTGATCAAGCTTTTGATTCCAACCCAGAAAAATCACTCCTTTGCGCCACTGCCCGATCAGACGCCCTTGCCTCCGCCTTCGCTCAACGCCGCTACTCGAACCGCCCACAAAACCACTCCCTGCATCACCCTCTACCAAACTATGCCACCCTCTGCCCTTGATTTGCCTTGCACGAGCCAGCCCAGCCATGCAAAGTTTCCTTCCCAAGCGGCCACACTTCCACCTCCGCCGCCCTTCACATCACCATTTTCCACCACTCCCGCTGCAACCACCGCCTCCTACACCTTCCAAAATTTCCTGCATATCTTCCTCTACCTCCCCTACCCTCCTTTTCCCCTTCCTCCCTCCCTCTCTCTCCACCACTCTCGGCCACTACAGCACCGCTGCCTACGCCGCCACCTTTAGCCGCACCACCACCCTCATTCTAACCCTCTCAACCTGGGCATCCACCACCACCCCAAATTTCACCCTCACTCTCCCTATCCTATCCCTAACACTCAACTATCTCTCTTTTCTCCCCTTTTTCCTGCGACCGCCACCGCTGCCGTGCACCACCGCCGGTGCTGCCAGTCACCACCAACCCTAGGTGGTACCCTAAACCCTTTCAACCCTTAAACCTTAATCATGCAAGCTTTATTTATTTTAATTGTATTATTATTATTATTATTATTATTATTATTATTATTATTATTATTGTATCATTATTACTATTAAGGGCCGAAGCCCTATGTTGTCTTTATTTCGATTATTGTTATTAGTTTCACTATTATTATTATGGTAGAAATATTCAAACCCTTATATTATCATCATTTTAAATATTACTATTATTACTATTATCCTTAGCAATATTAGTATTTTGTTAGTGTTACTACTATTATATTATTATTTTATCCCTAACCTTATTATTAGTTTTAGCCTTAAAAATAGTATGGTTTCTACTACTATGAGAAATAGTATTATTTTTATTATTAATATCACTATTTTTGCTATAACTAGTGTTAGTACTATTAGTAGGGGAAATAAAGCTATTAGATTTAATAATATAAATATGGCTATAAATATTATTAAAAACCCTATTTCGACTTATAAAGTTTTCTTTAATAATAGTAACCCTAATCCTATAATAAAATAGGAAATAATAGTATTTTTGGTAGGAGAAAAACTAATCCTTAGTTTTTTCCTCTTATAAGTAAGACTAGTCAAAACCCTAAGGAGGCGTAGGAGCGTGCTCCAAGACTGTTGTCGTATTAGGTAAAGGTGTAGCTAAGGCCTTATATGTGCTATGTGCCTTATATGCCTTGTAGGCCATGTATCATGATATGTTATGTATCTTATGCTTATCATTACAACTATTTTATGTGTAGCATAACTTGGAGTTAAGGTATGCTCATGTATTATTTAATAGCATGTGTATAATATGTATATGCTATGATTATGATGTGATGTGATGTGGCCCTTTAGGACATCCATGCTAGGATATGTAATGGGATGATATGGAGTGAAAGGATGAAAAAGAAAAATGAGGAAGTAAGTTGACCAAAGGAAAATAAGTTGACCAAGGAATGTGGGTTTGACCTAAATGTTTCATGATCTATGAGTGGAAGAATAAAAGGGAACTTAAAGCAAAATAAAGTAAATGAACTTTGCATGGGAGAATTTAGGGTTTTGCATGGAAGAATCTAGGGTTTCACACGGAATCTAGGATTTTGTATGGAAGAATCTAGGGGTTTTCACGAGAGAATCTAGGGTTTTGCATGGGAATTTTAGGGTTTTTCATGAAACTTCGAGGATTTGCATGAGATGTATAAAGTCTGCATGGGGGTAAATTTTACGTATGGAAAGTTGATTTGGGGCGTAAGGAAGGTAATGGGAGACTTGTTTGGGTGAATGGAGGCTTTGAGTGAAAAATAGTACCTAGGACAGTATAAGGGCGCATAGCAAACCAAGCTAGGGTTTGGGAGGAAACCCTAATATGAGAAGGTGGTAAAAAGAAAAAAAATGATGGGGAGTAGGGTATGAGATGAGGATATAAGATTATCATGTGAGGGATGAGTATGGGTAGCATGGAGAAATAAGAGTGGAAGGTGAGAAATGGAGAGGTAACATGTGGAAATGAGGATACTAGGGTTTGGCGTGGCCAGCTAGGATTAAAGTGAGATGATGAGGGTCGAATCTAAGGGTTATGATGTGTCGGGTGTTAAAATGGTTCAGGTTGTGTGATGTTGAGAAGGATGGGCCACATAGGCCCAAATTAGGATTTTTGGAGAAAACCCTAGGTTAAGGTAGTGAGTGGGCCTGGAGGTGTAAAGTAGTGGGCTTTGACCCACACGCTTAGGAGTTGGACCTCTAGGGTAAGTTAGGGAAAGAAGGAAATGATGATGGGGTGTATTAGAAGGGGCAGAATCTCAAGATATGGGATAGACCCTTTTGGGAGGATAAGCATAGATGGAGTTAGTCATGCATGTCTAGGGTGAAGACTTGTTGAATAACACACAGTAAGATACTAATCATTTAAAGAGGAATACTGTTGAGTAGGGCCCAAACCAGTC
The DNA here is from genome assembly GCA_030549775.1 of Tamarix chinensis. Lineage (NCBI taxonomy): Eukaryota > Viridiplantae > Streptophyta > Magnoliopsida > Caryophyllales > Tamaricaceae > Tamarix > Tamarix chinensis. Next base: position 69,451,879 of record CM060182.1, read on the forward strand.
CACTGGCGAATAATAATGGCCAGAAGCCGGGGTGCCCTAGAGACGGGTCCACCGACGAATAATAGTGGTTAGAAGCATTATGCCTGTATGTTTTCGGTCCACCGGTTATAATAGTAGGGGATTCCATACTCAACAAACCAAACATAATTGTGATAAGATACGAGAAGATATTAAGTACTTATAGTGAAACACCATGAGAGTCGGGGCCAGACCGGTCCATCGAGAAATAATGTTGGCCAAGAGTATCTCGCCCTAGTGACTGATCCACCGGCAATAATAGTGGTCAGGAGCTTTATGCCCTGTATGTTTTTGGTACACCAACTATAATAGTGGAGTTTCCGTACTTGCATGAAATGATAATAAGCATGGTGTGAAATGAGCATTGATTAGAGATTAAATAATTAATTTATTTGGACTATAACTTGGCCTTTACTCTTCTGTAATGATTATATGCTGTTATGTTATCATGCTTGGATTATATGGCTTTGTGTATTGGTCTTAGTACATGGTTACCTTACTCAGTACGTAGCATACTAACCACCCTTTTTATGGGTGCTGCTCATTCCTACAAGTAAAAGTCCCCTTTGTCTTTGTGTAGGTTAGTGACATCTATTTCGATGCCTTCGATGTTCACAAGGCATCAGGCGGGGATGAGTACTGAGTATGGAATTAGCATGAAGATCGAGAGTGGCATGGCCGGATTTTCCTTTATGACTTTCTATTTTTGTTTTGGGGTTTCCTAGACTTAATTTTTACTGTTTATAAACCTTAATCCTTTCAAGGAACTTTGACTATGTACTCTGAATTATAACTCATTTTCACGCACTCTGATTTCTATCTTATAATGTTTTAATGTTTTATTTGAGCCTTACCTTGAGTTTGATGTATGATGAATATTAAATTTCTTTTAGCCTTGTGATTAGTGTGGGAACGGCTGTGGGCGAGGCTTGTACTAATCACAACGGTAAAATTTCCAAAATTCACAAGTTTTAATTTAATTGTTTCTGTTTAAAAAAATTTTCAGTGGTAAATATTGGGGTGTTACAATCTTAACCAAGGATCACAAAGGTAACCAAATCTCTGAAGCTTATGATAATTTGGTGGTTAAAATAGTGGTATGGTGACTTAATTGAGAGAGTGGGGCTTGGCATTCAATTGATTAGATAAGTGGCATTGGAGAAAGCAAGTGACCAAAATTGTAGAGGAAGTTTAGTATGTGAAAGAAGGGAGAGACTAGTGTCTACAATGTGTTGATGCCATCATTTGGCATAACCAGTGTGTTTCGGGGTATGAGGAGGTGTGGTTACATGAGAAACACCATTTTTAGTGAGAAAGTATTTAAAAGCTATGTATTCCCCTCCCTTATCAGAATAAACAGTTTTGAGTTGTGTCTCAAAATACTTTTCAACTAGTGCTTTAAACCAAATGAAAGCAACCTTAGTATCAGATTTGTTGTGGAGAGGATAGAACTAGATATATTTGGTGAAGTGATCAACACAAATGATATAGTACTTAAAGCCATCAAGGGAAGATAGTGGGGATGTCCATAAGTCAATGTAAATTATTTCAAGCGGAGAATGAGAAACTAAACTAATTTAGTTGAAGTGAAGTTCATGACTCTTGTTACATTAACATGCATTGCAATTAAATGAAAAGTCACTGGCTACATTGATATTGAAAGAAGAAAGTAAAGATTTGATGAAGAGATAAATTTATAAGGTCTTATACAACATGATGAGCGTTCCCTGAGTCAAGCAGCCATTGGGTTGTAGCCATGGGAGGAGCAGCTTGAGCGATATGCACCTGTGGTTTGGAAGAGAAGGATAAGGGTGTTGGTAGGTGTATGGAAGGATGTTTTTCATAAAATATGGGGAACCTTTAGAGGGAGTGACCTTTGGTATGACTCCATTGGCATCTGCCTAAAAAAGGTTTGGGTCCAGTGACAGATAGGTGATTGGTATTTTGGTTTAAAGATTTTGAAGAGTGGTTTGGTTTTGAGGATGAAGCAGGGCGATTGTAAGTGGGTTGGTAGTAATGCGGGCAAGTGGTTGTGGCATAGATAAGAGAAGGCATGGAGCTTAGGATTGGTTGTGATTTGATGACAAGCTCATGTTGGATTAATAATTATATATGATCAGGGAAGGAGACGGGATCATCTCTGGCATTGACAGCTTCAATTATTCCTTGGTAATTGGAGTCTAGACTTTCAAGAACTTTGTTTGTAATATCTTCTTATTTCAGCGGATGACATAAGAGAGCCAATTGATTGGTGCAAGCCTTGATAGAGTTCATGAAATCAATGATGGATTGGGATCCTTTAGTGATGCTCTTGAACTGTGCTTTAAGCTGCTTTATGTGGCCTCAAGATGCACTAGCAAAGGTACGTACTAGTGTATCCCATAGGTCTTTTGAAGTGGTGGTGAGGGATACAATTAGAACAACATTTTGATCTAAGGTAATAATGAGGGTGCCATATAGGAGACGGTCTTGACACATCCAAGTAAGATATGCAGGGTTAGGTTGAGGTGATGAAGCCGTGGGAACGGTGGATGGTGGGGATGGGTGAGAGACATTAAGAAATTTAAAGAGGCCATAACCAACTAAGGTAGCCTCAACTTGAAGTTTCCAAGAGAGATAATTTGTGGAGTTGAGTTTGATCATGTTAGGAAGAGAAGCAGTAATTAATGGAGATCAGGGATCAACATCATTGGGAATAGTATGATTGGTAACCATTAATTAGACGGGAGGTGAAGGTAGCAGTGGCAAAAAAAAGGATCAAAACCAAGCTCTTGATACCATATAGAATAATGAAGTTGGAATCTTGTTATTACTTCATAAGGTAATTTACAATATATAGATACAGGTTGAGTAATGATAGGAACTACTGCTGACTATATTCTTTAGCATATGATAAGTATAAGTTGGTCATAAGAATCAACATTAGAATAGCTAAAAAAACAACATAAGAATAACTAAGTATTCATATCCTTTACAATTCCTACCCCATGATGATGCCTCATCTAATCTTGTCATTGTCGCAAACGTTAGGATGCCAGGCAACTAAATACAATTAGAACCTCTTATCTTTGCACGAGAAATTTATTATTATTTTCTTTTTGTTGGAATGGGTGAGACATTATTGGAAATAATATTGTACATGGGTTCTGGTGTTGGTATTTTTATGAATTAGGATGAGGTACATTGTGACGATCCAAAATTAGTTTTTTCTTGCCTTCTGACACACATCTTTTATTTGTACTTACAATGTTAGTGTGGGGTAAATTTACGTCTTTTTAACACCCAAATTATGAAACATATGTTTTCAGAAAGGCGACCTATCATTGATATGTTAATATATTTTCCATTTTGTGTAATTGTTGTTATTATTTTATGTTTTAAGTATTTTATAAATTATAAATATATTTATTTAAAAGTATAGTTTAATAAAGTTTAGCCATAAATGATAAAATTCAATCATTGTTCCTTAATTGAGTAATTTATATATATTTATACCTCAAATAGAAAATTTTGTAACTTTATGTGTCAGTTAGAATAAAATTATAAAAGTTTATACCTTAATTATTATTTTTCCAATGTTAAATATTTAATTCTTAATAAATGTTTTACTTAACTACTTCGAATTTCAAAAAAAAATGAAGTTAGTTATTTAACCTCCTCTTGCACATATATGAGGCACAAAAAGAAAATTGTCTTGCAATTTTTGAGATTCATTTTTCTTTCCTTTTAAAAAATTAAAACAAAAACTCTTTCTTCTATAAAAGTCAAGGGAGGTGCACGTAAGGAAATTTTAAGGGATGATTGGACTGTAATATCCTCCATTAGTTAATCAATTTAGAGAGTGAGAGGATATCAAGGAAAGGGTCCTTATACCTATCTCTTATAAATGAAAGCACACACCGTTAGTGAGAGGGAAAAAAGGCAGAACATCGTCCATTTATGATTTATATTTTTCGATTTGAAGCTTCGATTCTCTAGCAAAATTATCATGATCAATAGGTAGAGGTATATATCATTTATATTTATGATATGGCATATTAAGTATTTAATCCACGTAAATCTATGCTATATGTGATTAGGCTTTCACATGATAAAAGTTATATGTCTGTGCATGGTTATATGTTCTTTTTGTGTTTAAATGAGAAATCATGCCATAAATTATACTAATATCCCATCCATGCGATGTCACTATAGGAATAAGGTTCAATGACAACGATTTAGATTGTTAGTGTTAAGAATAGGTTTGCTGGTATTAAATTATTAGTACAAGTAGGTCAGTAATAAGCTTATTATCGCCGATAAAATTATTATCAGTATTAAGGTATAGTACAGACAATTTATTCGTCGGAGTTTGAGATAACACCGACGATTAAGTACAACAAAAAAAAATATACCCTTTAACATCGATGATATCAAATTTAAATTTGAAATTTTTTTTAATTTTAAAAACTTTATTACCGACGATGTTTGCTTAATGTTGATGATTTGTCTTCCTTAATACTGATGATAATATATTATTTATTAGAGCTATATTCACTATTAAAATACTCATTACAAACAATTTATCATAAATATTTCACTTTTGAAAATATTAAAGAAAATGAAAAATCTAAAAATATTTAACTTGTCAATAATATTTACGAAATAATTGATTTTTAAGATAAATATTATTATATAAACATAATTTACAAAACAAATATATTATTATTACATTTGACGTATAAATAGTAGTATAAAATCTAAATTTTTTTTCATCATCATCATCTTCATCTTGATTAGATGACGGAGGTGAATGACCTTGAGCCCATGCAGTTATAAAATCTCTCATTTGTCTTAACTCTTCCTCTTGACGCTTAAATACTGCTTGTTGGCAAGCTATAATCTCGCTCATTTATTTTTAATTTTTTTCTATTTGAGATTTTCATTGTTGTTCTTGAACAAAATTAGCATGCGTCTAACTCGTACGAGAAGTAACGCGACTTGAGCCTTCTCATGCAAGCCTTCGTCCTACACCTTTTTTGTGTCCCAGACGACTACCTAAGATGTCCTTGAGTGCAAACTCTTAATCAATTTTAGGTGGTGTAGGATCATTAATGCTATAAGAAGCCATTGGGAACAAGGTATCCTATTGTCTTTGTAGCATGTTCAACACATATAAGTAAAACATAGACATATTATGAAAATGTTAATAATAAATATTATAATTAATTACATATAACTAACATATAAAATTCTCTTTAGTTTAGGGAGTGACCCATTTGTTATTCTTGAAATGTATTTTTCTGTAGGTCTCTATGGAAGGTAACAATATGTTTGTCTCTAGATTAGCCTATATATAAGAGAAAAATTAATATATTACACAATATTACATGATAAAAAAAATAAGGAATGAAAAACCCAAAAATACTTTTTTGTGGAGATATTGTGACAACGATTGTGTACCATGATAAGAAAGAGTGGTTTGTTTTGCCCTGTTATCGTCGGTATTAAGATTGCAAATATTGGACCTGTTTCATGAAGTATGTATAGGATATCTTTTAAGTTTAGAAAAATAACATAAAAATACTAAGCTCCCGTTTCGTATTGTTATTATAAATATGATAGTATATGAAGTAATACTATGTATATTTGATAGACATATCTTATTTATATATATGAAAGAGTTTGAAGGAATAATAAAATTTGGTAATTTCTCCAACATAAAATTAATTGACGCATATTTACAATTTTGGACATTTTTATTTGAATACGATATATTTTTAAAATACATTTTATTATTATATATATTTAATTTTAATAAGATACATTAATTACTAATAATAAGTAATCATAGTAATAAATAATATTAATAAAAAATAAATAACATTCTTAGTATTATTATTATTAATGATAATAATTAATATTAATACTCATAATTCTAAATATTTTATATTAACATCAATATTTAATATCATTAATAATAATTAATATTATAAAAATTATTATCATTATTCAAAATAATATATAAATAACTCATAATACACATTAATAATAATAATAATAATATTTAATAATAAATGATAAATATTAAGATTTATTAATTTCATAATAATTATTAATTGCTATTAACATAAAACTTATCATAATAATAATTAATATGATAATTAAAATTAATAATTAATAACAATAACTAACAATATCATAAAATGAATAGAGCAAAATAATAACTGATAGTTCATTTTTTTAGTTACTTTAATAATATTAATTTTTATAGTTAGTCTTGTAAATGAAAATTCAAATTAATAATTAAAGTATATTTTGAATAATCAATATTAATTAATTATGAATATTACCAATATTATTTGTATTGAATATTTGAAATTATAATCAATTATTTTTTTTATTAATTATAATTTGATTAATATATTTTTAAAAATATTATTTTTCATTATTACTAAATAATATCTAATAAGTATATTATTTATTATTTAATGATAATTAATATATTAATTATTTATTAATTTTTTAAAAATTATTATTAATAATATTTATAATAGTAAATACTTTATAATTATAATTATAATTTTTTTATTAATTATAATTAAAAATTTTACATTTTTTTAAAACGAAGTAAATTATAAATTATTGTTGATAATAATATATAAATAATTAATGATTAATAATAATATTTATAATTATATTATTGAAAATTAATATATTTAATAATTTCAATTGATAATAATGATAATAAAAAATGTCAATTAACATGGATAGTAAATAATAATTAATCATAATAAATTAATAATAATTATTGTTAAATATTAATTAACGTTGTTTTTAATAGTTAATAAGAAATAATATTTATATTAAATAATGATAATAATAATTGATATTGATAAATAATAAATTTATCATTATTTACTTATTCTTTAATTAAAATTAATATTTTAAATTATTTTCCATAAATATTCATTTATAATTATGATTAATATTATTTTTAATAATTAATTTTTTAGTCAAAATTTATGTTTCTTAATTATAATTAATTATGTATCGTAATTTATATTATTTATATAGTTTATTAATTTATATTTATGTTAAATAATGTTTTTATTACTTATAATCAGTTTTTTTAACTAATAATATTTTTATCATATATTTTATTATTATTATTAATTATTTAATTATAATTTAGACTATTAATATTTTTAAAACATATTTTATTGTTATGACTAATATTTATTATATTAATTATTTCTTAGTAATTATACTTAACATTATTATTTATATTTATGATTAAAATTAGTTTTAAAATAATTTTTTATTGTTAAAATTAATATATTGCACATTAATCAATTATTATTAATGGTTAAATTAATGGTTGTGCAGAAAATGGGAAAAGACAAGAGGGATAGGGGTAAGGTGGATGGATAAAACTAATAAGGACATTATTGTCAAAATATAATTAATTTAAAAATATAATAAAATATGATAGAGTCTACTCATGAAGTAATAATATATAGTAGATTACATATATAATAAGTTTATAAAAAATAATAAACATAACAAATAGCCCGAGGTAATAATATACAAATAATATAAAAAATTACAAGTTTACCAAATGGTGCTTCATTTACTCTAAAAGATGATGTTAACTATCAACTTGCTCTCATAGATCTTTTGTGGAAACTAAAGGTTAGATAGTGGAGGACAAACATACTCCATAATCTCTAAGATGGTATCTTTTGTGGAAACTAAATGCTATATAATGCACACATTTTTTTCTAATGACTGATGGCATATTTAGTAGGGAGTGCCAAGATCAGTAGGGTACAATGATCAGTGTCTTCTTACAAATGCTAATAAGGTAAAAAGCACTTTGAGTGAAGTAGGGTCATGCAGCATATGTGAAGACATGCACGAGGACATTTTACATACACTCAGAGGCTGCCTAGTTAGTAGGGAGATTTGGTATAATCTGGTGCCACCTAAAGATAGGGAGTCCTTCAATGCATCCTTACATGATTGGATTTGGAATATTCTCTAAAAGAATAGATCACACAGCCATGAGGCTATCACTTAGGCTTTGATTCTTTCTGCATGGTGTTGGAGATAATATGAAGGAGCAGGTTTGGCCTTACTGTGGCAACAAGTGGATTATGGATTTTTCTGGAGGGGAACACGAAGCTTGGGATACCCTCTCCTCGATCTGTATTCAAACACATAGGAAGTAAAATATGGCTCTTGGTTGGACTCTCCCACCCTACGGGGTACTTAAAATTAATGTGGGTGGTAGTGTAAGCTCAAACCATGGGAAAATCTCTTCAGGAGTTGTTGTGTATGCCTTTTCTAGTAGATGGAAGTTCAATTTTCCTACAAATATTAGAGTTCGGACCATTCTTGAAGCTGATTTAGGACCCTATGCAAGTGCTTTTAATTTGTGCCATTGTCGGATTGAATGAAAGTCTATCTTTACTTGTTGCTTGCCAGAACGAACATGATCTCTCTATGCGACCTATGCGAATGTATAATTGAATAAGGAAAATAATGTGATGGTGAGAATTGGATTAGAAGAAGATTATTTATAATATCCAACCCATAAACGGTTTTTGATAACAGTTTCAAAAGGATTTTAATAACGGTTAAAAACCATTATTGAATCATACTTTATTAAAGCTTTGTTAACTATTTTAAAAACCATTATAAAAAAATTTAAAAGTCTGTCAAGTTTAAGTGAAAATTCATGTTTTAATAATGGTTGACCTAAAAACCTTTATTAAAATAAATGGTTTAATAATCACAAACCCTAAAAAACCCAAGTACTTTTTGATAAATCATTAATTAAAATCCTAAATAATTTATAGTTAGAATTAAATACATATTTTAATAATGGTTTTCCCCAAAAATCATTATTCCAAAATGTATGTTAACAATAAATACATAATTATGGAGTAATTAAACTCTAATTAGTATTTTAATATTTGTCACTGATTTTTTTTTCTTATAATCGTTATTTAAACAATCGGTTTAATAACCATAAACCTTAAAAAAATCTAACTAATTTTTACTAAAACATTAATTAAAACTATAAACAATTAATAATTAGAATTAAATGCATGATTTAATAATGGTTGTCGGATGAAACTGCTATTAAAACATGCATGTTAATGTTATGTAGTAGGTAAATCCTAATTAAATTTTTAATGAGTATTTAATTAACCCTTTGTCAACTTTTTTTCTTCTTATAACCATTTTTAAAACAAATGATTTAGTGGCCATAGACCCTAATAAAACCCAAAATAATTTTTGATAAAGTATTATTTAAAACTAAAATACCCAAAACTCTAATTTAGGAAATTATACTAAAATAGAAAATTTATTAGGAAAATTAATTAAATAAATTATTTTATTAAAATAAGGGGAGTATTTAAGGAAAAATCAAGAGAAAAATAATAAAGAATTTAATTAGGGGAGATTAGGGTATTTTGCTAATTAAAATATAATTTAGGAAAAATTACCCAATATATCCTAAATTAGTATAAAAAGGAAATTTAATTATTATTTTACTAATTTTTATTATTTTAAAATATTTTAAAATATTTTAAAATACTAAAATATTCTAAACACCCCAACCAACCTAATTTTCCTTTTTTCTTTTTTTTTCCTTTTCTTTCCTCTTTTTCTCCTTTCTCCTTTTCTTTTTCCCCCTTCTTCTCTGGTTTAGGCCTGCGCCCCCTCGTTGCCCAATTCTCCTCCCTTTCTTGTCTCCGCCGCTTGGCCTAGCCGGCCTTTTTTTTTTCTCTCCACCTCGCCTATCTAATTTCACCCCTGCTTTTTTTTTTCTCTTTTTTCCCCAGTCCAGCCCGCTCGTCTGTCTTTTCTTCTTCCTGCCTCTCCTCCCACGCACTGTAGGTTGACCTGCAACTCTGCACCCCAACCTACCCAGCCACTGTACCGCCGACCTGCCACCTCCCTTCTCTTCCCCGTCTGTTTCCTTACCAATTCTAGCCCCAACCTACCTGTACCTGCCCTCATGCGTGCCTCCTTCCCTTTCCTTTTTCTCCTCCCCAACCAAACTTACCCAAAATTGGAGGCTTGTATTGGCCTGCTACTGCTGGTCGATGAGCTTTGCCACACCGAACCCCTTGTCCTCTTCCCCCTTTGTCTTATCCTCCCTCCAATGGCTTATAAATACCCCAACCAATCCCCATTCGACCCTCTTTCCCCTGTCCATAATTAGCCCTCCTTGCTCCACTGCCGCCGCCTGAAATATTACCCAACACCTTCCCTGCATTACCCTTCAATGAACCATACCACTTATCACCCCTAGTTCCCTATGCACGAGCCACTCCAATTGTCTAAAATTAGCTGCTCGACCTACCACTTTACACCCATCGCCGCCCCTTTTGCCGCCGTGCTCCACCTTCTCCGCCGCAACCACCGCCTCTCCTGCTACCTAATCCACTCAGCAGAGCCTCCCCTACCTCTTCATACCTTACTTTCTCCCTACCTCCCTCTCCTTCACCCTTCCTCCTCTTCCACCACCCTCGGCCACTACAACAACCACCACCTGTGCTACCACCCTTGCTATGCCACCACCACAACCACCATCTCACTCTCCCTCTTCTAGCCTAAAAAGCCACCTCTCCAACCCCCACTTCCTACACCACCACCACCGCCGGTGTCGTCTAGTTGCCACCTCCATTAGGTTGTGCCCTAACCTTCCTAACCCTTAAACATAATTAATGTAATTGTTATTTTATTTTATTAGTGTTATCATCATCATCATCATCACTATTATTATTAACATTGGCATTACTAGCACTATTATTACTAGTATTATTATTATTATTATTATTATTATTATTATTATTATCACTATTATTATTATTATTATTATTATTATTATTATTATTATCGTTATTGTTACTATTTTAATAATAATATTATTATTATCATCATCATCATTATTATTATTATTATTATTATTATTATTCTTTGAATTATTAGTATTTTATTATTATTATTATTTTTTGTTGTTGTTATAGTTGTTGTTGTTGTTGTTAATATTAAAGTTATTACCTTTAGTATTGTTAATATTGTTAATAATACCTTAACATGGACCAATATAACTACCTAACCCTATTTTGACTAATAATAGCATGATTAGCTACATTAAGAATAATACCCTTATTTTTACTAATAAATATACTATTATGACTAATAACCCTAATACTAGGTTATGATAAAGGTAAGTAGGAAATAATAATAAATTTGGTAAGAGGAAAGTTAACCCTAGTATTTCCATCTTATAGGTGAACCAAGTTCATATCCTAAGAAGGTGTAGGAGTGTGCTCCAAGCTCAGTGTCTTTTTAGGTAAGCATGTAGTTAAGGCCTATTATGTGTGTTATGTGCTTTGTATGCCATGTGTTATGATATGTTTGTGTACCTTATGTGATTATGACCACTTACTTGTAGCACAACACGGAGCTAAGGTACGTTTATGTGTTCTTATAGCATGTGTAAAATAATATGTATGTTGTGCTTATGGTGCTTATGTGATGTGGCCCTTTAGGACATGCATGCTAGGATGCTCTAATAATATGGTGTGGGGGTGAAAGGATGAAAAGGAAAAAAGTGAAATGAGTTGACTAAGAGGGAAGTAAGAATGACTTATGGATCTTATGACTTATGAGAGGACAAATAAAAGAATAATATAGACAAAATAAGAGAGTGAAGTGAATCTTGTATGGGGAGTCTAGGGTTTGCATGGAATGGTTAGTTTTTTCATGGGGATGATTCTTACGCAGGAAAATTTAACTTGGGGTTTAAGCAAGGTAAGGGAAGAGTTGTTGGGGTAATTAGAGTCCATGGGTGAAAAATAGTACGTAGGTTGGTATAAGGGTGTATGGGGAGCTTGGCTAAGGTTTGGGAGGATAACCCTAAGTGAAGGAATTGTGGAAGGGAGAAATAATCGAGAGAAGTGGAATATGGGGTAAAAGTGGAAGGACGTCACATGGAGGATGTGCGTGTGTCATGTGGAAGAGGGGATGGTAAATGAGAGCGATGGGGGAATATTATATGAGAAAAGAGAAGTGTCATGGTTTGGGGTGACCAACTAGGATTTTGTGGTCACATGTGCAAACGGGAAGTAAAGTGGAATGCTTGGGGTCAAATCTAAATGAGGTGATGAGTTGGGGACAAAGGAGCATGAGTTGTGTAAGATAGACGAAGGTTGGGCCAAATAAGCCAAATTAGGATTTTTCGGGAAAAACCCTAGAGGGCGATAGTGAGTTAACTTAGATGTATGGCGAAGTGAGCCTTGACCCACGCATTTAGGTGTTAGGTATTTGTGGTAAGTGAGGAGAAGAGGGAAATGATGTCTGGACGTACTAGGAGGCATAGAAGTCCCAAGATATGGGATAGGATAGGAGTAGATGGGTTGTGTGAGCGGGTAGTCTAAAGGACGTGCATGTCTAGGGTGGTAATATTTATCAAATAAGATACTAACCATTTAAAGAGAAAGATTGTTGAGTGGAACCTAGACCAGTCTACCGGTGAATAATAGTGGTCAGGTGCTGGGATGCCCTAGAGACCGATCCACGAGCAAATAATAGTGGTCAGGAGCGTTCTGCCCTGTATGTTTCTAGTCCATCGGCTATAATAGTGGGGGATCCCGAGCTCAACAAACCAAACCTAATAATGATAAACCATGAAAAGATACTATCTACTTATAGTGAAATACCATGAGAGTTAGGGCTAGACCGGTCCATCGACGAATAATAGTGGCTAGGTGTATTATGCCCTGAGTGTTTTTCCAGTCCACTAGCTATAATAGTAGGGTTCCCATACTCGTATGGATTGATAATAAGAATATTATAAAATGGGAATATTTACCAGAGATCTAATGATTAAGTTTAACCGGATTGTAACATGGCCTATATTATCTGCATTGCTTATATGATTTATCTGTATGATCTTACTTGTGTTATATGCCTTTTTGTGTATGGCCTTAGCTGCATGGTTACCTTGCTCAGTATGCAGTGTACTGGCCACCCATTTCATGGGTGCTGTTCATTCCCACAAGCAGAGGGCCCTACTGAGTTTGTGCAAGTAGGAGACGCCATTTTTTATGCATATGATACTTATGAGGTACCAGACGGGGTCGCGAGTTGACCATATTAGAATTGGTATGGGGAATCGAGAGCGAGGTAGACTAGACTCTCTTTTTATCTCTATTTACTTATGTTTTTGTTTTATTGTATTTTATCCGAGAGCGAGGTAGACTAGACTCTCTTTTTATCTCTATTTACTTATGTTTTTGTTTTATTGTATTATATCTTTATCTCCCTAGGGACTTTAACTATGTACTTTATTCAGGTTATAATAACTTCTATCATGCACTCTAATTCTCTTGCTATGAACATTTCGATTTTCTAATAATCTTTGTTTTAAGTTCACCTAATGCTCTTGTGAAAATTTTCCTTAGCCTTGTGATTGGTATGAGACTGACTAAAGGTTGGGCTTGTACTGATTACGGCGGTAGCATCCTTGTGCCTGTATTTGTTTTAATTAAACGAAAAATTTTTAATTGTGATTTTTTGGGGGTGTTATAAAAACCCTAAATAATTAATAATTATATTTAAATGCATGCTTTAATAACGATTGTTGGATAAAAGTGTTATTAAAACATGCATGCTAACATTAAATATGCGATTACATATTAATTAAACCATAATTAGTACTTTAATGAGTATTTAATTAACACTTGGACAACATTTTGCTTCTTCTTATAACTTTTATTAAAAATGGATGGAATATATTTAAGATTAGGGTTTTCATAATAGTTTAGAAAATAATCATCATTAAATCATAATTGTTTTTTTTTAAATTATGTAGTTTTATTCTAACCCACATAGATAGTTGTATGCTTGAATATTTATCAAATTTATAATGTGTAAAAAAACACTAATTCATCCCAAGAATATAGGAATTAGTAGTTGTACCCCACATTGATAGCTTTACGCTCCAATGTCAAAGTTCATAGATTATAAAACCTAACTATGTATCAACAACTAATGAGCACTTGCATGCACATAAGCATGCACATCTCTAGTTGCATAGAAAAACATAATACATATAAGATACTATAGCACCCTTGATTTTTGAACTAGAAAATTTTTTTTTGATGACAATGCATAATCATTTGAAAAAACACAAATGGGTTACCACCAAATTAACCATGAGAGAGTTATGATCATCACCTAACCCATGCCTGATGCAAGGAAAAATGAAACAATGAATGAAAAGATGCATACTCATAATGATATTACAACAAAAATAATGAGAACAAAGATAAGAACAACAATATAGATAGGAAGAAGTATGAAAGTTTATAAAAGCTAAATATAGGAATCAAAGCAAAGAGTTTAAATGACCGAAAGAACAAAAACTTTCCAATGTAGTGGGTAAAACACATTTAGTCAATTCGCTTAAATCTTAAGCAATGGACAACTATTGACCCATGTTATCATCCTCAACCTAATTTAGCCAAAAAATATATCCTTGAAAATCATCCTCTACTCTCTAGACCAAAAGTTGGATCATCGCATTGATCTCACAAGTGTAGTATTAGTACGGTGAAGTACCGGTAAAAAAGACTATATAAAACATGGTAAGGCTCATGCAAAACATTGGAGTTATAGAGTATCATGGTGATAAGCATACCATTATAAATTAACCCTCAGGCTCATGGTAGTAATACAATAAAGGATGCTTACATTGAGATTATGGAAGAATAATAATACAACAAATGCATCATAACCATATAATAGAATACATATTATGAATCTTTCTTTAGTGATCACATAATTCCTAGTTATTAAGATAATTTGTTTAAACACACCTAGTTCTCCACCATGAACAAAAGTCATAGCAGCATACAACCATAATTAGATACCACACCCACCACAAGGGTTCAGGATACATCAAAAGAGCATTTATCCATGGATTCCACACCCATCACACATCGAATGCACCTGCCCCAAGGGCTAACATAACTTGGGATACCACACCTACCACAAGTAGTTGAAGTACATCAAGGGGGCATATATTAGAATACCTCACCTACCACACCCTGAATGCCTCCCCTACGAGGCTAAAAATTGGGATACAACATCTGCTTAAGTAATGGACAATATAAAATGCTAGGGGCTTGTACTGGGATACCTCACCCGAACTAGACACTGATTGTAATACCCAAAAAATTAACTTAATCTAATCCCATATATTTAGCCCTAATTTGATTCTAATATTAAGAAATCTTATTATTAGCCTTAACCAAATTTCTTGATCCCAAAACTTTAACCAAAACCGAAAATCAAAAACTGAAACCTTGATTTAGATAAACCGAATATTCATAAATCGAAACCAAAACCCGCTAAATTTTCTGCTAATCTAAATTATTTGGCTAATCCTAAAATTCTTAATCTAATCCAAATTCCGTAACCTTTATCTCTTTTATTTTTCTTTCTCCTTTTCTTTTTCTCCCTTTCTTCTCTTCTCTTCCTTTTTCTTTTCTTTTCTTTACTCTTCTTCTCTGCGCCAAAAGATTAGAATGAGAAGCTCCTGCCACCCTTCCTCTTCTTTCTTCTCCTTTCTTCTTCTCCCAGCCTTCTCATCCCTTTCATGTCTCCTTCTCCATCATCACCCCCTCGTGCCTCTACATGACTCCCATCCATATCAATCATCACCATCTTCCCCCAGTCTTTTTCTTTCTTCTTCTTCTTCCCAGCAAAAATTCATCATCATTGTCGTCGTCACTTCTTTGCACTTTTCTCCTCCTTAGCGCGCCACCTATTAGTATAAATACCCATTCAACCCTCCATTTTATTACCATCCATCAGCTCCCCAACATTCTCCTCTTATTCCTTCACCTTTCTCCTTCTTCTTCCCTATTTTCAGCATCTGCACCACAAAAACCAACACTGAGCACCACCCAAGCCACCACTAGTAGCCCTTTGGCTAGTGGACCAACAACCAAGATTGCTCCATCCTTCCCCATCACCATCGTCGGCATTGCCACCAACCTCAGCCTCTTTTCCCTTCTCTTTCCACTCGATCGTTGTAGAGTTTCAGAGTGCACGACCTATGCATGACCTACTACACGGCCGTATAAACACTCATATACTCTACTGCATAGCCGTGCACCCCTTGCACCGTCTGACCATGCAACATGTTTACTCTTGGCTTGATTCTGCATGACCGTGCAACTTTTGCACCGCCTGGTTGTGCATTTTCTTTTCTCTCGACCTATTGTGCTCTGGTGCTGGACTGTCGTGCAACTTTCGCACCGCCTGCCAATGCAACTTCCCATCTTAGTCGTGAAACCCTATTTTCACCCCAAATCTTCTCCAAACACTACCAAAATTTAACCATAGTTCCACCACACATATTTCTACACTTTCGTAAAATTCAAGTTCCCATTCGAATTTGGTAAATTTCATTTTTACCCTTCCCTACTATAATCTCCCTCTTAATTTTTAATTTCCAATCCTAATCATATTTTATCTTGTTTCATAAGTGATTTTTCCCGTGATCTCAGAGGAGGTATAGGATTTACGTGCATAGAGCCCGGTGTCCTTGTCAGTAAGGATACATGTCATAGCTAGGGTCTTATGTGCTCCATGTATTTTTCTTATATTGTTGATGTATACTTTTGTGTTGAATATGTTATATTAAATAATTTAATTATGGAAATTCTATGAAATGATGTTCTTGGGAGTAATAAAATTATGTAAGTACACATTTGGGTATATATTGGTTACAAAAATATCTATGGGAGACTAAGAATATATACTTCAGATAAAAAGTAGCAATGTATATGCTTTGGGTTTTATAAAGCTTTGGGAGAATGCGATTATCTTAATTACTCTAAGGGTATTATTATCTTTTAAGGATAGTTACATGGTTATACTTATGTATTTAATTGTATGTCTTGAGTTTGACATGATAATATACAATCAACTCTAAACAAGATATTAATCATGTAAAGTGAAAGATCACTTAAGTCGGGCCAAGGTGTTTATGTGGCTCCGTTCCACTAGATACTAATAGTGGCTCGAGTTTATTGTCCTCGAGAGGTTCTCTAGTCCGTTCCACCAGATTAAGAATAGTGGGGCCCCATACTCAATGTGAATGAAAATAAAATTAAGAGTTAAAGTATAAATGGGAATATACTAATCATTTAAAGTGAAAGAATATGTGAGTCAGGACTAAGGTGTTGAGTTCGTTCCACCGGATAATAATAGTGGCTCGGGTGTGTTGTCCCCAAGAGGTGCTTCAGACCATTCTACAGGTTTAATAAATAGTGGCTCAGGAGTATTTTTACTCTAAGAGGTGTTGGCTCCGTTCCATCGGATAATAATAGTGGTTCGGATGTCTTGTCCCTAAGAGGTATTTTAGACCGTTCCACCGGTTTAAGAATAGTGGGGTCGTTGAACTCAACGTAAATAAATGATTAGAATATGGCATATCTAATAAAAGACTTGGAATTAGTAGATATCTAGCTTTCTTCTATTCGTGCATGTATGATTTGCTTATGAAAATTCTTGTATTATGTGTAATCCTACTTGGTTGTACCGTTAATTTTCTCAGTTGTAGCGTACTGATCATCCGTCTCATGAGTGCTACTCAATCCAACGAGTAGACGACCCAGATGTTTATGTGCAGGTCGATGAGGACTAGGTCGATGATTTTGTAGCTTTTGATGCTATATATGTGGAGGAGTGACTCATTTATATTAGGTTTGGGCGTAGAGTCATGTTATCCGGTTAATAGTTTTACTCGGATACATGTTATCCGGTTAATAGTTTTACTTGGATACCTTTTTGGACTCTTAGTTTCATCGGATTTTGTTTGGTTATATTTTGATATTGTAATTGGAGTTAATCTCCAAAACACTTAATTGATGTATAAAAGTTGTCTCATCTCTTTCTATTCATGTTTTAAAATTTTCAATCATTTTGCCTTGTGATTGACGTAAGGATGGGGGGGGGGGAGGGTAAACCAGACTTATGTCAATTATGGCAGTAACACCCACATATTTAATTATACACTTCTGCTTAAAATGACAATTTTTCAGTAGCAAAATTTGGGGGTGTTACACCGATACCATGCTAGCTTACCACAACATAATCCTATATCTCAAAGATACGTACATACCCCTATAGATCACAACATATTAGAGAAAGAAATAGGTACTGAGTGAAAATATAAACCACAGGTCCACCTGCCCACTAATTCCCAGTCAGCTACCTCGAGAGTCGATGAAAGAGGCTAAAATAAAATCTTATTTCATTAATTATTTATTTCCAAGTGATATCACAATTCAAAAATTAATTCCATTATTATCTAAATTAGGTATTTCTAAGTGATGACACCAAACACAAATAAATTACATTATTATCCAAATTGGGTATTTTCAAGTGATAACACCAAACACTTCATAGGGTATAAAATCAATAAATTGGATGTTTAGAGATGATATCAAACTTAACCAATACAAGGCCCCCAATATCATCATTTTGATTCTTATTAATTCTAGGGTAAACATGGTTGTAATCATAATTAGCGTATTGTTATTACATGGAGGTATTAATAGAAAATTCCTAAAAGAATAACAATAATTAACAACAAACATGATATAATACATCCAGACCAGTTGATCGGTCCCTAAGACTAGTCGATTGGTCTGGTCATACTAGACATGAACAAATATAGCACCAGCAGACCAGTTTACTAGTTAGTCACACCAATCGACCGTTCATAGGAAACGAGTTCAAATAAACCATTCAATGGGTTTAAGTAAATACTAGAACACTCCAGTCATAGGGTCACCACTCGATGGGTTTGGCAAATTGATCGTCTGCTTATAGAAACCGGTTGACTAATTCATCGAATCAATTGACTGATCTCATAACCAATTGATCAAAATTCCTAAATTGAGCAATTATTTACACCACCAGTCGATTGATACCATGAACCGATCAAGTGGTCTGTGTAAAACAACATCCATACCACAATACACACATCAAAATTTACCAAAGTTTACCATATTAATCCTAGCATGCTACTATGTCATAATATATTTAAAGAGATATGTTGCATATGTATAATCACATGGATACATGGATATGTTGGCATTATCATTCTTAAATTGCAAATTCATGCATAAGATCAAAGAAATCAAATAATGCTTAATTGCAAGAAGAAACCCCTACCACATGCTCGAATTATAGAATATAATTAGCCCATGCTCAGCATAGAAATACACCAATAATAGGAACCACAATTTTAAACAAAAATCTCATTCATATTATAGTTAAGTATGCATTATCTTCAAGCAATTTTTCTAGCACAAAACTCCTAACTCGATGGCTATAGTAGAACCTTGATTCCTAAGAGAATTTAATCTTTTCTCAAAATAGAATTTCAAGGAAAATGAAGCTAGAATCTTAAACCTTTCTCAAACCTTAATCTTTCATTGCTTAAGAGAATAAAGGGAGAACTAAAGTCAATATTAGAATAAGAAAAGAGAGACAATAACTCGACTAAGGAGGAAAGGAAACAAGATCAACCCTCTATTTTCTCAACAAAGAGGAAAAAGGAAGAAAAATAGATAATACTCAACACTTAGTAAACTTCACCAAGGGAAAAGGAAGAAGGAAGTAAGGATAGCAGGTAAGAAGTGAAAATGAATTAGGGATGGTTAAAATCCACAAGAGGGAGAGAGATAAGACTAGTATGGTTGAGTGTGGGCAACCAAGGGGCAATAGAAGATATGATGGTATAATGGAGGTTGAATGAATTCACAGAGGGGCATGGAAGAAGGTTGGTTAGTTAGGGAAGGGGTGCACAAAGTTAAACACACAACCAAGATACTAGAAGAGAGAGAGAGAGAGAGGAAAGTGAGGGAGAAGATAGAAGGTGATGTATGCCTCAAAAAGTAATATTTGAAAAAAATTAGCTAAATAAAAATCCTAGAGTGATCTAAATAATGTAAAGATAATCCTAAACCATCAAAATTTGCTCATTAGCACAAATATATTCTAATTAGAAGTTTTCATACTCATTGAAAAGACATTCGAATCATAGTAAGAAAGGATATAAAATCATAGAATAACTAATTTATCGATTTAAGTAATGTATTCAACTAGTTCATCGAGAATGAAATTGTCAATTTTTAAGAGTACCAATCGATCAGTTAGGTAAACTAGTTGATTTTTATGTCTGAAATTCACATCCTTACTAGAATTTCAAGGCATTTTCAAAACCAAAACTAATTTATTTTATATTAATATAATTTTAAACATATTTTAAAGGATTTTAGGATGGGGTATTATAGATACAAATGAGAACATACATGTACGTAGATCCCTAATACTATGTGTGGGCACACAAAATTAGCCCATTCATCTCTAACTTTATCAATATCACCATCTATGTATTTTTGGCCTCGTGCATATCCACTAATGAAAAATTATATATTAATACATTTCAATCATTCAATTATTAATTAATATGCCATATATTAATTAATGAAAAAATATAGAAAAATAAACATACATGGCTTGGATCTATGTTTATAGATTTGTTCTTGAGTGTGAGATCTATTGATATACAAACATAGTATCCACAATCATTACCATTTTTGTTGTAAATATTGTAAAATGAATTTAGTTAGCTAGTTGTTTTATTAGATATTAATTGGAATTGAAATAAAATATAAAATTCTTATCTTTTTACGTACCATTATAGGCTCATACTCAAGATTCCTTGGGTCTGGCACATCATTTCCACCTCTCCTCATATACATTGTCCATAGCGCCCTAATAAATAAAGTTGATACACAATATTCTAAATTTTTATACCTCAAAAATTTAATGCAGAATGTATGAATTAATAAGATAATCAAATAAGAAGTATATTAACATGTTAATTAAATCTTTCCCGTTAGAGAAAGCGACAAAAAAAGAGAGGAATAGAATAATTTTAGAGGGATTAAAACACATATACTTTATTTTTATTAGGAAGGACAAGGTATAAAATCCAATGTTCATTTACACGGTATCGATAGAGGTTATCAAAAAAATTTATAAGTATGATGATTGTCAACAATGAGTGTTGTCATATATGTTAAGTACATATTATTTCTTATCATATATTTTAACACTTTTTGTTGATTTGTATGATTTTATGTCCTCATATATATATATATATGAGTGTAGGTGGTGGTCAATAGGGTTCCTGTAGTTATTGTTTATCCTCTGAAGAATATTTTGTGAGCAACCAATATTTCTTATCTAACTCTCTTTCCTTTCTCGACATCCTCTTTTATTTTGTTCATTCCACTAATAATTATCTTTCTCTTTATCTTAGGAGCATTATTATTTTTTGATTATGTAATTTATAGTATTAAATAATATATATATATATATATATATATATATATAGACACACACATATGTTAAGAAGTTGTAAAAAATGTGTGTAATATGTTATGTATCTATTTTGTGGGCTAAGGCACAAAGCTTATATGAACTTCCAACAATGGGTGTCTCAACGCTTTCTTTATAAGAAGGCAAAGGTGCATATCCAATAATTAGAATGTCATTAAATATGAGCCTTATAGTTGGGGCTAAGATAGACTTATAGTCTGTCACCATTTTATAACACGATTGATGCGTATCCTTCCTTTCGCCAAAAGAATTGAGGGGTTATTATCTAATAATTTACATTTATACAAACCTTGAAGTAAAATATTACATATTGTTAATTATTGAGTTGACACTTGATACGTTTTATGTACATCAATTTGTAATTTGATATGTTTACCCAAGGAAGAAAATAAAAACATGTATTGGCTTCACAACCATCATTAGTGCTATTTATATTGGGTATGTGAAGTGGATCACGTGCATCTAAATAAGATGACCTATACCCTAGAGATTTGATAGAGTCCAAATCTTTCTCCATTGTGGCTATCCATTCAAATTCCATGTTTAACTTTTGGGTTAGAAAAGCCACTTGGTCATTAGTGTTTTGGGGTCCACGTGATTGACCACACAGGCTTGTTCTCATAACTCCTAATCCAAGACCTATATGTCTTCTTAGGCGTTCTTTAATTCCCATTACTCGTGACACGATGCTATATTGATCTACACCCTCAACATAATTTGATGTATCAAGTTCATACTATAATGTATGTAATTTAGAATATAGGATTAAACATAATATAATATTTTTTTCTAAGAAAACTAAATACGGTTAGGGATAGTTTCAAATTTACAAATCTTTTGGTAGCATCTTGTACATCTTCATTAAGATATCTATATTTTTTTTTCTTTAGCCTTCTTCCATAATGTACTAATATTAATAGATGAGGCATATGGATTCTTGTCTAGGATTATGAGTTATAATTCTAAAATATGCACTTAAATTAGAAATATGAGTATAACACTCTCTACATTAATATTTAAACACATTATTCAAAATATAATACCAACTCTTCTTCAAGGTCTGCATAGCCTTTTCAAGCCATAATATGGAAGTAAATATTCTTTGTATCAATTTATTTATTATTAGTACTTTTCTCCTATATTATAAGTCAAAATATGTACTCATGATTATTTAAATATCAATGAAATATTCTTAATCAAAAATCTTAACTACTATGCAAAAAAATACCTTACACTCCTCTGATAGATGATATGTAATAAGATGGTTCTAACTATCTTGATCAACAAAACCATAATACTTAGGGGGTTTCGTGTGCAAAGCACCATACCTCTTTCTATACATATTTTTATTTGCTAAGTACAAATGTTCTTAGACTTTCACTCCAATGTTTAAGAATCCACTTCTTCCTTATCTCTAGGTTGATGAACACTCTCAAAAAATAATATATAAATATGTATATCAATATTAATGTATTAAAATGAATAACATGTGGCATCAAAAAAGTAACAAACAAAACATATCATTTATCATGACTTCTTGCTCAATATGTTTGTGACATTTTAGATCTTGCTTCTAGTTGTTGTAAGAGATAAGAACACATTTACAAGTGAAACCTATGTGAGAAACATCGATGCATACTTGTCAATAGGTAGATTATAAGCATTCCATCTCAACTCTACTTGTTCTCCTCTATTTCTCATGTCTATGATGATTCTCATCATAATAGATCCTCTCTTCCCTTCTTTTTAAATGGGTTTCTTCTAGAGGTGGCAAACATGTCATTTGGGTTGAGCTAATATGGGTCGGGTCAACTTTAGGTTACTATACAATTGAGTTGGGTTTAGGTCTAATTCGGTTTGGGTGTGTTTTGAGTTGTGTTGCATTGGGTTGGGTTCGATTCGGGTTAAGTGACGAGTTGGGTGTGATTTTGGTCGGGTCGATACTAAGTTCATCAGGTTTCTCAAGTTTGGGTCTATTTTGGGTTTGACTCAGGTTTATAGAATTCAAGTTCGATTTGAGTTTGGGTTCTGGTTACTATATAGGTGGGGTGTGATGTGGATCAAGTTAGTGTAAGATCTATCAGTTATTTCAAATTTGGGCCTATATATTTTAGGTCAAATCAAATGGCTCAAATTGGGTATTATTTATAACAGTATGATTGAGGACAAGTTGGATCATGAAAATTGGAACTTGTATGAAATAAAATTAAATCAGATTATTTTTAATTTTTACAAAATTAACTTTGAGCATTTTTAGAACATTAATAAAATCTTTGAACAGACAGACATCATGAATTAAAATAAGAGGGTTTTTTCCTTGCCATAATAGTACAACCTTATCCTATTACTATTAGTTTGGTTTTATCTTCTTTTGCTATGGTTTTTGAATTTCTCAGTATCATATTATCACCATTTTTCATTTTTGATGATAATTTTCAATACATAATAAATAAATATTTGATAAATAAAAATCACAATCATCAATAACTTTATGAAAACTAAAATATTAAATTTGTTTTATGATTATAGACCCTACACCACTTCCAATGAATTTATCTTAATGCCTAACTTAAAAAAATAATACTCCGTTATAGCACATTAAATTCTGTATTGTATGTCTAATGTATTAAAACAATTATCTATATTATAAATATTTCGTTAGATATTTATTATGGTCACAACACAGCTAATAAGTGACAGTACGTCGCCTTTTACACCTCAAATCACAATTATAATTTTCATGATTTCCTATATTACTTTCCCTGCATTGTTCATGTTTAATTTACATCAACATGCATATCATCTATTTCTTTTTATATGGCCAACCATGCCCTTCTTTTGTTAATTATTTCATTTCTAGATATTATGGCATAATATTCTAATAGCAAGTGCATGGTATCCTCAATAATATTCTTTGGTCACCGAATCAGCATAGAGTTCTTTGATGTCCTCCTATTTTAATTCATCCAAATAACCCATATTAGTATACACATCATTTTTGACAGCTCGTCATCTAAGTGTTAGATTATGAAATAGAATCAATCAAATTCACTACCTTTTCATAGTATATAACTTCACTATGGGTTATCATCATCCAAATGAAACACTTAACTAATTGGGAAATCATTAGTCTCATGCACTAAAGTCTAAGTTACTTGTTCACACATATAACACCCCAAAAAAAAGCACAGTTAAAAAATTTTGTTTAATTAAAAACATACACAAGCATAGGGGGTTCTATTACCATGATCAACACAAGCCTAGTTGATCACCACAAGGCTATAAAATAATTTTGTAAGATATTAAAATCACTTAAGATATAGAATTGTAGAAATCTGAAAGATTCATAAAGGGAAAATCATAGTGCGTGATTAAAAAGTCATTACAGAATGGAAACAGTTATATAGTCAAAGCCCCTAAGGGGAGAAAATAATACAAAAAGGAAGATAGGATAAAAGCTAGGAAAAGAAGAGCCTGGACTACACTCACTCTTGGTCCCATGCTAAGTCCCATAGAACAACACTCATCCCCGCCCGATGCCTCAAATGTGTCATAGGCATTGAACACAACATATCCTACCTACACTAATTCAGAAGGGACCTCTAATAGTGAGAATGAATAACACCAATGAAATGGGTGATCAGTACGTTATGTATCGAGCAAGGTAACAATATAGCTAAGTTCGTACATGAAAGATAGATAATACAAGCAGGTAACCATGTAGAAAAGCCATATATAAAAGATAGGTAGTACACGTAGTGATTCGAGTCGGTTTAACCAATTTATTAGATCTTTGGTCATCATTCCTATTCACAACATTCTCATTTTGAGTCCATACGAGTACGGGAACCCCACTATTATAGTCGATGGACCGGAAAACACTCAGGGCAAAACACACTTGGACACTATTATTCACCGGTGGATCGGTCTGACCCTACTCTTATGATGTTTCACTATAAGTAAATATCATCTTTTTCATGGTTTATCATCATTAGGTTTGGTTTGTTGAGCTTGGGATCTCCCACTATTATAGCCGGTAGATCATAAAACACCCAGGGAAGAACACACTTGGCCACTATTATTCGGTGGTAGAACAATCTCTAAGGCACAAGGCACTTGACCACTATTATTTACTAGTGGACCAGTATAGGCTCAACTCAATAATCTTTCTCTTTAAAAGCTCAGTATCTTATTCGTGTCTTATTCGATAAATATTTCCACCCTAGACATACATGCCCCCTTGGACTTCTTGCTCACATAACCTATCCACTCCTATTCTCCTGAAAGGCCCGTCCTATATCTTAGGACTTCTACACCTCCTAGCATATTTAGATATCTTTCCCCCCTTTTCCTTACTTACCATAAAATCCAACTCCTATGTTTATAGGTCAAGGCCCACTTTTCCCATATATCTGGGTTAACTCACCATTTCCCTTTAGGATTTTCCCTTGAAAACCCTAATCTGGCCTTTATGGCCCAACCTCTCTCTATCTCACACAACCTATGTTTTCCTTGCCTCTGACTCTTTACCTCACTCGATCAACTCCCAAACATCCCACTTTACTTCCCATTTTACACGTGTGGCCTTGAAACCCTGGTTGGCCACCCCAAACCCTAACACCTCTCTTTTCTCATATGTTGTCTCTCCATCACTCTCACTTACCATTCCCTCTTCCACATGACACACATTCACCCTCCATGTGATGTCCTTCCACTCTCACCCCATACTCTAATACTTCATATTATTTCTCCCTTCCACAATTTCCCCTACTAAGGGTTTTCCTCCCAAACCCTAGCCAATTTTCCTATACACCATTATACCAACCCACGTACTATTTTTCACATATGGACTCCAATCACCCCAATAACTCTTTCCTCACCTTACTAAACCCTCAAGTCAACTTTTCCCACTTAAAGATAATCCCCATGCAAAGACTATCCACCCCATACAAGATTTATACTCTCCATGCAAGATTTATCCTATCCTCTTAATTTGTTCATATTGTCCCTTTAGATGTCCACCCTTAGGTCTTGAGATACTTAGGCCATTCTTACTTTCCTCTAGTCAACTCACTTCCTTTACCCCCTTTATCTTCTTACAACCACATCATATCATTTATAGCCTCCTAGCATGCATATCATAAAGGGCTATATTACATAAGCACCACAAAGTACAAGACATATTACCATATTACACACACCATAAAGAGAACACATACAACTTACATTAGCTCCACGCTTAGCAAGTTTCGCTACAAGCACATAGTTTATAGCCACATAAGGTACACACATATATCTATCACACATAACATGTAACATAACATGTAATACACATAATATACATGTTAGGCCTTAACCACATCCTTACCTAAAATGACACTGAGCTTGGAGCACGCTCCTACCCCTCCTTAGGGGTCGGACTTGGCACACATATAAGGGGGGAAACACTAGGGTTAAGTTCCCTCTTATTATTATTATTTTCATCATTCCCTACTTTACCTTTAGTATGAATTATTATTAGTGATAATAATAATAATAGCTTTAGTAGTAATAATAAGGGTATTGTCCTTAAAGTGGTTAACCATACTATTATTAACAATATCAGTAATAAAAATCATAATAAATATAATAATAATAATAATAATAATAATAAGTATAATAGTAAATTTAGAATAATAATTATACCAAATAATTTATACTTAAGGGGTAGGAAGGGTTAGGGAACAACCTAAGTGATAGCGGCGGCGGTGGTAGAAGTGGTGGTTTTGGGGAAGGTGGGTCTTTTAAGGCTAGACAAGAGAGAGAGAGAGAGAAAGAGAGAGAGAGAGAGAGAGAGAGAGAGACAGAGAGATGGTGGTTTTGGGGTGGTACACTCTTTGGGTTGAGAGGGTTGTAGTGGTGGCGGTAACGTAGGTGGTGGTGGTTGTAGTGACCAAGTGTGGTAGAGGAAGGAGAGGGAGAAAAGGAGAGGGAAAGGTAGAGAAAGGTAGAGAAGGGTCTGTTGGGTCAAGTGGGTGGTAGAGGAGGTGTGATTGTGGAGGAAGGGGTGGTGGAGGTGAAAAGGGCAGCTTAAGTTACTAATTTTACACAATCGGAGTGGTTTGTGTAGGAAGATTCAGGGGCGACGAGTGGCTTGATCTTGTGGAGGGTGATATAGGGAAGGGATTGGGTGGTGTTTCAGAAGCTGGTGTTGCACGACGGAGGCTAGGGTAGTGTCTGAAGTGGTGACGACAAAATGGCTAGGTTTTCTGGGCAGAGCAAAGGAGGGGCAAATGGGGGTTGGTATGTGGTATGTATAGGACAAGGGAGAGAGAAGAAGACAAAGGGGGAATAGGATAAGGGAGCAGATGTGGCAGAAGCTAGCCGACTGGTGGTGGTAGGCTAGTACGAGCCTGTAAAGTTGTAGGTTGTAGGCAGCAGGTGAAGAAAAAAGGAAGGGAAGGAGAGCACACAAGGGAGGGAGGTAAGGGAGATTTGAATTGAATTGGAAAGGAAAGGAACGAGGAAGAGGGGGGAGCTGGTCGGGGCGGTATGGTGGCAGGGTAGGTATGCTAGTGGCAGATTTACAGGCCCGACCTACAACGCAAGGGAGGGAGAAGGGAGGACGAAGAGGAATGGGTTGGGTTGGCTAGTTGGGGGGAAAGAAAAGAAAGAAAAGAAGAAGATTGGGCAGGCGATGGGGAGAAAGAAAAAGAATAGAGGCAGGCTAGGCTGTGTGGGGAAAAGAAGAGAGGAGGGGGAAGTTGGGCTGCACGGGCGAGGCCCAATCGGGGGAAGAAGAGGAGAAAAAGAAAAGGAGAAAGGATAAAAAGAAAGAAGAAAAATGAAAAAGGAAGGAAAAAGGATAAAGGAAAAATAAAAGAAAAGGAAATATAAGGTAGTTAGGGTGTTTGAGATATTTTGGTATTTTTAAATATTTGAAAATAATAAAGATTAGTAAAATAATAATGAAATTCATTTTTATATTAATTTAGAAAATTTTAGGTAAATCTTCCTAAATTCTATTTTAATTAGCAAATTACCCTAATATTCCCTAATCAAATTCTTTGTTATTTCCCTCCTTTTTTTGTCTTCATTACTACCATTATTTTATTAAAATATTATATTTAATTAATCTCACAAATAAATCCCTATTTTATCATAATTTTCTAAATTAGGGTCTTTGGGGTATCACAACACATCTCACACCTTTCTCAACCAACCTATTTTTCTTAATATGATATCCTTAGTAAGGATTGTGAGGTGCTAGATTTGTTGTCATTGCAAACTTGATGATGATGACTCATCCTTGGCTCTCTTTAGATCTTTTAACTTAATATCATGCCCCGCTAATATTATTTCTAGTTGGTTGTAAATTTAATAAAGCTTTAAAATATCCAATAGTTTCATAGGTTGTAAAATAGGTCATAATAAATTTGTATTCTTTTGCTAAGAGCCATGACCTAACAATTTCATGATATATCTCACATGTGTTGCATTTCAATAATTCTGAACTCATTTTCTAATCTAAAACATTTGGAAGAAGTCAAAAATACCTTCTATTATGGATTACGCATTAATCCTTCCATTCCTGTATATTTGACTCATCTCCAACTCATCACACATAATCTTCTTCCATTTGGTATTTCCTTAAACATATTCTTTATCCTTGATTTTGTGATGAGAGATGAGTTGAATTGATTAAGACCTAAAAGCCCATATATTTTTTATCTTTTCAATTTTTACTTGTATTGACCATCGTTGTTAATATTTAATGTGAGTTCTATATAGTTTTAAAGTTATTTATTCCTTGTTAAACTACAACTAAATTTATCAAATTGGATTAATTAGTTTATAACCACAAATGGATTTGCTCTTCATATTTATAAGTTTTGCAACTGAGATGTTTGATGTGGTATTAAATGGGATGGATTGGAATTTCTAGTAATGTATTGTCATAGATTCTATGATATTCTAAGATATTATTATATTAGGAAAATTCAATCTACAATATGAAAATATTAAATATTCATATATAAAAGAAATCAACATGATAATACATATAGAAATATAATTTATTTAATGAGTTAACTCAATTTTATTTGGTTGCAATTATTATAAATATCTCACCTGTCATTAGTTTAATTACAAGACAAAACTTAATGTCTAAGATGCACAATCTTAAGTAAATTTATAAAATTATAATTGAGTTGCCCTTTTATATTAGTAATTAACTTATTATACTGTAATTCCATAAATAAATTGATAGATTATCTTTCAAGTTTCAATCAATCTTGATTTTTAAGCTTCAACATCATTAATCATCCAATAAAAAAGAAGAAGTTAAGAGCATACATGCAGAAGATAAGGTGAGCATCCAATGAATTATTCTCAATGATCTACCAATTTTACAAAGAAACAAGTTTTAGCAAAAATAATATATTTAATTAATTGAGTACAAAATAATGAGTTCAATATTTATGAATTGAAATTTCACTAAAATGAGAGTAGATATTTAAAATAAAATGAATAAATATTGCTTTAGTCAAAATAAATTAAAAACTGATATAATTTACATATGAGATGGACGACTAGTCTATTGGTATTATGAATTAAGGAGTAAAAAAGCATATTATAAATGCTAAAGTTATAATTCATGTAAAATTTTAAAATGAGTACAAATATATATATACTATCACAAAATATTACTAACATACCAACTAACAAATATTATCAAAGGAAATTAGTATTATAAAGATATAAATGTTAAATATGCTGTGAATAAATTATATATATAATTTAGCCTCAAACTTTAATTGGGGTTAAAAATACAAATAACTTGTATATTTAAATTAAATGATAATTATAATTAATAATAACATTATATATTATTATTATTATTAAATTTAAATACTATGAGAAAATAAAATCAAAATCTTACAATGATTAAATTTTATTTAAAAGTCTTATTTTTGACTCATTTTATTTTTTATACATTAAATACTAAATATTTTTTTTACCACTTTGCCCCCTCTTAAATATTTCACATACTTCTTATTTTTTTAAGTCTTTTAATTTTATATAAACTATGATATTAGTTAAAATATTTATAATTTTCTAGTAACTTTTTCCCCTAATATTTCACCTAAATCTTATCCCCCCAAAATCTATTTCTTATTTTGCCACCAAATCTAATATATCACTTATCAAATATATACAATATCTCGCACGTAGGGTATAGCTGGTACTACACTACTACTACTACTACTACTACTACTACTACTACTACTACTACTACTTACTACTATACTAGTCTACTACTCGGTTAGTCGGTTAAGGCTCACAAGTCACAGCCTCACACTGTAGTCTCTACAGTAGCCACACACTCACACTGCATCACTGCCTCGTTTGATTTTGGTGTGAATCGTGTGATTCAAACCAAATGGGCATAAAGTTTCTATTTTCTACTTCCTTGTAGTAGGATTAGCTTAGTAGCTCAAGTGCTCAACTTTCTGCTTCTTTGTAGTAGGCTTAGCTTAGTAGCTCATGTGCTCAACCTATCAACCATGAGCAATCACCACTTCCACTAGTTAGTACTTAGTACATACCTCCCTTCCTCGACTCACTACTGTTGTGCTGCATCTCGTTCCAGACTTTCAGCTCCCAGCTCCCAGCTTCCAGCTCCTCCATTGTTTTGACTTTTTCCATTTCATTCTATTCCATCTCCTCCTCTCCTCTATTTTGTTTTCAATCACCATTACTGTAGTGGCCGGAGGTGAGGTTACTCAGATATATAGTTCTTCATTCTTTGGTAGCTCTTTGTTGCAGAAATTAGTCAAAATGCCTATTCACATTTATTATTCCTCCTAAATCAAAGCTTTCTATAGGATTACAGTTGCAATAACTTCCTTTATCTCCTGCATGTGCAAAATTAGACTTCATTCAATCCTTAGATCTGTATGTCATTGTAATGGAACCCGAATCTTGATTTCACCTTTTTCTAGTTACTTCAGAAATTCACACCATGAGTAAATAATCTTGTGCACTGATTTTCATCAAAAAAAAAAACTAGTGCACTGCCTTATCTAACATTTCTTTTAATACCAGATAATAATGGTTCTCCAGTAAACTGACAACATTACCATAAAGACTATGTATTGCACAACTGATCCTATGATTGCCAAAGTTTTATCTATCTACCATTCCACCTTGACTTTGCTCATCAGAGGCAGTCGATTGCTGACAAGTTTTTATTTATTTTTAATTTTTTATAAAAAGAACGGATGTTGATGTAGTATTAATGGTCATTTTGAATCCTAGCTCATGATGTAATGATTCTAAATATGATCAATAATTAATTTTATTTGGCCTAAAGAGTCGGTTCTTTCCTCTCTGACCAAATGTTGAAATTTTTATTTTTTATTTTTATTATTCATTCTCTATTGTTTTTATTTATTGTTGATGCATTGAACTTGGTTCGATAGCCGTGATTCATGTAATTAAGTTGTCGAGAACTTGTTAATTGCTTGCTTATGTCATTGTGTAGGGTTTTTTATAGGAGGATGCTAGTAATTCCAATAAGAAAAAATCTAAACTAAGCATGCTTCAGAGGAAAAAAATGTAGCATAATTTAATTAAAGGTTGTTTGTGGTTAAGTACTTTTTTGTCAAGTGTGGCATATATATAGTTTAATCTTCTGCCAGCCCCTAGAGGAGAATGTTATGTTGATTAGATCCTCTTGTCATTATGCTAAATATTCAGCCATAATACATACATGTTGGCCTATAATCTAGTGTATTCTTTAGGCCAAATCCACATGTAAATTTCGGTTGTACGTTAACTACTCGGATGCTGGTTGTTTCCAACCGATTACCTTATGTTGGGCTTGGTCATACATGTTTAAGCTAATATCTGTTTGTTTAGCATGCAAATAGATTATTGTGTATATATGTTTAGTATACAGATTACATGTTAGCCTATTAAATGGAAATATTCTGTCTATTTAGCACTCATATACTAGCCTTTATAATTTTTGTTAAAGCTTTATCTCACTCTCTATTTTAAGTCATTGATGTTTTAATTATTGTATATAATTATATTTATTTGTTTTAATTTATTATAGTTAGAGAAGTGGGAAATTATGATGCTAGCAATCTTCCAAATCCTGAATTGTAAAAAGCAGATAAGAAAAGGAGCTTAGTTTGGAAATAATTTATGAGGCTTAAAGGAACTGAGACCGAGGATAGAAAAGAGAGATCACTTTGCAACCATTATAAGGTGGCTTCTTTTATTACTAGTTCACATTATAGAACAAAAAATCTAAAAAGACATTTTAATAAATGTCCATCATATCAATAAATAGTGAAAGTAGAATCTAATTTTTATAACCAAAGGATTTATGAAGATCTATTAGAAAGGGCTATCATCAAACATGGGTATGCATTCTCTTGGGTTGGACACAAATGTAATAGAGAAATTCATACATACTCAAGTAATTAAGTTAGAACCATTTGTAGAATTACTGCAAAATCATATGTATTGAAATTATATTCAAACTTGAAAATTGAGCTTAAGAACTATCTTCGTAGCATCCCTACTCGTATTTGTCCAACTTCTGACATGTGGACTTCTTATTAAACCGAGGGGTATATGTGTTTGACTGCTCATTTTGTGGATACTAATTGGAAGTTGAATAGTGGAGTACTAAATTTTCATCATATAGAAACACCACATACAGGAAAAATCTTACATAAGTTTGCTTCAAGATTGGGGTATTGAGGATAAGATTTTTTCTATCACATTGGACAATGCTTCTAGCAATGATAGAATGCAAGATCAATTGAGAAATACAATAAACAATCGAAATTTGGTTGCATGATGGAATTTACTTACATGTTTGGTGTATTGCTCATCTTTTGAATCTCATTGTTAAGTATGGGCATAAGGTGATAGAGGATATTATTATTAAGATTAGATAGCATAAAATACATCAAGTGGTCATAATCGAGGAAGACTACAATTCAAAATTGTGTGAAATTAGCTCAGATATCAGATACTAAAGCATTATGGCTTGATATTCTCACAAGGTGGAACTCAACTTATTTGATGATTGATAGAGCTATTATTTATCGTAATGGATTTAAGGAGATGGTGGTTTTTGATCCTTTATGCAAGCATTTCCTAGGACCTCAAGAGTGGGACATGCTTGAAAAAATTTGTGAAGACTTGGAACCACTTATGATATTATTGAATTATTTTCTAGCAGTCAGTATCCCACAAAAAATTTATATTTTGAGAATGCATGGAAGATTAAAATGCTTTTAAATGAGTTGGTAAAGGGTGATGATGAAGTGTTAAGGAAAATGACCGCAGAAATGATGATTAAATTTGATAAGTATTGGGCCAACTTAGATGGGAATGAATATTGTACATTATTTACTTTTGCTATGATTCATGATCCTTATTGTAAGTTGGATTTTATAAAGTATTTCTATTAAAAATTATTTAAGGATGGAACAAGGGCTTCTTTAAAGGTTAGTGATGTGCGGTTTAAGTTAAGGATACTCCTAGTGGATTATCCTTTAGTTAAGATGAAGGAGGTACTTACAATAGCTTTTGTGGAACATCATCAACATTAGACACTACCACCATTGGTTTTACTCGAAAGCATAAATTTAATTTCTCTGCTGTAAGTTTACATTTCTCACCATCCCTTAATCTTTTATGCCTTTCCTTTGAATTTGATTTGTTATTATATTTATATTTAATTGACTATTATATATCATTTTTTTTATCATTGTTTCTTTTTTATTATATATATATATATATATATATATATATATCCATTTGTTTTTGTAATTTTTATGGTTTTGATGAAAATGAGACTGCATACACTTATAATGAAAATACAAAGTTGGATAAATATCTAGATGATCCTATAATAGACCAAAAAATCAAGCTGAACATTATTGACTTTTGGAGAGACAATGAGTCTCAATATGGAGAGATTTCACATGGAGCTAGGGATATTTTAAGTGTTCCCCTCACAAATGTTGTATCAGAATTAACTTTTAGCATTGGAAGTAAGGTTTTAAATAAGTAGAGAAGCTCGTACTTGGTTGAAAATGTTGAAGCGTTGATAACTACTTGTAGTTGGTTGTATGGTTTTAAAGGTAGTGCTTTTAAGGATTTTATTAACTTTTTTGTTTCTATATTATAGTAAATTTCTAATGTGTTATTGTGAGGTGGGATGGGATGGAGCTAACCCCCTACTAGATGCCCTTGATAACGTTTATAGGTAATATTTTACTTTTTTATATAATTGATAGTTAAGTATGTAGCTTTTATCCAAATGGAGTGTATTTAACTACATGCTCTTTCACAATAAGGTGGAATACACTGATATTTTTGAACAGGTTGCAAGAGTTTTAATGTTTTAAGTTTCATAGGTTGCTTTTAGTAGTGGTATTAACTTTAATAGGTGAAAGTTTACTTCTTTATATGTTGTTGTGAGAAGGTTTTTTGTGTTGCAGGTTTTATAAAAATGAGTCTCTGAATTAATGATGTGGCTTCTTTGATCTTTTACTAGTTGTATTGTTTGATGTTGTCTTGTTATTATCTCAACTAGATCTTCCCTTAACAAATAAAGGGGTTCAGGTTTAATTTGGAGTTAACAATGGAGTGATAATATCTTTTCTTTTCCTGATTGTTATATAAACCTCATATTAAGGTGTGTGACTTGTTGGTCTGATGTTTGTGTAACAACATATATGGTGATGGTTAGGACATGTCTTTCTCTTAGTATTTTAACTATCGTGTATGACATCTTTTCTCTTGGTATTCTAGTTAATGTTTTTTGGTTACTTACCTCAAGGCTAGGGCTTCAATCAAAGAGAGGTTTTCACCTTCATCCATTGAACAGAGGATCAAGTATTCATTATAGGTGTGTTATCAATGCTCTAGTTTTCTTATTTACACTTGTTTGGACTTCTATTGTATTTATTCGTTAGTAATTATTAGAATATTTGATATTATTGTGTATTTTGTATCATGCAATAAGCGTATGATGAAATGCTAAATTTGATTGTTGGGTCCTCATGAATCATTAATACAATGCCGTATCACTCTTCTTCTTCTTCTTTTGGTATCACTATTTATTTTATTTTTTTCTTATCCATCATCATTTGCATTTATAATGTTTAGAAAATTATTTGTAAAGAACTTGATTTGGGAATTAGTTCTCCTACATTCATTTTTTTTTAATTTCATTCTATAGGAATGCAAGTTGGCTTGTCACCTCACGTGGCACAACTGAACAAGATATTCCATCATGTTTGAAGTATTATATGAGTTCAAGCATTAAACCTATTTAAGATCGATACTTTATGGTCTTTCACTTGTATGGTTGTTTTTATAATATATTTTGTGCTAATTTTGTTCTAAGGGACAATAATGGAATGTTATTCATGCATGAAGGTAATATAATAGATTATGAAGGTTACATACGTGAATCTGGCCACCTTCTATCATGGATATTCATTACTTGGATTGTAGGACTCATCCGATTAGACTTTTTCTAATGTAGATTATATATATATTACTATAATATATAATGGTTCTAAAATTGAATTGAAAGTTTATGCTCATAAGTTTTATATTTTATAAGTTTATTGATCCGTCATTAAGTTTTTATTATTATGGTCTAGAGTGTCAAGTTTAAGTTGTAGGAAGTTATCAAACAAAGTGAAGAAAAAATCTAAATTTATGCCTAAAAATGTTTGCATTCATTTACATTGTTTCAAAAATTGATAAGTATATGGAGTTAAAATATCATATATGAATAAGAATAACCAATTTTGGTTCAGGAGGGTTTGGGTTCGGGTTAGAGTTTTGGTCGGTTTGGGTTCGGGGTATGTTCTTCTTGGGTTATTATTGATTTGGGTCACTTTAGTTTGGATCAATTCGGACCTTGGTAATTATCAAGTTAGCTAAATTTATGTCAGGTCCGAATTGAATCAGGTTGGTTTGGGCTTTCGGGTTGCGAACGGGGTTCATTTTTTGGGTTACTATTAGGTTTCAAGTTGGGTTATTTGAGTTGGATCAGTCAGGTTGGATCAACTTTGCCAGGTCTAGTTTCTTCATCATATCTATGCGAAATTTGAATATATACATTAGTATGAATAAGGCTATGAATAAATAAATACAAACAAAAGTGTCAAACAAACATACTATATACAGTAATGATATGAAAAATAAAATAATATGATGTTTCATGAATGTATACAATATAATAAGTTAAAATAACAAGCACACTCTACAAACATGTTAGAATGCTATTACCCTCATCATCTTCTTTTCCTTATTTTTTTTCTTCCCTCCTTTTGGATTGGTTTCATAATTTGATACATACATTACTTCATGATGATACTCCTTTACATAGATTTCCTCCTCACCAATGTCATTGTTATCATCGTTCAATGATTGTGTTGCTTGTACAGCTTTAGCACATTCTTTCTTCCAATGGTCATCATTTTCATTGTCACATTTATTGGCAATTCTTTTCTTTGTTGCTAAAACCACATACCATTTTTTATTTGTAGGATTGGTGGCAAAGAAAACTTGTATTACTTGTGATTCCAAGATTGTTTATGCCTTATCCTATTAAGTCCTACTAATGGAAGCCATTCCCATATATAACCCCAGGGCTATTATCAATCCATCTACACCCAAAAACATGTACTTTAAACATAGTGTAATCTAGCTCCCAAATCCATTCAAAGTCACCATAATAATTTATATTTGCATATGTTGGATTATTTTCCTTTGCACTAGAAACATGCATCGTCTTGGCCATTAAAGTCACTCCACTTTTCTGCATTATACTCCTCTCATCTCATTGTTTTTTGTATAAAGTGTATCCATTGATTGTATAACTAGTATATGAGAAAAATTTCATATTGGAAAATTTTAGACAACCAATGTAGGGTTTTAGAAATTGATGTTAGGGAATGTCTGATGAGTGGAATGATGAGATCTCTTAGCTAATGTATGAAGGAAAGATTATATTTATCAATTATCCATTTCTTAGTCTTTGATAGTTTTTCAATCCTCATAGAATACATATGTTCTTCAACATATGGGTGAGCATCATCATTGTTATCTAATATATATATATGTGCTTTATAGAACATGGCAGGGTCTGCATGCCCATATTGTTTTCCCCTACTATCACGTCCTTCGATTTTCTTTACATGTTGAGATTTAGGATTATCAAAAGCTTCAACATTGAATAAATAATTTGGAAAATATTCAATTGCCTCTTTTGATAGGTAACTCTCAACAGCTCATCATTTTGGTTGATATTGATTCTTCATGTAACCTTTTATCAGCTTTATAAACCATTCAAAGGGGTACATCCAGTGCCTATGAATAGGTCCTAACATATTTACCTCATAAACCAAGAGAACGATTAAATGCACTATAATGTCAAAGAATGAAGGCTTAAAGTACACTTCAAGATGGCACAAAGTCATCACTATCCCTCTTTGCAAGGAATCCAAATTATTAGGGTGTATGACTTTAGAGTAGAGTGCGTTGAAGAACCAACAAAAGTCTAGTGATAACAATTTAAACATACTTTAGCAAAATTTTAAATATGGCTATTGGCATCAATTGTTGTATCAAAGTATGACAATCATGAGACTTGATGTTAATTAGTTTCAAATCTTTCATCGACACTAGCCTTTTAAAATTTAAAAATACCCTTCCATAACCTTAACGCTATTAAAAAATTCACAAAATACAATTTTTTCCTTTTTAGAGAAAGTATGACAAGGTGGTGGTAAGTATGTTCTTTTTGCGTTGTCTCGTGGCACTTGTCTATGCCTAACGCCAATTTCCTTCATATCCAATTGAGAATTAATGCTATCTATAATCTTTCATGGAACATTAAGTAATTTACTGACAAGGAGATCACATATATTTTTATAAATATGCATCACATCGAGGGTATGCCTCATTTATAGAGATTTCTAATATAGAAGGTTGAAGAATATAGACATCTTCTTCCACCCAATTGATGGGGGCTTATCTTTATTCTTCTTCCCAAACTACACCTTTAAATGTTTCATCTTCATATACACTTACCTACTCGTCAACCTGATTGGTGCATGCCCTTCTTCCGAAAATCCATTGAAAGCATTCCTTTACCTACAAATATGATGATGGTTTGGTAAAAATCTACAATGCTTGAGAAAAACAGCCTTCCGACCATGCATAAGTTGAAAAAAATGAAATATTCTCCTCATATATTGGGCATGCATAATGATCTTTAATACTATAATTCGACAACTTGCCATATGCCAGAAAATCCCTTAAAGTACATAATAACATTATTCTCAAAGTGAAGTTTTCCTCACCATATGCTTCAAACACTTTAACACCTATGTCCCATAAGAAATTTAAATCATCAATCAAGATTTCAAAGTACACATTAATATTATTCCTAGGTTGGTTTGGCCTCAAAATGAGTAAAGATAATATAATATACTTGTGTTTTATGCAGATCCACGATGGTAGATTGTATATAACCAAAATCACCGGCCATATATTTTATGTACCTTGATTATGTAGATTCATACCATTCATAGAAAATGTAAGACACGAATTTCTTAGTACTTGGCCAAATTCAAGAAACAAGCAATTAATATTCCTCTAGTGTAGAGAGTCAAATAGATGTCTTAGAATCTAGTCATCTATATTCTCATTAGCATGCCATTTTATGTTCTTCGCATCTTGGACATCATTAAACATCCACATGAATCATGGTATTATAGGAAAATACCATAATACCTTAGATGAAGCCTTGTTATTCTTGCATCGCATGCTTTGCATTCATGATTAGGATAATTATATAACAATGCATATTCATTGCAAAATAATATACAATCATTAGGACATGCATGAATCTTCTTATAACGTATACCCATAGATGAAAGGATCATCTTCGCTTCATAGGTACAATTGGGTAAAACATTATCATCAGGAAGCATAACTTTTGAAAGTGTCAATAATTTCATGAAACTCTTATCTCTCCATCGTTTACATGCTTTTAAGTCATACAATATTAAAGTATCAAATAATCTAGTAAACTTCTTACAATCATTGTACACAAGTATTTTCAAGTCACTCAATAACTAATCGGACATTTTTGGACAATTGCTAATACTTTCCTCAAGCTTTTGAGTCATCTCGGCCAATGAATCACCCTCATTATTATAAAATGATCCACTACTTTCTCTCTTACCTTCCTCATTATCATATCCAGACTCTGTCTCACCATGCCATATCTAACGAGTGTAACTTGTATCAATTCCATAAAAAAAAATGATTTCTCAAATCTATAGCATTGATACATTGAATATAAGCACATTTTAAATAAGGATAAACTATTTTATTAGAGTCCCAACCATGTTCTACTACAAACTTGAGGAAAAATTCAACTCCTTTATCATATTCTCTTGACAAATGATTTATGGACACCCATTTCTAATCCGTAGTCTTTCAATCCAAATGTATCCCATAAAAAGTAATGATTATAAATCAATTCACTTCTACAAACTAATTCACAGATTGCTTATGTTTAGAAATATTTCATAATTGTATAATGTATCATAGTACTTTGTTGCTATATATATAAATAATTCCAGCACATTTCCATATCCCTTACCAATTCTTAAATTACCTATGGTTAGAATGAATTCATATTTCTATAATATATCATGTTATTCTATTGATATATGTACAAACTATTCCAACATGCGAATACAACTATACCAATTTACAAACTGTTCTTGCTTAGAAAGAGTTCATGTGTATATACATATCATATATTTACCTAAGGGTTATAAATTCAAAATTAAATACATACTATACGTTTAAAATAATACCCAAAAACTAAGAAGAAATCTAAGGCAATATCAACAATATGTACATCAAAAGGTTGCTACAATCCAAACACTTAACTAAGAATACTTCTAGCCATCTAATGAAATTCATTGGTAGTCTTTCCTAGGTTGAATAGAACTCGTCACTCTTAGAGTTCACTTGTCTCAATATGTCATGTGCTCCCTCACATCATCAATGTAGAGTCCATTAATAGATAATCTAGGGTAAACAAGGAGGATACTTGGTGGTAAGCTATGATGAAACTTCCACTCGTTATCTATCACTATCATCTCTCTATTTATCCCTAACAAACACCTTACCATTAACAAGTATCTAGTGTATTGCATTAGTATAGTGGAGAAAAAATGCAAATAACTAGGTAAAACCCCCGACCATGACTTAATATAAGGTATGCACAATAATGAGTGATATGATTTGAAATGGAATAGATCAAAGTATGACCCACTCACGAACAAACAAACCAACTCCTCATATAACCACAACACATGACCCCAAAAATCCGCATCAGGTGCCATATACAAATAGTGGAGGTATGTAAATAATAAGTAAATGCAACATCTTACTACCTATTGATACGGACTACACTTCATCAACTACTCCTCTCCTTAAACATTTTGGTAGTTGTATCATGTTGTCTCCTCACTTATATAATTTCATGTTTTCCATCTTTAGGGTAAACTGGGATTCGAAGTCAGATTAGGGAATGGCGGCAACAAGCGTGGGAGGAATCACTTTTGAACCATTCTTTTTTTTTTGTAATTAATTAAGCTTGTTTTTTTGTAACACGTTGTAATCGTGGTTGGGACAGTAATATTTTTGTAGGGTGCGTGTGTTTAGTGGCCGATGATGATTTCACCCTAATTTTTGAAATTCCATTGATAGTCTCGGGTTAGGCGGAGTTGGGTATCAATGGCCACCCCCGAGCCTAAATGAATATGGGTAATTTAGTTTTGGAATCCCTATTAACATCGGATTCAGAATAGGTATTATTCCGTTATAATCACATCCTAAATCTAATGGAAATAGGAGTATTTTTGACCTCCTCTCGGAGCCAAGTTCGGACTAAACCAAAACTTGAGCCCAGGCCCAAGTTCTAGCCCAGCCGGCGGTGGCTCCTTGCACCCTTGTACCCTACCTATTTAAACCCTATTTCTTCCTCAGGGAGCCCTGACCACCTTTTTCCTTTTTTCTCTCTTGGTGGCTCGACCCTTCTCCATCCCGCCTTATCGTCGACCGTTGGTGGTCGCCATCGCCGCACACCACCTTTTCGCTTGCCCCGAATCTTGTCCCTGACACCCAATATGAGGCCGTAGGTCAACCGTTTTCTTACCCTTGCCCCCTCTCCTTTTTTTCGAGGTCGGTTTTCCGTTATATATATCAGACGGGGTGTGCTTGTAAGGGATAAAGGTTGTTGAATGAAAATTTCTTGGGTTTTCTTGTTAAATCATGCGCAAATCCGTTGAAGTATCAACGTCTGGCTTGGAGATTACTTTGGTTCAGGGGAAACGAGTACGTTCCCGACCCTGGTTTAATGGATCAAGTACGATCCGGTTATTAGGGTTCGTTTCATTTGGTATCAGAGCTTAAGTTGCTCGATTGGCGTTCTCAAACGGTTTACTTCGTTCTGAACTTCTTTCGATACTTTTTTTTCTCTTTTGTTCTTCGATCTACACTTACCCTTGAGTTTCTCTATGGTAGGGAAACTGGCGTGCCTTGATCGAAGCCAGAATGACTACGGGTTGGTGGCCCAACGGCGGCTTTAGGCGACGCTACAGCGCTACCACCGCGCGAAGCCACAACCAGTCTCGGTTACTTCCCCCCGCTCTTGGTCAACTTCTCGGGTAAACTCATTTCATAACTCGTATCTCTAAGTTGATAATTTATGTTGACTTGGTTTAGCTCTGAGAACAGATTCAAAACCCGTCCGATGATGTGTCCTCACTGCTATGATCTATGTGCGCCGTTTGGATTTATTCCTCGGTTGTTTTCTTTGTCATGAATGTTACTTGCTCGTCTTGTCCCGTTTTGTTTTGTTTTTTGTGTTGAAATTGTTGCTTTCGAAAATGAACTTCGTGGCTCGTTCTGTGTTGATCTACCCTGGTGTGTGTGAATCGGAGCTAACTTGGCCGGACTTGCTTCAGAATCGGTTCAACCCACCCGGAACTCACTGGGTCGTGCTAACTCGGCTTGGGACTTGTTTGACCCAGCGAGTTGACTCAATGCCCGAGCCAGGGCGCGTTTGGAGGAGGCCTCGCTGTAATATATTTCTTTTTTTTTCTCTGTCTTTCATTTTAGTATGGTTGTATTTAATTAGGAAAGCCTTGTAAATTTTTTTCCTGGTCTGTAAACCCTAATCCCTTCCCCATTTCGTTCATATCTTGCTTGGGTGTTTGCTGATTTCCT
This sequence comes from Tamarix chinensis, assembly GCA_030549775.1. Lineage (NCBI taxonomy): Eukaryota > Viridiplantae > Streptophyta > Magnoliopsida > Caryophyllales > Tamaricaceae > Tamarix > Tamarix chinensis. Next base: position 69,494,743 of record CM060182.1, read on the forward strand.
TCCCTCCTGCCTGCGTATCTGCCTGGTTGCCTTCTGTGCATTACTCCTATTCATTCTCGTTGATAGCATGACTTAACGATTTCCTTGCCGCCTGCTTTGAAAAAAAAAACGAATAATCTTTTCTTTTGGGCCTCCACCTAGTCTATAGGGTGTAATGGCTGAAGGTGAATCTATTGCTGAAATGGTTAGGACAATGCTTGAACGACTTAATACCATGGATGCCACGGTGCGTGGACTTAGGGCTAAAATGGCTAATAATCAGAACACCAAAAGGACCATCAACTAACCTGGAAATAATAATCAGCAAATAGAAAACGATCTTAAGTCGATAGGTTATGAACACTCTCCCCACCCTAATCGCACCTATAGGAAAAATTATTATGGGCATGATCGGGGCCTAGGAAGTATCAAATTAAAAATCCCACAATTCAATGGAAAGAATGACCCTGATGCTTATCTTGATTGGGAAAGAAAAATTGAGTTAGTTTTTTTATTGCCATGATTATCCTAATGATAAAAAAATCAAGTTAGCCATTGTTGAGTTCACAGACTACGCTAGCTCTTGGTGGGGTAGGCTTAATAGGGAAAGAGAACGTTATGGTGAGCCTCCTATTTCCTCTTGGCCCGAGTTTAAATCCCTAATGCGCCGACGTTTTATTCCTTCCCACTACCATCGGGATTTACATCAATGCCTATAATTCCTTAGACAAGGAACGAAAACGGTAGATGAATACTTTAAGGAAATGGAAATGTGTCTAGCCAAATTAAACATTGATGAGGATCGAGAAGCCACAATGGCAAGGTTTCTTAGAGGTTTAAATCCTGAGATTGCCGACCTTGTAGAACTCTATCCCTATGTAGAGATGGATGAACTTCTGAACTTGGCTGAAAAACTTGAGAAACAAATAAAGAATCCTAGGGCTAAACATCGAACTCAAGCTCAACCTAGATCCTTCACTAGGAGTAGTGAACCATCTAATTGGAAGTCTCCCCCAAATCCAAGAATTGACAATAAATCTCCAAATTCTTCCCTCCCTTTACCAAGTGAGAAAGGAAAGACCATAACCAACCCAAGTAGACCAAGCTCATCCAGAAACGTCCAGTGCTTCAAATGCTTGGGCCATGGGCATATTGCCTCACAATGCCCTAACCGAAGGGTCATGATGATGAGGGACGGGGAACTAGTCTCTAATTCTGAGGAAGAAAGAGAGAATACGCTTGGGGAACTTGGGAATGAAAGTGATGAGGACATGGAGCTACCCCTTTCTGAGTCTCTAGTCATTCGTAGGTCCCTTGCCTCCAATGTTAGGGTCGATCCCTCCTACGATCAGCGAGAGAACTTATTCCACACCCGTTGCTATATCAATGGGACTAAAGGTAGCCTAATCATCGATAGTGGGAGTTGCGTTAATGTGGCTAGTACCGAGTTGGTCCACAAACTAGGCCTTCCAATCATTAAACACCCTTGTCCTTATAAACTACAGTGGCTAAGTGAGCTTGGGGAGGTTAAGGTTAACAAACAAGTCCTCTTAAGTATCCAAATTGGGAGATATGAGGACAAGGTCCTGTGTGATGTTGTGCATATGCATGCTAGCCATGCTCTCTTAGGACGTCCTTGGCAATTCGACAGAAAGGTCATACACGATGGATTCAAAAATCGATACACTGTCCATAAGGACGATAGGAAGTACAACCTAGCACCTCTTTCACCTTCTCAAGTTAAGGAAGATCAACTCAAGTTGAAGGACGAGTTTGATCATAGAAAAACGCCTTCCACCACTAGTGTTGATAACCACCTCGGGTCGGATAACAGACCACAGACTAACCTTTTTGCTCAAAAGAGGGATGTTGGCCAGGCCCTCTCTTTAAGCATGCCTGTCTACATATTAATCTACAAACATTGTCTCGAGTCTTCCACTGACCCTTTTTGTTCTCTCCCCCTTGGAATCCAAAACCTTCTCTCCAAATTCTCAGATTTATTTCCGGAAGAAGTTCCAAAGGGCCTCCCACCTCTTAGAGGCATTGAACATCAAATTGATTTTATCCCGGGTGTTAGCATCCCTAACCGCCCCTCCTATAGGGCCAACCCGGAGGAGGTTAAAGAATTAAAAAAATAGGTCACTGAATTACTTGAAAAAGGTCATGTTAGGGAAAACATGAGCCCTTGTGCGGTACCTATTTTACTGGTCCCTAAGAAGGACGGAAGTTGGCGCATGTGCGTGGATTCACGTACGATAAACAAAATCACCATCAAATACCGTTATCCCATCCCTCGCCTAGATGAAATGCTTGACCAATTAAACGGGAGTACCATTTTTTTCTAAGATTGACCTCAAAAGTGGTTACCACCAAATCCGAATGAAGCCCGGTGACGAGTGGAAAATAGCCTTCAAAACTAACTTTGGATTGTATGAATGGCTTGTTATGCCGTTTGGGCTATCCAACGCTCCCAACACCTTTATGCGATTAATGAACCACATGTTGCGCAACTTCATCGGTAAATTTGTTGTTATTTATTTCGATGACATCCTCATATATAGCAAGAGTTGTCATGATCATATATCACACTTGAGGAGCGTGTTATGTGTGCTTAGGGAGGAGCGTTTGTTTGCTAATCCCTCCAAGAGCCATTTTTTCCTCGAGGAGGTTGTATTTTTGGGCTTCATGGTTAGTAAGGACGGTGTTAGGGTAGATGAGGAAAAGGTTAGTGCCATTAGAGATTGGCCCACACCACAAAATGCATCACAGATCAGAAGCTTTCACGGGTTATGCGGGTTCTATCGGAGGTTTGTTCCCCACTTTAGTACCATCACTGCCCCTCTCAACGATCTTGTCAAAAAGGCTGTAGAGTTTAGGTGGGGCATAGCCCAACAACTGGCGTTTGATCAATTAAAAGAAAAACTTATCGCGGCTCCACTTCTAGCTCTACCCGATTTTGAAAAGGTTTTCGAGGTTGATTGTGATGCATCAGGAGTAGGCATCGGTGTTGTCCTATCCCAGGAGAAATGGCCAATTGCCTATTTTAGTGAGAAATTGAAAGAAGCTTGTCTCAACTACTCCACCTACGAAAAGGAGTTGTACGCCCTTGTCAGATCTTTAGAGACTTGGCAACATTACTTGTGGCCAAAAGAGTTCATTATTCACACTGACCATCAAGCCTTAGGTTACCTAAAAACGCAAAACAAACTGAATCATCGCTAGGCCAAATGGAGTGAGTTTATTGAGTCTTTCCCCTATATTGTCAAATATAAGAAGGGGGGAGATAATAAGGTAGCTGACGCTTTAAGTCGAAGGCACACCCTTCTGGCCACTATGAATGCTAGTCTCTTAGGATTCTCCCACTTAAAACTTCTCGACTCCGATGACGAGGAATTTAGAAACTTATTTTTTAAGTGCCAAACTGCTGACTTTGATAAATATTACATCCATGATGGCTACCTCTTTCGAGAAAACCGCTTATGTGTTCCCCGATGTTCCTTTCGGGAACTCCTCATGTCTGAATCCCATGGAGGCGGCTTAATGGGTCATTTCGGGTATGCCAAAACTCTAGACATTATAAAGGAGCACTTTTACTGGCCACACATGAAAAGGGATGTGCAACGCTTTTGCTCCAATTGTGTGACGTGAAAAAGAGCCAAATCAACAACACACCCATATGGGCTTTACACACCCCTCCCCATCCCTAGCCAGCCTTGGACAGATGTGTCGATGGATTTCATTCTTGGCCTTCCCCGATCTAATAAGAACAAAGACTCGTTTATGGTCGTCGTTGATTGGTTTTTAAAAATGGCCCACTTCGTTCCGTGTAACAAAACGAATGACGCCTCCTAAGTTGCTGACTATTTCTTCTCAAATGTTGTCAAATTGAATGGGGTTCCTAAGACCATTGTTTTAGATCGAGATGTCAAATTTGTGTCCCACTTTTGGCGTGTCCTTTGGGGAAAGCTAGGCACCAAACTACTCTTCTTGACCTCTTGCCATCCTCAAACCGACGACCAAACGGAGGTTGTTAACCGTACCCTTGGCAACATGCTTCGAGCCTTTCTTGACAATAAATCGCGACAGTGGGAGTCTGCGTTACCACATCTTGAGTTCACTTACAATCGGACTTCCCACTCGACCACTAGCAAGTCTCCTTTTGAAGTTGTTTACGGGGTCAACCCTCTAACTCCCCTTGACCTTTCTCCTATTCTCCATCTCAATACGTGTCCTCGGGAGCTGAAAAACATGCCAAAATGATTAAAGAAATACATGAATCTGTATCCAAACAGATTAAAAAAAGGAATGAGGCGGTAGCGTCCCGCATTAATCACCATAGGAAAAAGGTTGTCTTCCAGCCTGGGGACTTAGTTTGGATACACTTACGTAAGGATCACTTCCCTAATCATCATAAGGGTAAGCTAGATGCAAGGGGATATGGACCGTTTACTGTCCTGGAAAGAATCAATGACAATACCTATAAAATAGACCTTCCTCACAAATATGGTGCTATTAGCTCAAATTTCAATGTTTCTGACCTGTCTCCCTTTGATCGCATCGTGCAGGTTTCAGAGACAAAACCCTCTAAAGAAGGGGGGGGGGATGATATGGACTACACTTCATCAACTACTCCTCCTCTTACACTTTTTGGTAGTCGTATCATGTTGTCTCCTCACTTATATAATTCCATGTACTCCATCTTTAGGGTAAACGGGGATTCGAAGTCTGATTAGGGAATGGCGGCAACAAGCGTGGGAGGAAGCACTTTTGAACCATGCCCTTTTTGTAATTAATTAAGCTTGTTTTTTTGTAACACGTTGTAATTGTGGTTGGGACAGTAATATTTTTGTAGGGTGCGTGTGTTTAGTGGCCGATGATGTTTCACCCTAATTTTTTGAAATCCCATTGATAGTCTCGGGTTAGGCAGAGTTGGGTATCAATGGCCACCCCCGAGCCTAAATGAATATGGGTAATTTAGTTCTGGAATCCCTATTAACATCGGATTCAAGATCGGTATTATTTCGTTATAATCACATCCTGAATCTAATGGAAATAGGAGTATTTTTGACCTCCTCTCGGAGCCAAGTTCAAACTAAACCAAAACTTGAGCCCAGGCCCAAATTTTGGCCCAGCCGGCGGTGGCTCCTTGCACCCTACCTATTTAAACCCCATTTCTTCCTCGGGGAGCCCCGACCACCTTTTTCCTTTTTGCTCTCTTGGAGGCTCGACCCTTCTCCATCCCGCCTTATCGTCGACCGTTGGTGGTCGCCATCGCCGCACACCACCTTTTCGCCTGCCCCGGATCTTGTCCCTGACACCCAATTTGAGGTCCTAGGTCAACCGTTTTCTTACCCTTGCCCCCTCTCCTTTTTGTCGAGGTCCGTTTCCCATTATATATATATATCGGACGAAGTGTGCTTGTAAGGGATAAAGGTTATTGAATGAATATTTCTTGGGTTTTCTTGTTAACTTATGCGCAAATCCGTTGAAGTATCAATGTCTGGCTCGGAGATTACTTCGGTTCAGGGGAAACGAGTATGTTCCCGACCCCCGTTTAACGGATCGAGTATGATCCGGTTAGTCGGGTTCGTTTCACCTATAAAAGAGATCAACCAAGAAATTATATCATTAAGATTATTCTCTAACTCTTTTAAATTATAATAGTATCTTTAGTAAGAGGGAATCTAATTCTTTTAACTTTTCCCTCATATAGGTGAGACCAGTCAAAGCCCTAAGGAGGCGTAGAAGCGTGCTCCAAGACCGGTGGTGTTTTAGGTAAGGATGTAACTAAGGCCTTATGTGTGTTAATGTGCATTATATGCTTTGTATGTTATGCATCTTATGTTTATCATTATAATTATTTCGTGTCTCATATGGCATGGAATTGAAGTATGTTCATGTGTTATTATATGGCATGTGTACTATGTATATGTGATGAAATATTGTGATATGTGATGTTATGATTTGTGACCCTTTAGATATGCATGTGAGGATGTATAAAAGTGGTATTGTGTGGGAAAAAAGTTGAAAAAGGAAAAAGGGAAATAAGTTAACCAAAGGGGAGTAAGTTGACCAAAGGAAAATGAGTTGACCATGGGATGTGAGTTGACCTAAATATATTAATGATTCATCAATGGAAGAAGAACAAGGGTGAAAGTAAAATAAAGGAATGGGAGAATCTAAACTAGGGTTTTATAAGGATAGACTTAGGGTTTTGCATGGCAAATTCTATGGTGTTGAATGGGAGAATCTACTCTAGGGTCGTGTATGGATTGAATATAGGGTTTTGCATGGACGAATCTAGGGTTTTGTATGGATGGATCTAGGATTTTGCATAGAGGAATCTAGGGTTTGCATGGAGGAATCTAGGGTTTTGTATGGATGGATCTAGGGTTTTACATGGATGGATTTAGGGTTTGCATGATTGAATCTAGGGCTTCATGTGGGAGTTTTAGGGTTTTGCATGAAAATTTTGAAAGGTTGCATCGGAGGTGTAAAGTCTGCATGGGAGTGAAATTTATGTATGGAAAGTTGATTTGGGGTGTAAAGAAGGTAATGTAAGTGTTGTTTGGGTGTTTGAACACTTTGGATGAAAAACAGTACGTGGAATAATATAAGGGTACATAGGAGACCGAGCTAGGGTTTGGTGTGGACAATTAGGGTTTTTCATTGTAGCACATGTACTTGGTGATTAAAGTGTGATGATGAGGGTGGAATCTATGGGTTGTGATGTGTGGAGTGTTAAAATGGTTTGGGTTGTCTGAGGTGGAGTAGGATGAGCCACTTAAGCCTAAATTAGGGTTTCTAGGGAAAACCTAGAGTAAGGAAATAAGTGGACTTTGAGGTGTGTAGTAGTGGACCTTGATCCACATATTTCAGTGTTGGAGTTCTAATGTGAGTTTGAGTATAGAGGAAAGGTTGTTAGGCAAGTTAGGAGGTGCAGGGTTCTCATGATATAATATGGGTTAGTTGGAAGATAAGTGTAAATGGAGTGATTCATGCATGTCTAGGGTGAAGTTTCTGAATAAGACATCGTAATACATTAATTATTTAAAGTGGAAGATTGTTGAGCCGGGCCTAGACTGGTCCACCGGTGAATAATAGTGGTTAGGGCATGATGTCTTATATGTGACTGGTCCACCGACGAATAATAGTGGTCAGGCTTTGTACCTGTTCATTTTCGGTCCACCGATTATAAAAGTGGGAGATTCCGTGCTCAACAAAACCGAACATACTTGAGCTAAGACATGGGAAAGACACTAAGTACTTACAGTGAAACACCATGACAGTCGGGGCCAGACCGATCTACTGACGAATAATAATGGTCAGGAGCTTTATGCCCTGTGTGAGACCGTTCCATTGGCAAATAATAGTGGTCAGGTGCATTGTGCTTTGTGTGTTTCCGGTCCACTGGCTATAATAGTGGGGTTTCCATACTCGTATGGATTTGATAAAAAGCATGGTGTGAAATGATTCCCGGTAAGAGATTAATTAAGTAATTAATCTGGACTATAAATGGACCTTTGTATATTTTTCTGGATGATCGTATGCATTTATGTTATCATATTGGTCTTTATGTTCTTTCTATTTTTCTGCATGCTATATGTGATTTGTGTGTCGGCTTTAGTGCATGGTTACCTTACTCAGTACGTAGCGTGTTGATCACCCCTTTCATGGGTGCTACTCATTCCCACAAGTAGAAGGCCCTTTTGACTTTGTGTAGGTGGGCGAGACATCAGGCAGAGCTGAGTGTTGAGTATGTCCTTGGCTTGATGATGGGGAGTGACGTGGCCGGATTCTCTTCTTATGTCATTCTATATCTTTATATTATTTCTTTTGTATTGTATTTTTCTTATTTGATTTTCTAATTATGTTTTGAGTTCCTGGATTTATCTTTTACCATTTGTAAAATTACTTCCTTTTTAGGAACTTTGATTACGCACTCTGATTCCTATCTTATGATTGATTGTACACCATTAGATTGTAAACTTTTATGTGTACTCTGATTTTTGATGTTATGATCTTTCTAGTTCTTTTATGAACTCTTGGTTTGTGTTTAATGTCAATCTTTTCTTAGCCGTAGCACTTGGTATTGAAACGGTCAGAGAGAACTGGTTTGGTACTAAGTGTGGCGGTAACATCCCCATAATTCACAGGTTTCCAATTTTAAATTCTTCTACTTTTAAAAAAATGTAGTGAATTTTGGGGTGTTATAATTTTGATACATTAAGTCTTGTAATCAAACCTATCACCATTTAGGTTGTCCTCTCTTTTGCCATTGTTCACAATTGGTGCATATGCTAAGTTGATATTAATAATGATTTCTTAAATGGAAATTAAATAAGGTGGTATATATAAAGCAACCTCAAGGCTTTGTTGATTGCTCCAAACCATATCATGTGTGCCGCTTACATAAGGAATTGTATGTCCTCAAGTAAGCCTCTCGGGTATAGTTCAATAAGCTCAAAGTCTTTCTTCATTCTCATGGTTTTTGCTATTGTCAAATTGATTCCTCTTAGTTCGTTAAAAGTATTGACTCGTCTGTATGTTATGTGCTCATCTATGTTGATGATCTCATAATCACAAAGAGTGATGCCAACTTTATTTGGTAGTTCATTCAATCCCTTCATCACACATTCTCCCTCAAAGATATTAGATCCCTCTACTACCTCCTTGGAATTAAAGTTAGTTATAGCTGTCATCATCTTCATCACTCTCACACCAAATACATTTAGGATTTCCTAGCCTGCACTAACATATTGAACTGTAATGCAATTGCATCTCTTGCAAAGAATCACCCTCGTTTATCTCTTTTGATCCTCATCTTTATTGTAATGTGGTTGGTGTAATTTAGTATGCCTTTGTCACACAACCACAAGTTTCTTATGCTATCAATCGTATACATCAACCCGTTGATATTCATTCACAAGTTATGGAACATATGCTCCGATAGCTCAAGGGGATGATTCATCTCAATATTCTCCTCTAATCCAACACTCATAATTGGCTATGTGTTTATTTTCATGTTGTTTGGATCTTATATCTAAATGATTGCTAATCTCAACATAAGTTTTCCATCTTCTATGGGGATATTATTATCACCTGATCCTCACATAAGCAAAATGTCATTGCTTGCTCCAACACAAAATCTGAGTATCAGGCCCTTGCTCTTACATCTACCAAGCTACTGTGGTTGCAACAACTTCCTTATGAACTATCTACTCTAGTAACCATTCCTCCTATCCTTTTCTATGATAATCTTAGTGCTACATAACTCACTACCACTCCTATGCTTCATCACATATCCAAGCACATTCACATTAGTTATCACTTTGTTTGTGAGTGTGCTGAAGCTGGAGATTTTGTTGTTTGACACACCTTTACCATCAACTAAAAGGATGACATTTTCACTAAAGTTGTTGGGACTTTTTTTTTTGGTCAGATTCATGTCCATCCATGAGCTTGCATGGGGAAATTATGAGATAAGACTTACGATTTTTAGCACAATATAATTACCTATAGTAAACATGTAAAATATTCTAATCAACTAACTATTAACTTTATTAGAGGTTTTCTCTCTATTCTATTGATTTTTAGTCATTATATACATATTCCTAAGCTTCACTCAATAGTAAGTTGAATTTTCTTCTCACTTTCTCTATTACTTTATAACCTAGTTACCTAGAAGATAACATCAACATGCCTAAATCCATTGTATTAATCAGATCTTCTACCTATCCACCTCACTGCCATGTCGCTACCTTTCCTTTTTCTTTATTTCAAACCCTAGATTTATACTTAGTTCTTTGATAAGGTGAGTGGAAATATTAGTAATTTAATTAACGGGTATTAGTATGTAGCATGGATTGGAATCAGTTATTGTTTTCTCTCTAAAGTTAGTAAGGTATGAATATAATAAAGGTAGCCACTAAGAGCCAACCTCTCAGCTATAGTAACCTATATGCCTAGTTGACCTTAGAAAATCCTTGGATCATGGGTTCTTCTTGCATCATATAAATATTAGTTGGTTCTTAAGTCTTGGTTTAAATTATGACCATTAATTATAATAATAGACCTACCTAAGTCCTCGTTATGTTGTTTGTACAAGTGTATAAAGACTAATTAAGATAATAAAGTATTGACATTTTGGTAATGATCATATTAGTTATTCTTAAGGACTAAGTAAATAGTGGGTATATAAAACCAAATTCTAAAATAGCCTTTTTTTTGTTCATCAAATACAAAAATATCAATTTTAGTTAAACAATAACTAAAATAGCCCATGTTAGTAATATTGTTTAATGTCACTAAAATATACCTCATGATGAGGCGTGTTTTATAAAAATGCTGACCAACTTATTTGAAAATGCCAGCTTGCCTCAAAACAAAAAAATTGAGTAAAAATTCCTAATTATTAGGCGTGTTTTATAAAAATTAGAGTATTTTCCCCTCAAAACATTAGGTATATACACACCTATTCATTAGGCATGTTTAGTGTAGCGTAAAAAGTTGCTAATTTCCTTCATGCTCATACCCAACTTAATTTTCTTTCTCTCACTCTTTTCATCCTAACTCAACACCTTCATATTCAACTATTGCTCAAATTCCAACTTCAACTATCTCAAATATTTCCTCTTCCACACCCCCATCTGATTGGATTTATGCATTACATTTTACCCTTACAATGCCATATAATAATTTAAGGTAATGCTTTAACATTTAGAACAATTTATCTAATTATTTTTTGAAATAACATTTTATAATTTTGTCTAGTTTGTTGTCCAAAATTTGATAATTTATGAATATATTGCTACATATAGCTTCATTTAGTTAAATTATATATTATGTTTTTTATTATGTGTTTTAGTTTATATTACTGCCATTATATATTATGACATGTCAACAAAAAAGAGTCTATATAGTATAACACATATAAAAATATAATCACATATTATAATCTATCAAAATCTATATATTATAGCATACTTATATAAAAACTAAAAAAATGTCAAACAAATTACAATTATTAAGAAAATAAGATAAAAATATAAACATACCTAATGCTTGAGATGTAAATTGAAAAATAACCAAAATTGGTACAATATATGAAACAATGGAGGCCAAACACAAATTTAATTGCAACAAATAACATAAAAATTAAAGAAGAGAGATGAGGAATTGAAGAGAAATGAAAAGAAGCGGAGACAAAGATGTTTCCACCGAAGAAGATTGAAGATGGAAGTGAGAAAGGTAGGGTTGTGTAGGAGGTAAGTATATAAAGAAACATGTTTGATTATTGGGCAAGTAGAGTTGATTTCCGCGTACTCCAATAGTCTAACGTATTGAACAAAGTTGGCACAAAATGGTACATTAATTTGGTTTTAATAAAATATGCTTGATCGTCATGCGTGTTTCTAAACATTCTAGCACCATCCCAAACAAAGGTTTATTTTAGTTATTCTTTAACTAAAATCACTATTTTTATATTTGATGAACAAAAAAAAAATGCTATTTGAGTATTTGGTTTGGGCATACTCATGATCACCTAATGGGTATTATGATTGGTCTACATATTAAATTAATTTTTGCTGTAGGGTTGTTAGAATAACAAACTAATTCCATTAGATTGTGTATTTAGGTAAGTAACTTACCTATCAACCCTTCTATTATATTGTGCCTAGTATCTTGTAAAGATGTTGTTGTTGTTTTATAAATATATATTTTTTTATAAGATATATATGTTACATGTATCAATTTTCATTATCTTATTATATTGTATTTTGAACTAAATTTGGGATTATGCATTGCGTTTGTTAATTATCCAAGTGAATATTTACATTTTATGAAATGTTATATTGTATTTTGTAATATCTGTTTTATTTTGTGATTATGGCCTTAGGGGGTGGAAACCTTTCTACCCCACTTAGTATTGTGGTATTACTAATCAATACTATTTGTAGTGTACTACTTAAGCATCTTATAGCCCTTAACAAATGATAGGGGGTTCTAGCCGCAGGGTGGCCTACAGCCACAATTACACTGTATAATGTCCGACTTATATCTATTACTACTTTGAATTATGGTTTGACTCCTCTGTGTGGCTCTACTAAATATTTTGTTATATTTATACATATATTCTTATGGGTGTCCGCTTTATTGATTGTAGATTGTTTGAAACTACTTATCCAAAGTAGTTATCCATGATAATTACTTATTTTAAAAACCTTTTTGGCTAAAAAAATTCTTAAGTAAGCAATAATCAAAGATAACTACTTTTGATAAGTAACTCCAAAAATGGCAAAATGATTTTTCAATTTATCATATTTGGCAATACATTATGTTTATAATTGTTAAGGTTTCTTACTTATTTGTTTTCATTTTGAAGTGTTTGATCATTGTTTTGGCTGGTGTATTAGTTATTTGTCGAGCTATGGTTTTACTCACTCCTTTACAACATTTCTGATTTGAAGCATGAAGCATAGATTAGGTATCATTATGGAAGCTTAGTATGATAAAAGAGTTTTTTTAGTTGATTGCGTTTAGCTTAGCAACATAGTCGTTATGTTATGTATTAGTTGGGTTTTGAACCCGTGTCTTATTATTCCTATTATATTTCTATATTAATTTATAAGAATTATTTTTATCATCCGAAGGACATTGTTTTGTTAGCTTTGCTATCTACATGAGTTTCTATGTAGATAGCGGGGCGTGACACTTCCCAACCAATTGGTATTTTGGGGATATTGCATAATTACCAATATCTCTCTCTCTCCTCCTAATTTTAGATTCAAGGAAAACTGTGTTGCCATACATGATGGATCCAAAAATTATCATTATCAATAACCACCTACAGAACTTAAAGACATTTAAGCGCGCAGACATAGATCCAACATTAATGGACGCTATCAGTACTAGCTTCACCACCATCCTATCCTCAATTAAACCTTATGATATGAGTTCATCATTCACATTTCCGCCTTTTGATTATCTATCTCCAACCTCAATTCCTGACAGCAGTTCTTATACCCATCGTCCCAATCCAACTTCTCATGCTGAAACTGCACCGGACTTTGGCCTGCAATGCATCATTGTCGAGAAAAACGCGTTGGATATCTGCTTAGTATGCCTAGATATGAAAACCTCTTAAACTCATTAGGGCCCGAATAGCACAAGAGAATAGTTGGTTGTCAAACAAACAAGTAGCAAATAGGTATATAAGGGACAGAGTACATATAGTAAGTTTGAAACCAAATGGCTTACAATTATTACAAATGTATATAGTGAGGGAACACCCAAAAGATTAGAGCAGAACCCAAAATAAAACCATGCCACACACTCTTATTGAATCAATGCACACGCACACACAGGGAGATGCAAACACAAGCTTTAGCTAAATCTTCTGGCAGGTGAAGATAATCAAAGAGCAATCATATCTTCAGTTAGATTGCTTTCTTGACATACGAGGTTGTTTAGTCTCTAAAGAGCCAGAAGTAGGTTTTTCACGGGGGAAGATTGTGAAGAAGGTCTGTCCGATAGTGAGAAGGATTGTGAAAACTGCCGCAATGAAACCAACTACAGTCCAAGGACTGCTGAAATGTTGATTGATGACCTGAGCCATCCATATTTTTCCCTTATCATCGCAGTGATTTTGTATTTGATTCATAACATGTCCGTAAGTATGGAGATTGGGTACCACGTTCTTGGTAATGCTGTTGAAAAGCTCTGCCACATCCTTGTCACTGGACAGGTAGTTTTTTAGGATACCACCCAATCGCAACTCTTTAGCATCCTCAGCTTTATCTATCAGCATATCCAGGAAGTAAATGTAAGAAGTGACTATGTGGTTTCTAGGACCATCTGGGCTCATTTCATAGGCTATTAAATTGAGAAAAATCCGCTTTGTTGAGTCATCGATTATGATTGGATGAAGAAGGAGCCTTCCATGGAACAAATGAGATTGGAATGTGATATCTCCTAGATAATTTCTGGTGCGACACTGAAAATGAATTCCCAACTCCATGAGCTCCTTAACTCCTCTGTATGTGTAGGAATGAACGACGGAGTTGTCCCCAGGGGGGTGGTCGGCGGAGGCCTTATTTGTCTCGGAACAAAAGCGTCGCTCTCTTAGAAGGTGAAGGAGATGATGGGGTGGCATCTGACTCTGATTTCCAAGCAGTTCGCAAGAAGTATTAATTGTTTGTCTTTGTGGTAGGCGCAGCGGGTCACTCATGCATAAACGTATGAAGAAATCAATGTTACTAAGTTTTTCCCGCTGTTCTTGGCAGCTGAATCGTTTTATCAGAAAGTCGAGGACTAGAAAGGGGAGTTGGTTTTCCATCAACAGCAAGTCCTGCGGCACGAAATCTTTGTAACTTGCAAGATTTTGGTGACCAAACGCCTCCTTCACACTGCAGTCAATATAATGAAGAACGAAACACCCATCTAGGAAAATCATCTGCACAAACTGATCAATATCCATGCCTTCCACATACGTGCTATCGTAATATCCCAGGATTTTCTGTATCTTCATTTCGTAACTGAACTCTGTAAACACACGATGGATGTCCAATTCCTTCAGGAAATTCTTTGCTGTTAGTGGCTTCAGTTCCTGCACTTCCTGGAGCTTCTCATCATGATGGTGATAAGGCCCGATTGCAACCATCATGGGTCTGAAGTGCTTTTCGCTGTCTTCATCATGCTTCAGCAACTGGAGAACTCTGTGAATCCTCTTGTTCGCCTGGACCCCCCCTGTTTCGTCACCTGCATTGATTATGGACTGAATCCACCTCAAGTTACTTCCCTCTGTTGGGATATATACCCACCCATATTTTGTTATTTTGTCATTATTACATATTTGTTAGCAGCCTCTGTTTTTGGGCCTGATATTTTAGGGCTTGCTGTCTTTACAGTATATATAAACTCAGGCATTATACATTGAAAGTGCGAACTCATAATTCAAGAATCTTCTGATTCTACTTTCTTGCTTTTTTCTCTCTCTGTTCACTTCATTCGCAAATATTAGAAACTCAGACTTCGAGTTTCTTCATGGTATCAGAGCGTAGGAATTAAACTACGTTTATTCTGCTTTTCTCTTCGTCTGATCATCTTTGATCTTTAATGGCTGCTTTTGAGGAATCTGTGACTCAACAACATCCTGCGGTCAATTTCAATGATCCATATTATCTGTCCAACAGTGATCATCCAGGTATGCAGCTTGGAAATCATATTCTTACTGGTCCTAATTTCATTAATTGGTCCAGAACTGTGCGAATGGCGTTAATTGCACGAAACAAACTTCAGTTTGTTGACGGAAGTTTGTCTATTCCATCTTCTGATCATCAAGATTATCAGAAATGGATTAGGAATGACTATATGGTCATGTCCTGGATTTTGAATTCCATGGATAAAAGTCTTGCTGAAAGTTTCATGTTCGTAAATACTTCTTTTCAACTCTGGAAAGAAATTGTTGAGAGATTTGGACAGTCATCTGCACCTAGAATTTTTGAGTTACATAGAAATTTGACTTCTATACAACAACATACGGCTTCTATTGCTGAATATTATGGTAAACTCAAAGGAGTATGGGATCAATTGCAAGTTCTGGAAGGCTGTCCAGATTGTGATTGTGGTGCTTTTCGAAACTGTTCTTGTGGTTTCATTAAAAAAAATTTTGAGAATGATCAACGTAACAAGTTGATGCAGCTATTATCAGGTCTTAACAAAGACTTTGATCAAGTCAAGACTAATTTACTTAGCCTTGATCCTCTACCTTCTGTGCACAAAGCATATTATACGCTGCAGCAGGTTGAACAGCAACATAAACTCAATGGAGGTGTTGGTAATACACACACTGAGATGAGTGCATTTCAGGTTGCTAAGGTGTTTCCTAAACCTTCTTATCAAACTGTCAGGAAGGATACTAAGAAGCTCAAGAGTGATCTGTTTTGTGAGCATTGTAAAAGGAAAGGCCATAGTATTGATCAATGTTTTAAGTTGGTTGGCTATCCAGAGTGGTGGCCTGGTAACAAAGGCAAAGGTATGCTTAAGATGGCTAATAATGTTCAACAAATTCCTGGTAGTGGTATTCTTGGAAGTGCACCTTCTGTTTCTGGAGTTCCTGGTGATTCTGTTTCTTCTGTGGATCCTGCTATGGCTTCTGCTTTGTATAAGGAAGTGATCAAAATGATGCAGCACACTCCTTCTGTTCTACATCAACCTATTTCTTCAGCTCAGCAGCAATCTCTTATGGTTGATGATAATCCTCTGCAATCTTCTCTAAATTTTGCAGGTATTATTCATGCTGCCAATGCTGATTCTTTTAATCCTCGTTTCTTTACCAGAGATACTTGGATTATTGATACAGGTGCCACTGACCATATGGCTTGTCATTTGGCTTTATTTGCTTCTATTAAACAACTTAAAATTCCAATTAAAGTAGCTTTGCCTGATGGTTCTACTAAGTTTGTTAAATATTTTGGTTCTGTTCAACTCACTCCTTCTATTCTTTTGCAGAATGTATTCTATACTCCTGATTTTAATCATAATTTGCTCTCAGTGGGCAAGTTATTAACTCATAACAATCTCATTGCTTTTTTTGGTTCTTATTCTTGTTTCTTTCAGGACCTACTCACTAAGCAAGTTCTGGCTATTGGTGCAAAGCAACATGGCCTCTACAAATTTACACAACTTTTACTTCCATTAGATGCATCTTGTTCTTCAAATAATATTGTTTTCCCTTCTTCCTATAATACAATAACTCAATCTCAGCCTCTTAGCATTGATGTAATTCATGCTCGTTTAGGTCATGTTTCTTCTGGAAAATTAACTCACTTAGTAAAATCTTTGTCAGGCATTACTACTAATAATTGTAATTTTAGTTGTGAAGCATGTGTTCTTGGCAAGCATCATAAAATGCCATTTCCAGCTTCTGATTCTGTGGCTTCTAGTCCTTTTGATTTGGTGCATGTTGATCTTTGGGGCCCTTATAAAAGACCTTCTTTATCTGGAGCAGTTTATTTTCTCACTATTCTGGATGATCACACAAGGGTGACTTGGACTCATTTGTTACATCACAAAACTCAGGTGTTCTCTATTTTGTCAGCTTTCATTGAGTATGTTCATACTCAATTTCATGTCAAGATCAAAATGATTAGATCTGACAATGGTACAGAATTTATTCAGCAATCTTGTACAGCTTTGTTTTCTGAAAAAGGCATTGTACATCAGAAAACTGTGCCTGGTAATCCTCAACAGAATGGTAGAGTAGAACGTAAACATCGTCATCTTCTTGAAACTGCCAGAACAATCAGATTTCATGCTGCTCTTCCTTAGAAATTTTGGGGTGACTGTGTGCTTGTTGCTACTTATCTTATTAATATTCTTCCTAGTTCTGTTTTACACTGGAAGTCTCCTTATGAAATGCTTTTTCACAAAGCTCCTTCTTATGATCATCTGAGAGTTATTGGGTGTTTGTGTTATCCTATGATACATACTTCTGATAAATTTGCTCCTAGAGCTGCTAGATGTATTTTCTTGGGTTATCCTTTTGCTCAGAAAGGATACAAATTATATGATCTTCAATCTCATAAAATTTTCTTAAGTAGAGATGTTCACTTTGTTGAACAATCTTTTCCTTTCAAAGATATTCCTTCTTCTGATTAAACATCTTCTTCTTCTCTTCCTTTGGTCAATCCTGCTTTTGATCATTCTGATATTTCTCCTCCTATTCCTTTTACTTTTTCTCCTAATTCTGTTTCATCACCAGTTACATCTTCTCAATCTTCTATTCCTAATTTTCCTACTTCTAATCTTTCTTCACCAGATAATTTTTCCTCTCTTCCTTCTAATCCTCGTGTTTCTACTCGACCTAAACACTTACCTAAAAAGTTTGATGATTTCGTTCTTACTCATCCTTTACCTACAACTATTCACAATTCCTCTGACAGTTCTATGTCTTTTAATGTGTATACTGAACCTCTTTTATCTCATCTCTCTTCTTCTCAACTTCATAGTCTTTCTAATGTTCTCACAGCCTATGAACCTTCCTCTTATAATCAAGCCAAATATCACCCTGAATGGGTTGAAGCTATGGAGAAAGAACTTCATGCTCTTGAGCAAAATGATACCTGGGAATTAACCTCTTTACCTCCGGGTAAAAAGGCTATTGGCTGTAAATGGGTCTATAAGACCAAATTTAAGCCTAATGGAGATGTTGAACGTTGTAAGGCAAGACTTGTAGCACGTGGAGACAAGCAAATTTCTGGCAAGGACTACAAACACACTTTTAGTCCTGTTGCTAAGCTTACTACTGTCAGAGTTGTTATTGCTTTGGCTTCTGTTAAGCAGTGGGATATTCAACAGCTTGATATTAACAATGCGTTCTTGCCTGGGTTTATTGATGAGGAGGTTTATATGTCTCCTCCTCTTGGATATTCTGTTCCTCAACCAGGTGTTGTCTGCAAGTTAAAAAGGTCCATTTATGGCCTTAAACAAGCTTCTCGTTGCTGGAATAAGGAGCTTAGCAAATTCCTGATTAATTGGGGTTTTCTTCAATCTAAGCAAGATTACTCTCTTTTCATTAGAAAACAGGATCAGTCCTTTCTTGTTGTAGTTGCTTATGTTGATGATCTTTTACTCACTGGCAATGATCCTGTTCTCATTAATACTTTGAAGACTGATTTACATGCTGCTTTTACTATCAAAGACCTTGGTGCTCTTAAATATTTTCTAGGGATTGAACTTTCTCGTTCTGCTTCTGGTATTCTTCTTAACCAGAGAAAATACATCTTAGATATGTTGAGAGATGCCAACATGGAAAATTGCAAGCCTGCTTCCTTTCCTTTTCCTAAGGGTTTCAAGCTGAGTAGTGATGATGGGGCTTTATTGACTGATCCTGAGTCTTACAGGAAGCTCATTGGCAAGCTGCTTTATTTAAATCTTACACGTCCTGACATTTCTTATTCAGTGCAACAACTCAGTCAGTTTCTTAATGCTCCTAGAGAACCTCATTTTTCAGCAGTGGTTCATGTTTTGCGTTATATTAAAGGCACTCTCAATCTTGGTCTTTTCTATCCTTCTACTTCAGATTTGGTCTTAAAGGGATACAATGATGCTGATTGGGGAGCCTGTGCTGATTCAGGGCGTTCCCTTAATGGTTTTTGTGTTTTTCTTGGTAATTCCTTAATTTCTTGGAAAACCAAGAAACAAAAGGTTGTTTCAAAGAGTAGTACTGAAGCTGAATATAGGAGCATGAGCTATACTACTAGTGAGCTTGTTTGGTTGGAAGGGTTGTTAACAGAACTTGATATTCATGTTCCTTTACCTATCACATTGTATTGTGACAATGTGTCTGCTCAGCACATTGCAGAGAATCTCTGCTTTCATGAAAAGACTAAACATCTTCGCACAAAGCATCAGAAGTTAGATGTGCATTATGTTCGTGAGAATGTTCTTTCTGGTTTTCTGAGAACTCAACATGTTACTTCTGCTATGCAGTTAGCAGACATTATGACTAAACCTCTAGGAGCTGATCAACACAAGTCTCTTGTTTTTAGTATTGGTCTGGTCAATTTGATGCCTGCTCAAGACTGGCCTTGTCTCACTTCACCAAGTCCATCTTGAGGGAGGGGTGTTGGGATATATACTCACCCATATTTTGTTATTTTGTCGTTATTACATGTTTGTTAGCAGCCTCTGTTTTTGGGCCTGATATTTTAGGGCTTGCTGTCTTTACAGTATATATAAACTCAGGCATTATACATTGAAAGTGCGAACTCATAATTCAAGAATCTTCTGATTCTACTTTCTTGCTTTTTTCTCTCTCTGTTCACTTCATTCGCAAATATTAGAAACTCAGACTTCGAGTTTCTTCACCCTCCATTTCAATGCTTACTTCCGGATTCCTGCTCCATGATGACGCCTCACCGATTGTCGTCATTGTCCAAACGTTATAAAACTGAGCACGAGAAATTTATTATTATTTTTCCTTTCGTTGGAACGGGTGAGATATTGTCGGAAATAGTATTGTATAAGGGTTCTCGTGTTGGTATTTATATTAACTAGGATGAGGTAGCTTGTGACGACCCGAATTAGTTTTTGCTTGCCTTGTGACACAAGAAGCTTTTATTTTGTACTGCCAATGTGGGGTAAAGTTACGTCTCTTTAACACCCAAAGCGTTGGTTATCTGTTTATTGATTCCAACGTGTTTTGTGTGTTACGGAATTTAAAAAGCCGGCCTTGATTCCTCACGCTGTTGATGCATTATATGGTACCTCTGCTACGCACAAAAACCATTCAACAACACATTATTACAGAATTGAATTTCCGGTATTTTTACTGACTAGGATGAGGTAGCTTGTGAAGATCCTGAATAAGTTTTCGCTTCCTTTCTGACACAAGAAGCTTTTATTTGTACTGACAATGTGGAGTAAAGTTACCTCTATTTAGCATCCAAACTCTGAAACACATGTTTTCAGAAAGGCGTCTTCTCTTTCATAGTGACCTTACTTAGATCAGAAGCGATGGTTATCTATTTGATTGATTCCATCGTGTTTTGTGTATTACGAAATTTCAGAAGCTGGCCTTGGTTTCTCGTGTTGATGCATCAAATGATACCTCTGATATTCAAAAAGAACGCATTATTACTGAATTGAATTTCCGGAGAGTGTTTGGGTCTGCTCTTCTTAAACGAAGGACGTTCGTTGGCCCGTCCGTCCGCCCACCGCCCGCCCACCCATTTGTCTCTTACTATTTAGCTTTCTGGACGTACTGGACTAGTGCTTCGATGATCATAAAATATAGAATTTTCCCCTGGGGGGTAGCTGGCTCGCTAGGAGCATTCCTGAAAATTAACCATCGTCTGCGACAGTGAGCGGTTCTCCTGAAAATTATCTGTGTTTGTTGGCTCGATACAATTTCTTGTCCAGATTCTGGCAGAGCCGGGGGAATAGTTCGTTTCTGGTATTAATTGAATGAACAGTTTGTGCATTTCTGAGATGCCATGGAATTTCTCGATCATCTTCTATATTGAGAAACCTCCTTAGATAGAAAGTAGTCAAAAAATCATTTACATCTCCTTGGAGCCTCGACCAGAAACGCAGGTAACCAGCTGATTATTATGTCTTCTATCAGACGAAAGAAGCAAGGATGAGAGACGATACAAGTAGCTAGTCGAAGAGTCAATTGTTTCGTAAGTAGGTAGGTATGTACGTTTGTAATATTAAACACCTGCTAGTTCCAGCCATTTTTAACGGAAGACAGGGAGAATGACAAAGCTAAAGCCCTGACGGCATAGATTATAGATACTTTATGTAGGATAGTTGTTCCATGTTTAGTGTCCAAAAGTTTATAAATACCCTGTTTGTTTGTACTATATAGAATAGAACATTTACTGTACCCTTGAAATTTTGATAGGAATAAAGATTCAGTACTTCAATGTTCTTTCTAAGCAAAGAAGATTCCAGTACTCTTAATGAATGTTTATCGCTTGTAACCTGACATCAGTGTCAGTTTCATCAGTGATAGATTAAAAGTATGGCTTCATACTGTCTTACATCACAGAATTTGATCCATGAAGCTATTATGCACAAACTGATGAAAACATCCGTGAATTTATTTTTCCAAAACACACACAGTCAGACTGATATATATATATATATATATATATATATATAGACACACACACACACACACACAAACTGATGATACAATATTCCTCATTATTATGATTCATTTCCGAAGGATGCAACTGAAGAAAAAAGATTGTGTGGAGTACTTGAAACAATCCAAAAAATCTTAAAGATTGGGATGACCTTAGGGACACGAGTCTAGGTAAAATTGAAACTAGTCTGTAGAACATCAATTGTGAGCGATGCAATGACCCAAAACAAAGCAAGTACGGTCCAAGGAGATCTAAAATGTGTGCTTGCTAATTGAGCCAACCAGATCTTTCCTGGCTTATTACAATGCCTCTGCACATGTTTCTGAACTCCTGCATATGTATCAAGGTTTGGCACCAGATTCGTAGCCATATCGCTAAAAAGCTTCACTACTTCTTCGTCACTAGCAATGAAGTTATGAATTATTCCTGCAGCTCGTAGCTCCTTAACATCTTCAGCTTTATCGACCAACAGATCGAAGAAACAAATATAAGATATAACTTCAGGATCTAGACGTCCTCCTGGACACAGCTCATAAGCTATTATATTAAGTAGTTTTCGTCCCGTTAAATCATCAATATAAAATGGAGGAAGGAAGAGTTGTCCACCGATGGAGTGAGATTTGAACCTGACGTCCCTTAGCGAGCTTGTGCCGCTTTTATGGAATGTGATTCCGACATCCATTAGCTCCCTGACACCACGTAATGCGTACCCAGTCACTTCGCCGTCCTCGTTCCATTCCGGTTTATTAACCTCCCTGCCGACAATCTCGGCTCGTAGGATCTCAAGGAGGTGGAGTGGTGGCTCTGCAGAGGAGTTGTTAGAACCGAGATCAGAAGATTTCTCGATTAGATAACCCGTTCCCAGGGGCTCTAAGGCGCCAGTGCTATCCTTAATGAATGTGTGAATCTCCTGCACCATTCCCTTCTGGCGTTCTTCATCGAAGACCTGCGACATAATGATTTCAAGGACTATAAAAGGGATTTGATTCTCCATTAGTAGCAAGTCCTGTTGCATATATGTGTGATAAGGTGCAATTTGCGGATGCAACGGCTTCTTCAAGCCATGGCACGTAAGGAAATGGAGAAGGAAACATCCATCTAGGAACATCATCTGGACAAATTCATCGTCCCCTACGTCCATGTTAGTCATTTCATAATATTCCCTCACCTTTCTTCGGAAGATCTCTTCCTCAAACGTGCTGAAAACCGCAGCAATTGACTTGCCACTGAGGAATTCTTTTGCGATTGCTGGCTTGAGCCCCTCTGCTTGCTTGAAATCAACATTGCCATGGTGGTAAGGACCGATGGAGACCACCGTTGGCCTGAAGTTCTGATGGTCGTTCGTTTTCAAGAGCATATTTGGGACCCTATGTAACCGCTTCTGCTGTATCATGGTTGTGCCATCGCCAGATTGAATGAAGGAGTCTAACCACGATTGCTGTTTGGCTGAACGCGATCTCTCTCTGTGATCTACATTAATGTATACTTCTTCACTACCATGACGTGGGAGCGCCATTTTCAGGAGAGTTAATTTTTGAACCAACAAAATAGTGCGATGGCGAGAGTTGGATTGCAAGAATGCTATTTATAAACATAGCATATTATAATCAGAAGCTACCACTGAAAATCTAAAGCTTAACCTAGCCGAACTAGAACACGTGAAAATCAATCGAATCTACTTTGTGAGAATGGAAGGAATATAAAAAATAAAATAAAAATGTAATAATCAGTAATATGGGGAAATGATGGTGTGAAAGTGTACAGATTTAACAGCACCACGCGAAGAATTATTTAGTAATTAGCTGAACAGGAACTACAAAACCTGAAAAAACACGGCGACTAATATAAGCTACACAATTCTTGTCCTCGGTCTATCTTACATAAACTATTATATGCCAAAATGTATTTATCTTTAGTTTGGGCTATTTACAAAGTTAAAAAAAAAGTTATAACAAAATGTTTCTTATTCCCCCTCCCTTTATAAATAAACATCCATATTCCTATACTTTTGGGGCAAGGCAAAAATTATTATATAAATTACTCTTACATATTATATATGACAAAATACATTCATAAGCTTAAGAGTCTACAAATTCATCAATTGAAAAGATTCATATTCATCACCTAGAAGGCTCATATCCATGAAATATATCTTGCTGTATGCTCATTTACTATGTAAATGTATTTACTCATAACATACCCTTTGCATGTTCATCAATGTGTGTTTGCTTAGCCTCATCATTCATTAATTTTATATGATCCGACATCTTGATTTTTATAACATTTCAAACCTTCTTCTATTTTTTTTTTCTTATTATCACAAATTACTATGAAGTAACTATATGTAAATAAATTAATATTAAAATACTTCTCAAAAATATCATTATACACTACTTCAAATCATAAAGAGTCATTTAAAGTTTACATAAAGAAAATACAAGTCTCAAACTCATACTAAATTACTAACAACTATAAACTCAAACAAACTAGATGTAATGTTCATTCTCCTTTAAGCCTTATTTAAACTCAAATAAACTAGATGGCATCAACTACTTCCACTTCATCCTCGTCAAACCTTATTTAAGCAAAAATTACTACCACTAACTCTAGTTCATAAAAAGGGGGAAGCAATATCAAGTAACCCAAAATCTTCAAAAGAACCAAAGTCATCACCTATACAAAATAAAAAAGAAAATTGATTATGTAGTTTGGCGGTTGTCATAGTTTATGGTGTAATATGGGAGTAGTAAACGAGGGAATATTAGCATTGACGTCCCATATTATTGATTTTTGTTGTTTGTATTTTGGAAGTCTTATTGTTAGGAGACAATGATTGTCATGAATAAACATCAAGGCTTCGGTAAGCTTATGAAGAAATTTCATAAACAAGGCAAAGGGCCGCTTTTCCAACATCACACTCCTTAATCATAAGGTACATAGTTATGTGAACTTAAGAATATAATCAACCTTTTCCCATCGTAAATCATTATGGGGTTTTTCCTTCACAAACCTTACTATTCTAACATTATTAGCTTTATTGGACAACAATTCTTCACTGATCTCCATAGCTTGAAGAATATAACTTAAAAACTTTATTCTCTTCGATGTAAAAACTATTTGAGCAAACTAAGTATCAACAACTACAAGAAACTTTAGAACAGAAAACCTATTGAAGGTTGCTAATCTCATGGAATCTATCAATATAAAATTCTTGATTTGAATAACATCTCCATGAATTTATGTTATCCAATGACACTCCTAATGTGTATCAACATTGTTCTCCATATTTCTTGCATCACAAATATTTCTAAAATAAAGTTTAAGAGTTTGAACAAAATATGGAGACCACTAAATATGAGGATATATTCGTTCAATGATCTCGCTAACTGCTTTACAATTTGAGGCATTATTAATAATAACTTGTACAATATTCTAATAGTCCATCTCATGAATAAATTCTTTCAATAGACTAGAAATAAATTGTCTGCCTTTCATTTCACATGGAGCATCAATGGCCTTTCAAAACATTGAACCCGCACCACAAATTGTAATAAAACTTATCAACAGTCTTTTTTGTGTGTTGCTCTAACCTTCAGACGTAATACTGAAATCCTTTTTCCCTTCATGTATTCTTTATTGGTTCTAATGATCCCTCTATGTTTGAATTTTCTCCTCAAAAGTTAACATTTTTCTCAAATTATTATAATAGGAGGGACCATAAATAGGTAGACTATGGCTATAGTAGAAAAAGCAAAAGCTTCCACATAAAAGATTCCTTGCCAATTAAATGGAACATCACTAGTGAAAAACATTCTATCAATCAATGCATATAATTGAGATTGTTGAAAGCTTTCTATATAGGATGAATCTAATTCACTCTTCTCTTATTAAAAAAAGACTTACATTCTCGAATTAAAACCACTTGAACGAGGTAAAGACACATCCTTCGGTAGCATGTCCTCAGATCTTTTCAAAGCTTCTTTTACTAAGTTTTCCATCTCAATCTTATCCTCTATCTTCACTTTCTTATAGGTGGCAATACATTTACTAATAATATTCAACAAATGAGCTCTCACTCTAGTATAGATTCCTTAATTTATTTGATTACAAAAATTACAAGTCCTCAAGATAGCTCCCCCTCAACTAGTTTTTTCTCCTCTGGTAACATAATTCCAAAGAGGATTATTTGTCCTTAGAAGATACACTAGCACTTGTAAAACCCATAATACCACTATAAGCCATTAAAAAAATCACCAATCACAACACAATATAAGTTAAACAAGCACCAAAAGATCACAACCAACAACACCACAACACGAATAACAGAAGTCACGACTAGTAGCGCATTATAAACAATCACAACTAGGAACACTATAACAATACAACAACAATCTAAAGAACACTAACACCACAACACCCAATAAAAGCACACTATGTAAACATATAATTTTTAACTTCTAAAATAAATAATTACTCATTAAAACAAAATTATTAAAAATGGAAAAAAGTCTTATCAACTTGTTGCACCCTTCGAACTATTAACCTTCAACACTAAGACTCATTGATCTTTAGCACTAGACTGGAGTAAAGCTTTTAACACCTAAAAGTGGCAACAGAGATTTAATGGAGAAGTGTAGCAACATAGCTTCAACAGGAACAAATATAGCCTAGCAAGCAACAAAGTTTAAATCAGATAAAATTGATGACCCTCAGTACAAACCACCAAATAGTGAAGGGTGGAATTTGGCATCACTGATGCAGTAAAACGAGAGAGGAAAAAATGGATCTAAATCAAAGGATGGAGGAAGGGCTTGTCTAGGGCTAGTGGTATTGTGGATATCAAAAGATTGGGGAAGAAGATAGGGTAGAAAAAATATTTTTTCTTTTAATAAAAGCCCTAAAACAATATTATTTTTGAGGTAAACTTTTTTCCAATGTTTTGGCATTGTGTCAATGTTTTCAATAACATTTTTGTCCTTGAAATGTCACGGGGATGTGAAACACCTCCATTTGAATTTCCCTATGCTTCACCATTCCTATCCCACTCTATTTTTCTCTGTATTTAATTATCTTTCTCATCCTTTGGATGCACAAATAGTCATTGTTTATCACTTTCTCACATCGTTATCCTTCCCCATCTAAAACATTTTTCCATTTTACCTCTCTAGATCCTTCTTCTTTTGCGATATTTTTGTTCTATGATAGAAATTTGTACAATCTTATATAGTTCAAGTAGAACAAATGAGAGCGAGAAGACAAGATGCAGAATTGTGTGTCGCATTGTTGCATCCAATTATTAGTTTAGTAGAATTGTTGAACTTTTCCTAGTTTATTTGTATATGGTAATACTTTATACTATTTAAATTGCAATAACTTTTGAATTAGATTAGTATAGTTAGGGTTTGATTAGTTAATTACATAATTTAATTAGATTTTGTATAATAAGATTATTATATTATTGTAGTTTGGTTTTGTATAATTGAGGTATTATATTATTATAGTTAGATTATATGTATAATTAGATTATATATTGTATATAGTTGTTACTATGCATATTAGATTAGACTTTAGTTAATGGCCGATATTTAATATATATAGTAGTATCTTAATATGTGTATATGCTTTTATAAGTATCATGTTAATATACTTTAAAATTGGTGATATTTAATTTTACTTTTTTGGTGAGTTTATTAGATTCAATTAATATTTGTTATTAGAAATAAGATAAATAATAATAATAATAAGATAAGAGATAAATAGTTAGAAAAATTAAATTTCATTTGTTATTGTATAATAATAATAATAATAATAATAATAATAATAATAATAATAATAATAATAATAATAATAATAATAATAATAATTAATGGTCATGTCAATGCTTAAACAAATATGAAAATAAAGAAACGTTTATGACCTTAGAGAGTAATTAATGAAGATAAACAAAATTATTTTAACTTTTTTAATATTAATGAATTTTATATAGTTAGACTCTTGTGAAATTATACAAATAATATATTTATGGTTATTGGATATAAAAAGAATTTATGTGTAAGGACTTGACCATAGAAAATAATTAATAGGTATGCTTGAACCTAGTTATTAAAAAATTAAAGGTAAAAAATATAATATTAATGAATTTGACAATGCACGAATGTATTTAATAATTAATCTATAATAATTAAATATTTGAAGTAAAAAATAAGCTCTAACTTTATAAAGTAATCAATGATATGATATAAAAAAAACTCATATATTTGATACTGTTTAATTTTACATAGTTGAACCCTTGTGAAATTAAAAGAAATGAAATAAAGTTAATAATAAATTAAAATAAAGTCTTCATATTAAGATTTATTATGATTTTGTGCCATTTTTATAAGTACTAAATTTAATTATTAATAAGGTAAGTGAAAGTTATTTACTTGAAAAAAAACATAATAGATAAGATGATCATCGATAAGAGTTGGATGAGGTTACAGAATTGTAGGTCTGATGAGTTTTGGAATGGGATTCAAGCTTTTATTGAAATGGAAAAAATCGTCTAAATTCATATAGGTCTGTTTGTTGTCCTTGTAAGAGTTGTAACAATTATATTTTGTACCCTCCCGGTGTAATTAAAATTCACATAATACGCTTTGAGTTTATGACAACTTGTGATTCCTAAGGATCCTATCAAACTGATTGAGAATAGGTACAAATGTCCTTCCCAAAAAAAAATAATGTTCATTATGCACACATGTTCAGCAAATGATTCTTGTTGTGTGAACACCTACTCGGACCACATGTTTAAGTGATCACCAGCTCAATACCCATTGGATGTTGCTTCTGAATATATGGATTGGTATTTTGCTAGAACTCATAGGTATGTAATGGCAACAAGTAAGTAATATTTGGCTGAACATCCAAATAATGACCATAAAATTTCAGACGAAAGACGCCTTAATGAAGCATGTGAAGCCTTTTGTCAATTCTATTAGAGGGGTGATCCATCTTCAAATTACCAATAGCTAGTTACATGCATTGAAAATCTTATGAATGATTTAGGAGTTACTGTAGTTGAGCATGGGCGTTAGCATAAAGGTTAGTTTATTACTCTATGGTTGTGTGCTTTGATTAAAATATGTATGTTACAATTATATATTATAGTTTTTATTTTATTTCTTGATTCAAAAAATATCATCCAACCCACATCAAGCACTAAGATACTTATGCTCAACAACATACAAACAAATCCAACTAACATAGTTTAGATACTTATGTTATTATGCTAGGGTAACAGGAAAATAATCATATAATCAACAAAGATTCGGCATGCACATGTCTCAAATTTCATATACAAATAAACTAGGAAAAGTTCAACAATTCTAGATAAAAAGTTAAGTTCGAAGATAGATGATGTGGTTCTTACGTGTCATCATGTACCAAAGAGCATCATCATAGGAATCTTAAAGAAGAGATGTGGTCCATGTTGAAATGCTAATATCATGGTATATGTTCCAATTTTTATGTAAGGATAAGAGTGAAAAATTTTCTAAGATATATATATATATATATAAATAATATAAGAGCTATCACTGATGTAATATTTATATATAAAAAATATAAAATACTCACATACCGATATATAGTGACTCATGTCTTACAAAAACTATATAGTCACTTAATTTTCAGGACCTTGAATTCCATATTTTGCCATTAGAGGCAGGAATAAATTGCACACATTCAACGAGTAGTATGAAAATAATGCATAGTAATGGGGTACAATAACATGACTAATATATGATATATTCATCTAGTGTGCCATTAGAGTTAGCCCTTCCTAGTGACCAATAGTATTTAGAACTTGATCAACGATGTCATATAGAAATACATACTCGTATAATTATCATCTAGCTAATATCTTGTGATATAAGTTAGTATGGATCTTAACCCTATGTTCCTTATCTTCTAGTATAATATATGTAAATGCTCTGAAACCACAATTTCTATCTTCTAACACATTATATAAGGTACTAATATAAGGAACTATATGTTGATTCATTTGAATCATATATGGAAATTATAATTGGCCTGATGACATAAATATTAATTGTTGTCCTTGAGCTCGACCTTGGCCCCGACCTTAACTTTGAGACGACCTGCCCCAAACTTGTGTTGATCCTGAACTACTTGAAGATTGTTGTTCTGTGTACTTCTAACTAGATAATTACCTTCTAATGGAGTTCTTTGGGTGATCTCTATGTTGTCTTACTAGTGGATCCTAGAGAGGAAACAATAATATTAAATATCTCTTTTGCCAACTAACTTTATGTCACTAGTAGCTAGTTCATAACAGCTTCCATGGAAGTATGGAGTAAATGAGGTATAACATTTGTTGGTTCTTGGGGTGTCGGTGGATTAATGGGTCCATCTATGTCTGTAACACCCCAAAATTTAATGTTGAAAATTTTTGTTTGTAGAGTTAAGCGTGGAAGCTAAAACAATAAAACGAAGGGTGTTACCACTACACTTGGTACAAGTCCAGTTTCCTCTACCATTCTCATACCAAGTGCTGAGGCTGAAATCATTACTCTGTTTAAATTAATAACATGATTACAGAAATCAGAATAGAGAGAAAGTTAAATAAATATCGTGCTAATTAAAAACAACATCAGTAGTTTACAAAATTCAAGAGAGGAATTATAGGAGGACATAAAGGTCCAAATACAACCGGAAATAAGATAGCAATAGAGACACCGGATAGTCCTACACTCTCAAATCCGAACTACCAACATTTGACTGAACTCGGAGGCTAACCTGCAAAGTCCATTGCCCATTGAATAGGCAGGGGCCCACGAGAACGAACCCTTCAGTACTACGGTACTAAGCAATCCTTTATACCAAAATAATATGATAAAACAACATGGAACACTTGTAAGGAATACAACTAACATGGCATAAGACTTATACATATACATACAATGATTGAGATACAATAATCATTTAGATGATCAAATTCCATCAAGGTCACGTACTACTCATATTATTCATCTGAAACAACCGAACTTGCTAAAGAACATCCCAGAGATATTCTCTAAATCAATAATTAAAACCCAAATCTACACCACAATTTTAACCTTCACAGCATAATTCATGTCTCTGCATAAATCCCAATCAATTATATACATCACAGGTATGTTCATGGGTATAATATACTAAGATCCATATCATCCCACGTATACTTACAAGTACAGTATAACAAAATCCATAATATCACGGGTATACTTACAGGTATAACATAATAAGATCCATAACATCATATGTATGCTTATAGGTATAGCATAATAAAATCCATGACATCATAGGTATGCTCACATACCTAATACCAACACAGGTAGGTACGAAGGTTGCTATCAAAACTACAAGTAGGCACAAAGGCTACTACTGAAACCATAGGAAATTGTAGGTAGGCACAAAGGCTGCTACCGAAACCATAGGTAGGTACAAAGGCTGCTACTAAAACCACAAGCTACAGGTAGGCACAAATTCTACTATCGAAACCATAGAAAACCGTAGGCACAAAGGCAGCTACAAAAACCATAGGTAGATACAAAGGTTACTACCAAACGATCCAATAATTTGATAATCATTATTTCAATCAAATCATATCATTTTCATTTTTATTTACTTTCTTGAGGGGAGATTAATCAACCCGGAGACACAAAGGTACTCTAGTCATACCGGTGCACTAGGGCAATACAGTATCCTACCGACTATCAACCTAAGGAAGCAAAGGTACCTTTATCGCACTGGTACATGAAGGTAACACATTACCCTACTGATAAGGACACCTATTGCATAAGTATGCATACCCCCTATTTGTCTGCATAAATTAGTAGAGTAAGATGTAGGGCTTGACTGGGGCATTAGGGCACACCAACAAAAATCTATAATATCAACCATGGGCTAAACCACGTCCATAGGGTAGCAAACCCTAATTAGCCACAATTTCAGATCTCAAGGTCTTTCACCTTAAGTATTTGTATTTTATTAAAGTGACCATGAAATCGCATATAATATAGATAAATCTAATTTCCATACACAACCGTTTTTGCTTATTTCCAATCATCCGAGACAACTAATCAAGGTCAACATTAAAATATACTAAGGTCATCCTAGGCTCAATTATTCACATTTGGACCCTTTAAGCCAAAAAAGACCAAAATACCCTTGAGACCAAAATTTTCAAATTATCATCTATTTAAATACTAATTCTATTTTATTTATTTATTTTCCATAAAAAGGCTAAAAAACCATAAATAAATTAATTATTACCTGATTTAAATTATCAAATATGCCAAATGACCATTTTGTCCTTAATTTTGCACATAAAATCCTTTTTCGCACCTTTAATCCATCCAAAATACACGCTCACATACTCAACAACAACTAATACACATTAAACATGTTTTTGGGGATAAAAATTATAATACACTCAAAATGACCAAATTACCCCTAGGGCACTTATCCGTATTAATTATTCTAGAATTATGTTTAAGCATGCTCAACTTATTTTTTTATACATACCTATTATACAAAATATTTTCTTGACATAATAATCATTTTGATTATACATTCGTACTCGATATATTTTATATCAGATAACATGCTCATTTTTTTTTATTTTCGTGATAACAATTAATAATACATAATTCTATCATAACAAATCATGCTTAACACATTTCACACATAAAAACCTTAATATGCTATCACGCAATATTTATCATTTTATTAGAGTATAATGATTACTTGAATTTCAGAAAAATAAAAATTTTGGTATCCTACTAAAGTTATCAAATCCCACTAATCAACCTTTTGTATCTAAAATTAATACCGTAATTATTGAATTAATATCTATCATTTAATATAATAATTATAATAATAAAATATTTATTTTTTAAAATTTACCAAAATACCCTTACATTTAAAGTGGATACCAAAATTATTTTATATACAAAACACAACTCACGCTACATGCACAGCGTGAGCCATGCACGTAGGGAAAAGAGGGCAATGGGGAGCTTGACCGATAGGGATGGCTCGGTTGGAGTGCATAGGGAGAAGGAACGGGACGATGGTGAGGTGCTATGCGTGCGGGGTGGTGAAGTTGTGGTCGGGTGGTGCTGGTCGGCTACGATGGTGGTGATGGGGTGGCATAGTGCAGGCTGGGGCTGTCGGGGTGGAGGTTGGTGCTGTGGGATGGAAGCATGTAGAGGGTTGTGGTGGAGATTGGTGGCAGTTGGCTTGGTAGTTGATGGTGGTAGGCGATTGTTGTGTTGGCGATAGTGGAGGATGG
This sequence comes from Tamarix chinensis, assembly GCA_030549775.1. Lineage (NCBI taxonomy): Eukaryota > Viridiplantae > Streptophyta > Magnoliopsida > Caryophyllales > Tamaricaceae > Tamarix > Tamarix chinensis. Next base: position 69,527,719 of record CM060182.1, read on the forward strand.
CTCGGTCGTGATGGTTTGAAGGGGAGTGCAAAGAGGAAGGGCAGGAGAGGTATAGTCATGGCTGGGCAAACCGACCGGGGCAGAGAGGGGGATGAGGGTTGTTTGGATCGGGGAGGGGTGATTGTGTTTGAGACCAAATGAGGCCGAGAGAAGAGAGAAGGGGAAGAGGGTAGTGGTTCGATGGTGATGGCTGCTGGTAGAGGCAGGGGAAGAAGATGGCAGTGAGTGATGGTGTTGGATCGGTTGGTTGCGCTAGAAGTGGAGGTGATGCAATGCTTAGTTGGAGGGAGAAAAATAGGGGCTATAGGGGGCTGCGATGGGGAGTGGTAGGAGCTAGAAGAAGATGAAGGGAGGTTGGGTCAAGGTGGTGTGGTTGGTGGTCGAAGTTTGGGGAGTTGGGCGATGGGTTGCGCAAGCTGAGGTGGAGCTAAGGCCAAGAGAAGAGAGGGAACTGGGGGCTGGGGAAGGTCAAACAAAACACAGAGAGAGGAACAGGTTGTGTGCATGGGAAACAAACGGGGTAGGGAAAGGAGAGATAAGGCCGGGTTTGGCTCGAGAATGTTTGTTAAGGGTGTATGCGTGTGTATGAATAATGTAGGAGGCTATTTGGTTGGGGGAATAGTGTCAAAAAGCAATAGAGGGGGAATGGCTATGAGGGTTGGGATGGGAGTATCATGAGTGTATGTAGCATGTATATGTATATAAAAATGCAGAGCACATGTTGCGTGAGGTAAAGAGCTGAGGGAGATAAGGAGAGTGATTGGGGCAAGCAATGGGGTAAAAAATGGTAGGATAAAGTAGGTAAATTTTATTTTATTTTTAGGTTTAGTTTGGATGGATTAGGGTAGTGGGTAGAAAAATAATCCGAAAAAAATAATCCAGATTAGGATAGGTTTAAAAATGGTCGGAAAGAGTAAAATAATCAAAAATAAATTTTATAAAATTATTTGTGGGTTATGGTTCAAAAGATTATTAGTAAAATAATTTAGGATAATATTTACGGGTATAAACTAGGATTAAATTAAATAATCCAATTTCTATCAAAATTTCAACCTAATTACATTTATACTTAAGCCGTTATAATAATACGAATAATAATAACACTTTTACTATTGAACCTCCTAAAATAATAATTATAACTAATTATGCAATTGTTAATTTAGAATTAAGGTTTTAAAATTGGGGTATTATAATGTCGAGTTTCTTCCAGAATGGATGAATAACTGAAAGAGAGATTGACATATAGTTATGAATGTATGTATTAATCTCGTGCATACATGGTATTTTGTATGTGCGCTGCATATAACACCCACATAAATCATCATCAATACCTACATTATTACTTCTTTGACACTTTTTGTTGATAAACTCCATTGCATATAAAGTGACATGACCACTCAAATTGTCGTAAAAGGGTAATGTAGCAAAATGAGGTATATTAGATTAAGACCTCCCTAGCGATGCTTTGATCTCGTCATATTGCAATTCAAAAAACGCACGCATTTGTTTTAATAAGGTGTTGAAGCTGTCTCGTGATGTCTTTAAAAACTTCTTCAATGATCCATGAGTACCTTCAACCCTGTTGAAAAAAATTAGTATATTACTTTATCAGTTGAATGAAGTAAATGAAACTATACTAGGAGATAAACTATAAATTATACCCGTTCATTGTAATATGATGGATATGAAATGCATAACTGAAGAATGCATAAACGATTTTGTGTTTATATGGTTGTAGCCAATTCATCTTTAGATATGAAATTAAGCTAGACATATTTTTGTATTCTTCCTCCAACGAAGAGAGTCATTCCTTATATGTATCTTAATCCATGGCATCTATCTCATTTTTCTATCATGATATAAGATCACTTGTGAATGATAAGTGACTAGAGACTTTCACACACCTTTCCTCCACATTTTTATTCATATAAAACCTACATAATAAATATTTTGAAGTGGAAAAAAATATGTTCTATAGCTGAAATGAGAGCAACTTTTTGATCTATTATAACGGTGGCTGGATGCATAAATGGATCTATTAATGTCTTAAATCTCTTGAGTACCTATAAATAATTCTCTTCTTTTTCAGATGACATGTACACACATAAATTGTTAAAATTCATTGGTGTTAGTCCAACAAATTCAAGTAAAGGCATCTCATATATATTCATTTTATACGTATAATCTATTTGTACAACAAAAGAAAATGCACATAAAATATTAACAGATACGGGATGTGCACAAATAAAAATAAAAATACTCGCTTATTACATTTGATTCTGACTTACTTCAATGCCATTGAAAATAATGAATGTCAAACAATTTACTTATAACATGTTGTAACAATGTCCAACCATCTATTTCTTTGGACCTAATATTTTATCAAATATAATGAATATGTCGTATCATACTTAAAATTTGTTCAAATTATTTATAAAGAAGCGGTATGATTTATCATGATTTCACATTAGCTATGATAAGTATGTCAACATATTTGACTTCATTTGATATCAATTTACCTATAATAGCATGTTCTTGTTCATCATTTTCCAATTCATGATTGTGTGTTTTTATTACTAACTACCACTTGCCATCCTCCATTGTTGTTTTCAGCTTCAACAATCAAAAAGTGACAATCAATCTTATTAGAACTTGTGTTACATGCACCTTTGCTATCCATAGGTCTAATGTTTTTGCACCTCTTATAGAAAATCTACTTGGTCCTATACTATATTCTTTTGCGAACCTTTAATGATCAAAATCATCCTATGACTTCTACATATTGTTTTAACCCATTCTACAAGTTCTTAACAATAAGAGAATATTTGATTCATCATAAAAAAAATCTTTGATAATTTTGGGTCCTAAAATACGTATACTTATGTCCCATATTTTATGAAAAGAGTTGATAATAATACTATGATAAGGAGATGTATTAATTTTATCTAACAAAATTTATCGACATACTTTTTAATAGTGAAATTTTTTTTTATTTAACCTCTTTGTTCAAGTTGTAATTAATGTTTGGGGAATCCATTTATATTTTCTTTATATATGCATAGATTGTCGGGATTCTAAACCCATCATCGTAGTTTTTTGGGATTTTAAATCTATCATCATAGTTTTCCGGTGTTCCGAACTTGCCGTAGTTTGTTGGGGTTCCAAACTCATCATAGCTTGAAGGATTTCCGAGTTCAGTATTTATTGTAAGCTTTTTTATTTAAAAAATTAAATTAGAAGCTTTGTACCATGACTAAGAAGTAAAGTTGTTTTTGAAAATTTATATCAAAACCTATTTGTTTATATTTATATTACTAAGACTAAGAATAAAAGAAGTTTAAATAGAACTTCAGACTACAAAAATAATAGAGCGGTGTATTTGTTTATGATAAAATATTATCATTCTATCCATATTTATATACTGTCCATAAATTACGATTATATACACTCATATCTTGTGTTTATTGTCCATACAAAATATGTGTTACCCATACTTTGTATTTATTTGCTACACAACTTAAATATTTCTCGCATATAAAATAATTGTCATGAAAGTATGTCTCTACTTAGACACGTTAAATATAATTGGATAAGAAAAGAGACGAATGAAGTGGTGCTAGTGGCAGATTGGGGAGCTATTGAATGTGTCCGTGGAGGGGGGTTGAGAATGACAGAACGTGCACGTGGGGGGTTGGAGGAACAGCAAAATGTGTCGTTGTTGGAGCTAGATAAACGATAAAATATATCAGGGTTAGAGTTGGGAGAATGAAAAAATATGTATGTACGAAAGGTTAAAGAACGATAATGGGATGAATAAAAAAAAAATTCTCCAAAAAAATTTATTTTCTAAATAACAAACCATTTTCACATGATCCACGCTTTCCATGCCAACCAGAGTCAAATTTTCAGTTTGGTTATCAAAACTCAATCCTGAGTATGACCTAATTTCTATATAAAATTTAAGGACCAACCTTGTCACGGTCACTTTCACACTCAAGTAAAATACAAGTTAACCTCATTCCCTTTTGCCCCGACTTCACGCCAGTTTTAATTCTAGAACTAGACCCTCATGCGTGGCCGAGGCATCTACTCCTTTTCCATTCTTTCAAAATTCACATAAAATCACACAGTGCCTTTTTCTTTTTATCCTTTTTTTACCTTGTTGTTCGGGGCTTCCATCAATTTTTCCTCCGGTCCCTTCGACCACAATTTTTCCTTCCCTTGGCTGATTTTATCGGACCCAGCAACCCCTTCATGCCATCATTCGTTTTCTTCCACTTCACACAAACTCCATGTCTTCTCCTCTCCCCCTACTCCCTTATTTCTCTTGGTTTTCCTCTGATTTCCATACCCTACACTCTAGTTTTTTGTTTTTGTTTTTTTGTCTTCTCTTTTCTTCGTATTAGTTGCTCTCCAATACTTTCCTTTCATGTGCCTTCAAATTCCTCGACAACTCCTTGGCATTTACTTTTTTCACCCCCCTCCTCATTTTCGACCTCCACCAGCAGTGGTTTTGCTTATCTTTTTTCCACTTTCCAGCCTCTGTGGCAGCACAGTCTTCAATCTTCATGTGTTTTCCTCTTGTTTTTCCATGGATTTGTTCCTCACATATTTTTCTCCTCTTACCATCCATCGCCCTCTTTCGTTTCCTAGCATCTGTGCCCGTTTTGGAGCCACGAACTGCAGGTGCTACTCGATTCCTGCCTACTGCACCTGTGTTGTGAGCTATTGATGTAACGAGCTATGTGCTGTTGTTCGTGTCTCTTCGCCGCAGATTTCCCTCTCCTTATTCTTTCCATTTCATCACCCACACCTTAGCCTTCCATGCTTGGTCGATCTTGGTTGTTTGCCCCTCTTTTTCGCTGAAGTTTTGTGCCAAATAGTGGTGTGCGTGTTGTTGTTGTCTACCTACTGGTCGAAGCACTTTGGCTTCATTTCCCTCCTCTGGTCTGGTTCCTTAACCTCCTAATTTACCTTAGCTTAACCCTTAAACATTTTCTGCTTAAGTGTTTTAATGTTAAAGTTTGGTGATGGAGGAGTTGGAAGCTTCTTCTTCCTGGGAAAAAATTAAATAACCAAGGTTTTAGACTCCTTTTTATTTTACGATGCTCAACCATAAATCTTCAAACTTATTTTTACTTCTCTTCATTTTATTCATATATGTATTTGAGCTTTTCTTTAACTTAATATCTAAACTTGTTTGAAGGTGATCAAGCCTAGGAGTATTTGTTTTGCTCGAAGTCTACCTTTTAGCTAGGTAATATGATGAACCTCTAGATATGGGATTTATATGTTTTTTTTTCGGTGTTATATTAATACCATAAATGCATGAATGTATTATGTTAAAAATAATCATTAAATAACGAGTATGGGTTTAGCATGAATTAATGTTGTATGATTTTATGCGAGTATGAACTAGTGCTATTTCATGTTAGGTAGAAAATTCCTAGGTCTCTCTTATGTATTTTTGGTCCAATGACTTCATGTGGGTTATGTTGTTTTTAATTTTCACAAATCATGTTTATATGTATGTTATAATATGCTAGCATGCATTTTTGACTATCATAAGATTTGGTGGGGGGGATGGCTAAGTTAGTCTATGGTGTGCCTTTGGCCTTTATTAGTGTATGTGAGTTTTGTAGGCTTTATTTTCATTTGAGCATGTAGTTATGCATATATTAAGGTATAGGGGCATTGGTGTAAATTTGGGAGTTATTGGAGTTGTATGAAATTAATTATAAATTTTAGAAGTTTTAAGGTAATTTTATATGAATCAAGGTACTTTTGGCCCTTAAAATTTAATTCTAAAATTTGGAATTTCCAATGTGTGTTATAATAATAAAATGAGTCACATGCATTAAGTAAATTAATTGAGATAATTTTGATTAGTATAATCTTAGGTTTTATGTTAACATGACATAAAATGAGCATAGAAAATTTGAAGAGTAAAGTTATTATTTTATGTGCTTTATTTTGAGTTTAAATTCCTTTTTGGTTTAATCATATTTAATATGAGGTGTTTAGGTGATGCGTTGAAATTGGTAAATTAAAGTGTTCAAATTGGTAGTTAAATGACTTAAATAAAGATTTAAAGTTAACAAGGACACTTTGGTCTTTTTTTATCCTCAACATAACCTTCTTAGGGCATGTTTGGCTTTAGGATAACCTTAAGAGCCTTAATAGGCAAAACCCTTGAATTAAGTGGCTTATATAATTTATTTATGCTATCTTAAGTTTAAGTCCAATGGTTATTCTTCATTTGTTATTTTATGTGCAGTTTTTTGTTTTTTTAATTAACCTTAGTGTGATCCAAATTTCATGATAAGAATATAATTCTTGGAATGAATTCACATAAGTGATGAATGGAAATACCTTACTAGGCAAAACTCTTTAATTAAGTGTTCAAATAATGCTTATTTGATGAAACATTAATACTAAAGTGTAAGATCATACGAGTTAGGATTAAACTTAATATATTTTCCACCAAATAATAGCCCCGGAAGGTACAATATGATGCCATTATTTTTATCCTACTTTTGTGGAACTATCATGATTCTAATTTACTCTATACCTGTATGTTCCATCGGCCTATAAGAGTTATAAATATTTAAGGATTAGATGCCAGTAAGTAGCTCAGGTGTGTTTTGTCTTTAGATGATTTATTTATGTCAATCTTTGTTCTACCCGTTATAATGGTGGCCCAAGAGCATTATGGCCTAAGAACTTACTTTATCTTTGATGGTTCGGTACAATTTCTGGTCCAGAGTCTGAGACAGAGCCAGAGGGGGATTGTTCATTTCTGGTATTAATTGAATGAACAAATGGTGCCTCTCTAGATAGAGAAGTAGTTAAAAAATGATTTATATCTCTTTGGAGCCTCGGTCAGAAAAACAGGTAACCAGCAGATTATTATGTCTTCCATCAGACGATAGAGGCAACGATGAGAGATGATACAACTAACTAGTAGAAGAGTTAATTGTTTTGTAAGTAGGTAGGTATGTAATGATAAACACCTGCTACCACCGGCCATTGTGTAGGATAGTTGTCCATGTTTAGCGTCCTAAAGTTTATAAATACCCTGTTTGTTCTATATAGAATAGGACATTTACTTTACCCTTGAAAGTTTGATAAGGTATGTACTTCTACGTTATTTCTAAGCAAAGAAGATTCCAATACTCTTACTGAACGTTATTTCTTCCTACCTACCTACCTTTTTTTCCCTCCCTTTTTGTAGTATGTTTTATATTTCCTAACACCTAACTTAATATCGTCGGAAAACATAACCTGACAACAGTGAATTGCCCGGTATAGAGTCCGTTGAGATAGATTAAAGCTGTGGCTTCAGGCTTTCTTTCAGCATAAAATTTGCTCCACATGAAGCTATCATGCACATACTAATGAAATAAGAGTGCCTCTGGATGAGGATTTATTTTACAAAAAAAAAAAAAAAAAAAAAAAAACGCGAACATACACACAGAGCTGTGGAGTACTTGCAACAATCCAAAAAATCTTAAAAGATTCTGTCGGACCTTCTGGACACGAGCCTATGTAAAACCGATACCAGCCTGCAGAACATCAGTAATGAGGGATGCAGTGGCCCAAAACAAAGCAACTACGGTCCAAGGAGATCTAAAATGTGTGCTTGCTACTTGAGCCATCCAGATCTTTCCCTTATTATTGCAATGCCTTTGCACTTGTTTCTGAACTCTTGCATATGTATCAAGGTTTGGCACCAGATTCGTAGCCATATTGCTAAAAAGCTTCACTACTTCTTCGTCATTGGCAATGAAGTTATGAATTATTCCTGCTGCTCGTAACTCCTTAACATCTTCAGCTTTATCAACCAACAGATCGAAGAAGCAAATGTATGATATAACTTCAGGATCTAGAGTTCCTTCTGGACACATCTCATAAGCTATTATATTAAGTAGTTTTCGTCCCGTCGAATCATCAATATGAAATGGAGGAAGGAAGAGTTCTCCATGGATGGAGTGAGATTCGAACCTGACATCCCTCAGCGAGCTTGTATGGCTTGGCTGGAATGTGATTCCGACATCCATTAGCTCCTTTACACCACGCAATGAGTACCCAATCTCTTCGCGGCCCTCGCTCCTTTCCGGTTTATCCACCTTCCTGCCGACAATCTCGGCTCGTAGGATCTCAAGGAGGTGGAGAGGTGGCTCTGCAGAGGAGTTGTTAGAACCCAGGTCAGAAGATTTCTCGATTAGGGGAGGCTTTCCCAGGCGCTCTAAGGCGCCAGTGTTTTGCATAATGAATTTGTGAATCTCCTGCAGCATTCCCTTCTGGCGTTCTTGATCGAAGACCTGCGACATAATGATTTCAAGGACTATAAAAGGGAGTTGATTCTCCATTAGTAGCAAGTCCTGTTGCATGTAAGTGTGATAAGGTGCAATTTGCGGATGCACCGGCTTCTTCGAGCCATGGCACGTAAGGAAATGGAGAAGGAAACATCCATCAAGGAACATCATCTGGACAAATTCATCGTCCTCTAGGTCCATGTTAGTCGTTTCATAATATTCCCTTACCTTTCTTCGATTGATCTCTTCCTCAAACGTGCTGAAAACCGCATCAATTGACTTGTCCTTGTCACTGAGGAATTCTTTTGCAATTGCTGGCTTGAGCCCCTCAGCTTGCTTGAAATCAACATTGCCATGGTGGTAAGGACCGACAGAGACCACCGTTGGCCTGAAGTTCTGATGGTCGTTCGTTTTCAAAAGCATATTTGGGACCCTATGTAACCGCTTCTGCTGTATCATGGTTGTGCCATCGCCAGATTGAATGAAGGAGTCTAACCACGATTGCTGTTTGGCTGAACGCGATCTCTCTGTGTGATCTACATTAACGTATACTTCTTCACGATTATGACGTGGGAGCGCCATTTCCAGGAGAGTTAATTTTTGAACCAACAAAATAGTGCGATGGCGAGAGTTGGATTGCAAGAATGCTATTTATATACATTAATCTAGGATCCTCCTTATCATATTTGAAAGAGTACTACGCAATCAAAACCAGGCACAGAGCATCAAACCATGCATATTATAATTGCAACCCAACGCCACTTTAAGCTACTTTTGCTAAGATAATTGTACTAATAAGAATTAAACTACCATTGATAATCAAAAGCTTAACGAAATCTCCGGCCGAACTAAAACATGTGGAAATCAATCGAATCTACTTTGTGAGAAGGAGGGAGTCAAGGGGAAATGATAGCGTAAAGCGTACAGATGTAACAGAACCACGCAAAGAATGTTTGGCCAATCAAACAACCCAGATTTTGCATGCAGTCTTGATATGCATGGGAAGCAAAAAGAGAGTAATTTAGTACGTAGCTGAACAGGAACTACAAAACAATTAAAAAACATGGCGACTTTATATAAGCTATCCAATTCTTGTCCTCTCTCTGTCTTATATAAGATATTTTATACCAAAATGTATGTATCTTTAGTTTGGGCTACTTACAAAATGATGTAAAATTGTTTCTAAATTTCCCTGCAAGTCTAATAATATACATCCATGTTCCTATATTTCTAGGGTAATAGAAAATAATCACTGTTTAAATTACTCTTACATAGATCTATACATGAGCTAAGTTGAGCCGAGCCGAATAGCCCTGTGTTTGATCTCGACTCGTTTTAACTAAACGAAAGAGTCGAGCCAAACTCACAAGCTAGAATCGTAAAATGAACCCAACCTCACTTTTTTGAGCTTAGGCTTGGATCGTTCTAAAATAGAGCTATAGCTCGTCTCATTTAACTAAATGAAAAAGTCAAGCTAAGCTTTTAATGAGTTGAGTCGAGCTCACGAGTTAAAGCCATAAAATGAATTGAGCTTCATTTTTTTGAGCTTGGGCTTAGCTAGTTTAATGAACGAATCCAAAAGTGAAGCTCTAGCTTGACTCATTTAACTAAACGAATGAGTTGAACCGAGTTTTTAATGAGTCAAGACAAGTCAAATATCGAATTAGCTTAGCTCATTTACAACCCTACATACACATTATGTATTTGACAAACAACATTCATCAGATTAAAAGTATAAAATTCAAAAGATTCATATTCATCACACAGAAGGCTCATATCCATGAAATATAACTTGTTGCCTCCTCATTTACTATTTAAATGTACATACTCATAACATATTTTTTTCATTTTATGTGTTTGTACGGATTTAAATGAGTTGAGCTAGTTCGGTATTTGGCTCAGGTTGACTAGTTAAAAGTTTGGTCATTTAATTAAATGAGTTGATTCCATGGACTCGTTTATTAAATGAGTTGAGCTCAAACTCACAAAAGTAAGGTTCGATTTATTTTATGGCTTTGACTCGTGAGATCAACTCTATTCTGTTCATTTGTTTATTTAAATGAATCGAGCTCGATTCTAGGGGTGTTCGGCTAGTTTCAACTCATCTACAACCCTAAGTGTTTGGGCAACTTCATTATTCATTAATTTTATATGATGTGGCATCTTATTTTTCAAAACTATCAAATGGTACCCTAATATACGTTGAAAGTACATATTCATTACATGTTGTTTCATGTTAAGAAATTATTTGAGTATATGTTCATCACATATGTGTTCCATGTTGGTAACTATATATAGTCAGTATAAATTAATTCAACATTCATTACAGACTTACTAACCAGGGACACATCTATTGAAATATTTGATATAGATTCATTAAAAACTTGGTATAGGTTCAGCATATTCTTTTTAATATCTTAACGCATATGTTCGACCAACTTAAAGTGTATATTTAGCACATGATCTTATAATGTGTTCACCAAAAAAATTTACTACAATAATTATATAATATAAACAAAGAAAAAATTCAGGAGTCATTTCGAGTTTAATATAGATCACTTATTTGTTTTTGTTTACTTGCAAATAAGATTTGTTCAACTGCTTAAAGTTGCCCTCATTGAATGTTCTCCCACTATATGGATGATAATGGGTTGGGTTTCGGCTAGGTCTGGCCAAATCCAACTTTATATAAACCTAATATAGATCTATCGAATCTTAAAAGTTTATACCCAAATTTAGACCCATCACATCTAGCAAGTAAATATATCTTAAATGAGTTTGTTATTTGGGGGGGGAATGAATGATTTATGTAAATACTAATACCTTCATGCTTTATATAACATACTATGTAATTTTTATTATAATAAAAAATCCTCCAAGTGAAAAGATAATCTTTTTAAATTAGTAACTTTCCCTTTGTACATGGTATTTTAATAATTTTGAAATAAAATATTGTATAGATTATTTCTAAGGTAAATATATAGAAATAAAATTAAAAAAAAATAAATAAAGAGCTCAAATATGATCACAAAAAGGATGATACACATAAAGTTAGTATGCATGTATATATGTATGTATAAACATATACATATATACTAAACTAGTCTAGTGGGTTTGGTCTAGAATTACTAAACATAGATTCATTTAGACATATATAGACCTAAATCATATGCGATCAATTGGGTTTAAAAATTATTAACCTTAACTTGATGCACGAGCATCTCCATCTCATTATTCCTAAGTTGAAGGTTAAGAATTAGCATATTTGGAGGTATTGCCAATTATCTTGGGAAATCATAAACACCTTCATAATAATTCTAATAATGTTTCATTAAGTAATTCTTATAGGTATTACATATGTTTGCAAGAAGAGGACTTTACTAATGATATCTAATGTACAAGATAATGATAATGCAGGGACTATAAAGTTACATAGGAGACAAAGCTACAAGGCATGAATCTTGATTATTGATTATTTCATGTATTATCATGATTAGGTTTTATGTATCTTTGATATTTTATGTAAAATTTGTAATATCTTATCATTGTAATTGTAACTCATTATGTATACCATATGGACATGTGTTGGTTTAACTCTTATATATTTAGGTTAGTTGATTTGGGCTTCATTAAGCCTCATTATCATGTGTGTGTGCCTTTTACGTTTGATTGAGGAGAATGAATACTAAAATCAAGCATTAGACAAACAAAGGAGCAAGAGTAGAATCTAGATTTCTTTCTTCCTATCTTTCTCTCAATTGAGGAGTGTAATTTGGGATTAATTCTCTAGATAAATTAGAGATTTCTCTTCAGAATTGATTTTGATCTTGAAGTAGATCAAAACACCACCATTCAAAACTATCTAGCAATCACCAACTTTAAGTCCTTATTCACTTCTAAGTTGAATTTGTTAAAGATCAATCCAAATTCAAAGGTCCTACAATTTTGAAGATATTCATCTAATATCTTACACAACAAATTTTGATATCAAAGAAAATTTTTGGATCAACACAAGTGAAGAAGAAGACGAGTTGAGTAAACACAATTCCTTCAATAAGAAAAAGAGGGTCTAGATACTTCTTGATTTTATTCTTTAAATATTGATTGAATTTATTGAATTCTTTCATGCATAGTATTAATATTGAATGTTCAAATCCATGATTAAAATAGGATTTATATTGATCTTGAAGTAAACCTTGAATGTTGACATTTAAAGAATCAAGTTGAAGATGATGATATGTATTGTGTGTGTCGAATAGTTTAGAGAAAAAAATATGTATATGTGATACTTATGTAGAATTTATTTGTTTCTTCATGTTATGTACATGATTAATAACTTATTATGTGTCATTCAAATTTTACATGAGTGTTTAATTGCATAAGATTCGAATGAAAGATAAAACCCTAGCTAGTATGCATAGCATTACTAGTTAGTCGAATGTGTGCTAGTGTATATGTTAAAATAAGTGAAGTTTAGTCCATCATTTGGATAAGATATTTTTGGAATATTTGTACCTTATGCATTTATTTTAGCGTTTAAAATGATCATTAAGTATATTACATATTAGAATGTAGGATACATGCATAAATATAATTATGATTTATCGAGCATTATAAGTTGAATATAGTTGAATTCTATTTCAAGAATTTGACAAGAAATGGGTACGGTGTTTTGATTTGATTGTGTGTGTGTGATAATATTAATTGTTGGTTGTGTTTTTTTATTCAATGTAATCAAAAGTTTCTACAAGAAACAACTTGGAAACCAAAGGAAAAGTCTTAAGAGACTCAGGTTACAATCGAACCCTAGAGAAATACTAACCTTTTGTTAAGTGTGTTAGCATAGTTGATTCATATGTAGGGAGAAAAAAGTTTCAAGACATTTTTGAGGCAATCCAAAATATCTCAATAAATTTGGTAGCAACTAATGCAGAAATTCAATAACTTCCTACAATGTAAACTCAATTGCAGATGGAGTATTGCTTTGTTGAGCAAGATTCGGTACAAAATTTGCAAGAACAAAAGAAGTTCTTTGGAGACCGAATGGAAAGCGATGAAAATATTATCAATCCATCAAGGTGAAGACATTTGAACTCACTATTAGAGTATGAAGAAGAGTCAAAAAGTATTGGAAGTGGTAGAAGGAACAATGATCATCAATCAAGGTATCATAATAAAGAAGATAAAGGTATCAAACTTGATCTTCTTGATTTTTTATGGTAAACTTAATGTTGAATTATTTCTTGAATGGTTACATGAGCTAGATGCTATTTTTAAATTCAAGAATTATCATGATGAGAAAAAATATAAATTAGCTATTCTTAAGTTTAAGAAGTTTGCTAGGATATGGTATGATAACTTTAAGAGAATTAAGGAAAAAGAAGGTAAGTCTAAAATTAAATCATAGGATAAGCTTAAGAAACATTTGAGATGAAAATTTATACCTAAAGAATATGAACAATATAATCACATTATGTTGACTAATTTTAGACAAGGACTTTTAGGTGTTAAAGAATATGTTAGAGAATTTGAGAGGTTGGCATGTATATGTGACATCCAAAAGAGGATGGAACAAACATGTGCTAGATTTTTAGATGGTCTTAATATGATTACTTGAGATAAAGTTGAAACTTGCATATATGATTCTCTAGATGATATGATTAATCTCTCTTCAAGATTTGAAAAGCAAATCAAATCCACTAAACCTCATTCCAATCAAGGTAATTCTTCTATAAAGTACTACTCAAGTTACTAAGTATGGAACGGGTACCTTAAGCTCTATGAATGTTGAGAAGAAATAAGGGATTAACTAAGAGGAAAAGGGAAAGACCAAAGTCAATGAAGTCTTTAAAAAATAATGTTTATGTGTCAGGGATTTAGAAAATTTGCTAGAGATTGTCATAACCAAAGATTATTATCTATATAAGAGATTGAAACTATGGAGGCTTGTGATGAATATCTTGAATTTGAGTCATATGAATAAATTTTAAATGAATTAAAGGATGAAGTAAATGCTTTTTATGTTCTACAAAGAATAATTCAAGTGCAAGCTAATGAGCAACTAAGTCAATGAGAGAATATATTCAAGACCAAAGGAAGAGTGGGAGATACAGTTTGTTGGATTATCATTAATAGCGGATCTTGTACAATGTGGCTAATGAGAGGATGGTGAAGGAATTGGGGTTAGAGACAACACAAAATCTGAAGCCTTATTCTATTTAATGGCTTAATAAGGAAAAAATATTCAAGGTAACAAAAAAACCCTAATCTCATTTAGAATTGTTAATTATCACGATGATGTGCTATATGATGTTTTGCTATGGATGTATGCAGAATCTTATTTGGTATACCATGGAAACATGATTAGTGTGCTATTCATAATGTTATTACTAATAAATATCTTGTTGAAAAGGATAAGAATAAGCATAAACTTAAGCCTTCTAAGTGTGATAATGATAATATAGTTGAAAATAAAAAGAGTTTATTTTTTCATAAGAAGGCTATGATCGAATGTATTAAGGAAAAAGGTAGTTGTTATATGGTGATTATCAAGGAATCCTTATAAAGGGAGAATAATAAAACTAATTCTAAAACATGAATTACCACTAATCTTACCACCTAAAAGAGGGATAAAACATGATATAGACTTAATGCCTGATATGAATCTACTTAATCAACCTAATTATAGATATAATTTGAAAGAAGTTAAGGAATTAGAGAAATAAATAAAAGATCTCATAGGAAAAGGATATGTGAGAGAAATCATGAGTTCATACTATGCACATGAACTACTTGTTCCTAAAGATACTAAAGTTTTTGAGATTTTAAAGGACAAGCTATGTAATGCACTGCTATTATCTTTACCTAAATTTAATAAATTGTTTGAAGTTACACGTGAAGCTAGTGAGGTGGGAATAAGAGGTGTGATCTCACAAGAAAAAAGATCCATTGCATTTTTTACTGAAAAATTACATTACATCAAAATGAATTATTCAACTTAGGATAAAGAATTCTATGCCATCATAAGAAGCTTGGAAAAATGGAGTCATTATTTGAGACCTAAGTCATTTGTATTACATTCAGATTGTAAGAGTCTAAAATATTTACTTGGGGAAAATAAAAATTAATATGCAAAATGGGTTAGTTCTATCAAACATTTAGATGATAGAGAAAATGTTGTAGTAGATGCATTATCTAGAAGATCTATGACATTTGTAATATTGGATGCTAAATTATTAGGAATTGAAATGTTGAAAGAATTATATGTGAAAGATGAATATTTTTTTAAGTTTATAATTAATGTAAGAAAAATAATAGTTGTGGTAATTATGTGTTATAAGATAAATTTCCTTTCAAACTTAATAAGTTGTGTATGCCTCATTCTAGTGTAAATGATTTACTTGTTAAATAAGTACATGAGAGGGGGATAGTTGTTCATTTTGGTGTTCATAAAAGCATAAAAATATTACAAGAGAATTTTTGCTGGCCCAAATGATGAAATTAGTGCAATCTATTATTAGGAGATGTGTGACTTGTCAAAAGAGTAAGATTTTCTTCCATAAAGGTCTGTATACTCTTTTACTAGTACCTAGTCAACTATAGGAGAGTGTTAGTATGATCTTTATCTAAGGTTTACCAAGGATGCAAATGGTAAAGGATTCTATTATGGTGGTAGTCTGATAGATTTTCTAAAATGGCATATTTTATTCTTTATAATAAAATAGATGATGCAACTCATGGTGAATAATTATATTTTAAGGAGATAGTGAGGTTATATGGTATTTATAAAAGTGTATTGTGAGATAAAGATGTAAAATTTTTAAGCTACTTTTGGAATAAATTTTGGTGTAAGTTAGGCACTAAGTTGTTGTTTAGTATATCTCATAATCCACAAACGAATGGCCAAAACAAACAGAATACTAAAATTTTGGGAACTTCACTAAAGGGGGTTAGTTAATAAACGTACAAAAGATTGGGATATAAAACTCTCACATACTGAATTTACATATAATAAGAGTCCTTCTAGTATAACTCACTCGAGTCTATTTGATCTTGTTTATGGAGTTAATCCTTATTTACCTATTGATATATTGTCATTAACAAAAGGTGATATTAAAATTTATGATGCTAAAGAATTAGTTGAAATCTTTAAAAAACTTCATGAAAAAATAAAGAATATTATTGAGAAATCTAATGTTAAATACCAAAATGAAGCTAACAAAAATAAAACTATACAAATATTTTCAATGGGAGACTTGGTATGGTTATATTTAAGAAAAGAAAGATTTTCAAACTTAAGAAAGAATACACAAATGGCAAGAGAATATGGACATTTCAAAATTTGAACAAAATTTAGAAATAAAGCTTATGAATTATAATTACTAGAATCCTATGGAGGAGTTTCTAAGACTTTCAACATTAGTGATTTGTCTCCTTATTATAGTGATGCCAATTTGAGGATAAATTATTCTTTAAAAGGGGAGAAGGATGTAGGAGTATCTCCATCTCAGTCTTCTCAATTTGAAGGTTAAGAGTTAGTATATTTAGAGGTAATACCAATTGTCTTGGGAAATCTTGGATACCTTCATAATAATACTAATATTTTTTTTGTTAAGTGATTCTTACAGGCATTACATATGTTTGCAAGAATATAACTTGACCATTGATATCTAATGTACAAGACGATGAAAATATAAGGGCTACAAAGTTGCATGGGAGACAAAGCTATAAGATATGAAGCTTGATTGTTAGTTATTTCATGTATTATCATGATTAGTTTTATTCAGTTTTGATATTTTGTGTAAACTTTGAAATATCTTGTCATTGTAATTGTAACTCATTATATACCATATGGATATGTGTTGGTTTAACTCTTATATAGTTTGTCTAGTTAATTTAGGCTTAGTTAAGGAGATTTAAGCTCGGCCTCATTGTCATGTGTGTGAGCATGTGTCTGTGTGTGTGAGTGAGTGTGTGTGTACACCTTGTATGTTTGATATAGGAGAATGAATAATGAAATAGAGAATTAGAAGAAAAAAGGATTAAGAGTAGAATATAGCTTTCTTTTTTCCCATATTTACCTTAAATAAGGAGTAAACTTTAGGAATAATTCTCTAGATAAATTACTGATTTGTCTTTAGAAGTGATTTTGATCTTGGAGTATATCAAAACACCACCATTTGAACCTATCAATAAATTACCAACTTCAATTCCTTCTTTACTTCTAATTTAAATTTGTTGAAGATCAATCCAAGTTCAAAGGTCCTGCAATTGTGAATATATTCATATAAAATATTTGCGGGACAAATTTGGTGGGTGTGGGTTGGATCTAAGATCTATTACTCCTCACTGCTATCCACTAATGTATAGGGATAAGGATAGGAAGAAATTTGGAAACATCATTACTTGAAAAATTATGACATGAGGATGGTAGGAAATGATAATACATACATACATACAGACACACACACACACACACATGGAAATGACAATACATACACACACACACACACACACACACACACACATATAATCATAAAGAGTCATTCAAAGTTTACATAACCAAAATATAAGTCTCAAGATCATACTAAATTACTGACAACTATAAACTCAAATGAACTAGATGCAATGTTCATTATCCTTTGTTAATGACATCAACTACTTCCACTTCATCTTTGTCAAGCCTTGTTTTAGAAAAATCACTACTTCTAACTTGGGTTCATATAAAAAGGGGAAGAAATATCAAGCAATCCAACATCTTAAAAAGAATCAAAGTTACTACCTACACAAAAGGGAAAAGGAAAATGATTATGTAGTTTGGTAGTCGCCATGGTTTATGGTGTAATACGGGAGTAGTAAATATGGGAATATTACCATATATGTCCCACATCGTTGATTTTTGTTATTTTTATTTTGAAAATATTCTTGCTAGGAGACGGTGATTGTTATGAACAAACACCAAGTATTCGGCACACTTAGAAGGAAATTTATTCTTCTTCATAGAATGAATAAACCATATGTACTTCAATTATATTCACTACATGAAGAAGAAGATACTTAGCCAAGTACTTTGAGAGAAATATTTTGAAGCAATGGTGCACTTGAGCCAAGAACTCCCAACCAAGGCATTGGATCAAGAGTGTGATACCTTAAAATTTTATAACCCTTGTTTTTGGAGTGTTTATCATTTTATTTGAATCCTAACACTAAAACCTTGCTTAATTATTTTCTTATTAACTCTTCATCAGTAAGCGAAGTAAATTCTTATATAATTATCCTAATTATTTTTACCATTTTTGTATTCTCAAACCCCACCTTTAATAAATTAATTTTTTTCAAATTTATTTTTCTAACCAGGCATCCTTACCTAGAAAAACTAAACCTAAAATAAAAATAAAATTATCCTAATTCTACTTATAGCCTAGCCCCTTTGTTATACCATCTTTCCTTCTGCCAAACACTCACCTAGTCTCCCTCCATTTCTCACACTTAACCAAAACTAGAATCAGTGTTACATGAGGCAAGGTCAGCAAAATTAGAACTACACTCAAAAGGTTGCTGGACAAGTAAATTTTGACAAGATTGAGAAGGTCATAGTTATCATGGTGGTGGAAGAAAATCTGGATGACAACTAGATAGATTGGATTTTTGACACTGGCACTTCCAAGCATCTATATGGCAATAGAGAGCTATTCCACCTGTTTGAAGATATCGCTGATGGAGAGCATGTTTTCATGGACAACTTTGCCACTACTAGAGTTTTGGAAAAAATGAAAGGTTCTTATATAACTTACTTCTAGAAAATATTTATCTTTGAGTGATGTTCTGTATGTTCCCTCTCTACATAGGAACCTTATTTCAAGTAAATTGCTTAATAAGGCTGGACTAAAATTAGCTTTTGGGGTTGATAAGGTCATATTAACCAAGAATGGGATCTTTTTGAGTTAGGATTACTTAGCTAATGGTCTCTTTTTTTAACACTATTTCAATTAATGAAAATGCATCTACTTATGCTTATATTACTGAGTCTCTCACTTTTTTCCATGATAGGCTAGGGTGTGTGAATGTGGCTTCCATTGATAAACTAAAACATATGAAACTGATTAATGTGATAGACACTAATGATTATAAGAAGTGTTATGTGTGTGTAGAAGCTAAATTTGCTAAGAAAGTTTTTAAATTAGTCATAACAAGATCAATATAATTTCTTGAATTAATTCATATAGACTTAGCAAATTTTTAAGAATACCATGAATAGAGGAAGTAAATGGTATTTGTGACATTTATTGATGATTACTCTAGATATGCTAAGGTTTACCTCCTCAGGTCTAAAGATGATATCGAATGTATGTTCTTAAAATATAAAGCAGAAGTCAAGAACCAAAAGAAAAAATAGAACATTAAATGAAATGATAAACCCTATGTTGTTAAGTTCAGGTATGTCTGATAAAATGTTGGGAGAAGCTGTATTGTCTTCCTATTATGTTTTGAAGAGAGTCCCTCATAAAAATCTAGATAAAACACCCTATAAATTACGAAAAGATTTTGAACCTAAATTTAAAATTTTAAAAGTGTGGAGGTATTTAGATAAGGTTAGCTTACCTTTTTTGAAGGACTAATGCGAGAACAAAAACTTTTGATTGTGTATTTATTGGTTATGCTTAGAGTAATACTACATATAGATTGTTGTGTTTAAGTGATAACTCAATTTATGAATGTAGAAATGCATAATTTTTTGAGAGAGTGTTCCCTATAAGAAAGAATGTATGTGATAATGCTAGTTCTTCTAGTACTTCATCTGTTCCTTTGCCTGTACCTTCTTTAGCTCATGATATGAATGATAATTTGTGTGAAAATAAGATAAGTAAAATATGAAGGATAGAAACTAGATTTGGGCCTAATTTTGTTACTGCTTTCCTAGTTGAAAATGATGACCTTGATAAGATTAATTCGGACTTTGTGTCTACTTACTTGATTAAGGATGATCCTAAAACGTATAAGGAAGCTGTAACATCCATTGATGCTTGTTTCTAGAAGGAGACAATTAACAATGAATTGGATTCTATTAATGCAAATCACACATGGGACTTAATGGATTTACCTAGAGGACGTAAACCAATTAGATGCAAATGAGTTTTTGGAAAGAAATTAATAACCGATAAACTATTGATAAGTTTAAAGCTAGATTGTTAGTCGTAGGCTATAAATAAAAGAAATATTGAATTTTTTGGTACTTGTTCTCCTATGACTAAGATTACCATTATACGTTCTTTTTTTTGTTTGATGTTATTGTAACACCCTAAAATTCACTATTTTTTTAAAAACCAAAAGCAATTAAATTAAAACCTATAAATTTCAGGGACATTACCGCCACACTTAGTACCAAATCAGTTCACTCTGGCCGTTCCGATACGAAGTGCTAAGGCTAAAAGGAGTTTAAAAATCAATATAAATAAAATCAAATTAAGACTTCAATTAAGCATAAAACAACTATAAAATAGAAATCAGGGTACATGAGAACGAGTCATAATCCAGAGTACAAAGTAGGAGTTTCTTAAGAGAAGATAAATGTACAAATGGTAAAGTTTACTTGTAGAAAATCCAATATAGAAATAAAGTAATAGAAGAAAATAAAATAACATGGAGAGAGAATCTGGCCACATCACTCCCAGTCCACGACTCAGGTCCGACTCAACACTCAGCCCTGCCTGATGCCTCATGGATATCGAAGGCATCAAAGTAAACATCACCTACCTACACCATGTCAGATATGCCTCCTACTCATGGAAATGAGAAGCACCCATAAAAAGGGTGAATAGTACGCTACGTACTTAGTAAGGTAATTGTGCACTAAGGCCAATACATAGAAGCATGTAAAACTTAGCGGAATAATAAAAACAACATAAAGTCTAACATGAAAACATAGTATTGTACGATCATTTGGGTAAATACATAAATGTCCATTTATAGTCTGGATTAATTAATTAATTAATCTCTTATCGATACTCATTTCACACCATGTTTTTTATTAAGTCCATGCGAGTAAGGAAACTCTACTATTTTAGCCGGTGGATTAGTCTCTAGGACACCCCGACACCTAGCCACTATTATAGCCGGTTGATAGGTCACTTATAGGGTAACATACCCTAACCACTATTATACGTTGGTGGATTGGTCTGGGCCCTACGTGCATGGTATTTTACTGTAAGTACTTAGTGTCTTTTATGTGTCTTAGCAACTCAAGTTTTGGTTTATTGAGCTCAGGATCCCCCATTATTATAACAAGTGGATCGGCCATGCATAGGGTAGCATGCCCTAACCACTATTATATGCCGGTGGATCGGTCTCCAGGGCACTTCGGCACCTGACCACTATTATACCAGTGGATCGTTTTGGGCCCGTCTTAATAATCATTCACTTTACATGATTAATGTCTTATGTATCTTATTCAAAATTTTAATCCTAGATATGCATGACTAACTTCCTCTACGCTTATCCTCCAGAAAGAACCCATCTCACATCTTAAGACTCATACACCTCCTAACTCGACCTTACATCCTTTCCTCCATAACCTAACTCATACTAGAAGTCCAACTCCTATTTATGTGGGTCAAGGCCCACTACCATACACCTCCAAGTCCAGTCATAACCTTACTCTAGGGTTTTCTCCAGAAACCCTAAATTAAGCCTATGTGGCCCATCCTACTCCACCTCACACAACCCAAATCATCTTAACACTCCAGACATCACAACCTTTAGATTCAATCCTCATCATTATGCTTTACTCCTTAAGTACGTGTGTGGTCACAAAACCTTGGGTAACCACACCAAACCGTAACTGGCCACAACAAACCCTAGCTTCCTCGTGTCCACATGTCACCCTTCCATTTCACACATTCCACTTCTTATTTTCTCATGCCAATCATTCTCATCCTTATGTGATCATTTTCATCCTCCTCTCGTATCCCAATCACCCTCATTTATTTCTCCTTTTTTTACCACCTTCTCAAATTAGGGTTTTCCCCCTAAACCCTAGCTCATCCTCCTATGTATCATTATACTATTCTACGTACTATTTTTCACCCAAAGCACTCAAACACCCAAATAACTCTTCCATTACCTTCCTTACATCTTAAGTCAACTTTCCATATATAAAGTTCACCCCCATGCAAATTTTATACATCCCATACAACCCTTCGAACTTTTTCATGCAAACCCTAAAACTCCCATGTGAAACCCTAGATCCACCTGTGCAAACCCTAGATTCTTCCATACATACTTAGATTCTCTCTCATACAAACCCTAGATCCATCCATAAAAAACCCTAGATTCGTCCATGAAAACCCTAGATTCTTCTATACAAAACCATAGGTTTGATTCTCCCATGCAACACTATAGACTAGATTTTCCCATGTAAAACTATAGATTCTCTTATACGAAACCCTAGACTCTCCCATATAAAGCCATAGACGCTCCCATGCACAACCATAGATTCTCCCATGCAAAGCCATAGACTCTCCCATACACAACCATAAATTCTCCCACTCTTTTATTTATTTAAAATCCCCATTTTTTCCCATCCACTCATGGACCATTAAAATATTCAGGTCAACTCACACCCCTTGGTCAACTTATTTCTCTTTGGTCAACTTACTTCCTATTTTCCTTTTTCATCCTTTCCACCCCACCAAGCACATTAAACATCCTCACATGCATGTCTTAAAGGGTCATAACACATTACATCACATTCCACAACATTTCACCACATATACATATCAACATATACAATAAGAAAGCACGTAAGCATACCTTAACTCAAAGTTGCTCCATACATAAAATAGTCAACTAATAGCACATAATACACAGCACGACATTATACAAGACATCCAAGCATATAAAGCACATAAACACACATAAAGCCTTAGTTACACCCTTACATAATACGACACCGATCTTAGAGCACGCTCCTACGACTCCTTAGGGCTTTGATTGGTCTCACCTATAAGAGAGAAAACTAAAGATTAGGTTCCCTCCTACAAACAATACCATTAATTCCTTATTTATGCTAAGATTAGGGTTTTGGATAAAATAATAATATAATAGTAATAACACTAGCTAATTACTAATTTTTCTAAAGGTAAAAGTAATATTGTAAAAGATAATAATATAATATTTGAAGATTTTACCATAATAATAATAATGATACTAAAGTAGTAGTAGTAGTAATGATACTAATACTAATAATAATAATAATAATAATAATAATAATAATAATAATAATAATAATAATAATAATAATAATAATAATAGTATCATTTGAAAGAAATGGTGTAATAAGGGCTTGGACCCTTTACCAAACTAATACTAATAATAATACTATTATTATTAATAATAAAATAATAATAATAACAATAATAATAATAATAATAATAATAATAATAAAAAAATTGAAATAAATATAATAGGGCTTCGACCCTCAATAACAATAATAATAGTAACATTAGTAGTAGTAGTAGTAGTAGTAGTAGTAGTAGTAGTAGTAGTAGTAGTAGTAGTAGTAGTAGTAGTAGTAGTATATTCAAAATAATGTAAATATAACAAAATAAAATAAATAAAGCTTGTATCAAGTTAGCAAAAGGGTTTATAGGGTTTAGGGTTCCATCTTGGATTGGTGGTGACAGGCGACACCGGTGGTGGTGGATGGCGGTGGCGGCAGTGGCTGGAAAAAGAGAAGAAAAGAGGAAAAGTTGAGTGAAATGCCCCAAAATTTTTAATTTTAAAAAATTATATTTAAATAAGTTTTTATTAGAAAATTTAATTTAATAAATTATTTTTATTAAAATAAAAAGGAAATTAATTAGGACAAATCAAGAAGGAATTTATAAGTATTTTAATTAGGAGGAATTTGGGTATTTTAAATAATTAAGGATTTTATTTGGAAATTAATTAAATAAATTATTTTATTTAAAATAAGAAGGATAAAATGGTTTCAAATTAATATTAATTTTATAAATAATTTAATTGAAAAAATTAGGCTGTTTTGCTAATTAAAATCGAATTTATGGAAAATCTTTTAAAAATCCTAATTTAGCCTAAAAAGGGATTTAAATATTATTTTATTTACATATTATTATTTTTAAATATTTCAAATATTATAATTAATTTAATTATCCCAAACCATTATTTTTCTTGTTTCCCGTTTTCCTTTTTCTTTCTTTTTTTCTTTCTTCTTCTTCTTCTTTTTCTTTTTCTTCTTCTCCCCCAACTAGGCCAGCTCGCGGCCCAGTTCCTCTTTTTCTTTCCTTTCCTACGGCACGGCCCAGCCCGTGCGGTCGAATCCTGTGTCCCTCACCCAACTCCGCGTTTTATGTTTCGTTTCACCAAAACACATCGTTTCATTTAATTCAACCACCTCACCTCGCGCCCGGCCCGGTTCACCGCCTTTCCTTTTCTTTTCTTTTTCCCCTGCCGCCCGGTCCAGCCGCCTGTCTTTCTTCTTCTTCCTCCTCCGCACCTTCCTCAACGCCGACCACCGACCTGATACTCCACTGCCATCGTCCTGGTTTTTCGCCGGCGATCTCGCCCGTTTTGACCAGCCGTTCTCCTCCGTTTCTCTTCCCTTTGATTCGGCGACTACACAGACCCAACCAGCTCTCCCCTCCTCGTTCGATTTTCCCCCTTTTTCCCTGCGCATATCCTTTTCCTCGTTTTGACCTCCACCGGCCAACCTTGCCTCCAGTGACCATAACCTTACTTTCCTTACCCCTTAGCCGACCCACAGAACCCTAATCTCCCTTATAAAATCTATAAATACCCACTTATACTACCACGTATCGAGTTTTGATTTCCTTACCCAAAATATTTCCCTTCTCGCCGCCACCCATTTAGACTTCTCGTCCGCCACCTCCGGCCAGCTTCACCGCCCTTCTTGGCCACTCGTGTCATCCTTGCACCACCCCCTAACTAACGAAACGTCCCATATCTCTCGATTCTTCCTGCACAAGCCACACCGGCTATGCGAAGTGGCCCCGTCGACCAACCTGTTTTCCAACTCCGCCACCCTTTGCGCCGCCCTTATCCACCTCTTCCGCCACTTCCACCACTTCCTTCACCACCCAAATTGTTCTGCAGACCAACCTATACCTTCCCCTACCTTTCTTTTCTTCTTTCTCCCTCTCTTCCTCTCTTTCTCTTATTCTCCTCCATTCGGCCACCGCCACGGCCGTCGTGCGCCGCCACCTATGGCTGCTCCACCACCCTCATTTTGTCCCTCTCCTTTTGGGCAACTCTAAACACCTCTACTCCCACCTTAATTCTCCCTATCTTTTTCCCAGCATCCAACTTTTACCCTTTTCTTCCCTTTTTCCGACCACCGCCGCCGCCTCCATGCACCACCGGTGGTGCCGCCTATCCCCACTAGCCTAAGGTTGAACCCTAGACCCTCTCAACCCTTTTCCCTATTTTTATAACCCTTAAATTATTTTATTTCAATTATTTGCATATAAATACTATTGTTATTATTATTATTTTTAATATGTATTATTATTATTATTTTTAAATATGTATTATTATTATTATTAGTATTAATGTTTTGATTATTATTTCTGTTGAGGGCTGAAGCCCTATTGTATTTTATTTTTGATTTTATTATTCTTATTATTTCCATTATTACTATTATTAATATTAATGTGTTATTATTATTATAATTATAATTATTTTTATTTTTACTATTTTGAATTTCTATTATTATTATTTCATTATTAATATTACAAATACTTTACTATTAGTTTTGGTGTTGTTATTATTATTATTATTATTATTATTATTATTATTGTTTTTATTTTTACTATTTCATTATTATTATTATTACTAAATTTTATTATTTATCTTACTAGTATTATTATTAGTATTATTTTGGTAAAGGGGGCCAAAGCATTTATTTTACTTTGTTTTTGAATAATGTCCTTTTTATTATTATTATTCTTATTTATATTCTCATTGATATTACTTTTAGTATCATTATTATTATTAGGGTAAAGTATTTAACCCTATATTATCAAATTTTATAATATTTCTATTATTTCTATGTCTTTAGCAAAGTTATAATTTTGTTAATGTTATTTTATTAGTATGTTATTATTTGGTCAAATCCCTAAGGAGGCGTAGGAGCGTGCTCTAAGACCGGTGTCGTTTCAGGTAAGGGGTGCTAAGGCCTTTGGTATGCTTATATGCATTATGTGCTTTGCATGCTATGTATCATATGTTTATTATTGTAATTATTTCGTATATGGTATGACGTGGAGTTCAAGTATGTTCTGGTATTGTTATATGGCATGTGTATTATGTATATGTGATGAATGGTTTGTGATCCTGTAAGGCATGCATGTGAGGGTGTTAATGTGGTTTGTGTGGGAGAAAGGACGAAAAAGGAGGATGGGGACAGAGGTTGACCAAGGGAGATGAGTTGACCTAATTATTTAAATGATTCATGAGTGGAAGAATAAAATGAGAAATTTAGGGTTTCAGGTGAGAGAATATATTTTATGGTTTGTGTGGGAGAATATAATTTATGTTTTGCTTGGGAGAAACTAATTTATGGTTTTATATGGGATAATCTAATTTATGGTGTTGTATGGGAGAATCTAATTTAGGGTTTGGTAAGGATGAATCTTTGGTTGTGTATGGATTGAATTTAAGGTTCTGTATGGAGGAATCTAGGGTTTTAATTATATGGAAGGATCTAGGGTTGCATGGTTGAATTTAGGGTTTCACGTGGGATTTTAGGGTTTGCATGAAAAAGTTCGAAGGTTTGTATGGGGAGGTTAATGTTTGCATGGGTATGGAATTTACGTGTGAAAAGTTGATTTAGGATGTAAGGAAGGTAATGTAAGTGTTGTTTGGGTGTTTGAACACTTGGGATGAAAAATAGTATGTAGGACATTATAAGGGTATGGAGGAGACTGAATTAGGGTTAGAGTGATTAACTATGACTTGTTGTGATTAACTAGGGTTGGAGTGGATAATTGTGGGTTGTTGTGATTAACTAAGGTTTGGAATGGCTAATTATGGTTGTTATGGTCAAATAGGATTTGGAGTGATTAACTATGGGTTGTTGTGGTTGATTAAGGTTGGTGTGGTTGCTTAGGGTTTTTGTTGTATCATGTGTACTTGGTAATTAAAGTGTAATTATGAAGATGGTATTTATGAGTTGAGGTATATGGGGTGTTAAAAATGATTTGGGTTGTGTGAAGTGGAGTAAGATGGGCCACTGAGGTCTAAATTAGGGTTTCGGGATAAAACCCTAGATTGAGATGTGGAGTGGACTTGGAGGATATGTGTTAAAGGAGTGGTTCATGCATGTCTAGGGTTAAAATTGTCTGAATAATATACTTAAGACATTAATCACGTAAAGTGGAAGATGCTGAGCCAGGCCCAGACCGATCCACCGGCATAATAGTGGCCAGGTACTGCGGTAGCCTGGAGACCGATCCACCAGCTTAATAGTGGTAGGGTATGTTACCCTAGTGACCAATCCACCGGCTAAAATAGTGGGGGATCCCGAGCTCAACGAACCAAACTATATATGTTGTTAATAAGTGGGAAGATACTAATTACTTACAGCGGAACACCGTGCGAGAAGGGGCCTGACCGATCCACCGGCATAATAGTGGTAGGGTATGTTATCCTAGTGACCGATCCACCGGCTATAATAATGGCCAGGAGCCAGAGTGCCTTGGAGACCGATCCACGGGCAAAAATAGTGGGGATCCCGTACTCGTATGGACTTGATAAAGAGCATGGTGTGAAAATATTTTGATAAAGGATTAATGAAGTAATTAATCTAAACTATATTGGATCTTAGCCTTCTCATCTGATCGTTCACTTGCCCTTATGTTATTGTGTTGGTGATTATGCCCTATTATTATTCTGCATGGATTATGTACTTATGTGTTGGCCTTAGTGCTCGGTTACCTTACTCACTACGTAGTGTACTGATCACCCTTTTCATGGGTGCTGCTCATTCCCACGAGTAGTGTGCCCTTCTGACTTTATGCAGGTGGGTGAGACATCATTCGGGGCTGAGTGTTGAGCGTGTTTTTGGCTCAAGGTTTGAGAGTGTCATGGCCATAGTTTTCTTCATGTGATTTCATTTCGTTATGATATTTCTTCTGATTCGCATTTATTCTTTTTAATTTATTATCTTGTGTTAAGTGTTTCGATTTAACCTTTTATAAATTGTAAGATTATTCCCTTCGAGGAATTTTGGTTTCGCACTCTGATTTTTATCTTATTATTAATTATGATTCTTGATGTGTACTCTGATTTTGTTTTACTACCAAGTTTAGTTTGTCTTGACTTATAATTTATCGTTAATCTTTTCTTTAGCCTTAGCACTTGGTACTGAAACAGTTGGAGAGAACCGATTCGGTACTAAGTGTGGCGGTAACATACCCAAAATTCACGGGTTTTAATTTAAATTCTTCCACTAAAAAAAAGTAGTGAATTTTGGGGTGTTACATTGAGTGTTGGGAAAAGGAGAGGAAGAATGAAGGTAGGAGCTGAGTTGTTTATGGTTGCCTAGATGGAGAGGAGTAGTATGAGAGTGGCGGTGTAGCCAGAGGTGGTAGCGCATAGCGGCGGTGCTGGTGGCCGAGAGTGGAGGAAAGAGAAAAAGAGAGAAGGAGAGGGAGAAAGAGGAAAAGAAGAGTAGGGGAAGGTAGATGAGGGTCTGTAGGTGTTTTTGGGAGGTGTAAGGGGTAGTGGTAGTGGTGGAAGTGGTGGTTAATTAAGGGTGGTGCGAAGGGCAGCGGATGTGGAAGAAAGGGCTAGTCGAGGGGGCTATTTTGCAAAGCCAGGGTGGCTCGTGCAGCGCAAATCGAGGAAGATGGGTGGTGTAGTTAGTTAGAGGGAAGTGCAAGGAGTACTTAGGTGGGTAGAGTGGGTGGTGGTGTTAGCTGACGGCGGCGGAAATAACGTCTGAAGTGGCGGCTGTAGCACCCCTAAAATTCACTATAGAAAAATTTTATTTTATTAAATTAATTAGCGGAAGGGAAATAACAAAATTATGAATTTTGGGGATATTACCGCCACACTTAGTACTAGACCTTTACTTCTATCGCTCCAGTACTAAGTGCTAAGGTTAAAAGATAAAAAATACAACTTACGAGAAACTCAAACCATAATTAAATCAGAGTAGCGTAGTAAACCATTTATAAGAATAAAATCCACCAATGGTGGCTACAAAACAATGATTACATTTAAACCAAGAATTTAAAAGAGAAAGAGTACAACCCTAGGACTTTCTGGATAGTTCCTTGTGCTCTTTCTCGATGGCTCACTTGAATAGCACCTGAAAACGACTTGTAAGGGACACTGCCCATTGAATAGGTAAGGGCCCCATGAATAGAACCCTTTAGTACTACGGTACTAAGAAACCCTTTAAAATACACTTAACAACACTACGTACATATATAATGAAAGGTAAATACTTAATGTTCACATTCATACATTCACATACTTAACAAATTAATCAGATATTAATAGGTCATAATAAACAATCGATACTTTTGGGCCTTAAGCCATTAGCCCATCATTATCAATCATCTCGGATTATAAATATCCATGTGAGTGCAGGAACCCCACTATTATAACCGGTGGACCGGAATACATACAAGGCGGAATGCTCCTGGCCACTATTATTCGTCAGTGGACCGATCTAGCCCCGACTCATATGGTGTTCCACTATAAGTGATTAGTATTTTTCCATAATTTATTCACAACCAAATCACATTTATTGAGCTCGAGACCCCCACTATTATAGCTGGTGGATCGGAATATAAATATACATCATCCAGGGCAACATGCACGTGGGCCACTATTATATTCGGTGGATTAGTTTCATAAACATCATCCAAGGCAAAACCTCCTGGGCTACTATTATACTCAGTGGATCGGTACTCATAATATAATTCAACTGGGCCTGGATCATTAATCTTTCACTTTCATGATTAGTGTTTTTCTTTTTTAATCGACACAACAATTCCATTTATTTACCTCGATAGGGAGACCAAGATCCTAGGACACAAAGGTACACTAGTCGCACTAGTGCATGAAAGCTACTCAGTACCCTTCAACTATCAATTCAGGGACGCAAAGGTACCCTAGTCGTACTGGTGCATAAAGCTAATTCAGTACCCTAATGACAAGGACACCTAATCCATAAGTATGCATACCCCTAAATAGGTTCGTAGAGCTAGATAGAGTAAGATATAGGGTCTAGCTAGGGCACAAAGACACACCGGCAAATATTAGAATAACTGTGGGCTAAACTACGTCTTTAGGGTAGCGACCCCTAAAGAGCCACCACTCCCAATCTCGAGGTCTTTCACTTTAAGTTTTAGTGTCTTAATTAAGGTGATCATGAAAAGCACAACAATCAGATACTTATTCACTTTCAATCATTCGGATATCGTTAAGGCCATCATAATCTTATTCAAATGGTTATCCAAGGTAACACAGAAGAATCATTAAGGCCATCATAATCTCATCCAATTATGATTTAGGATTCGTTCTCGTGATACTTACTAATTGTCAAAAACTCTTATCTTGCTATTCAGTGTTACTTGAGTCATATTACGAAGTTCCATTATCACAGCGACATGTTAGATACAAATTACTCATTTACCCCTTACTTATATAATTACTAAGTCATCCCTTTCTTACTTGATAAATTACCATATTACCCTCCTTGTTGCATAATTATTAAATTACCCCTTGCTCGATTTAGGTTACCAAGTTATCTCCCATACTTATTAGGTCACCGACTATCCTTCATAATTGTTACACTTAACATATTTTTTATTTAGTTGGTTAGATTACCAATTTGCCCTTTTTCTTTGTTATAATTACCAAATTGCCCTTTAGTTGGTCAAATTACCAAATTACCCTTCTTCATTATCATAATTACCAAAATGCCCTTCTCCATTATTCTAATTACCAAATTACCCTTCTCTATTATCATAATTACCAAGCTACCATTTAGTTGTTTAAATTACCAAATTACCCTTCTCTAATATCATAATTAGCAAATTACCCTTCTCCATTATCATAATTACCATTTTACCCTTTAATTGGTTAAATTACCAAATTATCCTTCTCTATTATTATAATTACCAAACTACCCTTCTCCATTATCAAAATTACCAAATTACCCTTCTCCATTATCAAAATTACCAAATTACCCTTTACATCCAAAATTACCATTTGACCCTTTACTTATAAAATTATCATTTTGTCATTTACTTACAAAATTACCATTTTACCCTTCACTTCCAAAATTACCATTTTACTCTGTACATACAAAATTACCATTCTACCATTTTCACTTACAAATTATCATTTTTTCCTTTAATTATGAAATTACCATTTTGCCCTTTAATTATTAAATTACCATTTTACCCTTCACATACAGAATTACCATTTTGCCTTTTACTTACAAAATTACCATTTTACCCCTTTAGCTCCAAAATTACCATTTCACCCTTTTAAGTCCAAAATTACCATTTTATCCTTTTCACTTTCAAATTACCATTTTCCCCTTATTATACCACTTATATTACATTATTATCACTACATGAAATATTAATATTAATACCCTATTCTCATTATCCAACTCCACAACTATTATATTTAATATAATACTCATTAGCACCCACACATATTAGGCCACATTCTTGCACAAGACATATTACTAAAATACCCCTAGGGCTCAAAACAATATTAACCATGCATTACTGGTCACAATAGCATAATAAAACATGGATAACTACTTAACATTTTTATTAATAACCAAACTCTTACCTTAAGCAATATTTCCATACATAGCACATAAACTAGCATGCTTCCCCTTTTTATCAATCAATGTAAGTAATTACATATATTATATTAAACAAAATATATCATGCAAAATAACATATTAAAACCCTAATGTGCTAGCATACGTTAATTCATGCGTTTAAGTGGGGTTTAATGATTACCTTAATTCCCACAAAAATGAACCTTACCGGTATTCCTATTAAATATTCAATATTTGATTAGCAAAACCAATACCTAAAAATAATATCAATATTTATTATATTAGAAATAAAAAAACCAATCATAAGACTTTATAACACTTAATTAATCAAATACTTAACTTAAAATATTATTATACCTTAAAATTTATTAAACAAAACATATCCAAGCATGCAACAGCTCATGCTACTTATGTAGCATGAGCTGCATGCAAATTAAGAGGAGGATGGGTCAAAAATGGCATAAGGAGAAGAAGAGGGAATCAATTCTGGGTTGGGGTTTTTGGACTAGGAAAGAGGGCATATGGGGGAGGATTTAAGGTAAAGGAAGGGTGTAGAGGTGGAGAGGGGGTGTAGGTGGTGGTCGGAGATAAGTTGACTATGGCCAAGGGCGACAACAGCGACGGTAGTGAGGCTGCGAAGGTGGCTACCGAGATGGAGGGGGCTAAGAAGGAAGGAAAAGGGAGGAGGAAAATGAAGGCCTACAGGTCATTGTTTTGGCCAAAGGGGGTGTGGGGGTGGTAGAGGAGGGTGTAGGGATTGTTTTGGTGGCTTAGGTAGCGGCAGAGGTAGCAGAATGGCGGCAGAAGGAGGAGGTGCAGGGTGGCTTCCGAGAAGGAAGAAAAAGAAGAGAGGAGGAAAAAGGGGCCTACATGGTGGTTCAAGAGGAGGTGTGATGGCTCAAGGGTGGTGCAGGTGGCTGGTGTGGCGATGGAAGTGGCGGAATGCGGAGATGGAAGCGGTGGAATGCGGCGATGGAAGCGGTAAAATGCGACAACAGTGCAAAAACAAGGAGGCTGATGGAAGGAGAAGAAAGGAGAGAAAAAAGGTCAGGGAAGGGCATGGGAGGCTCAAAAATGGCAGGATGAGGCAAGAAGGGAAGAAGAAAAAGAAGAGGGAGAGAAAAGAGGGGATAGGGGGATTAGTAGGGTAGCGACAGGGGGTACCAGCATGAGAGTTGTAGGGAGAGGGAAGGGAAATGAGAGGAATGGCAGGGCATGGGGGAGGAGAAAGAGAGGTGGTAGGGTCGAGATGGGGTAGGAAAAATGGAGAGAGAGAGAGAGAGATAGGGATATCAGTAGGGGGAGGAGGGTTGTAGGTAGCGCGGCAGAACATGGTGGAGGTGGTCGGGCCAACATCGGGGAAAAGGAAGAAGAAGAAAGAAAGAAGGGGGTGCTGGCAGGTCGGGCGAAGGGAAGAGGGGTGTGGGCTGACCTGGTTAGGGGAGAAAGGAATGAAGAAAGGAAGGTAGGGAGGCTGGGTGGGGTGACGCATGAGAGAGAAGGAAGAAAAGAAAGGGAGGTCTGGGTCGGACGATGTGAGCAGGAGAAAAAGGAAAGGAAGGAAAGAAATGGGTCGGCGGCCTAGGGGCGAGGAAGGCAGGGCACGCTGGGAAAGAAAAGGGAAGGAAGGGGAGAAAGGGAGATATGGGTTAGCGGCCCAACGCACAGGGAAAGGAAGGCATGCCTAGGTGTGGCGGCCTAAAGAAAGAAAAAGAGAAAAGAAAGAAAGGAGAAAAAGGGGAAAGAAAAAGGAAAAAGAAAAAGGGAAAGGGAAAATGAGGAAAAAATAAAATAATTTAATTTATAAAAAAATAAAATGTAATATTTTTGGGTAATAAATTTATTTAATAATTTAATTTAATATAATTAAATATATGAGTTTAAAAAGGATAGTTTTAAAAAATAATGGTTTGGAAAAATATTTAAATAAAAAGAGTATGATAAAATAACAAAATATATATTTTAATTTATTAAATATTTATATCCAATTTTATATTCTTAAAAATCCATAAAATAGTTAGATTAAATAAATTTAAAAGCTAATTTATCCCAAATAAAAGTTATTTATTAAATTATAAGCTTTTAAAATTTTGGAGGATTACACCGGGGCCCACGAGAGTAAAATTTTAGGGCTTCGGGAAAAAGGTTTGACCAAAGCTGGTTATGGGGGTATTTATATAACTAAAGGAGGGCTAAGGTTAGAGAGGAGACGGGAGAATCGGGGCAGGTCAGTTAGGGCTCACCAGCGGCGACGATTGGCTGGCAAAAATTCAAAAACATGGCAGGATAGTTGCGTAGAAAGAGAAGGAATTGTGCGAGAAGAGAGGGGATTGGGTTGGGTCAGAGGGGCTGGCGAGTCAGGGGGAGGAGTGAGGAGAGGAAACAGCTGGTTAAAATGGGCATAGTCGGGGGTGACATTCTTGAGAGGTTGGGGGAGTTGCAGGTTGACGGGGGAAGGAAGGAAGGAAGAAGAAAAAGGAAGGGGTAGTGTGCGTAGACCGAGTAGTCCAGGAGGAAAAGAAAAGAAAGACAAGAAAGGAAGGACCGGTCGGGCGATGACAATTAAAGAAGGCGAGACAAAACACAACGTCTAAGGCTGGGTTGCGCCGAAGAAGAAAAAGGAAAAGGGGTTAGGTTAATTAAATTAATTTGAATATTTGGGATATTTAAATATAATAATATTTTAATAAAATAATATTAAATTATCTTTTTAGGCTAATTTAGGATTTTTGAAAGATTTTTTCTAAATTCCATTTTAATTAGCAAAATACCCAAATGTTTCTAATAAAATATTTATTATTTTCCTCTTGATTATCACGAATTAATTCTATTTTATTTTAATAAAAATAATTTATTTAATTCATTTTTCTAATAAATCCTTATTTAACTAAAATTCTTAAAATTAGGTTTTGGGGCATTTCAGTTATCCATGGAATCATAGTCCATCAAGTGGGTGTTAAAACTACATTTTTAAATAGAGACTTTAAAGAAGAAATTTATGTAGAGAAGCCCAAGGATTGTGTGGTTGAGGGCCAGAAGAACAAAGTGCGGTGATTGATAAAGTCATTATATGGTGTTAAACAAGCTACTGAATAATGGCATAAAAAAATGACCAAATGTTAATGAGTGATGGTGATGTGGTGAATGCATATAATTCATGTGTTTACTCTAAGATGTTTGGACAAGAGTGTGCGATTCTTTGTCTATATATATGTTGATGACATGTTAATTCATGACACCAATATGACAGTGGTCAATGAGAACAAATCCTTTTCTTCTAGTCATTTTGATATGAAGGATTTAGTAGAAGTTGATGTAATTCCTGGTGTTAAAATGAGAAAAACTAAGAACGGCTTTTCCTTATGTGAGTCACATTACATTGAGAAAATTTTTAAAAATTTTGATTGTTTTGATGATATGCTTGTGAGAACTCTCTATAACCCTAGCATAAATTTGAAAAAAGAACCAAGGCTCTAGTGTATCTCAAATTAAATATGCTAAAATCATAGGAAGTGTGATGTTCCTCATAAACTATATTAGACCTGATATATCTTATGCAGTGAGTAGACCAAGTAGGTACACTCACAATCCAAGTAGTGATGATTTGACTGCACTTCATTGTTTACTTAGATACCTTAAGGGTAATAAGGGTTGGTGTTTGCATTTTAGTAAATTTCATGTTGTGTTAGAGGGATTTACATATGTAAAATGGTTTTTTGATAATTATGAGGTTAATTCCACTAGTGATTATGTATTTACCTTATGTGGATGATCTATTTCATGGAAGTTTCTCAGGCAAAATTGTATAGCTTGCTCTACTATGAAGTCAACATTCATTGCCCTTGAACTTGCTAGTCAAGAGGCAAATTGGTTGAGGAACCTAGTGGCAGATATGCCTTTGTGGATGAAAACAAATGTGACTGTTTCCTTACATTGTAATTCATAAGAAACTATTTGTGTTGCCAAGAATAGTATGGAAAATGGTAAGTGGAGAGACATCCATGTTAGACATAGTTCCGTGAGACAACTATTGAGGAAGGTGTGATCTCTTTGGAATTTGTCAAATCAAAGAGAAATCTAGCAAACCCTCTTATAAAGGGTCTAATGAAAAGAGTTATCCTCGAATCATCGATATGAATGAGGATTAAGACTTTGAATTGAGGAAAGAATGGTGGATACCATTCGTGGTCAAACAAAGCCATATGATTACTCTATTGCACTATATTCTCATCCCTATAGTGTATGGTAATGCTTTGTGGACAGGTTGATATTAGACTTTTAATGAGTTCATAGCCCTAATCTTGGGTGGTCCTAGTGAGACGGACTTGATGAACTCACCACTTGACATATAAGAAGTTGAGCACACTTATGCTTTTACTGAATCCATAGCTAAGTTTAGTGGTGCTTGTGAGACACGTTTAATGAATTCACCTAAAAGAGTGTGAAGGTGGGATGCCTTTTATGAAAGACTTAGGCTGTCTTTCTAGAGCACTTGTGAGTACCTAAGGTACGGGTATGACTATTAAAAGTGTTTGATTTATTATTGCGGAATTTGTAGATTTTAAGGTAAGACATATGTTACGGGGGTCTCAATCGAAGTCTAAAAAGTTCAAGATTCGTTTACTCACGATTATTACTTCACATCACTATGTATCAATTGAATCCTCGTAATATTAATACTTAAGTGTCAAGCCTTCTTTACCCAGATCTTTTATGGATTTTTATGATTATGTTTACATTGGTGGGGGATTGTAAGGAGCAATAGAAAGTACTGCTTTTTCTATCTTTATATACTATCCCACATTGGTGGAAAATATGGTTTTTGAAGTGTTTATATTCTCCACTTCTCAATAATATGTTAGATTTGAGTAGTATGGATGGTTTTATAGTTAGATTTAGTGTTGGATCAACCCACGCACATGCACGCTTGCTGCCGCCGTCACCATTGCAATTTGGGTCAGGACTGACCATATTAGATTGAGTTCGACGTTATCTTTTGTTAAAGAAATCTTTTAATTTTTCTTTTCCATTCAAAAACCCTTTCTCTTATGTTTTACTCATTCTTTTGGAATGTCTTCCATATTCACGACCTAGTTGTGTGGATTAATAGGCAACAATTACCTCTTTTTATTGTATAAAATTAAAAGGAAAAAACTGAGCTAGGAAGGAGAATAAGGTTTTTCTCTTCGGTTGCTCTTCTACAAAAATTTCTGGATAAAGATCTACATTTTTTAAAATCTTTGATTTTGAGTGTGAAAAGAAGATTATTGTGTTAATCTTATAGGCGAACGGCGTCAAAAGAGGTTTGGCCGATATTTGGCTTTAAGGCATCGATACTTTCACGGCACAATGAAAACCGTTTGAGAAGTTTTTTTACTTCGTTATTTTCGTATACTGCACTTAAATTTGACTACAAAGTTACGTCTATGTAACACCCAAATTCTGAAACACAGGTTTTCAGAAAGGCGGCTTCTCTTTCACAGTGACCTTACTTAGATCAGAAGCGATAGTTAATCTATTTGATTAATTCCATCGTGCTATGTGTATTACGGAATTTCAGAAGCTGGCCTTGGCTCCTCGTGTTGATGCATCATATGATACCTCTGTTATTTACAAAAGACCGTCCAACAACTCATTATTACTGAATTGAATTTCCGGAGATTGTTTGGTTATGCTCTTCTTAAATGAAGGACGTCTGCCCGCCCGCCCACCCATTTGTCTCTTACTATTTAGCTTCCTGGACGTATTGGACTAGTGCTTCGATGATTATAAAAAATAGAAATTTTCCCTGAGATGTAGCTGGAAGGCTAGGAGCATTCCTGAAAATTAACCGTCATCTACGACAAACAGCGGCTCTCCGGAAAATTATGTGACTGTTGGGTCGGTACAGTTTCTTATCTAGAGTCTGAGACAGAGCCGGGCGAATAGTTCGTTTCTGGTATTAATTAAATGAACAATTAGTGCATTTCTGAGATGCCATAGAATTTCTCAATCTTTTATATTGAGGAAACGTAGGTAACCAGCTGATTATTATGTCTTCCATCAGACGAAAGAGGTAAGGATGGAATCGATTGTT
Source organism: Tamarix chinensis (assembly GCA_030549775.1). Lineage (NCBI taxonomy): Eukaryota > Viridiplantae > Streptophyta > Magnoliopsida > Caryophyllales > Tamaricaceae > Tamarix > Tamarix chinensis. The sequence continues at coordinate 69,565,967 of CM060182.1, forward strand.
TCGTGTAGGTAGGTATGTATGTTTCTAATGTTAAACACCTGCTAGTTCCAGCCATTTTTTACGGCAGAGATTATAGACACCTTGTGTAAGATAGTTGTCCATGTTTAGCGTCCTAAAGTTTATAAATACCCTGTTTGGACTATATAGAATAGAATATTTATTGTACCCTTGAAAATTTGATAGGGTTAAGGATTCTGTACTTCTATGTTCTTTCTAAACAAAGAAGATTCCAGTACTCTTAATTAACGTCTGTCACCTCACCTATAACCTGACATCAGTGTCAGTTTCATTAGTGAAATTACCCGATTCAGATTGCCTAGAGATAGATTAAAAGTATGGCTTCAGATTTTGTCTTTCGGCATAGAATTTGCTCCATGAAGCTATTATGTACCTGCTGATGAAATAAGAATGCCTGAGTAAGAATTTATTTTGCCAAAACACACACAGTCAGACATATATATATGATACAATATGCATTATTATTATGATTCATTTCTTAGGGATGTAACTAGAGTTCGTAAAAGTCGACCAGGCCTAGACCTGACCCGACATTAATCCAACCCGACTCGATAGCAACCCGATCGGATATTAATCCGACCCGCTTCGACATGACCGGAGCTGACCCGATTCAACTTTGATTCGACCCGACATTCACCTGATCTGACCCGACATTAACCCGATCAAACATCAAAATATATTATAATAATAATAATAAATTATATATTTTTTATTATTCATTTAAAGCTTATAAAAATATAGTATTTTATAAATTGTACTTATTTTTTATAATTTTACCCTAGAAATTTTTATTTATTAATGATATCCTAATAAGATATATTATTAATAAATAAATAAATAAAATAAAAAATGCAAACACCCAGTTGTAAGCCTGTAAAATAATTTTTAAAAAGTCTTCCATTACATCTACTAATCCACCTATTTGAAGAAACTCTTAGTAGAAGAGCATAATAGTATCCTTTATCAGTTATCACCTACAAAATCCAACAAGCAATAACTATACCCAACAATAACTTAACAAAATTAAAAGATGTAGAAAAATCTCCGGTAACATCCATAATTCATGCATAAGTTATAAAGTTACAAGTTGCAACCTATAGGCTGTATAGAATATATATATATATATATATATATATATATATATATATATAGAGAGAGAGAGAGAAAACAAACATCAAAATGACAATCAAGGCATAAACATACACACCACCTACAAACTATAACAACAATTTCGACACAAATTATAAAGATTATCCAAGTATGGTAAATCTACAACATAAGGAACAAATGACATGATTGAATAAAAATTAAATTCATTGCCTACAAAAGATAACAATTACCCATGTTTACAAGTAAAAGCGTCTAAAACTTTTACTGCTATTTTTGAAGCTCCTTAATCCATTTCATTATTGTTACTCGTTGACTTTGATGGCTCCACAAAAGTTCCTTCTTCTTCTTCTTCTTCTTCTTCTTCTTCTTCTTCTTCTTCTTCTTCTTCTTCTTCTTCTTCTTCTTCTTCTTCTTCTTCTTCTTCTTCTTCTTCTTCTTCTTCTTCTTCTTCTTCTTCTTCTTCTTCTTCTTCTTCTTCTTCTTCTTCTTCTTCTTCTTCTTCTTCTTCTTCTTCTTCTTCTATTTCTGTAAATACAAAAAAAAATTACATTATTATCTTCAAAATTCATTGATAAAAAAAAATTATCAAATAAAAAAATACAAATTCACAACAACTAATGTTATTACCATCATATTCGTATAACCAATTATGAGTAGTTACCAAAGCATCAACATTTTTTCACAACAACGAACTCCTCCACTTATTTAAAATTCTACCACCCATGCTAAAGGTTGACTCAGATGCAATGGTAGTAATAGGAATGGCAAGGATATCTTTAGCCATAGAAAAAATAATTTGAGAAGTCTTAGAATTATTTTTCCAAAATTAGAGCACATAAAGTAAAATTTTACGATCCAACCGCTGACTTTCGATATACATTTCAAATTCACTTTTACAGCTTTTACCTTTAGCTCCAACAGAAGTAGAAGCATCAAAATCCTAAATTTTAAACAAAAGAAAAAACAATAATTAGACTTGATGTAAAAAGAAATTAGTAATAACAAAAATAAACGTGTAATAAAGACATAAAAAATATTTAGTGAGATATAGCTCAATTTACCTCCATTTCATCATTTCCTCTGTTCACTTCTCTATTAAAAGATGCCCCTTCATCAAATGAATTTGGAGCATTATGACAATGATATTCATAGTGTTTGTATAGCTCGACAAATTCGACATATATATCATTAGCAAACTTTGTACCCTTCTCATTACCATATAGTTTGACTAAGGCAAACTTTACAAAGTCAAACTTACAACGTGGATCCAAAATTACAGCAAAAGTAAGAATGGTACTGTAGTGCGACCAATACTTTTCAAATTTTTGCATCATTTGTAGTCTCATTCTGCTGATATCATTATCATCACACCCCCTTGCCTTCTCCAATATCAGTTGAATCCTCCAAACATTAAGAAAATACAAGTTGACAGTAGGATATTCATATCCATAAAATAAACAGGTAATTTCATAGAAACGTTCCAAAAACTCACAAATCTTTTCCACTTTACTCCATTCATTCGACAAAATTTTAAACTTGTAACTAGCTTCAATAGTACAAAAGAAATTCAAAAAATGGTGATAATATAATGCTCTATGAAACATAAGATATGTATAATTCCATCGTGTAGCAACATTTAGCCACAACTTCCCATAAATTGATATATTCAATTTTGCAGCACTTTTATAAAACTGAATTATCCTTCCTTTTGAAGCATCTATATACTTCACATTCTCTCTAATTTTGAGCACACACCCTTTAATATTTTTCAACCCTTCCCTCACTATCAAATTAAGGATATAAGCCGAACATCTGATGTGGAAGTATTTCCCATCACATACAAAATTTTGAAGTAAAGTGGGTTTCAAGTGACTAATCATGTTGTCCATATTAGATGCATTATCCATTGTTATAGTGAATACCTTCTTCTCAATACTCCACTCTTTAAGTAATAAATACAACAAGTTGTAGATTTCAAGACCAGTGTGGGGAGGAGGACAATGGCAAAAACTCAACACTTTAGAATTCAACTTTCAATCATTGCCACATAATGAGCTGTTAGAGTTAGATACCCACGAGATGTGCAAGCTGTCCGTATATCACAAGTCAAACATACCTTACTAGAAATAGCCCCAGTATTGTGTTTGAGTTTAATTTTTAAATCAACATGCTTTTCTAGGCAAACTTTCTTAATAGTGTTTCTAGACACGGGTTTTACTTGGTGATTAAGATATTGATGAAGTTTCCTAACTCCCAAATGTTCAACATACGAAAATGAATACCCATGCCTCAAAATTACCTCAACCAACATCTCACAATAAAATTTTGGATCAAATTAAATCTCACTAGTTTTAGATGTGAAGGTATCTGGTGGAGTCAATTTTTTGTATGCTTCACATACTTGTAGGTGTCTTAAGGCATTAGAAGTACCATATATAGCTTCAATCCTATACTTTACCTTTTTACAGTACTTAAATAGAGTTTTTTGTCTTCCCTCTTCATCTTAAATAGATCAAATTTGTCCCAAGCCTTATAGTATCTCTTCCGTTTGCCGAGAACTTTTGCAACCGGTAATTCAGCATCATCATGTATGTTTATTGGAGCTTTATTTATAGCTAGATTTGAAGCTGTAGCTGGAACTTGATTATCTGATTCATATTCTTCCTCTTTAAGATCAACGGCTATAATTTTAAAACATAAAAATAATTTATGTCAATCTGTAATTTTTAATAATGTGTAGACCAACAAGTAATAACTATAAACAAAAAAATGCAAGGTGCTTATTGTCAACCCACAAGCAATGATAATTACTAATATCATATAAAAAAATAATACCTTTGGTAGATGTGAAATCATAGGTATATATTTCCTCTTTTTGAGGTGTCCTAATTTGTTCGTCCTTCATATCCTTTTAGCCTTGTGTAGCTGTACTTGTATGCATAAATAAATTATTGTCTGGTATTAAATAATTTTGTACAATGTCAATTTGAATAAAAAAAATCTACAACATCCAACTTTGATGCATATTTTTAAAACAACAAATAATATATTAATTTACACAGAGTACATAGATTATAAGCTTATAACAAAAAAAATCAAACTTATAAATATCTAACATAATTACGGTTTTTAATCTGGAACAACAAATCTGGTAAATTCTTATTGAAATATTTAAATTGACGGCTCACAATTAAAATTAGACATATTGTACAAAATATTGTATACTCAATTGATTAAAAACTATTAAGGAATTACCTAATTTAACATAATTATGGTTTTTGAGTCCGAACTGCAAATCCGGTCAAATCTTATTCAAATATTTAAATTGACAGCTTACAATGGAAATTAGACATATTCTATAACATATTGTATAATCAATTTAATAAAATAACTCAATTATACAATCCAATTTAATTCTGCAAGATTTTTGAACTAACAATCCAATTCTGATATATTTCATACAATTTTATCTTCACAGTATACTGCATAAACAATTTATCGAAAATAGCTTAATCGGACGAATCCAATAAATTCGAACATAACTAGGACAAAAATCTAATTTTCACAATTCAACCATACATATAGCAATTAACTACTCCATATCAGTCATACAACATATACATACATCATTTAATAACCAATTTGGATTATCATTAGCTAATTCATAAAAAAATAATGAAAATGAGAGTTAGGGTTTAAGATAAATTTACCAAATGAATTATTATGAAATTGGCGGGATAAGGGATGCTAGAGTGACACCGGTGGTGAAGGAACACTCGACGGCGGTCGGTTGCGCCGGATGTAGCTGGTTGCTCCTGGCAGTGTTCAATTTAGCAAATAGGGAGGACAGCGGAAGGGGGCCGACTGTGCTAGCGTGGTGCGGGCGCGGCAGTGCAATCAACGGACGGTTGTGGTGTCGGGCGATGACGAAGAAATGAGGGAGGCAGCACAGGTTCTGGCTGGAGAGAAGCTAGCGACGGTGGACCAAACAATGGCAGCTCATAGTCATTGGGTCGAGCTCGATAGGTATAGTATATACAATGTAATATATTTACCTTTGTAATAAATGATAATTATATATTGTATAGCCTTATTATACTCACCTTTATTTTATAAAATATGTATCTTTGTATAAATAAAACACATATAATATTCTTATTTTATTTATCTTTACTAGTAATCTTATGATTGTATCTAATATTTACAATTTAATAAGTGATAATTATACATTGTATATTCTTATTATGCTCACCTTTATTTTATAAAATTATCTTTTTTAAGTAATCAAATATTTTAAGCAATCAAATAAATATAATATATGATAAACATCTAATATTTTTACTTATAAAATTTATAAATATTTAAAACAATCAAATATAATACTTTTAAAACCTTTACATATCTTTATTATTTACCTTTGTATAAATAAAACACATATAATATTCTTATTTCATTTATCTTTACTAGTAATCTTATGATTATATCTAATATTTACAATGTAATAAATGATAATTATACATTGCATATTTTTGTTATGCACACCTTTATTTTATAAAATTATCTTTTTTTAACCAATCAAATATTTTAAGTAATCAATTAAATATAATATATGATAAACATCTAATATTTTTACTTGTAAAATTTATAAATGTTTAAAGCAATCAAATATAATACTATTAAAACTTATAAATATCTTTATTATTTACCTTTGTAAAAATAAAACACATATAATATTCTTAGTTCATTTATCTTTACTAGTAATCTTATGATTGTATCTAATATTTACAATGTAATAAATGATAATTATACATTGTATATTCTTGTTATGTTCACCTTTATTTTATAAAATTATCTTTTTTTAAGTAATCAAATATTTTAAGTAACTAATTAAATATAATATATGATAAACCACTAATATTTTTACTTGTAAAATTTATAAATTCTTTAAGCAATCAAATATAATACTGTTAAAATTTATAAATATCTTTATTATTTACCTTTGTAAAAATAAAACACATATAATATTCTTAGTTTATTTATCTTTACTAGTAATCTTATGATTGTATCTAATATTTACAATGTATTAAATGACAAGTATACATTGTATATTCTTGTTATGCTTACCTTTATTTTATAAAATTATCTTTTTTTAAGTAATCAAATATTTTAAGTAATCGATTAAATATAATATATGATAAACCTCTAATATTTTTACTTGTAAAATTTATAAATTCTTTAAGCAATCAAATATAATATTGTTAAAACTTATAAATATCTTTATTATTTACCTTTGTAAAAATAAAACACATATAATATTCTTATTTCATTTATCTTTACTAGTAAGCTTATGATTGTCTTTAATATTTACAATGTAATAAATGATATATAATTATACATTGTATAGTCTTGTTTTGATCATCTTTGTTTTATAAAATTATCTTTTTTTAAGTAATTAAATATTTTAAGTTATCAAATAAATTATAATCAATGACAAATATCTTTGTTTGATTCAAAGAGCAATATTTTTTATTATTAAAATTTATAAATATCTTTACTATTTATTTGTGAAAATAAAGCGCATTTAATATTTTTAATTATTTTTTCTGTAATATTAATCTTATGATTATCTGTCTCTAATATTTATGATTTATGAAATAATAATTACTTGGACTCGAATATGAGTCAACCCGTCAAAACTCGACCCGACCCATTAAGTTAACCCGTAACTAATCGAATCCAACCCATCAAATTGTATGAAATGACCCCATCCATCACCTTAACTCAAAACAACTCGGACACAGTGGGACTAACCCTTCATATTACATGAAATGACCTAAACGGGCCGAAGCCACCTACTCATGTGAAATAGAAAATAAACTGAAACCAACCCGACCCTACCAGTGAAGTTAACCCGAAATGATCCAAATCTGACTTTTCTTGACCCAAACCCGACCCGACAAATTAACTCGAAATCACTCGGAACTGAAATGAACCGACCCGAAACTGACCCGACTCGGCAAATTGACCCGAAATGACCCGGTATCGAAATGACCCGACCCCACAAATTGACCCGAAATGACCTGAACCTAAAATGACCCGACCTAGAACTGACCCGACCCGACCCGCAACCGACCAGACAAATTGAATGGCCCGAAATGACCCGACCCAACCCGCACCCAACCTGCAAAAGTCAAATGGTCTGAAATGACCCGACCCGATTGCCACCTCTAGATTTAACCGAAGAAAAAAGATAGTGTGGAGTACTTGCAACAATCCAAAAAATCTTAAAGATTGGGAGGACCTTCTGGACACGAGTCTAGGTAAAATTGAAACTAGTCTGCAGAACTTCAGTAATGACCGTTGCAATGGCCCAAAACAAAGCAACTACGGTCCAAGGGGATCTAAAATGTGTGCTTGCTACTTGAGCCAACAAGATCTTTCCTTTATTATTACAATACCTTTGCACTTGTTCCTCAACTCCTGCATATGTATGACGGTTTGGCACCAGATTCGTAGCCATATCGCTAAAAAGCTTCACTACTTCGTCACTAGCATTAAAGTTATGTATTATTCCTGCAGCTCGTAGCTACTTAACATCTTCAGCTTTATCGACCAACAGATTGAAGAAACAAATATAAGATATAACTTCAGGATCTAGAGATCCTTCTGGACACAGCTCATAAGCTATTATATTAAGTAGTTTTAGTCCCGTCGAATCATCAATATGAAATGAAGGAAGAGTTCATAGATGGAGTGAGACTTGAACCTGACACCCCTTAGCGAGCTTGTATGTTTTCGCTGGAATGTGATTCCGACATCCATTAGCTCCTTTACACCTCAAAATGAGAACCCAATCTCTTCGTCGTCCTCGTTCCTTTCCGGTTTATTCACCTTCCTGCCAACAATCTCGGCGTAGGATCTCAAGGAGGTGGAGTGGTGGCTCTGCAGAGGAGTTGTTAGAACCAAGGTCAGAAGATTTCTCGATTAGGGGAGCCTTTCCCAGGCGCTTTAAGGCGCCAGTGTTATGCATAATGAGTTTGTGAATCTCCCGCAGCATTCCCTTCCGGCTTTCTTGATCGAAGACCTGCGACATAATGATTTGAGGGACTATAAATGGGATCTGGTTCTCCATTAATAGAAAGTTCTGTTGCATAAGTGTGATAGGGTGAAATTTGCGAATGTACCGGCTTCTTCGAACCATGACACGTAAGGAAATGGAGAAGGAAACATCGATCTAGGAACATCATCTGTGATGAGTTAATCTAGTTGTCTCCAGGAATTTTCTATGTATGACTTGCACGTTATGCATATTGTTAGGCAATTAGGATTTAAGTTCAGCAGTTACTAAAATTAAGGTAGCATTTATTTTGAGCAGTTTTATTGTTTAGAAAACGTGGGTTTTAATGTTAGTGGTGCAGTTATGATTTTGTATTTGCCTATATAAAGAGAAAAACTAGAAGTAATTTTCAAGCATCACAAATATTCTTTGTGTTTGTTTGAGTTTCAATTTTGTTACTGGTTTTAAGAGAACCAACATTTGGTATCAGAGCTTAATTGTCAAAGCAATGGCCGGTGACGAAGGAGATGCATCTAAGATGCTTGCAGTCATCAAACCGACGGCAAGAGGAGCCTCAATCCCGATCCAATATCCAACGTTAAGCGAAACGAACTACGGCATATGGGCTGTCAAGATGAAGATAATCTTGCGTTCGCTAGGAGTATGGTCAGTGATCGAAGGTGGAGACACAGACGATGACAAAGATCAAGGCGCCATGGTGGCCATTTCTCAAGCAGTGCCAGATGATGTGATGATGGCAATCGCGGAGAAGCAGACGGCAAAGGAGGCTTGGGACGCACTCAGGGAGATGCGAGTTGGTGAAGATCGCGTCAAGAAGGCACGCGTACAGGTGCTGAAACGACAACTGAACAAGTTACACATGGAGGATTTAGAAACAATAAACGAGTTCTCCATGAAGCTTACCACTCTAGTGGGTGAGATCCGCTCGCTGGGCACGAAGCTTGATGACAGCGAAGTTGTTGAAAAACTGTTCAGTGTAGTTCCAGATAGATTTCTCCAAATTGTCGGAACGATCGAGCAGTTTGGCGATATTGAGAACATGTCGTTTTCAGAGGCGATCGGCCGTCTTAGAACCTTCGAGGAAGGACTTAAAGGACGACCGCACTCAAAGAGCAGTGGAGAACAGTTACTCCTAACCCAGGCCGAGTGGGAGGCAAGAATCCAAAAGGCAAAAAGAGATGAAGGTTTCAGCAACAACAAAAGAAGAGGACGTCACGGGAGAGGACGTGGTCGTGGGCGTGGATATGGTGGAGGTCGAGGAAATGGTGAACACACTAACGAAGACCGAAAGCCATGAAACTTCGACAAATCCAAGGTTAAGTGTTTCAATTGTAATGAATATGGACACTTCGCAAAAGATTGCCCCAAGCCAAACCGAAGAGAGAGGGCCAATCTTGTTACAACACAAACTGATGATGAACCTGCACTACTGATGGCTAAAACTTGTGTTATCAGCCACTCAATACAGAACGAGCATGTGTTACTACATGAAGACAAGGTGGTGCCAAAGATTAAAGGCACCCGAGAGAAGGCTTGGTATTTAGATACCGGCGCAAGTAACCACATGACCGGTTGTATCGAAAAATTTGCTGAGATTGACACGACCATAATAGGGTCAGTCAAATTTGGGGATGGCTCGGTTGTAAAGATCCAAGGAAGAGGTTCGGTTTTGTTTGAAGGCTTCACAGGTGAACATCGAATACTTACTAATGTCTACTACATCCCGATGTTGAAGAGCAACATAATAAGCCTTGGCCAGTTAGATGAGAACGGATGCAAGGTTGTGATTGAAGGAGGTGTTATGACTATTTTGGACAGATTACAAAGGCTACTAGCAAAAGTGAACAGGTCAAGCAACCGGTTATATGTGTTTAACATAGCACCAGCTCTACCCGAATGCTTTCTGGTAAGGAGCAAAGAAGAAGCGTGGCGATGGCATGCAAGATACGGGCATGTGAATTTTCATGCCTTGAAGTCTCTAAGTCAGAAACAGATGGTGCACGGCTTGCCCAAAATCGAGCATGAGGACCGCATCTGTGATGGTTGTTTGATTGGAAAGCAACACCGAAATCCTTTTCCGGCAGTGGCGAACTTCCGAGCAGAATCACCTCTTGACCTATGGCATGGAGATTTATGCGGCCCGATTACCCCTGCTACTCACGGAGGGAAGCGCTATTTCTTGTTGTTGGTTGATGATTGTACAAGATTTATGTGGCAGGTGCTGATCCGAGACAAAGACGAAGCATTTGAGGCATTTAAGAAGGTCAAAGTTGCAGCCGAAATGGAGAAAAATAGTAAGCTGAAAGTTTTGCGCACGGATCGTGGCGGCGAATTCACCTCAAATGAGTTTAAGACTTACTGTGAGCTGTTGGGAATTAAGCGTTATCTTTCGGCGCCTTATTCTCCTCAGCAGAACGGAGTTGTTGAACGAAGAAATCAGACGGTGGTCAGCATGGCAAGGAGCTTGTTGAAAAGCATGGGAGTCCCAGGAGGTTTTTGGGGAGAAGCGATATCAACTGCTGTATATATCTTAAATAGAGCACCAACAAAGAGCGTCGTCGGCAAAACTCCCTATGAAGCATACTATGACCGCAAGCCAAGTGTCGATCATTTCCGTATTTTCGGATGCCTTGCACATGTAAAAGTAGTTACACCGCACATTCCAAAGTTGGCTGATCGTAGCGAGAAAATGGTATTCATTGGTTATGATATGAATACGAAAGGCTATCGAATGTTCAACCCAGCGACAAGACGAGTTGTGGTGACACGAGATGCAGTGTTCGAGGAGGAGAAGAAGTGGGAGTGGAGCAACTCTCCAGTAACAGATACAGGATCAGCAGGGAACACTCTTCCAGCACACTATTTTATAATAGCAGGCGCATCTGATACGACAAATCAAGAAGATAAAGTAGCGGTCAGCGATTCTGGTATTGGTATAAGTAATTCTGGTATGGATGTCCCACAACCGACACAGGAACAAACTGGTAACCAATACCAGCATGCCTCACCAGTGATGAACATGAGATCCAGAACAACTGTTTCAGACCCCGATTCATTGACACCACACACTCCAGATGAAACTTTTGATGCCTTTGATGATTTGGCCTCAACAGAAGCAATGCAGCCCACAAAATCTGATGAGGGTTCATCAAAGGACCACGAGGTAAGCGTGACATCCAAAGCATTTACGATAAAACCTTCCCAACAGAACTGGAGTATTCGGGACTGTGCTTGCTAGGAGAGGAGAGCCATCAACTCTCGAAGAAGCTAAGGCAGACCCGATGTGGAGAAAAGCAATGGAGGAGGAAATTACTTCCATTCGAAGGAATGAAACTTGGAAGCTCGTTCCATTATCCAACAGCCACAAATCTATAGGTCTAAAGTGGGTTTACAAACTAAAAAAGGACACTCAAGGCAGAATCGTGAAGCACAAGGCGAGACTAGTGGCAAAGGGGTACGTTCAGCGACAAGGCATAGACTTTGATGAAGTTTTTTCCCCTGTTGCTCGGCTAGAGACGATACGTTTGCTGATTTCTATTGCGGCACACGAAGGATGGGAGGTGCATCATATGGATGTAAAGTCAGCCTTCCTCAACGGTGATTTGGAAGAAGAAGTGTATATTATTCAACCACCGGGATTTGAAATGAAAGGAGAAGAGCACAAGGTATTGAAACTGCACAAGGCATTGTACGGTTTGCGACAAGCACCTAGAGCCTGGAACTCAAAACTGGACAAGTCAATGAGGACACTCGGTTTTGAGAGGTGTTCTTTAGAGCATGCCGTGTAAATGAGAAATCAAGGTAAAGGGAATTTGATTGTTGGAGTCTACGTGGATGATTTAATCATCACTGGAGAGTGTATTCAAGACATAGACAAGTTCAAATCACAGATGGAAAAATTGTTTAGCATGAGTGACCTTGGGTTACTAAGTTACTATCTGGGAATTGAAGTCTGTCAGAATTCTCAAAGGATTACACTCAACCAGTCTGCATATGCAAGGAAGGTTTTAGATAAATGCGGCATGAAAGATTGCAACCCTTCGCAAATCCCGATGGAACCTCGTCTGAAACTGAGCAAGGAAAGCACAAGTCCACCTGTAGACACAACTCTGTACCGAAGTATTGTTGGCAGCTTAAGATATCTACTACACACGCGCCCAGATTTGGCATTCTCCATCGGCATGGTGAGTAGATACATGGAGAAGCCCACAACGGAGCACATGGCCGCGGTAAAGCATATACTACGGTACGTGAAAGGAACTTTAAACCTCGGTTGTGTTTATGAAAAGAAGGAAGGAAGTTTGAAACTAATCGGCTACTCTGATAGTGATCTAGCTGGTGATACTAATGATAGGAAAAGCACCTCAGGTTTAATATTTTTCCTTGGGTCAAATCCTATTAGTTGGTGTTCACAAAAACAAAAAGTGGTTGTGTTATCTTCCTATGAAGCAGAGTATATCGCTGCCTGTGCAGCAGCATGTCAAGGAGTATGGCTGGGACGATTGTTGGCAGAGTTGTTAAAAACCGAGGTCAAGAAAGTGTTTCTGAAGATTGATAATCAGTCCGCAATTGCATTGAGCAAGAATTCAGTTTACCATGAGAGGAGCAAACACATTGATACCCGATTCCACTACATTAGAGATTGTGTTGAATCAGGAATGATTGAAATTCAGCATGTTTGCACAGAAGATCAGCGTGCTGATATTCTGACAAAGTCACTTGCAAGATTGAAGTTCTTGGAGATGAGAGAGAAAATTGGTGTGCGGATCGTCAATGGAGGACAACAAATTTAAGGAGGAGATTGATGAGTTAATCTAGTTGTCTCCAGGAATTTTCTATGTATGACTTGCACTTTATGCATATTGTTAGGCAATTAGGATTTAAGTTCAGCAGTTACTAAAATTAAGGTAGCATTTATTTTGAGCAGTTTTATTGTTTAGAAAACGTGGATTTTAATGTTAGTGGTGTAGTTATGATTTTGTATTTGCCTATATAAAGAGAAAAACCAGAAGTAATTTTCAAGCATCACAAATATTCTTTGTGTTTGTTTGAGTTTCAATTTTGTTACTGGTTTTAAGAGAACCAACAATCTGGACAAATTCATCGTCTCCTACTTCCATGTTAGTCGATCGTTTCATAAAATTCCCTTACCTTCCTTCGGATGATCTCTTCCTCAAACGTGCTGAAAACGGCACCAATTGAATTATCCTTGTCACTGAAGAATTCTTTTGCAATTGATGGCTTGAGCCCCTCTGCTTGCTTGAAATCAACTCTGCCATGGTGGCAAGGACCGATGGAGACCACCGTTGGCCTGAAGTTCTCATGCATGGTCGTTCGTTTTACAAGAGCATATGTGGGACCCTACGTAACTGCTTCTGTTACATCATGATTGTGCCATTGTCAGATTCCATGGAGTAGTCTATCCACGATTGCTGTTTAGCTGAACGCGATCCCTCTGTGTGATCTACATTAAGGTATACTTCTTCACTACTATGAAGTGGAAGCGCCATTTTCAGGAGAGTTAAATGGAACTAACAAAATAGTGCGATGTCGAGAGTTGGATTGCAGGAATGCTATTAATAAACATAGCATAATATAATCAGAAGCTATTTGAAAATCTAAAGCAACCAAAAAAAACAACATTATAATAATCCTAATCATATTTGAAAGAGTACTAAGCAATCAAAACCATGCAGGCACAGAGAATCAAACCATGCATATCATAATCAGAAGCTACCACCGATAACCTAAAGCTTAACCTAGCCGAACTAAAACATGTGAAAATCTATCGAATCTACTTTGTGAGAATGGAAGGAATATAAAAAATAAAATAAAAATGTAATAATTATTAATATGGAGAAATGATATATGGCGTGAAGTGGACAAATTTAACAGTACCACGCGAAGGACTTTAGCCTAATCAAACAACCCATTTTTTTGCTTGCAATCTTTATATGCATAGGGAAACCAAGAGAGAGAGAGAGAGAGAGAGTTATTTAGTACTTAGCTGCACAGGAACTACAAAAAACGAAAAAAAAAAAACATGGCGAAACATAAACTATTTTATACCGAAATGCATTAGAAATTTATTTATCTTTAGTTTGGCCTATTTCCAAAGTTAAAAAAATTATAACAAAATGTTTCTTATTCCCCCCTCCCTTTATAAATAAACATCCATAGTCCTATACTTCTGGGACAAGAAAAAATTTATTATATAAATTACTCTTACATATTATATATGACAAAGTACATTCATAAGCTTAAGAGTCTAAAAATTCATCAATTGAAAGAATTCATGCTCGTCACCTAGAAGGCTCATATCCATGAAAATATATCTCGTTGCATGCTCATTTACTATTTAAATGTGTATACTCATAACATACATTTTGCATGTTCACCAATGTGTGTATGTTTAGCCTCATTATTCATTAATTTTATATGATCTGACATCTTGATTTTTATAACTTTTCAAACCTTCTATTTTTTTATCTTATTATTACAAATTATACTATGAAGTAATTATAAATTTATGTAAATAAATTAATATTAAAGTACTTTCTCAAAAATATCATTATACACCACTCCAAATCATAAAGAGTCATTCAAAGTTTATGTAAACAAAATACATGTTTCAAGCTTGTACTAAATTACTAACAACTATAAACTCAAACAAACTAGGTGTAATGTTCATTCTACTTTGTTAATGGCATCAACTATTTCCACTTCATCCTTGCCAAGCCTTGTTTAAACAAAAATCGCTACTACTAACTCTGGTTCATAAAAAAGGGGGAAGCAATATCAAGTAATCTAAAATCTTAAAAAGAAATAAAGTCATCATCTATGCAAAAGAAAAAAGGAAATTGATTATGTAGTTTGGCAGTTGTCTTGGTTTATGGTGTAATATAGGAGTAGTAAACGAGAGAATATTACCATAGATGTCCTACATCATTAATTTTTGTTGTTTGTATTTTAGAGGTCTTCTTACTAGGAGACAATGATTGTTATGAATAAACACCAAGTATTGGTAAGCTTATGAAGAACTCTATTCCACTTCATAAAATGAATAAAACTATATGTACTCGAATTTCATTCACTACATGAAGAAGAAGATTCTTCATAAATTAATTTGAGAGCAATATCTTGAAACAATGGTGCACTTGAGCCATGAGCTCCCCACCAAGCATTTGGATCAAGAGTGTCTCTATCATAAAGAGAATAAATTCTCAAATTGGATCATTTTTAAGTGAAAAATTTTCAAACTTCAAATTAACTTTTGAGCGATCTGTACGGATAGGAAAAAGTCTTCTAAAACACTTGTTCCTTTTTATGCAAATCTCTTAATCTCTATATAAAGCAACCCTAGGTGACTTAGAATCTAACCAAGCGTCACTATAATACCTTTATTAAAAGGAAAAAATCAACAAAATTATAGATACTATTATTACTTTTCAAATTAAAGAGACAAAAAAAAACCTTTAATAAATAATAAAATTATTAAATTAGAGAGTATAGTTACCTTGGGTTTAATGAGTATGTCGAATAATGAAGAGGTATACTACTTTTGGTCTAATGCGTAGTGAGTATGACATATACCACTTGAAATAAATAAGATACTTCTCTACCCTCCTTAATTTATGTTTATAAATAACATTTCTCGCTTTATCAATCATTATATCCCAAATTTCATAAATAAGGAGAACGGTCAGTTTTCCAACATCACACTTCTTAATCATATGGTACATAGTTTATGTGAACTTAAGAATATAATCAACCTTTTTCCATAGTAAATCATCATGGAATTTTTCCTTCACAAACCTTGCTTTTCTAACACTATCAGTTTTATCGAACAAAAATTCTTCACTGATCTCCATAGCTTGAATAATATATTGTATAAGCTTCATTCTCTTCAATGTAACAACAACATGAGCAAAATTAGCATAAAAAACTACAAGAAACTTTAGAGGAGAAAACCTATTGAATATTTCTAATATCATGGAATGAATTATTATAAAATTCTTGATTTGAATAATATATCCATGAATTTCTGTTATCCAATGGCAATCCTCATATGTATCAACATAGTTCTCTGCATTTCTTACGTTACAAATATTTTAAAAGAAAGGTTAAGAGTATGAACAACATATGTAGACCATTAAATATGAGGATATATTTGTTCATTGATCTCATTAATTGCTTTACAATTTGAGGCATTCTTAGTGATAACTTGTACAATATTCTAATAGTCAATCTCATCAATAACTTCTTTCAATAGACTAGAAATAAAGTGCTTGCCTTTGATCTCACTCAAAGCATCAATAGCCTTTCAAAACATTGGACCCACATCACAAATTGTAATAAAACTTATCAACGGTCTTTTTGGTGTGTTGCTCCAACCTTCATACACAATACTAAAATCCTTTTTCCTTCCATGTCTTCTTGATTGGTTCTAATGATCCCTTTATGTTTGATTTTTCTCCTCAAAAGTTAACATTGTTCTTAAATGATTATAATAGGGGGGACCATAAATAGGTTGACTATGGCTATAGTAGAAAAAGCAAAATATTCCATTAAAAAGGTTTATTGCCAATTAAGTGGAACATCACTTGTGAAAAACATTCTAACAATCAATTCATATAATTGAGATTGTTTAAAGCTTTCTCTATAGGATTAATCTCATGCACTCTTCTCTTATTCAAAAAAGACTTGCATTCTTGAATTAAAACCACTTGAACAAGATAAAGGCATATCCTTTTATAGCATGTCTCTAAGTCTTTTCAAAGCTTCTTTTTCTAAGATTTCCATCTCAATCTTATCATCCATCTTCACTTTCTTATAGGTGGTAATGCCTTTACTAATGATATTCAACAAATGATCTCTCACTCTAATATAACTTCCTTACTTTATTTGATTACAAAAATTAAAATTCCTCAAAATAGTCCCACCTCCACTAGTTTTTTCTCCTCTAGTAACGTAATTCCAAAGAGGATTATCTGTCCTTAGAAAATACACTAGCACATGTAGAACCCATACTACCACTATAAGCCATAAAACAATCGACAATCACAACACAATATAAGTGATGAAAATACCAAAAGATCACAACCAACAACACCACAACATGAATAATAGAAGTCATGACTAGTAGCGCATAATAAACAATCACAACCAGGAACACTACAACAATATGACAACAATCTAAAGAACACTAACACCACAACACCTGAGAAAAAACACACTATCTAAACATATATTTTTTAAATTCTAAAATAAATAATTGCTCATTAAAATAAAATTATTGAAAATGGAAAAAATTGTTATTGGCTTGTTGCACCCCTCGAACTGATGACCTTCAACACTAAGCTTTGCTGATCTTTAGGATTTTACTGGAGTAAAGATTTTAGCACCCAAAAAGCAGAGATTTAATGGAGAATTGTAGCAACATAGCTTCAACAAGAAAAAATATAGCCTAGTAAGTAATAAGGTTTAAATTATACAAAATTGATGACCCTCAATACAAACCACCAAACAACAAAGGGTGGAATTTGTCGTCACCGATGCACTAAAATGAGAGAGGACAAAATGGATCTAAATCAAAGGATAAGGGAAGCATTTGCGTGGGGCTAGTGGTATTGTTGATATCAAAAGATTAGGAAGAAGAGAGGGTAGAAAAAATATAGTTTTTTTTTCAATAAAAGCCCCAAAACAATATTATTTTGGAGGTAAACTTTTTTCCAACGTTTTGGCATTGTGTCAATGTTTTTTTTATCATATTTTTGTCCTTAAAATGTCATAGGGATGTGAAACACCACCATTTGAATGTCCCCATGCTTAATCATTCCTATCCCAATCTCTTTTTCCCTGTATTTTGTTTTGGAGAAAGTTAGTTGAGACTTGTTATTCATCCTCATTGGGGAAGGAATAGAAAATTACAAATCATGCTAAGGCATGAGGATACACCCCAAAACAAGACAAGAAAGGGAACAATAAGCTAGATATTACAAGGCAGTAAATCCAAGCTATTTTTCCCTGTATTTCTTAGCCTTTGGATGCACAAATAATCATTGTTTCTCACTTTCTCACACTGTTGTCCTTCCCTAACTCAAACATTTTTTTTCCTTTTTAACTCTTTAACTCCTTCCTCCCTTGCGATATTTTTTTCTATGATATACGTTTCTACAATCTTATATAATTCGAGTAGAATAAATGAGAGTGAGAAGAAAGATGCATAATTGTGTGTCGCATTGTTGCATCCAATTAAATAAGATATTTACCTCCACTATCATGCTAGTCATAATTTGATGGAATCACCACTTATTAGTGGTAATTCACTATGAGAAAAAGGCTTAACACCGATGATCTTAATATTGACAATAAATGATCGTTGGTGTTAGGCCTTATTACCAATGATTATTCATTGCTATTAGATTAGATGACAATTTGTC
Source organism: Tamarix chinensis (assembly GCA_030549775.1). Lineage (NCBI taxonomy): Eukaryota > Viridiplantae > Streptophyta > Magnoliopsida > Caryophyllales > Tamaricaceae > Tamarix > Tamarix chinensis. Next base: position 69,584,615 of record CM060182.1, read on the forward strand.
TGGAAAAAAAGGTAGAAATATACTTAATAGCGATGATGCCTATCGTTAGTGTTAAGTGGCGCCAAAATTTACTCTCAAAATATTTTATTAAAATCTCAGGGAAATAAATACCGATGAGTTATTTCTTAATATCGATGAAACTAATAATCGATAACAAGTAATATATTTCATCAAAATACCATGGAGGGAAATTTGTTGCTGAAAGAAGCATAATATTAATAAAAATCTTATTACCGGGGATATTGAACTTAATACCAATGATATATCGTTGGTACTACGTGATAATATTTAGTTGAAAGAAATAGGAGGGAAATATGCCACCAAAGAACAATGTAATAATGAATTTCTTATTCTCGAAAATACTTGTTTAATACCGACGATAAGTCCTCGATAATAAGTGTTTAATTTTTTTTTGTGCAAGGGAATCAACATCATCTAATTTATTCGTCCTTAATATCGATAATCATGGCCTTAATACCAACAATTAAAGTTACCAGTATTAAGGGTATGTTCTATTCTAGAACACAAGCCCTAGTTCCTCATTTGTTGTCTTTCTCTTTTGACTTCGATTCCCTCACTCTCTTATCAGCAAACTTCTTGCCATTGTTTCCTATTATCTTTCATCCTTTTCCTCTATTTGCTTCATTTTTAAAGGTTTTTATGGTTATAATTTCTATTTTTTATGTATTATTTGGTTTAAGGTTATCTAATTTTGATTTTTTTAGGTGTAAATGGAGGACCACCACCGCACCACTCCGAGCCACCGCTGAGTCATCTGTGTCATGGCCGGTCACTACAGATTTTCTGATGAGCACTACCAAGAACCTCTATAGTATTAATGTGGTATAATTATTAAGTATTTGCTTGTTTTATGGTAATATTTGTATATTATTTAAATTGAAATAATTTTTGAATTAGATTACTATAGTTAGAGTTTGATTGGTTAATTACATAATTTAATTAGACTTTGTATAATTATATTATTAGATTATTGTAGTTTAGTTTTGTATATTTGAGGTATTAGATTATTATATTTAGATATATATTATATATATATAGTTGTTACTATGCATTTTAGATCAGAAAAAATATTAGTATGTAAATAAATGTTTTAGTTGATGTTCAATAATTAATATATATGGCAGTATCTTAGTATATGTATATATATTTAGAAGTAGCATGTTAGTAGACTTTAAAATTGATGATATGTAATTTTTATTTTTTTGGTGAGCTCGTGAGATTTAATTAATATTTGTTATTAAAAATAAGGTAAGAGATAAATAGTTCGAAAACTTAATTTTCATATGCTTTTGCATAATAATAGCAATTAATGGTCATGCAAATACTTCAAACAAATATAAAAATAAAGAAACGTTCATGACCTTATAGAGTAATTAATGAAGATAAAAAAAATTATTTTGACTTTTTTAACATTAATGAATTTTATATAGATTGACTCTTTTGAAATTGTACAACTAATATATTTGCGGTCATTAGACATAAAAAACATTTAAGTGTAAGGTCTTGACTATAGAAAATAATTAATAGGTATACTTGAACCTAGTTATTAAAAAATTGAAGGTAAAAAAATTAATATTAATGAATTTGGCAATGCAAGAATGTATTTAATGATTAATCTATATTAATTAAATATTTTAGGTAAAAACTTAATCTTTAACCTTATAGAGTAATTTATGATATGATATAAAAAAACTCATATATTTGATACTGTTTAATTTTAAATAGTTTAACCCTTGTAAAAATGAGAGAATGAAATAAAGTCAATATTAAATTAAAATAAGGGTCTTCTTATTAGGATTTATTGTGATTTTGTGCCATTTTTATAGGTGATAAATTTAATTATTGATAAGGTACATGAAAATTATTTACTTTAAAAAAAAAATTAATAAATAAGATGGCCATCGATAAGAGTTGGACGATGTTATAGAATTGTAGGTCTGATGAGTTTTGGAATAGGCTTCAAGCTTTTATTGAAATAGAAAATAGTCTAAATTCGGATGGGTCTAATTGTTGTTCTTGTAATAATTGTAACAATTATATTTTGCACCTTCCTGGTGTGATTGAAATTCACATACTACGCTTTGCTTTAGGTTTATGTCAGCTTATGTGAAATGGGTGTACCATGGTGAAATAGAGTCAATGTCAGTTGGGGGAGGAGAGAGGAGATGAGATGACATATATTTTGGGTGATTTGTTAGGTGGTACTCATGAGTCTCATGCATATGACATAGACGATAATGAACCCTTAGGTGGTGACAATTTTATTAATAGAGATGATAATAGGAATTTAGGTGGTGATTTGGGAATTATAAGTATTAATGTTATGAATAATTATTTGACGAGATGAAGACGGAGTTCAATCTCGGGTGCAAGAATTTCTATTCTCTAAACTTTTTAGTAAAGTTGATGCATCATAAGGTGTTGAACAATTAGAGTAATAAATCATTTGATGGACTATTAAAGTTATTGAAAGAAGCTCTTTTGGAGGAAATTAAGTTGCCCATATCACATTACAATGGTAAGAATATGATGATTAAGTTAGGTTTAGGGTATGAATTGATTCATGTGTGCAGGTTTGATTGTGCAATTTTTTGGAAGAAAAATGATGAAAGAAATATTTATCCAGTATGTGGGACCTCTCGATGGGTTGATGAAGGTATGAAGGGAGAAAAATAACTCATAAAGTGTTGTGGTACTTTTCTTTGACACCGAGATTGAAGAGGTTATATGTTTTTTGACACACCACTAAAAACATGAGATAGCATTTGACTGGGAGTTCTAGGGAGCCAGGGGTTATAGGACATCCTGTTGATGGAAATATATAAAAATATTTTGATTTGAAGTATTAAAATTTTGAAGCTAATCCTCGGAATTTTAGTTTGGGGTTATCATTTTATGGGTTTAATCCATTTGGCATGGGTAGAAATTATAGCATGTGGCCGGTAATTGTGACTACATATAACTTGCCCTTAGTGATGCATTAAAGACCCATTTTTATGTTGAATTTGCTTTGCACTTTGCTCATTTATTTGTATCATCATAATGTTTATTATATATATATATATCAATATATTTGATAGTTTCTATAGTTTCTATATGGCTAATGTTGTTGCCCGAGGTCATGGTGGCGATGGTGATAGACATGATTCATCGCTTCCTCGTAGATTATGCTCCTTGTTTGGAACTCAGAAGGTATAAATTGTATTATATTGCGTTTATTTCATCACTATTACTTTAATAATTTTATTATTTCAATGATAAAATTTGTATATGCATGTTTCAAGTCCTAGGAGGTGGGCCAGATAAAGAAATAGTGACTGAATGATGTTGGAGGGGTTTGAAAGAAGAGGTAGGAAAGGTTTGAGGTGGACTTCAATTTTTAGGCAAACAGTTTAAATGTTATAGTTCCATATGGTAAATGGTTTATCGGATGTGTTGGAAATAATATTGGGATAAAGATACCATCGTGTTATAAATGGTGTCTACATGTTCCTCCAAAGGATAAGGCGAAGATCCTTCCTAAAATTGAGGTAAAGTTTATTTATTATCTTTGTTAATTAAACAATGAAATAAAAATTATATAATTTATAACTTATGATTTTGTATATATGTAAAATTATTTTGATTTAGCTCCATGGATGGAAAATCCTTCATGACCTAGGATTGAATTAGGCCTTGATCTAATGATGGATGATCGATACAAAGATCGCATTTGCGATCCTGAAAAGAATTGGAAGGAAGACAATAATTGTATGCCTTCTTTTTTCGAGCAAGATGTATGGAAAAGATGTATCGATCTATGAAATTCAAAGGATGTAAAGGTAATATTAAATATAAAGAACTTGAATAAATTACTAATCTATTCATGAAGTCTTTGGCAGAAAAAAATGCTACGAAAAGAGCAAAACATACAACTCCTTTTCAAAGTTATTTTTGGGTTTTTGAATTTTTTTTTATCATGTAATGTATTATAACAAGTCAAATTTAATAAAAATATGTTTGTTTTGTAAATTACGCTTTCATAACAACATTCCTATTTAAATGTTATTTAGGAAATAACTTCAAAACCCTATTTTTTATTTTATTTAATATTTTTAAAAGTGAATTATTTATGATAAATATCCGGTAATAAGTTTTTTAATAAAAAATATTTTTCAAATAAGAAATTAATTATCATTGATATTAAGGCATAAAAATCATCGGTAATAAGCAGTAATCGTCGGTAATAAAGTTTTTTGAATTCAAACTATTTTTCAAATTTAAAATTTATCATTAATATTGATGCCCATTTAAATTATTTTTTCGTATTATTTTTAATCCTTGGTAATAAGATTAACTCCGACGAATAAATTGTCGGTGTTACACCTTATCATCAATTATAATTAAATAATTAGTAATAAACTTATTATCGACCCACCTGTAACATCAATTAAAGACCGACGAAACATCATTGATCATATGTATTACTGACAAACTTTCACTTACTACAAACGATTTAGATCATAGCTATTTACTCTTATTCCTACAGTGATTGTTAGTTTTAGAGTTGATTTTTAAGGGATGTTGACTAGTTACAATAACAAATCTAAGCAAGCATGCTCCAAATGAAGCAATTGATTGGCAAGCGGACAAATACGAAAATCTATAGTTATTATTGTAATTCCCTAATTTTTTTTCAACCCCAATTTTCATACAATTAGCCTCCCTAGTATGTAATCTTACTTAGAAATTTACGTAAACCCTCAAAGCTTTATTTTTTCCCTAATTTTCCTTTTCTTTCACCTCATCCTCATTTCTCTCTTACATGAGCCCTTACCCCAACCAAATTTTTCTTGACTTAGTTAATCAAATTAAATTACCTAACTAATCCTAAACTCTCACTCAACCATTATCACCCCTCATTCAAATGCACGTCATGCCAATGCCATGCCTATGTTTCTCTTTTTCTTATGTTGAACTTATAACTCTAACTCTAGCTCACCCCAACCTCCCTCACCCTTCTCCATTCCTATGCGACATACCCCCTACATCCTTTCCCCCTCTCACTTTTGATCATTTATTAAAACCCCTTCCTTCCCTTGCATAAAGGTCCTTTTATCACTATTCTCCCATCTTTCGCGTTTATTCGTCATGCAAGACCTGCATCACTCAACTATACCTCACACTACCCAGCCTAACCTTCATCCACCCCTCATGTTCCACCACTAGTCTCCACCAACACACCTCACATTGCTCCCTATCACTAGTGTGCACTACTCATGCATCTAACTACCACTTTCACCAACACATCATTGTAACATCCCATTTCTTTTATCCCCAATTATTATATAATTAGGCTCATAATCCATTTCTAAAATTTTTAATATTTATTTCTAGTCCATTTGTATTATATTCGAGCTTTCTACAATTCTATTATCCAATTGTAAAATAATTAAATTTTTATGTGATTATCTTATTTTAGTATTTTTGATCTTTCATACTGGTTTTGAATTAACAAATATTTTCTAACATTATACCCAAGCACATTATTTCATTTCAATGCTTTCCACATCTTTTTGAACTTTTTGTTAATTGTTTGATCTTTTGCAAAAAATTGCAATTTACATGATTTTTTGTTCTAAGCTATTTTTTACTCGCTACAACTTCCCTAAATTATTTTTCGCACTTCTAAAATATTCTAAGCTTGGATGTATATTCTATATATATATATATATTCATTCACCCTTTTTCTTTTGAATTATAAAACCATGAAAATTTTTAGTTATGCGATTAGGCGATTTTAGCTGCTTTAGCCATTTTTAATTAGTTATGGATCAAACAATATTTTTATATATTTAGATTTCAAAAATTATTTTCCACCCATACCAGGTAATTTGAACACTTTGTTATTCATTTTATACATTTGTAAACAAACTCACTTAGCAGATTATTTAATTTTGTCCTATTTGCTTGTTTTCCATTTATCAAGCTTCAAACCAACTCTAACACCTAATATATTTATATGTTTGGATTTCTAAAATTATTCCTCACTTTCCCATAATTTTTTTTAATTTTTAGAATTTATTTTATATTTTTCCTAAAAAAATCCCAAATTAACTATTTTTTATACATTTAAAAAAAATGAAATGATCACCATGCCCCTATCATTTCTCACATATAGGTATTATTTGTAAAATATATATTTACCTCGCAGAAAAAAATTGGTAACAAAATAGAAAAAAAATACCCCTTAGTTGCCGAGCTAAAAGAAACACAACTTTCATATTCTTTTCTTACTAAACTTTAGAATTCCTTATTCTTGCCTTACTCAGCTTCTATTTCAAATAGGATCACAAGGTATGAGTTACTTGAAATCTTTTTCTTTGCTATTATTTGCTACCTTTGGCAATTTCTATCAGTGGGGGTGGGGATGTTCGGCAATTTTAGTTTGACATTTTATATCGGTAGGGTAGTGGATCTATATGTCTTGATGGATCTCTACGCGAATCTACTGTTATTTGCCCGTATCTTTCTAGATTTGATTATTTTCAAAAATAGTTTTCATGAAAAATGTTTATTTTATTAGGTTGGGTTTGTGGAGGGTGGGGAGTTTTGGGAATTTATGCCAGTGGAGGGGGTAAGGGCTTTTGCAAAACATTTGGGTGGACTGTCAGTGGGTGATGGGTTCGACAGAAAGCATCAGAGGGGGTGAGGGTTTTAGTAGAAATGACTAATGGTGGGGTGAGAGATTCAGCAAAAACCGCCAATGGGGGTAAGATCTTAGGGATGACAATTTTCCCCGCAGGTTCGGGGCCCCGTCGAGGATTCCCCGTTCGGGTTTAGATTCAGGGATTCTTAATGGGAATTTTTTCGGGGATGGGGCGGGGCAGGTTTGGGGTCCCCATCCCCGAACCTGCCCCTCGAAATTTATATATATATATATATATATATATATATAATATGTAAAATTTTTATAGAATATAAATTAAAAATATAATATAAAAAAATAGTTTGAGGATTGGGGATGAGATCGAGGATCTGGTATAAAGTCAGGTTTCGGGAATCGGGTCGGATTTTAAGAACACGGAATAAATCGGGGATGAAAAATAGATCAGGGATCAGGTCAGGTATGGGGATTTGATCCCCGCGGGGATAATGGTGGAAAAACCCTGATAAAAAAATATCGGGGATCGGGTCGGGTTCGGGGATTATTTTCCTTATCGGGTTCGAGGATGGGGATGGGGTCCCTATTCCCGCCCCGCCCCATTGCCATCCCTATAAGAGCTTCAGCAGAAACTACAGATGGGAGGTGAGGGCTTTGGTAATTTTTTTTTTCAGTGTGTAGTTAATTAAGTGTATTTATTAAGACTTGTGTTGGGTTATTTACGATTTTTAGTTTGTTATATTATACTATTTTAATAGTTTATTGTATATAACTTTGAGTAGAAATTAATTTTAATGTATTTTAACTTTATAAATGCTTAGTTATTATTTTAATTAATATAAATAGTGGATTGGTTTATGAGATTATATAAATTTGAAGGTGTTAGCTGAGATAGTGGTTAATTAGCTGTTATATAGACATTTTTTTTAGTTTATTAGGTTTATTAAGAATTGTATAGGATTATCTTGTAATGACAGGTATTAGTGATTTTTGTCAAGTTTGTTATATTATACTATTTTTTTTACAGTTTATTGTGTAGTAATTATGTATAACTTTGAGAAGTCTTAAAAAAACTCTTGCTAGAGGATTATGATGAGGTACAAAAATTGTCCAACAAGAATCGAAAGAAGTTACACAACAACAAGAATATGAAAAAGCTTCTGAACAACCATGGTCTTCTAACATTTGTGGAGTATGAGGGTCTTCCATCATTTATGGCCGATATAAATATTTTGAGGTATTGAGATTTTCCATTATCTATAGAATATGTAGATTTTCTTACATCACCAACACTGATTCACATGGGTGTATCGTCATCCTCAACCCACACAACCATTGTGGGTGATTATAGATCATCATTGAATTTGTTGGCATATTTAACCCACATGAATGATCAACCATCATCTTTGAAATATGTACTACTGGAAAAATGTATTAATTATAAAAATAACGTTTTCCTCTTTGTGAACTTTAAAGTGGGCTAAAATAAATTATGAAAAATAAAGTAAATGAGGACACCAATATTTTTTACGTGAAAAAGCCTTCAAGACGAAGGTAAAAACCATGGGACCTTTTGTCTAGTAAAACTTCTACTATAATATAGTAGGATTATAAAAATGGCATTTCTACTAAAAACTAGGGGATCTCTCTCAAATGACCTTACACACAAAGGATGGATTACAAGAAGTAATAATCTCCCTCACTTTTTTTGCTCTCTTTCTTACACTTTAAAAGTGGGTATCTCTTACTTGTATTGTGGATGTTCTTCACAAATTATGAATTCTCTTGCCTTCTCCACGAAAAGGAGTTTATAAGTGAATATATGAACCACCGTTACGTAACTTTAGACTTTTTCATTGAAAGTTTCAACTCCAATTAATATGCGAAACTCTTGGAGAAGTATCCAAATGGTCAAGTATCACTACTTCTTCCATAGAAATAACTCCATGGGAAATTAAATAATTTGTAACTTCCATTTACCAAGTCAATAAGCCTAATGGTGCATTGAACACTACTAATTTCCACCGTTTCATGCTTTTCTATTTCTAATATTTTTTGTTTTGGTTAGGAGGGACCCCCAACAATCGCCCCTTTTTCTTATTATTTTTGGGGGCATCACCACACCGATACCTTCACAACAATCACTGAATTTCTTAGTTGGTATCACTTTGGTCATCATGTCCGACAAATTATCATCGATGTGAACTTTGTCCAGCTTAAGTAGATTTTCTTCAAACACATCCCATATCTAATGGTATTGAACATCAATATGTTTTGTATGGAAGTGATTGGTTTTGGCTAGGTGTATAGCACTTTGGTTGTCACACTTCAACACATACCTTTCTTGTTCTTATCCCAACTCATAGAGGAAAATTTTCATCCATAACATTTCCTCGCATGCTTCTGCAGCTGTGATGTACTTTGCCTCCATTATTGAAAGTGCCACACATTTTTGGAGTTTTAACTGCTATGACACGGCTCCCCTTGTAAGGTTAGTAACATAACCTAACATCGACTTTCTCTAATCAACATCTCCTGCTATATCTACATCTATGTGGGCCTCTAGCATAGGCTTCCCTTTACCAAAGCACAAACACCTCTTGGTTGTACCCTGAAGATAACAAAGTATCCACTTCACAACTTCCCAATGTAGTTTCCCAATGTTGGACAAGAATTTGCTAACCGCACCAACTACATAAGCAATATCATGTGTGAAGTATACCATAGTGTACATGAGGTTTCCAATTACAGATGAGTATAGAACCTTTTCCATTTCTTCTTTCTCTATCTAATTCTTTGAACTCTTCTTCTTACTTAGCTTGAAATGTCTGGCTAGTGGAACATTGACTAGCTTTTCCTTATGTAAGTTACATCTTTCAAGAATCTTCTCGATGTAACATTCTTGAGATAGCCACAATAACTTTTTGGAATGGTCTCAGAGGATCTTCACTCCAAGGATATGCTTTGTTGGTCCTAAATCTTTCATGGCAAATGATTTGCTTAAGTCATTCTTAAGACCTGCAAATTTCTTCTTATCTTCCCCAACAACCAACATATCATCAACATATAGCAAAAGTATGATGAAATGGCTAGTAGCGTACCTCTTCATGAAGATACATTAGCCAGCGTAGGTCTTCTTAAACTTATATTGAGTCATGGAAGAGTCATACTTCTTGTACCATTTTCTTGGTGCTTTCTTTAGACCATAAAGACTCTTTTTCAATTGACAAACCATGTGTACTTTACCTGGTTCTTTAAACCCCTTGGGTTGCTCCATGTATATTTCCTCTTCTAGGTCTCCATGTAAGAACATTGTCTTGACATCGAGATATTCAATCTCCAAGTCTAAGCTAGTGGCTGGACCTATAATTGCTCAGATAGATGACATCTTTACCAATGGAGAGAATATCCCGTCAAAATCAATACCCTTCTTTTGGTTGCAGCCTTTAACCATTATCCTAGCCTTCTAACTCAATTTTGGGTTGTTCTCTTCGACCTTGATCTTGTAAATCCATTTTTTCTTCAAGGCTTGCGTTCCTTTAGGTAATTTAACAATATCATAAGTATGGTTCTCATGTAAAGATTACATCTCCTCTAGCATGGATTTTTTCCATTCTTCCTTATGAAGATCAATCATGGCCTCATCATAGCTTTGAGGCTACCCCTCATTTGTGAGTGTCACATACTAATCTAAAGGATATTTGGTGGAAGATCCTCTCGTTCTAGTTGATCTTAGCAATTGGGGTTGTTTGACTTCCTCACTAGACTCAACAGACTCATCATCATTAGTCTTTGTCTATGACTTCTGTATTTCTTCTATCAAGGGCTCATCTTGATCAGGCATATTACTAGCTTAATCATCATTGTTCTCATTGGTTTGTTCCACTAACTCTTCATGTGCAATAGGGGATGAATCATCTTCAAGTCAAGTGCTAACTCTAGGCTTTTCTGGCTCCCTAGTGTCTTTGATGGTTTAATCTTCGAAGAACACAACATCTCAACTTCTTATGACCCTTTTGGTCACAGGATCCCATAAGCGATATCCTAACTTATCTTGAGGTGAGCCAAGATAGATGTACTGCTTGGTATTTGAACAAGCTTTGATCTTTCATCTTTAGGAATGTGGACAAATGCACGAAAACGAAACACCTTGAACTGAACATATAAGACCTTTCTTTTTTTCCATACCTCCTCTAGGATATTTCCATCCAAAGGACCTAAGGGAGAATGGTTAATAATTCAGATGGCTATCTTGGGGCTTCTCTCCATAATGACTTAGGGAGTTAGGCATGAGAGAGCATGCAACGAAATTTTTCCCTTATCGTGTGGGTCATTCTCTCAACCACACCATTAATCTATGGTGTCTTCTTGAGTCTGATGCTATAGGACTTGCAATGGGCTTCAAAAGGGCCATGATACTCTCCACTGTTATCAAAATGGACAAACTTGAGCTTTTGGATATTCTCTTGTTCCACCCTAACATGGAATTCCTTAAATGCCTTGAGTGATCTTTTATTGTAGACAAAGACAACCAAACCTTTCTCGAGTAGTCATCAATAAAATTAATAAAATATAATGCACCACCAAGAGATTTCTCGATCATACAACATACACCAATATGCACTAAATCAAGAACATGTTATCTTCTATGTGGTTGGCTAGGTCTGCTAAATGAAACTCTATGTTTTTTTTCAACAAACAATGAGTGCACCATTCAAGTATTTTACCTTTCATATCTAGGAGGATTTCTCTCTTAATGAGGATTTGTAATCCCTTCTCACTCATATGCCCTAGCCTCTTATGTCACAACTCTAAGAATGAGTTATCATGGGCAATATTGGCTTCCCCCTTGCATAATTTTACTTTATTAAAATACAACAAACCTTTCATTTTGACTCTAAAAATGATCATGTTGTTTCTTGAAATTTTCTATTTCCCAGCACCAAACTAGTTTAGGACACCTTCATCATCTAATTTCCTAATTGATATGAAGTTGAGGTGCATATCTAGAACATGTCTCACATCCTTCAGTACGAGCTCACGTCGTATGTTGGTCATCAAGGCGATGCTACCTATGCCCATGATCTTGCTTGTCACCTTATTTCCCATCTTGACATTACCAAAGTTCCCACTTTGGTAGGTTGAGAAGAATTCTACATGTGGGGTGACATGGAAAGAGGTACCTGAATCAACTATCTATATGCTATTGTCTTCAGCAAGGTTTATGATACTTGTCTTCCCCAAATAGAAAGACATCATCAATGTCGTCCTTCATGGCCACAACGGTTATAATGTTCTCTTCTTCCTTCTTCTTCGAGTATATTTGGTTGAGGTTGATATTTCTAGTCTTTTGATTTCTCTTGAGATTTTGGCATTCCGACCTCTTGTGACATAGCTTGCCATAATAGTAGCAAGTGATCCTTGGGCATGACTACCCTTGTAACTTTTCATTACCTTTGGTTATACCCCTTGCTCGGGTTTCACTTCTTCCCTGGTCTCTATGAAATTGGCCTCAAATTTTGTAGAGATTCCATGTTCCTTTCTCATGGATTTTTTGTTCATTAAGTTGTTAGAGGCGGTATCCATTGTGAGTTTACCTTACAGGGCCTAGTTTCTAAGAGTGATGGCAAGAGTATCTCAACTCTCAGGTAGGGAGTTAAGGAGAAACAAGGCTTACAACTCATCATCAATCTTCATCTCGATCTTCCCAAGGTGATTGAAAATTCCTTTGAAGGTGTTTAGATGTTTAATCATATTTTGGCCATCCTTATACTCCAACTTCACCAAGCGTCTCACCAAATGGGCCTTGTTTTGAGGCTCCTTCTTTTGAATCATGGACTCGAGTTTTGTCCATAATTCATAGGCATTGGTGTAGGTAGATAGGTGCTTGAATAATCTCTGATCAATCAACTTGTGAATCACAATCACTACCTTTCTATTTAAAAGTGTCCATTCCTTGTCAGCCGTACCCGTTAGCTATGTCTAAGTCATGATTAGGACGTGCAAATCTTTACAATATAAATGGTCCACCAACATCGGCTTCCAACATGAATTATTTTTCACTATTAGTTTGAACATGTCACCTTCATGAGTAATGCTTGACTCTATATTAAATCACACAAGAATATGATGGCCCAAAAAGGAAAACCAGACTCTGATACCACTGTTGGAAAAATAGATTAATTTGCAAAATAACTTTTCTCTCCTTGTGAAATTTAAAATGGGCTAAAATAAATTGTGAAAAATAAAGTAGATGAGTACACCAACAATTTTTATGTGAAAAAACCTTCAATACAAAGGTAAAAGCCATGGGACCTTCGGTCTAGTGAAACTTTCACTATAATATAGTAGGATTACAAAAATGGCATGTCTATTAAAAACTAGAAGATCGCTCTCAAATGACCCACCCAAAAAGGATAGATTACAAGAATTAATAATGTCCCTCACTTTTTATGTGGCTCTCTTTCTCACACTTTAAAATTAGGTATCTCTTACTTATGTTATGGATGTTCTTCACAACTTATGAATCCTCTTGCCTTCTCTAAGCAAAGACATTTATAGTTGAATATATGAACCACCATTACGTAACCCTAACCTTCTCTGTTGAAAGTTTCAACTCCAATTAATATACAGAACTCCTACAGAAGTAACGGAATGGTCAAGTATGACTACTTCTTCCATGGAAATAACTCTATGGGCAATTAAATACTATGTAACTTCTATTTACCAAGTCAAGAAACGTAATGGTGCATTGAACACCACTAATTTCCACCATTTCATTCTTTTCTATTTTCTAATATTTTTTCTTTTATTATTATGGCCCTACTAAATAGGAGGGACCCTCAACATGTACATCATCATCACCATCATGATAGGGATGATGGTAATGCTAGTGAAGATGAGTGGGGTATACAATTAAAGGATGAATGATACTTGTTTGGGCCATATTTAAGAGGACCAATGATCCCTGATTTGATCCCAATATTTGGTAGTCATGCTGCTTTAGATTTATGATTTAGGAAGGTAAGTTTAACAAATTTATAACTTTGTTTCTTATTTCCTATGTAAACTATCATGTATTCAATACGTTTGCTTCTTTTATTAGTTAAAATAATGGTTGTTTGAAGATCCACACCAGTCAGAAGGTGTCAAAAACTTTTCTTAAAAGCATTAATCAATGGATGATCATTCTTATACATGAAACTAGATTTTCACACCTCCCATCCTTCATATTTGAATAAGCTAAGGTGCTGCTTATATTAGCCTTTATAGAGAGATGGCAACCAAACAACACCAACTTTCATATGCAATAGAGTGAAATGACAATCACGCTTTTAGATGTACATTGAATACTAGGGCTATGAGTTGATGGTGATCCTCTACATTTTGATATGAGAGCTGACACATGAAGCCATCTAATTGGTGTATTAGGTGTTTTGTTTGGTACCGAAGAGGAGAAAGTGAATGCAGTGACTCGAAAGGGCAGACTTCCATTTAAATAGCTTCAAGATATATGTCGATCATACTGGTTAGGAGATGAGGAAAAAGTAATTGGGTACCTATTATAGTTGATCGGCCTATCATTATTTGCCAACAAGTCAATTGATAAAGTCAATCTATACTATCTCTCCTTTCTCCAGAATCTTAGCCATGTTCAAGGTTATACATGGAGTGCAATAACACTTGCTTTTCTATATAGAAAACTTAGTATAACATATAGAGGTGACTTTGCTCAGATTTTAGGATGTGTTATTCTATTAAATGTAATTTTATAACTATCATATATATAGTACATACTTATATTCATTAGTTATAGTTCTAACAAATGAATATTATAATAAACTTGAATATATAGTACATACTTATATTCATTAGTTAGCATCATTATAGGAATCTTGATGATAATATGTAGTCCATGTTGAAATACTACTATCATGGTATTCATTACAATTTGTTTACAGTGGTGACAGTGAAAATTTATCTAAGAGATATATACTTGCCAAAAAAAGTATTATAATAACTAGCATTGATATAATATTTAAATGAAAAAGAAACATAAAACATTCGCATACTGATATGTGATAACTCATGCCTTGCAAAAACCATACAGTCACTTAATTTTTAAGATCTTAAATTACATGTTATGCTACTAGAGGTAGGAATGAACTGCACACATTCAAAGAGTAGTATACAAATAATGTACAATAATGGGGTACAATGACATGCCTAATATCTGGCATTTTCATCTAGCATATCATAGGAGTTGGACTTTCTAGTGACTAATAGTATTCAGAACTTGATCGACGGTGTCATATAGAAACATATGCTCATATAATTATCATCTAGCTAGTACCTTATGATATAAGTCAGTACGGATCTGAACCCACTGATCCTTATCTTCTAGTATAATATATGTCAATACTCTGAAACCATAGTTCCCATATTCTAACACATTATACAAGATACTAATATACGGAACTATATGTCAATTCATTTCACTCATATATGGAAATTATAATTAGCTCTATGACATAAATATTGATTGTTTTCCTCAAGCCCGACCTGGACTAGGAGACGACCTGTTCTGAACTTGTGTTGATCCTGAACTACTTGAAGGTTGTTGTTCTATGTACTTCCAACTAGATAATTACCTTCTAGTGGAGTTCTTTGGGTGACCCCTATGTTTTTGTAATGGTGGCTCTTGGATAGGGAACAACAATATTAAATATCTCCTTTTCCAACTGACTTTGTATCACTAGTGGCTAGTTCATAACACCTTCCACGGAAGTGTAAATTAAATAAGATACAACCTCTATTGGTTCTCAGGGTGTTGGTGGATTAATGAGCCCATCTATGTTGAGTTTCTTCCTGAATGGAGGAATAGCTGATATCGAGATTAACATGTAGTTATGAATGTAGGTATTAATCTCGTGCATACATGGTATCCTATGTGTACGTCACATATAACATCAGTATAAATCATCATTGATACCTGCGTTATTACTTCTTTGACACTCTTTATTGATCAACTCCATTTCATATAAAGCGACGTGACCACTCAAATTGTCTTAAAGGGTAATGTAGCAAAATGAGGAATATTAAATTGATACCTCTCTAGCAATGCTTTGATTTGGTCATATTGCAATTCTAAAATTGCGTGCAATTGTTTTAATAATGGTGTTGAAGCTGCCTTGTGATGTGTCTAGAAATTTCTTCAAAGATCCATAAGCACATATAGCATTATTGAAAAAAATTAGTATATTACTTTCTCAGCTCAATGAAGTAATATAAACTATACTAGGAGATAAACTATAAATCATACCCTTTCATTATAATCTGATGGATATGAAACAAATCACTAAATAAATCATAAATAATTTTTTATTTATATGGTTGTAGCCAATTCATCTTTAAATATGAAATTAGGCTAGTCATATTTTTACAATCTTCCTTCAATGAAGAGAGCCATTGCTTGTATGTTTCTTAATCCATGGTATCTATCATATTTTTCCTTTGTAACTAGAAACTTTCACACACCTTTCCTCCACATTCTTATTTACATAAACCTTACATAATAAGTGTTTTGAAGTGGGAAAATATGTTCTATTGCTAAAATAAGAGCAAGTTTTTAGTCTGTTATAATGGTGACTGGATATATATATGGATCTATTAAGGTATTAAATCTTTTGAGTACCTATAAATAATTCTCTTCTTTTTTTAGATGACATCTACACACATAAAACATTAAAATTCAATTGCGTTGGTGTTATTCCAACAATTCCATGTAAGTGTATCTCATGCCTATTTGTCTTATACATATAATTTATTTGTACAACAAAAGAAAATACACGTAAAATATTAACAGATACGGGATGTATAAAAAAAATACTTGATTATTACATTTGATTCTAGCTCAATTAATTTCCATTGAAAATAATGAATTTCATCCAACTTACTCATAATATGCTGTAACATTATTTGACCATCTATTTCTTTGGACCTAAGCTTTTAATGAATATAATAAATATGCCTTATCATACTTACAATTTCTTCAAAATTGTTTCTAAAGAAGCGATATAATTTGTCGTGGCTTCATGTTAGTTGTGATAAGTTTGTCAATATATTTGACTTTATTTTATATCAATTTACCTAGAACAAAATGTCCTTGATCTTCATTTACCAATTTGTGACTGTGTGTCCTATCACTAACTACCACTTGCCATCCTCCATTATTACTTTCAACCTCAACAATCAAAAACTAACAATCAATCTTATTAGATCTTGTATTACATGCACATTCACTATTTATAGGTTTAGTGCATACATATGTTGCACCTCTTTTACATCTTATATATACTCTACCTTCTCCTATACTATTTTCTTTTCTAGAACCTTTAATGATCAAAATCATCCTATGAATTCTACACATTATTTTAACACATACTACAAGTTCTTTACAATCAGAGAATATTTAATCTAATATAAAAGAAAATATTTGATAATTTTGGGTCCTAAAATACGTTACATATCTTACAAAAATAGTTGAGCATAATATTATGATAAGGAGAAGTATTAATTTTATCTAACCAAATCTATCAATCCAATTTTTAATAGTGAAAGTTTTTATTTGATCTCTTCATCCAAGTTGTAATTATTGTTTGGGGAATCTATTTTTATTTTCTTTGTGTATTCATATCTTATTGAGATTCTAAACCCATTATAGTAGTTCGTTGGGGGTTTTGAATCCATCATCATAGTTTATTAGTGTTCCGAACTCACCGTAGATTATTGGGGTTCCAAACTCATATTAGCTTGGTTTCTGAGTTCATTATTTATTGTAAGCTTTTTTTTATTTAAAAAATTAGATTAGAAGCTTTGTAACACGACTAATAAGTGAAGTTTTTTCTAAAAAATTTAAATCAAAACCTATTTGTTTATCTTTGTATGACTAAGACTAAGAATGAAATAAGTTTAAATAAAACTTTAGACTACACAGAGCAGTGTATTTGTTTCTCACAAAATATTATCTCCTATCCATACTTATATATTTCCCATAATCACAATTATATACACTCATATCTTGTGCTTGTTGTCCATACAAAATATGTGTTATCCATACTCTATATTTATTTGTTGTGCAACTTAAATATTTGTCACATATAAAATAATTGTCATGAAAGTATGTCTCTACTCAAAACCGTTAAATATAATTGGATAAGAGAGGAGGAAGCAAAGCTGGTGGCAGGTTGAGGAACTATTGAATGCACCTATAGAGGGAGTTGAGAATGGCAAAATGTGTATGGGGGATTGGAGGAACTGCAAAATGTATCAGTGAAGGAGTTGGAAGAACGAAAAAAATATATATATGTTTGAAGGGTTAAAGAACGATAGCAACATGGATAAATAAAAAAATATTTTCTGTTTAATAAAAATTTATTTTCTAAATAACAAACCATTCTCACATCACCCACACTTTACATGCCAACCAGATTCAAATTTTCAGTTTGGTTATCAAAAAATCCTAGCTATAACCCAATTTCTATATAAAATTTATGGACCAACCTTATCACGGTCACTTTTAAACTCAAGTAAAATACAAGTTAACCTCACCCCCTTTTGCCCCGACTTCACACCAGTAAAATACGTTTATTCCTTTTCCATTATTTTTTCAAAATTCACATAAAATCTCGTAGTGCCTTTCTCTTTTTCCCCTTTCCTTTTCCTTGCTGTTCAAGCCTTCCATCAATTTTTCCTCTAGTCCCTTCGACCACAATTTTTCCTTCCCTTGCCTGATTTTTTGGGTCTTAGCAACCCTTTATTCCATCATTCATTTTCTTTCACTTCACACAAATTCCATGTCTTCTCCTCCCCTCCTACTCCCTTATTTCTCTTAGTTTTCCTCTGATTTCCACACCCTATTATCTAGGTTTTTTTTTATGTCTTCTCTTGTCTTAGTATTAGTTGCTCTCTAATACTTTCCTTTAATGTGCCTTCAAATTCCTTGACAACTCCTTGGCATTTCTTTCTTTCCCCCTCCTCGTTTTTGACCGGCACCAACAGTGGTGCTGCTGATCCTTTTTCCAATTTGCAGCCTCTGTGGCAACTCTGTCTTCTTGTGTTTTCCTCTTGTTTTGCATGGATTTTTTCCTTACATATTTTTCTCCACTTACCATTCATCGTGTTGGGTAAAAAGGACAGGTAGATAGCGGAATATCTTTTCCTTCTTTATGTGATTAAAAATGGGCAAGACAAAAAATAGCAAAAATAGAAAAATAAAAGACACCAAATATTTACGTGGAAAACCCTTCAAGGTGAAGGGAAAAACCACAAACATTTCACTATGATGATAGTAGGATTGCAAGTAATTATTCTCTAGTATGAACTAGAGGATCACTCAATTTCTTTGCCCAAAAGAGGATGGATTACAATGGATGGACTCTCTCACCAATTAAGTGGTGGAACACTCAAACTTCGCTTGAGAAAATATGAGAACTTTTCTCAAGCACCTCACTTTTGTCGTGGCTCTCTCTTTCTCTCTCTATGTAGAGGATTGCTTGCTTTGCTTGTGATGAACTAAGCCTTCCCAAATATCCCTATTTATAGGAGTAGAAGGGGGTAACTCATAAGACATAGGAAGACTCTAGGATGCTCTCCTATTAATTTGAGCCAATGAACCTTGGTTAATTACACATGGTGAAATGCACTTGTCTCCTCCAAATTCCTAAGAGGTCAAAAGTATTAACTATCTTTGGAACTCTACTATGCATGTATCATCCCCCCCTTTTTTATTGATTTGGAAATCCCCTAATTAAGGAGGGACCCCAACAATCTCCCCCTTCCTAACTTAATCAGGGGGAACCAGCATGTCAACGCCTTCACAACAATCTTTAAACATCTTGGTTGTTATTTTCTTGGTCATCATGTCTGACCAATTCTTGTTGGTGTGAACCTTCTTGAGTTTTAGCAGCTTCTCCTCTAGCACATCCCTTATCCAATGGTATCGAACATCAATATTTTTTGTGCGAGAGTAATAGGATAAATTTTTGGCCAAGTGAATGGCACTCCAATTATCACAATATAGAACATATTTCTTCTACTTGTGACTCAACTCTCGAAGGAAAATTTTCAACCATAACATCTCCTTGCATGCCTCTATAGCTGCAATATATTCGGCCTCTGAAGTAGATAAGGCCACACATTTCTAGAGCTTTGATTGCCAAGAGATAGCTCATCTTACAAATGTGGTCACATACCCCGAAGTAGACTTTCTTGAATCATTATCTCCAGCCATGTCAACATCTGTGTATCCCTCCAACACCGGTTTCCCATTGCCAAACACATACACCTCTTAGATGTACCCCTAAGGTATTGAAGTATCCACTTGATAGCTTCCCAATGCTCTTTTCTTGGTTTAGACAAGAATCGACTCACAACTCCAACTTCATGGGCGATATCGGGCCTAGTGCAGACCATGACATACATAAGACTCCCAACTGCAGATGAATAGGAAACATTAACCATTTCTTTTTCTTGTTAGTTGGACTTTGGCTCTTGCTCAATTTGAAGTTTCCAGCTAGTGGAACATTTACTGGCTTTGCTTTATGCATGTTGAACTTCTTGAGCACCTTCTCGATGTAGTGCTCTTGAGACAACCATAACAACTTCTTGGGCCGGTCTCGAGTAACCCTCACCCCAAGGATTTGCTTTGCTGGACCCAAGTCCTTCATTGCAAAGGCACCACTCAATGCTTTCTTAATTGCTGCAATCTTCTTCTTATCATGCCCAACAATCAACATATCATCAACATAGATAAGAAGGATGATAAAATCTTCACTTGTGTACATCTTCATGAAAACACAGTGGTTGGTGTGAGTCCTTTTGAATTTGTGTTGTGTCATGAAGGTTTTGAACTTCTTATACCACTGCCTTGGTGCTTGTTTGAGTCCATAAAGACTCTTTTTGAGATGACACACCAAGTGCTCTTTACCTGAAACCACAAACCTTTCGGGTCGTTCCATATATATCTCCTCTTCCAAATCTCCATGTAGAAATGCTATTTTGACATTGAGCTGTTCGATCTCAAGATTGAGAATAGCAGCAAGACAAAGCACTGCTCGAATTGAGGACATCTTAACCACTGGAGTGAAAATTTCTTGGAAATCAATGCCCTTTTTCTGATCACACCCTTTGACCACTATTCGAGCCTTATATCGAGGCTTCAAGATATTTTCTTCGCTTTTGATCTTGTACACCCATTTGTTCTTCAAAGCTTTCCTTCCCTTGGGTATCTTGACTAGATCATAAGTACGGTTCTCATGCAATGAGTCCATCTTCTCTTGCATGGCTTTCATCTATTCTTCCTTCTGGAAATCT
Source organism: Tamarix chinensis (assembly GCA_030549775.1). Classification (NCBI taxonomy): domain Eukaryota; kingdom Viridiplantae; phylum Streptophyta; class Magnoliopsida; order Caryophyllales; family Tamaricaceae; genus Tamarix; species Tamarix chinensis. Next base: position 69,605,652 of record CM060182.1, read on the forward strand.
TCCATGGCCTCGATGTAGCTTTGAGGCTCCCTATCAGTAGAGAGTATATATTCTCTTGGATCATACTTAGAGAAAGGTTTTCTCACCCGAGTTGACTGTCACACCTGAGGATGTACCACAGGCTCTTCAGTTATTAAAGGCTCAACTGATTTAGCTACTTCTTCATCATTTTACTCAGATAATGACTCCTCTGTTGTACTCCCATTTTAATCTAGTTGAGCACTAGTTTCATCATTGGTGCTTGTCTATTCTCTTGATTCATTATGTACCACTAGAGATGACTCTTCATGAGGACGGGTGCAAACCCTTAGCTTGAAGGATCTAGTCAAAGAACTGTACTTATGGTTGAGCACTAGTTTCATCATTGGCTACTTGAAGTCTTCTATTGTCTAGTCCTCAAAGAACAAAACATCTCGACTTCTTACAATCTTCTTCTTTAAAGGATCCCACAGCCTGTAGCCGAACTCATCTTGAGGTGATCCAACATAGATGCATTCTTTTATCTTTGAGTCAAGATTGGATCCTTCGTCCTTAGGAATGTGGACGAATGCTCGACACCCAAACACTTTGAATTGGTCATATGACACTTTCTTTCTTTTCCATGCTTCCTCTGGTATTTCACCATCCAAAGGACCTGAGGGCGGGTGATTTATGATGTGGACAACAGTCTTCACAGCTTCTCCCCAAAATGACTTAGGTAGCTTAGCATTTGAGAGCATGCATAGAACTCTTTCTTGTATTGTGCGGTTCATCATTTCGGCCACCCCATTTAATTGTGGTGTCTTGGGAGCTGTCTTCTCGAGCCTAATACTATGTTGCTTACAATATGTCTCGAATGGACCACGATATTCTCCACCATTGTCAGCTTGAATACACTTGAGCTTTCTTTTTGTCTCACGCTCCACTCGAGCATGGAACTCCTTAAATGCCTCAAATGCTTGGTCTTTAGTCTTCAACAAAGACACAAAAACCTTTCTTGAGTGGTCATCAATGAATGTCACAACTTACAATGCACCACCCAGTGATCTCCCCATCATCGAGTATATATCGGTGTGCACCAATTCAATAACACTCTTTCTTCTACGAGGAACAATGCTTCTAGAAAATGAAACTCTATGTTATTTTCTAGCTAAACAATGAGTGCAACACTCGAGAATTTTACCTTTTACATCTTGGAGGAGCTCTTTTTGAGCGAGGACTTGCAATTCCTTCTCACTCATATACCCCAACCTCTTATGCCACAGCTCTAAACATGAATTGTCATGGGCAACATTAGTCTCCCCCTTGCATATCTTAACTTGTGTAACATACAACGATCCTTCCTTTCCTCCTCGAGCAACAATTATGCTACTTCTTGTCAGTTTTCATTTTCCAGCACCGAAGCTATTCATGTACCCAGCATCATCAAGCTTCCCTGCTGAGATGAGGTTGAGACGCATGTCCGAAACATGTCTCACGTCCTTCAATACAAGTTCACATCCTGTGTTGGTTACCATAACAACATTACCCATTCCCACGATCTTGCTTGAAACTTGATTTCCCATCTTCACATTACCAAAATCACCACCTTGGTATGATGAGAAGAATTCTTAATGTGGGGTGACATGGAAGGAGGCACCTGAGTCAATAATCCATAAGCTATCATCGTCAACAATGTTAAAATAATTATCTTCACCAATGAGAAAGATATCATCAAGTTCAGTTGTCACCACAATTGTTGTGCTCTTGTCGTCTTTCTTCTTCGGGTCAATTGTATCGGTCTTGACGGTCTCGTTCTTTTAATCTCTCTTGTAACTTCAAAATTCAGATTTCTTGTGGCCAAGCTTGCGACAGTAGTAGTATATGATCCTAGAATGAGATTTAGACCGACCTCTTGAATTTTCATGACCCTTAGTCTTACTCCTTCCTCAAGTCTCAATTCTTCTCGATTCTTAAAGACATTGGCCTCAGATTGGACAAAGATTCCACGTTCCTTTCTCCTTGATTCTTCATTCAATAGATTGTTGGCAACGCTATCCATGGAGAACTTTCCTTCGGGAGCCGAGTTATTTAGGGTGATGACAAGAGTATCCCAACTCTCGGGTAGCAAACTAAGGAGTAACAAAGTCTGCAATTCATCATCGATCTTCACCTCAATCTTTGTGAGTTGATTTACAAGCCCCTTGAAATTGTTCAAATGCTCGATCATACTTTAGCCATCGTTGTACTCTAGCTTGACCAATATTCTAACAAGATGAGCCTTGTTTTGGGGTGTTTTATTTTGAATCATTGATTCAAGCTTCTTCCATAACTCATAAGCATTTGTGTAAGGTGGCACATACTCGAATAAGCTTCGATTGATGTACTTACTGATCATAACAACCACCTTTTGATTCAAGAGTTCCTATTCTGGGGCATATTTTCCTTCTAGCATCTTCTCCTTTGTAATAGGTTCATATAGATCTTTGCAATATAGGTGATCCTCCATCATAGGCTTCTAATATGAATAATTCTCAGCGGAAATCTTGAACATGTCACCATCATGAATGATGGTACCCTCCATTTTAAATCACACAAGAGAATATGATAGCCTTATGAAGTAGGCTCTGATACCACTGTTAGGGAAAAAAGGACAAGTTGATAGCGGAAGACATTTTCCTTCTTTATGTGATTAAAAATGGGAAAAACAAAAAATAGAAAAAATAGAAAAATAAAAGACACCAAATATTTACATGGAAAACCGTTCAAGGTGAAATGAAAAACCACAAACCTTCCACTATGATGATAGTAGGATTACAAGTAATTTTTCTCTAATATGAACTAGAGGCTCACTCAACTTCTTTTCCCAAAAGATGATGGATTATAATGGATGGAATCTCTCACTAATTAAGTGGTTGAACACTCAAACTTTGCTTGAAAAAATATGAGAACTTTTCTCCAGCACCTCACTTTTGTGGTGGCCCTCTCTTTCTCTCTCTATGTAGAGGACTGCTTGCTTTGCTTATGATGAACTAAGCCTTCCCAAAGACCCCTATTTATAGGATTAGAATGGGGTAACTCATAAGCCATAGGATAACTCTAAACTGCTCTTCCATTAATTTGAGCCAATGAACCTTGGTTACTTGCACATGGTGAAATGCACTTGTCTCCTCCAAATTCCCAAGAGGTCAAAAGTATTAACTATCTTTAGAACTCTACTATGCATGTATCATCCCCCCTTTTTTGTCATTGCTTTGGGAATCCCCTAATTAAAGAGGGACCCCAACACATCACCCTCTTTCTTTTCCTAGCAATTATTCCCGTTTGGAGCCTTGAACTACAGGTACTACTCGATTCCTACATACTGCACTGGTGTTGTGAGCTATTGATGTAACGAGCTATATGTTGTTTTTCGTGTCTCTTCGCCCCAGATTTCCCACTCCTTGTTCATTCCATTTCGTCACCCACACCTTAGCCTTCCATACTTGGTGGATCTTGGTTGTTTGCCCCTCTTTTTCGTTGACGTTTTGTGCCAAATAGGTGTATGTGTGTTGTTCTTTTCTACCTACTGGTCGAAGTACTTTGGCTTCATTTTCCTCCTCTGGTGTGATTTCTAAACCTCCTATTTTACCTTAGCTTAACCCCTAAACATTTCTTTTTATGTGTTTTAGGTGAAGGAGGAGTTGGAAGTTTCTTCTTACTTGCAAAAGTTTAATCCAAGACCAAGGTTTTAGCCTCCTTTTTATTTTACGATGCTCAACCATAAATCTCCAAACTCATTTTTACTTCTCTTCATTTTATTCATATATGTATTCGAGCTTTCTTTGACTTACTATCTAATATTGTTTGAAGGTGATCAAGCCTAGGAGTATTTGTTTTGCTCGCGGGCTAACTTTTAGGTAATTCAATGAACCTCTAGATATGGGATTTATATGTTTTTTTGTGTTAAATTAATACCATAAATGCATGAATGTATTATGTTAAAAATAATCATTAAATAATGAGTATGGATTTAGCATGAATTAATGTTGTATGATTTTATGGAGTATAAACTAGTGTTATTTCATGTTAGGTAGAAAATTCCTAGGTCTCTCTTATGTATTTGTTGTTTTTAATTTTTACAAATCATGTTTATATGTATGTTATAACATTCTAACATGTATTTTTGACTATCATAAGATTTGGGGGAAAATGGCTAAGTTAGCATATGGTGTGCCTTTAGCCTTTATTAGTGTATGTGAGTTTTGTTGACTTTATTTTCATTTAAGCATGTATTTTTACATATATTAAGGTATAGAGGCATTGGTGTAAATTTGGGAGTCATTGGAGTTGTATGAAATTAATAATAAATTTTTGAAGGATTAAGGTGATTTTATATGAATCAAGGTATTTTTGGCCTTTAAAATTTATTTCAAAAATTTGGGATTCTGAATGTGTATTGTAATAATAAAATGAGCTAAATGTATTAGGTAAATTAACTGAGATAATTGTGATTAGTATGATCTTAGGTTTTATGTTAACATGACATAAAATGAGCATAGAAAATTTGAAGGGTAAAGTTATTATTTTATGTATTTAACTTTGAGTTTAACTTTCTTTATGGTTTAATCATATTTAATATGAGATGTTTAGGTGATGCCTTGAATTTGATAAATTAAAGAGTTTAAATTGGTAGTTAAATGGATTAAATAAAGATTTAAAATTAATAAGGAAATTTTGGTCTTTTTATCCTCAACATAACCTTCTTAGGCCATGTTTGATTTTATGATAACCTTAAGGACCTTAATAGGAAAAACCCTTGAATAAAGTGGCTTATATAATTTATCTATGCTATCTTTAAGTTTAAAATCAATGTTTATTCTTCATTTGTTATTTTATGTGGAGTTTTTTTTTAATTAACCTTAGTGTGATCCTAATTTCATGACAAGAATATAATTGTTAGAATGAATTCACATATGTGATGAATGGAAAGACCTTTACTAGGTAAAACTTTTTAAGTAAGTGTTTAAATGATGTCTATTTGATAAAGCTTTAATACTAAAATGTAAGATCATATGAGTCAAGATTAAACTTAATATATATTCCACTAGATAAATTATAGGCCATGAGCTACAACCCTACAAGGTACATTATGATACCATTATTTTTGTCCTACTACTACAGAACTATGATGATTCTAATTTACTCTATCTTTCAACCTAGTCTTATTTCATATGAGATAGAAATTTTTTCGATTTCAAATGTCCTTTTCGAGTTCAATTGTCATTTTATTTGAACTCAATTGCTGCTAAGCGTTATAGTCACATGACTTAATCAAATTGCGAATAGTCAATCATGTGGGGCTACAGGTGAAACAGGGTTAATGAGATCGACTTTGTGAATAACTAAGCTTAACAAGATAAGTTAGACGCAGTCTCGTGAGGGAATTCGGTATTAGGGTAGAAACAGGACTTCTTTCTTTCAGTGAGTCTTCCAGTCTTGTTTTCTATTAGTCTATTAGTAAGAGAACTTAATCAACACTGGCTCCATACCTCCTACAAAATTACCCAAAGGGTGAGGAATTAAGAGCAAGAAAGATTCAAGGACAAGCTATAAGAGCTACACTATTAGCTACTTAAATTTTAAAGTCCCACCAGCCTATAGGAGTTATGCATATTTAAGGATTAGATTTTAGTAAGTAGCACATGTATGTTTTGTCTTTGGCTAGTTTATTTATGTCAATCTTTGTTCTACCAGTTATAATGGTGGCCCAAGAGCATTAGGACCAGAGAAGTTACTTTTATCTTTGATGGTTCGGTACAATTTCTTGTCCAGATTCTGAGAAAGAGCTAGGGAAAATAGTTCATTTCTGGTATTAACTAAATGAACAGCTAGTGCATTTCCAAGATGCCACGGACTTTCTTAATCATCTTTTATGTAGAGGAACCTCCCTAGATAGAGAAGTTGTCAAAAAATCATTTACATCTCTTTGGAGCCTCGACCAGAGAACTAGGTAACCAGCAGAATATTATGTCTTCCATCAGACAAAAGAGATAAGGATGAGAGATGATGCGACTAACTAGTAGAAGAGTCAATTGGTTTGTAAGTAGGTCGGTATGTAATGTTAAACATTTGCTACCTCCGGCCGTTGAGTAGGATAGTTATCCATGTTTAGTGCCCTAAAGTTTATAAATACCCTTGAAAGTTTGATAAGGTATGTACTTCTACGTTATTTCTAAGCACAGAAGACTCCAGTACTCTTAATGAACGTTATCCCTTCCTACCTACCTACCGTTTCTTTCCTTCCTTTTTGTAGTACACTCATGTCTCAGATTCTATATTTCCTAACCTAATATCACCGAAAAACATAACCTGACATCAATGAAATTGCCCTATATACAGCGCGTTGAGATAGATTAAAACTATTGCTTTAGGCTTCATCTTTCGGCACAAAATTTGCTCCATGAAGCTATCATGCATATACTAATGAAATTAGAGTGCCTCTGGATAAGGATTTATTTTGCCAAAAAAACACACACACGACACAATATTCCTATTATTATGATTCATTCCCTTTGACACAATATTCCTATTATTATGATTCATTTCCTAGGGATGCAACTGAATAAAAAGATAGTGTGGAGTACTTGCAACAATTCAAAAAATCTTTAAAGATTCGGAACTTCTAGACACGAGTCTATGCAAAACCTTTTGGAAATCAGTTCTGCTTTGGATGAATCTTGATGAATAATCAAGAAAGAAAGAAGAGAGCACGTGAAGGAATTAACAGAAATTGGAAGGGAGTAATCAGCGTCAAAATTGATTTCTTACCACTCTTAAAATGTTAACCGTAGTTACAAGAGTATTTATACAGCTAACTTCAATTAACTACCCATTGGTTAACATACTAACCACACATCGGTTAACTAAAACAAGTAAATGCCTAATTTGAATTACACTACAATACACCACCTAATTCAAATTACTCAACATAAGCATTCCAATCTTGTTCTTCATCTCTTCAAGTCTTCTAGGCTTCACTGCTTTGGTTAGTATGTCTGCAAACTGCTCCTCAGTTCTGCAATGTTCCAGTGCCAAGTTGTTTTTGTTGACTTGATCACGAAGGAAGTGATACTTGACTTCTATGTGCTTGCTGCGTCCATGAGCTATTGGATGTTTAGCCAAGTCAATAGCAGATCTATTGTCAACCCTCAGTTTCATTACTCCACAGCACTTGACATTCAATTCCTTGAGTAGCATACTTAACCAAAGAGCTTGACTTGCACCAAATGCAGCTGAGATATACTCAGCTTCACAATTGGATAATGCTACCACCTCTTGGTTCTTAGAACACCAAGATATGGGAGCATCACCAAGCATGAAAATATAACCTAAAGTACTCTTTCTATCCCCAATGTCTCCACTCCAATCTGCATCAGTGTAACCAGTGACTTCAATCTCAGAGTTTCCTGTTGCAGTAGGAAAAAATATGCCACATTCCAATGTTCCTTTCACATATCTGAGGACTCTCTTTGCTGCTAGCAAGTGATCTTTGCAAGGTTTCTCCATAAATCTACTCACTAGACCAACACTAAAGGTAATGTCTGGTCTGGAGTTGCAGAGATACCTTAGTGAGCCAATGAGTTGTCTGAATAAAGTGGAATCAACCAACTCTGTATCTGTACCAGCAGTTAGTTTAATGCCTAGTTCACAAGGGGTAGTAGCAGGGTTGCAATCAAGCACATTAAATCTCTTTAATATGTCTGTTGCATATTTCTTTTGATGAAGAAATATACCTTTCTTAGATGTCACAAATTCCATACCTAAGAAGTAACCAAGCCTGCCAATATCAGACATCTCAAACTCTTCCATCATCTTCATTTTGAAACTTTTGATCTCTTGCTCACTATCACCAGTAACTAGAAGATCATATACATACAAGCAAAGCATTATCACACCAGCTGTTCCACAATCTTTGACATATACACCATGTTCTGTAGTACATTTTACAAACTGTAACTTCTGCAGAAAACCATCAATCCTTCTACTCCAAGCTCATGGAGCTTGTTTCAAGCCATATAAGGCTTTTTTCAACTTCATTACCTTGTCTTCCATTCCCTTCTTGACAAAGCCTGGTGGTTGCTTAGTGTATACTTCTTCTTCTAAGGGACCATTGAGGAAAGCAGATTTTACATCTAGCTGACTCAATGTCCATTTCTTTCTGCTAGCAAGTGCAACTATCAATCTCACAGTTTCAATTCTGGCTACAGGTGCATAAACTTCATTGAAATCAAGGCCAGGTTTCTGTAGAAATCCTTTTTCTACTAGCCTTGCCTTGTACTTGGCAATCGTACCAGATGGTTGAACCTTAGTCTTGAACACCCACTTCACTTCTATGGCTTTTTTATCTCTTGGCAAACTAACCATTTCCCAAGTCTTATTCTTTTGAATTGACCTCAGCTCCTCATTCATGGCATCTTTCCAATGAGGGTGAGCTAGAGCTTCTTCAAGAGACACAGGTTCAGCTTCTGCTAACAGTACTAGATTTAGCAAATCACCATCAATGTTGATTGCATTATCAGGAAATACATCATAGTCCTGAAATTTGGCTGGTAATGTTGTTTGTCTCAGTGATCTTCTTACAGGTGCAGCTAAGTTGCCTTCAACAATTTCTTGTGGCTCATTATTACCTTGTATATCATCCTCTTGTACTTGACTATCATTAAGATCAACCTCAACTGTTTCAACAGTTTGCCTTGCAATACTGTTACTCCAATCCCATTCCTTAGTTTCATCAACTATGACATCATTGCTTATCACAATTCTTTTGTTCAAGGGGTCAAACAATTTATATGCACCAGTACTATGATATCCCACTAGTATCATTGCTTGAGTTCTTGAATCTAGTTTTCTCCTAATTTGCTCCGGCATATGCCTGTAGCATAGTGATCCAAACACTTTAAAATGCTTCACACTAGGCTTGATTCCACTCCATGCTTCCTCTGGTGTTGACTCCTCAAGCCTTTTTGTAGGACTTCTATTCAGGATGTGAGTTGTAGTAAACACTGCTTCTGCCCAGAACTCATTTGGTAAATGTTTCTCCTTCAACATACACCTTACCATATTCAATATGGTCCTGTTTCTCCTCTCTGCAGTCCCATTGTGTTGAGGGGTGTAAGGTGCCATTACTTCATGAATTAAACCTTCTTTGCAGTAACTTTCAAATTCAGTTGAAGTATACTCCCCCCCCCACCATCAGTTCTCAGTAACTTGATTGAGTTTCCAGCATGTTTTTCAACAAGTGTCTTAAATGATTTAAATGTTGTAAAGACTTCACTTTTCTTTTGCAACAAGTAAATCCACATTTTCTTGGTAAAATCATCTATAAAGGAGACAAAATACAAGTTACCTCCATGAGACTTAGATTCAAATGGCCCACACACATCTGAATGAACAACTTCAAGCTTTGTCTTAGCTCTTGTTGGCACTGCAGTCTTGTAAGATTTCCTAGGTTGTTTTCCTTCACAGCATTTACCACATACACCCTTAGGAACTTCAATTACTGGCAAGCCAGATACCATGCCCTTCATTTGCAACTTTCTCATGCTATTGAAGTTCAAATGTCCCAATCTCTTGTGCCATTTCCACACACTTTCACTGACTTGAGCAGTTAGACATTTCTGTTCAAGTGAACTCACACCCACTTTGAATGTTCTATTCTTTGATACAGGCACTTTCAAGACACATTTTCCATTTGTATCAGCAACTTTCATATGCTCACCTTGCATCTGCATTGAGAAACCCTTCTCCATCAATTGTCCCAAGCTAAGCAAGTTGCTCTCCATATTAGGAACATACAGTACATCACTTATCACCACCTTACTTCCATCTACTCCTCTTATGCTCACTTTTCCAATTCCTTTGGCCATTACAGATCTTCCATCTCCAAACTTGATGCTTCTTTTCACTGTTTCATCAAGCTCATAAAACCAATCCCTATGCCCTGTCATGTGATTTGAACAGACAGTGTCTAGATACCACCACTCTTCACAGCCTGTTTCACTGTTTATTATAGCCATCAACATCACAGTTTCTTCATTATCAGAGTCTTGCACAAATTGAGCTTCCTCATTTCTCTTTCTGGGCACCTTAGGATTGTTACATTCATCTGCATAGTGGCCATATTTTTGGCAATTGTAACACTGAACATTCTTCTTAGATTTCTTCTTTCCCATTCCATTACTTTCAACCTCTTTCTTCTGATTATCTCCCTTAGAATTATTCCCTTCTTGCTTATTGTTTTTCCATTTTCCTTTTCCTTTTTTATTCCTCCACGAATCACTTCCACCACCTTTCTTTTGGGATTGCGCAAATAGGGCTTTCTCATTCTCCTTATCATCTTTCTTGATACTATCCCTGTTCTTTAATTTCAATTCATGTGCTTCTAAAGCACCTAGCAATTGTTCTAGTTTCAATGTGTCTAGGTCTTTAGCTTGCTCTATCGTAGAAACAACTCCATCAAAATTTGGGGTTAATCCAGTGAGAACCTTTTTAACTTTCATGGATTTAGTCACAATTTCGCCACAGCTCCTCATTTGGTTAGTTAGAACAACTAACCTATTTACGAAATTAGCCACTGATTCATTGGATTCCATCTGCAATAGCCTCAATTGACGCCTCATCGCCATCAATTTCACCTTCTTCGTTTGTTTATCTCCGGCGTATGTGGTGGCTAGCACATCCCACGCTTCTTTAGCAGTCTCATACATGATGATATTCTCAAGAACGTTCGCGTCCACACATTGATGAATCAAGAAAATCGCCTTGTCATCCTTCTTCAATTGTTCGCGATGCGTTGCTCTTACTGCTTCTGTGGGATTCGCCTCCAATGGCGTGACACCGGTATTTATGATATCAAGAACACCTTGATACCTGAACACCACCTTCATTTGTGACGTCCACCTCTCATAGTTGTTGCCGTCGAAGATTGGTAGTTTCGCTGGAATCTGCTCGTTGTTCTTTTGCATTGCCATCGTTGGCCATCGTGTTTCGTCGTGGATCGAGAAGCTCTGATACCAGATGTTGGAAATTAGTTCTGCTTTGGATGAATCTTGATGAATAATCAAGAAAGAGAGAAGAGAGCACGTGAAGGAATTAACAGAAATTGGAAGGGAGTAATCAGCGTCAAAATTGATTTCTTACCACTCTTAAAATGTTAACCATAGTTACAAGAGTATTTATACAGCTAACTTCAATTAACTACCCATTGGTTAACATACTAACCACACATCGGTTAACTAAAACAAGTAAATGCCTAATTTGAATTACACTACAATAAAACCGAGAGTAGGCTGCAGAACATCAATAATGAGGGATACAGTGGCCCAAAACAAAGCAACTACGGTCCAAGGAGATCTAAAACGTGTGCTTGCTAATTGAGCCAACCAGATCTTTCCTTTATTATTACAGTGCCTTTGCACATGTTTCTGAACTCCTGAATATGTATCAAGGTTTGGCACCAGATTCGTAGCAATATCGCTAAAAACTTCACTACTTCTTCGTCATTAGCAATGAAGTTATGAATTATTCCTGCTGCTCGTAACTCCTTAACATCTCCAGCTTTATCGACCAACAGATCGAAGAAGCAAATGTATGATATGACTTCAGGATCTAGAGATCCTTCTGGACACATCTCATAAGTTATTATATTAAGTAGTTTTCGTCCCGTCGAATCATCAATATGAAATGGAGGAAGGAAGAGTTCTCCATAGATGGAGTGAGATTCAAACCTGACATCCCCTAGCGAGCTTGTATGGCTTGGCTGGAATGTGATTCCGACATCCATTAGCTCCTTTACACCACGCAATGAGTACCCAATCTCTTCGCCGCCCTCGCTCCTTTCTGGTTTATCCACCCTCCTGCCGACAATCTCGGCTCGTAGCATCTCAAGGAGGTGGAGAGGTGGCTCTGCAGAGGAGTTGTTAGAACCCAGGTCAGAAGATTTCTCGATGAGGGGAGGCTTTCCCAGGCGCTCTAAGGTGCCAGTGTTTTGCTTAATGAATTTGTGAATATCCTGCAGTATTCCCTTCCAACATTCTTGATCGAAGACCTGCGACATAATGAATTCAAGGACTATAAAAGGGAGTTGATTCTCCATTAGTAGCAAGTCCTGTTGCATTTTAGTGTAATAAGGTGCAATTTGCGGATGCACCGGCTTCTTCGAGCCAGGGCACGTAAGGAAATGGAGAAGGAAACATCCATCTAGTAACATCATCTGGACAAATTCATCGTCCCCTACGTCCATGTTAGTCGTTTCATAATATTTCCTTACCTTTGTTTGGATGATCTCTTCCTCAAACGTGCTGAAAACCGCAGCAATTGACTTGTCCTTGCCACTGAGGAATTCTTTTGCAATTGCTGGCTTGAGCGCCTCTGCTTGCCTGAATTCTTCACTGCCATGGTGGTAAGGGCCGATGGAGACCACTGTTGGCCTGAAGTTCTGATGGTCTTTCGTTTTCAAGAGCATATTTGGGACCCTATGTAACCGCTTCTGCTGTATCATGGCTGTGCCATCGCCAGATTGAATGAAGGAGTCTAACCAAGATTGTGGTCTGGCTGAACGCGATCTCTCTATGTGATATGCATTAACGTATACTTCTTTGCTACTATGACGTGGGAGCGCCATTTTCAGGAGAGTTAATTTTTGAACCAACAAAATAGTGCGATGGCGAGAGTTGGATTGCAAGAATGCTATTTATATAAATTAATCTAGGATCTTCCTTATCATATTTGAAAGAGTACTACGCAATCAAAACCAGGCACGGAACATCAAACCATTCATATTATAATTGCAACCCAATGCCACTTTAAGCTACTTTTGCTATGATAATTGTAATAGTCAGAATTAAACTACCATTGATAATCAAAAGCTTAACCAAACCTCCGGCCGAACTAAAACACGTGGAAATCAATCGAATCTACTTTGTGAGGAGGGTGTCGAGGGGAAACGATAGGATAAAGCGTACAGATGTAACAGCACCACGCAAAGAAAGTTTGGCCTAATCAAACAACCTTTTTTTTTTGCATGCAATCTAGATAAACACGGGAAGAAAAAAGAGAGTAATTTAGTACGTAGCTGAACAGGAACTACAAAAAATGGAAAAACATGGCGACTTTATATAAGCTGTCCAATTCTTGTCCTCTCTCCGTCTTACATAAGTCGTTTTATACCAAAATGTATTTATCTTTAGTTAAAAAATGATACCAAATTGTTTCTTAATTTTCTTCAAGTCTATAAATATACATCCATGTTCCTATACTTTTAGGGTAATAACAAAATAATTATTGTATAAGTTACTCTTACATAAGGCTGTAAATTAATCGAGCCGAGTCGAACCGATTACTCCTGGACTCGATTTTGGCTCGTTTAACTAAATGAGTCTAAAATAAGACTCGAACTAGTCTCATTTAACTAAATAAAATAACCGAACCGAGCTGAACTTACGAGCTAAAGCCATAAAATAAACCGAACCTCAATTTTTTAAGCTCGGGTTTGACTCGTTTAATAAATATTTATTACTATGGTATACTAATTAAAAGGCTACAACCTTATTATTATTATTATTATTATTATTATTATTATTATTATTATTATTATTATTATTATTATTATTATTATTATTATTTCTATCGCAATTACTAATACTATTATCATTATTATTATTATTATTCACAACTTTAGTATTAATATAGTTATCTTTATTATTATCATTATTATTATTGTTACTAATACTACTACTATTACCACTACTAATACCATTATCATTATTATTATTATCATTGTTCTTACTAAATCTAACTTGGACATAATCACTAAGACTACCACTAAGACAACTTCTAGGACCACCATTAGTATTAACCCTAAGACGAAAGCTATTACGAATATTATCACTATATCTATTATTATTATTATTATTATTATTATTATTATTATTATTATTATTATTATCAATATCATTATTAATACTAATATTATTTAATACTACTACTACTATAAATAATATTATTGCTAACTTGCTTATTTCCCATATTATTGATACTAACATTGTCCATTATCACTTTTTATTATTAACATAAATATTTGGACCCTTATATTATTATTACTATTTCAGTTACTGTTATTATTATTATTATTATTATTATTATTATTATTATTATTATTATTATTATTATTATTATTATTATTATTTTGTTACTATTATTGTGACAAGAATATATTGAACCCTTATATTATTATTATTCAAATATAACTATTATCATTAGGAATATTAGTACTTTTTCGGTATTACTACTATTATATTATTATTTTAACCCTAACACTATTATTAGCCTTAGCCTTAAAAATGTTAGGGTTTCTATCACCATAAGCATTAGCATTACTATTATTATTATTATTATTATTATTATTATTATACTATTACTATTATTATCACTATTTTGCTATAATTAGTATTAGTACTATTATTAGAAGAATAAAGCTATTGGGTTTAATAATATAAGTATAGCAATAAATATTAACATAAACATATTTTGACTAATAATATCTAATAGGCTAATTTGAAGGTAAAAACCCTAGTTTTCACGTGTAATGCTCCCTTTAATAATAATAACCCTAACCTTAGACTAAAATAAGGAGTAATGGTACTTTTGGTAGGAGGGAAAGTAATCCTTAGTATTTTTCCTCTTATAGGTGAATCAAGCCAAAATCCTAAGGAGTCGTAGGATCGTGCTCCAAGCCCGACGTCGTTTTAGGTAAGGATGTAGCTAAGGCCCATGTGTGTTGTGTGACTTGTATGCCTTGGATGATTTATATCATGCTATGTCGTGTATTACATGATTGTCATTAACTTGTCTTATGTGTAGTGCAGCTTGGAGTTGAGGTATGTTTGTATATGTTTTCCTATGACATGTGTGTTATATGTATATATGGTGATTATGATGTGATATGTTATGGCCCTCTAGGACATGCATGATAGGACCAATGATAATATGATATAGAAATGAAAGGACAAAAAGAAAGAAATTGGGAGGTGAGTTCACTAAGGAGGAATATGAGGTTGACCAAAATACCTCATGATCCATGAGAGGAAATTAAAGAGGAAGAAATGACCAAAATGAATGAAAGATGGGAACCATGCATGCGAGTCTTAAAATTTGCATGGGGACTTTGAGAGCTTGCATGGGGTGGATAAATCTTGTATGGGGGTGATCTTTACATGAGAAAAGTTGATTTAGGGTGTAAATAAGTTAAGGGGAGAGTTGTGGAGTGATTGGAGACTTGGGATGAAAAATAGTACGTAGGTTGGTGCAAGGGTTATAAGGGACCCGATTAGGGTTTTGGGGGGAGTAGTAATTTGGAAAATGTGGGAGTAAAAATGATTAAGGAAGAGTAGAGTACGGGGTCAAAGTGAGATTTTATTATATAAGGGGTGATTATGGTGACGTGGGAGAGAAGAGGTATTAGGTGAAAAAAAATAGGTTACTTGTGGGAGAAGAAAGTTACTAGGGTTTGAAGTGGCCAACTAGGGTTTTTTCGGTCACATGTGAAATCAAAAAGTAAGATGATATGAGTTGGGATTGGATCTAATGAGTTAAGGTATGGGGCGATAAAAGAGGTAATGGTAGAGTAAGTGAGAGAGAGGGTTGGGCCACATCGGTCCAATTAGGGTTTTTAAGGGGAAACCCTAGGGGGTGGTAGTAGGTGGAGTTGATTTCATAAGGTGTTGGGCCTAACCCACACCCGTAGGAGTTGGGTTTTTCATTAAAGGGTAAGTGTAAAGAGAAATGGATGTCGGGGTGTGATAAGGGGCGCAGGAGTCTCAAGATATGGGACGGTCCCCCTTGGGAGAATAGAAGTAGAAGGTAGTTGACATGCATGTCAAGGGTGAAAAGCTTTATCTAATAAGACACAAATAAGATACTAATCACTTAAAGAGTAAGGGGTCGGGGTGCCCTGGAGACTGATCCACGGGCATATAATAGTGGTTAGGTGCGTTATGCCCTATAAGTGACCGATCCACCGGCTATAATAGTGGAGGATCCCGAGCTCAACAAACCAAAAATTATGTTTCCAATGAATCATGGGAAAGCTACTATGTAATTATAGTGAAACACCATAAGAGTCGGGGCCAGACTGAACCATCGACATAATAGTGGCCAGGAGCGTTCTTCCCTAGAGACCGATCCACCAGCATAAAATAGTGGTTACGTGCGTTCTGCCCTATAAGTGACCAATCCACCGACTATAATAGTGGAGTTCCCGCACTCGCATGGATTAATAAAGATTATGGTGTGAAACAACTATATTTAACAGAGATCCAAAAGAAAATAAGTCTGATTAAACCATAGCCAGCCTTCATCATCTGTATTAATTACATGCTACCTATGTGATTGTGCTATGTGTGCTAAGTTGTATGTTTTTGTATGTTTGGCCTTAGCGCATCTATTACCTTACTCAGTACGTAGCATACTAATCACCCCTTTCATGGGTATTGCTCATTCCCACGAGCAGAAGACCCATCTGAGATTGTGCAGGTAGGATTTGACGTCTTCGATGCCTACGACACTTACGAGGCATCGGGTGGGGCTGAGCGTTGGGCCTAGACCTGACTTGGGATTTGAGAGCGACTCGGCCGAACTCTGTTTTCTTTTTGGGTCATGTATTATTATATTTTAGTTATGTTATATCGTACGAGGCTTTATGTTTTGGAAAAACTCTAGTCACGTACTCTTTGGATTGTAATCGTAAATCGCACTCTGATTCTGTATGACTTGTATTTTACTAATGACTAGTGTTTTATTAATGACTCGTATTTGATTTTAACCTTTTTTAGCCTTAGCACTTAGTACTAGAATGGTAGGAGTGAACCGATCTGGTACTAAGTGTGGCAGTAATGCCCCCGAGTTTACGGGTTTATCTTTTCGCTTCCGTTAAACCCTTTTTATTAAAAAAAAAATTTAATAGTAAATTTGGGGGTGTTACATAGTATATATTCATCA
Organism: Tamarix chinensis; assembly: GCA_030549775.1. NCBI lineage: Eukaryota > Viridiplantae > Streptophyta > Magnoliopsida > Caryophyllales > Tamaricaceae > Tamarix > Tamarix chinensis. The sequence continues at coordinate 69,622,647 of CM060182.1, forward strand.
CATATGTGCTCCATGTTTGGTAACTATATATAGTTAGTACATACTAAGTTAGCATTCATTACAAACTTACTAACTAGGGACAAATCTATTGAAATATTTGATATAGCATATTCTTTTTAATATCTTAACGCATATGTTCAACCACTTTTAAAGTGTATGTTTAGAACATAATCTTATAGTGTGCTCACCAAAAAAATTACTACAATAATTAAATAATATAAACAAAGAAAAAAATTAGGAGTCATTTCGAGTTTAACATGGATCACTTATATGCCTTTTGTTTACTTGCAAATTAGATTTTCTCAACCATGTAAAGTTGCCCTTGACTGAATGTTATCTCACTACAGCAATGACAATGGGTTGGGATTAGGTTAGGTTTGGCCAAATCCAAACTTATAGTTGTTTATAATATCTTTATTTTAATATAATCTAGATATGTCGAATCTTAAAAGTTTATACCTAAATTCAGACCTATCATGTCTAGCAGGTAAATAGATCTTAAATGAGTCCATTACTTTTGAAGAAAAAAATTGAATGATTTAAGTACATACTAATTCATTTATGGTTTATCCAACATAATATGTAATTTTTATTGTAATAAAAAATCCTTTAAGTGAAAAGATAATCTTTTTAAATTAGTAACTTTCCCTTTATACATGGCATTTTAATACTTTTAAAATAAAATATCGCATAGATTATTTATAAGATAAATACATAGAAATAAAATTGAAAAAATAAATAAATAAAGAGCTCAAACATGATTACAAAAAGGATGACACACATAAAATTAGTATGTGTGTATGTATGTATGTATAATACATACATATATATTAAACCGGTCTAATGGGTCTAGCCTAGAATTATCAAACTTAGACTCATTTAACATATATAAACCTAAATCAAATTCAATCCATTGGGTTCAAAAATTATAAACCTCAACTTGATGAAGGAGCATCACCATCTCATTACTCATAAGTTGAAGGTCAAGAGTTAGCATATTTGGAGATAGTACTAATTGTCTTTGGAAATCTTGAACACCTTCATAATAATACTAATAATATTTCATTAAGTGATTCTTGTAGGTATTACATATGTTTGCAAGAAGAGGACTTCACAAATGATATATAATGTGCAAGATAATGATAAGGCAGGGGTTACAAAGTTGCATAGGAAATAAAGTTATAAGACATGAAGCTTGATTATTCATTATTTCATGTATTATCATGATTAGGTTTTATGTAACTTTTATATTTTATGTAAACTTTATAATATCTTTTATGCGTACCATATGGACATGTATTAGTTTAACTCTTATATAATTAGGTCAGTTGATTTGGGCTTAATTAAGGAGAGATAAGCTACACCTCATTGTCATGTGTGTGTGGGCGCACGCCTTGTACGTTTGATTGAGGAGAAAGAATAATTAAATTGAGCATTAGACGAACAAAGAAGCAAGAGTAGAATCTAACTTTCTTTCTTCCTATCTTTCTCTCTAGTGAGGAGTGAAATTTAGGAATAAATCTCTAAAGAAATTATAGATTTCTATTTAGAAGCGATTTTGATCTTGAAGTAAATCAAAACACCACCATTCAAACTTATCTAGCAATTGCCAACTTTAATTCCTTCTTTAATTCTAAGTTACCTTTGTTGAAGATCAATCTAAATTTAAAGGTCCTTCAATTGTGAAGATATTCATATAATATCTTACACATCAAATTTTGGTATCAAAGAATAATTTTGGATATACACAAGTGAACAAGAAGATGAGTTAGAGAAGAATCAAGTAAACACACTTCCCTGGACAAGAAAAAAAGAGAGTCTTGATATTTCTTGAGTTTATTCTTTAAACATTGATTGAATTTATTGAATTCTTTCATGCATGATATTAATATTGAATGGAAAAAATTCATGATTAAAATAGGATTTAGATTGATCTTGAATTAAATCTTGAATGTTGACATTTAAAGAATCAAGCTCAAGATGATGATATGTAGTGTGTGTATCAAATAGTTTAGAGAAAAAAATATGTATATGTGCTACTTGTGTAGAACTTATTTTTTTCTTCGTGTTATTTAAATGCTTAATATAACTTTTAATATTTCATTAAAATTTTACATGAGTGTTTAAGTGCATAAGAATTTATTGAAAGACAAAACCCTAGCTTGTATGCATAACATTACTAGTTTGTTGAATGTGCGCTAGTGTATATGCTAAAATAAGTGAAGTTTAGTCCATCATTTGGATCATTTTTTGTAGAATATTTGTAACTCATACATTTATTTTAGTGTTTTCAATGATCATTAAGTATATTGCATATTGGAACACAGGATACATGCATAAATATAATTATGAGTTGTCGAGAATTACAAGTTGAATATAATTTTATTTCAACAATTTGACAAGAAATGTGTAAGTTGTTTTGATTAGATTTTTTTGTGATAATATTGATTTTGTTTGTGTTTTTGATTCATTTTAATCAAAATTTTCTACAAGAACCAAGTTGGAAACCAAAGGAAAAGTCTTAAGAGACTTGGGTTACAATCAAACCCTAGAGGATTACTAACCTTTTGCGAAGTGTGTTTCATGTGGAGGGAGAAACAAATTTTCAAGAAATTTTTGAGGTAATATAAAAGCTCTCAATAAATTTGGCAGAAACCAATGCACAAATTCAACAACTTCCTATAATTTAAACTCAATTGAAAAGGATGGAGTCTCGCCTTGCAGACCAAGATTTGATACAAAATTTTCAAGAACAAAAGAAGTTCTTTGGAGATTGAATGGGAAGTGATGAAAAGATTATCAATCCATCAAGAGGAATACATTTGAACTCACTATTTGAGTATGAAGAAGAGTCACAAGGTATTGGAAGTGGTAGAAGGAACAATGATCATCAATCAAGGTATCATCATAAAGATGATAAAGGTATCAAACTTGATCTGCTTGATTTTGATGGTAAAATTGATGCTAAATTATTCCTTGAGTGGTTACATGAGGTAGTGGCTATTTTTAAATTCAAGGATTATCATGATGATAAAAAATGTAAATTAGCTACTCTTAAGTTTAAGAAGTGTGTTAGGATATGGAATGATAACTTGAAGAGAACTAAGGAAAAAGACGGTAAGTCTAAAATTAAACATTGGGATCAGCTTAAGAAATATTTGAGATGAAAGTTTATACCTAAAGAATATGAACAAGATAATTGCATTAGATCAACTACTATTAGACAAGTACTTTTAAGTGTTAACGAATATGTTAGGGAATTCGAGAGGTTAGAACTTATATGTGATATCTCTACAATGAAGAAACAAACATGTGCTAGATTTCTAGATGGCCTTAACATGATGTTTTAAGTGCCAGGGATTTAAACACTTTGCCAAATAATTTCCTAACCAAAGAGTATTATCTATACAAGATATTGAAGGTATGGACGCTTGTGGTGAATATCTTGAATTCAACTTAAATGAAGAAATTTTAAGTGAATCAAAGGATTAAGTAAATGATTTTTATGTGGTAAAAAGAGTACTTCAAGTGCAAGCTAATTAGCAACCTAGTCAATAAAAGAAGATATTCAAGACCAAAGGAAGAGTGGGAGATGTAGTTTGTGAGATTATCATAAAAGTGGATCTTGTACAAATGTGGCTAATGAGAGATGGTGACGGAATTAGGGTTAGAGGCAACACCACATTCGAAGCCTTATTTTATTTAATGGCTTAATAAGGACAAAGGAGTCAAGGTAACAAAACAATCCCTAATCTCATTCAAAATTGGTAATTATCATATGGCTGCTATGTGATGTTTTGCCTATGAATGCATGTATAATATTATTAGTATACCATAGCAATATAATCGATGTGCTATTCATAATGATATTACTAATAAATATCTTGTTGAAAAGGATAAGAATAATCTTAAACTTAAGCCTTCTCGATGTGATAATGATAATATAATTGAAAATAAAAGAGTTTATTTTTTTCATAACAAAGGGAGAATAATAAAAATAATTCTAAAGTAGATGAGCTTATTGGTGAATATAAATATGTGTTTTCTAATGAATTACCACTAGAATTACAACCTAAAAGAGGGATAAAATATGATATAAATTTAATGCTTGATATGACTTTACCTAATCAACATGATTCTATATGTAATCTAAAAGAAGCTAAGTAATTAGAGAAATAAATACAAGAGCTCATAGGGAAAAGGATATATAAGAGAAAGCATGAGTCCATGTTGTGTGTAATACCCTAAATTGAGCGGAGTGTTATAAGGATTGATTTGGCTACTTATATCAACATGGTCTACCATCCTTTTAGTGATTCCATCTTAAAGAACTCCACAGTTAAGCGTGATGGCCGTGGAGTAATTTTAGGATGGGTGACCCTCCTGGGAAGTTTCAGAAATTTTCTAAAAATTTCTCGAGAAGTACGTGAGTGAGGACAAAGTACGCTGAAAGGACTCGTGTTGATATGTGGGGCCAACCAATCAATCCAAAAGCGTTCCAAGGTATCCCCCATGTGGTCGTATCAACTCGGGGTGTTACAAATGGTATCAAAGCAAAACCGTGACCGTGTGCTAAAATTGGATGAGCCAGCCAGCCACCTAGCGGGACGATTCTTGGGATAAACTGTATTGAGACAGTTAATGGTTGAGGCGCAAAAAAGACATTGTGTTCTTTAAGTGGGGGTGAATGTAATGACCCAAATTAAGCGGAGTGTTATAAGGATTGATTTGGCTACTTATATCAACATGGTATACCATCCTTTTGCTGATTCCATCTTAAAGAACTCCACAGTTAAGCATGTTGGTCATGGAGTAATTTTAAGATGGGTGACCTTCTTGGGAAGTTTCGGAAATTTTTTGAAAATTTTTTGGGAAGTATGTAAGTGAGGACAAAGCGCGCTGAAAGAACTCGTGTTGATATGTGGGGCCAGCCGATCAATCCGAAAGCACTCTAAGGTAGCCCCTGTATGGTCGTATCGACTCGAGGTGTTATATTGTGCCCCTAAATTACTTGATCCTAAAGACACTAAAGTCATTGCGATTTTAAAGGATAAGCTATGTAATGTATTGGTATTATCTTTACCTAACTTTAATAATTTATTTGAAGTTACATGTGATGGTAGTGAGGTAGGAATAAGAGGTGTGCTCTCACAAGAAAAAAGAGCCATTGCACTTGTTAGTGAAAAAATTACATTGCGTTGAAATGAATTATTTAATATATGATAAGGAATTATATGCCATCAAAAGAATCTTGGAAAATGGAGTCATTATTTGATACCTAAGCCATATGTTTTTCATTCGGATCATAAGAGTCTAAAATGTTTGCATGAGCAAAATAAAAATTAGTCCTGGGCATGTAAAATAGGTTATTTCTTACAATCCTTTCCGTTTTCTATCAAACATTTAGATGGTAGATAAAATGTCATAGAAGATGCATTATATAGAAGATATATGACACTTGTAATGTTGGATGCAAAATTGTTTGGAATTGAAATGTTGAAAGAATAATATGTGAAAAATGAAGATTTCTTTAAAGTTTATAATTAGTTAAAAAAATCATATTTGTTGTAATTATGTGCTACAGGATAACTTTTCTTTCAAACTTAATAAATTGTTTATACCACATTCTAGTGTACGTGAATTACTTGTTAAAGAAGTACATGAAGGGGTATATCTGGTCATTTAGGTGTTCATAAAACCATAAAAAATATTACAAGAAAATTTATGCTGGCCACAAATGATGAAATGAGTGAAAAATATTGTTGGAAGATGTGTGACTTATCAAAAAAGTAATAGTTTCTTCCATAAAGGTTTGTATACTCCTTTACCAGTTATGTTTGTCAAAGGCACAAATAGTAAAGGATTATATTATGGTGGTAGTAGATAGACATTCTAAAATAGCACATTTCATTCTTTGTAATAAAATAGATGATGCAACTCATGTGGCATATTTATATTTCAATTAGATAGTAATGTTATATGGTATTCCCAAAACTATAGTATCAGAGAAAGATGTGAAATTTTAAGTTACGTTTGGAAGACACTTTGATATATGTTAGATACTAAGTTGTTGTTAGGACATCTCATCATCTATAAACATATGGCCAAATTGAATAGAATAATAAAACCTTGGGAACTTCACTAAGGAGGTTAATTAAAAAAAAGTATAAAAGATAGGGACATAAAACTCTTACATGCTGAATTTGTATATAATAATAAGAGTCCTTCTAGTACAACTCATTTGAGTCCATTTGAGATTGTCTATGAAGTTAATCCTTATTTACTTATTGATATGTTGTCATTAAAAAAAGTGATATTAAAATTTATGATACTAAAAAAATAGTTGAATTCTTTTAAAAAAATTTTGAATAAATAAAGAATAATATTACGAAATCTAATACTAAATACCAAAACCAAGCTAACAAAAATAGAACTATAAAAATATTTTCAACAAGAGACTTGGTATGGTTACATTTAAGATAATAAAATTTTCCAAACTTAAGAAAAATAAACTAATGACAAGATCAGATGGACCTTGTAAAATATGAACAAAATTTAGAAATAATACTTATGAATTATAATTACTAGAATTCTATGGAGGAGTTTCTAGGACTTTCAACGTTAGTGATTTATCTCCTTATTATAGTGATGCTAATTTGAGGAAAAATTATTCTTTAAAGGGGGATAAGGATGTAGGACCATCTCTATATCCTTATTCTCAAGTTAAAGGTCAAGAGTTAACATATTTGGAGGTAATACCAATTGTCTTGGAAAATATTAAAGACCTTCATAATAATACTAATAATTTTTCATTAAGTGATTCTTGAAGGTATTACATTTGTTTGTAAGAAGAGAACTTGAATAATGTTATCTAATGTGCAAGATGATGACAATGCAATGGTTATAAAGTTGTATGGGAGACAAAGCTATAAGAGATGAAGCTTGCTTATTGGTTATTTCATGAATTATCATGATTAGTTTTTATGTAGTTTTGATATTTTATGTAAACTTTGTAATATCTTGTCATTGTAATTGTAACTCATTATTTATACCATATGGACATGTGTTGGTTTAACTCTTATATCATTTTTCCGGTTGATTTGGGCTTAATTAAGGAGAATTGAGCTCGGCCTCATTGTCATATGTGTGTGTGTGTATGCCTTGTACGTTTGATCGAGGAGAATGAATAATGAAATCGAGAATTAGACGAACAAAGGAGTATGAGTAGAATCTAGCTTTTTTTTCATTCTATCTTTCTCTCAAGTAAGGAGTGAACTCTAGGAAAATTTTTCAAGAAAATTACAAATTTCTCTTTAGAAGTGATTATGATCTTGGAGTAAATCACAATAACACCATTCAAACCTATCTAGAAATTGCCAACTTCGGTCTTTCTTTACTTCTAATACAACTTTGTTGAAGATCAATCCAAATTCAAAGGTCCTGCAATTGTGAATATATTTATATAATATATTACACATCACAAATAGCTAAAAGTGAGAGAAATTTGGTGGGAGTGGGTTGGATCTAAGACCCATTACTCCTCACTCTTATCCACTAATGCATAGGGACAAGGATAGGAAGAAACTTCGAAACATCATTACTTGAAAAATTACGAAACGAGGACGGTAGGAAATAAATATATATATACATAAAAAAAATAATCATAAAGATTCATTCAAAGTTTACATAACAAAAATATAAGTCTCAAGCTCTTACTAAATTACTGAAAACTATAAACTCAAATGAACTAGATGTAATGTTCATTCTCCTTTATTAATGGCATCAAATACTTCCACTTCATCTTTGTCAAGCCTTGTTTCAGCAAAAATTACTGCTTCTAACTCAGGTTCATATATAAAGGAGAATCAATATCAAGCAACCCAATATCTTCTAAAGAATTTGAGTTATTACCTACACAAAAGAAAAAAGAAAAGGATTATGTATTTTAGTAGTCGTCATGGCTTATGGTGTAATACAGGAGTAGTAAATAAATGAATATTACTATATATGTCCCAAACCAATGATTTTTGTTATTTTTATTTAGAAATTCTTCTTGTTAGTAGACAATTATTTTTATGAACAAACACCAAGTCTTTGGCATTGTTGTGGATCGATACTAATTCGTAAAAAATAAGATCTAATTAGAATCAATTAGAACACACAAGAATTGAGAAGAGAAGAACACTCAAGAATACAGATTGGGGAAACAGATGATCTTATTGATGTGAAGTAATTGTGATTACAAAGAATCAAAGAAATTCTCACTTAAATCACTCAATTCATCAAGGAATTACAATAGAACTCAATAGGAGAAGAAGACGGCGTTCGCTCTTTGATTAGGGTTCTAATCGCATGGTATTTATACTATGTGAAACTGTCATTAGCGAAAACTGAGGCGGAGCGAAAAAACCAAAAAAAAAACACGGACCGTGTTAATAAACATGGTACCCCTGTGTTTATTTTCTATCTCTCGGCCTCTCACAGAAACATAACACATTTCCCTGATGAAACACACGGATCGTGTTTCATAAACACGGCCCCCCCGTGTTTCTTTCCAACTTTGATAGTCTTTAGTATTTCGACCACAACTTCTTCATCTGACCTCCGATTGAGCTGATTCTTGATGCGTTGGAAAGCTAACACAAATATCTGAAACTTTTATGTTCAGAAACTTTCCATATTCTAATTTCCTCAAGGTAAAATATTCACATATTTCCAGAATAGCTCACAGTTCTACTCCAAATTCCTCTGGAACACTTCACACACCAATCCAAGCTATTTTACACACCAAACACGAGTCACAAGCTCACAGGCATACTTAGGAAGCAATTTGTTCCTCTTTATAGAATGAATAAAGTATATGTACTCCAATTAGGTTCACTACACGAAGAAGAAGATACTTGCCAAGTAATTTGCGATCCATATTTTTGAAGCATTGGTGCACTTGAGATAAGAACTCCCAACCAAGTCATTAGATTAAGAGTGTGACACCCTAAAATTTTATAACCTTTATTTTTGGAGTGTTTAACCTTTTATTCGAAACCTAACCCTAAAACCCTGCTTAATAATTTTTTATTAACCCTTCATTAGTAACCTAAGTAAATTCTTATATAATTATCCTAATTATGTTTACCATTTGTATTTATTCTTAAACCCCACCTTTAATTGATTATTTTTCTAATTTATTTTTCTAACCGGGTATCCTAACTAAACCAAACTAAACTAAAAATAAAAACAAAATAATCCTAATTTTACTTCTAGCCTAGCCCCTTTATCATGCAATCTTTCCTTCTGCCAAACACTCACCTAGTCTCCCTCCATTTCTCACACTCTATAAGAACCAGATTCAATGTTACAAGAGGTAAGGTCAGCAAAACAAGAACTAGACTCAAAAGGTTGCTAGATAAGCAATTGATGCCGAGACTGAGGAGGTCGTAGTTGTTGTGTTGGTGGAAGAAAATCTGAGTGATACCAAGACATATTGGATTTTGAACACTGGTACTTCCAAGCATCTGTATGCCAACAGAGAGCTTTTCCACCAATTCAAGGATGCCGTGGTTGGATAGCATGTCTTCATAGACAACTCTACCACTACTAGAGTTTTAGGGAGAGAAAAGGTTCTTCTAAAACTTACATCTGACAAATCTTTATCTCAAAGTGATGTTATGTATGTGCTCTCTTTATGTAGGAACATAATCTCGAGTAACTTTCTTAATAAGGCCAGACTAAAATTGGTTTTTGGGCATGACAAGGTTGTGTTAACCAAGAATGGGGTCTTTTTGGGTAAGGGGTACTTAGCTAATGGTCTCTTTGTTTTGAATACTATTTTAGTTTAATGAAAATACATCTACTTTTGCTTATTTTATTGAGTCTCTTACTTTGTAGCATGATAGGCTAGGGCATGTGAATGTAGCTTTCATCAATAAACTAAAATGTATGAACTTGATTAATGTGATAGACACTAATAATTATGAGAAGTGTTGTGTGTGTGTGGAAGCCAAATTTGCTAAGAATCCTTTTAAACTAGCCACAACAAAATCAAAATAATTGCTTGAATTAATTCATATAGACTTAGCAGATTTTAAGAATACCAAGTCTAGAGGAGGTAAACGGTATTATGTGATCTTTATTGATAATTACTCTAGATATACTAAGGTTTATCTCCTTTGTTCTAAATATGAGACCAAAGGTATGTTCTTAAAATATAAAGCAGACATTGGGAACCAATTAGATTTTAAGATAAAGAGGCTTATGTCTAATAGAGGTAGTGACTATGGAACTAATTTTCTAAAGGAATTTTGTGATAGTAATGGTATCATTCACGAGATAAGTTCCTTGCAATCCCGTAAAAAATGTCTTAGCTGAAAGGAAAAATATAACATTAAAAGAAATCATGAACTTTATGTTATTAAGTTCAGGTATGTCTAATCAAATATAGGGGGAGTCTTATTATCTACTTGTTATGTTTAGAATAGAGTCCCTCAAAAGAATTTGGATAAAATACCCTATGAATTATGGAAAGGTTTTGAACCTAACTTTAAAATTTTAAAAGTGTGGGGGTGTCTAGATAAGGTTGGCTTACCTCTTCCCAATGACTAATGTGGGAAAAAAAATTTATTGTGTATTCATTGGTTATTCTTAGAACAATGCTACATATAGATTCTTATATTTAAGTGATAATTAGATTTGTGAATCTAGAAGTGTAGAATTTTTTGAGAGAGTGTTCCCTATGAGAAAGAATGTATGTGATATTGCTAGTTCTTTTAATACTTCATATGTTCCTTTGTCTATACCTTCTTCATCTAATGATATGAATGATAATTTACATGAACCAAGGAGAACTAAGAGATAAAGGATAGAAAATATATTTAGGCCTGATTTTTTTACCACTTTCCTAGTTAAAAATGATGACCTTGATAAGATTAATTTGGACTTCATGTATGCTTATTTGATTGAGGATGATCCTAAAACATGCTAGTTTCTAGAAGGAGTCAATTAACAATGAATTGGATTCTATTAAGGCAAATCACACATGGGACTTATTGGATTTACCTAGAGGATGTAAACCGATTAGATTCAAATGGGTTTTCAGAAAGAAATTGAGAACTGATGGAACCATCGATAAGTTTAAGACTCGGTTGGTAGCTGTAGGCTATAAACAAAAGAAAGGTGTTAATTTTTTTTTTCAATACTTTCTCTTCTATAACTAATATTGCTACTATACATTCTTTGGTTGCATTGGATAGTATCCATGGACTCATAGTCCATCAAATGTATATTAAAATAGCATATTTAAATGGCAACCTTAAAGAAAACATTTGTGTGGAGAAGCTCAAGGACTGTATGGTTAAGGCTAAGGAGAAAAAAATGTGTAGATTGATAAATTCATTATATGGCCTTAAACAAGCTTTTAAATAATGGTATAAAAAATTTGACCAAATGTTAATGAGTGATGGTTATGTGTTGAATGCATCTAATTCATGTGTTTACTCTAAGATTTTTGGACAAGAGTATATGATTATTTGTCTATATATTGATGACATGTTGATTCTTGGCACCAATATGACTGTGGTTAATGAAACTAAATCATTTTCTTCTAGTCATTTTGATATGAAGGATTTAGGAAAAGATGATATGATTCTTGGTGTTAAAATGAGAAAAACTAAGAATGGCTTTTCCCTGTGAGAGTCACATTACATTGAGAAAATTTTGAAAAAGTTTAATTATTTTGATGATATGCCTATGAAAACTCCCTATGATCCTAGCATAAATTTAAAAAAAGAACTAAGGTTTAAGTGTATCTCAAGTTGAATATGCTAAACTCATAGGAAATGTGATGTTTCTCATTAACTATACTAGACCTGACATAGCGTATGCAATGAATAAACTGAGTAGGTATACTCACAACCTAGGTAGTGACCATTAGACTGCACTTTGTCATTTGCTTAGATATCTTAAGATCACTAAGGATTGCTGTTTGTATTTTAGTAAAAAAATGGGGTAGAGTTGATTATAACAACCAACAACTATTTTTCCTCCCTTTAATTAAAATTTAAATTTAAAAATCATTTAAATCAAAAATTAAGATAATTTAATTAATAAGATAATTAAATTATCTCACTTAATTTTTTCATCACACAATACACATGCCTTTATCCGTAATAACTTAGTTCTAATTCTACCATTAAGAATTAAATAAAGAGATTTAGGATTAGACTTAATTATTAACATGTTACCATACACTATAAACTTTATGGCCAACCTCTATTTCTAATTTAATATGGATCATACTAAGGGTTAATATATATATATATAATGTAAAATTCTTTAATTATAAAATAATAACAATAATTTTATAAATAAATACATACATACATACATACATACATACATATATATATTAACATACTTCCACTTGGTCTATATAAATTAAATTCTCAACATAGTTTCCTTATGTTAGTACGTACTAAATGATGAAACTGATACACGGATCATGGTGACAAGATTTTGACATTTCAAAAGTTATTTTCCATGTATCACATTGTACTAATTTCATCCACAACTTTAACTTTATGAATAAACACAATGTTTATTCAAGGTATTTTACTTAATGTGTTATTTCTCAACAAACCATATGTATGCAAACCAAATGAGAAGTAAACACGAATCCATTTGAAACATCAATATGTATCATAACAATATAGTTACATAGTGGGTCACACACCCATATTCCACACATGATTCTTAAACATGCTTGGTGGTATGCCCTTATATGAAGTAGAATTGCATGAATCTACAAAACTAGTAAAGTCTGCATCTAAATAGTCTACTAACTCCAAATCCTCAACATGATGATACATGAGTATGTAGTCCTTAGTTCCCTTCAGATACCTCATCCCAACTTTCCTTTTAGCTATATAGTGGTCAATTCCAGGATTACTCTAGTAACATTCCAACACCCCAACGGTATATACAATGTCAGGTCTTGTGCAAACTTGAGCATATATAAGGCTTCCTACTGCAGAAGCATATGGGATGTTCTTCATGTGATATCTTTCTAAGTTATTCTTAGGACATTAACTTAGTATCAATTTGTCTCCCTTGACAATTGAAGCCACACTTAGTGTACAATCTATCATTATGTATCTTTCTAACACCTTATAGATATATGCTTCTTGAGATAGTCCTAATGTCCATCTAAATCTATCTTGATGAATCTTAATGCCAATGACATAAGGTGCATCACCCCTATCCTTCATATTAAAATTGTTAGAACAAAATTGTTTCACCGCATATAGCCATCCCTTTATTATTACATGCAAGTAGAATGGCATACCACTGACCTTGATGTAAGTACACTAATCTATGGCATGCTCTTCAAATCCAAATGAATAAATGACACCATGAAACTTTAAATACCATTATTGGGAGGCTTGTTTCAACCCATATATGGCTTTCTTAAGCTTGCATATAAGACTTTTATCTTTATGAGAGGAGATCCCTTCAAGTTGTTTCATGTATACCTCCTCCTCAAGCTTACCGTTCAAAAATGTCATTTTCACATCCATTTGTTAGACTCTTGTAAGTACACATAATAGTCACTAGGTACAGTTGACGTTCTTTCCCTAGTATATCTTCTTAAAGATGGCCCAGCATCCTCTTGTGGAGGTTTCTCAATAGCTAGTTGCTCAACAACATCATGAAGTTCATGAACAACTTTATCTATCGGATTTTTGTCAACATATTGTGGAGGTTTATTGACTTGTTATTCAACTATGACTGGAACTGGAAGTGCACGATGAAAAAAAGTCACTCTATTACATAAAATGGGAGCTTCCTCTACTAGATGAGTAGGTTCAAGAACTGGGTCCCTGATATGATCACTCCCACTAATTAAGTCATGTTCAAGAAATTTAGCATTTCTTGACTCCACACTAGTGCTATGTGATGGACAACAGAACCTATAACCCTTTGACCTTTCAGCATATCCAATGAAATACCCACTTATACTCCTTGGGCCTAGCTTCCTTTCTTGTGGATTATAAATTCTCACTTCAGATGGACATTCCCAAACTCTCATATATTTTAAAGTTGGCTTCCAACCCTTGAAAAGCTCAAATGGTATATTAGATACCATTTTGGTTGGAACTTGATTTAAAATATATATTACCATCTTAAGTGCTTCATTCCACAAAAATCTAGGAAGATTGAAGTTTTCAAGCATACTCCTCATCATATCTAATAATGTCTTGTTTCTTCTCTCAATTATGCCATTTTGGTCCGGTGAACCAGGCATAGTGTATTGGGCAACTATCATATTCTCTTGAAGAAACTTCACAAATGGACAAGTGTTTGTCCATCCTCAGTGTACGTACCATAGTACTTTCCACCTCTATTCGACCTCACACTTTTGATTTACTTATCACATTATTTCTCTACCTCAGCTTTGAATACTTTAAAAGCGTCTAATGCTTCATACTTATTGTTCAGCAAGTAGAGATACATGTATCGTGAATAGTCATTAATAAATAAGACGAAGTGTCTCTGACTGTGCGAGTCCATATTAGGACTACATATATCGATATGTATAATATTAAGTAATTGAGAATGTAATACCCCAAAAATTTCGAAAACCTATATTTTAATAAATTACTTTTATTTGGAATAAAATTGCTTTAAGATTATTTATTTTAATTATTGTATGGATTTTAGAGTATGTAAATTTGGATAAGAGTATTTAATAAATTAAAAATAAATATTTTTCTATTTATCATATTATTTTATTTAAATAATTTTCCAAACTAATATTTTACCCACTTTATCCTTTTAAATTAATATTTTAGATTATAATGAATTAAATTATCAAATTAAATAATTTATCAAGAATATTACATTTTATGATTTTATAAATTAATTTAATTTATTTCCCCTATTTTCTCATTTTCCTTTTTCTTTTCCTTCTCCTTTTTCTCCTTTTCTTCTTTCTTCTCTTTTCCTTTTTCTCCTCCTTGGGTCGCCCGGCCTGCCGGCCTACTGCCCTCCCGTCCTTGCACGTTGGGCCAGGCCCGTGTTTCCCCCCAGCCTCTCCTTCTCCCACGCACGGCGCACCCAAGCCCCCGTCCTGCCTTCTTCGCCCGAACCGCCCCTCCTTTTTCTTTTCCTCCCTGGACCGGCCGGCTCTCTTCTTTTCCTGCGCCGGTCCAGCCGCCCGCCATCCCTTTCTTCTTCTCCTCCCTTCTTCTCCCACGCCCGACCATTCTTCTGCCATGGTCGTGCATGTCTCCACCTGCAACCTGGCCACCACCTACCTCCTTCTCCCTCTCTCTCCTCCCCCGTCATTTTCTTTTTTTTTTTAGCCAAACCGGCCCTGGACCACAGCCCCGCATGCCCCTCTCCCTTTCCTTCTCCTTCCCTCTTTTCCCTGCCACCCGACCATTACCTACCACCTGCAGCACCGATCGCCGGCCATCCCTACCCCTCTCTTCTCCCTCTTTTTTTTCTCCATCTCCCCAACCGTCCATTCCCCTCATTTTCGAGCCCTTCTCCTTCCCCGAACTCCCTCTTCTCTCCTTCCTTCTCCCTCCATTCTCCTCCACGTTTTTTTATCACCGACGCCCACCGCCGCCTGCACCACCTCGTCCAGCCCTTGAGTCGCCTTCTGCCACCACCTACTACCATCCTGCGCCACCACGAGACCCCCCAAGCCCCTTCGAGCCCTGCACTTCCTCCCTTCTTCTCCTCTTCCTTTTTCTCCCCAATTTTCCCCTTACCACCGAGCCAACTGCAACCGCCTCTTCCGCCGCTGTCCGGCCACCTCTGCCGCCACCCAACCCACCGTTCGACACCCTGCAACCCCCTCTACAACTGCCATGCCTTAGTTTTCCGAAAACAACTCTTGCACCCCTCCATTTTTCCCTCTCATTTTCCTTCCTTCACAACTCCTCCACCTCGACCCTTCTCGGCAGCCAACTTCGCCGCCTTTCCGCCGTTGTCTCCGCCGCCCTATGCCGCCTTGAAACCACCCTTAGCCTCCACCTACACCCCCTCTTCACTTCTGCGCCATTCCCTTGCCTTAGAACCTCCCCTAACCACCTTCTTTTCTAGCCCAAAGACCCCAACCCGAAAATGGCTTATTTTTCTCCCTTCACCCTCTTTGAGCCCTTTTCTCCCCATGATTATGCATGAAACTCACGCTGCTCATGCAGCGTGAGCTCCCCCTTATTTTGAAACTCATTTGGTTAAGTTTTGAGGTATATCCATATTTAATTAAAGTGTATTATTATTAAATAAATTTGTTTTATAAAGTTTTATCCTTTTAAATTCTTATTTCTAACACAATAATGATGGATATTATTTTTAGGTGTTGAGTTGCTAATTATGCTTGGTAAGATTTGATATTTTGCGGGATTAAGGTAACCGTTAATCCTCCCTTAAATATTTGGAAAAACGTATGCTAGCACATTAAGGGTTTAGTATGATTTTATGCATGTTTTGTGTGCTTAGCATGATATGTATATGGTTTCTTATATTGTTTGATAAAAAGGAAAACCATGATGACTTTTGTGCCATATGTAGGTATGTTAATTAAGGAAGGAGTTGATTATGGATGGAAATGTTAAATGCTTGTTTATGATGTATCATGTTGCTAATGCATGAATGATGTTATTGTCTAAGGGTATTTTAGTAATTTTGCTTATGAAGTATATGACCTAATGTAGGTAGTTGCTAATGATTATTATGTTGAATAATGACATGTTGGTGGACTTAGATGATAAAAACGAAGTATTAATATCATTATTTTATGTAGTGTTAGTAAATTCATAAAAATGGCGAATAAAGGGGTTGAATGGAAGTTTTATAACTGAAAAGGGTATTTCGATAATTTTATAAGTAAAAGGGTATTTTGGTAATTTAAAAATAAAGGGGTTAAATGATAATTTATAAGTAAAGGATAAAATTGTAAGTTGTGAGAAAGAAGGGTAAAATGGTAATTTTGGAAGTAGGGGTAAAATAGTAATTTTGGATGAAGGAGGGCATTATGGTAATTTTTCAAGTAAAAGGGCATTATGGTAATTTTGGAGGTAGAGGGGCAAAATCGTAATTTCATAAGTAAAGGGTAATATGGTAAATTTTATAAGTGAATGGTGAAGTGGTAATTTATAAGTAAAGGGATAATATGGTAATTTGGAAAAGAAGGGCAAAATGGTAATTATGTAAGGAAAGATAAAGATGGTAATATTGGATGTGAAGGGGGTAAAATAGTAATTTGTAAAGTAACAGATGTATGGTGGTAATTTTCATAAATAAAAGGATATTATGGTAAAATTGGATGTAAGGGGTAAAATGGTAATTATGATAACGATGAAAGATAATTTAGTAATTAAATTATGATTGTAGAAGGGCAATTGGATAAGTATGATACTATAGAAGGGTAATTTGGTAAATTAACCAACTGAAGGGGCAATTTGGTAATTTAGCCGATTAAGGAGTAAAGTGATAATTATTTAACCAACTAAAGGGGGAAAATAGTAATCATGATAATGAAGGAGGGTAATTTAGTAATTTATCCAACTCAAGGGCAATTTAGTAATTATAACAAAGGAGAAAGGCGATTTGGTAATCTAACCAACCAAATGAATAATATAATAAGTGTAGAAATTATGAGGGGTGAATGGTAACCTAAAAAGTGTAGGAGACAATTTGGTAACCTAAATTGGACAAGGGGTAATTTGGTAATTACGTAACCTAAGGGGTAATATAGTAAATTGTCAAGTAAAGAAGGAATACTTAGCAATTATATAAGTAAAGGGCAAATGAATAATTTGTACCTAAAATGTCTTTGGAACTGTGGACCTTTATAATATGATTAAATAATGCTGATTAGCCAAGTAAGAGTATTTGATAATTAGTATGGCCTTAATGGTTTCTCTGTGATATCCTAGATAATCATCTGAATAAGAAATGATTAATGATATCATAACGATTAAAAGTGAATAAGTATCGGATTATCGTGCTTTTCATGATCACCTTGATTAAGATACTATTACTTAAAGTGAAAGACCTCGAGATCGGGAATGGTGACTCCTTAGGGGTCGCTACCCTAAGGACGTGGTTTAATCCACGATTATTCTGGTATTTGCTGGTGTGCCTTTGTGCCCCAGCCAGACCCTATATCTTACTCTTCCTAGCTCTACAGACCTAGTTAGGGGGTATGCATACTTATGGATTAGGTGTCATTGTCGGTAGGGTACTGAGTTAGCTTTATGCACCAGTACGACCAGGGTACCTTTGCGTCCTTGGGTTCGTGGTTGAAGGGTACTGAGTAGCTGGTATGCACCAGTACGACCGGTGTACCTTTGTGTCTCGGGTTATCGATCTCCCATTCGAGGCAAATAAATATGGTTGATGTGCTGATTAAAGAAAAGGAAAGATACTATTATTGAAAGTGGAATATTAATGAGCCGGGCCCAGATGATTATGATATTGAGTACCAGTCCACCGGTTATAATAGTGGTCCAGGAGCGTGTTGTCCTGGTATGTGCTATTGAGTACCGGTCCACCAGATATAATAGTGGTCCAGGAGCGTGTTGCCCTGGTATGTGATTATGAGTACCGGTCCACCGGTTATAATAGTGGCCAAGAGGGTTGTGCCCTGGATGATGATTTTATATATATTCCGGTCCACCGGCTAAAATAGTGGGGGTCCCGAGCTCAATAAAACCAGTATTGTATGTGAATAAAATTATGGAAAAATACTAATCACTTATAGTGGAACACCATTTGAGTCGGGGCCAGACCGGTCCACCGGCAATAATAGTGGTCAGAGGCGTTCTACCCTGTGTGTTTACTTCCGGTCCACCGGCTATAATAGTGGGGTTCTCGTACTCACATGGATATAAAATATGAGATTGATGGAATGATGAAGGAATAATGGCTTAAGGCCCGAATGTATTGATCTTACACTATGACATGGCTTAAGGCCCCAAGTATCGATCGTGATTTATGAATTATTATGCATGTTATTGTTATGTGTGCACCTCTCATTATTTATGTGTGTAGCTTGCATTATGTGCCGTATGCGGGCCTATCTTTAAGTGTGGTATTAAAGGGTTACTCAGTACCGTAGTACTGAAGGGATTCCCTTTATGGGGCCCCTGCCTATTCAATGGGCAGTGCCCTTGCAGGTATTTTCAGGTGCTACTCAAGTGGGCTACGGGAAAGAGAGTAAGGAGTTATCCGGTATCGTTAGGGTTTTCTCTTTCTCTTTAAATTCCTGTTTTTAATGTTATGTGTTACTGTAACCACCGTTGGTGGATTTTATTCTTGTAAACGATTTGATGCGCTACTCTGATTTGTGTGTGTTGAATTTCTTTCAAGCTGTATTTCATTTTCTTAGCCTTAGCACTTGGTACTGGAATGGTATGAGTGAACCGGTCTAGTACTAAGTGTGGCGGTAATACTCCCAAAGTTCACGTTTTATTAATCTGCTTCCGCAATTATCTTTTAATAAAACGAAATTTTTCAGTAGTGAATTTTGGGGGTGTTACAGAGAACCCCTATTAGCACCTGTTTTAGACTTGCTCGTTTGTTTACCTTTTATTCAATTTATGCAAGTGTCAAAGTCGGTAAAATCTAGAGCACCAAGTACTCCATCATTCACCAATCTCCTTATTCTCTCAATGGAGATGTGACCTAATCTTTTGTACCAAAAAAATTAATGAGTCCTTCAACTTCTAAAAGTATCTTGCTATCGGTAAAGATACTTGGTTCATTGCCCACCGGTTTCCTCACCCTTGCTATAACCTGCAAGGAATTTCAAACAATGGATTGTAGAACTAGAATCAACCCACTAAGTGTTATGATTTGTATCTACTATATTATATTCAAAACATACCAAAGAGGTTACATTATTTTTCTTAACAAACCAGGCTTTATGCTTAGCACAATCCTTCTTCATGTGTCCTTTCTTCTTATAGAAGAAACACCTAGACTGCTTCTTTACCTCACCCTATGGTGGGATTTTACCTTTGTCCTTTTGGCTTTTCTTTTTCTTCTTTTCCTTGCCCTTGATTGTCATCATCACTATCTCCCCATGATCCAGGACAATTTACTACAAAAATTTACACATACATGCTCACAATCAATTTAAAGCCAAAACACATCTCAATATTAAAACTATTAAGTCATCCCATAATCCTTCAATCCCTGTGGGAAAATTAAAAGTAATGACTTAATATTTTAACCCAATGTATTATATATACAATAAATGATCATATGGGTCAACACTTATTATATATATATATATATATATATATATATATATTACAATTAGTATCATATTAATCATATGTGACAAATTAAATCCAAACACGGCCTTAAGGAGCATTAGAATACAACCGTGTAAAAAAAAGCCAAATATTGCCTAAGGATGAGAGCATGGCTTTCAATATATATATATATATATATATATATATGCAATTCTTTGGCCATTGATAAACATAATTACGCACCACTAAGGCACTAAACATAATTAACGATCAAGACAAAGGTCTTATCAGGATCTAATACCAAATTTAGGTAATAATATGGCATGAATTATATAATTAACACATTATTAATATGAATTAATGCACTATCAAATTAAAATTCATGTAAAATCCTAATACATGAAATAATAAACTTTATACAGAATTAAGAACGTAAATATATATATATAGCATACATCCTACCATTTATGAGATTAATTGTACCAAATTCATAATTTATGATTTTTGAAGTCGGATTACTCTCTTTTCCTCCAACTCGGTGGTACACGCTTAAAACAAGGAATGGAAATGGTTTATATTTCTTTATTTTCTTTGATTTCACATAGAAATCACTAAAAAAATTGAAGAAAAATAGTCTAATCTCTAATGGATATATGTATATGTATTCAAGAGGAAAATATTTCTGAAGAGAGAGAGAGAGAGCAAAAAATCTACAACACCCACACTTAATCCCATACATGTGTCAAATGAGAAAATGGGGTCATGTTGTTTACAACAACCGACAACTATTTTTTCTCCCTTTAATTCAATTTCAAATTTAAAAATCATTTAAATCAGAAAATTAAGATAATTTAATTTTTAAGATAATTAAATTATCTCACTTAATTTTTCCATCACATAATACACATGCCTTTATCCCTAATAACTTAATTCTACTTCTACCACCAAGAATTAGAAAGAGAGATTTAGGATTAGGCTTAATTACTAAAATGTTACAATACAATATAAACTTTATGGCCAACCTTTATATCTAGTTTAATATGGACCATACCAAGGATTAATATATATATAAAATATAAAATACTTTAATTATAAAATAACAACAATAACTTTATAAAGAATATATATATATATATATATATATATTAACATGTACTATATAGAATAGAACATTTACTGTACCCTTAAAAGTTTGATAGGGTTAAGGATTCTGTACTTCTATGTTCTTTCTAAGCAAAGAAGATTCCAGTACTCTTAATTAATGTTTTTCGCCTGTAACCTGACATCAGTGAAATTACCCGATTTAGATTGAGTAGAGATAGATTTAAATTATGGCTTCAGACTTTGTCTTTCGGCATAGAATTTGCTCATGGAGCTATTAAGCGCATACTGATGACATAAGAGTGCCTCTGACAAAGAATTTATTTTGCCAAAACACACAGAGTCAGACAAATACATATATACATATATATATATATATATATATATATATATATACATACAATATTCCTTATTATTATGATTCATTTCCTAGGGATGCAACTGAAGAAAAAAGATCGTGTGGAGTACTTGCAACAATCCAAAAATTCTTAAAGATTGGGAGGACCGTCTGGACACGAGTCTAGGTCAAATTGAAACTAGTCTGCAGAACTTCAGTAATGAGCGATGCAATGGCCCAAAACAAAGCAACTACGGTCCAAGGAGATCTAAAATGTGTGCTTGCTACTTGAGCCAACCAGATCTTTCCTTTATTATTACAATGCCTTTGGACTTGTTTCTGAACTCCTGCATATGTATCAAGGTTTGGCACTAGATTCGTAGCCATATCGCTAAAAAGCTTCACTACTTCTTCGTCACTAGCAATGAAGTTATGAATTATTCCTGCGGCTCGTAGCTCCTTAACATCTTCAGCTTTATCGACCAACAGATCGAAGAAACAAATATAAGATATAACTTCAGGATCTAGAGGTCCTTCTGGACACAGCTCATAAGCTATTATATTAAGTAGTTTTCGTCCCGTCGAATCATCAATATGAAATGGAGGAAGGAAGAGTTCTCCATAGATAGAGTGAGACTCGAACCTGACACCCCTTAGCGAGCTTGTATGGCTTGGCTGGAATGTGATTCCGACATCCATTAGCTCCTTTACACCTCGAAATGAGAACCCAATCTCTTCGTCGTCCTCGTTCCTTTCCGGTTTATTCACCTTCCTGCCAACAATCTCGGTTCGTAGGATCTCAAGGAGGTGGAGTGGTGGCTCTGCAGAGGAGTTGTTAGAACCAAGGTCAGAAGATTTCTCGTATAGGGGAGCCTTTCCCAGGCGCTTTAAGGCGCCAGTGTTTTGCATAATGAATTTGTGAATCTCCCGCAGCATTCCCTTCCGGCGTTCTTGATCGAAGACCTGCGACATAATGATTTCAAGGACTATAAATGGGAGCTGGTTCTCCATCAGTAGCAAGTCCTGTTGCATATAAGTGTGATAGGGTGCAATTTGCGAATGCACCGGCTTCTTCGAACCATAGCACGTAAGGAAATGGAGAAGGAAACATCCGTCTAGGAACATCATCTGGACAAAATCATCGTCCCCTACGTCCATGTTAGTCGTTTCATAAAATTCCCTTACCTTCCTTCGGATGATCTCTTCCTCAAACGTGCTGAAAACGGCACCAATTGACTTACCCTTGTCACTGAAGAATTCTTTTGCAATTGCTGGCTTGAGCCCCTCTGCGTGCTTGAAATCAGCACTGCCATGGTGGTAAGGACCGATGGAGATCACCGTTGGCCTGAAGTTCTCATGGTCGTTCGTTTTCAAGAGCATATGTGGGACCCTGCGTAACCGCTTCTGCTGCGTCATGCTTGTGCCATTGTCAGATTGAATGAAGGAGTCTATCCACGATTGCTGTTTGGCTGAACGCGATCTCTCTGTGTGATCTACATTTAGGTATACTTCTTCACTACTATGAAGTGGAAGCGCCATTTTCGGGAGACTTAAACGGAACCAACAAAATAGTGCGATGTCGAGAGTTGGATTGCAAGAATGCTATTTATAAACATAGCATAATGATTAATCTAGGATCTTCCTTATCATATTTGAAAGAGTACTAAGCAATCAAAACCATGCAGGCACGGAGAATCAAACCTTGCATGTTATAATCAGAAGCTACCACTGATAATCTAATGCTTAACGTAGCCGAACTGAAAAACGTGAAAATCAATCGAATCTACTTTGTGAGAATGGAAAGAATATAAAAAATAAAAATATAATAATTAGTAATATGGGGAAATGATAGTGTGAAGTGTACCAATTTAAAAGCACCACGCGAAGAATTTTAGCCTAATCAAACAACCCACTTTTTTGCTTACAATCTTTATATGGATAGGGAAAGAAAGAAGAAAGAGAATTATTCAGTACTTAGCAGCACAGGAACTACCAAAAAAAAAAGACCAGGGAGACTTATATAAGCTACCCAATTATTTTCCTCTCTCTATTTTACATAAAATATTTGATACCAAAATGTATTCGCAATTTATTTATCTTTAGTTTGGTCTATTTACAAAGTTAAAAAAATAATAAAATAATGTTTCTTATTCACCCCTCCCTTTATAAATAAACATCCATATTCCTATACTTATGGGGTAAGAAAAAATTTATTATATAAATTACTCTTATATATTATATAAGACAAAGCACATTCATAAGCTTAAGAGTAAAAATTCATCAATTGATATGATTCATATTCGTCACCTAGAAGGCTCATATCCATGAAATACATCTTGTTACATTCTCATTTACTATTTAAATGTATATACTCATAACATACTTTTTGCATGTTCACCAATGTCCCTACAGAAATATGGGTTAATATCAACGATTTATATCGTTTGTATTAAGTCCATATTCGTCCGTAATAAATACTACTGACGATCATTCGTCGGTATTAAATCGTCGATACAAGTGGATCAGTAATAAGCTTATTATCGATGATAATTTTATCGTCGGTAATACGCTTTAATGTCGATAATTTGTTCATCACAATTAGTCATAATACGAACAATTAAGTAATACTAGAAAAAAAACCTTAATACTGATGATAGGAGATAGAAATTTAAACGATGGTGTTGCCTTAGAACTAAGGGAAAAATTTTCCTATTACAGACGATAAATCATCCGTAATAAGACCCAAATCGTTGGTAATAATGATTTCATTATTACCCGTTCCTTAATGGTATATTTTCCTCCTATAGCAGTTGACTAATTTATCTATTACCGACGATAAATCGTTGATATTAAGGACCGAATTGTCGGTAATAAAGATTTTATTATTACCCATTTCTTCCTATCACAGCTAACTAGTTTTTCCTATTGTCAATGATATATCATCGGTATTAAGGATCGAATCATCGGTAATACAATTTTCACTTTAAAAAAAATAGAGAGAAATTTTCCTCCCATGGAATTTTAATAAAATATATTTCTTATTGCTGAAGATAATATCGTTGGTATTAGGAAATAAATCATCAGTTTTATGTTCCTGACATTTTAATAAATGTAGGGGGAAGAATTTGGCGCCACTTAACACTAACGATATGTACTATCGGTATTAATAATTTTCCAACCTTTTTTTCAATTACAATTTTTTTCGTTACATATTCTAATACTAAAGATAAATCGTAGGTGTTACAACTTAATACCAACAATTAAGGTTCGTCGGTATTAAAATCGTTGGTATTAGACCTTTTTCTTGTAGTGTGTGTGTTTGGTAAGCCTCATTATTCATTAATTTTATATGATCTACCATCTTGATTTTTATAACTGTTCAAACCTTCTATTTTTTTTTTAATTCTTATTATTACAAATTACTATGAAGTAGCTTTATGTAAATAAATTAATATTAAAATACTTTTCAAAAATATCGTTATACACAACTTCAAATGATAAGGAATCATTTAAAGTTTACATAAAAAGAAATACGAGTCTCAAGCTCATACTAAATTACTAACAACTATAAACTCAAACAAAATAGATGTAATTATTTATTCTCCTTTGTTAATGGCATCAACTTCCACTTTATCCTTGTCGAGCCTTGTTTCACCTTAATAATTAATGTAGGATCATCCTTGTCACATTTGAAAGAGTACTAAGCAATCAAAATCATGAAGGCAGAGAGTATCGAACCATATATATTATAATCAGAATTAAGCTTCTTATAACCCAACCTCCGGCCGAACTAAAACACGTGAAAATTAATCGAATCTACTTTGTGAGAAGGACGGAGTCGAGGGGAAACAGCACCACGCAAAGAATGTCTGGCCTAATCAAACATCTTCTTTTTTGCATGCAATCTTGTTTTGCATAGGAAGGGGGGAGTGTTATTTATAGAGGCTATCCGATTATTGTCCTCTCCCTATCTTATACGAGCCATTTTATACCAAAAACGTATGTATCTTTAGTTTGAACTACTTAAAAAATGATACCAAATTGTTTCTCAATCCCCTTATAAATAGATATCTAAATCTCTATACTTTTGGGACGGACAAAAAAATTGTTATATAAATTACTCTTTTCCATTATACAAGATAAATTACATTTATCAGCTTAAGAGTCTAAAATTTATCAATTGGAAAGATCTACATTCAGCACATAGGAGGCTCCTATCCGTGAAATATAATTTATTGCCTCCTCATTTACAATTTAAATATATATTCTCATAAAATACTTTTTGCATGTTCGCGTCTATCTATGTTTAGATAGTCTCATTATTCATTAAGGTAATATGACGTGATATTTTACTTTTTATAACTTTTTTAAAATTCTCTTATTTTTTTTATTATTACAAATTGCTCTAAACTAACTCTATGTAAATACATTAATTTTAAAATTTTTATCCAAAAATATCAACATAAACCACTTCAAATTATATCCAGATTAAATATTAATATATCAAACAATACCGTACTATACATTTAAAGTATATATTCATTACATGTTGCATGTTAAGCAATTATTTGAGTATATACTCATCACATATTTGTTCCATGTTCAATAACTATATGTATTTAGTACTAACTAATTCAACATTCATTACAAACTTACTAATTAAAGGGCACAACTATTGAAATATTTAATATAGAGGTTCACCAAAAACTTAGCATAGTTCAGTATAACCTTTTTAATAATTTTCATGCATATAATCGGCCACTTTCAAAGTGTACATGTAGCACGTGATCTTACAACGTGTTGGCCAAATGAACTTACTACGTTAATTACATATTATAAACAAAGAGATAAGTTAGCAGTCATTTATAGTTTAATATGGATTTTATTTCCCCTTTATCTGTTGTTTATTTGCTTGCAAATCGGATTTGCTCAACCATCTAAAATTGCACCATATCAAATGTTATCCCATGGATTTTAAATGAGCTCTAAATAGGTCGCATTAATTTTTTTTAAATGAATAAATTATGTAAATACTAATATATTTTTATTTTATATAGCATAATATGTATTTTTTTTTTGTTAAAAAAATTACTCCAAGTGAAAAGATAACCATCTTAAATTAGAAACTTTAACTTTTCACATAGTATATTAATAATCTGCAATAAAATATCACATAGATTAATTATAACAAAATACACAATAAATTTTAAAAATAAATAAATAACTCAAACATGATCACTAAAAGGATAACAAGCATAAAATTAGTACATATGTATTATGTATACACACATACACATACATATATTAAATTGATCTAGCGGATCTAGTTTAGAACTACTAAATTAATACCTATTTAGGTAGATATAAATTCAGACCCAATCCAAATCCCGTAGCTACAAAAATTATAGATCCCAACTTGCTAAAAATGAGACAGATTTGGTGAGGTTGGATAGCATGCAGGACCCATTGTTCCTCACTCCAATCCACTAATGTACGAGGATGGGAATAAAGTTGGAAATGTCATTACCTAATATATATTCAAAGTTTGCATAACCAAATTAAAATAGTCATAAAAATTCATTCAAAGTATACATAACGAAAATATAAGTCTCAAGCTCATGCTAAATTACTAATAACCATAAACTTATACAAACTAGATGCAATGTTCTTTTTTCTTTTCTTTTCTTTTTTTGTTAATGACATCAACTACTTCCACTTCATCCTCATCAAGCCTTATTTTGGAAAAAAATCACTACCTCAAACTATAGTTCATAAAAAAAGGAGGAAAGCAATCCACCATCTTCAAAAGAACAAAAGTCATCACCTACACAAAAGAAACAAGGAAATTGATTTTGTATTTTTGAAGTTGTCATGGCTTACAGTGTAATATGGGAGTAGTGAACAAGGGAATATTACCATAAATATCCTACATTATTGTTATTGTTGTTGTTGTTGTTGTTGTTGTTGTTGTTGTTTCCTTGTATTCTAGAAGTCTTCTTGCTAGGATATGGTGATTGATATGAACAAATGTCAAGTCTTCAGTACACTTAGGAAATAATCTTTTCACCTTCATAGAATAAATAAAACCATATGTACTCCAACTCCACTTATTACATGAAGAAGAAGATGCTTGATAGCAATTTGAAAGCAATATCTTGAAGTAATGGTACACTTGATCTATGAACTCATCACCAAACCTTTTAATCAAGAACATATGTATCAAAAAGATAGTCAAACTCTAGAAATTAATCATACTAAGTGCAAATTTTACAAACTCCAAATTAAATTTGAGCGATTTTCGTGGTTAGGGAAAAGTCTTCTAAAGTACTTGTTCTTTTTTATGCAAATCTCTTAATCTCTAGAAGGAACAACTCTAGATGACTTAGTTTCTAACCAAACATCACTATAATACCTTCATTTAACAAAAAAAATCAACAAAATTATATACATTATTATTAATTGATAAATTACAAAAACAAAAAAGAAACACTTTAATAATAATAAGATTATTGAAGTTGAGAATATGGTTACCTTGAGTTCAATGAGTATACTTAACAATGAAGAGGTGTACTACTTAGTATAACGAACTGTGAATATGACATATACCACTTGAAAGATATAAGACATTTATCGAACTTCCATTTGTTCATGTTTATAAATAATATTTCTCACCTTATCAATCATTATATCCTACCGTAATAACCTAAAAAAATTTGCTTAGCCTAATCTCGCATCATTAGTGTCCTAATTTGATTCTAATCTTAATAAATTCTATATTAACCTTAACCTATCCTAAATCCCTAAACTTTAACCAATTCTGAAAACCTTAACTTTAATAAACTATAATTCGTAAACCAAAATCAAAACTCGCTAAAATTTTTACTAATCCTAATTACCTTTAACTAATCTAAAATCACAATAAACTAATTCTCCAGCCCTTTCTCTTTTCCTTTTCTTTTATTTCCTTTTTCTCCTCCTCCAGCCAACCTCAAGCTACAACTTTTGATTTGGTTGTAACTTCCACTTGCAACTTGCACCACCCACTTGCACCATCACCCATCACCTTACCTCCTTTCTTCCTTTTTCTTCCTCTCTTTCTACTCCCTTATCCCTACCCAACTGCACAACCATCACACACTCCACACACACCCATCTTCCCCTGCCATTTTCCCTTCTCATGCAACATTTACATCAACCATCACCACTCCCAACTTACAGCTATTACTCTACCCTAATTATCCTCTGCAACCATCACCATCACCATCACCTTGTAGCTACACAACACCATCATCATCGTCGCACACTAGGCCCCTACCCTTATCTTCATTCCCAACTCACACTACACATGCACACATGTACGTATATATATATATATATATATATATATATATATATATATATATATATATATACGTCATACTCTCCCTATTTCTCTTTGGTTTTGCTTCACTCTGCTCATATTTATGCCAAAGAGCTATTATCGAGCTCCCTCTTTCTTCTCCTTTCCTTCTTCTCCCTTTTATTCTTCTTCTTCTCCTTCCTCTCCCTATTGTTGGCTTTTGCACCACTGTTTCCCCCACCGTGCACCACCTTGGCCAACACTTGCCGCCCTTTAGCTAATGGACCGACCACCAAGGTTGCCCTTACCTTCCCTCTTGCCGTCGCTGGCCATCGCCACCAACCGCTGCCTCTTTTCCCTTCTTCTTTCTCTCATGTGCTGCAACATTTCAGAGTGCATAGTTGGTGCACCGCCTGCTATATGGTCGTACAACGCTTAAATCCCCTACTGCACAACCATGCAGCTCCTGCACTATCTCACCGTGTATAATTTTTTCTCTCGGCCTGTTTTTGCACAGCCATGCAAATTTTGTACTGCTTGGTCATGCACCTTATTTTCTCTTGATTAGAAGCTACACTGCCTACTGCACAACCGTGCAACCTCATTCCTTTGGTCGTGCATCCTTATTTTTACCCCCAAACACCACCAAAATTTAACCATTTCTCCACCACACATTCCTCTACATATCCACACATCTCAAGATCCCATTTAACTATAGTTATACCTATTTTTACCCTCTTTACCTTGATTTCTCCTTGGATTTAACTCCTCGAGCCTAACTGTAATTTTATTATTTTCATAAGTGGTATTCTAGTAGCTTTGGAGGAGGAAGTCTAGAATTTGTATGCTTAAAGCCTAGTGTCCTAGTTGGTAAGGATACTATTCGATGTTTAGAATTTTTGATGTTATTTTCTTGTATGGATATATGTGTTTTTCATGATATTGTTGATATATGATGTAACATATGTTGATATTGATATTTTGTGATGATATGAATATTATGTTGAAAGAAAGTAAGAATTGGTAAAAGGTACCATTATGTTATGGTTTGTTATGATAATGTCATATTTGTGGAATTATATCTTAAGGTATGAAATAAAGGCTTAAAGATGTTATGTTATTGAAAGAAAGTAAGAATAGCTAAGAGGTACCGATATTATTTTTTAAGGGTATGAAATATGGGTTGAATGAGTTTTGATAAATGGAATTAAGGATTCTCATAAGGCATGATGATAAATAGGGGAAAATAATATGTGTGGAAGGTATAAGATTTTATAAAATAAGGGTTTTTATTTGTGCTTAAAGGATAACTTAGTCATTATGGGATAATAAGGAAAATTTAATATTTTATGTGTTAGGAGGTTTGAAATTTGATATTAATAGCATGAGGAGTCCATGGAAGTTTTATTGTTATTTGGAGTCCTTAAATGATTTAATGACTAATTTGGGGCAAGCTATCTTATAATGATAATACCATTGCTCCATATTTAAGCCTTAGAGATTATCTATTAGAATTAGTAATCATGAAAATTTCATGGGAAGTGTTATGACAATTCTATGAAATTTACATCTTGAATATTTCTATAATTAACATATCAGGATGAGATTATTAAAGCATACTTACGGGAATTAGGTTGTGAATGTTGGGTATAATGAAAACGAGAGGATTTGGATATGATATAGTATAAGTTGTGTGGGCTAATCAAAATGGGATAATAAATACTAAAGGGAGTGTAATTAGGGTTTGAAAGGACTTAAGGACTTGGATCTATGTTGTATGTAT
The DNA here is from genome assembly GCA_030549775.1 of Tamarix chinensis. Classification (NCBI taxonomy): domain Eukaryota; kingdom Viridiplantae; phylum Streptophyta; class Magnoliopsida; order Caryophyllales; family Tamaricaceae; genus Tamarix; species Tamarix chinensis. The sequence goes on from CM060182.1 coordinate 69,653,474, forward strand.
ATCTGTTTTGACTATTTCGTATACCTGAGAATCAATCTTGAATAAGATACTTATCACTTAACTTGAAAGAGCACGTGAGTAGGGCCACAGTGATCCATTTTTCTATATCTATATATATGTATCCCATTCTACAGGGGAGAATGGTGGCTCGGCAGCGTTCTTGTAACACCTCAAAATTCACTACTTTTTTCAATAGAAATACATAAATCAAAATCCTTGATTTCTAGGGATGTTACCGCCACACTTAGTACCAAACTGGTTCTCTCCGACCATTTCAGTACCAAGTGATAAGGCTAAGAAAAGATTGACATTAAACTCAAACCAAGAGTTCATAAAAGAACTAGAAAGATCATATATTAAAAATCAGAGTGCGCGTAAAGAATTGTAAACCATATCTGAAAGAGAAATAAGCTTACAACCGATAAAAGGTTCATTTAAAATACTCAATATAAGTAATGAATCATAAAAGGGTAAATCCGATACAAAAGAAATAACATAAGGAGATAAATAACAAGAAGAGTGAATCCGGCTACACTAATCTCGGACTTGGAGCCAAATATATGCTCAACACTCATCTCAGCCTGATGTCTCACCCACCTACATAAAGTCAGAAGGGCCTACTACTCGTGGGAATGAGCAACACCCATGAAAAGGGTGATCAGTACGCTATGTACTAAGTAAGATAACCGATGCACTAAGGCCAACACATAAAGTCACATAAACCATGTAGAAAAATAAAAAGAGCATATAGTCCATCATGATGATATATTATCATACAATCATTCGGGTAGATACATAAAGGCCCATTTATAATTTGGATTAATTACGTAATTAATCTCTAATTGAAAATCGATTCACACCATGCTTTTTATCAAGTCCATACAAATACGGAAACCCCACTATTATAGCCGGCGGACCGGATACATACAAGGCACATAGCTCCTGACCACTATTATTGCCGTGGATCAAAAACGTACAGAGCATAAAGCTCCTAACCGCTATTATTGCCGGTGGACCAAAAATACACAGGGCGTAAAGCTCCTGACCACTATGATTCACCGGTGGACCAATCTGGCCCCAACTCTCATGGTGTTCCACTGTAACTACTTAGTGTCTTTCCTATGTCTTAGCAAAAATATATTCAGTTTTGTTGAGCACAGAATCCCCCACTATTATAGCCGGTGGACCGAAAAACACATAGGTACAAAGCCTGACCACTATTATTCGCAGGTGGACCAGTCATATATAGGACATCATGCCCTAACCACTATTATTTGCCGGTAATTTGGTATGGGCCCGGCTCAACAATCTTCCACTTTAAATGATTAATGTATTATGGTATCTTATTTAGGAAACTTTACCCTATACAGGCATGAATTACTCCCTCTACGCTTATCTTCCAAACGACCCGTACCATATCATGATAACCCTGCACCTCCTAACTTGCCCAAACAACCTTTCCTCTACACTCTAACTCACACTAAAAGTCCATCTCCAATGTATGTGGGTCAAGGCCTACTACTACACACCTCCAAGTCCACTTATTCCCTTACTCTAGGGTTTTTTCCTAGAAACCCACATACTTTATAATAATAATAATAATAATAATAATAATAATAATAATAGTGATACTAAAATAATAATAATGATAATAATTATAGTATTAAAAAAATAATAATAATAATAATAATAATAATATGATTTGAAATAAAAGGTGGAATAAGGGCTTTGACGCTTCACCAAAATAATACTAATAATAAAATTAGTAAAATTAATGATAAAATTTAGTAATAATAATAATGAAATAGTAATAATAATAATAATAATAATGATAAAAACCATAATAATGTTACAAAAATAATAATAATCATAATGGTAATAATAGTAATGATAATAATCGAAGATAAAATGAAGTACGGTTTCAACCCTACATTGAATAATAATAACTTAATAAAATAAAATATTAAAATAATAATAATAATAATAATAAATGCTAATGATAAAAATATTAATAATATTAATAATAATAAGACTTGATTTTTATAATACTACTACTAAAATTCAAAATAGGCATAATAGGGTTTCAGCCCTATATAGAATAATGATACTAACATTGAAGATGATAATAATAATAATAATATTATTATTATTATTATTATTATTATTATTATTATTATCATCATTATTATCATTATTATCAAAATAAAAATATAATAGGGCTTCAGCCCTCAATAGAAATAATAATAAAAACATTAATAATAATAATAATAATAACAATGATAATAGTAATATTAATAATAATATATATATTATATATATATATATATTCGAATAAATGAAATAAAATAAATTGAAGCTTGTATAAATAGTGAAAAAGTGCTGAGAGGGTTTAGGGTTACACCTTAGGTTGGTGGTAATAGGCGGTGGCGACAGTGGTCGGAAAAAGAGAAGAACAGGGGAAAAGTTGAATGCTGGGAAAAGGAGAGGTAGAATGAAGATGGCAGTTGGGGTATTTAGGGTTACCTAGGTGGAGAGGATTAGAATAAAGGTGGCGGCGCACGGCGGCGGGGGTGGCGGCCGAAGTGGAAGAAGAAGAGAAAGAGAGGAGGAGAGGGATGAAAAGGAAAAGAAAGGTAGGGGAAGATAGAGGAGGGTCTACAGGGTTTTTGGAAGGTGAAAAGGGTAGTGGAAGCAGCGGTAGTGGTGGTGGATGGTGGCGCGAAGGGTGGCAGGGGCAAAGAATAGGTTAATAGGAAAGGAGACTTTGCACGGCCAGGGTGGCTCATGCAGAAAGAATCGAGGGCAAAGGGCGGCATAGTTAGTTAGAGGGCCATGTAGGGATTAGTTGGGTGGGTAGAGAGGATGGCGAAGTTGGTTGCATGCGGCACAAATTGTTTCTGAAGGGGCAACGGCGCACAAGGGGGATTTTCTAGGTTGCGGGAAAAAGTCCTGAGATCGAGCTAATGAGGGGTATTTATAGATCTTAGAAGAGAGGGTAGGGTTCTGTGGGTTGGTGTGGAAATAGGGCAAGTAGGGTTAGGGTCACGAGCAGTGATAGTTGGCCGGTGGAAATCTAGGTCGTGGCAGGGAAGTGGCGCAGGAAAGAGAGGATCATGCGTGAAAAGAGAGGAAAGGTTGGTTGGGTCAACATGGAGGTCAAATCAGCGAGGGAGAGAGGGAAAAATGGTCGTTCAAATAAGGCATGGCCAGCGGCGGGAGCTTCGGACAGTTGTAGGTCGAACGGCGGGAAGAAGAGGAAGAAGAAAAAAGGAAGGGGTGTGTGTGGACTGGCGGTCTAGGAAAGAAAAGAAGGAAAAGAAAGAAGAAGAATTGGCTGGCCTATGTGGGAAAATAACCAAAACACAGCGTGTTCGATCTTGGGCCGCTGAAGGAGAAAATAAGGAAAAGAAGACGGGTCGCGGAAAGAAGGGAAGCGAGCCGCACCAAAGGATGAAAAAGGAGGAAAGGAATAGGTCGCAGTATGCAAGCCCAATCGTCGAAGAAGAAAAAGAAGGAAGGAAAGAAGGATTGGGTCGTGGAAATGCCAAGCCCAAGTCGAAAAGAAGAGGAAAAGAAAAAGAAAAATAAAGAAAAGAAAGAAAAAGGAAAAAAGAAAAAAAAAGGGAAAAAGGAAAAGAGAAAAATAGGTAGGTTTGGTATTTAAATTACTTTGAATTGGATATGTAAAAATAATAATATTTAGATAAAATAAAATTTAAATCCCTTTTCATGCTAATTTAGAATTTTTAAAAGGTTTTTCATAAATTCCATTTTAATTGGAAAATCACTCTAATTTTCTTCAATTAAATTATTTATAAAATTCCTATTAATTTGGACCTACTTTCTCCTTTTTATTTTGAATAGAATAATTTTTTTGAATTAATCTCCAAAATAAAATCCTTAAGTAGCTAAAATACCCAAATTTCTCCTAATTAAAATATTTATAAATTTCTTCTTGATCTGCCCTAATTAATTCCTTTTTATTTTAATAAAAATAATGCAATTAATTAATTTTTCGAACAAAACCTTATTTAACTATAATTCTTAAAATTATAATTTTGGGACATTTAAGTTCTACCCTAAGAAGATGTTTTTAAATCTTTATTCCACTGGAAAGAATAGTAGCTCAGGTGTGTTTTCCGCGAGAGTTTTACGTCGTTCCACTGGTTTAAGAATAGTGGGGTCCCTACTCATCGTGAAATAAAAATGTATCATCATAACCTATGGAAAAGACACTAATGATATACAATGGAAGAAAATGTGAGTCAGAACTAATGTGATATATTTTCTATATGCATATATATTTTCGTTCCACCGGATAGAATAGTGGCTCAAGAGTATTTTGCCTCAAGAAGATGTTTTAATCTCCATTCCACTGGAAAAAATAGTGGCTCTGGTGTGTTATCCCGAGAGTTTCAGATTGTTCCACTAGTTTAAGAATATTGTGGTTCCTACATTCAACGTATATAAAAGAATGAAAATGGATTATACTTAATAACGAATATGGACCCTCTTTTGTTATCTTATGTGATGCTTCATTTATTTGGCTATCTCACTTATTATGTAATGTGGAAGAATGTACTATTTGTATTCCTATTTCAATAATATTATTCCCTTACTCAGTATATAGCGTACTGACCACAAGTTTTATGGGTGCTACTTATTCCCATGAGCAAACCTGCTCTGTTTAATAGGTGATTAATGATTATTAGCTTGATGTGCTTCCCTTAGGTGTACGCTAAACAAATTGGTAAAGAGTATGGTTATCCGAATATCTCTATCTCTCTCTTCAGACTCCTAGTCCTCTATTTTCACTATCTATTTCCTTCTCTCTTTTTCATATCTTATATCGCAGTGGAATCAAGTGCTTCCCACACTTGATTTCTAAGTATGAGGTTACTTTTGTCTAGCACCCAACATAGACTTGGCATAGGGAGTGCCTCTTCTATGTTAGATGCGGCGTGACATCCCTACTCTTTGTGTTTAACCTTCCGCCATTAACTTTTTAAAATATAATTTTTAAGTTCCAAAATTTGGGGGTATTACATCTACAATTCATAAACAAGGTGAACGATTGTATTATTGAGATGATAGTCCCTAATCATATGGTATCACACTATAGTGTAATCAAAATTTTCTCACCATAAATCAACAAGGAGTTTTTCTTTCATATACTCTGCTTTTCCAACATTATCAAATTTATAGGAAAACCATTCTTCACTAATCACTAAAGCTTGAAGACTATAGTTTATAAGATTTGTTCTCTTCAATGTAACAAAAACTTGAGAAAAGTAAGTATCAACAACTACATGAAACTTTAGAGAAGAAAACCTATTGAATATGGTCAATCTTATGAATTGCTTTATTATAAAATTCCTGATTTGAATAGCATCTCCATGAATTTCGGTTATCTAATGTCACTCATCATATATCTCAACATTGTTCTCTATATTTCTTGAAACACAAATATTTTTCAAAGCAAGGTTAAGAGTATGAACAACACATAGATTCCAATAAATATGAAGATAGACCCATTCAATGATCTCACAGACTACGTTTCAATTCAAGGCATTGCCAATTAGGGTTATTCATAGATTGGATATCTTGTGTTTCAGATATCTAATTATCAGATATCTAGTAAAAAAATTTTGGATATTTAAAAGATTAGATATCCGACACATCGGATATTCAGAGTTTCAGATTGAACAATAAATAATACATCAAATACCTAAAAATTTATAGTGGGGCACAATTGAGAAATATTAGATAAAAAAATTGTTCAATAAAAAAATTTAAAAAAAATGATCCAATTTGAACAATATGATCTAATGATTTGATTTGAGTAGTAAATTATATTATATTCAATTAATAATTTAAATTTTAGGTAATAATTAAATATTTAATCAAAATAATAATTAAAAAGTATAAAACTTTCTTACACTAAACACTCATTTTAAATAATACATACATACAGACACATACATGATTAGATACAATAAAATTTTATGAAAAATAAATAGTGTTTAGAGAGAGAGTGTGTGTGTGTGTGTGTGTGTATAATTTATCGGATCAGATATTATTTGTATATGTTGGATTGAATATCCAATTTATTAGATCTTTTAATTATAGGATTGGATATTTTAATTAAAAGAAATATTGAATCAGTTATTTGATCTCAGATCGAATTGATTCATATATCGAATAACATGAAAAACCCTATTGCTAGTGATGATTTATACAACATTCTCATAATCCATCTCATTAACGAATTTTTTCAACAATTTTGAAATAAATTTATTGTCTTTGATCTCATTTGAATCATCAATGGCTTTTAAAAACATAGGACACACATCATAAATTGCAATATGATTAATCAATGGCACATTACTCCAACCATCAAACACAATGCTAACATTGTTTTTCCTCCATATCTATTTTATTAGCTCTAATAATGTCTTTATGTTTTTTTTTCTTCTTGAATTAGCATTATTCTCAAATGATTATAACCTAGTGACCTTAAACAAGTAAACTATGGCTAGTGGTAAAAGAAAAATCATCTATAAAACAAAATATTTCTTGCCAAATTAAATGGGACTCCACCAGTGCAAAAAATTCTAGTGATCAATGCATCTAATTATGAGTAAGTCTAATTCTTAAAAGCTTTCATTTTAGGATTAATCTCATTTACTCATCTCTTCTTTTAAAAAAAATGTGTATTCATTCTCAAATTAGAACCACTTGGATGAGGTAAAGGAGCGTCATTTGGCAGCATGTCTTCATCTCTTTTCAATACTTCTTTTTCTAAATTTTTCATCTCAATCTTGTCCTCCACCCTCACTCTCTTAAGATTTGTAATGTATTTAACAAGAATATTAAGAAAATAAGCTATGAATCTAGTATAACTTCTTATCTTTTTTCTTTTATTACAAAATACAAGTCCACAAAATAGTTCCCCACCACTAGTTTTTTCTCCTCTAGTAATATAACTCCAAAGAGGATTATCACTTACACCCTCAGTAGATACACTATCACTTATAGAACCCATACTACCACTAGAAGTTAAAAGGTAATCACCAATCACAACACAATTTAAGTGAAGTAAGCACAAAAAGATCATAGCCAACCAAGATTATTAAAATCGATATTCTACCTAGGATTGATTTGGAGGCTCAGAATTGAATCATAGGATTGGATCATAAAATCATAAGATCCTACAAAAACTATAAAAATATAAAAAATTTATACTTATATGCTATAAAATAATGTATTATAAATTAAAAGTATAGAACATTACACTCGTAACCTCTCATATAGTCACTAATTGAATTATAGTAACTTACGAGTTGCATAAATTATTAAATTTATTTTACATATTAAGAACTATATTAAGTCAACAACATCAAAAATAATTTAATCATATGAAATTTGAAAATTTTAATTAGATTATAGGTAGAGAAAACATACAACTCATTTTTTCAAAATATAAAATATTGTTAGCCTTAAGAAAAATATACAAGTAATGAAGAAAGTGGATGATAATGAAGGCAACAATGAGGGAAAAAACACTGTTTTATATTATTTATGAGAATACTAGCCACAAAAAAATTTATCTTAGACTTTAAAATTTTGATGAATCAAGATAAAAATAAATAAAAATAAATAAATTTTGACTATATACACACACGTTAAATTACTATATGAACGACGCATACACCATAAACTAAAATTTTTTTTGTATAATGAAGCCAATATAACCATAAACATATACTAATTTTGAATTCAATATAGCTTAATAGTTAATAATATTGTAAAATTTAAAATATTCATTTTAATATTTATATGGATATTATGTTTTTTTTTTGTCACCATTTTACAACAATAATCAATGTTATTATTTTAATGGTAACTAAGTCATACTTATTTTACATCAACTCATTTTCAAGACATGTAAAATAATATAGGATCAAAAATTAGAAGACTAAGGATGAAACATAAATGGAATAAGATTGGAAATATATTTGGAAATAAATATATAAAAATTATAATTATTTTATATAATTATAGGATCGTATAATGCTATATATACTATTTGACTACTTTAATATTCAGCTTAGGATCGTTAGTCATTTTGTAATTTTTGGATAATATAATCGTATAATTGTAGGACCGAATAAGGATTTTAATAACTATGTAGCCAACAGCACCATAACACTACAACACCAATAACAAAATTCACAACCAACATCCCACAATAGATAATCACAACCTATAACAAAACAATAATACTAAACCAACCCAAACAACTCCAACACCGCAACACTTGATTAAAACATACTATCCAAACATATAAATTTTAACTTCTACAATAAATAATCTACTATTTAAAATGAAAGAAAATGATTGCAAATGGTAAAATTCTTACTGACCAAATGTAAACAATGAACCGACGACCTTCAACACCAAGCCTAATTGATCAAAATCGAAATAGAGCTTCAACACCCAAGAAAGAAGTTATCTTGAAGAAGAACAAAGCGGACACAACGGCAGGTAAGATTAAAACCAGACTAGATCTTCAACCTTCAACACAAACCACCGAGCAACAAAGATAAGAATTTGGCGTCACCGACACACTAAGACTAGAGGGAATGGAACGGATTAAAATTGAAAGAAGGAGGAAGGGTTTGTGTGGGATTGATGGTTTTTTTTATGTTTAAAGCTTTGAGAAGAAAACAAAACATTCAGTTTTTTTTTTAAATAAACATCCCAAAATAATGTTGTTTGGAGGAAAAAATAATTTCTAATGTTTTGGCACCATTTCAACTTGTGAAACACCAACATTTGAATGTCCCCTTGCTTCACTACTCCTATCCCACAATATTTATCTCTATATTTAATTTTCTTTCTAAGTCTTTGGATGCAAAAATAATCATTGCTCCTCACTTTCTCACTCTATTGCCCTTCCCCCTCTGAAGCGTTTTTTCCTTTTTACCTCTCTAGCTCATTCTTCCCTTGTGATATATTTTATTTGATATATGTGTCAACAATATCATACAAATTGTAGTAGAATAAATGAGAGTGAGAAGGTAATATGCACAACTATTTATGTCACATTGACGTATCCAACTAAACAAGATATCCATATCCACTATTGTCCTAGTTCTAATTTGATGGAGTTTCCACTTATCAATGGTGATTTTTGGTGCTTGATGTGATGTTGTGATATCCCATCCTAAAATCCTTTAACACATTTTTAAAATTATATTAATATAAAAAATATATATATAGTTTTGGTTTTAAAAAGGGCTTGAAATTTTAATAAAGATGTGAATTTCAAGCACATTTATTGATTGATTTGTCTAACTGATCGACTGATACACTCAGAGATTGATAATTTATTCTCGGCAAACCATTCAATTAGTTTGCTTAAACCAATAGACTGATTATCCCGTAATTTCATATCCTTTTTTTATTTTGATTTGAATATTTTTCCACTAACTATAAAATTTATAATTAGAATATATTTGTGCTAATGAGAATATTTTGGTACTTTGGGATTATTTTTATATTATTTAGATTACTCTATAATTTTTATTTAGCTAAATTTTCCCAAAAAGCACTTTTTGAGGCATACATCACCTTCTCTCTTCTCCCTCACTTTCCTCTCTCTCTTTTGGAAGCTTGGTTGTGTGCTTAACTTTATGCACGACTTCCCTAAATTAAAAATCTTATACCATGTCTCTCCCTAGCTACGGTCAACCTCCATCATACCATCATATCTTCCCTTACCCCTTAGTTGCACACACTCAACCATACCAGTCTTGTTCATCCCCCTCTTGCAAATTTCAACCAATGATCTCTTCTATAAACTACATCCCTATTAATTTTTAAATCTTAATTATTGTTCTTACTCTCTTATTTATTTCCCTTGGTGAATTTTAATAAGTGTTGAGTATTCTCCATTATTTTCCTTTTTCCTCTATGGTGAGAACATAGCTTTGCACTTGTTTCCTTCCCTCCTTGGTAGATTTATTGCCTCGCTTTTCTTATTCTAATATTGGCTTTATTTCTCCCTTGTTTCTCTTAAGTAAGGAAGGATTAAGGTTTGAGAAAGGTTGAAGATTCTAGCTTCATTTTCCTTGGAATTCAATTTTGAGAAAATGTTGAGTTGTTTTTTTATTCTTATTTGTCTTCTAATTTGGTTTTATTATGTTCTGAAAAGGAGTTTGAATGATTTTTATTTTTTATTTTTTAGGAATTGGGGTTATGCTAGATAGCAATCAAGTTACGAGTTTTGTGCTAGAAGAATTGACTAAAGGTAAGACATTCTTATCTTTAATATGAATAATATTTTTATTGCATATTATGATTCTATGTTCTTAGTGTGTTTTCTATGTTGAACATCAGATATTGTATAGTATTCGAGCATGTGGCAGACTTTCTTCCTTAAATTTAAGGATTTCTTTGTTTCTCTAATTTTATGCATGAATTAGCAATTTAAGTATGATTTCATTTAAATGTCAACATCTCCATGTATCCATGTGATTTTACGTGTGTAGCATGTTTCTTTATGTTTATGACATAATATCATACAATGATTAATATGGTAAACTTTGGTGTGTGTATCCCAAGTCTGAGTATTGTTTTACATAGATTGATTGATCGATCAGTTCATGGGACCAATCGATTGGTGATGTGAACAACTACTTGGTTTGGGGATTTTGATCAACTGGTTGCGAGATCAATCTAGTGGTTCAATGAATCAATTAACTTGTTCCTATGAACAATTGATTGGTTTGCCACACCCATCGATTGGCACCCTGTGACCAAAGTGGTATGGTCTCTATTTAGACCCATTGACTGGTTTAGTCAAACCCATCGAATGATTTTCTATGAAGAATTAATCAGTGCAATCAACCAGTCGACTAGTCTACTGATATTATTTTTATTCAGGTCAGATACTACCATACTAATATAGGGCACAATGAGTACTAAATTATTTTTTGACAAGGACTAATCAATAACTCAAAAACTCTAATAAATTAAATTACGTAAAGACTATCAAAATAAAGTAAAGAAATAATTATTAACCTAAACTAAGAATTTCAAATTATCTATACTAAAATAAATAAAATCTAACAAATATCAAATTTATTAATAAAAATTACCAAGATATCTGGATCTACATCTATCCAATTATAATGAACAATTAATTAATTACAGGATCTTTTTAATTACTAGTTATATATTAATGGAAATATTTAGCTAACGCACTCTTTCAAGTTACGTAGTCATATCGTCAATTGTCAATTCCGCTAGTTAAAGGATTTAAATAAAATAAAATGATATAGGTTCAATTAATTATTTATCCTTTCATATTTTTGTAGAAATTATGTAATTATTCTCTCATCTTTTAAAACCACTCAATTCATATTTATGTTATTTTACCTAAAGTGAAAATTAACTCTCACATATTTTCTCGACTTGTTAAATGCTAATGAAAGATGATCAGTCTATTAACTAGGCAGAATCTAGAATAATAAAATAAAATACATAAAGTAATAAAATTAAATAAAGAATATAAAATATACATAAAATATTATACTTGATAATATTTGAATATCAAATTACAACACTTCAAATTCAAAATAAGAACCAATAAAATAAATTGCATTGAATAGGTGATTGGCGTTATTGAATTTTTCTTTTTCGTCTTCTATGCCATCTCCGTATTTCTCTTCATAAGGTCTATATATATTCATATAATGAAGTTCTCTTATTTTTTTATTGAAGAATATTGAAAAAAGTTATGGTTGACAAGTCAAACACACATCTTTTTTCTTTCCTCTATCTTTTCTCAATATAATCTTATGAGTTGGTTGTTGTTTCTATAGGTTGTTGATGCAATATACACTGACATTGCAAAAATGATGAAGATGATTATGATGATGATGAAAAATAGTAGATAAAAATTACTACACATAATTCCAAAATTTCCTAATCACCCACACATAATCCAACCTTAACTTCAATATAAATTTTAACCCTGATGCATTTTGATCTAGAAAATAATGATTTAAATAAAAGTTTTATATATTATGTTTATATTTACACCAAAATTTAAATCACTTAAATCCAAGTTTAGATGTAAAAGTTATAGTAAAAATACCACAAGATATCAAAACCTATTTGAAAGTTAACTTTAAGCTCTAAATTATATAAATTAAGAACATAATTAAAATTAATATAAATAGCCTCATATATTATTTAAATAAATACAAAAATATTAAATGAAAAGGGGTATAAAATATGTAAAAATATTTGTTCATCAAAAACCAATCGACAAGTCCGAGAGACCGATCTATTAATCTAGTTGTATTCCGCAGGTTGGTTGTTAGTTGTTGTTCTTCTTTTGAGACTTTAATGTTAGTACATCCATTTAATTAAAATATTGTAATTATTATTACAACCAATTTTATCCTTCAATTAATAAGAATCATAATTTTAATGCCCTGATTTTCACTAGTGAAAATTTTTGTTTTACTATGGAAGCCCATTAGTAAAACATTGGGGGTTAGCGCCGTAATTGACAAAAGTATAGTTTGTCCAACCATTTTTACATCAATCACAAGGCTAAAATTATTCATATTAAAATAAGTAAATTAGAAATGAAAGAAACATTTATAATACAATACGAGTTTGGAGATTAACTCCGAGTTACAAATAACAAAATACAAAGTAGGGATACTATAGATCAAGGATACAAAAAGATATTTTGGTAAATACATCTACTGGATAACATTACTCTTCATCCAAAAACCTAGTATTAATAAGATCACTCATTCCCACATAGTGCATCATAGGCAGCTTAGTCATCTAGAGGATCATTTGAGACTCATATGATTACCAAATTGTCAGAGTATTACTCATAGAATTACTAGAACCCTCATTTCACAAGTAGTCATAATTCTTCCCATGAGACTCATATGATTACCAAATTCAATATACATCCTTATAATGACAGCATTAGAAAATATCCAAAATTATGGATTATCTCTAGGGTTTTACACATAGAATAATATAATTTCATTTTGGGTTACCATACCGTAATTAAACCATTATTTCATTTGAGAAACCTAAGGCAAACAATAATCCCTCCAAATACTTCTCAGAATATCCTTATTATTTTTTAATACCTAAAACATTAAAATACCAAAAATTCTTTAGTATCTTATAATGACCAAAATACTCATTAGCATAACCAATAGCCTTTATTTTTCTGAATCCTGCACCTTCCACAAACATTATTTTTCCAAATTCACCATTCATCATCAAACCTCATAAATATGCTTATGTCCACTTATCATAACTTATTTGGCCAATATTTCATGCCATAAAATATATTTCCCACAAATATGTCATTTATATAACAAAATCATATCCACACCTCTTACTCATTCTTAATTTCTTTCAAACATATATTCCATATAATGACAACATATCATCATCAACATACATTAAGTCATATAGCAATAATATCATGGAAATTCTCATAACTATACAAGAAAATAACACAAAAACCTTAAAACATCTATTAGTATCCTTACTAACGAGGACACCAAACTCTAAGCATGTAAATACTAGACCTCCTTCTCTGAGATCATTAGAATATTGCCTACGAAAAATAACATAATACAAGGTTAGGTTCAAAGAATATAACCAAGGTATAAATTAAGGTAAATAGGGTAAAATGGAAATAATCATAGTTAAATGGAAGTTTGAGTTGTGTGGATATGTGGTGGAATATATGGTGGAGCTATACTAAAAATTTGATGGTGTTTAGATAAGTTTTGGGGTGAAAATAGTGGTTCATGCTGAAATGGGCAATTGTATGATCATGCTACAGGTAGTGCACACCCTGGTCAAGAGTTAGAATCATACACGGCTAGGCTATGAGAAGTGACGCAGGCATACGATAAGAAATTTTTGTGTTACACGACTATGCTTGTGGTCGTGCATAGGCCGTGCATTTTATAAAAATGTGATGGGCGTAAGGGAGAAGAGGGGAAAAGGGGGTGGTGATAAAGGTGGTCCGGTAAGCAAAATAATACAAAGAAAATGAATAAAAGAAGAGAAGAAGAAATAAATAAATAAAGAAATAAATAAATAAAGAAAGAAAAAGGGAGCTCCGGCAGTGTGTTTTGGACATAAAATGGGTAGAAAGTAAGGCAAAACAAAAGGATAAGGAAGGAGAGTGAAGTGTGTATATATATATGGACATGGGCGTGTGAATGGGTGAAAGAAAAATAAGGGAGGCATGCAACGATTTTGTAGGGTGATGGTGCAGAGGTCACAAGGGGTGGCAAGGAGGTGATGATTATGTGTTGTGGTAAAATTGCAAAGGGTGCAGCAAAGGATGGTGATGGTTGTGTGTGTATGTTGCATGAGAATGAGAAATCATAGTAAGGAAGGTGATGATGTGTGGGTGTGTTGTATGAAATTGAAGATGGAAAGGGAGATGATGATGGTGAGAGTGATGGTTGAGGTGGGTGCAAGTTACAAGGAGTAAAGTCAAGCTTTACGACACAAGGTGACAAGAGAAAGGAGAAGGAAGAAAAGAAAAGGAAAATGAGAAAAGGATGGGGATTAGTGTTATATAATTTTGGATTAGCCAAAATAGATAGGGCTAGCGATAAATTTTAGCGGAATCAAGATCGAACTACAAAATATGATTTATTCTCTTTAAAGATTCCGATTTGGTTAAAATTTCATAATTTAAAAATTGGTTAAGGATAAAATAAGATTTTATTGAGATTAGAAATGAATTAAGGTATTAATGATATGGAATTAGGCTAATAAAAATTTTGGGGTATTACAATAACAATGACATTTGATGCCTTGAATTAGTTATATTTGGCATCATCTCGAAATACCCAATTGGTGGATTTAATGCCTTGTGATGCATTTGGTCTTATCACTTAGAAACACCCAATAAGCATAATAATGTTATTTTCCACCCAATTTGGATAATCATGAAGTTAATTTGTGATTTGTGGTATCACTAGGTAATTAATAATTAATGGAATAATATTTCATTCAAGCATTTTTCTCTGACTCTTGGGGTAGCTGACTGAGAGTCATTGAGTAGGTCATCTTTTGATTTATATTTTCACTCACTACCTATTTTCTTCTCTACTGAGTTATAGTCGATATGGGGTATTCACATATCTTTGAGGTACAAGGTTATACTGTGGTAGGTCGATATGGTATTGGTGTCCAATTCAGGTGGGTGAGGTATCCCAGTACAAGCCCCTAACACTTTATATTTTCTATTTCTTAATCAAGTGTGGTATCCCAACTTTTTAGCTTTTACAATGAAGGCATTCAAGGTGTGGTGGGTGAGGTATCCAACAAGCCCCCTTGATGTACTTCATCCATGTGTGGTGGGTGTGGTATCCTGATTTGTGTTGGCCCTCACAATAGATGCATTCGATGTATGGTGGGTGTGGTATCCCCAGAGAAAAGCCCCTTTGATGTATTATGATATCATATGATGGATGTGGTATCCCATTGTGATTGTATGCTCCCATGAATTTTTTTCATGGTGGAGAACTTAGTGTGGTCGAATAAATTATCTTAATAAATGGGAGTTATGTGATTAGTAAAGGAAGAATTATAATATGGTTTATATTGTATGGTTACGATGCATTTGTTGTATTATTATTAGTCCATGATCTCTATGTAAGCATGCCTTGTTATATTCATTCCATAAGCCTAAGTGTTAATTTATATAAGTGTGCTTATCACCATGCTAATATGTGACTCCAATGTATTGTGTGAGCCTTATTATATTTTAGGTAGTTTATTTTACCAATACTTTACTGTACTGATACTACACTTATGTTGTCACTATGATGATTCAACTTCTAGTCTGAGGAGTAGGGGATAATTTGTAGGGGTAGGATTCTCAGCTAGAGTATGCTGAGTATGATGATGTGGTCAGTAGCTGGCCATTGCTTAAGCTTGCAGATTTATATTATATGCTTAAGAGTTAGGCTAACCGAATAGATGTGTTATGCCCATTGTAGTGGGAATTTGTTTGTTATTTTAGTTATTTAAACTCTTGGCTTTGATTCCTATATTTGGATTTTGTAAACTTTCATACTCCTTTGTATATATATTATTGTTCTCATCTTTGTTATCATTAGATTATTGTCATATTATTATTGATAAGCATGAATTATGTCAATCATATGGACTTTAACATGAAGATTTAATGTGATTGTATCGTGATTTTTTTTCATAATTTATTCCACTTGTTCTTTTTTACTTCTCTTGATCATATTTTATAGGTATTTCAAGAATATGGGATCAAAAGGAGCTAAAACGCAATAGCTGGAACAAAATAGAAGAAAACGCAAGTGCTCAAAGTGTGAAAAGGAATAAAGACTTAAAAATAAAGACATGATGAGTTATGAATTTGGAAAAATATTGAATAAGAAAGTTGTATATATTTTTGTTATATTTCCAACGCATCAAAAATCAGCTCAATCCAAAGTGAAACGTAGAAGTTATGGCTAGAATACAAAACATGCACAAAGCTGAAGAATTGAAACGGCCGTGTTGATGGATAGTTACGTATATATAAACATATTTTTCATGCATTTTGGAAGGGAAAAACGGATGGAATCAAAAGAATACAGCTTTTAAAACACTAAAGAGAGATCTAGGGTTTCTTATTTGGCATCATCCAATCCAATTCCACCTCCAATTCATCCATAAGCTTCCATCTTTTGATCTCAATTTCTTGTTCCCAGTCAGACAGATTGAACAGTGAATTTCTCATCTTGAATAAAGAAGCTATTGTATTGTTTTTCTTTGGATTTTATTCATTGTTTTCAATTGATGCAATTCTCTATATTTAAGATGTTGATATTAATGAAATCCATGCTTGGCTAATTGATCTATGCTGAGGTGAAGGGAAATCCCCTGATCCAGATGTGTTGAGAATCTAAACCCCGCCCAATCTAATTAATTGTCATATGTGTTGTGCTAATAATTTAATTGGAATAATAGATAAAATTGATCACTTTTATATTATTATTTAGAGAAACCCGGCAAGATTCGAGAGATGAGTCGGAGTGGGCTCCATTAGCATGACTAGAAATCAAACCACAAAGTCGAGAGACGTTGGTTGTCTTCTACAACTAAAAAGAAGAGAATATGATACATAATAATGCGTTGCCTATTTTTGCATTCATACTAGAGATAGATGAGTCTTAATAGACAATAGGGTGTGGTGGCTTGAGAGAGCATTACAATACATACTTTGGTTGGCATTCATGACAAAGTATTTTAATTTGGGATTTTGGATAATTCTATCATATTGGGGTTAAGGGGATTGATCGAAACCTTAGCATTTTCTCTAAATGAATTTCCCTTGTTCTTATAGTATAATTGGATTTAGTTTGGATATTTTATTTTTATTTAGAGTTAGACATCATCTGCCCCAATCGTTAGTCTAGACATAGGAGATCTTTTCACTATCTCATTTTCTCTAACTGAATTTCCCTTGTTCTTATAGTATAATTGGATTTAGTTTGCATATTTTATTTTTATTTAGAGTTAGACATCATCTGCCCCAATCGTTAGTATAGACATAGGAGATATTTTCACTATCTCATTGCTCATTTCCTAGTCTCTATGTGATCGACCTTGCATGCTACTTCAACACCGTGCACTTGCAGTAAGAAGTCATCAATTATGAGTACACTTATTTTCATTCATTGTTCCATTTTTTTTTAACATCAAACATAGGTTGGGTGATGATCACACTTCTCTCATGGTTGATTTGGCATTAACATTCCTTCATTTTTCTTTTCAAACGCTTCCATATTATCTTCAAAATGAAATTTTTGTTCAAAATTTGAGGGTGTTATAGATGTTGAAGGGATGTTGACAAGTCTCAATTCCATAAATTTGCAAGCATGCTCCAAACAGAGTGATGGAATGATGAGTAAACAAATATGAAAATATCTAGTGGGTATAATAGTACCCCTAATTTTCTGAACCCTAATATTTGGGTGATTAACCTCATTAATCCTCAAACTTAGTTACCAACTTACTTAAACCCTTAACCATCAATCCTTTATTTTGTTCTCTATATTTCCTTATTTTTTTCACCTCACCCTCATCTCTCTCTCTCTATCTCATGTGAGCCTTCACCCCAACCAATTTCATCTTAGTTTGGTTAATCAAACTAAATCACCTGACTAATCCAAAACTCTCACTCAATCATCATCACCCCTCATTCAAGTGCTGATCACACAACCTTGATGTCCCTATTTCTCCTAATGTTCTATTAAAGTTACAACCCTACCTCTACCTCACCCTGACCTCCCCCATGCTTCTCTATTCCCACTCCACAAACCCCCTACATCCTCCTTCCATTTCACGTTTGATCATTTCTTACAAACCCAAATTAGAGCCCCTTCCACCCTTTGCAAGGAAGTTCTTTTACTATTATTCTTCCATCTTCTTCCTCCTATTTTGTATTTATTCTCAGCATAACACCTGCATTATTTAACTTTAGCTCATGATAGGGAAATCTACAAGTGTATGGATTTATTGTAGCTATCAAAGTTGATCCTACCTGGACTAGGGGTAAAATGCCCCAAAATTTTCTAATTTTAAAAATTATATTTAAATGAGGTTTTATTAGGAAATTTAATTTAATAAGTTATTTTTATTAAAATAAAAAGAAAACTAATTAGGTCAAGTCAAGAAGAAATTTATAAGTATTTTAATTAGGAGAAATTTGAGTATTTTATCTAATTAAGGATTTTATTTTATAAATTAATTAAATAAATTATTTTATTTAAAATAAGAAGGATAAAATAGTTCCAAATTAATATTAATTTTATAAATAATTTAATTAAAGAAAATTAGGGTATTTTGCTAATTAAAATGAAATTTATGGAAAATCTTTTAAAAATCCTATTTTAGCCTAAAAAGGGATTTAAATATTATTTTATTTAAATATTATTATTTTTAAATATCCCAAATATTTTAATTAATTTAAATACCCAATCTAATTATTTATCCTTTTTTCCTTTTCCTTTTTCTTTTTCTTTCTTCCTTTTTCCTTTCTTTTTCTTTCTTTTCTTCTTTTTCTTTTTCCTCTCCTTTTCCCCGTTGGGACTGCCCTCTCCCGCGACCCAGTCCCCTCCCTCCTTTCTTTCCTTCGTGCAGCCCAGCCTACGCAGCCGCTCCCCCTCCCTTCCCCTCTTGCGCGGCGCTTCCCTTCTTTTTCCATTGAAGCGTGTCATTTTATTTAAGGACTTTAGCCCGTCAACCGGCCCGGTCTCCCCTCTTTTCTTTTCTTTCTTTTCTTTCCCAGCCGCCCAGTCCAGCCGCCTTTTTCTTTCTTCTTCTTCCTTCCTTCCTTCCCCCATCGACGTCAAGCACCTACACCATTTCCACCGCCCTTGTGCCCTAGTTTTTCGCCGCCATTGACCGGTTGTTTCAATCCTCTCTCTCCCTTACTGACTCTTCGACATTTTCTCCCAACTAACTCCCCCTCTCCTCGCACATTTCTCCCTCTCCCAGCCAGTCAACCACCCTGCCTCGTCCCTGAGATTCCGCCGGCCAAACAACGTCGTTGGTGAGCCTGAACCAACCTACCTTATCCCCTCACCGATCCACATAACCCTAACCTCTCCTCTAACTCTATAAATACCCCCACGATCTACCCTGTATCAAATTTTTGGTCTCCAACCTAGAAATCATCCCTTTTCACCACCACCCCTTTAGAAGCCTTGTCCACCGCCTCCAGCCAACTTCTCCACCATCTCTACCCACTAAACACTTCCTTGCACCACCCTCTAGCTAACCAAATGATCCATATCCCTCAATTATTCCTACAAGAGCCTCCTCGGTTGTGAGAAGCAACCCCCTCAACCAACCTATTTTCTATCTCTGCCACCTCTTTTGCCGCTCCCGCCGCTTCTTTCACCTCCCATTCCCTTCTGCAAACCCTTCTCTACCTTCCCATACCTTTCTTTTCCTCTCCTTCCCTCTCCTCCTCTATTTCTCTCCTTCTTCCCCATTCGGCCACCACCACCGCCGTTGTGCACCGCCACCTTTGGCTGCACCACCACCCTTATTCTATCACTCTCCTTTTGGGCAACTCTAAACACCCCAAATCTCACCTTCATTCTCCCTATTTTGTTCTCATCCCTCAACTTTTCACCTTTTCTTCTCTTTTTTCGGCCGGTGCCGCCTATCCCCACCAGCCTAAGGTTGAATCCTAGACCCTCTGAACCCTTCTTCCTATTTTTATAAGCCTTAATTTATTTTATTTTATTTATTTGAATATAAATACTATTATTATTATTATTTCAATTATTAATATGTATTATTATTAGTAGTATTAATGTTTTTATTATTATTTCTGTTGAGGGCCGAAGCCCTATTGTATTTTTAATTCGATTTTATTATTATTATTCTTATTATTTCTATTATTAATATGAATATGTTATTATTATTATAATTATAATTATTTTTATTTTTACTATTTCGAATTACTACTATTATTATTCCATTATTAGTATTACACTACTTCTATATTATTATTATTATTATTATTATTATTATTATTATTATTATTATTATTATTATTATTATTATTATTATTATTATTATTATTATTATTATTATTATTATTATTATTATTATTATTATTATTATTATTATTATTATCAAGTGCTAGTATTATTATTTTATAGAAGGTTGAAACCCTATTGTGTCTTTTGAATTGTAGTAGTAGTAGTAATATAAATATCAAGTCTTATTATTATTAATATTATCATTATTTTTATCATTAGCATTTATTAATATTATTAGTATTATTTTGGTAATAGGGTCGAAGCCTTTATTTTACTTTGTTTTTGAATAATGCCTTTGTTATTATTAGTATTATTATTATTGTTACTATTATTATTATTCTTATTTATATTCTCATTGATATCATTTTTAGTACCTTTGTTATTATTATTTTAGTATCCTTATTATTATTAGGATAAAGTCTTTAACCCTATATTATCAAATTTTATAATATTTTTATTATTTCTTATATCTTTAGTAAAGTTATAAATTTGTTAATGTTACTTTTATTAATATGATATTATTTTTTCAAAGCCCTAAGGAGACGTAGGAACGTGCTCCAAGACCGGTGTCATTTTAGGTAAGGGTGTTACTAAGGCCTTTTGTGTGTTTATATACATTATGTGCTTCGCATGCTATGTATCATATGTTTATCATTATTGATTATGTCGTATGTGATATGATGTGGAGTTGAAGTATGTTTTCATGTATTTGCATGGCATGAGTATTATATATATGTGATGATATGTGTTGTAACCCTGTAAGACATGCATGTGAGGGTGTTGATGCGGTTTGAGTGGGAGAAAGGATGGAAAAGGAGGATGGTGAAAGAAGTTGACCAAGGGATGTGAGTTGACCTAAGTATTCTAATGATTCATGAGTGGAAGAATAAAATGAGAAATTTAGGGTTTCATGTGAGAGAATCTAATTTATGGTTTTGTATAGAAGAATCTAATCTATGTTTTATATAGGAGAATCTAATTTATGGTTTTATATGGGAGAATCTAATCTATGTTTTGTATAGGAGAATCTAATCTATGTTTTATATGGGAGAATCTAATCTATGTTTTTTATATGGGAGAATCTAATTTATGGTTTTGTTTGGGAGAATCTAATTTATGGTTTTGTATGGGAGAATCTAATTTATGGTTTTGTTTGGGAGAATCTAATTTATGGTTTTGTATGGGAGAATCTAATTTATGGTGTTATGCGGGAGAATCTAATTTATGATATTATATGGGATAATCTAATTTATGGTGTCATATGGGATAATCTAATTTATGGTTTTGTATGGCAGGATCTCATGTAGGGTTTTGTATGGATGAATCTTTAGTTTTATATGGTTTGAATTTAGGGTTTGGTATGGATGAATCTTTAGTTTTATATAGGTTGAATTTAGGGTTGGTAAGGATGAATCTTCAGGTTGGTATGGATTGAATTTAGGGTTTGGTGTGGATGAATCTTTGGGTTTTATATGGTTTGAATCTATGGTTTCGTATGGATGGACTTAGGGTTTGCATGAAAAGTTTGAAAGGTTGCATGGGATGTGTAAAGTCTACATGGGAGTGAAATTTACGTATGGAATGTTAATTTGGGATGTGAGGAAGGTAATGTAAGCTTTGTTTGGGTGGTTAAACACTTTGGATGGAAAATAGTACGCGGAGCATTATCTAGGTACGTAGGAGACTGAGCTAGGGTTTGGAGTGGCTAATTGTGGTTTGTTGTGGTTAACTAAGGTTTGGAATGGCTAATTATGGTTGTTATGGTTAAATAGGGTTTGGAGTGGTTAACTATGGTTATTTTTGGTTAATTAGGGTTTTGTAACACCCCCAAAATTTATTACTGAAAATTTTCATTTTATTAAAAGAAATAGTGGAAGCAAAATAACAAACTGTGAATTTCGGGGATAATACCGCCACACTTAGTACCAGACCGGTTCACTCCTACTATTCCAATACCAAGTGCTAAGGCTAAAAGTGTAAAACACAATTTACAAACCATATTTAAATCAGAGTAGCGTGACAGACCATTTACAAGTATAAAGTCCACCAGTGGTGGTTACAAAGATAACAATAACATTAAAACAAGGAATTTAAAAGAGAAAGAGAAGAAAACCCTAACAGCTTTGGATAATTTATTACTCTCTTTCCCGTTGCCCACTTGAATAGCATCTGAAAAAGACCTGTAAGGGACACTGCCCATTGAATAGGCAGGGGCCCCACAGATGAAACCCTTCAGTACTATGGTACTGAGTAACCCTTTAAAAACACACTTAAAAGCATGCCTGCAATGTACACATGATACAAAGCTATATACATATATAACAAGATGTGTATATATAACATTCACATAATTAACACTCACATCAGATATCAATAGGTCATAATGTTCAATCGATACTTTCGGCCTTAATCCATTAGTCCATCATTATTCAATCATCTCTCAAAGTTTATACCCATGTGAGTGCGAGAACCCCACTATTATAGCCGATGGATCGGTCACTTATAGGGCAGAACACACCTAACCACTATTATATGCCCGTGGATCGGTCTCCAAGGCAAAATGCCCCTCGCCACTATTATTCGCCGGTGGACCGGTCTGGCCCCGACTCACATGGTGTTCCACTATAAGTGATTAGTGTTTTTTCATAACTTTATTCACATCCATGACTAGTTTTATTGAGCTTGTGACCCCCACTATTATTGCCAGTAGATCGAAATATATATCAACATCATCCAAGGCAACACGCTCCTGGGCCACTATTATATCCGGTGGATCGGTACTCATAATCACTTGCCAAGGCATCATGCTCTTGGGCCACTATTATATCTAGTAGATCGGTACTCAATATCACAATTCAACTGAGCACGGCTCATTAATCTTTCACTTTCATAATTAGTATTTTTCCTTTCTTTAATCAGCACAACAATTCCATTTATTTGCCTCGGACAGGAGATCAAAAACCTGGGACACAAAGGTACATCGATCGTACCAGTGCATACAAGCTACTCAGTACCCTTAAACCATGAACCCATGGACGCAAAGGTACCCTAGTCGTACTGTTGCATAAAGCTACTCAGTACCCTACCGACAAGGACACCTAATCCATAAGTATGCATACCCCCTAAATAGGTCCATAAAGCTAGATAGAGTAAGATATATGGCCTGGCTGGGGCACAAAGGCACACTAGCAAATACCATAATAATTGTGGGCTAAACCACGTCGTTAGGGTAGCGACCCCTAAAGAACCACCATTCCCAATATCGAGGTCTTTCACTTTAAGTATTAGAGTCTTAATTAAAGTAATTACGAAAAAGCACAATAATCACATACTTATTCACTTTCAATCATTCTGATATCATTAGTCATTTCTTATTCAGACGGTTATCCAAGATAACACAGAAAAATCATTAAGGCTATCATAATCTCATCTAATTCCGAATTAGGATTCGTTCTCGTGGTACTTACTAATTATCAAATATTCTTACCTTACTAATCGGCAATAATTGAGTCATATTATGAAATTCCACAATCACAACGACATGTTAGGTACAAATTACTCATTTACCCCTTACTTTTATAATTGCTAAGTCATCCCTTCCTTACTTGACAAATTACCATATTACCCTTCAGGTTGCATAATTACCAAATTACCCCTTACTCGGTTTAAGTTACCAAGTTATCTCCTATGTTTTTTAGATCACCATTCACCCCTCATAGTTGATACACTTATCATATCTTTCATTTGGTTGGTTAGATTACCGAATTACCCTTCTCCTTTGTTATAATTACTAAATTGCCCTTAAGTTGGAAAAATTATCAAATACCCTTCTTCATTATCATGATTACCAATTTTTCCCTTTAGTTGGTTAAATAATTATCAATATACCCTTTAGTCGGTTAAATTACCAAATTACCCTTCTTCATTATCATAATTACCAAATTGCCCCTTTAGTTGGATAAATTACCAAATTACCCTTTTCATTATCATAATTACCATTTTATCCTTCTCAATTATTATAATTGCTATTCTACCCTTTTCAATTATTATAATTACCATTTTACCCTTATCCATTATTATAATTATCATTTTATCCTTCTCCATTATTATAAATACCAATTTACCCTTCTCCATATTTATAATTATTAATTTATCCTTTTCCATATTTACAATTATTAATTTACCCTTCTCCATAATTATAATTACTAATTTACACTTCTACATAATTATAATTACCAGTTTACCCCTCTCTATATTTATAATTATTAATTTATCCTTCTCCATAATTATAATTACCAATTTACCCCTTTTACTTACAAATTACCGTTTTACCCCTTTACTACCAAAATTACCATAATATCCTCTTAT
Organism: Tamarix chinensis; assembly: GCA_030549775.1. Classification (NCBI taxonomy): domain Eukaryota; kingdom Viridiplantae; phylum Streptophyta; class Magnoliopsida; order Caryophyllales; family Tamaricaceae; genus Tamarix; species Tamarix chinensis. Next base: position 69,678,505 of record CM060182.1, read on the forward strand.
TTATAAAAATTACCGTTTTACCCCTTTCATCCAAATTTACCATATTACTCTTTTGCTTGCAAGTTACCATAATACCCTTTTACATCCAAAATTACCATTTTGATCTTTTCTTCTAAAATTACCATTTTGCCCTTCTTTTCCAAAATTACCATATTACCCTTTTTACTCCCAAAATTACCACTTTACCCTTTACTCTCAAAATTACCATAATATCCCTTTAATTATAAAATTACCATTTTGCCATTTAATCATAAAATTACCATATTGCCCTTTTGCCTCCAAAATTACCACTTTACCCCCTTTATTACACCATTTTTATCAAATTAGCATTACCACATGGAATAATAATATTAATACTCCATTAACCATATCCAAATCTACCAACTATTATATTTAATATAATACTTATTAGCACCCACACATATTAGGCCACATTCTAGCATAAGGAATATTACTAAAATGCCCCTAGGGCTCACAATAATATTATTCATGCATAAATGGTCACAATAACACAAAACAACATGGATAAGTACTTAACACTTTCATTAATAGTCAAACTCTTCCCTTAAGCAACATTTCCACACATGACATATAAACTAGCATACTTTCCCTTTTTATCAATTAATACAATCAAATATATATATTATATTAAACCACAAATACCAAGCATAATAACATATTAAAAATCCTAATGTACTAACATACGTTCATCCATACGCTTAAGTGGGGTTTAACGATTACCTTAGATCCCATAAAAATCAAACATTACCGGTATCCCGGTTAAAGATTCAAGCTTTAAATAGTAAAATCAACACCTAAAAATAGTATCAAAACTTATCATGTTAGAAATAAGAATCCAAGCATAAAACTTTATAAAATTTAATTAATGAAACACTTAACTTAAAATGCTATTATACATTAAAATTTTTGTACTAAAATACTAAAGCATGCAGTAGCTCATCCTGCTCATGCAGCATGAGCTGCATGCAAAATAAAAAAGGAGGAAGGCTCGAAGAGGGGGTGAAAAGAGGGAAAATTGGTTCTTTTCGGGTTAGTAGTTTTGGACTAGGAAAGTAGATAGATGGGGGAGGTTTGGAGGCAAGGGAAGGGTGCAAGAGTGAAGAGGGGGTGTAGGTGGCGGCTGGTGATGGGTTGTTGGCGGCAAAGGCGGCGGCGGCAACGGCGAGGTGGCGAAGTGGGCTGTAGGAGGGGATTGGGCTGAGAAGGAAGGAAAATAGAGGGGTGAGGGGCTTGTTTCGGTCAAACAAGGTATGGGGCAGTAGAGGGGGTTGTAGGGTGTGGATTGGTGGTTTGGGTGGCGCCAGAGGTGGCTAGAAGGCTACAAATGGTGGGGTTGTAGGTGGGCTACTGAGAAGGGGGAAAATGGAGAGAAAAATAGGTGGGGAGGAAGAAGGGCTACGGGATGGCTTGAGAGGGTGTATTTTAGTGATGCAGGGCGGTAGTAGAAGGTAGCAGGAGGCACTAAAGGCAGTGGGTGTGGCGAAGAAAGCGGCAGAGGGGCGGTGGTGCACAAAATAGGGGGAAAGATGGAGAGGAAGAAAATGAGAGAGAAGAGGAAATCGGGGGGATAAGGGGCTCGAAAATATGGGGCATAAAGGGCTGGTGAGGGTAAGAAAAAGAAGAGGGAGGATAAGGGTACAATTGGTCGGCCGGTGGTAGCGTTTAGGGTGGCTGGGAGAGGGAGACAAAGAAGAGGAAAGGGTGGCCATGCGGAATGGGGTTCATGGCTGCCCAGTTCCAAATTGGTGAAAAAAAGACAGGGGAGAGAGAGAGAGACAGACAAGTGGTGGCAGTGGTTGCAAGTTGCGGTGGTCGGCGTGGTGCTTGAGGTGGCAGTCATGGCCGACGAAGATGGGTTAGGCGAGCGGCTAGGTCGAGGCATAGAAGAAGAAGAGAAAAAAAAAAGGAAGGGGGCATTAGACCAGTCGGGGAAGAGGAAAGGGGAACTGGGCCGGGCCGGGGTGAAGGGAAGGAAAAAATAAGGGAGCTAGGCTGCACGCTGGAGAAGGAGAGGAGGGGAAGGAGTGGGCCGGAGGCTCAGGTGTAGGGGAGAGGGAAATAGTCTTGGTTTGGTGGGCGGTCCAAAGGAAAAAAGGAAAAGAAAAAAAAAAGAAGAAAAAGGAGAAGGAAAAGAAAAAGAAAAAAAAAAGGAAAATGGGAAAATAGGGGAAAATAATTTAATTTAATTTAGAAAATAATAAAATGTAATATTTATGATAAATTATTCAATTTAATAATTTAATTCAATATAATTTAAATATATTGGTTCAAAAAGGATAATTTTAGTAAAATATTAGTTTGAAAAATTATTTAAATAAAAATAATATGATAAAATAACAAAATATTTATTTTTAATTTATTAAATACTCCTATCCACATTTATATACTCAAAAATCTGTAAAATAATTAAAATAAATAATTTTAAGAGCTAATTTATTTCAACTAAAAGTTATTTATTAAATTATAGGTTTTCTAAAATTTTGGGGGATTACAGTTTGGTGTGGCTGCTTAGGGTTTTTGTTATATCATGTGTAATTGGTGATTAAAGTGTAATTATGATGGTAGAATTTATGATTTGTGATGTGTGATGATTCATGCATGTCTAGGGCGAAAGCTTTTGAATAAGATACTTGAGACACTAATCATTTAAAGTGGAGTATTATTGATCCGGGTCCAGACCGATCCACCGGTCAAAAAATAGTGGTTAGGGTTTTTATCCTATAAGTGACCGATCCATCGACGAATAATAGTGGTATGGACATTGTCACGCAAGTGATTGGTCCAACGGCAATAATAGTGGGGTGACTCGAGCTCAATAAATACAAACCAGAGTTTGTTAAGACACTTAAAAGATACTAATTACTTACACTGCAACACCATGTGAGCAGGAACCAGACCGATCCACCGGTTAGAAATAGTGGTGTGGACTATTGTCCCGCAAGTGACTGGCCCACCGACTAAAATATTAGGGTGTTCCTATACTTACATGAATTTGAAAAAGGCATGGTATGTATCGACTTTCGATAAAAGATTAATTAAATAATTAATCCGGACTATAAATGGACCTTTATGTATGTACCTGAATGATCATTTTATATTATAATATCATATTGGTCTTTATGTCTTTTTTATTCTTATGTATAGTTTATGTGATTTTATGTGTTGGCCTTAGTGCTCGATTACCTTACTCAATACGTAGCATACTGATCACCCTTTTCATGGGTGCTGCTCATTCCCACGAGTAGTATGCCCTTCTGACTGTGTGCAGGTGGGCAAGACATCAGGAAGGGCTGAGTGTTGAGCATGTTTTGGCTCAAAGTTCGAGAATTTCATGGTTGTATTTACTCTTATTGTTATTTTATCTTCTTCTACTATTTCTTGTGTATCGAATTTACCCTCTTATGATTTATTACTCGATTGAGTATTTTAATTGAACCTTTTATCAGTTGTAAGCTTATTTCTCTTTTGGAAATGAATTACAATTCTTTATACGTACTCTGATTTTGTTTTACAACCGTTTAATGCTTATTTGGAGTTTAGTTTGTCTTGATTTATAATCAATCATTAATCTTTTCTTAACCTTAGCACTTGGTACTGAAATGGTCGGAAAGAACCAGCTTGGTACTACGTGTGGTGGTAACATCCCCAAAATTCACGGATTTTAATTTAAAATTCTTCCACTAAAAAAAGTAGTGAATTTTGGGGTGTTATAAGGGGTTAATTACCAAAATTTACATTTTTGACTAGCTAAACCAACGAGTAAGGTAAAAGAGAATAAAATTGATGCTCTAAATCCTAAGCTAAAATACATATATATAGGTCTTAAAAAATTATGAAAGAAATGAATAAGTATCATAAATGTCATAACCAAATGTCGTCTCACTTAATTCATGCTCTTTTGGATAGTCTCCGGTATTTTCGCTTTAAATATTTTTTCCCCTATCTCAAATTGATTTTATTCAATTTGAGTTGGAAATATATTGAAGAGACCTACAACTTTAGTCTTTTGAGTTACTTCAAACTCACATTTCATCATGGTTAAAGTTTTAGTTCTTTATACACATGCATTCATTTTCTTCTTGAACAATGCATTCTAAATCTCGTTGTGGCACCAAACACTTGTTTAACTTCCAACAATCATCAAATATTTCAATATTGAGCTAATACCTACACATAAGAATACAAACTAAAATAGTATCATCAATTTAAATATGAAATATGCATCAAATATTCATAAATCATGCTTGAAACAAACTAAGATAATTCATATAATCAATAAGAACCATAGAATGAGGTAAAATGAATTAGGGATAACCCCCTCATCAATCGTATAACCAGTATCTAAAATAGCACAAGATAAACATGTTTCATTGAGACTTAAAAAAGCAATTTATATAGCTTTTAACAAAATCACATTTAAATATTTATTTGTGATCAAAAGTGTCACAATTCAAGGATAACCTATCCATCTAGTTCTCAAGAAAAAATAAGAGAATGCAATCCATGCAACTAGCTTCAATTTGAAAGTATTTAAATTGGTAGACCTCACTTTAGGACATGTGAACTCTCAATCTCTAATGTGTTTAAGGGTAGAATTATATCACTCAAAATTATTCCCAATGGATTTGTTCAATCCATAGTCTTGCATCTCAACTCGATTCTCTGCCACTTTGAAAACTAATGCATGTAAAATATCATCAAGTATTTTATTTAGGTTGTAACAAGGCTAAGGTCAAAAGGGTAGGATAGATATTTGGGAATGTATCTAAAAGCCTATAACTAGTGGAGCGATAAATGTAAAACACAAGATCTCAAAGAAATATCAATAACATGCACACAAGCTCCATCTTCTATCAAATAAATTATTCCAATTACTTCTTTGATATGTCATGATAAATTTTTTTGACCAACCACAATTACATGTACCATAAAAATAATACTTTATCTGTAGTATTTCTTCTTCTTCTCTCTCTTTCTTCTTCCTTTTTTTTAAAGACATAAAAATAATACTTGATTTACGTGTTTATCACCTTTCATTTCCCATCCCAACCTTTATCCACCCCTCACGTGGCACCACTAATATCCCCTAACATGTCTCATGTTACATTCCATTGGTACGACCGTAGCCGGCACGCAATTTAAACCCTCTTGTTGTCAATTGTAGCACTAGTAAATAAGGGTATCGTTCTAGCCGGGGATTGAGAGGGCTCACCTCTAATTAACTAGCTTGGAAATAAAACTAAAACTAAAAATAAAAATCCTAAATAAAATAAATAAATAAGAAAAATACTAATGGGGGTTTATCAAAATAATAAAATAATAAAAGGAATAAAATAAAATAAACTAATAATGAAAATAATGGGAAACCGCAGATATGAGAAACATGTTAGGGAAATAAAAATCCACCACTAGATTAGGTTGAAAATATAATATTTATTTCTAAGTCATCTTTTAATCGTGAGAAAGAGATCGACCAAGTTGCACACCAAAAGCAGGTCTATACACCTTATATTACTTCCCTTAATTAATTAATACGACAAAGCGCCAATATTAACCCTATTAAATACTAGCAGTATAGCAGCAACAAGCGGCTCCTATATTTAACTAGATTTAATGCATTAAGTGTAAGTGGAAGGCTGTCAATCTAAGTACCCAAACTAGTACAAAAAGCATGTCTAGCTGTATTTCCTTTCCTTGACCCACACGTATCGAAACGTTTTACCACTTCGGTTAGAATCACAAAACGATTAGGTGAATTGTTATCTAACCTAGCTGCAATTTATACATATAAATTCTAGTATATTTAGATGGCCACCTAGCAAGCAATTAATCCTACATACTGTCACTTATGAGGTACCAGAACAAGGCATGCACCAAATAAACTATACTTGACAGAATTATACATATAAACGATAGCAATTAATATAGAGTCAAGAAACAATCTCACGAAACAAAGAAAATAAAATTATAATTCAAACCATAGTCTAGGGTTTCAATTCATTCCCTAACAATAAATAATCAGCCAGTCATAATTAAAGAATTAATTACACAGAAATATATATCTAAAATATAAATTAAAAATAAGAGAAAGAAATAACCGGAATTAATTTTGGATAAAAGATCAAGAATTTATTTAGATAAAAATTAATTTTATCTGAAATAAATTCTACCGGTATTAAATTCTTCCCCAAATTTTTCTTCCTCTCGGCACTTTAATTTCAGTGTAACAATTCTTTTTCTTTTTCTTTTATTCTTGCTGACTCTGATGGCTGGCGGCTGACGGAAGTACAGGGTCGTTGAGTTCCGTGCGTCGCTGGCGTGGTTGCCTCGGATTCCGTGCGGCGCGTCACTCTCCTTCCTGCGGCTCTGCCCTGCGTGCGTCGTCCCCTGATCTGCTGCGCTTGACCGAGCCTATAAAGGCTCTGTCGCGCACTCCCAGACCTCTCTGCCCACCCCGTTCTCTTCGACCTGCCGCACGCTTTTTATAAAATTTGTGTGCCTTTGCCACGTCAGCCCTATACTGACTTTTCTTCCTCGTTCGAGCGGCTGGCCTTTTTTTTCTTGTGCCGCGTTCTTCTTTCGTTCTTGTTTCGAGCCTTTGGTTTCTTGTTGCGGGCCTTTGGGCCTTCGGCCTTTGGCCGTTGGTCCAAAGGTCCAATCTCTCTTTTTTTTTTAATTTTCTTTTATTTAAAAACAATACCTGCAAAATAAAAATTAATAAATATTAATAAATAATATTTTATTCTAAATTTACTTAATTTATATCATTTTAGCTCAAATAATAAAATTTATGCAATTTTTACCACTTAAGCATAAAACAATAATTATTCCCCTATATTAGTTAAATAAACTACCAAAAACTAAGATTATAAGGGTATAAAATGTGTCAAAATATGAACTCATCATCCATCACTAGCATACACCGCTCATGCATCCAACCACCACATTACCAACACCTCATATTAAGCCACCCTAGAGCCAATTGTATCTCATGCAACCACCCCTATCTTAGCGTCAAGACCCCATATTGTTACCCCTATTAGTATGAGAAACATGCATAAGTCTACCCCCACAACTTTCTATCTCTCATGAAACCTCTTCTCTTCTTGTTAGCCTTGACCGTATTTTCCTTCAGTTCGTATATTGTTCTACCCTAACCCTTATTTTCTTCCTTATTTAATTCAAATTTTTTTCTAATAGATTATCATGTAGGTGTGGAAGGAGGTGCTTAGGTGATATTCTTGCTTGTGTAGAGGATAGAGTTATTTTTGTGGTAAGAATATCTATCACCTAGAATAGGGCTTGGATGTATTGTGTTGTTCTATATTAATTTCTTTTTATCATGTTATTTTAGAATCATGTTTAGGTTTCTTTTTCAAATTTTATGCATGTATTACTTTGTGAATTTATAATGTTATGTATAATTATGATTTTGTGTAATATTATTAACCATAGCCCTTGCTAGAATTTGGTATAAAATCCCAAGCATACCAATGTAAATTTTTATCTGGATAAGTTGTAGTTGAATATATTTAGAATATAATTAATTATTGTTCCTTGTGAAATATGTTGAGGATGGAAGTGTTGGTAATGTTTGGGGTATGTAGAGTTTAGTGAGATTGGGTGATTCTTGGCTTTAAGGGAATTTGAGGTCAATTTATAAGATTTCATGGGAAATAAGTAGCTCATTGCAATACTTAAGGTTTTTACAATAATTTTCATATATAATGTGTTAGGGTTTGGTTGAGTGTGGATTAAGTTATGATAATAGGATTTGAGGTGTTTAGGTGGAATAAGGATATTATGGTCATTTTGGGTTATTTCTAGTAATTTGGGGTTGTGCAGGTATTTTTGGGTTGAAAACATGATTGGTGTGTTATGTGTATAGTTTGTGTTAATTATGGTTAATATAAGTGTTACTTTATTATTATATAAAAATAACTTAAAATGGACCTAGAAATCCTAAGGGCATGATTGGTATTTTATGTGTGAAACATTGGAGTTAAGTCCTAATTTTTGCCTATGTTTTTCATAAAAATAGATTGGGGTAAAATGTTTATTTGGTGGACTGGAAAGCCCTATAGATGAAATTATGGTGTAATTGTGAATTAAGGTTTTGCGAGGATGTTATGGTCTTTACACTTATGTAATATTGTCCAATTGTACTTATTACCCTTTCTTATGCCTCTTCATAACTTCATGTGGTATTTACATGATTGATTTGATTAACTATAGTGTGATTCTAGGTGTTCTTAGTAAATACAATTGTAAGAACGAATTCATGATTACATGTATTACTTGTGATAAGATGATTAGCGATTTTCTTTGCGTCAAGATAAGTGTAATAAAAATGTAAGTACAATGACTTTTAGTAAATCAAGTAATTTGTTATGGTAGGATTGTTTTTTGTTAATTAATTAATAAGACATTAATACTTAAATTGGAAGAGCACATGACAGATTTATCAAAACTAAAGGATCCTAATCTACTTTATATCAATCAGATTCATCAGTTTATAGGGAGTATGTATACTTAAGAAATTGAGGTTTGCTAGCGGCCCACATGTATTTTAACTTGGATGTGAAATAGGGTAGTTTTGTTACGGGTGGTTTCTTAGTCTTAGTGTCTCTAAATAACTAGAAAATGTGATCACCTAAGTATAAAGTTCAAGACAGATTGAATTCTTAGGTTATAACATATCATGTGTCAGGTGCATGTATTCTTTTCTTTCACCATGTAAATTATGTGATACGTATGCCTCACTCTAGTGAAGTGTAATAATGCCTTACTCAATACACAAGTATTCACCATTATTTTTATAGGTGTTACTAATTATAATACCCCGAGTTCAGTCTAACCCTGATCCCCATTGATAAGTATCTAAATCTTTTCCTAATCATTAAACCTTAACTCTAACCCTAAAATCTCTTTCTTGATTTTTTCCATTTTCTATTTTCTTTTCATTTTCTTTCTTCTCCTTTGGCCTCACCTTCCCCACATGACCTTCACCCAACTAATTTTGTTTTAGTTTGATTAAGAAAACCAAATCACCCAACTATTCCCAAACTCTCACTCAACATCCCTTCATTCAAGAGTTTTGTATGTTAAAAATCCCACCCTCATCCCTCTATTTTTTATACATTCCACACCCTACAACCTAACCTCACTTTCCCAACTCACTCATGCCATCCATTTTGCATGCAAATAATCGATCATATACCAATTCACCCTCCCTTCTCCTATCATTTATTCCTTCACCAACTAAGCCCCTAACCTATCCCCTCCTTCCTAACTTTCCCTTTTACATTTCCTCCCTCTGAACTATACCAGTTTTGCAACAAGCTCCGCCTTAGCATAACATGTCTTACGCTATACCACCATTCTCAACCAACACACCTCACACCAGCGTGAGTTGTCCACACAACCACACCACCATGTTCAAGCATCCTTCATGCAACCACTAAGCACCAAGCATCCACCCCTCATGCTGATAGCCACCATAAGTCTAAGAACCTCATGTTTCCACCCCACCAATAATGTGAGGAGGCCATGTAGTTCAGCCCCACGAAGTACATCCCCCTCACATAGCTAGAAACCTCTTTTGTTTCAATTCTCTTATCTTTTCCTTCGTCCCTTTCCTTACTTTTCCTTGTTGTTTTCCTACACTTCTAACAATGGGGTTTTTTTTGCTTCTTTTGGTGGTCTTAGAAGAGGAGAATTAGGGTATTTTTCTTTTTTCGAGACCAGTGAATTTTAGGTAAGGATACATATCATGGAATAAAGGTTTTGATGCTATGTGGTATTAAGTGAAATACTATTTTAGTATGCTTCCTTTTCTTGAACTCATGTTAGTATAGTATATTTTGTGGAAATCAAGTTATTGATGTTATACAATGATCTTGTAGTATCGTATTATGGAATTATGTTTCTTATGCAAAATTATAAGATTATTTGATATTGCTTAGTTAAGCCTTGTCTTATAACCCTACCATGTTGGCACGATCTATTTATTTAATAAATTTATAGAGTATAAATATTAATAATTGTTAGCATGATGAAATGTGTTGAGGAAATGGAAGTTGATAATGTTAGGACTTATAGGGTTTTTATGAAAAGGTTTGGGTGGAGTGCAATCTTAAAGGTACTTGGGCCACGAGTTTGGGGAGAAATAAATATCGTATGGTAATAGTTGAGGATTTTACAATTAATGTTCTATATAACATGTTCTAGTGTATGTTAAGTATGTCACAAGTTGCATAAAAAAGAGGTTTTGAGGACTTTAAGCAAGATAAGTATATTTTTTAACATGAGTATAATATGGAACTTTGGACATTTCTAAAGTGTTATTAGGAAAAAATATTCTAATAATATTATATAAAATACTTGGGTTAATTATGAGTAACATAGGTTGGATAAGATGAAAAATAGCTAAATTTGATGATAGTAATCCTAGAGGTATACTCGGTATTGCATGTGTGAAACATTAGAGTTAAACCTTGATTTTAGAATATATTTTTAATCATGATATTTTAGGATTTTTTGCTAAATTTGGTGGCTTGGCAATGCCTCACTTGTGAAATTAGGGTTTCACTAAGGCATTGTAGTCCTTTCCATTGAGGAATGCCCTAAGATACCTTTGATTTTAGTTTATGTTCCTTGTCTATCTATGTTAAGTATGCATGATGCTAATGATATAACCAAATAGTTTGATAAAAAAACTAATATTTAAAGTAAAAAATCACTTGAATTAGAACTGAGTAATACCTACCCATTCAACCGGACAAGAATAATGATTGGGAGTGTTATGTCTTGAGAGTTATACCTATCCATTCCACTAGACAAAAATAGTGGTGAGGAGAATTCTTCCTTGGGAATTGAACCTATCCATTTTAATGGATAAGAATAGTGGAATATCTAAACACATTGTACTTAAGTAAATGGAATGTTATGGGTACCTAATATGGGGCTCTATTGCAATTCACCTTTGGAGTCATTTTGTGTCATAAATAATATGTATGTATGGTTATTTCATATAACCTTATATGCTATGTATGTCTTATTTCTTATAATATATATTGTTACCTTACTCAATATGCAAGTCTTAACTATTATTTTCATAGGTGTTGCTCATTTTCATGAGCAGAAAACCCATGTGTTCATGTGCAGGTTTCTAAAGACCGCTTTGATGATTTTGCTAAATATGATGTGCTTCTTGTGGATGAGTGATTTATCTATTAAGCTTGAGCATAGAGACAATGTTATGTGGTAGCTAGTTTTTTTTTATCCAAATACCTTATAAACTCTTAATTTCATTGGATACCTTTTGTTGTATTTTAATTGTATTATACTTGGAGCTTTACCTCCAAACTCTTATCTAAGTTTTATGAATTTCTCTCATTCTCTCATTTATATAACTAAAAGTTGTAAATGTATTACCTTATATTAAATATGAGAATGGTATGGTAAGTTAGACTCATGCTGAGTATGGAGGTCCTGTCCAGTTATCTTATTATTATGCTTTTGCAAAACCAAAATTTTTAGCTTGGGGTGTTACACTAATTCACATGAGTAGATGACCAAGTTATTTATGTGTAGATTTTTTATGACTGTATTGATGGCGTTATTCAGTTTGATACACTTTCTGCGAAGGAGTGACCTTTGTTAGGTTTGGAAATAGAGTTTGAGTTATGAAGTAACAAACATTTTTGTCCATATACCATATCAACTCTTTGATCTATGAGATTCTCCTTTTTTATATTTTGATTATTAATGTGCTCAAACTTTTATCTCCAAACATTTATCTACGTTTTATAAAATTCCTATTATTCTCTTGTTATATTGTTTAATGTCAGTAAACATTTTGCTTTGTATTCTATATGAGAATGATAAACTATCCATGTTGAGTATGGTTGTCCCAAGTATATTATGTTTGACTTCTACTTAAAAAAAAATTAATAGTGAATTTTAGAATGTTATAAGTATGACATCAAATGAGTGGAATAGGTATTGTTGGAGTTTCACTGCCATCAAACAACTCTTGGTTTGCATTCTTCGGTAATATAAAGAATAGGGGTGTGTAAAATTAAATATCCATTCTATATTTTTAAACCAATTCAGATATCTAAAAAATTGAATCAAATTACTATATATATCCAAAGTATTCCATTATATTAATATTTACAATTATATACATATATTTGGAAAAAATATTACAATACAATAATATATATATATATGTGTGTGTGTGTGTGTGTGTGTGTGTGTGTGTGTGTGTGTGTGTGTGTGTGTTATAATACAATATAATGCACTAAAAATATAATATAATATAATATGCTCCAATACATATTAATACAATATACTTTTATACATTCAAATATAGTATATTATTTTCAAAATATACTACAATATGCTCAAAATATAATACAATGCATTAAAAAATCCGATATTATATCAACTTAGATAATTTGATAAAAAAAAATTAAATCAGATATTTATTTCAGTTGAAACTGAAACCTTTTCTTTCTTTTTTTAAAGTTTCAAATCCTAAATTATTTACACAACGCTAATAAAAAGTGAAGAGGACGTTGCATTCTTCGTCAATGCAGAGCAAAGACGAGTGTGTGGGTATTATGTATGCAAAAAAGACTGTTTTCCTATAAGTGCATTACGATGCTCCAACCTAAAGACGTGCACCAAGCCAACACAGACTCAGGTCGAATAATAATTCAATTAAAATTTGATTATTTTTTATTTATTTTTGTAAAGTACGAATTGGAAAGAGAACTGAACTAGTTAGAATTAAAATGCATAAATTATATACACCTTTTTTTAACTTTAGAATGGAAACCTGATCCATCTTAGACCAAAATCTAAAATATCTTTTCAGTCCAATTTAAACCGGTTCGGACTGAATGTTAAACGATATATAAATATCGTATGCATACAACTATGTTCCACATAATGACAATATTCTTTGTTGCTAGACTTACGGCTCAGGAATTGAGACACGGGAATGGAAATTAAAGACTAGATTTAATTATTACCGTAATTGTTGAAGGAAAATGGGAATGAAAGAGGGGCAAGGGCATGGGAATTGGAGGCCCTTTTTTTGTCAAATATCGTTGAAAATTGATAGTACAACATATAAGACGAGCTCACAGAGTATGATCCTTCATGATCTCAAATAGAATCGGTCTGCTTGGCACAGAGCAGCCCTGTAGATAGGTTGCCGCAGGTATTATCAATATAGGAATGCCAAATAGTGCGAGATTTAATTTTGCGATAGTTCTTTGCTGCGTTTTGCAGCTGCCACCACAGCGTTCATCAAAATGCCACGAAACCCACCCTTCTCCAACTCATGGATACCGGCAATCGTTGTCCCGCCCGGTGATGCGACATCATCTTTGAGTTGTCCTGGGTGCTTCCCAGATTTGACAACCATAGTTGCTGCCCCAAGAACCTGCAAGTCGATTAACAGAGTTATCTAAGCGTTACGCCAACAGTTAAAGAAATTAGACACAAGAAACCGCTACGGACTCATTGTAAGATCATAAATAAGTATTTTCTTTGTCATAGGACCATAGTCCATTAAAACACACATAATAAATGGATGAATGTTCAATTAGTCATGTTGAAATGGCAACCAGTTGATGAAGATAGATTCAAATTTCAATAAATTTCAAAATAACACACGGGATGCATCACAGTTGAGCAAACAAACAAGCTATTAGAGAATCTCCCACATTGACAACCGAGAAATACAAGTATTGCATAAAAGATTATATCAATAGAATCGGTCTGCTTGGCACAGAGTGACACTATGCAAACTTCAAAAACGCAAGGAGCAAAGGAATTGAGAACACCAGGGAACTAAGTCTTTCCAGCCTCCCAATTCATGCAAAAACCCAAAAGTTCTAGGTCTTCGCACTGGAACCAACAGTACCCAGATGATCTGTATTTCAACTATGACATTACATAAGCAGAGTCGTATGAAGGGATAGAAATTAGAAATAAACTCACAGTTTGTGATGCTAGACCCAGGGCAAGGTCACGTGGAAGGCCTGCAGCTACTCCTCCATCAGCCAGTGCTTCTATAGCAAGAAATATGTATGCTGGACCACTACCACTGAACATTCCAAGTAAAACAAATTCCGTCAGAAATAAATGAAGTACAAGCTTGACAATGGTGATTTTTTCATGCACTGAATTCCCACTCATGACACATGCTGAATGTCACTCAAAGGTCAAAACTCTAAGGAAGCAACAACACTCACGTACCTCAGGCCAGTGACTGCATCAAATGATTTCTCATTTGCTCTCCAAACCTTCCCAATCGCTCCAAACAATGTTGATATCAATTCCGCATCTTCTTCAGTTGCTGCTTCTCCTAGACCTATGACTGTACATACAAGAGCATTAGAAATCAGAAAAGGGACAAAGATTGCACAACCAGGTGCAACTTCCGAACTTGGCAAGTGCTGCGAATAACAATGAATGTTTAAGAAACTCTTAACATTCATAGCTACACCTATAACAAATCTTCCATGCATTTCAAACATTATTTCCTAATACATTCTAAAACTCTCCGTCATTACAAGGCCATAACAAGAAGCACATATAAATATAATAATAATAAAATCCAAAAACTGGTTCAGATTCAGTAACATAAACAGATTCATATTCTCAAGAAGAAATACCAACATTTAAGAAGATGGCCTGAAGATCATTCATATCAGCACAGGACCATTGATATCAAGTCAATCTTGTATTCCCAAATTCTTATGAGTTGAACATCATCTTAGTAACAAAATCACACATTGTAATGATGTTGACATGCCAGAACAGCACCAACAGGAAACTTAAATGGTCTATTTAGTCAACTAATCTTGAATTCTCAGATTCTGATGAATCAAACGTCATCTCAATAACAATTTCAAACATTGTAATGGTGTAGACATGCCAGAGCAGCAACAACAAGCAACGTAAATGGCCTATTTAGTCACCAGGTACAATTTCTGCCTTCCATTTTGCATGCCACAGTCCAATTTCAATAAAATTCGATCACACACCAAGCTTTAGTTAAGTTTTGGGTTTTAAAGTAGCCACCACCTTCATTTAAAGACAAATGGATATCAGTTGATACCTAGCAACTCATCTGTTCCTATAAGAATAGTAAAAGGGATAAGATCCATAATTTCAGTGACTGTAAGGAGAATCAAATTGCAGAACACTTTCTTAGGCTCCAAAATGGTCTTGACATATACCAGGTACTGATCAATGTTAAATTTTGCAAAGTATTTATCTGAAATGCAGAAACTCTTAAACAAATGCCAGATGAAATAGTTAATTCTTAGACAGCCACATTGAGAGAAATTGAGGGGCGCAGAAGAATGAAAAAAAGCAATTACCTGATGATGCCTCACCAACTGCAGCAGGAGTATTGGGCATTACTCTGATAACTCGGCCATGCCCGGCCCATTCCTATCCATTATGCAATGTAAAAATGCTCAAGAAAATATAAAATGTGGTTATACCAAAATGGCCAATTTTCACAAACTAACATTTTGTTTAGACAAGAAAAAAAAAAAAAAAAAAAAAAAAAAAAAAAAAAAAGAGGCATGAAATAAGCAGAAAAATGAAAGGACTGTTTGAATACATTTGTAGGAAAAATAATGAGTAAATTTCATTAATTTATATATTAAAAGCGTGATAATCATTTAAATGATGGAAAAAAAATTAAAGGTGCACTGACCTGCAAATCTTTCAATTTAATTCCTGCAGCAACCGAGACCAAGAGCTTCTTCTGGAGTTTTGGTCTCAACTGCTGCAGAGCCTCTTTCACTGCACAACCATAACACCCAATGATTGGGAAGAGAAGGAAAAAAAAAGATCAATGTCTTGAAAATTTTAAGACATAATAGAATCATAGACCTTCTAGTTTGATTGCAACAAAAATCATCATATAATGCAGTCATTAGATATGTATGAAGAGTAGGTGGAGTAAGATATATTTTCTAAATTAGCATTACATGGAAAGCCATATTCTAATACTATATAATTCACTATTGGAAGCCAAAGAAACTCATGGGATTCACTTTGTTGATTGATGCCTTAATTTTCTCTGCAATAAGTACTTGTGTAGTGCCCTAAATTCATCAAAATTCATGTTCAATGAAGCAATGGATAATGATGGATCCAATACAGAGACAAATAAAATAAAAACTTCTTTCTATCTTTGTCAAGTTCCCTGGCAGCACTTCTAACATGACACATTATTTTCTATAAAATTTAAAAACTACATTGATTTTTTATCACAACTTCCAATAAATTATCTTCAAACAGCAAAATAATATCAAAGTATATACCAAAAAATGTCAACTATATCACTTTGTATTATCTTTCTTTATTTCATTTCAGATATTAACTTACCAAACGCAGCTTTAGACCTTCATATTTTTTCATCAAAGAACCTAAAATAAGGATGAAGAAACAACTTCATTCCTGATAATACCAAATTAACAGGTAAAAGAAAAGGAACAAATCGCTATACAAGATAGGACCTATTTCATATTAGTTAATGCCTAATAATTGGTTCATGAAGCAAAGAATAGAATCTCCACCTTATAACCTTGCATTAATTCTCTTCACAACACAAATATGCAACATGGCACTAAGATTTAAACTAAACTTCATTAAAACAGCATGGCTCCAATAAATCATTGCTTTGAAAAAGAAAACATATAGGCTTCCCAAAGTGCTTATAAGAGCATAGCCAAGTGAGGTTCCATCCAATCACTTAACAACCTGAGTTCAAAAGTCCCCATCCCCAAACTATCCCATAATTCAACATGAAAATCAAGCATCACCGGCAGTCATCTTGGCCAAATAAAGTTATTCTGCTACCTCAAACACTTTCAACGTTTCTTCTCTTGAGCTACATCAGAAACTGAATGTGGAAAAACAACCAAAATCTCCAGCCTCTACTATCGTACTCCTGTACCAAGGAGAACAACCAAGAACCCTTACTGAGCACTACACAACATCGTGTAGCCAGTAGCCAGTTCTATTTGTTAAAAAACTATAAAGATGTAGATTGGACGAAGTGCTATTTCAAGATGCTACACGTTTCCCAACCATCAAGTTAAAAGTCAAAACACTATCCGAGCAAAATCTGGAATGAGTTATATGTACGAGGAAATCAAAAATCATTCTGAGAATCAAATTTTCACATACAATATCAAATGATCAAAAACGCAGAAGAAAACATGCATTACCAACTTGAGGTTTGACAGATAATACAACCACATCGCTGTCTTCAACAACCTAAAATAAATAAAAAATGTCAGTAACAATCACACAGGTATGAGGCACCATCACCATCACATGACATTATGACAAGCAACACATCATCGAAACAAAGTCTAGATAATTTATACTATATCGTGCAAGATCAACGTCGCATGATTATACGATATCCTAGCAACAAATACAAGTGAAACACAATTCATATCTTGAGTAAAATTAATTAGTGATCATACGAGCAAGCAAAAAATTGTTCTTACAAACTTATCAGCAAAAAACACTTACTAATAATACTTCGAAGTCGACAACAACTCGGCGATTTAAAAAAGATGCAGGAATTAAAATGGATGGTGAAGAGACAATGAAAGGACAGAACCTGGTGATTACTTTCGTAGACAGAGACTCCAAATGACTCAAAAGCTTTACGGCGGTTAATACCGAGATGAGCGGTTTTGATTCTGGACGGAGGAAGAACGCCAGAACTGACGACACCTCTAGCAATACTCTCTGCCATCTTACCGGCTCCGATGAACCCCAATTTAAATGTGTCGCTCGGAATAGGGGCCGACATCTGCGGTTGTAGATTCGTCGTCTAAGAATGGATTGAATGCTCGAACTGTACTGCTCTCGGCGGTGACGACGAGTAGTGTGAAGCCAAGAGCCGTCGATGACTTCGTTGATAGATCTGAGAGCGGACAAGTGTAGTAACAAACCATACTTCTAAAAACCCCAAATTTTAGGGCGCCGAAAGGTAGTTTAGACCATAGTTTTAAAAACCGGATCGGTCATCGAATCTGTCTCATAACTGATTCACTAGTTTAGTGGTCGAACCAGTGGTACATTTTAAGTCAAAAAATATGAAATATATAGAAAGTTAAATTCTACATAAATTTGAGCGGCTCCGGACCGGTTCACTAGTTTTCACTGATCCGACCGGTTTTCACTGGTTCCGAGATCTTAGAAACGGGCATATGAAATTTGACCGGTGACCCGACCAGTTCGCCAGTTCACTGGTCGGACCGGCCGATCCGGTCCGGTTTTTAATACTAGAGTTTAGACTCATAAAATATATAAAAAGTTAATCCCCTTATATGAATTTTGAATTGTACGGACTTTGAAATGGCTTTTTTGATCGGTTCAAGTGGTCAATTTTTTAATTTGTATTGATCCGATTCGATTTTGATCCAGTGACCTAATCAATTCTGGATTCAATTTTTAAACTTAACCTCTTGCTACATACTTTCATTGTCTAAATACACACCTTTATATTCTTTTTTATTTTTCAAACTTCCAAAACTATCCTCATGCATATCTCCCTCCTCTCTCTGTCTCTCCCATTCGTTTTCCCTCCTCTCTTTGTTTCTCCTATTTTGTTGCCTTCATCCTATCCTTTGTAGAGTTGTTGGTGTGTTTCGATTGCCTTTGTTGTTCTTCTGTAGGTGGTTGCCTCTCATTTGTTTGCTCTCCTATTTTTTCTACTCCTCTTCAATGTAAGCGAGTGAAGAAGATATTTTTTTTTAATGTTGGAATATTAGATCTATGATTAAGATCTACAAATAAAATGGGGTAGGCGAATAGGTGAATCGTGCAAAGGTAAGAACAAATGGGTGAATCGCAAGAAGGTAGGAGGACTACCGAGTGAGCGCAAAGGGAGGGGAACCAACGGGCGAGCCACTTGTTGAGGCCTCAAGGCTCTGGGTAAGAGCCTGTACTTCTCCCTACCCCTACGCTACAATGGCCCGTCACCTCTCCCTACCTATGTAGCAATTGCCCATCCCTTCCCCCCTTATACGCGGCAATGGCTCGTCGCCTCTCTCCACCTATGTATCAATTACCTGTCGCCTCCCTCATTGTACATACGAACGCCCCACAAAGCCTTCCCTCACCTAAACCCCTAACCCCAAACCTCAAACCCTAAACCATCAATCCCAAACCCTAAACCATAAACCCTCAAATATCAACCATCAACCCTAAACCCAAACTTCAAACCCCAAACCCTAAACCCTCAAATATCAACCCTAAACCCTCAACCATAACTCTAAACAGCGAACCCTGAACCCTAAACCCTAAACTCCAAAACCCAACCCTTAACCCTTATCCCACAACCATCACCCCAAACCCTCAACCCTAAACCTAAATTTGATTTAATTTAGTATAATATTCAATTATTATTTAGTATAATATGTATTGATGATATTTTAGTTATAAATTGCAAATGGTAGGTAACAAAGGAAAGGGCAAAGAGATTAAGCAAAATGATCCCACTGAGACAATGTTGCATAGTTCTCATGCTGACTATATGCCATATGAGCATGATTACGATGTTGGCACTAGTCTCCAGTTAGATAGCAGGATATTCTTTGTCATCAGCAGTTAATGATGACTGGCAGTTGACTAAACTTAAAAGTGGGGGTCTAGAGATTTATGATATTCTTACTAGCTTTAAAGTCCATGTGGCGTATGCCACATGAAATTCTGATGCGGTAATTTTTACAAATTTATTTATTAATTAATATTTTCTTTTAAAAAATCATGTCATTTTATGTATTTTTGATATGTTTTGTAGGAACCACGTGGGCCGCTAAGGGTGTAGTCGAGGATAAAGGCACAGGCAAGGCTACCTCATCTCACTCCTAAGGATATGAATGTCTATAATCTCATCGACTGCACAGGATTGAGAGCTCTTTATGATAATTACTTTTACCCTCATAACTGTCCACTGATGTCTGCTTTTGTTGAAATGTGGCATCTGGAGACTAATAGTTTCCATCTTCCGTTAGATGAGATGACTATTACCCTTCATGATGTATGTTTCATTATGTACCTAAATTGTTATGGATATATATGCATGGGAAATTCATACTTGTGTGATAATGTTGCAATGAGTTTACTTGTGCAAATATGGGGTGAAGGCGAGACAGTGGTCAAGGGGATATATTTGAAGGGGAACTCGGTTGCATTAGATGCCATTATAGATAAGCTTATGAGTGAGTGGGTTGATGACGATGAATCTTATGTTAGACTCTATTTGTGGTACTTGTTTTTATGCACGCTTTTCGTTGACAATTCCAGTAATCATGCCTCATTATCGGTGTTATGATATGTTATAGATTTGGATAATTTATGCCATTGGTATTGGAGCCGCTACATTAGTATATCTCTACAAGCAAATTAGAGTAGCATCTAGAGTTGGGTGCTTTATTGGAGGTAACAATTTATGTTTACTAGGTAAATATAAGAGCTTTTACTTTTTAATGTATATGATTTACATATATTGTTGTAAATATGTACATGAATGGATATATGAGTATTTTTCCCTTTTTAGCTAGTCTTATTCCCACACATTTATAAATTCATGGGATGTTGGAGTGATGAGATGGAACACTTGTCGTCAGACTTGTCTTTTGGAGTCAGTGGAGGACCTTATTCATTATAGGAAGCGTCTAAATACAGTAAAGGCAACATAGGTGGTTTACTACATTTCTCTTTTATTGTTTAATTATTTCTAATTCTTATTAAAAATATTTTATATGTATTTGTAGGTTGATTTTATACCCTTCACCACTGATTCGGTATCTTCGTAAAAGGTGGCATTATACCAGGGATCTTCTTCTATGTAGATATTGTGGAGTCGTACATGCTAGATTGTGTTGTGTGACAATTTGGCTACGCCCAACTTGTTCCCATGCCTCCTATTAGACTAGCTATTGTATTCTACCACGATGTGAAGGTGCAAAAATATAAGGTAGATTACTCTAGTTGTGGAGCGTTGTGGAACAACTGGCTAGATCATGCATTGGACTTTAGTTACTGAGTTAGCCAATGTGTTTATTAGCATTGTGCATGGTTTTGATCTCAATCCCACCCAAGAGTCCATCACAGGAGGGGACTGATCAATAAACACACCTTATGTGAAAATTTAAAAGAGGTGTACTTAGAATTTGGAGGATTAGCAATTACCTCCAGTGAAGAGGATACCAACCAACATATTGATGGTGATGGTCATGATTAGTAGGACATTTTATAGTGTATTTAATTATTTTTGTTTATTTATTAGCTTTTAACAAAAAAAGTTAGAATGTTAACAAAATTTTTACTACAATGGTGGTGTCTCATACATCAAGATTACTACTGTGATATAACACAAATATAACACCATCAACACAATACATAATCGTCAACCAAATTAGTCACTTTGGTCGTGTCTAATACCCGTTGCATTTTGGTAAAAGTGGATATAAGTGAGATATGTCACACAACATCCAGCAACGTTAGGATCAGCATAAAGGTACCACCTATTAGATATGAGTAGTAACATTTCATCTTCCATTAAGGTTATCTACATAAATTTACAACAACAAAAAAAATAAGATTTTTATAAAAATAATATAGTATAATTAAGACTTTATTCAAATAATAAACATCACATACCGATATATAGTATGTAAAATCATTGCAATTCAAGATGCTAATAATGCGATCAAGCTGTCGGCCGTTAGGTGGAGCTCTGTGTGGCAAAGATGTAACCAATATCGCCCGACTCAAGCAAAAAAATGCCACATTGTACACTATCGCTAATAGAAATCCAAAATTAGGGTGTTGCCACCATTTCTCTATTAGAGTTGATCCATAAAAATAGGTAAGACACTCCCTATTTTGGACAATCAAATCTATAAAAGCATGCTCATACAATCCTAAATTTGTTAGCAATTCCCTAAACATCAGCCCCTAATATCTGCCCAAAGGTCCTCGTTCCCAAAGAGTTATAGTGCAATAGCTCTAAATCCACAATTTCCATCCCCCACAATATTACACCATGATTCAACCCGCGCAAGCATCACTACCTCGATATCCAATGGTCATAGAAAAGTATGTAATGATTGGCATGTTCCCTCGTTACTATGCCTCCTCCTCCTACTACTACTCCATCCTTGACCCATTCCCAATTGATAAAGAGAATCTCATCCTCTACCACATCCTCGACATGATCGACCACGTCCCCTAGGTGAATTGGAATAAGCAAGTGTTATATACTCCCACTCTGATGGTTTCCTCCTTGTACTATTACTATGGTGAGTCTTAATTTGTTAAACATCTGGCTCAACCATACTTTTTATAGGAGGTTCAAAGATCTCGTACATGATATTAGAATATTGCTCTAGATGGCTAGGAGAATTGGAATATTCTACCATCATTTATACCTAAGGTAGTAATGTTAGAATTAGAATGTTAGAATTGGAGATATAATAATTTGTTGGATTGGAATAGTTGTATTAGGTTTGTACATTTGATATAATATTAGAGGCAAAGGGATGTTAGGTTGGAGGAACTACTGAATCATTGAATTGAAATCTTTCTTCAGCTTGTCTAAGAAAGGTAGAAGTCTTCCAGAATTGATGAATTGCCAATTTTAGGATAGGTTGATTATCTCGTTTGTGTCGAGATATCTTGTGTACATATGGTAGATCATCTATCAACCTGAAGTAACACCCACACCCTAAAGGATTAGAACCAACCATATCAGATTTCTTGTTCTCCTCCTCAATCAAGTCTAGTGCTCTATGACATATAATAGATGTGAACTTCCTGAAAATTAAGTTATTAGTAGAATAATAAGGAATAATGACCTGAGACTACTCCAAATATTTCTTCAATTCATTCACTTGGAGTCGAATCAATGTATGGATCCTTGGGCATCATGTGTCAAAACTCATCTAAGACGATGCTATATATTTCTTCAACCTCAAATGCTCATATTCCATCCAAAATTTAATATTCTAAAATATAAGCATTGGTTATTTAATTGTAATTTAAATGAAAAAAATATACACACTAATAAAATCATACCTGTTGGTTATATAAGTACCAAAATGAAGCTCTCGGTCAGCTCACACTAAAACAAACCTCTCTTTATAAGGATTCAACCAAGTGTCGCAAGCATATTGTATCATATGAAAAAATCTACCACATTTATTGTGCATCAGTAAAAACTCATTCTCATATGTCTGCAATGTGGTTACCTTTACAATATTGCTCCATTGGATCATGAAATATTCTCTGGATGCTGCAGTTCCTAAAATTCTTGTTATATGTGAGATAACATTCTTACTAATATGTCATCTGCATAAGAGGGGGTTGAGTTAGGAAAGACCTTAGGCACTACTTCTATCATACCTAGTTCTCTGTTAGTGATGAAAACATTTCTTTTATGGGGCTCAATCATCCTCTTCACCTTATCATGCACCCCTCAATAATTATCTTCCTTTTCCCTTCCCATAAATGCCAAAGCAATGGTAAAATTCCTATCACTAGACATAAAACCAACAACTTTTAAGAAAGGAAGGATGTACCTATTAGTTTTATATGTGCAATCTTAGCAAATGACATATGGGAATGCACGCAAAAGAGTAACGGAATCAAGATGTGAAAATATAATATCACTAACTATATTAGAGTCTGAATACCTACGATACCAATATCGATAGTCGTTGGTTTCCATCAAATGTAATAATCGATGCATAACTGTACCCAACCAAGTTTTGCTCCCTAAACTTGTGTATTTCATTCTATATTGTCCTAAGTTTTACAGCAATATCATCATTATCCCATTGTAATTTGTTGTGATCTCCATTAGTTTCACATTTATCGCGATTAGCTCCCTTATCAGCTTTTATTCATCTCGCAATAACCATTACCCAAAAGAATTTTCTCGTTTGAACTTTCCCAAACTATGGTTATGTATGCCACATTCAACCTTCAATTCCCAAACACTATAAGGACTTTTCCTCCTGCTTATTCTAAATTTACAATCACATTTTTTAACATGGAAGATCTTACACTTTCTGAATTCATTGATAGTTATCTTCTGTATTTACCACTTGTTTCGCAACAAATCCAAACCTTTCCTGATTTTGATAGTTTATAGTAAAAATCATATTGTGTGGCCTTCTGGTGTCGGTAACATGCTTAATCAGAGACTCATGATCACTGAAAATATAATTCGTCAAGAATAAACTCGTCCTATCAGTATCAATTGGGTCTTCGGTCTGAAATTAACAAAAATAAATTTTAAATTATTAAATATAGCAAATTAATGAAAAAACTGATCGGTCGTGCTACGAGGGGACCGCCTGTTGAGAACCCAGGCTACAAGTGGATCGCCGATCTCCTTGCTTTGTCTACGGGTGGACTGCCCGTTGATTTGATTTACCAACTAGTGACTCATCCATTGGATCTTCTACTAACGATGTTTATTCATGCCTTGGCCATACCTTCTGGTGGATCGCTTATCACTTACTCTGGGATACTGGTCGATTGCTCATTCCTTTGTCATCCGTCTGGATAGTTCACCCATAGCTACTTTGTTAAGTCCTACTGGTTTACCCGTAGCCTTCAAATTTGATCAAAAATAATAATTACCATAAATTATTCTATTTCATTTTCCGTGAGATAATGCTCCATTGAATAATTTAGATTAAAAAAATGGTCGAGTTAAGTTTGAAGAAGTTGAGAAAATAGAGAAAAGGAAGAAGAAGGAAAGAGGTAGGTGGGTGTGAAAATAAAAGGGATAGAGGTGTCAATTTTTTTTTTTTTTAAAAAGTTACTTTTAAAAAGTGTCGACTCAGCAAAAGGGTTGTGTATTTAACACTATTGTAGTGGATGCTGGTCTGCTGTCCGTGGATATATAGGGGTTTTTGGTCTTTTTAAAAGGCATAAACTTTTTGTATATCATGAGATGTTATCATCGTCAGCGCACAAGCGTATAGCTTCTTGGGATGTGTTATTATTATCGCATTTTTCAGGGTAGATAAAGAAAATTGGTCCATGAACTTTAGGTTTAGGCCTTCAGTAGCTGTAAATAGAGCCGTGCAAAAAATTCGGGATCCGAAAATTCGATCCGATATTTAAAAATTCGATTCGATATTTCAGATATCCGAATCAATTTTATTCTAAAAGGATAGCTGACATTCGGATATCCGTTTTTTTTTGGATTATCCGATCCAAAAAATAATCCGATATTTTGTTGATTATTTCAATAATACACCATATTATTGTGTTTTTATAGTTTTAAGTTTTAAAATTTTATTTATTTTTATAGTTTAAATATTTATAATAATATTTTAATACTTCTTTTAGATAAAATAAGATATTTATATGAATATAGATATGAATATTAATTTTTATACGATCTTTATTTTTAAAAATATTATAGCAAAAGTTATTAAAATTGATAAAATAGTATTTTCATACGGATATTGGATATATCCGAATCCGGTCTATATCCGATCTATATTTTTCGGATATCCGCATCCCGGATATCCGGTCTAAAAAAATACGGAGCGGATATCCGAAAAAAATATTCAAATGGATACGGATATCCGATTTTGCACACCCCTAGCTGTAAAGTCCTAGACTGTCGGTGGCTAGTTATGCGGTAGTATTACTTTAAGTTGGTGTTCCTTTAGATTTTAACGTTGAGAAGACTATGGTTGCTGGTAGAATAGAGATATAGATTTAAGGAATATTTTATGATAAATTTTGTTTAGTATTTGATCTAATATTTAACATTTTAAATAATTGTATTTAGTTATCTTTATATTATATTAATAAAATTATATTAGGTTGAGTTTAACGATCGAGGTGAATTTTTAAAATAAATACAAAAAATTATATAATTTTTTTATAAATTATCAAAAATATTTAAAATAAAATGTTGTATTGAGATATTTTAAGTACCCCGATATTATTTTAAAACAATGTTTAGGAATAAAAGAAAAAACAAAGCATTTTCAAGTTTCATTAATTTTAGAAATCTAAAATCAAAATTTTTCAAAAGGATTTTGAATTTAAAAATTTGAATATACATATTAAAAAATAGATTTATATTGTAAAATTTTCAAAATTTTAATTTATATTTTAGGGAAATGCTTTCTTAAAATAATTTTTTATATTTTTAATAAAAATTAGTTTTAATAAAATTAGTTTTTATATTTCATTTTTCATATTGCTTTAGACTTATCCTAGTTTAAATTTGTTAATGTCAAAGGTATCTATTGATAATAATTTATAATGTTGATATATTTGAATGTGATTATTCACATTATAAGATACCTATAAAATATTATGTTAAATGTTGATGTTGCCTAATGACATCTATCCAATATTTTACCCTAAAACCTGTGTGTGTGTGTGTGTGTATATATATGGACCTAGGTACGTACGCACGTAGATATGTATGTACGTATGTATAATATTTCTATTATAGAATAAAGATGTGGATGTATAAATATATATATATATATATATACACACACACACACATATACACACACACACTAAAAATGGATAATTTTATTCTGTAAGGTGAATCGTAAATATTAAAAGTTTTCCATGTAATTACATGCAGCCGTCTTAATGACGATGTATTACAAAAGGTTTTAGGCTTGAATTTTTTCCAACAATATTATGTTCACGTTTTTCAATCATGCGTAAATCATTGATGATCTTATGAAAGACAAGATTTATACTAGGTTTTAATTTTATGGTTATCCACGTTTAAAAGTAGTATAAACTTTAGCCAAACGTGAAAATTGAGTATTGAAGATCTCATACAATTATTTACATTCAATTATTTGATTCATACATGAAATCTACTTAGTAAACAACTAAACATGAACCAATTGGCATCCTCATCATAAAATGGATGATTGTCACAATATGATGAAGTGACATGAGCATTATTTTCACTAGGACCGTAAATGAGTAAAGTCAAAGTAAATATTTTCGAACTCGGACTCGACTTGTTTAATTAAACAAACGAATCGAATCGAGTTGAAATAAATTCAATAATTAAAACTAAAAAATAAATCAAATATAACATTTTTAGAATTATGATCGATTTATTTAATAAATAAATCTAAAAATAAAATATAAACTTAATTTATTTAAATAAATAAATTAAACCAAATTTTTCACGAAATAAATATTAAAATAACTTAGCTTATTTATGGCTCTATTTCCCATGACTTGTAGGTACACCACACTTGTTAGTCAAAACTAATCCGTAAACTTGACACCTCAGATAAAGAGAACAAAAATCAAGAGGAAGGAAAGAAGGAAACGAATACGTCAAGTCTGTGTAGGGTCCATACTTTAATTACTTATAAAATCCATGATAGCACATAAGTAATGTCCAGGCTCGTAACTCTATATATATTCTAGGCAGGATAAATTCTAAGAAAAAAAATAGGGAGAATGGCCGATTTGCTGTTTCAGAAGCTTGGGAAGGCATATTATGAAGCCCGACCATGGTACCCCTCAGAGTTGTTTGATTTCATTGCATCCAAGACTCCATGCCATGATCTCGCTTGGGATGTTGGCACTGGTAGTGGTCAGGCTGCTGTATCGGTACGTGGAGCCTCCCGTTCTTTTCTATTATTCAATGTGTGTGTGTGTGATCAACAAAGCAAATCATATACAGATCCACACAAAATTTAACAACAGCTAAGAGCTCACTGACCTTAATCTAGGTATATATTAATTGGCATCTAGATTTTATTTATGTACTTGTTATTTTAGCTCATTTTGCTTTCAAGTCAAATTATTTTCACTAACCAAACCTTCAACTCTGAACATTCATTCATTTCAGCTAGCAACCAAATTCAAGGAAGTAATAGCCACAGACGTAAGCCAGCAGCAACTCCAATACGCAACAAAACTCCCAAACATCCGCTACCAACACACCCCACCAGCCATAACCTCCCTCTCACAACTCCAAAATCTCATATCCCCTCCACAATCCATAGACCTAATCACCATTGCTCAAGCCCTACACTGGTTTGACCTTCCCACGTTTTACCAACAAGTCAACTATCTACTCAAGAAGCAAACCGGAGTCATAGCCGCCTGGTGTTACACCATAGCGGAGATCAACGAGACCGTAGATGCCGTCTTCCACCGATTCAACAACGTCGACCTGGCGCCTTATTCGGATCCAGGACGCAAGGTTGTCGGTGATAAGTATAAGAGTATTGAGTTCCCTTTCGTGCCTTTGGAGGGATTGGATTGTACCGGACCGTTTGAGTTTAAGGCGGAGAGAGTTATGGGTTTTGATCAGTTTCTTGTTTATGTACGATCTATGTCTGCTTATGGTGTTGCCAAGGAAAGAGGGGTGGAGCTGTTGACGGAGGATATGGTCGGTGTGTTTAAGAAAGCTTGGAGGAAGAAAGATGATGGGGAGGAAGATAAGGTTGTTAAGTTTCCTGTTTATCTAAGGATAGGGAGAATTGGAAATTGATGGATATACACAGATACGATAAACTTGACTATTATATAATATGTTACTTTATTTATTTATAAGGGCAGGTGAAAATAATGACAAATGATATATAAGTAACAATATTATAAATGTATTATAATATTAAATGGGAAAATTTTAAAACTGAAAACTCAAGTACTCAAGAAGTATTATGTATTATTAGGTCAAATATCATCGGATATTATAATATATTACTCTAATCCATAATTTAAAGTTGAAATATTTGATATTAAAAGTCTGAATCCTATTCCTCTCACTATAGTACAACTTTATGATAGTTTTTTTTTGATAGATAATGGTAATCAGTGCACAAGCAAAATTCCAAATACAGGAACAAAAGATGAAAACCTAGTATTTGTCCTGGCAACAAAGATGGACACTCTATCTTAATAGTGCCTGAATATTACTGATCACCTCATCCGATCTATACGGGAATTCCTTTCTGCCATATTTGATCCAAAAATCTATTCTCGACTGAATAAGCAAAAGTATCCATCCCCTGCAAATTTCGATATTCTCGAACACTCTTCTATTTCTGCACTCCCAAATGGTTCCTATAGTAGCAAAAAACGCGGCTCGCCAAATATCACCCTTCAGTCCTTTACCAAAAGTTCCGAGCCAAGCAAAAGCGATGTCCTCGACTGAGTTGGGCATTACCTAGGAGTACCCAATCCAATCGCAGATATCGTACCATAGCTTCCCAGTCACCGAGCAGTGCAGGAAGAGGTGGTTCGCCGATTCTTCTTCCGTTCCACAGAATGGACAGGAATTCTCGCTCGTATCAATGATTTGGAACCTGGCCAGTCTTTCCTTTGTGTTGAGTCTTTGTTGGACCACAAACCACGCTGTGAGTTTAAACCTCGGTGGTGCTAAGCTTCTCCACATTAAATTGGCTGGAGAGGTGCTCGACACATCTCCGTAGTTATGCTGATAGTACCTCTGGCAAAACGATCTCACTGAGAAGACACCAGATTCATCATGGGTCCACACAATCGAGTCTTTTTTATTCTTGCATGGACGTATCTGCTGAATAATGTGCTGAAGTTGTTCCACTTGTGCCTCTTCCCAGCTGAACAGTTGCCTCCTCCACTCTAGTCTCCATTCCCAATAGGCCCCTTCCCAGCTGTCCATCCCTGCCACCTTATGATCTTGATGCTCTGCTATGCTGAATAGCCTGGGGAAGAGAATCTTCAAGGGTCCTCTCTCGGACCAATCATCGTGCCAGAAACTAATATGTTGCCCATCCCCAAGCAAAATCTTTAAACCCGATCTCAAGTGAGGTAAGACCCTTCCTATACGGCCAACATCCATCCATGGGGACCACCTTGTATTCGAAGATGGAATATCTAGGTACCCTATCCGATCTCTCGAGTATATTGAAGAAATGATTTTCTTCCAAGATGCCCCTTCCGTTGTGAAGAACCTCCACCACCATTTGAAGAGTAGCGCATTATTTCTTACCACAATATCCCCCACTCCCAAGCCACCTAAGGATTTCGGTTTTTGAATGAGGCTCCATTTGACCAGCGGAAGCTTCTTCCTATCTCCGTCACCGCTCTAGAAAAAGTTCCTCTGGATCTTGATGATTTCCTTCACGACCTCATTTGGAATTCTAAATAAGCTCATGAAATACAAAGGAAGACTGTTAAGAACGCTTTTAATGAGGATGAGTCTTCCTGCTCTCGATAGGACCCTAGCCTTCCACCCAGACAACCTCTGTTTTATCTTATCGATCACTAGTCTCCACGTTTCTCTTCTTCTTGCGTGAGCTCCCAACGGTAAGCCGAGATAATTGATAGGTAGACAACCTACCTCACAGTCCATTATCTCCGCCGCTTCCTTCTGGAAAGTTCCGTCCACTCCCAGGCCGATTAAGATCGATTTACTATAATTGACTTGGAGTCCTGATAGAAGGTAAAAGCAATCGATCAAGCTTCTCCAGTTACTAACATTTGTAGCCGATGCCCCACAAAAGATCATCGTATCGTCTGCAAACTGTAGGTGTGTCACTTCCACGTTGTCCTTTCCTATCCTAATTCCTTGCAAAAGGCCTCGATCCACTCCTTGCCTAATGAGCTGGTTGAAGGCCTCCACAGCCAGAACAAAGAGAAAGGGTGAAATAGGATCGCCTTGTCTTATCCCCCTTTCCATCTTAATGGGTGTTGAGGGCGATCCATTGATGAGGATCGAAATGCTAGCGGTTGAAATACTCTCTTTAATCCAGCCTCTGAATCTGCGTCCAAAGCCCATAATATCCAGAATGCTCTCAACAAACTCCCATCTGATACTATCGTAAGCCTTCTGGAAGTCCAGCTCGATGAGGAATCCCTTCAATCGTTTCCGTCTTCTAGCCCACTGGACGATCTCATTTGCAACCAAGGCCCCGTCCAGAATGCTCCTCCCCGCAATAAAGGTTGATTGTTAATCACTCACCAACTCATCCACCACCTGTTTCAACCGCTGAGCCAGAATCTTTGCAATTACCTTGTAGATACAACCAATTAGACTAATTGATCTAAACTGTCTGACCTCTTCGGCGTCCATCACTTTGGGGATTAAGGTGATCAAAGTAGTGTTGAGGGCAGGCGCAAGTTTTCCCGTGCTGAAAAAATCCATAACAGAGTCGGTGAAGTCCTCTCCAATGATCCCCCACATTTTCCGTATGAAACCAAAATGATACCCGTCGTATCCTGGCGCTTTTGATGGCTCACAAGACCACACTGCTACCTGAACATCCTCCCTTGTAGGGACCTTTTTGAGTTCTAGACTTTTCTCCCTAGTTAACCGCCAGAATCCATCTGTAGATAGGCTAATAACCGGAAGGTCCTCGTACTTGTACAGCTCCTCGAAATACTCCATAATCACCTTCTTAATTTCTGTTGGCTCTACTATTATTTCACCCTTCTCTACTACTCTGCTAATAGTAGCCTTCTTTTTCCTTACCGCGGCTACTGTGTGGAAGTACCTTGTGTTTCTATCACGCTCTTCAAAATCTTGAACCCTAGCCACCTGCTTCCAATAGGATTCTTTCCGTTTGTGCCATTTCCAAAGCTGTGACGTCAAAGCCGATCTTCTAGCAATGTCTGTTTCACTACAGTTGTTATTATTTACATTTAGATCCACCTTGGCCAGCTCCTGTTCAAGAGTGTTTATCTTCGAATCAATATCCCCAAAGACCTCTTTATTCCAAGTCCTCAGCATACCTTTCATCAGCTTCAATCTTGACTGGCACGTCCTCCCTCCTAGCTTCGCCCAGCAATTAGAGACAAAATCCCGAAAATGTGGGTGAGAGAGCCACATTTCCCAAGTCCTGAAAGGTTTCGGGCCAAACCCATAAGTCCTCACCCTAAGACAGATCGGATTGTGATCCGACAGTGATCGGCCTAGCCCCACACAAGAGAGACTCGGGATCATAGTCAACCAAGAGGGACTGACTAGGATCTATCCAAAAGGCTTGCAGACCCTGCCCTGTGCCATGAGAACTTCAAATTAAACGACTTCAAGTCGATAAGGGCCATTTTGTCGATCCACTCGTTAAAGTCCCGAACACTATTTTGATCCATCCATCCTCCCTTCCTTTCGTATTGATTTCTGACCTCATTGAAATCTCCCATGACTAACAACGGAACATTGCACATACGACAAACCTCCCAAAGTTCATCCCAAAGACACCTCCTCCCTCTTGGGTCCGAGTTTCCGTACACCAAGAGAATCCCGCAATCGAGCTGATGAGGCCCAAACCTCCTTCCAAAAAGATCCACCTGTTGCCACTCGAACATTGTCGTAGAGTGAAAACCTGGGAATCCCACCCAATGATTAAACCTCCGCTTCTACCAAGAGCCACTGAATCCCTCCATTCAATCGATCCATTCCTCCATACACTATTCTTCCATGAGTCCTGCAGATAGTTGTGTTTGGTTTCAACAAAACCACAAATCCAAGGTCTCTCTCTTTCAATCAAGCGCTGGATGCTTGAAATTTTACCTAACGCCTGGATCCCCCTTACGTTCCAACTAATGATTATCATAATCAGTGGCGCTTTCCCCCTTCTTTCCAATAAGGCCTATTATAACTGCCTTTTTCGGATCTTCCTCTGACTCCTCCTCAACCCCGCCAGTTTTTCTATACACTTTCCTTCTTCTCTCGAGGAGAGCCCGATCTGCTTACCAAATTGCCAGGTTTGCCTCGCTTCGTTTATCTCTTCCCCTTCCATCCTACTTTCTTCAAATTCTGATTCCACTATCTCATCCGTTGGCATTGAACCATCTTGAACATCAGTCCCTCCCTCGACTCCGACCCCTCCCTCACCTTCAAACCCGGGTGGTATATTAAAATCGCCTAGTTCCTCATCATCCTGCGACCCGTCATTAATATCGGTCAACCCCTCATCTTCCCCACACTGCCCCTTCCTCCTCTCCCTCCAATTCTAAATTAATCTTCTTTCGCCCTCTAAATCATGGTCCACACCTACAAGTTTTGTCTTAATTGATTCTGTTTACTCCTCCTCCCCATACACTACATACTCCTTGCACTCCCTTCCGGTTCTTTTCCTTCTACTTTGGTCCTCGTTCCCAACTCTTAAGCTATTTCCTATTGGTTGCTTGACACTTCTAGCGTAAAAAATCTCCCAACCAACCTGCTCCTCCAGGCGTGGTGGGAGCCCCGATATTTGCTCAACTGTTGCACTACCTTTCGACGGGTACATCCTACGCACCAAGGATTGCAAAAAATCCTCTTCTCCCCAATCCATGCTGCTATGTCGGTCGAACCCCAGCTGCTACCTTGGTGTCGTAGCAGATCCATCCCCACCACCCTGGGACCCACAACTCCCATCATATCTCTTTCCTCCCACTTTTCTCTCCCGTCCATCCCCGCACGTATTGTTGCTTATTTCTTTTCCCTACGCACACAACTGCTCAGGGGTTGTCGGTAGAGTCTTGAACGGTTCCATCTCAATGAGCTAGTTTTGGTCCTCCCCAGTTGCATGCCTACTCTGTGGCCTATTCCAACACCTCAACTCCTTCGTTGCCTTTCCTTCCATCTCTCCTACTCTGCCCTGTATGGCTGCCCCTATCGCATCCCCGAGCCGCCTGTCCTCGATCCCTGATCCACCCCTTTCCTCCTCATCCTGTGAGCTATCTTGTGAGCTATTGTTACTTAAGAAATAGGCCTGGAAGTCATCATTACGAGAATAGTTTCTGGACAGACGGACGGACTTGTCACCGGACGATGACGCCTCCGTCCTCCCACTTCGTCTCCCTCGGAGTTGATTTTTCCATGGTACGTAATTTTGCCCAATTTCCTTAGCTATCACCACGGCTGCTGACTCCCCAATCTGCACCTCCAGAGTCTCTCTTATTTCCTCCATACATGTCGTGTCCAATAAGACCCTTGTTGTCTCCATTAAAGGGCCATAATCTCCCTCCTCTTCCCAGCACACCCAACGTCCCCAAGGTGTGACCAACACCCTTAGTACTTCTTCCCTCCATGCTGCTACAAGTAATCCCCTAATCTCTATCCATGTGCGACGTAGCGCACATGCATCGTTCGATCTCCATCTCCTCACAATTGGAAATGCGTCCCGGAGCATACTATCCTCAACAATGGCCAAGTTGAAGACATGTAGAGACTCAAACGTAATTAAAAGTTTAAAGCGTCCTATATCTCTTACCTTGGTGGCCGAGCTCCAGTCTTGCATAATCTTTGGGATGATTAGCTCGGGCAGGAACGGCTGGAATGATTCCACTACCACGCTTCTGTCCAGCCACTCTTTCACATGCTCGCCCAATTGCACGGGAATGTTTCTCCGCTGTCCTACTGGTGAGAGTCTTCCAGCACCTCCAGCAACCGACGTAAATGTCTTTCCATCCCTTAGCGCCGATTGCCATCCACCGATCACCTTGGAAACACCTTTACCTTTGGCCTCCAACTTTGAGTCATTGCCCTCCTTCGCCTGGATGTTCTTTTCCCTTTCGAAGAGTGCTCGCCTGACGTATAATCGAATACCGTGAAGGAGCATATTATTGATGCTTCTCACGGCCTCGATGGCCTCCCTCTCGTATCCATACCTTATGAATCCGAAATGCAGGTTCGAGACTCTCCTTGTCTTCTTGTAGATGTATAGGTCCACCACTGCTCCAGCCGACGAGAACAACTCCCTAACTTCCTCTGTATGGATATTCTTGGCTATATTGTTGACAAACACCGTGAATTTCTTCTGTCCAACGTATCTACCAGGTAAAACATCAGTAGCCTTTTGGTACGGTCGACGATAAGAATAGTTCTATAGGTGGTTTGGTAAGGTGGCCTGGTCGAAGATGGGGCGAAGATTGGATCGAGCAGATGGCTTGATCGGGATGAGGTTAGGGTTTGTGTAACGTTGCATGGCTTGATATTGAATATAATATCCAGATCCTTTTTTTATAACTAAATCAACAATTTCATAAACTCTATGATAGTTATTACTTGTCTCCTTATTATGGATCATATATTTTCCATCCCTTTAACTTGTAAGCATATACATGCAAGAGTATCTGGTACGATAGAAAATATGTTTGTATAGCTACGATTTGTTTTCTTAGACTACGTAACTACAAGTTATTCCATTTTGAGAACGACGTTGTTATTTATCTCAATAAGTTGTTCCCAAATATTCTAGTGATTGTCCTAGAGATTCTGATAGAGATCGATAAATCTGCAAAGTTGAAGAAGTAAAGGTTAAGGACTGATACTCAATTTCTTTTCTCTTAATGCATAAATTAGCTAATTTCAGAGTTGAGAAATTGAATCATCTATTCACTGCTACAAAATACAGGTCCTTTCTCCTTTGGCTAGCTAGCTTTAGTTTCCTGGTATGCACTAGCTATCGATTAATTCAAAGATTGGAGTGAATCTCACAATTCAGAAATTGGAGCGTATGTTGTCTACTGATGACTAATATTCGGTCATGGCATAAGAATATGGGCATGACATGATTTTGCTTACAATCATCGTACGAAAAAGGGTCATTTTGCTCGTGGCCCATTCTGCCATATGCCATGGCACTCATATTATACTCAGTTACGTGCATCCATATTATGTTATTATATCTCTATGTCAAGTACGCACGACAATGGGTCCTTAATTCCATCCAGGCCCATTATATTCATCTTATTTTTAGAAGTTATAGGTTTATAATTTTTAAACCCAATAGATCTAGTTTCATATATATATATATAAATGGGTTTTGATCTAGGTTCAATAGTTTAAATCCAACTCACCAAATCTATTTAATATATATATGTATGTGTGTATTGTATACATACAAATATTAAGTTTGTCATTGTTGTCAAAGTCTTGTTTAAGCACCTTATTTTTTTTTAATTTTAGTTATGTATATTTATTCTATAAACAATATGTATAATATTTTTTTTCAAAAGCATTAAAAAATCATTTGAAAAATTAAAGTAAGTATTTTAAAAATTTTTTTTAATCCAATAATTTTTTTAACAAAGAATATATATTAAGCTATATAAATATAAATATATTTGTATTTACATAGATTTTTTTTCAAAAATATCATGTCCAATTTATGATCTGTTATAGCTCATTTACCTGCTAGATCTGGTGTGTCAAAATTTAGGTCTAAACTTTTAACACTCGACAAATCCGGATCAGGTTAGGTTTAGATAATGCAAACATACCTAGGTATGGGTCTAGCTCCACCTGACCCAACCTAATATCAAGTGATGAAGCCGGGTTATGTTGGGTTTTGACTGGAGTTATATGCTATAAGGTCATGAAGATGGAAGCTGATCGTAAGGAGGATTGTCAACTACAAACACAACTTCAAGCCTTTTTAGTACATTTTGTTGAAAATAGTGATATTTGTAAATGAATTTTAACAATAATAGTTAGACACTTATTCTTATGTGTTGAGTAGGAACTTTTATAAATAAATATTAGATCTAATTCTCTACTTCAAAGTAATATTTTGTTTGAAATCTATTTTTATATATTATTAAAAAGTTAATTGCATGAATTAGTAGAACATTAGATAAAACTATTAAGAGATGCCTATATAATATTAAATAAAGAAAAAAATATTATTTAAGGCAATACTTTTAATCTTGCTTTATTGGTATGAGTTAAAGAGGGCAAGTCTTTTGTCTTGGAAGACCATACAAAGAGGACAATGTGCTAAAATTTGTCTTATTTGATTTAAGCTAAGGAAGTGAATAATCTTACCTTTATAGATTAGGAACAAAGATGCCAATGTGTTAAAAGTTATTTTATTTGGATTAACTAGAGGAGGAAAATAATTTTTCCCTTGTAGATTAGATTCAAAGAGGGCAACACCATTTGCTGTAATTGTATTTAATCAAATAAGGCAAGCTATCAAAATTTTCCTATTGATCTAATACAACACATATACAAGGTAACATGGGATCAATTTACTTTTTTAATTTAATAAGCTAAGAGGGCTATATTTTGATCAAGCAATGCAATATAGATTGCCCTCTTTGATCACATATCTTGTAGTGACATTAGTAAAGTCATAGTCTAGATTGAGGATTTGAAGTTTAAATCTTAGATATTAAAATTTATGATATATTAAATTCTTGAGTCTGATTCCTCTCTTGAAATAGTACACTTGTACAATAGTTACAACGGCTCATACAATGATATGTATTTATCCTTACAAGCCCCTATATATAAAGAAAAAAAATCCTTATATATTTATGATGAGTTAAATGCTTTTAAAGAAATGAATGTTATCGGTTGTTTTCTACTAAGGAAGAAATGGTCATTTTTTAAATTTCAAGGGAACTCAAGTGAGGCTTTAACTAGAATTCATTAAAAAATCTATTTATGCCATATAGAATACTTATATACCTTAATAAACTCTCATTAACTAAATAAACACTAAATGTAATAGCAACAAATCAATAACTAATTAAACCTAACAATTTATATTTATTTCGGCCAATTGAATCAAAATTAGAACCCATTCGTCCCTACTATTATTTATCGTTCTTCACCACTATGTTCATCTTTGTCCTCAACCAGCAACTCCACCCTAACTATTCATCCCAAGCTCACCTACTTCGAACGCAACCTTCAACGCAATGCATGATGATAAGTCATGTTGTCCCATCCATTCTTTACTTACTCATGATTCAAACGCAAACATGTAGTTCACCCATCCACATGATTCAATCTCACTCATCTTTCTTTGCTTATATGATGGAACATTAGCAAAGCAAATGGTAATTTTTTTGTGAGATTACTTCAAACCCTGATGACTAGATAGCATCCCAAGTTACTAACATTATTTGATATGTTGCTAATTTCTAATTTAGGCTTTCAATTTTGTTAAATATGCTACTAATTGATATGGTGTATTCATTTCTTCAATGTTAGGGCTTATGACTTTGTTGTTTGTGTTGTTCATTTTGAATTTAGGATTTCAATTTTAAATTTTCTAACTTAGGATTTTATATTAATTCAAACCCTAATTTCATCCCCTTTATTCTTATTAGGTTTCACTAAGTTTATTCAGTATCTTGCTAATTGATGTGTTATATATTGTTTGTTTTCATAATGAATTTAATAAGATATATTGTGTTATTCTCTTATAGTAATTTGTTATTTTTCTTATAATGAAGAAGGGGATTTTAAGGTATATAAGGGGAAAGGATTAGTTATTGAGGGAGAGGGTGGTGATGAAATGGGTGGTGATGAAATGGTTGAGGTTGGTCATGAAATTGTTATTGAGGGGGATGTTGAGCTTAATATTGTTGAGGATATTGCTTGGATAGAGTCTTTTATGAGTAAGGGTGGTACTGACTTTGGTGAAGTTGTTGGCATTGAAATTACTTCTACTAGAATTAAATTTGTTTATGGAGACCTAAATATGTATGTGAGGGTACTAGTATTGGGTTGTAAAATTTATGTTTTGATTCTAAATCAAATGATACAGACTATGTTGTTGATTTAGAAAGTTAGGATGATGTATTTAGTGATGATGGGTATGAGACCAATGGTAATGAGTTTTTAGAAGTATGAGAAGAGGTGGAAAAGTGTTGCACAAAGAAGGAGAGAAGATTGGTCATTAACTTGTAGAGAATTTAATGATAGTGATGAATATTATTAGGATGAAAAGGATTTGCCTAGTCCTCGTACTACCTTAGGATTTGAGGGGGAGGAAGAAAATTACATAATAGTTTACCTAAATTTAACCCCACAACAAAGGCACATAAAGTGAGCATTAACTTAAGATGCCAATTTAAAGATAATAGTGAATTTAGTAGGACAGTTGAAGATTATGTCATCATGAATAGCTATGATATTAAGTATACTAAAAATGATTATAAGCATATTCAATCCAAATGATTTAGGAAATCTACTAGAAATAAATAGTGTGGGCGGTATGTTTCAGCATCACAGAAGCAGCAAATGAATAATTTTTAAGTAATATTTTTGGGACCTAAACATAATTGTAAACGTAAGTTACACAAGAATAGAAGGCTTTTAGCAAAGTGGTTGGCAAGGAATTACTTAGACAAGGTCATATTGACCCCTAGTTAAAAGATAAAAGAGTTCAAGAATACTATTTAGCAATATTTAAGGATAAAAGTATCATTACACATGTGTTTTAAGGCCTTAAAAAAATTTCATCAAGAAATTGATGGTGAATTTCAAAAGCACTACAGGAAATTGTGAGACTATGTTGCTAAAATAAAAAGGGTAAATGCATATAACATTGCATTTGTAAAGGTTAAGGAAGGTAAATATATATATATATATATATATATATATATATATATATATATATATATATATGTATATATATATATATATATGTATGTATATATAATGCTATGAAAAAAGGATAGAAAGACAGATATAAGCCCTTACTTGGATTGCATGGCTACTTTTTGAAGGTGAATATGAGTTTTTTTTTTATCATTATTCCTTTATTTTCATATTAATTGTGAAAACATATGTATGTATGCAAATAACTAAAATTTGCTTATCTTCAACTTTAAGGACTCTATTGAAAGAAAAATACTTGTGTTGAAATAGATGAGAAAAGTCAAATGTTTCCAATTGCATAGGCAATAGCTGAGAAGGAAAACACCAAAAGTCAGAGTCGGTTTTTACACAAACTACCTGTAAACCTAGGTCTGAATCAATGGTAGGTCTTGACTATAACACCCCATATTTTTTTGCACTTGAAAATTTCTTTAAAAAGAGTTGATTGCAGAAGTTAAACTAATAAAGCGTAGGGCGTTACCGCCACACTTAGTATAAGTCCGGTTCCTCTACCTTTCTTACACTAACTGTTAAGGCTAAAACGTTTATCTACTTAAATGAAGAGTAACAATTGATAAGAAGAAGAAAAAGATTTTATTACAATATTAAACTATTCTAAAAAAAATATTAAATAAAATAGTTACAACTGACAAGGGAAAGAAATACATAAAGGGACATAAGAGTCCAAAAGATATCCAGATCAAAAGATGTCTGAATGGACACCGGATAGTCCTAACTCTCATTCCATACCAAAAGTCATCAAGATGTACCCTCAAAGTACTCCTGCAAGGTAAATACTACCCATTGAATAGGTAGGGGACCATGAAATGTAACCCATCAGTACAACAGTACTGAGTAAACCAATATACAATACTAAGCATGCAAATATCACATCGAGCACATAGAAGGTAATATAAAGTATCATGTCATAACACATTAAATATTACATACCATAGCTAAGTGCCACATTTATACCATAACTCATATCATACCATATGTCCCATGTCCATCACATCAAACTTAACCATATTACAACTATTCTCTTAATTTAATTATACTTAGGGTGTCCCACGAAAATGAAAACACCAAACTATAATTAAGGCCTTTTACAATAACCACATCTATTCCACTTATAACATGATAAGGAAAGTACCAAGACAATTACCAACCAATACACCAAATCCAAATAGTGCACGAATGCAACTATCAAACCAACATACCAAAACCAAGTAGTGTGTGGAGGCAACTACCAAATCGACAAATTACAAAAATCCATTTAAATCCTTATACAATAATTATTTATATTTTACTTACTCGAGGGGATACAATAATAACCCTAAGACATATAAGTACACCAGTCGTACGGGCACACAAAAGCAACATAGTATCCTCCCAACTTGTAACTCAGAGACATAAAAGTACTCCGGTCATACTGGTGCAAAGCAACACAATATCCTCCTATCCTAGGACACCTAATCCTTAAGTATCGATACCCCCTATAGGGCCTGTAGGTCACCTATAGAGTAGACTAGGGCCTTATCCGAAATGATGAGGCATCCGACAAAACCACCAAACCAAATCGAGGGCTCCTACCTCATCTCTAGTGTAGCTAACCCTAAAGAGAAA
This sequence comes from Tamarix chinensis, assembly GCA_030549775.1. Lineage (NCBI taxonomy): Eukaryota > Viridiplantae > Streptophyta > Magnoliopsida > Caryophyllales > Tamaricaceae > Tamarix > Tamarix chinensis. The sequence goes on from CM060182.1 coordinate 69,719,567, forward strand.
CCATTCTCAAATCTTGAGGTATTATACTTAAAATATTAATATCTTAATAAGGTGATCATAAAATATCACATAATGCAAAACGATTCCAATTTCATACTTAACCATTTTTCTTTTATTTCTAATTATTCAAGCAAATCATAAGGTCAACAATCCAAACCAAAATCAAAGTTAACACTAAGGTCAACCTAGAAATCTATTAAGGTCATCCTAGTCCAATTATACACACTTTTAGGCATAATAAGTCATAAATGACCAAAATGCCCTTGTATGTTATTTACTCAATAATTTTCCACTTTAATACTAATTCTTATTAGAATTAAGGGAAATTCATGGTATGACTAAATAACATTAAAAATATTTACATTAATATAAAATTTTAATTCTAGATATTTTTTGAAGTGAAAAAAATACCATTTTGCCCCTAAAACATAATTAATCTCATTCAACACATAAAACCGTAATCATGCATAATTATTTTAACACAAACAATCCTATTTTAATATGCTATCATACATATATTTAAAATATATAAATTTAACATACCCTTGCATAAAAATATATGGTCACACACTTAAATAAATTAATAAAAATACATAATGAATGCATACTTTTTTATGAGATTACAAGAAAGCATAAATTACACTTAAGCATAATATAAGAAACTCCACACATGCTATCACATGATTTTTATATATTTAGTAGGTGCATATGGGTTACCTATTTCCAAGAAAAAATAGCAAAATAACACAAAGAACCTCCTAAAGAATATCAACGCCTTAAAAAAATAGAGACACAAGAGGAGAAGACAAAAGATGACAGCTTCACAATTCAACCAAAAATCTAACCTTCTTTACTTAATTAAAAATAAATAAAGGCTAAATATAAGGAGGTTTAGAAGTGAAAAAAAAGAGAATAAGGATAAATAGAGGAGGATGGGTCTTGGTTATAAGCTCAACAAAGTTTAAGAACACCTAGCAAAAATAACTAAAATGAAGAGAGAGGTGGGAGCAACCAAAAGGAACAAATGAGAGAAATGATGAATGAAAACAAAGCAAGAAAAATGGAGTGTAAATAGGGGATGGTGGAACAAAAAATCTACAACCACAAGAGGGGAGAGAGGTAGCTTGTTCAATACTTGAATGATAAATGACAAGGTGGTTGAGTGTGTAAGGTGGTGGAGTGGATTTAAGCTTAATGAAGTTATGAAAACGAATCAATCAACCAAGGGATGGGGGAGGTGAAGGTGTGTAGGTCCAAGGTCAGATTTAAGCATAGGGAATGCAAGTGAAGAAGGTTAAGTGCAAAGAAAGCTAAAGTGGCACAACAAACATAGGTATAAAGTGTATGAAAGTGACTTTGGCTCAAAATTTGGTTGAATGAAAAATAAAATGGTCAACTTGATACAAAATCTGATCATGTAAGTGTAGGGAAGTAATTTCATGCATTAACAGTAATTTATTCAAAATATCATATATTAATCTACGAAGGAAATTTAATTATTATTTTACTAAGTATTATTATTTTAAATAATCAAAAATACCAAAATATTCTAAATACTCCAACCAACCTATTTTCCTTTTTCCTTTTTCTTTTTCCTTTTTCTTTCATTTCTCTCCTTTCTCCTTTTTCTCTTTTTCCTTCTTCCCTCGGATAGGGCCAACCCTCGTGGCCCAGACTCCCCTTCTTCCTTCCACACGACCCAGCGTGTGTCGCCCTTCTTCTTTTTCCTTCTCTACCCGTCGCCCACCCACCCGGTCTTCTTCTTTTTCTTCTTTTCTTTCCCTAGACCGGTCGGCCCAACCCACCTTTCTTCTTCCTCCCACTCCTTCCCCACGGCTTGCAAATCGCAACCTACAACCACCCTGTACGCGAACAACCAACCACCACACACCAATCTTCCACCTCCCTTATCTTCCCCCATCCTTTTCCTTTCCTTTTTATACCCCAATCACCCTCGTACCTCCTCGCGCTTACCCTCCCTTCTTTCCTTTTCTTCTCCCCCGACAAAACAGACCCTGCAACTTTACAGGCCTGTACCGGCCAGCCACCGCCAACCAGTGACCCTGCCACACCTACCCCCTCTTGTCCTCTTCCCACTCTGTCGTTTCCACCCCTCAATTGCCTATAAATACCCCTAACCGGCCCCCTTAATCGGACTTCTTTTCCCTGCCCAGAAAATTACCTCCTTGTGCCATCGCCTGTTCAGACGACTCCATAGCCACAGTCGCCTAATGCTGCCACCCAAAACACCTACCAAACTAATCCCTGCATCACTCTCCACCAAAGCAAACCTCCCACCACCTATAATTCTCCCTACATGAGCCGCCATACCCGTGCAAAGTTGGCCCCTCAATCTGTCACTTTACACCCACTGCCACCCTTCGCGTCACTGCTTCTGCCGCAGCCACCACTCTCCCTACCTTCCAAAACACCCACCTAAGCCTCCTCTACCTCCCCCTAAATTCCTTTCCCATACCTCCCTCTCCTTCTCCCTTCCTCCCCCTCCACCACCTTCAGCCACCACACCAACTGCCACCTGCGCCGCCTCTTTGGCTCGCCACCACCACCCTTCCAACCCTCTCAACCCAAAGCATCCACCACCACCACAACCACCCTCTCACTCCCCCTATCCTAGCCTAGAAACCCACCTTTTCAACTTCTCTTCCTCCTCCACTGCCATTGCCACTTGGTCACCACCATTTCTAGGTTATTCCCTAGCCTCCCTAACCTTTAAAAATAAATTATTGAGTTTTTAATTATTTTATTTGTGTTAATATCATTATTACTACTACGACGACTATTACTACTACTACTACTACTAAATTCAGCATATTATTATTATTATTATTATTATTATTATTATTATTATTATTATTATTCAAACTATTATTATCATCATCATCATCAACATCATCATCATTATTATTATTATTAACTTTAGCTGTATTATTACTAATATTACTATTATTATGATTATTAGGACCCTTATTATTATCATTCTTAAGATTCAAACTATTATTAATATTACTATTACTATTATTATTATTATTATTATTTTATCATTATTGTTAATAATACCTATATCCCTAATATTACTATCACTACTAACATTATTATTATTACTATTACTATTATCATTATCATTATTATTATTATTATTATTATTATTATTATTAGTAGTAGTAGTAGTAGTAGTAGTAGTAGTAGTATCATTATTGTCACTATTTTAGTATTACTAATACTATTATCATTATTACTAAAATTTGGGTTGTTATTAATATTATCACTATTATTATTATTATTAAAGCTATTATCTTTAGTAATATAAATATTGCTAATAATACTTTAACATAAACCAATATAAATACTAAGACCTAATTTAACTAGTGGTAGCATGATAAGCTACTTTAAGAATAATAACCCTACTTTTACTCATAAAACTACTAATATTATTATTATCCCTAATATTAGGCTATGATAAGGGTACGGTAGGAAATAATGGTAATTTTGGTAAGAGGGAAGTTAACCTTTAATATTTCCCTTTTATAGGTGAATCAAGTCAAAACCCTAAGGATCTGGTGTCGTATTAAGTAAGGATGTAGCTAAGACCAACTATGTGTGTGTTATGTGCCTTGTATGTCATGTGTTATGTTATGTTTGTGTACCTTATGTTATTATGACTGCTTACTTGTAACGCAGCTTGGAGTTAAGGTACGTTCATATAACGTTTTCTATGGCATGTGTATAATAATATTTAAGTTGTGCTTGTGGTGTTATATGATGTGACCCTCTAGGACATACATGCTAGGATGTTTTAATAATATGATATGGGATGAAAGGATGAAAATAAAAAATGAGTTGACCAAAGGGATATCAGATTGACCTAATTATCTCATGATCCATGAAGGGACAAATAAAAGGAAAATATGGACAAAATAAAAGAGTGGAGTGAATCTTGCATGAGGAATTCTAAGGTTTACATGGGATGGATGGAGTTTGCATAGGGATGATCCTTACGTGGGAAAAGTTTCCTTGGGGTGTAAGGTAAGGGAAGAGTTGTTGGGGTGATTGGAATCCTTGGGTGAAAAATAGAATGTAGGTTGGTATAAGGGTGTATAGGGAACTTGGCTAGGGTTTGGGAGGAAAACCCTAAATGGAGGAGATTGTGAAAGTGAAAATAATGAAGGGTGAGTGGAATATGGGGCAAGAGTGGAAGAATATCATATGGAGGGTGAGTGTGAGAGTCATAGGGAAGAGAGGATGGTAGTAGGTGAGTAATGGAGAGGTGATATATGGGAAAAGAAAGGTGTTAGGGTTTGGGTAGCCAACTAGGGTTTCAAGGTCACATGTGCAATTAGGAAGTAAAGTGAAATGCTTGGGGTTGAACCTAAGTGAGATAATGTGTTGGGTGGTAAAGGAGCTTTAGTTGTGTGAGGCAGAGGAAGGATGGGCCACATAAGCCTATTTAGGGTTTTGGGCGAAAACCCTAGAGGACAATAGTGAGTGGACTTAAATGGCATTGAAGTGAGCCTTAACCCACACACTTAGGATTTGGGTATTCGTGGCAAGTAAGTAGAAGAGGAAAAGGAAGTCGGGATGTGTTAGGAGCTACAGGAGTTCCAAGATATGGGACAGGTCCTCTTGGGAGAATGGGAGTAGATGGTTAGTGCACCCCAAAGAACATGCATGTCTAGGGTAAAAATATATTGAATAAGATATAGTAAGATACTAATCAATTTAAGCGAAAGATTATTGTGCCCCGGCCTAGACTGATCCACCGGCATAATAGTGGTCATGTGTCGGGGTGCCCTGGAGAGCGATCCACCTGCATATAATAGTGGTCAGGTGCGTTATCCCCTATACGTTTTCGATCCACCGACTATAATAATGGGGGATCTTGAGCTCAATAAACCAAACTATAAGTTGTGATAAGACATGGGAAAGACACTAAGTAATTACAGTGAAATACCATAAGAGTCGGGATCAGACCGATCCACCGGCATAATAGTGGTCAGGAGCACTTTGCCTTGGAGACCTATCCACCGGCAATAATAGTGATTAAGAGTGTTATGTCCTGTACGTTTTTTTATCTACCGGCTATAATAGTGGGGTTCCCGTAATCACATGGACTTATATTGTATTTGCGCACCCATATTCTATTACTTTGTTGCATACATTTCCATATGTCATTTGTTTGGGTTGTACATACAAACCAATAAGTACAACATTCCTTTCTTGGATGTTGCTAGTTGTGTGTCTAGCAGTAAGAATTTACTATTGCCTTGGAATTTATGACAAAGAAAAAGGAAGATAACTACAAATTGGTGCTTGATAAGATAAAGAGATTGATGGATCCCCATGAACCAAATGTGGTGATTATTGATAGGGAATTGGGACTAACACAAACTATGTCAAAAGTCTTTCCTAATGCAGCGCCGTTATTATGTAGATGGCACATTACTAAGAAGGTTTTGTCACATGTTATAAAGAAGTTAGGAAGTGTAGTAGCGGGAGAAAGTTTCCTAGAATGTTGGAGGAAGATTGTACAAGCCACTATAATTAAGACATATAAGAATGAGCTTCTACTAATGGGTGAAAATGAGGTAGATTTCCACATCTTTTATAATATGTGTACGAGACCTAATTGAATCCATATAAGGAGAGGTTTGTTTTAGTGTGGGTCGACAAAAGCATTCACTTTGGCACTCATACGACCAATAGGTATAACATATTTGTTGTAAATATTCAATGTCTATTAACTTATTAAGTGTGCAACAATTAACCATTACCTAGTTTTTGAAATTTATATTTTAGGGTGGAAAGTGAACATGGAAAGTTGAAGAAATACGTAGCATCATCACAAATGAGTTTTGACACATTATACTCAAATATCAATACACCGATAAGACTCCAAATTAATGAGATGAAAAAAGATCTAGAGAAATCATGGGTAATTATTCCACATTGCTCTACAAATGATATATTGTTCAAGGAGCTCACATCTGTTGTATGTTGTAGAGAATTGGACTTGATAGCAGATGAGAGTAAGAGGTCCACTATGGTTGGTCCTGAATCCTTCGGATGTGGGTGTTACCTGAGGTTGACACATAGTCTACCATGTGTACATGAGATTTTTCATTACAAACAAGATCATCAACCTATTCCCATATCGGCAGTGCTTAAATTCTAGAAGACTTTCACTTTTTTCAGACAACAAGAAGAAAGGTTTTGCATTTGATGATTCAATTGTTGATCAAACCGTACATCCATTAGCTTGTAACATTGTGTCTAAGGTGCAAATGATGCTTGACCGATCGCCATCATGTCTACGCTAATATTCTAATCTTATTGATGAGATTCTCGATCCTGCCCATAAAAGTATGGTAAAATCGAATGTGCAACAAAGTAAAGGACACCCTAGTAATATCACACAGAGGGAACTATCAGAGTGGGAGCACACATAGTATACTTATTCAAAATCATCTATGGGTCGAGGACGTGGTAGAGGTCGCTCATCCCCTGGTCGATCAGAACGTGCATCTCCTAGTAGAGGTCGCTATCTCTATCTATAGTACATGGAGCTTTGTCACGCTTCATCGCCGCTCGTGCTCTAGCACCGACAGTAATTGTCCTCTTCACCACCCCAGTCATAACAAGAGCAACATTTCTTAAATCTTTTCCTTTGCCTCCTCTACCACCCTTCTGCCAATAATAACAAAAAAATCATTAAATATTATACATTAGCACATCAATGATTTAAGGTTTAGGATTAGGGTTATGGTTTAGGGTTTAGGGTTCATGGTTAAAGGGTTAGGGTTTATGGTTTTAGGTTAAAGGGCTTCTAACGGGTGAGATACTCATTTGGAGCAAGTTTCATGGGCGTTCTACCCGTTGGTGGTTGTAGTTGACGAGTGAAATACCCGCTCAAAATTATGGGAGACAGACTGACGGGTGAATCACCAACCATTCGTTGCTCCTGACGGGTTAGTTACTCTGTAGATTGTGGCTTTGGCGGGTGAGTTACCCATTGCAAGTCATGGTTGACGGGCGAACCATTCGGCGACCACCATTTTTATTATTCGAAGCTCAGATTTTGCCAAAATAAATACAATCTTATCACTAATACAGGTTCTATGTATGTATAAAAATCTTAATTTTGGTTAAACAAGCACCCAAATGAAATAAATTCAATAATTAAACTATATTTTTCAACATTTTCAAAAATGATAAAAATTGGGCCTCTTTGTACTGTAGCAAGCTCCTCCAAAGCTATATGCCTATATATGATAGACAGGACGGGCTAAAGGAAATAGAAAGATCTTGCCTTTGAGGTTTAACGGTATCTTCTTTCTTCCTTTCCTCCCCCATCAGTTGACTTTGTTGTTATAATCATACCAAACGGAAGCATCGATGGCCAAATTCTTCGAGTCAGTGGGGAATTTTTTCGGTGGCGGAGATCAAATTCCTTGGTGCGATCGCCAAACAATTTCTGTAAGTGATGCTAAAAAGATATGTATAATTCTTAATGTCAAGTTTATGTTTTTTCTGTTGTCTGATTGATGTAGGGTTTATGATTATTTCTAAGTGTCTCGATTATGGTCTATGAATTTCCTGCTCTTTCTTTTTACGGTCTATGCGCTTAAACTAATTTAGCTTCGTAATCCATGTCAAATTACGAATTTCCTTTTGCGTACATCCGCATTTCATGTGCGCAGCTATTACACAATTATTTAGCTTGTTGAGTTAATGAATTTCAGGGAAGCAGGCTTTATGAATCGTTATGATTTTGTACTTAAGGCTGACAAATTTGGACCCTCTTTAAAAATGATAGTATATCACCTTAACGGTTTGTATATGTTTATGTGATTTTGTCTGAAACTGTTTGGAATATAGGAAGGACTTGTTCTTTTGTTATGAATTATGAAGGATTTATGATCTAGATGAATTGTGACGATCTATCATGTTTTGGATGTCATTTTTATTTATTTATTTGTGTTTGCCTTGCACTCTCATGGTATTCTTATTTCAGTTAATTATATGAGTAATGAATTCAAGTGTTCTTGTAGAGTAGGAGTATCTTAAGTGCTTGATTGAGTACTTGTGTATATTTGAATGATGTCCGTATCAGCATCTTGTTGCTGCTCTTCTGCCTCCCCACATTCTTCTTTCTTCAGTCATGGTTACATTGTTATTCTACGCAGCTGTCGTCGTGGTAGTCTGTCCTTTGATCAACAAGAAGCTTCTTAATCTGTCTGTGCGCTCCTTTAGGAGCCTTACCACACACATTATTCTTTCTTGTAGAGTTTTGTGAACTTGTAATTCTCCGTGTTTGTATCAGTTAGACCTAGGGTTGACAGGTAAAGTTCTACATATCTGTTGTTTGTATCAGTTAGAGCTATGGTTGACAGTTAAAGTTCTGTATCTGTTAGTGGTGGTGACTGCCATAAAGTTTGACATCATCCGAGTGGTGTCATCCATTCCCCTAGTTGAAACATATTCTGAGTGATTACTCGTTTTTAGCTTGATATATGGAATTACTCCTCATGTATTGTGTTCATCCTCTTGTCATGGCACCACACATAGGAGCCCAATGTCAGTTCATCTTTGTCCTCAGTTTTACGGATGAGGTGTAATATCCTATTCCACTTGTTTGGATCTATTGGACGTCAAAACCTTCAGTCCAAACTAAAGGAACATCTTCTTTGAAATCCGTGTTTTTAGTGTTAAACTGAACCATTGTTACAGAATTTCATCTGATAAAAATGTATCTGCTTGTCATTATGTCACTCTTATGGATACACTCACTGATCATACCTTTCTTTAAACTGTTGTCTCTGATTGTGAAGGGGATTGAGCATGAAGTTGCTGATGCTGCAAATGATGAACAGAGAAGTGAAAGCATCATGAGGTTATCATGGGCCCTTGTTCACTCCAGAAGGCCAGAAGATGTAGAGCGTGGAATAGCTATGCTTGAAGGTAACTGCTTGATTAGTTCCTTTGTTATCACAGATTATGTGATTTTCATTTTGCTTTGATGATCCTTGATTAGATTGCTCCTATCATATGGTTCGATGATGTTTCCAATGTTTGTCTGAGAATATCTTCTTATTAAAAACTATGAAGCCTTTGAAAATTTGATGCATCATACTGCTCTGTTATTTCTGTGGTTATCCTTCCTTTCCAAATAATTGGTTTCCACTTGTAGTTACTGCTGCATGGATATCATTCTAGTTTATGCTTCATATCTTTTCTTTTCTCCCCTTTTCCCCTTCTCTTTATATGATATTGATTTCTTTAATTTAACCCATATATGACATGTGAACTACAACAGAATTAGCACTTGACTCAAAACCGTCTCTCTTTTTTTTGTGGGGGGGGGGGGGGAGGGCTTTTAGAGGACATTAAAGAATTTGTTCTGGGACCAGATTCTCATGTCGGCTCCCAATCTCGCATTGTGGCGTATAGCTAAAAGTTAATAATAGTGTTCACCTGCTCTGTACTTCCAAATGTGTTTATCAGTGGAGTTGCGCTTGTTCCAAATTCATTCTATGTTGTAGTATCAAGAAAAGGAGAACTTGAGCACTCATTTAAATACTTGTGTTTGCTAATGAACATGATTTAATCACTCTACATATTGACCATCTATTGTTGCTTCTGCTATCAAACCTTTTTCCACTGTCAGCAATTAAATAATTTTCATTTGCCAGCATCATTGGTCAATGCCAACAGCAGTTTGCAAAAGAGAGAGAACATCTATCTGCTGGCTGTGGGCTACTACAGAAGCGGTGATTATTCAAAGAGTAGGCAACTTGTTACACAGTGTTTAGAGGTTTGGATCCTGTGCCTTCATTAGATAGCGTTTCTAAAGTTATGTTGTAATCTTCATGTGGTGCTATTTTGAGTTGTTTCCATTCACCCACCTCTGGTTTGTGAAACCAGGGTGTTCATTCATAATTAGATGTGATCTCACTTAAGTTGGTATGACTGATGATGGCCATCCATGGTTACCAAATCAGTAGTTTCTAGCTTCGTTCTTTACCAAATCGGTCGTTTCTAGCAGTTTGCAAAAGTTGTTATAATATCATGGACTCTCTCTTCCCTCCCACTCACCCAAAAAAAAAACTTAGGGGTTTTTCTAGCTTCCTTCTTTACTAAATCGGTAGTTTCTTATGGTTAAGACATTATATAATGAACTGTTCTCTAACAGTTTCCAAAATTCTTCATTATAAATTTCCTTTCCTAGCACTGGACTTGGTTGTAATTGCTCCGTGCCATCCAAAATCACATAGATTCACTTGGTTAAACCTTTTCCCTATTGAGCTTATTGTACTCTGTTGGTACTTAAATTGCTTCTCCGATGGACCTGAGTTCCTTGGTTTGTAGATTGCTCCGGATTGGAGGCAGGCATTAACCTTGAAAAAGACAGTTGAGGATCGAATTGCTAAAGGTAAGAATGCTCCTTACACGTAAACAACTACCCCCCCTCCCCAAAAAAAGGGATAAATACTGAAAACCTACTTGTAAATGGAATTCTCCTTCAAATGCAGATGGTGTCGTCGGGATAGGCATAACTGCTGCTGCCGTCGGACTTCTTGCTGGTGGACTTGCTGCAGCCCTGGCTCGGAAGAAATGAAAGCGTCAGATTGATTTTTTATTTATTTATTTTAAATTGTAAACAAAAGCAAGTCGTTTTATTTGCGCTTTTCTCACTGTATGACAAAGTGATCTTGACTAAACTCATTTAGCATTAAGTATTCAACATAGCTTCCTACTTGTGGCTGTATTGGCGTTTGCATGGAGATAGTTTTTTATGTGGATTTGAGAGAATGTTTCGTTGGATTATTATTTTGGTAGTGCAGTTAAACAATTTGACTCGCAATTCTAGCAATAACGAGTAGAGGACTGTACGAGGGCTTTGACCATTTGGTACTGTGATGCAATATGATCTTCGGGTAATGAGAATGGGAAAAAAAATTGTAAAATGAGAAAAAACCGTTTAGATAAAATATTGTTGTCATCATAAAATAAGATTGCCATCATTTCATGTGAATTGAGCACGTAAACTATTGACCGGATAGAGACAGTCATTTAAATATTATTGCAACAATCGAAGTTCATTCCTATTCCCTCACCAAATCCATGGGAGGCTATGACCATCCCGAAACACCGCATGGAAACCAAGTCATTCAATATAGTTGCAGGAACGTATTCAATATAGTTGCAGGAACTACGTTCCTACTTTCTTCCACGTTTTGATGTGCCATTAGAAACAACTTATAATCCTCGAAGATCTTGCTGATTCTATGAGGCGTAGATCTATCAAACATGTGTTTAATGTTCGTCACTTCATTTTATCGAGTAGAAAAGTTGATATTTTTTCTCTTAACATAGATGCTAGAGTTCATGCATTGTAAGAAAACTTGTAAATGTTTTGAGTGTAAACACATCAATACTCTTCTTCTTAACCACAATTGTAGACTCATAAATCACTACAATTAATATAATCTACCAAGGGGGGCAGTCATCCCAAAACCTGGTATATACAAAGAAGGTGAAAATTGTGCTGTATGCATTTATTAATGCATAACTGCACCGGTTTCCTAGTCATGTCGAAAATAGGCGTGTGAATTACTTACCCATGAGTCATATATATAGCGTGTATTCCCGGGTCAAATGAAAACAAAGGGCAAATTTTGCTATATTTCTACAGCAACATTAAGTGTTAACATAACCTCATACAAACTCGAGAGGCAGTAATACATCAAAAATATTAGCCTGAGGTAGCAAGGGCAGACTGCAATACGTCTTCAAGATATTTTTCTGCAGCAGCATACTGCCTTTTCTTGTCTTCAATCGCGAGAGCAGCCAAAGCTTTGTCCTACAGAGAATGAGAGGACATGATCATATATCTGGTCCAGGATAGATGATAAGAATAATCATATGAATATGAAAGCGAGACCGGACAGATGAATTCCCTTACAGGAGGCAAGTCTTGGTAGCTTCTCAAAGTGTCAAGTATGGGTTTGGTCTTCTTCTCCAAGTCCTTCTTGTGTTCTGCCATTTCAACCAGCACACCATGGCTGATCTCTGGGGTGTAACCCACACGATTAAGCAGTGCCTATTTCATAACCAAAAAGAAGGCGCTTCCATAACTGATTCAAACGGCAGCCTATATAATCATTCCATTAAATAATTATGTATATAACTAGATATATAAGTCGTCAACACAATCCTCCATTAAATTGGCTAATTCATGACTAAACCCCTTTAGTTTTGCCGGGTCCAAGAACCAACCCTACTCTCGTTATTCTTGGTTGATTTCTGAGTGTTATATTCCATCAATTTGGAAAAAGCGGTTCAACAATACAGAAAATATCACAAGACCCAAAATAACTCGAGATAGTTTAACATGAAGCTAACTTGGTTTAGCATGAAAAAGGGGTGATTTTGGTGACTTTTCCCATATATAGTTTACACAAAACTATAAAGACCCTTCCAAAACCATCTGAAATGAAACAGAATGAGAATAATTCAGAAACAATTAGATGAGCATAACCGCCAGAAAAAGGAACTGGCTTGACTCTAGTTCAGTCAATTATTCATCTTCAAGTATCAACTCTAGGTTCCAGACTTCAGTCGATCAAATATCCAAACAAAAATTTCAGGACTTCTAAATTCAACTATTCTCTGCATTTCCTTAGGGTCAATTTAGAGATCAAGAGATCTTATGCCTCAACTGACAATGCTTCCCAGGCCAAGCCCCAGACTGATATATAGAACCAAAGCTAACTTAGTACTAAATAGGTCACTTTATGGCTTTGCACTAATCACAGTCCCAACATGGTGCAAGCCCAGTGATGAGTTAGGAAATTAAACGGTCAGTAAAAATAAAGAAATAAAAGCAAAAATTACATGATCCCTCCAGAACCACGCAACATATGAGCTAGGTAAATGCCAATACCTTATAGTTGGAATACCGCTGATTGTACTCTCGCTCCTTTGAAACCATAACAGCCAGGTTTGTTTTCCAGTTTTCTATTTGAGCCTCACAAGGTGCTACATCATCTTCCAGTTGAGCAAGTATTCTAAGATAAACAACAATGAACTAATAAATAACCATTTCACCAATTACATGCAATGACCATAATTCCTTTTTAGATATTGGCACATTCCTCTAACCGAAAGAAAAAGCTCTGAGGAAATAGACTTGGTTCATGATTTCAGTAGCACAAAAATGTATAACTCACATGCTTACCTCTTCAAATAAGTTAACCTTGCAATTGCCTTTCTTGTATAATCAAGGAGAACTTTAGACTCCTTTTCTACTTTAGACCTTTTTTCCTCTACTCCTGTCTTTCTAAGAGATATATCTCCCATGGCTACAAGAAAACTGAGATACATTTATCTGGTTACTGCACTTAAATTGGCGAAACAAAGCATCCTACTTCGTACGGAGGGGTAAAAAAACACACCAAGTTCAGAGAGAAAAGACACCTACCTGCTTAACTCTGTATCTCTTATATTTAATAGGTTTGCAACATTAGCAAGAACTTGAGCCGAACTGACTACATTAGATGGCAAACTCTCTTGCGCCAATCCCACATTCTCCAATATCTCCCTAATTCTCGCAGCTAAAATTCAAAATTTACCAAATCATGACTTCACAAACCCACAATTAGCTCAAAAATAACAGAAATTAATCAAAAACCTATTTGACTCACACACAACAAACTCAAAAACCGAATCCACAAAAATGACATACCCTGGGAGCGATACTCCGCAGCTTTCTGTCGGAAATCATTAGCAACAATTGCAGCGGCTTGAGTCTTAGCTTGAGAAACAGTAGCGAGATTATGCAAATAAGCAATGCTTCTAGGGGTGTATTCGAATTCGGGCACATCTTTACCAGCAGCATCAAATTGAGAAGCTAACCATGATTTAACTTCTTGAATTCGAGCTGCGTCAAAAACCCCTTTTGTATCGCTCATTGACGGATCAGATCCAGATACTAAATCACCCATATTTTGTTATTGTTTAACTCAATCCGATGGTAGTAACTTGTAGGGAATAAAACCTGGAAAAAAGATGAACATATAGCTACGAAGATTAATGCCAGTTGTTCAGAAAATTTGGCACGTGATTCCACATCAAAGCGGAGTTAATATGTAGGTTTCAGAAGAAGGATAAAAATTTTTCCTTTCGGAATCGCAAGCAATCTGCCGGAAATCAGTCACCACTGACCATAATGACGAAAGTAATAGCCAAAAAAAAAAAGACGTATCATACGCAGGGATGGCAGAATTACAAATAATGGGAAACATCGGTCGAATTTGAGGTGAAAGAGAGAAATCAAGACCTCAGCAATGGTGGTGCCGGAGCGCCGGAGCAGTATAATCGGTGTATGATTAGCCAATTGCAGCTTTATTGAAGCCGGTCAATCTGCGGATCGCAATTCGAACACTCGGAACTTCAGACGTTAGTTTGCGACGAAGATGTTGAAAAATGAAACTAATTACGAATGTAAACAAAGACCATACCTTTAATTTGCATTTTAGAAACCAACTAGATTATCTCCGGTTGCACAGATACATTGATAATCTAATTATATTAGGCATTTAATAATTTAAGAATTTAATAAAATTGATATTATATATTAATTTAATAAGGAGATATTAAATATGCAAAATTTAAGATGAAATATGTATGACTGTGTGTGTATAGGTAAGCACGCGGCATATATATAATAAATTTAGATGATCAAATGTTTTCAAATACTTAGTTAACTACAAAATTTATTGTTCAATAAGGTTAATCTACATTGTCTTTGCATATTAAAATTTTTAAACATTTATAATTTATAACTCTAGAAATTACGCATATTATTAACTATAAATAAATACTTTAAGACATAACTAAAATTAATGAGAGATTGAACCGAAAAGGCGGTCTTAGGTTAGATAGCATCAACAACATTCTTGACAATAATACTTTATGATAGTATCCTTACTTCTAACACATGAGTTTCGGGATTGTTGTATTGTATAAGTAAATTATCAATATTTTTCAATAACATAATAGGTGTATCGATTTTCAAATTCAACATATAATTCAGCACGCCAAAGTTCTTAATGTTCTTAATTCTATTTAAGAATTATGTAGTGTGTAGATTTTGTAATAAATAGAATATGAATTAGATTTGCATGTTGTTATTGCTAGTGAATTTCAAATATGTACTTTCCACTATTGCTAATTAGATCATTAGAATATTTTATCAGAAGATCATCTAGAATTTCAATTGTTGCATGATCATCATTAAAATCTTCGATTCTTGCAATCCATTTTGAAAATTATTTCAACTCGGTACATTCATCGACTAAGCTAAGTTTTTACAACCTCATTTTTTTGTCAATCATAAGACCTTACAATCTCTCTATGAATATAAAGAGTTAATAGTTGCATGAACATGAATAATATCTTACTAACTACTCTTAAGAATCATAGGTAACATTTGTTGGAAATCTCCCCCGAGATCTATTGTCTTACCTCTAATATCCAAATGGTTTGTTATGGAAAAATTCATTGTTGAAATATAAAATATCTCTTATAGTTTTATCCAAAGCTTTAGATTAATATCTATGAATCATTGAAGCTTCATCCCATATTATGAATTTATACTTTACAATCAACTCTACTAGTGGTGTAATAACTTATTTTTGTCCCTAGCCATAATTACCTTATGTGATTTAAGCTTTCTAAGTGTCTCTAAATATTCAAACTCATTTCTTAACTCCATTCATTCTAAATTCATTTTTCTCGATTAGACTATTTCTATATTTTTACCCATTTTTATTTGTTTAGGCTCCAAATCTTTTTTGTTGCCAAATGTTTTTATATATTTAGGTTCAAAAAATTATTCCACACCTTACCCTAATAATATCATAAGTTTTTGAGATGTATACGTTGTTTTACCAACACTACCCACTATTTGACTTTCTTTGGAATCCAATTATTTAAAACTAACCAATATCTTAATTAACCATTAAAATCCAACCAACCCTCTAACTAAACCAAATTAGATTTCTAACTTGATTGCATTCATTCAACCAAAAGTGTAGCAATAAGTATACTAATCATACTCTTTTGCCATAAAACCTCTTACACTCAACCTCCTACCCACACTTGACCTTAATTATTCTTCATTCAACTGTTTAACAAGTTAACCCACCCCTCCCTTACAAAGCTACGTTAGCACAACATAGCCTCATCATGCCCAAATCATTGTATTCCATCTTCATGCTATGCACGAACATTACCTTAGCTTCTTTTTTCCCTCTCTTTCTTCCCTTCTACCTCTTCGTCTACTACTTGTCTATGTGTTTTCTTTTGATTTTTCAACCAAAATTCCCCCTCCCCTTACCTGATTCACATCATTCCCCAAAAAGCAATGTGACCCTCATCCATTGCATTTTATTTTCACCCCAAAACTCACATAAAATCACTTTGTTTTATCCCTCTCTTTACCTCTTCTTCTCTTCTCTTGTTCAATACACTTGGTCCCTATTTGCACCTATTTTCCTTCTATTTTTTACCACAAATTTCCCTTTTTATGCCTCTAATCCATTACTTACATTTATTTTGAAATCACACACTTAATCAGCTAACCTCTTCCCTCTTTTGTTACCTTTCTTTTTCCTATTTTCCTTTGTTGTTAACAACTATTGCTAATTTTTGACCTAATTTGGTTCATTTTTTTCATAGTTTCTCTTCTTACTTTTTAATGATTTAATCCCCTACAATACTTACCTTTCTTTGGCATCTCATTTCCCTTTCAGTTCCTTAACTTCTCTCCTCTTCATTTCCCCATTTTCTTTCGATTCTAGCTTATGCATCTATCAAATTTGTTGTTACTACTGCAATTGCCTATGGCCTCTTCTTTTTTTAGATTTTTCTTCTTGTTTTGTGTTGTTTTAATCCCACATCCATCACCCTTCATTAGATCTTACTTTTCTTATGGTTCTTTAGTGTTTTTGCATTGATTTTTTTCCCTCTTGTGCTTTAGTTTTGGTTGCTATTTTCCACCAATTTTAGTCATTTTTCTTCTTGTTTTTCTTCTTTTAACTTCCTAATTTGATTTGGTTTATCTCCTCAATATTGGTTCTAAGTGTTGGGAGTTAAAATTTAGTCAAAGGTGGAGGTATAAATCCTATTTATCCTTACCTCAAAACTCATTCTTGCAAGATAAAGGTTTATATCCTTTTCTCACCATATTTTCCTTCTTTCATTTTGTTGATTTGATATCCTTTGATCTTATGTTTTTGACACTAATCAAGAAGGCCCTTAAGTGGTTGATCTTTCTTTGGTAATTTTCTTTTTATCTTAGAGTATATTAATTAAGTAGTATTACATATCCTTTGAATATAGGAAACTTTGAGGCTAATTGTTTATTTTTGAAATTTCAAGCATGTTTTTATTATTAGTTAATAAAAACACAATAATGTGTTTTCAATGTTAATCATGATATTATGTTAATCTTATGATATCATGTCGAAAATATGCCTTGCACAGTTTATTAGGAAATATGTTGTGTTATATGATTAAAGGTTTGTTAGCATGATAAGATGATATGCATATGTTATATATATATTTTTTAGTGAATGTGATTTTATATGCATAATCATATATTTGTGCTTAAGTTTAATTATCTTAAAATCTTATTGAAAAATGTCATTTGGCCTATTTTAGGACCTCTTGACCTTAAGACTCTTTAAGGGACATGTCGTTGTTTTAGTTCGTATTAAGCATCCGCTTATATGAATATTAGTGAGTATTAGTTTATGTTTGAATTTGGTTTGATTTGATGAGGTGTTACTTTTAGGGTTTATTAGTATTTTTTTTGTTTTAAGGGTAAATCTATCTTTAGTGGATTTGATACTTATTATGTTCATTACTTCCTTTACTTAAAATTTGATATGTATTATGTTAAAGTTTGGAATTATATAAGTTTATTATGAATTTTAGAAGTTTTGAGGTGTTTAGGCATTTTTAAGGGTATTTTGGTCATTTTAAATTAATTCTGGAATTTTGAGTATAAAATGATTAAGATGTTAAGGAAATAAGTTGAGTATAATGAGTGTGGCCTTTGGGTTTATTTTTGTAGGTGACCAATAGGGTTTATAAGTATTTTTAATCTAAATACAAGTGTTAAGGGTATTTTGGATATTTCACAAAGTTTGGGATTTTAGAGGATCTAATATCAATATTCATTATGTTATCCTAGATAATAATATGTCTAAGTGTGGATATATAATATCATTAGCATGCCATATACTTCTTTATGAAATTAAAATGAGATTATTATTTTATATGTTAGAAAGGTTTGCTTAATTTTGGCTTTATATTTGAGGTGACCTAGGTGATATTTCTAAGTTTATCTTTGATTTTTGGTGAAGTAATGAGTTAATCTGGGAATTTGAAATATGTTTTGATATTCGAGTTTTCGTAAAAGTATTTTGGTCTTTAGGTGCATGATCTATTTGAATGGTTGCACTTTATTATTGACTTTATGAATGTCTACTAACTTTTAGCCAACCTTTAACCTTTGAATAATTGAAAATTTAATATCGATCCTTGTGATTTGTTCTAAATCATTCTTCCCTAGCATGTATAATCGAGCCTTCTGTGGCATGGTAATATTGGGATTTTATACCATTTAAAACAGTAAGACAAAAAATGAAAGATTCCTTGAGTTAGGACTTGTAATACTTGGGCTAGCTATCCAAGGTAGGTTTGCTACCATTCTGGTATTTTTCTTTTATGATACTAGGTGCCTTACAAGGTTTACAAAGACCATTTTATACTTCATAGAAATCTAAGATCCTATGGGGGTATACATACTAAAATGATTAGGTATACTATTATTTTGTGGTTTTGGTTACGCTTTGGGTGGGCCAATAGCCTAGTGTCATTAAAGCACCATAGTAGATTGTTTTGGTTAAGTCTCCATCCACGAGTTAATAATAATTAATTGACGTGATCACTATATTGGAATGCTTTAATTGGATGTCCTCATTTCAATTATAGGTATTGCCTTGCTACTATTTTGTGTTCCATTATCTTATTTATGTTTATCGCATGTCCATTGATTGTAGATTATTTTAGCGCTTGTATGATTTATATTTCTCATTATATCAAGTTATTGTTAATGTCAATATGCTTTATATTTCTTATTATCTTATGTGACATGATATCATTTGCTTACTAGTTTATATTATTGCATGCATTTGTGATTTTGGGTGGCATGTTGACCTTATGTTTTCCTGCTATCTTCTAAGGATATATTGTTTAACTCAATACATTCGTATTGACATGTATCATTTTATGGTCACATGCTAATTCAACAAGTAGATGAGCTTATTATTTGGTGTGCCTTGGATGAGTGTTACTCTGAGGTGGGACAAGGAGTTGTAGCTCGAGTCTCGAGCTTTCTAGAATTATGTTTTGACTTTCCCTATTCCCTTTTATTTTAGGTTGTTCCTTACCCTTTTATTGCATAATCCATAATTGATTTCCATACTATGCTCCTCTATTTAATTATATTAAAGTCCTCCACTGTTTTTGCCTATTTCTTTTCCGCTAGTCGAAGCTTTTGTTGTTAATATTTTAGCCCTGCATTTAGTAAAAGAAAGGTATGAACTAGACTTGTACAAAGTATAGCGTGCTTCCACTCAAAAAAGAAATATTTTCTATATTAAATTTTTGAGTATTACAAGTGAGCTACCTTGTTCCATGTTGTCTATTGAATCTTCATTTAGGTTTATAAGAATCTTGAAACAAGAATGAGTAGTTCTTCCACTTTGTAATAAAAGAGGAAACGTTCCACTTGTGGTCACATTTAGCATAATATTTCCTTTACATCTCAAAGTTTTTGAAAAATTATTTCATATAAATGTCTTTCAATTACCTTCATATCCATAAACAAAGAATAATTAGCCTGAATATGACTCAATTGCATCTATTATAGTGGCATATACATCACGCAACTCATCGGTCCATATTAGATAGATGTTTTTTAAGTACTTCAGATAAATTTTATTGATCGTAACACATTTCTACGCTTATCAATTTATTTATAACCATTGAAGAAAAACTTAGAGGGTGGAAATGGTATTGACCCAAGCTCTGGTAAGATTCTACCACAGTTTCACAACAACTTTTTAGCATATATTATACCATAATTTTTTTTATTTTATCATCTTCCAAATGAAAATATAAAAATGAATTTAATAAATTTGAATAAAATAAGTAAAATTATTTTAATAGGCTTTCACTTCAAACTCAAACTCACACGATCCAAACCTATAGAGTACACAAAACCTATTTTCATTTGCAATTACCTTCAACACATCCTCAATATTTGGACATATACCACCATCTAGTAATTTTTCTATAGTTGGTTGCCTTTCACTTATCCTCACCATTGAGTTCTTTCTAATCCCCATAAAAAAATGTTATATTAAGTTTAAGCAACTTCATTAATTGAAAGGATAGAAAGATTGACTTTAACTAATGTTAAATTAGGCTTATATTTGTTCAGACCTAATGTTAAATTGAATGATCGAACAAAGTTGGATGTGTTCTCACTTTTGCACAAGACAAGATAAAATTTGAAAGTTTCCTAGATCTCTAATGGATTATTCATTAGGTATTGATATACATTAACTGATTGTGTTTTGATTCTCTTCATTGCCCTTCTAAACATGTACTCTATAGTTGCATCTATTGCTTGCCAAAAATATAACATGCAAAGTCAAACCATAGTAACTTAGGAATAAATTATATAAGGAAATGCTATACACCTATTATTGAACATGTATATAACGTACTTAAAGTTAGCTTATGGATTATATTTTTCTAAAATTTACATATAAATGCCCATAATAGCTACTCTTTGAACACTGTGGAAAGACCTCATATGGAGTAGCTATAACTTAGGATTGTTGACAAACCAAGTTGGATCGTGAGATTTTTGGGCTTGGCTCAACTCGCTTATTTAGCTAAACGAGCTTAAAAATAAGGTTCGAACTCGGCTCGATTATTAAACAAGTTAAGCTTGAACATAATAAACTTGGGCTTGAGCTTGTTTACGATGCAAAAGCTCGTGAGCTCAGCTCGTTTACCACCAAAGCTCGCGAGTCGGCTTGTTAAAAGATTGACTCGACTCATTAAAAGCTCGTCTCATTTATAAACAAGCCAAACTTAAGATCCATTTTTAGACTCATTTAGTAAATGAATCAAGCCCAAGCCTACCTCGGTTCGGCTTAGCTCATCTCGTTAACATCCCTAGCTAAAACACCCATGTATAACCAAATCCCACATCAAATTTTAGTGAGAATATTAATCACAACCCTCATCAACTAAAGGAAATAAGAAGAATTAGGAGGTTATCTTTTCCTATCACTAAGAAAATTACATGACGTAGGTCTTGCTTCTCTCGATGCATGTTGTAGCATATTTAAGAAGTAACATCAGCCTTCCTTACACTCTTTTTGTGCAACAACATAGGAAATGGAATATTTTTCCCATTTCCATCAACAATAATTATAGAAAACACCACCCCACTATAATGGCTTTTGAGGTGATAACCATCAACCCCATTAAAGGCCTACAACCCTGTATGAACCCCTTATATTGGGTAGTGAATGAAAAATGTAAGTCTTGAATTGCAACCAACATCAACAAAATTGGAGCATGTAGTGTGTAAAGGATCCAAGATTGGTTTGCTTCAACACTTCCAAATAATCTAGTATTGATGCATATGTTGTAACAAATACACCATCCATATCTTCTTTTTCCTTGGTTATGGCATCGTACATCATTCTATCTTTCACCCTAACCCCATATATTTCCAAAACACATTTGTTTTTTAGCCTTGAGAGGAATATACAAGCTAGACCTCACATAATATAATATCTTCCCAACTAACCAATCATATACAATCACAAGTATTTCCTTTAATCTTTGACAACTTTTTTGTAGGTTACAAATTATCTTAATATCAAAACTATGTCCATTCAATAGTAGTAAAGCATGTAATCTCCAATCACATTTTTTAGTTGCATGCTCCATTATAAATCTAGTCTTATCAACCTTGATTCTAGTTATATCAAATCCATGTTGAATGCAATAGTCCATCATCACATCTATAAAATGATTTCTATCCAGAAAAATCATGCAATCTCCCAATCTAATATGACCAAAGCCTTTATCCTTAGAGAATTAATCATTCTAATACACCCTATCAATATAACTCTTATTTACACTTTCTATGAAAATATCATCATGATTTGTTCTAGGATACTATCTATCATTCATTCAAAGCCTATCAAGTGTGACCTCATCATCAAATCTCAAATCATCATTGTCATCACCATTAGAGCCCTCAATACTACTATCCACATAATCATCATCATCAAAATCATCTCCATCAGACACATCAATGCCAATGCCACTTCCTATAGGATGAGTAATTATGGTTTTAGCTTTTCTAAATGGTCTAATTCCTTTTTAGATTGTGAATCATTATTAATTTGGGAGTGAGATTGTGATTAAGGGGGAATTAGTATATGGCAAAGGAGGTATTTAGGTTGTGGATGAAGCTATGACAAAGGGGGTCTTCAGGCTATGTCTAAGGTTGTGATAGAGGTGGGACATCATTTTGACAAATCATAATAGTTTCAACATGTGCTTCAACTTGAGAGGTTGATATTTATTGTTTTATTAACTTTAAACATGCGACCATGGAAAAAATCCTCTTTTTAAGGAAGGTATATGGACTAGGAGTTTAGGGTTTAGAAGTAGCAGATGGTGGTGGCGATGGACCATATATTGATATAAATGTTGAAGATTGAGATGGTACTAGAAGAAAAAAGTTTGTTGAGATGATGAAATGGGTGTAGGAACATAATATTTTTGGATAGGTTAAATTGTGAATGAGTGAAGGGTGGAGGTGAGGATGATAATATTCAAAGTAAAAATCTTTGTCAAGCATGTACTCATCATATGAAGTATACAATGGTGCACTAGTTGATTTTTGTAATGTAATAGGGGTGAGATGGATATAGTTTAGTAGGTTTGGCAATAGAAGAATATTTTTTCTATGGTTTTTGCTTTAGTATCCCTAAATTTTACAACCATAGAGTTTTTTAAGTTTTCTTTTAGGATAATAAAGATTATACACCCTTTTATTTTGTTGGTTTTGGGGTGGAAGAGTTGGAAGACTTATTAGATACCTCAGGGTTGGAAGAAGAGGTAACCTTGGTAGTCTATTTGGGAGACAAAAAAAACTAAAAGAAGACTATATGTTTTCTTAGAGGGGGTAAGAAACTCAACAATGATGGGTTCTATACATAGTATAGCAAAAGGATTAATATTCCACCTTCGTCTATACTCCTCCATTTTCCCATTAACTTCATCCTCATCCTTCCTCTTCATCCTCAATTTTCTATCTAATGGATTCCTCAACCAATAATTTTTCATCTATATGTCTATATAATCTTACCATGGGTCTTGTTTCAACACTTCCACTCATAATTATATGTATTACTTCATTACGGTGCTCAAAAAATATATTTTGAAAAGTAGAGTCATCGACAACTTTTATCCTTCTCTTCAACCTTAGAATATTATACTCTATCGTAAGGTTTTTAGGAGGTGGAACAAAGTGCTTTTAAACATGACAATTTATTTCTATGATAAGTTCCATTATGCTATGCTATCTATTTCATCAACTAGCATCTCATATTCTCATTCCCTATAGTGAACAATCAACCATTTACTATGTAACCCTACTTTTTCCTTCATTTTTCCTATAGTATCATTTAAGCCCACATTAGAACAAAAATATTACACAACACAATTTCATGCACAACCAATTATGAATCAAAACTCAACAAAAAACATAAACATAGAATCTAAATAACTCTAGCATGCATGAATTCAATATTATACATGTGTATAGTGTGTATTCCCTTGAATAGTTATGTATTATAGTAATGTACCGACAATTTTATGATCAAAGAGATATACTTTTTAATTTTTTAGCAATAACATCAATCCCACAAAAAAGAAACAAAAATAAAGCCCTTTTTCAGTCCCCATATACACCGAATATCATATGTTATTCCTCAAAGCCATCTATATGGGTTTCAAGTTTCCATTCTAAAGTTTTGAATTAAAAATAGTTTCCCAATTTTAAAACATAAAGAATGAAAGGAAAAAATTGAAGAAAATCAATAGTACTTAAAGTAAGATACATTTTTATACCTGTTGTTCTTTAAATTGCCATTCTCCAGCCACAAAAGACTTCAAATTGTCTACTCCTAAACTTCAACTTCAACCTTCCAAATTTCAATAGTGGTCAAAAACACTATAATTTTCTTAGAAAATGAAGAATCTGACCAAAATATTTGAGGAATTAAAGCATGTAAGGTTGGGGATTGCCATAAGTTAGGAGGATGAAATTCTAGATGAACTAGTGTGAATGGAACGAGTGTGAATGATGTCTATTGGAAGTACAAAGTACCAAAGTATAATTTTTAAGTATGATTAATACAAAAATAAACCAAAAAAAAGTGAATGAGGGTGATTAAAATTGTGACTAGTGGATAAGGGTCTTAGGTTTTGGGGTTGGTTTTGACATGGATGATTAATGGTGATTAATTGGGATTTAATGGTGTAAGGATTAGTGTAATTAAGGTTGGTCTAATTATGGAAAAATGTGAGTAATAATGGGATTAAAAAGGGTGTAATTGGTTAGGGTTAGTGTTATGGTTTGAAGGTTGAAGATGACGAAGAAGGTTGATATTTTATACGTGTGAATGGCATGGGGATATAAATGATTTAGGCATATGAATGTGTTGTTTAATAATGTAAACTCTCTCTATGTTAAACCATGTAGGATTAAAGTAGAGGAGGTCTTTATTATAAACCATAAAAAATCATAAACAAAGAAGAAACTCACATAAAGATTCAACTTAATTCAAGTTGTAATATGATTTTTAATGTTGATTTACATGGGTTTATGTAACATTTCAAATTTTTCATAACCTAAATTTTGAACGCTTAGCCTTTTATCCAAAAACTAATACTTAAATATTAGCTTAATTATTTTTTTAACCCTTGACCCACAATCCACATAAATTCTTTGATAAATTATCCTAATTATTATATATGTGTATATATATATATATATATATATAATTTAAATCCACTCTAAATCAATAGTTTTACCTAGTTTATTTTATTAATCAGATACCTTAAAATGGATAAATTAATTTTATTCTAATCCTAAATATATCTCCTTTTTCCTTTTTATTTTTTTCCTTTTTATTTCTTTTCTCTTTTTCTTTTTCCTTCTCTCTTCCTTTTTCAGCCCACTTCTCTTTTTTGTCCTCCTCTCCCTAGCTTGCCCAATCTAACCCATTTTTCTCTTCTTCCTTCTCTCTCCTAGTCTACTCAACCTAGCCATTCTTCTTTTCCCTTCTTTTCTTCTCCTTCTCCCTCACCCGTCCTACCACCCAAACACGTCCCTACACATGCCCCGCACATACCACATTTCAGTAGGCCCCCTTTGCACTGTCCCCTGCAACAAACCTAAGCACACTAAACACACCCCTATGTATCACCAACCCCTTTCTTCCCCATTAGAAAACCAACCCCTGATTGCCCCTTACATGAATTTCCTATCCCCCTTTCCACCTGCATGCCCTACTATTTCCCAATCCACTACAGCCTACCTCATCTTTATTTACATGGCCTCAACCCACCTCCCTCACCTCTTCTTTGCATCAAACCATTTTATCCGAACCTGCAACACCCCTAAAATTTACTACTAAATTTTTTTATTTTTAAATGTTATAAGCAGAAGCTAAGATAGTAAATTTTGGAATGCTACCACCACAATTAGTATCATATCGGTTTCCACTACTGTTATGATACCAAGTGCTAAGGTTAAAACGTTACTTTAATTAAATTTCATTAATACAATTATAAAATAAAGTAGCGCAATAGTTAGAAAGGTTAACTCACCTTCCAATGAAAATCCACAACTGTGGTTACAAAATAGATTCAGTGGAAAAGAAAATATAAAAGATTAAAGGGAAATATAGAATCTTTTGGTTCAAGTCACTGGTCCGAATTTTGGATAACCCTACTCTCTCAACCCAAAGAATAACTTTGAAAAGAGCTTATGAGCTAACCTGCAAAGGCTACTAGTCATTGAATAAGTAGAGGCCCAAGAAATGAACCCTTTAGTACTATGGTAATGAGTAACTCATTATACGAGACTAATATGTAAGACCCTCATGCAATACATCAGGTGCATCAAATTAATCACATGAACATGGAATTATACATATATTAACTTAAATGCAATAATCATTTAGATAGTTACATACATCAAGATCATATGCTGCCAATGCTCATTCACTTAGAAATAACAGAACTTACTAATGGAACATCCAAGAGATGCTCTTTATAGTATAACTAGAAAGCCATATCATTTTCAACAATATACACAACCCTCTCAATTCACAGGTAGGCCCATCAACACAATCAAATACACAACTCATCATAGGTAGGCACAAAGGCTGCTACCGAATCACATGTATGCTCAAAGGCTCCTGCCGAAATATAGGTAGGCTCAAAGGCTACTGCCAACTCATAGGTAGGCTCAAAGGCTACTACCAACTCATGGGTAGGCTCAAAGGCTGCTACTAAAATATTCTAATAATCATTTCCATTCAGTTATCAAAAATTTCCATTTGTATTTACTCAAGGGGAGATAAAAAAATTGGAGACACTAAGATACCCCGGTCATATTGGCGCATAAGGGCTGCATAGTATCCTACCAGCTATCAACCTAGGGGCGCAAAGGTACCCTAGTCACACTAGTACATGAAGGCACACAATACCCTACCGACAATGACACCTAATCCATAAGTATATATACTCCTTACTTAAATCCATAGAGCTAAATAAAGTAAGATATAGGGCATAGTTGGGATATTAAGGCACACCGGTAAACTCTAGAATAATCGTGGGTTAAACCACGTCTTTAGGATAGCAACCCCTAGAGAGCCACCATTACTGGTCGAGATCTTTCACTTTAAATATTAGTATTGTATTAGGGTTACCATGAAAAGCACACATTAATCACATGTATACATTCCATCATACTTAACCATTTTCATTTGTTTCCAACATTATTAAGTAACCCGAATAAAGATCACTATCAATGTCAACATAAGTAGTCCACTAAGTCCATCCTAGGCTCAAATACTCACACTTAGGTACTTTAGGTCAAAATGTCATAATACCCCTAAGTCTAAGGCTACCTCTTTACCATCCATTTCCATCACAAATTCTATTTTATTGGATCAACATGCCATAAAAAGGATAACACACCATAATTAAATTATTGATCATGAAGTTAAGTTATTTGACACACCAAATGACCATTTTGCACATAAAGCCCTAACATGCACTTCTAGAACAACCAAACACACATTGTAATGTTTAATAAACAATTAATGCACTTCCTGCATATTTATGAGAATAACATCATAGTATACCCCAATTTACCAACTACCCCTAAACCAATAAATAGTAATAATTATGCGGAAACATGCACATCTAATATAGCAAGACCCCTATACTCATGCTTGATAACGAACATCACATATCATGTGTATTCATTAGCATATTAATCAAGGTACACTCCAAATTACCAAAATACCCTTAAACCCTATGATATTCATAATCATGCTTGAATAGGTGATACTACGATAATAAACCTTTATTCTTATATTTAAAATCGATTAATATTTATCGTACATGTTTATATACTATTCACCATAGTACATGCGAATTTACCAAAATGTCCCTAGACCATATAATATTGATTATCATGCTCAAATAAGTGATACTAAGACAGTAAACTCGTATTCTCATATTTAACATCGATTAATATTTATCATACATATTTATTAGACTATTTACCATAGTACACACAAAATTACCAAAATGCCCCTAAACCACATAATATTGATTATCATGCTCAAATAAGTGATACTAAGATTATAAACTCATATTCTCATATTTAATATCGATGAATACTTATCATGCATGTATATTAGACTATTCACCATAGTACATGTAAAATTACCAAAATATCCCTAGATTATATAATATTGATCATCATGCTCAAATAAGTGATACTAAGACAGTAAACCCCTATTCTCATATTTCACATCGATTAATACTTATCATGTATGTTCATTTGATTAATTCCCCTAGTATGTGCAAAATTACCAAAATGCCCCTAAGTTATATAATATTATTATTCATTCCCAAACATATGTTACTAATACCACAAACCCCTATTTTCATACTGAGAACTAATTATTACTCATCATGCATTTATTTGGATAACCTTTATTACACATGTAAAATTACCAAAATACCCCAAGGACATATAATGTTAATATTCATGCCCAACCATATGTTACTAATACAGCAAACCCCTATTTTCATACTTAGCACCAATTATTACTTACCATGCATAATAACCCCATTGTACATGCAAAATTACCAAAATGACCCTAGGTCATATACTATTAATATTCATGATGGAACATGTATTTTTAATGCTATAAACCCCTATTATCACTATCACCACCACATAACACTTAACAAGCATTTTTATTAGGACGGTAACCACCATACATTAAAATTACCAAAATATCCCTAGGCCATAAATTATTGATCTTCCTACTAACACATGTATTTATAATACACCAAACTCCTATCTACATTCTTAGCAACATTTATAACACATTAGGCATCCCAGTTAGGGTTAAACACCATGATGTATCCAAAATGATCAAATTGTCCCTAGGGCTCATAGTAGTAATATTTTTACTATGAGCGTCCATACATACTTAATCTAGCATTTCATATACACATAAAATAAATCATCACTTCTCCACATTAGACCACTTCTCAATAACCCTTTTTTACACATAACATCCTGCACAAGATAATATACATTCTTTTTCTATTTTTCAAGATAACATTAATAATCATGAGATTATTTGTAACATATAATATCTACACAAATAACATGTCAAAAACCATAATGTGCTAACATATGATAATCCAAATTTTATAGTGGGATATAAATGTTACCTTGTATCTAGAAAAAACAAAACTTTACTGGTATCTGATTAAAAATTCTTATGCTTCATTTAATAAAATTTTGAACCTAAAAATAATATTACAAATACCATATTAATATTAGATAAATAAAATAATAACTTTCACTAAACATATTTATTAAATGTAAGATTACTAAACTACCATTATACCTTAATATTATCCAAAAATACCTAAAAATTTAAAGATTAACTCATGATGCATGTGTAGCATGAGCCATGTAAAATTTGGATGACAAAAATGGAATAGGGAAGGATGGTGGTTTAGTTAAGGGTTGTGGGAGATGATGGAAGTGTTGGTGTTGGTTGTTGGGTGAAATAGGTAAAGGAGGAGATGGTTGGTGGTTTGAGTGTGGTGTAGGTGGCTCGAATGCGGCAAAGGAAGCGGCATAGGTTGTAGAGATGGAGGTGCAGAGAAGGGAAAGAAAAGGAAGAAAAGGAGAAAAGAGGAAGAGAATGGGAAGGCTGGTGTAGGTGGGGTGATTGGG
Organism: Tamarix chinensis; assembly: GCA_030549775.1. NCBI lineage: Eukaryota > Viridiplantae > Streptophyta > Magnoliopsida > Caryophyllales > Tamaricaceae > Tamarix > Tamarix chinensis. Next base: position 69,749,325 of record CM060182.1, read on the forward strand.
GATGATGGTGCAGGAGTGAAGGTCGAGGTGGTGGTATGTAGCTGGGAGGAGTTGCGGTGGTGGAGGGAAGGGAAAGGAAGGGTATTTGAACACAAGGTTGGTGGTTGCAAGGGGTGTCAATGGGGAGAAAAGGAAAAGGGAGGCAAGATGCAGGGTATTTTGGTGTTGGCTGCTCGGAGTTGTGTAGGGAGGAGGTAGGGTGGAGGAGCAAGTGGCGTGGAGGCTAGGTTAGTGGTGGAGATGACAGAGGTGGTTGCAGGGGATGTCGAAGGAAAAACAGGGGTGGGAGAAGAAGGGAGAAAAAAGAGAAGAGAGGGTCAGGGAGAGAGTTGAGCACGAGGGAGAAGTGAGGAAGGGAAGAAGAAAAGAAGAGGAAGAAAAATAAGAGGAGGAGAGGGGGTGTATTTGGCGCGCAAGGTCAGGTGACAATGTAGGGGGTTGTAGGTAGGGCAAAGTAGGTGTGTGCAAGGGAAAAAATGGAAGGAAACAGGGCATGCAGGGAAAGGAAGGTCAGGTGTTGCTAGGCTAGAAAAGGAAAGGAAAGGGATGGTAGGGGGAGGTGGTGCAGGGCGTCTTGTCAGGTGAAGGGGGTGGAGTGTAAGCTTGTCGGGGTGCAAGAGGAAGAAGAGGGTGTGTGAAGGGGTATGGGGAGTGTTTGGAATGGGTGTTGTAGACAGGGAAGAAAGGAAAGGGAGGAGAGATGAGCCACATGGGAAGAAAAGAAAAGAGAAAGAAGTGGGTTGGCCTACGTGAGAGAAGAAGAAGAAGAAGAAAAGGGGGAGAAGTTGGGTCATGCGGGAGAGAAGGGGGAGGAGAGGTTGGGCTGACCCGAGGGGAAAAAGAAAATAAAAGAAAGGAGAAGGCCTGGACTAGCCCGAGGAAAAAGAAAAGAAGAAGGGGGGATTCAAGCTGGCCCAAGGAAAGAAAAAAAAAGAAAAGGAAAAAGAAATAAAAGGAAGAAAAAAGGGGGAAAGGAGAAAGGAAAAGGAGAAAAAGAAAAGGAAAATATGTTCAGAGTTAGAATTAGAAATTATGCTAAAATTAGGGTATTAATTTAAGAAAATAATTTTGGTAAATTTATAGGTTTGGGATTTAATTAAATAAAAACAATCATATTAATTTATTAAATAATTTAATCTATTTTGTAAGTTAAATATTCACAAAAATAATTAAATCAATAATTTATAGATTAAATTTTTTTAGATAAAAGGTTAAACATTCAAATTTTAAGTTTTAAAATTTTGGCGTGTTACACAACCCCTACTTATACATATATACACACACCCATTCCTCTTTTAATTTGACCTTAGCCTGCTACTTCTCCTTTCCTTCTTCTTCTTCCTCTTTCTCCTTCTCCACTTCCTTATTTGGTTTCTAGGAGAACCAGTGTCCCTAGCCTCCTTCCTCATCCTCCTTTTCCTGTTCTATTTTTTGTTGACCACCACACCACCATCGCACACCCTTGAGCCCATACCTCTATTCTTTCTCCTCCCTCTTCCACCTTCCTTTACCTATATTTTTGTTCTCCACTCACCCACTTTCATTGCCTCCTACCCAGCCTGTGCTACCAAATCCTCCACCCCACTACACCTTCCCCTCACCTCCCTTACAACCGAAGCCAACCAACATTTCCATCTTCTCCCCAACTAAGCAAGCCACGAGCACACTATGCATCACTTGCCTCGACCACCCCTATGTGTAGCACCCCTTAATTTACTACTGAAAAAATTTATTTTATTAAAAAGTTAGTGGAAGGAAAAACCTTAAATTTCGGGGATGTTACCGCCACACTTAGTACCACACTAGTTTTCTCCTACAGTTCTAGTATCAAGTGCTGAGGCTAAAAGGAAATTAACACGATTGCACAAATTCAGACTTTTATTTAAATCAAAGTAGTGCATTAGACTCATTACAAGAATAAAACCCACTAATAGTGGTTGCAAGAATAAAATCAAATTGAATAAGGAAATAAAAGATTAAAAGAGAAACCCTAAAATCAGTCCTGGACAATCTTTACGCTCTTTTCCCGATATCAACTTGAATAACACCTGCAATAGACCTACAAGGGACACCGCCCATTGAATAGGTAGGAGTCCACAAATGGAACCCTTCAGTACTATGGTACTGAGTAACTGATATATGAGATTTATATGTTATTTTGCTAAGTAAAAATGTCATTTATTCCTCATTATTTTTATAACATTTAATCTTTTCTCGAGCTTTTCTCTTTTGGATAGATTTTGCAGGAAAAGATAAAAATGAAGAAATTCAAAGGAGAAATCAATGAAAAGACAAAAGGAAGCAAAGAACACATCAAGAGATATGGAATCAATGGAAGAAAAGACTAGAAATGAAGAATATATATCAAAGGGAAGATTGTGTTGAAATTTCATGAAGAAATAATGAAGAAACAAGAAACACGGCCCCCCCGTGTTTATGAAACACGGCCCGTGTTTTTCTATCAGCACACAAATTTCAGCACTTAAAAATCAGCATTTGGCAGATTTCAGCACTTAAAAATACGGGGGTCCCGTGTTTTCTAACACGGACCGTGTTTCTCTCAACTTCTGTAACCGTTCGCGCAACGTTTCCCCGATATATTTCTAAAGTTTGAACATTCGAAAGAGTGGTTCGGGGGAGTTCGAGAATGGGATTTTCTCTTTCTCTCTATACTCTCTAGATACCACATGTAATTTGTAATTCCAATTCTCTTTCTCTTCATTGTATTCAATTGAACAATCAACAATCTGCAATTCAATTCGATAAGTTCTTCTCCATTCCTCTTTTAATTGCAAGTTTTGATTTTTGATTGAATGCAATTCAATTCTCTTTGTTGTATGATTATTTTTCTTGTGTTTGGTGTTTCATTGTTAATTTATTTATAAGCATTGATGTTAATGATAGATTATTGCATTTAATTATGTGTTATTGCAATTATGTAGATAGTATAAGGTAGAAGGATTTGATGACGGAATTAGGGTTTGGATTTTGAATTCATGATTCTAGATGGAATTTAATTGGATTGATGGACGGAATTGAATGATCTCGCATCATAGATTAAGAATTTAAACTAATTAGACTGATCACCTATCTAGTTTAGATCTTAATCTACGCTAAGATAACGAAATTAACACGTAATTGTTAATTAACGTTTTCAAAGTAGCAAAAGATTAATTATTAATCTTGTCCATTATTCATATGATTGCATGATCCGAGCTTATGTGATTATGGTCGTAGTTGACTGCTTTCCGTTTGTAATGCTGCCATTAATTGAATCTAGTGTTCTTAACCTAGGTTATTAATTGGTTAGATGATAAATTGAGAGCTTATTCAATTTATTAGAATTGAGAGAAAGCAAAGAGATGAATTAATATGAGTTTCTATAGGTCAACGTTAAATCATTTAGAATCATTCTTTTCTCTATGATTATTTGATATCCTAATTCCATAATCAATACCTTCCTATCCTTATTCATTAATTAGTGAGTACAATGTTTTATTATTTATCCATACTTTAGATATTGATGATAGAATTATATGTTATTGCATGACTGGGGTTTTAACATCGATTACAGAATTATTGATTATATTCCATTCCTTGTGGGTTCGACTCCTTCTTGCCATATACTACGTATTTGGAAATTAGGATTTATTTATTAAATTTGTTGTGCATACGACAGTGCATCAAATTTTTGGCGCCGTTGCCGGGGAATGGCAATTATAATCTTTATTTTTGTTTTTGATGTTGTTTCTATATATATAGTAATGTGTTTGCATACATGTATCTTGTTTTCTAATTATGTATGTGATGTTGTGTTTGTTTGTTTTGTTCGTGTCTAGACAAGAAGTGTTAAATTTGATTTATTTATTCATTGGGTAAGCAAAGTAATGGGACTAAATCTTTTTACAAAGGCTATTTTAAATCATAATAAATTATTTGATCACCATCTTCCGAAACCTTAAAAACGGAAATTGAGATTCTGATAGTGATGAAGGAAGGAAAGTTAGAATGGTTAGGAATCAATCCATGCATTGATTATGAATGAGATGAAATGAAATTCAAAATTGGTGGATATAACATTGTGAGCGCTTGAGCCTATTCTTTGGATACATTGCTTATCTAAAATATATTTTTCTTTTGTGTGTGTTCTCCAATGATATGTGAAACTAGAATTTGCCATTAGTTCTCTTCAAGACTGCATAGAACTTTAGGATATTTGAAAATGATAAAGGCACTCTTCTTTCTTTGTTAGCTACAAGACCAAATAGCTCACCTTGAAAATTGTTATCCATTGCATAAACCCTTTGAGCCTAAAGCCTTATTCAATTGATCTAACCTTTATTAACAACTACTCTCCATATGCATTTTCTTTCCTTACTCTATGATTAGTGGAGCAAAAAAAAATAAAAATATTTAAGGAGAACTTTTGTTTTGTTAAAAGGTGAAATCTAAGTATGGGGGTGTGAATATCATAAAAAAAAATGGAGGAAGTAGCTAAGCATTTTTCTTCTCAAAAAAAAAAATTTAAGAAAAAAAAGAAGAAGAATAAGAGGAGAATAAAATTTCATGTCTTTTGATGTTATTTGGTTGAATGGAAGGGTTTGAAATTAAAAAAAAAAAAAAAAAGGGGAAGTGAAGTAAAGGAGAAGAGGAGAAATTATGATTTAATTGAAATAAATAAATTACTTCTCTAGTTCGTAGAGTCTAGCTACCATCCCAAAATTCTATCCCACCTTAAAACCCTAGCCCCATTACAACCAAATTTAAGACCTTTTGATTCTTATATACTTTAGTTCTTTTCAGTGGTGGCGAATTGAGAATAATGGCAAACATATGGGCGATCATTATCATTTGGAGAAGATTTGAGAGTAAACACATGATACCCTATACACATAAGAGTGAGCATTTTCACTTACCGAAAGTAAGCATCTACCAATATAAATTTCATTAATCTTGATCTAAATTTGCATGGTGAGATACTAACTATATTAGCTCTCATTCCCTAACCACTTGAGCATTTGATAAGACTATTCATAAGGTGTGTTAGATATGTGATCCAAAATATTTTCAACATTGTGATTTTATGATTCATAAGTGTTTTAAGTCCCAATGCATTGCTAAACTCTATGAATGAATAAATCCAATCTTATATTTCTTGTAGTTTAGGACTTATCTCATTTGTAATCCTTGATGTTTCTTTTGTCCATGACATGATGTTGCTTGAGGACAAGCAACGATTTAAGCATGGGGGTATTTGATATATGAGATTTATATGTTATTTTGCTAAGTAAAAATGTCATTTATTCCTCATTATTTTTATAACATTTAATCTTTTCTCGAGCTTTTCTCTTTTGGATAGATTTTGCAGGAAAAGATAAAAATGAAGAAATTCAAAGGAGAAATCAATGAAAAGACAAAAGGAAGCAAAGAACACATCAAGAGATATGGAATCAATGGAAGAAAAGACTAGAAATGAAGAATATATATCAAAGGGAAGATTGTGTTGAAATTTCATGAAGAAATAATGAAGAAACAAGAAACACGGCCCCCCCGTGTTTATGAAACACGGCCCGTGTTTTTCTATCAGCACACAAATTTCAGCACTTAAAAATCAGCATTTGGCAGATTTCAGCACTTAAAAATACGGGGGTCCCGTGTTTTCTAACACGGACCGTGTTTCTCTCAACTTCTGTAACCGTTCGCGCAACGTTTCCCCGATATATTTCTAAAGTTTGAACATTCGAAAGAGTGGTTCGGGGGAGTTCGAGAATGGGATTTTCTCTTTCTCTCTATACTCTCTAGATACCACATGTAATTTGTAATTCCAATTCTCTTTCTCTTCATTGTATTCAATTGAACAATCAACAATCTGCAATTCAATTCGATAAGTTCTTCTCCATTCCTCTTTTAATTGCAAGTTTTGATTTTTGATTGAATGCAATTCAATTCTCTTTGTTGTATGATTATTTTTCTTGTGTTTGGTGTTTCATTGTTAATTTATTTATAAGCATTGATGTTAATGATAGATTATTGCATTTAATTATGTGTTATTGCAATTATGTAGATAGTATAAGGTAGAAGGATTTGATGACGGAATTAGGGTTTGGATTTTGAATTCATGATTCTAGATGGAATTTAATTGGATTGATGGACGGAATTGAATGATCTCGCATCATAGATTAAGAATTTAAACTAATTAGACTGATCACCTATCTAGTTTAGATCTTAATCTACGCTAAGATAACGAAATTAACACGTAATTGTTAATTAACGTTTTCAAAGTAGCAAAAGATTAATTATTAATCTTGTCCATTATTCATATGATTGCATGATCCGAGCTTATGTGATTATGGTCGTAGTTGACTGCTTTCCGTTTGTAATGCTGCCATTAATTGAATCTAGTGTTCTTAACCTAGGTTATTAATTGGTTAGATGATAAATTGAGAGCTTATTCAATTTATTAGAATTGAGAGAAAGCAAAGAGATGAATTAATATGAGTTTCTATAGGTCAACGTTAAATCATTTAGAATCATTCTTTTCTCTATGATTATTTGATATCCTAATTCCATAATCAATACCTTCCTATCCTTATTCATTAATTAGTGAGTACAATGTTTTATTATTTATCCATACTTTAGATATTGATGATAGAATTATATGTTATTGCATGACTGGGGTTTTAACATCGATTACAGAATTATTGATTATATTCCATTCCTTGTGGGTTCGACTCCTTCTTGCCATATACTACGTATTTGGAAATTAGGATTTATTTATTAAATTTGTTGTGCATACGACAGTGCATCAGTAACCTTTTATACCAAACTGAAAGGCAAGGCCCGCATGCAACACATAATACATAGCGATGCAAACACAATAACTTACGTGAGCACAGAGATAACCATGAGCAATTTAAGAGATAATACACAGTGCAACACCTCATACAATAAGAAATGCATAGCACAAGGCCCATTCACTTAGCAATAGCATCACATACCTAGAGAGAGACAGGCACTGAGGCCAATCTTATACCACATCAATAGATCATACACGTAAAGGCAATTCTTTTAGTCATAAGCCATTAGTTAAACATTATTTAACATCATATCTCGAATTATATCCATGTGAGTGCAGGAACCCCACTATTATAGCCGGTGGAACAAAATACACTTCAGGGCAGAATGCACCTGACCACTATTATTCGTCGGTAGACTGATCTCCACGACACCATGCGCCTGTCCACTATTATTCATCGGAGACCGGTCTAGCCTCGACTCATATAGTGTTCCACTATAAATGATTAGTGTATTCCCATAATTTATTAACATCTAATGTTTGGTTTATTAAGCTCGATATCCCCCACTATTATGGTCGGTGGACAGAAATACACTTTAGGACAGAACACACCTGACCACTATTATTCGCTGGTGGACCAATCTCCAGGGCACCCTGCACCTGACCACTATTATTCGTCAATGGACCGGTCTGGGCCCAAATCAATAATCTTTCACTTTAATTATTTAGTGTCTTATTCATATCTTATTCCACATGCAATCCCAACTAGACATGCATGACCCAATAGAATTTCCATTCTCATCCTTTATCCCAAATCTCCTGAAAAGCCTCATCCTATATCTTGGGACCATTGCTCACCCTAGGACTCCAAGACTACTTCCTCACCTATCCATTACTCACCACAAAACCCCAACTCCTATGCACGTGGATCAAGGCACACTCCCTATAACTCCGTTTCGACTCACCATCACCCTCTAGGAGTTCCCTCAGAAACCCTAATTTGGCCTATGTGGCCTAACTTCTTCTTATCCTACATAGCACATGCTCTCCTTTGCATCTAATACCACCACTCTACTCGAACCACACCCAACATCACAACCTCACTCCCCATCATCCACATGTGGTCATGAAAATCCTAGTTAAGTCCCCCATGCACACTCCTACCAGCCCACATACTAGTTTTCACTAATGGATTCCAAACACCCAAAATACTCTTCCCTTGCCTTTCTTACCCCTTAAATCACATTTTCCTACATAAAGGTCATCCCCATGCAAAGGCTAACCATCCTATGCAAACCTGACACTTCCCATGCAATATTTGTTCCATTCTCTTATTTTATTCACATTATTCTTTTATTTACCCACCCATAAGTCATAAGGTACTTAAGTCTTTCTCATTTCCCTTTTTACCACTCCATTTCTTTACTTCTTTTGTCTCCCCGCAACTTCACCCTCCTACTAAGGACTCCTAGCATGCATGTCATAGCAAACAACTATACATAAGGCATAACACAAAACACAAGTCATGTCACCATATTAAACACGTCATAGCACATATACGACTTGTCTTGGCTCCACGCTTAGCAAGCTGTGCTACAAGTATATAAACCATAACCGCATGGAATACCAACACATAACCAAGCACACATAAACATATAACACATAATCTGGCATTGACCACATCCTTACAACAATTACTGAAATACCCCTTGTTTGTAGAGTTACCAAGCCACCCCTTTTTATTTGTCAAATTACCATATTACCCTTTATGTTTGCATAATTACCACAATACTCCTAACATTTATTAGATTTTTAAATTATCCTCCATACTTATTAAATTACCAAATTTACCCCTCATTTGTTGAGTTATCGAATTACCCTTCCAATTGGTTAAATTACCGAACTATCCTTTATACTTGTTAAAATTACCAAATTACCCTTTTGGTTGGTTAAATTACCAATTTTCCCTTCTTACTTATTAGAATTGCCGAATTACCCTTTTGGTTGGCTCAATTATCAATTTGCCTTTCATACTTATTAGAATTACCGAATTAACCTTTTGGTTGGTTAAATTACCAAGTTGTCATTCATACTTATTAGAATTGCCAAATTACCCTTTTCACTTATAAATTACCAAAATATCCTTCCTTTATGCCGAATTACCAAAATACCCTTCTTCTTTATTAAATCACTATTTTATCCCTTTTACTTACAAAAATTACCAAGTTATCCCCTTCTCCATGTAAAATTACTAAAGTGCCCTTCTTACTTATTAATTTACCATTTCACCCCCTTTACTCTTATAAATTACCATTTCGCCCTTATCATACCTAATTTACTAAAATACTCTCACCACATAAAATATTAATATACATGGTCCATATACATCATCCAACACCACCAACTATTATTATTCATCATTAATACTTATTAGCACCTACCACACATACTTATTTAGGCCACACCTTTTACATAAGTAAAATTACCAAAATGCCCCTGGAGCTCATATTAACATTATCTATGCAACAAATGGCCACATTAGCATATTATATCATACATATGTATTTAACATTATCCTTAACAATAAGGCTCCTTCCTTAAACATTATTTCTACAAATGACTCATAAATTAACATGTTTTTTTTTCATCAACCAACATATGCCATTAATTACATTATACTTAACAACATACCTCATGCATATAAATATATTAAAAACCCTAATGTGCTAGCATACATATATCCACACATTTTAGTAGGGTATAATGGTTACCTTATTTCCAGCAATAATCAAACCTTACTGGTAACCAGTTTAAAGGTTTGAGATTTGATTAGTAAAAATCTATACCTAAAAATAATATCAACACTTATCATATTAGAAGTAGAAAATTAAAGGAATACTTTTTATCAAAATCTTAATTAAATATATACTAATATTAACCATTGTTATACCTCAAAAATATTAGCCAAAATTATCTAAAGGGAGGCAGTAAACTCTCACTACATGAGCCGCGTGAGCTGCATGCAAAATGGAAGGGAAGAAGGGGTTGAAGACGGGAAGTGGGGAGAAGGGAAGGGGTGGTTCATGTAGGGGTTTTGGGAGTTGGTGGAGGGATTGTGGAGGGGAGTTAGGGTGGTGGTTGGGTGCAGGGAGGGAGTAGGGGTGTAGGTGGTGGTCAGGGGTCGATGATCAGTGAAGGATGGGCGGAGAAGAAGATGGAAGGGAAAAGAAGAGGAGAAGGGAGGAGCTGCAAGGGGTTTCAGCCAAGGGGAGGCAATGTGGTGGTAGATGAGGTGCTAGGAAGTGGATTGGTGGTTGTGGAGGAGGTGGAAGATGGAGGAAGGCGGCAGACAGTGGTGGTGCAGGGTGGAGGCCGAGAAGGGGGAAAGAAAAAGAAAGGAGAAGGAAGGTGGTTGCAGGGGTATGAAAGGGTGATGGGGCAGTGCAAGGAGGTTGAAGGAGTGTCAAGGAGGTGGCTTCGCTGGCCAGCTGGGCGGCAGAGGTGGTGGTTGAGGGTGGCAGAGCAAAAATAGGGGAGGAGAAGATAAGGAAAGAAGTAAAAGAGATAGGGCTCTGCAAGGAGGTGAAGGAGCTCGAGGTAGGTTGAAAATGAGCAGAAGAGGAGGAGATAAGGAGAAGAAAAGGAAGAGGGAAAGGATAGGAGGTAGGGGTGCCGACTGGGTGGCTGTGGTTGCAGGTGGTAAGGTGGTAGGTTACAAGGAGAATGGGAAGGAAAAGGAAGGCACGAGGGGGAGGGTTGTAGGGTTGGTATGGCCGAAAATGGAAGGAAAGGGATGGGGAGAAGACGTACGGATGTAAGCTGCAATGGCTGAAGGCAAGGTGAGTTGCAGGCTGCCATGGCATGTAGCATCAAAGGAGAGGGAAGGAGGAGAGAAAAGAAGAGAGGGGTAGGCCGACCGAGCAATGAAAGGAAAAGAAGGGGATGGGCTTGCCCGCGCGCGAGGGAGAAGGATAAAAAAAAAGAGGGAGTTGGGTTGGGGCTGGATGCGAGGGGGAGGGAGAAGGAGAAAGGGAGTGGACCAATGGCCTAGCGCGAGGGAGAAGAGGGATGTAGGCCGGACGACCCGAGGGATAAGAAAAAGGTAAAAGGAGGAAAAGAAAAAAAGAAGAAAAAGGAGAAAAAAAAGGAAAATAGGGGAAAAATAAATTTAAAATAATTTTTAGAATAATTGTATTTAATATTTTTTATAGATAAATTAATTTAATAATTTAATTTATTTAAACTTTAAGATATTAATTTAATAAGGAAAATTTAGTAAAATATGGGTTTGAACAATTCTTTAAATAAAATAAGTATGATAAAAATAAAAAAATATTTATTTTAATTTATTAAATATTCATATCCATTTATATACTCAAAAATATACAAAATAAATAAATTAAATAAATTTAAAAGTTAATTTATCCCAAATGAGGGTTATTTATTAAATTATAGGTTTAAATTTTTTGGGATATTACACTCTGTGTCACCCTTTCCCTTCTCGTCACAAAAAACCAAACCACCACCGAAGCCCGGTCATCTCTAGAACCCTCTGTTGATGCCTCCTCCTCGCTAGAGCTTGCCCTCGCTAGCAACACCATCCCTCGGCCTTGCCTTCTACTTACTACAAACCCCTTTTTTTTCAACCTCACCCAATGCCCTAGCCACCCTCTTCCTAGCTCTAATCGCCAGCTGCCCTTGCCACCATTGGCCTCCCTTGTCATGGTCAACACCATCCCCCTTAGCCATTACCTCCACCTAGCCAACCTCCCCCCTCCTTGAGCCTTCCATCTTTGTTCAAACTCACGTTGATAATGCAACATAAAATTCCCTTACAAGTTTTACCCATTTTTCACTTTAGGGGTATTTTGGTAATTTTTTTATAATGAATATTTTAATAAAAATTATTATTTTATTAGTTAAATATTATTGGTTAATGTGGTATTATTTTAAGGTACAGAAATTTGAGTAGCACAGCCTAATAATTTTAGTAGGTTACCAGTAAGTTTATGCTTTTGATAGATATCAGGTAACCCTTATAATCCCCTACAATGTTCAGATATCGTATGATAGTACATTAGGGTTTTGATTTATAATTTGCGCTAAGCGTTTTTATCACGTTAAAAATTATTTACCTATTAATGCGAGTACAAAATTTGGTAAAATAACATGTTAACTTGTAGAAATTATTATGTGTAAAAAATTATGTTAATATGGTTTAAATGTTGGGAATAAATGATATATGCCATGTACGTCCATTTTGATAGATTGAGCACGCCTAGGTGTATTTGTACCATAAAAAATATTATCATGTGCCCTGGGGGCAATTTGGTTATTCAAGCATATTTTTATATTTAACCCAACAAGAATGTCTAGTATGTCTCAATTATTGTTAAGGATGGAGATATATGATTTGATACTTTAGAAACACATGTTTCGGTATGATTATTATAGTTGTATACCCTAGGGGTATTTTGATCATCTTAAGTGTATTATGATAATTATTTTTATAAGCATGCCTAATCTTTATTATTTATTGTTGGGCATGGAAAAATGTGGTTTGATGCTTTAGAAATGTGTATTAGGATTTTACATACAAAATTATATATTAAGGAAAAATAACCATTTGGCGTATTTAATAATTTATTTGCATGTTAAGTAACTTAATTATTATATTTTAGGCTTTTCATGACAAGTTAATAAATAAAATAGAATTAATATTTAAAACAAATGATGGTGTGGTAATTTTTTACCATAGGGACATTTTGGTCATTTTGTATCTAAATTACCTAAGGGCGAATAATTGAGCCTAGAATAACCTTAGTGGATTTCTAATGTTTACCTTGGTATTAACCTTTATTTTTATTATCTTGGATGTTTGGAAATGAGTAAAAATGGCTAAATATGAAAATTAGATTTATGTGATTAATATATGGTCTCGTGGTTACCTTAATTATAATACTAATAGTTAAAGTAAAAGATCTTGAGATCAAAAAATGTGGCTCTTTAGGGGTAGTTACCCTAAATATGTAGTTTAGTCCACCATTCATTATGGATTATTGTCGGTGTCCTTATATGTAGAATATTGTGCTACCATCATGTACAAATACGACTAGGATACCTTAGTATCCTTCGGCTGATAGTCGGTAGAGGTGCGCCGGTATGATTAGAGTACATTTGTGTCTCTAGGTTGATATGATCCTCCTCAAGTAAATAAAAATAAAAATAATTATTATTAGATTATTAGATTGGTCAATAGCAACATTCCTGCCTATCCGTGGTTTGGTAGTAGCCTTTGTGCCTACCTATGGTTCAGAAGTAGCCTTCATGCATACTTGTGATCCAGTAGTAGCCTTCGTGCCTACCTATGGTCCGGTAGCAACGTTTGTGCCTACCTATGTTTGATATTGTGCCTTTGAGCCCTACCTATTTTGTTATGGATATTATTTGTGTTGCTTTTGAGATATGAGGTATATGGTGAAGTTATGCTTATTATGTTAAGCTTGGTCCTAATGATTATTTTAGAAAGGATCTCTTGGATGCTTGGTTAGTAAGTTCTTACTATGTTCTAAATGAAAGAGTATGAGAAGCATGTGGCTTTGTTGTTATTGTGTATCTGATATGACTACTGTGTTTTGATCATCGCATGAATATTTTAATATTTATATCATGTATTGTTGTGTTGGCTTTATGTGTTCCATACAGGCTTTTCGTATTAGTTTTGTATAATGAATTACTCAGTAATGTTGTACTGAATAATTCCTTTTTATGGGCCCCTACTTACTCAATTTACAATGGTATTTGCAGGTTAGTTTGTGAGATTAGTTGAATGCTAGTACTTGGGTTTAGAGTAGGCTATCTGGTTTTTTGTTTGGTATCTTTTGATTCAAATGATTATATATTTTCATGCTCTTATGTATTTTCTTTCACTGAATTTTGTAACCACTCACTCTTAGTTTCATTTGGAATGATGTTAATTTGTTTTAATTCTCTCTACTTTGATTCTTATACTCGTATTATTAGGCTAAGTGGAGTAACACTTTTATCCTTAATACTTGGTATGAGAATAGTAGAGGAAACTGGACTTTTACCAAATGTGGCAATAATACCCGCATTTTTACTATTTTAGCTTCCGCAATTAACTCTTTAAGTGAAATGTTTCAGTTCCAAATTTTAGGAGAGTTACACATTACTCCTACAACCTCAAGCTAAATCTTCCACACAAAAGATATCTATAAACTAAAAGAAAAACCACATTGAATCCTTCAAGATCCATGCCATACACATAAAAGAACAAAAGATAAACTTCTTCTAACATGATTAAACTTCTACCAATTATCTATAAAATTACCTAATGACTCCCATTTCCTTCTTATGAAAATATGGATATTCTTCGTATACTATGGGAACCCTCCTCGTGTGCTTAGCATGTGACTTCATTAAACTTCTTATCCCTTAAGTCCCAATCTAACCCCTGCTTAAACAAGCAATCATCTTGTTAGGTCCAATAGTGCCTATTTGGCCTAAGTCTTCAAACCTTTCATGAGTAGGACTTATAGGGCATGCCCCTCCATCAGTGATTGAGTGTGTTAATACTAGCCAATCATTATGCCTTTTTTGTTTTGTTTCAAATAATGTGTCAATTAGAAGGGTGAGCGGTAAACTTGGTAATTCATTCAAACTATTATGTCATCTGCCAAAGAAATAATGGAAGGGTAGTGCAAAAAAATATATGAGGGTATTTTATACACTATAAATATGATTGGGGCTATACTGTGTATTTTATCAAAATACAAGGGTAATACCCCTTAAATTATATTGTCTAAAATCTAGCCTAAAAAGGAGGACACACAAAAACGGTTTACATATATTGTTGGCATGGCTCTCTTTGATTTGTTAGATTGACAATTGAAGATTGATGATATGGCAATATTCTAATCATTGAATTATTACATGGACTACATCTATCAATCTAGAAAATGAATCATTTATCATTGAAGACAGATTTGGCTATCAAATTATCTTTAGCATACACAAAGTAATAATCGTCCAAAGGATACATTATGGTTTTTTTGTGGTATGGAAGGTGTCAATTATCATTGAAATTCTCCAATCCCCACACTCCTTGGGGTAAAGAGGTTGATGAGATAATAATGTATGCCAAAGACCATCTAGAGAGAGAGTTGATAATAAATAGTATTTTGCATTTTACATGCCAAAAGTCTTTGATTGTGAGAATTACTTTTAGGGTACTTTAATTTGCTCAATAATTCTCATTACATCCAATAAAAAATAACATGAACTATACAATTCAATAATTAGTCACTTGTTTGGAGATACTTATCAAAAATAATTGTCTAAGATAATTACTTATTTAAAAAAAACTAGCATAAAAAATTTCTAAAATAAGTAGTTATTTTCGATAATTATTTTTGGTAAGTAGATTCAAATAAAGCCTAAAATCCTATATCATTCATGTAGGAAGCAACAAGTACTTTCTATTATTTAAACGATCATGGTTATTACTTGCAGTTTTAAGTTTTATAGTGACAATGTGTTTTTGATTGGAGGTTTTAAGCAGTTAGTTGAGGCTACAAGATCGAAGGAAATGTTGAGGGTTGTTTAGGGCGCATTGGTTGTTTATGACAAGGCAAGACACATTATTAGGGCATTGAACATGATTACATGTTGCTCATGTCTTCGTTGGATGATGTACTTGTGTTGTAACAATGTCGTATAATTTTGTGTCTAAATGAAAATTGGATGGTTCCATCCCATCCATGATAACAATTACTGCTACCATTCTTTGTACGAATTATAATGATGAGTGATCGCTGCTTTGACATGTTAAAAATGGCACGCATAGTTTATTTGACATTATTTTCAACTTAGGAAGGAAAATACACCCTCACCAATATTACTAATTAGCCTATGGTTTTTAACTCTAACCATTTTTATTAAGTTTTTTTTCATCATTCTAATCAAAGGTAGGATTAATTATACAATACCTTATGACAAAATTGTAAGGAAATTTTTTTTTTGGTAATCTAAGATACCATTTGGGTGATATAATATTTCCCGAGTATTTTGAAGTATGTGGCTTATAATTCTAATGCTAAACTCACATAGGTTATAATTATCTAACCGCATCTATTTTTAGCAAGTACTTTGATTTGAAAGTTAGTCTTAAATTATGCTCTACCTTAAAAATGCCTTTGGCTATAAAAGGCAGTATTTGGACCACATAATATTTTCCAAGTATTTTGAATTATATGGGTTATAATTCTAATGCCCTCTACTACATGAAACACAAATTTTCTCATATTAAAATATTTGCATTCCAGTAAATTTTTTGTTATATATCTTGCTAAGACTATCAATCACATCATCCAATTTTAGGTTGTCATTTATCTAAGTTTAATGGCAAACATGTCCCCCTCCTAGTTTCATACACAATGACTACTAATAAAAGTCAAGGTCGATTCCCATTACATACTAATAGCTACTTGAAAAAATTTATTTTCACCTAGCTTTCTCAAAAGTTACAAGTCCATGGAATCTAAAGATATTGATATGTGGTAATGATTGTGTTCGCCCTACTACTTTTATGAATAATCATGTATGCAAAATAATTTTCAATATTTCGTAACGGTATATACAAAGAAGCTTTTAATAATTTGTGTCATTCATACAAATTATTTACATATTCCATCTCTGAATGCAAATTTTTGTATCTTCTTATATTATAAAGTAGAATATCTCGTGGTTAAGCTAGATATTAAAACCTTAAGTATAATTATCCCTTTTTGTTCTTGTTCTTTTTCCTTCTTTTTTAATATCACCACAAAAAAAATATATATTTACAAAATCACATATAATAAATTTTAGCTTGATTTTGTTTAAATACAAGAATGACTCTTGACAAACACTTCTACACTAATCATCTAATTTATGCCTTCAACTACTAGCTTTTCAAATATAGCCTACATGAGCATAAGATGATCCACAACGGCAGCTGCTGAAGGTCCTTTTTTGAGCTGAATGACCGACTCAAATGGCCACATCAAGGGCTGACTGAGCTTTACAAATATCACCAACGAAAAAATTAAAGCCGACCCAAGCAATGACACAGGAAAGGTGAAGGGGGTGGGTGGCCGAATTTAAGCCAAAATGTAATTAATTAAAACAAAAAAAATATTAATTCTTTAATTTAAATATTAAATGTTAACATTTTATGAACATTATTAAGAAAACATAGTAATTAATTTAAACTACATATATATATATATATATATATATATATATATAGGAACCAATCTTAACCATTAAATTAGTATTTGATGATTAATGGTCAAAATTTAGTAAATATCTAACCTAAATTTATTTTAATCTTAACTCTTAAATCTTTTAGATCTAATAGTAATTAAATATTTCTATCTTTATATTTTAAATAGTGATTTGTACGTGAGTCTATATATATATATATGTTAATGTGTAAAAGTAATAAAAAATATCAATAGCATTATAATTTTTTAAATATTTTTTATTTAATTAAAAAAACGGTAATTAATAAATAATATCATTAATTGTGTAAACATTTTGACTATTTGTGGTGGAATATATATTGGATGAGATAGTATATTTTATTATTATAATATTATTAAGCCATTTTTGTAGAGAGAGTAGAAATTGAAATTAAAATGTGTTTTAATTTTGAAAAACATGTTGAGTCCCAGATATTAAACTCTGATGCTCTAAGACAATTCTTGCGTAGTATTTTGATCTTTCAAATACATCTAATTCTACATAAATCTTAACAGGCCTTTGATTTCTGTATACAAATGTAATTGGTAGAAAACGATTCGATCGCCAACAAAACTGGATTCACTTAGACCAGCTGGATCGGTCACTGCAGTAAAAAGTGACGTAATCCAGTATCTGCAAGACTGCAAGCGAGCACATTTTGCGTTCGTCTAAACTTCTCTGATGCAAACATTACCGACCTCCAAACCACTTCACAGTAAAGCATCATTCTCAACAATCAAAAAAAATAAATAAATAAATAAATAAATAATAAAAATAAAAAATCTAACCACGATACTGTCGCAATAAACACAGGTATTAACAAGAGCACGCACATTCAGTTTACATAGCTTCAAATTATACTAGGGACAGTAAAGCCTGCACAAGGTTCCATAGCATTTACACATACACTTGGGGTTCACCGTTAGACAAAGACGAACTAGACAGCATCCCACTGCATCCTAGATAGGATTATTAATTGAAGGAGAAAGGAGCGGCCAACCCCCAACACCCCAAAATCACAACACACACCGATAAGATACATGACCCTGGGTAATATCACCACTGTACATTACTTTAACCACTTGTCCTTTCCGCAGTCCATAATACCTCACAATAGCATCTTTCTGTGACATCCGAGGCAGCTGACAAATAAGTGAAGGAAAGGAAGTGAAACAAGTAAGGTCCATGAACTGGTGATATGCAAAAAAATAAGTGGTATGAAAAAGGAAATCAAAGTAAAGTCAAACGCCGCAGATAACTAACCTGTTTTTCATCTAAATTATACTTCTTAAGGAGAGACTGCTTCTCCTTCTCCGTCAGTATCCGATGCTTCGGCTTAAATACATGTTTTGTTATATTTATCAGCAAGTCCGTTATCTGCCAAAATGTTCTAAGATCGTTAGATTTGTTATAATACTATACAATGCGGTAACAAATATACATGGCAGGTGAATAAAAGAACTTGATAATACAAATGGAATATGGATTCTGTAGGCCTTACTTGGAATAACTCAACTTTGAATGAGAAGAGTTCGACGGCTTTCAGAGCCTGGTTTGTTATTTGATTCTGCAATATCAGTATCAGCCCGCCTAAGCTCTCTTTATTGACTATCTGTTCTGCTATGCCACGGATAACTGGTACTTTCACAGTAGCTGGGCCACAGAAGATGACCAAAATCTGCATTTACAATAACAGATCTTAATTGTAGTGATCAATTATAATGGCTGCTGTGATGAAACGAGCTTTCAGATGGCAAGCCTTATATGGATAAGTTAAAAGACATGAATTTTTTCCTTGCAAGTCTTTCCCCTTCCTTGCTACATCAAAGATAAAAGACTTCTCCAAAAACTCGTGAGCCTTACATTACAAAGCATTAAACAGGGAGACAAAAAAAAAGGCAAAACCTTTCTAATTCATCTGTGGTAAATTACATTGGATAAAACACATCCGTTGCACTACAGATACATATGTAAATTGAAGCAAGCCAGTGAGTTCATAAATATATCCATCTAATAACACAAAAGATCAATGTGTTATTAGTTTCATGATAAATATAACCATGAAAATAAGATGATATATTCTGCAAAGAATA
The DNA here is from genome assembly GCA_030549775.1 of Tamarix chinensis. Classification (NCBI taxonomy): domain Eukaryota; kingdom Viridiplantae; phylum Streptophyta; class Magnoliopsida; order Caryophyllales; family Tamaricaceae; genus Tamarix; species Tamarix chinensis. The sequence goes on from CM060182.1 coordinate 69,768,519, forward strand.
ACCTGACTTGTATACATCTTCACCAATCTCAATTGTCAGCAGAAGAAAACGGCACACCATTAGAAAGAACTACAAAGGACACACTATTGGGAAGAAGGTCCAAATTCAAGAGAAATAGTTCCTCTTAGAACTCTGCTGAAGGTTTTATTGTCATTTTATTATTTTTGCATGATTTTATTATTGTCAGTACTTAGATTAACTTCTTGCTATGAATTTTAAACAAATTAAAATATCCTTCGATATACAAACCAAAGGTATGCCTCTTATTGCAAAGGGATATGGTACATGCAGAATTGATGTACACAAATGGGTTGTAACTAGATATGACAACACGGCTCACTCCTACCTTTTCCCCTGGAAATAATTAGGTTTCACCAATCAACCCTTGCTGCTTTCCTCTCTCTTCTTGCCTGGGAATGAATTTGAAATCATGGTCAAACCTGGTATGATTTAGATTGGTATACAAGTGTTATCATCAACCATCACTATCAAACCAACATGCTTTTACTTGCACTACCATGCCACCCATCGGTGCATTCAACATGATAAAAGGAACCATATTCTCAACCATGGGAGGTCAACTGTGCTGAAATTTGAGGTATCCGAGCATGTGATTAACAATTTGGAGCATGAAAAATGTCATTTAGTAGAAATTGAATTCAGATAGAGAAGGTTAAGCCACAGGTCTAAAAAGAGAGCCTATTGAAAATTTGAAATTCCTCGATGGCACTAAATCTGTAGTCCAGAAATGTAGTTATCTGGTAGTGAAAGTGATAGAATATGCCCATATTGCTGATTTTGCTAAAGCTGATGAATCTGTACTTTGGGAGAAGTTTACCCAACACAGTTTAAGAATGTTAACAATACCATGATCACCTAAGCAAGGATAAGACTTTCACATATTTAGTTCTTCCATTTGGATGTTGTCAACACATGATCCTACTTTGCAGCTTTACCTGCAGTCCACAAAGCAGAGGCTCTAAAATTCTAATAAAAGTTTGTGTGCTTGCATCTTGTTACTCCATCAAAGTTCCATTTCTTCATTCTCTCTCATTTTAAGTCCCACAAACAAATGTTCTCCAACCAGGAGAGAATGATGGGCAATGGTTATCCTGCAAGAAAGCGCAAGTATAAAGGAGTACTACAGGACTTTCCAGAGTTAAAGAAAAAAAAAATTGAATGTTTTCTCCACAAATTCAGCTCATTCCCATTGGTTCAACCATTCCAAAGTGTACCAACAATTTGCCTCCAATAAGATTTGAAAAGAAATCAATCAGGCCTGATTGCCTTGAATGTTGAACAACTGGACAGATGGATGATAGATTTGAATTGGGGGAAAGGCCAATGAATAAGCATATGAAATATATTTGTTGCAACAGGTATTGACAAGCTGCTATACAATTTTTGGACTATATGAGATCAATGAGTTATCAAGAAAAACACATGAGATATATTTCTGGCAAATACGATTGCAACAGGTTTTTCACTCCAAAGACAAGCTGACTTACCACAAGAGAAGGAAATTCCAGTCAATGAAAAATCTATCATTAAAATTAGGATTTCATTAACCTTCAGGAAGTTCTTATTTTTGTATGAATATTTATTAGACTTTGGTCAACCACGTTTTCCAATTTATGTTTATGTATATAATTCTTCGAGGGTTGATATTGTTAGGGGGGGTTTTATTCAAATGGGGGACAAAGTCATTAACAGCCCCTAACTGGGAGTGGCACAAAGCTGAGGAATTACAATTACACCTCTGACACGATCAAAAAACAATAAATCTCAAACTTCTAGCAGGAACGCTCGAAATAATGAGCACCAAAATCCACAGAGTGCCCCACATGGGCTAAACCATCTGCCAAATTAAATTCTCTGAAGTCATGCACAATCTGACAGGCCCAAAAATTACGTACCAGGTCTTTGCAGGCATAAATCAAGTTCACATATATAGGAGGGTTCCGATCCATAATCAAACGCACTGCCACCAATGAGTCACTAGATACCAAAACACATCTGTATCCCCTGTCCCGAAAGCTCAGCTACCAAGATCAAGCTAAAACCAACGTTTGCCGAAAACCTGAATAGCCACCGACCCAAGTGATCTCTGGCTATCCCACTTGAGCTAAACTGCCAGATTACCCACAGCACTTCCATCTAAATTGATTTTAATAAAGCGTGCAGGAGGTTCCTGCCAGCCCACATCTTTCCAAGGTAGCACAAGGTCAGGAGATTGGAGCATTTTAATTTCCATACATGTTGCATACTCATCCCGGGCTAATAATGCAATGTGTCTATCTAGCAAGTGCCTTGCTGAGAATATTTTCACCAACAAACACCCTCCTGCTTCTAACTTGCCATAGCTTCCACACAACAATGGCAAAAACCACCACCCAAGGAGTTTCACCATCACCACATACCCGTTGCTGGGTGAAATTTTGGGCAACCCACTCTTGGAGCTAACCTGTGGAAAATTTAGATTGATCCTAGCTTGGAACCAACCGTCGCTAGAACATGCTACTCTCACGACAATCCTGCAACACATGCAGCAAGTCCTTAGTACTCCCACAAGCATCGCACGTCGAGTCTTCAGCAATCCCACACTGAACACTTTCGGCATTTGTCAACAAACACTCATGCAACACCAGCCACAAGAAAGAACACACTGTTTGGTGGACCTTTAACTTCCAAAGGTGGCGCCACCGCAAGGCTGGGAGGGAGCCAAATGAATAATCATTCAACATGTCATAGGCTGGCCTCAAGAAAGAACGCACTCTTTGGTGGACCTCACTGAGAAAGAGTGGTCCCCAAAGAAGCCCCGGTTGGAAAATCCACATTATTTGCTTCTCTATCAACCCATGTGCTCACTATGCAAAGGTCAATGATAAGCAAAACAGTCCCAATCCCAGCCACCATTGGGGTGAATATACTAAGCAAGGGGAGACATAAGTTTGTCCAGCAGAACATCTACAATAACGTGCTTGATAAGAGGGTCATCCCCTATCCACTAATCCAATCAAAATTTCACTACCCTTCCTTTGCAAACTATAAAGAGAATACCCTTGCGGAGTGTCTGCCCTTCCAGATTTGACTCCACAGAGGCAGAGCAGCTCTTTGGTCTAGGGGATTCCAATAGAGATTATGAATGTAGGTACTTATCCTCATAATATGCACCCAAAGTTTCGTTTTATTCTTCAGTAGGTCCCAAGCAAGTTTAGCAAAAATGGCCTAGTTCATACTCTAATCATCTCTAATACCCAGGTTGCCACTCTCTCTAGGCAAACACATCTTAGACCAGCATAGGAGATAAGCCTTACGTGTATGCGTACAATCACCCCAAAGGAAGGACCTATTCAACGGATTAAGCAAAGATGTAATAGTTTCAGGGAACATATACATTTGCATGTTATAAACTTGTACGGCAAAAGACAGCGATTGTATCAAGGTGGCATGTCCCACAAGAGAGAAAAGACATCGTTGCTAGGAAAACATGTGTTTCTGAGCTCTCTCGATCACCTATGAGAAAAGAACTTCAGAAATCCTCCCATCGCACATATGTACTCCCAAGTATCTACCTAGAGAATGAGTCTAAGGGATTGCCGCAATAGAGGTAGTCTCTCTGGCGAGATGATGTGGGACATTCCTTAAAAATAACTGATGACTTCCCCGGGCTAACTTAACCTTTTGGTTTGAGGCTTGACTGAATGTGTCCAAGATATCCATGGCAACCCAAATCTAGGCAACAAAACTACGAGCAAATAATAAGAAACCGACCGCGAAGAACAAGTATGAAATCTTGGTACCGCCTTAGGACACCGAAAGGGGTTGTCACTTACTCAAGCTAACCTCACGTAGAATCCGGTGAGACGACCTCTCCATACATAAAATAAAAAAATAAGGAGAAACAGAATTGCCTTGTTTGATATCATAAGGTGGGAAAAGAGCATTGCTGACCTTAGAGTTCCAAATAACTCAAAAGGATGAGGTAGTAATACAAGCCATAATCAAGCGAATCATATCAATAGGCAAGCCCACAACTTCGAGTGTATTTCGAATAAAGGCCCACGATAAGCGGTCATAAGCTTTCTCTAGGTCCACATTCAAAGCCATATAACCGCTATTACCCTTCGCCTTGCTCATCTTATACATAATCTCCTAGGCAATTATCAGATTGTCCCTAATGTGTTCTGAAGAACAATGTGTTGCAAGATAGGTCTCAATCTCTACGAGAGGACCATCATGATAACCGACCACACATTACATAGACTAATGGGTCTAAAGTAATAAATGGTAGTAAGGTGATCTACCTTCGGAATGAGAATAAGGTTTCATTTAGCACTAGATCAAAATATACCTAGGAAAAAGCATTGTCAACTAAAGAATGAACATCAAAGCAACCAAATTCCAAAATTTCTGGAAGAAGATAGGTTGAAAACCATCATTCCCGGGGCTCTTAAATGCCTTCATACTGAAAACTGCCTACCACACTTCCTCTATGCTCACCAAGCATCCGAGCAGATTCACCTCTTCCATCGACAAAGGTAGGAAGCTGACAGAGTTAACCTCCAACTGTGTACAACCCTCAGTCTAATCAAAGAGGTTACGAAAGTGCTCAGCAACCATCCCCTTAAAGCCACTGAATCTGTAATCCAATTACCATCTTCATTCTTTAGCTGTTGTACTATACTTTTCCTTCGACACTAGACAGTAGATAAATAAACCATGTGCTACGGTCCTGGAGAACGGAAGCTTCCATTCATGATTTCTGAAACAGAAAAATCTGCCCCTACAACTAGACTTCATAATAATCTTTCACCAGCTTGCTCTCTAGCTTAATAAATACTGGAGCAAAATGATCCAATACCATCCAAACACGCCCTGAGATGCTTTTTGTGTTCAAAAAATATTCCCAAAGGGGTTTTAGACCCGTGAGTTTATCCACTCAATCTCTTCTCTTGATTCTAACCACTTTGAGATAAATAGCTACACCATTTATAACCTCACAACAGGCTAGACTGCTACGATCAAGATTCTATGCTACCAAGAAGCTTAAACAATAACATCAGTGCTGATGAAATATGACCACTAATTATAGCTAACACATGCAAGTCTTCGATAATAGCAAGATCGCCTCTCCCGCCCCTTTCTTTCTATAATAAGTTTATAAGTTATAACACAACAAACCAACAAAACCATGACACCATGCCGGCTCACTGTCGACATGCATTACACTTCAAATTAGCACCAAAACAGAAAGAGGTAAAGAGGCACCTGCAATCCTTAAAACTTAAAAACAAAAATTAGACGATGCAGCAACCACATAAAAGTTCCACAGAATCAACTGCACGAAACAAAAATAGTTAGAAACGATCAGGCAACAGTAAGACCGTAGCCCAATACTACATGGCACATACATAGCAAAATCTCATAAAATAAATAAATAAATAAAAGCCCACAAACACTAGCAAATGCAGGATGGACGTCATAATACTCCATTTCAAATAAATTAAAGAGTAACGGAAAATGAATCCATCGGAGCTTAAGAGAAAGGGAAGAAAATCCAGCCCGAGAGAGGTGGGTTTACTCACCTTTTTCGAAGGGTCGGAACGGAGTCCAGCAGTGACTCGAAGGCGCTCTGGATCAGGCAAAGGTCCATACATTGATCTAAATTCCTCAAGAGAAAGTTCAATTTCCGAGTTCGGAATGGCATAACCTCTATCCTTGAGCATCTCCAGAACTGTTCGCCGCGCTAAATAGTAGCGGTGAGATTCTACTGTGCCGTCGTCCACAAAGCTGCTTAAGCAGTTCGCTGTTGTCTCTCCATTCACTTCCCCGTCGACACCGCCACCATCGTACTCCATTTTCTCCATCGTTTTCTCTGACGTGTACGCGCGGGCTGAATTCAATAAAAGGAAAGAGTGCCGACGAAACAGCGACGATTGTAAGGGGAGTGAAACTATGAAAAGTGACAACACTCAAGATGCGAGGGTTTGTCTTGTGCGAGATGCTTTATTTCACCACTCGTTTCGTTCGGAATGAATAGAATAATAAAAAACAAAGTTTCATTTAATTTGTATAAGAAATATAGTATTTGAATTAAGGTAAGCTGTTAAAAATGAAAAAAAAATATTAAAAACATAAATTTATAGGGGCAAATTGCATCCTGCTGCTGCAACTAAGGTGTATATGATGTTATTTTATCTTATATATTATTGATTACTTGTTTTAGGTAAGTCTTGTGTAATTCAATATATGGGATAGATCTCAATTGCAAAACTTGTAATATGAAACAACGATGCTTGTCTGTTAGTTTGGGAGAGATTCCTGCTATTTATAACTCTTACGTCATTAAAAATACAAATATATATATTCTATAAAAGCAAATTATATTTTCAATATATATATTATAAAATCGGTTACCCCCATCCCCCACTTAGGAAATAGTGTAATTGGTGGTATTTTTATAAATAAATAAATAATTTTTTAGAAGAAAGGTATCGGAAGGTAGTGTAAATAAGATTAATTTTTTTATTTATTTAAATTTTATATGTAGATACTTATATTCATATATTTTCGACGAATATAAAATTACAATGCAAAATATTATCTTATCCTTTATTGTATATTTTGCTTTACCGCCATTATTATCATATTTATCATTATTGTATTCATATATCTCCACAACTTTTATTTATGTCTTTCACTATATCTTATGTTTCCTTACTTTCACTAATGTATTTCGTTTGTTTTACCTTAATTAAGCTCATATTCACAATATTTGCATTTCACCATTATTATACTCATGTTTCGACACTATTGTTTCGTGTTTCATCATTATTTAATTTATATTTTACCAAGATTATCTACATATTTTACCATAAATGTCTTAATATTTTACTATGGTTCCTATAAAATGTTACGAGTATTACTTATGATACTTCCTAATAAAGTTATTTTTTTATATTTTACCATAGTTACATATATGTTTCACTTTTATTGTTTTCGTGTTTCACGGTTTTTGTTACCATATTTCATCGCTACTAGTTATAATTTTTGAAATAATTAATTTATCATGTTTTAGTGTTGTTACTTATACATTTTATCATTGTTATTTTTATATTTTACCATAATTGAGTTTGTATTTTATCATAATTGTCTTCATATTTCATCATTAATTATTATTATAATTACTAATATTAATAGTTCACCATTATTATTACCATTGTTTCGACATTGTTACCGTTGATGTTTCATTTCACCATATATCACCATTATTGTATTTATAGTTCACCGTAAATTTTTTATACCGAAAGTATATCAATAAGGATCTTTATTTATAGAAAGAAAAAAAATATCAACAACAATTTGGTATTATTATTGTATTTATTTATTAATATTTAAATGAAAGATAAACCATTTAAAAAAAACTTTACCTTATTTACATGTGTCCACCACACCCATTATTTTCACTTTGTAGTAGTTGTTTGACCACGAGGAGGGTTTAACTGGTTACAGAGTAATTATCACCCATCACCACTATGAAGCCCGTTGACATCATCATAACAACATATTTTTTTCTGAAAAAAAAAATACAACATCTTTAACTAGGATTATTAAAATATATATATATATATATATATATATATATATATATATATATATCATAATGCTCTTTATATTACTATTTTTGTAACAAATATATGCCCCTATTGATATATTTTAGATTTAATAAAATAATTTATATATATCTTTCACCGTTATCATGCCTATATTTCATCATTCTTGTTTAGTCATATTTAAAATGAATTTTCACCATATATAGAATGATATTTTACCATACATAAACTCATCTTTCGTTAGAGTTGTGCTTATCCTTTATCATAAAATATAATTAATATTTCACTATACATAAATTGATTTGTCATCATAACTGAAATGATTATTCACAAATGGTGAGCTATTCTTTCATCATAACTAAATTAATATTCCGCTAGTATTGAATTTATTTTCATCATATAATATGATCAATATTTCATACGCAAACTAATCTTTCATCATGATTGAATTGATTTTTCTCTATAGCTAAGTTATCTTTCATCAATGTTATACTTATCATTCACAATTGTTTTACATATTTTTTTGTCATTAATCTACTAAAATTACTAAATTTCAATACTATTTTTGCAATTAATCACCATGACTACATATATTTCACTATTTTTATAATTATCTTTCATTATTTTTATACTCATATTTCACCATTGAAAATGTCTTTATTTGTTATCCTACTAGAATTTCATCATTATCATGCTAAAACTAATCTTTCGCCATTATCACACACATATATTTTACTACTACTCTACTAAAATCACTCAATTATTTTACTCAAAATATATTTCATAATATTTCACCGTGATTATACTAATAATTCACCATATTTTTTTTATGAAAAGTATATCAACATGGATATTTATTTGTAAAGAAAAAAAATCTCTAGAACATTATGATTCTTTTTTTATAATCCTAATTAAATATAGTTTAGTTTTAAAAAATTATGTTGGTGCCTGCATGACATCACAATTCACACCATGGTCACTGTGTGAAGGATTGCATGGTATAAATTACCTATATTTTCCAAATAAATATACTTCTTTCAAAATATAAATACACATAGTATAGAATATATATAGTATATATCTTGCATAATATATATACATGTCTTAAAATATAGTTAACACACATCTTATAGAACACACATAAGTACATATCTTATATATATATATATATATATTCACATCTTACTGAATATAAATATACATTTTAAAATATATAAATACGCGTCTAAATAAGACTACAAATCCTAAAAATAATACACATATTTTATATTAGAATGCACACATTTTATAATAATAATACACTTTCTAAGTATGTGGATTCTCTTGAAATAGTAATATACATGTTTTTATAAAATATATTATTAATAAATTTGCATAATTTTTTCTTTGTTAAATTTGTATTCTTATAAATAAAATTATATGATACGCATATTAGGTATAGTTTTATATTAGATAAAATAGTATATATGCACCTTCTAGAATAACACAAGTAAATTGAACATCTATATTGTCATTTTCTTGGTGTCATTCAACCTTGGCCTTAATCATGTGATATATTTTATAAAAGAAAAATATATTACTTCCATTATATTTTTTAGACGCTTTAGGAAAAATTTAATATAAAACATGTTTAGGTTCAAATATGTTTAGGCTTTGTTTGGCTAAATTTAATCTATTAACATATTTAGGAGTATTTTAGTAATAATAAAAAAAACTTTTATGCCACATTCTTTCTAAAATTTTAGGGTTATATCATGATCTTCATGTGATTTTTGATAAGTATGTAAATTTTCATGCTTCTATCTTACTTAGGGTGTGATGTATGAGTTTTTTATGTTTTTAGGCCTTTAAGAGCAAAGTTGTCCTTTTACTTTAAATTTGATCTATGACGTTGATTTGTGAATTCTAATGTGTTATATATGAATTAATTATGCTTAGATTGAATTTTTCATGAAATATGATAATTATTGGGACTATGGTTAATATGATAAGCTTTTCTAAATTCTTAATTAGAATATCTTAGGGGTTAATAGTTGAACATTGACCATTAACCATTAACCTTATGTTTTAGAATAGTAACCTAATGTGAATAGCAATTAATATGAATAGTAATCACTTGTAAATAGTAAAATATGGTAGTTAGAAATTTTTGACTTTTGTTATATTGATTCTTAGCATAATTTGATGTTTCCCATCACTATAATTAATGCTTCTTGTGAAAAGAAAATATTTAGAAAGTGGTGTACAACCTCAATTTGAGGTTAAATAATTTAATATATATGAGACTTTGAGTAATTCAATTGGTAAGTGAAAAAATGAGATAAAGATAATTTGTGCTAACTATGGGTTAACTAGTGGTTTTAATCCATATTATTTTAGTTCTGATGAATATTTGTAGTGAGTTGGGTGGTGGTTTAGTCCACCTTATGAAGCCTTAGTATGGCATATAAGGTAGGGCTATGTATTAGGTATCTTCCTTGTTCTTCCGTATGTGTTACACCGGAAATGAGTCGGAAGCTACTCCCCTTTCTACTTTTTAGGTGACATATGGGCCCTATAAGGGGTATTGATACTTAAGATTTGAGTATCCTTAGTGGTTTTGTGGGTGTCTTAACCATTAGTGTCACGTGCATTTGTGTTTTCTTTATCCATTGTGTTTTAGCTGTATCTTCCTTATCCATTGTTCTTTGGATGTATTTTCTTTACCCATTATGACTTAGATGTGATTTCATTAGCCATTATGCTTTGGAGGTGATTTATTAATTCATGAGCTAATATAAATTCGGTCAACCTTAGGCTTGGTTGTGGGCTGCCACTACCAAAATAAAATAAGGAGAATGAGGGTTGAGAGTAGGAGGAGAATAATAAGATCCTAATTAACTCTTGGGACCTCATACTTGATAGTACCACCTGAGGTATGAACACTTAGGATAAAACACACAATATTAGAGAGTTGAATCTTCACTTCATGCACTAGAAGAGAAGAAGGGATACTCAGCCAAAGGAGGGCACGAAATGAGATAATAGCCAAAATTGTCATCTATTTTTTGAAGTTCTAACACTTATAGAGTTTGTTAGCAATTTTGGTTATATCTTAACCAGAAGGGACAAACTATGGTTGAAGTTTTGTTAGAGTACATGCTAACTAGTTGTCTAACAAAACTAACTTATCTAGTTTGAAGCTAACCGGCACAAAATTCACCCCCACCACACACACATATGATGTCATGCATTTACCCCCATCCCCCATGCCTTCTAAATATGATTTAGATATGGAGTACAATCAAGAAGCTATTACTTAAGCTAGAACATCATTAAAAGTAAATATAGGGTTGTAGCACTTACAAAGCTAATTTTAACAAGTACAAAAGAGAAGGAAATTTCATAGATTTTCTACAAAGTCTTCCCAATTCAAACCTGCCAAAAAGGACAATCTGCCTTTATCTTTTGTGTTGGTTTTTCAACATTCACAGGTGGCCAATCTAATAGTTGCATATGGTAGGTAGCTAAGGTGCTCCTTGCGTGGCTAGGCAGTGGGTGGGAGTTGGAATGGGATGGGATATAAGCTACAAATGGATGCAAAAAAAGTGATGGATGGGTGGGTATATTGCTATCTTGCATTGCTATGGACATGTCTAGTGTTGACGACAAAAAAAATGGTGGTGAAGTTAGCTATTAATTTTCCCAAATAAGAAGGTTTTTGTTTCCTACATGTTTTAGAATATCAATAGCTAGGTTATTATTTTGGAAAAGTGATGCTCTTATATCATCATCTCCCTTTTGAGAAGGGTTATCCATATTTTCAAAAGGTTCATCACATAAGTAGGGAAATAGATCTCCCCCATTAAAAGTGTTTGAAATATTTCTTATCTTTGGTGGTATCTCTATTTTGTAGGCGTTATCCCCAATTTTATCAAGTATTTTGTATGGTCCCTCACTTCTTAGTATTAACTTGTTCTTTCTTTGTGTGGGAAATCTCTCTTTCCTTATACAAAGCCACATTATGTCCCCTAGTTTGTATGGGTTTTGCTTGTAGTGTTTATTTGACGTTGCTTGGTTGAGCTCATTTACCCTTTCAACTTTTTCCCTTGTTATTTTTTTTTATCAAAGGTAAAAATCTGATTTATATTTATGAACCATATGTATGTACAAAAGTACCAGGAATACCTATGTTATATACAACCTGAAGCAATCAAGGGTACCCAAAGAACTAACCAAGATAAGGTAACATCCTTCTCGACCATCCATCAAACAAATGGAAAAAAATGAGAAAGCAAAAGATTACTATTAGAAGTCTAGTGGGGCTTATTTTTTCTGTAGTTCAAAACCATGTACATATCGAATTTAATTTTCATCATTGTCGCATCAATATTAGCAGTTATATCTTCAAAATAAGCAAAATTCATAGCCTTCCAAACATGGTATACAATTACAACAAGAGCTAGCATCCTGGATTGTTTGTGGTGTGGAGTCATTGTCTTACATTTTCTCATGCCCCTCATGGTTCTTTCTAGAGTGGTGCAACCTCTTTCAATCCCTAACCATTTTCTGACTCATGTCCATATACCATGAGTGACTTGGCATTGGAAAAACAAGTGGCATGGGTTTCACTAGCCTGCCCATAGAATAAGTGGACTAGTATACACAACAAGTAAGCATATCTGTAGTAGTTTCCACTGTACCTAATTTACTAATCAGCATATCCATGATCTTGCATATTGACTTCATTAGGAAAGATATACCTTGACCAGGTACAAAAGACTAGATATCACACTTCTATAGGTACACTTGGTGTATCCATTTTGTCCACAACAAGTCTTTCTCGCTCTGTATATGCTAAAGGTATTTGCTCATCAATGCAACATTACAGGTCTTGAGTTGCTTTATACTACATCCTCCTTCATGCTTTTGGTAAGCACATATCATCCCGCCCAATGAGTAGTTGTTTTCCACCCCAAACAAAGCATTTTCATTGGCTTAGGATTTTCCTAATAACCATCTAAGGAAAATCAAAAATATTGAGCTAAAAAAAGTTATTCCTTACACCACAAATCTGACTAGTTCGATTTTCACCACATAAGAGAGGCCCTTGTTGTTCCATATTCCTACTGCATTGGCAATGGTTGAATTAAAAGTATTGTAGCCAATTACCTTCAATTTGGTGGGCCTGAGAGAGACCCCTAGATACTTGAAAGGTAATTTTCTGAGAGGCATATTACTTATCTCAATAAAAAAAATGTTAGTTGGCTTTACACCAGTTAGGTACAGCTCTAATTTTTCATAGTTCATGTGCAAACTATCATAGGTACTAAACTCCTTTAATAAATACATCAACACTTGCACCGAGTCTGTATATCCCTTAAAAATCATCATTAAATCATCAGCAAAATCTAGGTGGGTGATTCTTAACCTTTTTCATCTTGAGTGATAAGAAAATTATAAGTTGTGAGCATTCTTTCTAAGAAGTCTACTCAAAAACTCCAAGCACAACACAAACAAGTAAGGTGACATTGGGTTCCCTTGCCTTAACCCTTGTTGCCTTTGAAAGAAACCATAGACATTACCATTTATGACCAAGGAGAATGAAGTTGTAGTAACACAAGCCATTGTCCATTGAATGAATTTTGGAGGAAATATTAATCCCACCATAACAGCCTTGAGGAACTTCCAATCTACTGTATCGTAACCTTTTCTCAAATCAATCTTCATCATGCATTTCGGAGATATTCTCTTCCTATTACATTATTTCATGAGCTCCTGGTTTAGAATTATATTCTCAACCATTATCCTTCCCTGAACAAATTCTCTCTGGGTGTTGTTTATAATAGTGGTCAAACATCCACTCGGTCTATTGGCAAGGATCTTCATGATGACTTTAAACACTACATTGTAGTAAAAAGTAGGCATATAGTTAGAGACATTTGTAGCATGTGCCTTCTTTGGTATGAGTGATATGAGGGTGTGGTTAAGTTGCTTCAACACTTTTCCATTAGTGAAGAATTATTTCGTTGCTGCCATCACATCATTATTTATTATATCCCATGAAACTTTGAAGAATTTAGAGGATAATCCTCCAATCCCAAAGCTTTTTCGTCCCCTATAAACTGTAACTCTTCCTTCAACTTTCTAGGGGTTACTAGTGTAGCCAATTTGGCACTATCAGAATGGTTCACCCTCCTTCCCTACTAAAAAGTGGTGTCATCAACCTCCTGATGTTGTCTCTTTGTCCCTAAAATACTCTTATCATAATCTATGAATGCATCTTCTAATTGTATTTCTTTTTGAGTTAATGTGCCATCATGTTTCTCAAGCTAGGAGATGAAGTTCTTCTGTGATTGGACTTCACTAGTGTGTGGAAGAACTCAGTTACCTTATCAGTTCAGGAAAGGAACTAATTCTTGGCTTTTTGTGGCAAAAAAATTCATATTTGTTTTGTTGAGATGTATGGATTACTTCCTTAACTCCCCAATTTAACATTATCTGATACCCCCTTCTACAAAGTTACTTCTTGAGCCTTTTGTGGCTTCAAATCTACTTCAGCTGGCCTAGTAATGATATGAAAGTGGAGTTGACTCAGCAATTTCAGAGGTTTCTTCATTTTAGTCAACATTTTACATAATCTATACTGAGTTATACCCCATCCTTTGAACTTCCATGTTTCATCAACAGTAGCAACAACCTCAGGGTGATCCACCCACATATTAAAGAATTTGAAAGGTTGGTTCTTATTGGACTCCTTTATTGGTTGGATGAGAGATGGAGAATGGTTAGAGTAAGGACCTAGGGCAAGGAATGCGGTTAGGATGATGGCATGAAGTTCACCTACTACTAAGTTCATCATCACTCTACCAATATTACTCTTCATCCTAGCATGTGCAAAGGTATAAGAGCAGCCAACCGAGGGCACATCTGCAAATCCAATAGCCAAGCAACAATTCCTGAAATCAGCTATTTCATACTTTGTCACTTCCCTAGAACCCTGTTCATCCTTTTTATTCAAATCATAATTGAAATCTCCCATTGTAATCCATGGCATCGAATACAATCTAGCAAACTTAGTTAAATTGGCCCATAAACCTCTCTTGTCTGTAACAGTATAGAACCCATAGCATACACCAAGCATGAATTGGTTACAGTTAGTTTTAAGTTGGAACCAAATATTAACAACCTGTTGACAAATTTCTAGAGGTTATACATGCACCCTTTTCTCATTCCATATAACAATTATATTCCCGTGAGGGCAATTGGCATAGTTTTTCGAGGATTTTTATCCTTTAAGACATGCATGTAGCATACTAATAAGTTTTTCCTCATCCAACTTGGTCTCTAATAAGCCTATAATATCACATTTATACTTCCTAACCATCCTTTGCAACCCCTTCTATTTAATAGGGAGGTTGCATCCCCTTATATTCCAAATAAGCACTATCATAGGGGTTTGTGACCTCCTCTTGAGTGAACTAGGTACACTACTACTTCTCAGTTACTTAACCAACCTCTTATAGTAGATTTGTAGTAATCTAGCTAGAATGGTGGTTCTTTCCTATTATGGGGTACTGGTAAAGGTGTTAAGTGACTTGGAATAACCAACTTCTCCTCACCGCCTTTTCCCTTCAAAATTGTATCTTCTGCATTTGTTGTCATTGCTTGTACCATAGTACTTGCTTCTAGAGTTTGGCTTATGTGAGCTCCCAACGTATTTGAGTTTATGCTCAGCATTAGGTATGTTGCATCTTGCTCTATTAGAGAATTAATTACCTTGGGGGCATCTACTATTATTTTAAGATCTTGTATCTCACTTGCACTGATTTCTTTCTCTGAATGCTCATCACTTTGCTTCTCAACTGCTTGATTACTGGTTTTACCTTCCCCATGCTTAGGCCCTTATTCAGATGGTTGGATGATATCACATTTGGTCTATTTTAGTACCCATACCTTTTTTTGTGCCTTACAAGCACCTGCTTGGTGACCAATCATATTGAAATCCCTACAATAGCCAGGAATATTTGTAATACCTCATTTTTCAAAACCATAATTATAAATTTATAATCGTATAATTAATTATAATTATTATTTTAGGAGGTTTAATTTTAAAAATGTTATTATTTTTCGTATTATTTCAACAATTTAATTATAAATTTAATCAGGTTAAAATTTTAATAGAAATTGGATTATTTAATTTAATTTTAGTTATACCCGTAAATCTTATTTTAAATTATTTTATTTATAATCTTTTAATCCGTAATCTAAAAATAATTTCCTAAGAATTATTTTTGATTATTTTACTCTTTCTGATTATTTTTAAAACCTATCATAATTCGGATAATTTTTCTCGAACTATTTTTATACCCGATACGTTAACCTATCTAAATTAAATATAAAACTAAATAAATAATCTTTTACCCTGTCGTATTATTTTATCTCGTACTCTACCCTCTATCGTAACTCAAATATCTCCCCCGGATATTTATCTGTCTCCCTCATTTTGTGACAAATCCATCCCCTAAGCCTTGTATACATATGCACGTCTCAAGTCTGCATTTATACACACATATCCATGCTACATACTTACACACTCTGCACACTTATACACATGTACACACGCACACGGCACAACACCTCACAGCAGCCCCCCCTCAAAATTCTTTTGGCTAAACCCAACCAAACAACACCCCTCCTCCCCTCTCTTTTTGTTCGATTCCTTCCTACCCACAAAAGTCCTCTCTCTTGCATTTATACATATATACATGCACACAACACCAACCACCAACCAACCCTCCCTTCTCTACATATACACACGCAACACCAAACAACACACAGCCCTCTGCCCAACCAAACAGACCTTCCCTCCCTCTATTATTTTGGCCAACTTTCCCAGCACCACCACACCCTACATCTCCCTCGTAGTCCCTATGCCCCTTTCTCCCGCCTTCGATCCGCAGCACCAACCCACATCAACCATGCAACCATCGACCAGCCCCTTCTCCCTTTCTTCCTCTTATTCCTGCGCAGTCGTTGCCCAACTTCCTCCATCCCACAGCTAACAACCCTCCTACACCCAGCAACTCCTACTCCTTTCTCCCCTCCATTTTCGTCCGCCCTAGCAACACTCCCCGTCGAGGCAGCCTTCGACCACCACTATCATCCAGTGTAGCCTCCTGAGCAACACCAACTGTAACACCCCAAATTTCACTTTTTAAAAAAAACAGAAGTAATTAAAATACTTAATTCAAAACCCGTGAATTCTGGGGATGTTACCGCCACACTTAGTACCAGCCCGATTCATTCCTACCATTTTGGTACCAAGTGCTAAGGCTAAGAAAACACTATTAATAATACCATACAAATCCAAATTTATAAAAATGAGAATCAGAGTACGCGCAAGTCTTACATAATTCGAAATACCAACTATTGTTTTCTAGATAATAACTAACAACATTAATAAAATTGTTTCGTCAATTCAAACATAATAAAAGTAACATGAGTCATAAATTTAAACAAAGGAAAACAATCACGCCGCTCTAGAGATTGATCCAGCCCAGCTATCACTCTACCCCTCCTAATGTCCCATAGACATCGATAGCATCAAAGTAGGTATCTCCTACCTACAATAGATCAGACGGGCCTTCTGCTCGTGGGAATGAGCAACACCCATGAAACGGGTGATTAATACGCTACGTACTGAGTAAGGTAACCAAGTACTAAGGCCGACATATCAGCATATGATCCATGCAGACTAATAACAGGGCATAAACACCAACACAATACGTAAAGGCAAATGAACGATCAAGTAAAAGTGCCAAGATCCAATACAGTTTAGATTAATTACTTCATCGATCTTTTATCGGGATATTTTCACATCATGCTCTTTATCAAATCCATATGAGTACGGGAACCCCACTATTTTAGCCGGTGGATTGGTCGCGAGGGCACATGCCCTACCACTATTTTAGCCGGTAGATCGGTCGCGAGGGTAACATACCCTGCCACTATTATATGCCGGTGGATTGGTCTGACCCCTTTCTCGTACGGTGTTCCACTGTAAGTAATTAGTGTCTTCCCACATCTTAACAACATATATAGTTTGGTTTGTTGAGATCGGGATCCCCCACTATTATAGCTTGTGGATCGATCGCGAGGGTACATACCCTGCCACTATTATAGCCGGTGGATCGATCGCGAGGGAAATATTCCCTGCCACTATTTTAGCCGGTGGATCGGTCTGGGCCAGACTCAAAATCTTTCACTTTACATTTTTAATATTTTATGTATCTTATTCAGACGTTCATTTCAAGACATGTAAATCAGGTTCGTACCATACTTACTCCTCAACTCAAGTTAACCACTTCAACCTTAGTTAATCATCCCACCATACTTAATCATGACATACCCTAATATCCCTACAAACCCTATCTACCATGCAAACCCTAACTCCACGTAAACCATGCTCTCATGCAAACCCTAGTTCCCATACAAACCCTAGCTCCACGTGACCCACGCTTCCATGCAAACCTTAGCTACCATGCAAACCCTAACTCCACGTAAACCACACTCTTATGCAAACCCTAGTTCCCATACAAACCCTAGCTCCATGTGACCCACGCTTCCATGCAAACCCTAGCTCCCATGCAAACTCTAACTCCACGTAACATGCTTCCATGTAACCCAAATTCACATGCAGGCCCTAGCTTCACGTAGACCACACTTCCATGCAAACCTGATTCGTATGCAAACTCTAGCTCCACATATACCACACTCCCATGCAAACCTTAATTCATATGCCAACCCTAGCTTCACGTAGACCATACTTCCATGCAACCCTAATTCATATGCAAACCCTAGCTCCACGTATACCACACTTCCATGCAAACCCTAATTCATAAGCAACCCTAACTCCATGTAGACATGCTTTCATGCAAACCCTAACACCATGTCATTTCATGCAAAACCCTAACACCATGCCCTTCCATGTAAAACCCTAACACCATATTGTTACACTTCCCATCATGATTTTACAACCCTATCATGCATGTCTTAAGGTCATATCATACAATAATAACATAAACATACACTTAATTCTCGTGCCATAGTTTATTCACACCAACATACTCCAACTCTATAATCATGCCACATACGAAATAA
The DNA here is from genome assembly GCA_030549775.1 of Tamarix chinensis. Classification (NCBI taxonomy): domain Eukaryota; kingdom Viridiplantae; phylum Streptophyta; class Magnoliopsida; order Caryophyllales; family Tamaricaceae; genus Tamarix; species Tamarix chinensis. The sequence goes on from CM060182.1 coordinate 69,787,277, forward strand.
TTAATAATAATAAACATAGAATACATGGCATATGAAGCACATAATGCATATAAACACACAAATGGCCTTAGTAAACCCTTACCTAAAACGACACCGGTCTTGGTGCACGCTCCTATTTCACTTGAGGGATTTCACTGGGTTCACCTATTATATAAAAGTATACTAGAATTAGGCTCCCTTATAAAACTTTATTATTCTCTAACTTATTCTAAGATTTGGTTTTTTAATTAAAACAATATTACACAATAATTAACTATACAAAATATTACTTAAAAATATTGATAAATTACTATTTCCATTCGAAAATGGTGGTGATATAAGTGTTTCTACCCTTCACCAAAATAGTATTAGTAATAGTAATAATAATAATAATAAAAGTAAAACATTATTAATAATACTCTTATTAGTAGAATATTAATATTAATAATACCATAAATTTTAAAATTACAAGGTGGCTTTCAAAACCACCCCATTTAATAATAATACTATTTGAAAATGTAATAATGATATTAATATTATATATATACTTATAATATAAAAGTTAATAAAGATAATAATAATAATATAATTAGTAATAATGTTAATAATAGTAATAAAAAGCAAAGGTGCGAGACTTAATTAAAATTTTAGGTTTCTACCCCTCCTGAAATAATTACAATATTAATTAAATAATTACACTAATAATAATATTATTAATATTGTTAATAATAATATTAAACATGTAATAATTCCATTAAATAACCAAAATTCGAGAATAATAATTTATCTAACTCAAGAATACTCCCAAACCTGTCAAAAAAATTTAGCAATTAGGATACAGTTGATAATAATAATAATAATTATTATTATAATAATAATTAAAATTGAATTGACATTAAAAATTAGGATAAAATCAGAATAATTATCAATAAATCGAAAAGAAGTGTTGAAAAGGTCTAGGGTTTCACCTTGAGTTGGAGGGGATGGGTGGCACCGGCAGTGGTTCCCGGAGGTGGCCGAAAAAGTGATCTAAGAGGGGTGAAAATGAAGAAAAAGAGGGAAGGGGAAAGGAGAAAAATAAAATAAGTTTATGGGTCGGTGGAGGAGACTTAGGAGGAGATATTGGGTGGTTTAGAGGGTGGAAGAAGTGGCGGATGTGGTGGTGGACGGTGGTTTAAGGTTTCGGGGTAAAAATTATGGCGAGATGAGCAGCAAACTTTGCATAGTTATGGACGCCCGTGCAAGGAGAATAGAAGGATGTAGATGGTTTAGTTAGTCAGAAGGAGTTGTAGGGAATAGTTTGGGAGGCAGAGGCGGTGTTGAGGTTGGCTAACGGTGGAGGAAAGCGTGTCTAAAGGGGCGGTGGCGCACAGACTGGTGCTTAGGGTTTCGGGGAAAGAAATCTTGAAACTAGGCCAAATGAGGGGTATTTATAGTGGTGGAGGGTAGGCTCGAGTGCTGGAGGTTACCAGAAGGTCAAAGTCGGTGGGAAAATAGGTTGGTTATGTAGTTGATCGGGTGGAAAAAATTTCAAATTTTTGCCCGACCTTCGCGAGGGAAATGGGGGCAAATGTGGGGAAGAAAAGGACAGTGGGGCAATTCAAATTGAAGTGTACGTCGAGGGGAAGAGAATGGGCCGGAGAAAGGCTGGTCACGACACATGTGGCCGGCGGCGCCATTTTCGGGGGAGGTTGGACCGGGCGGTTCGGCGCATAAAAGAAAGAAAGAAAAGGAAGAGGAGACCGGGCCGGCGCAAGGGGTGGCAGAATAAATGAGACGCGGCGTTTTGGTGGAATAACAAATGAAGAGCGACATTCGATTGAGGCGCGCTGAAGGAAGAAAAGGAACGAAACGGGAGCGGGCCGCAGAAATGGGAAGATGGGCCGCGGCCAGGCCTAGCTCGGGAATGTAAGGAAAAAGAAAGAAAAAGGAAGAAAAAGGAAGAAAGAAAAAGGAAAAAGGGAAAGAAAAATAATTAGGTTAGGGCCAATTAAATTAATCAGAATATTTAGGATATTTAAAAATAATAATATTTAAATAAAATAATATTTAAATCCCTTTTTAGGCTAAAATAGGATTTTTAAAGGATTTTTCATAAATTCCATTTTAATTATCAAAGAACTCTAATTTTCTCAAATTAAATTATTTATAGAATTAACATTAATTTGAACTATTTTCTCATTGTTAATTTAAATAAAATAATTTATTTAAATAAATTCCCAATTTAAAGTCTTTAATTAGTTAAAATACCCAAATTTCCTCTAATCAACATATTTATAAAATTCTTTATTAATTTGCCCTAATATATTTTCTTTTATTTTAGTAAAAATAATTTATGAAATTAAATTTTTTGATAAAATCTTATTTAAATATAATCTTTAAAATTAGAAATTTTCGGGGCATTTCACCAACGCCACGCCCCAGCCACCAACCATTGCCAAATAGCCCCCTGCATGCACCTTCTCCCTGCCATTTCCACCGCGTCGCAACTTAGCCCAGCCACTCCTCCACCACTTCGCAACCGCCAAACACACTGCCACCGTGACCCCAGTATCCACCGCTCACTACCAGCCTCCAGCATACCACCCAACCTTCGCAACCCCTGCATCCTTCCTTTTTCTGCCCCTTCGAGCCGCATGCGGCACCCGTCGCCCTACATGCTTTCACCACCAGCAACTGCCAACCAACCCTAGCAACCGCCGACCAACCACCACCTCTGCCACCCTTTTCTTTCTTGCCTTGCCCGGCCAACCCTCTCGCCCAGCCAACAGCCATATCCCCTTCCTTTCGTGCGTGACTCATGCTGCATGCAGCGTGAGTTGCGTGGTGTTTTAAGAAATTTTTGTTACTAATATTAATTGTAAGGGTATTTTAGTAATTTAAAAAAAATAAATATTTTTATAATATAATTATTATTTTACTTGATAGATATTAATTCGATAATTTCGGTATTATTTTTAGGTACGAAAGGTTGATTAGCGGGATCCGATAAATTTAGTAGGATATCGCTATTTTTATGTTTTTCCTATAATTCAGGTAACTGTTAACTAAAATTATAAATATTGCGTGATAGCACATTAGGGTTTTTGGTGGATGAAATATGTTCAGCATGATTTATTTGGTGGATGAAATATGTTAAGCAAGATTTATTTCGATATAATTATGTGTTAATTATTATTATTATGAAAACAGATAATTGATCATGTTATCTGATATAAATTATGTCGGATATGAAAGTATGATTAAAATGATTCTAAGGATGGAAAAAATAATTTGTATGATAATTATGTATAAAATAATAGGTTGAGCATGCTTAGATATAATTATGGATTAATTAGTATGGACGTGTGCCCTAGGGGCAATTTAGTCAGTTTTGTGTATCATGGTATTTGTCTTGAATATCATGTATAATATGTATTAGCTATTATTGAGTATGTGAGTATGTGTGTTTGGATGGATTAAAGGTGTGGAAAAGGATTTTATGTGCAACATTATGAACAAGGGTAAAATGGTCATTTGACATATATGAGAATTTAAATCACGTAAGAAATAATTTGTTTATGGTGTTTTAACCTTTTCATGGCAAATGAATAAATCAAAATGGAATTTGTATTTAAATAGATGTAATCTGGAAATGTTGGTCTTGAGGGTATTTTTGTCTTTTTTGGCCTAAAGTATCCAGATGTGAATAATTGAGCCTAGGATGGCCTTAGTATAATTTAATGTTGGATTTGAACTTGACCTTGATTATTATTGTCTCGGATGATTGGAAATAAGTAAGAACGGTTAAGTATGGAAATTGGATTTATCAGTATTATATGCAATTTCGTAATCACCTTAATAAAATACTAATATTTAAAGTGAAAGACCTCGAGATCGGGAATGGTGGCTCCTAGGGGTGGCTACCCTAAGGATGTGGTTTAGCCCACGGTTGATATGGATTTTTGCTTGTGTGTCTTAGTGCCCTAGTTAGACCCTACATCTTACTCTATTACGTTCTACAGACTAATATGGGGTATGCATACTTATGGATTAGGTGTCTTTGTCAGTAGGGTACTGTGTTACCTTCGTGTACCAGTGCGACCAGAGTACCTTTGCGTCCTTGGGTTGATAGTCGGTAGGATACTGTGTTGCCTTGTTGCACCGGTATGACTGGAGTACCTTTGTGTCTTCGGGTTGATTGATCTCCCCTCGAGAAAGTAAATAAAAATAGAAATGATATGATTTGATAGAAATAATGATTATCGAATTATTGGATTATTTGGTAGCAGCCTTCGTGCCTACCTGTGGTTTCGGTAGCAGCCTTCGTGCCTACCTATGGTTCGGTAGTAGCCTTCGTGCCTACTTGAGGTTTTCTGTGGTTCGGTAGTAACCTTCGTGCCTACCTGAGGTATTCTGTGGTTCGGTAGTAGCCTTCATGCCTACCTGAGGTTTTCTATGTTTTTGGTAGTAGCCTTCGTGCCTACCTGAGGTTTTCTATGATTTTGGTAGCAACCTTCGTGCCTACCTGTAGATTTGGTAGCAGCCTTCGTGCCTACCTATGTTGGTTTTATGTCTGTGAGCATACCTGTGATATTATGGATCTTATTATGTTGTATCTGTAAGTTTACCTGTGACGTTATGGATTTATTATGTTGTACCTGTACATATGCCTGGGATGATATGAATCTTAGTAAATTATACCTGTGAACATGCATGTGATGTATGTGATTGTTTGGAATTTATACTGAGACGTGAATTATGCTGAAGTTGGGTTTTTAATTATTACATCAGAGAGCAATAGTATCTCTAGTATGTTCTTTAATAAGTTCAGTTATTTCAGATGAATGAAAATGAGTAGTACATGACCTTGATGGAAATTGATCATCTAAGTGATTATTGTATCTCAATCATCGTATGTATATGTATATATTTTATACCATGTTAATTGTATGCCTTACATGTGTTCCATGCTGATTTATCATATTAGTTTGGTATAAAGGGTTGCTTAGTACCGTAGTACTGAAGGGTTCATTTTCATGGGCCCCTGCATATTCAATGGGCAATGGACTTTGCAGGTCAGCCACTGAGCTCAGCCAAATGCTGATAGTTCGAATTTGGGAGCGTAGGACTATCCGGTGTTTCTTTTGTTGTCTTATTTCCGGTTGTATTTGGACCCTCGTGTCCTCTTGTAGTTTCTCTCTCGAGTTTCATAAACTGCTAATATCGTTTTTAATTAGCAGTATTTATCTATTGTTCTCTCTATCCTAATTTCTGTAATCATGATATTAATTTAAGCAGATTAATGATTTTAGCCTTAGCACTTTGTATGAGAATGGTAGAGGAAATTAGACTTGTACCAAGTGTGGCGGTAACACCCATTGTTTTTATTGTTGTAGCTTCCGCACTTAACTCTGCAAATGAAATTTTTCAGTTGTAAATTTTGGGGTGTTACAATATTCTCATGAACGACCTCTTGAACAAAAGAGGTATAGTCATTGTACACTTTTGCCTCATTAGGTAGTTTTTTGCTTGCATTTACCTCCACTAAGACATGAGCATACTCAAGTTTTCCCTTACTTGTTCGTGGAGTCTTTTCATTGCTTTAGCTCTTTCTTTGGCCTTGGAGTTGGTGTGAGCCTCTATAGGGAGGGGTAAAAGGTTGATGGGAGTGATGGGGTTTATTCCATACACTACTTTGAATAGGGAGTGGTTGATGGTGTAGGTTGGTAATATGGTACAGGCAAACTCAGCAAAACTCAGTTTAGTGTCCCAATCCCTTAATGATTTATGAACCAAACTTCGGATGAGCATCCTAAGGGTTCTATTTGTTACCCGAGTTTGTCCATCCATTTATGGGTGGTAGGTTGTGCTAAAAATAAGGTTAGTACCGACTAGTCTCCTCAAGGTCTTCCAAAAATAACTAAGTAACTTGGTGTCCTTATCCGAAAGAATTGATATTGGTATACCTTGTCGCCTTAATATTTCCTTGATGAAAAGATCAATCACATAAGATGCATAATCCATTTTATGACAAGCAATGAAATGATCCATCTTATAGAATTAATCTACCACTACTATTATAGCAGTGCTCTAAGTAATGCTATAGTAATGTCCATAATGAAATGATCCCATGGATGGTGTGTAACACCCCCAAAATTCACTACTGAAAAATTTCATTTTAAATGAAAGAATTAACGGAAGCAAAATAAAAAAACTGTGAATTATAGGGATATTACCGCCATACTCAGTACCGGACCGGTTCACTCCTACCGTTCCAGTACCAAGTGCTAAGGCTAAAAATGATTATCATCAAATAAGAGCTAATACTTAAAACAAGAATTCATAAGGAAGTTAAATCGTTCACAATATAAAATTCAGAGTACGCGTAAAAAGGTTTATAAGCCAAAGGGGTACATAGACAAAGTTCTCAAGGAACATAAAGCATCGTATGATAGAACAGAACTAAAATAAAATGATACATGGTAAAACAAAATGAAAAGGAGAGTCCGGCCATGTCGCTCTCGGTCCCCAGGCCAATTCTAGGCTCAACTCTCAGCCCCGCCCGATGCCTCGTAAGAGTCGTAGGCATTGAAGATATCATCTCCTACCTGCACAAACTTAGGTGGGTCCTCTGCTCCTGGGAATGAGCAGCACCCATGAAACGGGTGGTCAGTATGCTATATACTGAGTAAGGAAACTATGCAGCTAAGGCCATATAACATAGCATACATGGCATAATTATATAAGCGACATGTAGTAATACAGATAATGAAGGCCGGCTATAGTCCGGGTAGACTCATTCTTTATATCTCTAGTAAATATAATCGATTCACATCATAGTCTTTATCAATCCATGTGAGTGCAGGAACCCCACTATTATAGCTGGTGGACCGGTTATGCAGGGAAAAAATGTAATAGCCTGTATTTTTGAAATCTAATTTTATTAAGCTTAATGATTTTATTAGCGTAATTTGATGTAAACATTTAATTATTTTAATTTTGTTTTGTTTTATGGATTTATCGACGATTTCGACTTTATATTTGAATTTAATTAATCATTGTCGTTGCGGACCATTCTAGATAAATTCGTTCACGACCATGATTTTATTATATTCATATGATTTCGATTTTCGGTTAAAAATATGTATTCCCTTTCCTTATTGTATTTTGATTTTTAATATTTTAGATTCGTTCTCGATTATAACTTTGTCGTGTGATTACGAATTTATTTTGGAGTTATATTTCGTTAGCGAAATATATTATTTAAATTATAGAATTTCTATTTAAATAGTTAAATTTATTTTAATGATTTTATCCATAGAAAATATTTCCGACTTTAAATTATTCGTTTCCGAAAGTTGTTAATATTTTTGGGAAGTTTTAAATTAAAAATATTTTTGGAGTTTATTTATGAATTTCTTTCCGGAACTAATTTTCTTCTGTTTTACCCTTTTTGGTTTGCGGAAAATCGATTTCGGAAATTATTTAAATTAGTCTCAGTTTATTAGAATTTGACTTAAATATTTTATTATATGCCTTTAAATAATTTTTCTGGGTCTTATAATGTATTTTCGTAAGCAATATAAATTTTTACGTTTGTTGGTAAATTTTTCGAAAACATTCCCAAAATTCTTTATATAGCTCTTATATCAATTTAAAGCCTTCAGATCCTTTTAAAAATGATTTTTATTAAATAAAATTTAGATAAAATTTTCCAATAAAATTTTTAAATGTTCAATATTTTATTTTATATGTGTATTTGTATTAAAAAAAACCCGACCGGCCCCTTCCCGTACGTCTTCTTCTCCTTTTCTCTCTTCTCTTTCCTTTCCCGACCTCTGCTACCCCGACCCTTGCTCCCTATTCGCAACCCCCGCCTGCGTCCTTCTCCTAGCTCCTTCAGCCGCCCCGCCAGTTGACCGCCACCAGAGACGCTGCACCAGCAATCACCGGCGACGCAACATCAATAGCCGACGCCCCAACAGCAACGCGCAGGTCGCGCCGCCGCCTCCCAGTCACCGTCATCGTCTCCCGACCACCAGCGAGCCACCCCTAGCCTCCGACGAAGCTTCTCCGGCCTTCTCTTGTCCCGATTTGTGTTGGTTTCGTTTGGTATAAATTTCTGAAAACCCTAATATTGATTTGATTAATTGTGTATGAATTAGCTTATGAAAAGCTAAATTGATTGTTTGATTATGCATATATGTGTTGTAAGAATGATTTGGATAGGTTAATTGTATGGTTATGTTAGAATTTTGGAAATTTGGATTTTTGGCCGGGTTATGCCCAAATTTTTCGAATTCGCTCAATTTGGCAATTTTGGATGAATTGATTATACAATATGTTTTAAAATGTATTTTATTTCATATCGGAAGTGTTGATTTGGGAAAATTGTGCGTAATTGATCGGAATTGGATTTTTAGGTCAAAACTCTTGCGGGACTAAATTGGATTGTGTAATCGGGTCGTTTTATTCAATTGACTATACAATTTATATTAGAATCTATTTAATTACATTTTCGAACTGCCAATTTATATATTTTGGCAATAATTAATCGGATTTGCATTTCGGGTTCAAAAATCCTAATTGTGCTAAATTGGCTATTTCTTTTATTGGTTTTGATCAATTGATTATTTTATATGTTATAAAATGTGTTTAATTGCATTTTTAAACATTCAATTTGATTAAATTTATAGAATTTTATCGAATTGTATTTTCGGGCCTAAAACCCTAAATTTCAAGTGAAATTATGAAATCGGTCATTTGTATTGTTGTTTTTTCTAAAATTGCATTTATAGAAATGGTTGAAATGGTATTAAATGCATTCTAATACCTTTAATTAGAATTAATTAATTTGAATTACCCTAGTTTGTGTTGTGGGCTTTAAAACCCTAATTTTGAAAATGGATAGTCTTAAATTGGCTACTAGGAAGATTGTTTTGTTGAAATTAATTATCTAGATTTATCTAAAATTAGTTTAATTGTGTTTTAAAACTATCAATTGGAGATAATCGAAGTGATTTGGTCGATTTGTAGTTTAGGCATTTAAAAACCCTAATCTTCAGGGATGGTTTTATAAAATTGATTTTTGCTATGTGTCTTTTACCTAATCGATTTCTACCTTTGGGTTTTAAATCATTTGAATTATGTTTTAATCTAATCGGTTTGGATTTGATTCTATACAAATGATTGGTTTGTCTTCTGGGTTTTAAAACCTAACTAGTGAATCATTTTCGGAAAAAAAAATAACTTATCTTCTATCATCATTTCCCTAGCTTCCAAATCAATTTAAAATACTTTAAGTGATATGTATTTAAACCGATTTGAGTAATATTTAGCCTTAAATCTTAATAGAGCTATGCTCTTGAGTCCTAGGTTTTGTACACGTTTTCCAAGAAAAATTATTTGTGTCTCTTTGTGTCGATTTAATTATAATAATTGAATTATTGATCGATAGGATAGTTTCTAACTTAGTTTTCGATTTCTATCGGCGATTTAGGAAAGCTTTATTGTGGATCCTCGAGCTAGTGATCTCTCTCTCCCTCTTATCTCACTTAGCTAGCTTCGGATTTAGGTAAGTCTCTACTTACCTCCACTTATGGGTGTTTCGTAAGGATGTGGCTAAGAACAAATATGTGTGTGTTATGTGCCTTGTGTACCATGTGTTATGCCATGGTGTGTACTTTATGTTCTTAATGACTAATTACTTGTAGCACAACTTGAAGTTGAAGTATGCTTATATGAATTCCTTATGACTTGTGGGTAATGATTGTTCTGTTGTGTTTATGATATTTTATGACGTGACCCTCTAGGACATGCATGCTAGGATATTAATAATATGATGTGGGGTGAAAGGATAAAATGGGGGAAAATAAGGAAGTAAGAACAATTAAGGAAGAGTAGAGTAATGGGTTAAGAGTGGAAATTTAATATACGAGCGATGAGTATGGGTGCCATGGGAAGTAAGTAATGTTAGGTGAAAAGTAGAGAGATTACTTATGGGGGAAGAAATGTACTAGGGTTTGGAGTGGCTAACTAGGGTTTTCGATCACCTACGAAATCAATGAGTAAAGTGATATGATTTGGGATTGAACCTAAATGAGATGAGGTGTTTGACGATAAATGAATTAATAGTAGTGAAGTAAGAGGAAGTTGGGCCACATAGGTCCAATTAGGGTTTCAAGGGAAACCCTAGAGGCTAATAGCAGGTGGAGTTTGATGTCACGAGGTGTTGGGCCTTAACCCACACCCTTAGGATATCGAGGTGTGATAAGGGGCGCAAGAGTCCCAAGATATGGGACGGGCCCTCCTGGGAGGATAAGTGTGGATATAGTTAGCCATGCATGTCAAGGGTAAAATACTTTCAAATAAAATATGTTAAGACACTAATCACTTAAAGAGGAAGATGTTGAGCCGGACTCAGACCGGTCCACCAGCGAATAATAGTGGCTAGGGCCGGGGTGCCTTACATGACCAGTCCACCGGCTATAATAGTGGCCAGGCGTATTTTTCCCTGCATGACCGGTCCACCAGCTATAAAAATGGGGGATTCCATGCTCAACAAACCGAACGCAATAACAATAAGACATGGGAAAGACATAAAGTAATTACAGTGAAACATCATGTGAGTGGGGGCCAGACCGGTCCACTGGCGAATAATAGTGGTCAGGAGCGTTTTGCCCTGCATGACCGGTCCACCGGCTATAATAGTGGCCAGGCGCATTTTGCCCTGCATGATTGGTCCACCGACTATAATAGTGGGGTTCCCGCACTCACATGAATTGATAAAGACTACGATGTGAATCAACTATATTTACCAAAGATATAAAGAATGAGTCTACCCGGACCATAACCGGCCTTCATTATCTGTATTACTACATGCTGCTCATTCCCATGAGCAGAGGACCAGGGCTGGACATGTCCCTAAGTAATGTCTGTGGGGCTAAATGCCCGATTGGTTTGGTTTGGAGTCGTCCAAAAATACCCGGTTGGTTTATCTGAATCTCTTATTGGTTTAAGATGTTGCATTCGAAATTGTGTGGCCATGTAATGAGTTGTCAATAATATGGATTATTCCTACTTGAGGCGCATGAACTACTTTATATTTCGGTCATACCACACTTACATGTTTAAATAGGATGTTACATATGTTTCGCATGTTATTATGTGTATGGTAGGACTTATGATGTAGGTATTGAGTATGCATAATATTATATCAACGTAATGCACCATGATTCAATATGCACTTGATGTTATAGTTTACATCTCTCCCATAAGATAGGGTAGTGGGATTTAATCAGTATTGGACCCGTACTGATACTACCTTGGTTGAATGGGTCCTATGATGATCCACTGATGGTGGGGAGCAGACCTCTTGTGCAAGTTTAAGATCGGATACTGCTTTGGGGTGGAAGGCTTGACTTGAGAGAGTAGGCAATCCGGAATTTGATATGTCGGGTTTTATCTTGTTTAACTGTATTCATCCTTGGAAGTTACAAGTGTTGTATTTAAAATTTCAAGGGTATTGTAATTAACTTTCAATTTCTCGTACTCTGATAAGCTTTTAAAATTCGGATTTATTTCATAGGTTCCGCTGATTAATTCAACGATGATTTCATTTAGTAAATTTATTCACTTGCCATCTGCCTGTGGATATCTCCTTGTGGGAGTTTATCCTTACGGCATAGATATTTGAAATTTTGTTTGACAGGTTTTAGCCTCGCATCTAGCATGAGATAAATGGTGGACATTTATCTTGTGTTAGATGTGGCGGTAACATTCCCAAAATTCTATTCTAGCTTCCGCTTTATTCCTTCAAAAAAAATTTAGGAGTGAATTTTGGGGGTGTTACAAAAACGCTCCTGGCCACTATTATTCGTCGGTAGACCGATCATGCAGGGCAAAATGCTCCTGGCCACTATTATTTGCCGGTGGACCGATCTGGCCCCGACTCACATGATGTTTCACTGTAATTACTTCGTATCTTTTTCATTTCTTATCATCATTATGGTTGGTTTATTGAGCATAGAAGCCCCCACTATTATAGCCGGTGGAATGGTCATGCAGGGAAAAATGCGTCTGGCCACTATTATTTGCTGGTGGATCGGTCATGCAGGGCATCCCGGCTCCTGGCCACTATTATTCGCCAGTGGACCGGTCTGGGCCCAGCTCAACAATCTTTCTCTTTAAATGATTAGTATTTTATTCATGTCTTATTCGGTAAGCAGTTCACCCTTGGCATGCATGTCACCAATCCTTTACTTCTATCCTCCCGAGAGGGCCCGTCCCATATCTTATTGCGCCCCTTATCACGCCCCAATCTCCATTCCCCTTTACACTTACACATAATGAAAACCAACTCCTAAGGGTGTAGGTTAAGACCCAACACCTCATGACATCAAACTCCACCCACTATCACCCTCTAGGGTTTCCCTTGAAACCCTAATTGGACCTATGTGGCCCAACTTCCTCTTACTTTACTACCATTAATTCATTTATCATCCAACACCTCATCTCATTTAGATTCAACCCCAAATCATATCACTTTACTCATTAATTTCGCAAGTGATCGAAAAACCCTAGTTAGTCACTCCAAACCCTAGCACATTTATTCCCCCACAAGTAATCTCTCTACTTTTCACCTAACATTACTTACTTCGTATGACACCCATACGCATCCCTCATATATTAAATTTCCACTCTTAACCCATTACTCCACTCTTCCTTAATTGTTCTTACTTCCACATTTTCCCCCATATTAGGGTTTCCTCCCAAACCCTAATCAAGTCCCCTATACACCCTTACACCAACCTATGTACTATTTTTCATCCAAAATTTCCAATCACTCCACAACTCTCCCCTTACCTTACTTACACCTTAAAACAACTTTTCTCACATAAAGATCATTCCCATGCAAATTCCATCCACCCCATGCAAACCCTAGAAATTTCCCATGCAAAGTTCACATCCCCCATTTATTTTAATCATAAACTCCTTTTAATTTTCCCTCATGGATCATAAGATAATTAGGTCAATCTCATGTCCCCCCCCTTAGTCAACTCACTTTACATTTTCTCCTTTTTTATCCTTTCACTTTCATGTCCCCCACATCATATTATTAACATCCTAGCATGCATGTCCTAGAGGGTCACTATAACACCCCAAATTTCACTACTTTTTTTGGGAAGAAATTACATTAGAAATATTTAAATTAAAACCCGTAAATTTTGGGGATGTTACCGCCACACTTAGTACCAAACCGGTTCTCTCTGACCGTCTCAGTACCAAGTGCTAAGGCTAAAAAGATTAAGAAAAAACTTAAACCAAGATTTCATAAAATGAATTACAGAAATAATAACATAGAAATCAGAGTACGCATAAAGAATTATTATTCATATCCAAAAGAGAAATAGCTTACAACGGATAAAAGATTCATTTAAAGAACTCAATGCAAGGTAATAAATCAGATTGGATGAATCCGCTACAAAGGAAATAATAGAAGGAATATAAAATAACGAGAAGAGTGAATCCGGCCACATATATACTCAACGCTCAGCTCCACCGGATGTCCCGTCCACCTACACAAAGTCAGAAAGGGCCCTTTGCTCGTGAGAATGAGCAGTACCCATGAAAAGGAAGATTAGTACGCTACGTACTAAGTAAGGTAACCGAGCACTAAGGCCCACACACAAGCACATAAATCATGCAGAAGAATAGGATACACAATCATAAAGCATATGATCAACCAAGTAAAAGTACAAAGGCCCATATATAATCTGGAATAATTACTTAATTAATCATTGATTAGAAGTCGATTCATACCATGCTTTTTATCAAATCCACGCGAGTAGAGAAACCCCACTATTATAGCTGATGGACCGAAAAACACACAGGGCATATAGCTCCTGACCACTATTATAGTCGGTGGATCGGTCTCTAGGATACTGTAGTACCTGGCCACTATTATTCGCCGGTGGACCGGTCTGGCCCCTGCTCACATGGTATTCCACTGTAAGTAATTAGTGTATTTCCCATGTCTTGGCACAAATGTGTTCGGTTTTGTTGAGCACCGAATCCCCCACTATTATAGCCGGTGGACCAAAAACGCACAAGTACGAAGCCTGACCACTATTATTACTGGTGGATCGGTTACACATAGAACATCATGTCCTAACCACTATTATTCGCCGGTGGATCGGTCTGGGTCCGGCTCAACAATCTTTCACTTTACATGATTAATGTTTTAAGTATCTTATTCAAAAGCTTCCACCATGGACATGCACGAATCATTCTCTTTATACTTCACACATCACAAATCATAAAATTCCACCATCATAATTACACTTCAAACACCAAATACACATGATAAAAAAACTTCAAAGCAACCCCAAAACACCCTAATTGTCCACACAAACCCTAGTTCGGTCTTCTATGGACCCTTATATAACTCTACGTACTATTTTTCATCCAAAATGTCCAAACACCCAAACAACACTTACATTGCCTTCCTTATATCCCAAATCAACCTTTCATACGTAAATTTCACGCCCATGCAAACTTTACACATCCCATGCAACCTTTCGAACTTTTCATGCAAACCCTAAATCTCATGCAATCATTAACTCCCATGCAAAACCCTAACTCCACCATGCAAACCCTAATACCACTATACAACCATTAATACCACCATGCAAACTCTAATACCACCATGCAACATTAATTTCATGCAAACCCTAATACCATGCATCCCACAACTCCATACAAAACCCTACACCATACAACATTAACTCCATGCAAAGCCCAACGCCATGCAACATTAATTCCATGCAAACCCTAATACCATGCATCCCACAACTCCATGCAAAACCCTACACCATGCAACGTTAATTCCATGCAAATCCCAACACCATGCACCTCCATGCAAAACCCTAACATCATGCAATTCCATGCAAAACCCTAACACTACATTGTTACACTCCCCATCATTATTTTACAACCCTAGCATGCCTGTCTTAAGGCCACATCACATATCATCATATATAAATAATACACATGCCATATTACAACACAAGAATATGCTTAAACTCCACGACATACCATATACGAAATAATTACAATAATAAACATAGGATACATAGCATGCGAAGCACATAATGCATATAAGCACACAAAAGTCCTTAGCACCCCTTACCTAAAACGACACTGGTCTTGGAGCACGCTCCTACGCCTCCTTAGGGCTTTGACTGGTTTCACCTATTATAAGGAAAAGCTAAAATTAGACTCCCTCCTATCAAAATACTATTAATCACTAACTTATTATAAGACTAGGTTTTTAAATAAATAATAATATATTAATAAAATAACATTAATTAATTGCTAACTTTTGCTAAAGATATAGAAATAATAGAATATAATAAAAGTTGATAATATAAGGTTGAAAAATTTACCCTAATAATAATAATAATAATAGCAAAGGTACTAAAAATAATATCAATGATAATATAATTAAGAATAATAATAATAGTAATAATAATAATAATAACAAGGACATTATTCAAAACAAAGTGAAATAAGGGCTTTGGCCCCTTTACTAAAATAATAATAATGAATAATAAAATTACTAAAATAAATAACCAAATTTAGTAATAATACTAATGATGACATAATAATACTAATAATGATAAAAGCCACAATAATATTACAAAATAATAGTAACCATAATGGTAATAATAGTAAAGATAATGATCGAAGATAAAAAGAAGTAGGGTTTCCACTCTACATTGAATAATAATAACTTAATAAATAATAATAATAATAATAATAATAATAATAATAAATGCTACTAATAATAAAAATACTGATAACCCTAATAATAATAAGATATGATATTTATCATACTATTGCTAAAATTTAACATAAGCATAATAGGGTCTTAGCCCTATATAAAATGATAATACTAACACTTGAGAATAGTAATAATGATAGTAATAATAATAATAATAATAATAATAACAATAGCAATAATAACATTATTAACAACACTAATGGTAAAATAGTTGTATTAATAATAATGGAATAAGAACAATAGAAATTTGAAATAGGAAATAATAATAATAATTATACCTATAGCATATTAATATTAATAATAGTAAGAATAGAAATAATAAGGGTAATAGTCCTAAAATCGAATTAAAAATTAAAATAGGGCTTCAACCCTCAACAGAATAATAATAAAAACATTAATATCAATAATAATAATAATAATACATATTAAAAATGGAAATAATAATAATAGGATTTATATTAGAATAATTGAAATAAAATAATTTAAGGCTTGTAAAAATAGGAAAAAGGGTTGAGAGGGTCTAGGGTTCAACCTCAAGCTGGAGGGGATAGGCGGCACCAGCGGTGGTGCACGGTGGCATCAGCGGCGGCCAGAAAAAGAGAAGAAAAGGGGAAAAGTTGAAGGCTGGGAACAAAATAAGAAGAAGGAGGGTGGAAGTAAGGGTGATTATGATTGCCCAGAAGGAGAGGAACAAAATGATGGTGTAGCGCATGGCGGCGCCGTAGTTGTGGCAGAAAATGGTTTAGTTACAAAGGGCAATTCGCACAGTCGGGGTGGATTGTTCAGGAAGAATCGAAGGGTATGGGTGGTCTAGTTAGTTAGAGGGAGGTGCAGGGAAGGTGTAGGCAGAAAGAACGGGTGGCAGTGTTGGCCGGAGACGGCGAAAGTGGTGTCTGAAGGGGCGGCGGCGCAATGTCGGGAAAATCTGGGTAAGCGACCAAAACTCAATACCAAGCTCAAACTAGGGGTATTTATAGGATTTAAATGAGATCGTGATGTTAGTGGGAAGACGAGGGAACATGGCAAGTGGGGTTAGTGTTTGCCGGTGGCGTCATGGCTGCCGAAATCTAGATCGTGGCAGGAAGAGTGATGGGTTGGGGTGAGGGAATCGTGCGAGGAATGGGAGAAGTGGGCATACAGGTGTGGTTAGTGAGTCGACGTGGAAGATAGGGGGAGAAAGTGGGCAGCGAACGTGTGAAAAACCTGGGAGTTGGGCTGACGGAGTTACAGGTTGCCGACGACCAAGGGTACAAAGGAAGAAGAAGGAGAAAGGTTCAGGAAAAGAAAGAAAGAAAGGAAAGAAGACGGACCAGGCCGGTCAAGCGCGAGGAGGGGAGGGCTTTTAAGCGAGACGCGGTGTTTTAGGTGAAAAATAAGCAAAACGCAACGCTGGGAAAAAAGGAGGAGGGCGGCCACGCGGGCTGGGCCGCGCCGAAGAAGAAAGGGAGAAGGGAGGAAGAACTGGGCCGTTGTTGGCCCAGGTGGGGGAGGAGGAAAGAAAAAGAAAAGAAAAAGAAGGAAAAAGGAAGAAAGAAAAGGAAGAAGGAAAAGGGAAAAGGAAAAATAATTATATTGGGTATTTAAATTAATTAAATTATTTGGGATATTTAAAAATAATAATATTTAAATCCCTTTTTAGGCTAGATTATGATTTTTAAAAGATTTTCCATAAATTACATTTTAATTAGCAAAACACCCTAAATTTCTTCAATTAAATTATTTATAAAATTAATATTAATTTGGAATTATTTTCCCCTTCTAATTTTAAATAAAATAATTTATTTAATTAATTTTCAAAATAAAATTCTTAATTATCTAAAACACTCAATTTTCTCTTAATTAAAATATTTATAAGATTTCTCTTGATTTACCCTAATTAATTTTATTTTATTTTAATAAAAATAATTTATTTAATTAATTATTCTTATAAAACCTTATTTAATAATAATTAATAAAATTAAAATTTTTGGGGCATTTCAATCACGTCATAAAATATCATAAACACAACAGAACAATTATTATACACATGTGATAAGGAATTCATATAAGCATACCTCAACTCCAAGCTGCGCTACAAGTAATTAGTCATTAAAAACATAAAGTATACAACATGGCATAACACATGGCGCACAAGGCACATAACACACACATAATTGTTCTTAGCCACATCCTTACCTAGTATGATACCGGTCTTGGAGCACGTTCCTATGCCTCCTCAGGGTTTTGACTTGATTTGCCTATAAGAGGGAAAACTATGGATTAACTTCCCTCTAACCAAAATTACTATTCTTCCTACCTTACCCTTATCACAACTTACTATTAGGGCTAAAAATAATATTAATACCTTTATAAGTAAAAGTAGGGTTATTATTCCTAAGGTAGCTAATCATGCTACTACTAATCAAAAATAGGTCTTAATAGCTACAATAATTTAAAGTAATTATAATAATATTTATATTATTAACGGTAATAGTTTCAATGTTACTAATAATGATAATAGTAGTAGTGATAGTAAGGTTAGTGATATATGAAATATTAATAATAGTGAATAGGTAATAAATAAAAATAATAATAATAATAATAGTAATAATAGTAATAATAACAATAATGATGTTAAAATAATAATACTAAAGTTATAGGCTTTTAATGATAATAATAATAGTTATAAATATTCCGAAGTTAGGTTAAATAATAATAATGATAAAGGTAATAATAGTAGTAGTAGTAATAATAATAATAATAATAATAATAATAATAATAACATTAAGAATAATGCTAATAATACTACTAAAAATAACTAGCATTTGTACAAAGAGGGTTTAGGGGTTGGGGAGTTTAGAGGACCACTTAGGGATGGCGGTGGCACGATCGGCGGAGCACGGCAGCGGCGACAGCGATGGAGGGAGAAAAGAGGTGGAGAAATGGTGATGGAGGGAGGAGAAAGGAAGAGGAGAGGGTGGCAAGGAAAAATGAAGGTATGGGGAGGTAGAGGGAGCTCCCCTAGTCGTTTTGGAGGGCAGAGGGGGTGTTGGAAGCGGCAGGACTGGCGGAGGGCGGCGGGGCTCAATGAAGGGATGATCGGGGGAGGGACTTTGCACGGCCGGGGTGGCTCGTGCAGAGTAAACCGAGGGAGGATGGAGGCTTAGTTTGGTAGAGGGTGATGTAGGGAAGGGTTCCGTGGGTGTCTCGGGCGGCGGCGATGGGTGGCGGCGACGGGGCGGTTGTCTAAACTAGAGGTGGCGAAATGGAAGGTTTTTCTGGGCTGCGATTCCAAAAGGTCCGATGATGGCTTCCTTGGTGGTATTTATAGGCTGAAAATGGGGCAGAACCAAGAGAGGGGACAGAGGAAGGTAGGGGCAGGTGCAGAAGGCACGCCGGTTGGCGGTGGCAAGCCGACGTAGGTCTGCGTTCGATCAGGGAGAAGAAACGAGGCTGGGGGAAGGCACGCACAAGGTGAGAGGGAGGTCGATCGGTTGTGGAGGGATAGGCGAATGACCAAGGAGAGAAGGAGAAGGTGGGCAGGCGGCGCAGGTGGTTGGTCGGTGCAGAAGGGAGGCTGCGAGTTGAAGGAGGGCGCAGGAAGAAGGGAAAGGGACAAAGGGGTTGGACCGGTCCGGTTTAAGGGAGAAAGAAAAGAAAAGAAAAGAAAAAGGGAGGGGTGGACCAGCTAGGGCGACAGGCGAGGGAGGAAGAGCATGCCACGCGGGCCTAGGCGAGCCATGGGGGAAGGATTTGGGCTACGCGGGCTGGCCTAGTCGGGAGAAATGGGGAAGGAAGAAGAAAGGAGGAGGAGAGAAAGAAAGAAAAAGAAAAATAGGGAAAATAGGAGGAAAATATATAAAATAACTTATAGGAAATAGGGTGTAGTAATTTTGGTAGACAATCAAATTTTAATACTTTAACTTAATGTATTTTAATATATTGGTTTAAAAGGTAAATTTTAGAAAATATTGGTTTGAAACATTATTTAAATAAAATGAGTATGATAAAATAACAAATTATTTATTTTAATTTATTAACTATTCACATCTAATTTTATATACTCAAAATCCACAAAATAATTAAATTAAAAAAATTAAAAGGCAAAATCCTCAACAAACATAAATTAAAAAGTTTAAGGGCTAAGTTATCCCAAATAAAAGTGATTTATTAAATTATAGGCTTTTAAAAATTTTGGGGGATTACATGGTGGGTCACACGTAAGGGGGTATACAATCCTTGATGAAAATGACTCTTGGAATTTTGGAACGCGGCACATCTTGCCACTATACCATATACATCCCCCACCATCCTAGGCAAAAAAAAAGCTCTTTTAGAACATCTACTATTTTTTTACGCTGAAGTGCCCTGCAAGTTCTCCTCCATCTACTTCTCGAACTAGAAACTATCAAATTGGACTTTTAGGAATGTAAAGTTTGTTTTTTTCTTGAAAAGGAACCCATATTGGGGCACATATGACCTTTTGATCTTATCTTGATTTGCTAATTAGTCTTCAAAGTCTTCATCCCCATGATAAAGTTCTTTGAGACAGTTGAACCCTAATACTCTAGCTTCTAACAAAGAGAGCATACAATGACTCCTAGAAAGAGCATCAATCACAACATTAATTTTGCCACTATTAGTTTTAACTACAAATGAGAAAGATTGCAAGAATTATACCCATCTTCCATGTTTAGGATTGAGTTTGTGCTACCCATTGAAGTATTTTAGAGATTTATGATTAGTATATGACATGAATTGTTTGGGTATTAGATAATGGAACCAATGATCCAAATCCCTTATTATGGCATAAAATTCTTTATCGTATGTATTGCAATTCATTCATGAACCATTGATTTTTTCATTGAAATACACAATGGGGTTTCCTCCATGGAGTAACACAGCTTCCATGCCTACTCCACTTGCATCATTATCTATCTCAAAGGGTTTTAGAAATTAGGCAAAGCTAGAACGAATGCTTTGATTAATTTGATTTTAATTGTGTCAAACACAACTTGGGAAACTTTTAACCAATTAAAATCCCTCTTTTTAAGGCACTCAGTTATGGTAGCTAGGAGAGTGCTAAATCTTTTTTATGAACCTCCTATGAAATGAGGCTAGTCCATGAAAAGGATCTAATGGTCGTAATGGATGTGGGTGGAGGCCATGTATTCTTCCACCTTTGACTCATCCATGGCTATACCATCTTTAAAAACAACAAACCCTAAGAAGGTCGCTTTTGGTACAAATAAGTGACACTTCTCTTTCTTTCCATACAACTTGTTACTCCTAAGTGCAAGAAATACAAGTTTTAAATGTTGTAAATGTTCATCACTACTGGCATATTACAAAAGTATGTCATGAAAATAAACTACAACAAATTTTGAGATGAAAGGATAAAGTAATTAATCCATGAGCTTAATGAAATTGCTAAGAGCATTTGAAAACCCAAAGGGCATCACCGTCCACTTATATTGGCCCCTTTAGTTTTGAATGCAGTTTTCCACTCATCCCTTTCCTTCATTCAAATCTGACAATAACCACTCCTTAGGTCAATTTTGGATAATATACTGTCACCATACAAGCAATCCAACATGTCATCTAGTCTAGGTATGGGAAATCTATACTTTATGACAATGTTTTTAATAGCCCTAATATCCACACACATTCTCATAGCTCCATCCTTCTTTTTTACAAGTAATGCAGGTACCACACAAGGACTAAGAGACTCTCTAATCAACCCCTTAGACAACAACTCTTCCACTTGCTTTTGTAATTCTTTGGCATTTGTGGGATTACATCTATAGGCATCTTTGTTTGGGAGGGTGACACCAAGTAGAAGATAAAATTGGTGTTTATGCCTTTAATGGGGGTAGTTAATAGGGAAAGTTACTAGGAAATATATCACAAAAGTCATCTAACAAGTCTATAACCCATGGTCTTGTTGGATATGGCTTATATTAGGTTATAATAGCAACAACATGTATACTAATTTTCCCATCCCAATAGCCTTGTCCAACTTGTTTTCACTTAGAAACAAGGACTTCTTACACATTATAGGCTCATCCTTGCTAGGTGGTTGAGAGCTCAAAGGAATGAGGGTGATGGTCTTCTTTGTAAACTTCAAGTTGTGGGTATTCCTTCTCCCATCACAATTTAGCCATTACAGTTTTTAAGGTTTGGCATATGTGGTCACGAAGATACTGAGGTTCTCTATAATAGTACAAGAAGCTACATTGGCACAACTTCTCTTCTCTACAACCAATGAGAACACCTTGCCAAAGATGGTACACTTGCTTTGAATTTTTTTTTTCACTTTAGGAGTCTTCCCCCAAATATTCCCTAATGTGCAATAACCTTTGAATCATCAAGGCCTCCCTTTTGTTAGGTGGCACTTCTTCTTCCTCTTCATGATTTGAGATACTAGGTCCCTCTTCTACTTCTTGTGTTCCTTCTTTATAGTCCATAAGAGCCACAACCCTTATTATTGGGACATTCATTTTGGTAATGTCTTATGCCTTTACATTTAAAGCACCTTACCCCCTAGGTTTACTTGTATAATGCCTTGAATTTTTGTAACCTTAATTAGAACATTTAGCCTTTTGTCAGAGAAAAATAAATAAATAAACCTTTAAATATTAATTTAATTATTTTTACTAACCTTTAACCTATAAATCTATATCAATTATTTAATAAATTATTATAATTATTTTATCTTACCCTTTTTATTTAAATAATCCTTAACCAATAACTTTACCTAGTTTATTTTTCTTAATTTGATACCGTAAATTTGGACAAATTAATATTATCCTAAAAACCAAAATTTAATATAATTTTAATTCAAACCCTAGATCTAATTTTCTTTTTTTCCATTTTTCTTCTTTTTCTTTTTTCTTTTCCTTTTTCCTTTTTCCTTTTTCTTCTTTCTCTTTTCTTTTTTCCCCTCCTTTCTTTTTTATATCCTTCCCTGGGCTAGTGCACTTCTCCCCTTTTTTTTCTTCCTTCTTGTGCCCAGCCCAACACTCATTCCTTTTTCCTCGTCTTCTTCCCCGAGATAGCCCCTCTCCTTCATTTCTTTTCTTTATTCCTACACCAGCCCACCTACTTTCGTTTCATTCCTTCTTCCCAGCCTGTTGAGCCCTACCCATCACCCTCTTTCTTTTCTTCTCTCACCCGTGTCCCTCTTCTTTTCCCTTTCCCCTATCCCCTCTTGGCTAAATAGAGCCTTACCCCATCCCTTCTGCATATTGTCTTGCATCCAAACGCTCCCTTCTTTTTCTTTTATTTTCTTTCTTTCTTCTCCTGCCTGTCTTCTTCCTTGTCCCATTTCCTTTCCTTTTCTGTACCAAACAACCCCTCCCCTATCCTTCCTGCACGTCCCTCTCCTTCCCTCCTCTGACCATGCAATTGCCACCCTACCACTTGCGTTGCCTACCTTCTATACCTTAGCCCCCTACACCTCTATGTCATTTCTTTTTTTCCTCACTTGTCGCACGCTATCCCCCTTCTCCTACCCCATTTGTCTTCTTCTATAATACCGCAAAAATTTACTACTAAAAATATTATTTTAAGTGGAAGAATATTCAAACATAAGAGGGTTGTTACTACCGTAATAAGTATAAGTCTGGCCGCATACCACCCTTATACCAACTATAAGGCAACGTAAAATAGAATACCAACCATGATAAGTGTAACATAAGTACAATCCATATAATAATTATGAGGTAGGTGCTTGTTTAAAAAGAAACACTAAAATACATAAAGAAATGTTTGACTAAAAATTAACAAGAAGAAAACTGATTAAAACAATAACTGGATGTCACACTCTCTGATCCCTAGCCCCGGTCATAATAGCATCACTCTGCCCCAATTATAGCACCGTATGTAGCAAAGTTGTCTAGTGAGTCTTCATTCATATACATAGACTTAGAAGGGGTCTCTGCTTATGGGAACGAACAACACCCATAAAAGGGTTGATCAGTATGCTATGTACTAAGTAAGGTAACAACGTAGTCGAAAAGGGCATAGATATCGAGAACATCACAATAAGAACATACACATGCATAAGTAGATTATACCAACTTATTTAACCTTATTAAGACATATATTACTAGTATAATTATATTCAACTCATGATTTTATTCACGTTAGGTTTAGGGACCCCACTATTCTCAACCGGTGGAATAGTAAACAAGTATAACTTTTAGAGTAGGACGCTCTTGGTCACTATTCTCACCGGAGGATCGGTAATCAAGGTACAACTAGTCGTAACTCACATGGTATTCTATTTTGAGTAATTAGTGTCTTACCATGGGTTATTATCATCCAATGGTTTGGTTTACTCAAGTTTAGAACCCCACTATTCTCACCGGTGGAACAATAATAGGGTATAGCTTCCGGGGCAAGATGATTCCTACCATTATTCTCGCCAGTGAACCGGCAGGTACAACTAGGTCCAACTCAAGTGATCCTCCACTTTAAGTGATTAATATACTGTTCATGCTTTATTTATTTCAGGCTCATCACACGAACATGCACACCTACTCATGTAAAGCACCCTCCTAACTACTACCCCAAAAAAAACCCTATTCCCCTTAGAAACCCTAATTTCACAACTATGGCATATCCTCACCTCCAATTTCCCTTTTTAGTCCCCAATCTACACCAAAATTCCTAAAATTTTCTTAGAAAACACATGGTCAAGAATCATGGCCTGTTACTCATATTTTTTACATATGATAATAACTAGCAACAATGTTACCCCTCCAAAACCCTAATTTCTCCTAATTGGCATAATCCCTTCTCTACTACTTATATAACCCTAAAATTCCATACCCATGCATAGAATGCCATGGTTAACCATAAGCTCAAAAATTGTGGACTAACTCCCCCAGTTTTTACATGTGATAATACCTTTCCTATTCATGCCCTCTCTAAAACCCTAATTGTTCATTTTGGTCGTAACTACTTCTCTTTATCCTGCATGTCTACTAAATTTGGTACACATTCCCAAAATGTTATCGTTGATACCATACTCCAAGGTTGAACTCCAAATCCCCCCCCACTTCGTACATGCAATAATAGCTTACCCCTAGGGTTTTGCTCTTTATCCTCCAAAACCCTAATTTTATCTTTTGGCCATATCTCATCTCCTAATGCTCAAATGACTTCCCAAATCTCCATGAATACCCAAAAATGCCATCATTAAACCCTTTCCACTTTCTAGTACCAAACCCCCACTCTACTCACATATGATCATAACTCCTCTTCGGTTTTACTCACCCTATTCATGGTCTTTCACCCCCACACTGCATTTACCATATATCTCCTTATTTTTTCCACGGTTATTTTGTATATTATCTCTAAAGTATTTTATGCCAATTTACACCCTAAAGTACCCTATGTGTCACTTTTAATAATATTGACCAAAATGCCCTTAGGTCTCAAAAACCCTACTTAAGTTAGAAGGTAGCTAACACAAGGACTCTCCAACTTTACACACATGCAATATCATATAATATGAACATAGATATACATTAACACTTGAAATCAATACAATAATAACCACACAGCTTCTTACCTTCAGCTACTGTCAAGCTAAACTACACATATAACACTAGAGTCGTGTATCATGTTATGCATGGCATCACATAACACACGACAAGGACATGTTTTAAACAAAATAAAACTCTATATATGACTGTATCCTTATCGGATCAGCTCTAGTCTCTAACCATGCACGACCTACTCCTCTTCTGCTATCACCAAAATATTGCCTAAAAATGGGAATATACACAATTTAGATTGTATTTTCTTTTTTTTTTAAGAACAAAAGAGAACTTAACCTATAGAAAGCTTAAGGAGGAGAAAGGAAATGTAGGTAACCAAAATGAGGGAGAAAATGGTGCAGGTGGTAGGGGTGTTTAAGAATTGGTCTAGAACAAAATTGTAGACAGATCAGCCGAATATTCTAGGTTCCAGTCCAAGATCTGACAGATATTCCGGTCTTTGGTTTGAGTTTTTGTCCCAAATTAAAAAAAAATGGTCATTGACTAGTTTTAGTCCCATTTGGTCTGATCCCAACCGATCTAACCTAAAGTCTTATTAATAATTTACCTAAAAATATATAATTTACCAATATCGATTCTAATCGATCTTGAACCATAAATTTTGGTCCAATCTTGGTCAGATCTTCGGTCCTAGCTTTAAAAAAATTTCATCCTTAATTGGGTTCCAGTCTGGTCTGAGCCAATCTAGTTCAGTTCAATTTTAGACTGATGCACACCCCTAGCATGTGGCAGCGTGACGGCGACGGTGGTTGATTTTGGTGGAAAGAGGTGAGGGTTGGATACTTAAGGACGAGGAGGTGGTGGTGAAACTAGGACTAGCAGGAGTTAATGGTGGTTAGTGGTGGTGGAGTTGGCGGTCACCAGTTGTGTAGGGTAGCATAAGAACAAAAGGGAGAAAGAAGAAGGGAGGATAAAGAGGGAAAATGAGTGTTGCTAGGGTGGTTGCACAGGCTAAGCGCGTGTGCAAAGTGGCTCTGGTGTGGTAGTGGCAATGAGGGAGGAGAACAAATGACTATGGTTGTAGAGAAATTACATTCTACTAAAACTGTAAGTGTTAGAGAAGAGAAAAAAAGGGAAGAAGGGAGAAGGGTGGTTCTGCAAGCAATGGCAGTGCATAGGCAAGGAAGAGAGGTGGTAGGGGGAATGGTTGGGCATAGAAGGCAACGATGTGGTGCTGGAGCTAGCAGGGGTGGGGAAGGCAAGAAAAATAGGGGATATGTAGGCAGGTGGGAGAAAGAGAGGAAGGAGAGCTCGATGGGGTATTTATAGATGGGGGTGAGGTTGAGGAAGAGGGAAAGATGACAGGGTGGCTTGCAGCCTTGACGTGTATGGCTACAGAGGGAGTAAGTAGTTGTAGGTGGTAGGGGTAGAGGCAAAGACGTAGGGTAAGGGTGCAGGGGTGTAAAGGCAGGGGTGTAGGCCAGCATGCATGGCATTGCATGGCCGAGAGAGGAAAGGTGAGAAGGATGGGGTGACTTGTAGGGGCACAAGATAGGTACAGAAATGGAAGGAGAAGGCAACATGAGGAAGGAGACTGATAAGAGGAAGGAGAAAGGGAGAAGGGGAAAAAGAAGAAAACAAAAGAGAAAGGGAAAAAAGAAGGAGAATGAGCCTGGCTGCCCTAGGGAGAAGAAGGAAAATAAGAAAAAAAGGCATGGGTTGGGGACGGTGCAATGTAGGAAGAATAAAAGGGGAAAAGAAATGAGAGAAAAAAAGGAAGAAAAGGGAAAAGAAGGGAAAAGAAAATTTTGGAGTGTGGGATTTATATTAAGTTTTTAGAGTAAAAATTTTTAGATTAGTAATAATAAATAAATAAAATTAGTATAATTTACCTATAATTAATTTTGGGTTATCAAATGAATTAAATTTTAGGAATTAGGTTAAATTAATTTATTAATAAATAATTTTAGAATTTTAAATTATTGGGGTATTACATCTTCCCCCTCACGTTAACCTGACTCCATGCACCCCACAGGTGCATGTATATACACACACACACACTTGTAGGCTAGTCGTGGCCTCTCTCCTCTCCTCTTCCCTTTCCTTTATCTTCTCCCTTAGTCGTTGACGAAGACTCGACCCCTACCCTATTTTTCTTATGCCTCACCACACCGCCCTTTACCACTAGAAGAACCGCCACCCCTAACATCATCTAACCCAAGTTGTGCCACAATTCCCCTAAAACCTGTCCAAAAAGCTCCCACACCACCCTCCCTGCAGCCAAGCCTCACCACTAGCCCTCACCCCTATTTCCTTCACTATCACCATGCCACAACCTCCACCACCATACCAGCCTCCACCATCAGTCACCTTCCTCTTTTCTTCTTCCTTCCTTCTCCTCCTCCCCTGTCACTCTATTTCTCTTCTTTCCTTCCCTACGGTAATTGCTCCCGATCCCTACCCCTAACACCAACCTCACCCTTTGCAGACATACCCTAGACAAAGACAGGTTTTGCCATTGCCACCCTCTCCACTCTATGTCACTAATCTCTCCACCTTATAACCTCCTTGTATGACTCAAACCACAACCTCCCCTCCACTTCATCACCACCCTTCCCATAGTCCCCTACACTAGTAGTAGTAGGAGAAGGAGGAGGAGGAGGAGGAGGAGGAGCAACAAGAATAGTAGTAGGAGCAATATGAGTAGTAGTAGGAGTAACAGCAACAATAGTAGTAGTAGTAGTAGTAGTAATCATTTTTAGGAGGTTACAGATAAAATTGTGCTTTTCTGGAAAGCAAGTAATTCTTATACTGTACTAAAATGTGAGATATCACATGATAACACATTAGATTTTTTGATGTGTAAACTTTATTATGTTTTTTGTTACGTTATAATTATCTGTCTGAAAGTGCTAGCATGAAATTAGGTGAAAAGGATCATGTTAACTGGTGTAACTACTATGTGTATGAAAGCATGTTAAAATGGGTATTATGTCGGGAGTAAATTATATATGTCCATTATGATAGGTTGAGCATGCCTAAGTATATTTTAGTGTTAATATTATTATTATGTGCCCACAGGGCAATTTGGTTATTTTAAGCATATCATGATATTTACTCCAATAGGTATGACTTAATTATTGATAAGTATAGAAGTATGTGTTTTGAAATTTTAGAAAAGCACGTTAAAATTTTGCATGCTAAACCATGTGTAAAGATACATGTCATGGATTAAGTACGTATATATATATATATATATATATATATATATATATATATATATATATATATATATAATGGTGGCTATGCATCATTATAATGATAAAAGGCATCATAGGTTGAAAGTAGTTCATATTGGGAATCATGTAGTTATTTTAGTTGCCTTAGGGGTATTTTGGTCAATGTGGATTAAAAATGGAATATTATGTATTTTAATGTGATAAGTGGTTCAAAATAGGTTAAGTATATTATTTGAAAATTTTAGAGTGAATATGAATAGTATAAGTTCAATAAATGAGGAAAATAGGTTTCGTGGAAATAGTAATCCTAGGGGCAAAATTATTATCATATGTGGGAATTGTTTGAGTTTGACCTTGCTTTCTAGATATGATGGTTATATTGGTATTTTAGGAATGCATATTGAAATTGGCAGTCACATGAGTCTAATGAGAAAAGTATGATTAAATTGTGGAATTAAGATTTTGTGGCAAATATAAATAGTAATCCTAAGGGTAGGCTATTATCGTATGTGTAAAATGTGAGAGTTGGATCTCGATTTTTATATATTATGTCAATAATAATATTTTGAGAGTGTATATTAAATTTGGTGGTCATATGAATCATTTGGAAAGAGGTAGAATTAAATTGTGGAATTGGGGTTTTGTTGTGACATATAAATAGTAACCCTAATGGTAGGTTATTATCGCATCTGTAAAATGTGGGATTTGAATCTTGATTTGTGTATATGATGTCAATAATAATATTTTGGGTGTTTACTAAATTTGGGGGATATATGGATCTTTTAGGAGGTAGAATTAAATTGTGGAATTAAGGTTTTGTGGCAATATATGAATAGTAACCCTAAGGCTATTATCGCATGTGTAAATTGTGAGAGTTGGACCTCAATTTGTGTGTATGATGTCAATAATAATATTCTGGGAGTGTATATTAAATTTGGTGGTTATATGGATCTTCTATAAACATTGTGGAATTAGGGTTTTATATGAGTTATAAATAGTAACCATAAAGATAAGCATTTTAGTGGCCTAGGGCATTTTGGTCAACATGGTTAAAAAGTAGCATGTTGAGTACCTTGGGGGTTAGTTGGCTTAAAATATGTTAAGGGCGCTATATGGAATATTTGGAGTGAAAATAGAAGGTTTATGGCTAATAAAGCAGGGGAAAAGCTTAAGTGTGAATAGTAAAACCTATGGGTGGAGTCGTGATCATATGTGTGAAAGGACCGAGATTGGTACTAATAATTGAATATGAGGTTAATGTTGGTGTCTTGGGTATGCATACAAAATCAGGGAGACATATGAGTTCTACAAAAGGAGTTATGACTAAAATGTAAAATTAGGGTTTTGTAGGAGACCCGAACAGTAACCCTAAGGATAGGTTATTATCACATGTGTAAGACATGGGAGTTAAAACATGATTTTTGATTAAGTGGTTAGTAACAACATTCTATGCTTAGGTATGGAATTTGGGGACTAAATGAGTACTAGAGAAGGGATTATGCTAGGTTTGTGAAATTAGGGTTCTAAGGGAAATATGATGTGTTCTAGGATATGTGTTAAGATGATGCTTTGCATGAGTATATTTATACGAATGTGTGACAACCATTAAAAAAATAAAGTACATATAATATACTAATAACTTAAAGTTAAAGATCATATGAGTCGAGACTGATTATACCCGTTTGTTCTATCGAACGATGATAGTGGTCAGATACGTTTTGCCATGGGGTTGTATATTATTGAAACCATTCTATTGGTTGAGAATAGTGGCCAGGTTTGTCATGATCTAGGGTTGTATTTATCTAACTATTCCACCAATTGAGAATAGCGGGGTTTCAGAACTCATATTAAACAAATCATTTAGATGATAATAACCATTAAAAAGATATTAATCACTTAAAGTGGAACACCACGTGAGTCAGGACCGGTTGTACCTATCTATTCCACCGGAAAAAATAGTGGCCAGGTGTGTTTTTCCCTAGGGTTATATATTATTGAAACCATTCCACCGGTTGAGATTAGTGGTTAGGAGTGTTCTGTCCTGAGGTTATATTTATGTTACCATTCCACCGCTTAAGAATAGTGGGATCCCTGAACTCAATGTGAATAAATAATTGGAATGATGACTATTGGAATCGAAATGGTAAATAGATGGTTTGGTAGTAGTCGTTGTGTCTACCTGTATTTCGGTAGTAGCCTTCGTGCCTACCTATGTGTAAACACACGCACCCCCACACTTAAATCACATACATAAAACACACGCACCCCCACACTTAAATCACACATTGTCCTCAATGTGTAAACAACTAAGGAAACATGAAATTTAATGTATGGAGAAAACAAAACTAAATAAATAAATAACTAGAGAGTAGAAAACTCCCTTATCACATTGGGTTGCCTCCCAAGAAGCGCTTGTTTTTATGTCTTTAGCCTGACATAACCTCAATTTTTCTCATTCAAGTTGGATACGTCCACTTGAGAGCTGCTTCACCAAATCCTTCCTCGTGATGATCATCTTTATCCTGCAAGGAAGAAAAAGACAAAATGTTAGATTTAATGAATGATTTGATCCACCAAGAACGTAAATTACCTAGCATGGAACTTAAGTAGGTGTGTAAAGAGAGAATGTTTTTCCCAATGTCCATGCATCGTGATCTCTCTATCAAAAGAAGAACATATTTTCCCATCTCAAAATCTTTAAACACGTCCTTCCAACATAACCTCTCCTTTGGAGCATCACACTTCTTATTAAATGTATCCAAGGTGATTTGATTACTCTCTTCACTCTTGGATCCATACAACCTGCTAAAAGAGGAAAAATAAGGAGTGTGGTCAGCATAAATAAAATCAAAGTGGTTCAAAGGCTTACCTTGTGTTTTATGCTCATCTCCAAACAAAATTGGGGAATAAATGTTCAAAGATGGTATATGGTAAATGAAAGTGATAGTCTTGTCATCCATATAAATCTCTTTGTTCACTTGGTCCTCATTTTGATGAGATTCTTCTTCTACTTTTACAAGCTCTTCTTCCACTTGATCTTGCTTTTCAATGTTTTCCATGGAAACCTCCTCAACTAGCTCATCCTTACATTCAGATATGGCATCATCACCCTCATAACTCTAACTTGAATTTGGAACTAAAGTACTAAAGAGTTCTTCTTGTGCTTGTAATTGATTCATTAGGTTGACCATATAACCCATTTTCTCCTCTAGCACTGATATCCTTTCATTTTTAATACTTTGCATTAGTTGATTTTGGTTGTCTACCAACCGGTTTTGACCATTTGTCAGTGCTTCAAGAAGCTTATCCATTTTTTCTGAAATTGAGGGTTCTGAAATTGGAGAAGATTCTTGTTGAGGATATTGATAATATTTTGACGCTTCATAATCACGTGTGTAAGGGTCTTGATATGGCACTGAATAATGATCATTCATCCCCCATCCGAAGTTAAGGTGATTTTGCCCGTCTCTCAACCGGTTTTGACTATTTATCAGTGCTTCAAAAAGTTTATCCATTTTTTCTGAACTTGAGGGTTCTGAAACTGGAGAAGATTCGTGTTGAGGATATTGATAATATTTTGAAGCTTCATATTCGCGTGTGTAAGGGTCTTGATATGGAACTTGATAATGATCATTCATCTCTGATCCAAAGTTGGGTTGATGCCTCATTCCAGAATAGTATGTGCTTGTATAGGGATCATATCCTTGAAAACCATTGAAAGACTGAACATTAGGTTGTGTCCATCCTCCTCCTCTAATAGCTTGTGAATGGTAGGCATATGGATTTCCTTGCGTATGACACACTCCACTTGTATTAACAACTCCAGTAGCTTTAGCAACCTGCAAAACAAGAGTACTGAGTTTGTTAAGTTTATCATTTAGACTACTCGAACTTACCTCATTTACTCTTGCATTAGGATTCATGCAAAGTTGTTCATAACCAAAGGATCCTCTCATAGCCACATAAAAACACTAACACTTCAAAGGAAAAGGTTAAGAGCAAAACAAAAACACACCAAAAATCCTAAATAAACCTAAAACAAAACTAAAAGAAAAAAACACAAAAACACTAAAAATAAGAACACACTAAAAATACTAGCAAAATAAAGGTGAAGTTACCAATCCCCAGCAACGGCGCCAAAAATTGGTGTGACAGTAACCGGCAAGCAATTTAAACCCTCTTGTTGTCAATTATAGCACTGATAAATAAGGGTATCGTTCTAGCCGAGGATTGAGAGAGCTCACCTCTATCTAACTAGCTTAAACTAAAAATAAAAATAAAAATAAAAATAATCCTAAATAACACTAAATAAATAAATAAGAAAAATACTAATGGGGGTTTATAAAAATAATAAAATAATAAAAGGAATAAATAAAATAAAATAATGATAGTAATGGGAAACCCGTAGATATGATAAAGATTCTAGGTAAATAAAAATCCACCACTAGATTATGTCGAAATATAATATTTATTTCTAAGTCATCTTTTAATCGTGAGAATGAAATCGACCAAGTTGTACACCAAACGCGGTTCCATACACCTTATATTACTTCCCTTAATTAATTAATACGACCACGTGCCTATATTAACCCTATTAAATACTAGCAGTATAGTAGCAACAAGTGGCTCCTATATTTAACTAGATTTAATGCATTAAGTGTAATTGGAATGATGTCAATCTAAGTACCCAAACTAGTACAAAACGCATGTCTAGTTGTATTTCCTTTCCTTGACCCACACGTATCGAAATGTTTTACCACTTCGGTTAGAATCACAAAACTATTAGGTGAATTGTTATCTAACCTAGCTGCAATTTATACATATAGATTCTAGTATATTTAGATGGCCACCTCACAGGCAAATAATCCTACATACTGTCACTTATGAGGAAACCAGAACAAGGCATGCACCAAATAAACTATAGTTGACAGAATTATACATATAAACGATAGCAATTAATATAGAGTCAAGAAACAATCTCACGAAACAAAGAAAATAAAATTATAATTCAAACCCTAATCCAGGGTTTCAATTTATTCCCTAACAATAAATAATCAGCCAGCCATAATTATAAAATTAATTACACAGAAATAAATATCTAAAATATAAACTAAAAATAAGAGAAAGAAATAATTAAATAAAAGATCAAGAATTTATTCAGATAAAAATTAATTTTATCTGAAATAAATTCTACCGGTATTAAACTTCCTCTAAAATTCTTCCTTCTCTCGGTGCCTTTATTTCCGTACCACTATTTCTTTTTCTTTTTCTTTTCCGGCTGACGGAGGCTGGTGCTCTCCTCTTTCGTGCGGCCTGTTTCCTCGTTCCTGAGCGTCGTCTGAGCCTGTGAAGGTTCTCGCTCGTACTACCACTCCCTCTGCTTCTCTTTCTCCCGAGCCTATAAAGGCTCTCTTCTTTTTCTCTACGGCTCTGCCGCCCCTCGTCTCTACTCTCTGACGCGCCCTCCTATGCCTTTATTTATTGTCGTTCGTGCCCCACGCCACGTCAACCCTCACTCTCCATTTTCTTGCATTCCGTGCAGCCGATGGAGGTAGCCTCCTTTCCACATCAGCCCTGCGCTAACTCTTCTTTAATTTTTTGTTTTCGTTTCGTGCGTTGCGTTCCTTATTGTGTGTGGCTCGTTTGGCTTCATCTGTTTTTTTCTTTTTGTTCCAGGCCTTTGGTCCAAGGGTCCAATTTCTTTTTTTTTTCTTTTATTTAAAAACAATACCTACAAAATTAAATTAAATAAATATTAATAAATAATATTTTATTCAAAATTTACTTAATTTATATCATTTTAGCTCCAATAATAATATTTATGCAATTTTTACCACTTAAGCATAAAACAATAATTATTCCCCTATATTAGTTAAATAAACTACCAAAAACTAAGATTATAAGGGTATAAAATGTGTCAAAATATGAACTCATCAATTATGCTAGAAGTTGTTATTGGTCTGTGTTGGTAAACCTACATGTGATTGAGATTTGCTAGTATTGATAATGAACTTTGTGACCGTGGTTATGGTTTGAGGATGATGTTGTTCTAATTATACTACCAAGAGTATCTCTAGGATGTTCTATTAGTAAGTTTCAGTTAATTCTAGATGAACGGGCCTAAGTAGTGTATGACCTTGGTGGTGTGTGGTTATATGAATGATTATCGTTTTTCAAATGATGTATGTTTAGTTATATGATTTATTGGTATTTTGATCATATTATTTCTTCTAGTGTTATTTTATAATCGTATATTATTTTGGGATAAGGTGACTTTCACATATGATCACTAAGTATAAATTACTCTTCAGTCTTATATTATGTATAGATTGGGTATTGGGAGCATATTCTCTATGTTGAATGTGGTGGTGACATCATGTGTTCATTGTTTGGCTTTCACAAAACCATCTTAAAACAAATATGTTCTATAGTGAAAATTAGGGTGTTACATCATAGACTAAACCTTTATTATTATTAATAATTAGTTTATGATGACATTGCCAACACAAGAGGGAATAGAGTGAGCCCATATAGAATATATCATATTAGATAAGATAATTTTGATAATACATTAGTTGCCATATTATTTTCCTACAAATGTGATATATATTAATTTATGTAAACTAGATGTCGAAGGGTGTTTGACTGAGTCCAATGGAGAAGGTTAGTAATACCCTTGCGATGACCTTCAAGTATAATATTTCATAACCCTTGTCTAAAGCTAAGTTTAACCCAAGTAAGCAGTGGAGTTTCTTGGTAACATTTCATTTCATATTTGGTGAAATAGTTAACAAACATACCATGATGATCCTTTATGATAACACCATACCCAATCGATTTTGTTGAACATGTTGCATAAATATTGAATTTCTACAAACCAATGGTTGGTGGTCACACCGATTGCTTTAAGCAAAATCATATTTTAATTTATCAAAAGGTCTTCCATCCCAATCACTTCTTTCAACTTTAAAATAATATGTAGCTCTTTGATTGATCAAAGAGATGTCTAGGGTTGTATTCTCGAAGATGATAACATTTTTACATTTTCCACCATGCCTATAGTATCGCACAAACTTGTAAAATAAGACATATACGATATAGGGGATTGAAGAATGCAATGAACATATTAGCAATTGAAGTGTAATAAGTTTCTTACATATTGTTCCCCAGTAGTGAATTAAACCAAACTAGACTATCAATCTTGCATTGCATGCACAAGTGTGATAAAGTTTTGGTGTGTTCCTCACAAAATGAACAATCTTTGTCAAAATTGTTCAACCTTTCATCATAGAAACCTCTGGCCTTGAGTGAATGAGAAATAACTCTCCATAAAAACAAATGAATCATTAGTGATGATCCTTTATGTCTCTAACATATATTCCAACACAGAAATTATATATGCCTACCATTAAAATTGATGAAGATGAATTTTTTTTTTGTAGCAATATCTTATATGCAAACTTAGCATTAGATAGGTCAAGTAGACGTGGTCTCCATACTAGGATGTCACTATATCATGATTTATGAGGAAATAAGGCAGTGTTCAACATATAAATGGTTTCTTGAAAAGGGGAGCGATGAAATATCAACTCTTCATTTCAATTGAAATACTTTGTCAAAATAAGATCATAAACTATATATACTAGATCCTCGACGTGAGGAAAACCAAGAACCTTAAAGGAAGCCATAAGTGACACCAAAATGTATCTCCAACTGTGAGCATCTCTACTTGAGTTGATGTGCCAGCAAGTATAAGTTTGAATATCATCTTTAACCTTTAACATATATCTCCAAGTTATAGATGCATGAGCTTTAGGTTTAATATCCTAGAATCTAATAATAGGATAATGTTTAGCATTATGAAGCTTCACCCACATAAAGGAAAGTTTGACAAGGAACTTCCAAAGTAGTTTCATAATAAATGGTTAGTTGATTGAATCGGGTCTCCTAATACCTTAACCACCTAATTGTTTAGATTGAAAAGCATGATCCTAAATAGTGGGTAGTGAATGCCTCTTCTCATCACATTAATGTGAAAAAAAATCCCTTTGGTGTTTTTCAAGAGTTAGAAATACAACTTTGGGGATAAAAAAGGAGAACATATGGAAGATGGAAAAGGATGACAACATTGATTTAATTAAGCCAAACAATCAACATAAGAAAAATATTTAATAATCCACACAGCAAGTTTATTACTACTACCATTAAGTATATTTGTATAACACTCTAAAATTTAGAATAAAAAAAAATATTTTCGTGAAAGCATTAATGATAAAATATTGGGTGTTACACTACATTCAACATAAAAGAGGTACTTCTTAAATCCCATGTTAGGTGAAAGGCTAAAAAGTAAATCATACATACAGATTGGGTATAGGAAACACTTGATCCCACGATGATACTATGTTACAAAATACAGAGAGAACAAATATGATAGAAAATAGAGGACTAAGAGTTTGGAAAGATAGAGAAAGATTTCCAAATAACCATACATTTACCACTCACTATAGGTAATCACATCAAAGATATTAATCAATGCTACCTACAAAATAAGACGGTATCTACTCATGGGAGCGAGCAAAATCCATGAAATAGATGGTCAATACTTGTGCATTGAGTAAATTACAAAAATACATCAAAAGAAAATGATATGCATAGAACATAGGGTACAAGAAGACCTATACTACACATGCATGATGCTCACGATACGAGATGAACTAATGATGTAACCATATTAAATTACATACTTAGGTGATCATACATGTTCACTTACTTAGTCACTTGAGTTCAAGGACCCCCACTATTTCATAATAGGCGGATCAGTAGCACAAATATAACGAACTCTCTAGATAAGAATGAGTCTAAGAAACCACAAGTATAGACTCCTAATAAGCAATTATGTATACCCTATATAAGCCAATGGAATGGGAAATATAGAGTAGATGTAGGGCCACTCTAGATATTGTAGCAAATAGGAAAGATATCTAATGAAACACCTCTATCCTAATTCACATGATCTTCAAATTTGATTATTAACATCTTATTTCTTCCTTATTTGATACTTGACACATAACAATGCATCATTAGGGTTTCACCCTACAACCCATCATTTATTATAATTGTCTTAACACAAGGATGAATGCTTATCACTTATTATATGCAATACCATTTACTTATGAATTCATTCCAACAATTGTTGTAGATTATAACACTTAGAATCATACCATGGTTAATTATATCCTCATTTCATAGCCATTGTATGTCATGATAATACATTTAGTAAAATAATATACACAACAAGAAACATTACCAAGGTAAAAACCATAATACCCCACAAAACCCTAATTCACCAATGACCCATAACTTCACCCTCACATCCCACCAGTTTACCATTTTTAACACAACTTCCTTAGATAATATTGAGATTAACGAATCCAAAAATCAAGGCTAAAATCTCACATTTCACACATACAATACCGATGCTACCTCTTCTAATGCCCCATAAAGCCTTAATTCACCCAAGGGTCATAAATTAGTCCTCACATCTCACCAATGTATCAATTTTAGCACAAATTCCTAAAATAAAATTAAGACAAACATATCCAAAAATCAAGGCTGAAATTTTTGACACTCCCATTTTTTTCACTACTGAAAAAATTTATTTTAAAACACTTCGGAAGTAAAAGTACAAGACAACCTTATGAAAAATGGGGTTTTACTGTTGTATCTAACATATAGGCACCTTGCCGCTTACCTTGCATTAGACTCAAGGCTAAATATCCAACCAACCAAACACAAAGGAAAGAGGTATGAAAGTCAAGGTGCAAAACCTAAGGCTATGTAAACCTTAAAATCCGCAAAAAAGGGGTATACCAGGTGAAAATTTTAACCGAAGGAAATCCATTACAAGGAATGATGCCTTGGTCACTCAAGGACTATAAAGGAAATTCTATGAGAATGCCTACACTCAAACAACTCAACAATGCTAAAGAATAGGATGGACAACTCGCTAGTCATCCTTAGGAAACCTACACAAGACCTCCTACTAGTGGGATCAAGCAAGGGATTACAACAATAACCCCATCAGTATGCATACATACTGAGCAACCCAATCTACCACTAATTTAGATCAAAGTATAGGAAAGAGTAGCACAATATGCTCATGGTACGACATACCAATATATATATGCAATACTCCTATTATGCCATTCACATACTATCACACCATGCCATACATGACATATTTAGATCCACCAAAACATGCTTAATCATAATCATACCAGCATACAAGGATATATAGGTTATATCATACATGTAATATTCTTAATGAAACATGGGTTACTAAGATCATCTACACAACAGTGTTTGGAGTGTAGCTTATAGGGTAATGTGCAATCATATATACATATATAAATTTTCAACTATGGGTTCATGTAGTAGGTGGATCATGATTATACTAAAAATTCATTATGCGATAATTCATGGAAACATGCTTGAATCAACATAATAACAATACAACATTCAAATGGGACATATGGAGCACATGTTGTATGTATGTGTGTATATATTCATCACGAAGGGTATGCTACATTAAGCATTCAAGAAACCATTCAATGATAAATCATTTAAGGAATGTATGTCACAAGAGTTGCTTAGAACCAACCGGATTTTATCTTTGGTTAGAGTGGCAATAACATTCATGTATGCCAACTTAATGAGTGATAAACATGATTTTACAATAATCTGTAACTTAAGTGATGCGTGAGTTCTTAAATACCTATGAGGCAAAACCACATATCAATTTAGTGAAATATCCATATCAAGAGTGATCATAAAATAGGGCAAGTCTAAGTTAATACATTATTAAGATTCTTTCTGGTAATTATCTTTCATTAAATGCACATAGAACTTCTTTACCAAATTATTTGAGCAATAGGTGGTATTATTCCCCATGGTATTTCAATACCCATGGAAGTCAAAACACTAAATGGACATAAAGTCTGGCCGAAGCTAATGTAACTGTTGGATATAAATCCTGGATCATGCCAAGATAACTCTCCTATGGTGAACAGATCATTTAGTATCGATACGCTCTAGTACATTGTTATTTTCTAGAGTAGAAAATACACTGGGACCAACTAGGATCCCCCCAAAAGCATCCAAAGGTAGACTAACCTCCGATAGCTAATTAAGGATCGAATAATCTAGACCCATAATAATGCTCATTCCATTTTAAGTGATTAATATCTTATTGGATAAATATCTCATAACACACCAATGCCCACAAATAATATCATACTATGCAACAATCATTTAAATCCAAAAGCAATAATATAAGGTTATCACATCATCTAGTGTTCCTCTTAAGTGATCATTCCATTACTTGATCAATTATGCCAAAAGGTGGAATTATACAATGTTAATATCAATCATGAATGTCCAAGCCAACATTTGAGTTCCATTTATTTCTCTTTGTTCATAGTTCCAATCTAGGTCGCAACCCTAGTTTCATTACTTAACCATAGTCTTACCATACATTAAAGAATATTTCAAATTAATCCATTAGGCCAAAGATGAAGGTCTAATTGGAGGTGAACTAGAATCCAACACTAAATCATGTTATTTATCCATTTATCTCAGTAGTCAGGTGAATGTCAACTTAAGGCTATCATATAGATCCATTTTATCTTCTTTCGTTCATGCTAAGTCATTTAAACTTACAAAGTTCCATATTTTAAAGCTATTAAATAAGTCTTTATAAGTTTATTAGCCATCATTATGATTCATTACATAGATACTAGCCATAGGAAGAATCCATTTTTATCCATCTAATCATCTAATCATGTCATGGTTAAGAGAAATGCCCAATTGCTAGGTTAAGGTTAATATTGGTCAACTAGGATCAAATTTCTCTTTACTAAAATTAGTCCATCAATTAAACTCAATTAGTTTAGGTAACTTATAGATACTAGCATCTTATATCACCTTCCATGCATAAGGAAACTCAAGTATCACATTCGGTGATCAATAAATGAAAATTTGGCCAAGACTAGTCAATGGGTTTCCAAGAACTAGTCAATCAATCGGTCATATGAACTAGAGATAGGTTCGAGCACAGCCAAACCTTCATAGTGGTGGTGAATAGGCTGACTAATCAACCTTACCATTCAACTATTCTAAAATAACCAGTTGATTAGTTTTGGTCAACCGATGGATAGGTCTGAGTAGAAGCTAAGACTACTGGGTTTATAGACCAACAATTTGATTGGTTGACTCAATCAATTGATTATTCTAAGAACCAATTAATTGGTTTAGTCAAACAAGTCAATGTATTTAACCCATGACCAAGCCCAATAAAGTTACAGGCTAACCGATTGATGGGTCTACCAGACCGGTCAATCGGTCTCTAGGATCTATCAATCGATCATGAAGACCAGTTGATCTGTTAGGGAAAAATTAGTCTCTATAAAATACACTTACACACAATTAAATTCTACAATATTTACTCAATCAAGCTAAACATCAATCACAAGTCATTCAAGGTTCTTAACAAACAATATTCATGGATTGACATGTGAAATACCGAATTTATTCTAAGAATCTCAATAAAACCATTCTTTCACTTTATGAACTTAATAAGAGCTAGGAAATCATACATCATATTCTCTTCATACTAGGCCATCAAGCAAGTGACCTATACATCACATTACACATGCTAATGTTGTTAACATGCTCAGATTACCAAGGTTAGTAACTAAATCTAAATCGTACCCATGAACTTATGCACACAAAGTCTCAAGTTAGACATCCTACCACTTATTTCATTTATTCAATATTAATAAGTTCAAGTACACTTTCATCTATAATACTCCTACTTCCACATAAATACAAAACCCATACCATTTTCACAAAAATATGGAAGAC
Source organism: Tamarix chinensis (assembly GCA_030549775.1). NCBI lineage: Eukaryota > Viridiplantae > Streptophyta > Magnoliopsida > Caryophyllales > Tamaricaceae > Tamarix > Tamarix chinensis. The sequence goes on from CM060182.1 coordinate 69,828,733, forward strand.
AATAGTTTATCTGAAAAAGAAATTAGCAAATCCACCAAAGAGAGCAAAAATCTTTGGAACCCCAAAACGTTTACCTTTAAGGAAAGTAATAAAAACTCATTAAAATTTTAAAATCATACAAAAATCAAATAAAATCATAGACTAAGGAAAGAAATCAGAGAAGCCACCTCCTCAAGAAAAAATAGAAAATCTAGAAGATACTAGTTAGTCCTTCACTCTTTTCCAAATCTAACCATGTCTTATTCAAGAACAAAACAAGAAAGAGTTTGAGGAAGGATTAGAAGAGGAAAGAAATATCATAATCAAAGGTCAAAGGAAGGAAATGTGTGATGAGCAAGTATGAAGAATGACAAGGAATATTGGAATTGTTGAGGGATTATGATAGTAAAGAAGGGTAATAGGGTTTATAAATCAAGACCCCAAACCCTAGCTGAATCTAAGCTTCCCAGTGCACGCTTCGGAGGTTCAAGGCTGCCCTTTCTATCTTTGAACTCAATGGTGAAAACTGAAATATTTCAGGGCAATGTGCCTTAAAATTTCGAACACAAGAAGGAAATAAAGGCAACAAGGAGAGGGAATTCGAAGTCAACAATATTCAAAGGTTTTAGGGATGAATCGCCTACTTAGGAATATCATAGAAGAAAGAGAAAAGGAAGAAGAAGAAGAAGAAGAAGATAAGGAACTGAAGTCATGAAAGTGAATTATGAGAAATTACCTTTCCATGAATCTATTAAAAGTCGATAAAAAAAGGTTAGGCATGCTCAGAAGCTTCATAAAAATAATGAACAAACCACTCGGACATAATCACGAAAATTTGAGGAAAGATTCGTAGTGAAAATATAGACCAAAGAACAATAAGCTCGATGAAACTTGTCAACTAGTGCCCTGAACTAGTCGATCAATTTTTTGGATTTCAAAACTCAAATTTAAGGAACAAACCAGCCAATTGGTACCTCTAAACCAATCGATTGGTTTTTCGATAAAACCAATTATCTTCCAAAATCCAAACCAAACTCAACCAAAACCATACCAACCTTAAGCTCACCTCTAAACCAATATCAAACACACTTATAACATAATTAAATGTGTATATTAACACTCGTTAAAGACCCTAAAAAGTGGGGTATTACAAAATTCCATGTTTTACACATACAATATTGATGCTACCTCTTAGTTACTATTCTCAAAATTAAATCATTTTTCTTAATATTATACTTAGATTATCCACAATTGGCCCAAACTCTTCTTAAATCATACTTACAATACTTATAATTCAAAAACACTCATCTAAACCAAAATTTTCATATTTAATCCTAATGAACAAATTGTAACACCCCGAGTCGATATGACCACGCGGGGCTACCTTGGAGTGCTTTTTGGATTGATCGGCTGACCCCACAGATCAACGCGAGTCCTTTATGTACGCTTTGTCCTCACTCATGCACTTCCCGAGAAATTTTTAGAAAATTTCCGAAACTTCCCAGGAGGTCACCCATCCTAAAATTGCTCCACGGCCAGCACGCTTAATTGTGAAGTTCTTAGGATGGAATCACCAAAAAGATGGTATACCATGTTGATATAAGTAGCCGATTCAATCCTTATAACACTCCGCTCAATTTGGGGTATTACATTCACCCCCACTCAAAGAACGCAACGTCCTGTCTCAATACAATTCATCCCAAGAATCGTCCCGCTAAGTGACTGACTGGCTCATCCAAGTTCAGCTCACGGTCGTAGTTTCGCTCTAATACCATTTGTAACACCCCGAGTCGATATGACCACGCGGGGCTACCTTGGAGTGCTTTTTGGATTGATCGGCTGGCCCCACAGATCAACACGAGTCCTTTAAGTACGCTTTGTCCTCACTCACGCACTTCCCGAGAAATTTTTAGAAAATTTTCGAAACTTCCCAGGAGGTCACCCATCCTAAAATTGCTCCACGACCAGCACGCTTAACTGTGAAGTTCTTAGGATGGAATCACCAAAAAGATGGTATACCATGTTGATATAAGTAGCTGATTCAATCCTTATAACACTCCGCTCAATTTGGGGTATTACACAAATACCCATAATTCACTTAAACATCCTAAAACTTCTTATTATTATAACTTAACCTAAACATATCCAAGCCCTACTATGTTATATACCAAACTTTATGTAAAACCTCAAGTATTATAATGGTACATTTAATGTCCACAAAACCTCACTGAATGACCAATTTACCCATATGGTCGAAATTCATCAATTACCTACAAAATTCTACAAGCTCCCGTAATTCACTGAGATTATACACAAACAACCACACATTAATAGAAACTTAAATATATAATTAGTCTTAATTAAAAAATAACAAAACCGCCACAAAGGCCCTAGGGCTGAAAACCTCTAAGTCTCTAACACATTCAAACACTCCATTTTTCAACCCGAATCACATATAATAATAATTAACATACTTATCTCTACTCATGTGTGCAATTTTAAAATAACATAAAATATATCATCATGCTTGTGATTTCCTAACAGGGCCTAGCAAAGCATAAAAATGTATAATTTACATAGAAAACATAATGACACCCAAAAACTTGATATTAAGGTAGGTTGCAAGAACACCATATAAAATAACTTTGATCATTATTTGTAGGAATAAAAATATGCTCACATGGATTAGTATAAATTAACACATACCAACAGAGAACCCAAATACAAATAAGTGCATCCTTACAAAAATGCCCTCTAATCTCTAAGTATGAATACTTCTAATCTTCTCTTTGTACCACTTGATTACCTAAAATAAAAATAACACAAAATAGATTGCCATGAAAATATAATTATGGAATGGAAAAGAAATAAGTGAAATGGAAGAATTATTCTTGAATATGGAAATTTGAAAACTACCGCAAAAACCACCAATAACCACCAAGGAATAATAGTTCAATGTGTTGTAGGGTTAATGGGAAGGAAAAGAAGGAAAATGAAGGAGGGAGGGCAAAAAAAATGTTTTTACAACACACTCAGAAGCATCAACAACAAAGACACAAGTTGGTCGGCAAGGTAGAAATGAGGGAAAAAAAGAGAAGGGACGAGTCATGATTTGCTAGGCAAAGTGGGTGCCTAGATGAAGCAAGGCATGCAAGGAATAAAAACCAATAAGAATGGAGAATAAAAACCCAATATCCAAGTTGTGAGAGAGGCACCATTTGGAAAAAAATAGCCTAATCAACAACAATACCAACATAAGTTGGTCAGAAAGCAAAAGTTAGGGCTTATTTGAGGGGCATAAATCCATGAAACAAGAGGGCAATTGGTAATTGTAGTATGCAATGCAATATTTAAAGTAAAATAAAGAAAAAAGATAGAGGATAAACATAGAGAGAAAATAATGTGTGCATAATAACAAATAAATCAAATAGAGGAGGTGGAGTTTTGAGCTAATTTTGTGTGTTTTTTGTTTTAAAATAAAACATGTCAGGTTAGGGTTATTTTTGGTTGACCAGACACCTCCCTTGCCCAGATTTGACTTGAATAATATGGAGGGGAGTGGGTATTTCTTGCAAGTCCACAAAAATATAAAAGAGGGGGGAGAGACAGGTTGTAAAAGAGTTGGTGGATTTTTGCAAATTTGGTTGATGACAAGGTTTTTGGTTAATTGCTAGCATCCAAAATTTGAGAATTGATTTCCCAACATGTGATAGTCACATGCCAACTATAAGAGGGGTAGGGTAGATATTTTATAATTTTTAGGATAATTGAAAAGGTAGAAATGTTAGAAAATAGAAATTTGTTAGGAAAATAGAAAATAAATTCCAACAATTAAAAAAATATGGAAAGGTGTAAAATAATTTTAGGAACCCAAATTTATAAAAATATCGGGTATATGAGTTGGTTTGAAGCTTGAAGAATGGAAAATGAACAAAAATGTCAAAACCGGATATTCTGTAGAAATGTATTTTTCTATAAATGGATAAAACAATTAACAAAGGGTACAGATGGATGTAGAATAATTTTATAAATTCAAATATACAAAAATATTTGACTTCAAGATTCATTCAAAGTTCAAACAAATTAAAAAAAAGAGAGAGATTAGTACAATTCATTATTGCGAAAAATGATTTTTTTTTTTGCGACTTTGCAATTCAAAAAGAACGGATAGAGTCAAAAACGTCTGGGACCCTTGCCTAAGCCTAAATTATTTTTACAAGTAGCATTTTCGAATGAGACAAAACAAGTTATAAATGACATATTATTGGAAATTGCATAAATTGTGATTTTTTGCACGCAACTAAAATCTTCTTTCAAGTGAATAAATAATTACTAGAAGGCTCAAAATGATGTAAAAAGTATCAAAATGAAAGAATACGCTAGAATTGTTTTTATAAATGAGTTACAAGTGTACAATGAGTCAAAACGAGTGAAAAATACATCATTAAAGAAATCACACAAAAAATCAATTTCCCACAAATGAATGAAATAAATGTTGGAAAACTCAAATTTAATATAAATAGCTTAAAAAATAATGGTATAAATTTTTTTAAGTTGATTACAAGCCCGATTACAAAGTAATTAGAATTAGAAAACTTCAAGCTACTATAGTTTGCATATATTATAATGAAATGTTTAGGCTGGAGAATATAAAGTGTCAGGTATTTATTATCTTCCTTCATGAAATATATCGCTAGAAGGTTGTTGTAACTATTTTTATTAGGTTGGGAACACTTCTGCTAAATAAAATAAAGGATTTATCAAAGTTGATATGCTATTCATATCAAAATGCATAATATGATATATTAATATATTTATGACCAACACAACAAAATATGTAGATCCTTCACATACGAAAAATGGGAAAGGGAATATGATATATTATTTAATATATATCCTTGATAGAAATCATATATTTTGTACATGTAAATGATTATAGGGAGAGTTTAGGAATAATTTGTAACACCCAAAAATTAAGAACAGAAAATTTTCATTTAAGCAGAAGTATAAAACATTCGTACATAGGTGTCACTATCATAATTGATATAAGTCTAGCTCACACATTATCCTTACATTAATTACAATGGAAAATAGTTTAGAACGCAAAACATAATAAACATAAAGCGATGAAACTTTCACAAATATAAGTAGAATTTTTGGAGGCTAACTTCAAATATTAGATTCAAATACATAAAGGAAATATTTGGGGGAAATCCCAAAGGATATTTGGGTAAAAAATAAGAACTGGATAACATGACTCTCCAATTCCTAAACCTAATAATAATACATGAGATATATCATTCTGCCCCGATCAGAGCATCATAAGTAGCATAATTGTCTAATGAGTTCTCAATGACCTACACAAACTCAATCCTCTATCTGTGGGAATAAGAAACGCTCATGAAAAGGGTGATCAATATACTACACATTTAGTAAGGTATTACTATAGCCATAGCCAGATACACATAATATAAAACATATAAGAGCATGAAAAAGCATTTTACAATCATAAAATCATATTTTAAATACATTGAGTTTAGGACTCTCGGTGTTCTTAAACCGGTGGAAAAATCCGAAGCACCTCTTAAGAACAACACACCCAAGTCACTATTATTGTCTGGTGGAATGGACCCAACACCTTTCAGAGCAAAATGCAATTAACCACTATTCTTAAACCTGTGAAACGATATAAAACACCTCTCAGGGAAAAATATACCTAATCCACTATTATCATCCAGTGGAATAGACCCCGGTCCTGACTCACGTAATCTTTCACTTTAAGTGATTAATATTTTATTAATTATTCTTCTTTAAAAGTCATGTTTTGGTTTACGTTAAGCCCGGGAATAGGACAAAATGCACTTGACCACTATTCTTAAACCAGTAAAATGATTTGAAAAACCTCTTAGGGGAAAAGCACCTTATCCACTATTGTCATCCGGTGGAATAGACCTAAGTCCTAACTCACGTAATCTTTCACTTTAAGTAATTAATATCTTATTAATTATTCTTCTTTAAGAATTATGTTTTGGCTTATGTTGGGCCTGAGAACCCCACCATTCTTAAACCGATGGAACAATTTGTAGTAAATATCAGGAAAAAAACACCTAAGCCACTATTATCCATTGGTGGAACGGACATGCGACACCTCAGCCCCTAACTCACATAATCTTTTTTTTTTAATGATGAGTATCTTATGCAAGGTGGTACTTCTAAAGGTTCTCATACATACACATATGTAGGCATGAAAAACACATAATGTTTCTAAATATAATCATTTGAAACATATGTTGCCCAACTATGTGAATACCGACACACTTCTCGAAGGAAAAGGCCGCACCCCTCTTAAGAAACCCTAATTTTCATAAGCTAACCATAGCTTCTTCCCTGGTATTAATTTTATCACCATTTTAAATAATCTTTCTTAAAATATTATTATTAACAGCATACCCAAAAAATCATGTCCTAAATCCAATATTTTATACATGTAATAATAGCCTGCCCTAAGAGTTACTATTTATAATTTTCCCCAAAACTATTGATTTATAAATTAAGCATAATTATTCTCATAAGAATCATGTGACCAAAAAATTCCATACTCATTACCAAAATGTAATTACTAACAACATATCAAAAATTCAAGGTCTAACTCCGACATTTCACACATGTGATAATGAACCCACCTTTAGGGTTACTATTCCCACTTTAATCATTTGTCTTATTTATTGACCTTAAATTATCCATAATCACTCCAAATAGTTCACATAATATATTTATATATTTATAATCACTTGACACATTATAATACCAAATATCTCATTTTTAACCCATATTGACCACAATACCCCTAAACTAGCCAAAACACAAATTTTCACCCAAAAAATATGATGGGACCCAATATGGATGGTTCCCAAATTCCATTGTATCATCATGATAATAATTACCAAATTATTTAAAATCAGTCCATACCTATAAAACCATATTAAAATACCATATGTCACATACTCGCACTTAGAGTTACAAAGTGAGATTTATCGCAACAACATTTAAGGTCATGCTTTTCACATATTCTCACTTACGTAGATTTGATACCACATCATCATACCAAAAAAATATCAGCATAAACTTATCACCATAATGATATTGAATATGAGATATCATACAAGGCATACACATTACACACAAAAATCCTAGTTGATGTGAATCCTATGAATTTATATTTAAATAATTTTGAAAATTGTTGTGAATTAATTGCTTACAATTATTTATCTTATTTGTTGAATTAATAGGATAATATTGCAGCATATGGAGTCTGTGGACTTGGACATAATTGCTGAGCAGTGCAGAATATGTTGGAGTTTACAGATTTTGTAATTTTTCTTAAATATTTTTGTAATCCCATATGATGCATTCGCCGGTCGAATTGGGCTAATGGGAATTAGGACGGTTGTATAATCCGCCACCCGGTCCTTAGATTGGACTAGCTGGATTGTGGATTAATCAATCCTTAATGACCATGGTTAGCTATAGTGTTGTAGCTGATGGGAAATTAAGCCTTAAGCTTGATTGTATTATTTGGTCATTTTTATGTTGGCTGTATTTTGGGTGGGTCGGCACACTCTACGTTTTGGTGTGTTTGGCTTTGGGCTGTTCGACGCTGTATTACTTGGCCCAAACAGATTTGTATCGCCCGTCCATAACAGGTCGTGTCGTTCGTATGTATTGTGTATCATATACGGTTGCCGTGTACATATAAATAGGGGGATACTCTATAATACGCAGAGACATATACATTTTGATAGAAATAAAGTTCAGTGATATTTCTCTCTCTCGATCTCTCTCGACTTCTTCTCTCTCTGGGCGATTCTCTCATTCGCTTCTCTCTGCTTCTGTCTCGTTCTCATCTCGATCGATCTTGATCATTCACCTTCTATTGCCATTGAATCAATTGTGCTTCTGAAATTATGGGTCTTCCTTTGGAAAGTTTTTCTTAGGCTGTACCGGCGGAAATCGAACGTTGCGCTCGATTAAAATCTTCGATCCTTTGCGAAACCCTAACTGGTTTCCATCATTTGGTATCAGAGCCTCGATTTTTTCTAGAGTGCTCGTAGTTTCTGTATTACTGGTTAAATTTTCTTTATTTTTGCTGATTCGATTTCTGTTTTTCGCTAACCCTAGTTTGACTTGTGAAATTTTAGGGTTTTGCAGCGACGAACTCAGTATCGATTCTTTTCACTTTCAAACCGGCAATTAAAGCATTTTGTTCCACTATTTCGAAAGTTTGAAGAAGAAAACCCTAATTGACCTAGGGTTTGGTCAAGAATCTGAATCATGACTGACAGTGTGACCAACTGTTGTTGGTAACTTCGATTTGTAAATTCCTTTGTTAATACTACTATCTGCTATACTTAATTTCCAATTTTCGACAAATTATCTGTTTGTTAATAAGTATATAGGTTGAAATCACAACCGGCGAACTATCTTGGTTCCAAGAAGAGGGGCCACTTAAATAATTAAATGGATTGCTTAAGCAGACGCGGTAATATCGTTCCCTCTTACTTATTTCGTATTATTGAATTAGTCTTGTCAATTATCATAGGCAGTGAGTCATTCTGGTAAATTTCTACTGTTGTTATTACTGTTAATAATTGTGCGACCATATTTCTTTTGGCATTTTGTGTGTCTGTTATCTGAGAATTTTGGATCAGTTGCTTCTGTGATTAAACTTATTGCTGTGATTGATTGTTAATTACTGTTGAAATTCATCATGTCTAATAATGGTCAGTCAGTGAATCAATCTGTGTCTAGCAATGACCTTCTAGAAACCCTTAGGACTTTTCAAGAACAAATGACTGCACAATTTGCTGTTTTATCTGCTAACCTAGAACAAAGATTAGGGGAACAGGAAGTAAGACTTAATGAATTGCAAAATAACAGAATTGAAACTAATCAAGCAGGAGTTTTAGGTAGGGCTCCAATGGATCCTAGGATTAGAATTCCACCTGTAGCTAATCTAGAGGAGTTAGAAGATCAACTATCCCATAATAGTGATAGGATGCCTAGACAGAACAATAGGCAGGGAATTAGAATTCATAGATAGGAATTTAAATAATATTAAGCTTAGCATACCAGGGTTCAATGGAAGGAATGACCCTGATTACTATTTTGAATGGGAAAGAAAAATAGAATTGGTATTCGAGTGTCACAATTATTCTGAGGAAAAGAAAATTAAAGTGGCTGTAGTGGAGTTTACTGAGTATGCGTCTTCTTGGTATCATAATTTGGTGTTAACTAGACGTAGGTGTGGGGAACCTGCTATACAGACTTGGGCAGAGTTTAAGACTTTAATGAGAAAGAGATTTGTACCAAGTTACTATTATAGAGAATTGCATAAAAGGTTGCAAACTATTAGTCAGGGAGTGAGATCAGTAGATGACTATTATAAAGAGTTAGAAGTTTTGATTATTAAGACTAGAGTTATTGAGGATGATGATGCTACTATGGCTAGATTTCTGAGTGGGTTAAATTCAGAGATAGCTGATAAGGTAGAACTGTATCCTTGTGGAACATTAACTGAAATGGTAAATATAGCTACTAAGATAGAGATTCAATTGAGGAAATCTAGGAAATATAAAACCCCTGGGATTGGGTTTAAGACTACTATGAGGAGAAATTTTGGGGGAAATACCTCTGGAAACTGGAAGAATAATAGTAAGGTAGAGTTAAAGGGAAGAAACAATGAAGTTAAGACAGGACAGAAACCTGAAAAGGGCAGGAATGTGATGGAAAATCCTGTAAATGGGTCAAACAGGACTAGGGATATTAAATGTTTTAGATGTGGAGGTTTAGGTCATATAGCTTCTGAATGCCCTAACAAGAGAACTATTTTGATTAGAGAATCTGGGGAAGTAGAATCTGAATCTGAATCTGAAGAAGAAGAAGAAGAAGGGGCTAATGTAATAGGAAAGGATGATAGTGACCTAGAAGATGAAATAGAATTACCAGTGAGTAGGGATCTTTTTGTGGTTAGAAGAGCTTTAAATAGTAATAAATTACCTGATTTCAATGCTTTACAAAGAGAAAATATATTCCATACTCGATGTTTAATTGATGATAAGTGTTTTAACATGGCTATAGATAGTGGTAGTTGTATTAATGCTGCTAGTACCCTATTGGTATCTAAATTAGGATTAACCACTACTAAACATCCAAAACCATATAGATTGCAATGGCTTAATGAGTTGGGAGATGTTAAGGTGAGTCAACGGGTTTTAGTGAATTTAAAATTAGGAAAATATGAGGATTCTGTTTTATGTGATATAGTTCCTATGCATGCTGCTCACTTGTTATTGGGTAGGCCTTGGCAATATGATAGAAGCGTAGTACATGATGGTTATAAGAATAGGTATACAGTACAGAAGGATGATAGGAAGATTGTTTTAGCACCTATGACTCCTAAGGAAATATTTGAGGATCAAACCAAAATTAAATCTGATTATAAGGAGTTATCTAAGTCTAATTTGGGAAATGATCTTAGTACAAAGGACATGAAAGGAACTTTTGGATTTTATGCTAAAGGTAAGGATGTAGGAAAGGCAATAAAAAGAAATGCTAATGTATACTTGATGGTTTTTAAGGACTGCTATGAGTGTCAGAAAGGAACACTTGAAGAAGTTCCTAGTACAGTGAGAATGTTATTGGAAGAATATAGTGAATTATTTCCTGAGGATATACCTAGTGGATTACCTCCATTAAGGGGAATAGAACATCAAATAGACTTTATTCCAGGAGCTGTTATACCAAACAGACCAGCTTATAGGGCAAATCCTGAAGAGATTAAGGAATTAAAAAGACAAGTATCAGAATTGTTAAGTAAAGGATATATTAAAGAGTCTATGAGTCCTTGTGCAGTACCTGTATTACTAGTGCCTAAAAAGGATGGTAGTTGGAGAATGTGTGTGGATAGCAGGGCAGTGAATAAGATAACTATTAAATATAGGCATCCAATTCCTAGGCTGGATGAGATGCTGGATCACTTGTATGGTGCTGTTATATTTTCTAAAATAGATTTAAAGAGTGGATATCATCAAATTAGGATGAAACCAGGAGATGAGTGGAAAACAGCTTTTAAGACAAACTTTGGATTATATGAATGGTTAGTGATGCCTTTTGGGTTGTCAAATGCTCCTAGTACTTTTATGAGACTTATGAACCATGTATTAAGGGAATTTATTGGGAAATTTGTGGTTGTTTATTTTGATGATATACTTATATACAGTAAATCCTTAGAGGAACACTTGGAACACTTAAGGACTGTCTTGAATGTGTTTAAAGCAGAACAACTTTATGCTAATTTAGCTAAGTCTAGATTTTGTTTGGAAAGTGTGTTTTCTTAGGATTTGTGGTAGGAAAAGAAGGTGTGTCTGTAGATGAAGAAAAGGTTAAGGCTATTCAAGAGTGGCCTGTGCCAAAAAGTGTAACTGAAGTAAGAAGTTTTCATGGACTGTGTTCTTTTTATAGAAGATTTGTGAGAAACTTTAGTACTATAGCTGCTCCTTTGACTGCCATAACAAAAAAAGGATAATGGGTTTATTTGGGGATTAGAACAACAGCAATCTTTTGAGACACTTAAGAATAAGTTAACCCAAGCACCTGTTTTGAGTCTTCCTGACTTTGAAAAAATGTTTGAATTAGATTGTGATGCTTCAGGGTTAGGAATAGGGGTTGTACTTTCTCAAGAAGGAAAACCAGTGGCTTATTTTAGTGAAAAATTAAATGGTAGTACATTGAATTATTCTACATATGAAAAAGAACTGTATGCTTTAGTAAGGGCCTTGGAGGTATGGCAACATTATTTGTGGCATAGAGAATTTGTAGTTAATACAGATCAAGAGGCTATTAAGTATTTAAAGAGTCAGTCAAAGTTAAATAGGAGACAAGGTAGATGGATAGAATTCATTGAAAGCTTTCCTTACATAATCAAATATAAGAAAGGTAGTGATAACATAGTTGCAGATGCTTTATCTAGGAGATATGCTTTATTGAATGCTGCAGATACTACTTTATTAGGATTTTCTAGTATTAAGCTATTATATCTAGAGGATAATGATTTTAAAGAAATATATCAAAGGTGTGAAATATCTTCTCAAGGAAAATATTTTATTAATGAAGGATACTTATTTAGGGAAAATAGGTTATGTGTTCCTGCATGCTCTTATAGAGAATTATTAATTCAAGAAGCACATAGTGGTGGATTAATGGCACATTTAGGAACTCAGAAAACTTTAGATGTTTTAGCTGAACATTTTTATTGGCCACACATGAAAAGGGATGTTTTGAAACATTGTGTTAATTGCATTAAATGTAGACAGGCAAAAACTACTTCAAAACCTTTTGGATTATATACCCCCTTGCCTGTATCTAATCATCCTTGGGTTGATGTATCTCTGGATTTTGTTTTAGGATTACCTAGGACTAATAGAGCTAAGGATTCAATAATGGTTGTGGTAGATAGGTTCAGTAAAATGGCTCATTTTATACCATGTAATAAAACAAATGATGCTGTGGCAGTGGCTGAATTATTTTTTTCTAATGTGGTTAAGTTGCATGGAATTCCTAAGACTATAGTTTCAGATAGGGATGTTAAGTTTTTAAGCCATTTTTGGAAAGTTTTGTGGGGTAAGTTAGGGACTAAATTGTTATTTTCTACAACTTGTCACCCTCAAACTGATGGTCAAACTGAGGTAGTTAATAGAACTTTGGGAAACATGTTGAGGGCTGTCCTTGGAAAGAATCTTAAACAATGGGAGTATGTTTTACCTCAAGTAGAATTTGCTTATAATAGGACTTTACATTCTACAACTAATAAAACTCCATTTGAGATTGTGTATGGTTTTAATCCATTAACTCCATTAGATTTGAGTCCTTTACCTCATACTAACTTGCAAAATTTTGATGCTGAATCTAGAGCTGACAGTATAAAAAAATTACATGAGACTGTAAGACAACAAATTAATAAGAAGGTACAACAGATGGCTGAACATGCTAATAAAAGAAGGAGGAAAATGATTTTTAAACCTGGGGATTTAGTTTGGGTTCATTTAAGGAAAGAAAGGTTTCCAAATTTTAGAAAGTCAAAATTGGATCCTAGAGGGGATGGATCATTTACTGTATTAGAGAAAATTAATGATAATGCTTATAAAATTGATTTACCTGTTAAGTTTGGAAGTGTGAGTAATTCTTTCAATGTGGCAGACCTTAGTCCATTTCTGGGACTTGTTCAGGTTTCAAAGGCGAAACCTTTCCAAGAAGAGGGGAATGATGTGAATCCTATGAATTTATATTTAAATAATTTTGAAAATTGTTGTGAATTAATTGCTTACAATTGTTTATCTTATTTGTTGAATTAATAGGATAATATTGCAGCATATGGAGTCTGTGGACTTGGACATAATTGCTGAGCAGTGCAGAATATGTTGGAGTTTACAGATTTTGTAATTTTTCTTAAATATTTTTGTAATCCCATATGATGCATTCGCCGGTCGAATTGGGCTAATGGGAATTAGGACGGTTGTATAATCCGCCACCCAATCCTTAGATTGGACTAGCTGGATTGTGGATTAATCAATCCTTAATGACCATGGTTAGCTATAGTGTTGTAGCTTATGGGAAATTAAGCCTTAAGCTTGATTGTATTATTTGGTCATTTTTATGTTGGCTGTATTTTGGGTGGGTCGGCACACCCTACGTTTTGGTGTGTTTGGCTTTGGGTTGTTCGACGCTGTATTACTTGGCCCAAACAGATTTGTATCGCCCGTCCATAACAGGCTGTGTCGTTCGTATGTATTGTGTATCATATACGGTTGCCGTGTACATATAAATAGGGGATACTCTGTAATACGCAGAGACATATACATTTTGACAGAAATAAAGTTCAGTGATATTTCTCTCTCTCGATCTCTCTCGACTTCTTCTCTCTCTGGGCGATTCTCTCATTCGCTTCTCTCTGCTTCTGTCTCGTTCTCATCTCGATCGATCTTGATCATTCACCTTCTAAATTCAGTTTCCATTGAATCAATTTTGCTTCTGAAATTGTGGGTCTTCCTTTGGAAAGTTTTCCTTAGGCTGTACCGGCGGAAATCGAACGTTGCGCTCGATTAAAATCTTCGATCCTTTGCGAAACCCTAACCGGTTTCCATCACTAGTTATGGCATATATCCTTACCAAAGCATCTCTGGTCTCTACGCACATATATCCTAAGGTACCAACTCTGAGACCACAGGAATAAAACCTAAAAATTAATACAAAAAATAACATTAGAACTAGAATAACCAAGTAAAATATAAGGAAAAAGGAAAGTGCTAAAGGGGAGAAACAATAGAGCCAAACAAAGTGAATGGGATATGGTTGAAGGTTGCGCTGACATTAAGGGAATAACAAAATTTGTTATCGTTGATATATAAGGGGGAATGGAAAGAAGGGATACATATTGAGGGAAGGTATTGATGGTGGTGGATGCAGCAAAAAGGGAGATCAGTAGTTGTTGCCGAAGCAAGGGGAGATTGATGGAAATGGTCGAATCTTGGGGGTGAGCTAAGACTTTTAGGGCCAGTGATAGGGTGTGAGCTACGACATTGGTGGTTGTTGGTTAGGGGATGGGAACAGTAGGGAGAGCCATTGCTATGGAAGGTATGGAGCTTAGTGACGGCAATGAAGGAGAAAGGAAGAGAAGGAAGAAAGGAGAAAGCTTGAGTGCTCAATGGCGATGTAAATGGACATGAGAGAATGGGAAGGAGAGGTCTGGCTTGTGTGTGCAGTAATGGATACAAAGTGGAGGCACAAGGATATATTTATAGAAGAGTGAGAGGCATGTGAGGTTTTTAACCGGCTGAGAGGTTGATGATTGAGGGGTAACTTGGGTTGGTTTTGTTGCGACAAGGTCATAGAGGACGGGCTAGTGGCACATGGTTGTAGGGAGTAGGTGGTTGGTGTAATGCAGGTGTAGAGGTAGCAGTGCATAATCTATAAGGGTAAAGAAAAAGGAATAGGGGTCATAATAAAGGATATCTACATGCTCAAAAGGGGAAGGAGGTGAAGGGACCGATCGGGGTAGGAGAAAAAGGAAAAAAAAGAAAGAAAATATTTGGGGGGGGTTAGGTTTAGAGTTAAGTTTACATTTTAGATTAGGGAATTAGGATTAGGCCAAAATTAACTTAGAAATTATTCAGGTTTAGGGTTAGGTAAAATAAAAATTAATTGGGATTAGGACTAGATAAAAAAAAATTGGGGTATTATACAAATAACATAAAGGAACAAAGCTAGTGGGAAACCCTGTTAAACCCTCTTTCCTCTAAAAAAACCACATAGAGACACATTGATAAATAATAATAATAATAATAATAATAATAATAATTGTAACACCCCCAAAATTTACTCCATTTTTTTAAAGCCATATTTAAAACTTAAAACCGTAAATTTTGGGAATGTTACCGCCACACTTAATACTAGACAGGTTCACTTCTACCGATCTAGCATTAAGTGCTAAGGCTAAGAAAAATAACTCGAGACATTAATAGATAAACCAACTTCATAATTACAGAGATCAAATTCATGCAAGTCTTTACACAAACCCAAAGTACGAGGTTTAGTTTATCGAGAAAGGAGATAACCATAATAATAAAATTGTTCCAAAGTATTATTCATAAATAAGAGAAATGGTAGTAAAAATCTCAAGGAGAGCCAACCACGTCGCTACGGGAACTGATCCCGCCCCATCATCTCTCGATCCCCCCTGATGTCCCATGAACATCAATATCATCATAAAAGACATCTCCTACCTACAGGAAATCAGATGGGCCTTCTACTTGTTAGAATGAGCAGCACCCATGAAACGGGTGATTAGTACGCTACGTACTGAGTAAGGTAACCAAATACTAAGGGCGACACATTTACACATCGAATCATGCAAGATAATAATCAACATCAAATTTCAAACTACACATGTGATACATCAAAACATATAATGAAATCCATAGCATAATATCAACAAGTCCACATATCAGGTCCAAAAATATCTAGATTAATGGTTTACTCTTTCTTTCATCGTAAGTCGATACATGTCATGCCATTTTATCAATCCATGCGAGTACAGGAACACCCCACTATTATAGCCGGTGGGCCGGTCACACATAGAGCATCATGCCCTAACCACTATTATTACCGGTGGATCGGTCACACATAGGGTACAACCCTAACCACTATTCCTGACCGGTGGATTGGTCTGGTTCCTGCTCGCATGGTGTTCCACTATAAGTGATTAGTATCTTTTAAGAGCTTTAATGAATCTGGTTTGTGTCTATTGAGCTCGAGTCACCCCACTATTATTACCGGTGGGCCGGTCACATATAGGACCCCATGTCCTAACCACTATTATAACCGGTGGATCGGTCACACATAGGACTACGCGTCCTAACCACTATTCCTGACCGGTGGATCAGTCTGGACTCGGCTCAATAATATTCCACTTTAAAAGATTAGTGTCTTAAATATTTTATTCATAAATATTTGCCATGCACATACATTTGCCTAAACATGCATGACTAACTCCATGCAAACCCTAATTCCATGTAACCCACACCTCCATGTAACCCTAGCTCCCATGCAAAACTAACTCCACGTAAACTACATTTACATGCAAACCCTAGCTCACATGCGAACCCTAACTCCACGTAATCTACACTTACATGCAAACCCTAGCTCCCATGCAAACCCTAACTCCACATAATCCATGACTCCATGCAAACTGTAATTCATATACCAACCCTAACTCACATGCAAACCTCAACTCAACATAGATCGCATTCCCATACTAACCCTAATTCACATGCAAGCCCTAATTCACATACAAACCCCAACTCCACGTAGACATACTTCCATGCAAACCATAATACCATACCATATCATGCAAAACCAATACCCATACCATATCATGCAAAACCAATACCCATACCCTATCAAGCAAAACCATAACACCATACCCCCTTTATGTAAAACCCTAACACCATGCCATTTCATGCAAAACCCTATCGCCACATTGTTACACTACCCATCATTATTTTACAACCCTCACATGCATGTCTTAAGGCCACATCGCATATCATCACTTACAAATAAAACACATCCCATATAACAACCCAAGATCATACATGAACTCCACATCATATCATATACAACATAATTAATGATGATAACATAGAATACATGGCATATGCAGCACATAATGCATATAGACATACAATGGCCTTAGTAAACCCTTACCTAAAACGTCACCGGTCTCGAAGCACGCTCCTATACCACTTGAGGGCTTTGGTTGGGCTCACCTACTATGGGAAAAATACTAGGATTAGGTTTTCTCTTAAGAAGGCTATTATTTCTAACTTACCCCAAGACCTTATTTTTAATTAAAAATTATTATATTAGAATTGACTCTACAAAATACTAGTAGAATATTAATAATAAAACTAATGCAGTTCAAAATAAAAAGGTGATATAAGAGTTTCTACCCTTCACCAAAATAATATGAGTAAAGATAAAATAATAATGATAATAATAATTCTAATAATAAATAAATATTATAAATAAAGATAATATCAAGAATAATAATAACAATAATATATAAGCTTTAAAATTTAAAGTGGGGTTTCAACCCTACTTATAACTAATGGCCTACTATTTATTAATATTAATAACAATATTAATAACATATATAATAATATTGAAAGAATAAAGATAACGATAATATTATTATTAATGGTTATAAGAACAATAGAAATAGTAATACTAAAATAAATAAGTGCGAATGTTAATATAAAATTAGGGCCTAGGATTTTCCAAAATAAATAAATAAAATGTTAATAATAATTATTCTAATAATTATAATATTAATAATAATAAGAAGAATGACAATAATCATATAATAATTCAATTAATAACTTAAAATTTGAAACTAACAATAAAATTATTTTATTACCACTCTCCACCCTGCAAGTACAATTCAGCATAAATTTTATATCAAATAATAATAATATTAATAGCAAGGAAATTATTATTATATTCGAATAGTTACTAATAAATAAAATAAAAATGAAATAATTTACAATAAATAGTAAATAATGACTAAGGAGGTTTAGGGTTTCACCTTGAGTCGGCACGAATGGGCGGCACCGACGGTGGTTCACGGCGGTGGCCAGAAAAATGATCTAAGAGGGGAAAAGATGAAGAAAAAGAGAGAAGGAGCAGGGGGAAAATTAAAATAAGATTATGGTTCGGTGGAGGAGGATTAGAGGGAGTTTTTGAGTGGTTCAGAGGGCAGTAGAAGTGGCGGAAACGGCGGCGGATGGCGACTTAAGGGTTTCGGGGTGAAAATTCTAGCGAAAAGAGCAGCAAAATTTGCACGGTTATGGAGGCACGTGCAAGAAGAATCAAAGGTTGAAAATGGTTTAGTTAACTAGAGAGCGTTGCAGGGAAGAATTTGGGATGCGGCGGTGGCGTTGAAGTTGGCTAAAAGCGGCGGAAAACATGTCTGAAGTTGCGGTGGCGGACGGTTCTCACTTAGGGTTTTCCGGGAAGAAAAACTCCAAAACTCCTACAACTAGACTATTTATAGATGGTAGATGGGATAATAGGGTGTTGAAGCTCGACAGGGAGGTATTAAGTGCAAGAATTTGGGTGGCCGGTGGTAGTAATTGATCGGCCATCGTTTGGGTTGCTTCGAAATTTCGCGAGGCTAGGGAGAAGAAACGGGCGAGATTTAACGTCCAATAATTATGCCAATTTATTTCTGGAGTTAAGAGGAAGACAATGAGGCAAGAAAAGGCCGGTATTAATCACCGTAGCCGGAGACGCCATTGATGGGGTCAAAGAACTTCATCGCAGCGACGGAGGAGGACGGAGGAAGAAGGAAGAAGAAAGAAGAAGATGGACCGGTCGGCCGGGAGAGAAAATAAAGGGGCAGAACCGAGCGGTTCGCGCGCCGGTTACACCCTCATTTAACGTGACGCAGCGTCTCGACATAAAACCGCCCAAAACGCCGCGTCTGTGCACACGCAGGAAGGAGGCCAGCGACGCTGAGCCGCGGGAGAAGGAAAAAAGGAAGGAAGATTGGGCTGGGCCAGGCCCAATCGACGGAAGAAGGAGAAAGAAAAGAAGAAAAAGGAGAAAAGAAAAGGAAAAGGAAGAAAGGAAAAAGGAAAAAAAAAACAATTAAGGTTTTGGGTTTTAATAAATTAATAGGAAATTCTGGGTATGTAACATAGAATATTTATTTAATAAAAATATTAAATTTCCTTTTTAGGCTAATTTTGGGTTTTTTAAATATTTTCCATAAATTCCATTTTAATTAGCAAGATACCCTAAATTTCTCTAATTACATTACTTATAAAATTATTATTAATGTGGAAATATTTTATCCTCCTTATTTTAAATAGAATAGTTTATTTAATTAATTTCCAAAATAAGATCCTTAATTAGTTAAAATACCCAAATTCTCTCATAATAAAAATATTTATAAATTTCTTCTTGATTTATCCTAATTAATTCAATTTATTTTAATAAAAATAATTTATTTAAATAATTTTTATAATAAATATCATTTGAAAGTAATTTATAAGGGCATTTCAATAATAATAATAATAATAATAGAACATGAAGTAGTAATAACATAATGCATAGTGAGATACACAAATTTGTTTTTAATACTAAGACAAAGGGGGGATATAGGATAGAAAGTACCAATCAATGTACTAATATGCTTTAAAAATGTCCACTTAAGCATAAATCCACACATTTTACCTTCAAACTTAATAGTAGAATGTATAAACTCATGTGTTATGATAAAATTATCAATGGTTTGCCTCCCTTGAATTAAATAATTTTGGGTAGGATTAATAGGTTGATAAATGAAGGTTGTTAGATTATGGGATGGAATTTCGGATAAAAATTGTATAGTACATTATTAATTGAAATAAGTCTAAAGTGAGAAAGTTTAGATGGGTTATCACTTTTCGGGATGTGAGCATTGCATGTGTGTTTAATATTTGAAGGGAATACACTTGAATTAAATATTTTTATGAATAAAGGTGCAAAAATCATCATCAACAGTTTGCTAGGATGATTGATAAGACAAAAATGTCATTCCATACAACCTATAGACTTTAACGGCCAAATAGAATAGATAGCATGGTGGATTTCATATTTGAAAGGATCATAGATAGGTTATCATTTTTCAAATTAATAATAGGCATATAAGTGGTGGTAAAGGAATAGAATATAGATGATGTTTCTTCTATTTGTACATGTGATGAAAGGGGATGATGATGGTATTAGTAATTATTTGTAGGTCAAAAGTCCAAATTCCACCATCTAATTGTAAATGTGATATACCGTTCCTTCTCCTTTTTGTATAAGGACAGTGAAAATAATGGGTGCATTTGTCTTCCTATGACATCCAAGTCTCTTAAGCTCTTTGCTACCAATCTTAAGCAAACTAACTAACTTGGATTCCAAGGTTTTTAAGTTAGAAATGTAATAAGCCAAAATTTTATCTAATATTAATCTCAATTAATTAATATTTTAACCTAATCTAAATTCTAAATTTTCAGTCATTATATTTTTTTTAGTCTAACCCTAACCCCGAGTAATTGATGATTAAAATTTATATTAATTTTTTAAAATTTAAACCTGCACCTAAAAAATCCTAACCCCAAATTTTTCTTTCCTCTTTTTCCTTTTTCTTTTTCCCCTTTTCATTCTTATTTTTTTCTTTTCCCTTCCTCCGATATGTGTGGTCCCCTCCCCCATCCTCTTTCCTTTCCTTATTTCCCCTTTCGAACTAAACACACCCTTACCCCTTACCCTATCATCCTTTGCCTTTCCCATCCCAACCATGCACGCCCTTGCACCTTGGCACACCAACTCTCATGTAGCTCCCTGCCCCGATATCCCAACACCCTACATCCCCAACCCTTGGGCATCTGCCACCACCAACTCCCTATCTATCCCTTGCTTAACCAACTCCATTTCCCCATCGGCTTCCTCACCCTCTGTCGACCATATATATCCTCTAAATTATCCCTTCTCCTATTTATTTCCTTTTCTCCACTTGAGAAACCATCCCAACCACCATCCACCTCTCTAATTCATCGCTGCCCATCACCACCACCACTACCAAGCCCCTTATCCCCTTTATTTTGTTCTTCTTCTACCCCTTTCTTCCATAATTCTTCTACCCATCTCTATTGTCAACCACAACCACCAATCTTCCCTTTTATTTTTTTTTCTTTTCTCTTATGGCCTAAGCTGTCAACCACCAAGCACGACCAGTCACTCCTTATCGCCAACCCCAACTGGTCCCCACACCACCACACTTGCTGCCAACCATCACCACCAACCATTATCACCACCCTTAAAGATCACCCATCACTACCCCAAGAAGCCCAATATATGGTTAGGCTTCATTTACATGACCTGATCATGTACTATTTTCCCCAGACTGTAGTGTCTTGCCCTCCCACTGGAGCACCGTCGTTCCCTCCACCATCCACTGCTCCTTTACATGAGCCTCCCACTATTTTGGTTATCTCTATTTTTACTTCCTATTATTTGTCTTAGTTTCCCTTACTTAATTTTTGTAAGTCTAATTTTATTCTACATGATATTATGATGATATTGGAGGAGGAGTCATAGGTCTTACATGCTTAGAGATAAAAGATACTTCGGTAATGATACATGTCATAGCTAGGGTTTTTAGGTGCAATATTTGTATTTGTATATGATATCATGTTTGGAATTGTTATATGGATAATGGTATTATGATAATGATGTATATGTTGTATCATATAATAAAAAGTGAGAAAGTTGTGAAAGTACATGTTTGTGTATTGTGGGTCGACATGAATCAAGTTATGTGAAATCTATATATAATTGTGTTTATTTATTTTTAGGATCATATTATATATTGGATGTTGAAAAATCATTCATAATGGGACTCATAAGGTTTTTGTGGAAATATGGATGTTCTAGTTATCTTAGGGGCAATTTGGTCAATATGGGTTAAAAATAAAATATTGGGTATTTTGTTGTGATTATTGGTTCAAAATATGTTAAGTACACTATGTGGAATGTTTTGAGTAAATATGAATGGTTTAAATCCAATAAATGAAAAAAGTGGTTTTAAGTGGAAATAGTGATATTAGGGATGGAATTATTATCACATGTGTTAAATGTCAGAGTTTGAATTTAATTTCTAAGTATTTTATTGATATTTACATTTTAGATATGAATATTAAATTTGGTGGTTATATGAGTCTCATGATGAGAGTTGTGATTTAATTGTGAAATTAGGGTTTTATAGGAAAATGTGAATAGTAAAACTAAATGTAGAATATTATCCCATGTGTAAACTATTGTATTTAAGCCTTTATTTTTGGGTAAATTTTCAATAATAATATTTTAAGGATGTGTATTGAATATAGTGATAAAATGAGTACCATGGGAAAATTTATGCTTGACTTATGAAATTATGGCTTCTTAGGGGGGATACGGCTTTGTCCATGAGGGAAATATATTAGTTTTCTCATGGTTGTGTTTTATGTGTCCAAATGATTATGTTAAGATGGATTATTTTCCTTGTGTATCTACATATGTGTATGCATGAGGATCTTGAGATATACCTCCATGAATAAGATACTAATTACTCAAAGAAAGAGATTACGTGAATTGGGACCAAGGTGGTGGGTGTCTATTCCACTGAACGATAATAGTGGCTCAAGAGTGTTTTTTCTTGATATGTGTTCCATACCATTCCACCCGTTCAAGAATATTGAGGTTCCTAGGCTCAACATAAGTTAAAATATAATATTGAAATAAGCAAATAATGAATAAGATATTAATCATTTAAAGTGAAAGAGTACTTTAGTCATTGCCGAGGTATTTTGTCCGTTCTACCAAATAATAATAGTGGCTCAGGAATGTTCTGTCCTGATATGTTCTTTAGACTATTTCATCAGTTTTAAAATAATGGCCAGAGTGTGATGCCATGATATATGTTGTGTTTATTCCACCAAATGATAATAGTGGCTTAGGTGTATTTTTTCCTGAAAGGTGTTTTGGTTCATTTCACTGGATTAAGAATATTGAGGTCGCTAAATGTAATGTAAATATGAAAATATATTATGATTGTATCTAATAAAGTACTTCTAGAATAGGTATTATCTTTCATCATATTATGTTAATTATTGTGCTCGCTTATGTTTTTATAAGTCTTGTGTAACATGTGTATGATTGTATTCTCACCTTAATTAGTACATAGCGTACTAATCATCCTTTTCATGGGTGTTTCTCATCCACGAGCAGATGACCTAGTTGATTTTATGCAGATCTTTGAGGATTCCTTTGATGACTATGTTTTATGTGATGCATTACTTGGGGACGAGTGTTGATTCTTATTTTTGGGACTTTGGTTGTATAGTTGGGTTATTTGGTCGACACCTTTGGCTAGGATACTTCTTAGGACTCTAAGTTCCTAACATATCTCTTTATTTATTTTGTCTTTTGTACTCAGAGTAATTGTCCAAAAATTTGTTTAAGTTTATGAAACTTGTCTCATTCTCTATTTTATTATGTTTAAATGTTTGATTCTTTTGCCTTGAATTAAATGTAAATATGGCATGATAAGCTAGACTTATGTTGAGTATGGCAGTAACATGCAATTATGGTTTTTTATGCTTCTACTTAAATGAAAATTTTTAGTTAAAAATGTCGAGGTGTTTTAAGACATTTTAGTGTCTCTTGGAGGCAAATTTTGAATGGACATAGTATTTTTTTTTTGGTATAGATTTTTTTTTAAAGAGCATGAAACTATTTAGAGATCCAATATTAAAGTTTTGCAAGGCAATTAGATATGGCTAAGGTTATATTTGGAGGAGAGGATTTGGAAGAATCACAGACTTTCTTTACTTCACCAAGAAAGTATTTATGTTTAATCTAAAAACTTCAAATTTAGGTTTGGATTTTATTCTTTTTAGGTTGAGGGAGAGTCTCGTTAGAATTCAATTATGGTCACTTAATATCATGGAAAGTGAAAAAAGAAAGTATTGGTAAAAAGAGCACACAAATTGTTTAAAGCAAAAGCTTTATCACTACCTTACCTAATATTGAAATTTTATTATCTTTTGTTTGCTCGTGTGTAAGTGGGTCCATGATACCCCAACTCAATAAGGCCACACTGATTGATAACAACCAAAAAAATTCTTGAGAAGTTCTTAATGTTGAAAGATATACCACCCATCTCTCCTCTTGTAAAAGCAATATAAATACCAAGGATCTTGATTTATTCTTGAGAAGTTAGTTGATAAAATGAATCATGGATCAAATATCAAATATGATCACTCCAACACGTTCAAAGACCTTCAAATCTACACTTGAAAGAATTGCAAAGAACTTACTAAATCCCAATTTAAAAACCAAGCATTAAAAGGCCTTATGTGAGGATTTAGTTTTATATAAGAACAAGAGATTAGGTTTTTAGGCTTTAAGGAATAATTTGAGGATAAGAATTATCCCACCATTCTTTGCATCATGATAATTCCAAGAGAAAATCACGATGAATATTGTTGTTCAGGGACAACCATATGATCCGTACTGAGATTATAAAAATGGTTTGAAGTAATATATGATATGTAGGAAGTTTAGTGTGGTATGTGTAGAGTTTTTCATCATGGATTGTAGAGCTTGGTCATTTGGCACTAGATAGAAAAAATGTAGTGGGGTAAAAATCCTGAGGTTGGGATCAAATTTTATATCAAAATTAAGAGATCGAATATTGAAAGAGATAGATAATGGTATAGACTGAGTAATAACAATATTTATAGTGGAATTTGAAATATGGAAGGGA
The DNA here is from genome assembly GCA_030549775.1 of Tamarix chinensis. NCBI lineage: Eukaryota > Viridiplantae > Streptophyta > Magnoliopsida > Caryophyllales > Tamaricaceae > Tamarix > Tamarix chinensis. Next base: position 69,853,661 of record CM060182.1, read on the forward strand.
ATGGTGTAATCATTGAGGATAAAGATGCTTTTTAAAGGTAAGTATTGATATAATGGGGAATGGATAATGCTAGATGGATGGTGATAAGTATGGATGAGGATTATGAGGTGTTAAGTATGCATCTTGTGTGTGATGGGCTTGATTGATGTCAACTTTATGATTCTACCTCAATCAACTTCCATATTAGGTGAATTATTGATATGGATAGGCTTATGTTAGTTTTAGAAGGATGGTTTCTATGAAAGGATTAGGCATGGAATAAGGAATTTGTAAAATTCATTCCTAATGGGGTCATCTAATATTAGGCACCAAAGGATGTAAGGTCATATAAGAAAGGGTGATTATTGAAGAAATTCTAAATGTTTTGAAATAATTCACATGGCCTCATATGATGGCACAAGCACCCACAGTGGTGATAGAATCATTGTAATTGCTTATAGTTGAAAGTATCTTGGATCAATACTAACAACAAACTAAACTTTGAAGATGAAGGAGGGCCACGTTGAGTGGGAAAATTTTTGTAGTGGGGTTTCCACATTCTGGAAAAGTACAGGAGTTAGGAGGGAAGTTGAAAAATTATGGTTTGGAGATCATAAAGTTGGATTGGTGATTAGAAGGCTTGCCATCTCTATTGTAAATCACAATGGCATTAGTAGTATAAAAAGGTTCAAATCTTTTAGAAAGTAGATATATAATTTTAGGGTCAATGGAAAGAAGAAAGGAGACATGGAAAGGGAACACCAGTCAATGCTTAGAGGAGGAAGGAAAATAAGGAAGTAATGGACGAAATTGGGTTGAATATATGAATAATTGGTGTTGAATTTGATAATTACAAGGACGGGTAGTTATAGTGGTTAATGATAGTTAACTTCAAAAGAATGGTTGAAGGAAAGAAGATCATCCTAGATAGTGAGAGAATGCTCAAGGCAAAAGTGAACTTTAATTTGATTCATATTTTTAAAATTACTATTATTATATAGTTTACACCATTATTTTTGCATGTGACATTAAAAAAGAGAAACTTAACTATAAATATGTCTTTAGTTTTGTGCACAATAATTAATTAGACTTTATTTCCACTTTCATGATAATTAATACCAAATAGGTTTTTATGGATTTAGTCACTTGACCATTTACGTTGAAGGGTGATTTCACTTTTTGAGTTCATTAGTATATGTGGATGGCTTTGTTTCTTTATTACATGAAAAAAGGGTTTTCTTTTGCGCCTTTTGTAATCTAGTAAAACCAAACTTTATATTTTAATTACACTATTCTTTACAGGATTACAAAGTCATTACTATGTATAAGATAAAAAATGACAGTGATAAAAAAATAAACTTTTTCAATTTTTTTTTATTTACAAAAGATTAGCATCCTCATATTTCTCAAGGACAACTCATCATGCATCTCTACGATTGTCATATTCAACAATTGCAAATTATAGAGGATCATCCCATGACAAATGCTTCACAACATTCAAATTAATCAAACCATTTTGAACCACAAGTTAAATGTAATGTTGATGACCATTGCAAAAACACAATATTTAGTAGAAGTGTAATAATTAGAATAAGAAGGGCGAATGAATCTATTGTAGGGCATACCACGACCTAATGGTGACAGCCTGGCGGTTGGATGTTGCATTTGCCATCAGAAGCAAAATCATGCCAAATGGGCATGCAATTAACTATTGATAGGGATCCCTTTATGATAATTTTTGAATAAAACTCTTCAACCTTAGTTTTTTTATCAAAAATTGTGAGATTAAGTTGCCATGGAAAATTTGTCGACCTATTGCAATTTGTAGGTTAAATTATACGTGTGCATTAAACTACTAGTGAAGCCACTGCTAAAAAACTTGCCCTATTTGTTATCTCCTTCTTAGTGAACTTGCTCTAAAACTTTGATCATCCATATGTAATATCATATATCTTAGATAGTGATATTATTAACGATATCACCGGTGTTCATTAGGGAAGAAGAACAAAAAGTGAAGAAAATCATCATGTAGCTAGATCCCACATTTTGGTACTGATCAAGATCGAAACCAATACCCTCAACTGATTCTTTTACTTGCTTTTAATTACACAGCTATATATATGTGTATGTTACCAATTAAAGCTCAAAGCATACACTCATTTGCATTAAAGGGCAACCAACTTCAAACATGCTTACACTTCATGACCTTGCTCTTTTATTGCCAAAAAACCCTAAAGCAAATCCTCAATCCTTTGGCCTATTATCCTTACGCCAAGGATCTTTCATTCCTTTCATGTCTTTGAAAGAGTTTTAATCCCAAATCAATCATTTCAAAATTCATACACTAATTTTAGCAAGTTTGCTTTCTAAATATAGACAAATAGTTAACAACCAACCAATCAACGACTTAAACATTTTAAGAACGCCCCCTTACTTATGTTCCCTTTAGAAAATATTATGCCAAACTTGATATAAGATAATGTGTGTGTATATATATATATATATATAATTTGAAGACACTTTATAAATTGTATTGTGTATTATAAAAAAGAAAAGGAAAAAAGATAGCAGTTAAGAATAATACAGATATCGAATGCACTGTACTCACGTACATGCTCTGTACTCACGTACATGCTTTAAGGATGAGTTGATCTCCAATTAAAGCAACATATTTAACGGGTTCCACAATTAATTATCATCAACATATTTAAATCATGAATGATGGACACTTCACGAGCAAGGAAAAGCAACCATTCTGATGCAAGGGATTACCTCTTCTTTATGGTGAAATCATTAGGCCTCATTTAATAACGTCTTTATAATGCCCACTACATCTATATAGCTAGTAGCCTAATACTACTATTCCTCAACATCTCACAGGGAACGAAGGAGAGGGGAAAAAAACAAGGAAATGAAGAAGGCTGGGGCTGAGGGGAGTGATCAATAGCAAAGCAAGGTTCGCCCTGAGGGCGGGGGCAAGACCAGGAATAAGATAATGGGTGTCCAACAATGTGAACCATTTAGGATTGCTCGAGCCATTTTTTCTGAACGTGGGAGTGATAGAGCAGCTCAACAAATAACCGCCTATGTAATTAAACCTCATCTAAATGGACCATCTTTACTCATTCAGTACATATTCAGCACGACCCCGTCAAGATATCGGAAATGAATCAAAACAATACCGTCCACGGTTCTACCCGGATAGGATAGTCATGCATTTATAACATATACCAACTGCTGCTTGCTAACATAACCACCAGAGCTAATTCTAACGCTTTCTGTCAGACTGTCACCCCTCCCCTTGCGCGTCAAATGATCTGGCAGTGGCAGTGACCACACCAGCGGGATGATCAGATGAGATGGTGGCCACAATAATTAAGACCAATGACCCAAGTCAAAAGAAATCTGAAGGTAATTGAATAATGAATGCACATGGTGAGTTATTATAAATTCTCGGAGCTTCGGGAAAACGCAAACCTATGACGGCAGAATCTGAACCAGGGCCACATCTACATGCACATCATGCTCAGCTAAAACAACACACAACCACTTACGTGTGAGGTTATCTGAGTACCTAGAGATCTAAGGTCCTAATTTCAACATGCCGCATTTCCCACGGGCCTTTCCGGGGGAAAGGGAATCATTAATCCACAAGCCAATGCGTGTGAGGTTGCATACATAATAATGAACTCTTCAGACCCAACGAAAAAACGGAGTTCATATTGCGTGTGACCTTCACATTTTTCTGTGATTATGCATTAATCAGAGAAACTACGGCCATCTGCATGGACGACATGATCCTCAATCCAGAAACCAAAATAACCAATGTTCTCAAAACTCAAGGCAAAACAATTCAAAATTACTACTATAACCATTATCACAAAGACAAAATTTGGTAAAAGGCTCCTGGAATTTAATCTTCAATCTTTTGAAGGCGAGTTCATGTACTACCAGATGACATCCAAACTACACCAGTGTCACTTAATAAAAATGCTAATTAAATATCTTATTTGACAGCCTACAACATTACGTGGTATATATGCAAATAGTGTTTATAATAAGACCAGATAACACAAGGTACCATTTGGCGCATCAATGGTGGTGCCTTGACTACTTTGCACATGCTGTCCACCTCACCACAGCTTGACATGGACAGGGTCAGAATGCTCCCGTATAGACTTACAGATATACAGTATATTAAACTTCCTAACTTAGAGATTTGTTAAACTACCTAGATCTAGGTTAACTCTACAGGTCACAAACACAGGAAAACTGAGATTCGACTGATTCACAGAGATCGGAGATCAGAGATGTGAAAAAAGAAAAATACAAAATTACCCGTTTCATCAATATCTGCAAAAGACACAAACCTTGGATAGGCCAAGTAATAAATTTGGCCCGTAAAGTTTCCACTCATAACAATTTCTCCAAGGTGTTCACGGAGAAAATGAACAAAGAGCTGGCTATCTAAAATGAGACACATATACATACAGACATAAAAATTAAAAATGAATACACCCGATAACCCAAAAATCCAAAAGAATGCACAGCACCTTGACATAATGAACCTATGATATGAGGATGGCCATCAGGCGAAGATGTAGCGCAATTCATAAGCAACATGCAGGGCAACGAATCAACCCGTTTTCATTGCAATCAGGGCACCTCCTCATCTGTCCTTCATCTTCCCAGAATACCTTCCTACTCCCATTACAATTTGGACATGGCACAAACCTTGCATCTCCACAGCTCTCACAAGCAAACCCGGAATCCATAGTAGGAAATCCAGTCACAAGCTTGGATAATTCTCCATCTTCATGTAACTGCTTGATCACATCAACGCTCCCTACATTTTTCCCCCTGATAAAGAGTTGTGGCAAGCTCACCACTTTCCCTCCGAATGCACTTTGCAGCTCCTTCCTGTATGTTGAATCCATTGAAATGTCTCTCTCATCGACTAGTACCCTAAACCCCTTTAGAATGATCCTTACAGCGCAACAATCCTCATATGTTCGTCGAATTCCCCTTAAACTGGTGAAATATAATACAATTTTATCTTCACACCCAGGTAGCATACACCCATTAGCACTACTCAAAGTGGAAATTGATGGACTAGCTTTAGAACACAATTTGTCAGATGTTGACGGACTCGAATACGATTTGTCAGACACTGACGAAATCAATGGGCTGGAACACACCGAGTTTAATTGGACTGTCGATTGATTATACCCCAACTGTCTCGACGACAATGCCCTTTGATAGCTAGACGCTACATTCGGATCCATTTTGGAAAGTAATGACTCTTCTGATAAGAGTTTCCATAAGGGTTTCGAACTGGAAACAGTATCCAAACTCATCTCCTCGACAATTTCATGAGGCTTCTCGACAAACACGAAGGAGTCCATCAATTTCTTCACAGATTGGTCATTGTCAGAGTACAATTTCGACCTAACATCTATAGAACAATAAGAATTCGATAAATTATGCTTAGTAGTGTTACCGGGATCGGAATCAGGGTCATCGTCGTCAAGACCTTCCATGAGTTCCCAAGTATTGATCACAGAATCAGGCGAAGATGGATCCATATCAGTAAAACTGGGCTGCATTTGAGAGCGATGCGCGGAATCTTCCTGACCAATTAGAGTTGTACCGATGGAGTCCCCGACGTCGGAGTGGCGGTCGACGACAATAAGAGAACCGTAGGTGGTAGAAGTGAGAGAAACAAGGTGATGAGTGTCGCCTTTTCGGAGCGGTGGATGGTGAACCAACGGTGCAGATAGGGAGCGAGGCTTCGGCACAAGAGGAGATGCGGCTGCCGGCGTTGAAGGATGTAATGAGAGGGAAGAAGAGAGTTCCTCTGCTGCTTTGGTGATTAGGATATCGGGTCGTGAAGCTGAACAGCCCATGATTAAGGCTTCAATTTCGATTGCGCAGAATGAAAACGGTTTTTTTTTTGTAAGCTCTTCTGCCCTCGACTTTTGCTTTGCTGCTGTTAGGAAAGCGATTAATATTATAAAAAGGATGAGATGAAATGAAACGAAATGAATGAGATTTGGACTATGCGGGCGGTGCAGTTGATTGTATTAATGGCGGATCAAGGGAAGTTGGGAGGGAGGAAATGAGGGATTATAATAAGAAAAGAAATGGACAAGACAAGAAGTACGGTCGGATTCTACTGCAACCTTCCCGGTGCCGGGTTCTGCATTCCTCTCCTGGTCGAATTGCTCCACTTTTTCCCTCAGTAATCAAATAAATAAATTAATGAACGTGTCAAAAAATAAAAAGATAAAAGCATAGTGCCTTCCGGTGAACGGCAACTTTGCTTTCCTTCCAAGTTTTGAGTTGACCAAAATGGATAAATATTACTACATTTGTGGATTTATTTAATGGTTGCATTTGATGGCATAGCAAACTCGCTATTAGCCAAAAAAAATGATAATCATTGAACTAGGATGGATTATTTAGTGGTTATATCTTTTTATTTTTGAGCTTTCATCTACATTTGCTATCAAAATACGCTTTTATTATTAAAAAATTAGTGCTTAAGGGGGAAAACAGTATTACCCTAAGGTGGTGATGAGAATGGTGTAAAAGGGGAAGTGATGGGGGTGTAAGGCTGCAATGGTTGAGAGTGGATGTGGGCCTAGTGGCATTAGCAGCTGTGGTAGAGATGATTGAGCATAAAAAATAAAAGACGTATATTAGCTCTCCCATGGTTTTTGCTACATTTTAACTTTGTCTCTTACTTTTTGATATCATTACGGTCTTTAATATATTAAATAATAATAAAATAATATTTGTCTCTTACCCTTTTTTTTATCTCCACATTCATGTATCCCCTAATATAATAAGATAACATACAATTATATTAATCTATGCATCATCAACTTTATTTAACATAACTAACTTCAATTTTTATTATTCATTTCAATATAAGTTATTTTTAAACAAAACTATAATATTCAAATTTGTTAATGATTGACAATTTGAACGAAATTATTTCTTTATTTATCAAGTATGTGTATATCAAAAGAAGAAGAAAACACTATTTTTATAAGAGAAAAAACCCTCTCACCCCACATCATCCCTTTTTTTACTTATTTGTTTCATAGCCTAACATCCCTTGCCTCATTTTTCTATGTTATCACCCTCCTTTTTTCTTTCTTGTTTTTTTTCCTTTTTTTTTCTTTTATTTGCATCTTGCATTTGGAGGAGCTTTGAGGTAAGATTTTTGCCCTTTTACCCTTTATGTTGTAATGGATGGGAGTTGATATGAAAAATTAATATTACTAGAATCGAGATTCTACGTACGATCAATCAATGGAGGTCAGTAAAATCAAATCTTAAGATCCTATAAAAATGACAAAAATATTATCTCATTAGATTTATATGCTATAAATTATTCACAATTGAAGTTAAACAAACAAAAAAGCCCTTTTAATAAAGCTTTCAAATAGTTAAATATTTGAGTTCAACATGGAAACATATGCAAAGTAAGAATTGCTTATTTTTCCCTTTTTAATATCAAGCTTAGTATAAAATATTTGTAACACCTCCATTTTTTTCAATTTTAAAAGTATAATATGGAAGCGAAAATAAAAATTGGTGGATGTTACCACCACATCTATCACGAGGAATGATGTGAGTGTTCATCTAGCCCAGAGTAAATGCAAGGTTGGATATTAAAAAAATATTAAACAACACAAGTAATACTTTAAGGTAAAACTATCTACATTACAAAAATCTTAATATAAGGTTACAAGTTCGAATCAAACTAACTAGAACCAAAGCTAGAAACACCCAATATGGGATAAAACACCGAAAATCATATTGTGACACCACTAAATTTTATAACTATTATTTGAAACTTAACCCTAACTCTAACCCTCAACCTCCTCCTTCCTTTTCCCGTTTTTCCTTTTTTCCCTTTCCCTTCTTTTTCCCTTGCACCACCTTCGTCATGTGATTGATTTCCTTGCCCCAACCGATTTTGTTGAAGTTTAGTCATTATAACCAAATCACATAACTAATCCTAATTGACACTCCCCTTAGACAATCCTTTATCACACAACCTCCTACCTTGATTAGTTTTCTATGCTAGATGTGTGTGTTTGTTTTTTCTCACCATCTCCCCTTACCATCACATTTTCTTGTGCACCAACTCCTTCACGTCTCCTCTTTAGTGCACACAACTGTCCCCTGCAACTACTCCCTTCCACTTTCAAATTTTCAATCATTCTTGTAACCAAGTGAAAATTTTTTCTTCCTCTATTCTCTTTGTTATTTTTTCTTCTATTGATCCCTTATTTATCATGCTTCTACCTTTCATCGTGGGGTGCGCAAATCCTTGTTGGGTATAACTTTAAACTTTCCTCCTGTTGATTTTGATTATAGTGTAATCTTATTATTTTTAAATGTGTTAGATTATATTTTATTCGTGTGTTTTTATGGAGAAGGAAAATAGTTAGGAGTGGGCTTGTGTATCCTCTTTGTTCTTATTTTTGCTATTTTGCTTGGAAAGGAAGTAACACATATGCTCATACTATATATATATATATATATATATATATATATATATATAAATCATGTGATAACATGTTTGAGGTTTTCTATATTATGTTTAAGTGTGATTTATGTTTCCTTGTAATCTCATAAAAAATATTTATGCACCATATACTATTATTAATTTCTATAAGTATGTGACCATGTAAAATTTATGTATTTTAATATATGTATGATATCATGTTAGAATAAGGTTGTTTGTGGTAAAATAATTATGCGTGTTTTGTGAGAATAGCTTGGCCAAGGGTATTATTATCCTTGTTGAGACATTATCTTGTATTTTTGAGCTCATTATTAGATTCATCACTTGTTTACTTAAAGTTTGATATATGATATGTTAAGATTTGAGCACATTTAGGTACGGTTATAAATGATTAAATCTTTAATTTTCTAGCATGTATGTCTGCTATTTTTATATTATATTGAGCATGAGAAGCACAAGAACACATGGTATTCTAGATATGCATAATTAGGTTTTATATGCTAGATATGAGTGATTAGGGTTTTAGGGGTAAATGGTGATTTTTTATACTTTTTCAAGTTTCCATAAATTTAATTTTATGTTAAAGTGTCTATTTTAATGTTATTTAGCCATACCTTGAATTTTGTTTAATTCTAATAACAATTTCTATTAAAGTGGTCAATTATTGTATAAATAACATTTAATCTCATTTTGGGATATTTATGACCTATTGTGCCTAAAAGTGTGAATAATTGGACTAGGAGGGCCTTCGTAGACTTCTACGTTAATCTTAGTGTTGACTTTGACTTTTGTTTGGATCGATGACATGAGAGTCAACTTGAATGATTTAAAATAGAAGAAAATGGTTGGGTGTGGGATTATAATCATTATGAATTATGTGGTATTTAATTATCACCTTATTAGTATGTTAATACTGAAAGTGGAAAACCTTGAGATTTGGAAATTATTTAAGTTTAGGATTACATAACCTATAGACAATGTAGGAGCTATTGATTTGGTTTGGTATTTCGTTAGATGCATTGGCATTCCAGTTAAGACCCTAGTCTGCCTTATGGATAACTTATGAATCCTATATAAGGTATTAATACTTAAAAATTAGATGTTTCAGGATGGGGGGATATTGTATTGCCTTGTTGCACTAGTATGACTAGAATACCTGTTTGTCTTTGACTTACTAGTTAAAAGGACATTGTGTTGCCTTAGTGTGTCACTACAATCAGCATGCTTTATATGTCTCTTGGTTATTATTGCATCCTCATAAGTAATTAAAAAAATAAAGTAACTATTGTATGAAAATTTAAATAGATTATTGTGCACTGTTGGTTTGGTAGTTGCATTCTTACACTAATTGATTTATATGTGTTAGTTTGATAGTTGCCTTCATGTACTATTTGGATTTGGCATATTGGTTGGTAATTGGCTCAACACGTCATTTTTTATGTTTATAAGTGGTATTGTGTCAGTTTTTGGAAAAGGCCTTAATTATGAGTCGGTTTTTCCCCTTGTCGAGACACCATTGATGTAATTAGATTAATAAAATAGTTGTAATATCAATAATTTTGATGCAATGAGAATTTGGCATATGGTATGAATGTGGCATTTAGCTACGATATTTACTATTTAATGCGTTACACCATGATCATTTGTGTTTCATGTGACATTTTTATGTTTAATGTTATATGATAGTTCACTCAGTATCGTTGTTCTAGTGTGCCTCATTTTATGGTACCCTACCTATTTAATGGATAACCTTTATATTATGGGAGTACTTTAAGGGTACAACCTCATAGCTTTTAGTAGGGTTGAGAGTTATACTCCAACATCTTTTGATCTGAAATCTCTTGGACTCTTGTATCTCCTTTTGTATTATTTTCTCTTGTCAGGTGTGACTCATTTGTCTAATATTTTGTTATAAAAATTTTTTAATATTGTAGTGAAATATCTATATTCTTTTTATTAATTTTTTTTTTAATCTCAGCAAATAAACATCTCAACCTTATCATATAGTGTAAGAAAGGTATACGAACTAGACTTATATTAAGTATGGCGGTATCACCCAACATTTTTATTGATTTAGCTTATGAAATTAACTATTTTTAAATAAATATTCAAGTACTAAAAATGGAGTTTCTACAACTACTCACTGATTTCAACTCAAGCCCCAAAAATATTTAAATCACTCATGTAAGAACAGCTGTAAAATAATATATTTAGTACAAAAGCACTAAGTAAACATGCCTAATTGTGAGTAAATAACATGCTCACAACATTATACTCACATGCAACAGCGAAATCGAAAAACCTGACATGATACACCACTAGAACACGTGACCATCATAATAGGTAAAAATTCCCAAAACATGTTATCATAAAACTCATGATTTCAAATGCAACTTAATATCGAGCATGCTAGACATTATTACAACACATAAAGGTGTAAAAGCACACTTCACTAACAATTCACACACAATAACACCAAGTCGTGCATGAAACCAAAATAAAACATGTACTAGCATACAATACCAACAACCATCTCAATATATAAGGCCAATGTGCATAATGTCCCCTACCAAAATAATAATGTATAATGGCAATGCACATAATGTCTTCTACCAAAATAATAACACATAATCATAAGTGACTCCAACTCAGTTTTGAGATAGAGTAGCTAAGAAAACCACACAACCACCTAATAAAGTGCAACTCACCAAACCAAAAGTAACTCACTTACTTCCAAGATATAACTTTTAAGGGAGTCACACAACTATCTAGCCATATACATGTAATACGAGAGATAAATTTAAACTTGAGAAGGATTACAAACTCATATATGGTACAAAATATAAGGCTACATAACTCCTACTTCCAATATATATATCAAGAAAACCATTATGACAAACTAGTCACTTATCAAAGCTAAGTGTCAAATTTCTTAAGTGCAAAGGTAGAAAATACCTCTCAACTAGAAAGCCTTCAGCACTGAGGCTAACCGAGGCTCGAGATTCCTACCCAAATCTGAGTATATTTCACTTATTAATCTGTGTTTCATTCCAACAAAGGATCACACAATACCACAACAATATTTACTTCCAAGATCTATTGGCAAAGAATAAGTCACGAACACAACTAACCATTAAAAGGCTAAGGTTATACAACAAATCATAACCTCACAACAAAGAAATCTCTTCTTTAACATAACTTTTCTTTTCAACTTACTCTCTTATATTCAATCATTCAGAGCTAACACGAATTTAACTAGAAGTTATCCAAGGCCATCTTGGACACATCTTACTTAGCACATAAGCTAGTTCAATTTATTGAAACATATATCAAAAGATAAAATTCTCAAAACTTACCACCATAAAACAAGGTTGCACATTAAAAACCAAACTATACCTTAATCCCAAATCAAAACCAAGCCATTAAATTTATGACCTCAAGCCAAACAAAAACTAGTCACAAATGGCATATTATCCAAAGCAAGATCAAAGAACTATTAACTGGGTAAAAAATTTTAATATAAAATCTCAAAAGTGCTTCAAAGCACAAATAATCGCATTTGAGGCCATCAAAAACCAAACTTATAGTGGGAAATAATTCAAAATGCCAAAACAACTTAAATGGGAACTTTTCCCTCAAAATATTATTCATGGATGATGGAAAATGTCATTTTATATTGAAAGATTAAATCCAAAAACTATCGAAAGGTTATTATCAAAAATTACTATTTACCAAAAAATAAACAAATCAGTATCCATGAAAGATATTATTCACGTTAAATCACTATTAAAATTAAAATATTACTACTCTTTAATATCCAATAACCATTAAAAATGTTCCAAGTCAAGAATTAAACTCAACTTATGGTAATTAGGGTGTAATTATCTAATAACACTTTTGATGTTTATCATAAAAAAATGAAGAACATAACGAATTCTCCAAAAAGGTTTCAAAACTTTAACACAAAATAAAACATGGATAACATTCTTGAAATATGGCATGCCATATAGTAAAATTCATCCAAAACTTACAAGGAATAACATGACATGCTTAACATCAAGAACAATCAACTCAAGCATGAAAATCATGCCCAAAACCGAATGCACCGTTAAAGCAAACAAGAACATGGAAAAAATTCACGTAACATGATAATATTTAATGGCATATAACACATGCTAGACTTTAACACCCCAAAATTCACTACCTTTTTTTTAAGCGGAAGTAATTAAAATAGAAACTCTTAAATTCAAACTCATGAATTCTGGGGATGTTACCGCCACACTTAGTACCAAACCGGTTCTCTCCGACAGTTTCAGTACCAAGTGCTAAGGCTAAAGAAATTATTAACATTAAACTCAAACCAATAGTTCATAAAAGAACTAAAAAGATCATACATAAAAAAAGTAGAGTGTGCGTAAAAGAATCACGAATCAAATGGAAATCAGAGTGCGAAATTAAAATTCCTCAGAGGGAATAACATTATATTTGATAAAAGGTTTATTTGAAATAGTTAATACGAGGTAATAATTCAAACAAGATAAATTCGATATAAGAAGGAATAATAGAAACAAAAAAGATAACAAGAAGAGGGGATCTGACCACACTACTCTCAAACTTCGAGCCAAACACGCTCAACACTCAGCCCCGACTGATGTCTCGCCCACCTGCACAAATCAGAAGGGCCTACTACTCGTAGAGATGAGCAGCACCCATGAAACGGGTGATCAGTACGCTATGTACTGAGTAAGGTAACCGAGCACTAAGGCCCACACATAAGCACATAAATCATACAAAAGAAAAGGAGGACACAATCATAAATGCATATGATCAACTAGGTAAAAGTACAAATGCCCATATATAATATGGATTAATTACTTAATTAATCACTGATTAGAAGTCGATTCACACCATGCTTTTTATCAAATCCATGCGAGTATAGGAACATCCCACTATTATAACCGGTGGGCCGGTCACACATAGAGCATCATGGCCTAACCACTATTATTACTGGTGGATCGGTCACATATAGGGTAAAACCCTAAATACTATTCCTAACTGGTGGATCGGCTGGCTCCTGCTCGCATGGTGTTCCACTGTAAGTAATTAGTGTCTTTTATTTGCCTTAGCAAAACTCTGGTTTATTTTCATTGAGATCGGGATCCCCCACTATTATAACCGATGGGCTGGTCACATATAGGATATCATGTCCTAATCACTATTATAATCGGTGGATCGATCGCACATAGGGTAAAAACCCTAACCACTATTCCTGACCAGTGGATCGGCTGGTCCCGTCTCAATATCTTCCACTTTAAGTAATTAATGTCTTAAGTATCTTTTTCAGAAGCTTTAACTCAGAACATGCATGAATCATTATCTTTACACTTCATACATCACAAATCATAAATTCCATAATCATAATTACACTTTAATCACCAAATACACATGATAACACAAAAACTCTAAGCAGCTACAACAAACCCTAATTGTCCACACAAACCATAGCTTGGTCTCCTACACACTTTTATATTGCTCCACGTAATATTTTTCACCCAAAATGTTTGAACACCCAAACAACACTTATATTACCTTCCTCATATCCCAAATTAACTTTCCACAAGTAAATTTCACTCCCATGCAAACTTTACACATCCCATGCAACCTCTCGAACTTTTCATACAAACCCTAAATCCCATGCAATCATTAACTCCTATGCAAAATCCTAATGCCACCATGCAAACCTTAATACCACTATACAACCATTAATACCACCATGCAAACCCTAATACTACTATGCAACCATTAATACCACCATGCGAACCCTAATACCACCATTCAAATCCTAATACCATCATGCAACCATTAATACCACCATGCAACCACTAACTCCACCATACAAACCCTAATACCACCGTGTAAACCCTAGTACCGCCATGCAACATTACCTCCATGAAAACCCTAATACCACTATACAACCATTAATACCGACATGCAACCATTAATACCACCATACAAAACCTAATATTTTGTCATACCAAACCCTAAGTTCAATCCACACAAAACTAAAGATTTATCCATACCAAACCCTAGAATGGATCTTCTCATATAAAACCATCAATTAGCTTCTTCCATACAAAACCATAAATTAGATTTTCCCATATAAAACCATAAATTATATTCTCCCACACAAAACCATAAATTAGATTCTCCCATATAAAACCACAAATTTTATTCTCCCACACAAACCATAAATTAGATTCTCCCATATAACACCATGTATTAATTCCTCTCACACAAAACCATGCAAAACCATAAATTAGATTCTCCCACATAAACCATAATTTAGATTCCCCCATATAAAATCATAAATTAGGTATTCCCATATAAGACCATAAATTAACTTCTTTCACACAAAACCCTAAATTTCTCATTTTATTTTTCCACTCATGAATTATTAGAATACTTAGGTCAACTTCTTTCCCCATCCTCCTTTTCCATCATTTCTCCCATTCAAACCACATCAACACCCTCACTTGCATGTCTTACAGGGTCACAAACAAATCACCACGTATACATAATACACATGCCATGCAAATACACAAAAACATACTTCAACTCCACATCATACCATATACGACATAATTAATAATGATAAACATATGATACATAGCATGCGAAGCACATAATGCATATAAGCACACAAAAGGCCTTAGCACCCCTTACCTAAAACGACACTGGTCTTGGAGCATGCTCCTACACCTCCTTAGGGCTTTGACTGGTTTTACCTATTATGAGGGAAAAGCTAAAATTAGACTCCCGCCTATCAAAAATACTATTAATCACTAACTTAATATAAGACTAGGCTTTTGATAAAATATTAAAATAATAATAGCAAAAATACCCATAAATAATATCAATATTAATATTAACAAGAATAATAAAAATAGTAATAATAATAATAATAATAATAAGGACATTACTCAAAAACATAGTGAAATAAGGGCTTCAGCTCCTTTACTAAAATAATACTAATAATAATAATATTAGTAAAATAAATAACCAAATTTAGTAATAATAATAGTGATGAAATAATAATAGTAATAATAATAATGATGATGATGATGATGATAAAAGCCATAATAATATTACCACATAATAATAACCATAATGGTAATAATAGTAAGGATAATATTTGAAGATAAAAAGAAGTAGGGTTTCCACCCTACACTGAGTAATAATAACTTAATAAATAATAATAATAGCATTAATAAGAATAAATACTAATAATAATAAAAATACTACTACTACTACTACTACTAACTACTAATAATAATAATAATAACCCTAATAGTAATAGGACATGATATTTATAATACTACTACTAAAATTTAAAATAAGCACAATAGGGTTTCAACCCTATATAAAATAATAATACTAACACCAGAAATTAATAATGATGATAGTAGTAGTAGTAGTAGTAATAATAATAATAATAATAATAATAATAATAATAATAATAATAATAATAATAACATTATTAACAATACTAATGGTAAAATAGTTGTAATAATAATACTAAAATAATAACAATAACAATTTCAAAATAGTAAATAATAATAATAATAATAATATATTAGTATTAATAATAAAGATGATAACAATAATAATAATAACAATAATAATAATAACAATAATAATAATAATAATAAAATACAATAGGACTTCGGCCCTCAATAGAAATAATAATCAAAACATTAATAAAAATAATAATAATACATATTAAAATAATAATAATAATAGTATTTATATTCAAATAAATAAAATAAATTAAATTAAGGCTTAAAAAATAGGGAAAAAGGTTGAGAGGGTCTAGGGTTCAACCTTAGGCTGGTGGGGATAAGCGGCACCGGCGGCGGTGGCGGTGGCCGGAAAAAGGGAAGAAAAGGGTAAAAGTTGGATGCTGGAAAAAAGATAGGGAGAATTAAGGTGGGAGTTGGGATGTTTAGATTTGCCTAGAGAGAGAGGAATAGAATTTGGGTGGCGGCGGTAGTGGTGGCTGAATGGAGGAGAAGCAGAGAAAGAGAGGAGGAGAGGGAGAAAGAGGAAAGTAAAGGTAGGGGAAGGTAAAGGAGGGTCTATAGAACATAATGGGAGGTGAAAGAAGCGGCGGAATAGGTGGCTAATGGTGATTCAAAGGGCAGCAGAGGCAGAAAAATAGGTTGGTCGAGAAGGCTACGTACTTCGCACAGCCGGGGTGCTTGTGTAGGAAGAATCGAGGGGGATGGATGCTTTGGTTAGCTATAGGGAGGTGCAAAGAAGAGTTTGGTGGCCAGAGATGGTGACGAAGTTGGCCGAAGGCGGCGTACGAGACTTATAAAAGGGTGGTGGCGACAAGGACGGAAAATTCTAGGTAGGAGACAAAAGCTCGATATAGGGCTATTATGGGGGTATTTATAGGCTTAGAAGGGAGGTTAGGGTTCTGTGGGTCGGCGTAGGAGTAAGGAAAGTAGGGTTAGTGATATGAACCTTAAAAATTTATACTTAATTAATTTTGATAATTGCTGTGAATTATTTACTTACAATTGTTTGTCTTATTTGGTGGATAAATAGGAGTTCGATGCAGCATATGGATTCTGTGGATCTTGGTTGCAGCTGCTGGAGTGTGTAGATTATGTATCTGGAGTGTGCAGATTATGTATTTTTTTGTTAATTATGTGTAATCCCATGTGATGCATTCGCCGGTCGAATTGGCTAATGGAAATTAGGTCGGTTGTATAATTCGCCACCCGGTCCTTAATTATGGACTAATTGGATTGTGGATTAATCAATCCTTAATAGCCATGATTAGCTAAAGTTAGTTAGCTTATGGGAATTATGTCTCAAACTTACCTTGTATTTGGGGAATTTATATTGTTGCATTCTTGGGCTGGTCAAACCTATATCTGCGGCCCAAGTTTGTCGACCATTCCCGTTTGTATCGCTGGGTTGTGTTGTCGTCTGGGCTGTATGTGTGTGTATTTTTATACGGTCTATTATATGGTCTGTAAGCTCGTATAAATAGGCCATATAACGTTGTAATACGTAGATAATTTTGGAACAGAATACAATTCTTGATTTTCTCTCGATCTTTCTCTCTCGTGACTTATCTCTTTCTCGGCGAACCTCTCACTCGCTCTTCTTCTCTGTGTCTTCTCTCTTACTTTGATCGATCTTGATCATTCTTTTTGTCGAACAGAATACTTTGATCATTCAGTTGCCGTTGTAAAATTGTGCCTCTGAATCTTTGGATCTTCCTTTGGGAGTTTTCCTTAGGCTGAATCCGGCGAATCGAACCTTGCGCTCGATTAATTTCTCGATCCTTTCGTGAAACCCTAACAGGTTTCCATCATTTGGTATCAGAGCCTCGAACATTCGAGTGCTCTTAGCTTAATTGTTACTGCTAAGTTCTTTTTCAAGTTTTGGTTCGATATCTGTTGTTTTCGCTAACCCTACTTTGAGGTGTGAAATTTTAGGGTTTGCAATGATGAAGGCCGTATCGATTTCCGTCGTTCTTGAACCGGCGATTGAAGTAATTTTGTCCGCTGTTTCGAAGTTCCCAAAAGAAACCCTAATCGACCTAGGGTTTGGTCAAGAATTTGAATCTTGACTGACTTTGCTACAAATTGTTGTTGGTAACCTCGATTCGTAAATTTTCTTGCTAAATACAACTGTCTGCTATAATTAATTTCCAATTTCTTCATGATATTACTAGTTCGTTGATAAGTATTCAGGTGAAGTAACCGGTGAACCTTTGGTTTCGAGAAAAGGGTAAGGCCTCCAAGAAGAGGGTTCCCCTAAATAAGTGGATAATTTGCTTAAGCAGTCGCGGTAATATTGTTCCCTTTCACTTATTCATTTTTGTCGAATTATTATTGGCTTGGACAAGTCTGAGTAAGCTATACTATTGCTATATCTGTTAATCATTGATGCTGTGATACTTCTTGTAATTAGTCTGTGTGTTCTGTTTGTCTGAAGTTATTAAATAAATTGATTCAATTAATTAATTGATGCTGTGTTAGTTGTTTAAGTCAAAGAATTTCATTATGCCTAACAATGGACAGTCTGTTAATCAATCTATTTCCAGTAATGATCTATTAGAAACTCTTAGGACTTTTCAAGAACAAAAGACTCCTCAATTTGCTGTATTATCTGCTAATCTAGAACAAAGACTAGGAGAACAGGAAATAAGAATTAATGAATTACAACATAACAGTGTTGAAACTAACCAAGCAGGAGTATTAGGAAGGGCTCCTATGGACCCTAGGATTAGAATTCCACCCATAGCTAATCTAGAAGAGCTAGAAGATCAAGTATCTAACAATAGTGATAGGATGCCTAGGCAGAACAATAGGCAAGATAGGGAATTAGAGTTCATTGATAGGAATTTAAATAATCTTAAGCTTAGCATACCTGGGTTCAATGGCAGGAATGACCCTGATTATTATTTTGAGTGGGAAAGGAAAATAGAACTAGTGTTTGAGTGTCATAATTATTCTGAGGAAAAGAAAATTAAGGTAGCTGTAGTAGAATTTACTGAGTATGCTTCCTCTTGGTATCATAATTTGGTGTTAACTAGACGTAGGTGTGGGGAACCACCTATACAGACTTGGGCAGAATTTAAAACTTTAATGAGAAAAAGGTTTGTGCCAAGTTACTATTATAGGGAATTACATAAAAGATTACAAACAATTAGTCAAGGAGTGAGGACAGTGGATGATTATTATAAGGAATTAGAGGTTTTGATTATTAAGACAGGAGTTATTGAGGATGACGATGCTACCATAGCTAGGTTTCTGAGTGGATTAAATTCAGAGATAGCTGATAAAGTAGAAGTATATCCTTGTGGGACTTTAAATGAGATGGTAAATATAGCTACTAAGATAGAGATTCAATTAAGGAAGTCTAGGCAATATAAACCCCCTGGGATTGGGTTTAAGAATACAGTAAGGAGAAACTTTGGGGGAACTACTTCTGGAAACTGGAAGAATACTAGTAAGGTTGAATCTAAAGGTAGGAATAATGAAGTTAAGGTAGGGCATAAGTTTGAAAAGGGTAAGAATGTGATGACAAACCCTATGAATGGACCAAATAGAACTAGGGATATTAAATGTTTTAGATGTGGAGGATTGGGACATATAGCTTCTGAGTGTCCAAATAAGAGAAACATTTTAATTAGAGAATCTGGAGACATAGAATCTGAATCTGAAGAAGAAGATGAAGAGGTTAGTGTAGTCAGAGAAGATGATAGTGATCTAGAGGAAGAAGTAGAATTGCCAGTGAGTAGGGATCTTTTTGTAGTACGTAGGGCTTTAAACAGTAATAAATTACCTGATTCTAATGCTATATAAAGAGAAAATATATTTCATACCAGGTGTTTAATTGATGATAAATGCTTTAACATGGCCATAGATAGTGGTAGTTGTATTAATGCTGCTAGTACTCTGTTAGTGTCTAAATTAGGTTTAACAACTACTAAACATCCAAAACCATATAGATTGCAATGGCTTAACGAGTTGGGAGATGTCAAAGGTAGTCAACAAGTTTTAGTAAATTTAAAATTAGGAAAATATGAAGATTCTATTTTATGTGATATAGTTCCGATGCATGCTGCTCACTTGTTGTTAGGTAGACCTTGGCAATATGATAGGAGGGTAATACATGATGGTTATAAAAATAGATATACAGTACAGAAGGATGATAGGAAGATTATCTTAGCACCTATGACTCCAAAAGAAATATTTGAGGATCAAATTAAAATTAAGTCTGATTATAAGGAGTTATCTAAACCTAGTTTGGAGAATGATATTAGTTCAAAGGATATGAAAGGAACATCTGGGTTTTATGCTAAAAGTAAGGATGTAGGGAAGGCAATGAAAAGAAATGCCAATGTGTATTTAATGGTTTATAAGGAATGTTATGAGTGTCAGCTAGGAATAAGTGGAGAAATACCTAGTACAGTGAAACAATTATTGGAAGAATATAGTGAATTGTTTCCTGAGGACATTCCTAGTGGGTTAACTCCATTAAGGGGAATAGAATATCAAATAGATTTTATTCCAGGAGCTGTTATACCAAACAGATCTGCTTATAGGGCTAATCCTGAGGAGGTTAAGGAACTAAAAAGACAGGTCTCTGAATTGTTAAGTAAGGGATACATTAAGGAATCTATGAGCCCTTGTGCAGTACCAGTGTTATTAGTACCTAAAAAGGATGGTAGTTGGAGGATGTGTGTGGATAGCAGGGCAGTAAATAAGATAACTATAAAGTATAGATATCCTATCCCTAGGCTTGATGAAATGTTTGATCAATTGCATGGTGCTGTTATATTTTCAAAAATAGATTTAAAAAGTGGGTACCATCAAATTAGGATGAAACCAGGAGATGAGTGGAAGACAGCTTTTAAGACTAATTTTGGATTATATGAATGGTTAGTAATGCCTTTTGGGTTATCAAATGCTCCTAGTACTTTTATGAGACTTATGAACTATTTTTTGAGGGAGTTTATTGGAAAATTTGTGTCTGAATTATTTTTTTCTAATGTAGTTAAATTACATGGCATTCCTAAGACTATAGTTTCAGATAGAGATGTTAAGTTTTTAAGTCATTTCTGGAAATTTTTGTGGGGGAAATTAGGGACTAAGTTATTATTTTCTACAACTTGTCACCCTCAAACTGATGGACAAACTGAGGTAGTAAATAGAACATTAGGAAACATGTTAAGGGCCATCCTTGGAAAGAATCTTAAACAATGGGAATATGTCTTACCTCAGGTAGAGTTTGCTTATAATAGGACTTTGCATTCTACAACTAATAAAACTCCATTTGAAATTATGTATGGTTTTAATCCTTTAACTCCTTTAGACTTAAGTCCTTTACCTCATGCTGAATTGCAAAATTTTGATGCTAAATCTAGAGCTGATAATATGAAAAAGTTACATGAGTCTGTAAGTCAACAAATCAACAAAAGAGTGCAGCAGATGGCTGAACATGCCAATAAAAGAAGGAGAAGAATGATTTTTAAACCTGGGGACTTAGTTTGGGTACACCTTAGGAAGGAGAGATTTCCAAATTTTAGAAAGTCAAAATTAGATTCTAGAGGGGATGGACCATTTACTGTGTTAGAGAAAATTAATGATAATGCTTATAAGATTGATTTACCTGCTAAATTTGGGAATGTGAGCAATTCTTTTAATGTGGCTGATCTTAGTCCATTTCTAGGACTTATTCAGGTTTCAGAGGCGAAACCTTTTCAAGATGAGGGTAATGATATGAACCTTAAAAATTTATACTTAATTAATTTTGATAATTGCTGTGAATTATTTACTTACAATTGTTTGTCTTATTTGGTGGATAAATAGGAGTTCGATGCAGCATATGGATTCTGTGGATCTTGGTTGCAGCTATTGGAGTGTGTAGATTATGTATTTTTTTGTTAATTATGTGTAATCCTATATGATGCATTTGCCGGTCAAATTGGCTAATGAAAATTAGGTCGGTTGTATAATCTGCCACCCGGTCCTTAATTATGGACTAGTTGGATTGTGGATTAATCAATCCTTAATAGCCATGATTAGCTAAAGTTAGTTAGCTTATGGGAATTATGTCTCAAACTTACCTTGTATTTGGGGAATTTATATTGTTGCATTCTTGGGCTGGTCGAACCTATATCTGCGGCCCAAGTTTGTTGACCATTCCCGTTTGTATCGCTGGGCTGTGTTGTCGTCTGGGCTGTATGTGTGTGTATTTTTATACGGTCTGTTATATGGTCTGTAAGCTCGTATAAATAGGCCATATAACGTTGTAATATGTAGATAATTTTGGAACAGAATACAACTCTTGATTTTCTCTCGATCTTTCTCTTTCGCGACTTGTCTCTCTCTCGGCGAACCTCTCACTCGCTCTTCTTCTCTATGTCTGCTCTCTTACTTTGATCGATCTTGATCATTCTTTCTTCGATTTTAGTTGCTGTTGTAAAATTGTGCCTCTGAATCTTTGGATCTTCCTTTGGGAGTTTTCCTTTGGTTTTGTGGGTCGGCGTGGGAGTAAGGAAAGTAGGGTTAGGGTCACTAGTGGCGATGGTTGGCTGGTGGCAGCAATTTTCGGGGGAGGGGGTTGTGCGTAGGAGAGAGAGAGGAAAATGTGCGAGGAGGGGGAGTTACTTGGGTGAATGGGTTACGAGTCAAAAGGGGAGAGGGAAAAGAGTATCGGCTAGTCAACGACGCAATTGGAGGCAAAAAACCAGGGACGTGGCGGCGACGACGTTGCAGGTGCTTGACGTCAGGGAAGGGAGGAAGAAGAAAGAAAGGTTGGGGGCGAACCGACGGTTCGGGGAGAAAAGAAAGAAAATAAAATAGGGAAGATCGGGCCGGTCGGTGCGGGTGTTAAGGTGTGTTAAATAAAACGGTGTGTCTAGGGGAAACAAAACACAAAATGCGACGCTAGGGGAGGGACGCAAGCGTCGGCCCCGCAGGCTGGGGTGTGCCGAAGGAAAGAGGAAAGGGAGGATTGGGCCACGAGAAGGCAAGCCCAATCAAGGGAAAAAGGAGGAAAAGAAAAGGAAAAAAGGAAGAAAGAAAGAAAAGAAAGAAAAGGAAAAAGGAAAAATAATGGGTTAGAGCCAATAAAATTAATTAGGCTTTTTGGGATATTTAAAAGTAATAATATTTAAATAAAATAATATTTAAATTCCATTTTAGGCTATATTAGGATTTTTGAAAGATTTTTCATAAATTCCATTTTATTTAGCCAAAACACCCTAAATTTATCCAATTAAATTATTTATAAAATTAATATTAATTTGGAACTATTTTTATTTCTTATTTTAAATAAAATAATCTATTTAATTAATTTCCAATCTAAAATCTTTAATTAGCTAAAATACTCAAATTTCCTCTAATTAAAATACTTATAAATTTCTTATTAATTTGCCCTAACTAATTTCCTTTTATTTTAATAAAAATAACTTATTTAATTATTTTTCATAATAAAATCTTCATAATAGTAATTAACAAAATTAAAATTTTTGGGGCATTTTGATAGATGAGATTTATATGTTATTTTGCTAAGTAAAAATGTCATTTATTCCTCATTACTTTTATAACATGTAATCTTTTCTCGAGTTTTTCTCTTTTGGACAGATTTCGCAGGAAAAGATAAAAATGAAGAAATTCAAAGGAGAAATCGATGGAAAGAGAAAAGGCAACAAAGAACACATCAATAGATATGGAATCAATGGAAGAAAAGACTGGAAATGAAGAATATATATCAAAGGGAAGATTGTGTTGAAATTTCATGAAGAAATAATGAAGGAACAAGAAACATGGCCCCCCCGTGTTTCCTAAACATGGTCCGTGTTTTTATCAGCAAACAAATTTCAGCACTTAAAATTCAGCATTTGGCCGAGAGTTCAAGGAAAAACACGGGGGTACCGTGTTTCCTAAACACGGACCGTGTTTTTCTCAAATTCTGTAACCGTTCGCGCAACGTTTCCCCGATATATTTCTAAAGTTTGAACATTCGAAAGGGTGGTTCGGGGGAGTTCGAGAATGGGATTATCTCTTTCTCTCTATACTCTCTAGATACCACATGTAATTTGTAATTCCAATTCTCTTTCTCTCCATTGTATTCAATTGAACAATCAACAATCTGCAATTCAATTCGATAAGTTCTTCTCCATTCCTCTTTTAATTGCAAGTTTTGATTTTTGATTGAATGCAATTCAATTCTCTTTGTTGCATTATTATTTGTCTTATGTTTGGTGTTTCATTGTTAATTTATTTATAAGCATTGATGTTAATTATAGATTATTGAATTTAATTGTGTGTTATTGCAATTATGTAGATAGTATAAGGTAGGAGGATTTGATGACGGAATTAGGGTTTCGGATATGATAACGTATTTTGAATTCATGATTCTAAATTAAATTTAATTGAATTGATGGACGGAACTGAATGATCTTGCATCATAGATTAAGAATTTAAACTAATTAGACTGATCACCTATCTAGTTTAGATCTTAATCTACGCTAGGATAACGGAATTAACACGTAATTGTTAATTAACGTTTCCAGAGTAGCAAAAGATTAATTATTAATCTTGTCCATTAATTCGTTCGATTGCATGATCCGAGCTTGTGTGATTATGGTCGTAGTTGACTGCTTTCCATTCGTAATGCTGCCATTAATTGAATCTAGTGTTCTTAACCTAGGTTATTAATTGGTTAGATGATAAATTGAGAGCTTATTCAATTTATTAGAATTAAGAGAAGGCAAAGAGATGAATTATTATGAGTTTCTACAGGTCAACGTTAAATCATTTAGAATCTTTCGTTTCTCCATGATTATTTGATATCCTAATTCCATAATCAATGCCTTCCTGTCCTTATTAGTTAATTAGTGAGTACAATGTTTTATTACTTATCCATAGTTTAGATATTGATGATAGAATTATACGTTATTGCATAACCGGGGTTTTAACATCGATTACAGAATTATTGATTATATTCCATTCCTTGTGGGTTCGACTCCTTCTTGTCATATACTACGTATTTGGAAATTAGGATTTATTTATTAAATTTGTTGTGCATACGACAGTGCATCACATTTCATAGACCAACCCAAATCATAATATGTCATATATCAAAATCATCCTAAAATCATCAAAGGGTATCGGTATGTAATTGTATTTAGCTAAAATTCCACAAATCACAAGTTATGGACAAAATATCGAATCACCACAAAGATACCAAATCATACTTTTATGATTAACTTAAAACAAAAGCATATAACATGATCAAATATATTTACTCAGGGTTTGGGATGTTTACCTTTAATATACAATATTTAACACTAAGAAAATACCAAAGTATAACCCATAAATAGCATATAAAATATTAGATGAATCAAGCTCATGAAATCATCACAAAAGAGAAAGCATTGAAGAGAATTGATTAAGGAATTTGTCCTCAAAGTCAAAAAAAAAGATCAAGATCTATCCATAGCAGAAACCATGGCCAAAGTTACAAAAATGGAAGGGCGAGCAATGTAATGAAGTGGAGGAAATAGGATAAGTATAAAGGAAGAAAATGACCAAGGGTAGGTGGGTAAAAAGGGTGATAAAATGGATGGTATCTTAAAAAAAACAACTTAACATAGATATTTTGTCATAGAATATCTCATATGAACAAGGCTTCAATGGAAAATAGTAAAAAAAAACATAAGGGCATCCAAAACTAGTGAATTTAGTGTCATCACATTTCAAGGAAATTTTAGAGAAAAACTAGTGAACTACAATTGGTGCAAAATGGGTAAAATGGTACCTTAGGTTTTAGTGAAGCAAAATCCAATTTCACCATAACCGCTAGGTTAGCCACGAAATTTATAGCATAAATGAATTGTTATAAACAAGTTTTTACTATGATTTATTCTTATTGACAAAAGGCTTATAGGCTCTTTCATAAATTTTGGATAAGAATTGAGGTAGAAAAATACAATTTGGTGATGTAAACGAGCCTAGCAATATCTTAAATACTCCAAAAAAGTATCCAAATAATAATGGAATACTTTTTTATCACATTTATCTCAATAATAATAAAATAATATGATTTCCAAATTTTTGTGAAATTTCAATAACCAAATAGGGTTTAATGGGGTTCAAAACACACAAATAAAGCCCGCCATAGTAGTAAATATGGTTTAACATTTTGAAAAAGCCCATGAGACTCATAAAAATGTGAGGTGTCAAATATACAAATGAAATAAGAATCTGGAAGAAGTTTAAAGGCTAAAAGTGAGTCACAAGTCTCATGGAACACAAATTCATAAGAAAGAATAGTGAAATATGAACGTAATATTTTGAAACTGTACCTAGGGCTTCAAAATTATAAAATTACCATATAAATCACAAAAAATAAGGAACTTAACATCCAATAATACTAACTCTAAATAAGCTAGGTTACCCAAGAGAATGTGGTGTTAGAAAAGTAGCAGAAAATTAATAGCAAATTTGTAACACCACATGATTAAATCCCATATTGTCATTGCTTGTTGAATAAAAAATCTAGCCATAAATACATTCCACCAAATCTCTTATACTCTCTCACCCATGACAATCACTTCCATAACTCTGCTTATTTTCCAAAATAACTTTCATATAACTTTTCTCCCTCTCTCCCGTCCATTTCCAATAGCTATGAGGGATTGTGCTCTGTCACTCTACACTTAACCAAATTTTCTATGCTTCAACTTTACTCACTCCTCTTTCCTCTCTTCTTATTCGTGGTTGTATTTGTTTTTGTGTTCTTACCTTATGGCTGAGCTACTGGCCAATTCTTCTCTCCATTTTTCCATCTTTTACTTCTAAAATACTCCTGAGCACCTCTTTTTAATTTTTCTATTACATTTCCCTTTAACTAATTATTGTATTTTGTTTTAGGTGATAAAAGTGTGGAAAGATTTGTTTAGGAGTATTTTTTCTTAGATATTGGTGTACCTTAGGTGAGGATATATGTCTCTAGTTTAGAGTTAAATTGTTGTTATGTGTTAATTATTTATGAATTTCCATGATTCTTATGCCCTGTGCTATAAATCATGATCAGGCTCTACTTTTATTTATATTTTATGTATTAATTTAGTAAAGTCATGATTTTTAGAATTGTATGCTTTTATGTAAAATATTTATTGTATACATTGCTAGGTTTTACCATAACACCTGAATCATGATATTATATATATATATATATATATATATTATGTCATTAGATGAGTAGAATTAATTATGTTTAAAATTTATAATTGGTGTAGTATGTTGACGTTGCAATAATTTAGATTTTAAGTTGTGGTGGTTTTGACCATGAGGCCATTTTAACCCTTAGAGACTATATAAATTGGATTTAATTGCATGCCTGAGTTGACAATAATGTGAGGATGGTTATGTGTAATTGTTATGGATTCTAGAAACTTGTGATTTTTTGTCGATTATACGTGATTTTGTCCTCAAGGGAAAATTTGGTCTCATTGTGAGTTTTTTGTGGGAAATAAGCATGTCATAGTATTCCTTGATGCCTTTACAATAAACTTGATATATAATATGATAAAATTTGGAAGGGTGTGGCTAGGGTTATGAAAATAATAATATTTGAGGATATTTAGGTGAACTAATGACATTTTGGTTCTTTTAGGTTAAATTTGGGATTTTGGCATTGTATGAGCATTATATGGGCTAAAATATGATATGTATGATATGTTAAGTATTTTGATAACTTATGAATACCACAAGGTATGGTTTTATGATAAATGATTTAAATAGAAAACAGTAAACAAAAGAGTAGCATCAGTATTTTATGTATGAAATGTTATAGTTAGGTGATGATTTTTAGATATCATGTTTTTAATGATTTTTTGGGTTGGTGTGTTAAATTTTATGGATTTGAGATATTTAAAAATGGAGATATGGTGTATGTGCAAATTAGGGTTGCATGAGGATATTATGCTCTTTTTTCCTTGTGAGATGTTCATTTTTTTGTCTTATGCCTTACCCTTAGTTTTACGTGATAAAAATATGTCTAATGTGTTGTAATCATGGTGCATTTAAAGTTTTTAATATTATAGGTCATTAGAATAAATTTGGTAACAATAATACCTTATAAAACCAATATAAGCAAGATATTAATATTTAAAATGGAATAACACGTGATTCAAGACTAAGTTGTACCTGTCCATTCCACCAGACAATAATAACAGTCAAATGTGTTATGCCCATAAATTTGTATTAATCCATTCCACCGAAAAATAATAGTGGCTACTAGCGTTATGCTTGAAAATTTATACTAGTTTACTCAACCGAATGATAATAGTGGAATTCCTAAACTAAACATTACTAAGCAATTCAAATGTATGATTAACTAATAAGGGAACTTTAATTAGGTGTAACAAACCAAAATTTACTACGTAAAGTTTTCATTTTAGATGAAGTATAATAACAAGGTAATATGGTGTTACTGATATACTCGACATAAATTTAGCTTACAATACCATTCTTACATTGAATATAAGGTAAGACATTTGGAACATAAAATAAGATAATCAAGGAATAAAGAAACTTTTCATAAAAGTTAAATAAACATTTGGAGATTAAACTCACATTGCATGATATAAAAATACTAACAAAAAGGATCCAATGGAACTAAAAGTCCAAAAGATATCCGAATAAAAACTAAATATCATATAAAATTGACTATATGTCCAACTCCTGAAGATAATATAATCACTTATTCATGGGAAACACATCAAAGGTAGTGAAATAATCCATAAAATCTTCAGTGACTTGCATAACAAATTATAGTTCATGTGCTTATGGGAATGTGCAACACCCATAAAAATGATAGTCGATACTTACATATTGAGTACAATAACAATATAATCATATTAAAGGGTAAACAACACACATAAGGTCACGGGAAAATATAAACTATGCATATTAATCATATCATAAAATAACTCAACAAAGGAACCAAAATAGAGTTCCATATTAGGTATACTTATAATCCATTTGCTTTATAACATTGAGTTCAAGTACCTCGCTATTCTCGTTCAATGGAATAGACAAGTACAACTCCTATGACAAAACACTCATATCCACTATTATCATCTAGTGGAAAAGAACAATAAAACCCCCATGGCATAACACTCCTAGCCATTATTCTTGTCTAGCAAGATGGACAAGTACATTCCTTAAAGTAAAACGCTTCTGACCACTATTCTCATACGATGTAACAATCCAATAAGATTCAATTTTGACTCGCATTATCTTTCACTTTTATTATTAATGTCTTATTAGAATATTGTTTACCTTGATATTATCATGCAAGCTTATCATAATTATGCAAAGTGCATATGACTCAACCAGAAAGTGGTTCGAGTCATTCCTTGAGGGAAATGATCACAATGCCCTTACGAAGCCCTAATTTCATGAGATAAGCACAACTTCACGTATAATAATCATCTAAACACAATATTTCGTACGCCTTCCTAATATATAATTATTCATAACATATCAAAAAATTGAGGTTTTATTCTAACGTCTTACACATACGATATTGAGTATGCCTTTAGGGTTACTATTCCCAAATAAAGCTATTTAATAATTTAATTAGACTTATATTGATCATAATTACCCCAATTAATTCACATAACACACTCAGAATATTTTAAATCCATTACCACTTTATAAATATCAAAATTTCATATTTAACCCATACTGACCAAAACACCCCTACTTACTTAAATGCTTTAAATTATCGTTTTAGATAACTCGTGCACTACTCAATACACACTTAATCATACTACACATGAAATGAATTGTAAAATCCTCAATTATTGCCATATCATATTTATTTTTCAACAAGATCATGAAATTCCCCAAATACCCTTAAGATAGCTTAAATATCAAAATTTTACAAAACCCTACGAGTTCTAAAATTATAAATTTCCAATATTAAATATATATCATTATTACAATCCTTGTCCTTATTTACAAACCATTATTGTAACATAATTTAGACAATGGGCCATGCAAACATATTAGGGTTTCAAGCCAAAGCTCCATATATTAGTAACACATAAATGCAAGCTTTTACAAAATGATAATTTTTTCCATAATACATTACAAAATTATTGTAAAAGGACATCAATGACACGAGTTGATGAATATAATCATACTAAGAATGAGATTGCATAAAAATCTACACATAACACCAAAAATCACGACTAAGACAAGTGTCATTGTCCAAAACATCGTAGGTCTCTAAGCAATTATAACATTAAGTCTCCTCCTCCAAGACCACAAAAAAATCACCTAAAAACCAAAATTAACACATGGTTAGAAATTAGGAAAATAAAAAAGGAAAAGGTATTGCAAAGGCGGTTGGAAAATAAGTAATAACCAATTTAATAATAGATGCTCGAAGTTGAGTGAAAGTGTGGTGCAATAAGGGTTGAATTGTGTGAGTATTTGATGTAATTAAGAGGGGGAGTAACATGAGGTGATCACATTAGGCTTAGCTTGCTATGTGAGTTGTGGTTGATGGTGAGGAAGTTACTGTGTGAAGGAACTTGAATATGGGAATGAAATATGGTAGCTGTAATATCCCAAAATCCTAATTTCCGAAATTATGGCCAAATAAGGGATTATTAGGAAAATTAATTATATAAACTCATTTATTAAGATGTAGAGAGTTAATTAAGGTATATTAAGAGGAAAATAATAAAGAATTTAATTGGAAGAAAATTTGGGTATTTCTCTAATTAGCATGGAGGTTAAGGAAATTTATCCAAAATAGCCTAACTAATTTAAAAATGGATTTAATTATTATAATCAAAATAATTATTATTAAAATTATATATATAAATTAATTATATAAATAAATAGATACCCAAATACCTCCAACCCAACCATTTTATCATTTCTCCATTTTTCCATTTTCCTTTTCTCCTTTTTCTTTTCTTTTTTTTTCTCCCTCCTCTCCTTTTTTTTCTTTCTTCTCCCCCCCGGCTGGGCCAGCCCATCGGCCCAAACCCTTCTCCTCTCCTCCGTCTCGCGCACAGGCCGCCCAAGCCCCGACCCTTCCTTCTTTCCCTTCCCGCGGCCCAGCGCCGTTCGACGTCTCCCCGTGCATCCTAACGCAGCGTTTCGGCCATCCTTCCGCTGAGACGCTGCGTTTCGATTACTAAAGATAGCCGTTGCCAAACGGGCAACTCGACGCAGCGCTCTGTCCCCCATACTGTTAAAACGCCGCGTTTTGGTTTAAACCTTATAAATGTTGCCAAACCGGCTGGTTCCCTTCCTTTTCTTTTCCTCCCCTGGACCGCCGGTCCTCCTCCTTTCCCCTTCCTTCTTCCTCCCCGACCTGCAACTCGACCCTGCAACCCTCGAATATCGCCGACCACCTCTGCACGTCGACCATCCTCCCCTTCCCTTCCCTGCCTCTCTCCCGTCGTTTTCTTTCTCTTTTCGACCCCGACCAAGTCCCTCTCTCCCTTTCCCGCGTGCCCTTCTCTTTCCCTTTCTTCTCCCCCTCCCCGACCCGACCTGCCATGGCAGGACCTGCCGCCTGCCGGCCAGCCTGGCGCCTGCACCCCGCACCCTTTTGTCTTCTTCCCCTGGCCTTGCCCGACCACCCTACCTATAAATACCCCCATTGATCACCTGGGTTCAGGATTTGGAACCCCGAAACCCTGGGTTTGCTCCCTCTCGCCGCCGCCCCATCAGACGCGTCAACCGCCACCGTCCCCCAACGCTGCCGGTCGAACGCCGCCCAGAACCCCACCTTGCACCACCCTCCACCTAACCAAGTCCCCCTCAGCCCTCGATTTGCCTTGCACGAGCCACCCCAGGCCGTGCAAAATCGCCACCCCGAGCAACCCCTTCCAGCCCGTCGCCGCCTTGCGCCACCTCCTGCCGCCTCCTCCGCCGCTACCAGCCACCCTTCCACCCTCCAAAATGCCCAGCAGACCTCCCTCTACCTTTCCCTGCCTTTAACTTTCCCTGCCTCCCTCTCCTCCTTCCTCCCTCATCTTCCTCCTCTTCCACCACCCTCGGCCGCCGCCGTCGCCGCCGTGCGCCGCCGCCCCTTGCCACGCCACCACCCTCACTCCACTCCCCTTCACCTGCTCTTTCTTTCCCCACCTCAAACTCCTCCTTTTCCCCTCCCATCTAACCGCCACCTCCATCTTTCCCCCTCTTCTCCTCCTCCACCACCGCCGCCGTCGCCGCCACGCGCCGCCGCCGGACCACCACCGACCCTAGGTGGTTCTCCACCCATCCAAACCCTAACCCCCTTTTTATATAGCTGCTACTATTTTCTACTAATATTAATACTAATATACTTATTATTATTATTATTATTATTACTTTTATTATTGTTATTACTTTTATTATTATTATTACTATTATTATTATCATTATTACCATTATTATTGACCTTATTATTATTAATGTTCTTATTTTCTTACTAATACTAACATCCCTTTTAAACCCTAACCTATATTATACTTAACTTTGGTCTTATTTTTATAAGTATTAGTATTAACATTTTTATTATTATTATTCTATTATCCTTACTATGGTTATTATTATTATTATTGCTTAGCCTTACTTGGTTGTACTATTGTTATTATTATTATTATTATTATTATTGTACTTAACACATTTATCACTATTGTTAATAATAATACTACCTTGTCTTACCCATGTTACTTAACTCAAGCTAGTAAATATCATTTGGTTGTTAACTAAGAAGAGTACTTGAACCTTATTACCATACCATTTAACATTAACCCTAACCTCATTACTATGACACTATTATTAACCATTACTATTATTACTACTATCACTACCTTATTGTTGTAATCAAAAGCATTTGAACCCTTTTATTATTCAAGAATATACAACTATTATCATTATCACCCTTAAGAATAGTTTACTTGTAATATTGTGACCTTATAATAATATTATTTCGAATATGACACCATTAGTAGACTTAGCCTTAAAAATGCTAGGGTTTCTCTCACTATAAACATTAGTGTCACTAGTATTAGTTTTATTATTATTATTATCACTATTTTTCTATAGTTAGCATGAACATTATTATTATAAGAATAGGGCTAACGGGTCTAATAATATAATTGTAATAGTAGGTATTAAAAATAAACATATTTTGACTACTAATATTTAGTATACTAATTCTAAAGTAAAAACCCTAGTTTTTGTATAAAACCCTTTTTAGTAATAAAAACCCTAACCTTAAACTAGAATGAGGATTGATAGTAATTATAAGGGAAACTAATACTTAGCATTTTCCCCTTTTATAGGTAACCCCGACCAAAGCCCTAAGGAGTTAGAGGAGCGTGCTCCAAGCCCGGCGTCGCCTTAGGTAAGGACGAAGCTAATGGCCTTGTGCTATGTGTGACATGGATGTGTTGAATGTGATGTATGTCATGCTATGCCATGTATTATATGAATTGTGTATAACTTGTCTTATGTGTAGCGCAGCTTGGAGATTGAGGTATGTTGTATGTGCTTCCATGACATGAGCATGACATTTATATGTATGATGTTTATGATGTAATATGTTATGGCCCACTAGGACGTGCATGTTAGGGTAAATGGTAATATGAGTTGGGAACCATCATGGGAGTCTTGAAGTTTGTATGGTGGGATTAGGGTTTGTATGGTGGCATAACTGTTCGTATGGTGGTACTAATGATTTTGTAGTGGTATTAATGGCTTATGGTGGTATTGTGATTTTATGGAGGTATTAATGTTGTATGGTGGTATTAGGGTTTGTATGGTGGTATTAGGGTTTGCATGGCGGTAATAGGGTTTTTATGGTGGCATAAATGTTCGCATGTTGGTACTAATGATTTCATAGTGGTATTAATGGCTTATGGCGGTATTCGGGTTCGTATGGTGGTATTGTGATTTTATGGAGGTATTAATGTTGTATGGTGGTATTTGTGATTTTATGGGGGTATTAATGTTGTATGATGTTATTTGTGATTTTATGGAGGTATTAATGTTGTATGGTGGTATTAGTAGAGATGGCAATGGGTCGGGTCTGGATCGGGTCCATCGAGATCCAGACCCAGACCCGTTTATTTTAGAAGATCCAGACCCGGTCCAGATCCAACGGGTCTCAAAATTTCAGACCCAGACCCAGACCCGGCGGGTCCGGCAGGTAATCGGGTCCTAAACGGGTCCAGACATTTTATGTCTAAAAAATATATTAATTGGAATTGGAGACTCGTCCTTGGTGCAAACCGTGCAATGGAAACTGAAATGGAAGATGATTGTTGAGCTTCGAAAAGTAAATGAATGAAAGACAAATCGACCATAGGAAACACGAAAAAGAGACAACGCAGAATTATAAACATTCTAACCAGAATCACATATCAAGGAGGGGGCAATTTTCAATATTTTCCAATTGCGGGAGTGCATATTGAAAAAGCAGCATCAAATAATCAAGAACACCAACGCCCAATATTCCACTAAGAAATCCGACCAATCATCTTCCATTAAAAAACAAGAGGAAAATGAGGGTGGGCCGACTGTCGAGACTTACCTTCTTCTTGTCGTTCTTGATTCAGGTTTTCATCGATGTGGAAAAATTCGATGGAACAAGAAGAAGAAGACGGGTCAAAAGAGGCGTGACTGGTATCGTCCTCGACCTCGAGTCCTCGACCGTCCACTGTTGAGCTTGAGCACGGAATAGAACAGAGAAGATCAACAGACTCTTTTGAGTCTCTTCTTCGGATCTTCCGTTCTTACTTCTTCGCGTGAGCACTGAGCACTGAGCCGCGTGAGCGTGAAACTCAAAAGTGTCGACTGTCGAACTTCGGCCGGCCGCCGGCTGCGCGAGCGTGACTGTTGGGAGTTGGGACTTGGGTTGGGCGTCGACGAGCCGTTGAATCAATAAGAGAAGAGTAGTGACTAGTGACATTAGGGTTTAATAATGGATTTTGTAAATATATATATATATATATATATATATTAAAAAAAAAAACGGGTCTGGGTCTAAAATAATAGGATCCAGATTCAGACCCGTTTATTTAGGTCCAGACCCAGACCCGATCCAGACCCGCCGGGTCTAAAAATTACAGATCCAGACCCTGTATTAACGGGTCGGGTCCGCCGGGTCTGGGCCGGGTCCTGGACCCATTGCCATCCCTAGGTATTAGGGTTTGTATGGTGGTATTAGGGTTTGCATGGTGGTATTAGGGTTTGTATGGTGGTATTAATATTCGTATGGCAGTATTAACGATTGTATAGTGGTATTAATGACTTATGGTGGTATTAGGGTTTACATGGTGGTGTTATGGATTGTATGGTGGTATTAATGTTGGTAGGGCGGTATTAGGGTTTTGCATAGGAGTTAATGATCGTATGGAATCAGGGTTTGGAGTGATTAACTCTGGGGTGTTGTGATTAAGAAGGGATGGAGTAACTAATTGTGATTGTTGAGGATAATTAAGGTTTGGGATGGCTAAGTACGATGGTTATGGTAAAATAGGGATGAGAGAGGTTAACCACGGGTTGGTGTGGACAATTAGGGTTGGTTATGACTGCTTAGAGTTAGTTGGCGTTATCATGTGTATTATCGA
Source organism: Tamarix chinensis (assembly GCA_030549775.1). Classification (NCBI taxonomy): domain Eukaryota; kingdom Viridiplantae; phylum Streptophyta; class Magnoliopsida; order Caryophyllales; family Tamaricaceae; genus Tamarix; species Tamarix chinensis. The sequence goes on from CM060182.1 coordinate 69,889,378, forward strand.
TTAAAGGGTAGTTATGAATGCGGAATTTTGTTGGTTTCGATGTGTAAAGCATAGAGAGAATTATTTATGCATATCCTTGGTGAAAACCTTTTGAATAAGATATGTTAAGACATTAACTACTTACAGAGAAAGATGTTGAGCCGGACCCAGACCGGTCCACCGGCAAATAATAGTGGCAGGGTATGTTACCCTCGTGACCGGTCCACCGGCTATAATAGTGGCAGGGCATGGCCCTCGTGACCGTTCCACCGGCTATAATAGTGGGGGATTCCGTGCTCAACAAACTAATCAGAATGATGATAAGACCTGGGAAAGATACGAATATTTACAGTGGAACACCTTGTGAGTCGGGGCCAGACCGGTCCACCGGCAAATAATAGTGGCAGGGTATGTTACCCTCGTGACCGGTCCACCGGCTATAATAGTGGCAGGGCATGGCCCTCGTGACCGTTCCACCGGCTATAATAGTGGGGTTCCCGCACTCACACGGACTATTAAAGAATATGTGTGGAATGAACGTATTATTATTAATGAGAAATAAGAATAAGCCACCGGAAAGTACTCGGACCTTATCTTGCTGGTTATCGCATGTTGTCTATATGATTGTGCTACGTACGTTATGTTGTATGATTTTATGCTTGGCCTTAGCGCACCAACGCCCTTACTCAGTATTGGACCCGTACTGATACTACCTTGATTGAATGGGTCCTGTGATGATCCACCAATGGTGGGGAGCAGACCTCCTATGCAGGTTTGATCGGTTACAAATTGTGGGGTGAAAGGCTTGGCTTGAGTGAGTAGGTGATTCGGATATTGGTCCCTTGGGATCTGTTTTGTTTGGCTATATTTTGTACTACGCTTATTGTTTTGAAACAGTACTCGAAGTTGTATTCCTAAACGATATTTTAACTGTTGTTGACTCGTGGTTTTCGTGAATGGTCTATGTTAACTATGGACCTATGTTTTGATGACTCTTACTTAATGATTGTTTAGTTTAGCCTTATCACTTAGTATCAGAATGGTAGGAGTGAACCGGTCTGGTACTAAGTATGGCGGTAATACCCCCAAGTTTATGGTTTTAATTCTTTCGCTTTCGCTAAAACTTTTGTCTTAAACGAAATTTTTCAGGAGTGAAATTTGGGGGTGTTACAGTAGCTTTGTGAGCTTTTTATGCCACCAAGGAGGAGCAACATGAGTATCTAATGCAACAAAGGTGGTGTAGCGTGAGTTGCTAAGAGTTGGGTGAATCTTGCTACATTAAAATGATGGAAATTTGACAGAATGAAGCACACTAAATTCATGAATGTAGAGAGAGAGGTAGGTGTGAGTTTGGTGAGGTAGTAAATGAATTAAGGAGAGAAGGATAAGGGAAATTTATTTTTTGGAGATGGTGTACAAAGGCTGGGACGTGAGACAGCTAATAGGCGAGGGTAGTTGTAGGTCAGGCATGGGTAAAGGTAAAATTTACTATTAAAATTTAGGGAAACTTTGTGTGAAATATCCTTAGAGTTGAGGGATGTGATGATGGAATTAGGAATAGTGGGCTTGAGGTTCTAGGCTAGGCCGAAGCCATAAGGAAGTTGGTCAGGGAAGGAATAACTCACATGGGAGAGGAAGAATAAAAGATAAAAAGGAAAAAAGAAAGAGGGGAAAAGAAGGAATAGGTTTAGGACTAAGGATAGAGTTATGTTTAAATTTAGGATTAAATAATTACGGTGAGATTAAAATATTAATCACCAGAGATTAATGTTAGGTTAAATTTAAGGTATTATATATGGTATCTATAACACCCCCAAAGTTCACTACCGAAAAATTTCATTTTATCAAGAGAGTTAGCGGAAGCAAAATACAATACTGTAAATTTTGGGGATATTACCGCCACACTTAGTACCAGACCGGTTCACTCATACCATTACGGTACCAAGTGCTAAGGCTAAAGAATAAAGTACCAATTACTATAAATTCAAATCGTATTTAATTCAGAATAGCATAAATAACACTTTACAAGAATAAAATCCACCAATGGTGGTTACAAGAATACAAGTTACAATAAAACCATGAGTTAAAAAAAGAATAATGAAACCCTATCAATTTTTGGACAATCCTTACGCTTTTTCCTGTTGCCCACTTGAATAGCACCTAAAATTGGACCTATAAGGGACACTGCCCATTAAATAGGCAGGGGCCCCACGAATGGAACCCTTCAATACTATGGTACTGAGCAACCCTTTAAAACACACTTAAAAGTAGACCTGCAATGTAACACATGATACAACACTATATACATACATAATGACAGGTGCATACATAATATTCCCATCCATACATTCCCATACTTAACAAGTCAATCCAATATCAATAGGTCATAATGTAAAATCAATACTTCTGAGCCTTAAGCCAATAGTTCATCATTAGTCAATCATATTGGATTATAAATAACCACGTGAGTGCGGAAAATACTATTATAGTCGGTGGACCAGAATACGTAGAAGGTAGAATGCTCCTGACCATTATTTTTTGCCTATGGACCGGTCTCCAGGGCAGAACACTCCTAGCCACTATTATTCGTCGGTGGACCAGTCTGGCCCCGACTCATATGGTGTTTCACTATAATTACTTTGTGTCTTTTCCATGTCTTATCGTTATTATGTTCGATTTATTGAGCATGGAATCCCCCACTATTATAGTCGGTGGACCGAAAATCATACAGGGCAAAACGCTCCTAGCCACTATTATTCGCCGGTGGACCGGTCTCTAGGGCACCTCGGCTCCTGACCACTATTATTTGTCAATGGACCGGTTTGGGTCCGGCTTAACAATCTTCCTCTTTAAATAATTAGTATCTTATTCGAAAGTATTTCACCCTTAACATGCATGTCTACTTATATCCTCCCGAGAGGGCCCGTCTCATATCTTGCGACTTATGCGCCTCTTATCACACCCCGATATACATTCCTCCTTCCATTTACTCATAACAGAAAACCCAACTTCTAAAGGTGTGAATTAAGGCCCATCACCTTATAGCATTCAAATTCTCTCACTGCCATTCTATAGGGTTTTTCCTTGAAACCCTAATTGGACCTGCATGGCCCAACATTTCTTTTATCGTCCAATACCTTATCTTATTTAGATTCAACCCAAACCATATCGCTTTACTCACCAATTATGCATATGATTGTGAAACCCTAGTTGGCCACTTAAACCCTAGCATCTTTCTTACATAAGGATCATCCCCATATGAACTCCATTCACCCTATGCAAACCCTAGAAATTCTCCATACAAGAGTCACATCACTCATTCATTTTGATTATAACCTCCTTTTATTTTCCCCCTCATGGATCATGAGATAATAAGGTAAATCTCATGTCCCCTTAGTCAACTCACTTCCCATTTGTTCCTTTTTATCCTTTCACCCCATATCATATTATTAAATATCTTAGCATGCATGTCCTAGAGGGTCACATCATACAACATCGTACGCACAACATATATTATCATCATCCATACGCTAGAAGGAATTCACATAAGTATACCTCAACTCCAAGCTACGCTACAAGTAATTAGTCATTATAATCGTAAAGTACACAACATGGCATAACACCTGGCACACAAGGCACTTAACACACACATAGTTGTTTTTAGCCACATCCTTACTCGATTTAGGTTACCAATCACCTTACACTTATCATATTTCTCATTTGGTTGGTTAGATTACCAAATTGCCCTTCTTCTTTGTTATAATTACCCAATTTCCCTTTAGGTAGTTAAATTACCAAATTATCCTTTTCAATCTCATAATTCCTAAATTGTCCTTTAGTTGGTTAAATTACCAATTTGTCCTTCTCCATTATCATAATTACCGATTTTCCCTTTAGTTGGTTAAATTAACAATTTTCCCTTCTTCAATCTTATAATTACCAAATTACCCTTATCCATTATCATAATTACCAATTTACTTTTCTGTTGGTTAAATTACCAAATCACCATCCTCTGTTATCATAATTACTATTTTACCCTTTTTAAGTATTATAATTAGCATATTACCCTTTCCCATTATCACAATTACCATTTTACCCTTCTAAATTATTATAATTACCATTTTACCCTTCTCCATTATTATAATTACCATGTCGCCCCTTTCACTTATAAATTTTACCATTTTACCCCTTTTACTTATAAAATTACCATTTTGCCTCTTACTCCTAAAATTACCATAATACCCTTAACTTCCAAAATTACCATAATACCCTTTACTTACAATTTTACCATTTTACCCTTCTCTTTCAAAATTACCATAATACCCTTTTACTTACAAATTCCCACTTTGCCCTTTTATTACACCACTTATATTAAATTATCATCACTACATGAACTAATACTCCATTCTCATTATCCAAATCCACCAACTATTATACTTCAAAATAATACTCATTAACGTCCACACATATTAGGCCACACCCTTACACAAGACATATTGCTAAAATGCCCCTAGGGCTCACAGTAATATTATTCACACATTAATGGTCACAATAACATAATATAACATGGACAAGTACTTTAACACTTTCTTGAGAAAAAAATATCCTCCCATAAGCATTTCTTCCATGCATGGTATATAAACTAGCATATTTTCCTTTTTTATCAATCAACACAAGGAAATACATATATTATATTAAACAACATATATCAAGCATAATAATATATTAAAAATCATAATGTGCTAACATACGTTTATCCATGTGTTTAAGTGGGGTTTAATGATTACCTCAATTTCCTAAAAAACGAACATTATCAGTATCCCGGTTAAAGATTCAAGCTTTGATTAGTAAAACCAATCCTTAAAAATAATATCAATATTTATCACATTTGAAATAAGAAAACCAAAAAAATAAGACTTTATAGCACTTAATTAATGAAACGCTTAACTTAAATACTATTATACCTTAAAACTTATTAACCAAAATATACCAAGGCAGGCATCAGTTTATGCAGCATGAGCTGCATGCAAAACAAGAGGGGTGAGGGCTTGAAATAGCATAAGGTGAAGAAGGGAGTGGTGTTTTTGGGTAAAGGTTTCGGGGCTAGGAAAGAAGGTAGGTGGGGGAGGATTTAGGGCAAGGGAAGGGTGTAGGGGTGAAGAGAGGGTGTAGGTGGTGGTCAGGGATGGGTTGTTGGTGGCAAAAGGGCGGCGGAGGCGACGGTGAAGGTAGGGTTGTTGACAAATCAAGCCGGCTCTGCTCGGCTCGTTAACGGCTCGACTCGGCTCGCTTGATTAGATAAACAAATCAAATCCAAGGCTCGATCTTAGGCTCGTTTATTTAACGAGCCAACTCAAGCCTAGGTTAACTCGGCTCGTTAGCTCGCAAACCGGCTTGATTCGAACCCGACTCGAATTCGGCTCGTTTGCTCGTTTATCAAATAAGTTTTGAGAATATATACAAATATAAAATAAATTAAAAAAGAACTAATTATTTTTTTACAAATAATTCTCATAATTTAAGTCTTTTTTAATAAAAATAATTTTTATATTTTTTTTACTAAAAATAATCTTCATAATTTTCGAAGTGTAAATACAGTTGAATCGGGCTTCCGGGCTGGGCAGCCCGGGCTCGTCTCATTAAGCGGTCGAGGGACACAATCACACGGGCTTTTTTTTTGAATTATTATCGTCCTGTGCTGTGTTACTTACTTACTTTCCTGTGTGTTTTACTTTTCCATAGTCTAGAGACTCCGGGCAGGCGCTGTCGACTCCCCACTCCCCAGTCCCCTCGAGGCCTCGACCCTTGACCCACTCCCGACTAGTCGACCACTACCAGCCACCAGGCGAAAAGTTGAAGATGACGCACGACACATCGGCACCTCTCACTCACAGCCACAAGCATAGCGGCACAGGCCCGGCACGAGCGATAGCAGCACAGTCGAGCACTCAGCCGCAGGTCCCGCTCCCGTAGGCGCAGCGAGCCAAGCCAGCGGTGCCCTCCAAATCTGCAGATCTTGAGCCACTCGAGCCCTCTGTCGATCTGCCCTCCTCATCGGGTCTCCCTCTCCCTCTCCCTCGCGACGTCGCCCCTCCACCAAGACCATCACGGCACCACTACAGTGCAGTCTTCTCCGGTCGCGAGTCTGTCCTCTATTCCCAAATCCTGCTTGAAAAACCGACCGTATACTACAGACTTAACCTAACTCTGTTTTACGTGTATTGTGAGGTATATTGCATTATTTTTTTGATGGGTTGAGTTATCAATAATAAACATAGATGCCTTGAGTTTGCGAGGGAATAAATCAAATCCCGTCCTCGATAGTTTATTATTGATGTTTATTATTAAATTTGTTGAATAAATCTATGCTTTATTCATTTCTGATTCTGAATCTGCAATGGTATTAGTGGTTGGCATGTAGCTTGATGTATGCATTAAATTTTATGGATCTGCAAAGAATGATGATTGCTTTTATGTTGTGGCATGGACCATTGACTTGTAACCTGCTAAGGTGCTGAATTATAAACAAATTGAGCTTGCACATTTTTTATGTTGATGTTTAACAATTTATTTTTTGTTTGTTATTGCTCTTGTATTGTCGGTATTGTACACTTATAGAAAATAATGATATTTGACTCTTTGTGATGTAACTTTGATAATGATTGTTGGCCCCTGAAAAATGAAGGTTTAGGCTTTGTATTTCTTTTCTTTATCATATATTATGTTTTACAATATGTCAATATAGATTTTGGTAATTATTGTGTTTATATGGTTTGAGCTCGTAATTTCTTGATTGCTTCAGTTGTTGGAAAAAAATATTTTGAGAAAGAAGCTTACAAGATTGTGAAATGGCAAGAGTAGATGAATAGCGAATTAAATTAAGAGGAAATTGTAGTTTCTTTTTATCATTATATTATCTTTCTGTAGGTTTTTATTAATTTTTAGGAAAATTGTAGATCATTTGAAATGAATTAAGTTATAGTTTGTTTGGATTAAGGTGAATTGGGGTGAAGGTAACTATTATGATGCTTCTTTATATTTTCTATGAGTTTGATTCTTTATGATATGTTATATGTCAGGTTGGAGATGTTTGGAGATGTTTTCAAGCTCTTGTAATTGAAAATATCAATAAAACACTTGGTAAGTAGCTACTAGCTAGCAGCATATTTTCTACTACAATATTTTATAAATATTTTGTTTAATTTTATGTTTTTAAATTGAGCAATAAAATTATTATTTTATTATACTTTTTCATTTTGTTAGCATCATCTTTTCTAATAATTTCTTTTACTTTCTTATTTGGTGCTATGATGAATAATTTTGTTATTACGTTATACTTAAAAGTCATATATGTTATATTTGTTGAATCTTATCAAAAATGATTTCTATATTATGACTTTGGAGGTTCGTATTTTATATTTTTTCCTTAATTTTATTTGTTATCAAGTTGTTTTTATTTGTACACATTAATACATCACACATATAACTTTTTGTTTTTCCTTTTTACTAAACTTGGAATTTTGAACTTTAAATTTTTCCCATATATTCTTTGTTTTATAATGACATTTTATTTTGATTAAAAAAAAACCATGGTGATTATTAATTAGTCATAGTTTTATGTGTTATTTTTGCTACTACCTACTGCTACCTTATGGTTTTTTTGTTGTTTTTAGTTCAAGCTTGTAATTATGTCAAATTTGGTAACTTCTAATTTTTCTTCTAAACAAGGATCTTCATCCCCTATATCATCACCATCTACATCAACAAGAAGCCCAAAAATGGCAGATGACCCTAATATATTTGAAGTTCCCAGAGATGCTTACATTAGTGATCGTGATGAGGAGAATGATTTTGAGCCGACCAATGAGCTTAATGAAGATGTTGATGAGCAGATTAATGAGGAGCAGGAGGTGAATAATGAAAATAAAAATGATGATGATGAGTGTGAAATACCGAAGAAGGCTCGCAAGAAAACTTCACATGTTTGGGAAGAGTTTGAAGTGGTTACTTTAAAAGATGGGACCAAAAAGGGACAATGCAAGCATTGTCGTAAACATCTATCAATTCTTCCTCGGGGTGTAACCAGTCATTTTATCAGGCATTTGGAGCGATGTACTAGCTGACCATAAAAAAAACAAAGGGTATTGTCTCTTTCTAAGTCCACCGGTATTAGTGTTGCTCCTGTATTTAGATATGATCATGAAAGTGTGATGGAAAAGTGTGCTCATATGATACTCATGCATGAATATCCATTTAATATGATGGAACATGTAGGGTTTAATGAATTTCTTTGGGCCATCTCTGATAAGTATCAGAGGATTACTCGTCATGCTGCTAAGGATGCTTGTTTTACTGTGTATGAATTTGAAAAGAAGAAGGTGAAAAATATTCTGAAAGATGCTAATAAGATTAGCATAACAACAGATCTTTGGAAATCTGATGTCCAAAAAATTCATTACATGGTTGTAACAGTCCACTTAATTGATAGTAATTGGAATCTCCAAAAGCATGTTTTAAATTTTTTTCACTTACCTCCTCCTGGTAGTGGATTAAATATATACAATGCTTTATGTGGCTGTTTCGTAGATTGGGAAATTGAAGATAAAGTGAGCACTATTACGGTGGATAATTGTAGTGCAAATGATGTTTGTGTAAGGCATTTGAAAGATCATTTTAGTTTGATGAAGAAGCTTTCATTTGCTGGAAAAATATTTCATGTTCGATGTTGTGCTCATATTGTGAATCTGTTGGTGCAAGATGGTTATAAGGAGATCAGTAATGTTATCTCTAATATTCGCACAAGTGTAAAGTATTTTTCTGATTCTGATGCCCGTTTGATAAAATTCAGTGAGATTGCCAGATATCTAAAATTGCCTACAAAAAAGTTGATTCTTGATGTCTGCACACGTTGGAATTCTGTGCATGCTATGTTATCTACTGCATTAGAATTTAAGGATGTGTTTCCAAGATATGCATAGCAAGATCCATCATATAAATGGCCCCCTTTTGTTGAAGAATGGAGACAAGTTGAAATAGTTTGTGAATTTTTGGAGGTTTTTAGTGAGGTAACAAATATAATTTCTGGAAGTGAGTATCTAACAGCAAATCTGTACCTTCCTGAGGTATGGAGAATTAAAGTAGTATTAGATGAGAAGGCTCGTTCTGAAGAACCATTTATTCAAGGGATGGCTTTAGTCATGAAAGAAAATTTTGATAAATATTGGGGTGAGTGTAATTTATTAATGGCTATTGCAACTATTTTAGACCCTAGATGTAAGTTGTCTTTGGTCGAATATACATTTCCCAATCTTTTTAGTCATAATGAAGCTGACAAGCATATTCGGCTAGTTCATGATACTTTACGAGTCATATTTGATGATTATGCTCGAGAGTATACACGTAACTTGGAGAAATCTTTAGTGGGATTTGAAATGGGTGAAGGGTCATCTACTGTTAATACTAGGGCAAAGAAAGGTGCAGGTTTAGGGAGGATGGGATTTAAGCAATTCATTAGGCAATCTGGCACACAACTTCCTGCAAAATCAGAGTTAGATACATACTTGGAGGAGAGTGTGTTTATTTGTGATGATGATTCTGAATCTTCTTTTAGTGCCTTGGAGTGGTGGAAGGCAAACACTTTGAAGTTTCGTATCTTATCACAAATGGCACGTGATATCCTGTCCATACTTATCACCACAGTTGCTTCAAAAGCTGCTTTTAGTGCAGGGTCAAGGGTCATTGATCCATATAGAGGAGCACTATCTACTGATACGGTTGAAGTACTTCTTTGCGCAGGTGATTGGATTCGTACAAAAAAATGGATAAAGAAGAAAGGTAATAATCTTTTTATGTTTTCTTTATGTTTTTTCATTATTAATTTTTTATCTCTTGAAATTTTAGGAATTAAATTCTAATCATTCATATATATATTATTGTTGCTCTCTTAATATAAGCAGGGTGCAGATGCTCCGAGCATAAAGATCATAGATCTTCCATAATATGTTTTTTTTTAATCAAATTTAAGGTATAATCTAATAAAAACTTATGGGATTGAAGTCTTTCTCAAATAACTATTACTAATCTAGTTCTCTTGTTTATTCATAAAATTATCCTTGCAGATATGAAAGTTAGTGGATTTTGGTGCCATATTTTGAGGTTTGGAGTAGAAGTGCTTATGTTGGATTGGATGAAACAAATGAAGGTTGCAAATTTGCTATAATTCTAGATATTGGAATTTAGAATTAAGGATTGAAGAATATGATTTTGGACACATATGAATTATTTTATTTTGTAAAAGCATGTAGGGTTGAAGGCATGATCTTTGAATATTTTGTATGAATGATTTGATACTGTATGGTCTATGGTCTTATTTTAGTATTTATAGCCAAGCCAAACAGGTCTTTATTTGATATTTAATTTTTATTGAAAGTTACAGGTTTAATCGGCTAAATTTTCTAATAAACGAGCCGAACAAATCAAGCCGACCAAACCAAGCCGGTTTGGCTTGTTTAAAATTAAAACGAACCAAGCCAAACCAAGCCACGAGCCAAGCCTAACGAATCGAGCCAATTTGGTTCATTTTCATTAAACAAAACCGAGTCGAATAGCTCGCGAGCTTTTTTCGAGCCGAACTCAAGCCTCAAATACTTGACTCGATTCAAGCTCGAGCCTTACAAAAAATTTAATGAGCTGAATCGAGCCAGAGAAGGTTTGGCTTGATTTAGTTCGTCAACAGCCCTAGGTTAAGGGGGCTGTCAAGGTGGGCATGGTTGAGGAGGATGGAAAAGGGAGGGGAAAAATGAAGGGGTGAGGGTGTCGATTTTGGGCCAAAGTGGGGGTGGTAGAGGAGGTTGCAGGGAGCAGGTTGGTGGCTCAAGTGGCAGAATAGGCGGCAGGACAGCGACGCACGGAGGGCTTGCAGGGAGGTTGCCGAGAAGGGAGAAAAAAAGGAAAAAAGAAGAGGGGAGGACGAAGGGGGCTACAGTCAGTGTGGCTCGGGGGGTGTTATGGTGGTGCATGGCGGAGGTAGAGGGTGGCAAGGTGTAATACCCCGTTCTCCCAAATCCTAATTAACATATATAATTGGCCTATTATCGCGTCTAATATATATATACATATCTATTCTATTATCAAGCCTCATTCTGTTCATGTAAATTTTTAGACATTTCATTGATTATTTCTTTTATGTGCGTAAAACACATTTATTGCAATTCTTCCGATTCTTGTATTTTCACTCTTTTTGATCCATTTAAAATTTGTGAATCTATCTAAAAATATTTTTGAGTTCATCCATCCATTCTATTCATTCATGTTTCCTCCTTTCCTTCTGAATCGTCAAATTGCACAAAAATTCATTTACGCGATTAGACGATTTTAGCCGTTTTTGCTATTTTTAATTCGTTGATCATCAAATAAGTTCCGAGAACAAATATTTTTTATATATTTGATTTTATAAAAACATCTATTATCAACACGTGATAATTTGAACCCCTATTATTTGTTTTGTGAATTTGCAGAAAAACGCATTTCCACAACTTACTCGTTTTTGCCATTTTTTGTCGTTTTCCATCCATCGAGCTTCAAAACAAATCCGATACTCAATTTTTTTATATATATTTGAGTTTTTAAGATTATTACAAACATTTTTCTAATTTTTATGATTTTTAGAATTCAAGTGATATTTTTCTCAATAAGTGTCCATTATTGGACTTTATTGCAATTTAATTAATCAAAATAAATTGTAACCAATCCTCTAACTAATATTCCAATCCTAACTAGTTTCCTAAGCAAACCAAATCAGATTTTTAACCTGGTTGCATTTATTCCAACCAAAAAGTACAACTAGTACCATAATCATGATTTTATGACATTACTCTTACACACTCAACCATAGCCTATCATCTCTCCTACACCCCTAATCCTAGCACTCAAGTGAGGCCAAAGTCAAACCAAAAACTCAATCCACACTCCTCCATATCATATCTCACTCTATTTTTGGCCAAATCATTTGCTCCAATCTTAAAATGCACATAAAATCATGAATTACAGCAGAGTGCAAAGTTGATTACTTTCCAACTTGCAGCAACTTGTTCTCTCTTTGGTTATCCTATTCCTTCGTTTTTTTGTTTCTTTGGAAAGATTTCATTGCATAATACGACTGCATATAATTTAAATCCCTGATATCGAGCTTCTTCAAGCTCATTCATAACCAAACTCTTGCTTCCCGACTAGCTTCACAAAATCAGCAAAGCTGATTTTTTTGGTGACTTCCAGCATCTACCACGCATCCACCTTGCTTCCTCTACCCTATATTCTTGTTTGGTATTTTTCCTTCCATGTTATAACTCGTATAGAGACCCTTATTACCAAGGAAATCGTTCCCCTACCCTCTCTTTTTTCCTCTCCTATCTGTCTTGCCGAGTAAACTTGGAGTTTTTGCTGTAGTGGTTAAATGGGTTGCAGTAGAGATTTTGTGCCTTTAATCCCTTCTTTTCTCCTTTTTTTCCTCCCCTTTAACCCTCCAAAACTTTAATCCATCATTCCTTTGTGGTTATTGGTTGTTTTGTGGTGGTTTTCAAGCCTCCCTATTCAAGAGTAGTATTTTATATTTCACTTCTTCCATTCCAATTCCTTTCTTTCCCATTTTTATTATTTATTAAAATTGGTTTATTTAACTCTTTTATCTTGTATTATTGAAGGTGACCAAGTGGGTTTAGAGAAGGAATTACCAGATTCCTTATTTTATCTTTGCTAAGGAGCTTAGGAGTTTTGGTAACTAAACCAACCTTTAGAGATAGGATTTTGTGCTAGGTGTATTATATGGTCTCTTATGTGTGGATAGCTTTATTTTAATTATAAGCATGAAATAATATCTTGAAAAATATTAGATGACATGTGTATATTTCTATCTTATGTGTTTAAGCATGAATGTCTAATGAGATGATGGTTTGTGTGATTCTTTTTATATGTTTATGCCTGATGGAAAGGTGATGAATGTTCAGTAGAGTCGTGCTGAATTTATAGCATAGTCATGATGAATATGTCCGGATATGAGTATTTTAGCTCTCATTCTTGCTATTTTTATGTGAGTTTTGGTTGTTTTAAATTTATCTAAGTATTTTCCCTATATGTATAATAGTGTATAGAAGCTAGGTTATGAGTTTTGGATCATTTAGAGTTGAAATGAAATTTTTATAAGGCTTGGACATATTCAACCATGGGTACATTGAGCAACATAGATTGTTTTTGACAGCTTTAAGTGGACCATTGTCTTCATTGGGTCTTTTACATAAAATTTGATATATGATATGTTAGGGATTGATGTTGTTTAGAGTAAGTTATGAATTTTAGAAGTTTAAGGTAATTTTTTGTGAATAAAGATATTTTGGCCATTACATGTAAAATTCTGGAAATTTTGAGACCTAATTGAATATTGTGCTAATACAAGAATTTAGAATGTATCATTATAATACTTGGGTGACATTTATGAGTAAAATTAGAGACCTTAATTTAAATAATTCTTTAAGTAAGAAAAAGAAAAAGAGAAAGAGACATTTTGGGTGCATTAAGGAATCCTAATATTTTATCTTATTGTCCTATTGATATTTCATCCTAAGAAAATAACATGAAATACACCTCTATTGACCTTAAGTTAAATTAGTTGACCTTATTTACATTTTAGTCATTTACTATGTCTTTAGACTAGTTATTTAATTTAGCATTATAAGTGAACCCTTGGTTGACTTAAATATTGGCTATTGATCTTTGTTTTGAATAATTGGATTTAATGTACATTGAAAACTAATTATATTGGGCCTTTCATGGCATGAAACTTAGGCTTTAACACCTTAACAATATTCCTTAGGCTTTCATTCCTTAATGATATCCCTCGGGATTTAATGACTCATATATTCAATTGGACTTTAATGGCATGATTATGGGAATTTGTGCTCTAAATGGATAGAACCTTGATTCATCTATGGATTAAGTGCGTAGGTAATATTGGAATTTGATAAACTAATTGGTTTATGTTCAAAGAAGTGATTAAGTGATGTTTTGTGGACTTGTTCTTGTTCAACCTAAATCCTTGATAAAACATTAATAACTTAAAGTGAAAGATCTCGAGCCGAGACTTGTACCACTCGAGTTAGGTTTGGTATTCACTTGGTACCAATCCGGTGTTTTTATTCTGTGATCCCGGGTGCCTTACGCGGTATGGAGAGACCTTTTTCTACTCTATAGGCATCTTGATATATTTCGGCCCTATAAGGGGTATGCATACTTAAGTGAATAGGTGTCCTATTATTTGGTGGTCTAGTTATGTGTAACGGCCCTAAAATTTACTACTGGAAAATTTTGTTTGATGATATGTGTTAAACAAAGGTGATATGACAAAACTGTAAATTCTGAGGGTATTACCGCCACACTCAGTACTAGATCAGTTCACTCCTACCGTTCCAATACTAAGTGTTACGGTTAAATAGGGTTAACTTCAAACACAAGTCGATAATTGAAACAAGCTTTCATCAAAGAAATGATAGTGTTCACCGTACAAAAATCAAAGTGCGGTCAAAGAGAGTTACAACCCAAGGAGTAATTAAATAAGTTTTCCGAATACATTAAACACAGTACGGCAGAATATGACTAGAGTAAAACGATACATAGTAAAAGTAAGATAGAGTCTGGCCAGTCACTCTCGATCCCCAAGCCAAGTTTATGCTCAACTCTCGGCCCCGCCCAATGCCTCGTAGGTGTCGTAGGCATCGAAGACGTCATCCCCTACCTGTACAAACTCAGACGGGTCTTCTACTCGTGGGAATGAGTAGCACCCATGAAATGGATGATCAGTATGCTACGTACTAAGTAAGGTAACCATGCGCTAAGGCCAAACATACAGAAACATACAACATAGCATGCATGACATGATCATATAGGCAGCTCATAGTAATACAAAGGATAAGGCCAGCTATGGTCCAAGTAGGATTATTCTTTAGATCTCTGGTAAATATAGTTGATTCACATCATAGTCTTTATCAATCTGTGTGAGTGCGGGAACCCCACTATTATAGTCAGTGGATCAGTCATGCAGGGCAAAATGCTCCTGACCACTATTATTAGTTGGTGGACCGGTTTGGCCCCGACTCACACGGTGTTTCATTATAATTACTTCGTGTCTTTTCCATGTCTTATCATCATTATGTTTGGTTTGTTGAGCATGGAAACCCCCACTATTATAGCCAGTGGAACGGTCATGCAGGGCAAAATGTGCTTGGCCACTATTATTCGCTGGTGGACTGGTCATGCAGGGCACCCTAGCTCCCGGCCACTATTATTCACCGGTGGACAGGTCTTGACCCGGTTCAACAATCTTTATCTTTAAATGGATAGTATCTTATTCGTGTCGTATTAAATAAGCATTTCGCCCTTGACATACATGTCAATAACATTCTACCTCTATCCTCTCAAAGGGGGGCATCCTATATCTCGAGACTCCTACGCCCCTTATCACACCGCAACATCCATTCCCCCTTACACTTACACATAATGAAACCAACTCCTAAGGGTGTAGGTTAAGGCCCAACACCTTATGACATCAAACTCCACCTACTATCACCCTCTAGGGTTTTCCTTTGAAAACCCTAATTGGACCTATGTGGCCCAACATTCTCTCACTTATACCACCATTATTTCATTTATCGTCCCACACCTTATCTCATTTAGATCAAATTCCAAAGCATATCGCTTTACCCCCTCGATTCCTTTGAAAACCCTAACTGGCCACTTCAACCTAGTACATTTCTTCTCCCAGAAGTAACCTCTCTCTTTTTCAGCCAAAACCTCTTCTCTCCCATGGAACCCATACTCACCCCTTATAAAATAAATTCCCACTGTTAACCCGTACTCCACTCTCCCTTATTTGTTTTTACTTCCACATTTTTTTCCAGATTAGTGCTTCCTCTCAAAACACTAATCGGGTCTCTTATACACCCTTACACCAACCTACGTACTATTTTTCATCCCAAGTCTCCAATCACTCCACAACTCTCCCCTTAGCTTATTTACACCCTAAAATAACTTTTCTCACATAAAGATCACTCCCATACAAGTCTTATCCACCCCATGCAAACTCTCGAAGTCCCCATGCGAATCCTAGAATTCCCATGCATGGTTCCCATCTCTTTTTCATTTTGGTCATCTCCTCTTCTTTATTTTCCTCTCATAGATTATGAAGTATTTTGGTCAACCGCATATCCCCCTTAGTAAGCTCACTTCCCATTTTCTTTCTTTTTATCCTTTCATTCCCATATCACATTATCAATCATCCTAGCATGCATGTCCTATAGGGTCATATCATATCACATCATAATCACCATATATACGTATCATACTCATGCTATAAGGAACATATAAACACACCTTAACTCTAAGTTGCGCTACACAAAAGACAAGTTAATATCAATCATACGATACACAATGTAGCATGATACATAACATCCAAGGCATACAAGTCACACAACACGCATGGACCTTAGCTATATCCCTACCTAAAACAACGCCGAGCTTGGAGCACGCTCCTACGCCTCCTTAGGGTTTTGGCTTGATTCACCTATAAAAGGAAAAACTAATGATTAGTTTCCCTCCTACCCAAAAATACTATTATTTCTTATTTTAGTCTAAGAATAGGGTTACTATTATTAAAGGTAGCTTTACAAGTGAAAACTAGGGTTTTTATCCTCAAGTTAGCCTATTAGATATTACTAGTCAAAATATGTTTATATTAATATATATATATATATATAGTTATATTTACCTTATTAAACCTAATAGATTTATTTCTTCCCATAATAGTACTAATACTAGCTATAGCAAAATAGCAATAATAATAATAATAGTAATACTAATGCCCCTAGTAATAGAAACGTTAGTATTTTTAAGGCTAAGGCTAATAATGGTTTTGGGGATAAAATAATAATATAATATTAGCAATACTAACAAAGTACTAATATTACTAAAGATAATAATGATAATAGTTATATTTGGAATAATAATAATATAAGGGTTCGAATGTTTTTGTCGCAATAATAATAATAAAATAATAACAATAATAATAGTAATAACTAATAATAATACCATAGTAATAATGTTAGTAACAAAGGCATTAGGAATAATATTAGCAATATTTGAATAATAATAATAATAATAGGGTTGAGTATTCTTCTTTTATAGTAACAAAATGTTAACACTTCAATTTCGGTTCAATAACATTAATAATAATAAATAATATTAATAACAACAACAATAATGATGATGATAATGTTAAGCATAATAATAATAACAATAAAAATAATAATAGTAACCGAAACGGTAATAATAATAATATAAGGGTCTAAATATTTATATTAATAATAAAAAGTGATAATGGACAAAGTTAGTATTAACAATTTTAGCAAGAAAATAATGATAATGATAATGGTAATAATAGTAATAAGGGTAATCATAATAACACTAAAATTGTAGATCTCCATTAATAGTAGCATTATTTAGAAATATTTCCAAAGTTAGGTTGAGTAATAATAATAATGGCATTAATAATAATAATAATGTTAAGAATAATACTAATAGTAATGATAATAAAAATGGTAATAATAATATAAGGGTCCAAATATTTACCATAATAATAAAGATAATAATAATAGGCCGAAGCTAGCATTAGTAATAATAGTAGGAATAATAGTGAGGGTAATAATAATAATAATAATAGTAACAATGAGGGAAAATCCTAATCATATTAATATTAAAGTTGTAGCCCGTTAATAATAATAATAATAATAATAATAATAATAATAATAATAATATTAGTGGTTAGGAAAATCATAAAGTAAGGTTAAGTAGTAGTAGTAGTAGTAGTAGTAGTAGTAGTAGTAGTAATGATGATGATGATGATGATGATGATGATCATAATAATAATAATGATGATTATGATGATGATGATAGTAGTAGTAACAATATTATTATTATTATTATTAAAGATACTATATTAATACTAAAGTTGTAGCATTTTAAATGATAATACCACAGTTATAAACATTTCTGAAGTTAGGTTAGATTCATAGATTGTAAGGACGGTAACATAATAATAATGATGATGATGATGATGATGATGATGATAACACAACATTAATAATAATAATAAGGGTAATACTATTAATATTACTAAAAATTATTAACACTTATAGAAAGAGTTTAAGGGCTGGGGAGGCTTGGCGGAACCAGCGGCGACGCATGGTGGTGAGGGCGGCGGTGGTGGAGGAGGAAGAGAGGTGGAGAGATGAGGGTATAGACTAGAGGAGAGGGAATGAGAGGGTGTTTGAGGTGGTGGGAGGTGTCTTAGGTGGAGAAGGGAGAAGGAGAAGGAGGCAGGGAAAAGGTAGGTATGGGGAGGTAGGGTGAAGTCCCCTGGTTGTTTTGGAGGGTAGGGGAGGTGTTGGTTACGCTGGAATTGGTTGCGGATGGAGAGGCGGCGTGAGGTTGAAGTAGCCTAATCGGGATGGCGGTTTTGCACAGCTAGGGTAGCTCATGAAAGGAAAATTGAGGGACGAGGAATGTTTAGTTAGGTAGAGGGGGTGTAAGGGGTAGTTCTGGGCGTGGTTTGGCCGGCGGCGATAGGCAGTGGTGAGAAGGGGCAGATTTCTGCGTTTCAAAATCAAAACCCCAATTAAGGATGCCTATGGGGTATTTATAGGCTAATTGGGTGGGCAATGACAAGGGGAAGAAGACAAGAGGGGTGTAGGTGCCAGGCATGTCGCCGATGGTGGCAGTCGAGGCGGTGTTGCCATGGCAGGGTGGCAAGGTCGAGGGAAGAAGGAAAGGGAAAGGGGCATGGTGCTCAGGAGAGGGGAAAAGGGTCGGTTGGGGTCGAATTAGTGAAATAAAGCGATGGGAGAGGGAGGGGAGGATGGCCAGACGGTACAGGTGGTTGCCGGCTAGCGTAAGGTTGCAGGGTCGGGTGCAGGTCACATGGGAAGAAGAAGAAAAGAGAAAGGGATGGACTGGATGGTCCAAGGGAAGGAAAAGAAAAAAGAAAGGGGGTGATTCAGCCGAGTGGCTGGGTGACACGGGCTTTGGGCCGCGCAGGGAGAGGAGGAAACTGGGCCACGCGAGGCAGGCTGGCCTAGGTCGGTGGTAGAGAAGGAAAAAGAAAAAGGGGAAAGAGAGAAAGGAAAGAAAAGGGGGGAAAGGGGGAAAAGAAGAAGAAAAAGAAAAGAAAGGAAAAAAGGGAAAAATAGGTGGGTTGGGTATTTTGGTGTTTTTGGGTTATTTAAAATAATAATATTTAGAAAATAATAATTAATTTCTTTTTAGATTAATTTGGGTTATTTTTTAATAAAAATTTTTAATCCCATTTTAATTAGCAACACTCCCTAATTTTTTCTAATTAAATTATTTATCATTTTCCTCTTTATTGTCCTTAAATAAATCCCCTATATTTTAATAAAATAATTTATTTAATTAATTTTCCTAATAAATTCTTATTTAGCCATGATTTATAGAATTAAAATTTTGGGGTATTTTATTACGTTTCTGGGCGGGCCAGCTAGGGCTAGTACTGTTCGAGTACTACATTAGTTGTTATGGTTTCTTTGAGTCTCCGTCCTCAAGTTAATATAATAAATTGGTTGCGATCATGATGATAAATATAATAACCAATGGATCCCATCTACCCATGCATTCATATTACATTTTTTTTATGCTTGAAGGTTGAGTTTCGTGTTCACAATTAACATATATACGTAAGCATGATATTATCTTGTTATTATATGCTCTATTACTTTCTTTGCATAGACCTCGCACTCATTGCTATCTCTTTAGGATAGTTGTGTTGCTCGGTACAAGATGCGTACTGATACTATGCATTTGTAGACGTTGTGTCGCAGGTATATGATGATGATCCTGTTGACTTTGAAGAGGTTCCTCAGGTGGAGTGATGCAGTTTTATACCCCCGAGGTTAGGGCGTAGAGTTATTTCTATTCGAGGTCGCATATGTTGTGTGCCCTAGATTTTGGATATTGCTTTTGGACTCTTCATCTCTTTTTATATATTGTATTGTTTGGAGCATGTATTCCATACTTTGTTATTATGTCTAAATTATTAAAGTCATTTGCTATTTATATCTATTTCCATAAGTTTTGATTTACTTGATGTAAAGTTTTAGCCTTGCACGTAGTACGAGAAAGGTATGGACTAGACTTGTGCTATGTGTGGCGGTAACACCTACTATATTATGTTAATGCTTCTACTTAAAAATTAAATTTTTTAGTAGTAAATTTTGGGGTGTTGCACAGGAAGTGGTGCAATGGTAGTGTAAAACAGAGGGGGAAATGGAAGGAGAAGAAAAGGAGAGAAAGAATTGGGGAAGGAAAATGGCTCGATGTTATGGGGCATAATGAGGTAGGAAGGAGAAGAAAAAGGAAAGGGGGAAGGTGGTCGGTTGGTGGTAGTTCGTAGGGTGGCAGGAGATAGTCGGGTGGTGGGGAGAGGGAAGGGGAGAAGAGGAAGGAAAATGGCATGCGGCTAGAGGGTGTAGAGTTGGTTTGGGTCTAAAAAGGGAAGAAAAGGACGGGAAGAGAGAGGGAGTGGCAAGGAGGCAGGTGGTGGTTGGGCATGGTAGTTGCAGGTGGTGGCTGGCATGCTCGAGCATGGCAAAGGGAGGTACGTTGGTTGGGCATAGAAGAAGAAAGAAGAAGGGGAAAAAAGAAGGGAAACAAGTCGGCATGGGAAAGGAGGGCCAGCGGGCTGACCCGGTCTAGGGTGAGAAAAGAAAAGATAGAAGGGGTTGGGGCTAGGCCGACGTGCGCGGGGAAAGAGGAAGGGAGAGGGGGAGATGGGCCAGCGGCCCAATCACACAAGGGAGGGGGAGGTAGGCCTAGTGCGAGCAGCTCTAAGGGAGAAGAAAAAGAAAGAAAGGAGGAAAAGGGGAAAATGAGAAAGAAAATAAAAAGGAAAACATGGAAAATGAAAAATAGGGAGATTATAATAATTTGATGTATAAAATAATAGAGTGTAATATTTTTGGGCAATACATTTATTTAATAATTTAATTTAATATAATTAAATATATTGGTTTAAAAATGATAATTTTAGTAAAATATTGGTTTGAAAAAATATTTAAATAAAATGAGTATGATAAAATAATAAAATATTTATTTTAATTTATTAAATATCCCTATCCAATTTTATATACTAAAAAATCTATAAAAGAATTAAATTAAATGAATTTAAAAGCTAATTTCTCCCGGATAAAAGTTATTTATTAATTTATAGGTTTTTATAACTCTGGGGGATTATGGTATCTCTCTTGGATCGCCTTGTATCATGAATGACGTGCATGTAAATTTTGTATCTAAGTCTATGCTATTATGTGTTGTTCTTACCTTTAATATAATTGCATATTATTTCCTTACTCAATACATAACATCCTAATCATTATTTTCATAGGTGTTAGTCATTCCCGTGACTAGATACTGCTCTATATTGTAAGTAATTGTTGATTTATGCCTTTAATATGATTGCCTAGGGTTAGCAATTTTAAGTTGGTTTAAGTGCTTCATTATCTAGATATATCTCTCTTTAGACTTTTCGTTCTTTATTTTCTATTACATATTTTCCCACCATTTGTTTTTCAAACCCATATCGTAGTGGGATCAAGTGATTTCCACGCTTAATCTATAGGCTACGAGTTTTTTTCTTTTTGGCCCTGTACTCAACCTAGATTGGGTACAGGGAGTGCTTATTCTATGTTGGATGTGGAATAATATCAAATATTTTATTATTTATGCTTTAATAAAAATCAAATTATTAATAGTAAATGTAACATCCTAAAATTCACTATTTTTTTTCAAAAAAAAGTGGAAGAATTTAAATTAAAACCTGTGAATTGCGGGGATGTTATCGCCACACTTAGTACCATATCGGTTATCTCCGATCCTTCCAGTACCAAGTGCTAAGGCTAAAGAAAAGACTGACATTAAATTCAAACCAAAGGTTCATAAAAGAACTAGAAAGAATAATACATAAAAAATCAAAGTACGTGTAAAGAATTATAATTCGTATATAAAAGAAAATAAACTTACAACTGATAAAAGGTTCATTTAAAATACTCGATATAAGTAATGAATCATAAAAGGATACATTTGATCCAAATGAAATAACAGGAGAAGATAGAATGACAAAAAGAGAGAAAACAACCACGACACTCTCGAAACTTGAGCCAAAACATGCTCAACACTCAGCCCTGCCGGATGTCTCACCCACCTATACAAGATCAGAAGGGCATACCACTCGTGGGAATGAGCAACACCCATGAAAAGGGTGATCGGTACGCTACATATTGAATAAGGTAACCGAGCACTAAGGCAAACACATAAGCATATATAATTATGCAAAATAATACTCAACTTACACTTTTAAACCCACGCATATAGTACATAAGGTCATAAAGGAAATTATACAACCTACAAATGATCTAGGCCACACATAAAGCACATGATTATTCTAGATTAATTATTTAATTACTCTTTTATTAGAAATCAATTCACGCCATTTTCTTTATCAAGTCCACACGAGTACGGGAACCCTGCTATTTTAGCCGGTGGATCGGTCGTTAAGGTATATGCCCTACCACTATTTTAGCTGGTGGATCGGTTGCAAGGGTAACATACCTTGCCACTATTATATGCCGGTGTATCGGTCTGACCCCTTCTCATACGGTGTTCCACTGTAAGTAATTAGTGTCTTTCCCATGTCTTAGTAAATGTAGGGTTTGATTTTGTTGAGCTCGGCATCCTCCACTATTATAGCCGGTGGATCGATCGCGATGGTACATGCCCTGCCACTATTTTAGTCTGTGGATCGGTCGTGAGGGAAACATTCTCTGACACTATTTTACGTCAGTGGATCGGTCTGGGCCTGGCTCAACGTCTTGCACTTTACGTGATTAATGTTTTAAGTATCTTATTCAAAAGCTTTCACCCTAGACATGTATGAATCATTCCCTTTACACTTCACACATCACAAATCATAAAATTCCACAATCATAATTACACTTTAATCACCAAACACACATAATACCAAAAAAAACTCTAAGTAGCCACAACCAAACCCTAATTGTCCACACAAACCCTAGTTCGGTCTCCTACGTACCCTTATATTTCTCCTCGTATTATTTTTCATCTAAAGTGTTCAAACACCCAAACAACGCTTACATTAATTTCCTCACATCCCAAACCAACGTTCCATACGTAAATTTCACTCCCATGCAGACGTTATACATCCCATGCAAACCCTAATACCACCATGCAACCATTAATACCACCATACAAACCCTAATACCACCATACAACCATTAATACCACCATGCAAACCCTAATACCACCATTCAACCTTAATACCACCATACAACCATTAACACCACCATGCAAACCCTAGATTCCGTCATACAAAACCCTAAATTCAATCCACACAAAACCAAAGATCCATCCATACCAAACCCTATATTCAATCCATATAAAACCCAAGATTCATCCATACCAAATCCTAAATTCAAACCATATAAAACCAAAGATTTATCCATACAAAACCCTACATTGGATCTTCCCATACAAAACCATAAATTAGTTTCTCCCATACAAAACCATAAATTAAATTCTCCCATACAAGACCATAGATTAAATTCTCTCACACAAAACCATAAATTGGATTCTCCCATGCACAACCGTAAATTAGATTCTCCCTCACGAAACCATAAATTAGATTCTCCCATAAGAAATCATAAGTTATATTCTCCCACACAAAACCATAAACTAGATTCTCCCTTATAAAACCGTAATTTATATACTTCCACATGAAACCATAAATTATATTTTACTCTTCCACACATGAATCATTATAATACTTAAGTCAACTCTCATTCCTTGATCAACTTCTTTCCCCATCATCCTTTTTCATCCTTTCTCCCACACAAACCACGTCAACATCTTCACATGCATGTTTTACAGGGTCACAACACATATCATCACATACACATAATACACATGCCATATAATAACACAAGAACATGCTTGAACTCCATGCCATACCTTATACACAATAATTACCATAATAACATAGGATGCATAACATATAAGGCATTTAATGCACATCACCACACAGTAGGCCTTAGTAACCCCTTGCCTAAAACGACACTGGTCTTGGAGCACAGTCCTACGCCTCCTTAGAGCTTTGACTGGTTTCACCTATTATGAGGGAAAAACTAGAATTAGATTCCCTCCTACCAAAAATACTATTAATTACTAATTATTATAAGACTATGTTTTTAAATAAATAATAATATATTAATACAATAACATTAACTAATTACTAACTTTGCTGAAGATATAGAAATAATAGAAATATTATAAAAGTTGATAATATAAGGTTGAAAACTTTGCCCTAATAATGATACTAAAATATTAATGGCAAAGATATTAAAAATAATATCAATGATAATATAAATAAGAATAATAATAATAGTAACAACAATAATAATAACAAGGACATTATTCAAAACAAAGTGAAATAAGGGCTTCAACCCCTTTACTAAATTAATAATAATAATAATATTATTACTAAAATAAATAACCAAATTTAGTAATAATAATAATGATGAAATAATACTAATAATAATGATAAAAGCCATAATAATATTACAAAATAATAATAACCATAATGGTAATAATAGTAAAGATAATGATCAAAGATAAAAAGAAGTAGGGTTTCCACCCTACATTGAGTAATAATAACTTAATAAATAATAATAATAATAATAATAAAAGCTAATGATAAAAATAATGATAATATTAATAATAATAAGACTTGATATTTATAATACTACTACTATAATTCAAAATAGGCACAATAGGGTTCCAGCCCTATATAAAATAATAATACTAACACTTGAAAATAATAATGATAATAATAATAATAATGATAATAATAATAATAATAATAACAACAACAATAACAATACTAACATTATTAACAACACTAATGGTAAAATAGTTGTATTAATAATAATGGAATAAGAATAATAGAAATTCAAAATAGGAAATAATAATAATAGTTACACTTATAACATATTAATATTAATAATAGTAATAATAGAAATAATAAGGGTAATAGTGCTAAAATCGAATTAAAAATTACAATAGGGCTTCAACCCTCAGCAAAAATAAAAATAAAAACATTAATAATAATAATAATAATAGTACATATTAATAATGGAAATAATAATAATAATAATAACAATATTTATATTAAAATAAATGAAATAAAATAAATTAAGGCTTATAAAAACAGGGAGAAGGGTTCGGAGGGTCTAGGGTTCAACCTCAGGCTGGTGGGGATAGGCGGCACCAGCGGTGGTGCACAGTGGAGGCAGCGGTGGGCGGAAAAAGGGAAAAGTCGAGGGCTGGAAAAAAGAGAAAGAGAAAAAGGGTGGAAGCAAGGGTGATTATGGTTGTATAAAAGGAGGGGAATATAATAGGGGTGGTGACGCAGCCAAAGGTGGCATCGCATGGCGGCGGCGGCAGTGGCCGAATGGAGAAGAAGGAGAGAAAGAGAGGAGGAGAGGGAGGAAGAGGAAAAGAAGGGTAGGGGAAGGTAAAGGGTGGTCTGCAGAATAATTTGAGAGGTAAAAGAAGCGTCGGAAGTGGCGGAGGAGGTGGCTAATGGTGGTTTGAAGGGTAGTGGTGGTAGGAGAAATGGCTGTTTGGGAAGGCTACTTCGCACAACCGGGGTGGCTTGTGCAGGAAGAATCGAGGGAACAGGTGGTTTGGTTAACTAGAGGGTGGTACAAGGAATAGTTTGGTAGGCGGAGTGGGTGCAGCGTTGGTCGACAGCGGCATAAATGGTGTCTAAAGGGGTAGTGGTGTCAAGGTCAGGAAAAGTTGGGTTTCGGGGGAAAGCTCGATTGCAGATTGGGTAGGGGGTATTTATAGAAAAAAAGGGTGGCTTAGGTCAAAGGGAATAATAGGAGGATCGGCAAGTTAGTTGGGCTCACTGCGAAATTTAAAAAAAAAACATGGCAGACAGTTGGCTGGGAAAAGGGAAACATGAGAGGAGAGGGGAATGGGCAGGCAGGTGTGGTCAATGAGTCGACGTGGAAGAGAGGGCGAGGTGGGCAACGATCATGTGTAATGGCCGCCGAAATTTTCAGCCGATCGGAAGAAGTTGCAGGTGCTCGACGGGGCTGGGCAGGTGTGAAGGAAGAAGAAGAAGAAAGAAAGGTGAGTTGGACCGGCGGTTCGGGGGAAAGAAAAGAAGGAAAAGAAAGACGGACCGACCGATGACACTAGTTAAAATGTTTTTAAACAAAGCGACACATTTTAGGTGGAAAAGAGAGAAAACGCGGTGCGGTGAGGGCTGAAGGATGGAGACGGTCGCGTAGTTGGGCTGCGCCAAAGGAAGGAAGAAGAGGAGAGGGGAACTGGGCCGCTAGGCTGGCCTAGTTCGGGGAGGAGAAAAAGAAAAAGAAAAGAAGAAGAAAGAAAAAGGAGGAACGAAAAGGACAAAGGAAAAAGGAAAAGAGAAAAATAGTGGGTTAGGTTAATTAAATTAATTAGAATATTTTGGATATTTAAAAATGATAATATTTAAATAAAATAATATTTAAATCCCTTTTTAGGCTAAATAGGGATTTTTAAATTTTTTTTCCATAATTTCCATTTTAATTAGCAAATCACCCACATTTTCTCCAATTAAATTATTTATAAAATTAATATTAATTTGGAACTATTTTCTCTTACTTATTTTAAATAAAATAATTTATTTAATTAATTTATAAACCAAAATCTTTAATTAGCTAAAATACCCTAAAATTTTCTAATAAAAAATTATTTATTATTTTATTCTTGAATAGCCCTAATTAATTTTCTTTTATTATAAAAATAATTTATTAAATTAAATTTTTCAATAAAACCTTATTTAAACATAATTTTTAAAATTAGAAATTTTCGAGGCATTTCAGTAAATTTTGGGATATTATGAAATCATAGAGCAACACATCAAAATTAAATATATAAAAAACTAAATAAAACGAGAAAAAACCCATCAGAGTAATACACAAAACTTATGAATTAACATCATAATTATAAGAAACATTCATCCCATAACACTAAACAAAAATTATTATTTTGTTATGTAAGCTTGGAACTACAGTTCAAAATTAAGAAGAGAAAAAAAAAGGACCTCGAGGATGTTACTGTTTTTTTGGAGTTTGTCGCACAAATATTATTGGATTACTGGAGTTTGAAGCTGCCACTATGTTATTGTTGATCAAGGTTTGTTCTCATTGCTTGCCTTGCCACGATGAACACAAAGATGCAATTTTGGGACAAGAGGTAAACTAATGTTAGAAAAGAGAAGGACTAGAATAAGAGCTTAAGGAATGAATGAAATGGATGAGAATAAGACTCAAAATAGACCTTAGGCTACTACTATTCATTAAAAAACATTATTTTTTGAAGCTAAAAATAGTATTTAGTTAGAATCGAACGTACCTACTCCAATATTGATATCTTCTAAATTTAGAAAATGGTGTTTGGTGGGAATAGCTAGGATTGGTTGTAGGGCGTAATTTCCTGAATCCTTATTGATTTTGCTCCAGTCCTATTATCCTAACAATTATCCTTTTGATTGAAATCGATTTGGTACAATCTAACGATTAATATCACGATTTTTAACACCATTGACGATTTTTTTTAAATTTTTTTTTACCTCTTTTGGGTTTGCTACTATAGGTGCTCTAACAATAAAATTTTATTATAGTCATAGCACTAATTTATAATATAGTTATAAATTTTGCAAGATTTCTTTTTTATTTTTTCCTTATATAAAATTATATAATAATCAACATCTAGCCTTGAAGAGAGTAAAGGAAAATATCAAATTTTGCTAATAATAACATAGTAGATAAAAAGGTTAGCTTGATTTGTGACTTAGCATCTCCAATGCCCTTATTTTAATTTATCATAATCAATGATGTATGTTGGCTTGGTTTAATTTATCACCTACTTTGTAAACGTATACATACATACATACATACATACATATATAGTTGTTTTTATATCTACTTTCCAATCTCCCTAAAATTTATACAAATATTTTATTTTTATAATTTAAAATATTACCACTTTTCTCTGCCTCTATTTTTTCTACTTGCCAACCAATAATGTTATATACTTAAATTTTAGATCCAAACAAAAAAAATTAAGTTTTTAAAACATATACATATTAGTGCATTAGTTTTATTTTTTATTAATAATTAATTAATATAAAATAACAATAATATACTATAAAAGAAAATTATGACATAAAAAATTCAATAAATTTATTATTAACATTATTTCTATTAAAATCATTATTATTATAATAAAAAAATGTACACTTTTTTTGTGCTACAATTTCTTCTACTTTACATTATTATGTATTACTGAATTTTTAATAATATATAAAATTAATACATTAATATAAATATATGTTTTTTAAAAAATTAATTTTTAATTTGAGTTTGAAATTTATATGTGTATAATTTTTCACTCGTCAACGTTGCTCCAAACGTCAAAGTAGAAGTCGCTGACATTGTCCCGCTTAAGTGCGGATAAAACTTTCAAATTTCAAATATACTGTGACCAATCCGCCATCATTTCTCTCCGTCTCTCTCTCTCTACCCCTGCTCTCCAGTACGGCCGTCCAAATCGTGTATGCTGCCGGAATATTATGGCTCCAACATTCATCTTCCCGGCAAATCTGATTGCTCTTGAAGCAGACGACGAGGACAACAACCGTCTCTATGCCAGAAACTTTACTGACATCACCTCCCTCCGTCCTTCCGATCTCGAAGAATATGTTAAAGGTCAGTTTTACTGCATCTCCATTGAAACTCTTATCTAAACCTTATTTCCTCGTTTAGCTAACCAGAGTTTCAAATGTTATGGTTCGTAAATTAAATTTAAGCATTTTCGGCAACCAATCAGGCCGTCGAAGTTTAACATATTGAAAATACTCGAGGATTACAGGCCTTTCATTTGATTTATCGGATAAAGAGCTGTTCTGCGTTGAAGAACAAGATGTGTTTGATCGAGTGTACTCTCTGGTTAGGGGTTTTAGCAAACTGACACCGGCGTGTAAATTCAATATCGTTGAAAGTCTTAGGTCTAATTTCAGTGTTCTGCTTCCAAATGTTGCCACACTCTCTCGAAGGCTTTCACAGTCTCCTGACGATGCTGACGGTGATGACCGTGATGCTTCGGTGCTTGATCGGGTTGCTTCACATCGGAATGCTTTCAAAATTTACACATTTTTCCTTGTACATACCGTGGTCTGCGAAGAGTCTAATGTTCGCCCTAGCAACATATCCAAGGTAACAGACCTTAACCTCCATAAGTTGTTTGGGGAAACAGATTATTCTGATGTGCGAAGGTCTGTCTAGGAATGCAATTTATGTGCCTGCTTCATGTTCCAGCGCTATATGTAGTCGATTAAAAAGTTTTCTGCATGTAGCTCGGTCTGTCGCTAGTTTCGTTTCTGATATTGTATTGGGGGGCTTACTTGTTTCTGGTGCATCTAGGCAGCTCCTAGTGCTCGAAAGAAACAGGCTATAAATACATGGAATTGGGATGCACAGCGAGGTCGAATTCTGAATCTGATTGCCAATTCTCTAGAGATCAATCTTCATTTGCTGTTTGGATCTTCAGATCCTGATGAGAATTACCTATCTTTCATTGCAAAGTAAGTTGGTCCACTAAGGTTTGTGATTAAAATTAGATGCAGAATGTCTGACTATAACCCTTTGCTGGTTGAATAATGCATTTTTTTGGGTGTGCATCCAGGAATATGTTCTCTTTGTTTGAGAATGCCATGTTGCTTAAAGATTCTGATGCAAAAGATGCTATATGTCGCATCATTGGGAGTTGCGCTACAAAATACCATTTCTTGGCGCAATCATGTGCTTCCATCCTTCATTTACTACACAAGTATGATTTTTCTGTCGCTCCCTTGGCAGATGCAGTAGCTGGGGCCGAGAAAAAGTATGCTGATGGAAGCTTGGCTACTTCTCTTATTAGAGAAATTGGCCGGGCCAATCCCAAGGATTATGTAAAGGATACCGTTGGTGCTGAAAATATTGGGCGCTTCCTTGTTGAGCTTGCTGACCGGCTTCCAAAGTTGGTTTCTACTAATGTTGGCATTTTGGTCCCTCATTTTGGTGGAGAATCATATAAGATTAGAAATTCACTCGTGGCAGTGTTGGGAAAGTTGGTTGCTAAAGCATTTAAGGACATAGAAGGGGAAATTAGCTCCAAATCAGTTCGTCTCAGAACTAAGCAGGCCATGTTGGAAATCTTGTTGGAGAGGTGTCGAGATGTTTCAGCTTATACAAGGAGCCGTGTCCTTCAGGTTTGGTCAGAATTGTGTGAAGAACATTCCGTGTCTATCGGTTTGTGGAATGAAGTGGCTGAAGTTTCTGCAGGGAGGTTGGAGGACAAAAGTGCTATTGTAAGAAAATCTGCTCTAAATCTACTTATCACGATGTTGCAGCACAACCCATTCGGCCCTCAACTTCGAGTAGCCTCTTTTGAGGCAACATTAGACAAATACAAGAAGAAACTGAAAGAGCTTGAGCCAGAGGGTCATGCGGAGAGTGTGCTTGATGGCCTGCCATCAGAAGATGATAAAAGCAGTGGAGATGGTGAGCTTGATCTGCTAAATGAGAAGGATGTTGCTGAGAAGCAGCCAGATAGTTTGACCGACAGTTGTTTGTCACAAGTTGAGCAAGCAGTTCCAAGTGAAAGTTCTGTTCCAGATGTTGGAAATCTGGAGCAGACAAGGGCACTGGTTGCTTCACTTGAAGCTGGCTTGAGATTTTCTAAGTGCTTATCAGCTGCCATGCCGATTCTTGTTCAGCTCATGTCTTCATCTTCTGCCACAGATGTAGAGAACACAATTCTCCTGCTTATGAGATGCAGGCAGTTTCAAATTGATGGCTCAGAAGCTTGCCTACGTAAAATGTTGCCTTTGGTAATAATTCCCCCTTTCCTTTTTTTTCTTTGTGGGTAATGATTGCGCCCTTTTCAATTGCCGGTGACTCCTCTTGCATGTGAAGGAATTATTTGATAATTGTTCAGTTCATGTACTTGATTTTTTCTGCTTGGATGTACTAGCACTTTTCTTCATTGTTATTCTTAAGTGCAAAATCTTTGTTTCCATCCCCTTGGGGAGGTTAATTTCGGACTTCAAGTGAGGTCTTTCTTTCAAGAGTCTGTAGCCCGAAAAAGCTTTTGATGTTGGAAGCTCAGTATATTGCTTTTCTTTTGCAGGTATTCTCTCAGGACAAGTCTGTTAAAGAGGCTGTAGAAAATGCCTTCATTACTATTTATATAACAAAAAACTCAATGGAAACATCAAAAAATCTTTTGAATCTTGCCATCGATTCAAACATTGGAGATCTTGCAGCTCTGGAATTCATAATTGCGGCACTCGTATCCAAGGGTGATATATCTGCAGGAACGGTGTGTCGTCCTTCTCATTTGAGTATTCTTCACATGTTTTTGTTATTGCACCTTTACTCGGTATTTCCATCTGTGATCCATGAGTTTACGAACATACCAATAAGCTATCTACATTATCATGCCGGTATTTGTATGGTGAGCCACTTTTCATATCTTATGGACATTTAATCCGGCTATCATGAGTGGAAGTATATGTATTCATTTTTCACAACCGGTAGTGGGTGGTTTCTCTTTGCCTAGTTCTGCTGAAGCATTCAGAACTCATGACTATTGCCTGTTTGTCTTCTCAGTCAGTGGAAGCTCAAGTGGGATATCGTCTGACTAAAACTACACTCCCTAGGTATCATTGATCATGCACCGTACTGTCATGTCCATTGTCCAATCTGCTACCAGCCTACCACACCCCATATGACTGAATGTCGTATCTTGAGCATGATTCGTGAAGTAAACTGAAAGGCATTATTCTTGATGTTCATTTAATTGAGAAACTAGTTGGTCAAGGACGGTCTTAATGTTTATGTTCCACTGAATTCTGTAGATAACTTACTTTGTGCCTTTTTGAGTAGGGGACAAAAGGCCTGTTACAAGGGTTTCTTGTTGTATCATTTTCGTGTGCAATGTAATGCCCATTACTTTGTACACTGTTTTGTGAATTTTGTTGAATGCATCATTTATCCTATTGCCTAATCATGCATTTATGATGCTATATCTTATATGGACGAACTTGCATTGTGGTCTCTGCAGATTTCAGCCCTTTGGGACATTTTTTGTTTTAATGTGAGCAGAACAACAGCTGAGCAGTGCCGTGGTGCCTTATCTGTCCTGTGCATGGCAGCAAAATCATCCAACAAAATTCTTGGTTCTCATCTGCAGGATATTATTGATATTGGTTTAGGTCGATGGGCAAAAGTGGATCCTTTGCTTGCAAGGACAGCATGTGTTTCTCTTCAGAGATTGTCTGCGGAGGACAAGAAGAAACTTCTAACAAGTAACGGTAGTCGTGTATTTGGTCTGCTAGAAAGTTTGGTTAGTGGTTTGGGGTTGCCTGAAAGCATATGGTACACAGCTGCTGATAAAGCAATAGGCGCAATTTATGTGCTACATCCAGCTCCAGAAATTTTAGCTGTGAATTTGGTGAAAAAAGCTCTAGTTTCTGTATTTGGTTGTGGTGATGCCAACGATCGACAGCAGGAAGTACAGGATAATGTTGCAAGTATTCCAACTTCGGTTTCAGTTGGAAAACTCAGTCGGTTCTTTTTTGTTGCAAGCCATGTTGCTATGCATCAGTTGGTCTACATAGAATCCTGCATCAGAAAGGCACGAAACCATAAGGCAGAGAGGGAGAGAATGGTTGCTGATGATCAAACATCTGATGGCAATGGCTGTGCTGTTGCAGAAACAGCAAAGGTGAGTGTGAGCATTAATGTTTGGAATCTCATTAACTGGGTATTTAAATCTAACTGATTCCATTCTAACCTTCCTTTTCCATCGTCTTCAGAATAGTGGTATAAATGCTGAGTTAGGTGTTGCTGCTTCTGAAGATGCAATACTTGATTCACTCTCTGAGAGGGCAGAGAAAGAAATCATTTCTGGTGGCTCTCATGGAAAGAACCTGATTGGATATTGTGCACCTATTTTGTCAAAGCTTTGCAGAAACTTTAATTTGATGCAGAAAGTAAGTTAATCGACTACGGTTTTATCCTGATACTAGTCAACCTACCCAAATATAACAGAAATTTATTGATTTCTCTCATCATCTTCTGCTGGTACGGTATTATGCAACATGCCCACAACCAGAACTACAGTTGAAAATTCATATATTAGATAAGGACAATGGAAAGATTTTATAAACATTTGCAGTACCTCCTGAATTCATTAAGATGATAAAGGAAATAAAGATTTTTTTTTAATTCTTTGCGGTTTTATATTGAATTATTTATGATCTATCCTGTATTATGTCCCAGCTTTTTTATGTGCTGATTTTCTTGCCCTTTGCTTTCCAGTATCCAGAACTACAAGCCTCTGCTATGCTTGCATTGTGTCGGTTCATGATAATTGATGCTGACTTCTGGTAGGGCATTAATCCTTCTTGCAACTTCCCTGGGACAGAGGCAGCGGCACCCTCTACCCTTCATCTGCTCTATTTCAAAACTAAAATTTGTAAATAATCTCTCTTTCAATGATTCTTCAGTGAAGCAAATCTCCAGCTTCTCTTCACTGTTGTGGAAAATTCGCCATCAGAAGCTGTTCGTTCCAACTGCACTGTAGCACTTGGAGATATGGCAGTTCGTTTTCCTAATTTAGTGGAGCCATGGACTGAGCACATGTATGCTAGGTTGCGAGACCCATCCAGTTCAGTCAGGAAGAATGCTGTTCTGGTTCTTTCTCATCTTATTTTGAATGACATGATGAAGGTGTGGACATGGCCAGTACACTTGACTTATATCTTGTTGTGAACGGATTTTATACTGATTTGGGAATTTCAATCAGGTCAAAGGTCATATAAACGAAATGACTTTAAGGTTGGAGGATGAATATGAAAGGATTTCAAATCTTGCTAAACTCTTCTTTAATGAGCTGGCTAAAAAAGGTACCTTACCATATCCAAACTGATTCAAGTGGAAAATTTCCATGCACTTTATTTTCGTCCAATCAATTCTCACGTTATTCTTTTTTGTTTGCAGGAAATAATCCAATATATAATCTACTCCCAGATATTCTGGGGAAACTATCCAATCAGAATCTAAAGAGAGAGTCTTTCTGTAACATAATGCAGTTTTTGATTGCTTCAATTAAAAAGGTATCAGATCAAAATGCGCTGGAGATGTCTCTTATCATATTATTTAGTACAAGTTACAACATAAATAGTTTTGTCTTTGCGTCTTCAGGATAAACAGATGGAAGGTCTAGTGGAAAAACTTTGTCATCGTTTTAGCGGAGTCACGGGTATATGCTTGACAATGCTTAGCTGTCAATGTTTGTTGAATTCCTTGTAACTGATTTACTGTTTGATTGTATTCTTACTTTTATTCTTATATATATATATATATATATTTTTCAAAAATAAAGTATTTTAGCAATTTGTATGCGTTTTTAGAAAGTAATAAATTTATATTTACACCCTTTTTAAAAATAGCAAAACATTTAATGCATAGATAATGAAAGAAAAAAGGCAGGGTAAAAAAGGAAATATCCTTTAACTTTTTCAAAAAACTTTGTTTGATACAAATATTTACTCCTAAAATGACTTTATTTTTGGCTTAGAGGGTATATAAAAGTATTTGTTTTCCATGTATGATCAATGCTTGGCTCATGCATGATAAAGCTACTTTGGTTTAATAATTTTTAGCGCTACTTTTGGAAGACGGCCAGTTTTATACACACACGCAAGCTCTAATTTTTTTCCTTATATTTATAGATCACAGACTCTAGTCTGCATCCTATTTGCTTGTTTGCATGGTCTGCTTAAACATTTCCAATAATCTGGTGGCCTGGAGGCCCTGGACTTGAGCATAGGCATTTGATAGTGAAAGCTTGCGTTTCTTTTATATCATGCGGCTTCTTGAACATGACTTGAAGCTAGTTGGCACTATAAACTTATTTGACTCCTCACAGCTGTGATTGTCTTTTGTGTTAATTGTGTGGACTGCTCTCTACAGATCACAGCCAATGGGAATGTCTAGCTTATTGCCTTTCTCAGCTGGCTTTCACTGAGAAAGGAATGAAGAAGCTTATGGAGTCTTTTAAGATGTATGCACAGGCCTTGAGTGAGGATTCTGTGATGGATCATTTTAGAAACATAGTAAACAAGGTACTTTGAAGTTGCTTATAGTTTGCGTATAAAATTATTGCTTTATGGTTGGACCAAAATCGATCCAAACCAGACAGGTCTTATCCCAGTGGTTGCAGCCAGCTTCATGAACCCATCAGCATAATTGCGTTGAAAGTATTGCTCTATGGTTATTTAGTAAATATTTGTTTATTACTATCATATATCAGGGTAAGAAGTTTGCCAAACCAGAACTGAAGTCTTGCATAGAGGAGTTTGAGGAGAAGCTTAATAAGTTTCATATGGAGAAGAAGGAGCAGGAATTAACAGCCAAAAATGCGCAAGCCTACAAAAATAAAGTTTGTAGCTTGGACAGTCTAATGGTATCAAGTAAAGTGAATGAGGAAACATCATCTACGCACTGTACTGATGGTATATGTTTTTGTTTATACATCATTCTCAATTGTATATCTATTGGTTAAGGTGCACTTGATGTCGTAATCTAACATCCATTGCCTCAAAGGAGAGGTTGTTGATCCGACATCATCAGAAGTATTGACCTCAAATGGCATCTCAAAACCAAATACCAAGGAGCCAGAAGTGCACCATGCCCCATCTAGTGAAATTTCGGAATTAGATAATGGTGGTGAAGAAGTACAATCACCCATAATTCATCAGAAAGGTACCTTAAAATCCCTACATCGTCAGTCAATTTCTGTTGCAACTTTCTGCATGTATATTTTCTTAACATAAGGTGTGATTTGTGATGACATATTCTATTATCGTAGTATATTTATTAACATGTAAAAATAACACTTTATTTAGATATGTCAAAGTGTAGAGCGAGGAAGCCCAAGTCAAAGGATGAAAAGGGGGATGCCTCAGCATCTGTTAGAAGAAATATGAGAGTAAGAAAAGGTATGGAATCTTTATACATAAGTTTTTGTATAGCTTTTAGTTTAGTAAGAAAAGGGTGCAATGGAATAGGTTTAAAATGTGGCAGAAAGTGGAAACGGCAGTTTCCGTTATGTTGCATTTTAACATTATGAAGAGAAGCTCTTTTGAAGTAGCGTGCGGAGTTTTATGGAATTTCTGGGTGTATTCAGTGCTTGTTTTTTCTATAACTAAGGGACGAGGGGAAAAGAGCGGTTTATACATGTTGTTGAGCTCCTACTATTACATTTGGAAATTCAAAAGTTTGTTATTTGTTGAAGTTTTTGCTGCTAATCCTGTTGCTCCAGGGAATGGTGCTGAATTCTACTGCCATAATGAGCCATCATGTTAATTTTCAAGTATATTCGTCTCATGATTCTGAAGAAGGGGATGCAATGATAGGATGGTTTACTTTTCATGCAGGTAGAAATGGTTGATCCGACATTGTTCCTTTTGAATTATGGTGCTGGGTATTGATGCTAATGAGGGGCCGTTGTATTTTGTATGGAGCTAAGAATGGACACGTAGACACCCTTGTTTGTGCACGCTGTAGAACTTAAGTTATTCAAAAGGAGGGATGGTAGAAGGCAAACTAGGTTTTTATTTTACCCTGCAGTGGCTTTCATGCTTAGCAGGTCACGGTCCAATTTCTCTTTGGAGGCATCATGTTTGTAATTTATAACGCTATTTGTATTGTTATTACCAGATAAAGAATTAGATTAGATGGAGCTATTTTTCTTGTTCTCTTTCATTTCGTTTTTTGCATCATAGGTTGCCTTCAATTAGATACCGTGTGGCTTGCTTTGTTAGCTGTGCAGGAGGCATAATAATCTCCCCAACTTTATAAGAGTACCTTGGGGCTTCGTTTGGAGCTAGGGGTGCATACAGTTGGACTCAATTTGGCGTTTGGGGCTGAGGATTTACATGGTTAGAATGGTTATTAAGTCAAGCTGCTTGAGCTAATTCGATTTTTTAAAAGTTTGATTTGTTTATTTAGTTAAAATAAGTTTAGTTTCAGCGTTATATTAAAGTTTGTTTTATTCAATGGGTTTAACTCAGTGTGAAAAAGTTGGGCTTAGCTTGTTCGCATTACTAAGTTTGTAAGTTTGGTTTGTTTAATCACTTAGTTAAATAAATGGAGTTTAAATTTGTTCGAGTTTTGGGTTGTTTAGATTGGCTCATTTATAACATTATATATGACATAATCCAAATTGTATTACTATATTACACTAATAGGATAGCATTGTGATTTATGTTGCGCGAGTACTTGTGCATCTATAGAACAACTTGTTCGGTCCATTTAACCCAACTCATTCATGATTCTATAATGATTTATCCAATATGACCTATGGGTTTTAGTTATCTTTTTTTATACTAAGTCTTGTTAAAAAATTTAGGGTGCTTATGAATTTTTATTTTGTTATGAATTTATTGATTAAGAAATGTAAATAACTTTTATTTGTGATTAATTTTTGTAAAAATTGTATGCTATGATCTTAAATTTATGTGAAATATACGATAGAACTTAGAGTTTATAAAAATGCATTAAAGAAATCTTAAGCCTAAAGAATATAGTGCTGTGTAATTTTATGTATACAACAACCATTAATTATGTGTTAGAATTTAGAAACATTCTAAAATCATCATGGAAAAATATATTTTTACCCTTGACCCCTTTTTTTTATTAGTCCATCCATTTCTTATAACCTTTCCCTTCCTGCGATGTAATATTAAATACCTAAAATATTATTAAAATTAAACACATATCCCTTTCTCTTTCTCTCCTATCATTCTACTCTGTCCTTAATCCTCACTCATCATCCATCTTCCCATCTAAAGGACTACATGCAACTAGGTACAAAAAACTTGTTCAACTTGTCTCATAATGCATAGAATGCCAATTTATCCCTCGTCTATTTTCTCCTATTACGATCTAGAATACAACCCTTCATCTCTCATCTATTCTCTTTTGTTGCGATCTGAACCTTACTCCTTATTCCTTGCCTCTTCTTTGCTCTTCACCCTGCAGTGCCACCAGACCACAACTACACCACTGGCTATTGTAGTAGCTTGCCAACACCAGTAACATCTTCAAAAGACAGTAGCAAACCAATGACAAGCCACATTGGCATATAAGCACAGTAACAAAAACTAGGAGTATGCAAAATCAAATATCTATATTCGTTTGAATACTCTTTTTTCAAATATTCAAAAAAAATGGACCAGATGTATAAGATTTGTATACATTCAATATTAGTATGAAAATGTTATTTTATTAATTTTAATAACTTTTGCAAGAAGATTTTCCAAAATAAATACCTCATATTAGTTAATATTCATATAAGTATCTTGTTTTATCTAAAAAAAGTATTAAAATATTACTATAAAAGTTTAAATTACAAAAATAAACTATATTATGATATATTGTTAAAATAATCAATAAAATATTAGATAGTCTAATAAAAAATATGATACCCTAAATATCGGATATCATTTTGACTAACACAAAATTAAATATTCATAATGTTGGGTCGAATTTTTTAGATAACATATTGAATTTTTCGATCGCTAATTTTCTGCGCAACTCAAATAGGAACACACAACAGCTAAACAACCAGCTCAACACTATTGTGATACCACTAGTGTGTCCCAAATCAATAAATCAAAGCTTCAAATTGTATTTTTGGTTTAATGTTGGCTTATATATGGAATTGGTGACGTTTGTTGATCTAGATCAATTTTTATGGTTTTTATGGCTTTTTGGAATGAAGTTGATTTGATTGGTTGTAAGATAGGACAATTAGTTCTGCTTGATTCAATGTGGATGGGCTCATTCAATTTGTGTTAGATTGCCTCAAATTTGACCAATCGAGTTTCAAGAATTGAGATCTAGGCTTTTAATGTTCGATTCTGGTATCCCTGCTACGACACAATCTCTCCCCATTCTAGCTCTATGGGTGTTCTCGAGATCGAGTTTCTCTCTCTCTCTCTCTCTCTATTTTAGGATTAAGATTATGTTTTATTGTTTATCAAGTTTCTTGTTCTTTTGGTTGATTCTAACTAGGATTGATTTGAATTCTTATGATTGTCTAGATTTGAGGAATTTTTTTAATTCTCGCTAATGGGGTGATTTACCTAATTTGGGTTTGATTTACGTGGCTCAATTAATGTGCTTTATTTGGTTAAATATATGTTTAATAATTAAACAAATTTATTTAATATAAATGAATAAAAGTAATTAATGGAAAGTTGTGAAAAATAAGTAATTTATGTGTTTTAGTTAGTTGAATTTGTGTTTAATAAATAAATAAATTTAATGTAAATAAAATTAATAAAAGTAATTAATTCTAAAACTATGAAAAATATGTAATGGTGGTATTTTACTTTTAGAGGTATTTTAGTTATTTTATATTATACCAGAAGAGAGAAATGTGTGAGGAAAACAGAGGAAATAATATGAAATAGGGTTATGGATAAAATGTCATTTCGAACGATGATTTTTATTCTTTACTTTTAAATTCTAACACTTATCCAATGATTACTGTACATTTAGAGTGACATGGTGCAACACTCCCTAAACTTAGAGTTGTTTGGTACGTTTCTAAAAATTTAGGGTTCTATCATATATTTTGCATAAATTATGAGTTTTGTCGAATGTATTTTTCTACTATGATGACTTATATTAAAAAAAACTATTTTTCATTAACAAAATTAATCAATTTTTAGAAATATTAGCTATAACAAAGTTTCTATAAATAATAGTAAAAAATAAAAACTTTTAAATCCCCCTTCATGTACAATTAAATCATTGAAAAAAACATGAATTTATATTAAATCAAACACATTTTTATATGGAAATGATGTTAAATATAAATAACAACTTGGTAAATATTTTCAACCATATAAAAATTATTTATGTTTCAATATCCTATTTAAAGGGTAGATTTTGATAAGATAAAATACTATAGGAACTTGTTTAGCGAACACTATCTAAGGTAGTATTAAGACTAGTATGTGTAGCCATTCTAGTTTATTATTTATTACTTGTAAAAGATACTAAGCATATTCAAATAATAATAAAAAATATATAAAAATATTCAAGACCCATGGACCAACCTAATGTTGGTCCAAGCCTACTTAAAGTCAACTAATAAATAATTAGGGCAAGCCACTACTCGTCTTGTCTCTAACCCGAACTATACCTTCTCCTTACCTGATTTGAGCTTGTCAACTGACCATGTTTTGGTTTCCCATAATTTGTTATCAATTTATTGGAAATATATTATAAATATGGCATAGAATTTTATGGTATTTAAATAAATGAGCAAATAAAATATTATTAAACAATTGACACGCGTAGCAGGAAAAACAACAACAGTAGTAATAACAATAACAATATCAATAACAACATAGATGTACCTAATTAATCAAAATAATAACAAAAAATAAAAATAGGAAAATAAATTGATATCTAAGCCCACCGAATGCACGATATATCGTTAAGATAAATTTGATCTATCATATGGTGGCTAAGGTTCTAAACAATTATCTCTCAAGATAGAACATATTTGTATTCCTATCAAAAGTAACACTCTAATATGATAGGAATCCAGTGAAGTCATTGTTATGCTAGTACTTTCAAGTATTAATATTAGAATAGGATAGGTAGAGTGAGGTAGATTAATTTGATTGAAATTCTTCATCATTCTTTTTCATAGTATGGTGGTATTTATAAGCTATTTTATGACTGTTCAAAGAGGCCTTACCTCATAAAAAAATCACGTCATTTCTATCAGCCGGTACGTGGTATATTATTAATATTTAATATAAGAGATCATGTGAGTCAGGACTGGTTGTACATGTTCATTCTATGAGACGATAATAGTAGTCAGGAATATTTCACCTTAAGGTTGTGTATTATTGATAATGTTTCACCCGTTGAGAATAGTGAATTCCTTGAAATCAATATCAAATAAATAATTGAAATGACCATAATCATTGATAAGATATTAATATTTAAAGTGAAAGGATACATGATTTAGGACTTTTTGTACGTGTCCATTTCACTAGACGACAATAATGACCTAGAGTGTTTTGCCCTGGAGATGATATTGTTGATATCATTTCAGTGGTTGAGAATAGTGGGGTCTCCGAACTTAACGCAAATGAGAATATGGATTGTGATTGTATCTATAATGAGATTTGAACTCCTCCTATACATCATATTATGTTAATTGTTGTGCACACTTATTCTTCTATGTGATATTACTTATTCTATCCTTGTTATGAATGTATTGTTACCTTACATTATTATTTTTCATATGGGTGCTACTTATTACCACGAGGAGATATCGCTTTGTTTTATAGGTGATTGTGGATTTCTACTTTTAATGTGATTACCATTGGTTAATGTATAATCAAATTGCTATAGGGTATGGTTATTTAGATATCTTTATCTCTCTATGGGTTCTTAGTGTAACATCCTTATTTTTTACTGCAAAAAAATTAAATAAATTGTTTTTAACATGGTAATAGAAAAATACCAAACACTTAAAAAAATGGGGTGTTATCATTACACCTAATATACGATAGCCGTTTTCCACTTGTCCCATGTTAGATATAAGGATAATGAAAACCAATCAATCCAAATACGATATTAGAGTGCGTAAGATAAGATATATAGATGCTACACTAAAAAATTTATATATAAGACCTAAACGGTCCTCAAAATGTTCAAATGCATAGTAAGGAGTAAACAGAAAGTAAAGAAATATAAGAGGGATAAAACAAACAAATTCAAGACTTCAAAACCCTGGTCCATTAAAGACCTATACATTGTCTCCAAATGTCCAAGCTCTTAAGCCCCCATGTCCAACACAAGGTAGGCCACTGTTGACCATCCTAAAAAACTTGCACATGGTCTTCTACTCATGTGATTAAATAGGTGACCGAACAAACGAACACATCAGTATACTATGTATTGAGTAAGCCAAGTTACCTCCTCAAGAAGAGTCAAAAACATGCAAGGCCAAGACATAAAAGGAAAATCATGATAAACACTTATCATGCTCAAGCCATATGATTAAATTTATGTGCTCTACCATGTTCATGTAATGGATCAGTATTTCATGCCATACAAAGACTTAGACAACTCATAACCCATTGAGCTCACCAAAATAACATAAATACCATGGATATCAACAAATTAATATTAGCAAGTTATTCCATTAGGTCCATTTTCCATGTCTACATGATCCAGTAGATTAATTATGTACACAATATTATTCCTTATTCTTTTATTTTTCCTTATCCTTATTGAGCAATGGATTGATTACCGCCCCATGGTCTCACATACCATGGAAACCTATAGATACCAAAGGACATTAATTTTGGTCGAAGCCAAGTAACCACCAATGGACATAAATTTCGGCCAAAGCCAAGTAACCACCAATGGATATAAATTCTGACTGATGCCAAGTAACCATCAAATGGGCATAAAGTTCAAACAAATCCAAAAATCACCTAGGCAACTAGACCCTTTACTATTTATAATCCTTAGTACATCATTAATGTATAGAGTAGGTAAGACATCGGGATCTATTGAGATCCTACCCAAAGTGATAAGTGTGACTTTTTCATCTTATTCCTAAGCTTTATAAGAGTTTTTACCTCTAATTTTAGTTGGAATTCTCCCTTTTTGTTCTTATTACTGCCTTTGTGTTGTGAAAATTTGCAGGGTCTCAAGCAATAAGAAAATAATGAAGGATGGAAAAAAGAATAAGCTTAAAGGAAGAAGAAAGGAGAAAAAAGGATCAAAGAGGAGCAAAATTTAAAGTAGAAAGAGATTGAGAGCAAAAATGTAAATTTTAAAATAAAATGAAAGCAAGAATGCATATTCAAAGTATATGGGTCTAAAAGAAGTGGAATTTATACCTGGAAAAAATATTAATTTGGAGAATATTTCAAGATCATATTTGTATATCTTTTTAATATCTTTCCAACTCATAAAAAATCAGCTTAATCGGAGTTATGATGAAAAAGTTATGGTCAAAATACCCATCATTGTTAAAGCTCACACGGTAAGCCCGTCTTTTTCAATACCATAAGAATCTAAGAGGAGGTAGTATTTAAAATCTCATTCTAATTTCTCATAGAAGCAGCCTCCACTCTCTCTATTCTATCTAAGCAGCCTCCACTCCCTCTCTCTTCTCTCTTCTCCATCCTCTTCCCCAATTCATCAAGATCTCTTGTAAATTAGAGACCGAGGTGCAAGAAGTTAAACATTTGCAAGAATTTGTGAACATCAAGGGTATTATATAATGATCTTTCCTCTATCTATGAAATCTCTTGTTGTTTTTAATATTCTTGCTATGAAGTTGATAGGCTAGATCTTGTGCTAAGGTGAAGGGGAGTTTCCCCCAATCCGCATGTGTTGAATTATTGCATCCTTTTTTATTCAATTCATGATCTATGTGTTGTGTTATTGATTGACTGATAGATTGATGAACCGTGGTCAGGTTTTGATTTTTGGTGTAGGAAATATCAGTGCGATCGAGAGATAATCTAGTATTAGACCCAATAGCACAACTGGAGATTAAATTGTAAATGCTTGAAGGCAAACTAACCCCTAGTAGTTAATAGATGATTGGGTATTATATATTCATGTACAACTCAATCGTTTTTCATTTTAAGTGTTTAGTGCATTATTCTCCAAGATTATCCTATCACCTAAGGCCCATGTAACATCCAAGTAACATACCCATATAATCATTCCATCTTAACCATAAGTAGCTTCCAA
This sequence comes from Tamarix chinensis, assembly GCA_030549775.1. Lineage (NCBI taxonomy): Eukaryota > Viridiplantae > Streptophyta > Magnoliopsida > Caryophyllales > Tamaricaceae > Tamarix > Tamarix chinensis. The sequence continues at coordinate 69,933,459 of CM060182.1, forward strand.
ACCATGTGGTGGAATTTTCATTAGGGATTAGAAAAGTTTAAATCAACCCATTAAGACAATATATTTAGGATAAGAATCCATATTACATTATCTCTTTATGAAGTCATAGCATACCCATTCTATTTTTTCTATTTGAACCTTCCAAAGGCACTTAATGAGAATATCATGAATTATGGACCATTTAATATATCCAATAGTTTACTTAATTTATGTCAAGATGTGAGTTCTCATCATTGAAGAATCATATTATAGCATTATGTAAAGTCTCAAATCATATCAAGTTCAAAATAACAAAAACAACACACTCTAGCAAAACCAATGGATCGATTTGGGCTAACTGGTCAATCGATTTGGCTCACCAAATCTCAGAGTTCCCTCAAACTAGTCAATTTGTATGGATAGACCAGTCAATTATTCCATGACTATTTGATTGATTTTGACAGACCGATCAATGTGTTTAAGCATAGAGCAACCAAATTCATCACAGACAACCTAGTATATAGGTTTGGGCCAACCAATTGATTGTTCTAACAAACAATTGATCGATATGGATTAACTAGTCGATTAGTTTGCTCTTAGACAACACATAACATACATTTTAAATGTGATTGAAGCTCTAAAATCTTACCACATCCAAACTATAACACCGTCATAGCATAAAACCAATATTAAACATGCTCATATAATGAATCAAGCTTCATTTATAATAAATCGATTTTAGTTCTCAAGAATCAAGTCCTTTTTTCCCCTAAAAAGCCTTAAACAATTCTTCATTCATCATTAATATACCAAAATATCATACATGCATAGTACACCAACTTACATGCTTATTCATGCCACATTTCAAAATTAAGAATGACTTACTTGAAGTTTAGCAAAATTTTCCACCAAAGAGGCCAAACCTTAAGTTGTCATATTTCAACTTCCAAAACCACCCCAAGAGAAAAACATGGAAATAATCAGCTAAATACTCAACTTTTTCCTAAATCTAACTCTTTTTGTCTTAAGAATAAAACAAGAGGAACCTAGAGAAAAGATCAAATTATAACAAAAGTTTGAAGTAGAGAATAATTAGCACAAGTGTTTGAGAAGCTCATACATTTCGGTGGGTGAAAGAAAAGTAAGGAAAAGAGATTATTTGGATTATTTATAGCTAATGAATCGATTAAGGGACGAGTGAGGATATGCAGCAGATTATAAAACCCTAATGTTAATGTTTTAATATGAGCTGAATGGGTGAATTAATCAAGAATTAGCTGACTTTCATTTCATAGCTCAAATGATAATTTTTTTGGAGAATGTAGGTCAAGTTCATATAGAAAAAAAATGAACATAGGAAGGGAAATGGCAGATAGGTGTGTGAAGTAAATTTTCTAGTTGTGTAGTGATGGTATAGAATTAAAGCATATGTCCTAAAGTTATATAGAGGAGAAAGGAAGAATAAGACAAAGAGTAAGGTCATCATCCCCCTCTTCTATCAAAATCAAGCCCTTGAATCTATTCAGTGCATAAATTAAAGTTGGATAATTAATCAAGAGGGTTAATAACTACTCAAAAATAACTTGTAGTTGGATTATCAAAGTTCCAGTTTGATGCAATAAGTTTTCTAGAAAATAAGCTTCGAAAATTACTCATCCCATCAAACCATTCGATCAGTTCATAGAACCAGTCGATCGATTCACCAATAAAACTCATTTTATTCAATTTTTTTTCCAAAATTTTCCAATTCCTTATTAAATATTACCTAGAATATAGTTCCAAATCAATAGAAAAATCATCCAAAGTTTATTAAATATAATAATTTTTAGTTTTATAACTCTTACAAAATATAGGGTATTTCCTTTGTTTTCATTATACATATTCAGTTCTCACTATTTTGTATCTTGTATCGTGGTTGATCTAGGGCTGTAAATGAGCCAAGCCGAGTTGAGCCGGGGTAGGTGTAATCCCCTGAATTTTTAAAAAACCTATAATTTAATAAATGACATTTATTTGGGATAAATTAGCTTTTAAATATATTTAATTTAATTATTTTATGGGTTTTCGAGTATATAAAATTGGGTATAAAGATTTAATAAATTAAAATAAATATTTTTTATTTTATCATACCCTTTTTATTTAAATATTTTTCGAAACCATTATTTTACTGAAATTATCCTTTTAAACCCTTATATTTTAATTATATTAAATTAAATTATTAAATAAATTTATTACAAAAAAATATTGTATTTTATTATTTTATAAATTAAATTATTTTATTTAGTGTCATTTCCCCCTTTTCTTTTTCCTTTTTCCTTTTCTTCTCTTTTTTCTCTCCTTTTTCTCTTTTCTTTCTTCTTCTTTTTTTCCTTGGGCCGCCAACCGGCTTGCCTCTCCCCCACCCCTTTGCGCGATTGGGCCCTGACCCATCTTCCCTTTCTCCCCTCCTTTCCTTTTCTTTCCCCCTCGGCCTGGCTCCCTTTTCTTTTCTTCCTTCTCCCGCGTGAGCCCAGCCCGCCTCCCTCTTTCTTTTCTTTTCTTTCTTCCTTGACCGGGCTGGCCTACTTCTTTCTTTTCTTCGGTCACCCGTCGCACTAGCCCCCCTCCCCTTTCTTCTTTCCTTCTTCTTCTTCCTCTTTCCCAGGCGAAAATCCCGACAACCCGCCATCATTGCCACCCCACCTGCAACCCCCTCTCGCCTATTGACCTCCCTAACTCTCTCTCTCTCTCCCACCATTTCTCTGCCCCATCTCAGCGCCACCATCTCGCCCTTCCCCTTGCCCTGTCATCCCTCTTCTTCTCCCTCTCCCTGCCATGGCCATTCCCCTACCAACCTACCGTCACCCCTCGAGCACCCTATCCCCTCCTCTCTCTTCCTCTTCTTTTTCTTCTTCCTTCCCTACCTCATTCTGCATTTTCCCGAGCCTCTCCATGCCTTTCCCGACCTCTTTTTCTTCCTTTTTTCTCCTACCCTCTCTCACCCCGTTTTTGCTTCGCCACCCAGCTCCGCTTCTACCGCCGCCTCAACAACCACCTACACCACCCCCTGCCACCCTCTACCTCACCCCCGATCGATCACAACACCTCTCAAGCCACCCTGTAGCCTCCTTCTCCCTCCTCTCTTCTTTCCCTCCCTTCTCGGCAGCCACCCTACACCGTCCTTTTTTGCCGCCTCTGCCGCCACCCGAGCCACCACATTAATCCCTGCAACCCCCTCTACCACCTCCAATCCTCCTTTGCCCAAAACCATCACCCGAAAGCCTTCATTTTCCCTCTCCCTTTTCCTTCCTTCTCAACCCCCATCTCGACTCTCCTCTGTAGCACCACTTCGCAACCTCACTACCGTCACCCTTAGCCGCCGACAACCCATCCCCGACCACCACCTACACCCCCTCTCCACCTCTGCATCCTTCCCTTGCCTTAAATCCTCCCCCAGATGCCTTTTTTCTTAGCCTAAAAACCCTAACCCAAAAATGCCCATTTTTCCTTCTATTACCCACCTTCGAGCCCCTCCTCCCCATTTCTTTGCATGCAACTCATTCTGCATGAGTTTTTGCATTTCTTGATTTAGTTGTTTAATAATTTTAAGGTATAATAATATTTTAAGTTAATTATTTTATTAATTAAGTGTTATAAAGTCTTGCACTTGGTTTTTCCTTATTTCTAATATAATCAATCTTGATATTATTTTTAGGTATTGGTTTTGATAATCAAAGCTTGAACCTTAAACCAGAACACCGGTAAGGTTTATTATTGCGGGAATCAAGGTAACCATTAAATACCACTTAAATGCATGGATTAACGTATGTTAGCATATTAAGATTTTTAATATATTATTATGCTTGATATATGTTAGTTAATATGATATATGTGGTTTCTTTTGTTGATTGATGAAAAGGAAGCATGATAGATTATGTGCTATGTATGGAGATATTGTTTAAGGTAGGAGTTGGTTATTAATGAAAATGTTAAGTATTATCCATGTTGTATTATGCTATTGTGATCTTAATGCATGATAAATATTTTATGAGCCTTAGGGGTATTTTAGTAATATATCTTGTACAAGAATATGGCCTAATATATATGTATGGGTGCTAATAAGTATTATATTAAATATAATAGTTGTGGATGAGGTATTAATATTAACATTTTATGTGGCATTGATAATTTAATATAAGTGGTGTAATAAGGGAAAAAATTGTAGTTTTTAATTAAAAAGGGGTATTATGGTAATTTTGGAAGCAAGGGTAAAGTGGTAAATTGTAAGTAAAAAGGGTAAATTAGTAATTATATAATTAAGGGGTAATAAGGTAATTTGTAATTAAAGGGTAAAATGGTAATTTTGTAATTAAAGGGCAAAATGGTAATTTTATGAACAAAGGGTAAATTAGTAATTTTGTAATTAAAGGAAAAAATAGTAATTTCATAATTAAATGTCAAAATAGTAATTTCGTTATTAAAGGGGCAAAATGTTAATTTTGGGAATAAAGGGTGTTATGGTAAATTTTGGAAGTTAAGGGGTAAATGGTGAATTTAAAGTAAAAGGGCAAAATGGTAATTTTGTAAATAAAAGGGGTAAAGTGGAAATTAGAAAGGAGTAACTTGGTGATTATGATAATAGAGAAGGACAATTTGGTAATTTAAATAACTAAAGGGTAATTTGGTAAATTTGTTAATGGAGAAGGGTAGTTTGGTAATTATGATCATATAAAAGGGTAATTTGGCAATGTAACCAACTAGAGGGTAATTTGGTAATTTTTATAATGAAGAAGGGTAGTTAGTAATTATAATAATGGAGAATGGTAATTTGGTAATTAACCAAATAAAGGGATAATTTGGTTATTAGGATAATGAGAAAGGGTAATTGGGTAATTTGACCAACTCAAGGGAAATTTATTAATTATAATAAAGGAAAAGGGCAAAGTGGCAATCTAACCAACCAAATGGAAAATATATTAAGTGTAACATTTATGAAGGGGGGATCAAAGACCTAATAAGTATGGGAGATAGCTCGGTAACCTAAATCGAGAAAGGGTGTAGCTAAGGCCGCATGCGTGCTATGTATCTTACATGCCTTGGGTGTCCTATATAATTATTTGTCGTGTTCTATATGCTATTATCTTAACTGTTTCATGTGTGGCGTGGCTTGGAAAAGAGGTATGTTCATGTGTCCTCTTTTGGTATGTGCTAATATGGATATGCTGTAAATTATGATGTGATGTGATGTGGCCCTTTAGGACATGCATGCTAGGATAATTAATGTGGTGATGTGGGATGGAGGCATGAAAAAGAGAAATGGGAGAGAAAGATAACCAAGGGGAAGTAAGTTGGCTAACGTAGGTAAGGATGACCTAAATAATCTATGATCCATGAGTGGATGAGTAAAAGGGGACTTAAATAAAATGAAAGAGTGGGAGAATCGAGGGTTTGTATGGGATGGTTAGAGTCCGCATGGGGGCAAAATTTATATATGGAAAGTTACCTCGAGGCATGAGGAAGGTAATAGAAGTTTCGTTTGGATGTCTAGAGGCTTCAGGTGAAAAATAGTACGTGGGACAGTATAAGGGTGCGTAGGAGACTAATCTAAGGTTGGGAGGAAACCCTAATCTGAGAAGGTGGAAAAAGAAAAAGAAAATAATAAAAATAAACGAGAATGAGTGAGGTAGAAGGTGAGGGTTGGATCTAAGGGTCGTGATGTGTAGGGTATTGAAATAGTTTGGGGATGTGTAAGGCAGAGAAGGATGGGCCAAATAGGCCCAAATTAGGGTTTCTGGAGAAAACCCAAGGGTAAGGCGGTGAGTGGACTTTGAGGGTATAAAGTGTGGGCCTTCACCCACATACTTAGGAATTGGGCTTTCGATGTGAGAAAGTGGATTAAGGAAAGGATGTTGGGGCGAGTTAGGAGGTGTAGAAGTCTCAAGATATGGGACGGACCCTCTTGGGAGGATAAGTGTGGATATAGTTAGCCATACATGTCTAGGGTGAAATTTGTTGAATAAGATACGATAAATCACTAATCATGTAAAGTGGAAGATTATTGAGCCCAACCCAGACCGATCCACCGGTATAATAATGGCCAGGTGCCGGGGTGCCCTGGAGACCGATCCATCGGCATATAATAGTGGTTAGGTGCGTTCTGCCCTATAAGTGACCGATCCATCGGCTATAATAGTGGGTTTCCTGCACTCACATGGATATTTATAATCCGAGATGATGGATTAATGATGGACTAATGGCCTTAAGGCCCTAAAAGTATCGATTATTCATTATGACCTATTAAGTTTGATTGACTTGTTAAGTATGCGAATGGACGAAAGTGAATGTTACATATACACCATTAATATTTGATTGACTTGTTGAATATGTGAATGTATGGATTTGAATGTTATGTTTATACCTGTTGTTATGTACGGATATAGTAGTATATCATGTGTTACATTGCGTGCCTACTTTTAAGTGTGTTTTTAAAGGGTTACTCAGTACCGTAGTACTGAAGGGTTCCATTCGTTGGGCCCTTGCCTATTCAATGGGCAGTGTCCCTTATAGGTCTTTTCTAGGTACTATTTAAGTGGACCCTCAGGAAAGAGCATAAGGAACTATCCGAAAAGTCCTAGGGTTGTATTCCTTCCCTCTTAAACCTTAGTTTTGATGTGGCCTTCATTTTCTTATAACCACCATTGGTGGATTATATTCTTATAAAATGTTTCCTTGTGCTACTTTGATTCAAATATGTTTGAATTTCTCGTAAATTATGTTTTACTCTTTTAGCCTTAGCACTTAGTATTGGAATGGTAGGGTGAACCGGTCTGGTACTAAGTGTGGCGGTAATATCCCCAGAATTCACGGTTTATTATTTTGCTTCTGCTAATTTTCTTTTAATTAACAAAATTTTTCAGTAGTGAATTTGGGGGGTGTTACAAGTAGGCTTGGGCTCGGCTCATTTAATAAATGAGTCTAAACATGAGGCTCAATCTTGGCTTGTTTATAAACGAGTTGAGCTTTTAACGAGCTAGTTTGCATTTTGTAGTAAACGAGCTGAACTCACAAGCTTTTGCATTATAAACGAGCTCTAGTCCAAGCCTAAAATTTCCATGCTCAAGATTTTCTTGTTTATTAAACCATTTGAGATCAAGCTTTATTTTAGGCTCGTTTAACTAAATAAACGAGCCTAGGCAAGCCCTTAAATAGTCGAGCCCTAAAAGATTACGCGTTGGCACTGTTCGTTTATAGCCTTAGTTGAATCTAGTGCTTCTACATATGATTCTTAGGTATGATGTTCCTTTTACCTTGCACTCGACATAGACTAGATATAGGGAGTACCTCTTCTATTCTATATGTAGAGGGACTCCCTTGCATTTTATTTTTTGACTTTCACAATTCGCTCTTTGATAAACACATAAAATAAGCATTATGTTAGTGTATTTCAATGATTTATGATTGTTTGATGCATATTTGGTGTTTAAATCGAGGATAATACTTTGGTTTGTATTATTATGTGTAGGTGTTGGCTTGATATTGAAATATTCTATGATATTGGAAGTTACACAAGATTTTGGATCCACAACAAGATTTAGAATACATGGTTTGAGAAGAAAATGAATGCACATGATTAAAGAATTGACATTTGAACCATGATGTAATGTGAATATGAAAAAGCTTAAAGGACCAAATTTGTAGGTCTCTTTAATATCTTTCCAAACCAGCTAGTATCACATTAATAAGTGGTTGGACAAATAAGTTAAAACTATAATACCGAAGATTATCCAAACGAGTATGAATTAAGCAAGACAACACGTGCCACACATGTGGTTCAGTTATAAAATTTACAAAACTTCTTTATTGTTTTTCACATTTGTAAGACCTATATATATGTATTTTAGCTTAGGGCTTATAGGATCTTATTTTAGATATCTCTTAGCCGTCAAATAGTATCTATATCTAGATGTTAAGTATTGAAGGAAAATGAATGATTTTTTTTATTATTTTTATGTAAGATGGGATTACAGCTCTCTACCTTGAAGATTTTAATCAAACGACTTGTTATTTATTATTTATTTTTAATTAATTTCTTCCTATGATTAAATTGCATATTTATTTGATTTGTTATTTATTTCCAAACATATGTGAGTAGATCCTTCATTTGGGATTGGAAAAGAACCTAATTTTTTGGTAGTTGATGATGAATTAATATATGTTCTTGGTGAATGTTTTAATCTTTAAACTTAATTTCTTGTGGTTGAACTTTGTTGACTCGCTTGATCGCCGAATTAGCAATTATAGGTTTAGTTGATGGACCAAAAGGTGAAACTTAATATCAAACCTCTAGAAATTAAGCAAGGAATTCAAACTAAGAAAGTAAGCTAGATTCCTTGGGATTTTATTGGATTAGTAAGAAGTTTACTAGGTTTAATTTAATCTTAATTCCATAAAAGTATATATTTGAGCTTAGTTAGGCTCTATCCTTAGACGTTGAAAGATGCTTTGGATTAATTTAGGCTAGTTCACCATTTTAGTTTAAACCAACACCAAGAGCTAAAATAATTCATCATTGAGTACTGAAGTTCTAGCCCTTCATTATATTGAATTCCACTCGATTAACTATATATTTTATTTTTATTATTTAATCTTATAATTTTTTTTTACCTTACTCATTGGTTTAGTTAGTGAAGAATGTAAACTTTAGCAATTATCCCCTAGTTCCTATAGGATCGACCTTAATATCTACACCGAATCTGTACGCTTGCGGATTTTTCCTATCACTCCTTAAAGCTTAATTTTTGAAGTCCTAAATTTTAGGGGTGTTACAATAATCATCTCCATGGTACTTCCTTTTCTTGCTTTTATTTAACCCTTTTCCCACCAAGTTGGCTCTAGATCCAATCAAATTTGTGGTTATCTTCCTCAATTCTCAAATGGACAATGAAGTCTTCAAGTTTCATCTCCTTACACTTATGCTTGAGACAATTCTTAAAATCTTTCCAAAGTGGTGGTAATTTTTCAATTACCACAACTACTTGAAATAATTTGCTAAGAGACATACCCTTAGCATAAAGATCATAAAAAATAACTTGAATCTCTTCCACTTGGGATATAACTGACGTGGTGTATACCATCTTATAATCTAGAAAATGACCTATAGTAAATATCTTTATCTAGCATCCTTTATCTTATACTTGGTATCTAATGAATCCCAAAGTTTCTTTGTGGTCTTGGCACCCGAGTAATTATTTTATAATGTGTTATCCAATCTTTTTAAGATATAATTCTTGCACAGGACACCAAAATTATTCCATGCATCCACCACATCCATGCTGATTATATTGGTGTCCCCTTCACCAAGTTTAGGAGGGATCTTATTGAGATAGTTGACCAAATTTAATATAGTTAGATAGAAAATTATTTTTTATTGTCAATGCTTGAAATCTAACCCATTAAATTTAGGTATTTTTTCCCCAAAATTTATTATGCTAGTAAGATTTGTAACTAAGTTTGTAGATTGTGTCATTTCTATTACAAAAATAGAAAGAAGGGAGTAGAAGAAGACCAGGTATAATTATTTATCAAATAAATTGTAACACCCCCAAAATTATATTTGAAATTTTTTATTTAATTAAACAAACACAAGCACGGGGGTGCTACCACCGTGATTAGTACAAGCCCGCAACCACAACGCTAAGGATAATTTCATAAGAACATTAAACACACTCAAACTAGAGAGCCATAGAAATTGAAATATTCATAACAGGAAAATTAGAGTGCGTGATTAAAATTCATTACAACTGAAATAGAGTACATAATCAAAGCCCCCATTGGGATAAAAGGTATAACATAGTAAAATAAAAATAGAATAGGAAGAGTCCGGTCTACATCACTCTTAGGCCCATGTGCCAAGTCCTAAAGGTCAACTCTTAGCCCCGCCCAATGCCTCATAAGTGTCATAGGCATTGAAAAAAACGTCTCCTACTTGCACAAGCTCAAAAGGGACATATGCTCATGAGAATGAGTAGCACCCATGAAACGGATGGTCAGTACACTACGTACTGAGTAAGGTAACCATGCAGCTAAATCCATACATAAAGACATGTACACAAGCAGGTAACTATGCAGATAAGCCATATAAGAAGAACAAATAGTATAAGCCGTATTATATTCCGGTTAAACTTAATCATTAGGTCTCTGATCTATGTACCCATTTCACTCCATGCTCTTTATAAGTCAATGCGAGTATGAGAACCCCACTATTATAGCTAGTGGATCATAAAAATATAGGGAAAAATGCTCTTGACCACTATTATTTGACGTTGAATCGGTCTCCAACGCAAGGTCCTTCTGGCCATTATTATGCTGGTTGATTGGTCTGGCCCCAACTCTTATGGTGTTTCACTATAAGTAGTTAGTATCTTTCCCATGTCTTATCATAACTCAAGGTTTGGTTTATTGAGCTTGGGATCCCCCACTATTATAGCTGGTGGATCGGAAACATACATGACATAATACTCCAAACTACTATTATTCACCGGTAGATCGGTCTCTAGAGCACCCCAACACTTGGCCACTATTATGCCGGTGGATTGGTTTGGGCCCAACTTAATAATATTTCGCTTTAAATGATTATTGTCTTATTCAATATATGTTTTCACTCTTGCCAAGTATATCCTTTGGACTACCCACTCACATAACTCGTCTACTCCTAATCTTCTAAAAGGGTCCAGCTTATAACTTGGGACTTATATGACTCCTAATACATCTAGACATCCTTTCCCTCTCCTCCTCACTTACCACAAATACCCAACTCCTATGTGCATGGGCCAAGGCCCACTTCCCCATACATTTGAGTCAATTCACTATTGCCCTCTAGAGTTTTTCCCGAAAAACCCTAATTTAGCCCATATGGAACCTTCCTCTATCTCACACATGCTATTTTCCTTTGCCCCCAACTCATCACCTTAGTTGATTCATCCCCAAGAACCCCACTTTACTTCCCATTTTGTATATGTGCACCCAAAACCTTAGTTGGCTATCCCAAAACCCTAGCACCTTTGTTTCCTCATACGATGTCCTTCCATCACTCTCACCTACCATTCCCTCTTCCACATGACACAAATTCACCCTCCATGTCATATTCTTCCACTCTCATCCCATAATTCAATCCTCTTCATTATTTATCCTTTCCATAATTTCCTTCACTTAGGGTTTTCCTCCTAAACACTAGACAAGTTTCCCATGCACCCTTGCACAAACCTACGTACTATTTTTTACCCATGGACTCCAATCACCCAAACAACTCTTCTCTTACTTTACTTAAATCTCAAGTTAACTTTTTCCATGTAAGGATCATCCACATGCAAAGACTATCCATCCCATGCAACCCTAGACTCCCTATGCAAGATTCACTTTACTCTCTTGTTATTATCCATATTATCCTTTTATTGGCCCACCCATAAGTCATGAGATAATTAGGTCATTCTTACTTCTCTCTAATTAACTTACTTCCTTTACCCCTTTCATATTTCCATCACCACACCACATCTTTAAAGACTCCTATAATGCATGTCCTAAAGGGCCATAATACATAATCACCACAAACACAACATACATATCATTTTACACATGCCATAAGGAGAGCATATATACTTACCTTAGCTCCGCTCTGCACTACAAGTAAGTGATTATAATCACATAAGGTAAACAAACATATCATAACACATGTCATATATGGCACATAACACACATATTAGGCCTTAGCTACATCCTTACCTAAAACGACACTAGGCTTAGAGTAAGATCCTATGCTTCCTTAGGGTTTGGACTTGGTTCACCTATAAGAGGGAAATACTAAGGTTAACTTCCCTCTTACCAACATTATCATTATTTCTTACTTACCTTTATCATAGCCTAGTATCAGGGATATTAATAATAATAGTAGCTTTATTATTGAAAATAAGTGTATTATTCTTAAAATGGTTAATCATGCCATTATTAGTCAAAATAAGTTTAGTTAGTTATATTGGTCCTTATTAACAATATTTTTCAAGGTAGGTTCGGTCGGGGAGAAGAAAAAAGGAAATGAGAAAGGGCACACATGAGGGCAGGTGTAGGGGGTTGGGCTCGATTTGGAAAGGAAAGGGATATGGGAGAGAGAGGAGAGTGGCTGGCCAGCGGTACAGTGGTAAGGCAGGTCGGGTGGTGCAGAGTTGCAGGCTTGACCTACAATGTGTGGGAGGAGAGGGAGGAATAAGAAGACATGCGAGCCAACTGATTAGGGGGAATAAAAGAAAGAAAAAGGAGGGGTAACCGGGTGGGTGAGGGGGAGAGGAGAAGGGATACCGGGCTGGATCACGTTGGGGGAAAAGAAAATGAGGAGGGGGAGTTGGGCCGTGAGGGGGTGTCGGCCCAATTCGGGGGATTAGGAAATAAAAAGAAAAAGGTGAAAGGAGAAAAAGAGGAAAGAAAAGGAAAAAGAAAAAAAAGAAAAATAGGCTGGTTGGGGTATTTATATTATTTTGGTATTTTTGAATATTTAAAAATAATAATTAAATTCCTTTTTATATTAATTTAGGATACTTTAGGTAATTTTTCATAAATTCTATTTTTAACTAGTCAAAGACTCTAATCTTTTCCAATTAAATTCTTTATTATTTTCCTCTTGATTTTGCCTTAAATACTCCCCTTTATTTTAATAAAATAATATATTTAATTAATTTCACTATTAAATCCCTATTTTAATATAATTTTCTAAATTAGGGTTTTGGGGTATTTCGTAAATACCAATATTCTATACTATAACAAATAACAAAAAATAATTATAAAATTTGTCTTAATATTGTTGGAAATATATTATAAATATAGTATAGAATTTTATGGTATTTAAATAAATAAGCAAATAAAATAATAATAATAATAATAATAATAATAATGATGATGATGATGATGATGATGATGATGATAGTAGGCGTATCTAATTAACCAAAAATAATAACTGAAGTTGAAAAATATGAAACTAAATTCATGTTCGAGCCCATTGAATTTATGGTGTGTCCCTAAGACAATTTTTTTTCCTACTATGATACTCAAAGTTGCAAGCAATTGTAAATATAAAATGGATTTTTTTCCTATCAAAAATAACATTATGATTTAATAGGATTTTTATAAACTTATCGTTATGCTAGTACTTCAAATTATGAATATTAGAATAGAAAAAGTAGAATGAGAGATATTAAGAGGTTGTTTGGTTCTAAATTTAATGAGTAGTTTTTTATAAAATTAATTATACAAAGTAATTTTAGATAAAAATAAGTATTTGGTTTTACTTCTAAAAAATTATTATAAAAATGTGATTAGTAAAAATTACTTTCTAAAAGTAATAAACTATAAGTAATTTTACCTACTTTCTAAAACTAGTTTTGCAACACACAGTATGGTATTCTTTAAAAAAAAATGTTCATTCCCCCACCCCCATGTCTCCTTCTCCATTTTGGTCAACCGAGTATCTCTATTTTACTCGCTCGGTTCTCTGGCCCAACTTGCTTAGTGGTTACCTTCACCATTTCTGTTGCTTAGTTTCTCCATTATGCTACTCCTAGTTGGCATCTACAATTTTTCAATCGATATTTAATGTAGGTTATAGATCTATAATTGTTGAGCTTTGATTCTGCTTCCTCTTAAAATTCTAGGCTTTTTATTCTCGCCTTCTCCATTTCCTGCTAGTCATCTTCAATTTTTGTTTGTTCTATTTTTTTTTCTAGGACGATGATCTGACTTTGGAGATCCACTAATTACAGTGCTTGATTTTTGATGTTTTGGTAGATTCTCCGTCACTTTCTTGTGCATTTTTGTAACACCTCCAAAATTCACTACTTAAAAATTTCGTTAATTAAAAGAAAATTAGCGGAGGTAAATTAATAAACTGTAAACTTTGGGGATATTACCGCCACACTTAGTACCAGAGCGGTTCACTCCTACCATTCCAGTACCAAGTGTTAAGGCTAAAAGAATAAAACACAATTTTACGAGAAACTTAAGCATATATAAATCAGAGAAGCACAGTAAATAGTTTACGAGAGCAAAATCCAACAACGGTGGTTACAAAATAACAAATACATTGAAGTTAAAAGAGACAAATTAAAACCCTAGAATTTACTGGGTAGTACCTTACACTCTTTCCAGAGAGCCCACTTGAATAGCACCTGAATACGACTTGCAAGGGGTACTGCCCATTGAATAGGCAGGGGCCCACGAAGGGAACCCTTCAGTACTATGGTACAGAGTAAACCTTTAAACACGCACTTAAAAACAGGTACGCAATGTAACACATGAAATACTACTGTTTTCGTACATAACCATAGGTGTAAACATGATATTCGGATCCATTTATTCACACATCCAACAATTTAATCAGATATTAATAGCGTATACGTAACATTCACTTTCGTACATTCGCATACTTAACAAGTCAACCAAATGTTAATAGGCCATAATGAATAATTGATATATATCGGGCCTTAAGGCCATTAGTCCATCATTAATCAATCATCTCAATGATTAGTATTTTTCCATAACTTATTCACATCCAAATCAAATTTTATTGAGTTTGGGACCCCCACTATTCTGGCCGGTGGATCGGAATACATATTATATATATATATAATCCAGGTTAAAACATCCTGGGCCACTATTATATCCGGTGGATCGGTACTCATAAACATCATATAGGGAAAAACATCCTGGGCCACTATTATTTCCGGTGGATTGGTACTCATCATATAATTCAACTGGTTCCGGCTCATTAATCTTTCACTTTAACGATTAGTGTTTTCCCTTTTTATTCAGCACAACAATTCCATTTATTTACCTTGATAGGGAGATCAAGATCTCGGGACACAAAGGTACACCGGTCGCACTAATGCATAAAAGCTACTCAGTATCCTTCAACTATCAACCCAGGTACGCAAAGGTACTCTGGTCGTACTGGTGCATAAAGCTAACTTAGTACCCTACCGATAATGACATCTAATCCTTAAGTATGCATACCCCCTAGCTAGGTCCGTAGAGCTAGATAGAGTAGATATAGGTCCTGGCTGGGGCATAAAGGCACACCAGCAAATACCAAATAATCGTGGGCTAAACTACGTCTTTAGGGTAGCGACACCTAAAGAGCCACCATTCTCGATCTCGAGGTCTTTCACTTTAAGTATTAGTGTCTTAATTAATGGTGATCACAAAAGCACAACAATCAGATAATTATTCACTTTTAATCATTTAGATATCATCAAAAATTTCTTATTCAAATGGTTGTCTAAGGTAATACAGAGGAATCATTAAGGCCATCCTAACTCATCTAATTTCGAATTAGAATTCGTTCTCGTGATACTTACTAATCATTAAATATTCCTACCTCGTTAATTAGCATTATTAGAGTCATATTATGAATTCTAGAATCACAACGATATATTAGATACAAACTACTCATTTACCCCTTACTTATAAAATCACTAAGTCACCCCTTCCTTATTTGATAAATTATTATATTACCCTCTTTGTTACAAAATTACCAAGTTACCCCTTACTCAATTTAGGTTACCAAGTTAATGCTCATACTTATTAGGTCACTACTCCCCCTTCATAATTATTACACTTAATATACTTTCCATTTAGTTGCTTAGATTACCACTTCGCCCTTTCTCCTTTATTATAATTAATAAATTATCCCTGAGTTGGTCAAATTACCAAATTACCCTTCCTCATTATCCTAATTATCAAAGTAATTAGTTAATTACCAAATTACCATCCTCTATTATCAATTACCAACTACCCTTCTCCATTATCAAAATTACCAAATTACCCCTGGTTGGTTAAATTACCAAATCACCCTTTTATATGATCATAATTAAAATTTTACCCTTTTCCGTTATTAAATTATTAAATTACCCTTTAGTTATTTAAATTATTATTTTTACCCTTATCAATTATTATAATTACCAATTTACTCCTTTCCAATTTCCACTTTTATCCCTTTGATTTACAAAATTACCGTTTTACCCCTTTACCTTCAAATTTACCATTTTACCCCTTAACTCCCAAAAATTACCACATCGCCCTTTTACTTATACAATTTTCATTTATCCTTAATTATGAAATTACTATCTTACCTCTTTTAATTTCCAAATTACCATTATGCCTGTTAATCACAAAATTACTATTTTACCCTTTAATTATAAAATTAAAATTTTACCCTTTTATTACAAAATTACCAAATTGCCCTTTTATTACAAAATTATCAGATTTCCCTTTTATTACAAATTACCAAAATTCCCCTTTTATTACAAAATTACCAAATTGCCCCTTTTATTACAAATTGCCCTTTATTACAAAACTACCAATTTACCCTTTTGTTATAAAATTACCGAATTGCTCTTTTATTACAAAATTACCAAGTTACCATTTAACCACAAAATTACCATTTTACTCTTTATTCATAAATTACCATTTTCCCCTTTAATTATGAAATTACCATTTTACCCCTTACTTCCAAAATTACCATTTTATCCTTTTATTAACAAATTTACTATTTTACCCTTGCCTCCAAAATTACCATAATACCCTTTTTAATTAAGAATTACCTTTTTACCCTTAGCACACCCCTTATATTAAATTATAATTATTACGACATAAAATATGAACTTTAATACCTCATACACAACTCTTATAATTAATATAATATTACTAGCACCCCTATGTATAAATATTAGGCTATTTTCTTGTACAAGATATATTAGTAAAATCCCCTAAGGCTCAAAAAATATTAAACATGTATTAACTATCACAATAGCATAAAACAACATGGGTAATACTTAACATTTTCCTTAACAACCAAATTATTACCTTAAATAATATTTCCATACATAGCAACAATCTATCATGCTTCCTTTTCATCAATCACATAAGAACCACATATATCATATTAAACAACACAAACCAAGCATAATAATATATTAAAAATCCTAATGTGCTAACATACGTTAATCCATGTGTTTAAGAGGGATTTAACGATTACCTCGATTCCCGTAAAAACGAACCTTACCGGTATTCTGGTTAAAGGTCCAAGCTTCATTTATCAAAACCAATACCTAAAAATAATTCAAGACTTATTACATTAGAAATTATGAAATCAAAATGTAAGTCTTTAACAATTAATAGAATAATTAACTTAAAATATAATTATACCTTAAAATTATTAAACAAATAAATCAAGAAATGCAAAAACTCATGCTGCTAATGCAGCATGAGCTGCATGCAAAGAATTGGGGAGGAGGGGCTGGAAGGTGGTGGAAATAGGGAAGGATAGGTATTTTCGGGTTGGTGGTTTGGGGCTAAGAAAAGGACATGGTTGGGAAGGATTTGGGGCAAGGGAATGGTTCAAAAGTGTAGAGGGGGTGCAGGTGGTGGTCGGGGATGGGTTGAAGGTGGCTAAAGGTGGCGGAGACGGCGACAGCGAGGCTATGAAGGTGGAGGATGAGGAGGGCTCGAAATGGAAGGTCGGTGAGGAAGGAAAATGGGGAGGGAAAATGAAGGCCTTTGGGTGGTGTTTTCGGGAAACATAGGATTGGGGGGTAGAGGGGGTTGCATGGAGTAATTCGATGGCTTAAGCGGCGGCAGAAAAGGCAGGACGGCGGCGGAATATGGCGGTGTAGGGTGGTTACTGATAAGGGAGGGAGAGAAGAGAAAAAGAGTAGAGGAGGAAGAAGGGGGCTGCAGGGTAGCTTGATGGGGGCTGTGATGGCTCGAGGGTGAGGTAGAGGGCGGCAAGAGGTGGTTCAGGTGGTGGTTGAGGCGGCGGTAGCGGCGAATATTGGCGGCGAAACAAAAACAGGGGGAGAGAGGGGAGGAGAAGAAAGGAAAGAAGAGAGGGTCGGGGAGCATGGGGAATTCGGGAAAAGACGTAGAACGGGCAGTGAAGGAGCAATAAATAGAAGAGGAAGAGAAGGTAGGAGACAGGGATCTCGAAGGTGGCTGTAGGTGGTAGGGAAATGAGTGTTGCAGGGAGGGGGAGAAGGGGTATGGCAATGCCAGGGAGAGGGAGAGGGAGACAGGGATGGTGGGATCGGGATGGCCAGAGAAAATGACGCGAGGGAGAGAGAGAGAGATAGGGGAGGTCAACGGGGGAGAGGGAGTTGCAGATTGGGCGGCGAAAATGGTGGAGGGTGGCCGGGATTATCGCCGAGGAAAGAGGAAGAAGAAAGAAAGCAGAAGAAGAAAGAGTCAAGGGAGGGGTGCTGGGTGCGTGACGGGCAGATCAGCTGAAGGAAAGGAGCGGGCCAGTCTGGTCGGGGAGAAAGGAAGAAAGGAAAGGAGGGAGGCGGCCGGCTCGCGTGAAGGAGAGGAGAAAAGGAGTCGGGCCGGAAAAGGAAAAAGGGAAGGAGGGAGGAGGGGGAAAGAAGTGGGCCGGCAACCCAAGCACCAGAAGGGGGATAAGGGCAGGCTGAAGCAGGCCGGCGGCCCAAAAAAGAAAAAGAAAAAGAAAGAAAAGAGAAAAAGGAGAAAAGAAGGAAAAGGGGAAAAAGGAAAAAGAAAGGAAAAATGGAATAAATAATTTAATTGATAAAATAATAAAATAGAATAATTTTGGGTAATAAATTGATTTAATAATTTAATTAATATAGTTAAATATAAGGATTTAAAATGGATAATTTTAGTAAAATAATAATTTGGAAAATTATTTGAATAACAAGAGTATGATAAATAACAAATATTTATTTTAATTTATTAAAATATTTATACTAAACTTCATACACTCAAAAATTCATAAAATAATTAAATTAAAAATATTTAAAAGCTAATTTATCCAAAATAAAATTTATTTATTAAAATATAGGGTTTTAAAAATTCGAGGGATTGCAATTTTTGGCTACTTTTCTATTGGCTTCATCTTTTTGGTTTTTATCTTCTTCTATGCGCTATGTTTTTTGTAGTGTATTGGGGATTGACGGAAGTGTTTGTGTTGGTTGTGGGATAGATGGTCACATGCAGAGTCTCTAGGCTTTTAATTTATATAGGAGGGGTGAATGGTAGGGAAGATTAGTTTTTTAAGTACATAGTAGTGGAGAATAGTGTGGGCGGATGGATCATCTCTCGTTGAAGAGAAATGAATAATATCAAACCATGGGTAATAAAAATAATTTTACCTCAACAAAAAAAGATTACTTAGTATGGGTGAAACTTGAAAGTGAATCCCGACTTAAGAGAGACCCAATAATAGGTACAATCACTTGTGGGGAGGATAGATGGAAAATATTTATTCTGGAAAATTACAATTATATATATATTTTACTTATTTATTATTATTATTATTATTATTATTATTATATATATATAACTTGTAATAATTTCAATTTGTTTTTTGTAGCAAAATCCAAGTTGTAAAAGCCAATTGCCTATTTAGATAAGCTTCAGTTAATCTTTAGTGATACTTATGCAACCGGAGAACATTCATGGGCTCCATCTTAAGGGACTCATCCAAGTTTTGATAAGGATGATGACGAGTTAAGAATAAGTATTATGGGTCCTTCTAAATGCCAAAAAGTCATTGAGATTGAGGGTTGTGATTTTAGTGATTCAGATGGTGGGGCATGGCGAAAGGAAAATTTAAGCAACAAGCATTCTAAGAGTTAGTAATCTAGTTCTCGTAAGAGAAATGAGTCAGCTACTTAAAAGCTTGATAATATGTTGCTACAATTGTGTAAAGTTGCATTTAAGAGTAACGATGATCCTCTTTTGCAAACACCTCAAGCTTCAACAACCCCCACCATAAAAGAATGTTTGGCTATTCTAAATGCTATGGCTGATGAAATTTTTGATGAGTTATTTATCCTCGGTACTAATGCTTTCAAGGATCCTGATAATAAAGACATATAGATGTATATGGCTCCCCAAAAACATAATGTTTGGCTGAAATCTGTAAGGTATCCATCTAAGAATTGATCAAGGACGTTAGGTTATTATGGTATTTTGTAGAAGACTAGTTTCTTTAAGGTTTTTTTTTATTTCTATTTGTAAAACCATGAAGTATAAATTCTCTTTTTTATGTTGAACTTATGTAATTTTCTTAAAATGTGACTTTTATCTATATCATCCATTCCTTAAATGATCTACCTTTGATAGACTTTGGTTAATGAAATACATATCATATTTTCTTGAATTAGCTTTGAAGTATTCATGTTCTTCGATGAAAAATGTAAATGTTGCTTGTTGTATATAATTTGAATTAGCTTTTAGTGGGATACAATATTATATTTTATGCATTCTTATTAATTTAATATATATTGCGTATATGTGTAATACAAGTGATGCCTTCATTTTGAATAGATGGATGATCGAAAAAAAAGGACTACTACTACTTTTACTTATACTACAACGTTTGTGAAAGAGAATGAAGACATATATTGAGAATAAAGTTTGTTTGGATTCTTCTTAAACAGGTCACCAGTTTGTTTAACGTATATTAAATGGTTATAATAGGCTATGTCACGATTTATTTAGAATGAAGAAGGATTCTTTTCTAAGGTTATCAAGTTTTTTAAGATCAAGAAGGTTGCTAAGTGATATTTATAATGTAATTGTTGAAGAACAATTGACAATTTTTTTTATGTACAATTAGTCACAATGAAAGGAATAGAGTTGTGCAATATTGATTTCAACACTCTTGAGAGACCATTAGTAGATATTTCAACAAGGTTTTAATTGTTATATCAAAAATTGCTGGTGAAATTATGAGGTCTCATCGAAGCTCTGACGAGGTCCCTCTTGAGATCATAAATGATTCAAGACTTTGTCCTTATTTTAAAGATTGTGTAGGAGTGATAGATAGAACATATATTGATACTTGTGTTCCAAAGAATGAACAAATTCCCTATAGTAATCTTAAGAGAGTGTGCTACCAAAATATTATAGCAGTTTGTTCTTTTAATATGTTGTTCATATTTGCGGAAGTTGGATGCGAGGGTTCAACTCATGATTCTCGAATATTCTAATATTGTATTTGAGATCCCAACAAAAACTTTCCTCACCCTCCTCGGGGTAAATAGAACATTAATTTATATATTAAGTATAAACTACTATAGTTGAATAATATGAACTTACATTTTATCATGATTCTCGAATATTCCAATATTGTATTCGAGATCCCAACAAAAACTTTCCTCACCCTCCTCGGGGTAAATAGAACATTAATTTATATATTAAGTATAAACTACTATAGTTGAATAATATGAACTTACATTTTATGTACGTAAATATTATGTAGTTGATTTAGGTTATCGCAATACATCGGACTATCTTGCTCCATTCAAGTACACAAGGTATCATTTATCTAATTTTCAAAGAGTTTGTGGTCCATAAGAAAATGATGAGTTATTCACTCATTTACATTCGTCAGTGCGAAATGTGATTGAGCGTTCCTTTGGTGTTTTGAATGCTAATTTTTCATCTTAAATTAAATGTCAAATTATAGTTTGGAACAACAAATGCTCATTGTCATTGCAACAATGACAATCCACAATTTTGTTAGGCTGAATGAATGGATGATATATTATTTAATGATTTTTGTAGCAGAGAAATATATAAAGAAAACAATAGACATAAGGATATTGGACAACATGTAGAGGGTAGAGCTGCTAGAGAAATGAAAATATTACGGTGTAGGATTGCTGATGATATTTACCATGCACGTCATTTAGCTATTTGATTTTATGATGTTTATTATAAATGTCAAAATGTTCATTGCATAATATAAAATTTTCTCATTATCACTATTTGAATTTTAGATGTTAGTGAATTTTATAAAATTTGGTTAGTGATTGTTCATAATTTTTAAAAAATAATTTTATAAATTTTATTATATAATTTTTAGTACATTATATATATATATATATGTTTCATATGATTTTTAATATTTAATATTATAGAATTTATATAATAATAATTATTACGAAAAGATATATATAGGAAGATAAAATTTGAAGATGAAAAATAAAAAGTACATTTGTATTAAAATAAAAACCAAACACTAATAAAGTAAAATAAGCAGTTTTTTTTTAATATTAATCACCTATACAACAAAAGTAAAAAAGAAACCTATATTTTACTTGCTAAAATACTTTTTAAAAAATAGATTTATAAAATTAGTTTTCATCTAAAAGTAATTATTAAAAATAAGTAATACTAAAAGATGGCTAATTTGATAGAAACTCTTATTCACTCTTTTCTGTATTGTGGGGGCATTTATTAATTATTTTGTGACTATTCTAAGAGAGCTTACGTAAAAAAAAAGTTATTTCTATCGGCCATTGCCAGTACAAGTAAAAGTCATGTATAATGTAATTAAATCAAATATTTGGCAATTTTTTTTTAGAAGAAATCAGACTACTTGTTTTATTCAAATGCAAGGATGTACAACTTCAGCCTCAAAACAAGTAAAGAAAAACTAAATAAGGGACAAAAACCAAATCTAGGTTTGGATATGTTGTACAATGCTTTGGTACTCAGGATTTGGGCTAAACTTGCCTAGAACCTTAGAGATCACCTCAAGACGGATCAAACTTTGAAGCTGTTGAGGCGTTCTTCTCTTCTCTTGAAAAATTCTATCATTTCTTTCCCTCCAAATATAGTAGATAGTTGCTACCAATCCACTTCTCCTCCAGCATTTTATCCACTTCTGCCCTCTATTATGTCTTTTGAACCATCTAAATTCATGAGGCAGGTTCATTACTCTTCTATGCATCCCCATCCATGCATAAATGCTGTTTATGACCTCCTTTGAGTAAGTACAGGCAAACCATAGATGATTTCTGGTTTCTACTTCTGCTAAACACAGAGGACATCTATTTGCAATCTGAAAACCCCTCTTGCATAGATTATCCTGAGTAAGAATTTTATTCTGTGTAATTAGGGTGGTTATGACAGAGTGTTTTTGTTAAACACAGATATTTGGCAAATTTTTGTTGCGAGAAAAATGGGTTTGGCACTCGAACATATGCCAACCAAAGAATTATAAACTTAGTCTTGTTTGACAATTTGAAGATCAAACAAGAAATTAATGTTTAATTAATAATGTTTAAGTATCCAAGATGTGTGCTTTCATCCGGCCAAAACTTATCCCTTCTCGGGGCTTTTAATTTTATTTAAATATTACAATATTATATTTAAATAGAATCTCTTCACAATACCTTTTATTTGTCACTTACACACACACACATGTAATTATATATTAAGCCAAAATTCAATATTATTTAACTAATAAATAATGTTCAATAATTAAATTTGATTAAATAATTATTTTTTTATCATACTAAAATTTTATATTAGAATCTAAGTCAATACAATCATCATCACAAAATTAGAATCAATTATAAGAAATTTAAGGCTTATTTAAAATTATTTATCAAAAGTAATTATTTAAGATAATTATTTATTTTAAAAATAGTTTAGCCTTTTTTTATATAAATAATAAATTTTTTTATAAGGATCTTCAAATAAAGGGTTAGTCATATATTTTCTTCCGACGTAACCATGCTATTATTTGATAATTCAATTTCTGCTTTTGATCTATTATCTACAACCACTAATTGTATCTTAATTTGTTTCAGTCTAGTAAGGTTTCGTAACTTTCTATTATAAAAACTTTTGAATGATCACCTGTTGATACGAGTTCAAAATCTAGCATACAACTTACAGGAATTCAAGTTTCTAATAGATTCGGACCATATCCGGCCAGATGCCTCTTGCGTGCATGCGGTCCAATAGATATATATATATATACACACACTTCCCGATCGATACCCACAAGAAGTCCACAACTAAAAACCTCAGACAATTTACTACCGGTTTCTAATAAATTCCCCACCAATCTTGGATATGCACAAAATTTGTGAACCTTATCCGCTCCAGCTCTTCAGTCTGAACTTTAAAGGAAAGTGTTAGTTGGCTCATAAATGGAAATAGTACCTATTGAAGGTCTTTTAGATCCCCCCTCCCCCAAATCCTGGGTGGTTGCAAGAATGATAAAATTATGGTAGGATCATAAAAAATCGAATTAGCTGAGCTTTTTTATACTTAGACTTAATTCATAATAACCAAAATTAAAATAAAATTAGAGTTCGATTTATTTAACTAAATGAATAAGATAAATATAATTTTTAACGAATAAAACCGAACTTATAAGTCTAATTTATAAATAAACTGAGTTGAACTTAGCCAATTTTTCCGAACTTAGATTTGACTTTTTCAATAAATAAGCCTAAAAATAAGATATGAATTTAAAAAAAAATATATTGTGCAACTTGTTAACACCATGCAACAAGTGCTACACTACCTTTTTTAATTTAATTTTCTTCTAATTAATTTATTTTCACATTGGCTTGTTAAAAAAATATATCATAATATTTCTAAAATTTTACTTTATAACTAGACATTCATATTAATATATTTTTGATAAAAAAAATAAGTAAAAAATCAACACATTAGCATTGAAAGATTAATTTTAAGCAAAATAATGATAAAAAATTATCTCATTGATGAAAGACCAATACTAGGAAAATATCAACGTACCAGTAAAAAATGAACACATTAGTGGTGAAAGATTAATACATTAGTAGTAAAAAAAATAGTACATTAGTGGTAAAAAATCAGCATATTAGTGGTGAAATGTTTGTATAATAGTGGTGAAAGATAATTTTTGAGTAGAATAATGATGAAAGATCAATATGCTGATGAAAAATCAGTTTAATGTTGTTGAAAGATTAATTTAATAGAGGTGAAAGATAATTAAATGTATGATAAACATATATATATCTATATGTAATTGTGGTAAAAGTTCAATACATTAATGATAAGATATTAATTCATTGGTGAAAAATCAACAAATTAGTGGTGAAAAATCAGTACATTAGTGGTGAGATATTAGTATATTAGTGGTAAAAGATACACAATAAGAGATAATAATTGGGGCAACAAATTATTTTGTCGCCTAAGAAAAAAATTATGTAGCCCAAACTTTGGGCTACAATTTTTTTTTCATAATTTTTTCACCACAAGCCCATTGCCTTTGATTAGGGCGATGAAAACAAAATTTTATCGCCTTAAACCTCTTTTTGTGCAATGAATATTTTTGGTCGCCTTAAACCTCTTTTGTGCGATGCATATGTTTTATCGTCCTAAACCTCTTTTGTGTAACGAAGATGTTTTGTCGCCCTAAGACTTTTTTGTGCGATGAATATTTTTTGTTGCCTAGACCCACTTTTGTGCGACAAAGTTGTTTCGTTTGTGGCCCTATTGTTTGTTTTGTAACAAAATCAATTTTTAGTCTTTCTTTCAAGCTACAAAAATATTTTGTAGCCCAAAGACCGGTATTATATATTCATAATAATAGATTATGATGTAATGTAGTATCATTCATATAGATACTCCACCATAGTTCATTACCCTGTACAATCATATATCATCTAAACCATGCATAGATTACGATATCATTGTCCAAAAACAAATGTCATTCGAATGTCAAAGTATATGACACCGCAATATACAAATTGGCAAAATTTATGCCTAATGGGTACCACAAAAATCATTTATGCTATCTAGCTTGAAAGACCACCAAAAAATGAATAATATTATCTACAGTTCTGCATATTCAGCTTCATTAAGTATATTGCAACACCACAAAAAATGCTTCAAGTTAATATGTAATTCATGAAATAAAAAAACATAAATTAAGATTATAAAGAGATATACAATGGTATCTATTTATAATTGGCCATTTCTTTCAACTAAAAAAAGTTCTAATTAAAATCAGAGATTTTTCAGCAAAGAGCTTAGCAAAAATAACATTGGTTAGAATCCATTTAATTGAAGTATAGGTCATGTTAAACACACAACCTCTTTTAGATGTTTAGGCATATCCCAAGTAAGATTTAGTTGTATAATGTAAACCTACAGACAACATTTCATATGTGGTAAAACAGTAAGAAGTTCGATTTTCTTGTTGTATAATTCAAGCAACATAGCATTTCATATGTAGTATGATTCAAACCTTACTCATCCTAAACCACCTTGTCCCCCAATTGAAGGGAATTGCAAATGAAGGGAAAACAACAAATTATCAAACCAGCAACATACAATCAAATTTTTTTTATCAAACTAGCAACATACACGCACATACAACACTTGATTAAAAAGACACATTTAAGGGAATTGAAACAAGTAAAGAGAAAAATAATCCGGCAAAATAAGACCTACCACCGTTTGCTACCTAGAAAACCATATGGAGGAAGATGACTACTGTTGAACAAGCCCTACAACTGCAAAATTATCAAACTAGAGAAGAAGATTTCAAAAATTTCTACTTTTTTCAATAAAGTTAGTGAAGAGGGAAGAAGATTAGCAGATGAAAATGAAGAAGATGAACCATAAGTGGTTGAATCAAGGTTGGGAAAAATTAAGGATTAGGGTTTCATGAAATGAAGAGGGAAATTTTCTTCTATTTTGTTTATGTGTACAATTTTGGGCGAAACTAGTAGTCTGGCGGCCGAGGTAAAAATTTTGGGTGCCAGGGAAAAGTGCATAATGGGTGAAAAAATATATAATCACTGCCCAAAACTTATTTTTGTGTGACAAGATTAATTTTTTTGCCTTTATTTTTGTAGCTCAAAATAATCGAGAATAGATTCCTTACCTATCAAAAATTGTTGCCCCCTAGAAAGCGCCCCCTTTTTTAACAGAAAAAATAACATACATATTTTGAACAAACACACGTTTGAACATATTCCTTAAATTATAAGTTTTCATTTAAACATATAATGAGCACACTTCCTATATTAAACACACCATAAAGTGCCAGATTGAAATTTTTTAGCAGCCATTTACTAAAGTATGGGCAACAAAAAAAATATTGTTGCTCAACACTAAAGTATGGACGACAAAAAAATAAAATTGTGGCTCATAAGTGAAGTATAGGCAACAAAAAAAATCGTGGCCCAAACTACATTATGTGCAACAAAAAATAATATCATTGCCCATAGATTTCTCCACTGTAACAAAGGGTAACGATTATAAAAGTTTGTTACCCTAAAGAAAGAAAGGTAGCGATTATAAAATTTCTTGCCCTAAAGAAAAGAAGGGCAACAATATATTTTCATTGCCCAAAATATAGCCAAGGGCAACAAAATCTGTTTTGTCGCCCTAATATCATAGAAATCGTCGTATAAACTCACTTTTCTTGTTGTGATAATTTTAAAGTAAAATAGTAATAGTGGTGAACAATCAATATTTAAGTAGAATAATAATTGTAGTGAAAGATCAATTTATAGGTGAAAAATCAGTACATTAGTGCTGAAAAATTAGCATATTAGTGGTGAAAGATTATTTTTAAATAGAATAATGGTAAAAGATCAACTCACTAGTAAAAAATCAATTCAACAACAGTAAAATATTAGTTTAATAGTGATGATATATATATATATAATATGTGTGTTACTTTATACATTTTTTTTCTAGAAAAATTAGGGTATACTTTTTTATTTATTTTTCTAATAATTATAGTGAGATATTTTATTTTATTTTTATAAAATTTTGATATCATGGTGACGTCAAAATGTTGCACCTATATTATAGGTGCAGTCAATCATATGGCATAAGTATTAAAATTTAATTTATTAAACTAAGGGAATTAGTCAAATCGAACTGTATTAATTCATGAGCTGAGGGATGACTTCGATCAATCATTGAAACTAAATACCATTGAGAAAGAAAATTAGCCTCAAGGTGAATTATTTTTTCATGCCGTGACATTTCCAATGAATTGTACAAATTATTGTTTGGTGTCATTTTGTTCTTTGGTGTAAAATTCTTAGAGCATTCACATTGATGCTCCGTAAAATTGATTCCATAAAAAATTTTAAGTACAAAAAAATTGTTATGAAATCAATTAAAAAAGTCAATTCAAATTTACATCTATATTGATGGTTTTATAAATTAAGTTGCAAGTTATATTCCACTTATTTAACTTTTAAAAGATAATATTTTAAATAATATTTATACTAAAGTTATATCAATATAAATGTCTATTTGTAAAAAAAAAGGAGAATTATTTTGGTATAATAATTTAATTTTTAATAACCAAATTTAAGAAAATCTAATATAAAAATATTATCAAGAATAAAATATGAAAAAAAAACCATATTCCTCCTTTTACCTTCCCGTGAATCAGCCCCTATCCCCAATTATTTACGCATGTTTTTATTATTTATTTGTGTTTTTCTCCCTTTTTCCTCAAAAAAATTGAGAAAAAGTTAATTTATTTAGAGAGAAAGATCACCCAAATATGGGTATTGATCCATTTATATCAATCAAAGCAACAACTACTAAGGGAAGAGGAAATCCTCCTTCCATAAGTGCTTAATTTTTTATAGAACATGAAATTTCAATATTTATATCTTCTTTGTTATTCTTGTTCTTTGTTTTAAGAACCTTTGAAGTAATTACTTTTAGTCTCTCGGTTAAGTGTTGAGGTGGTCATGAACTATTATTCTCATAGGCATAGTTTGTGAATTTTTTTTGTCTAACTAAATATTTTTAAACATAACATTTTAGAATTTATACTATTTTTAATAATCTAAATAAAATAAAATAGTTAAATATAGTGGTTAATGACTAGTGATAATTTTCCAAGTCATACGATATAGTATTGTTTGGTTTTCATTCGATCATTCATTGTCTAGTATGCCACATTATTTATGTTGGAAGAAAAGTTATTGACAACCTCTTCAATTCATGATCAAGTCCAACAACCTCATCATACTAGAATCCTCAAGCAAATTATTAGGTTCAGGGGCTGCAACGAGCATGGTGAAACTACCATTACAGTTGTAGTATATTCTTTAGTGTATGTTAATTATAATTACAATACACCCATAATTAATTGTGGTATATTCAATGTTATTTAGGTACAAAAAAAAGTATAAGTGCACACTGAATATAATTGTAGTGTGCTAATAATTAATTGTACACTACTTGTAATTATGAAGGTACACCGAACATATACTATAAGTTTAAGGGTGGTTGCACCATACTCAATGCAACCCCAAAACTTAATAATGCCTCATACTCTTTATTCAATGATTTAGGAAATTCTTTGAAGAAAGTAGTAAAATAGGGTATAAGAGCGATATTTAAAGTTTTTTTTTGTGATACT
The DNA here is from genome assembly GCA_030549775.1 of Tamarix chinensis. Taxonomy (NCBI): domain Eukaryota; kingdom Viridiplantae; phylum Streptophyta; class Magnoliopsida; order Caryophyllales; family Tamaricaceae; genus Tamarix; species Tamarix chinensis. Next base: position 69,962,674 of record CM060182.1, read on the forward strand.
CTAAAAGCTAATGTTAAATGATAAAATTATGATGTGCATTGTAATATCCCACATTTTTGAAACAATAATTATGTTATTTTATGATCATATAAGAACGAAAATATGATTAGAGGAATTATATTAAAGATGTGAAGGGGCAAAAAGATTCATTTTAAGGGTTGAAAACCTAGTTTGCCATATGAGGTGTATATGTGTATTTTGAGGGAATATTTTGAGAAAATGCTATAAGTGTATTTTTAAAAATTAAAAAATATGCTTTTTATAAGGTCAATTGTTTGGGATTAATATCATATACAAATTTTATTCAAGATTGAATCCCTTATTTAAAGTTAAAAGGATATTTTGAGAAAAATGTTATTTGGTGGTTAAGTGTATGATTTTGTATAAGGTCAATGCTAATTATGTCTAACCTGATCATTTAAACCATGTTTATATTATTTAATATATTTCCTAAACTTGTTTATTTGGGATTAAGATCATACACACATCACTTTTGACTTATAGTGGGTGATAGAACTAGTGAGTATAGGGCACCATTATCATGCTTTGCTATTGATTCCTATTGGACCAACATATAGAACCTTTACATTAGCTGCAAAGGATGCCATGACCACAAGGATTTCCTCTTCATTAAGTCTCCTTTGATTATACAAAATTTGGGGGAAGTAAACCACCCACCCAAATAATATACCATAAACATAAATAAGAAAGTAACTTCAAACACATCTTCTTTGCATCTTCAACCTCTTGCACCTGCTTGTGTTTGAATAAGTAGGAAACTCTTGATATTTTTGCTCAAAACCTTCTAAAAACCTTACAGAAGGCATCCAAATAGTTTTTGATTTTTTTCCAAAAAGATTTAGAGTGGTATTGAAGGTAATAAGAAATAGGTATTTGAGATATGGGCAAGGTATTGAATTTTAGGTACATTGAAAAGGATGTATCTTATAATCCAAGAGCTTAAGGGGATTTCTTTTCTAGGGCTATTATTTTTTTCTTCAAGAGATATAGTGTGATTTTACCTAGCTTGGTTCGAATATCTGAGCATGTGTGGAGTCAATTTATTTTTCTAGTTTTTTTTTATAGAATTTTTGAGCATGTGTATATGATTTTTAATAAAATCATGAGACATAGTCTATCAAATTTTGATATGTTAATTATTATTATGCCTATAAAAATAAAAAATAACATTTTAGTAGCATGATATATGTGTTGAGCATATGTTTTCACACAAAAACAATATGCTAGCTCCAAAAATGAATGATTTTGGAAGAATAGTGTGAATGATGCATGCTAGGTGTTTTAATTACGATTTCAAGGCATGATTTGCATTCTAAACATGTTTTTAAATGATTCAAAAAAGTTTGAAAGCAAGATATTATGATTTGATAAGTTAGATATGGATTTTTAAGTATATGTGGTTCGAATAAGTGTGAAAATGGTTAAAATATGTGGTTTTATGCATAAACCATTTGACTAGTTCATAAACCACTTTTCTAGTTTCCAAGAACCATTTGATTGGTTAGTTAAAAAATTCAACTAGGTATAGAAACATAAAACATGAAAATTTTAGCTCAAACCATTTAACTAGTTTGAGAAAATGAGTTGACGACATAAAGCTTGAAAACACTTCCAAAAGGCTTAAAACCAATTAATGGGTGAATACAAACCACTTTATTGGCATACCAAGAAAGACATATGATTGAATTAAGATTACAAGCATTCAAATGGTGCACCATACCACCTGATTGGTTAGGTTTGTGATCCCAACTTTGATATATGATTGATATAACCTTGAAATCTTGGTATATAAGGCTTCGATCTTTGCTAATGAATAAAATATACCTAAAAGGCTTATACCACATGGTGGTCTGAATGAGGTCCCTTTGATATTGTCTACAAAGTTATAATGGCATACTTTTTTATGGTAATGGACTACAATAATGGTGTAACTTGATACATGAGTTAGGAGGTAACATTGCAAAAGGTGTATAATAATAATCATACAATATGATTAACCTTAAGAGGCTATGATTAATATGAGAAATGATTTAATAAGGGTTGGACATTGAGAGATTAACCTCTATCATTATTTGATAAGGTTGAATCTTGTGAGATTATCGAATATTATTGATATTGGCTTTTCTATGTGTTATTCTTTGATCGCTACGGAATACAACACATGGAATTAAGATGAAAGATAAGGGAGTTTAGGATGATTATCCTCTATATTAATATTAAGACTATAGGCTATGAGCCTATGACCCTTGATATTATATATTAGGTTGCGACCCACATCACATCAGTGAGTTGCGATCCATAGGCTGACGAGTTGGTGTACTGCAATGTACTCTATTCAGACTGATATACATTCCCTCAGTCTAGGAAGATGTTCTACTTTATGGGCTAAATGTCATAGAGAATAAGCATATATATAAGACTCGTGCCTCTAGAACATACTGAGGTACATGTCTATTTTCGGAGTGCATCTCCGCCGACGCATGATTTCTTCAATAGGTTGCGGTTTGTACCATATGATTATTGACATTGATATGGAATGAGGTCCGAGATGCTAATTGACTCTGTCGAGCGGATATCCACTAATGATAAAATTATAATACGTGATCTCATTCTTTTATAACTAAGAATATGAGTTGATTTGTCAATACTTGAGGGTACGAGTGATTATATGGTTGATATGCATGTGATTATGATTGTTATGTGATTAGCATAATTCTATTTTATGCTATTGATTGTATAAGCATCTACATGATTCAAATGTGTATGTGTATGTGTATGCAGTGTTGGTCTTAGCATGCTTTAATTAGTATCGCGATGTTGCACCGATGCTATACTTGTTTCTAAATGGGTCGCTACGATGATTGACGTGTGATTATTAGGTGAGCTGGGGACATAGTGCAAGTTGATCGTAGGCATATTATATCAAGTGGTTTGTTTTTAGGGCCGAGGAGAGAAGTAGATAGATGCTTATTTTGGTTTCATCAATGTTTTATAGCAGAATCGTCAATTTATTTTGGTTGTATATTTACCTGCGAACCAAATTATCTCTGTTTGTGTGTGTTTTAGAGTGTATTAATATATTGTATATATTTTTATTATTGTAATATGATATTAATTGCGGTTCATTTAGCCTTTATTTAGTTTAAGGTAGATGTCGAGACACCCATATTATGTTAGATATGGTAGTTGTATCTCAAGTTTTATTCTAGTTTACCAATGATTTATTATTATTATTATGAAAAAGGTGAATGTTACTAAACTCTCATTTTCCTTTTAAGCTAAAAATTATTTGTTTGAACCGGATATGAAACATAAGAGATAAAAAAATGTATTCTCCTTAACTTATTTGATTTGAACCATGTTAAAATATTTAATACGTAGTTGCTATTATAATTAATATTGTTATTATTACTAATTTATATGTTTTCCAAATTTATAAAATTTTATTCATTTAATCTAATATTAGTCGAGGACAAGCCCAAAAACTATTAGATATGGTGGATTAAAAGGGAAACGAGTGGTCAATTGTGGTGCTCAGCAGACAGCAGTTGCCCTGTTGGATTTTCATTTTCTAAGTGTTGGTTTGGTTAGAAGATAATAGGCGTAAAAAAATTATCCTTATAATTTATATATCTTGTATAATTTAGCTAAAATTAAATATTTTTATTCTAATAAATATCTATTTTAAATATTAATTTAATCTAAAATAAGTATTTTATTAAAAATATATTTATTATTATTAAATATTTAATATAAAAAATATAAACTAAAATAATTTTTTTCTATCTCCATTATATCCTTACCAAACAAGCCCTGACGAGTAAAGGGTCATGTATATTGAGAACCAACGTGGATCATCGACAGTGACAAGCAATAACACAAAGGATGATTCGAGTACAGTACAAGCAATAGGGACACATCATATCAATATTATTCAATACGCAGCAGCAGCACAGTGGGGGTTGGGGGTATATTTGGCAATTAACATCATCATAGTACTAATAGCTACATCCACCTCAACTAACTTCTTGTCCGCTTACTTTCCCTCACTCAATTAGTCAATTTGAGGAGAGCACCACCCTCCTCTTACAGTGGAGTACCCGACGCTCACTTGGGAATCCCTTTCTTATTGCTTCCTCCTCCTGCATAAAAGGGCCCCCCCCCCGGGGGGAGGGGGTAAGCAGTATCAGAGTCATCATCTGTTTGTATCTCTCTCATCAGTGGGGGTTTCCGGAATTGGAGAAGAAATGCAGGGCGGTCAGATGTTAGTGGATGAGCCAATTCGGCTCGCTTCCGTTCTCACTCCTTCCAAATCCGTATGTCCACACACAGACACACCTTCTCTTTCTGTATCGAAAATTATATTCGTTTCTTATGATGGTCCAGTGTTGCGTTATTACTTCTGCAAATGCAATGCAGATATCTTTTCACTGTTAACCAAGTACTAGTACTAAGAATCGGGAATTCAATCTTTCTTAATTCTTAGCTTCATCAACCAATAGTATTTCGCTGATTAAAATCTTCAATTATGGTTAAATTATATGTTATATGTGCAGGCTGATTTTGTATCATTGACCAAAATTATTGTAACACTTGGACCAAAATCTCGCTCTGTTGACACAATTGTAGCTTGTCTTAATGCCGGGATGTCAGGTACCTGAATTTCTCCTCCACCTCCTCTTCTGTGTATATATATATATATATGGGTTGATTTGATTATTTGTCTTTAATTAGCTTGACATTATATTCCTGCCATTGTTGATGCAGTTGCACGTTTTGATTTCTCTTCTTTTGATGCCGAGTATCATCAGCAATCTCTTGATAACTTGAGAATTGCCGTTAAAAAAGCTAAGAAGCTATGTGCTGTAAGTATACTTAATTTATATGCATGTATGTGTGCGCGTGTCTGTATATATATAGCTGTTTAGTTTCAATTCCGAACATATTGCTACAACGGGGTTTTCTTATTTTGGTATTCAGGTTATGTTGGATACTGTAGGTCCAGAAGTTCAGGTTCTTAACAAAAGTGGGAATGCCATTAAGCTTCAGGCCGATGACTTAATAACAATAACTTCAGATACTACGAAACAACCATCTGCTGAGATCTTACCTATCAAATACTCTGGTCTTTCTCAGGTACATACATATATATACACCTTCTTCTTCAATTATTATCTCCTCCTAATTATTACGAATTAGCACAACAGTGTTGTTTCAGGCGGGAGAATGAATTTGTGTACAATAGCATAGCTAGATTCGTCATTATCTTTGATTGCCTGCTTTCAGGAAGTTAAGAAGGGCGATACGATTTTCGTCGGGCAGTATCTCTTCACCGGAAGTGAAAATACGTCCGTCTGGCTTGAGGTGAAGCATTGAAAGATAGAACCAAGTGTTTTTCCATTTTATGATCGTACTGCCTGCATAATTACCTGATGATGATGATTTAAAAAAAAAATTTGTCAGGTTTTGGAGACAGAAGGTTCGGATGTCATCTGTCTTGTAAAGAACAATGCTACATTATCGGGCACTGTGTTTAACATGCATGTGTCTCAACTCCGTGTTGACTTGCCTACTCTGACTGATCTTGATAAGCAGGTTTGCAGTTCATGACTTTGTTCCTTGTTCTTTTAATTAATTAATTGTCATCAGTTAGGCACTCCTGTCTTGTGATAGAACCTTTTCTCCTTTGTTAGACGACACGACATGTGTAGCAATTAATCAGACACTCACGCGTATAATTGTAACTTTACTTGCAAACGACCGACGTATATATCTACATGTTTTTCTCTGTCATGCCAACTCATTAAGTCAGTCAGACACATTCCCTCTCTCTCTGCGCTATATTGTCCGCACACCTGTTTGTGTTGTGCCCGCATTTGTACAGCTCTAATAATAGTCTAGGGCAAAACCAAAACCAATCTTACTTTGACTGTCCCTTTCTTTTGGAATTTCGAAACAGATCATTTCGACTTGGGGATCTACTAACAAAGTTGATTTTATTTCTCTGCATTATACCCGCCATGCAGATGATGTTCGAGAGGTCAGTTTCTTATCAACTTGAACATAATGCCCATAAGTAGTACTATTTTTATTTCTCTCTAAAAATGTCGTCCGATATCATCATTGGTTTCTGTTAGTTGAGTACATGTAATGATCTGCCCCTTTTATGTTCTTCTGCAGCTTAAAGATTTCCTCAAAACTCAAGATCTTCACGAAACTCAAGTTTTTGCCAAAGTGGAAACCGTGCAGGTGAGACGCTGCATGGGAAATAAATCAGTAAATACACATATATATAAAATAGCATGTTAGTTGCTTCTAATCTATCCCTCACTCCTGTTGTTCAATATTTTATAGTTTGTGCTTGATAATCTGTATATGTAGGGCCTGAAGCATTTTGATGAGATACTGAAGGAAGCCGATGGCGTTATTCTTTCTCGAGGGAACCTTGGAATTGACTTACCACCTGAAAAGGTATGCTATCTTCTTTATTACATATGATTGATTGATCAGATAATTCCTCTCTAGATTTCTGAATTTTATTTTTCTCTCTTTCCTTTGATTTGGTTTCTGTATTCGATGAAATGGTTTGTAAGAAGGGCTACACCTAAAAAATTTATACCATCACTTTGCCGGTTGCTATCTTAGAATCTCTTTTCATAGGCATATATGCACAATCAAGACCGAAACTGGTGTTAATTTCGGGCATTATTAGTGTGATTTTAGGTTCTGGGATATTAGTTTCAGTCCTTCCTATCTCTTTCAAAATTCTGCTGATTTACATTTGGTACATTGATGTTTCTCTAGGTCTTTCTATTTCAAAAGTCTGCTGTACATAGATGTAACATGGCTGGAAAACCTGTTATCATTACTCGAGTAGTGGACAGTATGACTGCAAATCTACGACCAACTCGTGCAGAAGCTACCGATGTTGCCAATGCGGTTCTTGACGGTTTGTGTAGTTAGTTGATGTGTCTGACCACCAGTACTTGCTACTTGCGTATACCTATGTTGATATTTGTTGCTTCCAATGCATCTACTACCAGGAGCTGATGGCATATTATTAGGAGTGGAGACATTCCAGGGCATGTATCCCGTTGAAACAGTTAAAACTGTTGGGAGGATTTGTGCTGAAGTAATTACTACTTTCCTGCTTTGTTTTTGCTGTACTGACGCGGTGGACTTGCGCCTTGTGCATTGATGTTGTTTACGTCCAAAATCTTTGATGATGTGGAAAATATGTACTCGTTGTCTGTAGGCTGAAAATGTTTACAACCAAGCATCAATGTTTAAGCGAATCATCACACATGTAGGAGAGCCAATGTCTCACGCAGAATCTGTTGCTTCGTCAGCGGTACTGATGGAATTACTGCTAGATACAATGTACTTTCTCTTTTTGCATTAGCAACGATCAAGTGAGATACTGATACTTCTTCTACTTTGAAGGTACGTGCTGCTGTCAAGGTCAGGGCTGCACTTCTCGCTGTTTTCACATCATCTGGGAGAGCCGCAAGGTGCATTTAAATTCTGAAACATATATTAGAAACATCTTTATTAGCAGTATAAGCTGCAAACCAGAGGAAATAAAGGTGATTGATTCGTTTCATGACGCTGTCTGATTTTTTTATTTTTATTTTCCCCGCCCTTTTTCAACTTGCTCTACAGGTTGATCGCAAAATACAGGCCGTCTGTGCCAGTTCTAGCCATTGTTATCCCTAGTCTCAAGTCAGATTCATTGAAGTGGACCTTCACTGGTTCACTGCAGGTATAGACCATTTTGAATCTATTCTAAAGACAGTCGTGCGCAACTTGCTGTGTAGACAAGGGAATTGAATATCTGTGCATCTAGTTAAAAGGTTTAGCGAGCTTATCACAGCAGCGTTGCGTTTCATTATGCAGGCTCGGCAACTGCTTGGTGTACGAGGAATTTATCCAATCTTAGCTAGTCCGGATACTGTAAGGCTATACTAATTGTCTCTTTTCTCCTCAAATAGATTTCACTGTACCGGCCTTGGGAGGCTAAAGCATAGTTGGGATTGTGTTTTCAATGCATGCACTGGATTCCCATTTATGTAAGCATAGAATCCGTTATGAACTCCATATAGCATATAGACAAATAATGATTACGAATTGCATAGAAAAGGACCTCTGCAGCCTGATGGAAAATACACACAGGTGTTCTTGACATCTTATCAACAAAAGTCACCTAATGCTATATCCTTGATGCAGGCTAGTTCAGGCTCATTAGGTGCAAAATATGCCTTGAAGCTAGCTCTAGATCACGGCAAAGCCGCGGGACTGCTCAAAAGTCATGACAAGGTGGTTGTATTTGAGAAAATTGGGGACTCATCTGTAGTCAAGATTATTGAGCTTGAAGACTAGCCTTACAGTGTATGCACTGCCTGTATTGTTACTATCGTACTGCTAATGTTTCAATGAATTCGTCTTGTAAGTTCTTATTGTAACCATAACATTTTAGTTTCAATTGCTATGCCCATGGGTTCCATCCTAAAAGTTTGAAACTTGAATACTGAAAGTAGAGTTTTCTTCCTTAAGATGGCTGTTGCATGACGTAATTCGAGAATCATATACAACCTTAAAGCTCAGCTTGTTGGACATACATGGGAAGGACTAAGGAGTTGTGCCTGTCCTGGTATAGAGCAGTACCTTTTTGCATGCATCATTTGGCTTAAACTGAATACATTTCTGGACGAGTAATAGGAAAATCTAATTATAAAAATAATGGGTATTATTACCATATTCGGTATAAGTCTAGCATCCTTATACTAAGTGATGATGCTAAAATGTTACTTTATTTAATTTAACATTTACAACATGAGAACAAAATAGTGGTCTCATTACTGATTAACATTGTCTTAAAAAATACAAAAAGATCAGACAAATGAGTTACATTATAACAAAAGGAGAAATAACAAGAGACAAAAAAATACAAGCAATATTAGGATTAAGAGATGTTTGGACGAAAATCGGAGAATCCTGACTCTCAATCCCTACCAAAAGGCATCAAGCCAAACCTTCAAATTATTCATGCAAGATAAACATTGTCCATTGAATAGATAGGGGATAATGAAATAAACTCGTCAGTAATATGGTATTGAGTGAATCGTTACACAACACTAACATGCAAGACCACGTGAGACACATAGGTAGTAACATAACATAGATATATCAAGAAAATCATGCGATAATGAAATGGCCAAAATCAACATAATCAAATCAATTCCAAATATTAAGGATAGGACATTTAAGGAAACTATGGAATCAAAAAATCTAAATCAATTCTAAATACCTAGGTAGGGTGCTAAGACAACTACCAAACCACATAACAAACTAGGTGAAGCTTAACGACGGCTAACGAATCAACAACCTAGATCAATCCATTTATATTCTTACATAATAGTTAATTCCATTTTTAATTTTTCGAAGGGGATACAATCATAACCTAGAAACATTAAAGTAAACCGATCATATTGGTGCACAAGGTATCATGGTACCCTCCCAACCATCTAACCTAGATGCATAACAACATTCTTTTCATACTGGTGTATAAGGTAACACAATACCCTCCAAAACTAGGGCACCTAATCTTTAAGTATTTATATACCCTATAGGACCCATTGGTCACCTATGGAGTATACTAAGGCTCTGTTGGGGCAAAACAACACACCATCAAACCAAAACAAACCGATAGCTCATACCTCATCCCTAAGGTAGATAACCCTAGAGAGAAACCATACCTAAACTCGTGGTCTTCCATTTTATGTATTAATATCTTATAAAGTGATCACAGATATCATATATTGCATAATAATTCTCATTTCCATACTCAACCATTTTTTTCTTTATTTCTAATTATTAAAGTAAACCCTAAGGTCACCGATTTATGTCAAAGCCACAGTCAATACTAAGGTCGACCTATCAAAATTCCAACACCATCCTATGTCTAATTATTCAAATTAGATGCATTATGTTAAAAAAGACCATAATGCCATCAAAACTCTAATTTCACCATTATTATCCAATTTCGTACCAAACATTATTATTATGAGAATTTGTCATGAAAAGGATAATATTTTAGTACGTAGGTAATTTCTAATATTTAGCAATTGACTATATTTTTCATCACGAAAGCATTTAGCAACTTACGTGCAAAAACCCTAATCATACATTTCTAATGTGTCATATATTCCATGCAACATATACGTACATGTTTATAACACGATTCTACATTTAAGGTAATAATCATAATAGATTAATCCTAATCAGTCTTATGTACACACTTGTTATATTTTCATCCCAGTTACAACATGTAATGATAATCATGGAACACTTAGCATGGTGTTGACTTACAATTTGACAAGGTCATATATTCTAACGAAACACTAGGTAGGCAAATGTTAACCTTTTATATATATCACATGATTATATCTCATATTAAATAATAAGTTGAACACATGCTAATTATTTAATGTTATACTTTGAGTTTAAATATTTTTCATAAAGCTTGCATGCCTACTATAAAAATTTTAGTGTATAACGTATACATATATTTATTAAAAAGTCTATGCATAAATCATACCCTAAGCAATATAATAACCTTTATGTGTTACCACGTGATTTCACATTTTAGTAGAATGGTGCAGTTACCCCTTATCCAAGCATAAGAAATAAGCAAGATTTACCCAACTAGTCTCCACTCAATCAAAACAACCAAACACACTATCAATTTAATCCAAAACCATTTACTAATTTACAACAATCAAGTATACTAAGTTGTGCGATTACCACTCCACCAAGGCAGAAGGTAAGAACTCACTCTAGGAAAGGATTACAACGACATGGGTTCACTAAGGGCAGGTTTGATGAATATTGCACGAGAAGAGAACGATCGTGCGAGGGAAAGATTGAAGGCACAATCTTGTATGCAGTGCATGTACAAGTTGAGGCCGACAACCACACACGGGTTGTGTGCCAATTGTACGAGCGTGTGAGGAAAAAATGAAGAGAGAAGAGTATGGGTTGTGTGCGGGACACACAAGTGTGTGAGGAGAAATCAAGAAGATAAGCTCATGGGTTATGCATGGGCCATGAGAGGGGTGCATAGTGGTGTGCCTAAAAAAAATCAAAACATAACACAAAAGGGGAAAGAAAATAGATGGTTTAAGCTGGTAATGGTTGGACAATGATGAGAGGAGTTGATGGGGAGGTGGTTGTAATACCCTAAAAAATTTTAAAACTTAGAATTTAATAAATAACCCTTATTTGGGATCGGTTAACTTTTAAATTTATTTAATTTAATTATTTTTTGGATTTGTGAGTATATAAAAATGGATATGAATATTTAATATATTAAAATAAATATTTTTTTTATTTTATCATACTCATTTTATTTAAATAATTTTTCAAGCCATTATTTTACTAAAATTAACCTTTTTAAATCAATATATTAAATTATAATAAATTAAATTATTAAATTAATTTATCTATAGAAAATATTAAATTCCATTATTTCAAAAAAATTATTTTATTCTATTTCTTCCCATTTTCCTTTTTCTTTCCCTTCGGGCTACTAGGCCTATGATCCCCTCCTCCCTACGATGGGTCATTGGTCGACCCACTTCCTCCCTTCCTCCTTCCTTCTCCCGCGTGTCACCCCAACCCACCTCCTTTCTTTCTTTTCTTCCAGCCTCCCCCCGATTGGGTCAGCCCAGCCTTTCCTTTTCCTCCCCTCTCCCTCGTGTGCGGGCCAACCCGCTCCTCTTTCTCCTCACCGCCTGGCCGACCTGCCTTCTTTCTTTTCTTATTCTTCTTCTTACCTCCTTCCTTGACCGTCGACCTCGCATGCTATGACTGCCCCTCCTGCATCCTACTTTCTCTTCCTCTCTCCCCCGTCCTTTTCTTCCCCTTTTCAGACCAAACCTAAGCCTGTAACCCTCCCCCGTGTGCTTTCTCTTTCCTTTTATTTCTTTCCCTCTCCTTACAACCTACCACCCTACCACCTGCAACCACAATCTCCTAGTTAGAGCCTACCTCCTTTCCTTCCCCTCTTCCTTTTATTCTCCTCGTCACCTACCCTTCTACTCATTTTTTGACCGCCTCGAGTGTAACACCCCAAAATTCACAATCTTTTTTTTTTAAACGGAAGCAATTAAGATAGAATCACTTAAAACCTGTGAATTATGGGTATGTCACCGCCACACTTAGTACCAGACCGGTTCTCTCCAACCGTTCCAGTACCAAGTGCTAAGGCTAAAGAAAAGATTTACGTTAAATTCAAATTAACGATTCATAAAAGGATTCGAAAGATCATACAACAAAATCAGAGTACGAGAAATTAAGAGTTAATTACAATACCCTTGAAGTTTCAAATAACACTTGTAACTTCCAAATAGAAATACATTTAAACAAGATAAAACCCGATGGGTCAAATTTCGGATTGCCTACTCACTCAAGTCAGGCCTGCCACCCTAAAACAGTCTCTGATCTTAAACCTGCAAAAGAGGTCTGCTCCCCACCATCAGTGGATCATCACAAGACCCATCAACCAAGGTAGTATCAGTACGGGTCCAGTACTGAGTAAGGTGACTTGATCACTAAGGCCAACACACAAACACATAAATCATGCAGAACATAGAAGGGAATAATTACCAACACAATGACATAAGGTGCTTACGACCATCCAAGTAAGAGTACAAGGCCCGATTGTAGACTGGATTAATTTTTAAAATAATCTCTGATCAGAATTCATTTCACACCATACTTTTTATCAAGTCCATACGAGTTTGGGAACCCCACTATTTTGCCGGTGGATCGGTCTCCAGGGCACTCTGGCTCCTGGCCACTATTATAGCCGGTGGATCGGTCACTTAGGGTACATGCCCTACCACTATTATATGCCGGTGGATCGGTCTGGCCCCTTCTCGCACGGTGTTCCACTGTAAGTAGATAATGTCTTTCCACTTATTATCAACATGTATAGTTTGGTTCGTTGAGCTCGGGATCCCCCACTATTTTAGCCGGTGGATCGGTCACTAGGGTAACATACCCTACCACTATTAAGCCGGTGGATCGATCTCCAGGTTATCGCAGTACTTGGCTACTATTATGCTGGTGGATCGGTCTGGGCTCGGCTCAACATCTTTCACTTTACGTGATTAATATCTTAAGTATCTTATTCAAAGACTTTTACCCTAGACATGCATAAATCTTCACACATCATAATTACACTTTAATCACCATATACACATGATAACACCAAAAACCCTAATCAGCCACCATATACCTCAATTAACCACCACAAACCATAATTCAGTCTCCTCCGTACCCTTAATTTGCCCCACGTGCTATTTTTTTTCATCCCAAGTGCTCAAACACCCAAACAACACTTACATTACATTCCTTACATCCCAAATTAACTTTCCATACGTAAATTTAATACCCATGCAGACATTAATCTCCCTATGCAAACCTTCAAACCTTTTTCATACAAACCCTAAAATTCCATGTGAAACCCTAAATTCAATCATGCAAAATCTAATACCACCATACAACCATCAATATCACCATGTAAATCCTAATACCACCATACAACTATAATTACCACCATACAAACCTTAATATCATCATACAAACCCTAATACCAACATACATCCATTAATACCACCAGGTAAACCCTAGATTCCGTCATACAAAACCATAAATTCAATCCAACCAAAACCAAATATTCACCCATACCAAACCCTAAATTCAAACCATAAAGATTCTTCCATACCAAACCCTAAATTCAAGCCATAAAGATTCTTCCACATAAAATCATAAATTAGAATCTCCCAAGGAAAACTATAAATTGAATTCCCCCAAGCAAATCATAAATTATATTCCCCCATATAATATCATAAATTACATTTTCCCAAATAACATCATGAATTAGATTCTCCCAAACAAATTATAAATTAACTCTCCCAACCAAATCATAACTTAAATTCTCCCATATACTATTATAAATTACATTCTCCCAAATAACATCATAAACTAAATTCTCCCAAACAAACCATAATTTAATTCTCCTAATCAATCATAAATTAAATTCTCCCATATAATATCATAAATTAAATTACATTTTCCCAAATAACATAAAAAGAATAGATTCTCCCAAACAACCATAAATTCGATTATTCCATATAACCTCATAAATTACCTTCTCCCAATTAACATCCTAATTTAAATTCTCCCAAACAACCATAAATTCGAATCTCCCATATAACATCATAAATTACCTTCTCCCAAATAACATCCTAAATTAGATTCTTCCAAACAAACCATAAATTCTGCTCTCCCATGCATAAAATCATACATTAGATTATTCCTTATAAAACCATAAAATTAGGTTAACTCACTTCCCTTGGTCAACCTCTTTCCCCATCCTCCTTTTTCATCCTTCCTCTCACACAAACCACATCGACTTCCTCAAATACACAACACATATCATCATACATAATTAATACACATACCATGCACAACATACTTCAACTCCAAGTCATACCACATATAAAATATTTAATAATAATAAACAATAGATACATAACATGCGAAACACATAATACACATAAGCACATAAAAGGCCTTAGCACTCCTTACCTAAAACGACATCGGTCTTGGAGCATGCTCCTACTCCTCCATAAGGCTTTGACCAAATAACAACATACTAATAAAAATAACATTAATAAAATTCTAACTTTGCTAAAGATATAGAAATAACAGAAATATTATAAAACTGATAATATAGGGTTAAATACTGTACCCTAATAATAATAATGATAACAAAAATAATATCAATGAGAATATAAATAAGAATAATAATAGTAACAATAATAATAACAATAAAAAGGACATTATTCAAAAACAAGGTGAAATAAATGCTTCGGCCCCTTTTTCAAGATAATACTAATAATAAAATAGATAATCAAATTTAGTAGTAGTAATAATAATAATAATAACAAATTTAGTAGTAGTAGTAATAATATATATATATATATATATACTTATAATATAAAAGGAAATAGTGCTAAAAATGATAATATATTAGTAATAATGTTAAAAATGCTAATAATAGTAATAAAAGGCAAAAGCTATGAGGCTTAATTAAAAATTTAGGTTTCTATGCCTCCTGAAATAATTACACTTATTAAATAATTAATTACACTAATAATAATAATAATATTAATTATATTATTAATAATAATAGTAAACATGTAATAATTCTATTAAATAACTAAAATTCAAGAATAATAGTTTTTCTAACTCAAGAATACTCCAAAACCTGTAAAGAAGATTTAACCATTAGATTACAGTTGATAAAAAAATAATAATTATAATAATAATAATTAGAATCGAATTAACATTAAAAATTAGGACAAAAGCATAATAATTATCAATAAATCGAAAGTAAGTGTTTAAAAGGTCTAGGGTTTCACCTTGAGTTGGAGGGTATTAGTGGCACCAGCGGTGGTTCCCGGAGGTGGCCGGAAAAGTGGTCTAAGAGGGGTGAAAATGAAGAAAAAGAGGGAAGGGGAAAGGAGAAAAATAAAATAAGCTTATGGTTTGGTGGAGGAGACTTAGCAGGAGATATTGGGTGGTCTAGAAGGTGGTAAAAGCGGCGGATGCGGTGGTGGATGGTGGTTTAATGTTTCGGGGTGGAATTTTCTAGCGAGAGGACTAGCCAACTTTGCACGATAATGGAGGCTCGTACAAAGTGAATTGAAGGTCGAAAATGGTTTAGTTAATTAGAGGGTAATGCAGGGAAGAGATTGTAATGGAGAAGAGGCATCGAGATTAGCCAACGGCAGAGAACGAGGTGTCTAAAGGGGAGGTGGCGGGCGGTTCTCCCTTAGGGTTTCGAGAAAGAAGAAGCTTCAAAATCATCCACGACTGGGCTATTTATAGACTTTAGATGGGTTATTAGGGTTTTGGAGGTCGGCAGGATGGGTTTGGGTGATAGGGTTTGGGTGGCCGGTGTCAGAGATTGGCCGGTGATTGCTTGGGTTGGGTCGAAGGTTCGCGAAGCCAGAGAGAGAGAATGAGCGAGAGTTAAGGATAATTGATTATTCCAAGCTAATGTTCGCGCCGAGAGGAAGAAACAGAGAGGTGACTCAGCCAGTCAGAGTTCTCGTAGTCGGCGCCGCCATTTTCGGGGGTGGGAGTTGCAGCAGCGTTGACGGAGGAGAGGGGAGGAAGAAGGAAGGAGGAGGGGGCTGGTCCGGTTCGCGGGGAAGAAAGAAATAAAAAGGGAGGGAGACCGGCGGTTCGGGCGTTGTTATTACAACGGGGAAACAAAACGCAGCGTCTAGAGGATAAATAGAAGAAAAACGCATCGCGGCGTGGGAGAAGCTAGGGGACGACGCGCGGGCTGGACTGGGCCGCGCCGAAGGAAGGAAGAAGGAAGGAGTTTGGGCCGCGGGAGATGGCAGCCTAAACGGGAAAAGGAGAGGAAAAAGAAAAAGAAGGAAAGAAAGAAAAAGAAAGAAAAAGGAAGAAGGGAAAAAAAATAGGAGGGTTGGGTTACATAAATACATTAAAATATTTGGGATAGTTAAAAATTATAATATTTAAATAAAATAATATTTAAATCCCTTTTTAGGCTAAATTAAGATTTTTCAAATGTTTTCCATAAATTATATTTTAATTAACAAAACACCCTAATTTTCTCCAATTAAATTTATTTATAAAATTATTATTAATTTAAAGCTATTTTCTCATTCTTATTTTAAATAAAATAATTTATTTAATTAATTTTCAAATAAAATCCTCAATTAGCTAAAATACCAAAACTTTTCTATTAAAATTTATTTATTGTTTTCTTCTTGAATAACCCTAATTAATTATACTTTTATTTTAATAAAAATAATTTATTTAAATAATTTTTCGAATAAAATCTTATTTAAATATAATTTATAAAATTAGAAATTTTTGGGGCATTTCATCGAGCCCCCTCACCCCCTACAGAACCCTCTCTCTTTTCCTTCCTTTCCTAACTTTCTCCTCCCCTATTTTTGCTCCGTCGCCATCGAACATCGATCCTGCCGCCTAGTTGACCACTTGCACCACCTCCTGCCATCCCTAATACCTCCCTGCACCACCTAGTCACCCCCACATGCCCTTGCAGCCACCCTCCTTCTACTTATTTTCTTTCTCCCTTCTCGGCCTCCACCTTGCACCACCATTGTCTACCGCTGTTCTGCCTCTTCCGCCACCACCACAACCACTAATCTACTCCCTGGAACCTCGCCTGAAATATCCCAAAAATACTAATTTAGGAATTATGGCAAAATACTAATTTATTAGGAAAATTAAGTAAAAAAATTATTTTATTAAAATAAAGGAGGGATTAATTGAGGAAAATAAAGAGAAAATAATAAATAAATTATTTAGAAAATTTTGGACATTTTACTAATTAAAATGGAAGTTAAGGAAATTTATTCCAATAACCCAATTAATCTAAAAAGGAATTTAATTATTATTCTTATAATAATAATAATTATTAATTTTAAATATCCAAATAAATAAATAAATACCAAATATCCCAACCCATCCATTTTCTCCTTTTTCCTTTTTCTCCTTTCTTTTCCTTTTTCTTTCTTTCTCTCCTTTCTCCTTTCTTATTTTCCCTTCTCCTCCCTCGGAAATGGTCCAGCCCACCGACCCAAATCCCTTCCACCTTCCCCATCTCGTGTTACCCAAGCTGCGTCACCCTTCCTCCTTCGCCCAACCGCCCAGCCGGTCTGCCCACTTCATTTTTCTTCTTTTCCTTTTCCCTTGGATCGACCGGTCCAGCCTATCGTCTTCTTCTCCCTCAAATCTCGACTTGCAATGGCTGTGACCTACAACCCCTGCTGCCGATAACCACAAGCCGTCTGAACTCTCTTCTCTCTCTTCCCCACGTCATTTTCCTTCCCTTTTTCAACCCCAACCAGCCCTGCAGCTTCCCTCCATGCTTGCCCCTTCCTTTCCCTTCTCTCCCCGACCCGACCTAACCTGCCATGGCAGGACTGCACTGCCTACCATCGCCGGTCGGTGGTCCTGCCACGCCTGCCCCGGTTGTCTTCTTCTTCCTTCGTTTTTTCCCCCCTCAATTGGCCTATAAATACACCCCAAGGGCATCCATAACCGAGCTTCCTTTTCGCAAGCCCGGAAATCTAGCCATTCGCCGCCGCCTAAACAGACCCTTGTTCCGCCGTCGTCAACAACCTCCGCCGCAAAAGACGCCCACCAAAACCTTCCCTACACCTCCCTCTACAAAACTAAGACACCATCCTCCCCTATCTTGCCCCGCACGAGCCGCCTCGGTCGTGCAAAGTTGCAAAGTCCGCCGCCAACAACACCTCCTTCGCCCTCCAAACCAACCAAGGGACTCCACCCTACCTCCCCACACCTCCACCTCCCCCTACCTCCCTCTCCTTCTACCTCCTCCACCTTCCACCACCTTCGGCCACCTTGCCAACCGTTGTGCACCACCACTTCCAACTCCACCACCACCTCTATTCCACCCCTCTCCGCCTGTTGCACCTTCCATCACCTCAAACAACCACTCATTCCCTCTCCCCTAGCCTACAACCCCATCCTTCTACCTCTCTTCCTCCTCCACCGCCGCCGCCACGCGCCGCTGCCGGTCCCGCCACTAACCCTAGGTGGTACTCTAATTTCCCCAACCCTTAAAATCTTTTTCCACAAGTGTTAATGATTTTTAGTAATATTAATAGCATTACTCTTAGTAATAATGATGATGATAATAATAATAATAATAATAATATTAATATTATTATTATTATTACTAATGTTGTGTTATTCTTATTATTATTAGTATTATTATTGTTATGTTACTATTCTTATAATCTAACCTAACTTCATAAATAATTATAACTATGGTACTATCATTTAAAAGCTACAACTTAGTATTAATATAGTTATCTTTATTATTATTATTATTATTATTATTATTATTATTATTATTATTATTATTATTATTATTATTACTTTTACTGTTACTATTATTATTATTACTACTACTACTACTACTACTACTACTATCATCATTATTATTATTATTGTCTTACTCATACTATTAATACTAATTTGGCCATTATCACTTTTATTATTAGTGTAAATGTTGGGATTCTTATATTACCATTACCCTTTTCGATTGTTATCCTCTATTATGCTTAACATTATTATTATTAGTACTACTACTACTGCTACTGCTACTGCTACTGGTACTACTACTTAACCTAACTTTATGATTTTCCTAACCAGTAATAATAATATTATCATTAATAATGGCCTAAAACTTTAGTGTTATTATGATTAGGAATTTCCCTCGTTGTTACTATTATTATTATTATTATTACCCTCACTATTATTACTAATGTTAGCTATGGCCTATTATCATTATCTTTACTATTATGGTAAATACTTGAACCCTTATATTACTATTACCATTTTTATTATCATTACTATTGGTATTATTCTTAATTATTATTATTATTATTATTAATGCCATTATTATTATTATTATTATTAGTATTAGTATTATTATTATTACTTAACCTAGCTTTATTATTATTACTATTGGTATTATTACTATTATTATTACCATTATCATTATCATTATTTCCTAACTAATATTATTAATACTAACTTTGTCCATTATCACTTTTATTTATTAATATAAATATTTGGACCCTTATATTATTATTATCATTTCGGTTACTATGTTTATTGTTATTGTTATTATTATTATACTTAACATTATTATTATCATTATTATTATTATTATTATTATTATTATTACTAATTTTATTATTATTAATGTTATTTAAACCGAAGTTGGTGTATTATCATTTTGTTGTTAAAGAAGAAGAATACATAAGCCTTAGTATTTTTACTATTTAATATTCGAATATTGCTAATATTATTCCTAATGCCTTTGTTGCTAAAATTATTACTATGGTATCATTATTAGTTATTACTATTATTATTGTTATTATTTTATTACTATTATTGTGACAAAAATATTTGAACCCTTATATTATTATTATTCAAAATATAATTGTTATCATTATTATCTTTGGGAATATTAGTACCTTGTTGGTATTGCAATTATTATTATCATTATTATTTTAACTCTAACACTATTATTAGCCTTAGCCTTAAAAATGATAGAGCTTTTATTTCTAGAAGCATTATTACTATCATCATCATCATCATCATCATCATCATCATCATCATCATCATCATCATTATTATTATTATCACTATTTTACTATAATTAGTATTAGTACTATTATTAGAAGAATAAAGCTATTAGGTTTAATAATATAAGTATAGCGATAAATATTAACATGAACATATTTTGCCTAGTAATATCTAGTAGGCTAACTTGAGGGTAAAACCCCTAGTTTTCACTTATAAAGCTCCCTTAATAATAGTAACCCTAATCTTAGACTAAAATAAGGAATAATAGTACTTTTGGTAGGAGGAAAACTAATCCTTAGTTTTTCCTCTTATAGGTGAATCAAGCCAAAACCCTAAGGAGGCGTAGAAGCGTGATCCAAGCCTTGCGTCGTTATAGATAAGGATGTAGCTAAGACCCATGTGTGTTGTGTGACTTTTATGCCTTGGATGCTATATACCATGTATGATTGTCAGTAACTTGTCTTATGTGTAGCGCAACTTGGAGTTGAGGTATGTTTGTATGTGTGTTCTTATGACATATGTATGATACGTATATATGGTGATTATGATGTGATATGTTATGGCCCTCTAGGACATGCATGATAGGACAATTGATAATATGATATGGAAATGAAAGGACAAACAGAAAGAAAATGGAAAGTGAGTTCACTAAGGGGGACATAAGGTTAACCAAAATACCTCATAATCCATGAGAGAAAATTAAAGACGAAGGGCTGACCAAAATGAATGAGAGATGGGAACCATACATGGAAATCTTAAAATTTGCATGGAGACTTTGGGTGTTTGCATGGGATGGATGAAACTTGCATGTGGATGATCTTTACGTGAGAAAAGTTGTTTTAGGGTATAAATAAGCTAAGGGGAGAGTTGTGGAGTGATTGGAGACTTGAGATGAAAAATTGTACGTAGGTTGGTGTAAGGGTGTATAAGGGACCCGACCAAGGTTTTGGGAGGAAGCAGTAATATGGAAAATGTGGAAGTAAAAGTGATTAAGAGAGAGTGGAGTACGGGTTAAGACTGGGAATTTATTTTATAAGAGGTAAGTATGGGTGCCATGGGAGAGAAGAGATGTTGGGTGAAAAAGAGAGAGGTTACTTGTAGGAGAAGAAAGGTACTAGGGTTGAAGTGGCTAACTAGGGTTTTTTGGTCACATGTGGAATTGAGGGGGAAAGCGATATGATTTGGGATTGGATTTAAATGAGATAAGGTGTGGGGCGATAAATGAAGTAATGGTGGGGTAAGTGAGAGAAAGTTAGGCCACATAGGTCCAATTAGGGTTTTCAAGGGAAAACCCTAGAGGGTAATGGTAGGTGGAGTTGATGTCATGAGGTGTTGGGCCTAACCCGCACCCTTAGGAGTTGAGTTTTCATTACGTGTAAGTGTAAGGGGGAAAGGATGTCGGGGTGTGATAAGGGGCGTAGGAGTCTCAAGATATGGGATGGGCTCTCTTGAGAGGATAGAGGTAGAATGTTGGTGATATTCATGTCAAGGGTGAATTACTTATCGAATAAGACACGAATAAGATACTAACCATTTAAAGAGAAAGACTATTAAGCCGAGCCCAGACCGGTCCACCGGCGAATAATAGTGGCCAGGCGCATTTTGCCCTGCATGACTGTTCCACCAGCTATAATAGTGGGGGTTTTCGTACTCAACAAACCAAATGTAATGATGATAAGACATGGGAAAGATACGAAGTAATTATAGTGAAACACCATGTGAGTCGGGGCCAGACTGGTCTACCGGCGAATAATAGTGGCCAGGAGCATTTTGCCCTACATGATCGGTCCATCGAATACAATAGTGGAATTTCTACATTCACATGGATTGATAAAGACTATGATGTGAATTGACTATATTTACAAGAGATCTAAAGAATAAGTCTATCTGGACCGTAGCTAGCCTTCATCATCTGTATTACTGTATGCTGCCTATGTGATTGTGCTATGTGTGCTATGTTGTATGTTTTTGTATGTTTGGCCTTAGTGCATCTGTTACCTTACTCAGTACGTAGCATACTGATCACCCGTTTCATGGATGCTGCTCATTCCTACGAACATAAGACCCATCTGAGTTTGTGCAAGTTGGGGATGACGTCTTCGATGCCTACGACTCTTATTAGGAATCAGGCGGGGCTGAGTGTTGAGTCTGGACTTGACTTGGGAATCGAGAGCGAATCAGCTGGACTCTATCTTTCCCTCTTATTTTACCATGTTTTGTTTTATTCTAGTTATGTGATGTCATGTGATATTTTATGTTTTTGAAAGACTCTAGTCACTTACCCTTTAGATTGTAATTCTGAATCACACTCTGATCTCTGTATTGTGTACGCTATCATTTCCTTTATGAAGCTTGTTTCAATTATTAACTTGTGTTTGAACTGAATCATTTTTAGCCTTAGCACTTAGTATTGTAACGGAAGGAGTGAACTGGTCTAGTACTGAGTGTGGCGGTAATACCCTCAGAATTTACAGTTTTGCCCACTTGTTTTTGTCTAACACTTATCATTAAATGAAAATATTGTCAATAGTAAATTTTGGGGGTGTTACATCTCCTACCACCACCTTGCCTCCCTTGTCCAAAACCCAACCCTGCAACCCTTTTCTATCTTCTTTTCCCTTCCTTCTTCTCCTCCACCACCCTTGCAACCATTTTCGCAGCCTTGCAGCCACCGCCTCAGCCTTCCTAAGCCGCTGATCATCCACTCCCGACCACCACCTACACCCCCACTCCATCCCTACACCCAACCTCCACCCTAACTCCCCTCCACAAGTCCCCTACTTAACTCCTTAAACACTATCCAAACCAACCCCTTCCCTTTTCCCCACTCCCCCTCTTTGACCCCCTTTCTTCCTTATCTTGTGCATGCAGCTCAGCGTGATACTGACCTTCTATTTGAGCCTTGTTTGGATTAATTTTTGAGGTATACCAATGGTTAGCATTAGTATGTCTTTAATTAAGTTTTGATAAATGTTTATTTTGGTTTTTCTACTTCATATATGATAAGTATTCGTATTATTTTTAGGTATTGATTTTGCTAATCAAAGGTTAGCCTTTAACCGGGGTACCGGTAATGTTTGATTATTGTGGGAAAGAGGGTAATCATTATACCCTACTAAAATGTATTGATATACGTATGCTAGCATATTAGGGTTTTACTATGTTTATGTGCATGATATATGTTGTTAAGTATAATGTATTTAGTTGCATGTGTTGGTTGATGAAAAGAAAAACATGTTAATTTATGTGTCATGTGTAGAAATAATGCTTAATGAAGGAGCTTTGTTGTTAATAATAATGTTAAGTACATATGTATGATATGATATGCTAATGTGGCCATTTGTTGCATAAATAATGTTAATATGAGCCTTAGGGGCATTTTGGTAAATTTACTTGTAAAAAGGGTATGGCCTAAATAAGTGTGTGGGTGGTAGGTGCTTATATGTATTAATGATAAATAATAATAGTTGGTGGGGTTAGATGAAGTGTATGGAGTATGCATATCAATATTTTATGTAGTGAGGGTATTTTAGTAAAAGTGGCATAGTAAGCGTAAAATGGTGATTTAATAAAGGAGAAAGGTAATTTGGTAATTTAGCATAAAGAAGAGGATATGTTGGTAATTTTTTAAAGTAAAAAGGTAAAATGGTAATTTAATAAAGAAGAAGGGTATTTTAGTAATTTGGCATAACGAAAAATAGCATGTTGGTAATTTTGTAAAGGAAAAGGGTAACATGGTAATTTAATTAAAAAATAAGGGTATTTTAGTAATTTGGCATAAAGGAAGGGTATTTTGGTAATTTTGTAAAGTAAAGCGGTAAGATGGTAATTTAATAAAGGAGAATGGTATTTTGGTAATTTAACATCAAGGAAAGGGTATTTTGGTAATTTTATAGAAAGAGGGGCAAAATTGTAGTTATAATAATGAAGAAGGGTGATTTGGTAACTTAATAAGTTTAAGGGGATAATTTGGTAATTTAAATAAGTATAAAGGGTAATACGGTAATTTAACCAACTGG
This sequence comes from Tamarix chinensis, assembly GCA_030549775.1. NCBI lineage: Eukaryota > Viridiplantae > Streptophyta > Magnoliopsida > Caryophyllales > Tamaricaceae > Tamarix > Tamarix chinensis. Next base: position 69,986,979 of record CM060182.1, read on the forward strand.
AAGGGTAAATTAGTAACTTAACAAGTATGATGGGTAAAGTTGATAATTTAATAAGTATGGAGGATAATGTGGTGATCTAACCAATGCAAGGGGTATGTTGGTAATTATGCAAACGTGAAGGGTAATATAGTAATTGAGCAATTAAAAAGGAATGACTTGGTAATTTTACAAACAAGGGGTAATTTAGTAATTTTGTAAGGATGATGGGGTTAAATCAGTAACTTGTGTTTAACACGTTAATGGATTAAATGAGTTTCATAATAGGACACAAGTAACATTGAATAATAAGATAAGGGCATTTGATAAGTCAGTGAGTATCACCAAAAACATAGCATAACCTAGGGTTGGATGGATAATTAAGGGGGTGATATGGTGTTATATCATAATTATGCAAGGGGTGCCTGATTGGTAAGCATGCATGGAAATGTGTGTTAGATATGTTGAAGTACATGTTAGGGCTTGGTGTATGTCGTGATTCTTGATATGGAATGCTTGATTCTATGGCCAGTACATCTTTATTTCTCTGGATTTGTGACATTTTCCCTTCCCTCGAATTGAATGAATGGACATATTGAATAATACATGTATAAAGTACTAATTATGTAAAGTGAAATATTATTGAGCCGGGCCCAGACCGATCCACCGGCATAATAGTGGTCAGCTGCAAGATGCTTTGGAGATCGATCCACAGGCGAATAAGAGTGGTCAGGTGCGTGTTGCCTTGTATGTTGCTATAATAGTGCGGGGATACTAAGCTTAATAAACCAAACATTGGATATTAACAAAGTATGGGAAGACACTAATCACTTATAGTGGAATATCATGTGAGTCGGGGCCAGACTGGTCCATCAGCGAATAATAGTGGCCATGTGCAGGGATCCCTAAGAACTGATCCACCGGCGAATAATAGTGGTTAGGTGCGTATTGCCTTGTATGTTTCCAGTTCACTGGCTATAATAGTGGGGTTCCTACACTCACATGGATATAATTCGAGATATGATGATTGATTAATAATTAATTAATGGTTTAAGACCAAAGGTATTGATTTCACGTTATGATCTATTGATATGACATGAGTTTGGCTTTAGTGCTTGTCCCTGCTTGGGTATGTGATGGATTTTCCAAGTCCATAGATTTTGTGTTATGCATTTCTTATTATATGAGGTGTTACCTTGTGTATTAGTTCGTAAATTATCATTCTATACGGTTTATGTATTATGTGTTGCATGTGGGCATGCCTTTCAGATTGGTTCAAAAGGTTACTCGATACCATAGTACTGGAAAGTTCTATTCGTGGGCCCCTTCCTATTCAATAAGTAGTGTCCTTTGTAGGTCTATAATAGGTTCTATTCAAGTAGGCATCAGGTAAGAGCGTAAGGATTGTCCAGGAAATATTCATGGTTTCTCTTTTACCTTTTTATTCCCTTGTTAAAGTGATCTATATTATTCTGTAAGTGAGGTAAATATATATATCAAAAATGATTACTGTACAACTACACAGGGCATACCCTGGTAAACAGGCCCTACGCTTACAAAAATATGTTACCAACCTCCATAGGAGGGGAGAGAAGGGAAAAACCCTAGGTTACACTAATACATCTCTGTTAAGCCTTCCCTAAGGTTCCTATCAAAAAATAGGGCACTGTACACAAATTTCTGAACTTGTACAATGATACTATTATCATCAAAAGTTTTGGATTCAAAAAGCACAGAATTCCTACTCCTCCAAATGAACTGGACAGCTGCTGCCACCGTTAAGGCTCTTGCTTTCCAGATATTGTGGTGTCTGTGAGTGTTTCTCTGTATTGTTCTCATTGCACTGAAGAGGGTAGTGGAGCCCCTGGTAATGCCAAGCCATTTCCTGAGACATTGCCAGATGCGTTTGGTTCTGCCACATTCAAAAAATAAGTGCTCATGTGTTTCTTCCTCACTCTGGCACATCAGGCACTGTTTAGGCCCCTCCATGAATCTCATTCTGTCTCTGGTATATAATCTTCTGTTGAGGGTTAGCCAGAGCAAGAATGAGTACCTTTTGGTCTTGTTCAGTACCCACACCACCTTATGAGGTTTCCACTTGGGGGCCTTTTCTCTGAAAAAATTATAAGCCATCTGTGTAGCAAAGCCTCTGTCCATAACCCAGGACTTCACAAGAGACATTGCCTGTTCCCTGGAGCCCTGAGTTTGTGCCAAGATGTCAAGGAGCTTGCAGATCTTCTTCAAAAAGTGTGAAGAGCCCTGGCTAGGCTTGAAAGACTCCAGACTTCTGCCCTTCAGGTAATGTGTATGGATCCATTTGGTCCATAGAGATTCCTTCTCATCCTGCAGGAACCAGATATATTTGCAAAGGAAAGTAGAGTTCCAGACAGAAAGATTTTTAACCCCAAGGCCCCCTTCTCCTTTGGGGAGGCAAACCTTATCCCAAGCCACAGGTGGAGGTTTGCCTTGCCACAGAAATTTTCTACATAGGGAGACAACTCTTTGCAACACCACAGATGGGATGGCAAAGATTGACAGCCAGAAGCCAAGAATGCCTTGGATGATAGAGTTAATCACCTCCAGCCTGCCTGCATAGGATAGGGTGTTAGGCCTCCACATTTTCAACTGGTCACAGATGCTGTTAATTAGCTGCTCATAATCAATAGTTCTGATCTTGCAGGGATTTAGAGGGACCCCCAGATATCTGAATGGGAAGGATCCTTGACACATGTTGGTTAGAGACAGAATCTGCATCTGGATGTTGTGATTGATCCCTGCCATGAAGATCTGAGATTTATGTGTATTGACAGATAGACCAGAGCACCTGCTAAAAGATTCGAGCCCATGAAGTAACATCTTGAAGAGGGGATGTCACCTCTGCAGCAGACGATCAAGTCATCAGCAAAAGCCAGGTGTTGGAGGTTCAGTTTCTTGCATTTAGGGTGGTATGCAAAATTCTGAAGCTGTGCCTGCTGCTTAAGAAGTCTGCTGAAATATTCAAGGTAGAGAACAAACAAGTAGGGTGACATGGGGTCTCCCTGTCTGAGTCCTCTAGCTCCTTTAAAGAAACCAAATATATGGCCATTGAGTTTTAAGGAAAAGGTAGTGGTAGACACACACTCCATGATCAAATCAGTGAAGGAAGGGGGGAAACCAAAGGCCATAAGAACCTGTTTCAGAAAACTCCATGAGAGGGTGTCATAGGCTTTCTTAAGATCAATCTTGATTAAGCATTTAGGAGAGGTTCTTTTCCTGCTGTACTCTTTCAGGATCTCCTGCAGAAGCAAAATGTTTTCAGCCATGAGTCTACCTTTAACAAAGGCCCCTTGTTCAGGGCTGATGATGTCTTGCAGGCTATCACTTTATAGAAAATGTTGCAACAGGCAATGGGCCTGAAATCTATTACAGAAGAAGCCTGTTGAATCTTGGGAATCAAAACCAAGACTGCATGGTTCACTCTCTTGAGAAGTTTTCTGTTACAGAAGACTTCCTTGACAGCATCACAGAAATCAGCAGCAATAATGTCCCATGCTTCCTTGAAAAATTTAGCAGAGAAACCATCAGGGCCAGGAGCCTTATGGTCCCCTAAAGCAAAAACAATTCTCCTAATCTCAACATTAGACACAGGTCTAATCAGGGCCAACTTTTGTTCTGCAGTGAGAACTTGTCCTCTGGATATTATGGTACTATCAAAACCTGAGTGTCTTTCCTCAGCCCCTAGAAGGTTCTTGTAAAAATCCAGAAATTCCTCTTGTATTTCCTGCTCTGACTAAGTCACAAGGCCATCCCTCTTGGTGATCTGGACTGTCCTGCTCTTGTTAAGCCTAGCTTTAAGCATGCTGAAGAAGAAGTGTGAATTCTGGTCCATATTGAACAGGAACTTGTTTCTCTGAATCTGAGAAACATAGCTAGCAGCAGCTTGTTTGAGAAATTTGGCTTGCTTCTGCAGGCTGGCAAGATTCTCAAACCCCTGCAATGTTTGGTTTGTTAAAAATCCTTCCTGTGCCACCTTCAGCTGTGCATCTGCATAGTTAGCTCGAGCCACAATATGAGAGAAATCATGGTTATTAAGCAATCTCAAGTCATGCTTGAGCAGAGATAATTTACTGCATAAATTATACTGGTGTGAGCCACAAAAAGAAAAGCTCCAATTCTTCATCACAGTTTCCTTGAATCTGGGGTGGGCACACCACATGTTGTAAAATTGGAAGGGTTTATGCCTGTGTGCTTTCTTTCCCAGCTCTAGGAGACATGAAGAGTGGTCAGAAGAGCTACCTGGGGGTAGAAAGCTGGCAGAGATATCTAGGCCTGCTCCAAATCCCTCAGCATTCATCATAGCTCTATCCAATTTACATTTAACCTTGTGGCCCACAAAAGTATACCAGCATCCAGAGGCAGGGATGTCAGTCAACTGGGCCACTAAGCAGCATGACTTGAAATCAGCAGTTTCATAATCAGTGACCTGCCTATTCCCACATCTGTCAAGGGAGTTAAGGGGGCAGTTGAAATCTCCTCCAACTATCCAAGGGCCTTTAATGTTTCTAGCCAGCATCATCAAAGTTTCCCAGAGGGGTTTCCTGTCCCTTATACTATAGAGCCCATACACTACAGTAATGGTAAGTGTTAGGCTAGAAGTGATGTCAGTTACAGAACCAGTGATAGTTTGGGGGGAAACCTCAATCAGTTGGAACTTAATGAAATCAGGGTTCCAGAGCAGAAAAATTCTTCCATTGGGATGGTTACAAAAATTGTCATGGTGCCTCCAGCCCTTAAAGTGTGAGTCTTTAAGTTGCAGTAGTTTCAAATCATCAAGCTTGGACTCCAAAATACCAATCAGAGAGCAGCTATGCTCTTTACACAGTTTGCTGAGAGCCTTTTGTTTCAGGGGAGAGCTCAATCCCCTTACATTCCATAGGATGCATTTCATGTGATCTTTGCAGATCTAGCAGACCTCCTGATTGAGCCTATATTGAACTGCTTCATATCAGGTTTCCTCTTCTTCCTTTTTGCTGCCTTTGTGACCACCTGCTGCCAACCTGCAACTTCAACAGTATGAGCTTCCTCAATGCCTCCATCTATACCCTCTGTTGGCTCACAGTTGGGAGGGCCAGGAGCCTTTTCATAGGTTTGGTTTCTCACTTCAGCAGCAGTCCCCTTCTCTGTTGCCTTCCTGAGATTTTGGGACTGAATCAAAGGTGTAACAGTCCTCTCCTCTGTTGCCTTATTGAGATCTGTCACAACCTCCTGGGGCTTAGGGTTTCCACCATACAGATCCTGCACATCATTGTTCTTGCTGCATTCAGCCTCTGTGGGCACAGCTGGTACAGGTCTGAGTGTTGGTTTCCTCTTTTTCTTTTGATCCTGCCCCTTAGAGACATTCTGAGGGATTTTAGGCTCCTGCTGGGTATCATCTTCCACAAAGGGTTGCTTCCCTTTAAAAACATGGTTGACTATGTTCTCCATCTTTTTCTGTACATCCAGAGGGCATTTGGATTCCAGATGTCCCAGAGCACCACATTTGTTACAGACTAGGGGCAAATCTTCATACTCTATAACTTGAGTGTATTCCTCCTCATCACCCCTGACTTTAATGGCAGTAGGGAGGCTGCCTTTGAGATCAATCTCAACCAGTACCCTTCCATACTCAATTTTTGACCTCTATAGAGTGAAATCATCTATCAGAATGGGCTTGCCTATGTAGGATGCAATTTGACTGATTGCACCACAGTTCCAAAGTTCCATAGGTAGGCTAACCAACCTCACCCAGACAGGAACTCTAGTGATTTCTTCTTTGTCAAAAGAGAAGAGTTTAGGGATTTCTTTCAGGACAAAAACTTTCCCCTTGATAATGTAAGGCCCCCCTGCTAGAGCTTGATCTTTATGATATTGGTCATCAAATTTCAAGATCACCCATCCAGAACTGTGAATAATGTATCTAAAAGGATGCTTCAACACATGCTTAACAATGCCCAGCTTATATTTGTCAGGGTTTGTTCCAACAAAGCAGCCAAGTAAACATGCACCCTAGGTCTCATCCACAGGATGGATATTCTGCTTAGAGAGGCAGACCACTTCCCCCTTTGGTGGTACAAAGTCACATTTTTTGTCAGCAATTTTGGGGAACAATTGAGCAAAAGATTTCAGGTTATGGGGGGGTACCTGAGCTGTTTGCTCCTTTTCTCTATTCTCCTCCTGGGAAAGGGGTGGGGGATTAGCTTCCTGAGCAGGACCATCAGGTCCAATTTTGACCACATCTTCCTCAGAGTCAGATAGTAGCTCAGGCATTGAGGATACATTTGCATGTTTATCCAGGCTCTGAGCTAGCACTGTAACAATTGACCCAGCCTTATCCAAGGGGGCTTTGCCAGTCTTAGATTTCTCATGGGCACTAGCTGAGGGTAAGGATGCTTGAGCCAGTTCCTTATGCACCAATTGACTTGCCAAAAGAGAAGGTTGACCTTCCTGCTTGCTGGAAATGGAGGTAATGGGTTGCAATTCAGAAGCACTGTTCACTAAGGCATCCTGCAAATCCCTCGAGACAGGTCCTGGAGAATCTTCAAACACAAAAGAGCTGGACTGAGCTGGACTTGAAGCTGCAGAGGAGGAGTCACTCGAGCTTACATGCTTTAGTGGGCTAGGCAGGGCATTAACAGGAGGCTTTTCCACAGCTCGAGCTCGAGGAGCCTTCCTTTTGTTCCCCATTCTTCATGAACAGCAAAAGAAGATAACTGCAGGCAAAATTACAGATGAGAAGACAAGAAAGGAGGGAAAGAAGGAGAGGACAGGTTCAGAAGTAGCTCGATGGACCAATGGAGTCTACTATTCAGCTGGAGCACCATGGGAGGGCTGGAGCTTGAAGAGAGACAAACCGAGCTCTAGTGATCTATATTATTGTAACCACTAATAGTGGGTTTTATTCTTGTAAAGTGTTTATTGTGCTACTCTAATTTAAATAAAGTCTGATTTTGAGGAAATTGTATTTTGATATTTTAGCCTTAGTACTTGGTACTGAAATAGTAAGAGGAAACCTGTTTGGTACTAAGTGTGGCAGTAATATCCCCAAAATTCACTGTCTTTGCTTTTTGCTTATGCTATTTTCTTTTAATAAAACTAAGTTTTTTGGTAGTGAATTTTGGGGGTGTTATAGTGGTGCTCGTGGTTTGCAGGGGAAAATGGTGGTGTTTGGTTTTGTTGGTGGTGAGGTGATGCGATGATCGATAATGGTGGTGGGTGGTGCTCATTTGAACAATAACTAGAGACATGGGGAAGGGAGAAGAAGAAGAGGAAAGAAGGCAATTAGTTAGGCTGAATCAAAACATCAAGACAAGAGGATGAGAGGCTTAAATGGATGTTGGTGTGAGAATGGATAAAGTAGAAATGCACGAGGAGAAGACGGGGTAGATGAAGCGTGAAGGAGAAAAATGTGCCAAGGGAGGTGAAGGTGGGATACGCAGGAACAAAATCATAATAGGGTAGGGATGCTAGATAGAGAAAATTGAACTAGGGAAAAACATCCAATTAGTATAATTATGGTTCCTTAGTAAAATGAATGTGGGCCAGATTTCAACTATGGTTAAAACTAATAACCTAAATTCTATCCAGATTTTAACTTAATTAAATTTATAAATATATTAAGCCATAATAATATACATAAAACTAATACATTTAATAAAAAAACATCCAAAAAATAACTATTATAACTAATTACACACAATTACCATTTTATAATTAAGGTTTCCACAGACAGAGTATTATACGAGCTTCTTTCTAAAACTCTAAAGGTGAGTTTCAAACTACCCTATTCTCAGATCACAACGTATAAGCGGTTCAAATGGATTCAATGGTTGCAAGAGGAAGAAAATAGTTCAAATTCAAAATATGCAGACTTTGGATCCATATTTTCTCCCTTTGGTTACTTTTGTGTGGGATACAGATTCTTCTAACTTTGTTATAAGTAGACTAAAAAATAATTCATGGGAGTTGAAAAACAACCATACCAAGTTTGGGGACATTTCTTCTAAGGTGCAATTTCAAAGACAAAAACTTGGTGACATTTAAAAAGCAATTCAATTTAATTCTGACATATCACACTACAGGGAGAAGAGAAGGATTTCCTCAAGCTATATGAACATTTAGCTCATGAAAAAAGAGAGTTATAAAGTGGCTCAATCTTGGAGATTCTAATATTCACTTCTTTTCTTTGCTAATATGAAGGCAAGGCAATAAAGAAGATTGGTCCATAAGATTCAATCAACTGATGGCCGGTGGTTCTCCAATCCAAAGGGCATGCAACAAGCTTTTTTAGATTTCTCTACTAACTTTTTTATGGTTGTTTCTCCTTCTGATGGTTTATTTATGGAGGATACTCTATTATATAGGCCAACCATGTATGTGGATCATCAACATCATCTTTTAGTTCCTATTTCAAAGCAAGAAGTAAATGAAGCTTTGTTCTCCATTGGTAATTACAAGGCTACTATACTTGATAGATATGTAACTGGATTTTTTAAATCATCTTGAAGCACCCTTGGAGATGATATATGGAAGCTAGTTTAATTAATCTTTCATTTTGGCTCTCTGTACATCTTTTCATGGGCTAAACATTGGCTATACTTATTCATAAGAAGGATAGTGTGCAAAAAGTTACTTATTTTAGGTCAACTACTTGTTTTTCAATCTTATTCAAGATATCGGCCAAGGTTCTTGTTATTGATACACACATTTTGCTTCCCTACTTAATTCACTCTTCTCAATATGGGTTTATTAAAGGAAGATCAATATGTGTTAGCATTCTTATTGCACATGAATTGATTTATATGTATGAAAAGAAAGAACATTTCTTCAAGATGCATGACGAACATGGATATTATGAAGGAATATGACTAAGTTAGTTGGAGTTTTTTTGGCAAAGAATGTTATTAGGATTACAATTCCCACCTCCTTTTGTGAGATTGATTATGAAATACCCCAAAACTCTAATTCAGGAAATTGTGGCAAAATAAGGTTTTATTAGGAAAATTAAGTAAATAAATTATTTTATTAAAATAAAGGGGAATTAATTAAGTTAAATCAAGGATAAAATAATAAATAAATTATTTAGGAAAATTTTGGGCATTTTACTAATTAACATGGAAGTTAAGGAAAATTTATCCAAAATAGCCAAACTAAGCTAAAAAGAATTTTAATTATTATTTTAAATAATAATCCAAAATACCAAATACCAAAAATACCCCACCCCACCTATTTTCTCTTTCTTCCCTTTTTCCTTTTCCCCTTTTCTTCTTTCTTTTCATTTCTCTTTCTTTCTCTCCTTTCTCCTTTCTTTTTTCTCTCCTTCCCCGAAATGGGCCAACCCGTCGGCCCAATTCCCTTCTCCCCCTTCCTCGTCCCAAGCGGCCCAAGCCTGCATCGTCTTCTTTTTTTTCATGCGCCCATTTGCTGGCCGAACCACCCCCCTTTTCTTTCTTTTCTTTTCTTCTAGACCACCTGGTCCAACCTATCACCTTCCTCCCCCTCGATCCCAACCTACAACCCTGACCCTACAATCCTTCTTCCGCCGGCCGCCATCGTATGTTGTCCTACCTTCCCTCCCTCTCTCCCCCCATCGTTTTCTTTTCCTTTTTCGACCCCGACCAACTACAACACCCCCAAAATTCACTATTGAAAAATTTCATTTTATTAAAAAGATTTAGCAGAAGCAAAATAATAAAACTGTGAATTTTGGGGATATTACCGCCACACTTAGTACCAGACCGGTTCACTCATACAGTTCCAGTACCAAGTGCTAAGGCTAAAAGAGAAAAATATAACTTACAAGAAACTCAAACCAATGATTAAATCAGAGTAGCGCAAGTAAATATTTTATAAGAGTATAATCCACTTGAACAACAAATACATTGAAGTTGTGAATTTAAAGGAGGCAGAGTAAAACCCTAACAATTCCAGATTGTTCCTTATACTTTTTCCTGAGGGTCCACTTGAATAGCACCTAAAACGACCTATAAGGGACACTGCCCATTGAATAGGTAGGGGCCACACGAATGGAACCCTTCAGTACTATGGTATTGAGTAACCCTTTAAAAACACACTTAAAAGTAGGCATGTAATGTAATACATGATATACTACTATATCCATACATAATGACAGGTGTAAACATAATATCATATCCATACCTTCACATATTGGACAAGTCAATCAGATATTAATGGTCCATACATAACAATCACTTTCGTACCTTTGTATACTTAATAAGTCAATCAAATATTAATAGGTCATAATGAACCATCGATACTTGTAGGGCCTTAAGGCCATTAGTCCATCATTAATCATTCATCTCGGATTATAAAGATCCATGTGAGTGCGGGAACCCCACTATTATTGCCGGTGGATTGGTCATGCAGGGCAAAACGCTCCTGTCCACTATTATTCGCCGGTAGACCGGTCTGGCCCTGACTCACAAGGTGTTCCACTGTAAGTAATTAATGTCTTCCCCATGTCTTATTGTTTTTATATTTGGTTTGTTGAGCACGGAATCCCCCACTATTATAGCCGGTGGACCGAAATACATATAGGGCAGAATGCTCCTGACCACTATTATTCGTCGGTGGATCAGTCTAGGTCCGGGTCAACAATCTTCCTCTTTAAGTGATTAGTGTCTTATTGTATCTTATTCGAAATTATTTCACCCTTGACATGTATGACTAACTATATCCACACTTATCCTCCTAGGAGGGCCTGTCTCATATCTTGAGACTTCTGCACCTCCTAACTCATCCCGTCATCCTTCCCTTAATCCACTTTCTCAGACCAAGAGCCCGACTCCTAAGTGTGTGGGTCAAGCCCACTCACTGCCTTACCCTAGGGTTTCTCCAAAAACCCTAATCTAGGCCTATGTGGCCCATCCTTCTCTGCCTTACACATCCCAAAACTATTTCAACACTCCACACATCATGACCCTTATATCCAACCCTCACTTTCTACCCCACTCATTCTCGTTTATTTTTATTATTTTCTTTTTCTTTTTTCAACTTCTCAATTTAAGGTTTCCTCCTAAACCCTATCTTGGTCTCCTATGCATCCTTATACTATCCCACGTACTATTTTTTGCCCGAAGCCCCTAGACACCCAAACGAAACTTCTATTACCTTCCTCACGCCCCGAGGCAACTTTCCATACGTAAAGTTTGCCCCCATGCGGACTCTAACCATCCCATGCAAACCCTCGATTCTCCCACTCTTTCATTTTATTTAAGTCCACTTTTACTCATCCACTCACAGATCATGGATTATTTAGGTCATCCTTACCTACGTTGGCCAACTTACTTCCCCTTGGTTATCTTTCTCTCCCATTTCTCTTTTTCATGCCTCCATCCCACATCACCACATTAATTATCCTAGCATGCATGTCCTAAAGGGCCATATCACATCACATCATAACTTACAACATATCCATATTAGCACATACCAAAAGAGGGCACATGAACATACCTCTGTTCCAAGCCGCGCCACACATGAAACAATTAAGATAATAGCATATAGAACACAACATATAATTATATAGGACATCCAAGGCATATAGGACACATAGCACACATTCAGCCTTAGATACACCCTTACTTGATTTATGTTATTGAGCTATCTTTCACATTTATTAGGCCACTAAACACCCTACATAATTGTTATACTTAATATATTTCCCATTTGGTTGGTTAGATCACCAATTTGCCCATTTCCTTCATTATAATTAACAAAATGTCCTTTAGTTGAACAAATTACCAAATTACCTCCGTTCATTATCCTAATTACCAAACTATCCCTTTAATTAGTTAAATTACCAAATTGCCCCTCACATTTATCATATTTACCATTTTACCCTTCTCCATTATTAAATTATCATTTTACCCTTCTCTTTTATTAAATTATCATTTTACCCTTATCAATTATTATAATTTCCAAGTTACTCCTTTCCAATTTCCACTTTACCCCCTTTTATTTACAAAATTACCATTTTACCCCTTTACTTTTAAACTTTCCATTTTACCCCTTAACTTCCAAAATTATCGTATTACCCCTTAATTACATAATTATAGATTTACCCTTTTTACTTATAATTTACCACTTTGCCCTTATCTCCAAAATTACCATAATACCCCTTTTAGTTAGAAATTACCATTTTGCCCCTTATTACACCACTTATATTAAATTATCATCACTATCTAAAATATTAATATTAATACCTCGTCCACAACTATTATATTTAATATAATACTTATTAGCACCCACACATATTAGGTCACATTCTTACAAAAGATCTATTACTAAAATACTCCTAGGGTTCACAAGAATATTAACCATGCATTAAAGATCACAATAGCATAATACAACATGGACAATACTTAACATTTTTATTAATAACCAAACTCTTACCTTAAACAATATTTCCATACATAGCATATAATTTATCATGATTCCTTTTTATCAATCAACACAAGATACCACATATATCATGTTAAACAACATGTATCAAGCATAATAGCTAATGCGTTAATCCATACGTTTAAGTAGGATTTAATGGTTACCTTGATTCTCGCAAAAATGAACCTCACCGGTATTCCGGTTAAAGGTTCAAGCTTTGATTATCAAAACTAATACCTAAAAATAATATCAAGATTTATTGTGTTAGAAATAATAAAAATCAAAGGATAAGACTTTATGACACTTAATTAATCAAATAATTGAATTAAAATATTATTATACCTTAAAATTATTACCCAACTAAATCAAGAAATGCAGTAACTCATGTTGCTCATGCAGCATGAGCTGCATGCAAAATAATAGGGTAGAGGCTCCAAGAATGGCATAAGGAGGAGGAGAGAAAATTAATTTCGGGTTAGGTTTTTTAGGCTAAGAAAAATGGTAGATGGGGGAGGATTTGGGGCAAAGGAAGGGTGCAGAGGTGGATAGGGGGTGTAGGTGGTGGTCGGGGATGGGTTGACAGCGGCTAAGGGTGTTGGAGGTGGCAACAGTGAGGCTGTGAAGTGGTGCTGCTGAGGTGAGTCAAGATGGAGGGCTGAGAAGGAAGGAAAAGGGAGGGGGAAAACAAAGGCTTGTGGGTGGTGGTTTCGGCCAAAAGAGGTTTGGGGGTGGTAGAGGGGGTTGCATGGATTAGTTTGGTGGCTCAAATGGCGGTAGAGGCAGCGGAACGGTGGCAGATCGAAGCTGTGCAGGGTGGCTACCAAGAAGGGAGGGAAAGAAGAGAAAAAGAAGAGGGGAGGAGGAAGGAGGTTGCGGGGTAGCTCGATGGGTGTTGTGATGGTTTAGGGGTGAGGTAGAGGATGGCAGGGGGTGGTGTAGGTGGTTGTTGAGGCGCCGGAATGGTGGCAGTGAAGCAAAACCAAGGTGAGGGATGGGAGGAGAAGAAAGGAAGAAAAGGAGGTTAGGGAAGGCATGGGGAGTTCGAAAAAATGCAGAATAAGGCAGGGAAGGAGGAAGAAAAAGAAGAGGAAGAGAAAGGAGGGGATATGGGAGCTCGAGGGTGGCGGTAGGGGTGGTAGGGGAATGGCGATGGTAGGGAGAGGGAGGATAAGAGAGGGGTATGGCAGGGCATGTGGGAAGGGAGAAAATGGATGGTGGGGTCAGGATGGTATAGAGAAATGGTAGGAGAGAGAGATAGATAGGGAGATCAATAGGAGGAAGGGGGTTGCAGGTAGGGTGGCAGAGATGGCGGGGTGGTCGGGATTTTCGCCTGAGAAAGAGGAAGAAGAAGAAAGAAAAGAGAAGGGGACAGGGAGGGGGGCTGGTGCGACGGGCGGCCAAAGGGAAGGTGGGTATGGGTCGGGCTGGTCAGGGAGAAAGGTAAGAAAAGAAAGGAGGGAGGCAGGCTGGGCGACGCGCGAGGGAGAAGGAGGGGAAGGGGAAGCGGGCCTTCGGCCCAGGCGTAGGGGGGTGGGGAGAGCCAGGCCAGCCGACGACCCAAGGAAAGAAAAAAAGGAGAAGAAAGAAAAGAGAAAAAGGAGAAGAAAAAGGAAAAAGAGAAAAGAAAATGGAAAATGGGATTAAATAAAATAATTTAATTTATAAAATAATAAAATATAATATTTTTGGGTAATAAATTTATTTAATAATTTAATTTAATATAATTAAAATATAAGGGTTTAAAAAGGATAATTTTAGTAAAATAATGGTTTGGAAAATTATTTAAATAAAAAGGGTATGATAAAATAACAAAATATTTATTTTAATTTATTAAATATTTATATCCAATTTTATATACTCAAAAATCTATAAAATAATTAAATTAATAGATTTAAAGGATAATTTATCCCAAATAAGAATTATTTATTAAATTATAGGCTTTTAAAATTTCGGGGGATTACACCAACCCCACAACTCCCCTTCACGTGTGCCCCTTCCTTTCCCTTCTCTCCCCGACCTCACCTACCCTTCCATGGCAGGACTGCACCGCCTACCACCGCCGGCCGGTGGTCCTGCCTCACCTGCCCCGCCCATCCTCTTCCTCCTTCATCGTTTCCCCCATCCATTTGGCCTATAAATACCCCCATAAACAACCATAATCGGGTCTTTGTTTTCACAGCCCAGAAATCTTGACCTTGCACCATCGCCGCCGCCCACCAAAGCCTTCCCTGCAGCACCCTCTGCAAAATTGAGCCTCCCTCCTTCCTTGATTTGAGCTGCATGAGCCACCCCGACCATGCAAAGTCACCCTTCCGATCAGCCCCAATTCGACCCCCGCCACCCTTCGCACCACCGTCTGCCACCAATTCTGCCTTAACTAACACCACCTCTACCCTCCAAAACAACCAGGGAACCTTCCTCTACCTCGCCATAACTCCATCTCCCCCTGCCTACCTCTCCTTCTCCCTCCTCCACCTTCCACCACCTTCGGCCACCACACCCGCCATCTTGCGCAGCTACCTTTGGCTGCACCACCACCTTCATTCCACCCCTCTCCACTTGAGGCACCCTCCACTACCTCAAACACCCCCTCATTCCCTCTCCTCTAGCCTATATCCCCATATCTTCACCTCTCTTCCTCCTCCACCACCGCCGGTTCCGTCACCAATCCTAGGTGGTATTCTAATTTCCCCAACCCCTAAACCTTTTTATATATATAAGTGTTAGTAATTATTAGTAATATTAATATTATTAATCTTATTATTATTATTATTATCATTATTATTATTACTATCATTAATACTACTACTACTACTACTACTACTACAACTATAATTATTATACTTAACCATATTATCACCAAGGATACTACTATTATGATTTCTAGGACCTTTACTACCATTATTCTTAAGATGGGCACTATAATTATTATTGTTGTTATTATTATTATTATTAGTACCATGAATATTATTATTAGTACCTTGTCGTTTTGTTAATATGTCATAATTGTTAACCTATTATCACTACTAGTATTATCAATATAAGTATCATTATGGTCACTACTTTTATATTACTAATATCACTACTATTATTATTACTCGGGTTTGGGCTGATATTAGTATTATCACTACAACTACTATTGTTATTATTATTAGTAATATTGAAACTATTGCCTTTAACAATATGACTATCGCTATAATTACTTGAACATGAACCAATGTACCTCCTAAGACCTATTTTGATTAATAGTAGCATGATTAGCTACTTTAAAGGATAATAACCCTACTTCTATTTATAAAACAACTATTACTATTATTAACCCTAATAATAGGCCATGATAAGGGTAAGATAGGAAATGATGGTAATTTTGGTAAGAGGGAGATTAACCTATAGTATTTCCCTCTTATATGTGAATCAAGTCAAAACCCTAAGGAGGTGTAGGAGCGTGCTCCAAGCCCGGTGTCGTATTAGGTAAGGATATGGTTAAGAATTTTTATGTGTAAGAATGTGTTATGTGTGTTGATTTGATGGGTGTGCTTTATGTTTTATATTATCATGTTCTTGTGGTAGCCTGTTAAGCATGGAGCTAGGGTAAGTTGCATGTGTTTATGATATGTGTAATGTGATGTTATTACTTGTACCTGAATTGTGATAATGTAATACTGCCCCTTATGACATGCATGATATGATTTCCTAAGTAGTATGACGTGGTTGTGAGAGAAATGGAAAAGAATGAGGAAAGTGAGTTGACTAGGACATGGTAATGATTGACTAATTATCTTATGACCTATGTGTGGATAATGAGGGGAATAATAGGAATGAAATTAAGGGGATGGATTAAACATGCATGAGAAATCTAGGGTTTGCATGGAATGGTTAGCCTTTGCATGGGGATGATGTTTATGTGGAAAAAGTTGATTTAAGGATCGAGTGAGGTAATGGATGAATTTTTAGGGTGAATAGAGTTCATATGTGAAAAATAGTACGTGGGCTGATGTAAGGATGCATGGGAGATTTGACTAGGGTTTTGGGAGGAAACCCTAAGTGAGAGAAATGTGTAAGGAAGGAAAAATTTATGGAAATGATTAGAATGAGGATAAAAGATGAAAGTGGTGTCATATGGGAGAAAAGTGAGTCAAGTGAGAAGAATGTATTTGGGTGTTGAGTGAGTGACATAAAAGAAAGGAGAAGTACTAGGGTTTTCGGGGAGCTAACTAGGGTTTTAGTGATCATGTATAGGAGTTGGATGGCGAGGTTGCAATGCCAAGTGTGGGTCGAGAGAAGTGATGTCTAGGGTAATAAAAAAGAGTTTGGGGGTTCATAATGAGTGGGAGAAAGATGGAAGGAAGTCTTGGGATCATGGGTTGTGTGGGATATGTGTCATGTGGAAGAGGTGTTGGTAAGTAAGAGTGATGAATGAATAACATCGTATTGGGAAAGAGAGTTGCTAGAGTTATGAGATGGCCAACTAGGGGTTTGTGGCCACATGTATTATATGGGAAGTAAAGTGTGGCGCTTGAGGATGAATTGAGTGAGGTGATAAATTGGAGGAGTATGAGTTATATAGGATAGAGGCAGGTTGGGCCATATAGGCCAAATTAGGGTTTTCCCAGAAGAAAACCCTAGAGCGTTATATTAAGTTGATTCAGAAATATGAGAAGTGGGCCTCGGTGTTGATTGTTTGTGGTAATGAGGAAAGAGTGAGAAAGGATATTCGAATGTACTAGAAGAAGTAAAAGTCCCAATATATAGGATAGGAGTTCAAAAAGTCGAGCGGGTCATGCATGTCTAGTCAAGGTTGTGTGTGGAATAAGATACAATAAAACACTAAGCACTTAAAGTAAAAGATTATCGAGCTAGGGCCCAGTGAGGTTATATATTATCCAGTCCACCGAATATAATAGTGGTTAGGTGCGTTTTGCCCTGCCGAGTGATTTTTTGGTCCATCGGTTATAATAGTGGAGGATTTCGGGCTCGATAAACCAAAACTTATATGGTAATAAGTATTGAAAAGATACTATTTACTTACAGTAGAACACCTCGTGATTCAGAGCCAGTGAGGATATATATTTTTCGGTCCACCAGCAATAATAGTGGTCAGGTGCGTTCTGCCCTATGTGGAGTGTTTCTGGTCCACTGGCTATAATAGTGGGGGTTCCTGTACTCACGTGGAATTAATATGAGAAATATGTGAACCAGAAGTATAAGGCATGGAAAGATACTAATTATTTACAGTGGAACACCATACGAGCCAGGGCTAGTGAGGTTATATATATACTTTCCAGTCTACCGACAATAATAGTGGTCAGGTGCGTGTTGCCGTGTTGAGTGATTCTGGTCCACTAGCTATAATAGTGGTCCAGTGCTTTCTACCCTATGGAGTGTTTTCGATCCACCGGCTATAATAGTGGGGTTCCCATACTCTCATGGAATTAACATAAAATAGATGTAAGGTAAATCATTAATATAAGTTCATCCTAATCTTGTAATGCTGGATTATTGTCTTGTACGCCTTATGAGTTTATTCTCTTGCGTGCTTCTTGTTGGTTTTACCCATATGGTTACCTTACTTAGTACGTAGCGTACTGACCACCCATTTCATGAGTGTTGCTCATTTCCACGAGCAGAGTGCCCACCTGAGTTTGTGTAGGTAGGTGATAGTATATTCGATGCTTACGATATTTACGAGGCATCGAGCGGGGCTGAGAGTTGAGCCTAGACTTGACCTGGGGATCAAGAGCGATCTGGCTAGACTCTATCTTTCCTTTGATTTTACCATGTATCTCTTTTATGTCGTGTTGTATGGTACTTTTGTTTTTGGAAAACTTTAGTTACTCATTGGGTTGTAATTCTTAAACCGCACTTTGATTTTGTATGACTACGAGGGAGTCCTCTCATGGATTCTCATTATTTTTATTAATGATGTGTGTTTGGTGTTAATCCTGTTTAGCCTTAACACTTAGTACTGGAACGGGTAGGAGTGAACCGGTTTGGTACTAGGTGTGGCAGTAATATCCCCAGATTTTACAGTTTTATTATTTCACTTATGTTAAACGTTTTGATTAAAACGGAATTTTTCAGTAGTAAATTTTGGGGGTATTATAGATTATGCCATATGTTTCTGAAGTCAAGTATTACTTGTCTTTGAATAATTGAATTTTGGACCCATTCGAAGGCAAGAGAGGATTGAGGAAAGGTGACAATTTATCTCTTTATTTGTTTGTGATTGCCTTAGAATACCTGAGTAAGGTGTTTTGATCTTTATTTCATCACCCTAATTTTCATGGAAATCCTAAATATAAAAGGTAAAATATTATTAATTTAGCATTTACAAATGATTTGCTGGTATTTTGTAGAGGTGATATTACCTCCAAACATATGGCGCATTGTCAGGCTTGAATAAAAATTTGGAAAAGAGCCACATTTACCTTGGAGGTATTCCATAAGTTGTAGATGATCAAATCCTTTCATCGTTGTAGTTAAGTGAAGGAAGCATGCCTTTGAAGTATATAGGAGCTCAATTAGACTCTGGCAAGTTGAGTAATGCTAGTCTTATGGTGTTGGTTGATAAAATTACAAGATTCTAAATTTGTCTAATAGATTGCTTTCTTAAGTTGGTAAAATCCAAGTATTAAAGTCATTCATCTTTAGCATCACTATGTAGTTTTGTCAATTGTATGGTCTCCTAAAGAAACTTATATTGAATATAGTATTTGTTTGTCAAAATTTATTGTGGACTAAGAAACCGACCCTCAATAGATGATCCCTTGAGGCTTGGAAAATAATTTGCTTACTAAGGAAAGATAGTAGTTTAGGTTGATTGATCCTTAAGTATGGAACACAACTACCTTGGGGAAATAGATATGGAATATAAGTTAGAAGCATGATTCATTATGGATCAAGTGGAGTCACTCGTACTATATTAGGCAATAGAACTTTATTGATGCTCAATTACCTGCTACTACTTCTTGACTAGTTAAAAGGCTCTTTGCTTTGAGATCCATTCCTTTACCATGGATTCATCTTTATTTAGTAGGGCATACCTTTAAAATAAGTTACATATTTATATGACTTTTTGAGACATAAGGCTCCTAATTTTACTTGGTGGAGAACCATTTGGCTCAATCTAGCTGCCCCTTGGCATCTATCTTTTATCATACTGCTCATAATTGGTTGCTAAGTAAGGAAAATTTGGGCAAATTCATGCCAAATATAGATGTCCATTATTGTTTCTATTCTCAAACAGAAAACATCTAATACTCAACTCCTAGTGCCCTATAACAAACAATGTATGGAGGATTTCAAATATGGTGATGGGTGCCCGAAGACTAGGAATGATTTTCAAAAGGAATGGCAACAACTACTAGATGACTAGGAATTAAACCCAAATCCTTTGAGCCTTATTTTTAGTAAGCTTGCATGAAGTTTGAAAGGTTAGAAATGATTGTTTATTTTCATCTGTCCCTTTTTAATTGGAATAGAGTAGTTAAACATATAACTTATGTTTGTCCCTAAGGTGTCTTCATCCGGATAAGGTTGGTAAGTTTTGGGGTCATATGAGGTGTATACATAACTTCTATTTAGCCGGTTGCCATTTCCATTAATATTAAGGAAATAAAAAATTGCATTAAAAAATATTAATAAAAAAATTAGCTTTACCTACCAAAAAAATTTAAGGTAGTAGAAAATTATTTGATAGTAAATTTTTAGAAAATTCTCATCTTTTTCTTGTCACAGTAAAGTTGGAAAATGTAACCTAGTTTGTTACGTGCCAAACAAGCTTTTCATTAATTTATTTTGAACCACTCCATTAAAAGGTACTTCACATTGTTCTAATTTTATATAATAAGATGACTCAATATGAATTTCCAAAATGGCGAAATCCTCAGCCGCCACCTCTATACCTTAACAACATAGGGTTATACCTCAACAATATAGGAGACATATGTTTGCCACTAGTTCACAAGCCCAAGAATCAAATTTAAGACCTTACATGAGCACCACATATTTAAATAGTGTCTTATACTTTTTTTTACCACTTTTACAACCGAGGTGTGTGGAGTGGTGGTGAAAACTCAATATGCACTTCATTATATAAGTTATCTACTATGCTATTATGTTAATTGCATGTGCTAACACAATACAAAGTATTTGACAAAATTATATACAGCCAATCAAAAGCGTATTATGTATAAATTCTTCTAATTATTATATAATTAATTTTTGATTATAAAGAATAATAATTATAGCATAATTAAAGAAAAACATATATGCATGGTCCGAGACAATCTCTAATTACATATGTGTACATGTTCAAGAGATATAATCTTTATTCACGTATTTATTTATAGCTCTAACAGAACATGCCTAATCATCTAAGAAAAATTATTAAAGTGGTTCCATGTTCAATGTCGTGTCAGCTTATATATATATATATATATATATATATATATATATATATATATATGGGAAAAATATAAAAAAAAATCTAAAAAAGAAAATCAATAAAATATTAAAAGCATCCTTAACATCCTTATAATCCAAAAAACAAAAAAGTTTCAAAAATAACTTCAAAATAGGTTAAAATGATTAAAATATGAAAAAATATGTAATATTAACAATTATATTATTTTATAAATTGAAATATAGATATGAATAATATGATACTTATAATAATAATAATAATAATAATAATAATAAATAAGTAATGGTTAAAATGCTTTTAAAATAGTATTTTATCATTATCACTACTACTACTACTACTATGCAATTTATCATATATTCAAGATGAGCATACAACTTTATTTAGTAACTGAAGTTTTGGAATGAAGATGATATAAATGATATACATTAACAATTTGGTGTATGTTTTTCAATATATATATTTTATTTTTTTAATTAAATTATGATCAAAGAGAATAATTTCAAACATTTTCTTTTTATCTAAAAAATGTATCGAATCAACATAAATAAATAATTATCACTAGAATTATATGGGTCATAATGAAGCTTTTGACATTTGGGGTCATTTGGCAGCCCTTGACCCCTATAATATTTTAATTACTTTAACTCATTTTCAAGCTATGTTGTGAAATAATATAAGGTTGAAAAATCAAAGAATTAAGAAAGAAATATATATGGAATAAGAGGGGGAATATATTTGGAGATAAATCTATAAAAAGTATAGTTGTTTTGTAGAATTATACACGTTAACCTAAGGTCATAATAATCTATTGTAGGTTAGTAAGATACTACAACTATTCGATTACTTTAATATATTACCGAGGATGGTGAATTGTTTTGTAATTTTAAGATCGTGGGGTTGTGAAATTGTATTATTGAATCAAGATTATAATAATTATGTTCATGCTGCATAAAACATGTACCATATTATGGTAAAACACTTAATATATTAAAGTGAAATATAAAACATATCATGGTAAAACATCAATCACACTATAGCAAAACACTAAATATATTGTGGTAAAGTATAATAATAGAAAAATTAGGACTACATAATATTAGACTATGATTAAATATCAATGATATCATAATGAAATATAAAATATATCGTGATAAAAAATCAAATATATCATGATAAAATTTAAAGTATATTGTGATAAAATATCAAACAGATAATATTTATACTATTGTAACTACACAAAAACTACCATATATATATATATATATATATATGGGGAGGGTCACATACAAACCCTTATTAAAGTACAAACATAGGAACAAATTTCATCCATTAGATTAATATTTAATCAATAATCAAGATTTAATTAATACCTAACCAAAAACCTAACCCAAACCTACATCCAAACTAGATATTCGAACTCTAAACCCTAAAACCTCTAACCCTAAATCCTCTAACCCCAACCCCTAAACAGTAAACCCTCTAAACCCTAAACCACAAACCCTCTAAACACTAAACCCTAAACCCTCTAAACACTAACCCATAAACCCTCTACCCTCTAAAACCATAAACCATAAACCCCTTAAACCCTAAACACTAAACACTAAACCCTAAATCATCTACACCATAAGCCCTAAACCCTAAACCCTCTAATTTCTATCCAAAGGCATGCATGTTCCAACAAAAAAAAACACATACTGATGAAATATACATTCATTTAATTATACAATATGACAAGGGAAAAAATTCTCCATGATTCGAAATTTGACAACTCCTTGAATTGCACCTTATAGAAATTCGAAAAGCAACTTCCCACTATCATATAAACCATAACGAAAAGCATCAAAGACCAATACCTTCATAAGGTTGAAAAAAAAAACATCCAACTCCCGTCTTTCATTCCAACATATGTCATTGACGTATAAAAAACTGACTTTAGTTATAGTTTGAACTAAGGAATTAAAAAAATATTGCAAGTTCAGATGGAGAAATAAAATGATTTGTTTTACCTTTGATTTCAATTTTGATTTTATGGGACAGTTCCGACTATCACGACCTGCATACTTTCCATATGCCTTATACTTTCTTATCATATTCTTTTGTTGCTCAATAGCCTTTTCCTTCTTCCCTCTGATCCTCTTTCCATTTCCTTTATTTTTATATTGACATGGGACTTGAATGGTAACTTCACTTGGAGCACTTATCCTAATTAAGGATTCAATGATATATGATTTGCTTGAAGGCTTATCGCTACTCTTCTTCTCACTCCATTCCTTCTTAAAATCTTCAAGAACTCTTATAAATGCATGGATAACTTCTTGTTTCCCTTGAACTAAGTCGATGCATTTAAACATTTCAGACCATAACTTTCTCAAATTAGTCTTCATATAATCAGCTTTGGAACATTATTCCAATGGGTTCCCTATTATATCATAGATTGGCTTTTTTAGGACATTTTTAGTCCACTGATTCACTACCAACTGAGTAGGAATATGGTATACTCATTTTCCTTTCAAAACCCAAAGTATATGCCTACATAGAATCCCACATCTTTGAAACATCTTACAAGAGAACTTAATATCTTGGTTTATTGTATTATATACCACCCGAAAAGTACTCTTACAATTTGACATACCAAGTTCACCAACCACAACAATCTCTAAATCACCTTCCCTCATAAAATCATCAAGTCCACATGAAAATGAAGCAGCCAAAATCTCAATTTGAAACTCAAAAAATATAGTATGAGTATAAAACTCAGATGCATGCTTTTTCAATTTAAGGGGAGTCCTTAGTTTGCTATATGACAAGTTTGATACCTTATTAGCTCCAATTGTTTATACCTTTTTCCATCCAATGCACTCTTATAGCGCATACAAAACTCAACTAAAGTATAATGATTATTAGTGAAAGTCCCAAAAAGGCTATTCTCACTCTCTGATCTTAAAGTTGTTCTTAGAAGCCCTCCCATAAACAAGTCTCTAAAATATGCAGGTATCCATAAGTTTCTTATATCAAATGTATGAGTAAGCCATTCATGTTACTCCAAACCAAATTCAATAATTATCCCCATCCACTTACACTCGAACTTCTTAGGTTCAAGTTGTATACTCCACACATATGTAGATAACCTATATATGAAATCAGAGTCCCAAATTAAAAGACCAACTTTTTTGGGCAATTTTTTCATAATGTGCCAAATGCAAAATCTATGGCGAGTCTTCTTAAAAACCCTCTCTATGGTAATTTTCATTGTTGGATCTTGGTCAGTTATTATACAATAAGGCTCAATATTTTCCAAAGCCTTCAAGAATGTCTCATATAACCACTAAAATAAACCAATATTTTTATGAGCTATTAACCGTGCTCCAAAGGTGACACACTTTTTGTGATGATTAACCACATTAAATGGTGTGATGATTAACCACATTGAATGGTGCAAAAATCAAGTTGTACTTATTTGTACCGTAAGTACAATCAAATAAAATCATATCACCAAATAGAAAGTAATTCTTTCTGGGTATAGGATCAGCCCAAAAAACACAAACAAGCACTCCACTATCATCAACCATATAATCAAAATAATATTCACTCCAATTCTCCATCTTCTTATGAAAGATTTCCACAAACATATCAGAATTAGAATATCTAATGTAACACTTCACATTTCTAGAATATTTCTTAAAATCTTGTAATGAAGCACCTACATTATCATACCCTCCCACGTGTTCCTTGAATAATCGAAATGATTCGGATGCCCCAATGTTTATCCTAGCATTATCTCTAATAAACTTCTTATGCATGATAGTCAAATTCCTCCCCTCTTTTAGAGATTGTCTAACACTAGGGGTAGCTAGAAGGTGATTATGTCCTTCATAAAAAATTGAAATCATATAAAACCCTTCAATGTTATGCTTAAGACACATTTTAGCTCTACATCCCACTCTATTAACCACTCTCTTTCTAGCTCCACCTTTACCACTAACTTAGGCATGACATATATTTCTTAATGGTTTAAACCCCTCCCTAGTACAAATAAGATATTTTAGTGTCACAAAATTACTCATAGTTCTTTTTTTACCAGACAAACATACACTAAAACCACAATTATATGGATAATTCTTGTAGAACTTAGTCCCACCATCTAAAGATTCAAATCTCATTCCTACAAAAGGAGCCATTTCTGGTGAACAACAAGGTATCCATTCTTTTGTTATTCCATTAGAAGATATGTGGGGTATTAACTTGGGAGTCACCAACCCACTATCAACATCATTTAACTTTGAGGGAGGAGAAGAATCATGTTTATCACTCATAACACCTATACAATAAAACAAATACATCTATCACAGACAAGAAAATTAAGTTGGAAATAAGTATAGGTAGATAAAACTAAGAATACAATGAGTGTGATATTTTTCTATAAGTTTATGAATGTTAAACTTCTTACCGTCATTATTAATTCTAAAATAGGTTGCTTATTCTCAATTTTCTTCTGAATTCACTCATATATCAGCCATATATACTTGTCATGATCATAATTGCTATATTATGTGATGGATAATCTACTAAGTGCTCTTGCTTGTTGTATGTTTTTGTTGTTCTACTAGTAATTCATTTCGTTCATTTTCTTTTATCCATAAAATCCTAGAAAATGCACTAAATGCTTATTTATAGAATGACCCGCACACGCACACTAACATTTAGCCATTCTTGAATGTTATCCTTATAATAGTGCTTATTCTTGAATGTTATCCAAATGATGCTCTATAAAACAACAATTACTCAACAAACAACATAAATCAAATGCTCCAGGTCATGCTTCAATGTTGCATGTCATGGTTGAATGTCGAATAGCAATAGAAATCAATCAACACACAACAGACATCACTCGACAAACAACAAAAACCAAAATTTGCAAGTGATGCTTGAATGTTGTAGGTGATGGTTGAATATTGAAGAACAAAACCAATATTCAGATATCACTCGTCAAAACCAGCAGCATATCAGACAAAATATACAACAAACTATAATGATGTAGATAACAAAACAAAATAACAAAACCAAAATTTAAGATAATCCCATCCAATTTTCCCTACATATCACTAGAACAATCAGGACAAAATGAAATTGAAAATGAACAAATGCACAACAATCAACACACTCATATACCAAGTGATGAGATATAAAATAAACATAATAAGATCTGAGTGTCCAGAATTCACATTTTGCTTGTTGAATAAGAAATATGTTTGAAAATAAACACACGTACCTTTGATGAACAGATACACGATGATGGAGAGAAGAATTGCGAGCAACGAGCTACTTCGACGGTAACGAAAAGATATAGAGGTAGAAATGTCGACAGAGAGGGACAACTTCGAGGAGAGAGGGAGACGGAAGAACGAAGATGTAGAGAAGCAGTTTTGACGGAGAAAATGATACGGTGACGGAGATCGAAACAGAAAAGAACTTCGACAGAAATGGAGAGATGAAGAAGGAAAACGATGATGGAAAGAAAATGGGGAAATATTTTGATGGTGCACGGACGTGAGAGATCTGAGTGAAAATGGAGAAGATGGAGACGATGAGCTAAAGTAAGACCAGTCGAGCAAACTAAAGAGAGGGATGATATGAAAGAGGGTCGTCCAAGAAGTATTCTTATGTTTGTATATTGTCAAATGGTGCATATATGATCATATTTAATATATATATATATATATATAGGGGAGGGGTCACATACAAACTATAATTAATATACAAACATAGGAACTAATCTCATCCATTGGATCAAAATTTAATCACATTCAAGATTTTACTAATACCAAACCAAAAAACTAATCCAAACCTATATCCAAACCAAATATCCAAACCAAATATCCAAATCAAATATCCAAACCTCTAAACCCTCAACCCTAAACCCTCTAAACCCTAAACCCTAAACCCTAACCCTAAACACTCAACCCTCTAAACCCTAAACCCTAAACCCTAAACCCTCTAAACCCTCTAAACCATAAACCCTAAACCCTAAACCGTACACCCTACACCCTCTAAACCCTAAACCCTAAACCCTAAACCCTCTAAACCCTAAACCCTAAACCCTAAACCCTAAACCCTCTAAACCCTAAACCCTAAACCCTCTAAACCCTAAACCCTCTAAACCCTAAACCCTAAACCCTAAACCCTCTAAACCCTAAACCCTAAACCCTCTAAACCCTAAACCCTAAACCCTAAACCCCCTAAACCCTAAACCCTCTAAACCCTAAACCCTAAACCCTCTAAACCCTAAACCCTAAACCCTCTAAACCCTAAACCCTAAACCCTAAACCCTAAACCCTAAACCCTCTAAACCCTAAACCCTAAACCCTCTAAACCTCAAACCTAAACCCCAAACCCTAAACCATCTAAACCCTACACCCCAAACCCCAAACCATGTAAACCATAAACATACTAATCAAATATATATTCATTTAGTTTTACAATATGAGAAGGAAAACGATCTTCCATGATTCAAAATTTGACAATTTCTTAAATTAAACCTTATACAATTTTGAAAAGAAACCTTACACTACCATCTAAACTACAATGAAAAGCATAAATGACCAATACTTTCATGAAGTTGAATTAAAATTTACATCCAACTCCGGTATTTCATTCCAATATCTGTCATCCAAATATAAAAAATTGATATTAGTTACAATTTGAAGTAACAAATTAAGCAAAATATTGCAAATATTGTAAATATGGAACAAGATACCATTATACAGCCATCAATTAGCAATACCAACACCATACCAGCATATATTATGCAAAAATATACAACAATAGCTGATTAATAATCTGATTATTAATCAGACTAGCATAAAAACAACAGAACAACATTATTCAGCAACAGAAAATACAACAGCAACAACAACAGAATATCAGCCCACATTACTGTAATTAACCCTAATCACATTATTCATAATACAACAGCAACATAATTTAATCAAAAAACAACAAACATAACTCAGCAAACAATAAAAAATACTTACTAAATCAATTCAGCAAGTTCGAAATCAACCAAAGTTGAGGCAGATTACTTCGATCGAATGCCGAATCAGTAAGACCTAAAACACATACAAACGAAAATCAGCCAAATCAATACAAAAATCAGGTTAACAAACACTAGATTACATAATAATATAAACACAATGAAGATATTAACTAGTATAATACTGTCGTTATGGAAAATTTTCGACAGTAACAATAGCAGAATTTTCGGGAAAAATGGTGACAAACGAAGGAGAAGAGTACCGGCGATGATTGGTAGCGGAGAATAAATAAAATCGATGATGTGAGCTTTGGTATGTTGAAGAAATGAGCTGGATGAGCGAGGTACCTGAGGTTCATCAGTTTGGTTTCGATTATTCCCCGAATCAGCAAATTGGGCTTCGAATTGTTCCCAGGAGGAATTTGATTATTCTCTGTTTCTAATTCCTCTTCGGAGTCAGACAGAAGAGAAGGCATCGAAGAAATGGGGTCTCGAGCAGCTTGGCAGGGCGAAGGCAGAATCGGATGCTGCAATTGGATCTTCGTTGTCGCAATTTCCATCTGGGTGTGCAAATTAGGGCCGTCCTGAGGATGCTCAATAATCGGTGGACATTGCCTTTCCAGGAGAGACACTTGAATATGCTCCGGAGTTGATTTGGGGATCGCGCACTGTTCATTATCGTCCCGATCGATTAGGGCAGAATTTTTGGATTTAAAATCCACATCCGGGGAGCACTCCGAAGAAGACAAGCTGGAACTAGAAGAGCTCGACGCATCCGGTGAAGAATCAATGGAGGTTACTCTTTTGATCGGGCTCGGAAGTGCGCAGATAGGGGGTTTCCCCTGCGTTCGACCTCGGGGGAATTTTTTTTTTTCCCATTACACCATACCAGTCCGCACAACAGAGACAAGAGGAAGAACAAACAACAATAAAGGAAAAGAAAACGAGGGGGAGTTCACAGGAAGTGCTCGATGGAGCTATTGGTCAGCAATCGTGCGCTTGCTCCATGGGAGGGAGCTCGAGCACACGGGGAGAGACAAACCGAGCGCTTCTCCTTGTCTCCTGTTTGGCAGTGTAGTGGCGATTGAAGAATGGAGAAGCTGAGGTCTGGTCGAAGAGAACAGCGACTGAGCTTGTCTGCTGGTCTACGAAGCTCGTCGGATTAGAGGAGTGGAAATTGAGGGAGGTCGAGTACTTCGCTCGATCTGTCACGGATGGGAGGAGCAGGTCGATGGAGAGATGCAGAAGCAGAAATGGCGAGGGAGAGATGGAGAAACGGGTGCGATGGAGAGGGAGATAGGTGCGTTGGAGAGGGAGAGGCAGGCGCGAAGTCGGGTGCTCTGTGCTCGGTACAAGGTCGAAACAGAAGGGGCGGGCAGAGGGGCGCGGAGGCTCGGCGAAGGTAAGTCTGTTTTTATCCGTTCGACCGTTGGATCTAAATTAGATCCAACGGTGAGTATTTATTCCTACGTTTGTACCAAAAAAAAGTGCGCATATGATCCCCTATCTATATATATATATATATATATATATATATATATATTCATTCAAGTTATATACGATTATACCTTCGATTAATTAGAAGGATTGGATGATGTGTGAACACTGAACACCGAAGACGAGAAGCCCTTCTTACCCTGGCCGTCGCTCTTAAAATCCTGCGACATTAAAAATGTCCTCATTCTCACTTTTCGAAGTACCAGTTTTCCATCTTCTTCCGACGTCGGCCTCTATCTCAACGCCAAAGCTTCTTCCCCTCACCAACAACAATATTAATGGTTTCTTCTGCGCTCTCTCTGCGTTCTTTCTTAAGCCCCATCTCTTCCAATCCAAGCGCTCACGTATGTAGCCATACTAACTCAGTTGAAGTATCTTCAATAAAATTTGTTGCACTTTCTTTATCTTTGAATTGCGAAGGGATTCGCTAACTTTGATCCCATCCGTTTTGTGCCTTATAGGGTTTTGCAGCCGGCATTGGTTACCCGACAACCTTGAGTTTGGATTCGGTGGGGTTTACAGCTACGAATCGGTCTTTCGCTGTGAATTGTATGGCAGATAAAGAGATAGACTTTAGATCGTCAGCGCTAGGTGATGGAGTTGTGGCGAGTCTTAGTGGTTTGTGTAATTATATGATGATGTTGATTTTGATAAATGTAATGTGTACTTTATATTGCTTGGTTATGCGAACTCTCATTTGTTGATGGTTTGTGTTGTGGGTTTTAGAAATGGAGATTAAGGAGCCAAGTGTTTCCACGATGCTGATGAATATTGATAGTGAGTTTGATCCTTATGGTTCAATGAGCACCCCACTTTATCAAACGGCCACTTTCAAGCAGGTAAGTTTGTCTCTCTTTTTATCCTTCCGAGTTCTTCACCACGAAACTGTAAAAACGCAAACCATGAATTAAAAATTTTGAAATATAGAAATAAAAAAACTTACGTAATTAAGAAGTCAATAAAATATTATGTACTGCTACAGTAATTACGAATATTTCCAAATGTTATGGAAATGTACAAGTAAGGTAGTAAAGATTTGAAATATCATTTGTGTATGGGGTTGGATGAAAATATTGTGTTAAATGTATCGTTATACTGTTTCAAATAATTTGCTATATTTAGTAATTTCGTTACTCTAAGATATTTCATGATATTTTTCAAATATTATTTCAAAATTTCGTTCAAATAGTGTTATATTTATTGATTTATTAGTATGTTATATTAAAACAGACAATGATACGAGTAAGAGAATATTTTTCGTGATTCCATTAATAATAGTGTTATATTTACTGGTGTATGAATAATGTACATTAATATTAATATTTAATGATTCCGTCAATACTTCCAAACATTTGCATATAATGTTTTCAAACATAACTCTATTAGTAATAAAGTAAAATTTTTAACCATCATTTTTATATACAGGGCTCTACAGAAATATAGAATGAATTATGTTACTTGATAATATTTCATAGTTATATATTAGTGTTACATTTCATGAAAATAATTCCAAATTTCCAATATATATTACTTTATCACTGCTATTAAAAAAATTATTAATGATAACTCAACTTGTCTCTAGACGTCAAAATGAACCTTGAAATGAAGTATATGCAGAATGCTGCCTTTGGAGGGAAAATAGTTATGTCTGTTTTTATTTATCTAATAATAACAGATAGATAATAGATCTGTGAAAGTATGTATTTGGATCAGGCTGATGTTATTCTCCAGTTTATTCCTCTACAATAATAAGCACAATGGTTTCCTCTCAAAAAAATAATAAGCACAATGATGCTGGCAGAGTGTAATTCAGTGTTTTATTATTATTATTATTATTGGAGATGCAGAAGTTTCATGAATGTTTTCTTGTTTCTTCCTATGATATGATTGAATTTCTTTTTGGCTCCTTATATTGTTGTGTATCAGTGGGAATTGAAAATAACTGGTTTTACATGTTCTTTCTTTACATTTATCATGCTGTACCTGTCTTGGGGATAATGTAAATACTTAGTTTAAGGATACTTGTGTTATTCACCTGTCTAACGCCTAAAGTTGCTAGCATGCTGTATTTTCTCACACATGTTTACCATTCATTTTACTCTATGCTAGCCTTCTGCCACAGAAAATGGGCCTTATGATTACACCAGAAGTGGGAATCCTACGCGTGACGTCTTAGAGAGGTGTGGCTTTAGTGTGGTGAATTAGCAGTTATTTCCTGGAAGTGGACATATTTCCCCCCCTTCCAGCTGATGTATGCTTAGTTTCTACTGTTTGAATGTTTGTTCTATTACAGACTTTTGGCAAAGCTGGAGAAGGCTGATCGTGCATTGTGCTTTACCAGTGGCATGGCTGCACTGTCTGCTGTCACACGTCTGGTTGGAACTGGTCCTGTTAATCCTTTTCCTTTCTTATCTGGTTCTCATTAATTTGTCAGAGCACTCTCATTCCATTCCAATACATCGATCACCACAGTTATTTTTTGGGCTTAATTGAAACTTTTCTCTCTCTGCCTGCTTATTCTCTTGATATTTTCAGGTGAGGAAATTGTTGCTGGAGATGACATATATGGTGGATCTGACCGTTTGTTGTCCCGAGTCCTTCCAAACACTGGAATCATTGTCAAGTTAGCACCTTAATATGTTCTTTGCGCTTGAATTGAAGTAATTTTTTTATTTTTTATTTTGAATGAGCTAACTTTGTATTTGCAGGAGAGTGAATGCATCAGATTTAGCTGAAGTTGCATCTGCAATTGGGCCCTTAACGAAGCTTGTGTGGCTCGAGAGTCCAACCAATCCTAGACAACAGATTTGTGATATTCGTGTAAGATCCTTATTTTTGGTGGGCTAATTCCAGAATTATGAAGAGTCAGTATACATTTTTGTTAGTTTCTTAAACAAACGAATGCATACAGTCTATGAGCTTGTAATTGAAGCTTGTGTTTGTTATGCTATATGCTCCCTTTGGCATACGTGGTTGCCCATGTTGCGAACATGCATAATAAGAAAGTTGATCATACATTTATTTTAAATAGCAAAGAATAATACCCTTATGCTATTATAGCCATTTCATAGTAGTTATTTCCTTGTGGACTGTAACTTATTGGCTTATCCATGTTATTCAGAAAATATCAGAGATCGCTCATGCACATGGTGCTCTTGTGTTGGTGGATAACAGCATCATGTCTCCCGTGTTGTCTCTGCCGTTAGAATTTGGGGCAGGTAGTTGGGCATATAAATTTTATCTTTTGTTGAGCTTGATTGATCCATCTCACTTATTCCATCTTGATGTTTCTTGGCAGACATTGTGATGCATTCTGCCACGAAATTTATAGCTGGGCATAGTGATGTTATGGCTGGGGTGCTTGCCTTAAAAGGAGAAAGGTATGGTTAAGAGGATCTTGCACACTCATTGCTCTAATTGTGTAGGCTTATTTGAGAGTTTGGTTACCTTCAACCTTCTGTATTGTAAGAGGGGTGTTGCAAATGGAGAAATTCTCCATAAGAACTCCAAGATTACGTAGGCAGGAAGAGAGAACAAGAAGGAGAGAATGTAATGTCAAGTATTACTGTGTTGTACTATCGATTACAAGTTGTTTGTGTGTGCATTTATGTACAACATGCTCAAACAACTCTAACAAACTCAAGTAATAGGCTGAACAGACCTTATAGATGAAACTAATTACAACTAATTGAACGCCCCCTCAAGTTGGGAAGGCTGAAGGACCGAACACAACCACCTTGCCAAGGATAGAATGGTGACTGGTGAGTGGTGCCAGGGAGACTCTGCATCATGATATTTGCAAATTGTTTAGGAGTATGCACATGTTTTAAGCTTAGGAGCCCAGCTTGAAGTTGTTCCCTTGACGAATGATAGTCAAGTTCGATGCGTTTTGTACGTTCATGAAAAACAGGAATCACAGGATTCAAGACAATGTGTATGGCAGCTTCACTATCACATTTTAGAGGAATGGGAGTAATTGAAGCTATGGAGAGATCAACCAGTAACCTCGTATGCCATGCAAGCTCTACAGTGACCCCTCGCATGGAACAGTATTCAGCTTTAGCCGGTGAGAGTGCAATTGTGTGCTACTTTTTTGATTTCCAGGATAGGGAACTATGGCCAAACATTATGTAAGAACCACCGACACTTCTTTTACATGGGCAAGCAAGCAACCTAATCAGAATTACATTAGGCTTGTAAAACAAATGAGGTATTTTCATTTATAAAAAGACCCTAAGCAGGCTCTAGCGGGATGTATTTGAGGGTATGAAGAGCAACAGTGAAGTGAGGCCATCAAGGGGAGCTCATAAACTGACTCAAATATTGGATAACATAGCTCAGGTTTGGTCTTTTGTGGGTCAAATTATTCATCTTGCCGACTAAACTCCTTTACTTCTCTAGGTCGTCTAGTAAAGCACCATTAGTGGGACTAAGTTTGATGTTAGTAGGTAGTGGGCAAAGAGTAGGCTTAGTGTTGAGGCAACCAAACTCCTTAAGCACGTCATTGGCAAACTTGTGTTGAATAAGTAAAACACCATGTGGTTCTTGCAAAACCTCAATACCAATGAAGTAATGTAGAGCTCCCAGAACCTTGATCTTAAATTCACCATCAAGGACAGCCTTTAGGGAGTTGATCTCGGCCATGTCATCCCTAGTAACAAGTATATCGTTGATGTATATGCAAGGAAAACTGAGGATGCAGTGGAGCTCTTGAAGAGTAGGGAATATCATTTTTAATATTGACATAGGATTGTAGTGCAACAGATGCCTGCTTAAGGCTATACAGGGATTTTTGAAGCTTGCAGACTATAGTGGCAATAGAAATGAACAGGCATCGGTGAGCTTGCATGTAAATTTCATCATGAAGTCATCAAACAGTTATTGACGTCCAATAGGAACATGGGCTAGTGCCTCTTGACTGAAGTAGTGGCAATTAAGGTTCAAATGGTAGTCATCTTAACAACTGGAGAGAATGTTTCAATATAATCAATCCCTTTTTTCTGGATATACGCATGAACCACCAACCTTGCTTTGCACCTTTCAACAGTGACATCAACATGGCGGTCAACGTTGAAAACCCATTTACAACTTATAGGTTTCTTACCTTTGGCGAGTTCAACAATTTCAGGAATTATCGATATTTAAAGCATCAAATTCTTTCTGCATGACCTTGCGCCAAGTAGGATGTGTAACAGCCTCCTTATAAGTGGATGGCTCGTGCACATTATCAATTGAAGCAAGCATAGATTGGTTTGTGGAAGTGAGAGCATTGAAACAAATGTGGGAAATATTGTGTGGAGTGGCAGAAAAAAATGTTGTTAGTTGTGTGATGGTAGTGTGAATGTGCAAGATCACTATGAGCATTGTTGCAAACATATTCACAAAGATGAGATGGTGGGACATGAGTTCTTGTAGTTCTACGATTGAGAACAAGAGTAGGGAACGGCATGAATTTGTGGTGTATTAGGTGGTACAAGTTGTGGTAAATCCAGTGGTGATGGAGGAGGAGATTGGCCTTGTCGTGTAAGATTCTGTGGATCTGGAATATTTGGAACGGGTAAAGGAAGGGACAATGAAGGAGGCAAATCTAGTTTGGTGACATATGGAAAGAGATGCTCATGAAAGGTGACATCTCGAGATATGTGGATTTTGTGATTAAAGAGGTTGACAACCTTGTATGCCTTTTTACCAAAGGGATAACTAAGAAAAACACAAGGTGAATGTGGGAAGTACCTATGTAGTTGAGGCAACTGAAAGATCTAAGATGTGATATTGTGGTTGCTGGCCAAATAATAGTTAATGGGGGGGATTCACCTTGAAGAGTCTTGGATGGGAAACAGTTGATAAGGTAAATGATGAGGATTGTGGTTGTGACCTGAAGTTGTTAGAGTTCAATGATGACATTCATTGAGGCTGATTTAATTGAAAATTGACTACCAGCTATTACGCCTCTCTGTCGTTCTTCTTGCAAAAGCAACAAATATACTTCAGGATGGAGGAGGTTTCGTCATTAGCAAATTACCTCAAATTCCAATGTAGCTTTCATTTAGTCCCAGAAAAAATTGACGGAGTTTATCATCGTCTGTGAGATCTTTGCCAGCTTGTGCTCGACCGCATGTGCATGGAGGTAAGGTCTCGAGGGATTGAACTTCATCCCACGTCTTCTTCAGTTTGGTGTAGTAAACTGTGATGTTTTTACTTCCCTTTGATATCTGGTATAACGTCTGTTTAGCTTGAAACAACTTTGTACCACAATTCTGTCCATACTTTGCAGCA
The DNA here is from genome assembly GCA_030549775.1 of Tamarix chinensis. NCBI lineage: Eukaryota > Viridiplantae > Streptophyta > Magnoliopsida > Caryophyllales > Tamaricaceae > Tamarix > Tamarix chinensis. The sequence continues at coordinate 70,022,597 of CM060182.1, forward strand.
ATATCATCCCATATTCTTGAGCAGTGTCACAGTAGATCATAGTCTCACTGAATTATTTGTTGAGCGAGTTCATAAGCCAAGACATGACCATATCATTAGATCTTCCCCAAGGTTCAAAATTTGGCAAGGATTCATGCAGTTTTGGGTGAGAACCATCCACAAGGCCTTTCTTATGCTTTGCATTTAAGGATATAAGAATCGATCTTCTCCAAGCAGCATAGCCAGATCCATTGAATGGCTTAGAAACTAAAGTAAAGCCTAGACTGTCACCAGGATGAAGATAGAGATTAGATCTTGGAACTATGTGTACTTCATACATTTGGTTTTGTGGATCATCAAATTCTTCAGTATCACTCATTTTTGGTTAATAATGGCAGAGACAAAGAGAAGGAGCAGAGAATTAGAGAGTCGCAAACTTTTATACCATGTTGCAAATGGAGAAATCCCCCATAAGAGCGCTGAGCTTACGTATGCAGGAAGAGAGAACGGGAAGGAGAGAATGTATTGTTGAGTATTACTGTTTTATAATATCTATTACAAGTTTTTTTGTGCGTGCATTTATACACAGCATGCTCTAACAAACTCAAGTAACTGACTGAACAGACCTAACAGACGAAACTAATTACAACTATGTGGGGCTGAAACTCAAGGTTGAATTCTTGAATCTTTTCTTTTTCTATTAAGAGTATTGTTATGGAGATAATAGGATGGAATCACGTTTCTTTGCAAAAATTTTTGTATACAAATGTGGCAGTTCAAATGAAGGAAAGACAACTGTGTGATCTTTTTGTCTGAAATCTGTGGCAGCATTTGCTTTTGATAGTCTGCTTTTATGATACTTTGCTGTACTCCATTAGGCATTCTAGACTTCTAGTGGACTTTTTGTTGTGTTTGTTATCCATTCATCCCATTGAAAGTTGTTTTAGTGACTGCAATACATTTTTTCTTGTTGTTTCATCAGTTTGGCAAAAGATTTGTATTTTCTACAAAATGCTTTAGGGTCTGGCTTAGCTCCATTTGATTGCTGGATTTGCTTACGAGGTATCAAGACCATGGCCCTTCGCGTTGAAAAGCAGCAGGTTCGTTTCCTCTTTAAGCTTTGGACATATTAGTGCAGATATGACCTTACAAGCTTGAACGTTCACACCAGTTATGTTCATAGGTCACACAGTATAGTCATACATAGTATTGTAAATAAGCTGAGCCAAACCAAACTCTCCCTGACTTGTTCGTTTAACTAAACAAATGAGTTAAATTAAGTTAAAGCTATAAATAAACTGAGCTGAACTTTATCGGTCCCGGACTTGACTCATTTAACTATACAAATAAGTCGGACCGAGCAGGCTCGTAATCTGGCTTGGTTCATATATAACCCTAGTCATGCATAGTGCTTTTTGATATTCTGTAATTGTTTATAATGGAAGCTGCTTTAATCTGTACTTGGCAGAACAATGCACAGAAGATTGCTGAGTTTCTCTCATCACATCCACGAGTGAAGAAGGTTAACTATGCCGGTCTTCCTAGTCATCCTGGGCGTTCACTACACTATACTCAGGTGGTGATATCATAGATTTATTCTGCTTCTTTTGGCATGCTTTTAGGCTGCTGGTTGTATTGTGTGCATTTGGATTGGATGCTAAGATGAATTCTACATGCTGATTTTACAGGCAAAGGGTGCAGGATCAGTGCTTAGCTTTCTGACAGGGTCCTTATCACTCTCAAAACATGTAGTGGAGACTACCAAATACTTCAGCGTTACTGTTAGCTTTGGTAATCTTGCTAACCTCCTTAGCCTCCTTGTGTCAACCCATTAAGGGACACAGATTCATATTATTGCCATTCTTTTCAACATTCTGAATATCTCATATACAGGCTATTTAATTCTGTTGTATGTGCCATATAGTGTCTTAAGATTATTTAGAAGGATTTTGATGTAGGACTATTCCCTTAGCCTAGGGCTTTGTCCCAAAATCTCAATTCATATCTGATCTCAAATTACAAACTTAGGGGTCATATATAGGCCAAAATATTTACAAAACCTGACAGTGATATCAATTGGTACTGAAATCATACATAAAAGGTAAAAAATAATAGTATCAAAATATAATCTTAACTGAGATTATAACTAGTACTCTAGACCTCCTTGGCAAGACTTACGGAAGGAGTCCTATTGCTTTGGACCCGGGCGTTTCTTCCAGTAACTTAGTAGAGAACTAAGACTAACAACTATGGGGGCTACAATGAGGCGTGTAAAATTGCAGGAATGGAGAAACCTCCATTGAAAGGAAGAAAACTGGAGCTCTTGAGAGCTATGTAACTGATTTCAAATGACAGCAATTTTTTTAAAAAAAAAGTGTTTCTGACTTGACTTTTCGTATGTACTGGAGCTCAGCTAGTTGTTAAAACAAGTCTAAATGACAGAGAATCGTTACATCTAATCCAGTTAAGCTAAATGATCCATTTCTCTAAAATACAAATTAAATTATGTTTGGCAACAAATAAGCTAGATTTTAACTTATGACTTATTTAACGTGTATATATATATATATATGTATGTATGTATATTTCTTGGTAAAGCAACCTTTCATTAGCCTATAAGCTAGTTTTGAAAAACATAAATAGCTTTCGGCTAGTTCTTATCAAACATATCCAAACTGGATTTGTGTCTGCTTGTGTATCCTATTGCCATATATTCACAAAAACACGTTGGCATTTATGGTCTAAAAGCAGTTGCGAAATCTGACGCTACTATTTCCAGGAAGTGTGAAGTCGCTGATAAGTATGCCATGCTTCATGTCACATGCAAGCATACCAGCAGCTGTACGTGACGCGAGAGGTCTGACGGAGGATCTTGTTCGCATATCAGTGGGGATTGAGGATGTAAATGATCTAATTTCTGACTTGGATCGTGCGCTAAGAACAGGTCCTGAATAGACCCTGAAATAGTAGCTATTTTATGATTGTCGTTGCGATCATGAGCAGGGTTTGAGCTGAAATGATTGGGGAGTGCATCCGGGCCTGTACAAAATTATGGTGCCCATAAATTTGTTTCGGCGATTGGAAGCTACTTTTGCATTTTTATTCTTTGTGAAATGGTCCCGCTCCAAATGTACTATTTATTTTTTAAAAAATAAATAAATTGTAATGTTATGTTGTTTTTTGATGTTGTGTTTTGGTTGCGACTCTTGTATATGGAAAACATACCGTAGTTCGTCCCCCATACTCTTATACAACTACTATTGAGATAATGAACTGTTAAGGAATAAATATTTAGAATTTATTACAATATAGAAGAAATGTTTTAGAGTTTACAATAAATGCACAAACATGTTAAGTGTACGTTAATTAAGAAACTTTTTGATTAATATAATATTATTTATGTATAATTACCATATACATTGTATGCATGTATGTATAATTAAATGTATTAAAATTCACATAAGACAATCATTAACTTTATATAAGTTCAATATGCAATTATTTTACTATTTATTAAATATTTTCAAAGAGATCATTTTTTATTTCTTAAAAAAGAAAAGAAAAACTAAAATTACTAATAATTTGGAAAAACATGTAAAATAACCTTAAGTTAAAATATAATATATGAATCAATTGTATATTTTTTTAAAGCCACTAGGTAATCTTTTATGTATTTGATAACTATATTATGTAGGTTTTGTCCATTGAATTTCTATTAATTATTAAAATATTTAAAAACTTATGAAATAACTATTATATCTTTTTCTTCGTTGCATTCTCACTCTTAGTCTCCTTCCTCAATCCCACCTCAACATAACCCCTCCTCTCCCTCGATACTCTCTTATGCCCCAATGTTATAGACTCCTGAAAGGAAAAAAGGCATTGAAGGTAGGGGAAAGAAGAAGAGGCCACTAATGCCACGATCTCAAACTATCCTTGTTGGTTAACATCAGCATAGGATGACGACAAATCAAAACCACCAATGACTCTAGCAACAACTAAACTCTGACAAATAACAAGGTGACACAATAGCAATTACCATCAGTGAGGTTGTACCACACCTTCATCAATGTTTAGGGACGACAACGGTGCGGGTTGGGGACGGGGACCCCATTCCCATCTCCGAACCCGATAAGAAAAATAATCCCCTAACCCAACCCGATCCTTGATATTTTTTTATCGGGGATTCCCCGACTCAATCCTTGCGGGGATCAAATCCTCATACCCGACTCGATTCCCAATTTATTTTTCATCTCCGATTTATTTCCCATTCTTAAAATCCGACCCAATCTTCGAAACCCGATTCTATATCCGATCTCCAATCCTTAAACTATTTTTTATATTATATTTTTAATTTTTATTCTATATATATATATATATATATATATATATATATATATTAAATTCGGGGCGGGTTCGGGGATAGGGATCCCAAACCCTTCCCCTCCCTGGCCCCGAAAAAATCCCCATTAAGAATTTCCAAACCCGACCTCCGAATTCTCTCCCTGAACCTAAACCCGAACGAAAAATCCCCGACAGGGCCCCAAACCCACGGAGAAATTTTTCATCCCTATCAGTGCTAATTTACAACTAATTTGGTTAACAAAAATAAAATCTGGGAAGCTCTATCAACAAAAATAGATGCTATGGTCTACTTTAAAGGGTTCATATTCCATTTTTCTTTGTTCCCATATTTTACATCTAGATTCGTAATACAAGACTCATGCTTTTGCACTAGTTTACTCCTATAACCATATCAAATTAGGATGTTTGGCTTCTACAATCCAAATGTTCAATGAAATGCCCATAAGAAAGAGGTTTTACAGAATTATTTATATGAGGTTACAAAAATTATAGGATGACAAAACAAGCTCTTGAATTTTGCTTGTAACACTCCCAAAATTTGAAATAGAAAATTTTTATTTTGAAGACAATGCAAAAGCATGAAAAAATAAAATCAGGGAATGATACCACCACATCAACCATGGGAGGTGTGTAATTTTCACCTAACACATGTTTGATACAAGGAAAAACAGAACGATGAACAAATGAATGCATGCACTAATAACAATAATAGTAATAACAAGGATGGGAATGATATAGATGATAGAGAGAGAGAGAGAGATTTAAAAATTCAAATGCAGGAACTAAAACCGAAAGTTTAAATACCATAATGAAGAAAAACCATCCCAATACAATGGGCAAAACAATATAAGCTAATTAACCTAACTTTTAATTAAATTAGAACATAACTCTCAATCCCCAAGCAATAGTCATCTATTGACCCACGTCATCATCCTCAACATACTCGAGCTGTGAATCATAACCCTGCATATTATCCCCTACTCACAGGAATAGGAATCAGATCTTCACATTGATTGCACAATTGTAGTAACAGAATGGTAAAGTATTGGTAAAACAATCTACCTCAAACATGGTAATGGCTCATACTGCATATTGACATCACATAGTAGCATGGTATAAGAGATACTTAGAAAATATAATCTTAAAGCTCATGGTAATCATGTATCAAAGCATGCCCACATATGAATTATGGAAGAGATAACAATACATATCATTCATTAAATTCATACAAAAGAAACCATATTATTAATCCTCTATTTAATGACCACATACTTTTTAATTATTGAGATGTTTTGTTCGACCACACCTATTCCTCCATCATAAACAAAAATTATGGTAGCATAACACACACAATAGGATATCACACCCACCGCATGTGGTCAAAATACCTCAAGTTACTTTCTCAATAGTTTTAACATTCATCACACCTTGAGTACATCTACCACGAGGGCTAAGATAGATCAGGATACCACATCGACTTCATGTGGTCAGCATACATCAAGTGGGATTTATTAGGGGATACCACACACTCCCTATATCTTAAAATTTTGCGCATGCCCTTACCGACCTCAATCCGACAAAGAAGGAAATATGTGCTGAGTGAAAAGATAAAAACTATAAGGGCGACCCTCCCACTAGCTCTTGCTTAGCTACCTCAAGAGTTGGAAAAAAAGATTGAATGAAATTTTAATTCCTATTATTAATAATTATTAGGTGATATCACAAATCAAAACTCAATTCCATTAGTAACTAATTGGGTGAAGTGATAACACCTAACATAACTCAAACCATCCAAGCCATCAAATTTGGTGTTTAGAGATAACACAAAACTCAACCAAACAAGGCATCCAAGCCACACCATAATATTTATCATTTTGATTTCCCTTAATTCTGATTAAATATGGTTAAGATCATGAATTAATGTTGTAAAGTAGTAGAAAAGTTAAAATAGAAACCTTAAAGAAGGATAAAAAAATAATAAGAATGACAAAATCAGGCATAACCCATCAACTGATATAGGCATACCTGACCCAAAAAGAAATAAACAACATAGTAAAACCAGTTGATTGTTCACGAGAACTAGTTGATGGTTTTTGTTAAACTAGTTGATGGGTTTAGGCTGAGACCAAACCACTCTAGACACAAAATAACTAGTCAATGGGTCTATGAGACCAATTGATTGTTCACGAAACCATTCGATGGTTGTCTCAAACCTATCGGCTACTCACGTAAGCTAATTGATGTGTTCATTAAATCGATCGCTTGTTCAAGAGAATTGGTTAATGGTTTCAACAAACCATTTGATTGGTGTGGGCAAAACGATACCCAGACACAGATATTTCACACTTAGCAAAAATCACATGCTTTCCAAAATAACCCTATCATGCTCCTATGCTGTAAAAGATATAAAAAGGTGCATTCCACCCTTAAGATCTCATGAATACATGGTAGAAAAATCAATACATATCATACTCATGCAAAATCACTAGACTCATGTTGAATACCAAAATACCCAAAAAATGCTCCAAAATACAAAGGTATAAACATTCCACATGCTTGAATTCAAGGACTTAAAAATAACAAATATACATCACAAGACACACCAAGAATATCAAACCACAATGAATAACAAAAATCTGTAGTCATATTGAAGATAAGGATGTTGGGTGGAATTTTTCCAAGACATATTGCTAGAATGCCTACGCATGGGATGTTTAATTCCTATTATTTGGCTATTTGGGAAACAACACATAAAACGTGACTGACAAAGTATTTTATATTCGAATGCTAAAGTGCATGATCGTGCATCATGTAAAATGGACGTAAAAAGACATATGTTAGATATTGTAGTCCATGAAATATGGAGAGCCGATACTTCTAAATAATTTCCGTTAAAGATCATCCCATGGCATCACTTCATTTGGTCTATAGTAGCTAACAATGCTTATAGGTGTTTATATGAGTTTAGAGTTAGTAAGTATAGTTATTATGTTTTTTTGGTTGATGACTTCGTAAACCACATGTGCACCTTTTGATGAATATATGAAAATATTTTTCTTCTAAAAAAAATATAAGGATGTCTTACCTCCAAGATAAACCTTTTGGCACAAGAATATACTCCTAACTTGATGTCCTCTACCAAGGCTCTTGATTTCCTAAGTGAATCAAGAGTTGAAACAGTCAAAACTCCTTTTGAAGCCCATTAAAATAGAAAACAAAAGAAGAGGAAGTTACAAAAAGGAGATATAAGTTACAAAGATAGGATATTCAACCTTTCTCTATACCTTAACCCTTCCTTGTTTACAAGGAAAAACAAGGGAGATATAAGGCTAATATTAGGAGAAGATATGAGAGAGAAACAACTATAAAAGGAGGGAATTCAAGAGGCAAATCCTTTGTTTTCAAATAAAAGGAAAAAAAAGGAATAAAATAAGGTAATGATCAACACTTAGAAAAATAAAACAAGGGAAAGTGTTTAAGGCTAAGGTTTAAATGAATCAAAAAATGAAGCCTAAAATAGGTTGGGGTCGACATATCAATGGGGAGGAGAGAGGGATAATTAACTTTGGTTGAGTTTATAGAATCAAAGCATAAGAAGGGGAATTATGAGGATGAGGGAGGTACAGTGCAATAAGGTTGTGGAAGTGGTAGGTAAGTTAGGGGAGAGGGTGTAGGAAGGTATACACACAACCATGGCTACCATATGAGAGATAAAAGTGAGGTAGGGGGAGAGTAGGTGAGAAAATACATCAAAAGTATTTTGGGGGTATATTTAGCTACATTAAAGTATATAATGATCTAAATAATGTAAAAATAATCCCAAAGCACCAAAATATTCTTATTAGCAAAAAGGAATTTTGATTAAATGTTTCCATAACTATTGGAAAGAGAATCAAAGCCAAAACATAAAATGATATAAAATATCAATATAACTAGTTGATTGTTTTGGGCAACTAGTCGACTGGTTATACCAAAAATAAATATGCAAGCCCTTGGTTTTACAAGTCAATTGTTATGCTAGAAATTCATATTTTAACCCAAATTTCAAGCCATTTTCAAAATCAATTTCTTTTATACCAATATAATTTAAATAAATTTTAAAAGGTTTTAGGGCTGGGTATTATGGTGCGAGATGATTTCTTATAGAGTTAGAGAAATTCCCTCCACTTTTTCCTTGGTTTCAAGCATTTGTAGCAACTTAGGATTTTACTTTAAGAGATTGTAAATGCATTGTAGATCACTTGTTTTTAGCTTTTGTGGGAACTTATATGTTGGGACCTCAATTGTTGATATTTACATGCAGATTGGGGCAGGTTGACAATGGTGTGAAAGTGTATGATTAAATAACTATTAGAAATACTATTGTCTAAAATATATTTTTGCAAGGTTAATGCAAATCAGCTTTGTGGAGCGAGTTGTTTGAATTGTACCCGAGGATAAAATTTGATGTTGTATAACCATATGAGGTTAGATTGAGTTATTTGATTCATAGGTATTGTAATGGAGGTTTCATGGATGAAGGAAAGCAAGTGCACTACCATCATGGACGAGGAGGAGAAGGAAAGACATAAGATAGAGTGAAAGTGTGGAAGTCAATCATTTAGAAAAGAGGACATTTTAGGAAAATTTTTAATTAGTTTTAGACATTTAAGGAACTCATCTCCCAATGAACAGAGAGAAGGAATGAAAATTGGAACAAAAATAATGGGAAGTATTTTATGTATATCACACTAAACAATGAGAGGGAAATAGGTGAGAAAAATGGAGGGAAATACATATTATAGGTAAGGGTATAATGATCATTTCATAGGTAGGTTTTAATTTTTTTTAAAGTTAACATATATTTAACAATAAGAACTAGTAGAAGGTTACTTGTTGTGTAATCCTTAAAATTCAAGTTGTTTGGTGAATTCTTAAAACTCAGAGGTGTTTCATATATTTCATCTAAATTCAAGGCTATCCAATGCATTTTCCCTAAAAATAACTAACTAGGGGTATTTTTTTTCCTCTCACACAAGTATTGTTCGGTCTAGTTGCATCTAGTGTTGCATGGAAACAGAGGCAAATATATGGAAATAGGGACATAAGGAAATGACAAATCATGAAAAATGAGGAAATGATAATGTTAGTAAACAAAAAATACACACACATTCCAAAACCCATAAATCATTGTTATTTGTAAACTTGTTTATATTAAAATTCTTAAACATTTAAATTAACTTACTTTATTACCTAAACCATATCTACTAAATATTTATTATTTTATTTTACCCTAATTCATTCCCACTCTCATGATAGCTTCAAAACCCTAGCTCATTAGACTAACTTATGAACACATGTCTTCGTAGCTTGTGTGACTTCGTCCTTTTATTTCAAAATGATTCTATATATCTGACTTACATCCCTCTAAAATATCAATCTATCCTCTTTCTCTATCCCTCTCCATTTTTATCTGAAAAATCAATATTTGTTGTAGTATCAATTAGTTGCAGATGAAACTCAAACTTCAATAGTAGAGATGAAGCAATGACTCTGTCGGTGATCGACAACTCTAGAAAACGTCATCCACATCTATGACAATGACAATTGGCACTCAAGTCTAATGGTTTTGTATTTTAATGTCTTGAATACAATTTCTTAATCCCCCCCCCCAAATTTCATTAAAAACTCATTTCAACATCTTGCCTGATATTTGCATCCCCAATATGTTTTTAAGATAGGAAACAATACCTCACCAACGTTTTTGTGTAATTTGCGCCATCTTCACCCTTTATCCATTTTCATTTCCCTTCCCATACTTATTATCTCTCCAATTAATTTATAATACATTCGATTAAAATTTTTCATGTTCAACACCTTTGTAATTAGTTGTATTGGCCTTTTACAAACATTTTTAGGTAGAAATTGGAAATCTCAATTGCTTCCATTTTTAGACTACATCACCTCCTAAATTTTGTGAGTGAAACACTCATGTTCACATATTTATGCTCTTATTTTGCTCGAGGCTTAATGATGTTAACCCTACTATTTTACATTATAATTTTTTTTACTATGATAATACTAATAGATACAATTATTGTGATCACCTAAATTTTTCTTTGTTGTAAGTTGTGCGATTAAATGTGTTGAGTATCTATATGGGTTGATTGATGATATGTTGTGTTGTTGATAATATAGATTCCACATTGCTATTTTTGTTATTTAATTTATACAATTAAGTAGCTAGCATAAAGTGTCTACTAGCACCCACCAAACGTAGTGATATGGGTAATAATTTTAGCTAATGGGTGGATTTTTCTTAGATATTTGGTAGATAGGCTAATTTATTATTTTTCTATATTAGGTCGATCATGGTGTATTGTTTTGTGCACAACATCCCTCCAAATTAGGCCTAACAGAATTATTACCATTGCTAGGGTTGTTGTCAAGGTCTTTTATATAAGCTCATTTGGTTGTAACTTGTAAGGATTGCTCGCCATTTTTTAGACTTGAAATAAAAATATCTCACTTTACTCTCATGAGAGTTATCTCTCTCACTACCTTTCTCCCTAGAGAGTGAAACCTTAGCTTAGCAAGTCATTTCTCACGATTGTGCTATGAGTTTTTCCAACTTTTCAAGTGTTGATTCTACTATTTTTTTCCCAACCCGCTTCATTTTCTTTATGGAATCCGCCCTAATAAGCATTCATTTTTTTTAAAACCTCATTGATATGTTATAAATTGGCTGAATTAAATGGGTTTTATCCTAATATTTTGATTTCTATGAGTTTTGGTGCTTCCTTTACAAGATCTGTAACATTCTTATTCAAATCTATTATCTCTCGAGCAAATCTAAAATTTTGTTCTCAAGATCTATTCCTTTTTCGTCTAGATTCATTATTCTCTTACTAGATCTGTGCATACTCATCTAAATCTGTTGTGTTGTGTTTTGATTTGTGAAGTTTGAGCAAGATTGGAAAAAATCAAACGGATCCATTGACCCTTTGTAGTCCGGTAGCCTCCTTCCTTAACTTTTGGTTTTGTTCCTATATGTCTTTGTTAGTTTTCTTTTATTCAAAATTTTCTTGAACTAAGGAGCATTGAAAATTATAGATTTCATACTCATTCATGTATGAGCCATTCCATTTGTAGCAGTGATAGCTATCTTTTTTCCAAGAAGGGAGATAAAATTATATATCCTTTGTGTTCTTGATCACCAGTAATTGTTTGCACGCTAACTTCATCCTAACTTTATCTCTTTCTTGTTTGAATTTTGTTTTTATGTGAGTTCTTGGTTTAATATGTTATTTGGGTTGAATAATGTACACGAGTTTAGTCTTGATCTTTGTATATTCATTCTTTTAAGTTGAAGTCTGCTTCAACTGGGTAGAAATCCCTTTCTCGTCACCCATCGGTACTTCTTCTTCTTTTTTTTTTTCTTTTCTAATTATTTCTTTACAGAATTTCCTTTTTCTAATTTGTTGTTGATTGTGTGGGGTTTGAAATCCTACTTGTCTTTGTTATTTGTGACTGGTGTGTTTTGTGGGTAAATTTGAGTTGTGTTACGTACTTGGATTTGTAATCATGAGTGTGAACGGAGAGTCTATAAATTAGGGTGTAATGACGGTAATAATAATCAAACTAGGGGTGTCCCTAATGCTACATTTCTAGAGTTAACTAGGACAATCCAAGCCATTAATAACTAGTTCTACAAGATGGAAACAACAACTAGGCATAATCGTATACCACATAGAGAGCATAGGCAACCAATTGGATATATAAAGAAGGCTGAGGATGAAGTGTCAATTAACAAATAATTGGATAGGTGACATAGGTGACATCTAAATAATAGGGACCATAAATAGGTTGATAAGATCCTAGGTGGCATGAAATTTAATATACCTAACTTTAATGGCAAAAGTGATCCTAATTACTATTTTGAGTGGGAAATAAAAATCAAGTTGGTGTTTAACTATCATAATTATATAGATGAGAAAAAAAATAATGGTGCTATTATAGAGTTTAATTCTTATGCCTCATCTTGGTATTTTAATTTGGCAACATCTAGACATAGGAGTGGTAAGTCACCAATTCAAACTTGGGAAAGAATTTAAGTCATTGATGAGGAAAAGGTTTATTCCAAATCATTACTACATGGAGTTGTATAGGAAACTATAGACACTTAGCCAGGGCATTAGGATGGTAAATGAATATTACAAAGAGTTGAATATGACATTAATTAATGCTAATATGAGTGAAGAATATGTCACTATGGCTAGGTTCTTGAGTGGTCTAAATAGGGATATATTTGATGAAGCTAAGTTGTACCCTTATGGAAAACTTGAGGAAATTTTAAATATAGCTATTAAAATGGAATAAAAACTTAGAAGATCTAAGTAGTTTAAGCCACAAAATTTGGGATTTAAAATTAATTTTGGGAAGAATTTTATGAACAACACATATATTAGTTGAAAGAATAATGCAAAAATTTATTATAAGGTTTAAGATGATGAGTCTAAAATTAGGAATAAGGTTGATAAAGGCAAGGAATTTGCCTCAATTAGTGCATTTGGTCCTGCTAGAACAAGAGATATTAAGTGCTTTAAATGTGTGGGTATAGGACATATAACATCATAATATCCAAATAGGCATAATATCTTAATTAGGGATTCTAGGAAAATTGGGTCAAAATATGAGGGCGAAGAAGGATAAGTGTGTGATGAGAGATACATAATGATTTTGATGGATTTGATAGTGAAATTGAATTTCTTAAATGCCAAAGGTTGTGTGTGCTTAGTAGGGCTTTAACAAACATTACGTTACCAGACCTTAATGCAATTTAAAGAGACAATATTTTTCATACCAAGTGTTTGATTAATTTTAAGTTTTTTAATATTTCTATTGATAATGGGAATTGTATTAATGTTTTTAACACTCTACATATATCTAAATTGGGGTTACCTACTACTAAACATCCTAAATATTATAGAATGCAATGGTTAGTAGGTAAGTGTGGGTAAATATGAAACTTAGGAAATATGAGGATTATGTGTTATGTGATATAGTCTCTATGCATGTTTCTCATGTCCTTATAGTTAATCCATGGTAGTATGATAGAAAATTCACACATTATGGGTATAAGAATAGTTACATATTGTATAAAATGATAGGAAAATCACACTAGCATCGCTCAACCCTAAGAAAATTTATGAGGACTAGGTAAAAATGAAATCAGACTTTAAGGAGTTGAATAAGCATAATACAACTTTTGAATATGTCAATAATGATCCAAAAAAGCCTTTGGACTCTACGCTAATCATGGTGATTTTGATCATGCAATGAGGCTCATAAGATTATTTACCAATTGATGTAAAAGAAGTGTTATGAGTGTCAGCCTCATTAATTTGATTCCTTACCCAATAATGTTAGGGATTTACTATCAAATTATTGTGAATTATTTTATGATGAAATTCCTTATGGAATTCCAAATTTAAGAGGTATAACATACCAAATAGATTTTATTCTAGGTGCTATCATACCTAATAGTTCAGGCTATACAACTAACTTTAAGGAAGTAGAAGAGCTAAAAAGGTAGGTTTATGATATATTAGATAAAGGATACATTAAAGAATCCATTAATCCTTGTGTTATACTTGTTCTCTTAGTTCCTAAGAAATATGAGAGTTAGAATATGTGTATAGATAGTAGGGAAGTAAATAAAATAACCATTGAGTATAGGTATCCTATACCTAGGCTTGATGAGACGTTATGTAACATCCCAAAATTTACTAATCAAATAATTTATTTTGTGGAAGCGTAATGTTAAGATAATTGGGTGTTATCATCATACTTGACATGAATCTGTATTACCATACCATTCTCATACTTAATGCTAGTCAAAACATTTACAACTTAAAATAAGATAAGTAGAGAATAAGATTAATTTTCATAAATTTAGATAAGAATTTTGAGATTAAACTCCGAGTACAACATAAGTATAAAAAAAATGGATCCAATGAAACTAAGAGTCCAAAAGATATCCAAACAAAAACTAGCTACTAAATAAATTTAACTCTATGCCCAAACCCTAATAAATAAAATCACACATCCACATAAGTGTGTCATAAGCAGAAAAATCATTAAGGCAGTCATCATCAAGATGCGCATCAAAACCTGGGTTGTGTGCTTGTGGGAATGCAAAAGACTCATAAGAAGGATGGTCAATATTTATATATCGAATACGGTAACAATACATACATAAGTAAGGGCATACGTAACACATAAGTTCTAATTAAAGACTAAAAATACGGATAAATCATAATATGGAATGAGTCAAGAGAGTAACCAAAACAAATTTCCTAATTCAGGCGAATATACATTTCCACTTATTTGGTAAGTTGGAGTTAGGTACCCTACTATTCACAACTAGTGGAATGGTAGTAACAACCCTTCTAAGATAAGATGCACCTAGGAACCACTATTATATGTAGTGGACCGGTAACATGACCCTTCCATGGCATACTACTCTTGAGAACCATTATTATATTTGGTGGACCGATAAAATCCATAAATCACTTATAAGGCATAACACTCTTATTAAATATTGTATTTGGTGGAGGGGTAACAATAAAACCAGTCCTGACTCACATGATTTTTATACTTTAAATATTAATGTCTTATTATCAGTTAGTTATCTCATTTATGTTATGCAAACTTGTCACCAAAACTCTATGAGTTCTAATACTATCAACTCCCAACCTTTCAACATATTTCATCAAGATAATACTTTACCACACTTACAACCCACTCCTCATAAATAAAATAGGATAATAGATCACGATAATATGCTTGGGTTACAAGACAAGACTTACCAAGAAATAACATATAAGCTCATACATATATATAGTGTTCTTATTTTTGTAATACAATACAACAAGATTATGGTACAACATCAACAATATGATTCATGAAATGTAACTATGCTAGCATGATATTGCATATAATTCACATAGCATCAAAATCCTTAAATCATGACATGTATTCTTACCCAAGTACCAATAGTCTCTAAGCAAGCAAAAGGCCTTAAGCCTCTTCCTCCAAGGACATCAAGGAACCACCTAAGATCGAGAGAAAACACAAATTTAGAACCTAAGAAGGTCAAGGAAAGGCAAGTGGAAAAAGAGAAAGGTAGGGAGAGACTAAGAGGGATGGTCGAGAAGGAAAAACATAAATTAGTGTGCTTGGTAAGAGATAATAACTAGCTGAGATTGAGGGGAGTGAGTAGGTTTGACCGAGGACGAGGGAGAGCAATTGGTTTGGGTAAGAAATGTGCTCAATTGAGAGCAAAGGGAAAATAAGATTGGTTTATATTGAGTAAAAATAATGTAACTTGATCGGTAAGATAATTGAGACCAAGAGGGAACAACTCGCTCAATAATACAAGCTAAGATCAAGGGAGAATAGAGAGAGGACACAATAATTAAGGGGCGTTAGGCTAGGTGATCGACTCAAAAGTGGCAATGGCGGCTATGATAGATGAATGAAAAACAAAGGGATGGAGATGGAGGAATTTAGGGGATATTTGTCTAGGTGAGGTGCTTAAGACAACAACAAAGATGAAAATTACAATGATGACAAAGAATACTAACAAGCAGGTGGGAAAAGGTTCAATAATTAGGGAAAGTTTCAAAGAATAACAAAAAGTTTTGGTAGGTAGCAATAAATGATATCAAGAGAGAGATGGGGGAAAGGTTTATATATTCTATTGTGTGAGGGAGGGTGGCATGGTAAAAATTGAGAAATGAGCTCAATTGATGAAACTAGGATGCAAAAACAAAGGGAGAAGAAATGTGGATAAGAACTTGCATGAAAATCATTGAATAAAGGTTGGAATGATGATGGAGTGAACGTTTGGTCATAGTTGGGGAAATTTAATTTAAGTAACCAAATTGAACGAACTCGGTTGGGTAGGGACAAGGGTTGCGCAGAGAGTAAGGAAAAAGAAAAAAAAAGAGAGAAGGAAAAATAAGGAGAAAGAAAATAGTGTTAAGGATTATAATTAGAGTTATAATTATGTTTAAAAGATTATGAATAAGGTTAGGATATAATTCACCCATAATTAAGGTTGAATTAAAAATTTAGGGTACTACATTATTATCCCCTTAAAATAGACTTCGTCCCCAAAATCAATATGTCAAGTTTGGGGAAGAAAAGAAGAAGGATGTAAAGGATAAGTGATCTTCACAGTTAACTTTACATAAGTTGGTACCACACTACAACGTACTACCCCCTTAAAAAAAAGAAAGAACCCTAAAATCCTAATGCACCTTAGTCTAAAATCTTAGGATGCACCTCACGTGTGTCCTTTTATGTTTCCCAAGTCACCTCTTTTATCCCATGACTCTAGAGGACTTTCACAAACAGATATAGGCTTCTACGCGTTTGTCACACCTTAGTGTCAAGAATATGCAATGACAACTCCTTATAAGTCAACGAATCATCAAGTTCGATCTCATCGGGTTTGATCTCATGCAAAGGATATACAATAAATTTCCTTATCTGTAAGATGTGGGAGACATTGTGAACCTGGGATAACTTTGGTGGAAGTTGTAGGCTCATATTGCCCTTCCTATTGAGCCTCTACACTCCCTTGGTAGGCAAGACCCTCAACAAAACTATATCTCACACCTCCAAACAATCATTATGTTGCCTCAGGTTAACATAACTCTTCTATTAACTTTTATTTTTCCTCATCCTATCCCGAATCAAACAAAACTGCTAGGTCATCTCCTTAATCATATTGAGGCTCAATACAATGTTCCTGATGATGCCACCCCAACACAATGGCGTCCAACACCAGCATCCATACAATGTCTCAAAGAATGTCATCTCAATGCTGGTATGATAACTATTGTTGTACAAGAAATCCACCAAGTATAGATGATCCTTCCAACTACCTCAGAAATCCAAAACACAAGCCTGTAGCATATCCTCAAGGGTATGGATTGTCCTCTCATTCTGTCCATCTATGGTTGGGTGGAAATTGACACTTATCCTCAGCTTCATACCCATAACCTCCTGTTACTTTTTCCATAAGTGTGAAAGGAATTTCGATTCCATATCTTAGATTAGGTTGGTACGTGTACCATGCCGACTCACCAAAAACTTCATGTATGCTTGTGGTACTTGAACCATGCTCTAGGTTGACTTCATCAACATATATTTTTTTTGATTTAGTCAACCAATCAATGATGACACAAATCGTATCCCACCTATTGAGGTTCCTCGATAATCTAATCACAAAATCCATGGATATGAAATCCCAATTCCATCTCAGAACATCTAAAGGTTAGACCAATCATGCAGCTTTATGATGATCTACTTGACCTTCTAACAAGTTAGACATCTTGATACAAACTTTTCTACCTCTCACTTCATGTGAGGTCACCAATAAATCCTATTAAGGTGCATTTGCAACTTATCCTCTCTTATTTGTAATGGATATGAAGTACAATGACCCTCCTCTAAAATTATCCAATAAATCTATCTTGACCCCTATAGCAGATGTTACCACCCTCATGAATATGAAATCCCTCAGCTCTCCTTCCTCTATCTTTTGTCAAATCATTTTGATCTTAAAATCCTTAGAAGGCGCCGCTTGGATATATAAGATATATCCCCATATCACCAAGCTCCTCGAGTAACCAATTAGCCATCACACAATAACACAAGAAGTGTGATGTCTTCCTACTCAAGGCATGTGCAACAATGTTGGCCTTACACTCATAATAGGTCAAATTGATATCATAATCCACCACCAACTATAAACACCTCTTTTTTCTTATGTTCAACTCCTAAGTGAATAAATTATTGAGGCTATTGTGGTTGGTGAATAATCTACATTACGTCCCATACATATAATGCCTCCAAATCTTTATCTCGAAGATGACTATGGAAAACTTCAAATCATGTGCCGGGTATTTTTGCTCATGCTGCTTTAATGTACAAGAAGAGTTAGCTACCACCCTACCATGCTATATAAGTATGTAAAATATTTTGTACTTTGGTGCGTCATTGTAAACCTAAAACCCATTTGATTCCGATGGTAAAGTTAAAATCGATTTTGTAGTAATATGTCACTTTATCTCCTGAAATGTGCCATCACATGCATCATCCCACTGAAATCTAGTAGTATTCTTCATAAGGTTTTTCAAGGGTGAGCTAACTTCAAGAAGTCCTAAGCAAAGTGTTTGTAATATCCTACTAATCCCACTCTATGAATGCCATAGTTTTTTTGGATCCATGATGATTCCCCCTACTAACACCACATAACCCAAGAACACAACCTTTTGGATCCATAACTTGCACTTATAGATTTTGGCATACAACATATGCTCTATAAGGATTGATAAGATGGTGCAAAGATATTGCTCATGCTCATTTGTGCTCCGAGAGTACACCAAGATATCATCTATGAGGTAAACCACAAACTAATCAAAGAACAGATTAAAGATCCACATAATCAAATCCATAAATATGGAAGGAATATTATTGAGCCCAACAGGCATCACTGTAAACTCATAGGGCCCATACTTTGTCATAAAGGTCGTCTTCGTAATGTTTACCTCTATGATGTGTAGCTGGTGATAGGGATGTAAACAAAGTAGATTTTATTTGATAGATACTTAAGTAAATATGGATAAATGGATATGAATATAGATATGGAGGATGAAAGAAAATATCTGTTGGGTTTTGGTACGAACATGGGTAAAGGATATCCATATTCGTATTCATACCCATATTAGTATTCGTTTACCTAATATATAATTATCTTTTTACCCTAGATTTTAAAATAAACATAGTATAATATTAAGGTTAAAATTGTGAATTAACTTAACCTTAAATGAATTTATCCATTAATGGGTAAAAAGATTATCCATCAAGTAAAAGATGTTTAACAAATATGAATATGGATGCGTCAATGGATACTCTTTTTGGTACGAGTATGGATTTGGGTACATGTTTTCTTATTGGGTATGGATATAGGTATGGGTGTAATTGCCTCAAACCTGCTCCATTTACATTCTTAGATGATGATAACCAAACTTGAAGTTGGTCAAACAAATCATCGATCCTCAGAAGCAGATATTGGTTCTTCATCCTCAATTGGTTCACACCCCGACGGTCATTACACAGACAAAGACTCCAACACTTCTTATTTACAAAAATAACCGATGTTCCCTATGGAGATACACTTAGGTCATTGTACTCGTGAGCTAACAAATCCTCTCGCTATGACTTCAACTTCTATAATTTTGCTAGCACCAACCAATATGGTGCTTTCAAAACAAGCTTAGCCCCTGATACTAGCTTAATGGTGAATTCTATCTCACACACTGGTGGCATACCCAATATATCCTTCAAAAATATGTTAGGAAATTTTTGAATGACCAAAATGTCTTTCAATTGTGACACGTTCGTGTTCAACTCCTAAACACCATATAGATACATAAGGTAACATCCCTTCACCAATGAACACATTGTATGGGCAGATATGACCTTCATCATAGGTCTAGTCTTGTATCTTATTTAGGGTACCTTGGAACCTTGAGGTCCTTGAAACACCACTCGCTCATGCGCACAATCTATCACTATTCATCATCTCCCCAACATATCAATCCTAAAGATCACGTCAAAGTCTAGTAAATCCATCTCAACCAAATCCATAGAAAAATTTACCCCGCCTATGTAACACCCCAAAATTCACTAAATTTTTTTTCTTCTTAAAAGCGGAAGCAATTAAATTAGAAGCACTGAAAACCTGTGAATTCTGGAAGTGTTACCGCCACACTTAGTACCAGACCGGTTCTCTCTGACCGTTCCAGTACCAAGTGCTAAGGCTAAGAAAAGAAATAACCAATACAATTCAATTTCCAAATAAGCATTAAACGGTTGTAAAACAAATTCAGAGTACGCATCAAGAAATGTAATTCATTTCCAAAAGAGAATTAAACTTACAACCGATAAAAGTTTAACAAAAAGAATTAGAGTCATATAAAGACTATGATATGGCCACAACTCTCTTGAATCTCGAGCCCAACATGCTCAACACTCAACCCCAACTGATATCTCGCCCACCTGCACAAATCAGAAGGGCATACTACTCGTGGGAATGAGCAGCACCCATAAAAAGGGTGATCAGTACGCTACGTACTGAGTAAGGTAACCGAGCACTAAGGCCAACACACAAGCGCATAATCCATGCAGAATAATAACAGGGCATAATCCAACATAACATCATAAAGGTATATGAACAATTCAGGTAAAAGTACAAAGGCCCATATAATCCAGATTAATTGTTTAATTAATCTCTTATCAGAATCATGTCACACCATACTTTTATTCAAGTCCATACGATTACGGGAACCCCACTATTTTTGCCGGTGGATCGGTCGCGAGGGAAACGTTCCCTGCCACTATTTTAGCCGGTGGATCGGTCGCGAGGGTAACATACCCTGCCACTATTATAGCCGGTGGATCGGTCTGGCCCCTTCTCGTACGGTGTTTCACTTTAAGTGATTAGTGTCTTCCCATATCTTTCAACACATAACGTTTTGTTTTGTTGAGCTCGGGATCCCCCACTATTATAGCCGGTGGATCGGTCGCGAGGGTACATGCCCTGCCACTATTTTAGCCGGTGGATCGGTCGCGAGGGAAAACATTCCCTGCCACTATTATGCCGGTGGATCGGTCTGGGCCCGTCTCAACATCTTCCACTTTACGTGATTAATGTCTTAAGTATCTTATTCAAAGGCTTTCACCATGCACATGCACGAATCATAAATCATAAATTCCATATTCATCATCATCTTTAATCACCACATACACATATGCTACCACCAAACCCTAGCCATGCATGGATCGCTCCCTTTACACTTATCCTCCAATTCTACTTCACATCTCACTCTAGGGTTTTATCCCAAAACCCTAATTTAGTCTACTTCGTACCCTTAATTTGCTCCACATGATATTTTTCATCCCAAGTGCTTAAACACCCAAACAACACTTACATTACCTTCCTTAAATCCCAAAGCAGCGTTCCATACATAAACTTCACTCTCATAAAAACTTTACACATCCCATGCAATTATTAACTTTCATGCAAACCCTAATACCACCATACAACCATTAACCATTATACAAACCCAAAGTCTCATCATACAAAACCCTAAAATCAATCCACATAACTCAAAGATTCATTCATACCAAACCTCATATTCAAACCATATAAAACCCAAAGATTCATTCATACCAAACTAAGTATCCATCCTTACCAAACCCTAAGTTCAAACCATATACAACCCAAAGATTCATTCACACAAAACCCTAAATTCAATCCATACCAACACAAAGATTCAAATCATATAAAACCCAAAGATTTTTCCACATAATACAATTGATTAGATTCTCCCCTTTCATAACCACAAATTAGATTCTACCATACAAGACCATAAGTTAGATTCTTCCCCATAAAATCATAAATTAGAATCTCCCAAGCAAAACCATAAATTAGATTCTCCCAAACAAATCATAAATTATATTCTCCCAATCAAATCATAAATTAAATTCTTCCATACAAACCATATATTAATTTCTCTCACATAAAATCATACCAAACCATAAATTAAACTTCCCCATATAAAACCATAAATTGGATTTTACCACACAAATCATAAATTAGATTCTCCCAATTAAACAATAATTCGATTCTCCCATATAACATCATAGATTACATTCTTCCAAATAAAACCATGCAATAGATTATTCCTCATAAATTCATAAAATTAGGTCAACTCACTTCCCTTAGTCAACTTCTTTCCCCATCCTCCTTTTTCATCCTTTCTCCCACATAAAATCATATCAACATCCTCACATGCATGTCTTACAGGGTCATACACAAATAATACACATGTCATACGAAAGCATACTTCAACTCCATGTCATATCATATACGGCATAATTAATAATCATAAACATAGAATGCATAGAATACGAGGCACACAATGCACATTAGCACATAATAGGCCTTAGCACCCCTTACCTGAAACGACACCGGTCTTGGAGCACGTTCCTACGCCTCCTTAGGGCTTTGACCAAATAATAACCTTAACAAAATTCTAACTTTGCTAAAGACATAAAAATAATAGAGATATTATAAAACTTGATAATATAGGATTCAAGACTTTACCCTAATAATAATAATGATACTAATATAATAATATCAAAGATAATAAAACTAATATCAATGAGAATAATAATAATAATAATAATAATAATAATAATAATAATAATAATAAGCTTTAAA
This sequence comes from Tamarix chinensis, assembly GCA_030549775.1. Taxonomy (NCBI): domain Eukaryota; kingdom Viridiplantae; phylum Streptophyta; class Magnoliopsida; order Caryophyllales; family Tamaricaceae; genus Tamarix; species Tamarix chinensis. The sequence continues at coordinate 70,045,284 of CM060182.1, forward strand.
ATTTAAAGTGGGGTTTCGACCCTACTTATAACTAATGACTTAACAATTATTTAATAATAATAATAAAATTACTAACATATATAATAATATTAAAAATAATAAAGATACTGATAATATTATCATCAATAGTTATAAGAACAATAGAAACAATAATACTAAAATAAATAAGTGCAAATGTTAATACAAAATTAGGGCCTAATATTTTCCAGAATAATTAGTAAAATGATAATAATAAATATTTATTCTAATAATTATAATATTAATAATAATAAGAAGAAGAATGATAATAATCCCATAATAATTCAATTAATAACTTAAAATTCGAAACTATCAATAATATTGTTTTATTACCACTCTCCACCCTGCAAGTACAATTCAGAATAAAATTTCTCATCAAATAATAATAAAACATATTAAGAATATAAATATTAAGAATAATAATAATGGTATTTATATGCAAATAATTGAAATAAATTAAATCAAGGCATATACTAATATGGAAAATGGTTGAGAGGGTCTAGGGTTCAACCTTAAGCTGGTGGGGATAGGTGTCACCGGCGGTGGTGCACGGCGGCAGCGACGGTGGCCGGAAAAACAGAAGAAAAGAGGGAAAGATGGATGTTGGGAAAAAGATAGGGAGAATTGAGGTGATATAAGAGGTGTTTATTGTTGCCCAAGAGGAGAGGGACAAAATGATGGTGGTGGTGCAGCCAAAGGTGGCGGCGCACGGCGGTGGAAGGCGGTTTAATGCTTTCTGGGTAAAATTTCAGGCGAGACAAGAAGCCAACTTGGCACGGCTATGTAAGCCAGTACAAGAAGAATCGAGGAATTTGAGAAACGTAGTTAGCTAGAGGAAAATGCAGGGAATAAAATGAAAGGTTTCGGTGGCGCTGAGATTGGCTAACGGAGGCGGAAGAGGCGTCTGAAGTTGGGGTGGCCGGCACTCGAGCTGAGGGTTTCGGGAAAGAAAAAATTCTAAAAACTCCTATAACAAGGCTATTTATAGATGTTGGAATGGATAATGAGAATCTGGAGGTCGACATGGAAGTGTTAAATGCAAGGATTTGGGCAGCCGGCGTCGGAAAACGGTCGGTCGACGTTTGGGTTGGCTTCGGGGTTTCGAGAGGTTGGGGAGGAGAAACGGCCGAGAGTTAACGTCAAATAATTATACGAAGTTATTTCTGGAGTTAATAGGAAGACAATGAGACAAGAAACGGCCGGTATTATTGACCGTAACCGGAGATGCCATTGACGGGGTCGAAGGTGCAGCAGCGTCGACGGAGGAGGAAGGAGGAAGAAGGAAGAAGGAAGGGAGGCGGCCGGTCGGCCGGGGAAAGAAAGAAAAAGGGGAGAACCGGGCCGGTTCGCGCGCGGTCGAGTGTGCATTAAATGAAACGACGAGTTTCGGCCGTAACACGGACGAAACGCAGCGCTTATTCGGGCGGAAGAAAGGCAACGGGCGCGAGGGGTAACGGATTAAATGGAACGACGAGTTTCGGTGGAAAAAGAAACAAAACGCGGCGTTGAGTCGGCAGAAGAAACAGCCGCGCGGGCTGGGCCGAAGAAGGGAGAAGAAAAGAAAAGAAGAACTGGGCCGCGCCAGGCCTAGTCGGGGAAAAGAAGAGGAAAAAGAAAAAGAAAGAAAAAGGTAAGGAAAAAGGAAGAAAGAAAAAGAAAAAAGGGAAAAAGGAAAGGGGAAAAATAATTAGTTTAGGGTCAATTAAATTAATATGAATATTTAGGATATTTAAAAATAATAATATTTAAATAAAATAATATTTAAATCCCTTTTTAGGCTAAATTAGGATTTTTAATAGATTTTCCATAACTTCTATTTTAATTAGCAAAAACCCTAATTTTCTTCCAATTAAATTATTTATAAAATTAATATTAATTTGAAACTATTTTCTCCTCATTATTTTAAATAAAATAATTTATTTAATTAATTTCTAAAATACAAATCCTTAATTAGCTAAAATACCCAATTTCTCTTAATTAACACACTTATAAATTTATCCTTGATTTTCCCTAATTAATTTCCTTTTATTTTAATCAAAATAATTTATTTAATTAATATTTATGATAAAATCTCATTTAAATATAATATTTAAGATTATAATTTTTCGGGGCATTTCATTACTACCCCCTTAAAAACAGACTTCGCCCCCGAAGTCTCCGGGAGCGCTTAGGGTTAGGGAGGAAATGCTCTATGTTGTTAGAAACCAAAATAACATTACTATCTATATAAACTAACCCCTTAGGGATAAACTTACCAAAGAAAATTTAAATTAACGGAAATAAGGACACCATACAAAAAAATACTTGTAAAAACTACCCCCTTAAGAATAAACTTAATTAAAATTCTACCCTTCTCTTCTCACTGTGGCCGGAATGAAAATATTTTAAAATAAATGAATTCTTTTTGGTTTAAAAACGATTTCCATTCAAGGAGAAATTTTTAATCCAAAATCATTTTCAAAATGATACTAATCTTAGTATCAAATTAAAAAGATTAAAATCAAAAGATACCGAAACACGCTTCAAAACTAATAACAAAGAAACTCGTAAGCCAAATATAATTTCAAGAAGAAGCTTAATTAAAAAGATCAACCTCACTGGTACCAAATGGTGGTACCAACTTAAAAATATTAAAAACAAAAGAGCACAGTCAAAACCAGATTCGATACCAACTTGTGATATCAACTAAAAATTTTTAAAATCGAAAGAGCGTGTTCGAAGAATCAACCACTCCGATACCGCTTTGTGGTATCAGCTAAATATTTAAAATAGAAAATGATTTTTAAAACCAACTCTGAGCATAAATGTTTTAAAAACAAGGAACACTTGGCTAAATTAAAAATCTTCAAACAAGAGCGTGGTTATCGAAACCAACTCTGATACCACCTTGTGGTATCAGCTTAAAGAAAAATTTAAAAAATAAGGAGCTTGGTTGAAATCAACTTCGATACCATCTTGTGGTATCAACTTAAAAATATTTTAAACGAAAGAGCGTGTCCGAAAGGATCAACCGCTCTGATACCACTTTGGAACACCCCAAAATTCACTAAATTTTTTTTTTCTTAAAAGCGGAAGCAATTAAATTAGAAGCACTGAAAACCTGTGAATTCTGGAAGTGTTACCGCCACACTTAGTACCAGACCGGTTCTCTCTGACCGTTCCAGTACCAAGTGCTAAGGCTAAGAAAAGAAATAACCAATACAATTCAATTTCCAAATAAGCATTAAACGGTTGTAAAACAAATTCAGAGTACGCATCAAGAAATGTAATTCATTTCCAAAAGAGAATTAAACTTACAACCGATAAAAGTTTAACAAAAAGAATTAGAGTCATATAAAGACTATGATATGGCCACAACTCTCTTGAATCTCGAGCCCAACATGCTCAACACTCAACCCCAACTGATATCTCGCCCACCTGCACAAATCAGAAGGGCATACTACTCGTGGGAATGAGCAGCACCCATAAAAAGGGTGATCAGTACGCTACGTACTGAGTAAGGTAACCGAGCACTAAGGCCAACACACAAGCGCATAATCCATGCAGAATAATAACAGGGCATAATCCAACATAACATCATAAAGGTATATGAACAATTCAGGTAAAAGTACAAAGGCCCATATAATCCAGATTAATTGTTTAATTAATCTCTTATCAGAATCATGTCACACCATACTTTTATTCAAGTCCATACGATTACGGGAACCCCACTATTTTTGCCGGTGGATCGGTCGCGAGGGAAACGTTCCCTGCCACTATTTTAGCCGGTGGATCGGTCGCGAGGGTAACATACCCTGCCACTATTATAGCCGGTGGATCGGTCTGGCCCCTTCTCGTACGGTGTTTCACTTTAAGTGATTAGTGTCTTCCCATATCTTTCAACACATAACGTTTTGTTTTGTTGAGCTCGGGATCCCCCACTATTATAGCCGGTGGATCGGTCGCGAGGGTACATGCCCTGCCACTATTTTAGCCGGTGGATCGGTCGCGAGGGAAAACATTCCCTGCCACTATTATGCCGGTGGATCGGTCTGGGCCCGTCTCAACATCTTCCACTTTACGTGATTAATGTCTTAAGTATCTTATTCAAAGGCTTTCACCATGCACATGCACGAATCATAAATCATAAATTCCATATTCATCATCATCTTTAATCACCACATACACATATGCTACCACCAAACCCTAGCCATGCATGGATCGCTCCCTTTACACTTATCCTCCAATTCTACTTCACATCTCACTCTAGGGTTTTATCCCAAAACCCTAATTTAGTCTACTTCGTACCCTTAATTTTCTCCACATGATATTTTTCATCCCAAGTGCTTAAACACCCAAACAACACTTACATTACCTTCCTTAAATCCCAAAGCAGCGTTCCATACATAAACTTCACTCTCATAAAAACTTTACACATCCCATGCAATTATTAACTTTCATGCAAACCCTAATACCACCATACAACCATTAACCATTATACAAACCCAGAGTCTCATCATACAAAACCCTAAAATCAATCCACATAACTCAAAGATTCATTCATACCAAACCTCATATTCAAACCATATAAAACCCAAAGATTCATTCATACCAAACTAAGTATCCATCCTTACCAAACCCTAAGTTCAAACCATATACAACCCAAAGATTCATTCACACAAAACCCTAAATTCAATCCATACCAACACAAAGATTCAAATCATATAAAACCCAAAGATTTTTCCACATAATACAATTGATTAGATTCTCCCCTTTCATAACCACAAATTAGATTCTACCATACAAGACCATAAGTTAGATTCTTTCCCATAAAATCATAAATTAGAATCTCCCAAGCAAAACCATAAATTAGATTCTCCCAAACAAATCATAAATTATATTCTCCCAATCAAATCATAAATTAAATTCTTCCATACAAACCATATATTAATTTCTCTCACATAAAATCATACCAAACCATAAATTAAACTTCCCCATATAAAACCATAAATTGGATTTTACCACACAAATCATAAATTAGATTCTCCCAATTAAACAATAATTCGATTCTCCCATATAACATCATAGATTACATTCTTCCAAATAAAACCATGCAATAGATTATTCCTCATAAATTCATAAAATTAGGTCAACTCACTTCCCTTAGTCAACTTCTTTCCCCATCCTCCTTTTTCATCCTTTCTCCCACATAAAATCATATCAACATCCTCACATGCATGTCTTACAGGGTCATACACAAATAATACACATGTCATACGAAAGCATACTTCAACTCCATGTCATATCATATACGGCATAATTAATAATCATAAACATAGAATGCATAGAATACGAGGCACACAATGCACATTAGCACATAATAGGCCTTAGCACCCCTTACCTGAAACGACACCGGTCTTGGAGCACGTTCCTACGCCTCCTTAGGGCTTTGACCAAATAATAACCTTAACAAAATTCTAACTTTGCTAAAGACATAAAAATAATAGAGATATTATAAAACTTGATAATATAGGATTCAAGACTTTACCCTAATAATAATAATGATACTAATATAATAATATCAAAGATAATAAAACTAATATCAATGAGAATAATAATAATAATAATAATAATAATAATAATAATAATAAGCTTTAAAATTTAAAGTGGGGTTTCGACCCTACTTATAACTAATGACTTAACAATTATTTAATAATAATAATAAAATTACTAACATATATAATAATATTAAAAATAATAAAGATACTGATAATATTATCATCAATAGTTATAAGAACAATAGAAACAATAATACTAAAATAAATAAGTGCAAATGTTAATACAAAATTAGGGCCTAATATTTTCCAGAATAATTAGTAAAATGATAATAATAAATATTTATTCTAATAATTATAATATTAATAATAATAAGAAGAAGAATGATAATAATCCCATAATAATTCAATTAATAACTTAAAATTCGAAACTATCAATAATATTGTTTTATTACCACTCTCCACCCTACAAGTACAATTCAGAATAAAATTTCTCATCAAATAATAATAAAACATATTAAGAATATAAATATTAAGAATAATAATAATGGTATTTATATGCAAATAATTGAAATAAATTAAATCAAGGCATATACTAATATGGAAAATGGTTGAGAGGGTCTAGGGTTCAACCTTAAGCTGGTGGGGATAGGTGTCACCGGCGGTGGTGCACGGCGGCAGCGACGGTGGCCGGAAAAACAGAAGAAAAGAGGGAAAGATGGATGTTGGGAAAAAGATAGGGAGAATTGAGGTGATATAAGAGGTGTTTATTGTTGCCCAAGAGGAGAGGGACAAAATGATGGTGGTGGTGCAGCCAAAGGTGGCGGCGCACGGCGGTGGAAGGCGGTTTAATGCTTTCTGGGTAAAATTTCAGGCGAGACAAGAAGCCAACTTGGCACGGCTATGTAAGCCAGTACAAGAAGAATCGAGGAATTTGAGAAACGTAGTTAGCTAGAGGAAAATGCAGGGAATAAAATGAAAGGTTTCGGTGGCGCTGAGATTGGCTAACGGAGGCGGAAGAGGCGTCTGAAGTTGGGGTGGCCGGCACTCGAGCTGAGGGTTTCGGGAAAGAAAAAATTCTAAAAACTCCTATAACAAGGCTATTTATAGATGTTGGAATGGATAATGAGAATCTGGAGGTCGACATGGAAGTGTTAAATGCAAGGATTTGGGCAGCCGGCGTCGGAAAACGGTCGGTCGACGTTTGGGTTGGCTTCGGGGTTTCGAGAGGTTGGGGAGGAGAAACGGCCGAGAGTTAACGTCAAATAATTATACGAAGTTATTTCTGGAGTTAATAGGAAGACAATGAGACAAGAAACGGCCGGTATTATTGACCGTAACCGGAGATGCCATTGACGGGGTCGAAGGTGCAGCAGCGTCGACGGAGGAGGAAGGAGGAAGAAGGAAGAAGGAAGGGAGGCGGCCGGTCGGCCGGGGAAAGAAAGAAAAAGGGGAGAACCGGGCCGGTTCGCGCGCGGTCGAGTGTGCATTAAATGAAACGACGAGCTTCGGCCGTAACACGGACGAAACGCAGCGCTTATTCGGGCGGAAGAAAGGCAACGGGCGCGAGGGGTAACGGATTAAATGGAACGACGAGTTTCGGTGGAAAAAGAAACAAAACGCGGCGTTGAGTCGGCAGAAGAAACAGCCGCGCGGGCTGGGCCGAAGAAGGGAGAAGAAAAGAAAAGAAGAACTGGGCCGCGCCAGGCCCAGTCGGGGAAAAGAAGAGGAAAAAGAAAAAGAAAGAAAAAGGTAAGGAAAAAGGAAGAAAGAAAAAGAAAAAAGGGAAAAAGGAAAGGGGAAAAATAATTAGTTTAGGGTCAATTAAATTAATATGAATATTTAGGATATTTAAAAATAATAATATTTAAATAAAATAATATTTAAATCCCTTTTTAGGCTAAATTAGGATTTTTAATAGATTTTCCATAACTTCTATTTTAATTAGCAAAAACCCTAATTTTCTTCCAATTAAATTATTTATAAAATTAATATTAATTTGAAACTATTTTCTCCTCATTATTTTAAATAAAATAATTTATTTAATTAATTTCTAAAATACAAATCCTTAATTAGCTAAAATACCCAATTTCTCTTAATTAACACACTTATAAATTTATCCTTGATTTTCCCTAATTAATTTCCTTTTATTTTAATCAAAATAATTTATTTAATTAATATTTATGATAAAATCTCATTTAAATATAATATTTAAGATTATAATTTTTCGGGGCATTTCAGCCTATCTCTAAGGTCACATTCGATTAGAGTCTAGTGTAGTCTAATTCATCACCAAAAGATAAAACAACATATATTAACACACTAATAGATGGAAACAAAGTAGGTCTAACAACAAAAGTAGTAGACACAAATTATAACTAAGAAACAAAATCAAACAATTTATGCATTGGTAATGAAAGGATGGAAAATATACTAATGACTACGTCCAACTATTAATCATCCATTTCCTGGATGATGACATTCAAATGCCTATTTGAGTGTCCTCCCTGATACTCTCCATGATACCCTTCACAACCTTGAGTCATTTCTCCTTCTCCTTGAGGAAATGTGTAACACCCCCAAAAATTACCATTGAAATTTTTTATTTTTGACGTAAGATCAACCAACCATAAGGGGCGTATTACCATTTTAATTGTAATAAGTCTGGCCCTAGGCCATCCTTATACCAACTAAAAGGCATTACAAGAATGGTACGTAAACCATGATAAGCATCACAAAGTAGTAATTCATAGCATAAATAGGGTTAAGTGTTTGTTTTAAAGGAAAGACTGAAATACACAAATATTATTCAACAAAAGTGAAACATTAACATAAGGAAAAAAACTGAAAAAGACAATAGTCGGATGGCACTCTCTTTGGTCCCCAACCCTGGACACAACAACATCACTCTACCTCGATCATATCATCATACGCAACAAAGTCATTTAAAGAATCCTCATTCACCTGCACAGACTCAAAAAGGGTCCTGCTTATGGGAATGAGAAACACATATAATAGGGGTGATCGGTATGCTACGTACTGAGTAAGGTAATAATACAGTCAAGTAGGATAGAGATATTAATAACACCATGGTAAGAAATGAAATGCACATAGGTAGATTATATTAGTTCATTCATTATTATCTGGTCAAGATATTAATGCGATAAATAATCAACTCATGAATTTTAATTATCCATGTGAGTTTAGGAATCCCAATATTCCTACTGGTGGAATGGTAATCAAAGTACAAACCCAGGGAAGCAATCTCCTAGCCACTATTTTCACCGGTGGGCAAGAAAATAAAGTACCAACCCAGAGCAGCACACTCTTAGCTACTATTCTCATGGATGAATTGGTAAATATAGTACAAACCTAAGGCATCATACTCCTAGCCACTATTCTCTTCGACGGACTGGTAAATAAAGTACATCCGGTCTTGACCTATATGGTGTTTCACTATATATAATTATTGTCTTACCAAAAGTCGTTATCACCCAATGGTTTTATTTACTTGAGTCAGGACCTTGCTATTCTCATCAATGGAACGATAATCAAAGTACAAACCTGGGGTAGTACGCTCCTGACCACTATTATCACCAATGGACTGGTAAACAAAGTAGGACTAGTAAATATAATTAGACCCGAATCAAGTGATCTTATATTTTAAGTGATTGGTGTCTTAATTTTATTTTATTTATTCCATATAGAACACACAAATATGAATAACTCATGCATGGCTCCTACCTTATTACAATCTTGAGGTAACCCTATTCCCTTGAAAAACCCTAATTTCATAATCTCGGGTACATCTTTACCCCAAAATATTCCGTTGAGTCCCCAATTTACCCAACAAACCCAAAACTATCATTAGAAACCCCTCTTATCATGATTCATAGCCTATTATCCCCATTTCTTACATATGATAATAATTAGCCTCTAATATTACTCCTCAAAATCCTAGTTTTTCCTAGTTGGCCTAGCTTCTTATCTACTACTTGTTTATCCCTAATTCTCCATAACCAAACATATATTACTATGATTAGCCATCCCCTAAATTTTGTAGCCTAACTCTCCCATTTTGCACATGTGATTATAACCTCCCAAATTGGACCCCTCTCGAAACCCTAATTCTTCATGGTGGTCATCTTTGCTCCTACTTATCCCTCATGACTATTTAATTTGGTGCACAACCCCCAAATAGGGTGATTAACATTATAGTTCAGGTTTATAGCCACACTCCCCCATTTTTTACATGTGATAATAACTTACCCTTAGGGTTTTGTGCTTTTGCCTACCAAAACCCTAGTTCCACCTTTTTAGTAACCTTTCATCCCTTAGCACTTCAAGGACTCTCCAAATGTGCAAAGCTAGCCAATAATTTCATCATTAACCCCCATATCCACTCTTAGCAACCAACTCTTACATTAATCACCCCTAGTCATAGTTCTCATTAGGTTTGACTCACCTTATTCATGATTAATCCTCCCCATATTATGTTCACCCTAGACTTATTTATTCTTACCATAGTTTTTTTGTAGAGCACCTCCAATTGATTTTTGGCCAGATTACACCCTACAATACCCCATATGCCATTTTTCACAATATTGACCAAAATTCCCCTAGATCTTTAAACCCTACTTAAGTCATATGACATCTAACACAAGGAATCCCTAACTTTTCAAACATACAGTACCATAAAATATAAATACACATCAACACTTAAACCAACTCAATCATGTCCACACATCTTCTTACCTTTAGTCATTGCTAAGCCAAGCTGCATATATAACCCTAGACCATCTAACATTTCATGCATGTCTTCACTTAGCACATAATAAGGTCATATTTAAATAAAAAAAATCCCTAGATATGACTATATCCTTATCAAAATGGATTTGGTCTCTAAGAATGAATAACTTATGCCTCCTCTCCTGCTTTCACCAGAACAATACCTAGAAAATGGAAATAACTAAACTTAGACTATCTTTTCCTCTTTTTTTCACAACAAAATAATAATGAGGAGAAATATAGTCCAATGAAAACTCAAAGAGAGGGAAAAAATTGGTGGTGATCATAATGGGGAAGAAAAAACGGCGTGGCAGCTGTGAGGCAGTGTGGTGGTGGTGGCTAATTTTTGGTGAAAAGGTGGGGGTTAGTAGCGTAAGATCAAGGATGGTGTTAGCATTGGGATAGAACTAGTGGCCAACAGTGGTGTAGGGGCATGCAACTGAGAGGGAGAAGGAGAAAGGAGGGGGAGAAAGGGAGGAGAGAAAGGAGTTGTTAGGTGCAGCTACACAGGTTGGGGTACCTATGCAAGGTTGCTAAGGTGAGATGGTGGTGTGGAGGGGAGGAGTGGTCAACAATGGTTGAAATGTCCCAAAACCCTAATATTAAGATTTAACTAATTAAGGATTTATTTTGGAAATAAATTAAATTAATTATTTTTATTAAAATAAAAGGAAGTTAATTAATAAAAATCAATAAGAAAACAATAAATATTTTTATTAGAAAAATTTGGGTATTTTGCTAATTAAAATAAATTTAGGAAAATCTTTCAAAAATCCTAAATTAGATTTAAAAGGAAATTAAATATTATTTTATTTAAATATTATTATTTTTAAATATCCAAATTAATTTAAATACCCCAACCCACCTATTTTTCTTTTTTCCTTTTTCCTTTTCTTTCTCCCTTTTTCTTTCTTCTTCTTCTTCTTCTTTTCTTTTCTTCCTCCTTCCCAAGCTAGGCCAGTCCAACAGCCCAAACCAATCTCCCTATTCTTCCTTCGACGACCCAGGACGACGCATTGTCCCTTTCTTCTTTTTTTCCCCCCGAAATGCTGCGTTTTGTTCCACTCCTTTTAATTGTCGTCACCCGAACCGATGTTCTTTCTTTCTTTTCTTTTCTTTCCTGGATCGCTGGTACACACGCCCTTCTTTTCTTCTTCTTCTTCTTTCCTTCCTTCGCCGTCGACGTACAACTCCTTCCCCGCTCCCTAGTTTTTCGCCGTCGATCACGCCTTTGACCGGTCGTTTCGCTTCCCTCTATCCTCCCCCTGACTTACCAGTTAGCATGACCCAACCCACTCCCCTCTCTTCTCCCACAATCTTCCCTTTTTCCTCTAGTCAAAAGCAGGCCACGATACAGTCGTGCACCAGCCTATCATCACCGCCAACAAACTCTAATTTTACCCGCCCTATTTCCTCATCATCCCACATACCTTACGTTCTCATTTAAGCCTTATAAATACCCCTACCCAGCCTAGAATCGAACCCACTCCTCTATCTCCCCCCACTCTTCTTTTTCTCTTCCTCCCTCTCCTCCTCTATTTCTCTTCTTCTTCCACTTTCAACCACCATTACCATCGCCATGCGCCGCCACCCTCATTCCACTCCTCTCCATCTAGGCGGTCATAAACACCTCTACTTCCACCCTCATTCTTCCCCTCCTTTTTCCAGCATTTGAATTTTCCCATTCTCTTCTCTTTTTGCGGCCATCACCACCACTGCCGTGCACCACCGCCAATGGTGCCAGTCACCACAAACCCAAGGTGGAACCCTAAACCCTCTCAATCCTTTTTCACTATTTATACAAGCTTTAATTATTTTATTTTATTATATTTCCATTATATTTGAATATATTATCATTACTACTACTACTACTACTACTACTACTACTACTACTACTACTACTACTACTAATGTTATTGTTATTATTATTTCTAATGAGGGTCGAGGACCTATCCTATTTTTAATTCGAATATTATTATTATTATTATTATTATTATTAGTATTATTAGTATTATATGTTATCATCATCATCATTATTATTATTATGTCAAAGTAGGGTCGAAACCCTACTTTATATTATCTTTGATTTATACTATTATTATTATTATTATCATTATAGTTATTATTATTGTGTATTACTATTATTGTTATTATTATTATTATTATTATTAGTAGTAGTAGTATTAGTATTAGTATTATTTTGGTGAAGGGTCGGAGCCCTTATTTCACAATTTATTTTGAACCATACTATTAGTATTATTAGTATTATTATTATCGTTATTATTATTATTTTTACTATCATTATTATTATCATTATTTTTTTTTGTATCATTATTATTATTAGGGTAAAGTTATATTATCAACTTTTACAATATTACTATTATTTCTTATATCTTTAGAAAAATTAGTAATTAGTTAATGCCATTATTATTAATATATTATTATTTTATTAAAAACCTTAATTTTAGAATAAATTAGGAAATAATAGTATTTTTAGTAGGAGGGAACCTAATCTTTAGTTTTTCCCTCATATAGATGAGATCACTCAAAGCCCTAAGGAGGCATAGGAGTGTGCTCCAAGACCGGTGTCGTTTTAGGTAAGAGTGTAGCTAAGGCCATATGTATGTAATTTGTTTAATATGCTCTGTATGCCATGTGCCATAATATGTGGTGTATCTTATGTGTATTGTATAAATATTTTATGTATGGTGCGGCTTAGAGATTGAGGTACGTTATGTGTTATTTTACGATTTGTATATTATATGTTGTGTTGTAAATATGATGTGATATGATGTAACCCTATAAGACATGCATGCTAGGTTATGTAATATGATGTTATGGAGTGAAATGATGTGGAGTTGACCTAATGTTGCATGACCATGAATGGGAGGAATCTAGGGTTTTACATGAAGGAAACTAGGGTTTTGCATGGAAGAATATAGGATTTTGTATGAATGGATCTAGGGTTTGCATGGGAGAATCTAAGTATGTATGGAAGAATCTAGGGTTTCACGTGGGAGTTTTAGGGTTTGCATGAAAAATTTTGATGGCTTGCATAGGGTGTGTAAAGTCTGCATAAGAGTGAGATTTACGCATGGAAAGTTGATTTGGGGTGTGAGGAAGGTGATGGAAGTATTGTTTGGGTGTTTTAACACTCTGGATGAAAAATAGTACGTAGGATAGGATAAGGGTGTATAGGGGACCAAGCTAGGGTTTGGTGTAGTCAGCTAGGGTTTAGTGTGGCTACTTAGGGTTTCGTAGTGTACTTGATGATTAAAGGGTGGAGTTTATGGGTTATGATGTGTGGAGTGTTAAATTGATTTGGGTTATGTGAGGTGGAGTAGGATGGACCGCTTAGGTCTAAATTAGGGTTTCAGAATAGAACCCTAGAATGAGACGGTGAGTGGACTGGGAAGTGTAAGGTAGTGGGCTTTGACCCACATACATGTAAAATGGGCTCTAGTGTGAGTTAGGGTAAGGAGGAAAGAATGTTGGGCCAAGCTAGGATGTGCATTGGTCTTATGATGTGAGACCATTCCTTTTGGAAGATGAGCGTAGAGGGAGTTAGTCATGCATATGTAGGGTTAAAATTCTGAATAAGACACTTAAGACATTAATCATGTAAAGTCAAAGATTATTGATCCGGGTCTAATCTAATCTATCGATTAGGAATAGTAGTTAGGGTGTTCTATCCTATATGTGTCTGATCCACCGGTTATAATAGTAGTTAGGGGCTTTATGCCCTATGTGTTTCTGGCCCACCAGTTATAATAGTGGGGGATCTTGAGCTCGATAAACCAAACTTGAGTTGCTAAGACACATAAAATACACTAAGTACTTACAGTGGAACACCATGCGATCGGGAGCCAAAACGATCCACCGATAAAGAATAGTGGTTAGGGCGTCCTGCCCTATACGTAGCTGATCCACCGACTAATAATAGTGGTCAGGTGCATTGTGCCCTGTGTGTTTTTAGGTCCACCGGCTATAATAGTGGGGCTCCTACACTTGCATGGATTTGATAAAGAGCATGATGTGAAATGAGTATTGATAAGATATTAATTGATTAATTAATCCGGTCTATAAATGGCCTTTATTTATTACTTATCTAGAATGATCATATGTTGTTTTTATTATTCCGTTTGGATTATGTGCTTATATGTGTTGCCTTTAGTGCACGGTTATTTTGCTCAGTACATAGCGTACTAATAACCCTTTTTAGGGGTACTGATCTTTTCCACGAGTCGAAGGCCCTTCTAACTTTATGCAGGTGGACGATGCATATTTTGATGCCTTTGATGTCCATGAGGCATTAGGTAGGGCTGAATGTTGATCACGGGCTTGGATCGATGTTTGGAGTGACGTGGAAAAATTCTCTCTCCATATTATTTTATTTTCTCTTGTCATTTCTTTGTATTGAGTATTCAAGATGAAACTTTGATTGTTTGTACACTTTATTTCTCTTTTTGGAATTTTGATAATGCACTCTAGTTTATGATTCTCTTTACTCATACTCTAATTTCTATGTTATGATCATTTTTATTCTTTTTATGAACTCTTGGTTTAAGTATGATTAAGTTTAACAAATGTCCTTTTTAGCGTTAGCACTTGGTACCGGAACGGTCAGAGTGAACCGGTCTGGTATTAAGTTTGGCGGTAACATTTTCGAAATTCACATGTTTTAATTTAGTTGCCTTTATTTATAAAAAAAATGGTGAATTTTGAGGTGTTAGAATTATGGCGACTGGAGGTGTAGCCTACAACAGTTGCAGGCTCAAGGATAAAAGAATGGAAGGAGGGGGAAAGGGATCTCTGTAGGAGCAGGTGGGTGCAAGTAAGGAAGAAGGGAGGCATTGGGGGGCATGGCCATGTGGCGACGACGTCAGTAGGGTTGGAGTGGGTTGGTTACTCAAAAATAGGGGACGCTCATCGAGGGGGAGAAGAAGAGAGAGGGCATTGAAAGGGGTATTTATAGGCAGGGAAGGGGTTGAGGGAGTAGGGAAGATAATAGGGAGGGTGATCAACATGCTAGGCTGCAGGGGGAGGACAAGTGCAGGCGAAAGGAAAGGGAAAGGGTAGGTGTAGGGTATGGTGGCCAAGTGCAGGGGGTGCAAGGGGCGAGCAGGGGCATATGTCAGTGCGCATGCCTGAAAAGAGAAAGGGGGAAAGGCCTAGTTGGGTGTAGGAGGTGCTATAGGGGAAAAAATGGAAAAGGAAGGAGGACAATGTGAGGGAGACGGGCGCGAGGAAGAAGACGGGGAAAAATGGAAAGAAGAAAGGAAGAAAGGGATAAAAAAGGAAAATAAGGAAACGAGTCAGCCACCCAAGGAGAAAGAAAAGAATAGAGGGGGGAAGGTTGGGTCGTCTAAGGAGGAGAAAAGAAGAGGAAAAGAAGTAGGGGGTTGGGCCGGGAATAGTGCAGCCTAGAAGGAGAAGAAGGAAGGAAAAAAGGAAAAAAGGAGAAAAAGAGAGTGAAAATAAAAAGGAGAAAGAAAAGGAAAAGGAAAAAAGAGGAAATTTAGGATTTATGTTGCATTTTTGGGATAAATTTAGCTTAGTGCCAAAAATAAAATGATAATTATATAAATAAATAAAATTTATTAAATTGCCTATAAATTATTCTAGACTAAATAATTGAAATAAATCTCAAAATTAGGCAAAATAATAAATTTTTGATTTCATCCTATTATTATTATTATTTTAAAATTTGAGGTATTATAAATTAGGCGAGACCCTTATGGTTTCCCCATAGCCTCTTTAGGGTATACAGTGACTAGGGTAGATGCCCTCTCTTATTGGTGTGATGGCTAGAAAGTATATTACTGGTGAGTCTACTATTGAAGTATAAACAACCTTTATTGCGGGAGCTGGCTACTCTAATGCTACAACAAAACCCTTTGTTCCTAACACTCCAAATACTAATGAACTATCCTACCACAAACTTGACACAACCAATCTGCCTCCATAATCTCGTCTTAGATTATCTATGCCATAACGCAACAAAAGAAGTGCCTATGCAATCCCTACTATTTGATAGGACCATCTAGCTAACCCCTATATTGAAATCTTTGTGGCCCACTTCTTGAAACTAAATCCTTCCCCGGAACCCAATATCTTAGCCTTCTTCTTTCCCAAAAAGGAATTCTTCTCCTAAACCATATTGGTGACAACATATGCCCACTCATACAATGTGGCAAAGTAATGGAAGACCACAACAACCATAATCCTCTAGATGATGAAGTGGATTCCCTTCTCAAACTGGAAGACCATTATTGCCTCAATGGTTGGTATACCCTCAACAAACATGAACAAATCTGAGAACCATGCATGATACTACTAAATTGTCATTCTTTCCCTTAAACTTTATTTGGATACCTTACCCATACCTCTCAAATTCTCATTATTACCTTTATACCCTTCAGACCCTAAATTTCAAATAATCTAATTAGTGGTTGATTGAGTCATACCTTTTGTCAATTGCCAAAAATCTCACCTAACCCATTCATTTAAGGCATCTGGTGGTCATCCGCCAACCTTGTTTGATTAATCCAAGTTGGGCAATTTTTATCATTTTTTATTTTTCTTAATTAATTTTCAAACCAATTCATATGCCCAATATTTTTATATATTTGGGATCCTAGAACAATTCATCATATTTCTCTAATTTGTCATGATTTTGTGGAATTATATGATCCCCGTCCCATTTTTAGCAATTTATTGGACATTCTAACCTTAACTATTTTTAATACTTGTTGACTGTCTTGGGCATTGAGACTACAAAATTCAAACCCTAGTGTACCCTATGGTCATATCATGCCTTTTTTTTATTCATTCAACCAAAACTCTACCCAAAATCACTTCAATCACCTTCCACCAACTCTCTTACACTCTCTCACCCATGACAATCACTCTCATCACCCCTCTTGCTTGTAAACAACATTCCATTTGACTTCTATCTCTATCATGCCTTATTTGATAGTGATAAAGGGGTGAAATCCCCTTGGTTGTTCATTCTATAATTAATCAAATTTCTTACACTTCAACTTTTCTCTCTCATGTCTCCTCTAACCTTCTCACTCATTCTTGATGTGTTCTTATTAGTTGCTCTAGCTCCTTGGTGTTCAACCCTTCTCTTATTCTTCTTCTCTTAATTTTCTATCATATTATTACTACTAAAATCTTAGACTTTAAACCTTTACTATTTGTTCTAAGAAATAGAGAGTTAAATTCATACATAGGAGAAGTTTGATTCAAGCTTGTTTCAAGCCTCCATTTTTTTATCCTTGAAGCTTATTCTCCTCCTTTAAATTTTTCTCTTCTATCTAAAACATTCTATAATTCTTTTATCGAATTCTTGTATTCTTATTTTAGGTGATAAACGTGTGGACGACGGCAATTAGAAGTATTTTGCGAGATTGATGTAGCCTTTGGTAATGATATGTACCTCTAATTTAGGGCTTAATTTGCTATATTTTAATTTTATAAATTTCCATGTTTCATGTTTTTGGATAGAAATCATGTTTAGATTTTAATTTTATTTACTACATGTATTAATTGGTAAATTCATGATTGTCTAAGTTTATGATACATAACATTGCCATATTTTATGCCTTGTTAAGTTTTTCTATAAAATCTTAAGTATGATGGTTTATTATGTTCTATTAAGAAGTTCATGAGTGAGGAGATTTAATTGTGGTAAGAATTGTAATTGGTGTTGTATGTTGAGGTTACAAGAATGAGGTTTTAGGCTTATGATGATTTCATCTATAGGGTCATTTAGGTTTGTGTGGAATTTTTTATTTAAATCTAATTATTTTTTTGAGTTGCAAATAATGTAAAGGTGGTTACATGTAAATTTGGAAAATTTTGGGAACTTGTAGAATTTTGTGGATTATATGGGTATTTCGGCCTTAAGGGTAAATTTCACCTCTTTTTGAGTTATTGTGGAAATTGAGTATGTCATTGTATTACTTGATATCATTATATTAGATTTGATTTATAATATATTAGGGCTTGGATGAGTATGATCTAAGTTATGGAAATTATAAGTTTTGGAAGTGTTTAGGTGAGTTATGGGCATTTTGGTCTCTTTATAGGAGCTATGAAAATTGAAGGTTGCATAAGTATTTGTGGGTCATAAAAATTATAAGTGTGATATAATGTAATACCCCCAAAAAATCACCATTGAAAATATTTTTTTCATCTCTAAAAGCCATAAACCACATAGGGAGGGGTGTTACCGTCGTAATCAGTATAAGTTTGGCTCTCGGCTAGCGTCATACTAACTATAAAGCTAATAGGATAAAAACTCAACCAAAATTCCACAACAAGAAAAACTTCATAACATAAAAGGGTTAAGTGTTGACATAATGAAATACTAAAAATACTTAACATAAAAGAGTTAAGTGTTGATGTAAGGAAATAATGAAAATAAACAATATTGCTCAACTACAGAAAACATTAATTGAAACTAGTAGGAAAACAAGTCCGGAAGACACTCTCTTCAACCCCAACCCCTGAATACCACCATATCACTCTACCCCAACCAAGTCATCATAGGTAGCAAAGTAATATATGGCATTATTAGTCACCTACATAGACTCAAGAGGGGTCACTTATCATGGGAATGAGCAGCACCCAAGAAAGGGGTGGCTAGTACATTATGTACTAAGTAAGGTGACAATACAATCAAGTAGGAACATAACAATGCATGATAAAGGTATAATGCGCACAAACATATTATAATAGATTGTTTTCCCCTATCTAGGTTTAAAGCCATTAATTTAGTGTTTAGACATCTCTCAAATTATATCCATATAGGTTTGGGAACCCTACTATTCTCATCAGTGGACCGGTAACTATGTAATCCAAGGCAGCAAGCTCCTAACCACTATTATAACCGGCGGACCGATAAATATAATATAATCCAAGGTAGAATGCTCCTAACCACTTTTATAACTGGTAGACCGATAAATATAATACAATATAGGGTAGAATGCTCCTACCCACTATTATAACAGGTGGACCAATAAATATCCTACACATGGTCCTAACCCACGTGGTGTTCCACTATAAGTAATTATTATATTTTCCATAGATTATTATCATCAACGATTTTATTATTTGAGCTTAGGACCCCCACTATTCTCACCGATGATCAATAACTATGTAATCTAGGCATCACGCTCCTAACCACTATCGGTGGACCGGTATATATAATACACATGGGCCCAACCTAAGGATCTTCCATTTTAATATTAGTGTCTTATTCGTGTACTATTTTTCAGATATCGCACCCACATCCACACACCAACCATGTAAGACTCTTTGTTTACTACCGCCCCAACCAACCCTAACCTCATGTAAACCCTAATTCCCTAAATCGAGGTATCCACACTCCCTAATTATCCCTTGAGTCCCCAAAATTATCAACCAACCCAACCATGACATTAGAACCCTATTACTCATGATTCATAGTCCGCTTCCCTTATTCCTCATATGTGATAACCATATCCCTTTAGGGTAACCCCCTCAAAACCCTAGTTTTGGTCTATATTGTTCTAACATCTCATCCACTTCTTATTTAGCCTTAAACTCCTACAACCAAGCACAAGTTTCCATGATCATCCATTCTCCAAATTCTTGTAGCCCAAGTCCCTCATCTCACACATGCGTTAACAACCTCCTCATATGGCTCCTCTCAAATCCCTATTCTCCGCTTCTCATTTGTACCATCTCTTACACATCCTAACTACCCATTTGACTGAACCCACATCCTCCATAAGGTGTACCCCACATTACAACTCATAGGTACAAACCAACTCCCTCATCTCCTACATGCAATAATGACCTATCCTTAGGGTTTAAACTCCTAAAACCCTAATTTTGCCCACATGCACTTTCCCATCTTTCAAAATCCCAAAAACTCCCCTATGTTCACCAAGATACCCAACAACACCCTCATCATCCCCTTAATCCTTTCTTCATAACTCTATTTCCCTTAGTCACCCCCAGTTATAGCCAAATAAGATTTGACCTACCCCTATTTAGGGTCAACTCTCCCCATGCAAAATTTACCATAATCCTCCTTTTATCATTATCATTCTTATGACTCTAAATTTTCCCAATGAATATTTGGAATACTTTTTCTCTTAGGATTTTTCCTTATGATATCCCCCATCATCTTGTCCCAAAATACCCCAGGCCACCAAACTCTACCTAAGACTCATATATACTTAAATACACAATTTATCAACAATTCTCAATACATATTTTATTATATAATAGAACTTTACATCAACATATAACCAAGCAGTTAAGACCACATATACACTTACCTTAGGTCCTTGCAAGCCAAGCTGCACAGCCATCTTAGAATATATATATATATATATGTATATATATATGTATGTATGTATGTATGTATGTATGTATGTATGTATGTATATATTTCATGCAGGTATACACTTCTTCTACAACCAAAGTACATTAGCACAAACCCTAGCTATAACTCTATCCTTACTTAAATGGCTTTGGTCTTGAAGCAATAAGACCTTACACCTCTTTACTAATGATTATCGATTCAATATCTAAAAATGAAAACACCCAAATTAGTGTCTTATCAAACTTAGGGTTTGATTTATTAAACTCAAGATCCCCCACTATTATAGCCGCTTGATCGGTCATGTATAGGGCAGAATGCACCTGGCCACTATTATACCGGTAGATCAGTTTCCATAGCACCCCGACACCTAGCCACTATTATGCTGGTGGATCAGTCTAGGCTCGGCTCAATAATCTTACACTTTAAATGATTAGTGTTTTACTGTGTCTTATTCAATAGGTTTCACTCTAGACGTGCATGACCAACTCCATCTACACTTACCCTCCCAAGAGGGCCCATCCCATATCTTAAGACTTCTGCACCTCCTAACATGCCCCCAACAACCTTCCTTTATTCCATTTGCTCACACTAGAGGCCCAACTCCTAAGTGAGTGGGTCAAGGCCCACCACCCTATACCTCTAAGTCCACTTACTACCTTACCCTAGGGTTTTCTCTAGAAACCCTAATGTGGGCCTATGTGGCCCACCCTTCTCTGCCTCCCACAACTGAGGTCGTTTAACACCCCACACATCACATCCCTCATATTCAACCCTCATCATTTCACTTTACTCCCTCGAATACACGTGTGACCACGAAACCCTAGGTGGCTACACAAAACCCTAGATGGCCACACCAAACCCTATCATCCTTCTTTCCACCTGTCACCCCTCCATTTCTCACCTTCCACCCTTGCTTTTCCCATGATATTCATACTCACCCTACACATGACATACCTCCACCCTTATCCCATACACCATTCACCCTCACTTATTTTTACTTTCACCACCATCTCAAATTAGGATTTTCCTCCTAAACCCTAGCCAGGTGTCCTGTGTACCCTTATACTAACCCACGTACTATTTTTACCCAAAGCCTCTAATCACCCAAACAACTCTTCCCTTAACTTACTTACATCCCAATAAAACTTTTCACGTGTAAAATTCATCCCCATGTGAACTCCATACACCCCATGCAAACCCTTGAAGTTTTCATGCAAAACCCTAGATTCTTCCATGCAAGGTTCACCTCCTCTTTTATTTCATTCATAGACCCCTTTTTAATTTCCCTTTTATGGATCATGAGATATTTAGGTCAATCCCCTATCCCTCGATCAAATTACTTCCCCTTGGCCAACTCACTTTCCTATTTTCCTTTTTCATCCTTCCACCCCATGTCATTACATTAAATACCCTAGCATGCATATCCTAAAGGCCACATTACATCACATCATGCAACATATATATATATTATACATATGCCATAAGAAAACACATTAGCATACCTCAACTCCAAGCTGCGCTACACATAAAACAAGTTTAATGATAACCAAAACATAACATAGTATATAACATCCAAGGCATACAAGACACATAACACACATAGGGCCTTAGTCATATCCTTATCTAAAACATCACCGGTCTTGGAGTACACTCCTACGCTTCCTTAAGGTTTTGACTGGTTTCACCTATAAGAGGGAAAAACTAAGGATTAGTTTCCCTCCTACCAAAAATACTATTATTTCCTATTTTATTCTAATATTAGGGTTACTATTATTAAGAGAAACTTTACAAGTGAAATAGGGTTTTTATTCTCAAGTTAGCCTACTAGATTATTACTAGTCAAAATAGGTTTATGTTAATATTTATAGCCATATTTATATTATTAAATCTAATAGCTTTATTTCTTCTAATAATAGTACTAACACTAGTTATGGAAAAAATAGTGATATTAATAATAATAGTAATACTCATACTCATAGTAATAGAAACCCTAGTATTTTTAAGGCTAAGGCTAATAATAGGGTTAGCTAGGGATAAAAGTAACAATATAATAATAGTAATACTAACAAAATACTAATATTGATAAGGATAATCATTATAATAATAATAATAATAATAATAATAATAATATTTAAAATAATGATAATATAAGGGTTCGAATATTTTTACAATAATAGTAATAGTAGTATTAGTAGTAGTAGTAGTAGTAGTAGTAGTAGTAGTAAGAGTAGTAGTAGTAGTAGTAGTAGTAGTAGTAGTAATAATAATAATAATAATAATAATAATAATAATAATAATAATAATAATAAAAGCGTTAAGAATAATATTAGTAATAGTAATATTCGAACAATAAATAATAATAATAAGGTTTGAATATTTTTAATAGCAAAAAAAATGATAATATGCCAAAGCTAGCATTAATAATAATAATAATGATGATGATGATGATAACAATAATAATAATCAAAATAATAATAAAATAGGGTTTCGACCCCTTAATAATAATAAGATTAATATTCTAAGGTTGTAAATAGTAATAAATATGATAAATAATAATAATAATAATAATAATACATAATAATACATAATACATAATAGTAATATAAATGCAAGCAAAATGGATAAGGCTTGCATAATTAGAGTTTAAGGGTTGAGAGGGGTTAGAGTACCACCTAGGGTTAGTGGTGACCGGCGGCACCGACAGCTCATGGCGGTGGCGATGGCGGCGGGGGTGAAAGAGGGAGAGAAGGGGAAAAGTTGATTGTTTAGGTCAGGAGAGGGGGATTTGAGGTGGTGGAGGTTTCCTATGCTGAGAGGGTTGGAATGGTGGTGGTGGCGTATCCAAAGGTGGCAGTGTTGTGGTGGCAGAGAGTGGTGGAGAGGGAGGAAGGGGAAAGGGAGGGTAGAGAAAAGTAGGGGAAGATTTGTAGGTGATATTGGAGGGTATAAGGGATGGTGGTTGCAGCGGGAGTGGTAGTTGATTGGGCGACACAACAGGTGGTTGAAGCGGCGGTGTAACACCCCGAGTCGACACGACCACGCGGGGGTTACCTTGGAGCGCTTTCGGATTGATCGGCTGGCCCTACAGATCAACAGGAGTCCTTTTAGTGCGCTTTGTCCTCACTCACACACTTTTCGAGAAATTTTCAGAACTTCCCAGAAGGTCACCCATCCTAAAATTACTCCACGGTCAGCACGCTTAACTGTGGAGTTCTTAGGATGGAATCACCAAAAGGATGGTATACCATGTTTATACAAGTAGTCAAATCAATCCTTATAACACTCCGCTCAATTTAGGGCATTACATTCACCCTCACTCAAAGAACGCAACGTCCTCGTTGCGCCTCAACCAATGACTGTCTCAATATAGTTCATCCCAAGAATCGTCCCGCTAGGTGACTGACTGGCTCATCCAAGTTCAGTTCACGGTCACAGTTTCGCTCTGATACCATTTGTAACACCCCGAGTCGACACGACCACGCGGGGGTTACCTTGGAGCGCTTTCGGATTGATCGGCTGGCCCTACAGATCAACAGGAGTCCTTTTAGTGCGCTTTGTCCTCACTCACACACTTTTCGAGAAATTTTCAGAACTTCCCAGAAGGTCACCCATCCTAAAATTACTCCACGATCAGCACACTTAACTGTGGAGTTCTTAGGATGGAATCACCAAAAGGATGGTATACCATGTTTATATAAGTAGTCAAATCAATCCTTATAACACTCCGCTCAATTTAGGGCATTACATTCACCCTCACTCAAAGAACGCAACGTCCTCGTTGCGCCTCAACCAATGACTGTCTCAATATAGTTCATCCCAAGAATCGTCCCGCTAGGTGACTGACTGGCTCATCCAAGTTCAGTTCACGGTCACAGTTTCGCTCTGATACCATTTGTAACACCCCGAGTCGACACGACCACGCGGAGGTTACCTTGGAGCGCTTTCGGATTGATCGGCTGGCCCCACAGATCAACAGAAGTCATTTCAGTGCGCTTTGTCCTCACTCATGCACTTTCCGAGAAATTTTCAGAACTTCCCAGAAGGTCACCCATCCTAAAATTACTCCACGGCCAGCACACTTAACTGTGGAGTTCTTAGGATGGAATCACCAAAAGGATGGTATACCATGTTGATATAAGTAGCCAAATCAATCCTTATAACACTCCGCTCAATTTGGGGCATTACAGGCGGCGACAATAAGAGAGGGTAGAATGTTGGGTTGAGAAAAAAAGGGTGAACTAGGGTGGTAGAGGGGTATTTATAGGCTAAGGATGAGGGGGAAAGGGGCAGCTCAGCGAAAGGCGTGTAGGTCGCCAGCTGGCGGCCCAATGACCAGAAAACGCCTACGAAATTTGCAGGTCAAGCTACTCGGGAAGGGAAAAAGGAGAGGAGAGAGAGACACACGTGAGGAGAGAGAGAGAGGATGGGATTTGGTGGAGGAGAGAGAGGGGGTGTCAAGAAAGAGGGTCGAGAAGGCAAGCTGGCGTGCGGCGGCGCAGAGGCCACATGTATGCGTTAGGAAGTGGGACAGTTGGGCATCAGGGAGAGGAAGGGTTGGGGGAGAAGAGGGGATGGGGTGTGCGGTGGACCGGCGGTCCAGGGAAAGAAAGAAAGAAAAAGAGGGGGAGTCGAACTGTAACACCCCAAAATTCACTACTTTTTTTTAAGTAGAAGTAATCAAAATACTTAATTTAAAACCCGTAAATTCTGGGGATGTTACCGCCACAATTAGTACCAAATCGGTTCTCTCCGACCGTTTCAGTACCAAGTGCTAAAGCTAAAGAAAAGAAATAATCAATTATAAATCAATACAATCCAAATTCCAAATAAGCATTAAACGGTTGTAAAACAAAGGTCGGAGTACGCATAAAGAATTATTAAAGAGAAATATCTTACAACCGATAAAATATTAACAAAAAGAAATAGAATTACATAAAGACTGAAATATGGCCACAACTCTCTCGAACTTGAGTCAAACATGTTCAACACACAGCCCCAACTGATGTCTCGCCCACCTGCACAAATCAGAAGGGCATACTACTTGTGGGATTGATTAGCACCCATAAAAAAGGGTGATCAGTATGCTACGTACTGAGTAAGGTAACCGAGCACTAAGGCCTACACATAAGCACATAAATCATGTAGAAAAATAGAAGAACACAATCATAAATGCATATGATCAACTAGGTAAAAGTACGTACAAAGACCCATGAATAATATTGATTAATCACTTAATTAATCTCTTATCAGAATCCAATTCACACCGTACCTTTTATCAATCCATGTAAGCATAGGAGCACCCCACTATTATAACCGGTGGGCCGGTCACACATGGAGCTTCGTGCCCCAACCACTATTATTATCGGTGGATCAGTCACAAATAGGGTCAAACCCTAACCACTATTATAACCGGTGGATCGGTCACATATAGGGTAAAAACCCTAACCACTATTCCTAACCGGTGGATCGGTTCGGTTCCTGCTCACATAGTGTTCCACTGTAAGTAATTAATGTCTTTTATTTACCTTAGCAAAACTCTGGTTTATTTTCATTGAGATCGGGATCCCCCACTATCATAACCGGTGGGCCGGTCACATATAGGACATCATGTCCTAACCACTATTATTACCGGTGGATCGGTCACAATAGGGTAAAACCCTAACCACTATTATTACCGGTGGATCGGTCGCACATAGGGTAAAACCCTAACCACTATTATTACCGGTGGATCGGTCGCACATAGGGTAAAACCCTAACCACTATTACTGATCGGTGGATCGGCTGGTCCCGTCTCAATATCTTCCACTTTAAGTAATTAGTGTCTTAAATATTTTATTCAAAGGCTTTCACCATGGACATGCACGAATCATAAAATCATAAATTCCATATTCATCATCATACTTTATTCACCAAGTACTCATATGCCACCACCAAACCCTAGACATGCATGAATCGCTCCCTTTACACTTATCCTCCAATTCTACTTCACATCTCACTCTAGGGTTTTATCCCGAAACCCTAATTTAGGCCTTAACATCCCCTCTTACTCCACCTCACATCACCCAAATCATTTTAACACTCCACACATCACAAATCATCGATTCCATTCTCATAATTACACCTTAATCACAAAAAACACATGATACAACAAAAACCCTAAGCAGTCACACCAAACCTTAATCAACCACCACAAACCATAATTAACCACTCCAAACCTTAATTAACCATAACAACCATAATTAGCCATTCCAAACCTTAATTAACCATGACAATTCACAATTAGCCACTCCAAACCCTAGCTTCGTTTCCTACATACCCAGATAATGTTCCACGTATTATTTTCTATCCAAAGTGTTTAACTACCCAAACAACGCTTACATTACCTTCCTTACATCCCAAATTAACTTTTCATACGTAAATTTTACTCCCATGCAGACTTTACACATCCCATGCGACCATTCGAACTTTTCATGCAAACCCTAAATTCCATGCAATCATTAACTCCCATGCAAAACCCTAACTCCACCACGCAACCCTAATACCATCACACAACCATTAATACCACCATGCAAACCCTAATACCACCATGCAAAACCCAAGATTCCGTCATACAATACCCCAAATTCAATCCACACAAAACCAAAGATTCATCCATACCACACCCTAGGATGGATTCTCTCATACAAAACCATCGATTAGATTCTTCCATATAAAACCATAAATCATATTCTCCCATATAAAACCATAAATTATATTCTCTCACACAAAACCATAAATTAGATTCTCCCAAATAGAACCATAAATTATATTCTCCCACACAAAACCATAAATTAGATTCTCCCATATAAAACCATAAATCATATTCTTCCACAAAAAAAAAATCATAAATTAGAATCTCCCATATAAACCATAAATTATATTCTTCCACCCATGAATCATTAAAATAATTAGGTCAACTCATCTCCCTTGATCAACCTCTTTCCCCATTCTCCTTTTTCATCATTTCCCCTACACAACCACATCAACATCCTCACATGCATGTCTTACAGGGTTACAACACATATCATCATATATAAGTAATACACATGCCATATAATAATACCAGAACATGCTTGAACTCCACGTCATACCATATATGAAATAATTACAATAATGAACATATGATACATAGCATGCAAAGCACATAATGCATATAAGCACACAAAAAGGCCTTAGCACCCCTTACCTAAAACGACACCGGTCTTGGTGCACGCTCCTATTCCACTCCATAAGGCTTTGACTAGTCTCACCTATTATGAGGGAAAAACTAAAGTTAGACTCCCTTCTATC
This sequence comes from Tamarix chinensis, assembly GCA_030549775.1. Lineage (NCBI taxonomy): Eukaryota > Viridiplantae > Streptophyta > Magnoliopsida > Caryophyllales > Tamaricaceae > Tamarix > Tamarix chinensis. The sequence continues at coordinate 70,073,337 of CM060182.1, forward strand.
AAAAATACTATTAAACACTAACTTCATATAAGACTAGGCTTTTGATAAAATAATAATAACAAAAATACCAAAAATAATATCAATATTAATATTAACAAGAATAATAAAAATAGTAACAATAATAATAAACAGGCATTACTCAAAAACAAAGTGAATTAAGGGCTTCGGTCCCTTTACCAAAATAATACTAATAATAATATTAGTAAAATAAATAATCAAATTTAGTAATAATAATGATGATGAAATAATAGTAATAATGATAATGATAATAATAATAATAATAATAATAATAATAACAACAACAACAACAATAATAATAATAATAATAGCAAAACTAATAGTAAAGTATTTATAATATTAATAATGGAATAATAATAGTAGTAATTTGAAATATTAAAAAATAAAAAAGATTATAATTATAATAATAACATATTAATATTAATAATAGTAATAATAGAAGTAATAATAATAATAATAAAATCGAATTAAAATACATTAGGGCTTCAGCCCTCAACAGAAATAATAATAAAAACATTAATAATAATAATAATACTTATTAAAAATATAAATAATAATAATAATAGTATTCATATGCAAATAATTGAAATAAAATAATTTAAGGGTTATAAAAATAGGGAAAATGGCTGAGAGGGTCTAGGGTTCAACCTTAGGCTAGCAAGGATAGGCGACACAGGCGGTGGTGCACGGAGGCGGCGGCGATGGCCGGAAAAAGAGAAGAAAAGGGTAAAAGTTGCATGCTGGGAAAAAGATATGGATAATTAAGGTTGGAGTTGGGCTGTTTTGAGTTGCCCGGAAGGAGAGGGACAAAATGATGGTGGCGGCGCACGGCGGCGGAGCTGGAAAATAGGTTGGTCAATGGGGTTATTTCGCACAGCCGGTGTGGCTTGTGTAGGGAGAATCGAGGGTGATGAATGATTTGGTTAGCTAGAGGGAGGTGCAAGGAATACGAGGGTGGCCTGGAATAATGGCTTTGTTGGCCGGAGATGGCGGGCTAGGCGTCTGAAGTGGAGGCAGTGGTAAGGTCGGGATTCTGGGTTAGAGGCCAAAGGCTCGATGCAGGGTAGATTATGGGGGATTTATAGGTTTTAGAAGGTAGTTTAGCGTTCTGTAGGTCGGTGAGGGGGTAATGCAATTAGGGTTAGGGTCACCGGCGGCGAGGTTGGCCGGTGGGAGTCAAAACGGGCAAGGGATATGCGCAGGGAAAAAGGGAGAAAAATCGCGCGATAAATGGAGTTGATTGGGTTTATGAGGTTGCCGAAACAAGGGGAAGAAAAAGGGAGGAAAAGGTCGGTCAAATCGGGCGAGATCGCCGGCAAAAAACCAGGGCAATGGCGGCGAGTTGCAGGTTGTAGGCAGGTCGGTGGCGACGGGCTGAGCAGGATCGAAGGATGGGGGAAGAAGAAGGAGGTTGGACCGACGGTTCAAGAGAAAAATAAAGATGAGAACAACGGGCCAGGCCGGGCGTGAGGGTAAAGTTCATTAAACAAAAGGACAAGTTTCAGTGAAACGAAACCCAAAATGCGGCGCTGGGTGAGGGACGCAGGCATCGGCCGCACGGGCTGGGTCGTGCCAAAAAAGCAAGGAGGGAGGGGATTGGGCCGCGGAAGAAGGCAGCCCAAACAGGAAAAAGGAGAGGAAAAAGAAAAAGAAGAAAAGAATGAAAAAGAATGAAAAAGGAAGAAGGAAAAAGGGAAAATAAAAATAGAAGGGTTGGGTTAAATAAATAAATTAAAATATTTGGGATAGTTAAAAATTATAATATTTAAATAAAATAATATTTAAATCCCTTTTTAAGCTAAATTAGGATTTTTAAAAGATTTCCCATAAATTTCATTTTAATTAGAAAAACACATAATTTTATCCAATTAAATTACTTATAAAATTATTATTAATTTTTAACTATTTTCTACTTCTTATTTGAAATAAAATAATTTATTTAATTTATTTTCAAAATAAAGTCATTAATTAGCTAAAATACCAAAATTTCTCCAAATTAAAATACTTATAAATTTCTTCTTAATTTTTCCTAACTAATTCCCTTTTTATTTTAATAAAAATAACTTATTTAATTAATTTTTATACTAAAATCTTATTTAATAATAAATAATAAAATTAGAATTTTTGGGGCATTTCACGAACCAGGTGAGGGAGAAGGAAAGGAAGAGATCGTGTGGGCCTGGGTCTCGTAGGAGGAAAGGAGGGGGAGGGTTTTTAGGCCGTAGGGGGGCTGGGCTGGCCCAAGTCAGGGGAGGGAAGGAAAAAATAAAAGAAGAAAGAAGGGAAAAAGGAGAAACAAAAAAAAGAGGGGAAAAAGGAAAGAGAGAAAAAGAAAAATAGGTGGGTTTGAGTATTTAAAATATTTTGGTATTTTTGGATATTTGAAAATAATAATTAAATTCCATTTTTGGGTTGATTTAGGATTTTTGAAAGATTTTTCCAAAATTCCATTTTAATTAGCAAAACACCCCAATTTCCTCCAATTAAATTATTTATAAATTTCCTATTGATTTTACCCTAATTAATCCTTATTTTAATAAAATAATTTATTTAATTAATTCCCCTAATAAATCCTTAATTATCCATAATCCTCAAAATTAGAGTTTTGGGATATTTTAGCTGGCTACATAGGAAATGTGTCTATGCAAGAGGGGAGGTGTAGGGAGAAGGGAATGGGACAGTGGTGGTGGCAGCGTGAGGTGGCACAGGGTGGCATAGGGCAGCTCAAGCTACCCACCTTGCATGCTATGGGAGAGGAGAGGAAGGGGAGGAAGGGGAAAGTGAGGGGCTTAGTGGGCGCTGCGTCTAAAGGCAGAGATAGGGAAGTTTGCAAATGGGTGTTTGAGGGAAGAAGGAGAGGAGAAGGAGAGTGGGGGTTTATAACCGATGGGGGAGGGATAAGGACAAGGGAAGGAAGAAGACAAGGGGGTTGGTCCATGGGCGGCCGATAGTGGCAAGGAAGGACAATATATGGGGGTAGGTGCAGGGAGGTGGTAGGGTGACAGAGAGCAGGAGAGTAGGGTGGAGACGTGTAGAGGGGGCACTGTGCAAGGGCATGTTAGCGTGCATGCCCTGCATGGTCAAAAAAGGAAAGGGGAGAGGGGAATGGTTGGGGTGCAACGAAAATGGCAGTGGGGAAGGTCGTGCAGAGGCGTAAGTGCGAGGTAAGGGATAGGGAGATAAAGAGAAAAGAAGAAAAGGGGGAGGGAGAGAAAAGGAAAAGAGGAGGGGAAGGTTTGATTGAGTTTTTTCCCGCAAGGGGAAGAGAAAAAAGAAGAAGAAGAGGTCCTTGCGCCGATTGGGGGAGAAAGGAAGAGGGGAGAGGAGAAGGAGCTAAGCCCGTAGGGGCGCAACCTAGACGGGGGAGGAAAGGAAGAAAAAAAAAGAAGGAAGAAAATAAAAGGAAAGAAAAAGAAGGGAGAAAAGAAAAGAAAAGAGGAATAAAAGGGGGAGAGAGAAAAAAGAAAGGAGATGGTGGAATTTTTTTGGGTTTTTGGGAGAATTATGGGTAATTATACAGATGATAAAAAAAATAATTAAAAATTGCTATAATTTATCTATAATTTATTTTAGGCTAGATAATAAAAATAGAGCTTCCAAATAATACTTAATTTTTAAATCTCATTTTGTTATTGTTATTATTTTTTTTTCAAAATCTGGAATTTTATACCAAAATCATAAATTACAAATGAGATTGTAGAAATGATCTACCCTTCCTATCAAGCTAACAAACTTTTCCTTATGACTAGAATGAAAACAAAGAGAAGACATAGTCAATGCAATCTTAAATGCTACCCCTTTCAAATCCCATTTTCTATTAGAAAAAATACAACCATTCATAGCTTTCCAAACCTCATAAACTGCAACAACATAAAAACTTGAATAGAATTGGGCAACTCCATCCTTTCTATGCCTACTTCTAGCCATAGAATTAAAAACTCTCTCTAAAGAGCCAAATCTGAGTTTGAATCCACATGTCCTGCTTATAGCAGACCAAATCTTCTTCAATTCAACACACTGACATAATAGATGCAGCACAGATTCATTCTGGTTACAGAAATAGAATCTCAGATTGATAGAAGGCAACAAAGTGCTGATATAATCCTTAGTAGGAAGCTTTGACTGGGCTGCTAACCATAAAATAAATTTATGTTTGGGAGCTACAATATTGGACCAAACAAACCTTCTCCAAGGCACCTTAGGTGCAGAAACTCTAATGGAATCATAAACCTCTGCTATAGAATACAAATGATCTCTTTGCCAAAACTGAACAGCTGGAAAAATAACATATCTGACTGAAAATATTTTCTGCATTAGGCCTGAGGCAGTGCATGGTAAAATGTAGGAAAAAATCTCCTACCTTTTGATATAATATGCATGCATCCATTTAATCCAGAGAGCATCCTTATCTTGATATAAATGCCACTGCAATTTACCTACAGCAGCTATGTTCCATGTAGATAACTCCAAAAGACCTAAACCCCCTTCTTTTTTTGGCAAACAAACCACACTCCATGCCACCAAAGATTTTTTAGGAGTAGAACTCTTACTAGACCAGAGGAAAGCTCTACACATGGCCACCACTCTCTAAATAATCTTCTTGGGAAAAATAAAAATTTGACTCCAAAAATTAGTAATGCCAGAAATGACTAATTACAAAAGCTGAAGTCTTCCAGCATATGATAGAAGTTGATTGGCCCAATGTTGCATACGACCAGAAATTTTATGAACCAAGACCATCATATCTGCTACCTTAAGCCTGGAAGAATCAATAGGAACACCCAAATATTTAAAAGGAAAAGACCCATCCTGAAAGGGGAAAACAGATTTAATCTCCTGCTTTAATTGCTAAGAAGTACCACCCAAGAAAACCATACTCTTAGCAGGACTAATGTGAAGGCCTGAGCATGAAGAAAAATTATCCAAAACCTTCTTAATGGCTTTGACAGAACAGGCATCAGCCTTACAGAAAATAAGCAAGTCATCAGCAAAGCTCAAATTAATGATTTTCAGCTTCTTACATTTAGGATGTCCCTGAAACTCTTTTTCGACTCCATAAGGATTGGAAAGCCCTGTTCAGATATTCCATTGTAATAACAAACAGAAAAGAGGATAAATGATCTCCTTATCTAAGCCCTTTCATATCCTTAAAAGGGGATTGCAATCTATTGTTAATAGATAAAGAATAAGAAGCCGAAGAAACATAGGCCATGATTAATTTAATAAAATGCAGGGGGAAATGAAGACCTAACAAGACTTTTTCCAAGAAAAGCCAATCCACAAAATCATAAGCTTTCCTCATATCTATCTTCAGCATACACCTTGGAGAAATGTTCTTCTTATTATACATATGCAACAATTCATGAGCCAATAACACATTATCTCCAATCCTTCTACCCTTAACAAACCCTGACTGTGAAGGATGAATGATGGATGGTAAAACACTTTGTAATCTTCCTGCCAGGATCTTTGCCAAAATCTTGTAGACCACATTGCAACAAGCAATAGGTCTGAAATCAGCTAATTTAATAGCATTCACCAATTTGGGTATGAGAACCAATTTAGACATACCCATAAATGAAGGAATAATAGCTGTTTGAAAACATCTTCTTATTACCTAGTACAAGTCCTCAATGACCACATTCCATACAGACTTAAAAAATCCAGAAGTAAAGCCATCAGGCCCTAGAGCTTTGAGATTTCCTATTAACCATAGAGCTGCTTTGACCTCCTGCTTTGTGACAGGACAAAGCAGATCATGTTGCTGTTGAACAGAAACCAAAGGACCTAGATTCAACACCTTCTCTGACATTAAACCTGTATCAGCACACTTCCGCCCTAGTAAATTCTTATAAAACTCCACAAATGCTAGATCAATACCATCCCTATCTGAACAGACCTGACCTGAATCAAGCTGGATCTGTTTAATAAAATTATGTTGTTGTCTAGCCTTCATAACAGAGAAAAAATAATGAGAGTTAGAGTCACCTAGCTGCAGCCATTTAATCCCAGACTTCTGCTTTAGAAAACTTTCCTCACATGAGGTTAAGAATTCATAAAGTTTTAAGGAGCATTTCTCTTCTTGTTGCAAATCAAGATTAGCAGGAGTCAAATATAACTCCTCCTGACACTTCGTTAACCTTTCTCTAGCCATCTGAACTTTTGAAGAAAGATCACCAAAATTTTGCCTATTGAAGACTTTCAACCTAGACTTAATATGCTGCATGTTAATCTGAAACATCTTAAAAATATCTGTATGAGGTTGGCTCTTCCAACAATCAGCAACTAAAGAGATAAAATGGGGATGCACAGTCCACATGTCAAAGAACTTAAATGAACTTTTAAACTGAGGAGGGGGTAAATCTAGTTTAACCAAAGAAGAGCTATGATCAGAAAAAAGGGTCTCATTAAAATGAGCAGAAGACATAGGGAACTTGGTTAACCAGGGAGTGTTAACCATAACTCGATCCAATTTTGCCATAATTAAATTATCTCCCATACTCCTATTAGATCAGGTGAAACTTAGACCGGAAAAAACAAGATCAAGCAATAAAACAGAATTGCAACAATCCACAACATCAGTGACATCTGCAGAGTTAATGGAATTACCTGGAAACTTCTCAGCAGCTTGGAAAACCACATTAAAATCCCCCATGACAATCCAAGGATCAACAACAACCTGACAATCAACTAAGGCCTGCTAGAGAGCTTTCCTTTCACAACCAACATTAAACCCATATACAAAAGAAGCAAAGAACTTGCAGCTAGATTGAGTAGCAGAAACTGAAACATGAAGAAATTGTTCATTACTAAAAATAAGGTGAACATCCCACACCCTACTATCCCAAAAACACCAAATTCTCCCATTTGGATGGGAATTATAATTATCTAACCTGCTCCAGTGAGATCACAGTTTGTGAAGAACACCATTAGCCTTGATACTCTTCACTCTAGTTTCTAAAAGACCAAATAAGGACACTTTATGCACTGAAAGCCAGTGCTTAAGCTCCTTCTGTTTATAAGACTTATTAAGCCCTCTAACATTCCATGATCCTATCATTTAACTCTAATTGGGGAGCCAAACTAGTACCAGGGATAACTGCCTGAGGGACTACTGGGTCTGCATGATCTTGCAGAATATCATCAGTGAGAGATAGACATGCATATCTATTCTCTGAACATACATTATTAGAGGACTTGAGATTCTGGGCCCAGGAAGTCTGCCCTTCTACAAGAGGAACCAATTGGTCCTTTCTAGGATACCCATTCCTTACAGAAGGGCTAGAAGAGAAATGAGGACCAGTACCAATAGGATCAGGCAACCTTAAATCCACATCCTCCTTTTGATTGATCTGCTGAGTCTCAGAAGTCCTGCCAGAAAACTTACACCAGAGAGAACTCCCTTTCTCCCCTTGTGGAAGACCTGCAGCTCTAGGGGCATCCATAGCAGTATGATCATCCCTCTACACTCTAGAATTCCTCTTACACTTATCAGCAGAATGACTAACTTCATGACAAGAATTGCAGAAACTAGGCCGCCATTCATAAATAATCCTTTGAGTCAAAACAACACCATTAGGATCAACTAAATCTACAGAATCAACTAATTTTTTAGACACATCCACTTCAACCAACATGCTAGCAAATGAGATTCTATCACCCAAAGCAGTAATACCATCCAATTGAAGAGGCCTGCCAATAGCACTGCCTATTCTACTCAAAGAATCTACATCCCATTAATCCAGAAGAAGATTAATAAGCTTAACCCATAAAGGAAGAAACTGGAACTTCTCTTTAGTGAATTGAAACCTACGATGCCATGCCTTAAGAATAAAAGGTCTGTTGAAAAAGGTCCAATAAGGTTTAGATAAAACCCAATCCCTATCCTCCTGAGACTCAAACTTAAAAACAACAAAACCCTGATCATAAAGAAACACCTTCGGCTCTCGGATAACAGGCCAATTTCTTTTAACATAACCAACTAGTTGGGACATTGTTGGTCGAAAACCAAGAACATAACCAACCACTGCCCATTGCCATTCATGACAATTCTTATCCACCTTGTCCTTCTGTAAAGAAACTTGAATCCTATCCCCAACCCTCTCAGGAGGAACATAAGACAAAGAGGCACCTTGAAGAGGAATACGATTTCCAGCCACTAAATCTTTCCATGAAGAAACCACAGGATGAGGAAGCACCTGTTCAGTATTCATCGGTTGATGAAAAACCAAACCAGAAGATGCAAGTCCGAGATCATTAATAGGGATATCAGACTCAGACCTATCTATGGGTTCAGAATTTAAAATCCTAACGCCTGCTTCCTGATCGATGTTAGTATCTGCATGAACCATGCATGACGGATCTGCGGGCAAAACAGCAGACCCCTAAACATCCTGAGCAAGATCCAATCCAACATTCTCTACAGAAGGACTCCCTAAATCCATCTTCTTCTTCTTGGCAGCCATAGCTGTAACACCCCCAAAAGTTACTCCTAAAAAAAATTTGAAAGAATAAAGCAGAAGCTAGAAGAGAATTTGGGGAATGTTACCGCTACATCTAACACAAGATAAATGTCCACCATCTATCTCATGCTAGATGCAAGGCTAAAACTTGTCAAACAAAACTTCAAACATCTATGCCGTAAGGATAAACTCCCACAAGGAGATATCCACAAGCAGATGGCAAGTGAATCAATTCACTAAATAAAATCATCGCTGAATTAATCAGCAGAACTTGTGAAATAAATCCGAATTTTAAAATCTTATCAGAGTACGAGAAATTAAAAGCTAATTACAATACCCTTGAAATTTTAAACACAACACTTGTAACTTCCAAAGATGAATACAGTAAACCAGATAAAACCCGACGGATCAAATTTCGGATTGCCTACTCTCTCAAACCAAGCCTTCCACCCAAAAACAATATTCGATCTCAAACCTACACAAGAAGTCTGCTTCCCACCATCAGTGGATCATCATAGGACCCATTCAACCAAGGTAGCATCAGTACGGGTCCGATACTGAGTAAATTAAGACCACCCAACTCAGGGAAGGAAAAATGAAACACATAAGATATGAAAGACTATAGCTTACAATTCGTATGCTCAATTATACATGTATTACATACAATAAAACATAGGATCACAGATTCATACTCATGAGTACATTATTAGACATGACGGCACATAAGATACAAGCATACAAGAAATCATGACGGCACATAAGATACAAGCATACAAGAAATCATGACCGCATACTAAGTAACACCAATCCAACAATCCAATAATAATCATTATTACATCAGATTTTATTTATTTACGATGAGTTCAGGGACCCCACTATTCTTAAACCGGTGGAATGGTCTGAAGCACCTCTCGGGGACAACACACCCGAGCCACTATTATCATTCGGTGGAACGGATCCTACACCTCTTAGGGCAAAATGCTCCTAAGCCACTATTCTGGACCGGTGGAATGGCTTGAAGCACCTCTCGGGGACAATACACCTGAGCCACTATTATCATCCGGTGGAACGGATCCTACACCTGGTCCTGACTCACGTAATCTTCCACTTTAAATAATTAGTGTCTTATTCATTACTTAATTCATATCATATTCTTATTCACGATGAGTATAGGGCCCCACTATTCTTAATCCGGTGGAACGAACTAAAGCACTTCTCGGGGACAATACACCCGAGCCACTATTATCATCCGGTGGAACGGAATCTACACCTCTCAGGGCAAAACGCTCCTGAGCCACTATTCTGAACCGGTGGAATGGCTTGAAGCACCTCTCGGGGACAACACACCTGAGCCACTATTATCCTCCGGTGGAATGGACCCTACACCTCAGCCCAACTCACGTGATCTTCCACTTTAAATAATTAGTATCTTATTCAATGATTTTAGCCGACCGTAAACAAGGCCCACATAAATAATTCCATGACCTAAGGATACAGTATAAGGTATCAAATAGTTCCAAATCCATACTCAACACTTCACATGTAACACCCCAAAATTCACTATTTTTTTTTTAAAACGGAAGCAATTAAGATAGAAACACTTAAAACCTGTGAATTCTGGGAATGTTACCGCCACACTTAGTACCAGACCGGTTCTCTCCAACCGTTCCAGTACCAAGTGCTAAGGCTAAAGAAAAGATTTACGTTAAATTCAAATTAACAATTCATAAAAGGATTTGAAAGATCATACAACAAAATCAGAGTACGAGAAATTAAGAGTTAATTACAATATCCTTGAAGTTTCAAATTCCGGATTGCCTACTCACTCAAGTCAGGCCTGCCACCCCAAAATAGTCTCTGATCTTAAACCTGCACAAGAGGTCTGCTCCCCACCATCAGTGGATCATCATAGGACCCATCAACCAAGGTAGTATCAGTACGGGTCCAGTACTGAGTAAGGTGACTTGATCACTAAGGCCATCACATAAATCATGCAGAACATAAAAGAGCATATTCATAAATGCATATGATCAACCGGGTAAATGTACAAAGGCCTAATTGTAGTCCAGATTAATCGTTTCATTAATCTCTTATCAGAGTTCAATTCACACCATGCCTTTTTCAATCCATGCGAGCATAGGAACACCCCACTATTATAACCGGTGGGCCGGTCACAATAGAGCATCAAGCCCTAACCACTATTATTACCGGTGGATCGGTCACAATAGAGCATCATGCCCTAACCACTATTATTACCGGTGGATCGCTCGCATATAGGGTAGAAACCCTAACCACTATTCCTAACCGGTGGATCGGTTCGGTTCCTCCTCGCATGGTGTTCCACTGTAAGTAATTAGTGTCTTTTATTTGCCTTAGCAAAACTCTGGTTCATTTTTATTGAGATCGGGATCCCCCACTATTATAACCAGTGGGCCGGTCACAATAGGACATCATGTCCTAACCACTATTATTACCGGTGGATCGGTCACAATAGGGTAAAACCCTAACCACTATTTTAACCGGTGGATCGGTCGCACATAGGGTAAAACCCTAACCACTATTACTGACCGGTGGATCGGCTGGTCCCGTCTCAATATCTTCCACTTTAAGTAATTAGTGTCTTAAATATTTTATTCAAAGGCTTTCACCATGGACATGCACGAATCATAAATCATAAATTACATATTCATCATCATACTTTATTCACCAAGCACACATGTGCTACCACCAAACCCTAGACATGCATGAATTGCTCCCTTTACACTTATCCTCCAATTCTACTTCACATCTCACTCTAGGGTTTTATCCCAAAACCCTAATTTAGGCCTTAACATCTTCTCTTACTCCACCTCACATCACCCAAATTATTTTAACCCTCCACACATCACAAATTATCGATTCCATTCTCATGCTTACACCTTAATCACCAAAAATACATGATACAACAAAAACCTTAAGCAGCCACACCAAACCTTAATCAACCTCCACAAACCATAATCAACCACTCCAACCCTTATTTAACCATAACAACCATGATTAGCCCTTCCAGAGCTTAATTAACCACGACAATTCACAATTACCCACTCCAACCCTAGCTTTGTCTCCTATGTACCCAAATAATGTTCCATGTATTATTTTCCATCCAAAGTGTTTAACTACCCAAAAAACACTTACATTACCTTCCTTACGTCCCAAATTAACTTTTCATATATAAATTTTACTCCCATGCAGACTTTACACATCCCATGCAACCATTCGAACTTTTCATGCAAACCCTAAATTCCATGCAATCATTAACTCCCATGCAAAACCCTAAATCCACCACGCAACCCTAATACCACCACACAAATCCCAAGATTCCGTCATACAATACCCTAAATTCAATCCTTACCAACCAAATATTCATCCTTACCAAACCCTAGATTCAAATCACATAAAACCGAAGATTCATCCTTACAAAACCCTACATTCAACCATATGAAGCCCAAAGATTCATTCACACAAAACCCTAAATTCAATCCATACCAACCCAAAGATTCAAATCATATAAAACCCAAAGATTTGTCCACATAATACAATTGATGAGATTCTCCCCTTTCATAACCACAAATTAGATTCTCCCATACAAGACCATAAGTTAGATTCTCCCACATAAAATCATAAATTAGAATCTCTCAAGCAAAACCATAAATTGGATTCCCCCAAACAAATCATAAATTAGATTCTCCCATATAATATCAAAAATTATATTCTCCCAAATAACGTCAAAAATTAGATTCTCCCAAACAACCATAAATTCGATTATTCCATATAACCTCATAAATTACCTTCTCCCAATTAACATCCTAATTTAAATTCTCCCAAACAAACCATAAATCCGAATCTCCTATATAACATCATAAATTACCGTCTCCCAAATAACATCCTAAATTAGATTCTCCCAAACAACTCATAAATTCTACTCTTCCACACATAAAATCATACATTAGATTATTCTTTATAAAACCATAAAATTAGGTTAACTTACTTCCCTTAATCAAATTCTTCCCCATCCTCCTTTTTCATCCTTTCTCTCACACAACCACATCGACATCCTCTCATGCATGCCTTATAGGGACACAACACAAATTATCATACATAAATAATACAAATGCCATACAAAACATACTTCACTCCAAGTCGTACCACATATTAAATATTTAATAATAATAAACACTAGATACATAACATGCAAAACACATAATACACATAAGCACATAAAAGGCCTTAGCACTCCTTACCTAAAACGACACCTGTCTTGGAGCACGCTCCTATGCCTCCTTAGGGTTTGACTGGTTTTACCTATTATGAAATAAGAGCTAAAATTAGACTCTCTCCTATCAAAATAATATTAAACACTAATTTAATATAAGACTAGTTTTTTGATAAAATAATAATAACAAAAATACCAAAATAATATCAATATTAATATTAATAAGAATAATAAAAACAGTAGAAATAATAATAAAAAGGCATTAATCAAAAATAAAGTGAAATAAGGGCTTCAGACCCTTTACCAAAATAATACTAAAAAGATTATTTGTAAATTACATAACCAAATTCAGAAATAATAATAGTAATAATAATAATAATAGTAAAATTAATAGCAACACTAATGTTAAAATATTTGTATTAATAATGATGGAATAAGAATAAGGGAAATTCGAAATAGAAAATAATAATAATTATTATGCTTATAACATTTTAATATTAATAATAGTAAATATAGAATTAATAAGGAGAATAATAATAAAATCGAATTAAAATATATTAGTCTTCAACCCTCTACATAAATAATAATAAAAATATTAATACTAATAATAATAATAATGCATATTAAAATATAAATATTAAGAATAATAATAATAGTATTTATATGTAAATAATTGAAATAAAACCATTTAAGGGTTATAAAAATAGGGAAAATAGCTGAGAGGGTCTAGGGTTCAACAAAATGTCGGTGGGGATAGGCGGCACCGGTGGTGGCGCACGGCGGTGGTGGCGGTGGCCGGAAAAAGGAAAGAAAGAGGGGAAAGTTGCATGCTGGGAATAAGATAGAGAGAATGGTGGTGGAAGTTAGGCTGTTTAAGGATGCCAAGAGGGAGAGGAATGGAATGAAGGTGGTGGCGCAGCCAAAGGTGGCGGCGCAAGGCGGCGGCGGTGGTGGCCGAATGGAGGAGATGAAGAAAGAGAGGGGAGGAGAGGGAGAAAAAGGAAACTAAAGGTAGGGGAAGGTCGGGCAGGGTCTGAAGAACATTTTGGGAGGTGAAAGAAGCAGCCTTAGCAGCGGAGGAGGTGGCTAATGGCGGCGCCAAGGTGGCGGAGGCAGAAAACAGGGTTGATCGGGAAGAGAACTTCGCACAGCTGGGGCGGCTTGTGCAGGAAGAATCGAAGGGCGAGATAGATTTGGTTAGATAGAGGGAGGTTCAAGGATGACACGGGTGGCCAGAACGGGCGGCGAAGTTGGTCGTAAACGGAGGAAGAGGCGTCTAAAGAAGTGGCGGCGACAAGGAAGGATTTCTGGGTTAGGAAATCCAAACTCGAACCAGGGTATATTGTGAGGGTATTTATAGAGTTAGAGGAGAGGTTAGGGTTATTTAGGTCGGTGGGGGTATAAGGAAGTAGGGTTCGGGCTTACCGGAAGCGAGGCTTGGCCGGCGGCACCAAAACGAGGCAAGGGTGGGTTGGCGGAAAAGAGAGAGAATCGCGCGATGAGGGGAAAGTTGGTTGGGTCTGTGTGGTCGCCGAATCAAGGGAAAGAGAAAGGGAGGAGAATGGTCGGTCAAAATGGCGAGATCGCCGGCGAAAAACCAGGGCGGGCGGCGGACGTTGCAGGCTGGCGTCGGGGCTGGCAGGTGCGAAGGAGGAAGAAGAAAGGCAGGCGGCTGGACCGGTCGGCCGGGAAAAGAAGAGAAAAGAAAAGGAGACAGGCGAACCGGCGAGACGCAGGTTCAATTTAAAAGGAATGCTGCGTTCCAAGAAAATAAAGAATGGAATGCCGCGCAGAGGGGGCAGAAGAAAGGTACGCGGCGCGGGCTGGGCCGAAGGAAAGAAGAAGGGAAATGGGCCGCGACCTGGCCCAGTTTGGGAGAAGAAGAAAAAAGAAAAAGAAAAGAGGAAGAAGAAGAAAAAGAAAAGGAAAAAAGGGAAAAGGGAAAAAATAAAAATAGTGGGTTGGCTTAATTAAATTAATTAGAATATTTGGGATATTTAAAAATGATAATATTTAAATAAAATAATATTTAAATCCTTTTTTAGGCTAAATTAGGATTTTTAAAAGATTTTCCATAAATTCCTTTTTAATTAGCAAAACATCCTAATTTTCTCTAATTAAATTATTTATAAAATTAATATTAATTTGAAACTATTTTCTCCTTCTTATTTTAAATAAAATAATTTATGTAATTTGTTTTCAAAATAAAATGCTTAATTAGCTAAAATACCCAAATTCTTTTCTAATAAAAATACTTATAAATTTCTTCTTGATTTGCCATAATTAATTCAATTTAAAAATAATTTATTTAAATAATTCTTATAATAAATATCCTTTAAATGTAGTTTATAAAATTAAAAATTTTCGGGGCATTTCATCACATACTCAAATACATACCATATTCAACGTTATACTAACATGCATTAGCATTGAAGCTATGAATTCATGCATACATACACAGAAAACAACATACACTAGCCAGGATTAAATGATGAATAAGCATAGTCATCACCTTCCACTCGGAACAGAAATACATCCAGATTCCATCATAAGTAAAGGTAAGTAATGACTTACCTAAATTCGAAGCTAGCTAAGCAAATTGAGAAAGAGGAAGATCTATTGAAAGCTCAACAATCCACGAGAAAGTTTTCCTAGATCGCCGATAGAAATCGGAACTAGGTTAGAAACCATCTTATCAATTAATAATTCACATATTCTAATTAAATAAACGTAAACGGATACAAACCATCTTTCTTGAAAAACGTGTCCAAAACTTAGGACTCAAGAGCATAGCTCTATTAAGACTTAAGATTAAATATAAATCAAATCGGATTAACACACATATCACTTGGGACATTTCAAAGTAATTTGGAAAGCTCGAGAAAGAATAATCAATTATAAGTTAATTTATCGAAAATGACTAATTCATTAGGTTTTATAACTAAATAGGTAAATCAACTATTTTCATAGAACCAAATCCAAACCGATTAGATTAAAACATAATTTAGATGATTTAAAACCCAAAGACAAAAAATGATTAGATAAAAGACGCATAGCAAAAATTAATTTTATAAAATAATCCCCGAAGATTAGGGTTTTTAATGCCTAAACTACAAATCGACCAAATCACTTCAATTACCTCAAATTGATAGTTTTAAAACACAATTACACTAATTTTAGATGAATCTAGATAATCAATTTCAACAAAACAATATTCCGATTAACCAATTCAAGATGATCTATTTTAAAAATTAGGGTTTTAAAGCCAACGACACAAATTTAGGTAATTCAAATCAATTAATTCCAATTAAAGGTATTAGAATACAATTAGGATCATTTCAACTAATTCTATAAATTTAATTTTAGAAAAACAATTATACACATGACCAATTTCATAATCTCACTTGAAATCTAGAGTTTCAGGCCCGAAAATGCAATTCGGTTGAATTCTATTAATTTAATCAAATTGAATGTTTATAAATACAATTGAACACATTTTATAACATATAAAATAATCAATTGTTCAAAACCAATAAAAGAAATACCTATGTTAGCACAATTAGGGTTTTTGAGCCTAGAATGCAAATCCGATCAATTCTTACTAAAATATATAAATTGACGGTTCGGAAATGTAATTAAATATATTCTAATATAAATTGTATAGCCAATTGAATAAAACCACCCGATTATACAATCCAATTTAATCCCGCAAGAGTTTTGACCTAAAAATCCAATTCCGATTAACTACGCACAATTTTCCCAAATCAACACTTCCGATATGAAATTAAATACATTTCAAACGATATTGTAAAATCAATTGAGCGAAACAACTCAATTATGCGGCCCAATTTCATTACACACGAATTTTGACCTAGAAATCAAATTCCGATTGATTCCGCATAAATTTCTCAAATTGACGGTTCCGACATGAAATTAAATACATTTAAAAACATATTGTATAATCAATTTATCCAAAATCGCCAAATCAAATGGATCCGAAAAATTTGGGCATAACCCGGCCTAAAATTCAATTTCCCAAAATTCCAACATAAACCATACAATTAACATATCTAAATCAATCTCACAGCACATATATACATAATCAAACAATTAATTTAGCTTATCCCAAGCTAAATCATACTTAATTAATCAAATTCATATTAAGGTTTTTCAGAAATTTATACCAAATGAAAATCAACAAATCAGAGCAAATGAAGGCTCGAGAAGCTTCGGCGGGGGTCGGGGTGGCTCGCCGGTGGTCAGCGACGCTCGCCGGTGACCAGGTAATGGCGGCGCAACCTGCACTTGCTGCCCGTCGCGGCTGCAGCGCACGGTTGCTGCTGCCTTCTTCGGCTGCTGCGCTGCTCCGGTTATTGCAGGTTGGAGATCGGCCGACGGGGTGAAGCAAGGAGGAGCGGGAGAGAAGGAGGTTGGGGCTGGGGTTTCTGCGCAGAGAACAGGGAGTCGGGAACCAGGAAAAGAGAAGTGAAGGGAGAGAAGAGAGAAAAGGGAAAGAAGAGGGGGGTCCGACGGGGCACTGGTTGGGTTTTTTTTTACAAATACAATTATAAAATTAAATACTGATTATCTAAAATTGTTATTGGAATATTTTGTCCAAAATTTATAAAACAAAATTTATTTCGTAAGGTTCCGAAAGCTTAAAATTAATAAAAGAACTATATAATGAATTTCGGAAACATTTTCAGAAAAATTTACCAACGAACATAAAAATTTGTATTATTTATTGAAATATATTATAAGACATCAAAAAATTATTTAAAAGCATATAATAAAATATTTAAGTCTAATTCGAATAAACCGAGACTAATTTAAATAATTTCCGAAATTGGTTTTCCGTAAATCAAAAAGCGTAACATAGAAGAAAATTAATTTCGGAAAGAAATTTATAAATAATTTTTGAAAATCCTTTTTAATTTGAAAATTCTCGAAAAATATTAATGATTTCCGAAAATGAATAAATTTAAAGTCGGAAATATTTTCTACAGATAAAATCATTAAAATAACTTTGACTATTTAAACTGAAATTTTATAATTTAAATAATATATTTCGTTAACGAAATACAACTTCAAAATAAAGTCGTAAGCACATGACAAAGTTATAATCGAAAATGAATCTAAAATGTTAAAAATCAAAATACGAGAAAGAATGGGAATACATATTTTTAGTCGAAAATTGAAATCATAAGAATATAATAAAATCATGGTCATGAACGAATTTGTCCAGAATGGTTCGCAACGGAAACGATTAATTAAATTCAAATATGAATTCGAAATCGTCGATAAATCTATAAAACGAATCAAAATTAAAATAATTAAGTATTTGCATCAAATTACGCTAATAAAATCATTGGGCTTAATAAAATTAGGTTTCAAAAATACGGGGTATTAAAATATCACTCCTCGTGCGAACCATGGAGGAGGAGAGAGGAGAGAGCTACTAGGGTTTCTATTATTATTATTATTATTATTATTATTATATGCACCTATAATTTAATTTATTTAATATTTCATTATTTTAATATTTATTATTAGGGAAAGTCTTGAAGCATTACGTATAATAAACATTAGAGACAAATATAAGTAGTATAGGCGTAATATTACAAGAAAATGACTTAAAAATGAAAATAGTAAGAAAAGGGTGATGTCAGTTTTTATGTGTGAATTTTTAGAGTTTAGTTATGACATTGTTAATAATATCTTGGGATAGTGTGTTAAATTTGGTGAATTAGAGGGGACTATAGATGGAGTTATGATGCAATTGCAAATTAGTGTTTTAGTAAAGGTATTATGGTCTTTGCCCATGTGAAATGTTTCTTTTTGTACTTAATGTATTTTCTTGTGTCTTACCTTTATCTCATGTGATTATAACAATTTTAATTTGATTAATCTTGATGCATTTCTAAGTATTTTAAATAAATAAAATTGTTGGAATGAAGTCAGGAATACTTGGTATTTTATATAACAATGATAATCAATATCCTAATTAATAAGACAATGGTAAGAAATAAAAGTGTTATGATGATAAGTAAATCAAGTGATGAATTATTATGTGTGAAGTTTTGGTTAATAACTAAATAAAACATTTATACTTAAAGTGGATTATCACATGAGGTGAGGGCAAGAGATTTCAAGTGTTGATATTATTTGATTATAATTGCCTAGTTATAACAAAATCAAAGACCTAGTATACTCTATCTAACCGATCCACTAACTTATAGGGATATGCATACTTAAGAAATAGAGATTTACAAGTGTCCTAGTATGTTCTAGCCTGAATATGTATATTAGTGATATTGATTATCTTCTTGTTTTTTCATCTACGAAAAAAGGGGGAGAGTAAATTTTATATATCAGTGAGATTGATTGTCTTTCTCCCATCATCAAGGGAAAGAGGAGAGAAGTGGTTATATAACAAATGGTTCCCTAACCTAAATGTGACTAATGAAAATAGATTTGTGTGATCACCTAATGATAAACTTTAAATATATTTTTCTCTTGGATTGTCTTGTATTCTGAGCATCTATGATTATATAGTATCTATCGTGTCATCAAGTTTCTTGTGTCATGTATGAACTTTTCTATGGATGCATATTGCTACCTTACTTAGTGCTTATTTTACTGATCATTCATTTCATGGGTATTGATCATTTCCATGAGCAAATACTGTATTTTTTGTAGGTACATGTTGATTCAATATTTTTGTTATGTTCACTTGCAGTGAATGTTTTATAGGTTGGTTCAAGAGTATGGTTATTAGGATATCTCTCCCTCTCTAAACTTGTAGTCATCTGCTTTCTATCATGCATATTCGCTCTTTCTTTGTTTTGTAATATTGTATAATTATGGGATCAGGTATTTATCACACCTAATCTCTAAGTAACTTTCTAATGTTGCGCTCAATATAAATTAGGTATAGGGAGTATTTTTTTTCTTATATTGGATGTGCCTTAATACCTAATATTTTATTATGAATGCTTCCACAAATATTAACAAATTTACTAGTAAATTTTTAGGTTTTATAGGGCCAAAAAAATTATTACCGTTGCTAGAGTTAGCTTTTAGGGCCTTATTTATAAGTTCA
Source organism: Tamarix chinensis (assembly GCA_030549775.1). Taxonomy (NCBI): domain Eukaryota; kingdom Viridiplantae; phylum Streptophyta; class Magnoliopsida; order Caryophyllales; family Tamaricaceae; genus Tamarix; species Tamarix chinensis. Next base: position 70,093,171 of record CM060182.1, read on the forward strand.
TCTATGAGCTAATTATAAGAATCATCCATCATTTTTTAAAGTTGAATAAAAATCTCTTATTTTCCTCTCATGCAAGTTATCTGTCTCACGAAAGTGAAACCCTAACTCAGCCAACCATCCACTACGATTGTACCTTTAGTTTTTTTGACCTTTCATTGGCCTCTGTCATTCATCATGTCTAGATCAACATTTTCGATCATAGTCTAATGCTTTATGCAATTCAGTTGTGTCCTCTTCATGCTCCACATCGGGTTTTATCACTTAATCTCATCTTCCAAAGTTCTCCAGACTAGAAATCCTCCAGTTAAAATTTTCAAATGGGATAATTCTTCACTCTAACCCTCAATTTATTTCTAAATTTGCGTATCTTATAATTTTAATTTATAAAAAAATTACGGAGTTTAACATATTATGGATACAAAAAGGGAATGAGGAATTTACCTTTAGACTTATTCTCAATGAAGAGAGCAACAACGGTGGTCACTACTACACCACCAATAGATTTAATTCATAAGGTTGTATAGGAGAATATGATTTCAATATGGAATTTATTAGCACGGAGTCAAATCAAAGAAGATTACAGAAGAATAATAGCATAGGATAATGATTGGGCATTATCCCTTTTTGGATTAAAGGAATTAAATTAACCCATGCAGATGAAAAAGAAATGTTGATTCTTATAAATTTATATTTTTTAAAAATAATTTTCATTTCTTCTTCATTTTGGATTAAAAAAGATTCATACTAACATGTTGTTATATTAAGCGATAAGATCAATGTAATCTATAATGTGTGTCTTCTTAATATATAAATCTTTCAATTTGTTTTTTAATGTAAGAACAATGTGTATTAAAAGGGAAAAAGATAAAAGGGAAAAAGAGCATCTGCTTATAGCTTAATTTAAGGAACAAAATAGGTAATGATTGAATAAAATATATTTTAGGATTAAAAGAGAGCATTACATAAACAAATAAAATTAAATATGGATTCATATTCAATTGAATTTTTTACACTAAGGATCAAAACAAGAAAATTAGCATTTTACAGGAACTAAAATAGTAATTAATTTATTATTTTAACAACAAACTACCTTAATATATGTTTTAATTTAAATAAAATAGAATGCAAATGAAATATGAATGTAAAGAGAGAAAAAATCTTCTCCAAAACATCTAGAAAATATTAAAAATATTTTTTTATGAAGCTAACATAAACTTTATTAGTGTATTAGGTGAATACTAATAAATTCAACATGCACAAAATTTAATGTAAAAATTTTAGTATTTATACACAAATGTTAAGTACTATTTTAATTTAAAGTATCATTAATTAGAACACACTTCAAATATTTGTGCCTTCATCATAAACTCTAAAATATTTTTTCCTTAATTAATAAACTCAAAATTGAGTTTAAAAGAGAAGGAACATCTAGACTCCCTCCGACGACTAAAATTGGGATGTTGAAATCATGCATATCCTTTTCCCTCACTGGGTCATAGTAAACATTATTCACCTAATTTTCATGCTACCATCTAGATTAATTCCAAATAATGTTGTATAGAAAATTTGTTAATTTTTATTTCTTTTTTTTTTCTACATTTCTATTACTACAATAACTAGTATCTTACTGTGTGATGATTATTTCATAGGATGCATTATTGTTGTTGTCGTTGGTATTTTGTGAACTGAAGGATTCTTATAATTATAATGATACCAAGTGACTAAGAAGTGCCAAGGAAAAAATTCAAAGGAGAAATGAGAGAGTTGTATTATGAGTATTAGGCTCAAAATGGATACGATACCCCATATTTATAAGGGTAGAATGGGAGAGGATGAAAAAGAAAAAAATAACATATGCTTGAGGAAAACAAAATTCCTTTATTCTGCATAAAAGACTGGCTTGGCTTAAAATCGGTATAGCTACCAACCCGACACCGATCCTAAGTAGAGATGTTGGAAGCTTTTAAGTCAACATTTCAAACAACTAGTAATATTAGTTTGGGAAAGACCTATATTATTTCTAGATTTTACAAATATACCCCATTAGTGGCCAACCTCAAACATATATACAATGTGGAAAATGATTAACAGTAGGGATGTAAACGGGGCGGGTTTTATTTGTTACCCGACGGATTTTATCCGTCGGATACTTAAACGGATATGGATAAACGGATACAAATATGGAGGATGGATTAAAATACCCATCGGGTTCGGGTATGGATACGGGTATGTGATATCCATACCCGTACCCGTAACCATACCCGTATCCATATTCGTATCCGTTTACCCGATATATAATTACTTTTTTACACTTAATTTTAAGATAAATATAGTATAAATTAAGGTTAAAATTGTCATTTGGCTTAACTATAAATGGATTTATCCGTTGGATAATATCCATTAACGGGTAAACGGATAATCCGTCGGATAATGGATATCCAACGGATACGGATATGGATGTGTTAGCGGATACCCATTCAGATACGGGTACGGATTCGGGTACGGATACAGATATAGTATACCCGCCCCGTTTACATCCCTAATTAACAGACATTTTCGATGTCCTTTTCCTATATGAGATGACATAAAACACATAAACTTTAATAAATGGTGAGTTTATCATGAGGAGTATGGGCATACTACCGATAAGTGTCGGTCGTTAAGTGAAGTGGTCAAAGATTTGGTCTACAAGAGTCATTTAAAGCATCATATATAGACACCCCTAGCTAGAAAATAAACAAGGATGACTTGAAAATTCCCTCTACTTCCTCAAATCAAAGAACCTTACAAAATTATAAACACTAGTAGGTTCCTTAGCATGAACAAGCAATATGGCTCTAAGGGCATACATCAAACAATCTCACTTCGATGAGACAAATAAAATAGAAAGAATGAGTTAGTGTGAATTCAATTTCATGAAAAAATATGAGGGGTCGAGCATGGTCAAGCGTCACAATGACACTTTAGTAGTTGAAGTACAAATCACAAATTGTGTAATGAAGAGGGTCCTTATAGACAAAGATATTTGTGTTGATGTTATCTTTGAAGAAGCATACAAGCAATTAGAATTGCAGGATAAATGCTTGATAAATAAGAATTCACCTATAGTGAGATTCACAAATGCTTGAAGAGAATGGTGGATCTCACTCTAATGATCAATCAACTAGGGGCGTTGAAGAGCACCAAAATAGAATTTGTAGTAATCAATTGCTAGTTGGCTTATAGTATGATACTAAGGGTAAATGAAATGCCCCGAAACTTTCTAATTTTAAAGATTATATTTAAATAAGGTTTATTTGAAAATTTAATTAAATAAATTATTTTTTTACTAAAATAAAAGGAAATTTATTAGGGCAAATTAATAATAATTTTAAAAATATATTAATTAGAGGAAATTTGGGTATATTAACAAATTAAAGATTTTAATTTGGAAATTAATTTAAATAAATTATTTTATTCAAATTAAGAAAGAGAAAATAGTTTTAAATTAATGTTAATTTTATAAATAATTTAATTAAATAAAATTAGAGTTATTTATTAATTTAAAATGGAAATTTTGGAAAATCTTTTAAAAATCCTAAGTTAGCCGAAAAAGGGATTTAAATATTATTATTTTTAAATATTCCAAAAATTTTAATTAATTTATTTAACCCAACCTTCCTATTTTCTCTTCTCCTTTCTCCTTTTTCCTTTTTTCTTCTTCCTTTTTCTTTCATTTTCTTTCTTTTCCTTCTTCTTCTTTTCTTTTTTCTTTTCCTTCCCCGATTTGGGCCTATTGCGCCATCCCAAATCCCCTTCCTTTTCCTTCGGCGCAAGCCGTTTCCCGCAGCCCAAATCCCCTCATTTAACTCTGTGACGCGCTTCTCCCTTTTATCCATCAAGACGCCACGTTTTGTCCCACACCCTTAAATACCGTCGCCCGACCCGGCCTCCTCTTCTTTTCTTTCTTTTCTTTTTCTACGCCAAACCGCTTGGTCCAACCTTTCCCCCATTGTCTTCTTCCTCTTCTTCCTCGATGCCATAACTGTAATCTTCCCACCTCCCCCGAAAATGGCGTCGTCGGCCACACTTGTCATGACCGGCATTTCTCCCACCTATTCTCTTCCCCTCGACGCACACTTCAATTTGAATTGCCCCACTCTCCTTTTCTTCTCCACGTTTGCCCCCATTTCCCTCGCGAAGGTCGGGCAAAATTTTGAAATTTTGCCGCCCGATCAACGGCATAACCAACCCATTTTCCCACCGGATTTGACCTCCTGGTAACCTCTAGGACTCGAGCCTACCCTCCACCACTATAAATACCCCTCGTATGGCCTAGTTTTGAGATTTCTTTCCCCGAAACCCTAAGCACCAGTCTGTGCGCCACCGCCCCATTAGACACACTTTCCTCCACCGTTAGCCAACCTCACTGCCTCTTCTTCCTCCCAAACTCTTCCCTACAATGCCCTCTAATTAATTAAACCATTCGCATCCTTCAATTCTCCTTGCACGGGCCTCCATAACAATGCAAAGTTTGCTGGTTCTCTCGCCAGAATTTTTACCCCGAAACCTTAAACCACCGTCCACTACCACATCCGCCACTTCTGCCACCCTCTAAACCACCCAATATCTCCTGCTAAGTCTCCTCCACCGACCCATAAACTTATTTTATTTCTCTCCTTTCCCCTTCCTTCTTTTTATTCATTTTCACCCCTCTTATATCACTTTTCCGGCCACCTCCGGGAACCACCGTCGGTGCCACCCATCCCTTCCAACTCAAGGTGAAACCCTAAACCTTTTCAACACTTCCTTTCAATTTATTGATAATTATTCAACTTTTATCCTAATTTTTAATGTTAATTCAAATTTTATTATTATTATTATTATTATTATTATTATTATTATTATTATTATTATTATTATTATTATTATTATTATTATTATCAACTGTATCCTAATTGCTAAATTTTGTTGACAGGTTTGGGAGTATTCTTGAGTTAGATAAAGTATTATTCTCGAATTTTGGTTATTTAATGGAATTATTGCATGTTTACTATTATTATTAATAATAATAATATTATTATTATTATTAGTGTAATTATTTATTTAATATTGTAATTATTTCAGGAGGGGTAGAAACCTAAAATTTTAATTAATTTTCGCACCTTTGCTTTTTATTACTATTATTAACATTTTTAACATTATTACTAATTACATTATTATTATTATCTTTATTAACTTTTATATTATAAGTATATATATAATATTAATATCATTATTACATTTTTGAATAGTAATGTTATTAAATGAGGTGGTTTTGAAAGCCACCTTGTAATTTTAAGATTTATGGTATTATTAATATTAATATTCTACTAATAAGAGTATTATTAATAATGTTTTACTTTTATTATTACTTCTACTACTACTACTACTACTACTACTACTACTACTACTACTACTACTACTACTACTACTACTACTACTACTACTATTACTAATACTACTTTGGTGAAGGGTAGAAACACTTATATCACCACCCTTTTCGAATGGGAATAGTAATTTATTTGTATTTTTAAGTAATATTTTGTATAGTTAATTATTGTGTAATATTTTTTTAATTAAAAACCAAATCTTAGAATAAGTTAAAGAATAATAAAATTTTATAAGGGAGCCTAATTCTAGTATACTTTTATATAATAGGTGAACCCAGCCAAATCCCTCAAGTGGAATAGGAGCGTGCAACAAGACCGGTGTCGTTTTAGGTAATGGTTTACTAAGGCCATTTGTGTGTTTATATGCATTATGTGCTTCATATGCCATATACTCTATGTTTATTATTATTAATCATTTCGTATGTGGTATGATTATAAAGTTGAAGTATGTTGGTATGAATAAATCATGGCATGAGGATTATGTGTATGTTTATGTTATTACTATTGTATGATATGGCTTAAGACGTGCATGTTAGGGTGGTAAAATAATGATGGGTAGTGTAACAATGTGGCATTAGAGTTTTGCATGAAATGACATGGTATTAGGGTTTTGCATAAAAGGACATGGTGTTAGGGTTTTACATGAAATGGTACGGGTTGGAGTTTTGCATGAAATAGTATGGTGCTATGGTTTGCATGGAAGTATGTCTACGTGGAACTAGGGTTGGCATATGAATTAGGGTTTTCATGGGAGTGTGGTATATGTGGAGCTAGAGTTTGCATATGAATCAGGGTTTGCATGGAAGTGTGGTCTACGTGAAGCTAGGGCCTGCATGTGAATTTGGGTTGTATGGAAATGTGGGTTACGTAGATTTAGGGTTTGCATGAGAGCTAGGATTTGCATGGAAACGTGGTTTACGTGGAGTTAGGGTTTGCATGGAAATGTGGTTTACGTGGAGTTAGGGTTTGCATGGAAGCATAGGTCACGTGGAGCTAGAGTTTGTATGGGAACTAGGGTTTGCATGAGAGTGTGGTTTACGTGGAGTTAGGGTTTGCATGGTAGCTAGGGTTTGTAGGGATATTAGGGTATGTCATGATTAAGTGTGATGGGATGATTAACTAGGGTTGAAGTGGTTAACCTGAGTTGAGGAATAAGCATGGTAGGAACCTAATTTGCATGTCTTGAAATGAACATCTGAATAAGATACTTAACTTATTAAATACGTAAAGTGGAAGATGTTGAGCTGGACCCAGACCGATCCACCGACATAATAGTAGCCAGGTACTGCGGTAGCCTAGAGACCGATCCACCGGCTTAATAGTGGTAGGGTATATTACTCTAGTGACCGATCCACCGGCTAAAATAGTGGGGGATCCCGAGCTCAACAAACCAAATCATATATGTTGTTAAGATATGAGAAGATACTAATTACTTACAGTGGACCACCGTGCGAGAAGGGGCCAGACCGATCCACAGGCATATAATAGTGGTAGGGCAGGTACCCTAAGTGACCGATCCACCGACTATAATAGTGGCCAGGAGCCAAAGTGCCTTGGAGACCGATCCACCGGCAAAAATAGTGGGGTTCCCATACTTGTATGGACTTGATAAAGAGCATGGTATGGAAATGGATTCGATAAAGGCTTGATGAAATAAATAATTTGATCTGTATTGAGTTCTAGAATCTCACCTGAACATTTATGTGCACTAATATGATTGAGTTTTTATGTCTTTATTATTATATTATTGGTTATGTGAAATATGTATGCTAGCCTTAGTACTCAGTTACTTTACTCAATACGTAGCGTACTGATCACCCGTTTCATGGGTGTTGCTCATTCCTATGAGCAAAAGGCCCGTCTAATCTATTGTAGATAAGAGACACCTACTTTGACGCTATTAATGTCTACGGGACATCAAGAGGGGCAGAGTGATAGCTGAGATGGATTGATTTCTAGAGAGACATGGCCGTTTTCCTTTTTAATTTATGTCTCATGTTATTTTTATTATGTTTGAGTTGCAGAAACAATTTTATTAATGGTGTTAGTTATTATCTGAAAAACAATAGTTGGTATTTCGAATTGCGTAAGATTTGGTGTACTCTGATTTTATTTTTATAAATTTGGATTTTATGGTATTACTAATAGTGTTTTCTTAGCCTTAGCACTTGGTATCAAAACGGTAGGAGTGAACCGGTCTAGTACTAAGTGTGGCGGTAACATCCCCAGAAATTTAGGATTTTAATTTATGAGTATTAATTTTAAAAAAAAATGTGTAAATTTTGGGGGTGTTATAACAACCATCTCTTTACAAGCTCCAAGATAGCATTTTATGGATGAACTTTTAATGAGATTTTGGTTAATGGTGGATGATGAAAATTTCATGGTGATTAGAGAGTGTTGCAACAATGTTATGCAATCGAAGTACAATGCATCCTAGGACAATCACACAAAAAAAGCACAAGAAAGCCTAGTTCTAGAGGATATGAATGACTCTAAGGAAGAAAACTAGACTACTACAAAGGCATAAGAGAAGCATTTGGGGGATGCAGAACACAAAGTGATAGTAGGCAAAGCCATCAGTGACACTAAAAAAGAGGAGCTATTGGTTTTTATTACAAAATACATATATATATTTGCTTAGAAAGTGTATGACAGGGAGGAAATCCCTTTCAAAATCATTGAACAACAATCGGATATAACAAAAGGATTCAAACCAGTAAAACAAAATAAAAGAGTCATCAGAGCTGAAAAATATAAACTAAATCGAAATGAGATAGAGAAGCTACATTGCTCAAGCTTCATCTGAGAGGTAAAATATGCTGACCGGATAGCTAATCCAAACATGGTAAATAAATCCAATAGAAAATGGAGAATGTGTGTCAACTTCTCAAACCTGAACAAAGTATGTCGTAAAGATGGTTACCCACTCCCTTTGATATATTAATTAATCGACTTGATGGTCAGATATCAAATATTAAATTTTATGGATGCCTTTTCAGGGTATCATCAAATCAAACCGGTTGATGCTAATCAAGAGAATATCAGTTCCATCATGCATGATGGAATTTACTATTATAGCCTTATAGGGTAATGTTATTCTAATTGAAGAATGCTAGCACAACTTTACAAAGGATGGTGAATGAAATATTTCAAGAACATATCTCAAAGTAGATAGAGGTATATGTGCATGACATGATTGTGAAAAGAAAGAAAAAAAACCCACCGACAAGAGCTCTGGTATGTTTTCCAAACTCTAAGAAGATACATGATGAATTTAAACTCGACTAAATGCATTTTCAAAGTTAGCACTAACAAATTCTTGGGAATCATGGTGACGATTAGGATCATAGATGTAAATTCAAATAAGGTTTCCACAGTTTTAAATATGTAATATTCAATGGGGAAGAAGGAGATTTAACACTTGATGGAAAAGTTGGCTGCACTGTATGGACTCTTATTGAGAGGTGCAGATAAGATTTTTCCTTTTTTTAGATTTCTACAGGTGAAGGATAATTTTTAATTGATGGAATACTACCATAAATCATTTGATGATTTGAATGTCCATTTATCTAGATTACCAACCTTGGCGCAGCAAGTAGTAGGAGAAGAGTTGTTCTTCTACTTATTGGAATCAAAATCAGTTATTTCTTTTGTTCTTGTCGAAGAAGATATTAAGGCTAAGGCAAAAAGGCCTATATATAACACTATCAAGGTGCTCACCAACATTGAGCGGCAGTATTTTAAGTTGGAGGAGATGGCTTATGCCTTGTTCATTGCCTCAAGGAAGTTAAAACCTTATTTTGATTCTCACTTTATTATAGTTTTGAATAATATTCCTCTCAAGTCTATCTTGCATTAACCCAATAATTCTCAGAGAATGATGGTCTAGTTCATGGAATTAAGTATATATGATATTCAATATAGACTAAGACCTACCATTAAAGGTCAAGCTCTAGCTTATTTTATTATTGAATGTTCACTCAAAACCAAGCCAAATGTATCATTATTTCTAGTATAGCAAAGGGAATGAACTTTATATGTCAACGGGGCATCTAATAATTTAGGTTTTGGGGTTGTTGTGGTATTAATTAACCGAAATGGCATAGCTATCAAATATGTAGTGAGATTCATTTTTGCAGCCACTAATAATGAAGTTGAGTATGAAGATGATTTAGCTAGACTTAGAATAGTTCAGGGGGTTAAGAGAAGATAAAATAAAATTATACAGTGACTCAACATTAGTTGTCGGGCAATATAATGAGCAATACAAAATCAGGGAGCCAAGCATGGAAAATTATATGGGAAAACAATTGAAGCAATGAAAAAAATTCATTTGTTGAAATATCTCAATTACCAAGAGAAACTAATTCGGTAGCTAATGCTTTAGCAAGGTTTGCCTCAGCCAGCACTTCTTCATCAACCAAAACAATAAAAGTTGAATATATGACAGTATGGTCGACTAACACAAGTAAAGTTGAAGGTGAGCGGTGTGAGACTATAGATATGTTATCATCGGACGGATGAAAGAATTAACAAACTACTTAGAAGAAAGAACTTAGCCGATAGACAAAAATAAAGCTTTTGAGCTTAGTAGAAGGTCTGCAAAGTACTTTATGGCCAATGAAAATCCGTACATACATTCATAGACCATGTCGGTGTTAAAGTGTGTACCTTAGGTAGTCAGACCGAAACTACTTGATGAAGTCCATGCGGGAATATCTAGTTTACACCTAGCTACTAGATCTTTTTCAGCTAAAGCTCTACGCAAATATTACTATTAAAAAAACCATGTATCAGGATGCTGAGGTAATAGTCATCGATGCCAAGCATGTTAAAAATTTGCCCCGGCACGAAATGTCCTACTTCATAGCTACAACCAATTGTAAGTTCATGGTCATTTGTTGTATTCAGGTCATATACTTTTACATAATTTCTTTCTAAATAACATATTGAGTGCAAGTATTGCCAAAAAAATGTTTTTCATTATTTTTATTGATTATTTTACAAAATGGGTAGAGGCAGAGGCCTTGGAAGAAATTATAGAAAAGCGAATGGCAATATTTTTCTAGAAAAATATCATATGCTGATAAGAGATAGGAAAATGGACTTTGATGGAATAGAAATTGTATGAATAGAATTGGAAAAACTTTGCAGGTTTGGAGTACCAAAAGCAAATATAACATACAATGGCCGACAATTCAATAATAATAAGTATGGCATTTTTGTGAAAACTGGAGAGGTGGTTGTTGATTTACTTTAGTATTTCATCCATAGGTAAACTACATTTTGTATATATATATATATATATATATATATATATATATATATATATATATATATATATATTTTGGAATGTCTGGTATCATGAGAGTGAGTTCCTTATTGGGTGCAAATTAGTGTAATGATCTAGCCAAATGTGAAAATAAAGAAATATTGGGAGCGTTGAGACACCGTTTAAATGGGGTCAAGAGAGGATGGATGGATGAGCTTTTAGGAATATTATGATTTGGAAGAACAACTGTAAAGAAAACAACAAGCAGAACACTTTTCAACTTAACCTTTTGGGCTAAGGCAGTTATGCCGGTAGAAATAGAAATAGGATCATATAGAATTAGCCAATATAAACCAAAAAAAACAATGAAGAGGCCTTGAAAATTGAGAAATAATTTCTTAAAGAACAAATAAATTTATTTCAAATGTAACTTGTTAAACAGACAAAAAAATACCTAAATACTACAATAAAAGAGTCAAGCCTGCACTATTAAGAATAGGAGACTAGGTGTTAAGAAAATAGAATTCCAAAACAATGGCAGTTGAGGTAAATCAGCAACTAATTACAAAGGTCTATATCAAGTCATGGAGTAAGTTAGGTCGGCCACATTTATATTAGGTAATGAAGAGAGAGTATATCTTGTGAATGCTTGGAAAAAAATTGAAAAAAATTGTTATTTTTAATATTGATTTGTTTTTTACTTAACAATGATATTTGTCTCATTTGAATCTACTTCCTTTCTTGATATGCACATGAAGGAAATAGAATGAAAGTTTATTTCTTACTAATTTGTTCAAAACATGACTTTGTAGTAAATATGTTTGTGAACAATATTAGGTTGGAGTTATATTTGTAACTTGTAAGCTCTCTCACAAAAAGAGCCCCTCACACTAAGTCCTCACACAAATAGGTAATCCAACATATAATCCCTCTCACAAAGAGGTCATAAGCAAAGTTCAATACGTAATCCCTCTCACAAACAGGTCGTCAGCAAATCTATATTTGTAAGCCCTCACATAAAGAGGCCACCCAACATATAAGCCCTCTCACAAAGAGGCTATTAACAAAATTCAATACATAATCCCTCTCACAAAAATATCGTTGATAAATCTTTATGTGTAAGCCCTTACTAAGGCAGACAGGCATTGAAGACAAGTACACTTGGTGAGATGAATGTTCTTAAAAATCTTTCACTCACTAATCATAAGGCTACATATTCAAGCTCTTAAATCAAAAAGGTCATCGAGCATTCAAGACATGCATGTCTGGTGATATCCACTAAGACCTCAGCTCAATACATAAGCCCTCAAAAAGGCTAGAATTGAGCACGAGAACACATGTTCCAATAAAAGACATATTTGCTTTTACTCACTAAGCCCGAGAGGCATACATGGTGAGATGAAATATTGATGACATGGTAAATTAGATTTTAAATAGAGTTATGATATGAGTCTTTTTTAAACTTATATTACTAGAAGTTTTGAATGTCAACCCAATGGACAAGATTCAACCCAAAAGCTTCCAGCATCTCTCCTTCAGACCGGTCCTAAGCTGATAGGTACACCAATTCTAAGCTAAGTTGATCTTCTACGTATAAAAGGGAAATTTTATTGTTCTCATGCCCTTAGTATCTTCTCTTTTCCTCCACCCCCAATTTACCCCTATAAATATAGGTATTATTTCCATTTTGAATCAAATATTCATAATACAACTCTCCCACTTTTGCTCTCTCATTTCTCTATTGTATTTTTCACTCACACTTCTTATGCACTTGGTATCATTATAATTACCTAATGACCCCTCAGTTTACAAAACACGAATAATAATTGTAAAACTCATTAACATTTCATGAGGATATTACACATAAATCTAAAAAATATAAATGAATATATCAAATATAACTGAACAATGTAGTGAAATATTGACATTTCTAAACATTATCCATAGTTATAGTTAGAAAATTAGGAATACTATTTGATTTTGTTTATATATTGTAATTTTTGACTAGGTATTTGAGCACAACATAATATTATGTTAGTCAGTGCAGGTGTTGGAGAAGTTTAAGTGTGATATGTGAATAATATGAGAAACACGGAGGTCCCGTGTTAATAAACATGGACCGTGTTTCTCTATAAAATATTTGATGTGTTTTGGGAAAAATTCAAGAGTAAATAAATAAACAAGGGGGCTTCATATTTCCTATACATTTTTTTTTGAAACACGATGTTTTGTCCCATAGGATTTTTTCTTCTATAAAAGAGGACATGATGAAACATGAGCCATTGAGAGTCAAGTGTCCCAACTTCTTCTCCTCTATAGAATTCTACATTCAAAGAGAATTGTAAATTTATGTAATTAATTGATTGATTAGTTTAATTATCCTGTAATTACACAAGAACACAAATAAAGATCTATTCTTTTTCCTCAATTTTTTTGTTTTGTTATTGAATATTAAATTTTGCATAATCTTATTAATTATAATTTGGTTTGAATATCTTTAAATCCACGCTAATTTTGTAATAATTTGGTATTAGGTATGCTATGCTAAAGAGATCCGGTTATCGGGATGGTTACAAGATTTGATATTGAGAAGTTCAATCAATCCATTAATTTTAGATTATGAAAATTGAAGATGCAGGCGATTAAAATTCAAAACGGATTGAGAAAAGGCTTTATCTAGTCATTCAAATAAGCCAGAATCGGTGATGGATGAGATATTTGAAGAAGTAGATAAGAAGGCCCTCTCTACCATACAATTGTGTTTGTTAAATAAGGTATTGTGGGAAGTGGAAAAAGAACCAACAACGGCTACCTTGTGGTTGAATCTTGAGTCATTGTATATGATAAAGTCAGTAGCAAATCAGCTATTGTTGAAGAGTCGGCTTCATAACCTGAAATAAAGTGATGGTCAATCTTTGAAAAGTCATTTGGATGAATTTGACTCTATCGTTATGGATTTGCATAATTTATATGGTAATTAGATGATGAATATTTGGTTATTATGTTATTTCCTTGCTAGCTTTAAGTATCTTCTTGAGACTGTTTTGTATGGGAAGGATGAGTTAATCCTTGAGAATGTGAAATCCACCCTGCTACAACGGGAGTTGATTGATAGTCAGTCGGCTGACAACAGTACTTTTGGGATATCACATAGTGAGGGATTGGTATCTAGGGGAGGAAACATGAGTGGGGGTCCAATGACATGAAGATGTTCATATCTAAGTCGAAGAGTTGGCAAAAGAATATGACATGTCATGAAGTCGCATAAAAGGTCATATGAGGTCGCATGAAAGGTTATATGATGTACTGAATACCACAAATGGACAGACCAGATTGGCTAATAGGTGAATTTTGGATTCTGGATGCTCCTACCATGTATGTCCCAATAGAATTTGGTTCTAGACATATGACACTATTTGAGGCAGAGTTGTTGCCTTGGGAAATGATTCTTCATGCAAAGTTGTTGGGATTATGACTGTGAGGGTGAGGATGCATGATGGTGTGGTCAAAACTCTGTCTAGTGTTCATCGTGTTCTTGACATGACTAAAAGCTTGATTTCAATGTATTCCTTGGATAGCCAAGGTTATAGATGTGTCATTGAGAATAACACATTAAAGGTTGCTAAAGGGGTTATGGTAGCGATTGTTAGCAAGCAGGTTAGGGCATTGTATGAGCTTGCTATCATAACTATTAAAGGTGTAGTTGGGGAAACATTGAGAATGTCTAAGTCAAATGTTTCTAGCCTTGATTTGATGCGACTGAAACACAAAAGTATCATTGGCACAACTTGGGGTCATTATGTTGTGAACTGATTACTTCTATATCCATTACCTTTTGTGAGTCTGAATTCCTTCTTGATAAGAACATAGAGCAGGAGAGTCTACTAGGTGATTCAGACAACTTGGAGGTTATTGTTGATCTAGATGGTATAGATTCTTCTAGTGAGGAGGAATTTGGGCAGTAGGTTGAACAAGTGGGCATTGCTTAAGGTAGATCTAGTTATACATTGTATACTGCAATTAGTATTGGTGTGCAAAAGCCGGTTTTAAACTCAGAGGTTAAGTTGGGTATTGATTATGCCTTGTGGTATTCTACTGGTGTTGCTGAAGAGATGTGGTCTTTTTGGCAAACTCAAACATTGGTATGTGATGTTTCACTAGTTACTCTTTTGTTGTGTGTCTATATTTTGCTTGTCGTAGCGAAAGAAATGTATAAGGAGAACAAGCTAAAGACTTTGGATGTGCACAAATCCAAAGTGATTGTGGTGGCTTGCTTAATCATTGGTTCATATTCTATAGCTGTGAGATACTTGATATACAATATGATTATTACCGACCATTGTATTACTCGTGTTATGAGCATGTGTGTGGTGAGTCTCATGAAGACACCTTGGTTAGGTGTGGTTCATATTTTAAGGCACTTGGTGCATACAGTATCAACTTGCATTGAGTATGCATTGTTGAATATTATGTTGATGATTTACACTGATCTTAGTGGTAGTCTTGATGATCAGAGGTACACTAGTTTGCTAGTGTCAAACCTTAGATGTTCTAAGGTTGTGTGTTTGGCTATGAAAAAGGTTTTTCAGGAAGCCTTGTCGGTTGGTGGTTTAGTATAAGAGTAGGGATTCGGTCATGGTACTCTAGTTGTTCGTAGTGATAGCCAAAATGCTATCTATTTAGCGAAGAATCAAAATTATTTTCATCATCAAACAAAGCATATTGACATCAGATATCACTTTATATGGGGTACAGTTGCTACAGGTAAAGTTATGTTAGAGAAAGTGGATACTTTAGATAATCTAACTTATATACTAATGAAGTCATTGATTGTGAGTAAGTTTGAGTATTTATCGAACTTGATTGGTATTCATAGGCCATAAGGCCCTTTGTTGGTACAGGATTTTTTGTAGAGGTCTTTACATGCCATGAGTCATAAATACCTCGTCAAGGCGGATAATTGTGAGTTTTAACTAGGTATTTGAGTACAACATAACATTATGTTAGTTTGTGCAAGTATTGGAAAAGTTTAAGTGTGAAATGTGAAGTATATGAGAAACACGGGGTCCCATATTAATAAACACTAGCCGTGTTTCTCTATGAAATATTTGATGTGTTTTTGGCAAAAGTTAAGAGTAAAGAAATAAACACCAAGGTCCTGTATTTTTTCTTTATTTCTAAAACACATTGTTTTACCCCGTAGGATTTTTTCTTCTATAAAAAGAGATATGAGGAAACCTTAGCCATCAAGAGTCGTGTGTCTTAACTTCTTCTTCTTTTCCATAGAATTCTCCATTCAAAGATAATTGTAAATTTATGTAATTAATTGATTAATTATTTTAATTATCCTATAATTACACAAGAATACAAATAAAGATTTCTATTTTTTTCTTAATTATTCTATTTTGTGATTGATTCATCAATTTTGTATAATCTTGTTAATTCTGATTTAGTTTAAATCTCTTTAAATCCATGCTAATTCCGCAACATAAATATATATATATATATTTCAAATTTATTTTTCACATTTTCATTTCTATCAGCTCGGTAAAACATTGATGCTAGCATTGTTTTCATGTTTGAATGACTTTTTTACTTTCAAACTTTAACTTTTATATATATATATTAAGTTTATATTTTAAATATGGTTAACCAACGAACCATAACAACAGATACCTAGCAACTTTTCCAAACAAAGGTTATATCACCTAACTTCTTACCAGCACTTCCGCTGCCAAAAAAAATTCTTCTCACAAGAACTTAAGCTTGAAAAAGAGTTGTATTCCTACAATCTATATATATATATATAAAAACGGAGTTGTCTAGTAGATAATATACAGAAAAATTTTTCCGTCTAAACTATATCTATTATTACTAATCATAAATTAATTATTGCTAATTAATACAGTAGAATAACAAATCATATTATTGCTAATTAATAAAGTAGAATTTCAAATGAAATATGCTACGTATAAAATTACTATTCATCACAACGTATTAATTGAAGATGAGTTGAACATTTTATCTGCTCATTTAATGAATACATAAACGGCAGCCTATTCGTAAGATAAGTTGAACATTTCATATCAACATTTAATGAAGTGCATAAACAGCAGCATAAACAGCAATCTATTCTCTGTATAGAAAAATGTATATCCATTGGTACTGATCTGCCATGCTCCCATATAGCTATTAATCTCCATACCTGCATATTCATTCGACTATATATATTATGTGTAAGCTTACATATAGCAATACATTCGACTATGTTTAATATATAAATAATTATAATATATAAATAATTATATATTATACATTCAACTATGTATAGAAAAATACATATACATATGCAAGTTTAATATATATCTTGCATATCCATTCGACTATATATATTATCTGTAAGCTTACATATTGCAATACATTCGACTATGTTTAATATATAAATAATTATAACTATGTACAGAAAATTGCATATTCATTTTTACTAATCTACCCTTTAATATTCCTCTATGTAAAAATAAATACCTGAACATTTGATCTACTAATTTAATGAAATGCATAAATAGCTGTGGTGGCATATATCTTTTCATCTCCTGCAATCAATAGAATGTATAAATAATTATAGATTCATCTGCAAGTTTAATATATAAATAATTATAGATTATACATTCAACTATGTATAGAAAATTGCATATTCATTTTTTTGCTAATCTGCCCTTTAATATTCCTCTATGTATAAATAAATACCTGAACATATGATCTACTAATTTAATGAAATACATAAATAGCCGAGAACAACAGCCTATTCATGTGGTGGCATATATCTTTTCATCTCCTGCAATTAATAGAATGTAACTTTTCATCTCCTATGTGGAATAAAATTATCAAATATACTATGTATAGAAAAATGCATATCCATTATTGCTAATCTGCTATTTAATGAAGCACTGCTCGATGTATAGATACTCGAACATCTCATTTGCAGGGTCAGATCCCTCTTTGTATGCATGTTAATAAAAGGTGCTGCCATTTAATAAACTTATTAATTAAAATGTAACTATTCATCTGTTGCCATACAATTACTAATTGACAGCCATTATTTAAATGCAACTATTCATCTCCTGCGTATTAATTGAGTTGTGAAACTATTCATATTCCGCATATTAATATATAGATAATATAAATCATTAATACACTAAATTCATATACCTATTCATCTGCTGTCATACAACTACCGATTGGCAGCCATTATTAAAATGCAACTATTCATGTCCTGGATATTAATTAAGTAATTAATTAATTAATTATTATTATTTTATTTTTATTATTAAAACAGAGTGGCTATATATAATTAGAGGCCAGACGACAAATGAAAACATATTGCATAAGTCTAAATGGAAAAAAAGCCATAAGCATTCAAGTTTACCAATGGCACCTGCATATACTCTACTAAACCAAATTCATCCATCAGAAGATCATTGGTGCATAATGGTCAGATTTGTAAGAGTTTATGAAAAATTAAAGTATGGGAAGCCAATATCAATGGAGTTTGTCTTCCATGATCGAGAGGTAAACAATACAACATTTAAATGCATTTTATATAAATCGTATGCTTATAATGTAAGTTTTTTGCAACATATATTTTTACTGACCGAAATAATACATGATATTTAGGGCGTCCGGATTTATGCATATGTTAGGCAACCATTAATTGGTGCTTACAAAGCAAAATATGAAGAAGGTCGCATTTATTCAATCAGCAACTTCTTTGTTGAACCAAATGACTATCATTTAAAGGCACCACAACACATGTATAAAATCATATTTGTTCCAGGGACAGTTTCATTCCAAGTATTTGATGAAGGTTTCCCCAGTTTCATGTTCATGTTGAAGTCATTTAAGACACTCAAAGAAGAGAATGTGAACGAAAATTTGTTGATAGGTGAGTAATTATGTGTCATGATAAAATTATATACTGCATATGTAGTGACTTAATCTGATATTTTCTAATTATTGTTTGTTTAACAGATATCATAGGTAAGATTGTGAAAATGAAGCCTGAAGGCATTCATGAGAACCAAAATAAGAACTTGACAAAGTTCATGGATATTTTGCTGGAGGACTTTGAGTGAGTAGAAAGAAGAAACAACTTATGATATTACTGTTAACATGTGTAATAGTTGCATAAAAAAATCATATTCTTACTTTCTGGTTCTAACTGTAGGAAGGAGAGGCTGGAATGTCGACTTTGGGGTGATGAAGTCGACAAACTTAAGAATTTTTTTGAGGGTGATTATGTGGAGCCAGTGGTAGTTTTGCTTCAGATGTTCAAGGCGAATAATTTTAGTGGTATTTTTACTAACAATTATTCACAACTAAATTTCAAAAAAAATGCACCATCATATTTTTGCAAAATTAATTTTTTCGCTATGTTATAGGGACTGTGAAGGCATCCAATACTTTTCATATCAGTAAATTACTAATTAATGAGGAAGTTGATGAAATAATTGACTTTAGGTCAAGGTGAGTTCCCCATACAACTTCATGTTCCCATTATTGTTGTTATTAATATTATGTAATTATGTAATTATAAAGTAGTTTACTGATATTATTAAATTTTCCCCAAAGGTTATTATTGCATGATGGTGGTTCTAGCAGTTTGATAAGCACTAAGTTATCTGAAGTTTACTCCAAGGATGAGGATGATTTTCAGGTGAAGAAAATTGATCAACTTCGGTCAGGTCCTGTGAGTAACTACAATATCTCTTACATCAATATATTTTTCATTCTTGGCCTATTAAGATAAATATTCAGTCAGTTCCTATGAGTAATCTAACTTTTCTTTGAAGGCGGGTAAATACTATGAAAAAACCAGTTTTCAGTCATGGTCAGTTATACGTTGCAGTATCAAGAGTTACACATCGCAATTGACTCAAAATATTGATATACGACAACGATGGAAAAGAAAGTACATCCATAACAAATTTTGTCTTCAAGGAAGTGTTCCAAAATATCTAGCCATATTATGTATTTCTTTCTTCGGTCATTTGTTCCATATACTCTATATTTGTCATTTCAACATATAATGTATTACTTTTTCATTTCATCTTTGTCCTAATATTTTATCATTTATATTAACCATGTTTTGTTATTATATTTCTACAACTTCTTATATTATTTTTTATTTTAAGTATTTTAAAATTTATTATCACAATAACAAAAATTCTACCCGTGCATCGCAAGGAGAAATATAACTAGTTCAACCTAAAAATATATTGTTGCTGCCAACAAACTGGATTATCCTAATTTGGTAAGATATCTAAAATTTTTAATATATCATAGTATTTTTAAAGAATATTATACTGTACTTATACAATATTATATCATATCTCAATATATAGAAGTGTATTATACTATATATATATTAAATATGTGCATCTAATTATGAATTTTACTATATTTAAATATTTCAAATAAATTTGGTACCATCACATCAATTTTACATAACATTGTGATATAGTCAACTAAAAGAGATTTGGGCATTGAATGAAACGAATTACTGTCAATTTGATTATTAATTTCAATTGATATGATTTAATATTTGCTGAATTTTTTTAATTCTCTTATTTTTTTTTATCACAAAAAATATAATAGAAAAGTACATATTTAACAGCATTGTAATGTACATCAATATATTTCATCATCAATTTAATAAATTATTTACCCAACAGAGCTTTAATCAACTGCTTCAAAACTATAATATATAATCAAAATTTGAGGCCGACATGCAGGCGCGATAATAACATCCAAACAAACCTGTCAAAATCATCACCCACAGCGTAAGACGATAGTTTTTTTTTCCTTTTTTTCTGACGAAAAGGAGGACGAGTAAGACGACAGTTCGCTTTTCAAATAGATGGATCTAACTAAATACATTAATGACAACCTAAGAAGAAACCGGCAGACCTCGACACCAGGATGAGTTTCAGAGTTTTATTATCTATTACAGAGTTTAACCACTAGAGCTGCACCACTACCACTGCCACTACCACTAGGGTCTACTAGAACCATCACCAAAATCTGCTTTTCCTACTAGAGAATCAAATTAGACTGATGCGTTTTAGTCACCTCTAAACGTCTCTCTTCAATCTTTGTGAATCATTTCGCTTCCTTGTTTCAGAAGCGAACGTTGTGTCATCATCTAGTAAGGCTATAATGCTTCAAAGTCTGCACACCAAACAATTTACCTCCATAGACTACGGATTTTGAAATCTGTTCATGCCTAATGAAATGTTATGTACAAAATATGCCTTCTATATTCGAGGAACAGTTTGACCTGCACCATAGCACATAAACAGAACAGTTAATGCCGATATTAGAATATTGAACTGCAATTAATGTTAAATGCATGGGCAACCCTAACTGAAAGGTAATCGCTGGAGTTCATGATTTTCAAGATCAGCGATTAACTATGACAGCAATCGTGCGATAGGGGTATAATGTGCCACTTGTACAAGGATATTTATTCCATCTAAATCTGATGTGGCTATGTGAAAACATAAATTATTAGTCTAATGTACTAATTATTCATCAAATTTGATGGAATGAAACCGATAAGCTCATAGGTTAAGAGTCCGACCTAACCTATTAATAAGTCTACCTCTGCTCAAGGGCTATACAAAGGCATAAGCGTAATTCTTTCAACTTCAGAATTATTTTATAAATACATTAAAACATTGAGATATTCGATACTAATTTAGATTTGGTGGTCTTATTTGTATCAAAGTATTTCCTGTTTGAGCGACTATGCCTTGAAGTATCTATAATTAACTCTCAGCTCCCCATACATGCTTATATAACAGCAATAATATACAACACACACAATAGAATGCCATAAAAAATATAATTATAATCAGACCTAGAAATAAGGAAATGAAAATGTAAAATTCACGATTATGTCTAATCTAGACAGAAAAATACTCAGATCTCACATCTGGGTCAAATATATATTCAAGCAGCAGAGTCTATGGCACAGCCCCATATCAAAATACCAAATTCATCTAAAGCTCTCAGGATGTGCAACAGTACCGAAAATAAAACCAACGGCAGAGCACACAAGGGTCCGTGAAACGAGAAAAATCAGACATATTATCCCTTAAAAGAGACATAAATTAGCCACTTATAAAGTAAACATAATTATAGCCACTGAACCTGAATTCAGAGATTAATAGAGCAATGTCAGATTGTCCAACAAGTGGCTGGCCGTGAAACTACCTGCATCCTGCAGGATGCTCTTCAAGTTTCAGAACTTATATCCCGGATTAAGGCGGAATTTCTGATGTTAGCGAGTAGCAACTTCAAAATTAGATATTTCAAGCAGGTGGCTGAGGCATACAGTAGTGATGGCAATATCAAAGGGCGGATCATAGTTGTGGTTGTAATGGAAGAAATGGGAGGCTCTTCAAGTTTCAGAACTTATTTCCTGGATTAAGGCAGAATTTCTGATGATAGCGACTGCAAAATTAGATTTTAAGCAGGTGACTGGGGCAGAGTAGGGATTGCAATAGCAGTGGACAGATGCCAGTTGTGGATGTAAATTGTAATGGATGAAATGAAGGGAAGAAATCAGTTTGCATTCTCAAGATGAGCTCAACAATGTTCTTTACAAATGCTTCGCCCCAAAGAAAAGATAAATTTAAAAATAAAAATCAGCAACGCGCATCTCCATACATCAGATAATGTGAATGGGCCTTAGATGCCCATAAAAGCTTTAGGTCAGGCAGTTACTGGCACAAACGCCAGTCTTTAGAATATAGGACAAACAATGATTAATTATCAAATATTAGCAAGGGGTGAAGATGCCTGCCAATAGCTAATCAATTATCTTCCTTGCTTTCCCTAGTCTCTGATATAGTATGCCAGCAGCCAACAATATTTACATGTTTTAAACAGTTTTGAGGCTTCAACACCTCATACATCACCAAGTTTCAGATGAATAGCATAGTGAAACTTCAGTAAATGCGTCATCATCATCATATTATTATTATTATTATTATTATTATTATTATCAATGTTATTAAAATTAAATGGCTGTTATCAGAATTTTAAGAACAACAATCATGCATGAAGACTGAATCACAATCCTAAAGACAAGTACCAACACTATGACATGCCATTTTTGTACTCCCTGATTCATCTTTCTTTGTGATACACCATAAAAGGACCAGAAACATCGAACTATAAAGACCATAAATCCTGAACAAGACTACAGATTCAGGATTGAACGCATCAAGATATTCAGCTTAAAAGGTTTAGTGCAGGATGAAAGATTCCAGGCCCATAATCAGTATTGCAAAATTACAATGTTAATAAATAAATAAATTTAAAAATACTAAATGAAATAGCTGCTCAAAGCAGGGAACAAAGACTTGATAGAATGAAGGTAAATTTTGTTACCTCTAAATTTAAACAGTTACGTGCTGCCAACATCATAACTGAAGCCTTCTGATATTGTGTCCAATGCCCTATTGACTTCTATCGGTTGAAAGCCAAAACACATTGGTTACAACCCACAAATAAATTGATATCAGAAAATGGGATGTAACAAGAATCATACCTTGAAGTTGGATTTCTCCTTGATGGCAGTCAAAAATGCTTTTGGCTTCTGTTGCCAGGTAGGGTGATCCAGAATAGCCACCAGCCATGCTTTCTGTACAAAAAACAATAAAAAAAGAAGCCAACAAACGATCTTGAGTCCGGATAGACAGAATCATCCAAGTTGGCGATAAACTAACAAATTTCCAAGGATTTCAAACAGGATGAGAAGGTAGTAGGAGAAAATACGAGGGCAGGCAACAACTGTGACTAATCTGATAGTGTCATGCTACAGATTAAAACCTAACTGGCCAGAGACACAATTAGATAGCAAAATCAATAAGAGCAACACTACAGCTTGCATACAGTTGAGGGATAAGAAGATAGTGACAAACCACAATATACAGGTGGTGAGGAAAAGCTTAAATTTCCCGGAACATTTGTCAGTATATACGGAGATGCACCCACATCCAAAAGCGTATCATTCAGTGGATGCGAGCTTGATTCAACGCTGCCAAAAGATGCCACCCCAACATTGCCATCAGAAGCAAACATGTACTGAGAACTTGGATGGTAGCCAGTTTCCAGTTTAACCACCTCCTCGTTCATCCCTTGCAATCTAACATTGGTGTTATGGCCCAAAAGCGTGTTTGGTAGGGTATCAATGCTTTCAGATGGAGCAGACATATGAACGGAAGCAGTGTTATTTCCTTGAGGCGACACACCATTTGAGAATGGATTAAGTAAATGGGGAGACAATGTATGGTCCACACTCCCTAGCTTCAATGATTGGACAGTACGATCAGCAGCATAGAATCCCGAATTCTGTTGGACTAATAAAGAAAAGAAATGAGTTTCAGTGCTAATGACATGCAGGAGGTCAGGCGTCAACCAAGGTAAGCAGTTGCTAATAAATTCGGATAGAAGCTAAAGACCAATATAAGAACCATGTCATATTAACAAGAACATTCCATCACATAACCCTGCATTTTAATAAAATTGCAATACAGGATTCAAAACATTGGCACACCACATAACATCCATTCAACATTACACAAACCTGTAACTATTAGAAGTGGACCAAAAAGCTTCATCATACATAACAAAGTACACTTATATGAAAATCAAAGGACTGCTGCCACCAAAACCAAACAAAGGTTCTCAAGAAAACAGGTTCTCGTGCCACACAGCCTTTTTACACGGCACACAGCCCGGGAGTGTCTAAGGCAACAAATGTCACCCACATAAGGCATGAGCTCAAACGCAACTCAGTGAACCAATTAAACAATTTAAAGCCCTAACCCATGCACTTTCACCATCTCCCTTATCGGCAAGCATCTGTACCCTCTAAACCTGTTAAAAAAAGAACAGAACCTGCCATATCCAAGGCCTCTGAAATTTCCCAGCATTTACCTTATCCCCTCAGATAGTCCATCCGTACCAAAGAACACTAATGGTCAGACTCAGAGGTATACAACAATTCAATTCCGCAATATAAAATTCAGGAAATCATAGTAGTCTACTATCAGCCAAAAATTCATTCTAGAGAGTAATCTGTCATCCCCACCCACAATGCAAACAGTTAGAAACAAGGAACTATACCTACCGACAGACAAAAAAGCACAGCTTTTATTTGGCTTTTGAGAGGGAAAAAAAAAACATGTCATGACTAAGCACACCGCAGCCCTAACAGCAGTAAGCCTGTCTAAAGTAACCAGACTACAATAGAGATAATATAAGGAAATGGCTTCATTCTCTCTAAGTAAAAAATTCAAGAAGGCACTAAGATTTCACGTCTTGAAACCTTACATCCCAACATCAACAAACACCCCCAAACTTCCACTTAGGTTGTAGGCTATGACCTACATGGGATTTCTCATAAAGAAATTCAAAATTCTGCTATATTTAACAGAAAATAATGTCACAATGGAATATATAAACGAATAACTTGAGCCTGTGTTAGAAAAGGCAGGCCTGCAGAAGGCTCTGGCAGGCAACCCTCTGTTTTATACTTCTTATGCTCTGTTTTTGTTATCTTCTCCCCTCTCCAACACTTTGTTTTGCAATGGAATTTGTGTGTTTATGTTCTTTCTCCCTCCCTCATCCTCTCTGTTGTTAGCCACAAAGGCATCTCTTTAGACAAGAAAAGAAGGCTACCAGTCACCAAATGGAGATGTGATGCAGAAAAGGGATGCTCCTTTGGAGAAAGTGTCTTTTTTTTTCTTTTTTTTTTGCTGTATCCTATAGCAACCAGGCTATTATCATAGTAGTATTATGGTGCATTTAATAATTTCATTGATTTCATAGCTTGTTTTTATAAAATGTCTCATAAAAACTAGTGTTTGAAAATATGAATTCATGCCTAGGCTCCAATGCTTGGTGCGCCTAAGGCCTTTTCTCGACATTGCCTAATCTTAGTTTCATATTTCTATAAAATATCAGGATGAAAAAACACATTGAACATCTAACCAAACCTTTTAGTAGTTCAATGCCTACAAGAAGGGTAGAATGAGGTGTATCTGAATTTGTGTGGCCATTCCTTGCAATGATTTATACTCATGGCATAGCTATAGGTCTTACATTGAGGTGGAGAATAAATTGCATCCTCCCCTCATCCCAACGAGAAAAAAAAAGGAAAAAGGAAGATTTATGAGATCCAATTGATATTAGACAACAATTCTAATATCCTAGCATAATTGTTTACCAATCTCTCCAAAATCTAGACCTAAGGCAAACCCACCAAGGCTTATGACTTCATTGTCACATGCCAAACGGATAATCACATTTCAACAACATTACTTCAAGTTGAAGAAACATCATTGCATTACCAAAAACCTGAAACAAATATTAAATCCACAAAAGAAGAGCATCTAGAAGGCTACAAACATTGCTGGTTGATCTGCACATTGGGTAGAAAAGCAAAACAAAATTCTTCCAGCTAATGGCTTACACTGAGTCATATGGGATCCATTAGGAATCGGTGAAGTAGAAACTCTAGGAGATAGAATCTGGTTCATCAATAAAGCCTGTTTATCAAGCAACTCGTTAAAAATAATTATCTGTTGCTTCAATGCCAAACGAAGATTGTAGGCCTCAAAAAATTCTTGATTTTCTTCTTCCAGCTTCTGCCAGACTAAAAAGATTGAAAAAAGAAAGGAGGAAAAAAAAGGGAAAGTCAGTAACAGAAAAGGCAAGGTAACCATGTAACTATGTCACCACAAATAAAGGATCAAAATCAGAAACCTACATCACCCAAGTAACATAACATGTAGTGGATCTGTTTAAATAAAAATAAGATAGTATTACAATTCTAACAAACGGAACAAATTAAAATGCAGTAAAATTCCACACTAGAAAATGCAGCAAGTGAAAAGAAAAAGATTAAGATACAACCAATATTCTCACATCAATGGACAGTTCACATTAATAGAAATGATTAGAAAACAGAATTCAATGAGATATTGATGCCTTAGTGGCAAATATTTGAAAGGTCAAAATCTCTGGCTGGTTCCTGGACCATTGATCTCTTTCATCAAATTGACAGGTCAAAATTGATAGAGTACATCCATGTTTACCAGCCAGTTTAGGCTGATCCGTAGCTGAGTCTTGAATCAATAGAGATAGCAATTTCCAGTCATGAGAAACAGGGTAATGATGTGATTCTAATCTATCCCTGAAGTGTTGAACAAAGTTCGAATTCGCTCATCATCACTTGTTTGGATAAAATACAACAATATTCCACATGAATGATATATCTGCAACAGCATTGGAAATTTTCATCTCCCAAGGAAGATACTAAATGAGCAGGTTTGATCACAGGCAAAGCAAAGGACGGCCAAAAGTACCAAATAAGGTAAGCATGATGCTTTTATGTACCAACAAAACATACCACAAAACAGGTAAACCTATTTTCATCAGCTTGCACTAATTTCTCTGAAATTGGTATTGAAATTTGGAACAAGTTCTCAATTTTTTTTATCTTCATTTGTTGTTTTGTCTATCAGGGTTGTGTTGAATCATTTGGCTAATAGGCATTTTGAGTGCTTCAGCAAATGGAGAAGATTCATGACCATGAATCAAAAGGAAGGAAAGAAACTCTATATTGTCACTACCTCCCATCCCCCACTCACAAGTCACAACTCCCAGGCTGCGGGGAAAAAATGATCATAAATACTGATAATCAAATTGTTATAATAGTAATAATTATAAATATTATACTCCCAGAATTTCTAAAAACAAAGTCTTTTTAACAATCCACACACTTTTTAAGAGCTAATAAATTTATCCCATTGGAAAACATCTTAATAATAAATGTATAGAATAAGGAAGTGAAAATGTTAGGATAAAAATGGAAATTATACTTTAACTTTTCTAGAAAAAAAAATTAAAAATTAAAAATACATTATGCATAAAAAGACTTCCTTTTAAAAACGTAGGGGGCAATACTTATCATGACAATAATAATTATTATAATTATAATAGCTATAATAATAGTAATACTTATTTATTCTGATTATTATTATCAAAGGTATAATAAATATAATTATATTATGGTACTTATAATCATAATAATAACAATAATAATAATAATAAATGAGAAGAATCACCCAAAAGAAATGTATGAAGGATGCAAGTCCCACACCTGTTAGAAATCCATATAATGAACTACAGCTGTGTTTAATGATAAGAATAATCAAACAGAAAGCACGCTTACCAAGCTCAGTAATACTAGGGTCTACCTCAGACTGGAGATAGTTGACTACTTCGACCCGATTCATATGTGATAAAATGCATTGCTCTATGAGACGCTGCACCTGGCACAAAAATACACGGGCAAAATATATATATATATTAATCCAATATAACAATCACAAGCCTCTTAATATCAATGTTATGATACCTTTTGAGATGAAGATGAAAGACCTAATCAGCAATCTATCCCCAATAACCACAAAGTTGTAATTTATTGCAACAAAATCAAATGAACCAATTTGGTTGTTATTCCATTTATCTAAGCCTTGAAGCATAGTCAAAGTATTTAAACTTTCACTTTCAACATACGTCATATGGCCATCTCAAAAATTCAAAACTTAAACTAATCTGTAGAGCCTGCTTTAATATCTTTTTTGTTCAATTTTATCACAAAAACTTTCTACTTTGTGGTTATTGTGGATAGATAGCTGATTGGGTATTTGTCTCAATGAAAACATTGAGAATTATGAGGTGGCAAGATGAATTCTGCACACACAATATATATGGAACTGGAAGAGAGTCAAAGAAGCCTTCCACCTCACAGAACATATCAATACATATTTCCATGATGGAAAGAAGGATATATTACACTCGTCAATCAGATGCCAGAATAGAATATCTTCTCTGAAAGGAAAACCATGTATTAATATTTTGGTCCTTCTAGAATTTGAATTTATTTATTTTAGTCCCTGAATAAAGAAAATATTCATTTTGCTTCCTCTAAATTTCATTTTCATTCGAAGTGGTCTCTTTAGAATACAACTTCCTCTACTTTTGGTCCCAATTTGAGAGACTAAAATGGATATTTTTTACATAGAGACCAAAATAGGAAAAAAAAATCACATTCTAAAGGGACCAAAACATTATTTATTTCATTTTTGAGGGGTTTAATAGGATATAGTGATTAGTGAGTAAAGGTATGCACAAAATAACAAGAAAATAAAACATCTTAAAAGCATGTAATTTAAAACACAAAATACGAGCTACTTACTTGCCGTATACTTTGGAATGTGATATCTCTGTCTCCACTAGACATAGTTTCAAGATCTACAGCATCCAACTAACAGAAACACGCACAACAATCTCACGGTCCTCGCCAATTGTGTTTTGATGAAAATTTGCCAAAAGCAAACTTGTAATGGTGGCAGCTCAGCTACAGTCCCTTAATGTGTATTCAAACACTCAAAACATTATGTATTTAAAAAAATAAACAATGTATCAGTATATGCGGCACTAGACTGACACAGCAGAAAATTTAAGTCACTTGTTCCAGAATTGATACACTACCCATCTTCCTGTGATCTAGAAAACAAAAAAGGTAATTGGCAAAGAAGATGAAATGTGTGATTTTCTTCAGCCTACGTCTAATAACTTGCCACGAAGCAATCGTTACAAAATCGAGAAATGTTAAAAGTGCACTACATTCTAACACATGCCTCACATTAACTTATAATTAGTCATATAAGATGGCGAAAAAACTTATACAACTGAGTAAATTTCCTCCGTGAAAATCAGAATAATTAACAAATATGTATAGTGTACATGTTTAGCACTTCGTATGAGTTACTTAACAAGCCAAACATACTATAGACGAAATGCCTGAATCGACTTGTCCAAAAATAAATAGCCTTACATATAGACTTACAGTGTCCAACTAAAGATTCTTTAATGTACAGTGCTTAGGGGGCACGCACGCTTAATCTTTGAAATTCAAAAAATATATATAAATATAAAATCCTACCAATGGAGTCTACGCAAATAATAAAAAAGCAAATTTAAAGTATGTTGATCATGCAGAAAATATTTTTCAATCAAAATACCAGCCATATTTTCTGAAACCAACCAGGTACTAAGAGTGAAAAAGAAGGTCCTAAATTAACTGAAGCTGAGTTAAACTCCAATCACAATTCGCTCCATCACCATTTACAACACGCTAGCTAGGATCTGATATCAACGGCAACAAATACTAGTCAAAGCAGTGGAATTAAATGCCAAATCCAATTTTAACTACCACCAACTCCCATCAATTAAACAACAGTACAAGACACCGCCGAAACAATTCTCCGAGCGAAATGAAATAAAACCAAACAATCAAAAACCACTGATCGCTGTAGTAAACCACTAGTGAACCATGCAAGAAAAACAAGATCACCAAAGGTCCACAGCATCATATAAGGACTAGGGCTAGCGTTAAATTCATTTTTTAGATATATCACGAAGAAAAACTCGGACCAAAGAAGCTACTCAAACTTCAAAATAATAAATAAAAAAATCAAAATATTACGATTTCTTGTAAATCATGAACACCAGGTGATTCAGTCACCACATGAGATGCCCAGGGAATTAGGGTTTAGCGTCGAAACTAGAACGAAGGTGAGCATATAAGCAGATAGAGTAACAAACCTGATGTTGTTGGGAGAGAGAGAGCCCGGTAGCGTTGAGCTAAACGAGGGAGGAGGGAGGAGGGAGGAGGGAGGAAGAGAGGAGTTCTTTGACAGAAACTTTTGGAAAGAGAAAATAAGGGTGCGATAGATTACAGAGAGAAGTAATGTTGTCGCCTGCTGCTGCTGCTGTTGCTGCTGATTAAGGCTCAACCCCAGAGACGGCTGCGCTGGAATTTGATGCCGTCCACCGTATATGTACTCGTCTTGGCAATTAGTGTCCTTTGTACCCGAAAATATAACTCAAATAAGTATACTTTTATAAATAAAAAAATAATACTGGTAGAAATTAATTACATAAAACACTTTCTTTCTCATTCTTTTTTCTTTTTCCTTTTTAAGTACTTATGAAACTGCCTTAGAATTACGCAATCCGGGTGCATAGGAAAAGACAAACGAAAAAGACAAATTTTCCAGCAGAAACGAATTGTTTCTATTCATCTTTCCACTAAATACATGATATACATAAAGAATGACACTATTTGTACAGTAAAAAATTATTAAGATAGCAATTTCACCTATACAATGAGCATAAATAAATGTGCTGGGAGAAATGTAGCATTTTTTTATCAATTTTGCAAAATAATAATTCCTTCATTTTGCAATAGTATATGCCTATAAAATTATTATTTTGAAATAAAATGCTTATAATATTTCAGCACAAACTAAGAAATAATATATTTGAAAAACATTAACAACTTAATTCACTAACATATTCTCACAGTAATTGTGTTCATCTTATTAATACCCAATCTTTATTGCTAAATTATCAATAAAAATGGGTAGTAAAGTATTTTATAATTAAGGAGGGCTTTATTAAAGGAAAAAACTAGGGCTCAATACCCATGCAAGTGTTAGAGGAAAATACAAATGATGGTTTAACGTAGAGTTGTTAAGGACACTAAGTACTAACAATGAGTATCCTCTACCATAGGGATGGGAGCAATAGCAATTGATAGAGGTATGTAATTCGAAGGGGTAATCTAGAAAGGATGAGGCGGAGTATTATTGTTGGGACTTCAAAAGGCCCTCTCTCTTTCTCTCCCCAAGTGTGATTGAATCAAGGATTAATAGTTGCTCAAGGTTTTGGTAAGGTCTTTTAGGTGGTCTTCATCACTTTTTGATGTTTTCCAATAAGGAAGATAAAGCCTCCATGTCGGGTTTTGGTGAAATGCGGTCTCATCAATGGTGTGAGAAGCTTAAAGACTATATGTTTGATTTTGTCTTATAAGGAAAGGTAGCTTATCTTTTAGGTTACTGAGTCCCTTCGAGTTTAGATACTTTGAAGGTTTTAGGCTCAAGATTGGGGTTGGCGATTGCGGTTGATGATATTGCTCATAACATTGAGCATTTGGATTCTTGCAAGATTGATATGGTAACAAAAGAGACAAAGTGGCTCGATGATAAGCATTAACTTAGGGTAGTCTAATATACTACCTAGTTTAGATAAGAGAGATTCTAGCTGTCAGAATTGGCCTAGATTTTCTTGAGGTTGGTGATCCTCTCTAATAGGAAGTTAGAGCATTATGTTTGGCTCTGGAAGAAGAAGACGAAGGGTAAAGTTCAGAGTCTAATAAGGAAAATGTTTAGGATCATGCAATTTATAAGAAAATGTATGACAAGGATAGTGAAAGTAATGCCAAAATTTTGATTTTATTTTTATTTTTAAAAAATCAATAATAATAATAATAATTGGTGTTATGTTGCATAAAACATTGAAATGTCCACGCCTTTTAAAGCCTAGCGTGTCCTAAAAGCCAACATTTTGATCATTCAAAACCAACCCTCAAATCATCTTGTAATACCCCAAATTTAACATAATCCTAATCTCGAATAATTAGAAATTTAAATTTTTAATCTCACCTTAACTCTAACCCTAATCCTAAAATTCTTCTTCCTTTTTCCTTTACTTTCTTTTCCTTTTTCTCCTTTCGTCTTCTTCCCCTGGTTCATCTCTCTCCCATGTGACTCTTCCTTCCCGGACCCATTTCATTCGATTTTACCTCCAACCACAGGCCTACCTGAGCCTAATTTATCATCACCACCATCATCTCCCTCAACTCCTAGATATATTGCACAAAAAAATTCTCTCAAATCCTCCATCATTGACATCACATCATACTCGACCTATGCCTCCACCCTCTATCACTCACAACATTCACACACCACCCTCAACTATAAATGCATATCCTTCATCTCTCCTTACTTTATTTAATTCCTCGCCAAACTTTCCACTAACTCTCTCTATCCATGTCCAGCTTTATTATACATCTTTTTTCAGCCATTTTAGTGCAACAAGATATGCGTAATTTGTCAAATCTCATGTTGCATCACCTTTTATACGTCAGAACCTCATGTTACTCCTCCTTGGAAGCATGAGAAACTCATGCAATTGACTCTTTTTCATTTCCATATTCGCCCTCCTTCATGCAGCAACGCCCCTAATACTACCCCAACCCTCTCGCAATAAAACTACCCCAACATGAGAACCTCATGTTTCCTACCTCCACTTGCCCCCACACCTTACACCTCCCCTAACATATTATATATGAGAACCTTATGCAAACCATGCCCATTTGAGTGAGTACCTCACGCAACTCCACCCCCACTTGTGCCCCGAACTCTCACAATAAGCCTCCATTTGCATCACACTTTCACGAAACTTCTAGCTTCCTCAATTCTTTTTCCTTTGTCTTACCTGTTACTTGGATGTCTTCTCACATTCTAATTATGTTTTATTCTTGGTTTTTAGGTAATGTTCTGGTGTTATTGGAGAAGGAGTCTTATGGTTCATCTATGCTTAGAGACTAGTGTTGCTTAGATAAGTATACACGTCTTAGTTAGGATTTTTGAATTTTATGTGTAAATTTCAATGTAATTTTATGTTTCACATTATTATATCTCATAAATATTGTGTTAATGTCATGTTAGTATAATATTGTATTGTATTATGGCAAAGTCAGTAATATGTGAAAGCATGAACTTATGTGATATTTGTTGTGATAAGTCTTATCTTGCAACCCTAAGTATGTTAGTACGATTTATGGCTTCATGAATAATGGAAAGTGGGAAATGAATATGATCAATTTGAATGGTGGTGCAATGAATTGAAGGTCAGAGATTAATGATGTCAAACTCTTAGGGTTTGTGGAAATTTAGGTGTTGCCCCTACTTTAAGTGTATTTTGGTCCTTTCATGATAACGTAGAAAACTAATTATGGTATGATATGTATTGAGGGTTTTATGATTTATTTCATAAGCAATATGATCAAATTATGGTTGATGAGGAAACAACTTACCTAAAATTAGATTTTGAGGCATATATTAAGGGTATTTTGGTCAATATGGATTAAATATAAAAAAAAATTAGTATTTCTAATGTGATATTGGTTCAAAATATGCTAAGTATATTTTGTAAAATATTTGGGGTAGTTATGGGTAGCATAAGTATAATAAAATAAGAAAATGGCTTAAATTGATAATGGTGACCCTAAAGGTAGGCTCTTTATCTCATGTGTAAGACGTTGAAGTTTGACCTTAAATTTTGGATATGTTGTTAATAACGTTATTTTTGGATGGTATACTAAATTTGATGGTTATATAAGTCTTATGAAAAAATTTATGATCATCTAATGAAATTAGGTTTTTGTAGTGGAGTTATAGTCATTTTCCTTAGGGAAGGATCCAAATCACATATGGTTGTGTTATGTGTGTTCGACATATTTATGTTAAGTCTGCATGAAAATATTTTGTAATGCCCCGTCTTTTTCTAAAGTTTGTGAATTAGAAGTTACGGTATTTATAAACATTTGATAATATTTGATTTTGATTTGGAACTATAATCGAGTTTGAGGGAAAGTTAGATTTAGATAAGTTTTAGAAATGGAATAAAATGAGTTTTCAGGTAGACCAATTGAATGGTTCCATGAACTAATCAACTGGTTTTTTATTTTCGCTAAAGGGTTTTTTCTCGGCCAAATTGATCGACTAATTCGGGGAACCGATCGAATGGTTGGTAGAATAGTCAACTAGTAGGCCAAACCGATTGAATGATTTATCGAGCTAAGTACATTTTCAAAACTATATTTTTTGGAAAACTTTTTATACTAAAATGTAACTGTAATAATCCCATTCCAAGTTGTTCTTTAAATATTCTTAACATTTCTTATCATGCATTCAACCCAAGCTTCTGTCTCGAATGAATTCGAGGATTCAATTTTGACAATTGAGGGAGATGGTGAATTCGGCTTTATCTTCTTCCACGACTCTCCTCTGCACACTTTGAAATTGTTTCTTCAATTCCTAGACCTATTTTTTATCTAGGAGATTCCTACCACGCTGATCATTTATTTCCTCTCTTGTGTTTGACATTTTTGGGCGAATTCGACCTACATTTTTTCAAAAATCATCATTTCAGCTTTGGAGGGGAGGTCACCCTATCTTTGAAAAAATCCACCCATTCGACTCAAATTTAAACAGTAGAAATTAGGGTTATTTTAATCTGTGTATAACTCCAAACGTTCTTGTACCTATTTATTGGTTTTAAATAGCCATAATCACTCCTTCCATTTACTTTTCTTTCAACCACTGAAAGATTCCAGCTCTCAATAACCTTATATTCTTTTCTCATCATTTTGAGATTAATTTTGGCTCCTTTCTACTCTTATAATATGTTATATATATCCTTCTTGTCTATCTTTAAGCAAGGGGTTAGATTTAGGAGATAGTTGAGTCTCTCTTTCATCACAAATTCTATAATTTTGTTTCTAGAAACTTTTGAGCAATTTATGATAGACCAGAGTAAGGGTCATGCCCTACTTTGTTTCTGTAATTTGAGACCATGTGCTTTAACTTAAATTCCTTATGTGTTTGAACATTGTGGATTGTCGAGATCCTATATTTACATAACATGCATTATTTCGGTATTTATATAATATGGTTTAGCGCACTATACATTGATTTTAGTTGGTTTGGTTCTCAGCCTTATATCTAACATGGGAGGGGAGTCTGACCCCTATCCTATGTTAGGTGTGACGATAACACCCTATTTTTTCTAAGTGTTTATTAGTTTTTTGCTTTTGTAAGGTTTCAAAACAACAAAAAAATTAGTAGTAAAAAAATGTGGGTGTTACACATTGAGATAAAAGTTAATTTAACAAGATATTGATACTTAAGTGAAAGATCAAGTGAATTAGGATCATTGTGTTTTATTTTTTTCCACTAGAAGAAAATAGTGTTCATGAGCATTTTGTCGTGGAAGGTGCTTCAAAACATTCCATCAGTTTAATAATAGTGTCCAAGAGCATGTTACCGCAGGAGGTGTTCAAATTGTATCATCAATTTAACAATAGTGGCTAAGAGCATGTTTCCCTCTAAGGTGTTAGGATTGTTCCACTTGCTTAATAATAGCATTCATGTGTGTTTTTCCATAGGAAGTGTTTCGGTCCACTTCACCAAACTAAGAATAGTGGGGGTTTTAAACTCAACATAATTAAACTTATGGCGTGGTAAGCTAGACTTATGTCAAGTACAATGGTAACATCGAACTATCTTATTATTAAGCTTCCGCTAAACAAAATTTTTACGACATACCAAGAGACCTGTTTTAACTAGACCGACTTCAAAAACAATTTATACCCAAACCAAGAACATAAAAATTGAGTCAAACCTAACTGGCCATATTTTAATCCCATTTTAAAATAAGGTAAATTAACCTTATTTTGACGAAATTTTGTTTTGACCTTATTTTGATCTATATTTAAAATTCAACCTACTTTTATCCGAATTCTGACATCAACAACATGGAATTAATGGACTAATTTCACACACACAACTCTTCCTTTTTTCCTTAACAATCTAAATATAAATAATTAAAAAAAGCATATAAGAGTTTTTAGTTAAGTTTTGAAAACATAACAAAAACAAAAAGATGAAAACAAAGAAAATATAACATAATTACATAAACCATGAAGGATAAAACTACATTTTCCTATGAATAGAAATATCAATCTATCACATAATATAAAAATAAAGTTTATATAAAAGTAAATATAAATTCTTAAACATCATTTTTTATTTCAAGCAACATACTCTACCTCAACCTCTACATTAAATTTCTTTTCCACATCTATTCAAATTCAAATGTAAATGAATTAGTGGTTTGTAATAACATTATATCAAACATAATTGATAAAAGATTAAATAGTATAAAGCAAGATTATATTAATAAAATAAAATAAGTAAAGCTTAATTGATTATTACATTTTTCTATTTTCTCCAACTCTTTCGATACTTTCTCTACAACAACTTTTTCTCTTATATTGTTTGCTCGAATCCAATCTTGAGAGCGTATAATAGCTTGTATAGTCTTAATGCACACAAAAGATAGTAAAAATAAATAAGAAAGTAAATAAATACATTCACATTATTAGATTAAGTAAATAAGTATATTGATATGAAGAAATTCTCATATTTGGTGTTACAGAGATTCTAAATTGGTAAAAGTGATGACCACATACGCTTAATGTAGATTATGATGCCATTGTATATATTGGTACAAAAAAAGCATCATGTGTTATATGTGAAAGGGTTAGAGATCTAATTTCATATATTTTCTTGTAATAACCTTAATTTTATCTAAACCTAATTTCAAGTGATTAACATCAAAATCTAATTCTAATATAAAAAAATTAATATTCTCACCTTACCCTAACTCCGTAACCTTAAATCTTAGCTTAATCCTGGTTGATCAATAATTAAATTATCCTAATACCCTCAACTAAATTATTTTAACCTAATTCTAATTCCAAAACCAAACCTAATATATTTCTCTTTTTCATTTTTTCCTCTTTTCCTTTTTCTTTTTATTTCCTTCTCTTCCCTATCAACCAACCCCCTTTTTCCTTTATTCTCCTCTTCTTTCTCTATGAAACATTATTCTCAGACAATGCCTGGCATGCCCCCATCCCCTCCTAAGCTACTCCCTACCCCCATCATTTCCCACCTCCACCTCTTATGCACTAGGGTATTCCTTGGAGATCTCACCCATTCTCTCTTATCTCTCTCTACATATCTCTTATATAAATACATACATACATGCATACATACATATATAGCACATTAAATATCAAACCACCCTCTCCCTTCCTTATTTTTCTGTCAAAGACTTACACCTCCAACTCAACTTCTCCCTCCTTCTTTGCCTCATCCTCACCGTCAACAAACAGCCCCCCAAACCCCCTTCAGCAACCTACACCAAAGCATCACCCCATCATCGTTGATCCACACTAAAAATCCCCCACAACCACTGGTCAAACTAGCTATTCATCACCGCATCCTTCCCCATCTTTTCTCTAGCTTTATGAAGAAAAATTGACCACAACCCACACCTTTTCTATAACAAAATCAATCATAGTCCACAGCCTTGATGCAACAAATTGAACCACACCTACCACCTTTGACCACAAGCACCGCCGCTCACCTCCCCCATTCGGCCACTCCACTGGTGCCACCTCCCTTTCTTTGGCCTCCCTTGTCATTGCACCACCCCTAACAACGACAATTTGTGTCATTGCTAGTCCTCCCTCTTCGGAAATCCCAATTGAACCCCCTCCTTGTTGCATAAGTTTTGACCAAGATTTCCTTCGAGCCTTGGTTCTATTTTCCCCTTTATTTCACTCCCATTTACCTTAATTTTTCCTTAAATATATCATTACATGCTAATGCGGTTTCGCTAATTGTTTCTTAGGTAATTTACCATAAGTTCCAGAGGAGACTGGATAGGATAACTTGGTTAAAGATCGGAGCCTTTTTTAGTAAGGATACTCCTTATAGTCTAGGATTTTTGTGCTAAGTGTTATGTATGATTGTTTATGATACCATGTTATTGTTTTATATGGTTAAATGTATGACTATTAATACTATGAGATGGAAAAATAAGTAAGTTGAGAATTATGTGATATCATTACAATAATATTCTATGTGGAAAACCCTCAATGTGATATATGGTTGTCATATGGGCTTAATAAGGTATGATAAGTGGAAAGTGATTATATCAATGTATATATTGAGAAATGGAGGATTTGGAAATGATGTTACCGAAACATAAAAGATTTGTATGAAATAAGGGTTTTTGGTTATCATAAGGGAATTTTTTTCAATATGGGTTTAATATGAAAATTATAGTATTTTAATGTGTTATCTTATTTAAAATATTCTAAGGTAATTCTATGAAGTATTTAGAGTAGTCGCGAATAGCCTAAGCTCAATAAAGTGAGGAAATTGATTGATTTGGGAATAGTATTTCTAAAACGATAAGGTTATTATTACATGTGTGAAACGATATATTTAGACCACAAAATTTAGATATGTTGTTAATATTATTATTCTGAAAATGTATGCTAAATTTGGTAGTCATATGAGCTCTATAGAAAAATTTATGACTCACTTGTAAAATTAGGGTTTTATAAGACTCAAGAATAGTAACTCATAAGATAGGGTTATTATCACATGTGTAAGATCTTATAGGCAGGCCTTGAATTTTGGGTATAACAATAATAATAATTGAGGAATGGGTATTAAGTTTGGTGGATAAAAGAGTAATATAAAATGAAATTATGCCTAAAATGTGAAATTAAGGTTTAGGGAGAATATAAGGGTTTTAACCCTAGAAAATGACCTTATGATATTTTTTTTATGTGTTTTTTTCCTATCAAATCAATCATGAATAATAAATTAACCATTTAACATAAAATATCCCATGGGTCAGGCTAAGGTATTGAGTCTGTTCCACTAAATAATAATAATGGCTTAGTTGTGTTGTCCTTGAGAGGTGTTTCAGACCATTCCATTGGTTTAAGAATAGTGTATTAGGAGCATTTTATTCTGAGACGTGTTGGGTCCATTCCACCGAACGATAATAGTGTCTCAAAAGCATTTTTCCCTGAGAGGTGCATATCTCTGTTCCATCGGAATAAGAATAATAGGGTCGTAGACGTGAATGATAATATTATTTGCAATAAGTAAAATAATGGATAAGATATCGATGATCCAAAATGGATGATTACATGAGCCAAGACTGAGGTTTTGGGTCCATTTCACCAGATGATAATAGTGGTTTGGGTGTGTTGTCCCTAAGAGATGTTTCAGACTACTCCACTAGTTTAAAAATAGTGGCTCAATAGTGTTTTACCCTAAAAGGTGTTGGGTTCATTCCACCTAATGATAATAGTATTTCAGGTATGTTGTCTCTAAGAGGTGATTCAAACCATTCTACCAATTTAAGAATAATAGAGTCCCTAAACCCAACATAAATAAAAGAATGGAAATTGTTATATTGAATAATGAGGCCTTAATCAGTGACAACCTTGTAGCCTTTTATGTATCTCGCATGTGTACTTATTTGTTGTTGTGAATGCATGTATTTGTCTATATCCCTAACTCCACAATACTGTCACATTTCTCAGTACGTAGCGTATTAACCATTCTTTTCATAGGTATGACCAAATAGCCTTGATGTCTATGTGCAAGTCAATGAGGACCCACATGATGATTTTTTTTAGTTTATGATGCTCTATATAGCATAGAGTGATGTTTTGTATTAGGGCTTTGGGTGTAGAGGCTTATTATCCAAGTGATTCTTTTTACGTGGATATCTTTTTGGACTCTTAGCTCCATGGTATATTTTTTTATCTATATTTTGGATTAGTGTATATGGAGTTAATCTCCAAAATTGTTTTTATGTTAATGAAGCTTCTATCATTTCTATTTACTCTATTTTAATTTTTATGGTTTTTTCCTTGTGATTGATATAAGAATAGTATGGTAACTCAAACTTATGTCATTTATGACAGTAACACCCGGTTATTTTGGTTATATGCTTCCGTTGTAAGACAAATAAATTCATTAGTACAATTTGGGGTGTTACATTTCCACCACATCAAGACATCTTTTTATTTATGGTTTACCCTATACTCGTCCAAAAACCCTCTCAAGCTCTATAGCACTATAATATGATCAATCCATCCTTATCATGTGCTCTAGCACTCGTTCTCTAAGAGCATTGCTGCTATTCTTACTTGCAAGATGATAAATGCTTCATATTTCCTCCTATAATCATCAAACAAATCAACAATAAATTCTGTGACTTTCTTTTTGTAAATATCCCCCCAAATTCATCATAATACATCTTTAAAAAAGTAATATTCATTCCTAAAAGCCTTATCTTTAGATCGAACATAACACCCAAGCATGCCAACATGTCTATATTCTCTATTTCACCCCAATACTTATCAAAATTAACCTTAATTTGAAGTGTCATATTTCTAAAGTCATCATTCCTATCAATGATCCAATGATTCCATAACTCATTCACACTATCAATACAAAAGAAAATAAGATTACTAGTCACATACAATAAACTAGACATCTTAATAGTTAATTGATAAAACTCCTTTTAGAAAACAACAAGGTGCTCGACTTTATCCCAATTGTCATAATGGAGGATTTAACAACGTCAATATCATGCATAAATTATATATGGAGCTCTACCCTACCAAAATAATCCTTAAATTTCATATCAAAAGCCAACATAAGATAGGTGGAATCACCTAGTAGGCACATTGAGAGATAAAGAAGCATTGCACTCAAACTAATGTTTTGTAGCATGTCGTTTAAATACCATTAATCTATTAAGGAAATTTCTAATATACTTAATTGTATCACGGATCTAATCAATATAGCATCCCATACAATCAAATTTATTATGTGTGTAACATATCTCATGCGCAAAGATTTACTATCACCAACACCACCATCTTTTCAAATAAGCACAAGCAACATTGCTAGGACTTATGTTATCAAAGGTGATAATAAATAAATTTTCCTTCAAATCCCCAAAAGTCAAACAATCTTCAACAACCCTACCAATTTCTTCTCCATTATGACCAAATATTAGTCAAAAATTAGAATTTTTTTTTGCAACATTTACTGATCATCTATGAAATGACCAATTAGACATATGTAATTAATTCTCTGATCAAAATTCTACGTATTAGTTGTAACACCCCCAAATTTACTACTGAAATTTTTTTTTTAAATCAAAGGTTTTAGCGGAAGTGAAAGAATTAAAACCGTAAACTCGGGGGTATTACCGCCACACTTAGTACCAGACCGGTTCACTCCTACCGCTCCGATACTAAGTGCTAAGGCTAAGCTAAACCATCGTCAAAACATAAGTACGTAGTTAACATAGGTCATTCACGAAAACACGAGTCAACATCAGTTAGGATATTGTTTAGGAATACAAATTAGAGTACGGTTTAAGATTAAAACTTAAAAACGCGAATCACAAAACATAAAGCGTAGTACGAAATACAGTTAAATAAAGAAAATACGAAGTCTGAAGGTAGCAATGGAATCCGGCCAACTCGTTCTCGATCCCCAAGTCAGGTTAGGCTCAACGCTCTGCCCCACCCGATACCTCGTAGGTATCATAGGCATCAAAGACATGGTCTCCTACCTGCACAAGATCAGAGGGATCTTCTGCTCGTGGGAATGAGCAGCACCCATGAAACGGGTGATCAGTACGCTACGTACTGAGTAAGGTAACAGACGCGCTAAGGCCCACACACAAAGATACATAACATAGCAGACATAGCATAGATACGTAGATAGAATGCAATAACACATATAACAACACAGGTTACGAACCAGATATCACTTTTCTTTTATCAGGTCTCTGAGTATAATCGATCATCGTCTTATCCAGACCATGTGAGTGCGGGAACCCCACTATTATAGCCGGTGGAACGGTCACGAGGGCCATGCCCTGCCACTATTATAGCCGGTGGACCGATCTAGCCCCGATTCACGAGGTACTCCACTGTAACCATTTGTATCTTTCCCATGCCATATCACTTTTACGTTTGAGTTTGTTGAGCATGAAATCCCCCACTATTATAGCCGGTGGAACGGTCGCGAGGGCTTATGCCCTGCCACTATTATAGCCGGTGGACCGGTCTGGGTTCGGCTCAACATCTTTCTCTATAAGTCGTTAGTGTCTTAATGTATCTTATTCGAGGGCATATCTTTTATCATGCAATGCCAGAGATCTCAACACATCAGGTCAAGACTGAAGACATAATCGTACTATCACATGCTAATGAGAACACAAGTACACGTCTTGTTTCCAAGCCACATTACCCACGGAACAGGTAAGATAACGGCATTTAACACCCAACACATAATTCATACAAAGCATCCATGGCACGTAGGATACATGCCACATATCCAGTCTTAGCTATTTCCTTGCTCGGTTCAGGTCACCGAGCTATCTCCTACGCTTATATTAGGCCACTAACACCCTTGGCAATTATCATACTTAACACATTTCTCGCACTGGAAACCCAAATCATGACCCTCAGACTCAACTCTCCCACATACCTCACTCTTCCTCATTTATTCTTATTATTTTCTTTTTCTTTTCCACCTTCTTAAATTAGGGTTTCTTTCCCAAACCCTAGTTGGTCCCTATGTACCCTTATTTTATCCCACGTACTATTTTTCACCTCGAACCTCCAAACTCCCAAACAAACTTTCCATTACCTTCCCTATGCCCCAAAGTAACTTTCCATACGTAAGGTTCGCCCCCATGCGGACCTTAACCACCCCATGCAAACCCTATCACTCCCACCATGCCAACTCTATCATTCCCATGCAAACCCTAGTTTTCCCCAGTCAACTTTACTTTCTTCCACTCTTCCATTTATTTAATTCCCCCTTTTCCCGTCCATTTACTAATCATAAATTGCCTAGGTCATTCTTAACTGCGTTAGCCGACGTACTTCCCTTTGGTTATCCTAGTCGCTTATTTTTCTCTTTCAAGCCCCCACTCCACAACTCCTCATCAAAACACCTAGCATGCATGTCACATCACACCACATCATCCTTGTACCATACCATATTAGTACATATAGACGAGAGTACGGGAACATACCTCGGTTCCATGCTGCGCTATATAAATACATGGATAATATACAGATTATAGCACACAACCGCATAAGGCATACAAGACAGGTAAAACATGCAATGCACACAGATGGCCTTAGCCACGTCCTTACCTAACACGACACCGGTCTTGGAGCACGCTCCTACGCCTCCTCCGGGTGTCGACTTGACTCGCCTATAAGAGGGAAAACTGGGGTTACTTTTCCTCCGACCAAAACACTATTCTTTTCTACCTTACCCCTATTCTTCACCTTACCATTAGGGCTAAGAATAGTAATATTACTTTTATAAGTGAAGTATGGTCAATATTCTTAAGTAGTTAATCATGCTACTACTAATAAACGTAGCTACAATAATTTAAAGTAATTTTAATAATATTTATTATTAATGGTAGTAGTTCAATGTTACTAATAGTAATGATAGTAGTAATAATAATAGTAATAATAATAATAATAATAATAGTAATAGTAATGATAATAATAATAATAATAATAATAATGATAACCATGATAATAATGATAATAGTAATACTAGCAATAATAATAACGATCATGATATTAAAATAAAATACTAAAGTTATGGGTCACTAGTATTAGTAAGACCAATAGTTATAAATGTTTCAAGGTTAGGTTAAATAATAATAATAATAATAATAATAGTAATAATAATAATAATAATAACAATAATAACAATAATAATAATAGTAATAATAATAATAGTAATAATAATAATAATAGTACTAATAATAATGATAATAATAATAATAATAACAATAATAATAATAATGGTAATAAT
The DNA here is from genome assembly GCA_030549775.1 of Tamarix chinensis. Classification (NCBI taxonomy): domain Eukaryota; kingdom Viridiplantae; phylum Streptophyta; class Magnoliopsida; order Caryophyllales; family Tamaricaceae; genus Tamarix; species Tamarix chinensis. The sequence continues at coordinate 70,137,444 of CM060182.1, forward strand.
AAGAATAATAGTAAGAATAATATTAATAATGCTACTAAAATAATTAGCATTTGTATAATAAAGGTTTGGGGGTTGGGGAGTTTAGAGAACTACCTAGGGTGTTGGTGGCACAGGTGGCGGCGCACGGCGCACGGCGCACGGCGCACGGCGGCGTAGGGGGAGAAGGAAGGTGGAGAGGTGGTGGAGGGGAAAGGAAGGGAAAGGAGGGCTTGGTAGGGGAAATAGGAGGTCTAGGGAGGTTGGGGAAGCTCCCTTGGTGGTTTTAGGGGGCAGAGGGGGTGCTGGGAGTGGCGGCACGGCGGTGGGCGGCGGTGCGAAGGGTGGCGAGGTTTGGAGTTAGCTTGGTCGGGATGGGTGCTTTGCACGCCTGGGGCGGCGCGTGCTGAGCAAACCGAGGGATGAGGGAGGCTTGGGTAGGTGGAGGGTGATGCAGGGAAGGGTTTCAGGGGTGGTTCGAAGGGCGGCGATGGGCGGCGGCGACGGGACGGTGATCTGAAGAGGGGGCGGCGCAAAAATGATTTCTGGGCTTAATTTTCGAAAGAGCCCGACGCTGGGGCTTGTGGGGTATTTATAGGCTCGAATTGGGGGGGGAATCGAGAGAGGGGACAAAGGAGGACAGGTCAGGCGGTGTTTGGGCACGCCGGCCGGCAGGGGCGGCCGTCGCAGGTCTGCCATGGCAGACCTCTGCGTTGGTCGGGAAAAAGGGAAGAAAAGGAGCGGGCTGGCCTAGGGAGTATGGGGGTGTAGGCTGGTCGAGAGAGGGTGGCCGGCTGGGCAGAAAAGGGAAGGCGGCGCGCAGGCGACCGGTGCAGGTGGGCGGCGTGTTGCAGGTCGTGCGCACGAGGAGGAAGAAGAAGGTGGCCGGACCAGCGGTCCGGGAGAAAGAAAAGAAGGGGGAGACCGGCCGGTTCGGCAACGGTCAAAAGATCCTACCAAAACGCGGCGTTTTGGGTGATTTATGGACAAAACGCGGCGTCGAGTATAGCTGGAGGCGACCGTTACTTTCATTAATCGGGGCGCAGCGTTTCGGCGAAGTGAGGGGCAAAACACTGCGTTTCACTATGCGAGGGAGGGTCGAGCAGCGCTGGGCCGCGGGAGAAGGAGAGGAAGAAAGGGGGTTGGGTCGGGGCTGGCCCAACGGCGAGGAGAGAAAAAAAGGGGGGAAAGGAAAAGAGAAGAAAAAAAGAATTTATTTATTTTATTTTATTTTAGTATTTTATTTTGTATAAATGTTTAGAGTATTAACTTTAGGTATTTAGAGTAAGAATATTTAAATAATTAAATAAAATATTTATCCTCCTTTTTAGGCTAATTTAGGGCCCAAAATTATATATATAAATATTTGTATAAAGATACCTTTGTAATTTATCTCAAAATTCTTATTAGCTTGCCCGACAAAATCCTTTTTTTCTTTTTAATTTATAAAGAGTAGTATATTAAATAAATTCCTCAATAATCCTTATTTAATAACTCATTTCCTAAAATAATTAATTCTAGGGTATTTCATTAGTAGTCACACAAACTCTATGACATGAAGAAAAAAAATCTTTTAATATCATCCTTTCACTAATATATAACTTACAGATAATGCATGCAATAGCAGTACATGAAGGCATGTGAAATTGAGGACAAATAATAGGCATCAATTTTTTAAAATCCCTCTTCTCAACAAAATTAAAATATAATTCATCAACAATAAGAATCTCACCAACAACTTTTCTAATTTCATCAAGATCTACAATATTTTACCTCAAAGTAGTATCTTCTTGCATATAATCACTAACAATAAGGTAAAAGGACATATTAGATTGCTTGCCCTTGACCTTGTCCCTATTTTAAGTATTATTTATGCAACTCTCTACATATATATATATTTTAAATTGTACCATTTTTTTAAAGTTGTGGGAAAATATTTACATTCCACAATTGGGTGATTTTTCTCATCAACATATTTCCTAAAGTGATCCCAAGAAGCCCCCATCCTTCTATATTTCTTCTTCACATATTGAAAACATTTTGTTGGATTCATAGATCCAAAAGATGCTACCTTAATTTCAAGTAATTGAAGGTCTTTGTATACCTCCATTTCTTGAGTAAAAACATCATTGATTGTATGAGGAGGATTAATGGATCTGGATGTTAAACATTGCTTTTTATATCCAATATTGGTGCTCGACATCTAAAAGGAAAGAAAAACAACAAACATTTGTATAAAAATAAGGTTTCAAAAGAAAGGAAAGCAAGCCTTAAGATATTAATTTACAATGTACTATAGTCGAGTTAATAAATCTATAGCTTCAAAATTACATAGTGGTGATATTGTCAATCACTAGCTAAAACAAAATTCAAATGTGTAAGATTAAGAAAAAAATAATAAACAAATAATAACAAGCTCACACTAACAATCGGCATTTTAAAGAACCAAACATGAGATGAGATGCATGCAAATGATTTGGTAAAAGCCTTGACATCATTACATGGTAAAGGTTTATTACAAAGGATCACCATTTTTATTCTTAATTCCAACATAAGGATTGGTAAAAGTCATTTGAGTCATAATGAAAGCAAGTAAAAATTACTAATTAAATAAATCTAAGATGATATATAACCTAGGATGCAAAAACCAAGAAAAATGAAAGACACAAAGAAAATACATGGAGGAGTAGACATCTTAGACAATGTTAAGTATATTAAGATCATTTAAGTAAATATGTAGTGAAATTGAACATGCAACAAACAATAAGTAGAATGGAGCTACCATTTTACCTTGTCAAGCCGACATGCCTAAGTAAAAGATAAGACATCCAATAATAAATAGTACACTAAGATATTTAAAGAAAGTAGTATCCATAGTAAGTCGATAACTTCAAAAACAAAATTATTCTACCACTATACCTTAACATATACCACCATTTCAATTTTTCAATTTTAACTCATACTTAATACACAAACCTAAACTGCTTAAATAAATTAGCCAAAAAAAAAGCCTCAACAATTAGGACTACACAAACGACACACCTAACCTAAGTTATATTCATTATTCAATGTTTACTCGATACATAATTAAAAAACCTAAGATGAAGATGTAATTAGCTTATTGAAAATTAGTAAAATAAAATAAAACAACACATTACAACACACACTAATTAATACCTCATCAATGAGAAAATATCAGCTTTTTAAAGGCAATAAATAGGGATGACAATTTTCCCTACGAGTTCGGGGGCCCGTCAGAAATTCTCCAATCGGGTTTAGGTTCCGGGAGAGATTTCGAGGATTCTTATAGGAGATTTTTTCGGGGATGGGGTGGGGACGAGTATGGGGTCCCCATCCCTGAACTTGCCCTGAAATTTATATATATATATATATATATATATATATATATATATATATATATATAATTTTTATATAGAATATAAATTAAAATATATTGTAAGAAAATAAGATTGGGTATCGGGGATGGGGTTAGGTTTCTTGTATTGGATCGAGTTTTAAGGTTAGACAATAAATCAAGGATAAGAAATTATTTGGAGATCGAGTCGGGTTTTAAGGTTAGGGGAATAAATTAGGGATAATAAATTATTTGAAGATCAAGTCGGGTATGGGGATTTGATCCCTATAATGATCGGGTCGGGGATTTCCTGATAAAAATAAATAAAAATTGGGGTAAGTTAAGAGATAATTTTACTTATTGGGTTCGGGAATGGGAATGGGTCCCAGTCTTCAATCCGCCTTGTTGCCATCCCTAACAATAAAGTAGTGAGATAGCAAGAAGTTAAGAACCTTGTTGAATGAGAAATCAAGGTCAAGGTCAAAGATGAAGGAAAATCTTAAAGAAAATAAAAGTGAGGACTAACCATAGTTGATATAGGGATGTTAGACATGAACGAAAGACAATGGATGAAGAAATCAGTGACCAGCAACAAGAAGAAGAAGCCCAGCTCCTGTGATAGCAACATAATAGGTGAAGCATCAACAAGTGGTCAATGAAGTCAATATTTCAACATGAATACTGGAAGAAATTTAGGGAGGGGTGACGGAGGTTGACTAGTTGACTCATCGTGGCTTAATGAGAGACTAAGAGGCTAAAAATGCGACTCTGAGAGATGACTCAAATAAGAGAAGGGGGTCTGGTGCAATCTTTTGTTTTCAATTATTTCCATTCTTCAACACCTGAATAAGGTATTAAGTAAGGAAGAAAAAAAATAAGTTACTTTATGTCTTATCCAAAATACTAAATCAAACCCAAACTACTTGGAAGACTCTTATTTTTTAAAATACGCAACCTAAAATCCTGATTGTTTTTAAAACTCATGCTAGTCCTGACTAGTTTTTCCCTATTTGGTTTGCTTTGAAATTATTAGTTGACATGAATCATGCACACTCATCAATATAATAACACATAAGTTAAGTCACCCCTCTGTTGATTCCTAGGTGAATGGAAACGAAACAACTCCTATCCAAATGTAATAATTGATGTGCTTGATTATGATCTTGATTGTCAATGAAGACTTTATTTTTTCCTAACCCCCCCAATCTTTTTTAAAAAGTCAAAGTCTAAATTTTATTTTTACTCTAATTCGTTCACCTTTTTTTCTTGTATGCATGAATTATTGTCCTATTTTCTAATGATAGATATAACTAAAATATCAAAGGTAAAAGTATTAGTTCATAAAATATTGTGTAAATTACTAAAAAAAAATTACTTTTTAGAGTGCATGGAGTACATCATAAGACAATGTAATGATTGAAGACATACGTATGGCCCGACAACAAGTATTTTCTTAAACAATATGTTGGTATTTTTATACATATTTAATCGATCTATAATTTATCATAAGTATTAAAGGAGTGCTTCCTTTATTAAAAATTCATATATATTGATTATACAAGTTCGTAAGGACAGATATGGATTAGATGTTACAACCACCGTAAAATTGTATTTATTATATTAAGGCTTGTTTGGTATGGGAGTAATAGGGGTGAAAAAATTCCTCCTCTATTTTCTATCTTTTATATTAAGTATTTAATAATAATAAATATATTTTAATGAAATATCCATTTTAAATTAAATTAAGATCTAAAATGAATATTTATTAGAATAAAAATATTTAATTTTAAATAAATTATATAAAATATAAAGATAATTTTTTCACCTCTATTACCCTCGTACCAAACGAGCACTAACGAAGAAAAATTAGAAAACAAGATATCAGGTGGTGCTAAGGACCCGTCCTAATTACTAGATCTAGAAAGAAAAACAGAAGGCAACTGTTAAAAGAAGCTAGAACTAAAACTAATTGATACTATCATGTAGAAAGTCGAATGTAGTGTTTTTGACCCATCGGATTCTGATAGTATATATATGTATATGTATATGTATATATATATATATATATATATATACATATATGTATCATGTCAGGTCAAAAAGTATACTCCTTCAAAGGAAAAAACAAATCAGGAAAATGGAAAGTCAAGAGATACGATCAAATGCTGGATGAATTGAATTGGAGCAATTAATGACAGGATTTCGGCAGACCCGCCATCCATAATGACCGAATATTAATATCAAAACATGGGTGCACAAAAGTGAGTGGCAGCCGCTGAAAGTATTTAGTGCCCCCGACCCCAGGGAATGGACAAGGCAACTTGACATATGGCTATGATGGGCTACCAATACCGTCGTGGTGGTTGGTGCCTTGGTGGTGCGTAAATGTTTAGTCACTCACGCACGCACGCACGCACGCACGCACGCCCTCGCTCTCTTCCCAATCAAAGGTTACCTGTTCCGGCTCAAACCTCCTAGGTAGTCACTAGTCAGTCAATCTTTAGGGTATAATTGTTCCAAAGCCGTACATTCGTTAATTAGACTCGTTGATAATAATCTTGCTCCTGCTGTTGGTTCAGTAAAAGCAGTATTTAAGAATCACGTCGCTTTTCGTGTAGAATTACTAGTACGATGCGAGGCCGACATCTAGAAAGAAAGAAACAGTAAGAAACAAGGCCGAACCGCTGAAGCAACTTGCTCAAAAATTAAAGGGAAGTAAAAAAAAAAAAAAAAACTTTCCTAATTGTTGGGTCATAGTCAAAAATATAAAACTATAAGCGAGTGCAACTATCCTACAAAGAACACGATAATTATCCTTATCAACTTGATAATCGACAAAACTCCTAGCATTAATTAAAGAATAATGACAAAACCCAAGACGCTAGAAAACCAAAACAAACCAACAGAGACACCCGTTATCGTGTAAGAGGCACCCTAATGATATAGAACCTGCACAGAGTACCCACCAGTCTACTTTAAACCCAGCTTCCATTGTAGGAGAACAAATTAACCTTATTCTTATATATCAACTGAGACAAGCGTGCCCGCGGTGAAGAAATAGATGATTGATGCCCCCCCCCCAACATTGTACAGACAGAAGGGATCTTTCTTAATACCCCACTTCCTAACATGGCCATCCCATGCAATAGCCTCCCTAATGACAGAAAACTGTTGAGAAGAGATGGCATAGAGTCTATATCTCTCTCTTAGAGAGATTAAAACTACCAAGATAGCCAATGTCCCATCTCTCTCTCTCTCTCTCTACCACTTTCATTGCCCATACCAAAGAGTATATTCCGCGGACATCCTCCAGTTTTCTCTACCTGCAGTTGACTTCCATCTAATTTTTCACACGACACAAGACAAAAATAGCACTTAAAACATATTTGCAACTAAAAATCCCTACATGTCTTCCAACATCATGATTAAACATATGCCCCTCTACACGATCCTTATATGACATCTGTCAATTACACATCTCTTGTTCTTTACAGTCCTCTCTCGAGGGTCTACTAATCATCATTATGATTAAGAGACTCGGATAATAGTAATCTTATAAAGCTGAAACAAAGGAGCGAGAAAAATAAAACAAAAGGGGAACTTAAGCTTAGAATAAGGGTAAGGGAAAGAAAAATAAAATAAAATAAAATAAAATACAATAAAATATTAAGGCCTCTATACCACATTAACTAGTTATTGACTAGGCAACACTAAGGCCACTGTATCTGGGTCTCTTTCTATTATCTGGTGAAAGTTCTTCGTCCATAGAGGACGAAGAAGAAGACGCTCTCTTGCTATTGTTAGTGCTCGTTGGCGGCAGAGGTTGTTGCTGTTGTAACTGTTGTTGTGATGCATGTATTAATACATGCATTTCATGTGTTTGTGAAGCTGTTTCTTGCGTACGCTGACCTGATTCTCGCTCTTGCAGCTGCTTTTGTGATTGTTGCTCTAGTAGTTGCAGCTCCTGTGGTTGTTTTCGAGGCAATCCTTCTTCGTGTTTCTCTTGTTCTGAAAAGTAATCACCAGATTTGGCTTTTAACATATGTGATTTAAGTTTATTTACATCTGACAATCCCACCGGCTTTAAGAAAAATTCTTTTGCTCCTTCCTCTAAGCATCTGAGTAATATCAACATTACAGGCAGGATTCTGTTAGTCCAGTCTGAGCACTCAAGGGACATTAGTTTGTACGAGAAATGGGAATTTTGGGAAAGGGAGGGGAGGGGATTGTAAGAAATCTAGTGATCGGACATTCTGCATCTACCTATTGATCCTTGAAGGAACATTCTCAGATGACATAATAACCACCGGTATGTCTCTGAAAGATGAAGATTCCTGCAAAAAAGTTTTGATATATAGAATATAAGTTTCTGTTCGAACAATATCATTACAAAGACCACGAGAGAAACACGAGCAAATGTATGGGAAGGAATGGTTGTTAACTATGCAAAAATACAGTTAAAGCAGAGCATCTGAAAGCGCAGATTCAGTCTTATAGTATCCCATACGAGCCAGGATTTGAACCCAGCTAGGGCAGAGGAAGTACACAAAGGGGAAACGGGGTAATCTTCAACATATGTTCCTGGACATCAATAAATCAAAAGCTTCATTGCAAAGGGATGAAAAATCTATACTCAAATACTTGTGACTCTGTGTGTGTGTGTGTTCTCCCTTTTCTATACCATTAGGTAATAAAGGGAGAAGACAAGATAGCCCTTTGTCCACATTTCCTCAGTAAGTTATTGCTCAAAATGGACAATAAGATAAGGTACATGTAAGACACCGCCAATGAAGCTCAAGCCCAGAAATTCCATCTTCCAAATGGTTCATCGACAAGTATTCATTGAAACCCCAAAAACCCGATAAAGCCAGCTGAATATCTCAGGCTCAGCTATGTAGAATTATGTCCATTCAAGGGAATCTAAGAACAAAACTGAACGTGAATGTGTTGACAATCCCACGATAAATTTTGTCAAGAATGAGATGCAAAAGGAACTTAATTAGTTAAAATATGCTACACACACCAGTTGAATCTACCAAATGGATTTGACGCCGGAAATCTATCATAATAAGACAGACTACCGGTAACAATTCTATGTTTGAGGTTTACAGGTATATCCATGAAAAGGAAATAACTTTACCCCACGGATATTTTATTCAGCAATTTATAGATCAAATTCAATTAGACTTTTGTTTTTCAAATTAGATTGATCATATTTTTTTGATCAATTAAGTCGGTTTTTAAATTTAACTTTTCAATCTTCCACGTTCTTTATATACTTTTATTCAAATTTAGATCTAGTAACTCTAGAAAATTAGGTGGTGGATTAACTTAATTACGGTAAAATATATAATAGAAAAGTTAAATTTAAAAATTGATCAACTTAATAAGAAAAATACGATCAACCTAATTAAGAAAATAAAATTTTAAATGAAACTAATCTGCAAGTGACTCCATCTTATTCCGACATGAGATGCAGAACAACAGAATTAGCGATGAAAGAAAATAAAAACCAAGCAACAAACCTTGATTTTCTTCAGCAAATCATAGCCGGTCATCCCAGGCATACAGTAATCTGTAATGATAAGATTCACTTCAGCATCCTGAAAAAAAAAAAAAAACAATAAAACACGACGAAACAGATGGAGAAATAATGTTCAGAGGAAAATCTTTAAACAAAAAAAGAGGAAAGAAACTAATACGGGTGGAAAAAGAACAAACCTTTTTTCCGGGTGAAAGAGACACAAGCTTTGGGTGACTACTAGTGCTATTGGGAGAAACAGAAGGGTAATTTATATTACAACTACTGCCCTGTTCATATTCATCTTCTTCTTTTTGGAAGCCAAGAAACTCCAATGCTTTACTACCAGAATCAACAGTTGTAACTGCATCACCCCAAAACAAATTTCCTAATTAGCTCAAGAATCGAACATGTAATAACGTCATCGGAATATAATATCAATGAATTCGACAAAAAGCTGCCTCAATTTCATGTTCGCCCAAAAAAATTACCTTGACAGGATGATTTCTTGAGTAGTCTTTCAATAAGTTTTCTATCAATTAAATTATCATCCACAGCTAATATATGAAATTTTGGCTCTACTGCTGCTGCTGCCGCCATCCCCATTTTATCCAAATTTGGGTAAATCTGTGATTAAACACCCCCAGATCCAAAAGAGAGGGAGAAACAAGGTGTCTTGGATACCAATTCGAAGGAATGATGAACAACAAGAACCACCAAAACTCACAGCTTGCCTCCTCCTCCACTCCAATACTACTAAAGCGTCGTGCTTTCAGCGAGAAAGGAGAATGGGGGACAAAGAGAGAAAGGAGGATGACTAGGGACTGCTTTTTCTTTCGTCTCCTTTTCTCCTCTTTCTCTGTCGACGTTCAAATAAGACCCACATCCCAGAAAGCAAGATTTGACCAGATTTGTTACATGATTTTCTTCTCCTTTTTCTCAACCCAAATCCGCACCCCCTCCGCCCCTCCCAGATTGTTTCCCTTCTTCCGAACTAATAAATGAGTTTGAATCAATATCTACGCAAATTGCCAGACTAATTAAAAGCTAAAAGAAACGGTAGATGGGGTTTTTTTCTTTATTTATTATCTCATGAGACGAGAAATGAATGAGGAAGAAATTGTTAAGACGAGACAAATGAATTAAAAAAGAAGAGAAGGAGGACATATGGTGGGGCAGAGTGGTGGGGCCACAAAGATCCTCCCACGGATACAGGTGATGTAAGATAGGGCGGCCTTTTTTGCTGCGTGAAATCATGTGCCCTTCGCTCCCCAAATCTTGAGCTGGTGGGGAGTGGAGAGATACAGAGTGAGTTTTTACGAAGAAAAAGCAATGCAATTTCTATTGATACCCTTTTAAGATTTGCTTCCTATGACCATACACCCCTGCACTGCTCCCAAGACATCCATCTCACATTCATGCATCTCCCGTAACATACTTTGAACCCGGTTTTCACATAAATTATTAACAAGTTATATGTTAGTATGTCACACACACGCATAGATGTATAAAATTCTACAATTATCTCTATTTTTACCTCAAATTATTGTAAATATATTTAAATAAATGAATAAAAATATCACAAATACATCTTATTTGTCCTAAAATATGTCTAATATATAGGTACAACAAAATCTAATTTATATATTTTATCCCAAAATATTTCTAGTTTGAGCATTATAGGACATATTAGTTATCTGAACGAAAAAGATCGATACATCATTAATTCAAAGATTTTAACTTTATATTTGGGAGATTAGTAATTGTTTGTATAACACTATTAGCTTCATGTCTTATTTGACTCCAAGTTGTAATCTTCACTACTCCCTCCCAAATATCATATATCGTCTATGATATGACCCAACCTCGACAATGTAAAATCCTTACCCCACAGCTTAGCAATGACCACCAAATTATCTGATACCACCTCAAACCAAGAATAATAGTCAGGACATCTACCTCTTTACATCTTTATTACTTATCCCAGGTTGAGTACGCTACAAACATCATCCACCTCATGTATTTCTCAAGACAAAATAACCCTTCAGGAGTCATCCCAAGCTCATCTTGCATCTACATTCAGCTTCAAGCGCCTTCTCCATCTTCCACGAGTTGTTTTTGTTGGATCCTTATACAATATTTGGGCTTATATGTAAACAACACAAGTTCATGGTTGTCATATAAGTTAGGTATGTATAAAAGTGATTCACTTAAGCATAAAGTATTGGATTTAATGTATTTAATTGGATGTGGACCTATATGTGTAGAGATTGTAGAAGTTCTAAATCGAATTAGAATAACTCGATATATAACATGACGGTTATATATATATGGTTGTAGTTCTTATATCACATGTACTTTATTCTAATTGATTCTCATCAGTCGTTAGCAACAAAACCACAATAGCACTTGTTTAATTTCTTTTCCGAATTCAATGGTAATCGATAGATTTAGATACATTTCTACAAATCTACTGTATGTTCTTAATGAATCATCATGTGATCCTATTGGATAAATTTCCAACAACTGGTATCAGTACATTTCATGCTTGAATCATAAAAAGAATTGTATTTTAAGCATCCAAAATCAGTCATTTTTTTGTTTAGGATTGTTTTTCAGTTAATCCCATTAAGTGACGTTGGATTAAGGTTCCCAAATACTTGGTTGCCTTCATTGTTGATGACATTACCGTCGGTCAAGGTTTGAACTTCAATGCCATGTTTATCTTCCCCTATGCTCAACTAGGCTTGAGTGTTGGTAGTTAGACTGGTGGTTTAGGCCATGGCTTGTTGTTTCTCGTTGGCTTTAGCGATAAGTGATGGTGGTAGGGTGAGTAGAAAGTCATCATCACCATGTTTATTTTGGGTCGATGGTGGTTGGTGATGAATCAACGTTAGCAACATTCAAGGGTGTGCATCAAGCTAAACTTAAATCGGTCTGGATATCCATTTTTTACTAAACTACGACTCAAAACATGGAATGATTTTAAAACGGTCTACACCCAAACCCATAATGTAAAAACTAATTCAACCCTAGACCAATCCTATTTTTAAAATGGCCCTATTTCAACCCTATTTTGACATGGTTTTGAATTAGTTTTGAAACTAACCACTTTTCAACCTTGTTTCAACCCTATTTCAATCCAACTTTGCTGAAATAAATTTGTAAAATAGGTTGAAATTTGGTCAGACCAAAAAAACCAGGTTAAACACGGACCAACCAAGAGGAATATTTTTTCAAACATATATGTCTCGTCATATGGACTATGTTTTCAAAATGATCCAACTCTTACCCTATTTTAACGATCTGAAATTTTGGATTGACCTAGTTTGTACACACCTCTAGCAGCATTTAACTATAATGCGCCGGGTTGTTGCTGCCGATAATGAGTTTGGGCAGATTGTAGTGTTTTCATTCATGTTTTGGAGTCCAATTTGCCTTCTACATCTACTCCATTGGTGGTTGGTCTTCATCAGTGGTGGTGCCTTCTAGGACTGCTACCAATGTGTTGGGGACATCGGTTGTTGTCATCGGTTGTGGTGGTTTTGAGTGCTAGCAGCATTCGTAGTTGTTGAGGCGACTAGGCTAAAGGGAAAATTTAGGATTTTAAGGTTTAATTTAAATTATTTAAAGTTAATTAATGAAATTTATTAATTAAATAAAAGGTTGCTAAACGTAAATTAAATAAAGAAAAGTTACTGTTATTATGCATAAGCACATAGGTAATATATCAAAAGCTATAATTGAGAGACTTATGCTTGATGGCTTTTTATACTCAATTGAATTTACAAATTTAAACGTGTGTATTGAATGTATTAAGTGAAAATAGACCAAATCTAAGAGAAAAGGTGCAACTAGATTTGCAAACGTCTTAGAACTTATTCACACAAATATCTAGGGATCATTCCCTATAATTTCTTGGAATGGTCACCAATATTTCATATCATTTATAGACAATTACTCATGTTATGAGTACTTTATCTTATTCATGAAAAATCACAGTCACTGTACATATTCAAATCATTTAAGCTTGAGGTTAAGAATCAACTCAACAAAAGGATAAAGTGTGTTAGATTTGAGCATGATGGTGAGTACTATGAAAGATATGATGGTTCAAGTGAACAATGCCTTGGACCATTTTCAAGATTCCTATAGGAGTGTGAAATCTTCTTATAGTACACCATGAGAAGGTCTCCTAGAATGAATGGTGTGGCTAAAATATGAAATAGAACTCCTAAGGATAAGGTAAGGATTGTGATTAATCATTCTACCTTACAGAAGTCACTCTAGAGAGAAGCAATAAAGATAAAAACTTATAGTTTGAGCAAAATACAGACTAAAGTAGCTACGAATACACCTTATAAGCTTTGGATAGGTAAAATGCTTAGTCTAAATCATTTTCGTATTTGGGGATGTCTTGTCAATGCAAGGCCATATAAGCCACATAAAAATATATTGGGCTCCAAAAGAATTAGTAGCTACTTCATGAGTTACTCTAAACAGTCAAGGGATTATAAGTTCTATAATCACACGGTTAAGTATATTTTTGAGATATGAACTACCATATTTTTAAAGGATGATGAGATTGGGGAATAAATGAGGTTAGGGATAATGTATTTTGGGAGGATTCGGTTATAATACCTATCGTTGTCCTTGATGGTGTACAAGCATTTGCATCTATCATCGATCAAGAGGTGAATCAAAAGCCTCTGCAAGATAATGTTGAACAAGCACTCATTGAGAATGAAGTAATCATGCTATAAGAAAAAGATCAACAACCTCAAGAGCTAAGGAGTCCATCATATAAAGGGGAATTGTTATTCCAGATGATTACATTGTATTTCACTTAGAACATGAGGTAGGCATTGAGGTGATGGAAGGTGATCCAATTAACTTCCAAAAATCCATGAAAGTTTAAAATTCTCAAAAATTGATTGATACCATAAATAAGGAAATAAAATCCATGAAGAAGGAAATATGGAGCTTATCTCATTGCTTGAAGAAAATAAGCCTATTGGTTGTAAATGGACATTTAAAATCAAAAGGGATTCAAAGGAAAATGTGAAGATGTATAAGGCATGTCTTGTCGCTAAGGGCTTTACACAAAATTAATGAGAATATTTAAAAGAGACATTATCTCCAATATCTTATAAGGACTCCTAGAGGGTAATCATGGTTTAGTGGCACATTTCAATATTAAGTTGCCTCATATGGATGTAAATACTACTTTTCTTAATGGCGACATTGAGGAGATGATCTATATGGAGCAACCTAAAAAATTTATGTCAAGAAATCTAAAGGATGTGGTTTGAAAACTTAATAAGTCCATATATATGCTTAAACAAGAGTATTGACAATGGTATTTCAATTTTCATCAAGTGATCACCCCTTTTAGATTTTCGATAAATTTGGTTGATGAATGTGTATACTATAATTTGAATGGGAGAAAATACATTTTTCTTGTTTTATTTGTTGACAACATACTACTATCATATATTGACATAGGATTGTTGCATAAGAACAAGAAATTTCTAGCTAAGAATTTTGAAATGAAATATATTAGCAATGCATCTTTTGTATTGGGCATAGAGATACAACAGGATTTTTCTCAAGGTGTTGTAGAGCTATCACAAAAAGCCTATATCAAGAGAGTTCTCAAGTTATATGCCATGAAGAACTGCAAACTAGAAAACACTCTTGTTGATAAATGATACAAATTTATTGTCAATCGGTGCCCTAAGAATGATTGTGAAAGAAAAGAAATGTAAAATGTCCCCCATACTTTAGAAGTAGGAAGGTTAAAGCATGCTCAAGAGAGTGTGTGTATGAATATTGCATACATTACCAAGACACTTTGTACATATTAGAGTAATCTAGAACTTGACCTTTGGGAAGTAGCTAAATGGGTCATAAAGAACTTATAGAAAATGAAAGATTGCCTACTTATATATCAAAGGTTAGAAAAACTTGAGATCATAAGATAAACTGACTCTAATTCTGCTGGATGTCAAGATAGCATGAAGCCTAAATTTGGCTTTGTTTTCCTAATGGTTAGAGGTGTTATTTCTTAGAATAGCGCAAAGAAAAAAAATTGTATCCTATTCCAATATGGTAGCAGAATATGTAGCATGCTACAAGGCTTCCACTTATGGCATATGGTTGAAAATTTTTATCACAAGGTTGTGTATAGTTTATGGCATTGAAATATCTTGTAAGTTGTTATGTGGCAATAAGATTGCAGTTCAATATTCCAAAAACAACTTAAGTTTTATGGAATAAAGAAAGTATCGATATAAATTTATTAGTTTTCAAATAAAAGGTTCGAAAGGGAGAGTTGTCGATAGAGCACATCCATACAAACTCCATGATTGAAGATCCACTTATTAAAGCACTGCCACCTAAGCAAATTCTCAAGCATGTAGCTCGTATGAGTGTTATATTAGCTGATGATGTTCAATTTTAATGGAAGTATGTCACTTTCTATGCTCTATGTTTTGACACTTTGTTTTGGCTTATGGGTACTTTGACAATATGTTTACTACATAAATAAAGTTTCAATTTATTTTCTTTCTATTTTGGTTATGATTTGATCTCACTAAAGCTTTAAGGTGGACTAGCTGGAAATTGAAATGTTAGAATCACATTGCATGATATTATCATGATACATATCCACATCTTGATCCATGTCATTTATTTATAGCAACATATGTGACCATTGAAGGTTTAGTTACAAAAAAAAATGTGACAAAAATTGCTTTGATCCTATGTTAGTGTGAGTAATGGATTGGACTGGCTATATATGCATTTCAAAAATAAAAAATTTAAGTTCATTTGGTTATCGTGCAATTTGTAGTCACAAGGTTACACATATAGCCCAAGTGAGAGATTATTGGATTATTATCCAACATTTGGGCATATGTATGAATTATATGAATTGTGGGTTGTCACATAAGTTAAACCTATATAAAAGTGATTGACTTCAGCATGAAGTATTGTGCTTAATGTATCTAATCAGATGCCAACCCATATATGTAGAAATTGTGAGAGTTCTATATTGTTGATAGATCGGACTATAATAGACTCATAAATAATAGGTCAATTATCTATATACCCATATAAGTTAACAATGAGAAGCACAAACCAATTTTCATGAAATCAACACCAAAATTCAAGATTCAAGAATATGCTTATGAAAGATTTCAAATAAATGAATTATCAACTAACTCAAGTTATTAAAAAATCCTTTATCAACATTTTAGATTGATTTAAGATCACAAATTAAGAAAAAGTTATAGAGAATAAATGAATTCCATAACAAATGACATTGAACAATTAAGTTTAATAACTCAAGCCTTAATTAACCAACTTTGAAGAATTAGCCCAATTGATAGGAAAGATATTCAATTGAACTTATATTAAAGTGATATAACTCTATCAAGGCTTACTCAATTTTATCACTGAAACTCCAAAAATTAGGGTTTTCTAACCCTGAACTGAAAATCTACCAATTCACATCAATTACCTTAAATTAAGAGTTTAAAGATACAGTTAAACCAGTTATACGTACATCTAGATAACCAAATTCAATAAAAAAACTATCGTACTGATAATCAAATTAAGACAATTGTTCCCAAAAGTAATGATTTTATCCTAGAAAATAATATGTCAATTCTTGGTAAATTATTCAAATTAACGAATTAGAAATATAATGAAACATATTCTTAAGCCTTTTTATAAAGCCAATTGATAGAAATAGCTCAATAATCAAATATAATTTCAAATACATGGCTTCCTCATTAGGGTTTGAGCCAAATGATCCTAATATACTCAATTTCATCAATGTTATCAAATTGAAGCCATTGACATGAAATTAAATACATTTCAATACCTATTACATAATCAATTTATCAAAAATATCTTAATCAAATAAATCTAAGCTATTCATACATAATCGTACTAAAAATCTAAATATCAAAAATTAACCATATACAAAAGAATTAATTTGTCCAAATTAACCACACAACTCATATAAACACAACAAAATAATCATTTTAGCTTATCACAAGCTAATTTATTCAAAATAACCAAAATAGAAGTTAGGATTTAGGTAATTATACCAAATGAATCTAGTTGTTTCAAGCTCCGTGGTGTTCAACTATGGATACCAATTGGACAGGGTTTTACTCAAAACTCGACAAATTTTATTCGTTGGATATGTAAATGGATATAAATAAATAAATATTGATACAAATATGCAGGAAGGTGAGAAATATCCATCGAGTTTGAATATGGATATGGGTAAGAGATTCTCAAATCTATACCTGTACACGCATCCATTTATCCGATATTAAATTACATTTTTACCCTCATTTAGATAACCTTCAATATATTTTCTAAGGCTAAAACTGAAAATATAATTAAATTATAACAATCTAAGTATATGATTCTAAATTGAATGATTTTTATTTTAAACTTGATGGGATTTATCCAAAATCCGATGGGTTTTACCCGATGGATATGTAAATAGATATGAATAAACAAATATAGATATAGATATGGAGGAGGAAACAAAATATCTTTCGAATTTGGATCCGGATATGGGAATATAATTTCTTATCGAGTTTGGGTAATAGATAGGAGGTACCTAATCCATTGTATCCCTAAGCTCAACTATGGTAAGGGAGTTGTTTGAAGATGGATTGTCAAATTGGAAAGCCCCCTCACATCGACGATGATGGCACATTGCCACTTGTGCAAGGTTGAATTGTTGTTGTGCTACTTGTTGTTCTATTTTTGTGTCATTGTTGATTACATCACTAGGTTGTTGTATTTCGTGTTGGAGGGGCACCGACGAGAGTTGGAGTTGCTAGCAATGGTTGGATGTGGTGGTGTTATGGTGTAGTGCTGCAAGACGAAAGAGGCAATGGGAAGGGAAAGGGGTTAAGGTTGAGCAGGGAGAGAAGGGAATAGGAAAGAGAAAAAGGGAATGGAGGGAGGATTAATGGTTAAGTGGGGATTTTTTTAAAATTTAAATACTAATAGAAATGCATAAAGAGATTTAAATAGATTCTAATAAAAATAAATTTATCTAAAATTCATTCAATATAAATTCTTCTAAAACCAATGTAAAGCCCATTTAATAAATTTCAAAAACGTTTTCTGATCAAAAAGTTACCAATAGGAATAATTTGAATTATCTACCAAAATAAGTAATAAAGGCTTGAAATAATATTTAAATCAAATTCTAAGTATTCGTAAACAATTTGAATAATTTTCCTAGTAAGATTATTGTAAATGTTTAAAAGCAAAAATCTGAGACAAATAGATTTTAGAAACTTGTACATTAAATTCTAATGTCTTCTCAATATTAAATCCAAACAAATAATTCTTAAAATGATTAAAAATCTATTCTCTAAATCACAACAAAAACTCTTATATAATAATAATCTCAAAATATTTCCAATAGAAAATAAGAACGAGTTGCAAAAAACTCAAAATAGACAATTTTAAAGTTTACATAGCCACGCAAAAATCATAAATGTTACGATATAAATATATAGAGATATAAAATATTAATTTCCTAATGGTTTACTAGTTCAACTAAAAATTGGATAGTTGATGTAAGATGTTTGGGAGACATTGAAAAAATATGAAATATATTAAATCACGTGTATAAATAGAAACAAAAATATAATTTTTAAACAAGAATCAAAATCATTATAATTTTATAAAAATTACAATTGTAAATATTAAGAGAAATTGAAGTAGCACTTAAAGAGAAAATTTATTCCAATAGAATTTCATCAAGATGATAACCCTCAAGCAAAATTTGTGTGCTAAGTTTTTTGGAGGCCTGAATGTGAATATGAAGGAAAAGGCGGAAGTTTATCTTTATTATTCCTTTGATGATTTGGTGAAATTGGAAATTAAGTTTGGGAAGCAATTTAAGCAAGTAAAGATACCAGCAAAAGTGTCTATATCAACTAATTTCAAGCCTAAATTGAGTACACCTACAACCTTAAACAAGAAAAATGAGGTTGGTAGAATGGAGAAGGATAAGGACAAGAGGATTGAAGGGTCTAATAAGGAATGCTTGAAGTGTAAGGGATATGGACATTATTCTAGAGATTATCCCAACAAAAAAACATTGACTTTAAGGGACATAGTTTCCATGGAATTGTGTGATGATGAAGAGGATCAAGGAGAAGAAGAGGACAATTATGGGACATAAAACACTTATGAGGAAGAAGGTTATGATTGTAGTATCTTACAAAGGGTGTTACAAATACAAACATAGGATTCATCAAATCAAAGAGACAAATTAGTAGAACGTGGGATATTGAGTATACAAGGTTGCAATTAACAGTGGATCATGCACTAATGTAGAAATTGAGGATATGGTGAAGAAGTTTGGCTTAAATACCATAAAATATCTAAGACCTTATTATTTGTAATTGATCAAAAAGGATAAAGGTGTAAAGGCAACTAGACAAGCTCTTATCTCTTTAAAAATTGGTAATTATATTGATGATATTTTAAGTGATATATTGCCAATGAATGTGCATTGTTAGGGAGGTCATGCCAATATGATGGTGATGTTAACCATGATGGAGTGTATAGTTAATATGTGGTATAAAAAGGATGGGAAAAATACGAGTTGAAACCTAGTAAGGAGGAGAAGATTGATGCTAAGATGGTGAAAATGGATGCAAAGTTCGAGTATTATTCCTTTAGGAACAAGCTTTGATGGATGCCATTTAGGAGGAGAATGTGTGTTATACCTTGATTGTGAAAAAATTGCAACAAGAGAGACACATGAGAAATTTTAAGCTTGCTAAGCAATTAAGGAATATAAAGATTTTTTTTCAAAAGACTTACCGACTAGTTTGCCACACTTGAGAGGCATTGAACATGACATTGATTTTATGTAGGAGCTTTATTACCAAATAAAGCACTCTATATATGTAATCATAAAGAGCTGAAAAGATAATTCCAAGAGCTACTTGACTAAGGTTATGTAAAAGTGTGTGTGAGTGTAACACCCCCAAATTTACTACTGAAAAATTTCGTTAAATTTAAAGGAAGTTTAGCGGAAGCAAGCAAATAAAATTGTAAATCCGGGGGTATTACCGCCACACTTAATACCAGATCGATTCATACCTACCGACCCGATACTAAGTGCTAAGGCTAAAAAGAATAGAACCAGAACAAATCATTCATAAAGCATAAGTTTTACCGAATCAGAGTGCGAAAGTCAAAATTTACATTCCGAAATACAATTTAAAAGGTCCATATATCAGAGTACTTAAAACAACGGAATAACAAAGTACGATAAAACCCTTGAAAATTTAAATACAACACTTGTATCCTCCAAAGACAAATATAATTAAACAACACAATTTTCGAAGGGTGATTATCCGGACCGCTTAATCACTCCGGTCAAGCCTTCCCCCCCCCCCCAATTTAGTAACCGATCAACCTGCATCAAAGGTCTGCTCCCCACCATCGGTGGATCATCACAGGACCCAGTCAATCAAGGTAGTATCAGTACGGGTCCAGTACTGAGTAAGGGCGCAGGTGTACTAAGGCCAAGCATACAATCATAACACGTAGCCTACATAACACAATCATATAAGTAACATGCAATAACTCACAAGATAAGGTCTGAGTACTTTTCGGTGACTTATTCTTTATCCTCGTTAATGATATGTCCATTTCACACACAGTCTTTATTAATCCATACGAGTGCGGAAACCCCACTATTATAGCCGGTGGAACGGTCGCGAGGGCTATGCCCTGCCACTATTATAGCCGGTGGAACGGTCGCGAGATTAACATACCCTGCCACTATTATTTGCCGGTGGACCGGTTTGGCTCCGACTCACAAGGTATTCCACTGTAATATTAGTATCTTTCCATGTCTTATCACTTTTACCTTTGAGTTTGTTGAGCACGAAATCCCCCACTATTATAGCCGGTGGAACGGTCGCGAGGGCTTATGCCCTGCCACTATTATAGCCGATGGAACGGTCGCGAGGGTCATGCCCTGCCACTATTATAGCTGGTGAACCGGTCTGGGTTCGGCTCAACATCTTTCTCTGTAAGTCGTTAGTGTCTTAATGTATTTTATTCGAGGGCATATCTTTTGTCATGCATGGCCAGAGATCTCAACACATCACATCAAGACTGAAGACATATTCGTACTACCACATTCTAATGAGAACACAAGCACGCGTCTTGTTTCCAAGCCACATTACCCACGGAACAAGTAAGATAACGGCATTTAAAACACAACACATAATTCATACAAAGCATCCACGGCACGTAGGATACATGTCACATATCCAGTCTTAGCTATTTCCTTGCTCGGTTCAGGTCACCGAGCTATCTCCTACGCTTATATTAGGCCACTGACACCCTTGGCAATTATCATACTTAACACATTTCTCACACTGGAAACCCAAATCATGACCCTCAGACTCAACTCTCCCACATACCTCACTCTTCCTCATTTATTCTTATTATTTTCTTTTTCTTTTCCACCTTCTTAAATTAGGGTTTCTTTCCCAAACCCTAGTTGGTCCCTATGTACCCTTATTTTATCCCACGTACTATTTTTCACCTCGAGCCTCCAAGCTCCCAAACAAACTTTCCATTACCTTCCCTACGCCCCAAAGTAACTTTCCATACGTAAGGTTCGCCCCCATGCGGACCTTAACCACCCCATGCAAACCCTTTCACTCCCACCATGCCAACTCTATCATTCCCATGCAAACCCTAGTTTCCCCAGGCAACTTTACTTTCTTCCACTCTTCCATTTATTTAATTCCCTCTTTTCCCGTCCATTTACTAATCATAAATTGCCTAGGTCATTCTTACCTGCGTTAGCCGACGTACTTCCCTTTGGTTATCTTAGTCGCTTATTTTTCTCTTTCAAGCCCCCACTCCACAACTCCTCATCAAAACACCTAGCATGCATGTCACATCACACCACATCATCCTTGTACCATACCATATTAGTACATATAGACGAGAGTACGGGAACATACCTCGGTTCCATGCTGCGCTACATAAATACATAGATAATATACAGATTATAGCACACAACCGCATAAGGCATACAAGACAGGTAAAACATGCAATACACACAGATGGCCTTAGCCACGTCCTTACCTAACACGACACCGGTCTTGGAGCACGCTCCTACGTCTCCTCCGGGTGTCGACTTGACTCGCCTATAAGAGGGAAAACTGGGGTTACTTTTCCTCTGACCAAAACACTATTCTTTTCTACCTTACCCCTATTCTTTAACTTACCATTAGGGATAAGAATAATAATATTACTTTTATAAGTGAAGTATGGTCAATATTCTTAAAGTAGTTAATCATGCTACTACTAATAAAAGTAGCTACAATAATTTAAAGTAATTTTAATAATATTTATTATTAACGGTAGTAGTTCAATGTTACTAATAATGATGATAGCAGTAGCGATAGTAAGGTTAGCGGTATACGAAATATTACTAATAGTGACAAGGAACTAAAATAATAATAATAATAATAATGATAGTAATAATAATAATAATACTAATAATGATAGTAATAATAATAATAATAATAATGATAATGATGATAGTAATAATAATAATAGTAATAATAATAATAATAATAATAATAATAATAATAATAATAACCATTATAATAATAATAATAGTAATAATAAGAATAATAGTAAGAATAATACTAATAATGCTACTAAAATAATTAGCATTTGTATAATAAAGGTTTAGGGGCTGGGGAGTTTAGAGGACTACCTAGGGGTGCTGGTGGCACAAGTGGCGGTGCACAGCGCACGGCGGCGGCGGCGGCGTTGGGGGAGAAGGAAGGTGGAGAGGTGGTGGAGGGGAAAGGAAGGGAAAGGAGGGCTTGGTAGGGGAAACAGAAGGTCTAGGGAGGTTGGGGAAGCTCCCTTGGTGGTTTTAGGAGGTAGAGGGGGTGCTGGGAGTGGCGGCACGACGGTGGGCGGCGGTGCGAAGGGTGGCGGGGTTTGGGGATTAGCTTGGTCGGGAAGGGTGCTTTGCACGCTTGGGGCGGCGCGTGCAGAGCAAACCGAGGGGTGAGGGAGGCTTGGGTAGGTGGAGGGTGATGCAGGGAAGAGTTTCGGGGGTGGATCGAGTGGCGGCGATGGGCGGCGGCGACGGGGCGGTGATCGGAAGAGGGGGCGGCGCAAGAGGGGATTCTGGGCATAATTTTCGAAAGAGCCCGACGCTGGGGCTTGTGGGGTATTTATAGGCCCAAATTGGGGGGAAAACGAGATAGATGGGACAAGGTAGGACAGGTCAGGCAGCGTTTGGGGCACGCCGGCCGGCAGGGGCGGTCGTCGCAGGTCTGCCATGGCAGACCTCTGCGCTGGTCGAGAAAAAGGGAAGAAAAGGCGCGAGGTGGCCTAGGGAGGATGGGGGTGTAGGTTGGTCGAGAGAGGGTGGCCGGCAGGGCAGAAAAGGGGAAGGCGGCGCGCAGGCGGCCGGCGCAGGAGGGCGGCGTGTTGCAGGTCGCGCGCGCGAGGAGGAAGGAGAGAAGGTGGTCGGACCGGCGGTCCAGGAGAAAAGAAAAGAAGGGGGATACCGGCCGGTTCGGCAACGGTCAAAAGACCCTACCAAAATGCGGCATTTTGGGCGAGTTATGGACAAAACGCGGCGTCGAGCATAGCTGGAGGCAACGGTTACTTTCATTTATCGGGGCACACCATTTCAGAGGAATGGGGGGCGAAACGCTGCGTTTCACTATGTGAGGGATGGCCGAGCGGCGCTGGGCCGCGGGGAAGGAGGGGAAGAAAGGGAGTTGGGCCGGGGCTGGCCCAACGGCGAGAAAAGGAGGGGGGGAAGAAGAAAAAGGAAAAAGGAAGAAAAAGGGAGAAAAAATCTATTTATGTTATTTTATTTTATATAAATGTTTAGAGTATTTACCTTAGGTACTTAGAGTGAGAATATTTAAATAATTAAATAAAATATTTATCCTCCTTTTTAGGCTAATTTAGGGCCTAAAATTATATATAAATATTTGTATAAAGATACCCTTGTAATTTATCTCAAAATTCCTATTAGCTTGCCCTACAAAATCCTTTTTAATTTATAAAGATTAATATATTAAATAAATTCCCCAATAATCCTTATTTAAAGACTTATTTCCCAAAATAATTAATTCTAGGGTATTTCAATGAGCCCATGTTGTGTTGCCACTTTTTTGGCTCCAAAGAAAGATGGTACATGGAGGATGTGCATTGGCTTAAGGAAAATTAAAAACATCACAATCAAGTATAGGTTCCAAAAACTAATACTAAATGACATGCTGTATGAACTATATAGGGCAACGTCAAGCTTGACCTAAAGAGTGGATACTATCAAATGCAAATGACGGAAGATGATGAATTGAAAATTTCTTTTAGGATGATGTATGTTTGTATGAATGGTTGGTGATGCCATATGGGCTTTGTAATGCACCAAATTTGTTTATGTGCCTAATGAATAAAACACTTAGACATTTCCTTGTTACTTTTATGGTGGTGTACTTAGATGAAACATTAGTATATAACACAACCAAATATGATTATTTGATGCACTTAGGACATTTTTTGAAAAACTAAATGGGAAGCTTGATAATGTAGTTTCATGGTGGAGAGTTTAGTGTTCCTTAGATATATTGTGGGTGGAGATGGTGTGAGAGTTGATACATCCAAAGTTAAAGTAATCCAAACATGGTTTATCCCTCCTAATGTGCATTAAGTAAGGAATTTCCATGGCTTAGCATCTTTCTATAAAAGATTCGTCAAAGACTTCTCAACGATATCAAAACATATCACACAATTCAAGTGGAATGAAAATGCCACTAAAGCATTTGAATAATTGAAGACAAAGCTTTTTAGTGCACCAATATTATCCCTACCTGGCTTTAACGAATTATTTAAAGTAACTCATGATTCTAGTGGTATAGGTATTATAGGCGTTCTTTCTCAATATAAGAGACTAATTGTTTTCTTTAGTGAGAAGATGAATGGCTCAAAACTCAACTATTCAACTTATGATAAGGAGTTTTATGTTATCATAAGCTAGTCAAAGACATTGAGACACTACTTGAGGGAAATTTTGTTTGTTATTCATTTAGATCATGAGAGTTTTAAGTATTTACATTTCCAAAATAAAGTGAGTCCAAGACATAATTTTATGAGATTGTTACAAACATTCGTGTTCTCTACCAAGCACGTGGATGGCAAGGAGAATGTGGTAACATATGCACTTTATAGAATATCCATAGTGATTACTTTAATGGATGAAAATTTTCTTAGGTTTGAATTGTTCAAGGGATCTATTCCAAAGATGAAGGCTTTAGTGATATTTTTTAAGCTTGCAAGAAATATGGAAAAAATTGAGCATATGTTGTTCAAGATGTTTTTTAAAAAAAAACAATTTTTGTGTCCCTAAACCTTCAATTCAAGACTTATTGATCAAGGAATCCCATGAAGGTGGTGTAACAAGGTCACTTTGGAATGAACAAGACCTTATAGCTATTTCATGAGCATATTTATTGGCACATGATGCATAAGGGAGTTCAAGATATAGTAGGAAGGCATCCTACATGCTAAAAGAGTAAGAGTTTCTTCCAATAGTGTCTCTACATACCCTTACACATGCTTACTCAACCACGATAGTGAGTTAGTTTGGATTCCATACTTGTGTTACCAATGACTCAAAGAGGGAAGGCTTTAATTATGATGCTGGTTGATAGGTTCTCGAAGATGGCACACTTTTTTCTATGCAATAAAACTGATGATGCTACTCATTTTGCAGATGTAACACACCCATTTTTCCACTTTAAAATTTTGTGTAAAGGTTTTAGTTGTGGAAGCTAATACATTAAAATTATAAGGTGTTACCACCATACTTAGTATAAATCAGGTCTCCAATACCATTCTTACACTAAGTGTTAATCCTAAAATATTACTCCACTTTAATTTAACAAGAATAATTATGAAATTAGATTAGAGATTAAATTACAAACTATCACAGTTTTAATAATAAAAATGATTGGATAAGATTATAACAACCAACAGGAAAAAAATATATAAGGGGACATAAGATTCCAAGGGAAATCCATATCAAAAGAAGCCAAAGTGAAAACTGGATATGTAACACCCCCATTTTTAACTCCTGTATAATTTCATTTAAAAAGAATAATGTAGAAGCAAACATGAGAAATTAGGATTGTTACCATCATAGCTAACATAAAACAAATGTACATCATCTATATGATGTTGTGCAAAGGTAAAATCTTATCCAACAAAATCTTAAACATTAAGGATTCCAAATTACTAGACCAAATCATTTCTAGTAAAAAAAAAACGAAAAAACCGTGAAGTAAATATAGATTTTCAAATTTTCAATCAAATAAAAAAGTATAGATGGTTGTTTGCAACACCACATAAAAATTATAACACAATTTGTTGAAGTCATAAAATAGCTAAAAACTAAATACAAAAGCCCTACAGGGACGAAAACTCCAATAATCGTATTACTCATCCCATACCAATAATAATAGTCAAACTCAACCAATGATACCTACACATACCCATCTAAAAAAGCGCACTACTAGTACGATGATGTACTGAGTAAACAACTCAACTCATAGAAAAATCATATGCACATTTTATTTTTGATCATAACACTAGAAAAATGACATATTGATTAACATATAAGAATGTAAATATTGTCAATGGCATGCTCACATATTATCATGTACATGGAATAACATGCTATCATATTATATTATGGAGGACAACAGAACTTGCTATGCAGAATAATAAGTCAAAACAAGATTGTTAGAATCAATATTCTACCTATGATTTATTTGGAAGCTCAAGATTGGGTCGTATAATTGGAATGTAGAATCATGAGATCCTAAAAAAAAGAAGGTGAAATTATAAAACTTATATATTTATATGTTATAAAATAACATATTTTAATTTAAAAGAGTGTAAGAAGTATACTCTAAAGCTCTCGTACAACCACTATTTGAGTTGTAACAACTTACAAGTAGCATAAATTATTTAAGTCATTGTACATATTAGAAGGTATATTAAGTCAACAACGTCATAAATAAATTGTCAAATGAAATGTCAAAAATGCAATGAAATTACGGGTAGAGATAACATACAAATCTTTATGTTCAACATATACAACATTGTTAGCATTAAGAAAGTTACAAAAATAATGAAGAAAGTGAGTGAAAATGAAGGCAACAATGAGATGGAATTATTTTCTATCATTTAAGATAATGAGACCCAACAATAGTTTATGTTCGTTTTTGAAATTTTGATGAATCGAGATAAAAAAAATTAATAAAAGGATGTTTTACTATATGCGCACAGGTTAAGCTACTATATAAGCCATGTGTAAAGTATAAAATATAGCTTGTTTACATTATAAGGCTATCATGACCATAAAAAAAATTGATTTTGAGTTCAATATAATTTAATAATTAATAATATTGTAAAATCTAATATATTAATTTCACCATTTAGATGGATATTACATTCTTTTTCAACATTTTGCATAAACTATCGACTTCATTGTCTTAGTGGTATCTCGTCCTATTGTTTTTGCTTCACCTTAATTTCAAGACATGTTGTAAAATAATATAGAATAAAAAAAATTAGAGGATTAAGGAAGAAATATATGTGGAATAACATGGGAAATAGATTTGGAGATAAAATGATAAAAAAATACTTATTATGTAGAATTGTAGGATTTTAGCCAAGATTATAAGATTCTACAGTAGGATCGTATTGTATGACTCAATAACTATTTATTAGTTTAATATTTTACCTAGTATCATGTTTTATTTTATAGTTTTTGGATCATAGAATCATTAAATCAAATCAGGATTTTAATAACCACGTGTCAAACATAATAGTTATCATTACACACTCATATAGAGTTACATGACACGACATAACTTAAAGATTCTCGAACCATAGGCGAAACTAAAAATCACGAGCATATTATGATGTATAATTAGGAGAACATGCAACAATAGAATAATATGGCACATTCACTTGCACACAACTATTTACTTATTTCCTTGTAATCTTTCCACTTTAGTTCATTGAAACACTTATTAATAAATTCCACTAAATGATATTTTGCATCACAAAGAATATATTAGTCAATTCTATTTTATATAAAATTTATTTAACAAAAATCATTAGGTAAATATTACATGAAACTAAAGTGGAAGGATTTCATGGAAATAAGTGAATCGTTATGTGCAAGTGAATGTGCCATATTATTCTATTATTGCATGTTCTCCTATTTCTATATCATATGATGCTCGTGTTTATGAGTTTCACTTATAGTTCAAGAATATTTTGTTATGCCATGTCATGTAACTCCATATGAGCTTGTAATGGGAACTCTTATGTTTGATTTGTTCTCCTACATAACAAGTTATTATGTCCTCCATAATCTGATATGATAGCATGATATGCTATGTACATGATAACATATGAGCATGCCATTGATAATGTTTCCATTCTTGCATGTTAATCAAGATGTCATTTTTCCCATGTCACAATCAAACATCAAATGTGCATATGTTATTGTTATGAGTTGGGTTGTTTACTTAATGCGGCATTGTACTAATATTACAACTATTTAAATGCCTATATGTAGGTATCCTTGCTTGAGTTCAACTATGATTATTGGCATGGGCTGAGTGTTAGGGCTAACAAAGTTTTCAATACTCAAATACTTTTGTATTGAATTTTTATATATTTTATGACTTCAAGAAATTTTGTTGTATTTGTTATGTGGTGTTGTAAACAACCATTCATATTTTGTTATTTGATTGAAAATTTTAAAATCCAGATTTACTTCACAAGTTTTGCATTATTTTTACCAATGTTTGTTTGGTTCAATAATTTGGAATTTTTTATGCCTTTGGTATTATTGGATAGGGTTTTAGCCTTAAACCTAGCATAAGATAGATGATGGACATTTGTCTTATGTTAGGTGTATAAGTAACATTCCCCATTTCATGCGTTTTCTTTTTGCATTATTCTTTTTAAACAAAATATTACAAGAGTAAAAAATGGGGGCATTACAGGATAGTCCTAAATCTCAAATCCTATCTATTAGCCATCAAGCAATACTCTTAAAATAAATATGCAAAGTCACAATGGCTCATTGAATAGGCAAGGACCACAAAATAGAATCCATTAGTATAACAAAATATCTTATTCATTGTGGTATATGTCAATATCATCATATAGATAAAGGTATTTAATTCACATAATATATCTTAAAATAATTATTTTAAACACATAAAACACAATAATATGAATACCAATACAATTTCGAAGGAAAATTGCCATATTTCTCCTAAGAAACCATAACTTCACAATTTAAGTATAATTTCTTCCTTGATACTCATTTTATCACCAAACTCAATGCCCATCATTAAAATATTATTATTGACAACATATCTGCAAATCAGAGTCTAACTCCAACATCTCACACATATATTAATAACTTAACTTTAGGGTTGCTATTTATAAATTTTTACAAAATCCTAATTTCACGAGTTAGCATAAAATTTTCCATATGACCCACATAACTAGAAAATTCAATAAAAATTCATAAAATACCAATATTAACAACATATTCTAAATTTAAAGTCTAACCCCAACGTTTTACATATACGATAATGGATCTACATCTGGAATAATTATTTCCAACTTAAGCATTTTTCTCACTTTATTTAGACTTAAGTCATTCATAATTGTTCCAAATATTCCATATGTTATACTCGTGATAATTTAAACTATTTAACACACTAAAATAATAACATTTTCATATTAAACTCATCTTGACCATAATATCCCCAAGGATACCAAAACACTTATATTTTCCACAAAACCCTATAATTTGATATCATTATTTTCTGACCCTCAATTTATCACACCACCATACATATTAACCACAATCATTTTCCACTTACCATAATCAAACCCACATTTTACAATACCACATATCATACTAATTCACTTAGGGCTTACAGGAGAAGACTCATTGTAACAATTTCGTATAAACGCACGCTTTCTCATTTTACTCACTTCCCATCATATGATACCACATTATCACATCATGACATTAAAAACATGAAATTATTAAGATATTCATAACAAAATGATAATATACACACAATCATACACAATATTCAGAAGAAATCCATAACTACGACTTATATTCTTAGCGTCTCTAGTCTCTAAGCACGTATAAACCTAATATGCTTCCTCCAAATCCACTAGAAATTCACCAAATAACTAGGGATAATACATCATTAGAAATAATGAAATCAACCAAGGAAAAGGTAAGGCAAGGAGGGTGGAAAATAGAGCAAAAATTGAAGCAAACTAAGGCGCGTAAGGCATGAATTAGCTTATACATCAAAGGGGGTGCAACGGAAAAACTTTTTGCATCTAAGGGAGAGATGACACTCCCAACCACAACTTGGAGGGTGGCAACACCATTACTTACCACAATTAAGGGGTAAAGACACTCCTTGTTGCAACTTGGAGATTGGTAGCATCCAGGGTTGACATAGCTAGGCTAAGGTGGGTGAGGGGTGTGTTATTGTGTGAGTTGTGATAGAGACGAAGAGGGGTTTATGGGGGAGTTGTGGTGGTTGGTTGTTGGGAAAAATGGCGGTGCTTGGTGGTAGCGAGTGGTGTGTGATGTATGGCATCGAAAAACTGGGCATAAAGAAAGGAGAAGGAGGAGAAGCTTGGGGTTAGGGTGCTCGCTGGTAATGGAGGAAGGGAATGAATTAGGTGAGTAATAAATGAGGTAAAGAGGTATACACACACACATACCCCTACACACACATGTATGGTGTCATGCATATAGTAAACGACAAATGGGCACATGCACAAGCTGAAGGTGAGACATGATTAAGGGAAAGTGTTGGGCAACATTTTCAATGAAACACGCCCAAAGATTTGTGGGAGATGACGTCTGAGATGGTCAAGCTTAGGAAGCTTGATAAGGGGAGTTTGGTTGGGATAGAGAAGAAGACACATGCAAGACAGAAAAGAAGAAGAAAAATCAAGCAAGAGAAAAATAAAAGGGATAAAGAAGAAGGAAAAAGAGAAAGAAAAGAGGGAAAAGGAAAAATAAGTGTGGAATTATGGTTAGGATTATGTTTAAAATTATGATTAAATAATTAAGGTAAGATTAAAACATCAATCATTTGATATTGGGATTAGGTTAAAATATAAATTTCCTGAAATTGATATTATGATTATGTTAAGCTATTAATTACTTGGGATTAAAATCAGATAAAATTTAGAGTATTATACTTAGTGCCATCTCTCCATGTTTATACCTATAGTTGGGTGTTTAGCGTGTTTTATATAATGGAATGCTTCAAATTCTACAAGGACATTATACATGATAAAACACTTGACAACAAAAATACTTTGGTACTCATGTTTGGATCTACTTATCAAAAGTAGTTATCCATAATAATTACTTATTTTAGAAAAATCTAGGTAATAAAATTAAGATAGTGCTTAAGATCAAATTGGTTTCAATTAATTGGTAAGAGTTTTTGAAACCAATTTATACACTGCATTACATAAACAGATAGGTATGAGGTCAGACATGTGCCATGCATTAGATATCTTAGGGATCGGACGACTAAAGATGTAGTTCATTCTATCAGGTAATAGGTGTCCTCATAGCACATCTAATACCGTTGTAGTTACACCAACTCCATTTATGTGCTAATATTTCTGATAGAAAAGTGTACAAATACTGTTAGGTCCAGGCGCCTTCGTAAAGTGCATTTGTTTTAAAGCTAGCTTGACTTATCTTCCTATGAAAGGTTTAAGTAGTCTGCAATTCATATCTATGCTCACTCTTTACTCCATATGTACGTTCTCATTCTTCCATGAGTGCTTGTTAACATTGTTAAAAGTAGGAATAAAAGCTAGAATTTAAGGTCACCAATCAAATTGAGTTTCAGTAATTGGTTCATTAGTTATAATACTTTAGGTCTTAAAAAAATAAGTATTAACAAGTGCCCTTGACAAACCAATCCCCACCAATCTAAACGAGTTAAAGCTTTCTCTCTTTATCTTGATTGTTCTAATTTGATCAAATTAAACTTAATGTGATCTAAATTTTGTAAACAATAATATGTTATTTATTTATTTATTATTATCATTTTCAATATATTTTTTTCATTAATATTGCTATAAATACTATCATTTTATAATTAATTTACTATTATCTAAATTATGTTGGCTTTATTTTATTTAAACAAGTATGATTTGATTCAAGAATAAAGTGAAGAGAACATATCTTTAGCTTTAGTCATGACCCTCAATTAAATTGTTTGTATTCGTTGCACACCAAACAATATACTTGCACATACATTCTTTTTACCATGAAATTAATATAGCAAAGTTAAACTTGATTTTTATTTCTATGTATTTTTTTTTACTATTATATGATGAAATTAATATGTTTCATTCTAATTTTGTTGAATGTACACTTATTGATCAAGAAAATTTTGATCTCCTTTTTTTTTTACTATATAATAACATAAGTATAAAATTTGACTTACCATATGACATATTTTAAAATACAGAATTTGACTCACTTATTAGTGATATGTGATTTGACCCATTTGAGTTATTAGAACCAGATCTACTAGTAAACTAAATCAAAGCATAATAATTAATATTAAGATTTTTAATTCAAAAGGAATTGTGAAGACTGTACAAAAAATTATTTAAGAGATGAAAATTATATAAAAAAAGGAATTCATATATGAAACTTCTACTACCAGATAGCTAATATTTAATCACTGAACAAAATCAGGTGTGTAAAATTGGATATATATAAATATATATGTTGTACAACATTTGCGTCACATTCCTTAAATTGAATCGGATGTCAAAAAAATTGGATTGGTTTACTGAATATATCTTAAATATCTAATTGTACTAATATTTTAATTGGATACATATATTTAGAAAAAATATATATATTACAATATAATATAATACACTAAAAATATAGTATAATATCTAGATACAATATATATATTCAAAATACAATATACTTTTATATATTCAAATACAATATAATAATTTCAAAATATAATATAGTATACATACTCAAAATATAGTAAAATACATTAAAAATAAGATATTACATTGGTTAGAATAATTTGCTAAAAAAAATAAGATAAAAGATCCGCTTCATTCCAGCCAAATTTTTTAGAATCATATTTTTGAGATTCGAATTTTTGAATCGCATATTTCTTTCACAATTCTAAGCCTAAGCTTAGTACACTTGGACTATGTCTTCATGTAGATGTAGTACACTAGTACTATGTTTTGTTGAGCTTGCACTTTTGCTAATGTAATGTAGGAACAGGGATACCGAGGGGCTAGTTGCAATTAAAAACTGACGATGCACATCCCGTACACGTTGGGATGTGTTGTATTGTATCATGCACTGTACTTGACTATTTCATTAGCCTCCCCTCCCGTGCATTGATGATAAGTTTTATTAAAAGATTCTTCGCCAGGGCTCGACAGCCTTAAAGCCCAGATCCCAACGCTGACCAAAATCTTCCTATTTTCATTTTTATACATTAGATTAAAAAGGCATCGTTTTTTTTTTTTATAGTCAGTCTTTTGCCTGAGTTGTTGATCGGTTCCATTTTTGCTCCCGCCTCCTCGACAAATTGTTAGGTACCCATAAATTTGGTTGAGTTGTGGTCACCTGCTGCTTTATGAGGTCTTGTTGTGTCATTTAAAATAAAAATTAAGAATCATCTCGCCTCTTTTAATTTATAAGTTAAATAATGTCCCTCGGGACCTTATCCTTTTTATTATATGAACAATATATATAAAATAGTGTATGGAGTTTTTTAATAAATAGAAAAATATCTATAATGTTAAAAATAATCCTAGCAATAATGTGAAACGCAAGTAGCATTCTCTTACATTGTTTGATGAAATTTAGTAAGGGATGGTACATTGTTAACGATATACACATGTCCGATACTTCATAAGTAATTTTACGTGTTTTTATTTACTTTTATCTTCTAATAGGCCCAATGAAATACAAATAAATATACTACTCATTTGGTGTACGATAGTAGCGATGAAAAAGATAATTTTAAATTTTATACTTCTTATATAGTCTATTTAATTTAAAAAAAAACTTTTTATTTTAGATATTTGTTCGAACAAAAATAAGTACTATAAAAAAGTTTGTTGTCTTTAAAGTATTTAAGGCCGGTAAAAAATATGAGGGTATATTTTATGTCTCCATTGCTCTCGTACCAAATGAGTACTAAACTATCTACTTGATCAAATTAGTTGGTATTAAAAAAAATACAAACAACATACATTTAAATCCAGTCTATTTTTTTCCTCATCAAAATATTTTTCAACATACAAACATATATATATATATATATATTTCAAGATACATCTTCTATTTGTCTTTTCACTTATGACAAATACCATAGGTAGCACTTCTAACGGGTTAATGATTTATATCAACTAAAATAGCTAGTGGTTTTAGAATATATATATATATATATTTCTCTCTTAATTTAAATTTAATATAACGCGTATGTGTATATTATTTTTGCTTTCCTCTGTCCCCAATTTTTTAATAAAAAAAAGCATGTTTTTATGTTTCTCTCCATCTCTGTCTCCCTACAACACAACTTCTAACTTAGTACTATATTCATATAAAAAAAATTATTTTTATAACTTATGCACTTTTTAAAAATTTAATAAAAATAGTCTTAAAATTTTATTTATATCATTTATTAAAAAAAATATCAAAGTATTTAATATATATAGAAAATGTAAAGTAAAGATAAAAAAATAAAAGCAGATTTTAACTTAATTTTATTTTTATACAAAAATTTAGTATCAGAATAATTTATTTTTCCATACATAAAGAGTATGATATACATGCATACGTGTTTATTGACCCGTGAAATGCGCACCTTAAAACAAGAGCAAAATATATTTAAAAATATACGTAATCAATAGAATATATTTAATGGGACATTGAAGCAACCGTAAATTCATTATTTAATTGAAGTTAATGGAATATTTATTGGGTCATTGAAGCAGCGTCCGTACGTAGTCCAAGAGATATGGTTAGCTTTTACAATAATTTTAATTACTTTTTTAATAGAAGTGGGAAAACCCTGAAATTTTGAAAACAAAATTACCCTAAAACAATTTGACTAATACCTCATGTTTATCTATTACTACTATACGTGGAGTCTAATGAAAAAGAGTATTCCACGTATACTTCCAGAGACCTTGAATTCTTGTTCTAATTGTTAAGAAAAAAAAATATGGGCATTATTCTGGATTCAAATCTTTCTGATACAATATGCTCTATTGATTTATTCAGAGTGTTAGGCCGAGCGATATTTCTATTCTATCAATTATTGAGAGAAAATACAATGTTATCTAGGCATACCATATATTTATTTATAATTGTTTATATCAGCTTGTCGATTTTTTTGATTTAGCGGACCCTACGAGTTTCCGGTTCTAACCTGCGCTGTCAACTACCCGAATCAGAGTAGGTTACATTAATGATAGGGTGGGTGGACTACGCACGGCACAAATATATGAACTCAAAGGGCTTCTTATCATATGTATGTTGTCCTTTCAAGAATTTCTGTATACCGACTGCATGAGCTTGTTTTTACTGATTTCTATTTTAAATTAATGTTTTTAATATATAATTATTATTATTATTATTAATTATACCATAATTAACATTTTTAATAGTATTAATACTATTGTTCTGGGTTTATTTTAATTAAAAATTATTATATTTTGGACATTTATTACACTCTTTGATTAAATAAAAATTCTTGTTTCATTTTTAAAATATCCACTTTTCATTTCTTAACCCTTTTTTTACGAATTTATTTATGTGAAATTTTGTTACTCACATTAGACTATCATACATCATCTATGTAGTTTATTTTTTTATTTGTTTTTGGAATCATTTTTTTTATAAGAAAATTGAATGGTATAATGCTTTGAAAGGAAGATCACAAAAGTTCCAACCATTACAAAAGGAAAGACAAACTTTAAATTAGAGCATCTATTAGTCTAATAAGATCCCTATACGATTTACATTGATGAAAGAAATCAACCCTTGTTGCCATTTCCTACACTATGATTTTTATAATTTGGATTGGAGACTTATTTTTTCTTTGGAAGATTCTTCTATTCCTTTCTTATCATATATGATATACTACTTTCGTAGATAAGGCACGAAAAAATTGTTGACGAATTAATGACCCCCTTACTCCTTTCATGAGCCAATGAGTAACTTTCTGTCAAGTAGTGAACTGCTATGAGCTTCTTATTTTTTTTCCATAACAGATAGCCATATTGATCTTGAGCATGTGCACTCAAAGAAAAGGCGAGCAAGTGTCTCATCTTGTTGTCAGCATAGTTCACATATTGGAGATGTATTAAAGCCCATATGAAGCATTCTGTCTTTTGTGAATAACCTGCCTCGAATGATTAGCTAGAGAAGGATTTGGTTTCTAGGAAGTGAAAGTTTATTTCGTATCATGTTGGACCATGGAAATTTTATTTTTCCTGGGTACAATAGGTGATAGGCTTTGGATATGGTATACTCTCCTATCTTCAAACATATTTTCGAGACCTAGACTGGATCAAAAAGAAGAAGAAACGTTATTCTTGTCTCCATGATTTTCTTGAATACCCTTGAAGCACTAGTAGGAGGACCAATATTCCATAAATCTCGGCCTTTGATGTAATAAGCATGTATCCATTTGATCTATAGTACTTCCTTCTCCTTAACAATAAACCAAAGTTTTTTACCAATAGCTGCAAGATTCCACCATTGTATATTTAGTACATCCAAGCCTCCTTCATATTTGGGAGAACATACGATTTCCTATGTAATAGTAATTTTTTGTTAGGATTCCATCAGTGTCCAAAGGAATGATCTACAAACAACATTAATATCATATAGAATCTACTTTGGTAGCATGAAAAGGAGGCTCCAGTATGCCTATATCCCCATAAGTACATAGTTTATAAGTTGGAGTCTTCCTGCATAGCTAAGAGTTTTGTTTTGCCATTGGATAATCTTTCCCGTTAACTTTTGTAGCAAAGGGTTGTAATGTTGTTTTCTCAGAGTGGATCCAACAAATGATACCCCTAGATACTTCACTAGGAGTTCTCCTATTTGAAGATGAATTTATGAATAAAGGGTTGATTTTGTTTCTGCAGATACCTTGCCTCCATAGAAGATAGTAATTTTGAGTACATTAATCTTTAATCTACAAAGGGACAACAAGTGGCTGAAAGTATTCATTAAGGTCCTTACTGAATTTACATTCTCTCGACTAAAAAATAGCAGATCATTAGCAAACATGAGGTTAACCAACTTCGCTTTATTGCACTTTGGATGAGCTTTGTATTCAGAATTTCCCCACAATCCCAGTAGAGCTCTATTTAGGTATTCCATAACTATAACAAATAAATATGAAGAAAGAGGATCACCTTGTCTCACTCCTCATCTGGCTTTAAAAGGGGGAAGTAGTGTGCCATTTAGCTTTAGTGTGTAGCTCACTATAGACACACAGGTCATGATGAGCTTGACAATGTAGAGAGGGAAATGTAATGCAAGTAGCATTTGCTCTAAAATTCTCCAGTTTACTGTATCATAGGCTTTCTTCATATCGATTTTAATCATGCATCTTGGGGAGAGATAATGTTGATTATATCCTTTCGCCAACTCAGTTGCAAGGATAATATTTTCACCAATCCCTCTACCTTTGATAAAACCTGATTGAATGTCTCCAATAATCAATGCCATTATAGGTTGGAGTCTTGCAGTGAGGACTTTTGCAGTGATTTTATAGAGAACATTAGCACATGCAATAGGCCTAATGTCTCCTGGTTTATCAGCATTTGGGACTTTTGGAATGAGATTGAGAGTAGTAATGTTGAGGCTATATGGCAATTTACTTAGCAGGAAGAACTCATAGACACTTTCCCATATATCTTCTCCAATGATCTCCCAAGAATATTTGAAATAGTATTGATTATACCCATCTGGACCTAGAGCTTTTTTAAAATGCATGGAGAAAAATTCTTAGTGGACTTCTTCTTTGGAGAGAGGTCGAAGTAGATTATTTTGATGCTTCCTTGTTAGTTTGGCCCTTTGTTTATAATTTTTGGGAGAATTTGACAAGTGATCTCTTCCTTTTTGCCAAGTAGATTCTAGAATAAATCTATGAGAATAAATTGAATCTTAATAGAATATGTATAAAGATCTCCTATCTCGTCTCTGATAGCCCCGATATGGTTAGTGTGATTTCTGCTTTTAAGTATATTCTGGAATAATCTAGTATTGTTGTCTCTAAGATTTAACCATAAGATCCAAGCTTTTCTGTTTTAGGAAGCTTTCTTTGCACTTTACTAGATGAGTATAGAGGATCTGCTGCTTCTTATCAAGTTCTAACAGCTCAATATCAAGAGGAGATGAGTTTAAACATTGTTGTATGGTTGATAAGTGAATACAAGCTTGAATTACCTTTTTAGAAATATTATCATAGTGTCTTCAACATTTTTAGAGGATGTTTCAAGGCTTTCAGTTTAGCTATAGTAGTAGAAATAAGATCTCCATGATACTTTTTTTATCTAATACTCTTATAGCAAAGGAGTGAAATCTGCACTAAGAGTCTAGATATTGAAGAAACAAAAGGGTTTAGGTCATGTGTTGATGGCGTTGGGGATGCTTAACACCATGAAAGTATGATCAGAAATAATGGGAGACTAGAAGTTTACATTTGAGTTGGAAAAAGTATCCAGCCACAAGAGGTTTCTCATGACTCTATCAAGTTTGCAGTAAATTCTATCGGGAACTTCTTGATTATTACACCAGGTATAGAAGGCACCAATGTAATTTATATCACAAAGCTGTAAGGAACTAACAAATTGTCTAAAGTCTTCAACATCTTGAGAGTTTATTTGATTACCTTGTAGCTTCTCATTGGGTTTTAGAAAAGTGTTGAAATCTCCCGTCTCCACCTAAGGAAGATTATTTTTTTAAGTCTCTTAGGCTATATTAAAATTATATTAAAAGATATTTGCAAAAAAGTACTATTTATGTTCGTTTCAACTCATTTTGTATTTTTAAATATCTAAACAACCTTTTTAACTATCCAAATTTTAAGAAACTACGAGGATTACTATGTTTTAACGTTATTGAACCCAAAATGATTTAAAAATGTTGTGAATTTACTTTTATAATTTTTATTTCATTTTATTAGACATGTATACGTCATTAAATTCAATTTTCCCCCTATTTCACTCTAATTTATGTGAAACTTAATCCTATACTTCCATGTGTCAAACCAAGATAAATGAATGGCCATGCTCAACCCATGGTTGTTGGTAACCGCCATCCCCACCATACAAAATATCCTACCTTGTTCTTTTATATATTTATCTCTTTATAATCTACATTAAATTAACAAAAGTATCTAAAATCCTCTCATTTGATCTTATCCTTTACTCCACCTCACAATCATCACCTTCAACATCCCCTTTCTCTTCTCTTGGTTGACATACCATTCTCTACCTTTGTCCACTATTTTTGGCACCACTAAACCACTCCATTTTCCTTCATTTTATTCTCTTTTTATGCTAGATATTGATCTATAGGTATTTCTCTAAAAATACTTTGGTCTCCCTCTTCAATTATCTCGTATCATAAACAAGTAGACTAGTTTAGCCAAACTGATTGACCAGTTTGGGGGGAACCTTGGTTTAGCCAAGCAAAAATAATAGATTTTTTAGCCCAAACCAATATACTAGTTAGCCTAATTGATAGATCGATTGGTACAACTGATTGACTGGTTAAGTCGGATTGATCGAATGGTTTGGGCAGGCTGTATGATTTTGATTTATTGGCTTGGATATGATTTGAGACTATGCTTAACTATGTTATATGAATACTTAATGATTAAAATACATATGTTAACATAGATTAACAAGGTAATGGATGGATTAAGAGGATCATCACTCATGACATACTCAATGGGTGTTGTAAAGGCTTTGATGGGTAAACCCGAATAAGTACTTGATGACTTTGAAAAGGGTAATGGAATCCAAACATTTTTCTAGAAGGAATAATCTAATGGATTTGATTAATATTGAATAAGCATTTACGGAAATCCCAAACATGGTTGGGAATGGTAAGTTTCGATATGGAATAAGTATGCGAATATCTTATTTGCATGTTGTATGGGTCTTGTGTGATCAAGTAACCTAAAAAATAGTGTACTATCTTGCCATTAGGTTGTTAGTGTCATGCATGCTCTCTTCTTGTGATGTGTATGGTTACTTTACTCAGTATGTAGCGAGTCGGTCATCCTTTTTATATATAGGTGTTGTTGTGTGTTCACCTAGTACAAATCTTGATTTCGTTTCTATCTGATGTTATCTTCCAATATTGTGTTTAGTGATCACATGATTGTAATGTTTCTTTTGTCGTAAACATTCAAGCATGAGTATGATGTATTGTATGCATTCATGATTTGATTCACGCATGCTATGCTCAATGTGAAACATGATATGTCTTTTAAGTAACCATGGTCATTAGTACGTAGTGTCCTAACGTCATTTGTCTCAATATGTCAATCTCTGATTTTAGGGGTGAACAATGTGATGTTTTGCATGTTGTTGATTATCTTCATTATTTATTTGTTGCTTGTCTATAGTGGGTGGTTATTGGGTACGATGATAGAGTGATATCCACTTGTTCTTATTACTTTATATTATAATTTAGTGCCCTATATATCTTTTCAGCATTTGTATTTATTCTACTCACTTTTTCTTTTTATAATCTTGTATTTGTCAAGGTAAGTATTTCCCACACTTGATTTTGTTATGAGTTAATATAATTTTTGTATCCAACATGGATTGAATATAAGAAGTACCTTATTTATGTTGGATGTGACATAACACTCATTTATTTTGTGTTTTGGCTTCCACAAATCTTTTTATAATGAAAATTTTCAATAGTAAAATTTTTGGGGGTGTTATATTTAGGTAATATCCGTACATATCCTATGTTGGATGCGGCATCAACACCATGCAATTTTTATATAGCTTCAAAAAAATGCTTTGCAAAAAAAAATTTTGGTTATGAAAATGGGGATATTATATGCTTTGACCATACCTTAGTTTCAAGTAGTTATGTCATTTTGGAATTGATGACTAACATCATGGATAAACACGAGTCATTTAGAGTGAGTTTTATCATCACTCACATGCTTCTTAAAAAATTTCACACGAGAGCACCCGTCATTAGATTGTTTCAAGCCAAACACACTTAATTGTGGAGTTCTACAAAGATAGACTTTTCAAAGAAATGGCAAACCTTGTTAATATATGTAATATTATAAATTCTTTTAAACCTCTATCATATACCACTAATTTGGTTTATTAAAACTATTATCATTATTGCTCTCATTGGTTATTATTTTTTGGTTATCATTATTAATTGTACTAATTTAATCTTATTGATAAGTTTTGATTATAAGGTGATGAGAATGGATCCTAAGAAACATTTTTTGACATAATAATAATAATAATAATAATAATAATAATAATAATAATAATAATAAGATGAAGAAGAAGAAGAAGAATCATAATAAATTTGAAATAATAATAATAATAATAATAAAGTAATTATGTCCAGCCCTAGAACTCCTAATTTTTAGGGGAATATATATTACTTTTTTTTAGTGTTGTTAATGAATAATAATAGTAATAAAAGTAATTAGGTCCAGCCCTAGAACTCCTAATTTTTTGGGGGAATATATATTACCTTTTTTTTAGTGTTGTTAACGAACCAAGTTGGATCACAAGCCAATTCAACTTGGTCTGTTAAGAGCTCGACTAGACTTATTTGTTTAGGTAAACGAGTTAAGCTAGGACTTTATTTTTAGCCTCTTTTGTTAAACGATCAGAGTTCGATCCATGGTAGGTTCGACTCGTTTGTTCACAAACCAGTTAGAGATTGACTCGCTCATTAGCTCGTTTATAGGCTCAACTCATTTGTATAGAATTTACTTAATAAACAAGTCAAATACTTAAATGAGTCATTAATAAAGACAAATGCTTAAATGAGTTTATTAAGTTAAACTTTAAAACGAGACAAATAGTTTAACGAAGTGAATCATGATAAACGAGTTGATTTGATTTATTTATGTTAAACTGGCTAAGCCAAATAGTTCATGAGAAGTTGGGATGGTTTTAAACTTAAACTAAGTTTAAACCTTAAAAATGTAAATGAAATCAAACTCGAACCCATAAAAAGTTAGCTCGATTCAACTTGATAATAACCCTAGTTCTTTATGGATAAATGGACAAAGAACACATGAGCAATAAAGCAGGCAAGAGATGAGCTATTTTTAAATAGAAATATACTTTGATTTACTGGTAATTACTACATATCCTACGGTGAAAACTGCATTAATTGTTTTATTTTTATTTTTTTTGCCTAGGGCCTAAAACACACGGAGGGCCGACTCTGTTTGGTTTGACAATGGAATAAGCTAAGGAGCTACATATGTAAACTGTGCTTAAACATGCAATAAATTCCAAAAAAAAAAAACAAGTGGGTGTGTTTGTTTTTGCTGCTTATATATTCAACCACTTTGTTATGCCACTTGATTGAGCAAAATAGATTGGCGAAATTTTTAGAATACTAAAAATAATATAAAATTAATTATAGTAATGACAGTAATATAATAATAGTGGTAGTAGTAACGGACTGATGATATATAATTATAGAAAAATATTAGTTATAATAATAATAATAATAATAATAATAATGATGATACAATACATATTTCAAATCAGATTAGATTAAAAAAAAAGCAGGTGAAAAAAATCATTTTTTTTTGTGTGGTGACAG
Organism: Tamarix chinensis; assembly: GCA_030549775.1. Lineage (NCBI taxonomy): Eukaryota > Viridiplantae > Streptophyta > Magnoliopsida > Caryophyllales > Tamaricaceae > Tamarix > Tamarix chinensis. Next base: position 70,180,389 of record CM060182.1, read on the forward strand.
ATGAAGAGAACATGTTCGCAAATAATATACACACACACTCACACTAACACACAGCTACAGCTACAAGGAAGAGAGAGGCAACGCACCGACAATGGACAATTATTTCTTTATCCAGCTGGTCAATCGATACCTAAAAGATTTTATTTTGGTGTCTCGGTGGTCCAAAGTTGAATCTAAGTCTAAGGTTTTTTGCGAAAAAGATCGGCAGTAATGGAGGTGGGCGGTTTTGAAGATTGTGGTTTTCGTCTTAATCTCATACTGTTCAAAGGTTTGAAGGTTTTCGACGGCCTTTAGTGTCGGTCATGCACGAAGGCTTTCGATAGCTCGGTGTCTTTTCCCCTGTCTTTAATTGGTTCTGGATTGAACAATTGGGTCCCATGGATTTTTGGTTTGATCGTGTCTTCCCCGTTACGGAACGGTTAGACTGGGTTATCCCTTCGATCCTACTTCATGTGCGACTTGAAGGTGTGGCACGGATTTATGAAGGTTTGAGTATTCCTTTTGTTCTTCGCCTGTGATTTCTATCAAGTTGATGATCTTTGATGCAAGGAAGGTGGGTGCCAAAGAGATTCAAAGAACCACATGCATTGTGTTGAAACCGGCTGCCATTTGCAATATGAATATATAGTGCCTCTGTTTATTTTATTTATCATATATATGTGTGTGTACTTTTTTTTTAATTATTGAAATTTCACTATAGTGTGTAAGTAGAACCATGTCCATGTCATCAATTTTTAAATTTTATAAGAAGTGTGTTGTGTGTAAGGACCTAACAAGGAAGCATTCTGTCCGAAGGTAATTATCAAATAAGGAAGAAGCATTTTAGATTTAGTCTGGTTAAGGAAAATTCTATTTTGAGTTTAAAATAAAGGTACAAACTTATGAGATTTGTTTTCATTAACTTTTTTTACTAAAATATATTGTTTTAGTATAAATACGGTATCGTACACACTATAAATGTATACATATAGTTGTAATCATTAATACTTATTTTATATATTTTTAATTACAAATTAAGTTAATATACTATTATTTTATTATTAATTTAAAATTTTCATAAAATTAAAAAATTAAAATTAAAAAAAAAACTAAAAACATAAAAAAGTATAAACAAAAAACTTAAAAATAAAATTAAATATTAATAAGGCATGTTGTTTGTTGTGTTTCAATGTAATTCTATTTTAAATTTTGATCAATTAGATTAATTTTATAGTAGTTGTGAATTACATGTTATAGATATAAAATTTCAAAAAATAAAAGTTGAAAGACACTAAAATAAAAAGATAACATTTTGAAAATTTGAAGACTAAGTAATTAAAATATTCTATTTTTAAATATCAAAATAAAAAATATGTATTTAAGAAGAAAAAAAGCATATACAAACAAATAGCTTTCCTAATTTTTTGTTTGAGTTTTTTTTTTTCATTTTTCATTTATCTCTTTATTGCTTATATTTAAATTTTATTTAATGTTTAAAAATAAAATAAAAAGTAAAAAAAAAAGCAAATGTTTTTGGGGTGCCCTTATTATTTCACATGGGGCACACTTGGCTAGCTATAGTCAAGATACTTTAGGATACAGGTCCTTCGTCACAAGGATCCCATAAGATTTTGTGGTTCCCTTTTGGAGACTTTCTATCTACTCCACTTTGTCTCCATAACTTATTGGATATTTTCAGTAAGGTCACGCTAAGACGTATGGGATATGAGATGAGTGATGATGGGACGACGGTGGTCCTCACGACCAAGGCTACAACTACACTACTTCACGCTAGTATGATACTAGCTGCTTAGAGACCACAACCTCAGATGAGATACGGATGTGACGTCCCCCACGATCTGATGAACCTTTAAAATATGTTTTTCATCCCTCCTATAGGTGTTGCATCAAATTCTACAAAGCATACCTTCTTTATCCCTTGCACCCCACCTATTGATACTTCGAGCATAATGACAATAGCCAGCATCTTGGACTTTCTCATATGGATGTATAATATGTTGGATACTAGGCTATGTTCCTTGGAGTATGATGTGCATGCTATTTGTTCTCATTTTCATCCAGTCTTCATGTCGCTTCATCAGGATCTACCACATGTTGATATGGACACAAATCAAGGTGTTTGATTTGCTGATGTTGATATTAGGGTAAAGGATGCTAAGGATATTGTTGTCATAGGTACCAGTATTGATCCTACACATATTAATGATCTTATCCTATCATATCATGCTAGTGATGAGTCACTCACATTGACTACTAGGATTGGTTGAGATGTTATTCAGACTTCTACTTCTAAGGATACTGAGAGTGAGGACTTGGAGAACCTGTTACAACTAGCCTTCAATAGAGCCCTACCATTTGATCTACCTTCATATGTTCTAGGCACCTCTGGTGCTGATGAAACTCTGTATAGTCTGTGGGCCATGTGTTTTCTTTATTATTTTGGTCATATTTGAACTCATTAAGTATGTGGTTGTATGAATTTTCCTGATTATGTATTTTAACGATGTTCTATACTTATATGTCTCTTATTTTAACATTCTAACATTAGTACTTTGTATTATCTCATCTCATGTACTCTCTTGTACCTTTTGACCATAGATATGATATGGGATGATTTAGATTGGTTAAATTTTGTCTATATTAAATTTATTTCCTTTCCTTTGATTTGCAATAACGCCTTTATATGATTTAATCAAAGTACATTATCTCACCTATGCTGAGATGTACATTCTCAAGGAGAGAATTTCCCAATTCTAACCTAACTTGTGCTATTCTTCAAATGTTTCATGTTATACACTTGTTTAGGGGCATATTTCCCTCATATTTGGGATTGGTATCTCCTTTGACCATTTGTTGATGACAGAAGGGGAAAAATTTTGGTACGCAGATTTAAAATTACAAATAAACGACATCCATAATAGGGGTGATCAGTATGCTACATACCAAGTAAGCTAAAAATACAGCTAAGCAGGTTAGAGCAATTAATGACACCACAACAAGAAATAGAATGCGCATAAGCAAGTCATAACGATAGACTCAATATAATAGTGCAATAAATAGTTAACTAATGAATTATATCCATGTAGGCTTAGGACCCCACTATTCTCACCAATAGATCGGTAAATAAGGTACAATCCCAAGACAACACGTTCCTGGCCACTATTCTCACCGATAGATTGATAAATAAGGTACAACCGGCCCCGACCCACGTGATGTTCCACTATAAGTAATTATTGTCTTCTCATAGGTTATTATTATCCAAGTATTTTATTACTTGAGTTACGGACCCCATTATTATCGCCGGTGGATCGGTAAATAAGGTACAATCCCAGGGCAGCACGTTCCCGGCCACTATTCTCATCATTGGATCTGTCAACAAGGTACAACCGGATCCGACTTAAGTGATCTTCTAGTTTAAGTGATTAATGTCTAATTCATATCTTATATGTTTTAGATACCACACACAGTCATGCACAACTTAAGTATAACTCCTAACTTACTACCGCCCCGAGCCTACCCTGTCCCCTTAGGAACCCTAGTTTCCTAACCCCTGATACCTCCATACCCCCTATTGTTCCTTTGAGTTCCTAATTCACCCAAAATACCCAAACCTTTCATCAGTATCCCCTCTTATCGTGAGTCATGGCCTATTACTCCCGTTTCTCACATATGAGGACCATTGGCCTCTAGGGTTACTCCTCAAAACCTTAGTTCTCCCTAGTTGATCTAGCACCTCCTCTACTACTTGGTTAGCCCTAATTTTCTAGAACCATACATATTTTACTTGCTTATTAATTCCTTAAAATTTTGTATCCTGACTCCTCCATTCGGCACATGTGATAATAACCTCCCACAATGGATCCCTTCGAAACCCTAATTTTCCCATGGTAGATGTATCTACTTTCACTTATCCCACCTAGCCATTATATTTAGTACATAATCCCCAAATAGCATGTTTAACATCATAGTTCATAGGTACAACCCAACTCCCCCATTTCCTACATGCGATAATGACCTACCTTCCTAGGGTTTTGTACTACCAAAACCCTAGTTCTGCCTCCTTAGTAATCTCCCATCCCTTATCATCCAAGGGCTCCCCCAATTTTGCCAAGCTACCCAACAATGTTGTCATTTACTCCATATCCATTCTTAGCAACCATCCCTTACTTAACTCACCCCATGCACAGTCAACCCTCTCCATGCAATATTTACCCCAATCCACTTTTATATTTACCATATTTATTTGTTTAGCACGTTCCAAATGATATTTGGCTAACTTTCATCATAGGGTTTCCCTATATGCTTATTTTCATAATGTTGACCAAAATGCCCCAGGGTCTCAAAACCCTCCTAAGTCTCATGGCCTGAAATACAAAAACTTCCCAACATTTCAAAGCATGCGGCACCATATAATAGAAATACACATCAACATATGAACCAACATAATCATATTTGCACACATTATTACCTTAAATCCTTGCAAGTCAAGCTGCACATACAACCCTAAACCATCTAATATTTTATGTACGTATTCTTTTAGCACATAATACAATCATATTTTGAAAAAATAATTCCCTAGCTATAACTGTATCCTTACTGAAATGACTTTGGTCTCTGAGCAAGAATAACCTATGCCTCCTCTCCCATTTTCAACAAAACAATACCTAGAAAAATGGAAATATCTGAACTTAAGCTATCTCATCTTTTTTTCTAATAATAATAATAATAATAATAATAATAATAATAATAATAATAATAATAATAATAATCAAATGGAAGAGGAGTGGTGGTGACCATAATGGGTAAGAGAAGTGGAGTGGTGGCACGACTATGGTCACAATAGCAATACTAGGGTGGAGGTCGATGGTGGGGGTTATCAGCTTGGGGGTTGAGGGTGGTATTGGCACTAGGTAGGCTAGTAGGGGAGGGAGGTTGTGGTAGCCAGACTGGTGGCTAGTGGTGGTGCAACAGAGAGGAGGGAGGAGAAAGAAGGGGAAAATGGAGGGGAGAAAGGGGTGGTTTGGGTTGACTACATAGGATGGGCACCTATGCAGGGTGGTTGAAGTGCGGCGGTGGTGTGGAGGTGAGGAGTTGTTTGGTAGTGGTGGTGGTGCAAGGTGGTACAGGGGAGGTGTGGCCTGCGCTTTTGCAAGTTTGGGGAGGAAAAGAGGGAAATGGGGGCTTGACAGGCGTAGGGGGTGCACGGAGGGAAAAGGGGAGGAGTCTGGGGTGTGGCATGGCTTGGCTACGATGGCGATAATGGCTGGAGGGCTAGAGAATGGTGCATAATAGCGCTCAATGAGGGATAAAGAGAGGGTAGGGGCATCGTTGAGGTATTTATAGGCTGAAGAGGGGGATGAGGATAAGGGGAAGGCGACAAGGATGGTCGGCTGTAGGGGGAAGGACGACACAATGGTGGCATGACAGGGACAGGTGCAAGGAGGGTTGGAGGTGCAGGGGTGCAAGGGGTCATACAAAGGGGACCGTGCAGGCACATGCTAGCGTGCATGCCTTGCATGGCCAAGAAGGGAAAAAGAGGGGGAGGTTGGTTGGGTTGTAGGGGATAAAAATAGAAGGTGGGGTGAACGGTGCGAGGTCTACAGGCGTGAGGTAGGAGACAAGGAGAAAAAAAGGAAATGAGGAAATGAGGGAGGGAGAAAAAAGGAAAGAAGAAAAAGAAGGATGGCTTGGGTTGTTCTCCTGGGGAGAAAGAAAAGGGAGATAGAGGGGAAAATTAGGTTGGTAAGGGGGAAAGGAATAAAGGAAGGGAAGGGGAAAGCTTGGGTCGGCTACGACGCAAACTAGGCGGGAAGGAAGGAAGAAAAGGAGAAAAGGAGAAAAGAAAAGGGAGAAAGAAAAATAAAAGGGAAAAGGAGAAAGATGTAGAATTTTTAAATTGGGTTTTTGGGTAATTTATTGGTAATTATATATAAATAATTAAAAATTATCATAATTTGTCTATAATTTATTATAGGCTAGATAATTAAAATAATATCTCAGAATTAGGCTAACTAATAACTTTTAAATCTTATATTATTATTATAGTTATTGTTATTATATATACATATATTTTGTTTTATTTATTATTTTATTATTTATTTATTTGAAATTTTTGGGGTATTACAGGTGGATTACTATCTGCCTTCCCGGACACTAATTATATAACATCTCAAAATTCACTAAATATTTTTTTTCTTTACGGAAGCAATTAAATTAAAACTTGTAAATTTCGGGAATGTTACCGCCATGATCAGTATGAGCCCGGCCCACGACTATTCCTGTACTAATCATAAGGCTAAAAGAAATTTAATAATCATCATACATCAAACTCAAGGCAAGACTCAAATAAAACATTAAAATATTTATAAGATAGAAATCAAAGTGCGTGAATAGGAGTCACACTCCAGAGTACGTAGTCAAAGTTTCTTAAAAGGAATAAGGTTTATAAACGGTAAAAATTAAGTCTAGGAAAACCCAGAACAAAAATAGAAAGTCATAAAGGAAAATCTGGTCACGCCACTCTCGATCTTTGTGCCAAGTCCATACTCAACACTCAGCACTCAGCCCCGCCTGATGCCTCGTGAACATCAAAGGCATCGAAAAAGGTATCACCAACCTGCACAAAGTCACAGGGGCCTTCTGCTCGTGGGAATGAGCATCAATTATAGAAAATGTGGTCAGTACGCTACGTATTGAGTAAGGTAACCGTGCACTAAGGTCAACACACAAAGGCACATAATCCAAACATGATAACATAACAATATACCATCACTTTAAATAAATAATTAAAGGCCGAATTATAGTCTGGATAAATTAATTATTTAATCTCTGATTGGTACTCATTTCACACCATACTTTTTATCAAATCCATGCGAGTACGGGAACCCCACTATTATAGCCGGTGGATCGGTCACTTATAGGGCAGAACGCACCTAAACACTATTATATACCAGTGGATTAGTTTAGGTCCGGCTCAATAATCTTCCACTTTACATGATTAATGTTTTACTGTGTCTTATTCAAAAGTTTTACCCTAGACATGCATGACTAACTCCCTCTACACTTATCCTCCAAGAGGGCCCGTCCCATATCTTGAGACTCCTGCACCTCCTAACTTGCCCCAACATCCTTAACTCACACTAGAAGCCTAACTCCCAAGTGTGTGGGTCAAGGCCCACTACTTTACACCTCCAAGCCCACTCACTGTCTTACCCTAGGGTTTTCTCCCAAAACCCTAATTTGGGCCTATGTGGCCCATCCTTCTCCACCTTACACAGCCCAAACTATTTTAACACCCCACACATCATAACCCTTGGATTCGAGTATTCGACCCTCATCATCTCACTTTACTCCCCAAGTATACGTGTGACCACAAAACCCTAGATGGCCACACCAAACCCTAACTGGTTATGCCAAACCCTAGCATCCTCATTTCCATATGTCACCCTTCCATTTCTCACCTTCCACTCTTATTTTTCCATAATGCTCATGCTCATCCCTCACATGGTAATCTTCCTTCCTCATCTCATACTTCACTCACCCTCATTTATTTTTCCTTTTTACCACTTGCTCATATTAGGGTTTCCTCCCAAACCCTAGCTCGATCTCCTCTACACCCTTATATTGTCCCACGTACTATTTTTCACCCAAAGCCTCCAATCACCCAAACAACTCTTCCATTACCTTCCTCATACCCCAAATCAATATTCCATACGTAAAATTCACCCCCATGCAGACTTTATACATCCCAAGCAAACCCTTGAAGTTTTTCATGCAAAACCATAGATACCTCCATGCAAAGTTCATCCACTTTATTTTGCTTTAAGTCCCCTTTTATTCTTCCACTCATGGATCATGAAATATTTAGGTCAAACCCACATCCCCTGGTCAACTTATTTCCTTTTGGTCAACTTACTTCCTCATTTTCCTTTTTCATTCCTTCCCCCTATATCATCACATTACATATCCTAGCATGCATGTCCTAAAGGGCCGCACCACATCACATCATAATCACAAATTATACATATTATACACATGCCATAAGATAACACATGAGTATACCTTAACTCCATGCTATGCTACGCATAAAACAGTTAAACTAATAGCACATGATACACAACATATCATTAAACATGGCATCCAAGGAATATAAAACACATAGCACAAATAAGACATTAGTTACACCCTTACCTAACACGACATCGGTCTTGAAACACGCTCCTACGCTTCCTTAGGGTTTTGACTGGTTTCACCTATAAGAGGGAAAAACTAAGGATTAGTTTTCCTCCTACCAAAAATACTATTATTTCATATTTTATTCTAATATTAGAGTTATTATTATTAAAGGAAACTTGTGAAAATAGGGTTTTTAATAATATTTGTAGCCATACTTATATTATTAAATCTAATTGCTTATTTCTAATAATAGTGCTAACACTAGTTATAGAAAAATAGTGATATTAATAATAATAGTAATACTAATACTCCTAGTAATAGAAACCCTAGTATTTTTAAGGCTAAGACTAATAATAGGGTTATGGGTAAAATAATAATATAATAATAAAAATACTAACAAAATACTAATATTGCTAAGGATAATAGTAATGATAGTAATATTTGAAATGATGATAATATAAGGGTTTGAATATTTTTACCATAATAATAATAGTGATACTAATAATAACGATAATAATAATAATAATAATAATAATAATAATAATAATAATGGTATTAATAGAAATAAAGAGAAATAGGGATTCAACCCTTCACTGTAATAATAATAATAAATAATAATAATAATACATAATAATAATAATGATAATCAAAATAATGCCACAATAGGGTTTCGGTCCTTAATAGTAGTAGTAGTAGTAGTAAGAATAGTTATTAATAGTAATAGTAATAATAATACATTTCAAATGAATAAGGCTTAAATAATTAGGATTTAAGGGTTGAGAGGGTTTAGGATACCACCTAGGGTTGGTGCTGACTAGCAGCACCAGCGGCGGTGGTGGGAAAAAGGGGAGAAAAGAGAGATAGTGGAGTACTGGGAATAGGATAGGGAGGATGAGGGTGGAAGTTGGGGTGATTGAGGTTACCCAAGTTGAGAGGGTTGGAATGAGGGTGGTGGTGCGGCCAAAGGTGGCTGCGCACGGCGGCAGGTGTGGTGGCCGAAAGTGGTGGAAGGAGGAGAAAGGAGGAGGAGAGAGAGGAAAGGGAAAAGGAGGGTAGGGGGAGGTAGAGGAAGGTCTACAGGTACTTTTGGGACGTGTAAGGGGCGATGGTTGCGGCGAGAGTGGTGGCAAATGGTGGTGCAAAGGGCGGCGGAGGTGGAAGTGTGGCTGCTTGGGAAGGAAACTTTGCATGGCTGGGGTGGCTCGTGCAAGGCAAATCGAGGGCAGAGGGTGATGTAGGGAGTGGTGCTATGGGTGGCTCGAGAAGTGGCGGTGGTAAGGGCATCTAAAAGGGCGATGGCGCACGAGATGGATTTTCTGGGTTGTGAAGTCAAAAGCTCGATCAAGGCTGCATATAGGGTATTTATAGGCTAGTTGGAGGGAGATAAGGTCAGAGGGGAAACGAGAGAATAGGGCAGGTAGGTTAGGGCTCACCGGTCGGCGACGGCAAGCTAACGTAGGTATGTTCGTGGTAGGGTGTGATTGGCCAGGGGGAAAGAAATGGCATGCAAGAAGGAAGGAGGGTTGGTTGGGTCGAACGACAGGCAAGTCAGTAGGGAAGAGAGAGGAGAGATTGGCCGGTTAGAAACGTGGTCAGCGGTGAGAATCTTAGGGGAGTTGCAGGCTGCGACGGGGAAGGAAGAAGAAGGTAGGGGTGGACCGGGCGACCGGGAAAAAGAAAGTAAGAAAAGAAAAAGAAGGGAACCGGCCGGGCGACGGGGAAAAAGATGAGGAAGAAACGCGATGTATGGGGCCTAGGCCATGCATAAAGAAAAAAGAAAAGGAAGGGGTTTGGGCCACAAGTGAGTTGGCCCAAATCGAGAAGAAGAGAGAAAATGAAAAGGGAGAAAGGAGAGAAAGAAATAAAAAGGGAAAAGAAGGAGAAAAATGGAAAGAAAAGAAAAAGGAAAAATAGGTTGGTTGAGGTATTTAGAATATTTTGGTATTTTAGAATATATAAAATAATAATATTTTAATAAAATAATATTTAATTCCCTTTTTAGGCTAATTTGAGATTTTTGAAAGATTTTTCCTAAATTCCATTGTAATTAGCAAAACACCCAAATTTTTCCTAATTAAAATATTTATTATTTTCTTCTTGATTTACCCTAATTAATTCCCTTTTATTTTAATAAAATAATTTATTTAATTTATTTCCCTATTAAATCCTTATTTGGCCATAATTTCTAAAATTAGGGTTTTAGGGTATTTCAAATTATTTCTTTGAATGAGACAACATGGCATGAGTCATCCCTTTTACATCTATTTGTTGGACATATTTCCTCGGCATTGTGTATGACTTATGTTTATCTAGATACAAATTATCCACTAATTATTGATCTGTCATTCCCACAAGAGAGAAGACATGGTGACACAATTATCATATTCATAGATTTAGCAAACCTCTTTATCAAATTGATCTAAGAAAGACTACAGTGACTCTGATGACCGATGTGTTAGCCCCATTAATTAGGAAGAGTATCTTTTTGGGCATCAACAAGTATAAAGTGTTTCATAAAAGTAGTTGTCAATTGATAAAATGATTTAAAGGAGTCTGCCTTCAATCTTCTAAACTATCTTAGCAAGACCCACTACGATACTCCTGGAAATGCTTTATATAGTGTTTCCTCTTGGACAATCAAACTTTGAAAGACATTCAAGTGATCTTATAGGTTGTTGAGCTATCAAATGCTTCTAAGGTTGGCATCCTTATCATCTATGGAGGTCAGTAATCCTTTGGGTGAAGGGGGTGTTCCATCCAAGTTTGGCCTCATCAAATGAGTTTGTTACCTTGACGATGTCAGAAACCTTCTTCTCTATCAACCACTAAAGGAAGTATTCATCCATCCTAAGTCCTTGTCAGTCCCCATGTTCTCGTTCTTTGTGTCTCTTAGCCTCGGGATTTCTATGTCGATGACTCTTGTGGCTAAGGATCCTTTGTCATCTCTGCTACTCATGATGGATCAAAGAGGTGGATTTCTCCTCCTAATCATCTTTACTATCTTGTCCCTTAGGACCTCCACCAACTCGTTAACATCTTCTTATATAATATCACTTCTCAGCCATACCCTAGACTTTATTTCTTCATGGTGGCTAATGGTCTTGTTAAGGACTTATAAAGGACATGGCCAGTCTTGGATCTCAGTTAGAGAAGACTATCCACTAAGGATAGTAGGTAGTTGAGGGTGTGGGTCAAAGGGTGGGATGCCCACCACCATCATTTGGATGGATGCCCAAAACTCTGTATTCATCGCTTAAAGTCGGGAGAGTGTGGCTATCTCATTGCTAATAAGAGGGAGATCGAGACCCGTGTTGGGTTGGCTTGGAGGGTGTAAGGGTGACATGAATTTTTGCTTAGGTCTATATAAACGACCCCAAATGTTAAAAGTGAAATGTGAACTAAGAGTTTTGGGAATGGGGAGTTTAGGGAGAAAGATTATAAAGAAAAGGTGAGTGTCTTCTTAAGTTTTAGGGTCTTAAATGGCAAATGGACCCTTTATTTATAGGGGTGGATTAGTATATATACTAATATATAGTGATAGAAAGTAATATTCAAAGTTAAATTTTGGCTTTGTTAATCATACAAAGTGAAAAGGATCTAAAAGTATAAGACGAACATGGTACTATACAACTAATTTATTAGCTTTAAATTTGAAACTAATTACCCCATGTATATCGTGTAATTACTGCTACTATTGTTAAAGGATCTAGGACTCCTAGTTTTTCTCAACCATGCACTTGGTTAGTAGTAACGAATTGTACTTATTAACGAGAATGCCAAATTAAATATATAGTGAAATACAGTCATTGGATATCCGATGAATTGATCCAAATTTATAAAAGAAAAAAATAATCAAATAACTAATCCGATTAATAAAAAGTGAAATAAATCGAATATCTGATCCAAAAATTTATATACATATATGCATATGTATATTTTAAAAATTAGTTATTGCTATTATATTTTATGCTTTTTAGTTGATATTCTTATTAAATATTTAAGTCTTATTAGACATGTGGAATTATTAATTGAATATAATGTAATTTAAGACTTGAATGAAATTATGAGATTAAATTGGTTCATACCGGATCAATTTATTATCTTTTGATTAGAGAATTTAATATTCGATATTTCTTATTGGTAATATGTCTGAACTATTTGAATATCTTTTGTCGAATTATCTGTGATCCAATCTAAAGTTTAGGATAATTCAAAGCATCAGATATCCAAAAATCTTTTTTTTTTTTTACATACCCGATCTTTGATCCTATGGGTATCCGAATCTTTATACCGAAAATGCAATCATCGAATATATGAAATGTTGCATATCCGATTGATGAACATCCTGAGTTGAAATAACCGATCATTGTTGTCAGCTTTACAAAAAGAATTGGGTATCAAATTGTAACCTACGTTTAGTATGAAACATTTATGTTAGTATATCCACACATGTTTGATTAAAGTTTAATTTATTTTCAAGATTAGTATGACCGGAGAAATAATTATGTATTTGGTGATCAAGGATTTACTATTATTTTTCTTAACTTGTAGTCGTTTTTTTTTTCATAAACAAATCCGTTAATTATTTTTTAACCATACGTCAGAGTCACGGAAGAGGTTTATTGTAATCAAACATACCAAGCATGAGAAAGTCTATTGAAGGAGTGCTTTGTTTAATGACACTGAGCGTCGAACCTTAAAAAAAGAAGAAGGGAAGGAAGAAGAAAGAAAGAAACGGGGTATGAGATGATATTAGAAACATATTTTGACTAACTCATCTGTCAAGATGCGCTCAGTTTTTGGTGGGTGAGATTTACATTCCGATACGCGTTGTATTATTAATTAATTAATTGTCGGTAACATTTATAAAAGAATGGCATTTTTCTGGGTTTTCGCTTGCACGCCGCTTATCTTCCGAAAAAGTCGAGTAAATTAAAAGCAAAGAAAAAGAAAAAAAAAAGGGGGGGGCGTCGAGGTGGAGCGGAGTGGACAGACGTAGGCGCGTATGATGGGAAGATGCGAGGCAAAGAGACCACCACTATATACAAATATAATTAGTCACATTATAGAAAAGCGCCCTTCAAACAGCCCGTAGGGGCACTCGCAGCGCCGCGCGCGTTTTCTTGGGTAAAAATAATTTCTTCAAGCTTAGATCTGTTTGGAAGAAAGGACAACAATATCTCTTTCGGCAAGATTCTCGTTTACACATTGGGATTAACGGTAAGTTAACAACTCCTCGAGTTACACGAAAACGTTTCTGGAATAGTTTACGCATTGGTACGACGTTACAGACGTACCAGGAGTTAGGAACTTATTTAATAGATAGAAATGAATCGACCACCGATGGATGAGAAACGTTTCGAACGAACTTTTCTTTATTATACAATATTCCCGTTTGATGACCGGACCGGCCAGCAGACTACTGTACAATATTCCCTTTCCTTAGCGAACAAATTTGGTAGTTTTTAATTATTGGGCACATGAGGACCCGCCTTAGTGTTTGGTACCAGGCCTGTATTATTATTATTATTATTTATATGGTGGGCGCCTCATAGATAGTTGTTTATTTTTATATTTATTTATTTTGAGTACAGATAGAAGTTAAAAAAAAAAAAATTTAAAAGTCCTAAATGTTTAAAGATCTCGTCTTAGAATATATATCCTAGTAAAATCGATTCCTTATTTAATATATCGTCCTCGTTTGGTATCATACATCTAAAAAGCATACTTAAAATTTTTAATTATTTTTTTTAATCCTAATCAGTTTCTAAAAATATATTTTTTTTATAAGAAGTATCAAGCAAGACAAAAGTTACGTGCCGTAAAGAAAGCAAAAATAATAATTATACTGTATATAACATTTTCACTTTATTATACTAATATTTTATACGACTATATGTATTTTTTTATTTATAGCAAAAAAATAAACAAAACTAATAAGATCATTTTTTTTTATTGTGATTGTGATCCTGTAGAGGTAGACACACAGAAAAAAATAATAATTCTGATACCTAATTAATATAAAATGGGATGTATATTGATATTTTAAAATAAGTATTTTATTCTATTTTATTATTTCAAGAATACTTTATCAAAACAAATCTTTTAACCATAAGAATAATTTATTGCTTTTTTTATATATAAAATAATGTACGGCTGAAATAGACATTTAATTGACTACTATTATGGACTTTGACTTGTTTATTTCGGTTTAGATAAGTTAATTAATAATACTATTACTTTGTCCACATTTATATACGAATAATTTTTATCTATCAAGTACTCTACCATATTTGTAGTATTACTTAGTATTACACTATATTCAGATTAGATATTAAGTTACCCAAAAAAAAAAAAAAAGACTCTTCGGCATTTCCACCAGCCGTTTACGGCAGTTCTTTCTCTATAGCCCACGGGCCTCCGACTATCATTTGGTTACGTATTATTGCCCTGAAACACCGGCCCAATCGAGCATCGGCGGTCGGATTAGGCCTCAACCATTTTGAAAATTCTGAACGATCCTGGACTGCAACCCAATCTCCGAGGACATTCCATGATAAAACTTGTACCAACCTCTAAGAAATTGACTAATAAAATAAGTAGATATGTTAATTACCAAAAATAAGAAGAAGAAGAAGAAAAAAGGAAAACGCTCTTTAAGTGCGCAGTGTCATAAGTTTTGCTTCTTTTTTTTTCGTAGAAACTGTCTTTCCCTTTTATTTTCTTTATAGTAGTCGCAAGAAAGTATTACTCGGTTTCAATTAAGTTGCTTGTAAGATCATATATATGATAAATAGCTTGCAAACATTTTTTTTAATTCTCTACCGAACATAATGATAACGACAAGTACCTTTTAAAGAAAGAAAACACATCGATAAAATGAAATAATAAATTAAAGTAGATTTAAAATTTATTTGATTAATCCAGTCCAAATATAAAAATAGTGTCCTCATTTCTAACCTATTCCGTTGTCATTTCCAAAATCAAACTTGAAGCCAACAATTTGTAAGCCACTATCTACAACTTTCTCAAATATATCTTAACAAACTTTTCCTGTAAAAAAAGGGATAAAAAATATTTCTGTCAAATATATATTTTAAAATCATACGAGTCATTTAGGAATAAAGTAAATGAAGATAAAAATTAGCTTACAATAATGTCAAACATAGCTTATATTAGTTATATATATATAATGTACACTAGTGGAGGAGAAAGAATAGAAGAGAGAGAGAATATTAATGCACCCAATGGATATTGATTGTAAGACATGGTAATCGATCGAGATACAATAATTCATTTGAATATTGAGAGATTTCTTTTCTTATGTATTTTTTACCAAGATGATAAAATTATATTTTCTCACTTATATCAATGGTCTTAAAAAAATATTAGAAATAATAGAACCAACCACCAACATATACTAGAGTTCCAAATTGTGTAAAATTATAGGGCATTTATCTTCTAGTTTAGGTACAAAACCTATTCTAAAAAATTTGACGACACGAGGGAAAGTGAGGATGTTGTGTCATTAGCTTTGGGGTGGGGGAGTGTGAAAGTAATAAGGAAATCATGAGGAGGGCTTAGTTGAGGGAGACTATGGTCGTGATTAAGCTAGTTAGCCAATTTTTTTTTATCATTTTTTAGATGAAATTGTCTTTAATTTAAGTTATTAAAAATATACCAAAATGATTTTACGATTTTTATTTATGAATAAATACTAATATTTATATATTTATGACATACAAATAATTATTATACAACATATTATCTTTTTAAAGTAAGGCACGTGGGAGCATATATTGACAATTTGAGGAACCATTAATCGGTTCCATAAGATTACATTTTTTTAATGGAATATCTAATGTTAATGCTCTTAAACAAACATTTTCTCTAACATGTGCCTTTTAGGCACTTGTTAGAGTTACTAAAAATAGAAAAATAAAATGTCGAGTTTCCCCATGTGATCTCTTCATTGATTTTGAATGTGCTTCAAGAGACTATGGTGGTGGTTCCACAAGGACCCTAGATCGAAAATCAAAAGTCAACAATGTTACATATATTGGAGAACTATTCTATTGAACCCTTTGTGAAATCCTCATAGCCATCATTACCTTCAAAAGAGCATGCTAGTGGAACCAGAGGTATCATGGGATGAAGGAAAATCATGGCATGATACTATCTTGCTTAACCAAAATACTGATGATCTTATTCAATTAACCTATGTGTGGCCACATATCTATGAAGGAAGCCATATTGTTGTAATACAACCAGATGAGATCAATAGTAAGGCCAAAAGATGGGGAAAAAAACTTGGTAGGCTTTGCTTATGGATTTTATCCTTCTTGTTCCTACATGTAATGTAATACCCCAATTTGAGCGGAGTGTTATAAAGATTGATATGGATACTTATATCAACATGGTATACCATACTTTTGGTGATTCTATCCTAAGAACTTTACAGTTAAGCGTGCTAGCTATGGAGCATTTTTAGGATGGGTGACCCTCTTAGAAAATTTTAGAAATTTTCTGAAAATATCTTGAAAAATGTGTGAGTGGGGATAAAGCATACTGAAAGGACTTGTGTTGATTTGTGAAGCCAGCCGATTAATCCAAAAGTGTTTCAAGGTAGCCCCTGCATGGTCATATCGAATCGGGGTATTATAGATGGTATTAGAGCAAAACTGCAACTGTGATCTCAACTTTGATAAGCCAGTCAGCCACCTAGCAGGACGGTTATTGGAATAAACTGCATTGAGACAGTTAGTGATTAATACACAATAAGGACATTATGTTCTTTGAGTGGGGGTGAGTGTAATACTCCAATCTGAGTGAAGTGTAGTAAGAACTGCTTATTTCATCTTAAGAATTTCACAGTTAAGCGTGCTGATTGGGAAGCATTTTGTGGATGGGTGATTCTACTAGGAAGTTTTAAAAATTTTCTAAAAATTTCTTGAGAAGTGAGTGAGTGAGGACAAATCAATCTGAAAGGACTCGTGTTGATTTGTAGGGCCAATCGATTAATCCAAAAGCCCTCCAAGGTAGGCCCTGCATGGTCGTATCGACTCGAAGTGTTGCATGTAATCTTATGTGCAAACTACTTAGCCAAATGTAGCACCACTAGTAATCTGCATGAACAAAGAGGGATTTTATATGTTCAAGTTCAAATCAAAAGAGGACTACCCAAAGATATTTAACACTCCTTACTAGACGTGTGATAGTAAACCTTTGATACTTAAGGCTTGGACGCCATAATTTTGATTATGAAAAGAGGAATTCCAATTCATTTACACATGGATCAATCTACCTAGTCCCCCCCTGCGTTTTGTTCTAATGGATCTATAGGGAGAGTAGCTATTTGTATAGGCAAGCCTTTGAGCATAGATCCTATCACTCCTAACAAAAACCAAATATCATTTTCTTGGGTTCCAGTTGAGGTAGGCATCCAAAGACCCTTGCTTGAATATGTTACCATTCAAATTCATGGAGGTGGTGTATTAATACAAGAGATTGGATATGAATGGAAGCCTTAATTTTGCACTTTGTGCAAAAATTTTGGACACACACCTAAGAAATGCAAGCCAACACAAGCCCATATGCCCCCAAAGTAGGTGTGGGTCAAAGTGTAAAACAAAAGATAATAAATCACTAGGTAAGTAGGCCCCGCCAATGTTGATGGCCCCATACAATAGATAATTAGTAGGACAGTGACCATTGCTTCCCACTTAGGACATTTACAAGTTAACCCGAGTACTAGCATTAAACACACACAATATAGATAATGCATGCAGATGGCATTCATAGCTTATGATACGTGCAACCCCTAGTTAAGTGTAGCTAATGGAAGAAATGTGCCCAAGGATGAATACCATCATGATTTTTGTATTCATTTAATGTAACACCCCCAAATTTTACTCCTGAAAAAAAATTTTTTGAAAGGATAAAGCGGAAGCTAGAAGTGAATCTGGGGAATGTTACCGCCACATCTAACACAAGATAAATGTCCACCATCTATCTCATGCTAGATGCAAGGCTAAAACCTGTCAAACAAAACTGCAAACATCTATGCCGTAAGGATAAACTCCCACAAGGAGATATCCACAGGCAGATGGCAAGTGAATCAATTCACTAAATAAAATCATCGCTGAATCAATCAGCGGAACCTGTGAAATAAATCCGAATTTTGAAAGCTTATCAGAGTACGAAAAAAATGAAAGTTAATTACAATACCCTTGAATTTTAAATACAATACTTGAAACTTCTAGAAAGATGAATACAGCTAAACAAAACTCGAAGAATAATGTCCGGATCGCCTACTCACTCAAGTCAAGCCTTCCACCCCAAATAGTAACCGATCAAACCTGCATAAGAGGTCTGCTCCCCACCATTGGTGGATCATCACAGGACCCATTCAATCAAGGTAGTATCAGTACGGGTCCAATACTGAGTAAATCCCACCACCCTACCTTATGGAAGAGACGTAAATTACAGCATCAAGTGCATATTAAATTATGATACAAAACGTTGATATAATATTACGTATACTCAAACCCACATCACAAGTTCTACCATACATATATAATAACATGCAAAACATATGAAATATCTTAAACCGATAAGAGATTCAGGTAAACCAACCAAGCATTTATGGATAATGTTAACCAACCAACCAGACATTTTTGGACAACGCCAAACCAACCCAAGCCGAATCGGGCATTTATCAAACGGCCATTTATGGGCAATGCCGAATCGAACATTTATCAAACAGGCATTTATGGGCAATGCCGAACCGAATATTTATCAAACGGGCATTTATGGGCAATGCCGAACCGAATATTTATCAAACGGGCATTTATGGGCAATGCCGAACCAAACCAAGCCGAATCGGGCATTAAGCCTCGCGGACATTACTTAGGGACATGTCCAGCCCCGAGCATTACTTAGGGACATGCTCAGCCCCGGACATTACTTAGGGACATGTCCAGCCCCGAGCATTACTTAGGGACATGCTCAGCCCCGAGCATTACTTAGGGACATGCTCAGCCCCGGACATTACTTAGGGACATGTCCAGCCCCGAGCATTACTTAGGGACATGCTCAGCCCCGATCGAGTAGACTCATTCTTTAGATCTCTGGTAAATATAGTCAATTCACATCATGTCACAGCTCATCATAATCACCACATACGGATATCACATTCATGTTATAAGAAAACACATACCACCTACCTTAACTCCAAGCTGCGCTACGCATAAAACATGTTAAGGACAACATGTGATACGCAACAGGACATGGTATATATATATATGAAGCATCCAAGGTAAGTAGATCACACATCACACAAGTGGTCTTAGCTAGACCCTTACGAAACACCCATAAGTGGAGGTAAGTAGAGACTTACCTGGATCCGAAGCTAGCTAAGCGAGATAAGAGGGAAAGATATCACTAGCTCGTGGATCCACGAGAAAGCTTTCCTAGATCACCGATGGAAATCGGAACTAGGTTAGAAACTATCTTACCGATCAACAATTCAATTATAAATAAATCAACACAAACGGACACAAACAACCTTTCTTGAAAAACGTGCATAAAACCTATGACTTGCGAGCGTAGCTCGATTAAGATTTAAAATTAAATATTAACCAAATCGGATTAACACTCATCACTTGGGACATTTCAAATTGATTTGGAATGCCGGGAAAAGAATAATAGATTATAAGCTATTTTATCAAAAATGACTTATTCATTAGGTTTTACAATCCAAAGGACAACCAACCATTTGCATAGAACCAAATCCAACCCAATAAGATAAAAACATAATTCAAATGATTTAAAGTCAAATATGGAAATCGATTAAGTAAAAGAAGCATAGCATAATTAATTATATAAAATCATCTCCGAAAATTAGGGCTTTTAATGCCCACGCTACGAACCAGCTAAATAACTTTTATTATCCCAAATTGATAGCTTAAGAGTACTATTAAACTAATTTTAAATAAATCTAGATAACCAATTTTAACAAAAGAAATCTTTCGAGTAGCAAATTTAAGACTATCGGTTTCCAAAATTAGGGTTTCACAACCCAAGACATAAATTCGAATAATTCAAATCAATTAATTACGATTGAAGGTATTAGAATGCTTATAGGATCATTTCTACTATTTCTATAAATTCAATTTTAGAAAAACGACCATATAAATGACCAATTCCAAAATTTTACTTAAAATCTAAGGTTTTAGGCCCGAAAATACAATTCGGTAAAATTCTATAAATTTAATTAAATTGAATGTTTAGAAATGCAATTAGACATATTTTATAACATAACATATAATCAATTGATCAAAACCAATAAAAGAAATACCCAATTTAGCATAATTATGATTTTTGAGCTCGGAACGCAAATCTGATCAATTCTTACTAAAACATATAAATTAACAATTCGAAAATGTAATTAAATGTATTCTGATGTAAATTATATAATCAATTGAATGAAACAACCCGATTACACAATCCAATTTAAACCCGCAAGAGTTTTGACCTAAAAATCTAATTCCAATCAATTTCACACAATTTTCCCAAATCAACACTTCCGATATAAAATTAAATACATTTCAAACGATATTACAAAATCAATTGAATAAAACGACTCAATTATGCAACCCAATTTTATTACACACGAATTTTGACATAGAAGGTCAATTCCGATTAATTCGGCATAAATTTCTCAAATTGAAAGTTCCAGCATGAAATTAGATACATTCCACAACATATTGTAAAATCAATTTACCCAAAGTAGCTAAATCGGACGAATCCGAAAAAATTCGGACATAACCCGGCCAAGAATTCAATTTTCACAAATCAACTAAATACACCACAATTAACCACTCTAAATCAATCATACAACATATATATACATAATCAAACAATCAATTTAGCTTTTTATAAGCTAATTCATACTCAATTAATTAATTCCAATGTTAGGGTTTTCAGAATTTATACCAAACAAGAATTAGCAAATCGGGACAAGAGAAGGCGGGAGAAGCTTCGCCGGAGGTCGAACGGTGCTCGCCGGTGGTCGGGATACGTCGAAGGTGACCGGATGGTGGCGCTGTCACTCCCGTTCGCTGCATTTGCTTCTATCCGTTGCTACTTCACTGTTGCGGCTGCACTGCTGCGGCACTTGCTGCGGCTGCACTGCTGCGACACTCGATGTCGCTGTTGCTGCAGAACCGATGGTGGCTGGCGAGGCGGCTGGAGGCTTGCTAGCGTGGAGGAGCAGGGAGGAGATGAGGGCTGCGTTTTCAGGTGCAGAACAGAGACAGGTCGGGAAAGGGAAGGAGAAGAGAAGGGAGAGAAGAAGAGAGAAAAGGAAAAGAAGAAGGGGGTCGGGGCTGGTTTCGGGATTTCTGTTTTTTTTTTTTTTTTTTTTTTTTGCAGATACCCATATATAAATAAATACTAACATTTAAAATTATTGTTGGAAAAATTTATCTAAAATTTAATTAACGAAAAAAATCATTCCGTAAGGTTCCGAAGGCTTAAAATCGATATAAAAGCTATATACAGAATTTTGGAAGTATTTTCGGAAGAATTTACCAATGAATGTAAAAATTTATATTATTTACGGAAATATATTATAAGACCTCGAAATAGTATTTAAAAGCATATAAGTAAATATTTAAATTAAATTCCAATAAACCGAGACTAATTTAAATCATTTTCGAAATTGATCTTCCGCAACAAAAAAAAACGTAAAACGGAAAGAAATTAATTTTGGAAAGAAATCCATAAATAAGTTTCGAAAGTTTTTTTTTTTAATTTAAAACTTTCCGAAGATCTTAATGACTTCGGAAACAAATAAATTTAATGTGGGAAATATTTTCTACGGATAAAATCGATAAAATAAATTTGACTATTTAAAACGGAAATTTTATAATTTAAATACTATATATATCGCTAACGAAATATAACTCCAAAACAAAGTCGTAATCATACGACGAAGTTATAATCGAAAACGAATCTAAAATATTAAAAATCAAAATACGAGAAAGAATGAAAATATATATTTTTAACCGAAAATCAAAATCATGTGAATATAATAAAATCATAATCGTGAACGAATTTATCTAAAATGATCCGCAACGACAATAATTAATTAAATTCAAAACATAAACTCAAAATCGTCGATAAATCCATAAAACGAATTAAAATTAAAATAATTAAATATTTACCTCAAATTACGCTAATAAAATCATTGGGCTTAATAAAATTAGGTTTTAAAAATACGGGGTATTACATTACTACCCCCTTAAAAAGGAACTTCGTCCCCGAAGTTCAGGAAGAGGTAAGTAGCGGAAACTTGACAAAACGATTGAATAAAGCATTAACCACAATAAGTAGGTTAAAAGTAAATCCGAAGAAAAGTAAAACGATGTTTTACAAAACTAAACCAAGCAAAGTCGAAACAAACAAGGCATAGGAGCTAAAATAAAAGAAGGAGAATCAATGTTTAGCAAATCAAATACAATAAAATTCAAACAAGAAAAAAGGACATATTTAAAGTCAAAACAAGATACAGAAAAATATTATTCTTTAAAATAAGGTATTACAAAATAATAACAAAAAGTATAATGTGAAGTTCGAATAGAATAAAGGAACAAAAATTCTAAAGAGTACACAACTCTAATAACACAACCAATACATAATATGCACATAAACCTAATATAATGAGTTATTCCTATAACATCATACAAGAAAACAAGGCTAGCACTTAGATCAACGACTCATAAAAGGTTCTTATACACACCAACCACATACACTTAGGTCAAAGGAGATTCTTAACCCAAAACACTTCACTAACGAGATCCCTAATCTACACTATAACCATGATAGTCTAGACACTTAAATTCGAAAATACTACTACTATAGCAACTATAGCGTTCAAAGCCAAAATTTTTTTTTTTATCTATCTATTTATTTATTTATTATTATTATTATTTTGACTATTCGTTAATAGTTCTCCTTATACAGGACAAAAAAAAAACTAATACATTATCATTTACCAACAACTAGAAAAGAAAATATGCATATTTTACAGGGAAGGATTTTCATACATTAATGTTGAAATTACCAACACGAAATACAAAACCGAAGCAACATGTAAATGAATGCTAATTAGCAGAAAATTAAAATACACACACGTAATGAAAGTCATACAAAATCATTAAAATCACTAGAGCAATTTGGGCACCCTACACACTGCTTATTAAAACTAACACCTCCATCTAAACATCAACATTATCATTATCATTATCACAATTCTAGGTTTCTCTCAATTGAAGATGACACATCTAATTAAACATCACTATCAGGGTTACAAACCTAAGTTTCTTACAACTCCAAAAATTAAAACAACTTAATAAAAATATATTACAATTTATGTCACATCATAATACATCCAACAATATACACCTTATGATTATCAATCCAAAAAAAAAAACTACCGGACTAGGGTTAACCTAGTGGGGTCACTACCCCCTTAAGGGCAAACTAATCACAAAACCATAATAATCACATCACATAAAATACAGAGTTAACACAAGTTAAGCATGTAAAATAACAAGTGACCATATACAAAGACACAATCACAACAGCAAGTCACAAGGCCACTTATACTACCCAATTACATTATCCTCACAAGCTAATCCGGATTTAAAATTCACTTGAATAAAGGTAAATACATTTTCAGTTAAAACATTTAGGATCGTGATAATCGAATCTCTAACCGAAATCCGATTCTCAACAACCAAAAGCTCTGATACCAACTTGTAACACCCCCAAATTTTACTCCTGAAAAAAAATTTTTTGAAAGGATAAAGCGGAAGCTAGAAGTGAATCTGGGGAATGTTACCGCCACATCTAACACAAGATAAATGTCCACCATCTATCTCATGCTAGATGCAAGGCTAAAACCTGTCAAACAAAACTGCAAACATCTATGCCGTAAGGATAAACTCCCACAAGGAGATATCCACAGGCAGATGGCAAGTGAATCAATTCACTAAATAAAATCATCGCTGAATCAATCAGCGGAACCTGTGAAATAAATCCGAATTTTGAAAGCTTATCAGAGTACGAAAAAAATGAAAGTTAATTACAATACCCTTGAATTTTAAATACAATACTTGAAACTTCTAGAAAGATGAATACAGCTAAACAAAACTCGAAGAATAATGTCCGGATCGCCTACTCACTCAAGTCAAGCCTTCCACCCCAAATAGTAACCGATCAAACCTGCATAAGAGGTCTGCTCCCCACCATTGGTGGATCATCACAGGACCCATTCAATCAAGGTAGTATCAGTACGGGTCCAATACTGAGTAAATCCCACCACCCTACCTTATGGAAGAGACGTAAATTACAGCATCAAGTGCATATTAAATTATGATACAAAACGTTGATATAATATTACGTATACTCAAACCCACATCACAAGTTCTACCATACATATATAATAACATGCAAAACATATGAAATATCTTAAACCGATAAGAGATTCAGGTAAACCAACCAAGCATTTATGGATAATGTTAACCAACCAACCAGACATTTTTGGACAACGCCAAACCAACCCAAGCCGAATCGGGCATTTATCAAACGGCCATTTATGGGCAATGCCGAATCGAACATTTATCAAACAGGCATTTATGGGCAATGCCGAACCGAATATTTATCAAACGGGCATTTATGGGCAATGCCGAACCGAATATTTATCAAACGGGCATTTATGGGCAATGCCGAACCAAACCAAGCCGAATCGGGCATTAAGCCTCGCGGACATTACTTAGGGACATGTCCAGCCCCGAGCATTACTTAGGGACATGCTCAGCCCCGGACATTACTTAGGGACATGTCCAGCCCCGAGCATTACTTAGGGACATGCTCAGCCCCGAGCATTACTTAGGGACATGCTCAGCCCCGGACATTACTTAGGGACATGTCCAGCCCCGAGCATTACTTAGGGACATGCTCAGCCCCGATCGAGTAGACTCATTCTTTAGATCTCTGGTAAATATAGTCAATTCACATCATGTCACAGCTCATCATAATCACCACATACGGATATCACATTCATGTTATAAGAAAACACATACCACCTACCTTAACTCCAAGCTGCGCTACGCATAAAACATGTTAAGGACAACATGTGATACGCAACAGGACATGGTATATATATATATGAAGCATCCAAGGTAAGTAGATCACACATCACACAAGTGGTCTTAGCTAGACCCTTACGAAACACCCATAAGTGGAGGTAAGTAGAGACTTACCTGGATCCGAAGCTAGCTAAGCGAGATAAGAGGGAAAGATATCACTAGCTCGTGGATCCACGAGAAAGCTTTCCTAGATCACCGATGGAAATCGGAACTAGGTTAGAAACTATCTTACCGATCAACAATTCAATTATAAATAAATCAACACAAACGGACACAAACAACCTTTCTTGAAAAACGTGCATAAAACCTATGACTTGCGAGCGTAGCTCGATTAAGATTTAAAATTAAATATTAACCAAATCGGATTAACACTCATCACTTGGGACATTTCAAATTGATTTGGAATGCCGGGAAAAGAATAATAGATTATAAGCTATTTTATCAAAAATGACTTATTCATTAGGTTTTACAATCCAAAGGACAACCAACCATTTGCATAGAACCAAATCCAACCCAATAAGATAAAAACATAATTCAAATGATTTAAAGTCAAATATGGAAATCGATTAAGTAAAAGAAGCATAGCATAATTAATTATATAAAATCATCTCCGAAAATTAGGGCTTTTAATGCCCACGCTACGAACCAGCTAAATAACTTTTATTATCCCAAATTGATAGCTTAAGAGTACTATTAAACTAATTTTAAATAAATCTAGATAATCAATTTTAACAAAAGAAATCTTTCGAGTAGCAAATTTAAGACTATCGGTTTCCAAAATTAGGGTTTCACAACCCAAGACATAAATTCGAATAATTCAAATCAATTAATTACGATTGAAGGTATTAGAATGCTTATAGGATCATTTCTACTATTTCTATAAATTCAATTTTAGAAAAACGACCATATAAATGACCAATTCCAAAATTTTACTTAAAATCTAAGGTTTTAGGCCCGAAAATACAATTCGGTAAAATTCTATAAATTTAATTAAATTGA
The DNA here is from genome assembly GCA_030549775.1 of Tamarix chinensis. NCBI lineage: Eukaryota > Viridiplantae > Streptophyta > Magnoliopsida > Caryophyllales > Tamaricaceae > Tamarix > Tamarix chinensis. The sequence goes on from CM060182.1 coordinate 70,206,779, forward strand.
ATGTTTAGAAATGCAATTAGACATATTTTATAACATAACATATAATCAATTGATCAAAACCAATAAAAGAAATACCCAATTTAGCATAATTATGATTTTTGAGCTCGGAACGCAAATCTGATCAATTCTTACTAAAACATATAAATTAACAATTCGAAAATGTAATTAAATGTATTCTGATGTAAATTATATAATCAATTGAATGAAACAACCCGATTACACAATCCAATTTAAACCCGCAAGAGTTTTGACCTAAAAATCTAATTCCAATCAATTTCACACAATTTTCCCAAATCAACACTTCCGATATAAAATTAAATACATTTCAAACGATATTACAAAATCAATTGAATAAAACGACTCAATTATGCAACCCAATTTTATTACACACGAATTTTGACATAGAAGGTCAATTCCGATTAATTCGGCATAAATTTCTCAAATTGAAAGTTCCAGCATGAAATTAGATACATTCCACAACATATTGTAAAATCAATTTACCCAAAGTAGCTAAATCGGACGAATCCGAAAAAATTCGGACATAACCCGGCCAAGAATTCAATTTTCACAAATCAACTAAATACACCACAATTAACCACTCTAAATCAATCATACAACATATATATACATAATCAAACAATCAATTTAGCTTTTTATAAGCTAATTCATACTCAATTAATTAATTCCAATGTTAGGGTTTTCAGAATTTATACCAAACAAGAATTAGCAAATCGGGACAAGAGAAGGCGGGAGAAGCTTCGCCGGAGGTCGAACGGTGCTCGCCGGTGGTCGGGATACGTCGAAGGTGACCGGATGGTGGCGCTGTCACTCCCGTTCGCTGCATTTGCTTCTATCCGTTGCTACTTCACTGTTGCGGCTGCACTGCTGCGGCACTTGCTGCGGCTGCACTGCTGCGACACTCGATGTCGCTGTTGCTGCAGAACCGATGGTGGCTGGCGAGGCGGCTGGAGGCTTGCTAGCGTGGAGGAGCAGGGAGGAGATGAGGGCTGCGTTTTCAGGTGCAGAACAGAGACAGGTCGGGAAAGGGAAGGAGAAGAGAAGGGAGAGAAGAAGAGAGAAAAGGAAAAGAAGAAGGGGGTCGGGGCTGGTTTCGGGATTTCTGTTTTTTTTTTTTTTTTTTTTTTTGCAGATACCCATATATAAATAAATACTAACATTTAAAATTATTGTTGGAAAAATTTATCTAAAATTTAATTAACGAAAAAAATCATTCCGTAAGGTTCCGAAGGCTTAAAATCGATATAAAAGCTATATACAGAATTTTGGAAGTATTTTCGGAAGAATTTACCAATGAATGTAAAAATTTATATTATTTACGGAAATATATTATAAGACCTCGAAATAGTATTTAAAAGCATATAAGTAAATATTTAAATTAAATTCCAATAAACCGAGACTAATTTAAATCATTTTCGAAATTGATCTTCCGCAACAAAAAAAAACGTAAAACGGAAAGAAATTAATTTTGGAAAGAAATCCATAAATAAGTTTCGAAAGTTTTTTTTTTTAATTTAAAACTTTCCGAAGATCTTAATGACTTCGGAAACAAATAAATTTAATGTGGGAAATATTTTCTACGGATAAAATCGATAAAATAAATTTGACTATTTAAAACGGAAATTTTATAATTTAAATACTATATATATCGCTAACGAAATATAACTCCAAAACAAAGTCGTAATCATACGACGAAGTTATAATCGAAAACGAATCTAAAATATTAAAAATCAAAATACGAGAAAGAATGAAAATATATATTTTTAACCGAAAATCAAAATCATGTGAATATAATAAAATCATAATCGTGAACGAATTTATCTAAAATGATCCGCAACGACAATAATTAATTAAATTCAAAACATAAACTCAAAATCGTCGATAAATCCATAAAACGAATTAAAATTAAAATAATTAAATATTTACCTCAAATTACGCTAATAAAATCATTGGGCTTAATAAAATTAGGTTTTAAAAATACGGGGTATTACATTTAACATGGAAATAGGTCGTTGGAATGTGAGGGGTATTGATGATATCCATAAATAGAAGGATGTGTATAGTTGGTTGATTAGTAATAATATTTCTCTAGTAAGATTAGTAAAAAAGATGGTTAAGGAAAATAAGGTAAAGGCTATACCTAATAAATGGCCTAGATAGTAGTGGGTTTATAACTATAGCTCAGATTACAATGGCAAAGTCTGGATTAGGTAGGTTCCTTCATCTTGGCACATTGATGTTATTACCAAATCTAAGGATTTTTTACACTGAATCTGGAGTCTATCATCCATTTACCCTTTATGTTACATTTATTTATGGATTAAATAGTGGTAATGGTAGAAATGATATTTGGAGATGGCTTATTAATCATCATGTTACAGACAACCACTTATACTATTATGATATTTTAATGTATTTCTTTGAGATGATGAAAAGCTTAATGGTGATCTTGGTGATCCTCCTCAAGATGTAGACATTCAAGACTTTAGATCATGTGTTAAAGACTAATGCCTACAAGACATAATATCAGCATTGTCTTTTTATACTTGGTGTAACAAAAGAAATGAAGAGAGTAGAATATGGTGTAAGTTGGACAGGGTTATAGGTAAATATAGCTGTAACACCCCCAAAATTCACTACTGAAAAATTTTGTTTAATTAAAAGAGAATTGCGGAAGCGGATTAATAAACCGTGAACTTTGGGAGTATTACCGCCACACCTAGTACCAGACCGGTTCACTCATACCGTTCCAGTACTAAGTGCTAAGGCTAAAGGAGTAAAATAAAACTTTACGAGAACTTAAGCATTTGAAGATCAGAGTAGCACAGTAAATACTTTACAAGAGAAACATTCAACCACGGTGTTTACAAAATAACAGATACGTTGAATTTAAAGGAGACAAATTAAAACCCTAAAAATTTTCGGACAGTACCTTACGCTCTCCCCAAGGGCCCACTTGAATAGCACCTGAACACAACCTGTAAGGGGTACTGCCCATTGAATAGGCAGGGGCCCCATAAAGGGAACCCTTCAGTACTGCGGTACTGAGTAACCCTTTAAAAACGCACTTAAAATACAGGCACGCCATATTACACATGGCACTACTACATTCAGATATGACCATAGGTATAAACATGGTATTCAGATCCAATTATTTGTACATCCAATAACTCAATAATACATTAATAGTGTATACGTAAGATTCACTTTCATATATTCAATAATCAAACAACCAGTATCAAATAGGCCATGATCAGTAATCGAGATATTTTTCGGGCCTTGAGGCCATTAATCAATCGTCTCAATGACTAATATTTTTCCATAACTCATTCGCATCCAAAATAAATTTCATTGAGCTCGGGACCCCCACTATTATTGCCGGTGGACTGGAATATATGTAAAATCATCATCCAGGGCACAACGCTCCTGGCCACTATTATAACCGGTGGACCGGGATATATAAAGAATCATCACCCAGGGCACAACGCTCCTGGCCACTATTATAACCGGTGGACCGGGATATATAAAGAATCATCACCCAAGGCATAACGCTCCTGGCCACTATTATAACCGATGGACCGGGATATATAAAGAATCAACTGGTCCCGACTCGTTAATCTTTCACTTTAACAATTTGTATTTTTCCTTTTTATTCAGCACAACAATTCCATTTTATTTGCCTCGATAGGGAGTTCAAAAACCCGGGACACAAAGGTACACCGGTCGCACTGGTGCGTAAAAGCAACTCAGTACCCTTCAACTAATAACCCAGGGATGCAAAGGTACCCTGGTCGTACTGGTGCATAAAGCTGACTCAGTACCCTACCGACAAGGACACCTAATCCTTAAGTATGCATACCCCCTACTAGGTCCGTAGAGCTAGATAGAGTAGATATAGGGCCTGGCTAGGGCACAAAGGCACACCAGCAAAATACCAAACAATCGTGGACTAAACCACGTCCTTAGGGTAGCGACCCCCAAGGAGTCACCATTCCCGATCTCGAGGTCTTTCACTTTACGTAATAGTGTCTTAATTAAGGGTGATCAAAAAGGCACAACAATAAGATAATTATCCTCTTTTAATCGTTCAGATATCATCAGAAATTTCTTATTCAGATGGTCATCCAAAGTAACATAGGAGAATCATTAAGTCCATCCTAAACTCATCTAATTCCGAATTAAAACTCATTCTCGTGATACTTACTAATCATCAAATATTCTTGCCTCGTTAATCAACACTAATAGAGCCATGTCACGAATTCCACAATCATAATGATATACTGGATACAACCTACTTATTTACCCCTTTACTTATAAAATCACTACGTCACCCTTTCTTATTTGATAAATTACCATGTTACCCTTCTTGTTACAAAATCACCAAGTTATCCCTTATTCGATTTAGGTTACTAAATTATTTATCATACTTATTAGGACATCAATTCCCCCTTAATAATTATTACACTTAATATACTTTCCATTTAATTGGTTAGATTACCACTTTGCCCCTTTCTCCTTTATTATAATTAATAAATTATCCTTGAGTTGGTCAAATTACCCTTCCTCCTTGTCCAAAATTACCAAATTGCCCTTTGGTTGGTGAAATTACCAAACTACCCTTGCATATGATCACAATTACAAATTTGCCCTTCTCCGTTATTAAATTTACCAAATTACCCTTTTGTTATTTAAGTTACCGAATTGCCCTTCTTAATTGTCATAATTACCAAACTACCCTACTCCATTATCCAAAATTACAAAAATACCCTCCAGTCAGTTAGATTACCAACTTACCCCTCACATTTATCATATTTACCATCTTACCCTTCTCTACTATTAATTATCAAATTACCCTTTAGTTATTTAACTTATTATCTTACCCTTCTCAATAATTATTATTTCCAATTTACTCCTTTCCAATGTTCACCTTTACCCCTTTGATTTACACAATTACCGTTTTACCCCTTTACCTTCAAATTTACCATTTTACCCCCTTAACTCCCAAAATTACCATATCGCCCTTTTACTTGTAACTTTTCCATTTATCCTTAATTATAAAATTACTATCTTACCTCCTTTAATTTCCAAATTACCATTCCGCCCTTAGATTGTAAAATTATCATTTCGTCCTTTAATCATAAAATTACTATTTGCCCTTTAATTACAAAATTACAATTTTACCCTTTTATTATAACATTACCAAATTGTCCTTTTATTACAATTTACCAAATTGCCATTCTTTTTAACAAGATTTCCAAATTTCCCATTTTTTTTTACAAAAATTACTCTTTCATCCTTTATTCACAAAATTACAATTTTACCCCTACTTCCAAAATTACTATTTTCTCCTTTTATTAACAAATTCACCACTTTACTCTTTACACACCCTTATTATTAAATTATTATTAATACTACATGAAGTATTAACCTTGAAGTCTCACCCATGACTCTTATAATTAATGTAATGCTTATTAGCACATGTATATATATATTAGGCCATACTCTTGTACAATATATATTAATAAAATCTCCTAATGCTAACAAAGTATTAAACATGTATTAAATACCACCATAGCATATAACCACATGGATAATAATTAACTTTTTCCCTAACCACCAAATTATTACCTTAAATATTATCCCCATACATATCATCAATCTATCATGCTTCCTTTCAACAATAAACACAATAACCACATATGATATGCTAAGCAACATATATCAAGCATAATACACATTAATAAGGCCTAATGTGATAACATGCATTAATCCATGCATTTAAGCGGAATTTAACGGTTACCTTAATCTCGCAAAATTATCAACCTTACCAAGCACAATTAGCAATTCAACACCTAAAAATAATATCCATCATATACATGTTAGAAATAAAATCCAAGTATAAAACTTTATAAAATTAAATTAGTAAAACACTTAATATAAAACACCATTATACCTTAAGAAATTTAATCAATTAGTCTTTTTACATATAGTAGAGCTCACGCTGCATGAGCAGCGTGAGTTTCATGCAGAAAAAAGGAGGGGAAAGGCTCGAAGAGGTGAAGTGGAAAAGAAAATGAGCCATGTTCGGGTTGAGATCTTTGGGCTAGAAAAGAGGGTGGTTGGGGGAGGTTTAGAGGCAAGGTAAGGATGCAGGAGTGAAGAGAGGGTGTTGGTGGTGGCAAAGGGTGGTTTCGCGGCGGCTTAAGGTGCGGATACGGCGGCGGCAAGGCGGCGAAGATGGTTGGTGATAAGGGAAAAATGGGGAGAAAAGAAAGAAGGGGTGGAGAAGGGAGGAAGTGTAGGGCTCAAAGGGGCGACGTGGGGGTGCAGGGCAGTAGGGGGTGGTGGCAAGGGTCGGCGCAGGGGTTGGGTGCGGCGGTTGGAGCGGCGGACGGTGGCGGCGCGGGGTGAAAAGAGAAAAACAAGGGAAAGAAGGAAGGAGAGAGGAGGGAGCTCGGGGGAAGAAGGTGGCTCGAAAAATGGGACAAGAAAATGGGCAAATGGGAGAAGAAAAGAAGAGGAGAGGTAAGGGGGCAGGCGGCAGGGCGTAGGGCAGCAGGGAGGCGGTAGGGTGGTAGGGAGAGGGTGGCGACGGGAAGGGGGAGTTGCAGACATGGATAGGGGTGCAGGGTAGCTCGGCTCGAAGGAGGGGAGAAGGGGACAGGGTAGAGGGAGGGAGTAGCAGGGGCTGTCGGTGGTAGCAGGTCGGCGCGGCAATTGCAGGCGGCGGCGTGCCTGTTCGAGTGTTGGGGAAGGTGATGGCTGCTGGGTCGGGACGCAGAAGAAGAGAGAAAGGAAGGGCTGTGGCGGCCGATCGGGGGAAAGGAAAACAGGCGGCCGACCGGTCCAGGGAGGGGGAAGAAAGAAAAAAAACGAGCGGGGGCCGGCTGGGTCAGTGTGCGAGAGGGAGAGAGGGATGAGGCGGGCCGAAGGCCCAAATCGCGGGGGATGGCTGGCCTGGCGAGGCAACCCAAGGGAAAAGGAAGAAGAAAAAGAAAAAGGAAATGAAGAAAGGGGGAAAAAGAAAAATGGGAATGGAAAAATAGGAAATTTAGTTTAATTAAATTTATAAAATCATAAAATATAATATCCCTGGTAAATTATTTAATTTAACAATTTAATTTATTATAACCTAATATTTTAGTTTAAAAAGGGTAAATTTGGTAAAATATTAGTTTGGGAAAATTATTTAAATGGGACAATATGACAATTAGCAAAATATTTATTTTTAGCTTATTAAATACTCTTATCCAAATATACATACTCTAAAATCCATAAAATAATTAAAATAACAATTTTACAAGCTAATTTTTATTTCAAATAAAGTTATTTATTAAAATATGTGTTTTTCGAAATTTTTGGGGGATTACAATAGCTAGATGGGAGAATTGGGGGGTTTAATGGTTCAATTTGACCCCCTCACTTCTAATCACTGCTCAATGATCTTGAAGATAGGGACACTAATTGAGGGCAGACCTAAACCCTTTAAATTTTATAATATGTGGCTTCAACACTTAGAATTTGACAAGGTTCTAGCAAATGTATGGGGCTATAGTGATGGTCTTCCACCCCAACAATCCTTCTTGAGAAAGTTAAGTCGAAACACCCATTTAGGAAGCTGAATAGGATAAATTTTAGAGGAATAGAAGATACGGTAATCAAAGCTAGAACCTACCTTGCTAATATCCAGTGGTTGATGGTTGATGATCATTTGGATATTAAATTAATGAGGCAAGAAAAATAAGCCATGACTAGACTAAAACATCTTACTCGTTGTGAAGAAACTTTTTTCAAACAAAAGGCATGTACTCATTAGATTCAAGAAGGAGATGAAAATACCAAATTTTTTCATGCCCACATGAAAGGAAAGAATCATATGAAGCAAGTCACTTCCCTACATCTCAAAGATGGTATTATTACTGCTTCTCAAGAGATAATCACTCAAACATTCACACTGTTCTATGTTGATCTTATGGGTATTATACATCAAGCAAGGTGTCATTTCAGATAGGAGATAATGTCACAATGGCCTCAACTTACTATCACATAACAACAAACCCTCCTAACGCCGATGGCTAAGAAGGAATTTAAAGATTCCCTATATAAAATGAATGAAGACGAGGCACTTGGACCTGATGGATACAATGTAAGATTCTTTAAGCAATGTTGGCCTATCCTAGGAGAATACCTATGGAAAGTAGTGGTAGAGGTGTTTACTACGAGAATTATTCCTAGAGGGTTAAACATGACCATCTTAAACTTAATTCCCAAAGTTCCCAATGCAACAAATACTAGTGACTTTAGGCCAATAGCATGTTGCAATAAAATCTGTAAGATAATTGATAAAGTCATCACTAACAGGCTACATCATGTCTTATCACACTTCATAAATAACACCCAAGTTGCATTCATCTAGGAAAGGAATATATACGATAATATTTTTCTTACAATAGAGCTTATAAAGGGGTATAACATGAAACATAGTTCACCAAGGTGTATAGTCAAACTTGATATGAAAAAGGCCTATGATAATGTTGCATGGACATTTCTTGAGTAGGTTTTGAATGCACTAAACATCCCCTTCCAATTTATAAAATTTGTGATGAGTTGCATGATTTCAGTAGGGTATTCCATCCTTATCAACAGATCCTTGAAACCCCCATTCACAACCAAAAGAGGCCTTCAACAAGGATATCTCCTCTCCCCTTACCTTTTTTTATTATAGAAATAGAGTACCTAAACCAGTCAATGTATGATCTTTGGAAAATTTTGAAGTTCAAGCCTCACCCTAAATGTAAGAAAGTGAAATTTTCCAATCTCCTTTTCGCTGATGATTTACTATTTTTTAGTTATGGGAATGCTAAATTAGTCCAAGCAATATGCGACATCTTTTGTCATTTCTTTATATTATCTTATCTATCCCTCAATGATGGCAAGAACAAAATTTATTACAATAAGTATGCTCCTTCACATGAAAAAGAAAGAATAGAGTAGCTGTATCAGCTTCTAAAAGGTAAGACACCAGTGAGATATCTCATAGTGCCCTTATCATCCAAGAAGATCTCTTAATAAGATTGCGAGGTACTAATTGAAAATTTTATAGCCAAAATTTGAGCTTGGCAGTCCAAACTACTAAGCCTAATATGGAGGTTTCAGCATGTATAATTTGTTATTTTTTTTCTTCAAGAGTATTGGAATCTCTTTTTAGCTCTACCCATGTGAGTTATCTATGAATTTAATATTATAGGTAGATCTTATCTATAGTATGGAATTGAGGATTCTCATAAAGCGTTGGGGTCATGGTCCACCATTTGTCTACCAAAATAAGAAGGGGGTCTATGCTTCATATAGCTACATTAGTGGAACATTGCTACACAAGGAAGGCTCCTTTAGTGGTTAGAAAATACAATACAAGTGTTATGGGTACAATAGGTACATGCCTAATATATTAAGGGGGGAATTTCCAGGATATAAAGATACAATATATAGATTTGTGGAATCTTAGAAATCTAACAAGCCTTAGAGAAGTGCTTCATACATACTTCGTTGATCCATATGGAGACATAGCCAAAAATATGGGTAATAGACACATTAATTCAAATTGGAAAGATAATTTAATATGGATGGTTTCAAGTGGTAGAGGCCCCAAGATCTAGAAACAAGCCCTATGAGCATTGTTTACTGCTTGTACCCCACACTTAACATCTTGCTTGTCCTCAAGCAAGTTATTACTCTAAACAATTAAAATTAAATTAACTAGCCACTTTCGTAGGTCTCACGATTACACTTAGCATGTGTAACAAGCCCTTTAAACCCCTAGGTCACCCATTGAGGACGAGTAAGGTCTCGTGAGGGTTTCACAGATGATATACCCACAAAATCACACACAAATAAAATAAAATAAAAACATACCTAACACCCTTAACAAATTATTTTTTTTCTTCAGAATCTTTTACTTTCAAACGTCGAGATTAGAAATCAATCAAGATTCAGCATTGAGAGATTTAAAGAATCAATTTCAACATATGGTTCACACATAAACATGACAGGTATAAACAGATCAATATTATGGATGAAGATCTACCATGCCTTAGTCACATCAAGATCCATCCTCACTATGGATACCCTCTATTTTTTCTCTCTCTTAGATTCATGGCTATAGATGTATAGAAACACTCATGTATGTGAGCTAAGATGATGAAGATAACAAACGACTCACATATATAAACAAAGAAGGCTCATGTTCTGGTGGATGAAACCTCATGAAAGATATCAAATATTTGCCGAATGGACCGAACCATATGCTTAACTCTTGTGACTAATCTCCATCAGATCAAAGACTGCTCATCTCAAGAATCAAATAGGACTTACTCATTGGTTATAGCGGGGTTTAAGGTAAAGAAGGGTATGGAGTGTTTTAGGAGTGTGGTGCTAAAAAAATCAAGAGCTAGTGGAATCTAATAATTAGATGAAATATAAGCACAACTCTACATCAATGATTAATGATACACCTCTCCACCTTCACAATAAAATGTATCATGAATAGAACTTTCTCAGCATCATCTCCACAACTCCCTCTCTTCCTTATATCCTAACATTTTTCTTCATTTTTTTTTCTTTTCATTCTTTTTTTTAATCATTTTTTTCTTTTGAATTTTTTTTCCTCCACCAAACATAACCAATCCCCTTTCTTCACATAAATACATATATTTCTTTCACACACACACATACACAATAACTCTTTATATCCATAACGATTTGATTTCCTTCCACTAGCTTTAAGCAAAGGTAAGGAGATTAAAGCCCAACGGTTATTCAATGTGGGTAATGAAGAAAAATATATAATCCATGTATAGGCTCAAAAGGGTTTCTATAGGGTGTACACCATGTATACACAAATAAGGTTAAGCTATTTGGTCATGTGATGGAAAATTCCTAAGCTGCCTTTATCATTTTCTCAATCAGAGCATGTTTTGACTATAAGCTTCGACTTAGTACAAGAGTAAGTTCTATTAATTTCTATAGTCCATTACAAGATCTATGGCAAATAATTTGATCAAAGCAATTAAACATATATGAGGTTTACAAAGAAAATTTTTGAAGCCAAGAAATAGTAGATGATTTTGTGTAAATTCGCTCAGAAAAAAAAGGTACTCATGGTTCAAAAGCTCACTAAGGAATGTGACGAATCTCAACATGCCATGTCGGTGATTAGAAAATCATACATGTTCTTTCTCCATTCACATTTAGACACGTAGATATGTGTTCCCTATATCGAAATTAACACAAAAAATCTCTACTAGCTCTATCTCGATTTCATGATTATCTTTTCGTTAGATTTCAAAGATATATTCCTCATTAACTAATTAAGGGTCCTATGACTCTAAAAACACTAAACACTCTAATCAAAATCTAAACAAATTTTTTTTTTCAATTTTTTTTGACACGTACATAAAACACATGCACCCCCACACTTAAATTACACATTGTCCTCAATGTGTAAACAATTAAGAAAACATGTAATTTAAAGTATGGAGAAAACAAACTAAATAAATAAATAAATAACTAAAGGATAGAAAACTCCCTTATGACATTGGGTTGCCTCCCAAGTAGCGCTTGTTTTTATGTCTTCAGCCTGACATGATCTTGGTTTACTCCTTTAAGGTGGATACGTCCACTTGAGAGCTGCTTCACCAAATCCTTCCTCGTGATGATCATCTTTATCCTGCAAGGAAGAAAAAGATAAAATGTTAGATTTAATGAAAGATTTGATCCAGCAAGAACTTAACTTACCTAGCATGGAATTTAAGCTCGTGTGTAAAGAGAGAATGTTTTGCCCAATGTCCATGTATGGTAATCTCTCCATCGAAGGAAAATATTTTCCCATATTAAAATCTTTAAACACATCCTTCCAAAATAACCTCTCCTTTGGAGCATCACGCTTCTTATTAAATGTATCCAAGGTGATTTGATTACTCTCTTCACTCTTGGATCCATATAACCTGCTAAAAAAGGGAAAACAAGGAGTGTGGTTAGCATAAATAAAATCAATGTGGTTCGAAGGCTTACCTTGTGTCTCATGGTCATCTCCAAGCAAAAGTGGGGAATAAATGTTCAAAGATGGTATATGGTAGGTGAAAGTGATAGTCTTGTCATCCATATACTTCTCTTTGTTCACTTGATCCTCATTTTGATGAGATTCTTCTTCTACTTTTACAAGCTCTTCTTCCACTTGATCTTGCTTTTCAATGTTCTCTATGGGAACCTCCTCAACTAGCTTATCCTTACATTCGGATATGGCATCATCATACTCATAACTCTCACTTGAATTTGGAATTGAAGTACTAGAGAGCTCTTCTTGTGCTTGTGATTGATTCATCAGGTTGACCATATCACCCATTTTCTCCTCTATCACTGACACCCTTTCATTTTGTCTAATTTGACTTTGCATCAATTGATTTAGGTTGTTTGCTAACTGTTTTTGATCATTTATCAGTTCTTCAAGAAGCTTATCCATTTTTTCTGAACTTGATGGTTCCGAAACTGGAGAAGATTCTTGTTGAGGATATTGATAATATTTTGAAGCTTCATATTCACGTGTGTAAGGGTTTTGATATGGCACTTGATACTGATCATTCATCTCCCATCCAAAGGTGGGTTGATGCCTCATTCCCGAATAGTATGTGCTTGTATAGGGATCATGTCCTTGAAAACCATTGAAAGACTGAGCATCGGATTGTGTCCATCCTCCTCCTCTCATAGCTTGTTCATGGTAAGCATATGGATTTCCTTGCGTATGACACACTCCACTTGTATTATTAACTCCAGTAGCTTCAGCTGCCTGCAAAACAAGAGTGGAGAATAGGTGAAGTCTATCATCAAAATTGCTTAAACTTACCTCATTTACTCTTGAATTAAGATTCATGCCAATTTGTCCATAACCCAAGGATCCTCTCATAGCCACCTGAAAATACTAACACTTCAAAGGAAAAGGATAAGAGCAAAACAAAACACACCAAAAATCCTAAGAAAATATAAAAAAAAAACTAAAAGAAAAAATACAAAAAAAAACTAAAAATAAAAACACACTAAAAATACTAGCAAAATAAAGGTGAAGTTATCGATCCCCGGCGACGGCGCCAAAAATTGGTGTGACCGTAGCCGGCACACAATTTAAACCCTCTTGTTGTCAATTGTAGCACTGGTAAATAGGGTATCGTTCTAGCCGGGGATTGAGAGGGCTCACCTCTATCTAACTAGCTTAAAAATAATTAAAAATAAAAACACTAAATAACACAAAATAAATAAATAAGAAAAATACTAATGGGGGTTTATCAAAATAATAAAATAATAAAAGGAATAAATAAAATAAACTAATAATGAAAATAATGGGAAACCACAGATATGAGAAATATGTTAGGGAAATAAAAATCCACCACTAGATTAGGTCGTAATATAATATTTATTTCTAAGTCATATTTTAATCGTAAGAAGGAGATCGACCAAGTTGCACACCAAACGCAAGTCCATACATCTTATATTACTTCCCTTAATTAATTAATACGACAACGTGCCTATATTAACCCTATTAAATACTAGCACTATAGCAACAACAAGCGGCTCCTATATTTAACTAGATTTAATGCATTAAGTGTAAGTGGAAGGCTGTCAATCAAAGTACCCAGACTAGTACAAAACGCATGTCTAGCTGTATTTCCTATCCTTGACCCACACGTATCGAAACATTTTACCACTTCGGTTAGAATCACAAAACTATTAGGTGAATTGTTATCTAACCTAGCTGCAATTTATACACATAAATTCTAGTATATTTAGATGACCACCTCGCAGGCAAATAATCCTACATACTGTCACTTATGAGGAACCAGAACAAGGCATGCACCAAATAAACTATACTTGATAGAATTATATATATAAACGATAGCAATTAATATAGAGTCAAGAAACAATCTCACGAAACAAAGAAAATAAAATTATAATTCAAATCCTAATCCAGGGTTTCAAATTATTCCCTAACAATAAACAATCAGCCGCTCATAATTAAAGAATTAATTACACAGAAATATATATCAAAAATATAAATTAAAAATAAGAGAAAGAAATAATCGGAATAAATTTTGGATAAAAGATTAAGAATTTATTCAGATAAAAATTAATTTTATCTGAAATAAATTCTATCGGTATTAAATTCTTCCTCAAAATTTTCTTCCTTGTTTGCTTTGATTTCCGTGTAACAATTTCTTTTTCTTTTTCTTTTCCTTCGACTGACACTGACGACTGACAGAGGCTGCTCGTTCCGTGCGTCGCTGGCGTGGTTGCCTCGGACTCCGTGCGCTGAAGCTTCTGTCGTCGTCCTTTGCGTTTCGTTCCAAAGAGCGTCGACCGCACGAGCCTGTGAAGGCTCGCGCCTTTCTCCTGGCTCTGCCGCCCCCTGTGTCTCGTTTCCTCTCTGCGTCTTCTCTCCCCTGCCGCTCTCTATTTAATGCCGCATCCTTTTTATTTCCGTTTCGTGCGATCGGTCCCTCGTCGCCCCATGCCACGTCAGCCCTATGCTGACTTTTCTTCCTCGTGCGGCGCTCCTGTTCTCTTCAGCGTTCGTTTCTTCTGCCGTCATTTTAATTCCCATTCGGCGTCGTTTTGTTTCAGGCCTTCATCCTTTGGCCCTTGGTCCAAAGGTCAAATTTCTTTTTTTTTTTTATTTTCTTTTATTTAAAAACAAAACCTGCAAAATAAAATTCAATAAATATTAATAAATAATATTTTATTATAAATTTACTTAATTTATATCATTTTAGCTCAAATAATAAAATTTATGCAATTTTTACCACTTAAGCATAAAATAATAATTATTCCCCTATAGTAGCCAAATAAACTACCAAAATCTAAGATTATAAGGGTATAAAATGTGTCAAAATATGAACTCGTCACTAGCCGAGTGAATTCTTTATTATCTCGCTCTTCTGTTAGACATCTTGAGAATATAGTGAACTATGTCATTTGAGATTATTAATAGTTTTTGTATGAAGACCTTAAATATTTTCTCATAGTAATGAAATCCATTATAATTACCCAAAAAAATGTGAACATTTAATAACACTATGTGTATATATATAATTAACATACTAGTTATACTATTTTAGAAAATATATTACTCTGTCAATTTAAAAAAAAAGTCACTTTAAATGAAAACTTTTGTTTTATTTTTTTTAAAGAAAACTTAATGTCTACTTTTAATTTATATCATTAGTTTTTTCTCTTTCTTTATGTACATGTCAATTGTTAGGTTACTTTTTAAGAAATGATAATATTATGGATATATTTATTATTTTTTAAAATAAAATAAAATCTTTTAGAAATGAAGGTAGAAAAATCTTAATGTGTGGCCTAGATCACATGTTAGTAGATCACTTAAACAAATGATATTAATATAAAATGATAATGAGTGATCTTGAACACTCATTAAAATTGAAATTGTATCTTTAAAATGATAATCTCTTCGTATTAAAAAATAAAATTATTTTATCAAATTTTTCACTCTTTAAGGAATTAATAAACATAATCTTAAAATTATACTTATATTCTTTATTAAAAAATAATAAAATATTTAATGCATATATAATTAAAAAAATGAGGGTAAAATGAAAAACTCGGTTTTAAATTTTCTAAATTTTTTTGATATAAAAATTTAATAAAAGAATGAATTCATTTTTATATGAAAAAATTATAAGTTATGCATTTATAAAATTACACATGAGTTGTTGGTATTAAATACTAATTTTCTTTTGACTTTAAGTAATGAAAGAGTTTTTTTATTGGATTGCTAGCATTGGAGATTGAGTGATTAGAGGTCTCAATGATGGTCATGTAATGGTTAAAATTCCAAGTGATATTTTTTTGAAATATTACGATGATCCAATTGCAGCTATTGTAGAAAACACCTATATTTTTTTAAAAGAGATCAACATTAGCACCTACTTTTAACATTGTTGAATCAATAAATGAGTACATCTTGTCGATCAACTCAGGAGAACGGAAGATGTATTTGAGTTCAGATATGACATGTATATATATCAGATTCAAATAATGATTTGCTACAAGATCTACACACTCTAGAATTATTAAATTCAATTAAGTGTTCTGGCGTACTCAATCATGAATTAAACTTGAAGATTGGTACACCTATCATGTTATTGAGGTATATAGATCATTCCCTTGGTCTATGTAATGGAACCAGGATGGTTATTATAAATTTGGGATCTCATATTTTAGAAGCAAAAATCATAGACGGAAGTAATACTTGCCATAAAGTTTTGTTATCAAGAATGTCACTGATACCATCCGATCTAAGATTGCCTTTTGAATTCAATCAAAGACAATTACCATTGACTGTTTTATGCGTAATGACAATCAACAAAAATCAAGACCAATCTCTTACTAACGTTTGCCTCTTTTTTTTTATAAAAAAATCTTGTATTTAGCTATAATTAATTATATGTTGTTGTTTCTAGAGTTACAAATCATCGAAGTTTAGAAATCCTCGTATATAATGACAAAAATGATCAAAGTGATTTAACAACAAATATTGTGTTTAAGAAAGTTTTAAAAAAAAATTGATCATATAATTATATCAATACTATATCTACATATATTAAATTAATATTTATTGCATTTTTTTATATACTAAAATGCTCAAAATATAATCATAACTCATAGCTGCATATTAATACATCCGTACATTGTACGGGCGAAAACCTGGTTAAAGTACACATGAGTTGTTAGTATTAAATACCCATTTCTTTTGACTTTTAAGAGCATCCACAACAAAAAAACAAAAAAAAAATCAATACACCTTTTAAAATTAAAAAATAATTTTTTTGCTTCTTTTAAATTTTAAATACACAACAAATGTTCAATAATATAATATTAAAATATACTATATTATTAATCTATACCCTACTATAAACAACTAAAATATTTACTTAATTAATTATATTATTAATTAAATGCTAATTTCTATTATTAAAAAAATAATTTTTTAATTTTAATAAAATGATATGATTTTTTTATTTACACATATTAACATGTTTTTATCATTTTAATTAATTACAAAATTAATTATCTTCTCAGTAATATTTATATAATATTAATATTAAATATAAAAAAAATTAATATTTTAATATTTTTAATTTATATTGTTTTGGTGTAATTAACTTTTATTTTACATTTTAAATATTTAATATGTTGTTTAATATTTTAACAGTAAAATTTTGCTTCGGCGCAAGATATAGCGCCCGTCTGCATTTGTTGATACTTTTGCCCCGCTGGTGTCATGGGTTGCGTCGAAGCAACGGAAGCAAAAAAAATTTTGAGCCGTCGTTGTGGACGGTCTAAGTAATTGAAAGGTCCTTGCGTCTACCATTCAAGTCAGAGATGAATTCATTTAGTGCAGCCGATAGAGGCTGCCAGGAAGGACATATCAGGTACCAGCGGTAGGCAGTAGGAGACGAGGGCAGGCTAACTGAGTATATTGTATAAGCAACCATGATCTCGACCCTTGAGGTTGCTGGAGGGGTCATAGCCATTTTCTCAATCCTCGTAACACTCAACCTTTCATCTTTCCTTCTACCACCTAATCTCTCAGACACTCGTAACATCCTCCGTACTGCAGAAATTATCAATGTTACGGGAGCCGTTGGTCCAGAGAGCTTAGCGTTCGACCCTAACGGTGAAGGACCATATACTGGTGTTGCTGATGGTCGAATTCTCAAGTTGCAAGAAGGTGAATGGTTTGAGTTTGCCGTGACTTCTTCAAACAGGTAATCAATTGATGTTACTGTAGTAGTAGTAGTACATTAGTACTTGTGCTTCGTTTTCATTAGCGTTGCTTATATTATGGATTGCTTATAATATCTGATATTGCCTCGTAAGCTAATTAAATTTGTTTTTATTGAGGGAATTTTAATTTAACAATCGATCAGGTTATGACCTTATGAACGCGAGTTTTTGTCCCTAGAGGGCAGAAATTGAAAATTTCTTTACCTGGCTTGGTGGTTGAAGTTGGAGACACTAATCCTCATTTAACTGATGGAAAAAGAAAAAAAACAGCTGTCAGTTTTCGTTTTTTCTTTCTTTAATGGTCTGCTCATTTGAGTTTGTAAACTGTGTATGGCAGTTACGAGGAATATGAAGAGGCTTTGGGTTATCTGAATGAACTGTATATATTTTATAGCATGAATGATGAATGAATAATGAATGATATAAAGCATGCATGAATACTGAATTATATAGGTACATGAATCTTTTATATATATATATATTATCAAAACAGCAAAACTGATACAACAAGATCCAAGGATCATTATCACGTTCCCATGCATCAACTACCTTCTACCAAAATTATAGCCTCTTCCAGCTAAAAGAAAGACAAAAGCATCCCTTCACAGAAACATCCCATAAAAACCATCACCAACCAGAACACTGTGAAAACTGTGCAAAACGCCCACGCTAGAACATTCATATTCGGAATCTACTTTCTCCCGTCCTCTTTCTTTAGGGTTAGATTTATAAATCGTCAATTTATCGATGTTAAATACCGATTACCGGTTTATTGGCACCAAATGTGCGAAAGTTTAAATTCTTATCATTTCAGTGTTTTCGTGTTGTGGCTGACCTTATCGCTATGTTTTAGCAGCACCTTTATTTAGCTGCCTGGGTCAACACGGGCAAGCAATAAAACCGCCGTCACGATTGCGGTTATGGTATCGGGGTATTGCAAATGATATTTCATATGTCACGGAATGATTTTTTTTTCTTTCACAACAAATATTAGCAAATATCGGTAAATATTGGCTGATATCTGAAATTTTGCTGATATCATGGTAATAAATGTGGTTTTCTCAAGCGTAGTTTCTTCGTGGTGGTTTCGCTTAGTGCGATTTTCTTCATGGTGTGTCTTTTGGCTCCTTGGTTATCTTGTTATCTTTTGTAGAGCATAAGATAGCAGCAGTAAAAATTAGGTAAGAGAATTCTTGTATCTAGATCTAACAGTAAGATTTAGGAAAAGCTTGATCGAGAGCGAGGAGATCTTGTCAAGTAGAAAATCAAGAACAGGGTTCTTGTAATTTTTTGGAAAGCAATCTTAATTAGGGGTTGGTATTTCTCAATTGAGTGGATTATCAAGAGTTTATTCTTAATTAATCTTGGTTATGAAAAATATGGGGCAAGTACTCTTGAATTTTATGTTGCTTGAGTGGATAATAATAAAAATTCAAGTTTTGTATATTTCTGGTTCTGTGATTCATTTACATTTTGCATAGATGTTTCTGTTAGAGTGGCTTGATTGTGTATATAGTTAGGTTATGCAGGATGCAGATGTAGGACCTAT
The DNA here is from genome assembly GCA_030549775.1 of Tamarix chinensis. Lineage (NCBI taxonomy): Eukaryota > Viridiplantae > Streptophyta > Magnoliopsida > Caryophyllales > Tamaricaceae > Tamarix > Tamarix chinensis. The sequence goes on from CM060182.1 coordinate 70,226,202, forward strand.
GCTATTTTATCTGGGAGAGTTCCTGCAGGAACAGAGATAATGCTTCGACAGCCTTAGATTCATGTTCTGGTTCCTGCGTTTCTGAGGGCCAGGCTTAGGGCGTGGTCTGTAGCAAGTAGCTTCATCTGAAGATAAAACTTTGCGCTTCTCAAGCTGTTTTCCAGTACTGAGCCTTTTCTGGAGGCTGCAGCACAAACCATACACGGAGCCCTGCACTAGGAGGGGCCTTCCCTCTCTGTACTTCATTGATCGTACTGCCGTCGTCCCCTATATTCTCCAACATCTCAAAATTGCTTTAGAAAGACATGTATACACTCCACCGGGAGTCTGGGACTACAGCTTGATTTATTGACATCATCTTAGCTGATAGGTTACTGTATTATGACTTGATGCAACCGAGAAGAATAATGATTTGGTTTTATATGATAGTATGGATTTAGAATTGCATTACGTTGTAATAATCATCTTCATTACTTTTTGGTTCTATGTTTGAAGAGAGAAGTGTAAGCGGTCATTTGCGCCTGAATTGGAGCACGTATGTGGAAGGCCATTAGGACTACAATTTGATCTGAAAACTGGTGATCTTTACATAGCCGATGCCTACTTTGGCCTACTTGTAGTTGGCCCTCGAGGAGGATTAGCCACCCCAGTGGTTACAAAAGCTGAAAGACAGCCTCTATATTTTACCAATGATATGGACATTGATGGCAAAGAAGAAGTGATTTACTTCACAGACACAAGCACAGTTTTTCGTCGAAGGTAACTGTAATGAACGACTCAATAACTGATCAACAATTGAATCTCTGGCCAATTGAATTTTTTCCTGTGTCTGTTTTGCCCCGGCACACAGGGATTTCATCAAATCTATTTTCAGCGGAGACAAGACAGGAAGGTTAATCAAGTATGACAAGTCAACTAAACAAACATCGGTCTTACTAAAAGGTCTCGCCTTTGCCAATGGAGTGGCATTAAGCGAAGACCGTTCTTTTCTACTTGTAGCTGAAACCATCACTTGCAGAATCTTACGGTACTGGTTACGAGGCCCCAATGCTGGGAACCTGGAAACTTTTGCTGAATTGCCAGGATACCCTGATAAGATTAGGAGGAATTCGGAAGGGGAGTTTTGGGTAGGATTACATGCTAAAAGAGGACCTGTCATGAGCTGGGTTCTTTCGAAACCTTGGGTTGGGAAGTTGTTGCTGCTGTTTCCATTTAGATTCGAGCAACTACACGTTTTGGTTGTTGGTTCAAAGCCTCATGCGATAGCTGTGAAGCTGAGCGAAGAAGGGAAAGTTTTGGAGGTATTGGAAGATGATCAAGGGAAGCGTTTGAGGTTTATTAGTGAAGTGGAAGAGAGGGACGGGAAGTTGTGGATTGCTTCTGCTCTAATGCCGTTTATTGGCATTCTTAAGTTAGATTGATGGGTTACTTGGGCGTCTCTTGTTTATGATCTTTAATAAAATTCGGTTTGAATACTCCCAGAAGTAAATAAATAAATAAATAAAAAGCCTAGCTTTGCTGATTGACATGTACATGGGGAAGACAGGAATAGAAAAATATTCGCTAATTTTCTGTTTAAACTTTTCAAACTCGGGAATGGACCTGAATAATTTTGTCACCGAGCACTAACCATCCAAAAAAATTCCAACTAATATCCTGTAGGGGAACCCAGAAGCTCATTTTCATATATACTTCTCCCATTAATAGTGTGTAAATTGATTTTTTTAAAAAAAAACTATAAAACGGAGAGTAGTAAAATTATTCTACAACAAAATCTTAAGGCACGGAAACAGTGTCCCTCATTTTCAGGAAGTTCCGTTGGTATCGGGTAGGTTGAACCCATTAATCACACCGATGCGATGCATTAATGTGTTAGTTGGGATTATGTTTCAGCCTCGACTTGGACAAGAATTCGGACAAATTTGCTTGAGTTTGACACGGGAAGTCGTTAGGATATTGATGTAAGTAGTTCCCACGTAAATTACCACCGATCAACCGATTGCGTACTACTTGGAGATTGCAGTGGATAACGTCCGCAGCCAATAAAGCAGTACTGTGTTTGTTGCACCAAAACATTATTACTAGTATTAATCAAGCCGAACAACTAAACATCTTAAAATTGACCTCACAAGTAGGTGCCACAGTGCGTCTGGTGCCAAAATATTTGAGCTACCTGGCTGACTACTATCAAAATGCAATCAATAGACTAATTTGAGAAGGACTCCTCAGATGTGTCCCATGCATGTCCAGTTATTATTTATGTCTCGAATTGATTAGTCATCAGAAATCGGGACCTATAAATAAATTCCTTTGAATTTATAGTATCAAGGTGCTCCTATTTGTAAAAATGAAGGAACGCATAACAAGCGTTGGATCGTTAACATGAACAATTGCTATCAAAGGCCAGCTAAATAAGGAAGGAAAGATAGAGGCACGAAAATACTAGTATCATTAAGGATATTTTAGTCAAATGCCTTGTCATAAACCAAATTTCCAACTTGATGGATTGGTGCTACTTTCCTCATTTCTTCATTATAAACGAGTTTCTTACTAGTGTGCAACACACTTTTTTTATTTGTTTAGTTTTTGTTAACATTTTTATAAAATATTTTAAAAGATAAAACATACAACATGATGTAGCCTCGTAGTCGTTGCCCTTGACGTAGTCATTGCCCCATGTTCGAGCCCTAACCGTGATGTTTTTCTTTCTTTCTTGTTCTTTCCTTCCATCCTCTTTCAATTATAATATTGTCATTTATTACTATTAAAACTCATTTCTTTACTTTTATGAGTTTAAGATCTATAGATTAAATTAATTTTACTTTTTTTCCCTTTTTATGTTTAAAATCTTCTAGGTTTATGATTTATTATTTATAGTTTAGGATTTATAAAAGGTTTAGGATTAGTGTTTAGGGTTTATTCTATTTATTTTAGATTTTTTAGATTTAGAAATTAGGTTTTATTCTTTTTATTTTAGATTTTTATATTTGTTTAGGAATTAAGGTTTATTCCACCTATTTTAGGTTTTTAGATTTGTTTATGATTTAGAGTTTATTACATTTATTATAGGATTTATATTTTTTAGTCTTTATTTCATTTATTTAAGGTTTTTTTAGTTTTTCTAAGGTTTAGGGTTTTTTTTATTTTTTATTTTTTAGGGGATAGGGTTTATTCCATTTAATTTAGGATTTTAGATTTGTTTAGGGTTAAATGTTTTCTTTACTAGGGTTTAGGATTTCGTCCATTTAGTTTAGGGTTTTATATTTTTTTAGGATTTATGGTTATTCCATTTATTTAGGGATTTTATATTTTTTCAGAGTTTATTCTATTTTTTATGGTTTTTATATTCTTTTATAGGGTTTAGGTTTATTCAATTTATTTTAAGTTTTTTAGATTTTCAACAGAGCTTAGCATTTAATGTTTAGGGTTTCTTTCATTTATTTTATATTTTTTGGATTTTTTAGGGTTTATGGTTTGAGGATTAAAATTTATTCCATTTGGTTTAGGTTTTTAATATTTTTAACAAGGTTTAGAGTTTGTTCCATATTTTAATTAGGGTTTAGGTTTAGGGTGTATTCTATTTATTTTAGTTTTTTTAATATTTTTTTAGGATTTAGGATTTATTTATATTTTTTTAATTTGTTAACTATAAAGGATTTAAATTTTTTCTATTTATTTTAAGTTTTGAAGATATGCTTATGGTTTAGGAAATATTCTATTTATTATAGGCTTTTTTAGATTTATTTAATATTTTAGGTCTAGAGTTTATTTTAGTTATTTTATGTTTTTAGATTTGCTCATAGTTAAGATTTAGGACACATTCCATTTATTATAGAATTTTGAGATTTTTATTACGGTTTAGGATTTATAATAAAAAACTGCAAAAAAAAAAGGAAAAAAAAAGAGACAAAATATGTTTAAAAAAATTACAAAAGAAAACTAGGAGAAAAAGGACACCAAATAACTTAAGTTTAGCCATTTTCAATGCATGTCTCAAACCAAGATTCTAAGCCACACCTAATGGCATAGGGATCTCTTTTATATTTAAGACTTATATGCGTGCACCAATATTCTTTAAAATGATAATCTCTTCGTATTAAAAAATAAAATTATTTTATCAATTTTTTCACTTTTTAATAAATTAATAAAAATAATCTTAAAATTATACTTATATTATTTATTAAAAAATGATAAAATATTTAATGCATATATAATTTAAAAAAATGAGGGTAAAACGAAAAACTCAGTTTTAAATTTTCTAAATTTTTTTTGATAAAAAAATTTAATAAAAGAATGAATTCATTTTTATATGAAAAAATTATAAGTTATGCATTTATAAAATTACACATGAGTTGTTGGTATTAAATACTAATTTTCTTTTGACTTTAAGTAATTGAAAGAGTTTTTTTTATTGGATTGCTGGTATTGGAGATGGAGTGATTAGAGGTCGCAATGATGGTCATGTAATGGTTAAAATTCCAAGTGATATTTCATAGAAATATTACGATGAGCCAATTACAGCTGTTGTAGAAAACACCTATATTTTTTTTAAGAGAGATCAACATTAGCACCTACTCTTAACATTGTTGAATCAATAAATGAGTACATCTTGTCGATCAACTTCACAGAACGGAAGATGTATTTGAGTTCAGATATGACATGTATATCAGATTCAAATAATGATTTGCTACAAGATCTACACACTCCAGAATTCTTAAATTCAATTAAGTGTTCTGACGTGCTCAATCATGAATTAAACTTGAAGATTGGTACACCTATCATGTACACCTATCATGTTATTGAGGTATATAGATCATTCCCTTGGTTTATATAATGGAACCAGGATGGTTATTATAAATTTGGGATCTCATATTTTAGAAGCAAAAATCATAGACGGAAGTAATACTTGCCATAAAGTTTTGTTATCAAGAATGTCACTGATACCATCCGATCTAAGATTGCCTTTTGAATTCAATCAAAGACAATTACCATTGACTGTTTTATGCGTAATGACAATCAACAAAAATCAAGGCCAATCTCTTACTAACGTTTGCCTCTTTTTTTTATAAAAAAATCTTGTATTTAGCTATAATTAATTATATGTTGTTGTTTCTAGAGTTACAAATCATCGAAGTTTAGAAATCCTCGTATATAATGACAAAAATGATCAAAGTGATTTAACAACAAATATTGTGTTTAAGAAAGTTTTAAAAAAATTTTGATCATATAATTATATCAATACTATATCTACATATATTAAATTAATATTTATTGCATTTTTTTATATACTAAAATGCTCAAAATATAATACTAACTCATAGCTGCATATTAATACATCCGTACATTGTACGGGCGAAAACCTGGTTAAAGTACACATGAGTTGTTAGTATTAAATACCAATTTTCTTTTAGGGTTTGTTTGGTTTGTGAAAAATAAGAAGGAAAAGAAAATAAATAGGAAAGAAAAATGAAAGAAAGAAAATAAGAGAAATCAAATTTCTTTCACTTGTTTGGTTGTTGACATTTTTTTATGGAAAATATAATTTTGAAAAAATATTTTTGATGTTTAGTTTTACGGAAAGAAAATTTCGAGGAAAGTTAATTATTATTGTTTAAATACTTTTATATATTTGATTAAAATTAAAGTATTATATTAATACATAAAAATTTTCATAAATTTTTTAATATCCGATCAACTAGAAAACGTCTTATCATAATTCTGATATAAAATATAAATAGTTCTAAGTTTGTAAATAAATAAATTTATCGTATTAGCTAAATAGAACACTATTTAAAATAAGTTCACGATGAGATATAACGTTATGGTATATTTGGATCAATGTAACTTTCGGTTGTATAGAATTTGGTATGTGGGTGTAAAATAAGGGATAATAGATAAATATTTTTAGTAATTTATTTCAATAAAAATTGAGGGACCATATATGTATATGTATGTATATATACATATACATATATACAAATCTACACACACACACACACACACACACATATATGTCAAGAAAATAGCAGTAATATTTACTACTTACTTTCGGTAACGAAACAATACACATTTAACTTTCGGTAAGAAATTATGGAGAATAGACGATCACATTCATTGATATCCATGTACCGGTTTGTAGCGGCTACAATCATAAAATGAAATATCGGTACCGCAATTGCGTATCAGTCACAATTTCGCAGTTTTTGAGTTAGTCGCGACGTGAATTCAGTCGTTTTAGAAAATCACATATTTATTGCCGCGATATCGACAAAATTTCGGATATCAGCCGATGTTTTACCCATATTAGTCGATATTCACCGATATTTGTTGTGTAAAAGAATTAAAAAATCACGCCGAGATAACCGTGACATATAAAATATCATTCGCAACACCCCAACCTTAACCGCAATTTTATTGTATGACTACAATTAAATAATAGCAGTATTTTTTTTACATATGTTCATTATTCAGTTATTATTATTAGTAATATTATTATGTTTTATTTTTTTTGAATTTGGACTAACATCAATTCTCTTAAATGAGTGTCGAGTATAGTTAGTTAAAATTTTTCTCACTAATTTTATATTTTTCTTAGATTTAAAGAAGGAAAATATGCTAATATGACTTTCCTTTATTTTTTATTTCTTATTTTTTTTGTTTATTACTTTCTGCGCAATCAAATAACTGATTTTCTGAGAACCAAACAAAAGGTCCTTGCGTCTACCATTCAAGTCAGAGATGAATTCATTTAGTGCAGCCGATAGAGGCTGCCAGGAAGGACATATCAGGTACCAGCGGTAGGCAGTAGGAGACGAGGGCAGGCTAACTGAGTATATTGTATAAGCAACCATGATCTCGACCCTTGAGGTTGCTGGAGGGGTCATAGCCATTTTCTCAATCCTCGTAACTCTCAACATTTCATCTTTCCTTCTACCACCTAATCTCTCAGACACTCGTAACATCCTCCGTACTGCCGAAATTATCAATGTTACGGGAGCCGTTGGTCCAGAGAGCTTAGCGTTCGACCCTAACGGTGAAGGACCATATACTGGTGTTGCTGATGGTCGAATTCTCAAGTTGCAAGAAGGTGAATGGTTTGAGTTTGCCGTGACTTCTTCAAACAGGTAATCAATTGATGTTACTGTAGTAGTAGTAGTACATTAGTACTTGTGCTTCGTTTTCATTAGCGTTGCTTATATTATGGATTGCTTATAATATCTGATATTGCCTCGTAAGCTAATTAAATTTGTTTTTATTGAGGGAATTTTAATTTAACAATCGATCAGGTTATGACCTTATGAACGCGAGTTTTTGTCCCTAGAGGGCAGAAATTGAAAATTTCCTTACCTGGCTTGGTGGTTGAAGTTGGAAACACTAATCCTCATTTAACTGATGGAAAAAGAAAAAAACAGCTGTCAATTTTCGTTTTTTCTTTCTTTAATGGTCTGCTCATTTGAGTTTGTAAACTGTGTATGGCAGTTACGAGGAATATGAATAGGTTTTGGGTTATCTGAATGAACTGTATATATTTTATAGCATGAATGATGAATGAATAATGAATGATATAAAGCATGCATGAATACTGAATTATATAGGTACATGAATCTTTTATATATATATATTTATATTATCAAAACAGCAAAACTGAGACAACAAGATCCAAGGATCATTATCACGTTCCCATGCATCAACTACCTTCTACCAAAATTATAGCCTCTTCCAGCTAAAAGAAAGACAAAAGCATCCTTTCACAGAAACATCCCATAAAAACCATCACCAACCAGAACACTGTGAAAACTGTGCAAAACGCCCACGCTAGAACATTCATATTCGGATTAGCCACCTGCTCCATGCACTAGTTCCACTGCATCGCCATTTTTACCACCAGTATTTGCTAGCCTATCAATAACTGCATTTGCTTCACAATTCTGATGATTGAAAGATATATTTGGTAACAAAAAAGGCAGGTTTTCTGGCTTGTTCCATAAACACCTACTATGTCAAGGAGACTCCTTACTTCTCACCCAAGTGAGTGCATTTCTTGAGGCCTATTCAATCACTATATGACATCCTCTAAATCTGTCCCTGAATTGCAAGATGGCAATTCTGCCACATCAGGATTGCGGATGCCTACATAGGTTTGAGAATGTGCAGATATTCAATGAGTCACAGCGCTTGACTTACTTTTCATTCCCATGTCCTTATTGCTTCCAAGTTAGTTGCAATTTCACCAATGCTGTAAGGGTTACACAAAGCTATAGACCAAAAGTCAGCCATATTTTAATAAGCACCTTCATTAAATCCCACTCTGGTTTCTCATTCTCAAAGATCAACTTATTACATAGGAGCCAATGTGACCAAATTACCACAAAAAGAGTGATATCCAAAGCTTCTTTTCAAAACCACCCTCAAAAGATACAACCCACTTATCAAGACACATTGGATTTGCTGGGATAGTTAGAAAAATGCTCCAGTTTAGTACCCCCTCCTTTAAGATTCAAGTCTCCGTGTGTAGGTTAAAAAGGATCCAGAATGGTGGACAATGGAAGATAGAATGGGGTCTTTGAGAGTGTACACAGGCTGGCAGCCTCAGGGAATACGTCAATGTTAAAGAGGAGCAAGGAACGGAGAAAGGCAATTTAAAATTTACGCAACATGGGACTGGTGTCAATGGAAACTGAAGTGGTGCCCATGTTGTTTAGCATGGGCTGTTCATGGGCCTAGTTTCTCTGTTAGTAGTTTTGCTTGATCCGATTTTCTTCATGTTGCTTTCAGCTTCGTTTTTATCTTATTTGTGGGTTTTAGGATCTTGTTAGTTCATATAAAGAGGGTTGGGGTCTTTTGTAGGACATTAGATAAAAGGAACAATAATTAGGAGAGAGTTTTTATAATTGGATATGGCATTGAGATATAGGAAAAGCTTGGTTGAGAGCAAAAAGCTTTTGTCAAGAAGGAAATCAAGAATTAGGCTCTTATATTTTCTTGAGAGAAATCTTAATTAGGGGTTGTGATTTCTTAATTGAGTGGATTATCAAGCGGTTGCTCTTGGTTAATCTTGGTGAGGAAAAATACGAGGTGAATGTTAGTAATAGAAATTTTAAGTTTTAGATATTATTGATTCCTTGATTTGTTTGTATTTTGCATAGTTGTTTCTGTTTTGGTGACTTGATTTTGTATATAGCTAGGTCTTGCATGGTAGGATTGTTATGGTATTGAGGTATAAATTTATTTCCTCCACATAAATATAGTGTTCTTTGTCATGATTTGCCATGGATTGGCCAACTCTTATACAAACCATAATGAACATTTAACTGCCCACTACTAATGCGTACAATACTCAAGGCATATCCATTCTCTCTACTTCACTTCTACTTGAAGTTAATAGAAAGAGGGTAGAAATTGGCTTACTGTCTTACATATTGAAGCGTTGCAAGATCTTCTTCTTTTAATTCTTTTGAGAAAGCCAAATATTTTTATTATTTCTGTCTTGGTGAATTTACATCATTAGAATCTTGTTTGTTGGTCTCAATCCCTTCATTTCAGATTCCCTAGCTAATTGTACCTTTAAATCTTTCATACAATCTTTGGTGGGGCATGCTACCGACATGTTGTCAATATACAACAATGAAATCACCATCACCAAATATCTTGATGTATGCACAGGGATCTACATATAATCTATAGTATCCAAGGCTGATGTTGAGGAATCAAATCTCTTATACCATCAATTTGGAATGATATCGCTCCATTTGGTCATTGCCATCTTGTTTGATCTTATAGGGGCATCTGTTGCTATTGACCGTTTTTCCTTGTGGTAGTCGACTAAAATCTCATGTTTTATTCTTATATAAAGCTTCTATTTCTTCCGACATTGTTGGCATCCATAGGGAAGCTTCTTAGCTTTTAGTACCCTCTTGGAAAGTCAATGGGTCTCCATCCTCTACAAATAAACACTATGCATCATTTCCCTCCATAATATATTTTGAGTGATAGGATGGTTCCCTCCTCTCCTAAGTGAAATGTAGAACTTACTCATCTTATTTTTTTGTGCTTTGGTGTTACTTCATATGATATCGGCACTTCATATTCTTGTATTTCTTCAACCTGGATTGTTGTAATTTTAGGATTTTGTTTGCCTTGCACTTTATCTTCATAGAATATTGCATCTCTATTGATTTTCACCTTGTGGGTAGTGGGATCCCACAAGCGTTACTCCTTAACTCCATCAACATATTCTAAAAAAATGTATTCTCTGAATTTTGGATCCAACTTTTGTTATTTCTTAGGCATTGTACATGAAATATATAGGACCTCCAAATGTAAGCGAGAATAAGCAGTTGGCTTACCCATCCACATCTCTATTGGTGTCATTAATTGTGGTTGATGATGGTGACCAATTGATCGTATAATAGGCAATCTTGATTGTTTTTGTCCAAAATGACTAAGCCATCCTACCTTTCCCAAAATTTCTCTTATTTGTTGTAATGAGGTTACATTTTTTATTTTTTGCTACTTCATTTTATTTTGGAGTGTATGCCATATTGATCTGCCTTTTGATACCTATTATCATATTCATTACCAGTATATTCTCCTCCATTATAAGTGTTCAAGCTCTTGGTATTTTTTAGATTCAAGCTCTACTAGCTCTTTAAATTATATGAAAATGTCGAACACATTTGCCTTCCTCTTGTTTTGATATGCTCTACATCTCTTGGAATAATCATCAATAAAAGATACAAAGTATCTTGCATCTACTAAGGACATAATAGGTTCTTGCAAAACATCGGAGTGAATTAACTCTAAGTTAGTTTTGCTTCTAGTAGTAGAACTGCCGAACTTTGACCTATGTTGTTGGTAACACAGTGCTCACAAAAGGTAAGGATACCTTTTTAAGCGCAGGAAGAAGCTTTTGTTTAGCTAAAATCTTCAAACCTTATTCTAACATGTGAACTAACTTGTAGGGCTGCATTATTGTTGATTTTTCTTGATGCAACAATTGTTTCTCCTTTTTGCAATGTTTCCCCTTTAAGCATGTACAATTTTGTTGCTATCTTTTCTGTTTCTATTACTACAAGTGTGGCTGAATAACTTTCATGATCTCATCTTGAACTTGGGTTTCACATGCATTACTATCTAATTGTCTCAAAAACAATAGATTTTTCTTTAAGCCTTTGACATGTCGTACCTTATAGATGTTGTAAATGATACCATCAAATATTTTTGGATTGTGTTGATGCGACATGGTAAGGTAATGACTTATGCTTCTCGTTAGTTGAAGTAGCATGAGCAACACTACCTTACACATGATTTGGAGTAGGCATTATCTGTATAGAACTCTGTACATATTCTTCACCAACTATAAGAGCCTCAAGTATATTTATTTACTCATAATGAGTTGAATATGAGGTAGAGAAGATGGCAAGAGTTGGTGAAGTACTTTAATAGTACCAATGCTAGCAATCTCAAAGACATAATTATTTCCCATAAATATAGAGCATACAATTAAATATCGGTCCCGATATACAATATCGGCTGATAGCTATTGGATTTTGGGTCAGCAGATACATGAAATTAGCGATATGCGACAGATTTAGAATTTCACATATTTATCAGCGATATATCGCTTATCAACCGATATTTGCTCATATTTATTGAGAAAAAAAAATAAATAAAATCACTTTGCAACAACCACAACATATAAAATATCGTTCGTGACACAACAATACCACGACACCGCGACTGCAACCGCAATTGCAATTTTATTGCTTGATATAGAGCCTTCAATGATAGGTTAATATTGATGAATCATTTTCTTCATGAAATCATAACATGTAGCATCTAAATCCATGAGCTAGACATCAATGAACTTTCTTTGGGCTCTAATATTTAATGTTGCCTCGCTGCATAAATCTTTTGAGGTACTTGCTACATAACCCTAAGCTTTTAATGACTCGAAACCTTTTCCTTTAGCTTCATCGTTCTTTCTAATATGCCAACACTCCTTGCAATGTCTTTTTTTGTTATAGTGATAACACTTGACATTCTTCTTATTCTATTGATCTCCCTCTCATCACTACCAAAGCCTCAACTTGTTTATTTATCCTCCTTGCCCTTTTTCCTATTTTATTCTTCAAGAACTAAAGCTATAGTTTTGTCAGAGGCTAGAACTTCTAAATTGTTTGTTATGTTGATCATATAAATCAGGTAGGCTTAGGAGTAGAATTTCTCCATGCTCAACCATATTTATATTATACCTCAATGCCGAAAGTTGAGAAAATAAAGTATTTAAGGTGTTGATATGATTGGTTACCAAGGTCGATCCCATCATCCAAAGGGTAAATAGTTTTCCATTCAAGAAATTTTTATGTAAGATTTGGACTCGTACAATTTTAATAGTGCATCCCAAATATTTTTTGTTGTCTTTTTCGCTATCACACTTGATAATACTCCATCTACCAATGCTAAGTGTAGATTAACAATAGTTTTTCCTTCCATATCATCTCACTTGGCATTGATTATTTCTATAAACCTTTCTTCAATTGTTGCTAAGCTATTATCTTTTTCTTAAGATTATTTTACAAATTCCTTTCATCTTCATTTTCTACAACGAGAAATTATTACAATTGGAGTAGAAATGATAATGAGAATTTATGTAGAGTAAATAAATTTATATAAGGATTTTATAGCAAAAGGATTGCAACAACTATCCTCTAATATAAGGAGAGTGCAATTAATAATGTTTTTCCTCTTATAATGATAATAACTTACTCAAGGAAAGCCTAAATATGAGTAGAAACTTAAAATTTTCTCTCGCCTCTCTCTCTTGGTTTTTCTCTCCAAAATGGGGTAATACCTACATTCTTTGATTTATCAAACTTGGGCAAAAGGAATAGCAAGCCTCATCTCGTAAGAGTCCTTATTAATTAAGGAATTCTTAGATGATAAGTATTGCTCATATCTATTGACTTATCCTCATAAGGTTGCCTCCACTTTTAGCTTACAACAGTATAAAACCATGCATGTTTATGTTATTAGCGTACTTTCATTTTCATCTAATTAGTAGCCATTTTTGACTATTCAAAAGCTTAATTATGAATTAACTTGATGTAAGCTTGCCAACTTGCAAGCTTTGAAGGCAAATGGTTACTTTACAACTGCATTGCAAGGTGTATATACAAGACTAAGGTTATTTTATCCTAGAGGGTTTCTACAAACATTGATGCGCGGAAATTCTATTTAACGTGATGTCATTGTCCCAAAAACATTTCCTCATTTTCATTTTTGCATCCTTGAAAAATATACATTCATATACTTTATATTTTAAAAAATTACCGTTTTACACTTTTTCCTTCTCCTTGTAACCATGCAACATTGTTTGCCGGACAACATGAAGAGATATCACACTCCCACATATTAAGATTTAGGTTTAGATAAGATCTAGCGCTTTTTACAACAACTGTTATGAGCATCTGGTTAGTTAGACCAGACATGAGACTTAGGACAATTTTGCATGGTGGGAAGTTTGCCATGAAAGTGTCTGTTGAGAAGAACAAAATTAACACTATAGGAAAGTATAATCGAGGATGTTCTTATATAGCAAGAATTGCATGTACGCTTGGAGGATATTTAACTAGCGGATATGGATGCTACCAAGTGGATAGATATGAAGATTCATGTAATGAGTTTGATTCAATTGGCCCTTGCTCCATAAATCAAGTATAACGTTCTTGAGAAGATGAATGCAAAAGAATTGTAGGAAAAGTTAACGAAAACACGTATTCAAGAAAAAAAATAATTAGCTAGGTCATTTAAATTTATTCATTCAGTAGCCTGACCACCCAATCACAAAGTTTGGATGGATCCTTTAAGAATGAGGATCAAACTCTTTTGCTAATAGCTTTTCTTCCAAAGAGTTATAGTACATGATGAGCTTGCTTAGTGGGAAAAGATACTTTCTTTGGAAGAAGTATTGGTTTTGCTTAAGAAAGAAAAAACAAAGAAACTATGATTGGGATCCTATCTATATACAGGTGGGCGGTTCAAGAAAAAATGGTAAGAAAAAGACTAACTCGGATCATTATAATAGGATGGGGCATGTCATATGAAAAAAAAAATCAATTACAAGAAAGACTTGAAGGAAAAGGAGAGTGTCAGGGCTGTAATCGATGAGAAGGATCTTGGTGATGCTCTTTTGGTGTAAGGGATTGATGCATGGAGAGATGAATGGATATTAGATATGAGATATTCTCAACACATATGCTGCCTATAGGATTAGTTCAAGTCTGTGGAGCTATGTGATGGGAAGTTAATGTCTTTGGCCAATGGGGAGGGAGAGGAGGTTAAAGTTGAAGGAACGAGAGAGATGAAGATCAAGACTTATAATGGGAGGATTATGAAATTATTGGAGGTGAGTTGCGTTTCAAAACTTAGTTGTAATATGATTTTATTGGGAATATTAGATGGCTTGAGTTATATTATTCACATGGTGTCCGATTGGATGAAGGTCACAAAAGGAATGTAAGAGCGTGATCTTTGCTTGGTACTAAGACCAAAACTTATTTTTCCAAGCTTGTGGGAATAGTATTATAGGGGTTTTAGCTCAAAGGGAGACATTGTTAGGTGGCAGGTGATGCCATGATTATGGGGCTTAATCATTGATGACGACACATGGGGCTTGAAGTGAAAGATAGCTGAAATTCAAGTCCATGTGTGTAGACTAAAGAGGGTCTGGAATGGTGAAAAATGGAACTAACAAAATGGTATTCAAGGGTGTACATTGGTTGGTCGTATTGGGATATATGTTTGTATCAAAGAGGAATGAAGAATGGAGAAATATGGTAGAACCCAAGTAGGCTATGCTAGCTGATGGGGCTATGTTGATGGACATTGATGTCTGTGCAAGTCAGCTACAATTAAATCAAGGTTGTTATCATGTTTGCGTTTATAGTGATGTGGTATCAGAACGTCAACAACAATAAATTATGTGTTACGATTATCATGGCGTTAATTTTTATTTTACAACATGCTTTAAGTCTTGTTTATTAATCATTTAAATATGAGTATTCAATAAACTAATCTTCTATATTATATTAAAAGTATTTAAATGACTTATTATATGTTTAATTGTCCTAATAACACTGCATTTGCCTTGGAATAAAATTAATTTTAACACTAATTGACTAATGGTATTAAATTAATAATAATACAGTATTATTGTCATTCACTATTTAATAATAATTAGTGATATTAAATTAATAGTAATAAATTATTATTATCTAACACTATTTCAATTGATGTTATTTATCCTATATAATTATGACTATTTAATTTAAAGAAAAAAAAAAGAAAGACTAAACTAAAGTTAATTTAATTTAACAAGGATAGGAGCTGTATATTACCTACAGCTAATTAATATTATAAAAACTAGTTAAAAATAGTAACCTACCTTACTAAGTACTAAATTATAGACTAGATAGTAATTGATAGGCCGACACCTTTTTTTTCTTTTTTTCAAGTGAAAGTCAAAAAATCCTCCTTGCAACTTCAACTCTTCTTCTTCAGTCTTCTCTCCTTACACCTACACTCACACCCATGCTCCACTCCACATATGATCAAATGATAGCCAATCGGCGAGTGAGGGATGATTGCGACGACAAGGAGCCAAGAGTAGTGGCGAGTAAAGGCAATGGCAACTAATGGCTGCAAACGGCAAGCGCTGCAATCTAAATTTTTAATTAGGTTAATAATGGTTCATTTTTTTTTCTATATCCAACTCTTTTGTTTTGAATAGATATGTGGATCATTGACTGATTGGAATCTACTTTCTCCCGTCCTCTTTCTTTAGGGTTAGATTTATAAATCGTCAATTTATCGATGTAAAATACCGATAACCGGTTTATTGGCACCAAATGTGCGAAAGTTTAAATTCTTATCATTTCAGTGTTTTCGTGTTGTGGCTGACCTTATCGCTATGTTTTAGCAGCACCTTTATTTAGCTGCCTGGGTCAACACGGGCAAGCAATAAAACCGCCGTCACGATTGCGGTTATGGTATCGGGGTATTGCAAATGATATTTCATATGTCACGGAATGATTTTTTTTCTTTCACAACAAATATTAGCAAATATTGGTAAATATTGGCTGATATCTGAAATTTTGCTGATATCATGGTAATAAATGTGGTTTTCTCAAGCCTAGATTCTTCGTGGTGGTTTCGCTTAGTGCAATTTTCTTCATGGTGTGTCTTTTGGCTCCTTGGTTATCTTGTTATCTTTTGTAGAGCATAAGATAGGAGCAGTAAAAATTAGGTAAGAGAATTCTTGTATCTAGATCTAACAGTAAGATTTAGGAAAAGCTTGATCGAGAGCGAGGAGATCTTGTCAAGTAGAAAATCAAGAACAGGGTTCTTGTAATTTTTTGAAAAGCAATCTTAATTAGGGGTTGGTATTTCTCAATTGAGTGGATTATCAAGAGTTTATTCTTAATTAATCTTGGTTATGAAAAATATGGGGCAAGTACTCTTGAATTTTATGTTGCTTGAGTGGATAATAATAAAAATTCAAGTTTTGTATATTTCTGGTTCTGTGATTCATTTACATTTTGCATAGATGTTTCTGTTAGAGTGGCTTGATTGTGTATATAGTTAGGTTATGCAGGATGCAGATGTAGGACCTATGCTATTTTATCTGGGAGAGTTCCTGCAGGAACAGAGATAATGCTTCGACAGCCTTAGATTCATGTTCTGGTTCCTGCGTTTCTGAGGGCCAGGCTTAGGGCGTGGTCTGTAGCAAGTAGCTTCATCTGAAGATAAAACTTTGCGCTTCTCAAGCTGTTTTCCAGTACTGAGCCTTTTCTGGAGGCTGCAGCACAAACCATACACGGAGCCCTGCACTAGGAGGGGCCTTCCCTCTCTGTACTTCATTGATCGTACTGCTGTCGTCCCCTATATTCTCCAACATCTCAAAATTGCTTTAGAAAGACATGTATACACTCCACCGGGAGTCTGGGAGTACAGCTTGATTTATTGACATCATCTTAGCTGATAGGTTACTGTATTATGACTTGATGCAACCGAGAAGAATAATGATTTGGTTTTATATGATAGTATGGATTTAGAATTGCATTACGTTGTAATAATCATCTTCATTACTTTTTGGTTCTATGTTTGAAGAGAGAAGTGTAAGCGGTCATTTGCACCTGAATTGGAGCACGTATGTGGAAGGCCATTAGGACTACAATTTGATCTGAAAACTGGTGATCTTTACATAGCCGATGCCTACTTTGGCCTACTTGTAGTTGGCCCTCGAGGAGGATTAGCCACCCCAGTGGTTACAAAAGCTGAAAGACAGCCTCTATATTTTACCAATGATATGGACATTGATGGCAAAGAAGAAGTGATTTACTTCACAGACACAAGCACAGTTTTTCGTCGAAGGTAACTGTAATGAACGACACAATAACTGATCAACAATTGAATCTCTGGCCAATTGAATTTTTTCCTCTGTCTGTTTTGCCCCGGCACACAGGGATTTCATCAAATCTATTTTCAGCGGAGACAAGACAGGAAGGTTAATCAAGTATGACAAGTCAACTAAACAAACATCGGTCTTACTAAAAGGTCTCGCCTTTGCCAATGGAGTGGCATTAAGCGAAGACCGTTCTTTTCTACTTGTAGCTGAAACCATCACTTGCAGAATCTTACGGTACTGGTTACGAGGCCCCAATGCTGGGAACCTGGAAACTTTTGCTGAATTGCCAGGATACCCTGATAATATTAGGAGGAATTCGGAAGGGGAATTTTGGGTAGGATTACATGCTAAAAGAGGACCTGTCATGAGCTGGGTTCTTTTGAAACCTTGGGTTGGGAAGTTGTTGCTGCTGTTTCCATTTAGATTCGAGCAACTACACGTTTTGGCTGTTGGTTCAAAGCCTCATGCGATAGCTGTGAAGCTGAGCGAAGAAGGGAAAGTTTTGGAGGTATTGGAAGATGATCAAGGGAAGCGTTTGAGGTTTATTAGTGAAGCGGAAGAGAGGGACGGGAAGTTGTGGATTGCTTCTGTTCTAATGCCGTTTATTGGCATTCTTAAGTTAGAATGATGGGTTACTTGGGCGTCTCTTGTTTATGATCTTTAATAAAATTCGGTTTGAATACTCCCAGAAGTAAATAAATAAATAAATAAATAAAAAGCCTAGCTTTGCTGATTGACATGTACATGGGGAAGACAGGAATAGAAAAATATTCGCTAATTTTCTGTTTAAACTTTTCAAACTCGGGAATGGACCTGAATAATTCTGTCACCGAGCACTAACCATCCAAAAAAATTCCAACTAATATCCTGTAGGGGAACCCAGAAGCTCATTTTCATATATACTTCTCCCATTAATAGTGTATTAATTGATTTTAAAAAAAACCATAAAACGGAGAGTAGTAAAATTATTCTACAACAAAATCTTAAGGCACGGAAACAGTGTCCCTCATTTTCAGGAAGTTCCGTTGGTATCGGGTAGGTTGAACCCATTAATCACACCGATACGATGCATTAATTTGTTAGTTGGGATTATGTTTCAGCCTCGACTTGGACAAGAATTCGGACAAATTTGCTTGAGTTTGACACGGGAAGTCGTTAGGATATTGATGTAAGTAGTTCCCACGTAAATTACCACCGATCAACCGATTGCGTACTACTTGGAGATTGCAGTGGATAACGTCCGCAGCCAATAAAGCAGTACTGTGTTTGTTGCACCAAAACATTATTACTAGTATTAATCAAGCCGAACAACTAAACATCTTAAAATTGACCTCACAAGTAGGTGCCACAGTGCGTCTGGGGCCAAAATATTTGAGCTACCTGGCTGACTACTATCAAAATGCAATGAATAGACTAATTTGAGAAGGACTCCTCAGATGTGTCCCATGCATGTCCAGTTATTATTTATGTCTCGAATTGATTAGTCATCAGAAATCGGGACCGATAAATAAATTCCTTTGAATTTATAGTATCAAGGTGCTCCTATTTGTAAAAATGAAGGAACGCATAACAAGCGTTGGATCGTTAACATGAACAATTGCTATCAAAGGCCAGCTAAATAAGGAAGGAAAGATAGAGGCACGAAAATACTAGTATCATTAAGGATATTTTAGTCAAATGCCTTGTCATAAACCAAATTTCCAACTTGATGGATTGGTGCTACTTTCCTCATTTCTTCATTATAAACGAGTTTCTTACTAATGTGCAACACACTTTTTTTATTTGTTTAGTTTTTGTTAACATTTTTATAAAATATTTCAAAAGATAAAACATACAACATGATGTAGCCTCGTGGTCGTTGCCCTTGACGTAGTCATTGCCCCATGTTCGAGCCCTAACCGTGATGTTTTTCTTTCTTTCTTGTTCTTTCCTTCCATGCTCTTTCAATTATAATATTGTCATTTATTACTATTAAAACTCATTTCTTTACTTTTATGAGTTTAAGATCTATAGATTAAATTAATTTTACTTTTTTTCCCTCTTTATGTTTAAAATCTTCTAGGTTTATGATTTAGTATTTATAATTTAGGATTTATAAAAGGTCTAGGGTTAGTGTTTAGGGTTTATTCTATTTATTTTAGATTTTTTAGATTTATAAATTATGTTTTATTCTTTTTATTTTAGATTTTTAGATTTGTTTAGGAATTAAGGTTTATTCCATGTATTTTAGGTTTTTAGATTTGCTTATGATTTAGAGTTTATTACATTTATTGTAGGATTTATATTTTTTTAGTCTTTATTTCATTTTATTTATGGTTTTTTTTTTTAGTTTTGTCTAAGGTTTAGGGTTTATTTTTTATTTTTTATTTTTTTAGGTGTTAGTGTTTATTCCATTTAATTTAGGATTTTAGATTTGTTTAGGGTTAAGTGTTTTCTTTACTAGGATTTAGGATTTCGTCCATTTATTTTAGGGTTTTATAGTTTTTTAGGATTTATGGTTATTCCATTTATTTAGGGAGTTTATATTTTTTCAGAGTTTATTCTATTTTTTACTGTTTTCATATTCTTTTATAGGGTTTAGGGTTTATTCAATTTATTTTAAGATTTTAGATTTTCAACAGTGCTTAGGATTTAATGTTTAGGGTTTCTTTCATTTATTTTATATTTTTTGGATTTTTTAGGGTTTATGGTTTGAGGATTAAAATTTATTCCATTTGGTTTAGGTTTTTAATATTTTTAACAAGGTTTAGAGTTTGTTCCATATTTTAATTAGGGTTTAGGTTTAGGGTGTATTCTATTTATTTTAGTTTTTTTAATATTTTTTTAGGATTTAGGATTTATTTATATTTTTTAATTTTTTAACTATAAAGGATTTAAATTTTTTCTATTTATTTTAAGTTTTGAAGATATGCTTATGGTTTAGGAAATATTCTATTTATTATAGGTTTTTTTAGATTTATTTAATATTTTAGGTCTAGAGTTTATTTTAGTTATTTTATGTTTTTAGATTTGCTCATAGTTAAGATTTAGGACACATTCCATTTATTATATAATTTTGAGATTATTATTACGGTTTAGGATTTATAATTAAAAAAATTGCAAAAAAAAAGGAAAAAAAAAGAGCCAAAATATATTTTTAAAAATTACAAAAGAAAACTAGGAGAAAAAGGGCACCAAATAACTTAAGTTTAGCCATTTGCAATGCATGTCTCAAACCAAGATTCTAAGCCACGCCTGATGGCATAGGGATCTCTTTTATATTTAAGACTTATATGCGTGCACCAATATTTCGTTCTTGTTATAGCTATACCCCCGCATAGCCATATTTAACATACATGGCTTTTGATCTTAGTCCTTGATATTCAAGATTTGATGGCTACAACTGGTTTCTATGTATTTATATAAATGTGTGGGGTGTGTGCACATGTGAGTATGTATAATTTTTACATTTTTAATGACTAAAACTAAAGATAATTTGATTTAGAGATATTGCACCATATAATTCTATAGTTTAATAAAATTATATTATATACCCTTATTCTTTTTTTTTTGTTACAATCATACATGCCTTATATTTATAAATATTAGTATTTGGTGTCCTAACCAAAAGTAGGTATTTCGATGTAATGTTACCAAAGTATAGGGATATATGTTGGAGGCAATGGCATATACTACAAACTTCATTTTGCTACTGTTGTAGCATTTTTCTTTATCCCACATTGGTGGGAAATATACTTTTAAGAGAGTTTATATTATACTTCTTTTAATGGTTGGTTTGAGTTGAAGGCTTGGTTTATTTTTTTAGTGGTTGGATTGGTCCACATTGGTTTCTTTTATGTTCTGCAACTTCATCTGGGCTGAGTGTGGGTCAAAAGATCTAATCAATTTATAATGGTTTCATTTTTTTATAGATTAATATTAAACAATGTTTTTTCACTTTAGAATATTAGCAAATTGAATACAACATACATATGATTTCGAAACAAAAATGCAAAACATAAAAGAAGAACTTATCAAAAATCGATTGTGTGTTGAATAGCTTCACTACCGTGAAGCGAAAAATGGCCTGATCGTGGTGCAAATCAAGTGATTCGCCTTTCCCCCAAGGTAATCACAACTGGCCTCCATTCTTTTGCACTGAAGAATGAAGACTTGAAAATTGTAGAACTTTTCCCACAAATTGTAATAAAAAATGTGAAGAAGTATAATCAGTTATTTTCTGTATGTCCAAAAAATCGATGAAGTAATCTCTTAAATAGTGGAAAAACTGAACTCCCCTAGTGAATCGGTATCCACCTCTGACACAAAGGGAATAAAGTTTGGAAAATATTCAAAAAAATGCTAAAGACTTAGGACTTTATTACCGAGCAAAAAGGATATTAGAAAAAAAAAAGGTAAACCATTATAAATGTCGAAGGGAAAGGGCGACAACAATTTTTTTTCTCGTAGCCTTTTTGCTTGGTAATAGAGTCCCGAGTTTTCAGCATTTTTTCAAATATTTTCCAAACGTTCTTCCCTTCATGTGAGAGGTGGATACCGATTTATCATGGGAGTTCTCTTATTCCACTATTTAAGAGATTGCTTCATCGGTTTTTTGGACATACAGAAAATAACTGATTATGCTTCTTCATTTTCAATCATAATTTATGGGTAAGTTCTACAATTTCTAGGTCTTCATTCTTCGGTGAAAAAGAATGGAGGTCAGTTGTGTTTACCTTGGGGACGAGGCAAATCTCTCAATTTGTATCATAGTTGGGCCATTTTTTACTTTAGGACAATAAAGTTATTCACGACACAACTGATATTTGATAAGTCTTCTTTTTTGTTATGCATTTTCGTTTTGAAATCATATGTATGTTGTATTCAATTTACCAACAATATGTAGTACAATATCTTTTTTATTTAAATTTTCAACAAAATAAATTATCAAATACATTTGCTACCGTGCTACTGCTTTCATTAATTAATAGAAATATATAAACTACCATGTGTGAACCATATGCACCGTGAAACCGACTCCATAGTAATATTTTGTGACTAAAATGATTTGTTTTCGCCTCCGAATCGATTGTTACAATACGGAAAATTTTCGAACTAGATAGAATTTTATTTTTCAAATACTTAAATTAAATCAGACCTTGATAGTACAATTTGGTGTAATGTCATTTACGATTTTCATACACCATAAGAATTAATGCTTATTTTACGACTGAGCTATTATATTCTTAAAACTCAAGTTAAGTCTACATTATTTTCTTACGAATTACATAAACTCAAAGTCAAACTATAACATTCGCTTAAAAAAGAACAAAAATTACACCCCCGACAATTAGAAAATTAGGAAAAGAAAAGAAAGAGAACAAAACTTTATAGAGTTTATGTGAAAAAGTTATATATAAAAAAATCCCATCGAAAGGGATTGTGGCTCGATAAAGAAACCATTTTTCTTGAAAAAATGATGCCGTAACTTGTGGTTCATAAAATGTTGTTTAAAATTTGAATTATAAGTAATCAAGCATTTTAAATATATATTAAATATTAATTTCAAAGCTTAAACTATATTAAATTATAAAATTACAATTAAGACTTATTCGATTTAGGGTTTGAAAACAGCTATTCTAAACTAACTGTAAGCACGTTAATATTACCCATGTGGTATTTTAATTTTATGGATTTTGACGCAATGTGGCTAATCGGAAGAATTTTCTCAATTAATTAATGGCACGGAAATATATATATTCTTCCCCTACTATAAGTGCAGGAATTTACACCGTGGAGTCGCATGCACGATACGACATGCGTACGGTCATACATTTGTTAAAAACGGTGGTGGAATGCACATATTGGACATATGTCGGTATACAAACAAACATCTTTTGGGGTATGAATATTGAATACACACCATTTATGACACGAATACACAATATCACTCCACCATCATAAATTCTCTACTTATTCCAAGACATAAATTTACACCTTTCAGAATATAAATATTCTGTATTTATTTATGTATATGAAACAAATATATACTTATCTTATAAAATATATATATTCACTAATAAAAATATACATATTCTAAAATATAAATTCGTATTTTACTAGAACAAAAATACACATCATTTATTTACACGATAATAATAAAGAAACGCACAATGTGAAAATAAACCACTAATATTATAGTACAATAATACACTTTTAATGAAAAGATAATGCACATTAATTCTCTGAAATAATAACACACATCTTTTAAAATAAAATTATATAATTTTAAAAATGTATATTTTGTTAGAATAAGTATATACATATTTAGAAATAAAAATAAAGGTGGTCTCTTTCAAAAAAATATTTGTAGGCTATCTTCTCTCTCCATCTACAAAGATGCATTCGTCGTTGATTGTTTTCTTGAGATCGATCTCACCATCGGCATATCACTTCCATGTGAAGGAAAAGTGAACTCTTATTCTTCAGTTGAGAGTTTTAGGTGAGTCAATAAAATGACGAAATTTGATCAAAACCCACCGAAGATGAGAACCTCATAACTGCTTTTAATTTGCAAGAGCACCACAGACATTTGCATACCAGAGTAGCGGAATATCAACAAAATAAATAAAAATTTGTTTCAGAACTTTATGCGTAGTGGATATTGATGAAGGTTTCATCGTTTTGACGGAAATGGCGATGATCTAGCGAGGAGGACGACACGGAGAAAATTGCAATATTTTGCGGGATGCGGAAAACCATAAAATAACTTTTGTATGTAGTGGTGAACACGCCGCATCCGGATGTACGATGCACTAATTGCTACAGTGCTATTTTAGTTTATTTTCTTTTGCACTTTTTTAGCGCGATGGATTTTTTTTTCCCTAATGCTTCACTTAGTTCATGAAAAGTTTTTTAAAAAAATATTTTTTTAAAACGTGTAAGGAATAAAATTTGTAACACTCCCAAAATTCATTACTGAAAAATTTCGTTTTATTAAAAGATAATTGCGGAAGCAGATAAATAAAACGTGAACTTTGAGAGTATTACCGCCACACTTAGTACCAGACCGGTTCACTCATACCGTTCCAGTACCAAGTATTAAGGCTAAGAAAATAAATTACAGCTTGAAAGAAATTCAACACACACAAATCAGAGTAGCGCATCAAATCATTTACAAAAATAAAATCCACCAACGGTGGTTACAGTAACACATAACATTAAAACCAGGAATTTAAAGAGAAAGAGAAAACCCTAACGATACCGGATAACTCCTTACTCTCTTTCCCGTGGCCCACTTGAGTAGCACCTGAAAATACCTGAAAGGGCACTGTCCATTGAATAGGCAGGGGCCCCATAAAGGGAATCCCTTCAGTACTACGGTACTGAGTAACCCTTTAATACCATACTTAAAGACAGGCCCGCATACGGCACATAATGCAAGCTACACACATAAATAATGAGAGGTGCACACATAACAATAACAGGCACAATAATTCATCAATCATGATCGATACTTTGAGCCTTAAGCCATGTCACAGAGTAAGATCAATACATTCGGGCCTTAAGCCATTATTCCGTCATCATTCCATCAATATCATATTTTATATCCATGTGAGTGCGAGAACCCCACTATAATAGACGGTGGACCGGAAGTCAACACACAGGGCAGAACGCCTCTAACCACTATTATTGTCGGTGGACCGGAAGGTAAACGCACAGGGCAGAACGCACCTGACCACTATTATTTGTCGGTGGACCGATCCGGCCCCAACTCATATGGTGTTCCACTATAAGTGATTAGTATTTTTCCATAACCTTATTCACATACATAACTGATTTTATTGAGCTCGGGACCCCCACTATTTTAGCCGGTGGACCAGAATATATAAAATCATCATCCAGGACACAACGCTCCTGGCCACTATTATAACCGGTGGACCGGTACTCATAATCAAAAACCATGGTAACACGCTCCTGGACCACTATTATATCTGGTGGATCGGTACTCAATATCTCATACCAGGGCAACACGCTCCTGGACCACTATTATAACCGGTGGACCGGTACTCAATATCATAATCATCTAGGCCCGACTCATTAATATTCCACTTTCAATAATAGTATCTTTCCTTTTCTTTAATCAGCACATAAATCATATTTATTTGCCTCGAATGGGAGATCGATAACCCGGGACACAAAGGTACACCGGTCGTACCGGTGCATACCAGCTACTCAGTACCCTTCAACCACGAACCCAAGGACGCAAAGGTACCCTGGTCATACTGGTGCATAAAGCTAACTCAGTACCCTACCGACAAGGACACCTAATCCATAAGTATGCATACCCTCTAACTAGGTCCGTAGAGCTAGGAAGAGTAAGATATAGGGCCTGGCTGGGGCACAAAGGCACACCAGCAAATACCAGAATAATCGTGGACTAAACCACGTCCTTAGGGTAGCGACCCCTAAGGAGTCACCATTCTCGATCTCGAGGTCTTTCACTTTAAGTAATAATGTCTTAATTAAGGTGATCACGAAAAGCACGATAATCATATACTTATTCACTTTCAATCGTTCTGAAATCATTAATCGATTCTTATTCAGATGAGTATCCAGGATATCACAGAGAAATCATTAAGGCCATACTAATTATCAAATACTCTTACTTGGCTAATCAGCATTATTAAATCATATTATAAAGGTCCACAATTCCAAAGACATTGTAGGTACAAATTATTCATTTGCCCTTTACTTATATAATTGTTAAGTATCCATTCCTTACCTGATAAATTACCACATTACCTTTAAGGTTGCATAATTACCAAATCACCCCTTGTCCACTTTAGATTACCAAATTGTCTCCTACACTTTTTAGATCACCATTCACCCCTCATAATTACTACGCTTATCATATTTCCCTTTTGGTTGGTTATATTACCAAATCGTCCTTCTCCTTTGTTATAATTACTAAATTGCCCTTGAGTTGGATAAACTACTACATTACCCTCCTTCACTATCATGATTACAATTTTGCCCCTTTAGTTGGTTAAATAATTATCACTTTACCCTTTAATCGGCTAAATTACCAAATTGTCCCTTCAGTTGGATAAATTACCAAATTGCTCTTCTCCTTTATCATAATTACCATTTTACCTCTCTCAATTATTTTAATTGCCATTTACCCTTTTCAATTATCATAAATTTCAAATTAACCTTCCTCATAATTAATTTACCCTTCTTCATAATTATAACTACCAATTTTACCCTTCTCCATATTTAAAATTTCCATAATGCCCTTTAATTGGTTAATTTACCAAATTACCCTTCTATAGCATCATACTTATCTAATTGCCCTTCTACAATCATAATTTAATTGCTAAATTATCTTTTGTCGTTATCATAATTACCAAGTTACCCCTTACATCCAATTTTACCATAATATCCTTTTATTTTATGAAAATTACCACCATACATCTTTTACTTTACAAATTACTATTTTACCCTTTCACATCCAAGATTACCATCTTTATCCTTCCTTACATAATTACCATTTTTCCCTTCTTTTTCAAATTACCATATTACCTCTTTACTTATAAATTACCACTTCACCATTCACTTATAAAATTTACCATATTACCCTTTACTTATGAAATTACGATTTTGCCCCTCTACCTCCAAAATTACCATAATGCCCTTTTACTTAAAAAATTACCACAATGCCCTCTTTCATCCAAAATTACTATTTTACCCCTAGTTCCAAAATTACCATTTTACCCTTCTTTCTCACAAATTACAATTTTATCCTTTACTTATAAATTATCATTTAACCCCTTTATTTACCATTTTTATGAATTTACTAACACTACATAAAATAATGATATTAATACTTCATTTTTATCATCTAAGTCCACCAACTTGTCATTTTTCAACATAATACTCATTAACAACTACATACATTGATTTACATACCTCATAAGCATAATTACTAAAATACCCTTAAACAATAACATCATTCATGCATTAGCAACATGATACATCATAAACAAGTATTTAACATTTCCATCCATAATCAAACTCCTTCCTTAATTAACATACCTACATATGGCACAAAAGTCATCATGCTTTTCCTTTTTTTTTATCAAACAATATAAGTAACCATATACATATCATGCTAAGCATACAAAACATGCATAAAATCATACTAAACCCTTAACGTGCTAGCATACGTTTTTCCATATATTTAAGGGAGGATTAACGGTTACCTTAATCCCGCAAAATATCAAATCTTACCAAGCATAATTAGCAACTCAACACCTAAAAATAATATCCATCATTATTGTTAGAAATAAGAAGTTAAAAATGATAAAACTTTATAAAACAAATTTATTTAATAATAATACACTTTAATTAAATATGGATATACCTCAAAAAAATTCCAAAAAAATTCCAAAATAAGGGGGAGCTCACGCTGCATGAGCAGCGTGAGTTTCATGCAAAAATGAGGGGTGGAAGGGTTCGAAAGGGGGTGAAGGAAGCAAACTCCATTATTTTTGGGTTAGGGTATTTAGGCTAGAAAAGAAGGTGGTTGGGGGAGGTTTCAAGGCAGGGGAATGGTGTAGAAGTGAAGAGGGGTTGTAGGTGGAGGCTAAGGGTGGTTTCACGGTGGCGCAAGGCGGCGAAGTTGGCTGCCAAGATGGGTCGAGGGAAAGGGGTTGTGAAGGAAGGAAAAGGAGAGGGGAAAATGGAGGGGGTGTAAGGGTTGTTTTCGGCCAACTAAGGCATGGCGGTTGTGGAGGGGGTTGCAGGGTGTCGAACGATGGGTTGGGTGGCTGCAGAGGTGGCCGGACGGCGGCGGAAATGGCGGTTGCAGGTGGCTCGGTGGTAAGGGGGAAACTGGGGAGAAAAAGAAAAGGGGTGGAGAAGGGAGGAAGTGTAGGGCTCGAGGGGCGGCGTGGTGGTGCAGGGTGCTAGTAGGTGGTGGCAGAAGGCGGCGCAGGGGCTGGGCGAGGTGGTGTAGGCGGCGGTGATAAAAAAATGTGGAGGAGAATGGAGGGAGAAGGAAGGAGAGAAAAGGGAGCTCGGGGAAGGAGAAGGGCTCGAAAATGAGGGGAATGGAGGGATGGGGAGATGGAGAAAAAGAAGAAGGAGAAGAGAGGGGCAGGGATGGCTGGCGATCGGTGCTGCAGGTGGCAGGTGGTGGTCGGGTGGCAGGGGAAAAGAGGGGAGAAGAAGGAAAGAAAAAGGGCGCACAGCTAGGGATGCAGGGGCTGGTTGGGTTCGAATGAGGAAAGAAAATGACGGGGGAGAGAGGAAGAGAGAGGGCAGGGAGGTAGGTGGTGGCCGGGTTGCAGGTGGCGGCGTGCTCGTCTTGCGCAGGCTGTCGGGCGTGGGAGAAGAAGGGAGGAGAAGAAGAAAGGGATGGCGGGCGGACCGGCGTAGGAAAAGAATATGGCAAGCCAGCCGGTCCAGGGGCAGAAAAAAAAAAGGAAGGAGGCGGGCTGGGGAGATGGACGGCGCGCAAGGGAGGAGCAGGGCTGGGGGAACGGGCTTGGCCCAATCGTGCGGGGGAGAGGGCTGGCCTGGCAGGGTAGCCCGAGGTAGGAAGGAAAAAAAAAGAAAAAAAAAAAGAAAAGGAGAAAGAGGAAAAAGGAAAAAAGGGCAAAAGGGGGAATGGAAAAATAGGAAAAATAATTTAATTTAATTTATAAAATCATAAAATATAATATTCTTGGTAAATTATTTAATTTAATAATTTAATTCATTATAATCTAAAATATTAATTTAAAAAGGATAAAGTGGGTAAAATATTAGTTTGAAAAATTATTTAAATAAAACAATATGGTAAATAGCAAAATATTTATTTTTAATTTATTAAATACTCTTATCCAACTTTACATACTCCAAAATCCATAAAATAATTAAAATAAATAATTTTACAAGCAAAATTTTTTTCAAATAAATCATTTATTAAAATATAGGTTTTCGAAATTTTTGGGGTATTACAAAATTACTAAGGATTAACTATTTGATTTTCTTTAAGAAAAAATTAAAGGAAAGTATTTTAATTTTAATTTTTTTTCCTTTATAATTTTTTAGAACCAAATAGAGCCTTACACAATGAAGAAAATGAGTAGATGAATATGAACCTTCGTTGATTTTAAATAGTTAACTCTGTTCTTGGGGTCGGAAAAGATTTATATGATTCCATTGTTGTCCGGTGGTTAGAATATCCAACTTTCGCCCAAGAGACCCGAGTTTAATTCCTTGCAATGGATTTTTTTTGTGCTTTTGCAATCATATTCCCTCCTCCCTTCCAATCCTTCTTTCCTAAAACATCATTTTGGAATTTTTTTAGTAATTGAACCATCATTTTGGATGTTAATTTTTAAACAAAGTCAATTATAGAAAACATATGTAATGTTATACTGGTCATTGTACTTAACAATCATAAAAAAAATTAGTGCATAAATAAAGCCCGTGCAAAGTCACTAAGAAACACATTGTAAATGCAAGAAAAAAAAGTCATAAGCAACACAATTAAGGTGGCTTACTTGTAGGAGCATACATGACATTGAAAGTGCACCTAACTCAAATTCGGGATTGCTTACGGTATGGATTGGTCAATTATAGAGAAGTATAAATTAATGGACTTGTATCAGTTATAAAACACGTGTGTTTAACTACAAGTGTGAAAATAGGAACATCATTATTAGATGGAATTGAAAATCGAAGATCAAAAGTACTTATCTAACGATGATAATAGTTCTCTTCTTATCCTTATCATATAAGATCTTATTGCAATCCTGAAATATCTTGTTCTTGATAAATCCTAATTATAAAATTAGTACTTTATTTGTAATTAATTATAGGGTATTCCATGATGGATGTGTTATTATTATATGTTGTAATATGGAAAAATAAATTATAAATAAATAAGATTAAAATTTGGTAGAATTCTTGATTGTTTAGTCTCTTAACCTTTGATGTTGCTTAACCCTTGTTTTAACAGTAGCCCTAATCGATTGGATTTCTTAGTTCAGTTACTCAAACCATAAAACCCCAACTAAGCCTAACTAAGTTTAACCTAACACACTACCCTAACCTTTATTGTCCATGTGTTTTTTTTATTTTTCACACCATCCTTTGCCCCATTTGGTTTTCTATGCCTTCAACTCCCTCACGCTAACTCTTTGTTTTTCCATTTTTATGCTACCCCGCTTATTAGTCTCCCTCATTTATCACTTTCTATACTTTGATACCACCCAATAGAACCCTAACTATCCCTTTCTTTTTCCTTTGGTTTTTCCTTATTTTCCATGTGTTACTTGAGTTCAGCATAATGATGTAAACCATTCAAGGAACATCATGCCTCATGCAATCATCATTAGCTTGTGTCCAACATTTACATTGCATGCCCCTATCTACATGATCCCTGCACGTTAAAACACTTTTGAGTCACCACCACCTTCATGTAACAAGCCCTTTCATTGTGAACACCCAAAGAAGCCTCCATCTTGTTATGTTAGGACCACTACAAACCCCTAATTTGATGTATCTAGAGCTCATGTTGCATCACATAATCCAACATGTACTGCTCACATTGTTACCCCTCTTGTTATGTCAAACTATCACCCAAACCACCCCTTACAACACCCATCTTTCACGCACCTAAAGTATTCTTTGGTGTGGGTTCTCCTTCCTTATTTAGTTGTTGGATTGGTGATGTCTTATTATTCCTATGTGCTAAATTCTAATATATTATTAGGTTTAGCTTAAGGAGTAGAAGGAAGTGTAGTGGAGGCTAGGGTTTAGTGGTCCTTTTTTTTCTATTAGCTTAGAAAGGAGGTAAATTTAACAAAACTCTTAAGATGATAGAAGTTTTATGCAAGCATGTTAGGGTTTTCTAGGGTAAAATCATGCTATGGGTTTATTTAATGCAGGTGTTATGAATTTATTTGGAAAAATGGAAAGCCTAATCTTATTTGTTGAGAATGTATGTTTCTACTTGTAATTAAATATGAAATATATGAACTTGAAAATATGAAAAATGTTGCTAAATTATGATGCAAGCTTAGGGTTAGGGCCTTTTGCATTTCCAAGCCTTTTTCATAACATGCTTAGTATTCCATTATATCATTGCTTGTTGTAATTATAGCTTTATCTATAGCATGTTGCCATGATTATACCTTGAGCAGCACATCATTATTTCAATTACTAGCTCACATACATTGGATAAGGACATGATGAAATAACACTTGCTAGTGCACTAATTCTAGATTACACTAAGTAATAGATAATTAAAATGCAACATTGATGGTATCTCTCTTTAAATTGTCATTAAGATGGAAATGAAATTTCATAATATAATTAGTATAGTTATGTAATGTTAAATTGAAATTGAATTCCAAATCCAAATCTCACTAGCACCATTGTTAACTTAAATGAATGCTTGTATAGCAGCCCTTCGAATCACAAAAGGATAAAGTTCTATCTATGTAAACCAAGATTCTGATTCAATAATGAAGAAAATGACTAGATGAATATGAACCTTCGTTGATTTTAAATAGTTAACTCTGTTCTTGGGGCCGGAAAAGATTTATGTGATTCCATTGTTGTCCGGTGGTTAGAATATCCAACTTTCATCCAAGAGACCCGGGTTTAATTCCTTGCGATGGATTTTTTTTTTGTGCTTTTGCAATCATATCCCCTCCTCCCTTTCTATCCTTCTTTTCCAAAACATCATTTTGGAATTTTTTTTTAGTAATGGAACCATCATTTTGGATGTTAAATTTAAACAAAGTCAATTATAGAAAAACATATATAATGCTATACTGGTCATTGTACTTAACAATCATGAAAAAAAATAAAGCCCGTGCAAAGTCACTAAGAAACACATTGTAAATGCAAGAACAAAAGTCATAAGCAACACAATTAAGGTGGCTTACTTGTTGGAGCATACATGACATTGAAAGTGCACCTAATTCGGGATTGCTTACGGTATGGATTGGTCAATTATAGAGAAGTATAAATTAATGTACTTGTATCAGTTACAAAACACGTGTGTTTAACTACAAGTGTGAAAATAGGAACATCATTATTAGATGGAATTGAAAATCGAAGATGAAAAGTACTTATCTAACGATGATAATAGTTCTTTTCTTATCCTTATCATATAAGATCTTATTGCAATCCTGCAATATCCTGTTCTTGATAAATCCTAATTATAAAATTAGTACTTTATGTGTAATTAATTATAGGGTATTCCATGTTGGATGTGTTATTATTATATGTTGTAATATGGAAAAATAAATTATAAATAAATAAGATTAAAATTTGGTAGAATTTTTCACTATTTAGTCTCTTAACCCTTGATGTTGCTTAACCCTTGTTTTAACAGTAATCCTAATCGATTGGATTTCTTAGTTCGGTTACTCAAACCATGAAACATAGCTAATAAACTATCCCTAATTTTTTGAGCTATGATTTTATGTTATCATTATAAGAAACATATATATCTATCTTCATCAATATTCAGAATTTGGAGGTGTTGATCAAATTAAAAATGCTTATATATATATGTGTGTGTGTGTGTGTGTTTTGTAAGCTTGTAATCCAATTTTTTAATTTATAATTGAACCTCGGAGAAAAATCAGAAGAATTTATGAATGGACTCAATTTATCATTGAGAGGTAAATGATTAATTCCTTTTAATAGATAAACTTTTTTGTTTAAGTAGGAAACAAATGGAAATACATAAAAGTTTTGAATAAAATAAAAAGTTGTCATGTTTTCAAGGAAACAGTGGTTTTCATCGCATATTTTCCATATTTATCTATATAGAGAGAGAGCATATGGTACTGAGATCATAGTCTTTTCCTTGCCCGGCTGCCCAATACAACAAATATGACGAAGAACGAGCTGCCTGTCTGCCTCGTCCTTCCCCCTCTTTTGTTCCTCCTATTACATTTTTATACGACATAGTCACCCAACCAGCCACATCCAAAGATCTACCTTTCATTCCTCCGGCATATTCATCCCTTCGACCGACGACATAACTTTGCCTGCGTTTTCATTAGTACGCACACATAGTCTCTGATAACAACTAAATTTGGATTAACTATGAATCCACCAACTTTCTTCACAGCAGCTTCCATAGCGATTGTTGCATTAGCCTTCTTAATTGCTTCGAGGTTCATACCTCCTCCTCCCAATTCATCACATATAATTACAGAGATAAAATTCTCAGAAATGGATGCGTTTCCGATCGTGGATGCTGTTGGACCTGAGAGCCTCGCCTTCGGCGTCAACGGCGAGGGACCTTATGCCGGCGTGTCAGATGGTCGGATCATCAAATGGGATTCGAAACTACATCGCTGGATCGATTTCGCCATTACGTCACCTAATAGGTGGGTGTTCTACACTACTGGCTGTTTTTTTCAACGCACGACCTCATGATCGTTCTCCGGTTATAATTAATTAAGTAAAAAGCACGTGCAGCTTTGTTTTGTTTATTGTCATGTAGTATATCTGTATATGGTATTTCTGTATTTGCTTCTTACTTTTTGTCTGGTAATCCTATATATATATATATGAATTAATTAATGTTCAGTTGTTTTTTATATATAGATGCTTTTGGAGTGGCAACTGGTAAGTAATAAAGATTAGGAACTACTCTTGCGTTGAGATTAATCTAGATAGAAACAATGAACCTTGCTCTCATGGATATATTTATATAGAACATTTATCTAGGCAACACAAGAACGGAAATTGTTACCGAAATTTGATCTAATGGTAAATGCCACTTTTTAAGTATCAGGAAAAAAAAGAAAAGGAAATTATTTGGTAGATCTGAAGCCAAAAATTAAGAAAAACTAAAATTTTGAACTAGGTAATTAATTATTGGTTGGCACTTGGCAGGAAGTATTAATTCCTCGTATTATATTTTACACACATACTTTATTATATGTTTAAGAAAGTATTTTTACAAACATTATATATTTAAGAATGTATTAAATATATTCCTAATATGGCAATTATATCCGTTCATTAGAAAATAATATAACAACTAATTAATGTATAAAAACTAATTTTCATTATTTCTTACACTTTTTATGCGTCCCCGTCATCTTTTCCAAATAGAGAAAGCAGAAAGATAAAGTAGAATTAAGTATCCATCCAGAAAAGAAAAGGAAAAAAAAAGGTGCCTCTTGATTTTTGTAAATTTTAATAATATACGCCAGAGGATGCATTTCTTATTTCGACAAGATGAAAATCAGAATAATTATTTGACGTTCACATAAATGGACAAGCTACCAGAATTAAAAAGAACGTACAACCACCTTTGAATTAGAATGGCACAACAAAAGAAAAGGACACTTTGATAGCAAAAGGTGCGAAATTTAGACCATACAAATATACAATAGGTGCTACAATATCTTTTTTTATTTAACTTTTTTGTAATTAATTTATTTTAACTTTATTTTATTAAAAAAAATATGTATACCATAATATTTCTAAAAAATTTATTTATAAATATAGATCCATATTAAATATATTTTTGATAAAAAAAAAATTATGAAAGATTAGTTTTAAGTAGAATAATGGTAAGAAATCATCTTGTTGGTAAAAGATTAATACACTAGTGGTAAAAGATTAGTTTTAATTAGAAAATTAGAAGAAAAAAAATGAACTCGTTGGTGAAAAATAAGTACATTAATGATAAAAGATTAGTACATTAGTGGTGAAAGATCAATTTTAATTAGAAAATTAGAAGAAGAAAAAATTTAACTCGTTGGTGAAAAATAAGTACATTAGTAATAAAATATTAGTGCATTAGTGGTGAAAGATCAGTTTTAAGCATAAGAATAACAAATATCAATTCGCTAGTAAATAATAACACATTAGTAGTAAAAGATCAATACATTAGTGGTAAAAATTAGTACATTTGTGGTAAAAAAGAAATACATTAGTGGTAAAAAAAATTAGTACATTAGTGGAGAAAAGTTAATATATTAGTGATAAAATATTATTTTTAAGTAGAATAATGGTGAAAGATCAGCATGGTAATGAAAAAGCAGTTCATTAATGGTGAAAGATTAGTTTAATAGTAGTGAAAGATACTTAAGTGTATGATGGAATATATATGTAGTTGTGGTGAAAGTTCGGTATATTAGTGGTTAAATATCGGTACATTAATGATGAAAGATCAATTCGCTAGAAAAATATCAGTACATTAGTAGTGAAAGATAAGTTATAAGTAGAATAATGGTGAAATATCAACTCGATTGTAAAAAATTAGTTTAATGATGGTAACAGATTAGTTTATAATAGTGATAAAAGATATTTAAATATATGATAAAATATATATTTATGTAGTTGTGGTGAGAGATCATTTGGTTGGTGAAAATCGGTAAATTAATGGTGAAAGATCATTTTTAAGTAAAATAATGATGAAAGATCAACTCACCGATAAAAAATCAATTCACTAGTGGTGAAAGATTAATATATTATATGTGAAATATTAATTTTTAATTAGAATAATAACATTGGTAAATGATCAATTTGCTTGTGTAAAATTAATACATAATAAGTGTAAAATTAACATATTAGTGGTGAAATGTTGATATATTAGTTGTGAAAGATACTTTTAAGTAGAATAATGATAAAAGTGCAACTCATCAGTTAAAAATTAGTTCGGTAATGATGAAATATTAGTTCAATAGTGGTGAAATTTATATATATATATATAATTATTTTTTAAATTAAAAGTATATGAATATTGGTATTAATTTATAGAGGAAAAAAAATCACAAATATTATTGTAAATTTTTTTTCCTAACAATCCTAATGAGAAATATTTTAATTTTTTATAAAGAATGCTGACATCTAAATAAATCAATCTCCAAGAGTTGGCAATCCCATCATCATCATCAAACTCTCGTGTCATCAACAAATCTCCATGCACGATCTATAAATTTATGCGAGTTGAAACGGCACGCACCAATTAGCGGTACTATCTAAAACCAATTACCGGTATTTTTTTTTTTGGGAGGGGGAGGGGGCACAAATTGGTATAAGCTAAACCGTCGTTATGTTAATGACATTGATGTCTAAACGTGAAGGCAACTTTCTAACAATCAAGTGTTTATACTAATATCGTACGTACTTCATTCAGGAATTCAAGGCTGATCTGGTACGTCTCTTCTTTTTCTTTTCTTTTTTTTATTTCATTTATTTATTCTGGTGTGCAGAGAATTGTGTGATCAGAAGCTGCGGGACCATGAACTCACAGAGCATATATGTGGACGCCCGTTGGGCTTGAGATTCAATCAGAAAACTGGTGATCTGTACATAGCAGATGCATATATGGGTCTACTTGTAGTGGGTCCGGATGGTGGGCTGGCGAAAACGGTTTCTAGAGAGGCGGAGGGAGTTCCGTTTGCGTTCGCTAATGGGATTGACATCGATCAGGACACAGGAGCTGTCTATTTTTCTGATAGCAGCTCCCGATTCGCTAGAAGGTATATAGAATGACACTTGCCATGTCCGGAGATTCTTATTAAAAAAGTTATTCAAAATAACTAATTTTAATAAATAACTTTAAAAAAACAAATATTTATGGATACTGTTATATTTATAAGCGTTCGTTTTATACGAAGGTAATAGAAGTAAAAAATTATTTCAAAATATTATATATATCGCATAATCTATTTAAAATTAAATATTTTTATTCTAATTAATATCTATTTTAAATCTTAATTTAATCTAAAATAAATATTTTATTAAAAATATATTTATTATTATTAAATACTTAATATAAAAGATATAAAATAAAAAAAAATTTTATCCCCTCCTATTATCCTATATCAAACAAGCCCTAAAAGAAAAGGAAAGGGAAAGAAAATCGGCGGATAAAATTCACTCAAAATCAATAATTTTAGATCTAAATTTTATCGGATGAATTTTGGTTTATTGGTAAATACGAAATACCAAAGTTTTTAGATCTAAATCCTCGTTACTCCTTTTATTGCTATTATATAATACGATTATAGTATTGTTGTCTATACAGTCTTTTACGATTGCATTTAAAGGGGGGAATTAATGAATAAATAAATCTTGCATAAAATGAGATTTGAATATGCATGCATGGGATGGGACAACCAGGGTTAGGTCTTGATATATAAGAGTTTGTACACATACTTATGGGTTATGATAAACCGTAAATATACACATTTAATTAAGATCGATGTTGCACAATATAATATCTATGTGACATTAATTATCATCTATAAATTAACAACTTTAGCCCCTCAAATCAAATTCCGTTGCATGCAGGAACTATATGGCGGCCATAATCACAGGAGACAAAACAGGAAGGCTAATGAAATACGACCCAGAAACCAAGCAGACAACCGTACTACTCAGAAACCTAGCGTTCCCCAACGGCGTCGCCCTAAGCAAAGACGGCCGGTACGTCCTCGTAGCAGAATCCACAACTTGCAGGCTCTCAAGGTACTGGCTAGAAACACCGAAGGCGGGAACCGTGGAAATCTTCGGCGTGCTCCCGGGATTTGCCGACAACATAAAGAGGAATTCAAATGGGGAGTTTTGGGTCGGGATGTTCTCAAAGAAGGGGAAGTTTCAGGATTGGGCGCTTAGAACTCCCGTGATAGGAGAAGCTGTAGTTAGCCTTCCGTTCGATGCTGTCAAGTGGATATCGCGTTTCATTAGGTTGAGAGCTAAAGGGATGGCGGTAAGATTGAACGAGGAAGGCAGCGTGGTAGAGGAGTTGTCGGAGACGAGTGGGACGTTGAAGCTTGTGAGTGAAGTTGAAGAAAAGGATGGGGATTTATGGTTTGGGTCTGCTTTTATGCCCTTTGCAGGTGTATACAGGAGACAAGTGTTGTAAATTAAAATGGGGGGCCTCACCAGCAGCCGACTGCACATCGTTTCATCCATTAAATTAGCTAAATGGGAGATGTCGATAACGAATAAAATACTGGTATGTTTAAGGGTTCTTTCCTGCTAATAATTATGAACGCTTAACGGCTACTCAAAAGTAGTAGCGGTAATAGTGGTAATAGTAGCTTACAATATACTATATTACTCTTATATGGTTAAATTTATTCTACATTACTCTGCGATGGTCTACTCTTCGATTAACTCTGCGATGGTCGGTTTTACTCTTCGATGTGCAGAATTACCGTGGACCTATTAATGGAATGCCCGTAACCGACTATAATTTGGTCGCGATAGCGGAAACCGTATGGATTGTTTGGATAAAGGGTAATTATTTTTTTTTAGTTCATTGTGTTTGCTGAGTTTATTTCTAAGCTTAACTTAGGCATTAATTCTTCCATAAACTCCATAAACCCGCATATTCTAAGTAAAGTTATTTACCGTGAGTATGCTTATCTAGTGGCTATTTGTTTTGAGGTGAAAGGAGATAAAAGAAGGTGAATTAATTGTTTCATTTCGTTTGGAGACTAATTTTATAAATCTTGACGAGTTGAATTGAAGTCAAAGTTTAACCCCGTTCATCCCGATTAACTTTATTTTTGCTAACCCTTGATTTCATGGATAAGTAAGGTAAAGGTTGACATACAAATAATATTTTAATTTAACCAGACAAAAAAATCTCTAATTTATATCAATTGAATCACCATCTTCTTCATTTATTTTATTTTTTTAACCTCCATTTACTTCAATCTAAACAAAAATTTTAAAACATTCATCCCGATTTACCTCGATTCGGTTAATATCATCCAAATATCATTTTAAAACATTCACCTCGATTAACTTCATTCCCTTCCCCTAAATTAATTTTTAATATTTACCCTCACCTTAATTCACCCCAATTTGAACCATAACTTAGAACAATATATATTAAATAGTAACCTCGTTCAGCTTATATTCACCTCTAAATATTAACCACCAAATTAGATTAATGTTAGTTTTTTTAAATAAAACTTTACTATTTACCTCCATTCACCTCAAAACAAAATAAATAAAAATATAACTTATTCAATTAGATTAATCTAATAAGTACCCATATAATATTTTTGAACATTAACCTAATTTAATCTAACCTAAATTCACCTATCTAATTTAACCTAACCTAGGTTTAACACAATCCAAAAGGAAATATAAGTGACAGGCAAGAAAAGAAAAAGAGCAGCGTTGAGAAGAACAAATTGTATCGAATCAGAATATGACACCCATACACTTTTATTATAATTATTATTATTATTAAAACTTCAAGCAACGTTTACAACAGCTAAAATATGTACAACACTACAACCTCTGCTGGCAGAACAAAGCCTACACTTGGTCCTTGTAGCTTGGAGAAGCATCCACACTCAAACCTGGACTCCTATCCTCTGAGCAACCTGCAAAATCCAATCAATAAAGAGTGAGTTAGTACTGGAAACTATCTGCACAGAGTCCATCACGGCCTTGGTGCACGTCAAGTGAGCCTGGAAGAGCAATGACCATCAGAATAACCTATCATGACCAAACCCATTAAAGAAAACATACAGCACCCACAAAATAAAGGAAACGCAACAAAACCCCGCTTAGCTATACCCCTAAAATATGGGTCAAGCCCTTAACCTAGATGAGAAGAGCTGCGTCAGGGCTCTGAAGACCACTGCCAAGTGCCAACACCAATTTTTGTGTTCGAATAGCAATCTGTTAGTATCACCATCATGTTATCTATCAAAGCATTCCATGTTTCCTTTTTCAATTATAATGTTACAGATCCAAAGAAGCACGCCAACAAGACAATTGAATCTACAGCAACTAAGAGGGATTGCATTTTGTGCTTAAAAGCTCCTTAAGAAATGCCCTCAACGCCATGCAGCCATGGCATGGAGAATCCACGCTAACGAACAAGCCTCGCCCAAAACTATTATCAGAACCACAGTACACTGCAGGTTCAAGTGAAACAAGTATCAAAATGTGGAATACAAACCTCCTTAAAAGAGTGGACATCACTTCCCCACAGCCAAGCATCACAACCTGCATCCCTGGCACCCCATATATCATTCCTCCGATCATCACCAACATGAACAGCATCATCAGGCTTCACATTCAGTAACTCGCACGCCTTGAGGAATATAGTAGGGTTGGGTTTTTCAGCCGCTACCTGTGCAAGGGTTGTTTCACTTCGGTTCAGAAACTTCAATCAACTAGGCAGAGGTACTAAAGTCAACATGAACATAGATGGGGAAGAAAAAACAGATGGCACTTACTTCAGCAGACACAGCAACAGCATCAAACCAGTGGTCACAATTCAGAGCTCGTAGAAGTGGTCTTAATCGAGTATCAAAGTTTGATACGACAGCTACCTTTATCCCAGCTTTCTTCAGAGCCTGAAATACTTTCTCTGCTTCTGGATCACAGAGGTGCCAGGCCTATTACAAGGCAGGTCAACACTATCAAATCCAGCTAATAATAAGAGTAATGCATGGCCCTAACTAACAGCTCCTTCCTTCCCCAATGTCCAACTCAAAATCAGGTCAGAATCGTCTTGCCTTCAAACAACAAACAACAGCAGGCAATTTAACTAGAAGAAACTAGAATTAGCTCACCTTCTCAGTCATGTAGTACTGATAGAGCTCCTCGAAGTATTGACTATCTGAGCAACCTGTTGATGAACTAACAATGTATTGCCAAAAGGGTCTTCCATCATCCACGTATCTGCCAACCAAAAAATCTTGCATAACTATCAGTAGGTACATGTGCGTGATCAACCAACAAACAGAACATATCAATAACCCACAAGTGTGTGCGTGTGTCTGTGTCTCTGGGTTTTTTTTTCATATTTTACTCAAAAGAGAGTAAAAATTATGAGCTCAAACAATTTGATTTCAACACCAGCTCTCGATTAAGATTCAGTTAGTTGAGTCAATTTGATTCGCAATTACAGTGCTCAAGCAAAAGGAATCCAAAGGAGGGAATATTCCGAGTCTGACAAAGATATCATACACAAAGATGAAATTGAACTCCAAATCTGACAAATAAAGTTTCTTCAAAGGTCCTACTGATCAAATGGCCCCTAGAATTGCAACATCATAATCAATAAGGTAGGTATGACATTTTATTTTTCATTTTTCCCCAGAGAGCCGGCTTAAAACACAAATTGGCCATAAGCATAAATATCAGAGTCGTGAGGGATGTCAAAATACAGAGAGACCTTCCCTGATACCAGCACTATCTACTTCTCATCTGCTCTACCTAAACAAGGAATTGACAACTTTATCATAATATAGCATGCTCAAAGAGTGATATACAAGGGACCATATTATTCATCCTACATTCACATGCACAAATTCAACTCCGAACTTGTAAAGAAAAACAAGGTACAACTGTGCAAAACAAGCCCACCAATGTCAATCAAAACAAAAGCAGCACTAATCAGGCTAGCCTACACAGTGGAATAAACTTATACAAGCTCACTAACTCAGTCATTTGGTTCACAAGAATCCTTAAGAATATGCCATGTGTACGCAGAACTTTGGACTCCGAGACAGCTTAAAATCAGTAATCTAACATTTTCTACTTTTATTTATGACAATAAGAATATGAACGGTTATTGCAGAAAAAATAACACCTTACACTAATTGCTCGCACTACCTAAAAGCCTTGCACGCCTATCAGAGTTAGAACACTTTAGGGACAGAATCAGTTATCAGTTGCATTTCAAACCTGATTTTCCATTGATTTGGATATACTATACAGATGGACAGATCATTATATGACAAACTTCCTATGACATTAAGAGCTTGTTTGGTAAGCATATTATCTCCATATTATTTCTGATATGACAAGTTACTTTTTTATAAATTTCAAAGCTACCTTACTTTTTATCACTACTTCCTACAAAGTAACTCTAAACAAATAAATTAGTACTAAAATACATGCCCAAAAATGTCAATTTACCTCAATTCAGATTAGATATCAAATTACCAAACGGTACGTCACAGGCTAACACTATGTACACCAAAGATGGAATCCACTTTCCCAGCATGTCGGAAAAGCGCGAAAAAAAAAAGAGTGGAATGGACCGTCGTTGCGGACGGGAGGGAATATATACCAAAGATCTTGATTATTGCATGTTGAGAAACAAAATGCATAATCTATCTGATTTCTCCCTAAAATTCTTTTGAGATTTTTGAATAAGGAGCTCAAGCCAAGGAAAAGAAATGAAGCGGCATAAGGCTTCTATACAGAGACAGATATCATCAATCGGTGAATCTTCAATCCTTCGTACGATGGTAAGCGTTGTTGTCACAGCAAAACATAATTAAAATCATTAAAGCATACTAGTGATACTGCTACTAGTATCAAACACGACGGACCATCCTACGCCTATTCACCAGATGTTTATACTCCTAACAGTGAAATGTAAACCGAACGGCTAGCTGGATATATACGAATGACAGGATATGAAAACGTCGATTGCGCCATTCACGATGCAAAGGTCGAAGATTAAATCGATTGCATGCAGCTTGATTGAATTCTTTCAGGTACTCTAATTTATTTATTATTTATGTCGAATTACGAAAGTTAGCAGCTTGAACATAAGGAAAAGAACAGAGAAACGTAAAACAGACCTGAGCCTAGATCGACCCCACGGTTTCTCATAAGCCCTCCTGTATCGATTCAGTATTTCATTCTCAGAATACTCCACTCCATATTTCTCCCCGATCTGCCTGTATATCTGCAGCAACAAAGTGAAAACATTCCAATAATTCAAAACTGTAAGCGTCAGAATACCACACAGACAACGAAGCATGGGAAAAAAAAACGAAATGAACGAAATGGGATCGGAAGTAGAATGAATAACCTGAGCCATGGGTTGAGAAGGAACAACAAGGGTGCCAACAGCATCAACTAACAAAGCCTTGTGAGTGATCCCGCCGTAGAGAGACCTTCTGTAATCTTCGTAATCCTTCAACCAGATTCCGCCCAACCCAACTGACGAGCCGACGCTCGGCTCCGGTTCCGGCGAAGCGAGGGAAGAAAACTCGGGCGATCCGGTCCGTTGCGGATTGGGAGGTCGGCGGGCAACGGCATGAGAAGGAAAGGTGGCTCGGGAAAAGGGTAATAGCTTATTGATTCTAGTACGATAGGCCATTTGTGCAGTGTCCACGAAGGAAGTACATCTACTGCTTGAAGGTAGTATTCAGTTCGTATCACTGGGTGGAGCTGCGCGCATTTCGGGGAAGGGGTTCTAGGCGACGAATTCCATGCGCTGCTACTGCTGCTGCTGCTATTATTTTGGTTTGCCCCGCAGGCGTGTAGCGTGGGAGCGATAGGAGCGAGGGGAGGCACTGAAGATGGCAGCCGCTGCCAGTCACAGATTCACAGATATGGACAGAGGATAAATAAGGACCGTCTCTGCATTAATAGATACTACAACTATGGTGGGCATGACCTATGAGATCAAATATTTCTATATTTTTATTAATTTTATTTTGTCCGAAAATTGTGGATCACGTAAAATTGGTGTAGGAAAATGGTTGGTGCCCCTCCTATGCAATAAAGCTCATTTTTAAACTAAGATTATTTTTATTAATAATCTAATTTTATATAAAGTTAAACATCAATTGAAAAATTGAGCCTAGGAAAGTGAGTAATTGTTAAAAAAAATACTAAAATTTAAATTCATGACATCTTCTAAAACAAATGAAAGAAATGGTTAATACGTTCTGATATATTGGATGATATTTGGGATTGGAAATTACAATTGAATGTTTAAATTTTTTTAAAAAAAAAGATGTAGAAATAAAAATGTTTGCAAACTGCACACTTTAAAGATGAAAATATTTCTAGATTTTTATTAATTTTATTTTGTTCGAAAATTGTGGATCACGTAAAATTGGTGTAGGTAAATGGTTGTTGCCCCTCCTATGTATTAAAGCTTATTTTTAAATTGAGATAATTTTTATTAATAATCTAATTTTATAAAAAGCCGGACATCAATTGAAATAATGAGCCTAGGAAAGTGAGTAATTGTAAGAAAAAAAATACTAAAATTTAAATTCATGACATCTTCTCAAACGAATGGAAGTAATGATGAATTCGTTCTGATATATTGGATGATATTTGGGATTGGGAATTACAATTGGAGTTTTTAAATTTTAAAAAAAAAGATGTGGAAATAAAAATTAAAGATGAAAATAAATGACAAAATAAGCAAAGTTTGAAGATCCCACAAAGAATATATTCAAAGCGGAACAAAACTCACCGAGAGAAATGGAGGAAGGTCGGCCAAAAAAAAA
This sequence comes from Tamarix chinensis, assembly GCA_030549775.1. Classification (NCBI taxonomy): domain Eukaryota; kingdom Viridiplantae; phylum Streptophyta; class Magnoliopsida; order Caryophyllales; family Tamaricaceae; genus Tamarix; species Tamarix chinensis. The sequence continues at coordinate 70,270,938 of CM060182.1, forward strand.
ACTCTATCCCTTATATTCGATTATTATTCGTACTATGTTAATATTATTAGTATTAGGATAATGAAAGTATTGCTGGTGCTACTTTTAATATAAAAATTAAAAAGTGTCCTAAGACACCGGTTAGATAAATTACAGTGACTTTAAATATAGAGAAAAATAATTGGTAGTTCACTTGGACTAAAATAATTAAAGTTTGGTTAATTTATTTAGTGTTTAGTTCAGTTTTTTCGGTACTCTAATATACATGTATATTTATATATAATTAGGTGTATATACTAATATAATTATATGTATATTATATTTTGAATTTATAATTAAATACTTTATGATCATTTTAATTTTTAACTAATTAATTTTATCTAAATATATTATAAAGAAATTTTTCGTTAAATATATCTTTTGAAAGAGAAAAAAGGCAATGAATTACTGGTACATTTCAATTCAAGCAGGAAAGCTATGACTCAGTAATCGGTAGTAGTACCAGTACCACATTTATCAAAAATGATCATGTGCGAGTGGCCTACTGGATAGAGACGAATGCGATAACTGATAAGCTCAAAAGTATTAAAATACTAATGCTAAAAAATAAAATAAAATAAAAAAGGTCTAAAGCTTGGGCTATACACATGGGGATTGGGAGGGGGGCCACAATCCTTACTTTCCATGATCATTTTTGCCCACACGTTAATCTCACACCCATTCTCACGCACCAGTTCTTTTTTTTCTTTTTTCTTTTTTCTTTTTTATGCGGCGATCGATACGAGAGATGAAGGCCTCAGCCTCACCATTTAGGGCCGGGGCCGGGGCCGGGGGGAATTATTTTTCAAATATGTATTTTAGTTTCAGATATCTCTCTCGTCCATTCCTCACCACCTGCTCATGGTGATGGTATGTGGTCGTTTTGGTCGCTGATGATAACTCGTGTAGACTTTTGTCCGGTGTTATCACCACAAATCGAAAAATCAATCATGGACGGGGGACCGTAGCTTGTCGCTTGTGAAGATTCTGTCAAAATTAGAGACTTTTATCTATTGTCGCTTTATTTATCTTTCCTCCGGTGGTGGGGGGGGGGGGTTTACAAGGTTTGAGTGTGTGGATTTCTTTCGCCGGGCGCCGTGGATGCGTATACGTGGTGGAAAATAATCTGCCTAACCCAAAATAAAAAGTTTTGGAACGAACTGAAATGACACTTTTAACTTCTTCTTTTTTTATCTCTTTGTAGACTGTATAAATAACAATATATAATAGTAGTATAACTCAATAGTTTGTGTGTAGTCTCGGATATAAAATTTAATAATTCAAGTGTACCTCAATTATCCCACAACTACTGTCCCGGCATATGGATGACTTCCGTCCATCAAAATTGTAATACAGTGGCGCTGGTATAAAAGAGTTGAATCAGTTTGACATTTGGTACGTCTCTGCTTATTTAAAGTTGGATTCGATTTATTTATTTAATTAAATAAGTCGAATCTAAATCTTATTTTAAACTCATTTAATTAAATTGGTCGAGTCCAAACTTAATAATATTCGGTTCGGTTCGATTCGACTTATTTACAACTCTACTAGCGATTAGTGTTGTAGGTATCTATGACCCTAGTTCAAACCTATATTCTTTCTCTCGGTGATAGACTGATAGGTCATTATTTATGCGGTGGTGATTACCTAATTGGTACCTATCTTTCTAGATTTCTTATGTACTAAATTAAATTAAATTAAATTTTGCCTCCAAACATCTCCATATCATGAGTTCGTTGTACTCTAGTCACATAAAATGTGCATATTGGTTCCTATATATCTAAACTAGTCCGGTTGAAATAAATCCTACCGGAACTAGTCTTATCTATCAAACAACTTAGCTCGCAATCGTCGGACGTAAATTTACTTCCTCTAATTTAAAAATAAGTAGCATTTCTTAAGAATTTATTTGTTTTATTTTTATCCATAATATATGTCGTTTTAGGATTTCAACATAAAATAGTAATTACTCTTCCTAATTTATTCATTATCTTATATCATTTCAATAACTATATGTTCATGTATTTTTATCTTTTAAAAATGTTAAACAATTATTACTAGTATATTAATCATTTAATGATAGTTCCAGATTTACGTGTTTAAGACTAAACGACTCCTGCTTTATAAATAAGAGGAGTAGAGCCTATACCAACTCGCCCATCACTAGGGCTGTAAATGAGCTGAGCCAGTTCGGTATTCGGCTCGGCTCGGCTTGTTAAAAGCTCGGTTCGGCTCGTACGTTTAGTTAAACGAGCCTAAAAGTGAGGCTCGGGCTCGGCTCGTTTAATAAACGAGCCGAGCCCAAACACGAAAAAGCTCGGCTCGGTTCAGTTTTTGGTTTTGGCTCGTGAGCTCGGCTCGACTCGGCTCATTAAAAGCTCGGTTCGGCTCGTTCGTTTAGTTAAACGAGCCGAGCCCAAACATAATTTTAGGCTCGTTTAGTTAAACGAGCCGAACCCAAGCCTAGGGGTATTCGGCTCGGCTCGTTTACAGCCCTACCCATCACTACTAAAATCCATTTATTTATTTATTTGATATAAAATGATGCTTACATTAACTAGTTGTTGACCGTGTTTACATAATAGGGCTAATGAATGACAGATAGATAGTAAAAAATAAAATAGTACAAGTTGATTCAGCACCTAAAATGGATGCCTTTGTAACAGGGCTAATGAATGACACATTTAGAGATTGTTTGCAATCGCGTAAGGTAGATAACAAGTTGTGAGACAGAGGAGATTGTTTAAGGATAAAAAGTATGGAAGAAGCATTACGTTTGATGATGATATTCTTTAGAACCAAAGTTTTAGGGGTGTTAAACCCGTCGTAAAGTACCCAGACCATAGGAGTTGAAGCATTCCCCCACAAATCTTAAAGTACCTGTTATCTAAGAGCTTTGATAGTCCCGAATAACAAAGATAAGAGAGTTGATGTTGAATGGTCTAATATTTGTTAGGATTGCTTGTACTATTCTATATCTGATGAACTCTTTGAATCGATCCAATCCTAAAATCCTATAGGTCTAATCCTAAGGAAGCCTTTGAGTTGCAAGGGCAAATGGATGAGTTGTTATCAAAGGGTATAATAAGGGAGTCTCTTATCCCTTTTATCATACCTGCCTTACTTTTGTTAAAGAGAGATGGCCCCGCGAAAATATGTGTTGATAGTAAAGTTATCAACAACGTTACTATCAAGTACAGGTATCATGTACCCAGACTTAATGATATGCTTGATTATTTGTGTAATACCCTAAAAATTTGCTTAGTCTAATCTCGTATCATTTATGCCATAATTTGATTCTAAACTCAATAAATCTTATTTTAGCATTAACCTAATTTCTTAATCCTAAAAGTGACAGAAGAGGGAGGTGTGTGATCAATGATACAGGGTGGTACTAAAGAAAAGATGGTAAAGTGTCGGGAACAATGTAAGGTGATGGATAAGAGGAATAAGAAGAAGAAGAGTGGTAAGGGGAGGTGATAGTGGTGTGCAGATCGGGCAAAGATGGAAGAATAAGAAAGGTGATGGATGATGGGTGTTTGTAGAGGAGATGATGGGAGATGGTGCAGGTGGGGGGGATGCAAGTTGCATGTGCAAGTTTTAGGGAAATCAAACTTTACGGCTAAAGGTTGACAAAAAGGAGGAGAAGAAAGAAAGAAAAGAAAAGGGGAAAGAAAAGGAAAAAGATAAGGGTTGGGGGATTAGTTTAGGGGTATTCTTAGATTAGCCAAAAATGGTCAGGATTAACGATAATTTTAGTAGATTTTGATTTTTGGTTTACAAATTATAATTTATCCGAGCCAATGTTTTGGATTCGGTTAAAGTTTTAGGATTAAGAAATTAGGTTAATGCTAAAATAAGATTTATTGAGTTTAGAATCAAATTATGGCATAAATGATGCTTACATTAACTAGTTGTAGACATGCCACACACACACGCACACACACATATACACTACATATTATCCTTCTCCCTCTTTGTTTGGCCTCCACTCTATCATTTATGTGTCAAAAAGCCATTGTTTGAGCTTCCTCTTCCTTCTCCTTTCTTCTTTCTCTTTTCCTCTTCTTCTTCCTCCTTCTTTCCCCTATTTTTTCCCTGCGCACCACCCATTCTACCACTGTGCACCACCTCGGCCACCACTTGCCACCCATTAGCCGGTGGACCGACCACCAAGGTCACCCCAACCTTCTCCAACACTGTCACCTGCCATTGCTGTTAACCACCGCCTCTTTTTTCTTCTTCCTTCTCTTATTCATCGCATTTTTACCAGTGCACGGCTTATGCACGGCCTCAAGCACGCTGCACGGTCATGCAGCACTAAAAATCTCCTTTTGCATAGTCGTGTAACTCAACACTGCCTGATCGTACGTGATCTTTTCTCTTCAATAGGGTTGCATCGTCTACAGTACAACCATGGAACTCAACATCGTCTAGCAGTGCATGATCTTTTCTCTTGACCAAGGATGCACCGCCTACAACACAGTCGTGCAACTTCCCATTTTCTGCCATGAACCCCTATTTTCACCCCCAAATATTGTCCAAACACCACCAAAATTCTATCACAGCTCCACCACGCATTTCTCGACACATCCACACGTCTCAAGCTCTTATTTGACTATGGTTATTTCTATTTTACCCTCTTTACCTTGATTTCTCCTTTGATTTAACTCTTTGAGTCTCGCCAAGAATTTTGTTATTTTTCATAGGTGATATTCCAGTAGCTTCGAAGGAGAAAGTCTATGATTTGCATGCTTAGAGCCCGGTGACCTAGTTGGTAAGGATATCATTCGATGTTTAGGGTTTTTAGTCTTATTTACTTGTACGGTTGTATGTGTTTTTTATGATATTATTGATATATGATGTAACATGTGTTGATCATGATATTTGTGATGATATAAATATTATGTTGAAAGGGAGTAAGAATGGGTGAGAGGTACCATTACGTTATAGTTTTTGTTGTGATAATGTCATGTTGTGAAAATATATCTTATGGTATGAAATAAGGGCTTAAGGACATTATGTTATTGAGAGAAAGTAAGAATGGGTAAGAGATAGAGCTGGCAAAAGTTGATCCGACCCGACTCGAGCAAAACCCGATCCGACCCAGACTCGACCCAACATTGACCTGACCCGGCACTGACCAGATAAAAATAAACCTGACCTGATCTGATCCCAACCCACGACCCGTCATTGACCCGACCTGATAGTGACCCAACCCAACATTCACCCAATCTGACGTCAAAATATATTATAATAATAATAATAAATTACACATTTTATTATTCATTTAAAGCTTTTAAAAATATAGTATTTTATAAATTGTACTTATTTTTTATAATTTTACCCTAGACATTCTTATTTATTAATGATATCCTAATAAGATATATTATTAATAAATAAATAACCAAAATAAAAAAGGCAAACATCCAGTTGTAAGCCTGTGAAATAATTTTCAAAAAGTCTTCCATTACATCCACTGATCCACCTATTTGAAGAAGCTCTTAATAGAAGAGTATAATAGTGTCCTCTATCAGTTATCACTCACAAAATCTAACAAGCAATAACTATGCCAACAATAACTTAACAAAATCAAAAGATCCAGAAAAATTTTCGGTAACATCCATAATTCATGTATAAGTTATAAAGTTACAAGTTATAACCTATAATAAATGATAATTATAATTTATACAATAATACATTATATAGTTATTTTTATTATCGCATTTGTTTTATAAAATTATATTTGTTTAAGTAAAAAAATATTTGAAGTAATTAAATATAATATATTTTATAAAATTATTTTAACTTAAGTAAAAAAATATTTTTATTATTTACCCTTAAGTAACCAAATATTTTAAGTAATCAAATAAATATAATATATGATACATATCTAATATTTTTACTTTTAAAACTTATAAATATTTTAAGCAATCAAGTATAATATTGTTAAAACTTATAAATATCTTCATTATTTACCCTTATAAGACTAAAACACATATAATATTATTATTTTAGTTATCTTTAGTTCTTTACTATTAATATCATGATTATATCTAATATATACAATGTAATAAATGATAATTATACATTGTAGAGTATTATTATACTCACCTTTATTTTATAAAATTACCCTTTTTTAAGTAACCAAATATTTTAAGTAATCAATTAAATATAATATATGATAAACATCTAATATGTTTACTTATAAAATTTATAAATATTTAAATCAATAAAATATAATACTATTAAATCTTATAAATATCTTTATTATTTACCTTTGTATAAATAAAACACATATAATATTCTTATTTCATTTATCTTTACTAGCAATCTTATGATTGTATATAATATTTACAATGTAATAACTGATGATTATACATTGTATATTCTTGTTATGCTAGCCTTTATTTTATAAAATTATCTTTTTTTAAGTGAGCAAATATTTCAAGCAATCAAATATAATATTGTTAACACTTATAAATATCTTTATTATTTACCTTTGTAAAAATAAAACACATATAATATTCTTATTTCATTTATCTTTACTAGTAATCATATGATTGTCTTTAATACTTACAATGTAATAAATGATAATTATACATTGTATAGTCTTGTTTTTATCATCTTTATTTTATAAAATTATCTTTTTTAAAGTAATTAAATATTTTAAGTTATCAAATAAATTATAATCAATGATAAATATCTTTGTTTGATTCAAAGTTCAATATTTTTTATTATTAAAATTTATAAATATCTTTACTATTTATTTGTGAAAATAAAGAGCATTTGATATTTTTAATTCTTTTATCTGCAATATTAATCGTACGATTGTCTGTCTCTAATATTTACGATTTATGAAATGATAATTTCCTGGACTCGAATTTGAGTCAACTCGTCAAAACTCGACCCAACCCAACCCGACCCATTAAGTTAATCCGTAACTAATCGAATCCAACCCGTCAAATTGCATGAAATGACCCCACCCATTAACTTAACTCGAAACAACTCAGACACAGCGGGACAAACCAATCATATTACATGAAATGACCTCAACGGGCCGAAGCCACCTACTCATGTGAACTAGAAAATGACCCGAAACCAACCCGACCCTACTAGTCAAGTTAACCAGAAATGATCCGAATCTGAGTTTTCTTAACCCGGAACCGACCCGACCCGACAAATTGATCCAAAATGACCCGAAACGAAATGATCCAACCCTACCCAAATAAGGCAATGACTCGAAATGACCCGACCCAACTCACAACCAACCCGTAAAAGTTAAATGATCCGATCCGAACCCGACCCACCCAACCCGATTGCCACCTCTACGTAAGATGTATCATTATTATTTTGTTGTGATAATGTCATATTTGTGAAAATATATCTTATGGTATAAAATATTGGTTAAATGAGTTTTGATAAATTGACTTAAGAGTTCTCATGAGATATGATGATAAATTGTGGACTTGAAAACTAATATGTGTGGAAGGTACAACATTTTATAAATTAAATATTATTATTTATGCTTAAGGGTAATTTGGTCATTATGGGGTAATAAAAAAAATTTGGTATTTTATGTGTTAGGTGGATTAAAATATGATAATAACAACATGAGGGATTCTTGGAAGTATTATAGTTATTTGGGGTCCTTAAATGATTTAATGGATAATTTAGAGCAACTATCTTATAATGATAATATCATTATTCCATGTATAAGATCTAGATATTATTTGGATTTCTAAATACATTATTAATATTTGACCTTATGAGGTTGTCTATCGAAATTGGTAGTCTATATATATGTATGTATGTATTCTCATTCTACTAGGGAGAATAGTGGATCAGAAGCGTTTAACTTTGAGAAGATATTTTTAATTTTTGTTCCACTGAAAAGAATAGTGGCTTGAGAGCGTTTTGTCATAAGAAGGTGCTTCAGTCTGTTCCATCGGATTAAGAATAGTGAGAGCCCTACTCATCGTGACTTAAAAATATAACAACATAATCTATGAAAAATATACTAATGATTTAAAGTGAAATAATACATGAGTCAGGACCAAGGTGATATGTATGTATGTATGTATGTATGTATGTATGTATTCTCGTTCCATAGGGAATAATAGTGGATCGGGAGCGTGTAGCCCCAAGAAGGTGATATTTTCAGATCCGTTCTACTGGATAATAATAGTGGTTCAGGTGTGTTATCTCTGAGATGGTGTTTTAGACCATTCCACTGGCTTAAGAATAGTAGGGTTCCTGCACTCAACGTATATAAAAGAATGAAAATTGATTATACTTAATAAAGGAATTTAGATCATTTTCTATCTTATGAGATGTTTCATTTATTTGGTTTTTCTTTTTTTTTTATATAATTATGATCTAATGTGAAAGCTTGTGTTATTTGTATCCTTGTTTCGATAGTATTGTTCCCTTACTTAGTACGTAGCATACTGACCACCCATTTTATGGGTGTTGTTCATTCCTACGAGCAGGAAGCCCTAAATTGTATGTGCATGTCTCAAAATATTAGCTACATGATTATGTTGCCTATGATACCCTATGTGGGGAGAAGTGACTTCATCTATATTAGAGGTTGGGTGAAGAGTAATTGTTATCCATTTGATATATTTAACTGGATACCCTTTTTGGACCAGGGATGTAAACTGGGTGGGTTTGGGGCGGGTATACCAATACTCGTATCCATACTAGATAAGAAAATCCATACCCAAGTTCGTACCCGTACCCGAATCTATATCCGCTAACACATCTATATTCGTATCCGTTCGATATCCATTACCCGACGGATTATCCGCTTATCCGTTAATGGATATTATCCAATGGATAAATTCATTATCCGATGGATAAACCCATTTAGAGTTAAGCCAAATGACAATTTTAACCTTAATTTATACTATATTTATTTTAAAATTAAGGGTGAGAGGTAATTATATATCAGGTAAACGGGTATGGATATGGATACGGGTACGGATATGGATATCCCGTACCCGTATCTATACCTGAACTCGACGGATATTTTTTTTCATCATCAATATCCGTTTAAATATCCGTCGGGTTTCGGGTAAAATCTGCTCCGTTTACATCCCTATTTTGGACTTTTGATCCATGGTATATTTTCTTTTATATTTTGTATTGTTAACTCGAAATTAGGCTCCAAACTCATTATTATACTATAAATGTTCTTTTGTTTATAATTTTCTTACGCTATTTTAAATATTTTAGCCTTGTGATTGATGTAAGGATGGTTGTATAAGTCAGAATTATGTCGATCACGGCGATAACCCCCCGGTATTTTACTTAATTACTTCCGCTACAAAATAAAAAATTTCAGTAGTAAAAATTGGGGTGTTATAGTGTAACACCCCAAAATTCACTATATATATATTTTTTGAAAGTGGAAGTAATTAGAATATTTAATTTAAAACCCATGAATTATGGGGATGTTACCGCCACACTTAGTACCAGACCGGTTCACTCCTACCGTTCCGGTACCAAGTGCTAAGGCTAAGAAAATACTATTAATAACACCATAAAAATCCAAATTTAGAAAAATGAGAATCAGAGTACGCGCAAGTCTTACATAATTCGAAATACCAGCTATTGTTTTTCCAGATAATAACTAAACAACATTATTAAAATTGTTTCGACAATTCAAACATAATAAAAGATAACATGAGTCATAAATTTAAAAAGGAAAACGGCCACGTCACTCTAGAGATTGATCCAGTCCAGCTATCACTTTGCCCCTCCTAATGTCCCGTAGACATCGATAGCATCAAAGTAGGTGTCTCCTACCTGCAACATATCAGACGGGCCTTCTGCTCGTGGGAATGAGCAGCACGGCAGCACCCATGAAATGAGTGATCAGTACGCTACGTACTGAGTAAGGTAACCGAGTACTAAGGCCGGCACATAACACATTAAATCATACAGGAATATGATGATCAACATACAGTTACAAACCCACACATATGATACATAAAAGTATAAAGTGAAATCCATAACTTATAATCAACAAGTCCACACATAAGGCCCAAAAAGGTCCAGATTAATTATTTAATCTTTCTTTTGTCGGAAATCGATTCACACTATACCATTTTCTCAATTCCATACGAATACAGGAACACCTCACTATTATAACCGGTGGGTCGGTCACACATAGAGCATCATGCCCTAACCACTATTATTACCGATGGATCGGTCACATATAGGGTAAAACCCTAACCATTATTCCTGACCGGTGGATCGGTCTGGTTCCTGCTCGCATGGTATTCCACTGTAAGTAATTAGTATCTTTTAATAACTTTAACGATTATGGTTTGTATTTATTGAGCTCGAGTCACCCCACTATTATTACCGGTGGGCCAGTCACATATAGGACCTCATGTCCTAACCACTATTATAACCGGTGGATCGGTCTCACGGTCTGGACCCGGCTCAATAATCTTCCACTTTAAGATATTAGTGTCTTAAATATTTTATTCTTAAACATTTGCCCAAACATACATGACTAACTCCATGCAGCCCTAGCTCCCATGCAAACCTAACTCCACGTAAGCCACAACGCCATGCAAATCCTAACTCCACGCAAACCATACTTCCATGCAAGCCCTAACTCCTCGTAAATCACGCTTCCATGCAAACCCTAACTCCTCGTAAACCACAACTTCATGCAAACCCTAACTCCATGTAGACATGCTTCCATGCAAACCCTAATTCACATGCAAACCCTAGCTTCACGTATACCACACTTCCATGCAACCCTAATTCATATGCAAACCCTAACTCCACGTATACCGCACTCCCATGCAAACCCTAGCTCCACGTAGACATGCTTCCATGCAAACCCTAGCACCATGCCCCTCTCATGAAAAACCCTAACACCACATGGTTACACTCCCCATCATTATTTGACAACCCTAACATGCATGTCTTAAGGCCACATCATACAATAATAATCACATAAATATACACATAATTCTCATGCCACAATTTATTCATACCAACATACTTCAACTCCACTTTATACCACATACAAAATAATTAATAATGATAAACATAGAATGCATGGTATATGAAGCACATAATGCATATAAACACACAAATGGCCTTAGTAACACCCTTACCTAAAACGACACCGGTCTTGGTGCACGCTCCTATTCCACTCGAGGGATTTGACTGGGTTCACCTATTATATAAAAATATACTAGAATTAGGCTCCCTCCTAAAATTTTATTATTCTTTAACTTATTCTAAGACCTGATTTTTAATTAACACAACATTACGCTATAATTAACTATACAAAATATTACTGACAAATACAAATAAATTACTATTTTCATTTGAAATGAGTGATGGTATAAGGGTTTCTACCCTTCACCAAAATAACATTAGTGATAGTAGTAGTAGTAGTAATAATAATAATAATAATAAAAGTAAAATATTATTAACAATACTCTTATTAGTAGAATATTAATATTAATAATACCATAAATCTTAAAATTACAATGTGGCTTTCAAAACCACCCCATTTGATAATAATACTATTCGAAAATGGTAATAATAATATTAATACTATATATACTTATAATATAAAAGTTAATAAAGATAATAATGATAATATAATTAGTAATAATGTTAAAAAATGCTAATAATAGTAATAAAAAGTAAGGGTGCAAGACCTAATTAAGATTTTAGGTTTTGAACCCCCCTGAAATAATTACAATGTTAATTAAATAAATACATTAATAATATTATTATTATTATTAATAATAGTAAACATGTAATAATTCTATTAAATAAGGCATTGCAGGGAAGAGTTTGGGAGGCAGAGACGGTGGTGAGGTTGGCTAACGGTGGAGGAAAGCGCGTCTAATGCTGCGGTGGCGCACAGGTTGCACTTAGGTTTTATGGGGAAAAAGTCTCAAAATCAGGCCATATGAGGGGTATTTATAATGGTAGAGGGTCGGCTCACGTTATGGAGGTTACCAGAAGGTCAAAGTCGATGGGAAAATAGGGTGGTTATGCCGTTGATTGGTCGGCACAATTTCAAATCGTGCCCGACCTTCGCAAGGGAAATGGGGGCAACATGGAGAAGAAAAGGTTAGTGGGGCAATTCAAATTGAAGTGTGTGCCGAGGGGAAGAGAATGGGTGGGAGAAAGGTCGGTCACAACACGTGTGGCCGGCGGCGCCATTTTTGGGGGAGGTGGGAGGTTGCAGTTATGGCGTCGGGGCTGGAAGAGGAAGAAGAAGATGGGACCGGGCAGTTCGACGCAGAAAAGAAAGGAAGAAAAGAAGAGGAGACTGGGCCGAGGGCGAGGTGAGGGGCAACTTAAATGGGACGCCGCATTTTGGAAACAAGCGAGATACAACGCAGCGCGGCGAGGGACGGGCAAAGGGCAACGATCGCGCTGGCTGGGCCGCGCCGAAGGAAAAGAGAGAAAAGGAGGAACTAGGCCGCGAGCTGGCCCAGGTCGGGAAAAAGGATAGGAAAAAGAAAAAGAAGAAAAGAAAGAAAAAGAAAGGAAAAAGGAAGAAAGAAAAGGAAAAATAAAAAAGAAAAATAGTGGGTTGGGTTAATTAAATTAATTAAAATATTTAGGATAGTTAAAATAATAATAATTAAATAAATTAATATTTAAATCCCTTTTAGTCTAAATTAGGGTTTTTAAAAGATTTTCTAAAAATTCTATTTTAATTAGTAAATCACTCTAATTTTAATCAATTAAATTATTTATAAAATTAACATTAATTTGAAACTATTTTCTCTTTCTTAATTTAAATAAAATAATTTATTTAAATAAATTCCCAAATTAAAATCTTTAATTAGTTAATATACCCAAATTTCCTCTAATTAACATATTTATAAAATTCCTTATTAATTTACCCTAATAAATTTTCTTTTATTTTAGTAAAAATAATTTATTAAATTAAATTCTCCAATAAAACCTTATTTAAATATAATCTTTAAAATTAGAAAATTTTGGGGCATTTCATATAGTTTGTATGGTGCATGCTTGTTTCCCAAATTAGACCTAAGAAGTGGATACTACCAAATAAGAATGAAAGATGGTGATGAGTGGAAAATTGCATTTAAAACCAAGGGATGATTGTATAAGTTGATGGTTATGCCTTTAGTTTATCAAATGCTCCTAGTACTTTCTTGAGGCTTGTAAATGAGGCACTTAGGCCATTCATTAGCAAATTTATAGTAGTTTACTTTGACAATATTATTGTGTATAGCTTTAGTGAAGAAGAACATATAAAGCATCTCAAAATTATATTTCTAACACTTAGAGATTACAAGTCGTATGCTAAGCCAGAAAAGTGTGAGTTCTTTATACCTATGGTTACATTTATAGGTTTTGTGGTGTTTGAAGAGGTAATGGCCATGGATGAGTCTAAAGTGGAAGCAATCAAGACATGGCTCACACCTACAAGTCTAACAAACGTGAGATCTTTTCATGGCCTAACATCATTTTATTAGAGGTTCAGTATAACCGAGTACATGAAGAAGGGTGAGTTCAAGTGTACGAAAGTAACCCACGATACCTTTGAGGTGATCAAAGGGACATTAAGTGATGCACCTATCATATCATTACCTAAATTCAATAAGTTGTTCGAGGTTGAGTGTGATGCTAATGGGGTGGGCATTGGTGTTGTTATACCACAATAAGGAAATCATGTTACCTTCTTTAGTGAAGATCTCTATGGCTCTAAGGTGAATCACAACACTTGCGACAATGATTTATATGCTTTGGTGGGATACCTTGATCATTGTTCATATTACCTAAGACAACAACAATTTGTGTTACACGAGGATCATGAATCGCTAAAATATATTAATGACCAACACAAACTTAACACAAGGCATGCAAGATGGGTAGAATTTTTACAGTCATTTTCCTTTGTATCTAAGGACAAAAGTGACAAAACAAATGTAGCAGTAGATGCACTCTCTGAGAGATATTGCATGCTCTCTTTACTATAATATAGAGTATTAGAGTTTAGATTTATTAAATAGCTCTATAAAGAAGATGAAGACTTCAGATGATACTTCAAGGACTGAGACAAGAATAAGGGGTAATTCATCATCCAAGATGGGTTCTCCTCAATAACCATAAGCTTTGCATTCCCAAGTTCTCCATTAGAGAATTGATCATGAGGAAAGTCTGTGGAGGGAAGCTAACTAGATACTTCGGCATCAACAAGACTATAGGCATACTTAGTGAGCATTTTTATTGACCCAAACTTTTGTGAGATGTATAAAGTATAATAGCTAGATATGTCACTTGTAAAAAATTCAAGAATCACTTCCACCAAGGACTCTACACTCCCTTTTTTATCCCAAACCAACCATGGAATTATGTGAGTATGGATTTAATCATATTACTAGCCTAGGACACAAAGGTAAAATGATGTTATAATGGTGGTGGTGGATTAGTTATCTAAGATGGCTCATTTCTTTGCACGTCATAAAATAGATAATGCATCTTATATATCCGATCTATTCTTTAAGAAAATATTTAGGCTATATGGTATTCCTAAATCCATTATTTTTTACGGGGATACCAAATTTCTTAGCTACTTCTGGAAGACCTTGTAGGGGCTAGTCGGTACCAAGCTCCTATTCTGTACTACCTACCAACCCCAAACTGATGGGCAAACCAGGGTCGCCAATGGAACCCTCACAATGCTTTTAAGAAGCTTGATTCACAAGTCTTTAAAGGACCGGGACACCATATAATACTCTATCTATAAAAACTCAAATTATAAACTAAAAATTTTGTGTAATCAGTTATAATAATAATTATAGACGCTCTATATTAAATGTATTATCATCATGTGTATTATTATAGAAAATTAGGTTAAAATATGATAGAATTATAATTATTAATTTTAGCTCTAGTTAAAACCCTATCTAATATTTATTCTACCCTAAAACTCTAATTCTAGTAACCAAATGCTTTTCTCATATTAATCTTTCTTAAATTATCACCCTACCCTAATGCAAATCTTACTTTTGTTGTATGATCCCCCGTTCTCCTCCCCCTTCAAGTTTCTTCTTTTCATGCCATACTTCTCTTATGCACTCCATCTTTTGCCTCTATCTTGTGTTCTCCTCATCCTTATTTCACTTGCACGTACTACTTTATTTGCTTATTCATGCCATCCCATATTTAAGTCATTCCTCTTCTCTTTTTGTGTCTTAAATTCCCTAATGCAAAACATGTGATACATGTCTTTCTTCTCCATTCTCCCAAGCAACAGATTGTCATCATTTCACCACCATGTTTGTCACTTTTACCTAGTAACATCCACCACCGCCATTCCATTGTCCTTAGCAACACCCAAATCCTTTATTTCTACCCTCCTAATAACACCCAAAACTTCCAGAGCTCCCCTGGCTATACCCAAAACTGTCGCAACTCCCCCTTCTCTACATCTAAAACCATCGTACCTCCCCCTTGGTTACACCTGTAATCATCATAGCTCCCCTACTTGGCTTCACCCAAAATTGTAGATGATCTCCCCCTTCTCTTCGTGACTTTATGCCATTAATCCCCTACATTGTTGCCTCAATTATTTTCTAACATTTTTTGAGTGATTTTTAACTAATGATGAGTTATTGTTGTGTTATATTAAATGCTAATATATATGTTATTGAGTGTTAATTTCTTAGGTGATCTTTGAGGTGTCGTGGACAAGACAATATTGTATGCTTTTGTTTATCTTAGATTTAGATAAATTCAATCACTCATGAAATAGTACAGTTTGTGGCTGAGCATGTTAGGATTGTTTAGATCTAGAATCATGCTAGGGTTTTATATTATATAAGTATTATGAAATGCGTGATAAAATGATAATATGCTAAATAGATAGTATGTAAGATTTATTGTTAAGTTAGGTTATATGCTTGTGTAATATGTTAATGTTAACATATACATGCCTGTGGTTTTGTTAGGATTTGTAATATTGTCAAGTTATGATGTAATTGTTATGATTAGTGTTCCCTAATTATCATCCCATGGTATCTATGCTTGAGATGAATAGCATAAAATAAATATCACATGATTATGATTAAAATATGATAATTGCTATTTGTATGACCTAGGGTTAGAAATGCTCCTGTACATATACCATAGTGTAAATTGACCTATTATATGCCATATTATACTACAACTATGTAAACATGTGTTTCATGGAATATATGACACATTAGGAATGCATGATTAGGGTTGGCATGCGTAAGTTACTAAATATATGAAAAGTGAAAAATATAGTCAATCACTAAATTATAAAAAGTACTTACATAATAAAATATTATGAATTATTATCTTTTAGCCTTTTTCATGACAAACTCTCATCATAATAATGTTTGGTATGAAATTGGATAATAATGGTGAAATTAGGATTTTGAGGGTATTTTGGTCATTTTCAATCTAAATGAATAATTGGACATATAATAGCCTTAGAATATTAATAGGTTGACCATAGTGTCGACTTTGACCTTGACCTTGACTACTGGCCTTAGGGTTGACTTGGATGATTTGAAATAAAAGGAAAAGTTTAAGTATGGAAATGATATTTGCTATGCAATATGTGATATTTATGATCACCCTTTAATATACTAATACTTAAAGTGGAATGCCTTGAGATTTGTAAATGGTTGCTCTCTATTGTTATTTACCCTAGAGATGAAGTAGGAGCCCTTAATTTTTTTGGTTTGTTGGTGCATCTTTATGCCCCAATAATGCCTTAGTAAACTCTATAGGTGACCTATGTGTCCTATAAGGGGTATCGATACTTAATAATAAGGTGTACTAGGTATGGTGGGTATTGTGATCATTGTATACCAGTATGACTAGAGTTTTTTTATGCCTCTGGATTTGATGGTTAGAAGGGTACTATAATGTTTTATATGCTAGTATAACTGATGGACTTTTATGCCTCCAAGCTATTATTGTATCCTCCTCAAGTAATTAAAAATGGAAGTAACTCATGTGTAAGAATGTGATGGATTTATTCCAGGTTATTGATTCAATAGTTGTTGTTGTGCACTACCTAGTTTGGTATGTGGTTTGATAGTTACCTTATTACCCTACCCTAGTATTTGGTTTGATTTAAAATTGTTGATTTAGTAGTCACCTCGGTGCCCTACCTTGATATTTGGAATTAATTTGATTATTCGGATATGGCTATTGTGCACCTTGAGATGATGTGAAGTGATTTAGTATGATTTACTGCTGAACATGAGACTTTGATGTTTTATACATTATCTCATAATTACTGTATGGTGTTACAACATATTATTTGTGCTTCGAGCATGATTATCAAATTATTGTGTGATTATGCGCAATATGAGTATGTTGCCTCTTGTGAGGTATTGTGATTTACTCATTATGAGGAAATCATAATAATACTACATTTGTAGATGAATATGTAAATGGTATGGAGTAGTTCAAGGCGTAAAATAGTGGAAGGATAACTGGAGCCCTTAGGAAGAGATTTCATTGTTATGATGGGCTTATAAATTTAAAAGTTAGGGAAAATCAGTGTTATACCTTCGATCACTAGTTTTTATTGTAATTGATTTTCCTTTGAACCCTTATGTTCCTTATATTTTGATTACCGTTGTTGTATGGAGAATATTATCCATAAATATTATCTATGTATTGCCTTCTATTTCAACAACTTTTTTTTTATATGACTTGTTTAAGCCTTAGCATTTAGCATAAGTAAAATGAGGGAATTTGACTCATGATAAGTGTGGTGTTAACACTCATTATTTCTAAAATCAACACTTTTGCAAAATGAAAATTTTAAGTAATAAAAAATGGGGGTGTTATACACCAAGCTTTCACATGCTGAGTTGGCCTACAACCGTTCACCAACATATGCTACAAGATGCTCGCCTTTTGAAGTAGTATATGAGGTGAACCCTACTTCTCCTATTGATTTATTACCTATTCCTATTGAATCCCACGCCAACTTTGAATTTCGAGATAGGGATAAGGTAATGAATAAAATTAATGAACAAGTGAGGTCCAAAATCGAGAGGATAAATAAGATGAAGAATAATAAGGCAAACAAGCACCAAAAATGATACTTGTATGAAGTAGAAGACCTAATTTGGATTCACCTTATGAAGGAGCAATTTCCTTCTAAAAGGAAGAACAAACTCATGCCTAAAAGTCATGGTCCTTACAAAGTTATTGAGAAGATTGGTCATAATGCTTATAGGTTAGAATTACCTGAAGATATGGGAGATGTATCAAACACATTTAATGTGGGATATCTACTTCCTTATATGCATGATGAGCCTTTCAAAGATACAGAGGTTGCTTGCCAAGAGGGAGATGATGATGTAAGAGCATCCACAATTGAGGATCATAATTTAGTTATTATTTTCCCTAAATTTAAAAATCACAAAGCCCTTCTTATTTGGACAAATTAATTATCTATCAAACTTAGTCATGCAAACCTTTTTTTTTCTCCTTTTCTCATCCACACACAGAAAGCAAAAGGCCCTAATCCATGTTTTGTTAAGAAAATTTTCCTCCACTTTAAACCCTATTGTCCCTTTGCATTTTTAACTTATTGCAAGCCCAAAACGCATCCAATACACCCTCTTAAAAGCTACATAATTCAACCACAAGTCATTTTCACCTTGTATGACAAATCATTTCCAGCACTTGGGAAGAACAGTGTGGATTTGGAAAATTTTAAAGAAGGTTAAAAGACATTCTTTACTTATTTTTGTTGTTTACAAGGTTGAAAGGGGTATTTGTCTCTATCTTTTGTATAATATGGTTGTTACAACTTGTATCATGTAAATCGAGGGGTTAGGAATTTTGAAATCTTCTTATTCATTCCCATCATAACTGAATAACATAGGCTAAATCTAAGCATGAATTTTGTCCCTAATTAGACTCTAATGTATCTATTATTTTGTTAAATTGTACACTTTCATCCTACACTTCTTCTATAAGTGTTAGGGGGGCATGAAATAAGAACATGACTTACCTTTGGCTGCCATATTTTCCTATTGACGATCAAGAGTTCACTTCAAACTCAAGTGCAATAGTTGAAGTATTCTTTGTTAAATCTTACAATATTTACCCTAAGAGTTGTATACTGTAGGTGGTTCTTGCACGTGTTGATTTAAGAATTTACCAATAATTAATTTTCATCGCTTCTTCTTTCCCCTAATTCTACCTCTTATTTCCTTTTTTCTTTTTTCACTTCAAGAACACTAAAAACTTAGCAAGACTCGTGTTGGATCTCATATACATTGATATTCCTAATAATTTTGTAAATCTCACTAGTGGTTTTCTTAGGAAGTAAGCCCATTTGCATGGAGTAGTCTATAATAGATTTAAGATAAGACTTAGTTGAGGTTGATAGGTTTTTATCCAACATCGAGCTTATATGTGAACGATACAAATTGTGAGTTGTCATACAAGTTAAGCCCGTATAAAAGTGATCAATTTAAGTTTAAAGTAAGTGGGCTTAATATGTTTAATTGGATATGGATTCATATGCGTAGAGGCATTGAGAGTCCTAGGTTGTTAATGAACAGAACTAGGATTAGCTAATAGATAACATATCAGTTATATATATATATATATATATATATATATATATGGTTATGATGTCTAGGTCACACATACTTCATTCTAATCAATTGCCATCTATTGCATGTATATGATCTAAAAAACTATAGTACCACCCATTCAGATCTCGCCAGATATTCAATGATAATTCAATCGATCCTTACTATCGATTTAGGTACATTTCCACATACCTATTTAGGTTATTATTCTTTGTGAATCAACATGTGATCATATTAGATAAACTCCATCAAGTGGTATTGGAGCATACATGATCGGTTCATCATAGTTCAAATTCATATTACTTATTTGGTGTTATCATTAAATTAGATCTCGTTTATATTTGGTTTTATTTTTAATCAATCCAATTCAATTGGATACATGGATTCAATTTCTTTTACTACTTATTGGCTAGACCGATCTATTATCAACAGATCAAGTCTAGTCTTTTATTCATGTTGTTAATTTAGTGGTGCCATAGCCATTTGATCAGATTAGAGGTGTAACTGGATTACTTTTACCCTATCTAGTAATTGAAAGTGCATATCTTATTTATTTTATCCATTGGTCTAATTTCTTATATAATTTTTTTGGATTTGGATCTAGTCCTACCACATCAAATCCAGGCCCCAACTATCATTAAATTGGTTTCGGTAGTTTTTGGTGACCAATAGTAGAAAAGACACTAAAGTTGAGTAGCTTCAGTAGGATATTGTGCTATTTGTCATTGTGTTGGCTTCTATTGGTGGTGACGTTGGGGCAACAACATCAGTGATTTAAGGAAAGTCAGTGCAAGTTTTGGCGATTTTGGAAGCTAGTAGATGGTTATGTCTATACTTTTACTTTATGTAATGGAGTTACATGTCATCTTCTACTTTATTTTTATTTTTTAATAAAAGAAATAGGGATAAGAGGGTGGATTAAATAATTCATAAATTAGTATAAGTTGGTAATTAATAGAAGACTAATTGCACATCAAACTTGGTCTTTCTAATATTATAACGTAATGGTTGGCATTAATTATAACTATTTAATTAAGGATGTCGATGACTTCTAACCGCAAGTGCAAGGTGTTGAAGTAGCATGCAAGGTCGATCCCACAGGTACTAGGAAGTGAGCAATGGGATAGTGAAAAGATATCCTGTGCCTAGACTAAAGATAGGGGCATATGATGTCTAGCTATAAGTAAAAAGAAAATGTGCAAACAAAATCCAACTATAATATACTAACAAGTGAAATTCAGTTAGAAAAAAGGCTAAGATTCCAGTCAATCCCCTTAACCCCGATGTGATCGAATATTAACCCCAAATCTCGAATCAAAACACTTTATCATGAATACCAACCAAAGTATGTAATATAATGCTCTCTCGATCCACTGTACCCTATTGTCCATTAAAACTCATCTATCTCTAGTATGAATGCAAAAATAGGCGATGCATTATTATGTATCATATTTCATTTTTTTTAGTTGTAGAGGCCAACAAACATCTCTCGACTTTGTAGTTTGATATTTAGTCATGCTAAGGGGCCCCACTCCAACTCATCTCTCGAATCTTGCTAGGTTTCTCTAACTAATAATAGAAAAGTGATCAATTTTTTTCTATTATACCAATTAAAGTATTAGCACAAAACATATGACAAATAATTAGCTTGGGCAAGGTTTAGATTCTCAATACATTCGGATCAGTAGATTTTCCTTCACCTCAACATATATCAATTAGCCAATCATAGCTTTCATTAAGCTCAACATCTAAAACATAGAGAATTGCATCAATTGAAAAAAAAATCTAAAGGAAAAATATAATACCCTCTTTATTCAAGATGAAAAATTTACTGTTCTATCCGTCTGACCGGGAACAAGAAATTGAGATCAAGAGATGGAGGATTATGGATGAATTGGAGGTGGGATTAGATTGGATGATGCCAAACAAATAACCCTAGATCTCTCTTTAGTACTCCAAAAATTACCATATTTTTATTCCCCCCCATTTTCTTCCTTGAACTAAACGAATTTTTTTATATATATATACGTGCCACTCATCGACATGGATGTGTAAATCAACACAGCAGTGCCATGTCAACTGGCGTTGCTTCAGCTTTGCGCATGTTTTGTATTTCAGCCATAACTTTTTATTTTGAATTTGGATTGAGTTGGTTTTTGATTAATTGGAAAGATAACAAAAATATCTACAACTTTAATATTCAATACTTTTCCAAATTCATATTACATCATGGTTGGATTTGCAAGTCTTTATTCATTTTGATACTTTAAGCACTCGCGCTTGCTTCCATTTTGTTCCAACTATTGCGTATTAGCTCCTTGTCATCCCATTTTCTCAAAATACCTAAAAAATAGGATCAAGAGCATTAAATAATAACAATTAGACTAAAGTATGAAAAAAATCATCATATAATCACATTAAATCTTCATATTAAAGTCCACATGGTTGACATAATCCATGCCTATCAGATATCATTAAATATTATAATGTACCTAATGATGTTTAAGATTTGATATTATGGTGTTGACCATTACATAGATTAATTGATGGCCATATTTTATATTAATTATTACGATGGTGTTAGTTTTTTATTAGCATATTAAGTTAGATTTAATTTATTATTTTTATTACGGATATTAAATATAATTTAGGTTGGTCTTAAAGTTTAAAATCATTATACCATATTAATGAATCAAATTATTTCAATAAATGATTGTCCAATATTTTTAGATAAATTAGTTGACACAATATGTCACCAAAGTAATCGCTCTTGTGAATATTAGTTTATTAAAAATATAATATGTTAGTATATATGCTTATTCATACAGATATTTAATCAACCCAGATGATGGCAAATATCTGGCATAATTTCATATGCATCTATGATAATAAGAATATGATGATTATTTGGTTGCCATGTGGATAATAAAGTAATCCAACGATGGGTTTATTATTGGTATTTGATAACTGCAATAAAGTTATCACTCGCAATTAATATTACTGTCAAAAGACTTTATATCAGTATTATGTCGATATCTTCTTATGGGAGTGTCATTATTTGAATTTATTGATTCATATTTATGCATACTAGTGTGAACATGGTAGTTTTTTTTCTTTACAGTTCTTATAGCTGTCATTATAATATCTACCAACTCAAGTTAAATTATCATGTATAAAAATAACTTGAAGCATTAAAATATAACATTTCGATTGTTCTTAGCTACATGATTATAGAACTTATGCTCAAATTTTGACAACCTACTCCTTGTAAAGCTGAAATTTCAATTAATGATAAATAAAACTTTTTAGTTAAAACATTTAGGATCGTGAGAATCGAATCTCTAACCGAAACCCGATTCTCAACAACCAAAATCTCTGATACCAACTTGTAACATCCCCAAATTTACTACTGAAAAATTTCGTTAAATTTTAAAGAAGTTTAGCGAAAGCAAGCGAATAAACTATAAATTCGGGGGTATTACCGCCACACTTAGTACCAGATCGATTCACAACTATCGACCCGATACTAAGTGCTAAGGCTAAAATAATAGAACCAAAACAAATCATTAGTAAGGCATAAGTAATAAGGAAATCATAGTACGAAGTTAAGAGTTACGTTCGGAAGTACAATTTAAAAATTCAAATGTCAGAGGAATTAAAATAACGGAAGGATAAAGTACGATAAAACCCTTGGAAATTTAAATACAACACTTGTACTTCCAAAGACGAATACGAATAAACAAAACATATTCTGAAGGGTAAATATCCGGACCACTTACTCACTCAAGCCAAGCCTTCCACCCCAATTTAGTAACCGATCAAAACCTGCATCAAAGGTCCGCTCCCCACCATCGATGGATCATCACAGGACCCATTCAACCAGTGTAGTATCAGTACGGGTCCAGTACTGAGTAAGGGCACAGGTGTGCTAAGGCCAAGCATACAGTCAAGTAGCCTATATAACACAATCATATAAGTAACATACAATAACACACAAGATAAGGCCTGAGTACTTTCCGGTGACTTATTCTTTATCCTTAATAATAATATGTCCATTTCACACACAGTCTTTATTAATCCACGTGAGTGCGGGAACCCCACTATTATAGCCGGTGGACCGGAATATATAAACTCAGGGCAGAACGCTCCTGACCACTATTATTTGCCGGTGGACCGGTCTCCAGGGCAGAATGCTCCTGGCCACTATTATTTGCCGGTGGATCGGTCTGGCCCCGACTCACATGGTGTTCCACTGTAAGTATTTAGTATTTTCCCATGTCTTATAGATTTTACATTTAGTTTGCTGAGCACGGAAACCCCCACTATTATAGCTGGTGGACCGAAAATCATACAGGGCAAAACGCTCCTGACCACTATTGTTCGCCGGTGGCACGGTCTCCAGGGCACCCCGGCTCCTGGCCACTATTATTCGCCGGTGGACCGGTCTGGGCCCGGCTCAGCATCTTCCTCTTTAAGTGATTAGTATCTTAACGTATCTTATTTGAAAGTGTTTTACCCTTGACATGCATGGCTGACTATATCCACACTTATCCTCCCAGGAGGACCCGTCCCATATCTTGGAACTCGTGCACCCCTTATCACACCTCGATATCCATTTCCCCTCTATACTTACACATAATAAAAACCAACTCCTAGAGTATGAATTGAGGCACAGCACCTCGTGACATTGGACTCCACCCGCCATTAGCCTCTAGGATTTCCCTTGAAACCCTAATTGGACCTATGTGGTCCAATTTCCTCTTACTTCACTACCATTAATTCATCTATCCTCAACACCCCATCTTGTTCAGGTCCGATCCCCAAATCATATCGTTTTACCCATCGATTCTACCTGTGACCCTAAAACTCTAGTTGGCCACTTCAACTCTAGTACCTTTCTTTTCCCACAAGTAACCTCTCCTTTTCACCCAATATTTCTTCTCCCTCAAAACTCCCATAATCATCCCTTATAACATAACTCTCACTCTCAACCCGCACCTCACTCACCCTTAATCATTTTTCTTTCGCCTTTTTCAGATTACTAATTCTTCCCAAAACCCTAATCGGGTCCCTTATATGACCCTACGTACTATATTTCACCTCGAGTCCCCAGACTCCCAAACAGACCTTCCACTATCTTCCTCACGTCCCACGGTAACTTTTCATACGTAAGGTTCGTCCCCATGCGGACCTTAACCTTCCCATGCAAACCCTATCATTTCCACCATGCCAACTCTATCATTTCCATGCAAACCCTAGTTTCCCCCATGCAACCTTATTTTATTCCCACTCTTCTATTTATTTGATTCCCCCTTTTTCCTCATCATTTCACAAATTATGAATTCCTTAGGTCGTCCATACCTATGTTAACCGACGTACTTCCCTTTGGTTATCTTAATTGCTTATTTTTCTTTTTCAAGTCCCCACTTCACAACACTTCCTCACATAACCTAGCATGCATGTCGTAGGGGTCACATCACATCACACTTGTACCACAACATATTAGTACACACAGACGAGAGCACGAGAACGTACCTCGGTTCCATGCTGTGCTACACAAATACATAGATAACATACAGGTTATAGCATACAACCACACAAAGCATACAAGACAGGTAAAACATGCAATACACACAGGTGGCCTTAGTTACGTCCTTACCTAAATCGGCGCCGGGCTTGGAGCACGCTCCTACACCTCCTGGGGTTTGACCCGGTTCACCTATAAGAGGGAAATACTTAGGGTTAATCTCCCTCTACCGGAATTATCAAAATTCCTATCTTACCCCTATCGTGGCCTAATACTAAGGCTAATATTAATAGTAGGGGTTTATAAATAAAGGGTAGGGTTATTACTATTCTTACGATAGTTTAAACGGATTATCACTAATTAAAGTAGGTTTTAGCAAATCCAGAGTATTAAGGTGAGGGTTTCGATATTATTAATAATAATTACTAATAATACTAACAATAATAAGAATACTACTTATAATAATAATACTCATAATAAGAATAATAATGGCTATAATGATAATAATGATGGTAATAATAATTGAAATCGTAGTAGTATTAGTGATAGTAATATTACCGATAATAATAAAATAATAACGCAACCATAATCATTCATATGACAATATCAATAGTAATGATAATAATAATAATAATAATAATAATAATAATAATAATAATAATAATAATAATAATAATAGTAGTAGTAGAAGGAGTAGTAGTAATGAAAATAATAATAATAATAATAATAACAATAATAATAATAATAATAATAATAATAATAATAATAATAATAATAATAATAATAATAATAATAATAACAATAATAATAATAATAATAATAACAACAACAACAACAATAATAATAATAATAGTAATAATACAAATGATAGTAAGAGTACTAGAAATAATACTAATAGGGATAATAGCAATAATAATAATAGTTAGAAAGATAAACATAATAACACTAGTATTAACCATAGTAATAATAATAGTAATGATAGCGATAATGATAGTAAAATAACAATAACCATAATAATAATTACAATAATAATAATAACAATACAATAGTTGTGGCAATACTAGACATAACAAAAATACTAAGGTAATAATATTAAATTATAATATTAAGGATAATAACGATGGTAATAATCGATAAAATAATAAGCGCGTTAAATACAACAACAACAACAAAACAATAACAAGGATAATAATAATAATAATAATAATAATAATAATAATAATAATAATAATAATAATACTAGCAACAACCTCATAACCATAGTAATAGTAACGATAATGATAATAATAATAATGATGATAGGGATAATAATAATAATAATAATGTTAATCATACGAATAATAGTAAAAATACTACCATAATAATAATAATAACAAAGATAACAACATCAGTCCTAGTTA
The DNA here is from genome assembly GCA_030549775.1 of Tamarix chinensis. Lineage (NCBI taxonomy): Eukaryota > Viridiplantae > Streptophyta > Magnoliopsida > Caryophyllales > Tamaricaceae > Tamarix > Tamarix chinensis. The sequence goes on from CM060182.1 coordinate 70,297,517, forward strand.
GAGTAATAAACATAGGAATAATAATAATAACAATAATAATAATGACAATAATAGTAATAATGATAGTAATACTGATAATAATAATATTAATAACAATAAGAACACTAATAGTAATAATAAAAACAATGATAATAATAATAGTAATAATAGTGATAATAATAATATTAATAATACTAATAGTAACAACAATAATAATAATAATAACAATAATGATAATAATAATAATAATAATAGTAATCATAATAGTAACGATAATAATAAAGATAATAATAGTAAAGATAATAATAATAATAATAATACTAGCAATATTAATAATAATAACTTATTAAGGTCTTTTATTGCTTAATACCAATAATTAGAAGTTCTTAGGGTAATGTTAGGGCCTGTCAACAATAGTAATAATAATAATATTATTAATAATGGTTGTAATAATAATAATTATAGTAATAGTATTAACAATAATTAGGTTAATGATAATTATAATAACATTAACAATAATAGTTAATAATAATACAAAAATTTATTAACCACTTCTATTATTCCAGGTCTAAGGTTCAACTGTCCAAGAAATTTGGAGCAACCTGGCTGAGGTGGTGGCAGCGGCGGCGGCACAGCAGTGGAGGAAGGGAGAAAAGGAGGAAAGTGGAGATGGAAGCTAGGGAAGAGGGAAGTAGGGGAAAGTGGAGGTGTAGGGTGATAGAGCAGGAACCGCTGGTTGATTTGGGGTGTAGTGGCGGAGCTGTAGGTGGCGACGCCGGCGGCACGAAGGTGGCGCCAAGGGTCGAAAGGTTGTTTCGGGAAGGCAACTTCACGCGGCCAAGGCGACCCGTGCGAAGCAAGGCAGGGGGAGCAAGTAGTCTGGTTGTGTAGAGGGAGGTGCAGGGAGGATGTTGGTGGTGCGGGCAGGTGGCAACGGTGGCTGAAGGCGGAGGAAAAGGCGGCTAAAGATGGGGCGGCGCGACGGGATTTCTCTGGGTTCCAGATTTTTTGAACCCAATTAAGGCGGTGCTGAGGGCTATTTATAGGCCAAATTGATCGGAAAATGACAAGCTTCGAGGGGGAGGTTAGGGGTTAGGGTTAGGGTAGGTTGTCCGGTGAGATTCGCTGGCACATGGTCTGCGATTTGTAGGCCATGATTTGTCAAAAAAAGAAGAAGGTTTTTGTGCGGGGAGAGAGACTGAGTTGATTGGTCATGTCCACAGGGAAGTCAACGGGAAGAAGGGGGTGAAATGACCGGTGAGGATGGCGTGCCGTCGAAGCTAAGCTTCCCGGCGAAAGTTTCGGGTTGCAGGCGGCAGAGGGACGACGACGTCGCGAGGAAGAAGAAGAGGAAGAGGCTGGACCGGCGGTCCAGGGGAAAGGAAAAAGGGAAGGGGGAACCGGCCGGGTGGCGGCGGTTATTTCCCCCATAAATGAAATGCGGCGTTTTGGGCGAGTTTTGGGCAAAACGCGACGTTCGCGTCGGTTTGGCAACAGCTATCTTTTCCCTTATCGCTAAGCGGCGTTTCAGCGACTTTAGCGTCGAAACGCGGCGTTTTGTCTTACGGGCGGCTGGGTCGTTGGGCCACGGGTGAGAAGAAGGAAGGAGGGTGGCGTTGGGCCGGTCGAGGCCCAACTTCGGCGGGGAGGGTAGGAAAAAGGAAAAAGAAGGAAAAGAAAAAGGGAAAAAGGAAAAAGGAAGGCTTTATTTAGGGTTTTGGATTTTGCATAAATTACTTAGAATATTTTTGGGCTATTTAGAATAATAATATTTATAAAATATTAAATAAATTCCCTTTTTGCTTAGTTTTAGGCTATTTTAGATAAATTTTCTTATCCTCCATACTAATTAGGAAAAATACTCAAATTTTCTTCCCATTAAATTATTTATTAAGTTTATATTAATTTTAAATATTTTATTCTTCTTAATTTAAATAAAGTAATTTATTTAATTAATTTCTAAAATAAAATCCTTAATTAGCTTAAAATACCACAATTCCTCCTATTTAAAACGCTTTTAAATTTCTTTTTGTTTAACCTAATTAACTTCCTCTTATTTTAATAAAAATGAATTATTTTGGTTAAACTCCCACATAAAAATCTTATTTAATAATAGATAATAGAAATTAGGATTTTGGGGCATTTCATAAGATGCAAGAAGAAAAAGGTATAAAAGGAAGAGGGGCAGAAGTCATGAGAGAGGAGAGAATGCAGGGCGGAAAAAAAATAGGCATAGAGAGAGTGCAGGACAAAAAGAAAAAATAAATAAAATAGGTGTAGAGAGAGTGTAGGGCCTAAAGAAAGAAAGGGAGGGAAGAGAGAAAGGCGGCGTAAGCCTAACAATGCAGGAGAAGAGAAGAAAGAGATAAGGGAGAGGCGCTATCTGGGAAAGAAAATAAAAGGAAATAAAAGAAGAAGAAGAAGAAGAAGAAGTGACAGGCGACAGTTAAGGAGGGTAGTGCTGGATGTAAAAAAAATAAAAAAAAAACATAAGAAAGAGGGGAGGACGACATAGCAGAGGCTATGATATGCTGGAGGTAGAACAAAAGAGAAGAAAGATAAAGAGAATGTGTACCTGATAGTAGAGAGTTAAAGGCAAGCAAGAGAGAGAAAAGAGAAAAGAGACCTGGAAGAGTTATTTTAGATGAAATTTAGTAATTTTTCATCTGAATAAATTACTAGTTTCCATCTATAATTAATTTTGCTTATTTCTTTCTCTATTTTTAATATATATTTTTATATATTTTTTCATTTTATTTATTTATTATGACTATCTATATATTTATTATTGTGGAATAGATTGAAATCCTAGATTATGGTTTGAGATATAATATTAATTTTATTTATTTCGTAAAATTGTTCTTTAACTCTACTTTAATTGATATCATTTATATATATGATTTTGTCAAGTATGATTTATATGATGTATGCCTCATTATGGTTTCCTCATAGTGACAATATATAGGATTATATGATTGCTAGGTAGTTATATGAACATGCTAGAATTTATATGTATAAATGGCGGCGAGGTTAGATAATAATTCACCTAATAATTTTGTGATTATAACCAAAGTAGTGGAACATATAGATACGTGTGGATTAAATGAGAGGAACGCAACTAGACACGCTTGAGGTACTAGTTTAGATGCATAGACTAAAATCCTTCCAGTTATGCTTAATGTTTTAAACCTAGCTAAATATAGGAACCTTTTATTGTGACTATACTACTAGCATTTAATATTGATGCCTTATCATATCAATTATTTTTGGGAAGTGATATAAGGTATATAGACCTACTTCGATTGCAACTTGGTCAGTTTATTCTTTTGATTAAAAGATGAATTATAATTTATTATTATAGTCTGACCTAATCTAGTAGTGGATTTCAATTTCCCTAGCACATTCATCATATCTGCATTCATTTATTTGAAAACCCCCACAATTGTGTTTTTTTTATCATTTGTGTTTTGTGTGATTTAGAGTCTTTTATTTAAATATTTGTGAGCTAGATAAATAAAGGTGATCTAACTTAATCTACAATATAGAACGATACCCTTATTTACTAATACTATAATTGACAACAATATGGCTTAAATTTTGTGTTGGTTATTACCATACCAACTGCTAAAATCCAAGCAATGGTGACAGATACATTATTGGAGGTAATGGATCATCGATATAAATTGAAGCAATAAGCATTTTAGGTTATTATTGAGAATAAGATATTATTTGAACTTGAAAGACACTTCGGTTTTACTGCCTTTTAGATATAATTTATGTGAATATCATTATTCATATTGATATAATCAGCATTGTATTTCATTAAATTCATATATTATTAATGATGGTTTATTATTTTTATTCAATAACCTATAGATGTTTGATATTATTGTTTCATATAATGAAACCTTTCATTTGAAATTAAGGTCACCATGTCAAAACCCTATCATGAATAGTGTAGCTACGAGATGAAACATGACTCATAAAGCTATGGCGAGTATGATTAATCATTACACATTACCAAAAATGATAATGACATATATTCTTAATAAAATATTGAATAAAGTAATTACCAAAACACTTTGTGAGCTTTAAAAAAAATCAAATTTAGGGATATCCTAATTAGACAAGGCCTTATAGGCTATATGGAAGGACATTAGGCTCTAAAGGTGTGAGTGGCTACTTTATTGGTTATTTGGAATGATTTACGGGATTTATAGTCTTATAATCCCACATTTAAATGAAATTTAAGATGGAATATGTTGTTATTTGGGGAAACAATATTGTTAGGGACATTGTATCCGAGGAGGAATCACCTTTGACTTTCATTATAGTCCATGATGAAGCAAATATTTCTGTAAGTGTCATCAACCAATAAGAAAATTAGGAATCTTAAAAAGCTAATGTTAAAAATACCTTACGTAGAAGAATAGACCCAACAACACCAGTAACTAAATATATCCACTAGATAAAAGAGAATACTACTTTGGATTATTATTTCCGTACAAACATGAGGATATAATGGAATATTGGGAGTATGGTCCAACCACCTTCCATTAGACCATATTTAGTTATAATTCTCAAAAGTTGATTTATGTCATGGACGAGGAGTGTGATTCTATGTAATAAACTAAAGTATGAGATTTTATCTCACTACCATAAGGTTTAAGTCTCACTGGTTAATGTAGAATGAGATTTAAAGGGTAAAGTGAAAATACATAAAAGTTGTCTTATAGTTTAATACTTTACTTAATAGGAAGACATTTTTTTAAGAGACTTTCTCTTTGATTTAAAAAAAAAACTCTCTCAATATGATCATGACCCTTATTGTATATTTTGACCATGAGCTACATTAGATGAATGTAAATACAATATTTCTCAATGATAACATTGATGAAACTATACATATGGAGTAAACTAAAGAAATCCATCAATGGGCTCAAACAAGTTTCCTGTCATTGGTATCACAAGTTACATTAGATAATTATCTCATTTGGTTTATTGAGATAAATGTTGTTGGTAATTATATGTATCTCAAGTTCTATAGGAGTAAGTGTATATTTCTAATATTACGTGTGTTTGACATGCTACTTGTAAACAATGATATAAGCATATTTTATGTCAGGGATTCAAATACAACAAGAAATTCTCAGTATATTTTGGAATAATCACGAAAGAGCTATATCGACAAGGTTATTAAATGTTTGATAAGCAAGATTATAAACCATGTGAAACCCCCGCTAATAAGGGAGACAAATTTAGTTTCAATAAGTGTCTTAAAAGTGACCTTGAAGTTAAAGACATATAAAATATTCCATGCGTTAGCTATTAAGATTCTTGTGTGCACTCAAGTTTGTGCACGTTTAGACATATCATTCATTGTTGGAGCTCTAGGTAGATATTTAAGCAACCCTAGTATGGATCATTAGGTGAAACCAAATGGGTTATCATATATTTAGAAAACATATGACATAAGGTTGCATACACACATATAGAAAATTATATTAATTAGAGATCATATAATATTCTGATTTAATTTAGCTGGATGTCATCACAATATTATATCCACTTGAGGCTACCTTTATTTGTTGACATTATAACAATATGATTTGTAGTATGGTGGCATATAGTCATGGAATATGACTACATAAGTTTGTTTTTTTTATGTGGTAATAAATTGGTGGTGTAGTACTCCAATAACAACAGGAACTTGATTAAATAAATGTGTATTGACAAAAGGTCTATGATTATTAAACAAATATTTCATAGTGTATAAGTGTCAAGCAAACACATTTGTACAAACTCTATCGTTGTAGATCCGATTACTAAGGAAATGTCATCTTGGTTTCGCGAGCATATTTTTCTTATGGGAGTTTCGTTTAATAAGGATGTTCAGATTTCACGGGAGTTCGTAATTTTGGTGTTCTCTAGATAGAGACACCTTATTTGGCAGTTATTTTTTTGCACAATAAACTTATTTTATGTGTGCCATAAGGTTTTAAAGCTAATTTCACTTTGATTACATTAAAGTTTGATCTCATTAAGGAATATGGTGGACCAATCGGGAATAGGTATGTTAACATCACATTACATGACACTTCCATGCTGCACATCTATATCTAGATCCATGCCATTTAGTTATATCCATATATGTGACTATTAAATGTTTAGTTAAGAAAAAATATGACAAAATTCGCTTTGATCCTATGTTGATGTGATTGATGGATAGTATTGGTTACATGAATACGTTCATAATGACATCAATATTGAGCTAATTTGATTATTTTATAATTTTTTATTTTAAAATCACACATATAGCCCAAGTGGGAGATTATTAGGTTTTTATCCAACATTAGACTTATATGTGAATGATACAAATTGCAGGTTATCGTATAAGTTAAGCATAATAAAGGCGATCAACTTAATTTTAACGTAAATGGGCATATCCCCCCGATCTCAATAAACCAAACGTTTGACATTAATAAATTATGGGAATACATTAATCACTTACAGTGGAACACCATGTGAGTTGGGGCCAAATCGGTACACTTGTGAATAATAGCGGTCAGGTGTAGGGAGCCCCAGAGATCGATCCATGGGCGAATAATAGTGGTCAAGTGTCTTCTGCCCTATATGTTTCTAGTCCACCAGCTATAATAGTGGGGTTCTGGCACTCATATGGATATAAATTCAAGAGATGATAATTAAATAATGATTAATTAATGGCTTAAGACCAAAAGTACTGATTTCACGTTATGATCTATTGATATGACATGAGTTCGGTTTTAGTTCTTGTCCCTGTGTGGGTATGTGATGGATTTGCTAAGTACATGGACTTTGTGTTATGCATTTCATATTGTACGAGGTGTTGCCTTGTGTATTAGTCCATATGTTATCATCCTATATAGTTTTATATTATGTATTACATGTAGGCTTATCTTTCAGTTTGGTTTAAAGGGGTTACTCAGTACCATAGTACTAAAGATTCCATTTGTGGGTCTCTACCTATTCAATGAGGCAGTGTCCTTTGTAGGTCTAATTCAGGTGCTATTTAAGTGGGTATTGGGTACGAGCGTGAGGATTATCCCAAAAACTTTTAGGGTTTCTTTTCCACCTTTTTAATTCCTTGGTAAATGATTTTACTGTTGTAACCACTAATTGTGGGTTTATATCTTTTCTAACAAATTCAGTATGCTATTTTATTTTAAATTTAATTTGTATAAATCGTATTATATTTCTTTTAGCCTTAGCACTTGGTACTGGAATGGTAGAAGGAAACCAGTCTAGTACTAAGTGTGGCGGTAATATCCCCAAAATTTACAGTTTTTGCCTTTTGCTTTCGCTAAATTTTAAATAAAACAAATTTCTTGGTAGTGAATTTTAGGAGTGTTACAGTAACCCTAGAGGGCTATGGTTATCACATGTAAGGAATAAGGGAAGCGATCTATGACTCATGAGTAACTAGGTTATGATGGCATGTTTGGGTTGGTGGCTAATTCTAGGGACTCAAGGGATCATTAAGAAGCGAGGATACCTCAATTTAGGGAATTAGGGTTTCCATGTTGGCTGGGATGGTAGTGAGCTAGGAGTCTTACATGGTTGATGTGTGGATGTGTGTGTGACACTTGAATAATTAAGATACGAATAGGACACTAATCACTTAAAGTGAAAGATCTTTGAGTCAAACCCATGTGTATCATATGTACCGATCCATCGGTCACAATAGTAGTCAGGAGCGGTTTGCACTAGATTTTATTAGGTTCACCAGTCCACCGGTTATAATAAAGGTCAGGAGTGTGATACATTAGATTACCTAGTTACTGATCCCCTTTGTGAGAATAGTGGGGGTCCCAAGCTCAAATAATGAAACCCTTGGATGATAATAATCCACAAAAAAAAGACACTAATTACCTATATTGGAACACCACGTGAGTCAAGACCATGTGTAGGATATTGACCGATTCACCAGTCATAATAGTAGTTAAGAGTGTTCTGTCATGGTTTGTACTATATTTACCAGTTCGCGGGCTATAATAGTGGTCAGAGGCATTTTGCCCTGAGTTGCATTATATTTATCAATCCACCTGTCATAATGATGGTCAGGAGCATACTACCTTGGATTACATAGTTACCGATCCACTGGTGAGAATAGTGGGGTCCCTAAACCCTCATAGATATGATTCGAGAGATGTCTAAATACTACACTAATGGCTTTAAGCCTCGATAGGGGCACATGATCTATCATAATTTGTTGTGTGTGATATGTCTATTTCAGGCATTATTATGTTCCTATTTGATAGTATTGTTGCCTTACTCGGTACGCAGCGTACTTATCATCCCTTTTGTGGGTGTAACTCATTCCCATTAGTAATGACCCCTCTTGAATTTGTGCAGGTGACTGACGATGCTACAGAGGACTTTGATGCATATGATGAATTGGCCATGACAAAGTGATAATGTGGTATTCCAGGGTTGAGGCTAGAGAGAGTGTCTTTCAGACTTTTTTATATCAGTTTCAATTTATGTTTCATGTAGCTGAACTATATTACGTATTTCTAGTATTTCCTTGTATTGAAATTTAACTATTTTATGTTTATGTCCCTAGTATTCCCTTATATCAACACTTAACTCTTTTACATTATAAAGTGTTTCTTACTATGGTATTCTGGTTTAATTTTATCCTATTAGCCTTATGGTTGGTATGAGGCTGGTCAAGAGCTAGACTTATACTGATCATGGGAGTAATACCCCATCTTATGGCATATGGCTTTTAGAGATGAAAAGAAATTTTTTTAACTGTAATTTTGGAGGTGTTACAGTATGGATCTTATGGAAAGATGTATGATTAACTTGTGGAATTCAGGTTTTGTAGGATTCATGAGTAGTAACCCTGAATATAGGTATTTATGTGACTTAGGGGCATTTGGTCAGTACTGTGAAAAAGTGGCATGTAGATTACTTTAGGGCATTTATTGGCATTAAATAGGTTGGAGATGCTATATAAAATAACTCGGGTAAAAATAAAGAGGTTTGTGGTAAACATAGTATGGGAAGGAAGACCATTAATAAGATGAGTAAATCTAAGGGAAAGTTATGGCTATATATGAGTAAAGTGGGGGATTAGTACTAGGGAGTGGATACTAGGTTAATGATGACATATTGGATAGTCATGCAAATTTGGGGAGTCATTTGAGCACAAGGGAAGGAGATATGACCAAAAGGTAAAATTAGGGTTTGGGAGGCCGAGGTGTGTAGCCCTAGGGGTGGGCTATTATCACATGTACGAGAGGGGGGAGTTGGAATGCAACACTATAACATGATGTTAATCATAAAATTTTGGGAATGCATACCAAATTTGGTAGCCATGTGGGGTAGAGGAAGTTATCTATGGCCAAAATGAGAAATTAGGGTTTTGAAGGGCCCCAAAATAAACAGGGTATTATCACATGTACAAGATATGGGAGTTAGCCCATAGTGTTTGAGTTAATAGTTAACAATAGCATTCTATGCATGGGGATGTAATTTCATGACCATATAAGCACTATCGAGGGGACTATGCTAAACAAGATAAATCAGAGTATTGGAGAAGTGATTGAAATATCCCAAAATCCTAATTTAGGGAATCATGGCAAAATAAGAATTTATTAAGAAAATTAATTAAATAAATTATTTTATTAAAAATAAGAGGAAGTAATTAAGGTAAAATCAAGAGGAAAATAATAAATAATTTAATTGGAAAAAAGTAGGGTGTTTTGCTAGTTAAAATGGAATTAAGGAAAAATCTTTCAAAAATCCTAAATTAATCTAAAAAGGGAATTTAATTATTATTTTATTAAAATATTATTATTTTAAATATTTAAAAATTACAAAATGTTCTAAATACCCCAACCCATCTATTTTTCCTTTTTCCCTTCTTCCTTTTTTCTTTTTTTTCTCCTTTTTTTCCTTTTTTCTTCCCTTCCTATCCTTTCTCCTTTTTTCTTTCCTTCCTCTCCTTTCTCATTTTTTTCCCCTTCCTCCCCAATCTGGGCCAGCGCCCTTGTGGCCTAGACTTATTCCCCCCGTGCACGGCCCAAGGCCCGCCACTCTTCTTCTTTTCCCTCTCCAACCGCCTGGTCTGACTCCCTCCTTTTTCTTTCTTACTTTTCCCTTGGACTGAATGGTCCGCCCCTTTTGTTCTTCCTTTCTCCCCCGACCTTCCTTCTTCCCCGACCCCTCGACTTCCCCCTCTTCCCCGTGTAGGCATACAACCTCTGCAATGCCTCACGCTGGCCTGCCACCTCCCCTCTCTTCCTTGTCAATCCTTGTCCCTTCTCCGCCTAATCACGCTCTCTCTTTCTCCTCATGTGTGCCTCTCTCTTCCTTCCTTTCTCCTTCTCCGAGATGGCATACTTGCAACTTTGCAGCCCTGCACTGGCCGTGCATTGCCGACCGACGACCTGCCACATGTACCATCATCTTCCTCTCTTCCCCCTCTGTCGTTTTCCCCCATCAATGGCCTATAAATACCCTTCTATTGCCCCCATTTAGTCTTTTTCTCACCGCCCAGAAATTCCCTTCCTTTGTGCACCGTAGCCTATTCAGCCGTCCACCCCGTCGGTGTCGCCGCCGCCTACTGCCGCCATCTAAACCACCTCCCAAAATACTCCCTACACCACCCTCCACCGAACTACACCATTCATGTAACACCCCAAAATTCACTACTTTTTTTTAAAGCGGAAGTAATTAAAATAGAAATACTTAAATTAAAACTCGTGAATTATGGGGATGTTACCGCCACACTTAGTACCGAACCGGTTCTCTTAGACCGTTTTAGTACCAAGTGCTAAGGCTAAAAGATTAACACAAAAATTAACCCAAGATTTCATAAAATGAATTAAAGGGATAATAACATAGAAATCAGAGTACGCATAAAGAATTATGATTCATATTCAAAAGAGAAATAGCTTACAACCGATAAAAGATTTATTTGAAATACTCAATACAAGATAATAATTCATAAAAGAATAAGTTAGATACAAAAGAAATAACACACGGATATAATTTGCGTAAAGAGATAATATGGCCACGACACTCTCGAACCTTGAGCCAAACACGCTCAACACTCAACCCTAATTGATGTTTCGCCCACCTGCATAAAGTCGGAAGGCCATACTACTCATGGGAATGAGAAGCACCCATGAAACGGGTGATCAGTACGCTATGTATTGACTAAGGTAACCGAGCACTAAGCACATAAAAATAATGTAAAAGAAATAAAAGAACATAATCCATCATGATAACATAATAACGAACAATCATTCGGGTACATACATAAAGGCCCAATTATAGTTCGGATTAAGTTATTTAATTAATCTCTTATTATAACTCATTTCACACCATGCTTTTTATCAAAACCATACGAGTATGGGAACCCCACTATTATAGCCGGTGGACCGGAAACACACAGGGCATAATGCTCTTGACCACTATTATTCACCGGTGGACCGGTCTGGGCCATTCTCGCACGGTGTTCCATTGTAAGTAATTAGTGTCTTTCCCATGTTTTGGCACAAATATGTTTGGTTTTGTTGAGCACAGAATCCCCCACTATTATAGCCGGTGGACCAGAAACGCATAGGTACAAAGCCTGACCACTATTATAGCCGGTAGACCAAAAATACATAGAACATCATGCCATAACCACTATTATTCATCGATGGACCGGTTCTGGGCCCGGCTCGACAATCTTCCACTTTAAGTGATTAATGTTTTATGTATATTATTCGGAAAATTTTAACCCTAGACATACATGAATCACTCCTTTAATACATATCCTCCACATCCACTCCACATCCCACTCTAGGATTTTATCCCGAAACCCTAATTTAGACCTCAGTGGCCCATCTTACTCCACCTCACACAACCCAAATCATTTTAACACTCCACACGCCTCAACTTATAAATACTATCCTCATAATTACACTTTAATCACTAAGTACACATGATACCCCAAAACCCTAAGCAGCCACACCAAACCCTAATTGTCCACACAAACCCTAGCTCGGTCTCCTACACACCCTTATATTGGTCCACGTACTATTTTTCATTCAAAGTGTTCAAACATCCAAGCAACACTTACATTACCTTCCTCACATCCCAAATCAACTTTCCACACGTAAATTTCATATCCATGCAGACGCTAATCTCCCCATGTAAACCTTTGAACTTTTTCACAAAAAACCCTAAGCTCCCATGCAACCTAGATTCAATCCTTACAAAACCAAAGATTCATCCATACCAAACCCTAAATTCAACCCATACAAAACCAAATATTCAACCATGCAAAATCCTAGATTATATTCCCCCATACAACACAAATCTACCATGCAAAATCCTAAATCCATCTATATCAAACCCTAGTTTAGATTCTCCCATGCACAACCATAGATTAAATTCTCCCAAACAAATCATGCAAAACCATAGACTAGATTCTCCCATACAAAACTATAAATTATATTCTCCCATATAAAACCATAAATTATATTCTCCCACACAAAACCATAAATTAGATTCTCCCATATAAAAACATAAATCAAATTCTTCCACACAAAACCCTAAATTAGAATCCTCCACACGAAACCCTAAATTCCCCCTTTTATTCCTCCACTCATAGATCATTCAAATACTTAGGTCAACTTATTTCCCCTTTAGTCAACTTACTTCCCATTTTCCATTTTCAACCTTTTTCCCACACAATACCACTTTTATACGTCCTCACATGCATGTCTTATAGGTTCACAACACATAACATCACATATCACAATATTTCATCACATATAGTGCACATGCCATGTAAATACACAAAGACGTACTTTAACTCCATGTCATACCACATACGAAATAATTAATAATGATAAACATAGAATACATAGCATACGAAGCACATAACTACACAAAAGGCCTTAGTAACACCCTTACCTAAAGCGACACCGGTCTTGGAGCACGCTCCTACGCCTCATTAGGGCTTTGACTAGTCTCACCTATTATGAGGAAAAAACTAGAATTAGATTCCCTCCTACCAAAAATACTATTAAATACTAACTTATTCTAAGACTAGGCTTTTGATAAAATACTAAAATAATAATAGCAAAAATACTAAAAATAATATCAATATTAATATTAACAAGAATAATAAAAATAGTAACAATAATAATAAAAAGGGCATTACTCAAAAACATAGTGAAATAAGGGCTTCGACCCCTTTACCAAAATAATACTAATAATCATATTGGTAAAATAAATAACCAAATTTAGTAATAATAATAATGATGAAATAATAATAATAATGATAAAAACCATAATAATATTACAAAATAATAATAACCATAATGGTAATAATAGTAAGGATAATATTTGAAGATAAAAAGAAGTAGGATTTCCACCCTACATTGAAAAATAATAAACTTATTAAATAATAATAATAATAATAATTGCATAATAATAATAATAATAATAATAATAATAATATAAAAACTAATAGTAAAGTAGTTGTAATGTTAATAATGAAATAATAATACTAGTAGTTCGAAATAGTAAAAATAAAAATAATTATAATAATAATAATAATAATAACATATTAATAGTAATAATAGAAATAATAAGAAGAATAATAATAAAATTGAATTAAAAATACAATAGGGCTTCAACCCTCAATAGAAATAATAATCAAAACATTAATACTAATAATAATAATAATAATAATAATACATATTAAAAAAAAATAATAATAGTATCTATATTCAAATAAATGAAATAAATTGAATTAAGGCTTATAAAAATAGCGAGAAGGGTTGAGAGGGTCTAGGGTTCAACCTTAGGTTGGAGGGGATAGGCGGCACCGGCGGTGGTGCACGACGGCGGCGTCGGTGGCTAGAAAAAAGGAAAGAAAAGGGTAAAAGTTGAATACTGGGAACAAAATAGGGAGAATGAAGGTGGGAGTTGGGGTGTTTAGAGTTGCCTAGAAGGAGAGGGATAGAATAAGGGTGGCAGCGCACGACGGCGGCGGCGGTGGCCGAATGGAGAAGAAGGAGAGAAAGAGAGGAGGAGAGGGAGAAAGGGAAAAGAAATGTAGGGGAAGGTAGAGGGTGGTATGCAGAAGAGAATGGGAGGTGAAAGAAGCGACAGAAGAGGTGGCTAAGGGTGGCGGCGACAGAAAATAGGTTGATCGAGGGGGCTACTTCGCATAGTCGGGATGGCTTGTGCAGGAATAATCGAGAGGGATGGATGGTTTGGTTAGCTAGAGGGAGGTGCAGTGAAGGCTTTGGCGGATGGAGTTGGTGGCGAAGTTGGCCGGAGGCGGCGGATGAGGCAAAAGGGGCGGCGGCGACAAGGACTGAAAATTCTAGGTAGAAGTTAAAAGCTCGATACAAGGTAGCTTACAAGGGTATTTATAGGCTTTAGAAGAGATGGTAGGGTTCTGTGGGGCGTCTACAGGGTAAGGCAGGTAGGTTTATGGTTAACGGCGGTGAGGTTGGCTAGTGGGAGTCAAAACGGGGCAAGGGTAATGCGCAAGAAAAGGGGGGAATCGTGAGAGAAATGGGAGAAGTGGTTTGGGTCAATGGGTTGCCGAAACAAAGGGGAAGAGAAAGGAAGGAAAAGGCCAATCAAAGGAGCGAGATTGGCGGCGGGAGCTTCGGACGGGCAGCGACAATGTTGCAGGTTGGTGGGGCTGGGCAGGTGCGAAGGAAGAAGAAGAAAGGCGAGGGAACTGGGCGGTTCGGGGAAGAAAGAAAGAAAATAAAAGGGAGGTGGACCGGGCCAGTCGGGTGCGAGGAGGGGTGCATTAAATGAAACACAACGTTTAGAGGGAATAAATGCTAAAATGCAGCGCAGCGGAGAAGGGAAGGAGGCACCGCGCGCCTGGGTTGGCCCGAAGGAAAAGGAAGGAGAAGAGAAGGGAACTAGGCCGCGGGAAGGAGGGAGGCCCAAACGGGGAGGGGAGGAAAAAGAAAAAGAAAAGAAGAAGAAATAAAAAGAAATAAAAAGGAAGAAAGAAAAGGAAAAAGGAAAAGGAGAAAAAGAAAAATTAGGAGGGTTGGGTTAAATAAATAAATTAAAATATTTGGGATAGTTAAGAATAATAATATTTAAATAAAATAATATTTAAATCCCTTTTTAGGCTAAATTAGGATTTTTAAAAGATTTTCCATAAATTCTATTTTAATTAGCAAATCACTCTAATTTTCTTCAATTAAATTATTTATAAAATTAATATTAATTTGAAACTATTTTCTCCTTCTTATTTTAAATAAAATAATTTATTTAATTAATTTATAAAATAAAATCCTTAATTAGCTAAAATACCAAAATTTCTTCAAATTAAAATACTTGTAAATTTCTTATTAATTTGCCCTAATTAATTTCCTTTGATTTTAATAAAAATAATATATTTAATTAATTTTCATAATAAAACCTCATTTTAATATAATTTTTAAAATTAGAAATTTTTGGGGCATTTCAATTACCATCCCCAATTCTCCCTACATGAGTCGCCTTGCCTGTGCAAGGTTGGTTATTCGACCACCTTCATCTCACCCACCACCGCCTTTTGCGCTGCAGTTTCCACCGCAACCACCACTCCCCAACCCCCCAAAACCACCAGTAGAAACTCTTCTACCTTCCCTGACCTTCCTTTTCCTCTGCCTCCCTCTCCTTCACCCTTCCTCCCTCTCCACCACCTTCAGCCACCACACCGCTGCAGCCTGCACCGCTCCTTTGGCTATGCCACCACCATTCCAGCCCTCTCAACCTAGGGCATCCTCCACCACCTCAATCACCCTCTCATTCCCCTTCTCCTATCCTAAACAACCAACTTTCCACCCCCTCTTCTCCCTCCATCGCCGCCACCGGTGCTGCTTGGTCACCACCAACCCTAGGTGGTACCCCAACCCTTAAAACTCTATTTATGCTAACATTATCCCTTTTTATTGTATTAATGTTATTATTCTTAATATTATTGTTGTTTTTGTTGTCGTTGTTATTATTATTGTGATATCAATATTATTTTTTTTATCATTATTATTACTAAATATAGCCTCGGGATATTTATCCAATTATTATTAAAAAAGGGTCAAAACTTATTTTATTTATTATTATGACTATCATTATTTTTATAATCATTAATATCATCATCATCGTTATTATTATTATTATTATTAATGCTAACTTTGGCATATTATTACTATTGTAAATATTTGAACCCTTGTAGTATCATTATTTCGATTATTATTATTATTATTATTATTATTATTATCATCCTTAACAATATTATCATTGTTGTTACTACTACTACTGTCACTATTATTAACCTTGACCTTATTATCACTAAGTTTACTATTATTATGATTATTAGGACCCCTTTCAAGTATTATTCTTAATATTATTATTGCTATAATTATTATTATTACTATTATTAGTAGTAATAAAGCTATTATCTTTAATAATATAAATATGGCTATAAATACCTTAATAGTAACCTATTTTGACTAGTAATAACATAGTTAACTACCTTGAGAATAAAAACTCTATTTTTATTGGCAAAGCTGCTATTAATAAAAGTAACCCTGATATTAGGGTAAGGTAGGAAATAATAATAATTTTGATAGGAGGAAAGTTAATCCTTAGTCTTTTCCTCTTATAGGTGAACCCAGTCAAAACCCTAAGGAGGCGTAGGTGTAATATCCCAAAATCCTAATTTCCGAAATTATGGCCAAATAAGAAATTATTAGGAAAATTAATTATATAAACTCATTTATTAAGATGTAGAGAGTTAATTAAGGTATATTAAGAGGAAAATAATAAAGAATTTAATTGGAAGAAAATTTGGGTATTTTTCCTAATTAGCATGGAGGTTAAGGAAATTTATCTAAAATGGTCTAAAATAAGCAAAAAGGAATTTATTTAATATTTTATATATATATTAATATTATAAATAAACCAAAAATACCCCAATTTCCCCATAAGTTATTTTATTTATTTTCCCTATCCTATTTATTTCCTATTTTTCCCTTTCTTCTTTTTTTTCTCCCTCCTCTCCTTTTTTTTCTTTCTTCTCCCCCCCGGCTGGGCCAACCCATCGGCCCAAACCCTTCTCCTCTCCCCCGTCTCGCGCACAGGCCGCCCAAGGCCAAACCTTCCTTCTTCCCCCTCCCACGGCCTAGCGTCGTGCGCTGGCCCTCGTACGCTATGCCCGCAACGACGTGTTTTAACCCCGAGGATGCCGAAACGCCGCGCCGCGTTAAGTGCCCAAATGACCGTTGCCAGCCTATGACGCGACGCTGCGTTTTACTTCAACAACCCTTAGTACGTCGCGTTTAGTTTTAAAGAAAATCTTATAAACGCCGAACTGGTCGGTTCCCCTTCTCTGTCTTTTTCCCTGGACCACTGGTCCACCCTGCCTGTCTTCTTCTCCCCCGACCTGCACCCCGACCTGCAAATTGACCTGCAAGTCGATTTCGCCGGCAGCCACCCGCACCGACCATCCTCACCTGCCCCTCTCCCTGTCATTTTCTTTCCTTTTTCGACCCCGACCAGGTCCCTCTCTCCCCTTCTCGCGTGCCCTCTCTTTCCCTTTTTCCTCTCCCCTTCCCCGACCTAACCTGCCATGGCAGGACCTGCACCACCTGCCATCGGCCGGCCACCTGCACCCCTGCCCCGCACGCCTCCTTCTCCCTTCGTCGTTTTCCTCCCCCCTTGGTCTATAAATACCCCCTCCCGAACGGCCACAGCAAGTCCTCCCTTCGGACCTTGCTGAAACTCTGTTCCGCCGCCGCCAGAACAGACGCCATTTATGTCGCCTCCAGCCACCGCCGAAACCACTTCTTCCCACCGTTATCATCCTTGCAAGTCCCTCGACAAAACCCAGCCACCAGCACCCCTCCCCTTGCCCTGCACGTGCCGCCATAGCCGTGCAAAAGTCCTATCCCGAAACCACCACCTCCAGCCTTCGCCGCCCTTGTGCCACCTCCTGCCGCCTCCTCCGCCGCTACCAGCCACCCTTCCACCCTCCAAAATGCCCAGCAGACCTCCCTCTACCTTTCCCTGCCTTCAACTTTCCCTGCCTCCCTCTCCTCCTTCATCCCTCATCCTCCACCTCTCTCCACCACCCTCGGCCACCGCCGCCGCCGCGCGCCGCCGCCCCTTGCCACGCCACCACCCTCACTCCACTCCCCTTCACCTGCTGCTTCTCCCCCCACCTCAAACTTCTCTTTTCCTCCTGCCATCCAGCCCCCACCTTGATCTTTTCCCTTCCCTTCCTCCTCCACCGCCGCAGCCGTCGCCGCCACGCGCCGCCGCCGGACCACCACCAACCCTAGGTGGTTCTCCACCCATCCAAACCCTAACCCCCTTTTTATATAGCTGCTACTATTTTCTACTAATATTAACACTAATATACTTATTATCATTATTATTATTATTATTATTATTATTATTATTATTATTATTATTATTATTATTATTATTATTATTATTATTATCATTATTACCATTATTATTGTCTTTATTATTAATGTTCTTATTTTCTTACTAATACTAACATCCCTTTTAAACCCTAACCTATATTATACTTAACTTTGGTCTTATTTTTATAATTATTAGTATTAACATTTTTATTATTATTGTTTCTATTATCCTTACTATAGTTATTATTATTATTGCTTAACCTTACTTGGTTGTACTATTGTTATTATTATTATTATTATTATTATTATTTTTTATTACTATTATTAGTATTATTATTATTACTATTATTATTATCGTTATTGTTATTATTATTATACTTAACACATTTGTCACCATTGTTAATAATAATACTACCTTGTCTTACCCATGTTACTTAACTCAAGCTAGTAATTATCATTTGGTTGTTAACTAAGAAGAGTACTTGAACCTTATTACCATACCATTTAACATTAACCCTAACCTCATTACTATGACACTATTATTAGCTATTACTATTATCACTATTAGTAGTCTTATTATTATTATTATTATTATTATTGTTATTATTATTATTATTATTACCATTACTTAACTATGTCTAGCAAACACTAAGGTTATAAGAATAGGGCTAATGGGTCCAATAAAATAAGTGTAACAATAGGTATTAAAAATAAACATATTTTGACTACTAATATTTAGTATACTAATTCTAAGGTAAAAACCCTAGTTTTGTATAAAACCCTTTTGAGTAATAAAAACCCTAACCTTAAACTAGAATGAGGATTGATAGTAATTATAAGGGAAACTAATACTTAGCTTTTTCCCCTTTTATAGGTAACCCCGACCAAAGCCCTAAGGAGCTAGAGGAGCGTGCTCCAAGCCTGGTGCCTACCTAGGTAAGGACGAAGCTATGGCCTTACGTTATGTGTGTTGTAATGTGTTGATGAATGATGAGCATGTCATGTTGATGTGTATTATGCATGTGCTATGAATAACCTGTTTTGTGTAGCGCAGCGTGGATCATGAGGTATGTGGTGTGTGCCTTATGTTATACATGTATGCCATGTTCCATGTTTGTTGTTGATGTTGATGATGTGACTTGTTATGGCCCTCTAGGACATGCATGCTAGGGTTTTGGGTAGCATGAGATGATAATAAAAGAATAATGGAGAGGTGAACGTTCGGGAAGTTTGCATGGGGGGAACTAGACCTTGCATGGACATGATTCTTACGTATGAAAAGTTGATTTGGGTTGTAAGTAAGAGCTTGGAGAGTCTTGGGATGATTGGAGACTTAGTATGAAAAATAGTACATAAGTTGGTGCATAAGAGACCTTATTAGGGTTTGTGTGTAAGTGGGTGTTGGAGAGTCTGCACGGAGTGTTTAAATTATGCATGGGAACGAATCTTACGTGAGGAAAGTTGAATTAGGAAGTGAATAAAATAATGCCAAAGTTATGGATCCATTGGAGACTTGGGTGCAAAATTTTGCGTGGGTCGGTGTAAGAGTGTCTAAGGGTTCCAATTAGGGTTTCGGGAGGAAATGAGCATTTTGAAGGGTACAAGGGTAAAAATGATCAAGGAATGATGGAGTATGGGGTGAGAGTGGGAATTCACTATATAAAGGATGAGTATGGGTTTACTAAAGGAAAAGAGAGATTTGGGGTGAAAGAGGGAGATTGCTTATTAATGAAGTAAAGTGCTAGGGTTTGGGTGGCCAACTAGGGTGTTATCGGTCACACGTGAACTTGGGAGAGAAAGTAATACATTTGGGGAGTTTCCTAATAAATATGAGGTGCGAGCTAGAGAACAAAGTAACATGTGGGTAAGTAAGAAATAATTGGACCACATAGGTCCAACTAGGGTCTTCGAGGAGGAACCCTAGAGGGATGAGGATATACAGAGTCGATATCATATGTGTTGGGATAGCCTATATTCCTGGAGGTCGTGCCTTACTATATGCCACTATGCCTAAGTCTACGGGGGATGGATGTTGGGTGTGAGAAACGTGTAAGTGTCTCAACATGTGAGACGAGCCCACTTGAGAGGCAAGTAATAGTATGTTGTCGGCATGCATGTCGAGGGTGTTGTGTGACTCAATAAGACACGGATAAGACACTAATAACGTAAAGCGAAAGATTATTGAGCAGAGCCCAGTCCGATCCACCGGTTAGAATAGTGGTTAGAGGCGTTCTGCCCTGTGCGTTTCGTGCCGGTCCACCGGCTATAATAGTGGTCAGAGGCGTTCTGCCCTGTGCGTTTCGTGCCGGTCCACCGGCTATAATAGTGGTCAGAGGCGTTTTGCCATGTGCGTTTATTCCGGTCCACCAGCTATAATAGTGGGGGATCTCGGCTCAATACACCCAAAGTAAATAAGTTAAACCAGGGAAAAAATACTAAGTACTTACAGTGGAACACCATGTTGAGGCGGGGTCAGTCCGGTCCACCGGTTAGAATAGTGGTCAGAGGCGTTCTGCCCTGTGTTTTTATTTCCGGTCCACCGGCTATAATAGTGGGGTCCCCGTGCTCACATGGATTATTGAAGGATGCGTGAAATGGACTTATTTCATTAATGAAAATACAGAATAAGACATCAGAAAGTGATTCGATCTATTCATGCATGTCATCGTATGTTATTTATGTGTTGAATGTGGGTCTTGCGTGCTATGTGTGCTATGTGGTATGATTGTATGCTTGACCTTAGCGCACCAGCGCCCTTACTCAGTATTGGACCCGTACTGATACTACACTGATTGAATGGGTCCTGTGATGATCCACCAATGGTGGGGAGCAGACCTCCTATGCAGGTTTGATCGGTTACAATTGTGGGGTGGAAGGCTTGGCTTGAGTGAGTAGGTGATCCGGATACTGATCCTTTTTGAGGATTGTTTTGTTAGCTATATTTTGTATTACGTTTTCCGTTTTTAAAGAAAGAGAAAGTATTATGGGGTTGTAATCCTGAATCGTATTCAAACTTCTATTTGACTTATATCTTATTTATGATTTATGCTAAATGTCGTCTTGCATTTTATGATACTTCATACTTATTGATGATCGGTTTTAGCCTTAACACTTAGTGCCGTAACGGTAGGAATGAACCGGTCTGGTACTAAGTGTGGCGGTAATACCCCCAGTTTACGGTTTTAATTCTTTCGCTTCCGCTAAACCTTTTGATTTAAATGAAATTTTTCAGTAGTAAATTTGGGGGTGTTACAGTAGGAGCATGCTCCAAGACCAATGTCATATTAGGTAAGGATGTAGCTAATGCCTTCTACGTGTGTATGCCATATACTATGTTATGTTGTGCATATTATGATTATTATAATTGTTTTACATGTAGTGCAACTTGGAGTTGAGGTATGCTTATGTGGTTTCCTTATGGCATGTGTATAATATATGTGTGTGTGTGTGTGTGTGTGTGTTGTGCTTATGATGTTATATGATGTGATCCTCTGGGACATGCATGCTAGGATGTTTAATATTTTGACATGGGGCAAGAGGATGAAAAGGGAAAAAGGGGAAAGTGGGTTGACAAGGGGGATATAGGATCAACCTAATTATCTTATGAACCATGAAGGAGCAAATAAAAGGGAATTATGAACAAAGTATAAAAGTGGGGTGAACTTTGCATGGAAATTTCTAGGGTTTGTATGGGGTGGATGAAGTCTACATGGGGATGATCTTTATGTGTAAAAAGTTATCTTGGAGTGTAAATAAGGTAAGGGAAGAGTTGTTGGGGGTGATTGGAGACTTTGGGTGAAAAATAGTACGTGGGTTGGTACAAGGATGTACGAGAGACCTGGCTAGGATTTTGGAAGAAAACCCTAATTTGAGGCAGTTGTGAAAGTAAAAATTATTGATGGTGAGTGGAGTATAGGATGAGAATGGAAGAATATCATGTGTAGAGTGAGCGTGGGTGTCATGGGAAAGTAAGGATGGTAGGTGAGAAATAGAGGGGTGACGTATGGGAAATAAGGGTGCTAGGGTTTGGCCAACTAGGGTTTCATAGTTACACGTGTATTTGGGGGAGTAAAGTAAAATGATTGGAGTTAAATCTAAGTGAGGTGATGTGTGGAGTGTTAAAGCGGCCTTAGTTGCGTGAGGTAGAGAAGGATGGCCACATAGGCCTAGATTAGGGTTTTAGGAGAAAATCCTAGGGGAAGATAGTGGGTGGACTGGGATGGCGTAAGGTAGCGGGCCTTGACCCACACACTTAAGAGTTGGGCCTCCAGTGTGAGTAAGTAGACGAAGGAAAGGATGTTGGGGTGTGATAGGAGGTGCAAAAATCTCAAGATATGGGACAAGCCCTATTGGGAGGATAAGAGTAGAGGGATTGTGACATGTATGTCTAGGGTGAAAACTTGTTAAGTAATACACAATAAGACACTAATCATTTAAAGTGAAAGATTATTGAGTCGGGCCAAAACCAATCCATCGGCATAATAGTGGCCAAGTGCCTGGGTGCCCTGAAAACCGATCCACCGGCATATAATAGTGGTCAGGTGCATTATGCCTTATGCGTTTCCAATCCACCAGCTATAGTGGGAGATCCCGAGCTTAATAAACTAAACTCTAAGTTATGATAAGACATGTAAAAGGCAATAAGTACTTATAGTGGAACACTATGAGAGTCTAGGCCAGACCGATCCATAGGCATAATAATGTCCATGAGCGTCTTGACCTAGAGACCGATCCATCAACATATAATAGTAGTCAGGTGTGTTTTTTCCTATACGTTTTCGATTCACGAGCTATAATAGTGGGGTTCTCGCACTCGCATGGATTGATAATAAGCATGGTGTGAAATGAGTATCGATTAGACAATTAAATAATCAGTTTATCTGGACTATAGCTTGGTCTTTATTTATCCGTATTGGTTGTATGTTGTTTATATGATCATGCTTGTGTTATATGTTTTTGTATGTTTGGCTTTAGATGCATGGTTACCTTACTTAGTACGTAGTGTACTGACCACCAGTTTCATAGGTGATGCTCATTCCCACAAGCAGAGAGCCCTACTGAGTTTGTGCAAGTAGGTGATGCTATTTTCGATGCCTTAGGGTTGTACATTGATTACCAGTGAGAATAGTAGCGATGAGTGTTATGCCTTGGGGTTGTACTCTGATTACTAATCCATAAATGATAATAGTGGCCAGCAGTGTCCTGCCCTTGAAGTTGTATTTGATTACCATTTTACCGGTTAAGAATGCATGGTCCTTGAACCTAACATGAATAAATCATGAAATAATTTTCATCACACTGATACTGTACGTTCGGAGAACAATAAATGAGTTGGTAATATTAACCTACGTGTATGACATCTCCTATTGTGGTATAATGGGCTTTGTAATCGTGGTTATATGAATGATTATCATTTTTCTAATGATGCAGGCTTAATTAGATGTACTATTGCGGAGCTATTTAAGTGCATCATATGGTTTTTCATATTAGTTTTGTATAATGGGCTACTTAGTACCATTGTACCAAATGGTTCATTTTCATGGGCCCCTATCTATTCAATAAGAAGTGGTTTCTACAAGTTAGCTTGAAAGGTTAGTTGAAGGCCATTGTTTGGGTGAAGAGTTTAGGGCCATCCAGTATTTTGCCTGGTATCTTTTGATTTGGGGGATTCTGTACACTTAATATCCTTATGTATTTTCTTTCAATAACATTTTATAACCACTGACAATTGGTTTTATTTGTATTGACTGCTTTAACTCTCTTGCTACTATGATTTATAATTGTGTTAATAATTTATAGGGGAGTAATATTTTTAGCCTTAGCACTTAGTAACAGAACGACGGAGGAAACAAGACTTATACTAAGTGTAGAGGTAACACCCCACGATTTACTGTTTTAACTTTCGCAACCAACTCTTTAAGCAATTTTTTTAATAATATATTTTGGGGTGTTACAGATGAAATACGGACCATTCGAAATTGATTAAAGATAATATCCACTCGAATTGAACTTTAATGCAAAAGAAGGCATTTCCCAAGTCTATAACATCAAAAGAGGTTTGTGGTTTGGATAATAGAGGTAGTCTATTGCATATTAGGTACAGGGTTTTCTAATCTACCAGCCATCTTGATGGTGATAGAATTAGTTCATGGTTTGTATAACAAACACTTTTGTTATTTAGATTACTTAAGACAAGCTTTATCATGCCTATCATGATAATCATTTGATCATGCTTCGGTGAGAAGCCTTTATAAGTGGTTATCTAACTTATATTATTTTACAGATCAAGATTATTGGAACAAATTACTAAACTTGCAAGATTCTTCGTCTGACGGAAAAGAGTCATTAACGTCTAGATTGGAGTTTTATCTAACATAGTTGTATCATTGAGATTGTTGTGGTGTTTTGGATTGCCTATATATGCTTCCATGGAAACAATCAAAGCACATGATGATTAAGTGAGAGGGAATGAGGAGATGGAGGTGGAAACAAATATAACAGATACTTCTAACCCATCTTGTTTTCCTTTTTTTTTTTATAAATAATGCCCAACACTATTAAAATAATTTGTAGATCGAGCTTGATTAATCTACCATCCAACTAAGTGGAGTTTTGTGGCATATGTTTCATTTTGTCCGCACTTTACTTGGGATATTTAGAGAATGGATATCCGACGATAATATATTTAGTAATATTTTTGTAGATATTTGATATTTTAGATATCCAAAATATTAATTTGGATTACAAATAATCTTTTGACTATTTGAAATATTTTATTAGACTGAAGTATTTTATTAGACAAAAAAGAAGAAAATATTGGACAAAAACTATATAATTAATAAATAATAATTCTATTCGATTTGATATAAGCAACAACCTAAAATGATAATACCACATGATAATAATTTAATTTGAGTCATAAATTAAATTAATATATACATAATAAATTATTATAAAAAGTATAATTTAAAAAAATATGTATACATATAAGTTATCAGATTAGATATTATTTATATTTTTTGAATCATATATCTAATTTATTTAATTTTTATTGACTGAATATGTTAATTTATTTTATTTTTTTATTGACCTAATTAGTTAATTAATCTCAAAAAATAAACTAGCATAAAAATAAAATTTATAATCAACTTATTTAATTAATTGAACTAGTAAAAGTGAATTTTTAACGAGGCAAGTTAAATAAATCATAAGGTGACTTTGTTCTAATACTTTTAAATTTAGAAACGGTTCGATAAATAAATAAGTATAAAATAAGGTATATATTTAAATATTAAACTGACTGAAGTTATTTATAGCTATCACTCAAGTCGTTGTCTAGCTACTAAAGCTCAAAAGGCGGGAACTTAATACTGCTACCAATGCGAAAATTCGAAAACTTACCGTCACTGTTCTGAAACGGCTGCACTCTCTCTCCCTCTCTCTCGATCACTTCGGCTCTCAAACACTTTCCGTGCTTTCCTATACTCTATCACCAAGGAAGAGCGGAGAGCTTCGTTTAGTGATGGAGCGAATTTACGTAACCGTAAGGGCAAGACCGCTATCTTCGGAGGATACGAAATCGAGCTCATGGCGGATTTCCGGCAACGCCATTGTGTGCCACAATCAATATTTGAAATTCGAATTTGGTAATTTTCACTTCACACGGTTTACCTGCCCCCACTATTCCTTGAAATCTATCTATTAACTTCCGGACTGAATTTTCTTCATTTGTCGCGGTTCTAGTCTATTAGGGTTTAGCTATGTGTTGAAATTTGCTATTTACGTGTCCCCAGATCGAATATTTGGGGAAGAATGCAAAACTAAGGAGGTGTACGAAGCTCGTACACAAGATATTGTTGCTGCTGCTGTTCAGGGATTCAACGGTTAGTTCCTCACGATTTGTTTACTCTCAATATTGTTGGGAAGTTATTTTTTTGCAGCGATATTTTATCCTCAAATCATTGTAGGCACTGGCATCAACAATTTATTCGATCGTAACGGTGATGAAGGGTCGTTTAATGCTGCAAATAGTGAAAGGACAACATAATTACGTTTCATTTTCAGTCCATCAATTGATAAATTGTTTTCTAGGTACTGTATTTGCTTATGGACAGACAAATAGCGGAAAGACACATACAATGCGGGGATCTCTTTCTGAGCCAGGAGTCATCCCTCTTGCAGTTCGGGATTTATTTGATACTATAAAAGAGGTAATTTCAAACCTTTAAGGTGACTGCTTGGTTGGTGTATCTTTCATCGGGTAAAAGCCGGTCTATGGTATATGTTCTCTGATAGTGGTGTGTGTTCTAGGTACTGTATTTGATACTTCGGTGCTTAGAATGGATAACGGCTCTGGAACTGCCACCCGATAGCACACTGTAGTATGCCTTATTTACCATTTCAAAAAACTGCAAGCATTTTGCTTCATATAATCAGTATCATTGTGGTTGCCGCACAAACTTTATCGGGCACCCTGTTCAAGTTAATTAAACTATAGTGCGTGGACAGTTTGATTTGTTGCCAAAATCTTTTTTTTTTTCTTCTTTTACCTCTGGACATCTATCTTGAAAAGTTAGCTTGCTCTAATATCTAGACTCATAATCTCTATCCCGACATAAATAACATTTAAACTCTGCGTAATTGTTTTCAGATTTTTCCCAGAGTCTTTTCTTATCTTCTGCCCTTGTACTAATTAATATATCCCCCTCTTGCGGCTACCTGAAATTTGATTTTTGGCTAGTTAAGGTTACAGACAGAGAATTTTTGCTGCGGATTTCCTACATGGAAATCTATAACGAGGAAATAAATGATTTATTAGTGCCGGAGCACCGCAGATTGCAAATACATGAAAGCCTTGAGGTAAATTAATGATTTTGGTTATTGTGGGTGGAAGGTAGTTTTTATTTAAGTTTATATTTACAGGGATTTACTCATTATTTTTTAACTTTGGCAGCGTGGGATATATGTTGCTGGTTTAAGAGAAGAAATAGTTGCTTCGCCAGAGCAAGTTCTCGAACTAATGGAATCTGGAGAATGTAAATTTTTTCTTCTTTTTAGGCTCATCAATTGATTTTTGAAACATAATAAACCATTTTCTTGTTTGTTAGGAACTTCGATTTTCTTTGGATAGTGCTGACAGGGCCCAATAAACTTCATGGCCCTAATGAATGGAAAAACCTAATGCTTCTCTTCTATCCTTGATCCCCCCCCCCTCTTTTTCATCTTCTTCAAGATGTATTTTAGTAGCAGTCTATCGTATCAAGTCTTGAAGTGCTTAGACTTCGTTCTGTTGCATGAAAGATTGATCTATAGAGAAAATCTCCTTCTCAGCCAAGTGGACAATAACCCCCTTAGTTAACATGACAATAATCTCTTTGGCCAATTACACAATTACGAGGAAATGTAAAAGTATATTGCAAGTAAAGATAAATGAGAATTTATGGGAGGAAGAAATTGAAGACTTTTATTGAGTACAAAGATTTAGAGAAAATAGAGAACTTGCGCACCTCTCTTACGAAGGGTTAGGAGAGAGCCTTTTATATCCACCCTCATCCTTGGCCAGAACACTCAAGCATTGTTGGTTGTTTGACTTATACATCTTTCTACTTAGTCATAGTGAGAAAAACACACAAGTTACAACTTAATGATTGGCTCTATGAGTTGACAGAGGTCAACTTACAGACTACCATGTTATGAGTACCAAATCTTTTATATTAAGAGATTTTCTAACTACTTTGACATTCATTCTTCATCACGTATTTTTTCTTTGCTTCAGCCTCTAGGGCGTCCTTGCCAACTAATTCTATTAGTTGGCCTTTCGCAGTCGCCCTAGGCCGATGGCCCTTTGGCTGACGGCCCTAGCTAATGTCCCTTGGCCGACAGCATTGGTCCTTCTGTTGAGGAACCTCTACATGGTCTCGGTATTTCTATTGAGCTTATAGCCATTGCTATATAGGCTGTGGCTGTTGGTTCCACTCTGATTTGGTTACATGAAACATTACCTACTTATAAATGAAATGTAATGGAATTTATAAAAAAAAGGTTAAGACAGCAAGGTTCCAGGCCTTCTTGTAGTTTTTCAAGATTGCTTATCCTCTACGAGTGGCCTTCTTCTTACATGACTGCACTTTCTGCAGCTAATCGGCACATTGGAGAAACAAATATGAATTTATACAGCAGCAGATCTCATACAATATTTCGCATGGTATAACATTTTAAAATTTCCCATTTGCATATGGTTTTGTGAGATTGTCTAATTTGTTTAATAATTTACCAGATAATTGAAAGTCGGGACAAATTAGAGGATGCAGAATTGGGCAATACCTGTGATGCTGTTCGTGTTTCTGTTCTGGTATTGCTCAATACATTATGCTTGATTATCTGTCATCTTCATTACTATTAATTATTTTACTGGTTGTAACTGTTTCTTGCTCATTATCAGATTTCCTGACTTTTTTTTCTCCATCCTAGAATCTAGTAGATCTTGCTGGATCAGAGCGTGCAGCAAAAACAGGGGCTGAGGGTGTGCGTCTAAAAGAGGGTTCTCACATTAATAAAAGCTTGATGACACTGGGAACAGTGATTAAGAAATTGAGCGAAGGAGCTGAGAGTCAAGGGTATTATCTCTCAGCTAGTTAGTTTGCCATGGCAATTTTTCTTGCAGTATCAGCCCAAATCTGATCTTACATATTTAACATCTATTTGAACATGAACTAGGGGTCATGTTCCCTATCGAGACAGCAAGCTTACACGTATACTGCAGCCAGCTTTAGGTGGGAACTCAAATACTGCGATAATATGTAACATAACACTTGCGCAGGTTAGTCATGCTCACCATCATTGGTACCCCATGTTGTCTAGGAGTTTATTATCAACATAGGCAAAAACATTTTAGTGTCTATTATAGAAGAAATGGAAGAAAAGCTGGATACAATTGTGATTTATGCAATGTTTTCCTTGTGTGGGTTTTTTAATGCTTAGCTCTTATGTGCTTGGGTCTGTAGTTGCTGGATGGTGATGATGGTCTCTTGATCATAGCTGCTCTTCATATGACTGTCTAGTTTAGTCAATCTATCTTTTTGATATTTATGAGTTTTGTCCAGTAACTCAAGCTTCAGCTAAACTTTAAGCTCAAATTTGGGCAGCAAAATATTATATGCTTTTAATTATCTATGTGGCATTTATCTGAATTTATCTGGTTGTCTGTTACTATATTTGGTTAAACAACTTTATTTCATTGCATAAAGTTTGTTTCATCTACTATTATGGTAGATTCATGCAGATGAGACAAAAAGTAGCCTTCAATTCGCTAGCAGGGCATTACGTGTCACAAACTGTGCCCATGTTAATGAGGTACTCCTTTTAACTTGGGCTGTCTTCACTCTTCATTTTTCTCTTTCGTCGCTTCTGTTCACCAGGGCCTCATTTGATATAATGTCATCATGTCTAAGCTTATTTTGTGCATGTTTCCCTTGTCATACATGCTAACTTACGTAGCTGTACCTTCCCAAGATTTTGACAGATGCGGCCTTGTTGAAGCGACAAAAGAAGGAAATAGAAGAGCTTCGAGCCAAATTAAAGGCCAGTGACTCTTATTTATGATGCATATTTGATAGCTTCATTATTGAAGGTTTGGGCATAAAATAGAATCCTATATTTTGTCTGCTCCAGGCTTCTCATTCAGAGCATCTGGAAGAAGAGATCCTAAACTTGCGGAACATGTTGCTTCAGGTTAGACATAGGCCTTTATCTGATGTGCAGTTAATGTTCTTCATGTTTTGAGAGTTAACTCTTTGTTTGATTAGACTGAGTCAGAAAGGGAGCGGATGGCTTTGGAGCTTGAAGAGGAGAAAAGAAGCAAAGTGGAACGTGACAAGAGGTTAGAGGCACAAGAAAAGAAAATAAAAAATTTGAGCTCAATGGTACTTCTCTCAAACAGAGATGAAGTTCGTGATCATCATAAAAGGGTACATATATTTTGTAAATTTGTTCATATATCCTTACCATTGTGTTCTAGATTTGTTCATTTACTAGTTTGCTTGCAATAAGATGGATATGTAAACACAGTGGTTACACTTGGCAATCAAGTGAACATGTTTCATAACAGGAACCTTTGCATGAGTTTTATTTATTAGTGTAGTGGTAATTCAATCGTTACCTTTGTAGTTCAACTCTTAAAAACCAAGTGTCCAAAGTGTTCTTTCTTCATTATTATTAGATCTTTAAGTGATTGTGCATGTTGCAACTTGTAACACATTCATAAAGTTAATTTAATAGATCTAATTTGTTCCAATAAAATAATGTGGCGACTAAAATATGCATATGCTATTATGCTGAACCAAATCAGTATGAGCATTACAAAAAAATATCTGCCAACTCGTCTTGGATTTTGAGGGTTTCGATACGCTATCATAGCCAAACAGGACAGAGAAAAAAATTCACACATATATCGCTAATATTGACTGATATTTACCAACATATGATATATGATAGATATTTTTCAATATTTATTGTGAAAAATAATGAAAATTCACGTTGCAACAACCGCAGCATATAAAAATTTTCCATGACACCCTGATACCACAATACTGCAATTGCGACTGCAACCATGGTTTTATTGCTTGAGCAGTATCCAAAGATCTAATTTAAACTCTACTTAGGCTTCGTTTGGTAACAAATTATATGTAGTTTTTTACTTCATTTTAGTTGCTATGGGAATTGTCAAATACCATCCTTACTTCATCAAAAGTTAATGTGATATGTTTTTAAAAAAATGTAAAATGTTGAAATATATATCCAAATGGTGTCAATATATATCTTTTCATTTTCATTTCAGGTTTTTCAGCAGAATATTTCCCAAAGGGAAACCCAGTAGACAGGGACAATCGGTTTTGAATTTATAAATTTATAGATCAGCTTTGTTTTTATAGATTTATAAATATATAGTATTTAAGGTGCTTAAAGGGTTGCACTTAGACTAGTTTTACTCTCATTTTGTTTGACAAATTCACTCAATGTTTTCAAGAACCAAAATGCAATAGAATCATCGAGCACTTCTATGTACGCTGAAAATATGAATGATCTACCTCAGTATCAGTGGGCATCAATCACTGTGAAGATATCAGTTCCTTTGCTCTGTTTCCCCTGGTTAAGTAAAACATGGATAAAGATATAGCCTTTTTTTTTTGTTGACTTTATTTGGTTAAATTTCTTAGGCTGTTTGAATTTGACTTCCGGTGAGTTCTTCTTAGATCTCAAATACTTTGCTCCTACTTAATGCTTTGGTGTCCTTTCGTAATCCCTCAATCTCGTGGTAGGTCTATCAAGAACCATTGTTTAACTTCCAAGTAATTGATATTTCTTTGAGCTTATCCGGATATTATATTGGCTTTAACTTCATATGCCTTTTAAAGTTATTCTTCAACATATTTCCTTTTTGTTTCTTGTTACCAATTTTCTGTTTTGTAGTCTTTGTGTGGATTATCTAATTTTATTTATTTATTTGTAGGATAAGAGGCGGGATACATGGTGCCCTGGTAAACTTCTGAGGGAGTCATTGACAAAGGTTTTTTGCTATCAAATTATGTGACCGAGTTGCACACTCATACGGTCATCTAGCATTATTAGAAAGTTTTTAGATTTGTGACTTGATGTTTGTGTGCCTCTCTCATCCAATCTGTTAGGATATGCACACTATTGTGCATATCTAAGAAAATTCAAATCATACTGTTTTCAGCAGGAAGACAAATAATTTTATGACTGTGCTGGATTTTTTGTCTCACTGTTGTTGCCATATTTGCACATGCATGAATGTTTTGTTCCCAATGGAAACAAGTAGTTTTTGTTTTATTAGATGAATTCAGTTTATGTGATTTTTTACACTGCATTTGGTCTTCTTTCTCTGATCCTTGAAGACACACACACACAAACACGCACACACTCCTGTATGTGAAAACAAGTCACATTAGTCAATTTTACACTTTTCAAGGGGAGATTTAATCAAGCCTAATCTTCCAAATGTCCCTTACTTTTTCATTTTTTAGAGTAGAGAGAGAATATTTAAGTATAACTAGTACACCTAGAAATAAGAAAAGGAGGGTAAATATGAAAATTATGTTTTGATTTTTTTAAGCCAGTATTCTTTTTTGATACAAAAATTTGAAGCTAAAGTGACTATTTTTTCAGTCATGTTTGGGGAGTTTAATCCTCATCTGCTGGACATTGGATATTTGGATGCAGTTGTATGCTACATTTTCAATTTGGCTTGCATAGTGCACTTGTTGATTGAGTTTTTTTTTTTTTTTTGCCTCAATTATGATGGATATTTATGCAAGCCCTTTGTATGCTACAATTGCAATTTCTGAAGGTTGGCTTTGCGCTATACTTCCGTTCTTATTTGTATACTGCATGGTTCAGAAGATTATGTGTGAGAAGAAGATAATGTTCTTACATCAGCATATGAATCAAGTCATCTCAAACAAAAGAATTTCCCTGCTACACAAAATCTGGCGTCAACATAAAATAGTTTAGGGTACTAAGATAATATATAATTGTTGCTCTATGATGCCAGATGAGTCTTGAACTCTTATTAAATCTGAAATTTTTACTGCATGTGCAGTATTTGCACTCTCTTTTTGCAGTTATGTAACAAGAATATTAAAGCACATTTAACGTGACTTTAGGTCTCTTCAAATGTTAAACAAAAAGCGTCTACAGTGGAAAATGTGAGGCCAGTGCACAAAGTTGGGCCTCTTCTTTCTTTTGAAGAGTTGTTAAAGAAAACTGAAGGTGCTGAAGCATGTAACTTCAAAGAAAATTTTGATGACACATTACAGAACCTTCTTCCAGATCCAGGTGCATTATTAAATGTGACCAACCGGAGAAAAGGGCCAGCCAAGAAGAAACACACACCGATGGTTAGGACACATGATTTACCTTGTATAATTGTTTGATATCGGGCTTACTAATCCATTTTAATTTTGTGTGTAGAGCAATGAATTATCAGACCTGCAAGAAGAATATGAGAAGTTGCTTTTGGAATTTGAGACTCAGGTCTTCACATCTGTTGTTCATCCAGTTTTTCTTTTTCTTTTCTTCTTATTTTTTTTAGTTTGAAAGAAGAGGCTTAAAATTTTCATCATTTACCCTTTGCTACTGCAGAGAACTTTTTATGAAGTCCAAACTGATTGCTTGAAGAGAAAGCTTGTGGAAGTGACCAACAATTCTACTCCTTCAGAAAATACTCTTTCTGAAGGCAAAATTATGTCTTTGAGGGAGTCAGAAGCTATCCATGTGATTAAACAATTGCAAGAACAGGTTTCCTCCACTGTTTGCTCTCTACACATACTGACTAACTACCGGTTCTTTGCATGACATACTTTGATACTTAACCTCAACTTCAGAATTCATTTTTCGTTTTGCAGATAAAGGGATTGGAGTTTGAGAAGTCTTTGAGCCAACAGAACTTGGATAATGTCGTTGAGCTAGCCACTGAGCAGAGTATATTTGTTAGACAGAAATGTGAAGAGGTAATGTTTTTCCAGCTGCTGCATTTGGCTTTTTACTATCCTTCCACTAACTTGTCTGCAATTTTTTTTAGTCTGTTGGAAGTGCCAGATTGATCCATTCAGCTTTTAAAATCAAAATCCGACTTCTGGGTATATTGAAATTTCATTTCCTGTAAATGCTTGCATCTTATATTGAGAGTACATTTCCCCGCCAAGTTTTAAGCACAATAAGCTCTCTATGCATGGGGTGAATTCTGGGGCCAAAAAGGCTTTTCAGTAGGAAATCATATGGCCTCTGGATAACAGGATTTAAGCTTGCAAAAAAGTGACAGTCGATGCTATCTCTTTCTTGTATCCTTATTTTCGGTTGTGTTGTGTTTTTGATATTTGCTTTGCTCTGATTTTAATATTCTTTCTCTTATCCATTCTCATATCTCAGCTCTACAAAGAGGCTGAAGATGCCAAGCATGAGGCTAGGATGGCTCATAATCAACTTGCTTTTAAAGAGCTTGCTGGAAAATCACTGGTACTCTCTTTTACTTTTTTATGGGTAGATATATGCTGATCAATGAGCGATGACCACTTTGTTTATTTGTTTCAAAAATGTGGATAATCAAATTTCATTTAATTCTGGTTTCACTAATGTTTGACAAATAGTTTACAGGGATTCTTTTTTGAGTGGTATGTTAACTTATGCTTTGCTTGGGTATTAGGATGGTGACTCAGACTGTTCACTGGAAGTCCAAGGACTATTTGCTGAAGTTCAACACATAAAGGCTATGGTTGATAGCATCTTATCAGATGCTGGTGAATTTTTTGATACCTATAACCCTACATTGCACTTTTCCGTGAGTTGCTTTAAAACGTAGTTTTTGCTATTTTGGAACAGTTTTATACCATAATGTTCCATTTTATGTTGAGCATTTGGGGACATCTATATCCAGTATCTGTTTCATATTACTTCCATTTGCAGTAATTTTTTTAATTTAGGCAAGTGCTTTTGTATGCAGAATTTGAAGTCATCCATGTGCCAGAGTACAATGCAGTTGAATTCAATCATTACAGACTATGGAAAGTTGAATATTTTATTAGAAAAAAGAGTAATGGAAGTTGAGAATGAAAAGGTTAGCATATCTTTTGGATTCTATTATCAAGTTCAGTTCATTGAAGATTGTTCTGAATATTTTGCTGCCCACTTCTTTTGAACTGCAGCTTGTATTACAGAACAAGTCTGCCGATCTTCATGAAAAAATTGAAGGGTTAATACTAAATATTCAAAACTCTGAAAAGGCTTTTCATGTGAGTTGATCATTTTTATTGCGTTTCTGCCCCAGTGGTTGTTATATGTTTTACCAGATATCTTTTCCTGCTTTGCAGTCGCTTTCTGAGCAACATGAATTGGAAAAAGCGGAGTTGTTTTCTCAAATTGATGTTCTTGAAAGAAAAGTATTTTCCCTGTCATCTTCTTCGTTGTCCAAGGAAAAAGAATCTCTAAGGAAAGACCTTGACAAGACAAGAACCAGGTTGAAAGATACTGAATTTAAACTCAAGAATGCTATCCAGGATAAAACCAGACTTGAGGTTCTTTGCTTATCCTTGATATCCACAGCTACCGCATTGCTTACTTGAATCAGTGTAAATATTATCTTGTGCCTTGTCTTTAGGGTGAGAAAGCAAATGTTGAACGCGAGGTGAAAAAATTGCATAATCAGAAGGCTCTTCTTGAGCGTGATATTTCTAGGCGTGAGTCACTTGCTGGTAGAAGACGTGAATCTGCTGTTGATTTCAAAAGGAACAATAATCTGCAGCAAGCACTCCAGGTAAATATTTTAGCATAGGATAAATTCAAACTGATTTTGTGGCCATTTTATAAATTTTAACCTTTATATTTGGAAGTGGATGGTCCATGATGTTTCATTTTGATAATGCTGTCATATTTGAGATTTTTTGCTTCCACTTGCAATGCTGGCTCGAGATCCTGTCAGAAATCACCCATGCTGTCTTTAGATCTCACCAGATCTAAATAGCATGCAATGCTTGCATGATTTATAAAAATAAATATGACTAAATTGATTATTGTGCATCGATATATCTTTGTAATAAATTTGATTAGGTGCAATCAGTTTTCAATGTTAGAATAAGTAAAATAAAAGACATTTACTATTATTATGAATTTAAATATAATCTCATGTATATGATACTGTGTCAGAAGGAAATGCAAGGAGCTTGTCATATATACCAAAAAAATGTATAGATTGGTGACTCATTCATGATTATAAGCGTAATTTAACAACATAAACTTTATTTTGTGACTCATGCATAATTATAAGCATGATTTAATAATTTGCAATTCTGAAATATCAACACCCAAAGCATAATAAAATTAAAACATTGCACCAAACACATACTAATGAAATAAGCAGATTAAAAGAAAGGAAAAAAGTTAAAAACTATGAATAAAATGCTACCTGAACCTCACTGTATTCTCCATTTGTCCCCTGAGCTCCATCGCCAACTAAGCAGTTTAGTGAATGAGAGGCAGCGGCTAGAGTTTGTTTTCGATTAAAAAATGGTGAATGAAATGGAAGACGGCTATATTTTTTTGAATTTAAACCTAGCACCAGTTATATGGGTGGTTATTCAATTCAATATTAACCTGTATAAAGGGTGTGCATGCTAGTGACGTGGTTGATATATTATTATTATTATTTTAAATGTTATAGTTAAACTACCACTATTTTATGTTTTTACTCTTTACCTAATAACATGAATTACCTATTTAGTATTTTGCAAAAGAGTGAAAATGTGTATTTTGGGTAGCCAAGGTATTGTATAACATAAGCACCTTCCCTTAAAGAGTAGTATAGATGCTAGCATCTTCCATCCGGAAATTTCATTGTTTCATTAGATTATTCAACTAGCTACTCCTTGTCATTGGACCTAGTCTGCTACTCATTAAGCTGTTTTGCAAGTTGGTTATATCATATATGTACTATCACAGAAATGCATTTTTCATGCGCATGCTCAGGCAGAATTTACTGGGTTCTTACCAGCTACTGATGCACTAGTACCGAGATGAATTTTCCATGGGCAAGCAATGATGTATTTGTTTTTCATCTGTCCAGGATGATTACAGGAGGCTGGAAGTTCTTGCCTTTGAGATGGAAACAACCATTGCTTCTCTGGAAGGTGAACTTGCTTCTGTAAATCAACAAAAACAAGAGATTTCTGCCAAAAATGAATGTTTGAGTACTGAACTAGAAGCTCTGTCTGAAAAGTATGACATGTCAACTTCGGAACTGAGTATTCTGCAGGAAGAGATTTTGGGCATTGTAAGCTTTTGCATATATGCAGTGCTTTTCAAGAGTATATTTTGTTGCTAGTTACTGCTGTTATGAATTTGCAACGTTGCACAATAATTCAAAATGTATATTTTGTATTTTGTCAGAGGGTAGAGTTGGACGAATCCCAATCCTTGCACAAGAAATCGGAAACCCAGGTGAATTTGCTGCTGGAAGAAAAAGAAGAACTGGCAACAGTACGTTGATGTTGAAAATTAGTCTTCATGGCTGTATTTTGTGTTATACAGAAGTATTACTGGTTACTTCTAATTTTGTAGCAATTGACCAATGCCCTCTTGGAGATGGAGGAGGAAAGGGCCATTTGGTTTGCCAAGGAGAAAGCATCTGTTGAGGCTATCAAAGATAAAACAAATGCTTACAATGCTGATATCATGTCCTTGTCGAGAGAAATTTCAAATGTAAGATTAATGTACTTGTCTTTCTTGTTAAAATACTGTCTGCATGATCTTTATTCTCCGTGTAAGCATTCTCTCATGAATTCAAGCCCCTTATTAATGTAACAGAATATCGTAATGCTTCAATTATTCCAGACTCACGTGTCTACTGCTTCCTACACTGATCTAATATGGTGCTTACACTTGCTGATTGTTCTGTTAAATAGAAATGCAGTAGTTTCTTGTCTTGTTTCTGGTTGTCTTCTCAAGAATATTCCAGATTTATCTATTTCTGACATTATCATTTACTTATTCCAAATGAAATAATTTTCTGACAGGTAAGAAATGCCATGTCATCCTTAAGCGAAGAATGCAATTCTCTGCAGGAGAAACTTAAATTTGCAGAGGAGAAAGCAGAAGCAGATGAAAAAATCAGGTAAATGTGAGCTCCAAATTTAATTCATCGCATAATTTGACCATGAGTCATTTTTCATTAGTCCTCACTCTTTCCAAAGTGGGCGTTCTTTCTTAATTGAGCAATGTACTAGAGATATACTTTCTTCATACTGCTAAAGAAAAAGCCCAAAAAAACAAATGCTAAAAAATCAGTTATAAGAAAATGCAACAAAACCATCCGTAATTTCATTCTCTTACGAAATTTCCAGCTCCTCACACTTTTTGTTAAATGATAGTGCAAATGACCAAGGTGCCTTCTATATTGGGACAATTTTGATAGATTTTGAACTGAGAAAAGAAAAAGGGGGATTTTGTCATTAACTGAAGAATTTTTTTGTTCATTTGTATTATTTTATAGTGAAAAGTGTGCATGGGTGGTAGTTTGGTGACTGGAAAAACTATATGGGTGGTTTTGTAAAATTTTATTTTCACGCCATTTATCAAATTTGATTGTGGTGCTATAAACCTTTCCCTTCGATTATTGATGATAATTATGGGAAAAACTTGAATCAGTTTCCAAGTTTGGATGGTGTATAATGGGAGTGACAGCTGGTAAAGTGCTGCGTTGTTATGCTGGCAGTTCATTCTGACTATAAACTGTAGCCTATTGGCCTCATCACTATTTTCAGTGCTATTAGTTCTTCATTCCTATGGATGGTGAGGTTTCCGGTTTACGAACTGAAAAGTGAAAACCATCGATATCCAGCCTCGTGCTTCACTTTCTCATTTATGTTCTGGTTTAATGGATCGCCTAGGGCTGTTAACTATTCCCAGTAATCCAGTTATTGATTATTCGGTTCACCTATTATGCTGCAGCATGGAGAAGTCATTGGAAATTGAGCTGCTTAAACGTGAACTTGATGCATCCCATTCTGAAAAGATGAAAAATGTAAAATTTCACTCTGCTCTCAATTATTCCATGTTAGATCCGCTTGACAGAACTCGTGGTTTTTATCTACCTCTTTCTGTTGTCTTTCTTCTGGCATGCAGGAGGCAAAACTTAAGATGCTTTCTATGGAGTGTAATCGTTGCTGTGATGAAGTGACAAAGCTTCAGACTGAGTTGGGTACTCAAAGAAAGGAGAAGGAACATTTGGTTCTTTTATTGAAAGAACGTGAAATGCGGTCAGATTTGTCAAGTGACACACAGGTAAGTAGTATTTGTAACCCCCGGAATATGACATTGATTTGTGCAATCAAACGACTAACCTACACAGCTTTCTGCATCTATAGAATTAAAGGATCAATTTATCTTTGTGCTGAGATCAAAGTTCATCTCAGGTTGCTGCAGGGGAAGGAGATTCATTGATGACTCAAACTAATGTAACAGACGGTGATTTCGTGGATTCTGAAGTCAAAAGAGAGAGCTGTGATGACAAGGTAAGTTGTTTGAGATGTTTGACTAACTCAGATTGATAGCTAGAGTGATGTTTTAAGCTATATAGACACCTTGATGGCAGCTACTGAAGGCCAATGCTGAAACAGAGGAGCTGGCAGAGAGAATCACAGCCCTGGAATTGAAGATGCATAATGTATGCGCACTCGGTGATCACATTCTAGAAGCTTTCACCAATACATATATCTAATTTAAGCCTTTCATTAGGTTTTATTTACACGTATACGTAGCTGGCCCTATTGTTATTTTCATATTTTTTTATGCTTCCTATTTATGTGACGTTGGCCTGCGTGCTTGTTACTTGAGCAGGATCATGTACAAAGCAACAAGGAGAAGACGAAGCTTACAATGAGGTTGAAATCAACACAATCTAAATTAGACGCCTTCCGTGACAGGTACAAAGAGTCGGTGGATGAACGGGAGTTCATGAACAGTAAGTATGAAGAGGCTTCTAGCAAGCTGAAGGAAAAGTTGGCTGGTTATGCCATGGATGTTCTCAACCTCAAGAAGCAGCTTGCCGCTTCAAAACTGACAGATCAGAGGCGATAATAAAGAGCTGTGGCCCATCGGTTTGGCTTGTGAACCGCATTAGTTTATTTAAAAAAAAAAAAAAAAAAAACCTCTAACCTTGGCTCACCGCTTCTGAGTTCTGACCTAACACGTTTTGTAGCCAAATGGGATGAATAGAGGTTCACGACCTTAAACCTTTATTCACCTCCGTCAGAGATCTAAATTTTTGTTGTATGGTTGTAGTTCTTGGTAAGATCTATACCACACCCTTGTTGGTAAACACTATCTGTGGGGTGTTAGTGTTACATTATCAAATTCTACTTGAATAATTATAGCCAATGTGAGATTTATGAAAATACCTGAAAATAAAATATACATCTCTCCTTTACCAACTAGCTTCTCCTCAGTTATTCTCCCTCGCTTAATTGTTTCTGTTTTTAATTCTAACTGTTCTAAGTGATATGGTTTGTAATGTTCAATGTGTCATTTTACATGAATATTACGAAAGTACAGAAAATGTCAAACTATATCATTTAATGATGTTTACGAAATAAAATGCTTTAATGAATAAGGATAATGTTAAAAAAGTAGGCTAATTGTATAGTAAAAAACAAAAATGATAAGCATTTTGGATCAAAAAAATTATGCATGATGACATTTATATTGGAAGGTTACTCGTTAATATATATACTAACATATATACAGGAGTCATCCTTTTACACATTGCTCCTTGTTTTTCTTTCCATCATCTCGTTATTAAATCCTCTCTAAATGATAGGCATTACTATTATTTTTTATAAAGAGATCCCATTGAGTAGTAGAAGATGGCCACGAACTATTACAGTAAGATGTTTTGAATATGTAATCCGTGACGTGCGATGACTGAAGACAAATTATCTATATTGAATTTTAAAAAAATTTGTGTCCTGCGATAATTTTTAAGGCTTTCCGAAAGAACGTTAACATGCATCCTGATAGATAATAAGCATTGGCGGATGATCACGTTTGCTGAGTTGGGAAACTTCGCTTTCCTAATCCATGTATGTTTATCTGGCCGGATACGAAAAAAGAGTTAACAATCTTACCCGGGGGAGGAGGGGGGTGTGAGAGAGTAAACAAAGTGTAGAAGGGGATATG
The DNA here is from genome assembly GCA_030549775.1 of Tamarix chinensis. Classification (NCBI taxonomy): domain Eukaryota; kingdom Viridiplantae; phylum Streptophyta; class Magnoliopsida; order Caryophyllales; family Tamaricaceae; genus Tamarix; species Tamarix chinensis. The sequence goes on from CM060182.1 coordinate 70,338,679, forward strand.
GACTTCCTAAATTTTATCATGTTTCCGTTGATCTGTTACACCGATATAACACTGAAAACTTAGAAAGGGAATCTATATAATTAATAAAGGAAATTCATGTAACAAAGTTCTGATCGGGCAACAGTCGATGACAACAGGTTTACAACACGCCCCATTTGTGCGTCATGGCCTCCGCAATTCTTGCTATGCACCAAGCAGCACTCAATGGATAGCCCGAAACTGCAAGATTTGGAAAAACACAGTTATAGAGCCGGTATTGCAATGTAGCAATTGTAAAATTTTAACAGGAAACACTTTCCCACAATGAATTTAAGTTCACGCCAGTATGGTTCTTTCTAGACCAGAATGAATAGTAAGTTTATTTCTGTATCATGTAAGCGTTTACAACACCTGGGTAATTACTTGCTCCATGAAACATATCACCTGTGCCGGTAATTGAACTACAGAAAATTTGATTTTGCTTCTGGTCGATCAACATGATCACTCAACAATATTTACAGGGTTTTGAATCTTTTGATCAAGAAGAAACTCATGTCTTCGGCATAGAAGAATGACATGAAATGATGGAAGTCTCACTTCTCACATGATATCCAACTGGCTGCTTATGTAAAGGGCATCTCAAATATTACAATGTTGGGGGAAATGGAATCAAGCAATGATCTGATCAGTGTACTTGGACACGTGAAAAAAAAAAAAAAAAAAAGATTCAAAGAGTAAACCACATCTGCAAGTTAATGTCGAGAATCTTTGCCCGTCAAACCTTCAATCCAATCACGAAACTAGTTGGTAAAGCATTCTCATTGTCTTCAACTATGGCTGTGCTGATGTGTGATCGCATGATAGAAGTGATGGCACATAAGTGAAAAACCGTTCATGACTAGCCCTTAGCTATATCGGCATTTCAGTGCACCTCATTTTTGCGTATTTAAATACAATCAATTCATAACAGAGATTAACACTAGATTGGTTGTGCTCATGCATAATTCATGATATATAAATTAATTTTGATGGCACTTATCAGTCCATAAGATTGGTTGAGTTTCATGCATAATAATGTATGTAAAAGTATAACAAATAATATGCAATTCTATCATGAAAGCATATATTATAGTAGTATACAACATAGCTGATAAGTTATTACATCTGGTGCTCAGTGTTCTCAATAATCAGCACTTTCAACTACCTAATTCCAAAGGTGAAGGATCCATGAAAAATGTCAGACCTGTGCGGCTGTGCCCGATTAGTTTATGCAATGTCTTGTATGAGCTAGTCTTAAGGCTATGACAAACACGCTGAAGTTGATCATGACGAACATTATTTGTTAAAGTCAAGGAGCTTTCATTATGGGGCAACTTATCACTGATAAATGATAATGTACCAGTAGCATTTGAAGTCCTCCATGCCATGAAATTCAAAAGAAAGGACGAAAAGGAAATATGGCATTGAAAATCAACATGAGCAAAGCCTATGATCGAAGTGAGTGGAAATTCCTGAATATGGTCATGCAACGGATAGGGTAAGTGTGTCAAATTGGCTATGGAATGCGTCACCATTACAACCTGTTTTTGCCTTATTATCATATCATATCCAATCCCATAAATAACAATTATAATTGCTATTATTATAATTATTATACTTAATATAATTACGATTATTATTATTATTTAATATATTTAAAATGATAATAATTATTATTACAATATAGTAATAAATAATATTATAATTATTATATTTATTACTGTCATTATCTTTATTATTATTAATATACATATTATTATTATTTATTCATCAATTATTAATAATGATATATTATTATTACTATTAATAATTTGATTTGATCTGAACAACTCTAATATAATCCAATCTGCTAGACAAGGAAAATATAGCACGCCTCTTTCTCAATATTGTTCAACTGTAGAATGTGACTAACCATTACTTTTTTGTTCATAACCGGATATTTATATCCAATAAATCGGATATTTGCTTCACATCTCTTAGATCCAAATATCCAAAAATGCTGAACAAATATGGATCAAAAATAAAATATATCCGATATTCATATGAAAATATTATTTTAACAATTTTAATAAATTTTACAATTTTTTTAAAATAAAGATTGTATAGAAATTAAAGAGTATCTATATATTATGCTTAATTTTAAATTACAAAAATAAATAAAGTTTAAAAATCTAACACTACAAAAATACAATAATATAATATTATAATGTATAGTTAAAATAATTAACAAAATACCAGTTATTTTTACAAATTGGATAATTCGGTTATAAACTAGATATCCAAAACGCTAAATATACTTTTAACTAAAATCGAATAAAATATTCTAAATGTTGGATTTTTTATTTTTTTTCCAGATCCTTCATTTTTGCACAACCCTAATCAATGGGGCCTTTGCCAAGCTGATCCCTTATCTCCTTATTTATTTATTATGTGTGCTAAGACTCTCCGGCATGTTGCAGAAAGCAGAAGTTGATAACCGAATTCATGAAGTTTAGGTGGTCTACATAGCTCCTCTAGTTTCTCTTTTCTTTTCAAGAGGAATTGTCAAGGAAGCCTTGGTATGGATGGATACCTACACCCGCTATGCTTAATAAGTCGGATAGATCATTAACTGAAAAATCAAAGACAATTTTTAGCCCCAACATTAACCAAGATTGAACAAACCAGATTAAGAATGTGCTCTGCAATACAACAAGTATCTAGGACTCTCCACTGTTCTCAAACGATCAAAGAAGCCTATCTTTAGCTCCAGTAAGGATAGGATCCTTCATAAACTTAATTGATGGCAAAACTAGGCAACAAAATCGCGGTCATGTTTACGATTGCAGTCGTGGTATCGAAGCGTTGCAAACAATAAATTATGTGTCGCGATCATCATGGCATGAATTTTTATTTTTATTTCACCATATACACTAATTACTATTTATTGATCATTTGAATATAAATATTCACTAAACTAGTATTTTATATTATATTAGAAGTATTTTAGTGAGTCATTATATGCTTAATTGTCCTAATAACCTTAAATTTATCTTTGAATGGAAAAAAATACATGTTATTTAGTAGTACATGTAATGGTAACAAATAATAATACTTTATTATAATTCAACAGTAAATTGGTCCAATATATATATAGTAAATAAATAAGAAATAATTATTTTTTAGTAGATTCAAGAATTCTCAATAGTGACCGATAAATATGAAATTTGAAAACCGTAGTGTATTGATAATTTTGCGTCATAACTAACCCAAAAACTTTTAAATAGCAGTCACTACACTATAGCAACACCGCAATTTAATTGTACGGCCAAAACAAGGCACTTTCTAGAGCCAGAAAGGAAGTCCTAATAAAAGTTGTAGCAAATTCCATTCTTGCTTATGCCATGAGCGTGTTCAAGATTATGAACACACTGTGCATGGATATTCAGGCCATGATGGCAAGGTTTTGGTGGTGCTCCGAGGATACACATGGAGGTATAAACTAGCTCAAGTGGCAAAAGCTAGGTGAGCCCAAGGAGAAAGGGGGTATGGAATTCCAGCATATGCAATTGTTTAACATGGCCATTTTAGATAAGCATGCATGGAGGATCACCATGAATGAGAAGTCTTTGATAGCTCGGATATGGTGGGCACAATACCATCCTCAAACAAACTTTTGGGGGGATTAGATACCATCCGATTTATGTGTGGCGGGTTGTTCCTGATGCCCAGTGGGTAATTCAAGCGGGGCATACATAGGAGGTTGGTAGGGGTGAAAAGATCAATGTATGGAGAGATAAATGGAACCCAAAGCCAACTTCTTTATGTGTCATCACACCTAAAATATGATGCTCCACGTTAATGAGTTTATGGACATGACAAAAACTCAAATACTTTGCTAGAGGTGACCTTTCTACTATACATCATTGAGCTCATAAAATCCATAAAGCCCCAACATGCTCACATGGTTCTAAATTTCTGATGGAGAATACACAGTGGGCAATGCCTACTCCTTGCTTCTATCCTTGGCAAACTAAGCTAACTCGAGTACCTCCACCAACTAGGAAGACGAGGTACAATGGAAATTTTAAATAATTAAGTTAATGCCTTGATTATGCAACTTTGCATGGAGTTGTTATCAGATCATCTTGCCAATGATATGTGGGGAGGATGAGACAAATCTGTATGTTAATTCACTGCCCAACAACAAGGTCGTATTGGAATTCGTGCCTAATGGTGGTGGACACTCCATTGGAATTTTAGTATATTTGGGATCGGTTTGCTCTTTTGTGACGGTGATGATTTCAGCATTGCATAGAGTTGTACCTATACCAGGCCTATGTGGTGGGTTAGAAATGAAGCCGTGTTCCAGCAAATGATCAGATCGAGGCGTGATTAATGCAGGTATGTTGAGCAAATCATTCACCTGATATGGAAAGAAGCAGATAGCAGCACAACAGAAAATGACAATGAGCATTGGTCTAAGCCACCACTAAGTGTTATCAAAATTAACATGGATGTGGGGAAGACATGTAATGATGCTTGGGGGCTAAGCTTTATTTGTAGGGACAAGCAAGGGGTGGTGTAGATGGCGAGACATGTGGCATTGGCTGGTAACTAGCTTCCAATTCCATAGGAGGCAGAGTGCTATGCCATTCTCCATGCAATCAAATCGGTCTCAACCTGTAGATGGAGTAAAATTATTTTGGAATCCGATTGTTATGTGGTGATCCATAAACTAAAGGAAAGACTACCAAACTCAACCTTATTCTTCGGGAGGACGGCAGAAATATTTCATGATTTAGTTTGGTGCCACACTTAGAACTGCCCCTTCCTATTGCACCTTCAGTATTGAACGATATTACCTAATGAAAGCCAAGTTTTCTTTGCCTAAAAAAAGGTTACTACATCTTATTGCAATACTAAAATACAATATTAGATTACATGTATAGAAGTATCTCCTTAGAAACAACATTTCTAGTGAATGTACATATCTTGTCTACTATAATTTCCTTTTCCACCAAAACATTTGTTCCATGTTTAAAGACACTATGTGACAAAGCTACATATAGTTGTCCATGATAAAAAATATGATCGAGAAGATATATCCTAGCATTCGGGATTGTTTATCTTTTGAATTTGCTTATAGTCAAGGCAAAGCTCCAACGAAATGGGAATTGCAAATGAATCATATCAAATACAACCATGCATCTTTAGAAAGTTCAAGTGACATTTAAGGAATGAAGAACCTTGTTTCCATGAATTAGCCCTGTTCCATTGCACTAATCAGTTTTGGAATTGATATTTCTAAGTGTAATGTTTCAAACGTAAGGAATATGACCACAGAGTTGGTGAAAGATTGTTCTTAGGATTATCAACGCCGAAGTTGGTTTGTGCAATAGGATAAGGCTACTTTGTTATGCCTGAAGGGATAAATTATAAATGTTGAAACAGGTCACTTGATCGGACAACGGTCTTCACTCTATGAATGACACTCAAACCCTCTAACAATGCAGGGCTTCCATTTGATAGACTTTGTTTGCAACTCCCAGCTTGTTTAACTTGACTACAAACAGATCTCAAAGAGAATCAGCTCTGAATGTTGGAATATATCATGTTTTTGGTCATGGACAACTATATGCAACTCTATCAAATGGGATCTCAGAGAATCAAACCAAAGTTCTGGTCAAAAAGGAAAGTATACCAGGCAAGATAGATATACATGCACTAGATATTCTGTTTCTGAGGAAATACTTTCAAACGCCCAGTCTAATTATTGCAATAAGATATAAAAACTTATGAGCCAGAGCTATGTTGAATTATAAACAATTTGCAAAAAATAGTAATATTTTGTTTTATAACAGTGGCAGTTTGGTAAATAAGTTCTAACTTCTTTTTTTTTTTAATTTTCTAAAGTAGAATATTTTATTTTGGGTCAATGAAACAATAAAAAAAATTATATCAAAATTCTTCTTCGATTTTGAAACCCATATTAATATACTTCTGAAATATAAAATTGATTTTCAAATTATATGATGATATTTCAACAAATGTTTTAATGAAAATTTATACCTTTGTTGTACAAATTTTTCAACGACTTCGTGATAATTTTTCAATAATTATGAGGTGATTTTCGTCAAAATTTTTCAATAGTTATAATAGAAATTATATTTGTTATGATATTGATTCTTCAACAACTATGTCATCATTTTTTAAAATTTCAACAATCATTGCAATACATTTTCATCATCTTTGTACTAATTTTTCAATAGATATATTATAATTTTTTAACTGTCATGATTTTTGCACAATTGTTAAAATCAAATATCACCATTCTTTAGACTGATTTTTCACTTTTCTACATCAATATTGGACGTTTACGACAATAATATTTTGTATGGAAATTTTAGTATAATTTTGTTGAAACTTTTCTTTTGAAAAGATAGCATTTGACATAATAATCATTTTAAGTCACAAGTAATTCAATGTTGATTTCTATTTGTAGAAGCAAAATCTTATTTTTGTATAATTATTTTATTTTCTTTTTAACTCATTGAAAAATTACAGATTTAAAAAAACCTTAAGAAAATAAAAAAAGTGAACCAGTGTACCACGCAACCAGTTACACGATATATGCACTAACGGTTGATCATGGTGAATCTTTTGTGTTTCATCAACGGGCATCCTATGATCAGTAAGCCTCTTATATACACTTGTAAACATATAATTGCACATTGATACACAACCACGGTACTAGATATTGGAACTTATTCCCAGAAATGACTTACTTGCTATGTAGTCATCGGTGTAGTCATTGTCTACTTTCCCATGAGCCATGGCACCAACCTGGAAGTAATAAACCTGTAAGGGCGCCCCTTTTGCAACAAAGCAGAAATACGGATGACAATGATTAGTACATACCACAAAGACAAGATTAACATCATCTTTGACAGCATTCACATAGTCTTGAACCTTAACCAACTTCTCTGAACTATATGAAAATCCTGACAAAAGGCATCACACATTATTTGCATAGAAGATACAAAGTAGCAGATAACTGAACAAGAAGGCCGCAAAACCTTGTTTGGTGATTCCTCACCTATTCTTCGTGAATTGGGAGGTAAGTATTGGGTCACAGGATTCTTAATTACACAAAACAGTTTTTCACGCTTGCCAACTGCAGTAATGCTCAGCTTTTGTAGAAGCTGTACTGTAACCATAACGATAAACAAAAGAAAAATGAGATGAGAAATTTCATTAAAGGCGGAAACATTAAGTTACATCGAACAAATATTATGAAAAAAATTAACTGAAACTTACCCATAATCCCAGCAAACCGAGTATACGTCCTAGGAATACGAACACTAGGTTTAACTTCAAAAAGTACACCTTTCTCAGTTTTTACATACACAGCTCTCACCCTACCTGCCTTGTTCAGTGGGCTATCTAGAATGGTAAGAAGAGCCTGCACAAGTATAAGTTAATCAATAAGGTCTCCACAGGAAAATATGAAGCAGTTTTCAGGAACTAATTATAAACTGCAAAATTGCTTGCAGGCAGATGGTCATCAATTACTTCCATGGCTATATTCAGTGCATAAGATATATCTGTATTTCAATAAATCGATGTCAGAATATATGCAAACCTGATGAACAATGTCAGGCCTGTAATCAGCAGGATTTTTGTTGTTTTTCCGAAGAAAATTGGAGTGCTTTTCAGAGTTCAAAATTTCATAGGTCTGCAATTCACATGATAAACCATCAAAATACTTCCAAAACAACACACTCTAATGCTGAACCTTCATGGACCATGTAAAGACCATATAAGAATGGAAACATGGTCAGGAGTTACCTTCCCAACTTTGGCAACTTCTATCGAGGCCCTCTCAAGGATGAAGGTGACACCAGGCTTGTCCTTTGGATCATAAGGGACAATGGGAATGCCAGGTAGTTCTCGCTCAGCATCATCAACTACTTTCTCATCATCTTCGTCTACAGTGGAAGAAGTTGCTTTCTGCTCTTTGGACAATCGCTGTTCTATTTCTTCTTTGTCGAATTTTTCTTCCCTCGTTTTTCTTTTACGCCCTTTTACTTTCAGTCCATAAGGCCTCGTCATTTTCTACATGAGAACAAATTTAAAACTACTGAATCTCAATAGTCCTGAATTTTAAACAGAACGATCAAGTAGCCAAGCAAATTGGACATGAAAGAAAGACCAAGCTGTTAAAAGCCAGCGTGATATCCAGATAAGTCAAACCACGTCAGATATATCTAAAATTAATATTATGATCTACTCAAACTAATAGTTCTCTAGATAAAGATTAAGCAAAGACAAAAAAAGTTGCACAAATAACAGAAAAATAGCTAGTTCTGCCGATTCACTTCAATGTGGAAGAGTTTCCATTGCAGCACCATTTTCCTCAGTTTGAAAACCTAAAATCTGAATTGAGTTTTACCAAATATTATCAAGTATTTATTCATCGATATGAGAAAATCAGAGCACGGTGTAACAGATTGACGAACCAGATAAACAGCAACAAGTGATTTCAATCCAGGGGAATAAAGAAATAAAACATAAGGCGATTCTGAGACAACAGACAAGGAAGGAAAACAAGAAGCTTACAACAACAACCATCCATAACATACCTCGTGAACAACAGGGTCGACGAGATTCAAACACATGCAACTTATCCCCAATCAGTTCAGACTGTAAGCAGGAAGAGAGAGAGAGAGAGAGAGAGGAAAGAAATCCATTCAAATTACATGATATCACACACACACACACACACATGTATATTACCAAAAGCACTTATAGCATATATTGTGAAGCCAGTTAGCTGTTCACATCATCCATTAAATAGAAGCCCCACAGATTTGACTACCAGCCACTTATATCCATGCTAAAAGGCATCCCCTATTCTGCTTGGGCAATTCATGACATTCCATTCTTATTGCAATAATACATTTGGAAAGCAAGTTCAAACAAAATTCATTTAATAAGTGTCATCAGAAATGAAAAGATGCAGCAGCAACTATTTATTAAATGCTTTTCAGATGCATTACCTCCATAGGCGCTCCAAATGTACATCACGCAAAAACAAAGATGTATGCATAAAGCTCTATGTGCACAAAGAAATTATAATACTGCTATTATTACTGAGTTTCATTTAAGATGACGCCAAAAACGCCATCTCCCTGACAAATTGTCCCCGAAAAAGAAAAAAAAAAGCATGAAAGAGTGTAATAAAGCTTGCTACGTGATCATAGTCGGACCACAAATAATCTTGGACCTATAAAACAGGAATTGAAGATGTTTCATGAACTAAATCAAGTGACCAACAATCTAATGACAAGTTGACGACAAGATTTGCAGTAAGGAACACCATACCTGTCCAGTGTCTATATATGACCAACCAAGACAACGAAAAAATAAGCATAAAAAGTATGTCTCCACTCCCGCCCAGAGTTTGTTTAATGATAGACAACAAATATTCACAACAGGAAATAGAAGTCGTGAACTACTCAGGTTTGCACAGCATCAATAGCACTGTCAATACAAGATACAAACTTGAATAAATAAATAAATAAAAACTATTCTCAGCCACAGGAAAGGACGAAGAATCAATCAATTGAAAGACATAGGAAAGGAATGTTGAATTACAAGAATATAATAACTCGATACCTTGGTTGACCAGGAATCGGCGGCGAGGACGGCTGACTGGCGTAGGTTGTAATTGAGATTTCGTTCGAGGAAGACGAAAAGAAAACCTAGAATACGTCCAGAGCCTCAAACGCCAACCAAAGGTTTTGTGGCAGCTGGTCAGGGTTTAAGCTTTCGCAATTTTATTCATCCAATCGGACGAGGGTTTACGGTTACTAGCCCATGACTCCTCGAACCCGGTCTGCAAGGCTTTATCTAGATATTTTTTACTTATATATATATAGATTATGGAACATCGAAAAGGTTCCTTTTGTTATGCTAGTCATTACTCATTATACCCGAGGCTTTACTAATGATTAAACAAAAATATTATAATATCCCTATTTACATAAAAAAACCTGTACACAAGTTAAAATTGTATTTTAAATCGCTGGATTTATTGTAAATTATATGCTGCATATTTCTTTCTCTCTCACTTTTCAATCTCATATTGTTTATTCTGAGTACAAAAATAAAATAAGCATGTAAGATTTTTCGGATATTTAATGGACATTTAACTACCATATTAAATAATGTGCATTATCCAAAAATAAAGTTGACATATTAAATAGTTAATAAAGTTTAACTACCACATTAAATAATGTGCATTTAAAAAAAATAAAGTTAACATATTAGACATCTAATAAATATTTAACAACCACATTAAATAACATATATTTTTCAATAATAATATTTCTCATAATAAAGTGGCATAGTGCACTCAATTCATTTAAGAACACTTATACGATGTCAACAAATGGAGGCTTTTAATGATTTGGAGGGTATTTTTTAAACTATAAAAAGTTTTAGCCCTCTGTAATTGTTATATATATAAGTTTAGAATTATAAATCTAGACAAAAAAACTATTCAATTAAATATATTTAGTTTCATTAGATAAAAAAAAATTGACGATCATATATCTCTTTTCTTCTAGATTTTTCAATATTATGTTTTATTCCTCTCCTCTCTTTCTTCGAGTCTTCTCAAGTTTTCATTATCACTAAAATATTTAGGTATTGTTTGATAAACTTTATTGCTTTCTTAATATCTAATAATACATACATCATATCATTTATTTTGCACCATTGTCACATAATTGCACCATTGTCACATAATTGCAATCTCTTTATAAGTAGGTCGTACAAATTTCAACTAAATATAAAAGAAAATTTATATTATTTGTTTTTTTCATAAAATATTATTTACTAATTAACCCCACTAGCCTCATCCGCATGTTTAAAATTATTATACATCAATTCATTTTATTTTGGACAAGTTACCAAATAATAATATTATATGTATCTACAAAACACTATATCATCTATGTTTATATCATAAACTCGAGAGCATGGAGCTTGATGTTCTTGTTTGTAAAATAGAAAATTGGACATTATCGTCATGCATATAAGATATAATCACCATGAACCAAAGGGTCCTAACAATTCTAACAGTTGCTTCCTTGTCATCTATTCGGGTCCCCATCATTAAGTTTGGTTGCCGTGACAACCTTCTCATTTCGACCTTCTATGTTCTCCATAATCAGAGTCACCTTGTGGTGACACGTGACTACCTTCGTCCTCCTCTCGTTTGATTTGGACATAATACTTTGCAAGGATGGCATCCATAGTCTTACAAGGTACTTGGTAGCTACTTTTAGAGGTCTGAGTGCGGAATCAAACCCTTGTTATAGGCCCTTATTGCGATGTCGAGGTGATAACTTGGAATTGAGACCTTATCCCTCTTGAATCTTTCAGCATACTTCTACAGTCTCTTATTAATACCTTGTTCAATCCTGTAAATATATACTAAAAACTTCTAGAGTGCCCGATTACAAACAAATTATTAGACAAAAGTGTTAGTCTATTGAGAAAAAGAGAAAAGTAAATTACATGGAAAAGAAGTGTACTATTGAAGGGCCAGACCAACAAGACTTGTCTCGAATTCTCTTAGTCCCTTGCATGTGCTAACTTCTCTAATCTCCTTTTGTATTACCAAAGTGAACGTGTGTTGCTTGTTCAGGTTGATGTGGTCATTGGGGTCAATTATAATACCCCAATCATAGAAACTCTAATAAAAAACTCCAATTAAAAATTTTAATAATTATGTATAATTAATTATAATAATTATTTATGTGTTAATAATATGGAATTAGATTATAAATTTAGTTAGATTATGATGTATAGTGGATACATATTATGTTAAGCTTAGGGTTTAAAATTGATGGCTACAAAAACCACCGAAAATGACAATGAAAGAGAGGAAGGTGAAGATAAGAATATATGAACTAAGTAACCCTTAGATTATAACTTGAACCTACCATTTAAGTAATTCAACACTTAAAATAAAAGATACAAGAATTTAAATATAAATCAACCAAGGCATGCACTAGCCATGAAGGTAGTCACTCAAAAAGAGAGGAGAATGGGCAGACCAAAAACTCCTTCATTCAGCCATGTCTTGCATTTATATAGGTGTGCAAACCTTTAGTTGCAAAATTGCCATACCCAATTAGATGTAGAAGCTAGTTAGGACTTAAACTATTCAGCTACCCATCACGCAACTACCCTAATTTAATTCTAAATAGCTTTGCATGAATTTCCCCAACCCAATTCGTGTGCCCATGTCTAGCCCCATCCCTTTGGTTGATTTGTGGGTTGAGTGCAAGCAAGCCACCTGCAATACCAGAAAATTTCGCTTAACCTAATTTTACATCATTAGCCCTAATTTGACTCTAATATCAATAAATCTTATTATCAACCTTAGCCAAATTTCTTAATCTCGAAACTTTAACCAAAATCGAAACCTTGATTCAGATAAAACGAATACTCGTAAACCAAAACCGAAACCCAATAATTTTTTGCTAGTCTAAATTATTCGGTTAATCCCAAAATTCTTAATCTAATGCTAATTCCCTAACCTTTATCTCTTTTCTTTTCTTCCTTTTTCTTTTCTTCCTTTCCTCTCTTCTCTTCCTTTTTCTTTTTCTTTTTCTTTTCTCTTCTTCCCTATGCCGAAATCCTTTGGCGTGAGAAGCTTTGCAACTTCTGTGCCACCACCATCCACTTGCCTCCCACATGCCCCTCTCACCATCACCTGCCAACCCTACCAGCCCTGCCATCCCCCCTTCTCCTCCTCCTCCTTCTTATATTTCTTCTTCCTTCTTCTCCCTACGCACGCCCTATTTTCGCAGCCATCACCTGCCAGCCTACCACCCTTCCTCTTCTTTCTTCTCCTTTCTTCTTCTACCTGCATTCTCCTCCCATGCACGTCTCCTTCTCCGTCATCACCTCCTCGTGCCTCTGCCTAACGCCTATCCCCCTCAACCATCACCATCCCCTCTGTCTTTTTCTTTCTTCTTGAAGTCGCATCGGCAGGCGGTGCAGAAGTTGCACAATCGTGCAGAATCAAGCTGAAAGTAGCAATGTTGCATGGCCAGATGGTATAAGGGTTGCATGGTTGTGCAACAAGCCATGCACTTTGAAAATCTACAACGATCAAGGGGGGAAAGAAGGGGAAAGAGGCGGTGGTTGGCAGCGACGACAAAGGGGAAGGTCGGGGTGATCTTGGTGGTTGGTCCACCGGCCAAAGGGTGGCTAGTGGTGGCTTGGGTGTTGCTCGATGGTGGATTGGGTGTTGCGGTGCTAAAAATAGGGATGATGGAGGAAGAAGAAGGATAAAGGAGAAGGAAGAAGAGGAGAAAGTCGGGGGAGTTGATGGATGATGATAAAATGGAGGGTTGGAGGGGTATTTATACTAGTAGGTAGCGTGCTAAGGAGTAGGGCTGTGCAAAAAATCCGGGATCCGATATTTAAAAATCCGATCCGACATTTCGGATATCCGAACCGATTTTATTCTAAAAGGATATCCGACATTCGGATATCCGATTTTTTTTTTGGATTATCCGATCCGATAAAATATCCGATATTTTGTTGATTATTTCAATAATACATCATGTTATTGTATTTTTATAGTTTTAAGTTTTAAAATTTTATTTATTTTTATATTTTAAATATTTATAATAATATTTTAATACTTCTTTTAGATAAAATAAGATATTTATATGAATATAGATATGAATATTAATTGATATACGATCTTTATTTTTAAAAATATTGTAGCAAAAGTTATTAAAATTGATAAAATAGTATTTTCATACGGATATTGGATATATCCGAATCCGGTTCATATCCGGTCTGTATTTTTCGGATATCCGCATCCCGGATATCCGGTCTAAAAAATGCGGAGCGGATATCCGAAAAAAATATCCGAATGGATACGGATATCCGATTTTGCACACCCATACTAAGGAGGAGAAAAGTGCAGGGGTGACGATGGTGGTGATGATGATGAATTTCTGCTGGGAGAAGAAGAAGAAGAAAGAAAATGACAAGGGGAGAGATGGTGATGGCTGGGATTGATGGGAGTCAGGCAGAGGGGGAGAAGGGAGGGAGAAGAAGAAAGAAGAAGGGAGAAAAGGAAGGCTAGCAGACCAGCAGGTGATGGCTGCGAAAATAGGGTAAGTGCAGGGAGAATAAGGAAGAAGAAGAAGAATGGCAGGGCTGGCAGGTGGTGGTGATGGGCATGAGAAAGGCAAGTAGATGGTGGTGCATGTGGAGGAGAAGCAAAGCTTCTCATGCCACAAACTTTTGGCGTAGAGAAGGAGAGAAAAGAAAAGAAAAGAAAAGAAAAAGGAAGAGAAGGGAAGAATAGAAAAAGAGAAAGAAAAGGAAAAAGAGGGAAGGTTAGGGGATTAGGATTGGATTAGAAATTTTAGAATTAGCCAAATAATTTAGATTAGCAAAAATTTTAGCGGTTTAGGTTTTCGGTTTATGAAATTCGATTTAACCAAATCAAGGTTTCGGTTTTCGGTTAAAGTTTTAGGATTAAGAAATTTGGTTAAGGCTAGCAATAAGATTTATTGAGATTAGAGTCAAATTAGGGCTAATAATATGGAATTAGGTTAAGTAAATTTGTTGGGTATTACAACTTTGGCCTCAAATAGCTAGAGCATCTTAATTCCTATTATAGGAATTCTCCTCGATTATATTGGCCTTTGAACTCTGGGATTTCAGTTTTGACATCCCCAAAATCTCTTCCTTTTTCTTTCCCCTTTGTTCCTAGTTCACAAGGGGACTAATGAGTGATCCTCGCTTAAGATATTTTCCACACCATGGGGCCCTTTTACTTCCGGGAAGGGGAAACTTGGACGGTTTCTTAGGGGGTTGAGAGTTGAAACAAGTTGTTGTAAAAGGGCTCGAACGTGGCCCAATTCTTCTTGTAATGCCACCAATGTTTGATCTATTCTTTTAGTGTTTTGTTGTAAGGTTTCAATGGCATGAACCCTCCTTTCATTATGTGCCTCATTGATATTTAAGCCTCCAGGTATGGGATGATCATTCATAGGGGTCCAAAAAAATTGTTTGTAGGAAAAGGCCTTGAAAAGGGTTGTTTAGGTTTATATAATTTTTTTTTGCAAGAAAAGGTCTTGAAAAGGGTTGTTTGGGTTTAGATTTTTTTTGTGAGTGATGCTTAGACAAGGTGTGAGATAGGGTAGGAATTGAAAGAGGTAACCCAATTTTGAAAACTTAAGCTTTGATACCAATTTGATACATGATGAATGCAAATTGAGTTAAACTTAGGGGTTTAAATTGTTGGTTGCAAAAACCACCAAAAATAACAATGGAAGATGAGGAGAAGAATATACGAACTAGGTAACCCTTAGATCATACACTTGAATATACCACTTGAGTGATGCAACACTTAAGATAAAAAAACAAGAATTTGAACACAAATCAACTAAGGCATGCACTAGCGATGGAGGTAACTCACTCGAAAAAAAAGGAGAATGGGTAGACCAAAAGCTCCTTCATTTAGCCATTTTTTGCACTTATATAGATGTGCAAACCTTTAGTTACAAAATAAATATACTCAACTAGATGTATAAGCTAGTTAGGATTTAAACTATTTAGTTACTCGTCATGCAACTACCCTCGTTTAATTCTAACCAACCTTGCATGAATTTCACCACCCTAAATCATGTGCCCATGTCCAGCCTTATCCCTTTGGCTGATTTTGTGGGTTGAGTGCAAGCAAGTCACCCTAACTACTAGATATTACATGATTAAAGTTAATACAATTTCAAAAAGTAATCACAACCTGCAAATAGGGTTGTCAGATGTACAAAAAGTGAGGGATTAAACCTCTAAAAGTTCCCATGATTTTGCACCTTGTAGACTACCACCTTTCTTTGATTATTTTGCTTTATAGGTTGACGCCGGTGTTGTAACACTCTCAAAATTCACTATTAAAAAATTTCGTTTTATTAAAATAATCAGCAAAAACGAAATAACAAAACTGTGAATTTTGGGGATATTACCGCCACACTTAGTACCAAACCGGTTCACTCTGACTGTTCTAATACCAGGTGCTAAGGCTAAAAGAGAAAAGTACAACTTACGAGAAACTCAAACATATTTAAATCAGAGTAGCGTACATAACACTTTACAAAAATAAAATCCACCAATGGTGGTTACAAATCAACAAATACATTGAAACCATGAATTTTAAAGGAGGAAGAGTACAACCATAGGACTTTTCAAACAGTTTCTTACGCTCTTTCTCGATGGCCCACTTGAATAGCACATAAAAAGGACATGCAAGGGATACTACCTATTGAATAGGCAGGGGCACCACAAATGGAATCATTCAGTACTATGGTACCAAGTAACCCTTTAAAACACACTTAAGAGCAGTCCCGCGATGCAACACATGATACTACATACATACATACATAATGAAAGGTAAATACTTAATATTCACATCCATACATTAGCATATTTAGCAAGTCAATTAGATATTAATAAGTCATATTGAACAATCGATACTTATGGGCCTTAAGCCATTAGTCCATCATTAATCAATCATATCGGATTATAAATATCTATGTGAGTGCGGGAATCCTACTATTATAGCTGGTGGACAGTAATACATACAGGGCAGAACGCTCCTAACTCACAGGGTGTTCCACTACAAGTGATTAGTATTTTTTTCATAATTTATTCACAACCAAATCAAATTTATTGAGCTCGGGACCCCCATTATTGTAACCGGTGGGTCAGAATACAAATATACATCATCCAGGGCGACATGCATCTGGGCCACTATAATATCTGGTGGATCGGTACTCATAACAACACAACAATTTCATTTATTTGTCCCGATAGGGAGATCAAGATCCTGAGACACAAAGGTACACCGGTCGCACTGGTAGATAAAAGCTACACAATACCCTTCAACTGTCATCCGAGGGATGCAAAGGTACCCTAGTCGTACTGGTATATAAAGCTAACTTAGCACCTTACTGACAAGGACACATAATCCATAAGTATGCATACCCCCTAAATAGGTCCGTAGAGCTAGATAGAGTAAGATATAAGATCAGGTTGGGGCACAAAGGCACACCAACAAATACCAAAATAATCGTGGGCTAAACTACGTCTTTAGGGTAGCGACTCCTAAAGAGCCACCATTCCCCGTATCGATGTCTTTCACTTTAAGTATTAGTGTCTTAATTAAGGCGATTGCAAAATCATAACAATTAGATACTTATTCACTCTTGATCGTTATGATATCGCTAGATATTTCTTATTCAAACGATTATTTAAGGTAACACAGAGGAATCATTAAGGTCAACATAATCTCATCTAATTCTGAATTATGATTCGTTCTCATGATACTTACTAATTATCAAATACACTTATCTTGCTATTCGGCGTTATTTGAGTCATATTACGAAATTTCACAATCACAGCGACATATTAGATGCAAATTACTCATTTACCCTTTACTTATATAATTGCTAAGTCATCCCTTCATTACCTGACAAATTACCATATTACCCTCCTTGTTGCATAATTACCAAATTACCCCTTACTCGATTTAGGTTACCAAGTTATCTCTCATACTTATTATGTCACCGACTATCCTTCATAATTGTTACACTTAACATATTTTCCATTTGCTTGGTTAGATTACCCATTTGCCCTTTTATTTTATTATAATTAACAAATTGCCCTTTTGTTAGTCAAATTACCAAACTACCCTTATCCATTATTATAATTATCAAACTACCCTTCTCCATTATCAAAATCACCAAATTACCCTTTAGTTGGTTAAATTACTAAATTGCTATTCTCTATTATCATAATTACTAAATTACTCTTTAGTTAGTTAAATCACTAATCTACCCTTCTCCATTATCGAAATTACTAAATTATCCTTTAGTCGGTTAAATTACCAAATTGCCCTTCTCTACTATCATAATTACCAAACTACCCTTCTCCATTATCAAAATTATCAAATTACCCTTTAGTTGGTTAAATTACCAAATTGCCCTTCTCTATTATCATAATTACCATTTCACCCTTCTCCATTATTAAATTATCAAATTACCATTTAGTTAGTTAAATTACCAAATTGCCCTTCTCTATTATCATAATTACCATTTTACCCTTCTCCATTATTAAATTATTATTTTACCTTCATTTACACCGAATTACCATTTTACCCTTCGCTTTTATTAAATTATCTTTTTACCCTTCTCTTTTATTAAATTATCATTTTACCCTTCTCAATTATTATAATTACCACTCTATCCTTCTCCATTATTATAATTACCAAGTTACCCCTTTCTAATTTCCACTTTACTCTTTTATTTACAAAATTACCATTTTGCCCTTTACTTTTAAAATTACCATTTTACCCCTTAACTTCAAAAAATTACCATAACACCCTTTCACTTATAAAATTACCATTTGTTCCCTTTACATCTAAAATTACCATTTTGCCCTTTAATTAAGAAATTACCATTTTGCCCTTTAATTATAAAATTACCATTTTACCCTTTAATTACAAAATTACCATTTTACCCATTTACCTCCAAAATTACTAATTTCACTTACAATTTACCATTTTGCCCTTGCCTCCAAAATTACCATTTTACCCTTTTCACCCACAAATTACCATTTTCCCCTTATTACTCCACTTATATTAAATTATCATCACCACATGAAATATTAGTATTAATACCCCATTCTCATTATCCAACTCCCCAACTATTATATTTAATATAATACTCATTAGCACCCACACATATTGGGCCACATTATTACACAAGACATATTACTAAAATGCCCCTAGGGCTCTCAATAATATTAACCATGCATTAAAGATCACAATAGCATAATACAACATGGATAAATACTTAATATTTTCATTAATAACCAAACTCTTACCTTAAGCAATATTTCCATACATAGCATATAATCTAACATGCTTCCTTTTTATCAATCAACACAATAAACTACATATATTATATTAAACAACATATATCAAGCATAATAACATATTAACAAGCCTAATGTACTAACATACGTTTATCCATGCATTTAAGTGGGGTTTAATGATTACCTTAATTCCCGCAAAAACGAATCTTACAAGTATTTCGGTTAAGGATTCAAGCTTTGATTAGCCAAAACCAAAACCTAAAAATAATATCAATATTTATTTTATTATAAATAAAAAAATCAAGCATAAGACTTTATAACACTTAATTAATCACATACTTAACTTAAAATATTACTATACCTTAAAATTTATTAAACAAAACATACCCAAGCATGCAACAACTCATACTACTTATGCAGCATGAGCTGCGTGCAAAGCAAGAGCGGGAGGGGTCGAAAATGGCATAAGGAGAAGAAGAGGGAATCAATTTCGAGTTAGGGTTTTTAGGTTAGGAAAGAGGGCATGTAGGGGGGAAGATTTAAGGAAAAAGGAAGGGTGCAGAGGTGGAGAGAGGATGTAGGTGACGGTCGGGGATGGTTTGACGGCGACCAAGGGAGACGACGGCGACAACAACGAGGCTACAAAGGTGGCTGCCAAGATGAAGGAGGCTGAGAAGGAAGGAAAAGGAAGGGAGAAAATGAAGGGTTGTAGGTGGTTGTTTCGGCCAAATGAGGTTTACGGGTGGTAGGGGAGGTTGTAGGGAGTGGTTTAGTGGCTTAGGTGGTAGCAGAGGCAGCGGAACGACGGCGGAAGGAGGAGGCTCAGGGTGGTTGTCGAGAAGGGATGGAGAGAAAAGAAAAAGAAGAGGCGAGGAAGAAGGAGGCTGTAGGGTTGCTCGAGGGGTGGTGTGGGGGTGTAGGGGTGAGGTAGAGGGCGGCAGGGGTGGTGTAGGTGGTTACTGAGGCGGTGGCAACGACGGAGCAAAAATAAGGAGGGAGATGGGAGGAGAATAAAGGAGAGAAGGAAGGTCGAGGAAGGGCATGGGAGGCTCAAAAATGGCAGAATGAGGCAGGGAGGGAAGAAGAAAAAGGAAAGGAAGAAAAAGGAAAGGAAGAGAAAGGAGGGGATAGGGGGCTCGGTAGGGGGGCAGTAGGGTGGTAGGGGCATAGGAATGGCAAGGAGAGGGAGGGGAAAAGAGGGGCATGGGCAAGGAGAGGGAGAGGTGGTGGGGCCGAGATGGGGAAGAAAAATGGTGAGAGAGAGAGAGAGATGGGGAGACCAGTAGGGGGAGGAGGGTTGCAGGTAGGGCGGGTGGAGATGGCGGAGGTGGTCGGGTATAACATCGGGGAAAAGGAAGAAGAAGAAGAAAGAAAGAAGAGAGGGTGGTGCATGTGTGTTGGCCAACGAAGGGGAAGAGGGGAGTGGGCCAGGCCGGTTAGGGGAGAAAGGAAAGAAAAGAAAGAAGGGAGGCATGTCGGGCTCGCGTGAGGGAGGAAGGAAGAAAAGAAAAGGGAGTCGGGCTGAGGGAAAGAAAAGGAAAGGAGGGGCAAAGGGAGAGATGGGACGGCGGCCCAACGCGCAGAAGGAGGGAGGTAGGCCAAGGTGCTGGCGGCCTAAGGGAAGGAAAAAGGAAAAAGAAAGAAAGGAGCAAAAGGAGAAGGAAAAATGAAAAAACGAAAGGAAAAATGGGATGAAATAAAATAATTTAATTTATAAAATAATAAAATGTAATATTTTTGGGTAATAAATTTATTTAATAATTTAATTAAATATGTGGGTTTAAAAAGTTAATTTTAGGAAGAATATTGGTTTAGAAAATTATTTAAATAAAAAGAGTATAATAAACTAACAAAATTTTATTTTAATTTAATAAATATTTATATCCAATTTTATATACTCAAAAATCCATAAAATAATTAAATTAAATAAATTTAAAAGCTAATTTATCTCAAAAAAAAGTTATTTGTTAAATTATAGGCTTTTAAAAATTTCAGGGGATTACAGGTGTTCCCCCCCAAGTGGTTGTCCGTAGGAGATTGTGGTGGTAGAGAGGGTTGCGAGTTGTAGCTTAAAGGTGAGCCATGAAATGATGGAGGCTTAGGGTGGAGTATGGCTGCTTGATTAGCTTATATTTTAGCTACGAAATAAAGTGGTTGGGAGGCAAGTTTGCATGACGTGCATGGCTCCCTTGAGCATGTGAAATGAAAAGAAGAGTTTAGTGGAATTCCTCCCAACTTGGGTCTTTTAATTCAGAGAGAGTAGTAGTTGATGACAGATTTTATGAAGGGAATTCTCCTGCATTAGATTAGAATTGGTAGAAAATTTAAATTCTTAACCTCTTAACTTTTCTAAGACCTTAATCTTTTTAGTTAACTCTTAAACCTCCCCTAATTTTTTATTTACTTCCTTTCTCTTCTCACATGTTATATACACCCTCTCACCTGTTGTTATATTCTTTTTTCCTTTCCCCTATTCGAATTATGACCAACTCCCCAAACAAAACCAGTGTAACCATTTGCAACTATGTTTGCCTAGCTAAACTTCAACTTGGTTGTACTTTTGCCCAACCTTTCACCATCCCAACTCCTTACAACTTGCGGTTTTTGACTCCTTCCCCCCCAATCCCCATGCATTGACCTTCTCATTTCCAAATAAACCTTGCACCCAACCATACACTCTCAACTTCACTTTTGCTCGACCACACACTAGCCTACCCCTACTTATCTATCATATTTCCTCGCTTGTGTAGTGCCAATCCACCCAACATACGCACTTGGCCTTGTTCATTTGCATGCAACCTAACTACCTTTGCAATACATATATACCATTTCCAAACCAAGCATCTCCTCGCCTAACATCTTCGTCTTCTTTCTTGCACGTCATAAATGTAATACCCCGTATTTTTAAAACCTAACTTTATTAAGCTTAATGATTTTATTAGCGTAATTTGATGTAAACAATTAATTATTTTAATTTTGATTCATTTTATGGATTTATCGACGATTTTGAATTCATAATTGAATGTAATTAATCATTTTCGGGAAGTAATATTTTATCGACGTTTTAATTAATTGAATGTAATATTTTCGGGAAGTTTAAATTAAAAATATTTTCGGAAATTATTTAAGAATTTCTTTTTGAAATTAATTCTCTTCCGTTCTACGCTTTTTAGTTTGCGGAAGACCGATTTCAGAAATTATTAAAATCAGTCTTGATTTATTATAATTTGACTTAAATATTTTATTATAGGTTCTTAAATATTATTTCAGGGTCTTATAATGTATTTCCGTAAATAAAATAAATTTTTGCGTTCGATGGTAAATTATTCCGAAAATGTTTCCGAAATTCTTTATATAGCTTTTTATTATTTTTCGACCTTCGGATTATTTCGAAATGAAATTTCGTTAAATAAAATTTAGATAAAATCTTCCGATAAAAACTTTAAATATTTAGTATTTTATTTTTACTTGTATTAAAAAAAAAAACTGTCGGGAGACCCCGAGCCCCCTCTCTCCCTTTTCTCTCTTCTCTCCCTTCTCCTCTATTTGCCCCGTGAGTCCCTGTTCCCCGACTCCCTCTCCCGCAACCCTAACCCTAGCTAACCTCCCTCGCCTCTCTCCTTCTCCCCAGCCCCTCCCTCCTTCGCCTGCCGAGCTCCGACCGCCACCGACCCGCGAGCAGCGCAACAGCCCACCGAAGTAGCAGCAGCAGCAGCGGTCGAGCCAGCAGCAGCAGCGGCAGCACAGCAGTAGCGCACAGGTCGTGCCGCCGCCGCCGGTCACCGTCGACGCCTGCTGACCACCGGCGAGCCACCCCCGACCCCCGACGACGCCTCCCCAGCCTTCCCTTGCCCCGTTTTATCGGTTTTTGTTTGGTATAATTTTCGAAAAACCCTAACCCTTATTTTGATTAATTGGGTATGATTTAGCTTGTGATAAGCTAAATTAATTGTTTGATAATGTATATATGTGCTGTAAGATTGATTTGGATAGGTTAATTGTGTGGTTGTGTTGGAATTTTGGGAAATTTGGATTTTTAGCCGGGTTATGCCCGAATTTTTCGGATCCGTCCGTTTTTGCGATTTCGGACAAATTGATTATACAATATACTTTAAAATGTATCCAATTTCATTTTGGAACCGTCAATTTGAGAAATTTATGCAGGTTTTATCGAAATTTGATTCCTAGGTCAAATTCGGGGTGTAATGAAATTGGGTCGTATAATTGAGCCGTCCCGCTCAATTG
Source organism: Tamarix chinensis (assembly GCA_030549775.1). NCBI lineage: Eukaryota > Viridiplantae > Streptophyta > Magnoliopsida > Caryophyllales > Tamaricaceae > Tamarix > Tamarix chinensis. The sequence goes on from CM060182.1 coordinate 70,361,905, forward strand.
ATTTTATAATATTGTTTAAAATGTATTTAATTTTATATTGGATGTGTTGATTTGGGAAAATTGTACGTAATTGATCGGAATTGGATTTTTAGGCCAAAACTCCCGCGGGTTTAAATTGGATTATGTAATCGGGTTATTTTATTCAATTGACTATATAAATTACATTAGAATATGTTTAATTACATTTCCAAACCGTCAATTGATATGTTTTGGCAAGAATTAATCGGATTTGCGTTTCGGGCTCAAAAACCCTAATTGGGCTAAATTGTGTATTTCTTTTACTAGTTTTGAGCAATTGATTATTTGATATGTTATAAAATGTGTTTAATTGCATTTCTAAACATTCAATTTGATTAGATTTATAGAATTTTAATGAATTGTATTTTCGGGCCTAAAACCCTAAATTTCAAGTGAGATTATGAAATCGATTACTTGTATTGTTGTTTTTCTAAAATTGAATGTATAGAAATGGTTGAAATGGTATTAATTGCCTTCTAATACCTTATTTTGAATTAATTAAATTGAATTACCTGAGTTTGTGTCGTGGGATTTAAAACCCTAATTTTGAAGATTGATTATCTGGAATTGATTAATTGGAAGATTGTTTTGTTGAAATTGATTATCTAGATTTATCTAAAATTAGTTTAATTGTGTTTTAAAACTATCAATTTGAGGTAATCGAAGTGATTTGGCTAATTCGTAGTTTAGGCATTAAAAACCCTAATCTTCGGGGATGATTTTATAAAATTGATTTTTGCTATGCGTCTTTTATCTAATCGATTTCTATCTTTGGGTTTTAAATCATTTAAATTATGTTTTAACTTAATCGGTCTGAATTTGGTGTTATGTAAATGGTTGAGTTACCTATTTAGTTATAAAACCTAATAAATAAGTTATTTTTAATAAATTAACTTATGATCGATTATTCTTTCTCGGGCTTTCCAAATTAAGTTGAAATGTCCCAAGCGATATTGTATTAATCCGTTTTGATTTAGTTTTAACCTTAAATCTTAATAAAGCTATGCTTTTAAGTTCTAAGTTTTGGGCACGTTTTCTAAGAAAAATCATTTGTGTTGTTTGTGTTTATTTAATTTGAATATGTGAATTATTGATTGATAGAATAGTTTCTAATTTAGTTTTCGATTTCTATCGGATCTAGGAAAGCTTTCTCGTGGATCCACGAGCTAGGGATCTCTCTCTCTCTCTTATCTCGCTTAGCTAGCTTCGGATCCAGGTAAGTCTCTACTTACCTCTACTTATGGGTATTTAGTAAGGACGAAGCTATGGCCTTGTGTTATGTGTGATGTAATGTGTGGGTTAATGATGAGCATGCCATGTTGATGTGTATTATGCATGTGTTATGAATAACCTACTTTGTGTAGCGCAGCGTGGATCATGAGGTACGTTGTGTGTGCCTTATATTATACGTGTTTGACATGTTCCATGTTTGATGTGGATGTTGATGAAGTGACGTGTTATGGCTCTCTAGGACATGCATGCTAGGGTTTTGGGTAGCATGAAATGATAATAAAAGAACAACGGGGAAGTGGGCGTCTGGGGAAGTTTGCATGGGGGAACTAGACCTTGCATGGGCATGATTCTTACGTATGAGAAGTTGATTTGGGTTGTAAGTAAGAGCTTGGGAGAGTCTTGGGATGATTGGAGACTTAATATGAAAAATAGTACGTAAGTTGGTGCATAAGAGACCTTATTAGGGTTTGTGTGTAAGTAGGTGTTGGAGAGTCTGCATGGAGTGTTTAAATTATGCATGGGAATGAATCTTACGTAAGGAAAGTTAATTTAAGAAGCAAATAAGATAATGTCAAAGTTACGGGTCCATTGGAGATTTGGGTGCAAAATTTCACGTGGGTCGATGTAAGGGTGTCTAAGGGACCCAATCAGGGTTTTGGGAGGAAATGAGCAATTTGAAGGGTACAAGGGTAAAAATGATCAAGGAGGGATGGAGTATGGGGTTGAGAGTGAGAGTCCACTTGTATGAAGGATGAGTATGAGATTCTAAATGAGATAAGAGGTTTTGGGGCAAAGAGGGGAGGTTACGCGGGACCGATATCGTTGTGTTAGGGTTAGCCCACATTCTCGGGAGAGCGTGCCCTTACTACGTTTCCTTATGTATAAGAGTAAGAGGGGATGAACATCGGGCGTGAGAAGGGGAGAACAGTCTCAAGATATGGGACGCCCCCCCCTGGGGAGGATAGATGTAGAGGGTAGTTGATATGCATGTCAAGGGTGGAACCTTATTTAATAATATATGAATAAGACATTAACTACTTAAAGAGTAAGATTGTTGAGTCGGGCCCAGACCGATCCACCGGCATAATAGTGGCCAGGTGTCGGGGTGCCCTAGAGACCGATCCACCGGCATATAATAGTGGTTAGGTGCGTTCTGCCCTATACGTGACCGATCCACCGGCTATAATAGTGGGGGATCCAGAGCTCAACAAACCAAACAATATGTTGTAATTAAATCATGGGAAAGATACTATATACTTACAGTGGAACACTATGAGAGTCGGGGCCAGACCGATCCACCGGCATAATAGTGGCCAAGAGCGTTGTGCCCTGGAGACCGATCCACCGGCATATAATAGTGGTTAGGTGCGTTCTGCCCTATAAGTGACCGATCCACCGGCTATAATAGTGGGGTTCCCATACTCGCATGGATTAACAAAGATTATGGTGTGAAATGACTTATAAACAAATAATGGAAAGATACGTTACAATCACAGTGAAACACCATGAGAGTTGGGATCTGACCGATCCACCAGCATAATAGTGGCCAGGAGCGTTCTGCCCTGGAGACCGATCCACCGGCATATAATAGTGGTTAGGTGCGTTCTGCCCTATAAGTGACCGATCCACCGGCTATAATAGTGGGGTTCCCGCTCTCTCATGGATTCATAGCGATTATGACGTGAATCTACTATACTTACCAGAGATCTAAAGAATGAGTCTACCCGGACCATAACCGGCTTTTATTATCTGTATTACCCCGTGCTGCTTATGTGCATAATGAGTTACTTTACATTTTGGTCATAACACCCTTATATGTTTCAATACGATGTTACACATGTTTCATATGTTACTATATGGGTATGGTAGGACTTGTGATGTGGGTTTGAGTATGCGTAATAATGTGTCAACGTTTTGTATCATGATTTAATACGCACTTGATGTATAGTTACGTCTCTCCCATAAAATAGGGTAGTGGAACTTACTCAGTATTGGACCCGTACTGATACTACCTTGGTTGAATGGGTCCTGTGATGATCCACCGATGGTGGGGAGCAGCCCTCTTGTGCAGGTTTAAGATCAGATACTGTTTGGGGGTGGAAGGTCTGACGCGAGTGAGTAGGCAATCCGGATATTGATCCTTCGAGATTCGTTTTTGTTTAGCTGTGTTTTGGTATTACATTTCTGTTTTGAGAAACATATTCTGGGGTTGTAATCCTAAAATGTATTCTAACTTCTGTTTGACTCACCTCTGGTTAAGGATTTATTTTAAATGTTGTCTTGCGTTTTTGATACTTTGTACTAAAGGTTGATCGGATATAGCCTTAGCACTTAGTACTGGAATGGTAGGAGTGAACCGGTCTGGTACTAAGTGTGGCGGTAATACCCCCGAGTTTACGGTTTTATCCTTTGCTTCCGCTAAACCTTTTGATTTTAAACGAAATTTTTCGGTAGTAAATTTGGGGGTGTTACAATAAATCCCTTGCCCCTACCTTGGTTCTCTTATTTTTGCATACCACAGACCCCCCCCATAAAATTCCATCCTCCCTCTTTATTCTTTTTCTATCTTTGATCCCCCGCCACTATTCTTTCAACTGGTTTCTCTGCTTTGTGTCTTGCATTTTTTTCCAGCAACTTCAACCTCCATAACTCCCCTCTTTCCCCTTTATGTTTGTATTTGCCTTTGACCTCCCTAGCAAGCCAACTCCTCCATTTTTCCTCCGTCCTTAGTGTTTTGTCTTGTTAGCGTTCAAGTCATACCACCACTAAGCTTCCTTGCACAAGCTCTAGTGTGCAATGCCATCCTTCAACAAAGCAAACACCAATGGTAAACCCCTAGCAATGCAGACTTGACTAACCCCCAACCCCCTCTCTTTGAGTAACCTAAGCAATGTTCCTAGCCACCTTCCCAACAGAACACCCTTCCAACGTTTCATTTATCCTCATTAGTCGTGCATGGTCTCCCCTCCCTTTTACACGAGTTTCGTGATTGGAAGATCCATATGTTGTATGAAGGTTCATGAAAATTACCCTCGAATCCTGCGCAACCTCCTTGGCTTACCAGCCAGCCAACCCCGCCAGTACTTTTCCAACCTAGTGGTGTGGTCGTAGTCGGCATGCAATTTAAACCCTCTTATGATCAATTGTAGTACTGACAAATAAGGGTATCGTTCTAAACCGATGATTGAGAGGGCTCACCTCCGTTTAACTAGCTAAAAATAAAAAACAAGAACCCTAAATAACACAAAATAAATAAATAAATAAATAAGAAAAATACAAATAGGGTTATCAAATTAGAAAATAATAAAATTAATAAATAAAATAGAATAAAATAATAATAAAAATAATGGATAACCACATATATAATAAATATATTAGGAAATCCGAAATCCACCACTAGATTGGGTCAAAATATTATATTAATTTCTAAGTCAATATTTAATCATGAGAAAGAGATCGACCAAGTTACATACTAAAAGCAGGTTCATAAACCTTAAATTACTTCCCGTAATTAATTAATACGACAAAGCATCAATATTAACCCTATTAAATATCAGTAGTATAGCAGCAACAAGTGGCTCCTATATTTAACTACATTTAATGCATTAAGTGTAATTAGAAGGATGTCAATCTAAGTATCCAGACTAGTACACTAGGTATGTTTAGTTATATTTCCTTTCTTTAAACCTCACGTATCTAAACATTCTACTACTTTAGTTAGAATCACAAAACTATTATGTGAATTATTATCTAACTTAGCTGCAATTTATACATATAAATTCCAGTATATTTATATGGCCACCTAGGAGATAAATAATCCTACATACTATCACTTTTGAGGAAACCATAACAAGGCATGCACCAAATAAATTATACTTAACAGAATTATATATATATAAATGATAATAATTAAAATAGAGTTAAAGAACAATATCATGAAACAGAGAAAAAATAATATCATGTCTCAAACCCTAATCTAAGGTTTCAGTTTATTCCTCAACAATAAATAATAAATCAGACATAATTATATAATTAATTACATAGAAACATACATCCAAAAATATAAATTAAAATTAGAAAAAGAAATAATCAAAATTAATTATGAATAAAAGATCAATAATTTATTCAGATGAAAAATTAATCTCATCTGTTGGTATAAAATTCCTCTATTTATTCTTCTCCTTTCTCAGTTGGCCTTGAATTTCTATGAATTCCTTCTTTTATTTTTATTATTTATATTTTTTTCCGGTGTAGATGTTCTGAACTACAACCTTTGCTCCCTTACCTCGCTTTTTGTGCTACTGTTCTTCCTGCGCCACCTTTCGTGTTGTGCCCTATGTCTTTGTCTCTTATTTCGTGCACGCGACTACTTTTCCTCATATGCTTCATTGCTCATCCTTTTTTTTGCAACCGTCCTGTTGTTGGCTTTTTTTTTCCTAAGTCTGAGCCTCTCTGCCTTTCTCAATTGTTGCGAGGCTCTTTTATAATTTTTTTTATGCAGCTTCCCTTTCCATGTTAGCCCTTGCTAACCTTAACTGTAGCTCTGACTTTTTATTCTTCATTCCTTATATGGGCCTTTACTTTTGCATTGTGTTTGCTTTTCGGCTTTTGGGCCTTCATCCCTTGGGTTGTTGGTCCCAAGGTTCAACTTTTTTTTTAAACTTACCTACAAAAATAAAATTAATAAAAATTAATAAATACTATTATACTCTAAGTTTATTTAATTATTATCATTTTAGCTTAAATGATAACATTTATACAATTATTACCATTTAAACATAAAATCACAATTATTCACCTATGTTACTTAAATAAAATACTAAAAAATAATATTATAATGGTATAAAATATATCAAAATATGAAATTATCACTCAGTGCATTATTTTTACACGCCACCAAACTAGTCCTTTAACCACCTATCTTCTTCCATTTTTTTTCTTTTTGTCTTTGATTCCCTTCAACCCCGAACTCTCTCCTCCTCCTCCTCTCTTTTTTATTTCTTTATATTATACATTTGATTCTCCTAAACAGAGCCTAAACACTCTTGTTCTTCTCTTATTTGTTGCCTTCATAGATTTCTCCCTTTCTCTGCATTTTTTAAGCAAACACAACAATACACCTCCAGCTTTTGCTGCATCACTGTCTTGAGCCACCAAACTAAACACCCCCTCTACTTAGGTATGATTTTCTTAGTATTGCTTGTTATTAATTTGATAATGATGTTGCTTTATTACTTTTAATTAGTTTATGATATAATATTATTGGGTTTTATTAATAAGAAGGATAAAGAGGCAGATTAGTAGAGGATTAAGTTTGGAGGTTTGGGTATCATTTGTTTTGTTATTACTAGGGAAAAGGTAAATCCAACTAATCCATAGTTGTAGAACTTGGTTGCGAGTATGGCATGACTTAAAGTAGAATTATACTAGGTTTTATTCTAATGTAAGTGTTGTGATGCTGTGTTAGGAATTGAAAGCATGGAAAATATGATACTTTTATGTAGAGGTTGCATATGTTAAATGATTTATGATAGCATGTTGTTATTTATTAAACACATAAGCCTTCACTTGTATTTTAATTTAGAGAATTGTGCACGTGAGAATATGCAAGGTGTCATTTGAATAATATGCATGTTTAGTGTTAGGGTTCAATATATATATATATTACCTTTCCAAGCCTTGCTTGTCATGCTAAGTATGTAAGTACGTTTCTTGCACATTTTAGATATATTTTTATATATAGCATGTTGGCTTTTGAGCATAATTAATATTACTTGTAGACGACTCTTTACTTGCATGTTTTAGGGGTAGAAAGGTAAATATACATATACCGTGATTTATACCTTAAATTATAATGTAGTATTAGCATAAAAGTTATAATATGTGAGAAAATACATGCTAGGTTTTTACATGCATAATATGTTAAATTCATACTTAGGGGGTAATATAGTATTTTTTTTCCTTTTATAGACATTTCAAAACTTATGTATTCCATGTAAATATTTGTTTTAAATTTCTTTTAGCCTTTTCATGAAAAATGTGGAATTATATTTAAGTTGAGTAGTAAAGTAGACAATATTGGAATCATTAGTGTTTATGGGAATTTTAGTCATTTATGACTCAATGAGCCTAAATGTGAATAGTTAAATATAAGTTGACCTTACTAGATTGTTATGGTGATATTATTATTGAATCTTGACTTTTGGATTGGCCTTTTACCTTTTATTGACTTTAATAATTGAAAAAAAAGGGGAAATCATTAAGTATGTAAATTAATATCATATGCATATTATGTGATATTTGAGATCACTGAATAATATACTAATATTTTAAGTGAAAGATCTCGAGATTGAGAATGATTTACTCTATAGGGTTAGCTACTATAGGAGTGCTCGTTTTGGTTTGGTTTCACTAGTGTGCCTTATTGCCCCCATTAAATCCCTATTTTACTCCATAAGTGACTTATAAGATCTATAGGAGATATCGATACTTAAGAATTATGTGACTTAGGCAGGAGGATACTATATTAACTCGGTACATCAGTATGATTAGTGTACTTTATATATCATCAGGTTGTGTGATTAGAGGTTATTATATTACCAACATGCGCCGGTATAACCAAGGCGCTTGATATGTCTCTAGGTTATCTCTTATATCTCCTCAAGTAATTAAAATGAATGTAACTCTTGTGTTTCGTGTTTGATTTGGATTGGTATTGGTAGGTTGGTTCGGTAGTTATCTTCGAGCACTGCCTTTGGAATTTGGTATTGGTTGGGAGGGCACTATTTCTGTCTTTGGGTTGTCTTATCTACATTTGGTAATTGAAATTGGTAGATTATTGGTTGGGAGTTGATTTATTGCACTACCCTAATAGTTTAATGACATGGTCGTACCTTGGTTATGAATGTTTACTCTATGAGCATGTGAGGTATGGAAATGAATGTGTCTATGGCATGGTTATCATACTTGGTTATTACATGTGATCTTATATTTTACGCATGGTTAATTACCTTGTTTGATCGATTGCATTGTGAACATGCTACCTCCAAGAGATGACGTGGTTTACTCAGTATAATGAAGTCGTATCAATAATATAACTTTTAGGTTGTTACAGGATTTTGGTGGCGACCTAGGGGTAGAGTGGTATAGGGTAATATATTGTCCCTTGTTTTGGTTGTGTGCTTTGTTCCTGAGGTTCCCTTGAGGCTTTAAGTGTTGTAAAATTATTTATTAGTATTGTATTTAAAATCTCTCTCTTTTTTCTTTTATTGGTTCCTTTTGATTTTGGGCTCAATCTTGGATTAGGTGTTGACCACAACTAATCTTTGTTTCTAATTTATTTTGACCTCACAAACGACATGAGTTAAGTATCAATCATACATTTATCTATGTTTGTTATAATATAACACCTGATACTCTATATACTTACTTTCTTAAAAAAATATTAAGTAGTAAATTTTAGGGGTGCTAAATTAGTTATCCCATCATACAATCAAAAATAGGGGAGCACGAGCTTCTGTGACATCTCCACTATCTTGGTATTATCAAATGAAGAGTCAACAAAGCTATCAGAGAGGCTCCTTTTAATCAGCATTGGTACACCTAAGATTTGATGTATCATTCCGAGTGAGATTTCTTGGGCGTACTTAGTCACGACTAAGGATTAGCACCTTGTATGTAAAGGGTAATAATAGCTAACACTTGTAGTTTTCATATTGAGAGGTATCTCATTAGCCGCAATGACACTAAAGGTGGAACATGATTGAGGCCCGTAAGGTTGACCAAAAGGGTCTAAAATTCCGTGTTCTCAAATCTTGGCTTGGTTAGTCCTGCGGGGATTTCCTACAACTTTGGGGTGCGAAGGGATGTCATGGAGCTAGGCTTCTAGCTGTCCAAAATCCATCACATCAAGCAGTTGTCCACTGAAGGAACCCTTAGTGTTTGAGATAAGGCCACCATACTACACATTAACACTTGTGTGCCCAGTGGCAATGATTGTGGCGGTGGTAATATGACTTAAAGAATTCAAGATATGTATTTCATGTTTTGACTTTATAGGAGCTGTTTCTCCTCTTCCAATTCCTATATTTGTTTGCATATTCTTCCATTTGTTGAGTTAAGAAGTCCAATTAACACTCAATTCTGCTAGCGATATGTAACACCCCCAACATTCAGTCCTGAATTTTTTTTTGAAAGAATAAAGCGGAAGCTAAAATAGAATTTGAGGAATGTTACCGCCACATCTAACACAAGATAAATATCTACCATCTATCTCATGCTAGATGCAAGGATAAACCTATCAAACAAAATTTCAAACATCTATGCCATGAAGATAAACTCCCACAAGGAGATATCCACAGGCAGATGGCAAGTGAATATTTTCACCGAATAAAATCATCGCTGAATGAATCAGCGGAACCTGTGAAATAAATCCGAATTTTAAAAGCTTATCAGAGTATGAGGAATTAAAAGTCAATTACAACACCCGTCAAATTTTAAATACAACACCTGAAACTTCCGGAAATAAATACAATCAAACAAGACAATTTTCGATGGATCAAATTTTGGATTGCCTACTCTCTCAAACCAAGCCTTCTACCCAAATACAATATCCCATCTCAAACCTGCACGAGAGGTCTGCTCCCCACCATCAGTGGATCATCACAGGACCCATTCAACCAAGGTAGTATCAGTACGGGTCCAATACTGAGTAAATCTCACTACCCTATCTTAGAGGAGAGATGTAAACTTTAACATCAAGTGCATATTGAATCATGGTGCATTACGTTGATACAATATTATGCATACTCAATACCCACATCATAAGGCCTACCATACACATATAATAACATGCAAAACATATGTAACATCCTATTTAAACATGTAAGTGTGATATGACCGAAATATAAAGTAGCTCATGTGCCTTAGGTAGGAATAATCGATATTATTGACAACTCATTACATGGCCACACAATTTTGGATGCAACATCTTAAACCAATAAGAGATTCAAATAAACCAACCAGACATTTATGGACAATGTTAAACCAACCAAGCCGAATCGAGCATTTATCAAGCGGACATTTATGGGCAATGCCAAACCAAACCAATCGAGCATATAGCCCCATAGACATTACTTAGGGATATGTCCAGCCCCGATCCTCTGCTCGTGGGAATGAGCAGCACCCATGAAACGGGTAATCGGTACGCTACGTACCGAGTAAGGAAACTATGTAGCTAAGGCCAAACATATAAAACATACAATATAGCATATATGGCATAATCACATAAGCAGCATGTAGTAATACAAATAATGAAGGCCGTCTATGGTCCGAGTAGACTCATCCTTTAGATCTCTGGTAAGTATAGTCGATTCACATCATAGTCTTTATCAATTCATGTGAGTGCAGGAACCTCGCTATTATAGCCGGTGGACCGGTCATGCAGGGCAAAACGCGCCTGACCACTATTATAGCCGGTGGACTGGTCATGCAGGGCAAAACGCTCTTGACCACTATTATTCGCTGGTGGATTGGTCTGGCCCCGACTCACATGATGTTTCACTATAATTACTTTGTGTCTTTTCCATGTCTTATCGTTATTACGTTCGGTTTGTTGAGTACGGAATCCCCCACTATTATTGTAATACCCCGTATTTTTAAAATCTAGATTGATTAAGTTTAATGATTTTATTAGCTTAATTTGATATAAACAATTAATTATTTTAATTTTGATTCGTTTTATGGATTTATCGATGATTCGAATTCATATTTGAATTTAATTAATCGTTGTCGTTGCGAACCATTTTAGATAAATTCGTTCACGACAATGATTTTATTATATTCTTATGAATTCGATTTTCGGTTAAAAATATGTATTTCCGTTCTTACTCGTATTTTTATTTTTAATATTTTAGATTTGTCTCGATTATAACTTCATCTTGTAATTACGAGTTTATTTTTGGATTTATATTTTGTTGACGAAATATATTATTTAAGTTATAGAATTTCTATTTAAATAGTTAAATTTAGTTTAATGATTTTATCTATAGGAAATATTTCTGAATTTAAATTTATTCGTTTTCGGAAATTGTTAATATTTTCTGAAAGTTTTAAATTAAAAAGGTTTTAGGAAATTAATTATGAATTTCTTTCCGGAATTAATTTCCTTCTATTTTACGGCTTTTGATTTACGAAAAACCAATTTCGGAAATTATTTAAATTGGTCTCGGTTTAATGAAATTTGACTTAAATATTTTATTATATACTTTTAAATAACTTTTCGAGGTCTTATAATATATTTCTGTAAATAATATAAATTATTATGTTCGTTGGTAAATTATTCCGAAATTCTTTATATAGCTTTTTATTAATTTTAAGCGTTCAGATCGTTTCGAAATAAATTTTAGATACAATCTTCCAATAATAATTTTTAAATTTTTAGTATTTTGTTTTATTTATATTTGTTAAAAAAAACACGGGCCAACCCAGCCGGTGCCCCGACCCCCTCTCTTCCTTTCCTTTTTTTCCCTGCTTCCCTTTCTCTTCTCTTTCCCGTCAAACCCTTGCTCCATGTTCCTGTCTCGAGCCAACAACCGCCAAAACCCTAGCCGCCGCCTCCTCTCCGCTCCGGCCAGCATCGCCAGCCCTCGTCGGCCTCAACCTGCGGCAACAGTCGCTGCAATAGCAGCCGAAACATCATCCACCGAAGTAGCCGCACAACACCAACAACGAACTACAGCATGGCAGCAACGAGCCGCGCAGCTCACGCCATCGCCCGGTCACCGGCGAGCCTCACTGACCACCGACGAGCCATCCCCATTCCCCGACGAAGCTTCCCTGGCCTTCCTTTGCCCCGATTTGTCGGTTTCGTTTGGTATAATTTTTTTTGAAAAACCCTAATATTAATTCGTTTAATTGAGTATGATTTAGCTTGTGATAAGCTAAATTAATAGTTTGATAATGTATATATGTGCTGCAAGAATGATTTGGATAGGTTAATTGTATGGTTATGTTGGAATTTTGCAAAAATTGGATTTTTGGCCGGGTTATACCCGAATTTTTCGGATTCGTTCGATTTAGCTATTTTGGGGAAATTAATTATACAATATGTTTTAAAATGTATCTAATTTCATGTTGGAACCGTCAATTTGATAAATTTATGCAGTATTTATTGGAATTTGATTTCTAGGTCAAAATTCATGTGTGATCAAATTGGTTCGTATAATTGAGTCGTTTCACTCAATTGAGTTTACAATATCGTTTGAAATGCATATCAAAAATGTTGATTTGCAAAAATTGTGCGTAATTAATCGGAATTAGATTTTTAGGTTAAAATTCTTGAGGGACCAAATTGGATTGTATAATCAGGTTTTTTTATTCAATTGACTATATAATTTATATTAGAATATATTTAATTGCATTCCCGAACCGTTAATTTATATATTTTAGCAAGAATAGATCAGATTTGCGTTTTGAGCTCAAAAACCCTAATTGTGCTAAATTGGGTATTTCTTTTAGTGGTTTTGATCAATTGATTATTTGATATGTTATAAAATGTGTTTAATTGCATTTCTAAACATTTAATTTGATTAAATTTATAGAATTTTACCGAATTGTATTTTCGGGCCTAAAACCCTAGATTTCAAGTGAGATTATGAAATTGATCATGTGTATAATTTTTTTTCTAAACATAAATTATTAGAAATAGTTGAAATTATCCTAATTGCTTTCTAATACATTTAATTTGAATTACCCGAGTTTGTGTTGTGGGCTTTAAAATCCTAATTTTGAATAAGGATGGTCTTAAATTGGCTACTAGGAAGATTGTTTTGTTGAAATTAATTGTGTAGATTTATCTAAAAAAATTTTAATTGTGTTTTAAAACTATCAATTGAGGTAATCGAAGTGATTTGGCCGATTCGTAGTTTAGGCATTAAAAACCCTAATCTTCGGGGATGATTTTATAAAATTGATTTTCGCTGTGCGTCTTTTACCTAATCGATTTCTATCTTTGGGTTTTAAATTATTTAAATTATGTTTTAATCTAATCGGTTTGGATTTGGTTCTATATAAATGGCTGGGTTACAAATGTAGTTGTAAAACCTAATGAATAAGTTATTTTCGATAAATTAATTTATGATCGATTATTCTTTATCGGTCTTTCCAAATTAATTGGAAATGTCCCAAGTGGTATTTATATTAATTCGTTTGATTCATATTTAATCTTAAATCTTGATAGAGCTATGCTTTTGAGTCCTAAGTTTTGAACACGTTTTCCAAGAAAGATCATTTGTATCCGTTTGTGTTTATTTAATTAGAATATGTGAATTATTAATTGATAAGATAGTTTCTAACTTAGTTTTCGATGTCTATCGGCGATCTAGGAAAGCTTTATTGTGGATCCTCGAGCTAGTAATCTTCTCTCTCCCTCTTATATCGCTTAGCTAGCTTCGGGTCCAGGTAAGTCTATACTTACCTCTACTTATGGGCGTTTCGTAAGGATGTAGCTAAGTGACTTGTATGCCTTGGATGCTTTATATTTCATGCTATATTATGTATCGTATGATTCTCCTTAACTTATCTTATGTGCAGCGCAGCTCGGAGTTGAGGTATGTTCTGTATGTGTTCTTATGACATGAATATGTGACGATTGTGTTGTGACATAGTATGGCCCTCTAAGTCATGCATGTCTAGGGCGGAATTTGTTGAATAAGATACGATAAAAATACTAATCATGTAAAGTGAAAGAGTACTGAGTCGGGGCCAGCCGATCCACCGGTAAGGAATAGTGGTGTGAACTATTGTCTCGCAAGTGACCGATCCACCGGCGAATAATAGTGGTGTGGACTTCGTCCCGCAAGTGATCGACCCACCGGCAATAATAGTGGGGGATCCCGAGCTCAGTAAACCAAACCCTAATTGGTTAATACATGTAAAAGATACTAAGTACTTACAGTGGAACACCATGAGAGTCGGGGCCAGACCAATCTACCGGCATAAAATATTGGCTAGGTGCGTTCTCCCCTATAAGTGACTGATCCACCGACTATAATAGTGGTTAGGTGCGTTTTACCCTATAAGTGACCGATCCACCGGCTATAATAGTGGGGTTCCCGCACTCTCATGGATTCATAACGATTATGATGTGAATCGGCTATATTTAGTAAAGATCTAAAGAAAATAAGTCTAATTGGACCATGACCGGCTTTTATTATCTGTATTACTACATGCTGCTTACGTGAGTATGCCACGTATTGAGTTTTCAATAATATGGATTATTCCTACCTGAGGCGCATGAGCTACTTTATATTTCGGTTATACCGCGCTTATATGTTTAAATGGGATGTTACATATGTTTCGTATGTTACTATAGGTGTATGGCAAGATTCATGTTGTGGGTTTTGAGTATGTGTAATAATGTATTAACGTGTTGTACCATGATTTAATATGCACTTGGTATTATAGTTTACGTCTCTCCCATAAGATAGGGTAGTGAGATTTACTCAGTATTGGACCCGTACTGATACTACCTTGGTTGAATGGGTCCTGTGATGATCCACTAATGGTGGGGAGCATACCTCTTGTGCATGTTTAAGATTGGATACTGTTTTGGGGTGGAAGGGGTGACTTGAGTGAGTAGGCAATCCAGATATTGATCCGTCGGGTTTTATCTTGTTTAACTGTATTTCTCTTTGGAAGTTATAAGTGTTGTATTTAAATTTTCAAGGGTTTTGTAATTGACTTTTAATTTCTCGTACTCTGATAAGTTTTTAAAATTCAGATGTAATTGTTTGACAGGTTTTAGCCTTGCATCTAACATGAGATAGATGGTTGACATTTATCTTGTGTTAGATGTGGCGGTAACATTTCCTAAATTTTCTCCTAGCTTCCGCTTTATTCTTTTAAAAAAAAATTCCCAGGAGTGAAATTTGGAGGTGTTACAATTATAGCCGGTGGACCGGTCATGTAGGGCAAAATGCGCCTGGCCACTATTATAGCTGGTGGACCGGTCATGTTGGGCACCTCGGCCCTAACCACTATTATTTGTCGGTGGACCGGTCTAGGTCCAGATCAACATCTTCCTCTTTAAGTGATTAGTGTCTTAACATATCTTGTTCGAAAGTATTTTAACCTTGACATGCATGGCTAACTATATCCACACTTATCCTCCCAGGAGAGCCCGTCCCATATCTTGGGACTCTTGCGTCCCTTATCACACCTCGATATCCATTCCCCTTTACACTTACACATAATGAAAATCAACTCCTAAGGGTGTGGGTTAAGGCCCAACACCTCGTAACATCAAACTCCACCCGCTATTAGCCTCTAGGGTTTCCCTTGAAACCCTAATTAAACCCATGTGACCCAACTTCCTCTTACTTCACTACTATTAACTCATTTATCATCAAACATCTCATCTTATTTAGGTTCAATCCAAAATCATATCACTTTACTCATTGATTCCGTAGGTGATCGAAAACCCTAGTTGGTCACTCCAAACCCTAACACATTTCTTCCCCCACAAGTAATCTCTCTACTTTTCACCTAACATTACTTGCTTCCCATGGCACCCATACTCATCCCTCGTATATTAAAATTTCACTCTTAACCCATTACTCAACTCTTCCTTAATTGTTCTTACTTCCACATTTTCCCCCATTTTATCCTTTCACCCCACATCATATTATTAACATCTTAGCATGCATGTCCTAGAGGGTCACGTCATAAAATATCATAAACACAACGGAACAATCATTACACACGTGTCATAAGGAACTCATATAAGCATACATCAACTCCAAGCTACGCTACAAGTAATTAGTCATAAAAAACATAAAGTACACAATATGGCATAACACATGGTACACAAGGCATATAACACACACATAGTTGTTCTTAGCCACATCCTTACGAAACACCCGTAAGTGGAGGTAGGTAGAGACTTACCTAAATCCGAAGCTAGCTAAGCGAGATAAGAGGGAGAGAGAGATCACTAGTTCGAGGATTCACAATAAAGCTTTCCTAGATCGTCGATAGAAATCGAAAACTAAGTTAGAAACTATCCTATCGATCAATCATTCAATTATTATAATTAAATCGACACAAAGAGACACACACAATTTTTTTTGGAAAACATGTCCAAAACCTATGACTTAAGAGCATACCTCTATTAAGATTTAAGGTTAAATATTACTCAAATCGATTTAAATACATATCCCTTAAAGTATTTTAAATTGATTTGGAAGCTAGGGAAATGACGATAGAAGATAAGTTATTTTTTTCGAAAATGATTTACTAGTTAAGTTTTACAACCCGGAAGACAAACCAACCATTTGTATAGAACCAAATCCAACCCGATAAGGGTAAAAACGTAATTCAAATGATTTAAAATCAAAGCTGAAAATCAATTAGGAAAAGAAGTATAACATAATCAATTTCATAAAATCATTTCCAAAAATCAAGGTTTTTAATGCCCGAACTACAAACCAACTAATTAACTTTTATTATCTCAATTTGATAGATTAATAGTACAATCAAATAAATTTTAAATAAATATAGATAATCAATTTCAACAAAAACAATATTCCAATTAATAAAATCATTAGACTTAACAAATCTGGATTTTAGAAATATACGGGGTATTACATCCCTACCCTCTTAGAAAGGAGCTTCGTTCCCGAAGTTTGAGAAACCTAAGTAGTGGAAACTTGACGAAACAATTGAATAAAACATTTACCAAAGTAAATAGGTTAAAAGAACTCCGAATAAAGGTAAAGC